>OY821774.1:20000000-24800000 GCA_963682175.1 Triglochin maritima | reverse complement strand
TAGGTGTGTGGATGAGATACATATATATAGTCGGCTTGTAGTATTACCGTGTCCAATGATCGACAAAAGTATGTTCATCGAGTAGTGTTGCTAGGTTAAATAATGCATCAATATTTAGATTTTGTGGGTATATCCTCTTAAAACCCTTAGGAGACAGCACTCATCCTCCTTGGCGACAAAGGAGTCTAACGATTTGTTGCACGTGTTAAGCGCAACTGCGATTCCTACAAAAGCGAGTTAGGATTTTCCGTTTCCAATGTTTTTATTTCTTTGTTTTGCTCGGGACTAGCAGAAGATAAGTGTGGGGTATTTGATTAGTAGCATATCATATGACTCATTCGTGCTATATATCATTTATTTCACCCCATATTTGTGCTACTTGAATATTTGTTTCATACATTTAGGGTTTAGGTAATAAGGAAGAAAAAGGAAGCATAAATGGCGTAAATGCAAGAAGAAATGACTGATTTGGAAGCCTACTGGACCAATTTGTAATGCTCAAGGACCGGATTGCAAGTCAGGAAGGACCTAGGTGAAAACCCGGAGGGACATGATCATAAAGAAAATATGTTGGTTGCAAAAGTCGATAACCTAAAGAACTTGAGTAATTCAACAATTAAGACCGAACCGGCTCGGACCAACATATCCAAGCGCACCCCACGTGTTCAATATGTTAACTTAAGCCTCTATCCAAATTTGGAGGCGATCAAACACAAATGATCCGCCAATGGCGGATCTGATGGATCGGGTTGCACTCAGATTTCTCCAGCGGGTCAGGTTGTTGGGTCATGGCACTTCAGAGCATCCAGATATGATTTACAACCATCCGATTGTGCCCAGATTAATCCAGACATTCTAATCTTCTATTAATACACTTGTAACCCCTCTTCTTCCTTCTTCCCCATTAGAGTAGGTTTTATTTCTTGCTTAGAGTACGTTGTATTTCTTGCTTAGTTATAGTAGTGTTATTTCTTGCTTAGTAGTGTAGTGGAGGGGAAGAGAAATACCATTTTGTAATCTTTTTTTCTTATACAAGTTTTAGTTTTACGTTCTTTATGTTTTTGTCTTTCATTTGATGCATTTTTTTCATTGTTTTGGTTCGAACGTTTCTTTAATTTCATGGAAACGGTCGACCGTTGATCCCGAGTCGGTCAACCGATTTATGACAGATTTGCTAAAATTGAATTTCTATCTATTGTATCTTACACAAACCTTCACCAAATCTTCACCAACGGCTATATCTCTCTAGGATCTTATAAATAGAGATCCATACACCTTGTTTACATAGCTCTCATACTCTCATTTACTTCATACACTATAGAAACTTCTCCCAATCTTCAAATCCAATCTTATACACTCGAAGCTTAAACTTCCACACCTTTGATCCAAATCCTTATCATACTCAAAGTGTGATCAAGTTAGAGAGTGTTGATTACTTAGTTTTTGTTTGTCAAAGACTTTAAAGGTTTTGGTGAAAGCCCGAAGCATCCTTCTCGGATTTTGAGAGAAATAAACCAAGCCTGCGAGGGTGTTAGCAAGGTTTGCTTTGTAAATGCGTTCTCTCCCGGCCTGAAACGGTGAGTGGTTAGTGAAGACGTAGGCGAAGCTCGCGGAGTCGAGCGGAGCTTGCAAGAGAGAAAGTAGGATCTGGGTGGGGTGTCGAACCTCTATAAAAACCATTACGTCTTGGTGGTTTGCATCACTTGTCTCTACTTGTGTTTTTATTGTTTATTTCTGTTGCATCTTTGTTTAAATCAAGTAGGGATAAACAAATTGATTAGATTAATTAAGGGTCATAATGATCCTACATTTAGTATCAGAGTCTAGGTGCTAAATTTCATATAGTTAATCGTATTTTAGCATGACATTTTCTTCTAATCGTATATAGGGTTTGTGCACAACTAGACCAACTTTACTAAATAGGTCAAATTACAATTATTGGAAGAATAAAATGAAAATATTCTTGATATCTAGTGATCTAAAGTATTGGATGTTTTCTTCAAAACCCCTATACACCTCCTAAGGAAGACGAACTAGCCACATTAACTAGAGCCAAAATGAAAGAATATGAAATGAACTCTTGCATAATGAACATTCTTTATTGTGGCTTAAATGATGGTGAATATAATAGGATTAGAGGTTGTGATAGTGCGCATGAGATTTGACATAGACTTCAAATGCATCATGAGGGAGATACTAAAACTAAAGAAACACAAAGTAGTCTCCTCATGCATAAATATGAAATTTTCACTATGCAACCCGGTGAGAACATAAGCGAAATGAACACTCGCTTCACCGATATTACTAACTCTCTCAAAGATCGGGTGATGATATTACTGCCCCCTTTGGTATAGTGAAATTATAATGCATGCAATATAACTAAGGTTTAGTTATATATTTATAATTTACTTTGAGAGACCAAGAAACGAATAAATAATACAGAGATTACACATCAATTACTTTGTATATTATTTACGATATCATGAAGCAAGGAATAGATACAAATAATGTTATTTAATTAAGAAATTATTGTTGGCTTTTTGGCCCCATAACTATTAATTTTGATGATTAACAAACTAAGATTATGTTTTATCCAAAATCGCACATCACATAGAAATTCATGCTTCAATGGCATATATATGGTATATAACATTGTCGGTGATCAATTTGGGAACTAATCAATGATGAAAACTTGTAATCAAAGCTCGAGAAGAAGACTAGTAATTTTCTATTTATTTGAGTCATAAGATCAAATGTATATTGAAGTACAAAAGGATTTTCCGTCCCTGTTGGTCGACTGTTTGCCCCTCAGCCTACTTATCATATTTCCAATGGACAACCAAATACCCTTCGGTCAACCGGTGTCCCTCAAGCTCCAACTTTGGATTTACTCTACAGGACGACCAAAACCCTTACGGTTAATCGTTTCCACCTACTCAGTATAGTTCCAATCTTTCCTGGAATTCTTTATTCGGATTACCGAATAATTGTTCGTTTATATTACCGCAAGTGCACGACGTCGGTGAAGACGTGACAAATACGGGTCGTGTCCACGAGGAGGTGTGTCAACTTTGGTTCTTCAGAAATCGAGTGGGAAAAGAGGGGAGAAGGAATTGATTACACTAAACTAGACTAAACTATGCTACGTTACACTAGTACGAAACAAACAAAGAAGATGAAAGCATGAAAGTAAATAAAACTAAACTAAGTGACTAATAGAAGCAAGCTGAAAATCTGGAATGGAAAACCCCTAAGGGGTGGAGTGTGTGTACACATGACATAAGTGGTGATGAATGAATTCAATAGAGCACAAGTGTAGGTAATGTTGCTTTGCATAAGAAGTACCTCATGGCAAGACCTATCATCCAAAGCACTAACCTAAGTGATTAATATTAGCATGAACAAGTTTGTTACTAAGAACCTAAACGAGCATTGAATGTACCTAAAGATTATGGCAGAAACCATCAAGTTAAGTATTCTCTTTAATTCAAACAAGCATACTCATATTTCTCACATAAAACAACATATAGCATTCATTCCATTCTACATGACATGTATAAACATCAACTCCACCCACAAAAGGGGGATGAAACTATAGGAACGTAAATGTGGCTTAGTTCTAATCGATTTTAAGTTAACTACCTACTTGTTTAAGCAATCAAGGAATACACAGCGGAATTAAAAACTAAACAAGCAAGTAATGAGGAAATAATGCAAACCACAAGAAGGCACCATATTTTTATAGAGGTTCAGCCTCCCGCCTACTTCCTCTCTTGCAAGTTCCGCTCGTATCTTCACTATCAACCTCATTCCGGGCCGAGATTAAGCTTTTACACCACAAGCACTGCGAACACCCTTGCTTGCTTGATTTCTTCCTCTCATAATCCGAGAGGGACACTTTGGGCTTTTCACCGAAGTCCTTGCTTCTTTACAACAGTGGGTTGAGTGGATCACTCACTCTCTAACTTGAGCACACTTAGCTTAAGATATAAAATTGATCTAAGATGTGGAAGTGTAGGCTTGGAGAGTATGATTTGGGGAATAGGAGACTTGAAGCTTTCTCTTGAGTGTATATGACAATAGGAATTGGAAGAGTTGGGAACACCTATTTATAAGCTCCTAAGGTGTTATAGCCGTTGGGGTTAAGTTGGCTAAGGTTTGAGTGAGATACACAAAATAGAAACCTGCATGACCCAAATCAGAACATGTTTGGTCGACCGAATCAGGCAGAATGGTCGACCAGTTGGCAATTTTGAACAATGTTCGGTCGACTGATAAGGGAATGGTCGAACGAAACAGGCTATAACTTAGGTACACTTAAGTTAATGGTCGAACACCGAGTATGGTTCGGTTGACCGTAAACTTCCAGACTTTACGGGCTTGACAAAAATTAAGGTATTCGATCGACCGAAACAAGGTCCACAGTCGATCGGAAACTTCCAGGCAGTTTGGGTTTGTCGAGACATATATGTTTGGTCGACCGAAACAGGTCCACGGTCGACCGATAGATAATTGTAATTTTGGGTATGGGTGAATAATTAGAATACAACCGTTGGTATAATACGACAAGTCTAACAGTCAGAAAATAAGTTTACACGGTCGACCGAAAAGGTCAGAACGGTCGACCGATCGGGTGGTAGAAAACACTATTTGTTTAAAGGAACAAACGGTCGACCGAAATTCTGAAACCAGTCGACTGAATCGGTTCTGGCAGTTCAATATGGGTTTAAGTGTTTTCCGGTTCTAGTTTGGGTGATCTATTGAAGTTCAATTTGTGAAATTTGTGTGTGACTTCTATAGGGAACCTAGTGTGTATGTGAGTGGTTTTAGCTGAAATATGCTAAATTACACATAGTTCCTAAGACTCAAAATAAATCAAAATTAAATGCCTTCAAATGAACTTTATTACATGTTTTGACTTGATTACATTTCTTCCTTGAGTCTTGATCACTTGTAGAGGTTAACACAATGCAATATGTATGGAATGCAATATGTGTGCTACTCTACATTGATTACAATTAAGAATAAGTTAATTAAATCATCAAAACAAAGATTAAGGCCAAAAAGCCAACATGAACTACTCACACATTATTAGAGTAACATGCATATTAAGGAAAGAAAACATGCTAATTGATTCTATGAAGATTAAAACAAACAAAGTTAACTAAGCATGCATGAATTGAAAAGAGACGATATGAAAAAACTAACAAAACATCTTTTATTACTCCCTCACATTATATGTAGCATCTGTCCACCAGAGTTTTGCTCCAAAGCTTTACTCCTAGTAGAGGGGATGACCACCAAGAGAGGAGATGCATTACAAAGGAGGAGGAAGAGTTCTATTTATAGCCATTGAAACTGGTAACCAGGGACAATCCCCTGATATGAGACTAAACGCATACTATAAATGGACTACATACATACTAATACAACACCCGGTTAAGTCTTATCGGGTTTGGATCCAAATGGACCACCAATTGGCAGTCTAGGTTGGGTTGATCGGGTCCGGTTTTGGGTGACTTGATTTTGGCTTGATTTCTTGATGTTTGATGAACCCGATTTGGTTATTGATGGTTATGCCCAGATTTAATTGCAAAAATACTCCTCATAATGGTGTAAAGCATCTTGATTTTCTCATTGGTCCTTTTTTACATCCGGGTCCTTCTCTTGCATCTCAGTCCATAAGTCCTTAATCTTTGTCCTTTTGCTTGATTTTAAGTTGTTTTTTAGTCTCTTCTTCTCAAACCTGTTTATTCCTAAAACTTAAACATAAAACTCGTTACGTAGCATTGCTTAGGCTAAAAATAAAGGATATAAGACACAAATATATGCATGATATGATGTCAATCACCAAACCTGGATCAGCCATCCAAACTATGCGTTCTTTTGATCCTATTGCCCCACGTGACAATTAATCCGTTGAGAATTTTCAATGAACTTATGTTTTGTCATCTAGTGACACAATTTTGAAATACCCTTAAATGGTCTACCGATCCTAACTCAGTCTACTAAATCATTTTTTTCCTCTTGAGAATGATGGTTCCAACTTCATGGAATGGGAACTAAAGGTCAATCTGATCTTGAGGCAATAGGACCTTTCATACGTATTAAAATACTACATGCCCACGTTATGAGACAATCCCACTCCATATGAAATGGTTGCAAAAGAAAAGTTTCACAAGGACAACTGATTATTCAAGGCATTATCCTTGCGAGCATGGCAAATGAACTTCAACGGAAGTTCATAGATTACACTCCAAGGGACATGATCGAAGAATTGTTGAAAATGTTCTTAGATAGCACTCGTAAACAATGTTATAGAACAACTTGAAGGGAATGTGTTCTAAAAGTTTTACTTTTAAATGTCAATTGTTATGAATTGAATGAGAAATCATTTTGTTCCTTGTTTATGTTATTCGTCTTTTAGAAATGTTAAGGAAGAGGCTCTTGGTCCTTTACCGTAGAGCTCTAAAAGATATTGGTTACATAAAACAAAAGATATTCGCAATCATGGTAATTAACATGGGACATTAATTACCGATTTAAGATTGTCGTGTTGGTCATAGATCATTGTTGCTCTACAAGTGAGTGACAACACGGGTACACAAAAGAGGAAGATATTACTTTTGTATACTGAATAGACCTAATAAGTAAAATATTATAGAAATGTGTTTCTGTGTCATTAATATTTTACTGTGTCCATGGTCCTTTGATATGAGACTTATATCCGATCACTTAAGAAATGCTTGATTAGACTAGTGTCTTAAGCTATCGATAAGTGTAGTGTAAAGGCATTGTTTGGTTAAGTATGACTTTCGTTGAAGAAGATAGTTAGTCAAAAGATTATCGTTGCCCCTCTTAATTGAGTGATGATATTAGTGGGCCCTTGATAAAGCAAAGTTATAATGTGCACAATGTGATTTAAGTTAAGTCATATTTATAACTAGCTTAAAGAGATCAAGAAATGAATACTGATACAAAGATGACACAATACTACTTTGTGTGTATTCTTAATATCATGAGGCAAGGGACGGACATAAGTGGTGCACTCCATCACTAAATGGATCGGGTTTTGATTCAAGTGGAATTAAGACATCTAACTAATTGGGAGTTATAATGTGTAGCTAGATACCGCTTATAGCTTGTGATATTAAGCTCTTAATATCACTGTCAACTTAGTTTAGATCCTCCCATAGGTCACACCACAAAACTGGGATACGGGAAATAGGGATTTTGAGTTCATAAGATGTGTCGGGTTTCATGTAGAAAATGTGACACATGGGGTGAACAAGCAAAATCAAAATTATGTTGTGACTAAAAACATAATTAGAATCTAAATTAAATTCATATGTGATGTAAATATTATGGGGTGTAATGATTTATCATTACATAGGATAATATGTTACATAAGTTGTGAATTTACTACTAATCCCGAAATGTCAAATTTTGTAGGAGTTAAACCGAAATTTGACAAGTCTGCAGTACGGTGCACAAAAACGGTAGACCAGTTAACAGTAAACGGTCGACCGATCGGTGCACGGTCGACCGGACACGTCTCGACCGATAATAAGGAATTTTCGTCTGTTCAGAACGGTCGATTGAATCTATCGGTCAGTCGACCGAACATTGCGATGAAATATTTTATTGTTGCGAACGGTCGACCGAACTTGGTTCGAGCGGTCGATGAACCTCCAAACGGTCGACCGGTCCAGACGGTTTTATGCAGAATTAATTTAAGAATTAATTAGATCATGCATGGAATTGGTCCATATTTGATTTAATTCGTGGCTGAGATTATTTGTTAGTAAATAATGGATGGTTAGATGGAAGTTTGCATGAAATCATGGGCAAGAGGTTGCACATGAATAGGTAATTTGGAGAGAACTTATAAATACAAGTTTATCTCATTACCTCATTAATTAATTCATTGTTTTCTCATGCAAAAATATCTCTCCATAATTCTCCACGAAATTTCCTTAATTCTTAAGATTAGTTTTAGTTTTCAGAGATCATCTTCTCAAGGGAACTAAAGAGGGGTTAGTAATTGGATTCTAAACCCTATTGGAGATTGAGAGGCTAGCTTTTCTCTCTCCAATCTCGTTTAGAGTTTGGTGAATACTCGGAGGCAATCCACCGGGCGATTCGACCATCAACGCGACTCCGGATCTTCAAGAGATTTTAGAGAACCTCTAGGTATGATCCTCTTTGCAATTGTTTGTTTGTTCTAAAGCATGTTAAATAATTAGGACAAACAAATGCATGTCTATATGAAAATCGAAAAAAATATGAATGTTTCGATCCTATATGTTTATAAAATTTCGAAAAATATATACACGTAACAGGGCACGAAATCCAACACAACTCTCATGTTTATTGGCTGTAAGATGGCGGAAGGCACTTCCGTTAATTTGCATGTGCTGAAGATGATGGTCTATCTCGAGAAATTGGAGAACGTTATAGGTCCAATTCCAGCCGATATAGCCGAGGATATCATTCTTGGGTCATTGAATGTCTCTTATAGAGATTGTATCATGCATGTCCATATGTGTGAAATGGCACCAACCCTCGAGGGGAGCCACCAAAGTCTTTTGCAAGCTAAGGTCAACATGAACAAAGGCGAGAGCATCTTGGTAGTCTCTCATGGAAGTAAGAAAATTAATAAGAAAGGCATAAAAGGAAAACCTAAGAAAGGAAACAGGGAGGGAGGGGCTCAATCGAGCAACTCCAATTGGAGGATCTTTTAGGTCGGATCTGCACCAAATTTTAACATCAGCTTAAGTTCACCAATTGAGCGCATGGGTTCACCCCAATTCGGTTGTCTGAGTATGTTTGGTCTTAATTATAAAATTACTTTATAATCCAGTCCCTCTGGATTTTCAATTAGGCCAGTCTTGACTTACAATTAGGTATGTGGGCATTACAGATAGGTTCGAAATGCTTTCAAATCAGTACTTTCTTCTTGCATTTTAGCCTTTTTTGCTTGCTGATTGATAATTTTAATAACCGCAAGTGCACGATGTTGGGGAAGACGTGGCAAATACGGGTCAAACATCAAGGAGTTGTGAGTGTTGTTGTGACTATCATACTCAAGTAGGAAAGGAGAGGAGAATTAAGGGATTATGCTAAGCTAACCACATTAAGCTAGGAATTAATGACAATTGAACTAAACCCCATGGAGTGGACGTGTGTAGGTGTGTGTGTGTGGTTCTTGATTACATGAGGCACAAGTGTGTAAAGTAGGTGAAATCAACTAGAAACCAGTGTGGAGTTTATTTAACATCAACTACATTTACATGAATACATAACTAATATAGTTAGACATGAAGTTAAGATGCACTTTGGGTTCTCAAGAATGTACTAAGTACTTAGTGTTGACATTAGGACGTCAATTAACCATCCATACAACTCAATACATTCTTGCATTCTCTACTAATCAAGCATCCATACATAACAAACCATTTACCATAACAAGATCATCACTTACAAGCAACAAGATAAACTCTAGATCTAGCATGAGACAAGTACCTAATGTGTGACCATTATCCCATTTAATACAAGTTTAAGCAAGTTACATGCATAGATCTACATCAAGCACACAAAATGACACAAATAAAAATAACTCATCACCAATACATCACATAATCTACATCATCTCCACCCCAAATGAGGTGGATCTACTCTCTACTCATGTAAACAACTATGGAAAGCAAGAAATCTACACTAAACATGGCAAGAAAAGCAAAGTAGAAAATCAACCAACAAAACACCAAAATACTTGGATAGAAAGAAAGCTAAAGAATAGAGGAATCTAAATATACCTTTAGATTAAAGAAAACACTAGTTTACAAGCTCTAACCACCTCCTTATTCTTGTAGCCCAAATGGGTAAAACCTAAGATATTCAAATGGTGGAGGTGGAGAGGTAGGGGAAAGGAAGAAGAAACATTGCTATTTAGAGAAAGAGTGGTATAAATGAATTTGGGAGCAATCTGACATTGTAATCACTTTCTTTATAGTCTGGTGCACCCAAATAATCAAGATCAAGCCACGAGAGAAATTGGGGCCCAATTGGAGAAAATTGAATCGCCACTGGTGGATTGTTTGTTTCTGATCCGACATGTTTTTCTTCAGTAACTTAGGTGTTGTAGTTTGCACGTGGGGGTAAACTCCTGGTTTGCTGGTTCGAGCGCGTTTATCTTTAATTTCCCAACTACTCCTCAAGATCATGGTATTGAAGTAACCGACGAAAAGAATAAAGTGAAAAAGTAGTCGGGGGTCCAAATTGTTGACCATTAGGAACATTCATTTGACTGTTAACCTAGGAACTTAAGTAAACAGTCGTCGGATTTGTCTGATGGTAAGGTTGAGCAAAGCAAAACTGATTGTGTTCGTTTTAAATACCGCAAGTGCACGACATTGGTGAAGACGTGACTAATACACGTCAATCCACAGGGAGGTGTGTTGACTCTAGTTCTTTCGAAGGCAAGTGGGAAAAGAGGGGAAGAAGAGTTGTGATTACACTAACTAAACTTCACTATGAATGAACTTACAATTAAACTAAACCCCCATTGAGTGGAGGTGTGTAGGTATGTGTGTGTGAGTGGGTCTTCATTTCAATTAGGAACAAGTGTAGTTTGTGTGGCATACAAGTATAAGCTAGTGTAGAATCTAAGTGTAGGATACACAACACTACATGGCAAACCATGAACATGCATATCTCACGTGAAGTTGAGGTTGATTTTATATTATCAAGCATGCAACAAGTACCTGGTGTGGCTATTAGAGCATCAATCAATCCTACATACAACCTAAATCATTCATGTGAATGTGCACCAAACATGCATCCATACATAACAAGTCATTCCCATCAAACAATTACAAGCAGCCAGATGAACTTTAAAGCTAGCATGAGATATGTACCTAGTGTGGACATTATCTTATCTAGTACAAGTTTAAGCATGCTACAAGTATAGATCTACATTAAGAATATGAAATGACAGAAATAAAACAACTAATCACTATCACATATTCTACATTACCTCCACCCCAAATGGGGATGAAACTACTCACTACTCATTAAGAAAAGAAGACAAAACAAAATTAAACTAAACATGCAAGAAGAGACAATATAAAAACAAACAAAAAATTATTTTATTTACAGGACTTACATTACAAGTAGCATTCTTCTCCACCTTGAGTTTTGCTCCAAGGCATACTCCAAGTAGAGAGAATGCCACCAAGCAATGGGTGAATACAAAGGGGAAGAAAAAGTTTTATTTATAGTCATAGAAAAAGGCAATCAGGGACAATCCCACGGTATGGGACTAAACACATACTAAAAATGGACATAAAACAACATAATCCACGACTCGACTAAACCATGAATTGTTTGGACCAATTGCGACCGCTAATTGGCGGTCTGGAATAGTTGGAACACGTCTGGATTTCGGTGTCTCGTTTCTAGCTTATTTCTTGATGTTTGATGAACCCGATTTGGTTGTTGATGTTTGGGCCCAGATCTAATTGCCAAAATACTCCTCATGATGGCGTGGAGCTTCTTGATTTGCTCATTGTTCCTTTTGGTTTACATCTGGGTCCTTCTCTCTTGCATCTCAATCCATAAGTCTTGCAACTTTCAAATAGTTGTTAGGGAAAACGACAAGAAAAAGAATTTAGGAAATTTGAAAATGAAGAACGGTTGAATGAATTGGGAAGAAGCAATCGATCGTTCAATTGAAAAAGTTGTTGCCAACAATTAATCAAAGTCGTCTAGTGGTCGACCATTTGCAAAATACTATTGGATTGAGTTTTGGGTGGTTTTCTGGGTTAGGTTTGGGTGATCAAAGGATATTAAATTTTGTGTAACTTCTAGATGTATTCTAGTGTGAGTGTGTGTTGAGATATGTCTTTCTTGTTTTTCAACGAAGGCCGACAATGTTAGATACGTCTTTCTTATTTGACAACGTTAAATATGTATTACCATAATATATCTAAAATATCCATGCTTAGGGGTTTAAAGTTGGAGTGTTTTTGCACAAAAATGTCATAAAAGATATATCATAATCCCATAGGATTGTAGTAGAATTCCAAAAACGTAAGATAAATCTTCGACGTTTGAGAGTAGATTTAACGTGCATCATGCTTTTAGTTTTGCCTTATTCTTTTCCTAGGAGCAAACAATAACTGATCCAATCGGTTGAACAGAGAACTCGTTCGGTCGACCGATGTTGCTCAGACAGTTGAGGTTTGGGTTTAGTGATTTCTCGTTTAAGTTTGGGTGACCTATTGAACTCCAAATGATCTGAGATTTTGTGTGTGACTTCTATATGGAACATAGTGTCTATGTGAATGGATTTTAACTCTTGTATGGTCAAGATTACATAGATTCCTAAGACTCAAAAGAAATATAAATTACATGTCTTCAATAACTTGATTACATGTCTTGACTTGAATTCCATTCTTCCTTAGTCTTGATCATCTGTAGATGTTAGCACAAAGAAATATATTATATACAATATGTGTGCTACACTACATTTGATTGTGATTAAGATTAGGTTGATTAAATCATTAAAATACGGATTAAGGCCAAAAAGCCAACAAATACACCCTCTAACATTTGGGTATGCATGGATGATTTAACTTACACTAGATCACACTCCTGGCATATGCCCCTGATGATGAAGTCCACAGAAAGAATTTCTTGATCATCTGACATCCTTATAAACATTATGGTGTTTTGATGCCTATTCAAAATGAGTAAGACGAGAGACATGAATGAGAGGTTATTCCTTGTCAGGTATTTTGAATTGAAGGGTATCAAGTTATTGATTCTTGACCCACATTGGATTCTAAAAAATAGTACATTAAGAATCGGTGATAAAGAGGCCACAAAAATAGGGTCGTGTGGCGAAAGAGTCACATAATCAAATAGAAGTGGCTTGATTGACATCATATCATGCATATATTTGAGACTTATATCATCTTTTTTTAACCTAAGCAATGTTATGTAATGAGTTTTATGTTTAAGTTTCATGAATAAAACAGGTGAGAAGAAGATACACAAAAAAGACCTAAAAGAAAGAGAAATGACTGAATTGTGAGGTTTATGGACTGAGAAGCAAGAGTGAAAGACCTAGATGTAAATCGAAAAGACCAAAGAGCAAATCAAGAAACTCTATACCATCATGAGGAGTATTTTGGCAATTACGTCAGGGCTTCAACATCAACAACCAAATCCGGTTCACCAAACATCAAGAAATCAAGTCAGAAACGAGTCATCCAAATTCAGACTATATTGGATTGACACTGACCAAATTGTATTTATAGTTGTTTGACCTTTAAGGTGAAAATGTTTGAATGAAAGTTGAATATGCTAATTTTGTAAAGGTGCAACTTTCAAATAGTTGTTAGGGAAAACGACAAGAAAAGGACTTTAGGAAATTTGAAAATGAAGAACGGTTGAATGGAAGAAGTGGTCGACCGTTCAATTGAAAAAGTTGTTGCCAACAATTGAGCAAAGTCGTCTGGTGGTCGACCATTTGCAAAAGACTGCTGGATTGAGTTTTGGGTGGTTTTCTGGGTTGTGTTTGGGTGATCAGAAGATATGAAATTGTGTGTAACTTCTAGATGTATTCTAGTGTGAGTGTGTGAGGAGATGTCTTTCTTGTTTTTCAATAAAGGTTGACAACGTTAGATACGTCTTTCTTATTTGACAACGTTAAATATGTCTTACCATAATATATCTAAAATATCCATGCTTTGGGGTTTAAAGTTGGAGTGTTTTTGCACAAAAATGTCATAAAAGATATATCATAATCCTATAGGATTGTAGTAGAATTCCAAAAACGTAAGATATATCTACGATGTTTGAGAGTAGATTTAACGTCCATCATGCTTTTAGTTTTGCCTTATTATTTTCCTAGGGGCAAACAATAAATTGAAGTAAAGACGGGGAAAGTGAAATGAGTGTCGAAGTGACTCATTGGTAGAAGCTTTAATTTTTTAATGTTCATGTGAGGAAAACTTCCATAGAGATGGTTGCCTTCAAACATGCCTAACATTGATACGGGCTCGTATGTCTTGCCCATGGTATGGGAGTAGTTGACCACATGCTCCATAACTTCCAAAATTTATACTCAAAAAGTGTAAGTTTGTGAACCGCCTCTTCTATTATGGGAACTACATGGTCGTATTTATGGACAAGCAACGCCCCAATCTCTTCTAATTAATTGCAGTGTATAAAGAGATGTTCATGCATGGTTGCAATAACATTACGAGACACCCACATTTATTTCATGCATTGTCCTCAAGTATGCAACATGGAATTTATCCATTGAAAAGTTACGGTCTGATCAAACTTTTAAGCACAAAAGGAATGTGCATGGTCATATTGATGGACACAAACACAAATTACGAAAAATTGTAAGGTACTTAAGAAGAGAGACAAATACATTAAACAAATGTGGCCCAAATACACATAGGTTGGGGACCACAACAACCCGTACTCACTTGTGAAGTCTTTTGTATATTTTTTCCTTTTCTTGAAAAACACAAATTTTTCTTCTTCTAGTTATTCCCTTTTTATATGACTACATACATCAATGGGTTCCCACCTTCATTTATCAAGGGACATCAAATGGGAACTCACCATCTCTCGTGTCAGAAATACACATGTATGGGCTCAAAACATTAGAAACATGGGAACTGTTGGTAGCTTCATGAACCAAAGTTATTGGTTCATCACTCTTGAAATGAAGGTCGATGAAAGGAAACAAAACAGACAGTTTTGCATTTCATGATAAAGCTGAAGGTCATCAATATATTGTAGGATTGTTATGGGTCGCTAAATCTAATCAATTTTAAGCTTGAATTCCTACTTAATCAAACAAGATGTGCAGCTAAAACAATTTAAACAAAGTAGGGAAAAACAATGCAAATCACAATGGACACGGGTGTTTTTATAGAAGTTTGGTCTCCTGCCTACTTCCTCTCTTGCAAGTTCCGCTCGACTCCACGAGTTCCGCTCACGACTTCACTATCCGCTCCCCATTCCGGGCTAGGAGACAATGCCTTTACACAGCAAGCTAGCGAACAATCCTCGCCTAGTTTGGACTCCGCTTCTCACAATTCGAGAAAAAACATTTCGGGTTCTCACTGGAGTCTATATTCCTTTTGTCTTGGGCTTTCACCAAGACCTTTACTTCTTGACAAGTAGTTTTAGAGTGGAACAACACTCTTTAATTCTCGAGCACACTTTGAGTAAGATATATCAATGATCAAAAGTGTGGAATTTAGGCGTAGAGTGTAGTGTAGGAGTTTTTGAGATTGGGAGACTTCTCTCTAATGTATAAGACAATTGTGTATGGGAGAGTTGTCTAAACAAGGTGTTTAATCCTCTATTTATAAGCTCCTAATGTGTTATAGCCGTTGTGACGAAGTGGTAGATGAATGTGTGAGAAACACAAAACAGAAAAGCACAGGTCACTGTTCGGGTTAAGTTCGGTCGACCGGATTCCATCTAGAAATGGAGTCCAGACAGTTCCAGAAACAAACGGTCAAACGAATATGGCTATAACGTAAGTGAATGGTCGAACTAAAATATGGGACGGTCAACCGTTGAGGGAGATTTGGTAATCCAGAAATAACGTCCAGAAAAGTCCTGGAACAAAAAGGTTGGGTCGGTTGACCGACAAAAACTGGCACTACGGGGTTAACAAAATGCTTATGTTCGGTCGACCAAAACTAAGTCGACGGTCGACCGATTGTCACTTCTATTCTTGGGGTATCGTTAAAAATATGAATACGACCGTTGGTATAATACGACAAGTCTAAGGGTCAAATGACACGTGTAGACAGTCGAACAAAATGTTCAAAATGGTCGACCGGTTAAGACTGTTGGCTAACAGATTAACTGATCCAATCGGTCGAACAGCGAACTCGTTCGCTCGACCGATGTTGCTCAGATAGTTCAGGTTTGGGTTTAGTGATTGTTGGTTTAAGTTTGGGTGACATATTTGATTGATTCAGTTAAAATAAGCTCAAGTGCACGGCCATGTTGAAGCAGTGGCAAATACGGGTCGATCCATAGGGAGGTGTGTCGACTTTGGTTAGTTTGAAGGCGAGTTGGAAACAAGATGGAAGAAAATGTGTGATTACACTACACTAAAGTAGGAATGAATAAGCAATAAAAACTAAAACTCATAGGGGGTAGAGAAAGAATGTGAATGCAAAAATATGTGTTCGTGTGTGTATTCAATTGTGTTCATCACAACATGTAGTACATAAAAACCATAAAATTAGATCCAATTTTGCCTCCACATGAAATAAGATAACACATTATCATTAAAACATACAAGACAATAATTGGAATGAAGCTAAATGAACTCATGCATAAAGACCTAACCCCATTATGTCTCCACATGAAATAAGATTTACACAATCATTAAAACATACAAGACATTAATTAAGGCGAGAGCAACAACAGTACATGAAACCTTTATCAACTCCATCTTTATCCTCACCTCATCATTCCCCATAAAATATGCCCACTAATCTAAGCATGAGCTAAGCTTCATTCAAGAGAATTAGCACATCAAAGATAAGAGTGAAATCTCATTAGATGGTTATGGAAATCATGTAAGACTCAAAGGATTAAGATAACACACACACACCTAATACATCACATAATCACATCATACTCTTCTCCACCCCCAAATGGGGATGGACTACTCACTAATCCCTAATATAACAATCATATAAAGAAAGGAATACATTCTAATTATACTATGATAAAGAAAACAAACAAACTAAATGCAAGTATTAAAACAAAAGACAATATAAACTAACAAAACTATGAAGAATTATTTTATTTACATGACTCACATTACAAGTAGCATTCTTCTCCACCTTGAGTTTTTGCTTCAAGGCTTTTACTCCAAGTAGAGAGAATGCTACCAAGCAATGAGTGAATACAAATGAGGAGGAAGTGTTCTATTTATAGCCATAGAAAAAGGTAATCTGGGACAATCCCCCGGTATGGGTAAATGTATACCAAAAATAGACTAAATACAACCTAATACATGACCCACCAAAGTCTTAGTGATCCAGACCAAAACCGACCGCCAATCAGTGGTCTTGGACCGCCAATTGGCGTTCTATGTTGTCTGGATCCAGCCTGGTTTTGGAGTGTGGTTGTCTGGCTTCATGTCTTCATGTGTGATGCATCCAACTAGGTTGTTGGAGCTCAGGACCAAATCGAATTGCCAAAATACTCCTCATGATTGTGTGGAGTTTCTTGATTTGCCCATTGGTCATTTGGGCTTACATCCGGGTCCTTCCCTCTTGCATGTCAGTCCCCATCTTGCAACTCAGTCATTTTTTTGCTTTTGAGTCATTTTTGTGCCTCTTCTCCTTAAACTTGCTTATTCCTGAAACTTAAATGTTAAACTCGTTACGTAGCATTGTTTTGGTGAAAGGTAACGGATATAAGACACAAACGTATGCATGATATGATGTCAATCAAATACCCCCACACCTAACTTTTGCTTCCCGAGCAAAACAAAGAAAGGGAAAAATGAAAGAAAGGAAAAATCATTCGTAAAATATGGAAATCCTAACTCACTTTTGTAGGAATCACGGTTGCACTTAGCACGTGCAGCAAGCCGTTAAACCTCCTTGTCCCCAAGGAAGATGAGTGTTGTCTCCTGAGGGTTTTCAGCGGATATACCCACAAAATCCGAATATTGATGCATTATTCAATCTAGAAACTCGACTCGATGAACTCATTTTTTTCGATCATTGGACACAGTAATCCTACGGGCCAACTCTATATATGTATCCAGACCACACACCTAGCCTAATGAATCATTCATGTAAGTTATTTAAGGACTTAAGTGAAAGACATGGACATCCTCAAGTGATATAAAGTGTAAAGTCCATTAATGTTCTTATTTGTATTACTGTTATAAAATCCAAAGGTCATTGGATGATTCACCTTCTCCTCCCATAACTCCATCAATCTATCACATTCTCAATTGTAAACTCTTGTAACATACACCCTTTCATTTTTCCGATTGGTATTGTAGAAATCATCCAAAGGTATTTTGCCTACACCCAATGTTTTAATCAAGTCCAACATAGTATCTATGTACATCTAGTATAACTTGAGAAGTTTTTGTTTCATTTCCTAACCATATTGTTTTGCCTCGCCATGCTAGATTGGTCGATTAATATAGTTTATCTTGATCATAACTAGCATGTGTATCTAGTATTATTTTTTTCCTATGGTTTCTATGTTGACTATGAAATAGTTTGAGTTTTATTATAGTTGTGTGTATCCTTTCTTTTTAGCTATGAGGTCTAGATAATATTATTTAGTCATTGCATATAAGTTACTTCTAGATTAAGAAGTTGATCTTCTTCTCTCTACCTCGTCTCCTTCCATGAAAGAGTATTAAATCTTTTTCATCGTCAATCATATATATTGTCTTTGATGTAATGCTATGAGACATTTTATTTCATTTACTGATAAATATACATATCTTTATATGTCTAGATTTGTGATTCTTTTATCGATACTATGATGTTCATACTTTATTCTTCACTAGTTATATTGTGAATAAACAATGTAGTTAAATGAATACGATAGAATATCATGTGAACTTAAATCCATAATTTTATTTTCAACATTTTGTTTCTGTTCATGTAGGAGGTAATAGAGATTTCTTTCTCATTGATTTGTAGTCTCTAATAAGACCTTTCGTCCATGCATAAGGATTATAATTTCTTGCTCAAATACATAAGAGAAAACATTATGATTTCTTGGTTAATATGTGATGAAAGAAAGTAATAAGAAGTTTGCAATATTGTAGAACAATAATGAAGTCAAACATCTGTGGTACGTTAGAGCGTGTTCATTTACAAAACTTATATAAGCTTTTAACTTGAATATTAATGTGGTATAAAATGCAGTTGTTACATACATCATATATAATATGGAATGCATTGATAATGATTTATTTGAGGCTTATTTGGAAGCAAATGTTTGTTTTCATAATTCTATAAATCTTCTTAAATTAAAGATTTAATGTTAATGTTCAATTGACCTTTATTGATTTGTATTATTCATAAAAGGTGTAAATATCAAAATATGTATGTATACGGTTATTTTACTTACATCTTGAATTTGTATTTATTCATCATGAGGTAATTAATTACTCACATGGTACATAGAATATATCATGTTAATTTTGTATATATATATATATAAAATAAATGAGACTACATGTATACAATTAATATATATATATATATACATTGCTATGTTGCTTTTGAATTGCTAATATGCACCTTTTAGTTATCATATGAATGAAGTACATTATAATATATTCGGTTTTGAGAAAGAAACATCAAATCAAGATAAAAGTGGAGGTTGTGATTTTCTATTGCTATCATCTTTGTTAAAATGATTTTAAAAGTATTGTGATTTAATCTCATGTATGTTTTTGTGGTTGGGAGCACCTATTTATAAGCTCCTATGGTGTTATAGCCGTTGGGGTTAAGTTGGCTAAGGTTTGAGTGAGATACACAAAATAGAAACCTGCATGACCCAAATCAGAACAAGTTTGGTCGACCGAATCAGGCAGAATGGTCGACCGGTTGAAAATTTTGAACAATGTTCGGTCGACTGATAAGGGAACGGTCGAACGAAACATGCTATAACTTAGGTACACTTAAATTAACGGTCGAACACCGAGTATGGTTCGGTTGACCGTAAACTTCCAGACTTTACGGGATTGACAAAAAATAAGGTATTCGGTCGACCGAAACAAGGTCCACAGTCGACCGGAAACTTCCAGGCAGTTTGGGTTTGTCGAGACATATATGTTTGGTCGACCGAAACAGGTCCACGGTCGATCGATAGATAATTGTAATTTCGGGTATGGGTGAATAATTAGAATACAACCGTTGGTATAATACGACAAGTCTAACAGTCAGAAAAATAAGTTTACACGGTCGACCGAAAAGGTCAGAACGGTCGACCGATCGGGTGGTAGAAAACACTATTTGTTTAAAGGAACAAACGGTCGACCGAAATTCTTAAACCGGTCGACTGAATCGGTTATGGCAGTTCAATATTGGTTTAAGTGTTTTCCGGTTCTAGTTTGGGTGATCTATTGAAGTTCAATTTGTGAAATTTTGTGTGTGACTTCTATAAGGAACCTAGTGTGTATGTGAGTGGTTTTTAGCTGAAATATGCTAAATTACACATAGTTCCTAAAACTCAAAATAAATCAAAATTAAATGTCTTCAAATGAACTTTATTACATGTTTTGACTTGATTACATTTCTTCCTTGAGTCTTGATCACTTGTAGAGTTTAACACAATTCAATATGTATGGAATGCAATATGTGTGCTACTCTACATTGATTACAATTAAGATTAAGTTGATTAAATCATCAAAACAAAGATTAAGGCCAAAAAGCCAACATGAACTACTCACACATTATTAGAGTAACATGCATATTAAGGAAAGAAAACATGCTAATTGATTCTATGAAGATTAAAACAAACAAAGTTAACTAAGCATGCAAGAATTGAAAAGAGACAATATGAAAAAACTAACAAAACATCTTTTATTACTCACTCACATTATAAGTAGCATCTGTCCACCAGAGTTTTGCTCCAAAGCTTTACTCCTAGTAGAGAGGATGACCACCAAGAGAGGAGATGCATTACAAAGGAGGAGGAAGAGTTTTATTTATAGCCATTGAAACTGGTAACCAGGTACAATCCCCTAGTATGGGACTAAACGCATACTATAAATGGACTACATACATACTAATACAACACCCGATTAAGTCTTATCGGGTTTGGATCCAAATGGACCACCAATTGGCAGTCTAGGTTGGGTTGATCGGGTCCGGTTTTGGGTGACTTGATTTTGGCTTGATTTCTTGATGTTTGATGAACCCGATTTGGTTATTGATGGTTATGCCCAG
The DNA here is from genome assembly GCA_963682175.1 of Triglochin maritima. Lineage (NCBI taxonomy): Eukaryota > Viridiplantae > Streptophyta > Magnoliopsida > Alismatales > Juncaginaceae > Triglochin > Triglochin maritima. Next base: position 24,779,001 of record OY821774.1, on the reverse strand, counting down.
ATTTAATTGCGAAAATACTCCTCATAATGGTGTAAAGCATCTTGATTTTCTCATTGGTCCTTTTTTACATCCGGGTCCTTCTCTTGCATCTCAGTCCATAAGTTCTTAATCTTTGTCCTTTTGCTTGATTTTAAGTTGTTTTTTAGTCTCCTCTTCTCAAACCTGTTTATTCCTGAAACTTAAACATAAAACTCGTTACGTAGCATTTCTTAGGCTAAAAATAAAGGATATAAGACACAAATATATGCATGATATGATGTCAATCACCAAACCTGGATCAGTCATCCAAACTATGCGTTCTTTTGATCCTATTGCCCCACGTGACAAGTAATCCGTTGAGAATTTTCAATGAACTTATGTTTTGTCATCTAGTGACACAATTTTGAAATACCCTTAAATGGTCTACCGATCCTAACTCAGTCTACTAAATCATTTTTGTCCTCTTGAGAATGATGGTTCCAACTTCATGGAATGGGAACTAAAGGTCAATCTGATCTTGAGGCAATAGGACCTTTCATACGTATTAAAATACTACATGCCCACGTTATGAGACAATCCCACACCATATGAAATGGTTGCAAAAGAAAAGTTTCATAAGGACAACTGATTATTCAAGGCATTATCCTTGCGAGCATGGCAAATGAACTTCAACGGAAGTTCATAGATTACACTCCAAGGGACATGATCGAAGAATTGTTGAAAATGTTCTTAGATAGCACTCGTAAACAATGTTATAGAACAACTTGAAGGGAATGTGTTCTAAAAGTTTTACTTTTAAATGTCAATTGTTATGAATTGAATGAGAAATCATTTTGTTCCTTGTTTATGTTATTCGTCTTTTAGAAATGTTAAGGAAGAGGCTCTTGGTCCTTTACCGTAGAGCTCTAAAAGATATTGGTTTACATAAAACAAAAGATATTCGTAATTATGGTAATTAACATGGGACATTAATTACCGAGTTAAGATTGTCGTGTTGGTCATAGATCATTGTTGCTCTACAAGTGAGTGACAACACGGGTACACAAAAGAGGAAGATATTACTTTTGTATACTGAATAGACCTAATAAGTAAAATATTATAGAAATGTGTTTCTGTGTCATTAATATTTTACTGGGTCCATGGTCCTTTGATATGAGACTTATATCCGATCACTTAAGAAATGCTTGATTAGACTAGTGTCTTAAGCTATCGATAAGTGTAGTGTAAAGGCATTGGTTGGTTAAGTATGACTTTCGTTGAAGAAGATAGTTAGTCAAAAGATTATCATTGCCCCTCTTAATTGAGTGATGATATTAGTGGGCCCTTGATAAAGCAAAGTTATAATGTGCACAATGTGATTTAAGTTAAGTCATATTTATAACTAGCTTAAAGAGATCAAGAAATGAATACTGATACAAAGATGACACAATACTACTTTGTGTGTATTCTTAATATCATGAGGCAAGGGACGGACATAAGTGGTGCACTCCATCACTAAATGGATCGGGTTTTGATTCAAGTGGAATTAAGACATCTAACTAATTGGGAGTTATAATGTGTAGCTAGATACCGCTTATAGCTTGTGATATTAAGCTCTTAATATCACTGTCAACTTAGTTTAGATCCTCCCATAGGTCACACCACAAAACTGGGAAACGGGAAATAGGGATTTTGAGTTCATAAGATGTGTCGGGTTTCATGTAGAAAATGTGACACATGGGGTGAACAAGCAAAATCAAAATTCTGTTGTGACTAAAAACATAATTAGAATCTAAATTAAATTCATATGTGATGTAAATATTATGGGGTGTAATGATTTATCATTACATAGGATAATATTTTATTGTTGCGAACGGTCGACCGAAACTTGGTTCGAGCGATCGATGAACCTCCAAACGGTCGACCGATCCAGATGGTTTTATGCAGAATTAATTTAAGAATTAATTAGATCATGCATGGAATTGGTCCATTATTGATTTAATTCGTGGGTGAGATTATTTGTTAGTAAATAATGGATGGTTAGATGGAAGTTTGCATGAAATCATGGGCAAGAGGTTGCACATGAATAGGTAATTTGGAGAGAACTTATTAATACAAGTTTATCTCATTACCTCATTAATTAATTCATTGTTTTCTCATGCAAAAATCTCTCTCCATAATTCTCCACGAAATTTCCTTAATTCTTAAGATTAGTTTTAGTTTTCAGAGATCATCTTCTCAAGGGAACTAAAGAGGGGTTAGTAATTGGATTCTAAACCCTATTGGAGATTGAGAGGCTAGCTCTTCTCTCTCCAATCTCGTTTAGAGTTTGGTGAATACTCGGAGGCAATCCACCGGGCGATTCGACCGTCAACGCGACTCCGGATCTTCAAGAGGTTTTAGAGAACCTTTAGGTATGATCCTCTTTGCAATTGTTTGTTTGTTCTAAAGCATGTCAAATAATTAGGACAAACAAATGCATGTCTATATGAAAATCGAAGAAAATATGAATGTTTCGATCCTATATGTTTATAAAATTTCGAAAAATATATACATGTAACATGGCACGAAATCCAACACAACTCTCATGTTTGTTGGCTGTAAGATGGCGGAAGGCACTTCCGTTAATTTGCATGTGCTGAAGATGATGGTCTATCTCGAGAAATTGGAGAACATTAGAGGTCCAATTCCAGCCGATATAGCCGAGGATATCATTCTTGGGTCATTTAATGTCTCTTATAGAGATTGTATCATGCATGTACATATGTGTGAAATGGCACCAACCCTCAAGGGGAGCCACCAAAGTCTTTTGCAAGCTAAGGTCAACATGAACAAAGGCGAGAGCATCTTGGTAGTCTCTCATGGAAGTAAGAAAATTAAGAAGAAAGGCATAAAAGGAAAACCTAAGAAAGGAAACATGGAAGGAAGGGCTCAATCGAGCAACTCCAATTGGAGGATCTTTTAGGTCGGATCTGCACCAAATTTTAACATCAGCTTAAGTTCACCAATTGAGCGCATGGGTTCACCCCAATTCGGTTGTCTGAGTACGTTTGGTCTTAATTATAAAATTACTTTATAATCCAGTCCCTCTGGATTTTCAATTAGGCCAGTCTTGACTTACAATTAGGTATGTGGGCATTACAGATAGGTTCAAAATGCTTTCAAATCAGTACTTTCTTCTTGCATTTTAGTCTTTTTTGCTTGCTGATTGATAATTTTAATAACCGCAAGTGCACGATGTTGGGGAAGACGTGGCAAATACGGGTCAAACATCAAGGAGTTGTGAGTGTTGTTGTGACTATCATACTCAAGTAGGAAAGGAGAGGAGAATTAAGGGATTATGCTAAGCTAACCACATTAAACTAGGAATTAATGACAATTGAACTAAACCCCATGGAGTGGACGTGTGTAGGTGTGTGTGTGTGGTTCTTGATTACATGAGGCACAAGTGTGTAAAGTAGGTGAAATCAACTAGAAACTAGTGTGGAGTTTATTTAACATCAACTACATTTACATGAATACATAACTAATATAGTTAGACATGAAGTTAAGATGCACTTTGGGTTCTCAAGAATGTACTAAGTACTTAGTGTTGACATTAGGACGTCAATTAACCATCCATACAACTCAATACATTCTTGCATTCTCTACTAATCAAGCATCCATACATAACAAACCATTTACCATAACAAGATCATCACTTACAAGCAACAAGATAAACTCTAGATCTAGCATGAGACAAGTACCTAGTGTGTGACCATTATCCCATCTAATACAAGTTTAAGCAAGTTACATGCATAGATCTACATCAAGCACACAAAATGACACAAATAAAAAGAACTCATCACCAACACATCACATAATCTACATCACCTCCACCCCAAATGAGGTGGATCTACTCTCTACTCATGTAAACAACTATGGAAAGCAAGAAATCTACACTAAACATGGCAAGAAAAGCAAAGTAGAAAATCAACCAACAAAACACCAAAATACTTGGATAGAAAGAAAGCTAAAGAATAGAGGAATCTAAATATACCTTTAGATTAAAGAAAACACTAGTTTACAAGCTCTAACCACCTCCTTATTCTTGTAGCCCAAATGGGTAAAACTTAAGATATTCGAATGGTGGAGGTGGAGAGGTAGGGGAAAGGAAGAAGAAACATTGCTATTTAGAGAAAGAGTGGTATAAATGAATTTGGGAGCAATCTGACATTGTAATCACTTTCTTTATAGTCTGGTGCACCCAAATAATCAAGATCAAGCCACGAGAGAAATTGGGGCCCAATTGGAGAAAATTGAATCGCCACTGGTGGATTGTTTGTTTCTGAACCGACATGTTTTTCTCCAGTAACTTAGGTGTTGTAGTTTGCACGTGGGGGTAAACTCCTGGTTTGCTGGTTCGAGCGCGTTTATCTTTAATTTCCCAACTACTCCTCAAGATCATGGTATTTGATGCATTGCATACATTGCATCATATGACTTTCATTTAGATTACTTTTATATCAATAAATGCTACTAAGGTATGTGTTTAGTCTTATTTACAGAATACAGGGACCTGAATGCAAATTACCCACATCTCGAGTATAAACGCGTGCAAAAGACTCATTTCTATCATAAAGACCAAGCTCAAGATTATCGTGTTACGAATGGAAATGTATCCAAGCATAAAAGCATTCAAGATCTAATTACAAAAAGAACAAGGACTTAAGCACAAAAGTAGCCGGGGACTTAATTGCAAAAAGACAAGGACCTAAGTGCAAATAATGAGTAGCTTTTATTATCTTGGAGAAAATCTAAAGAAAAATCAATGTGGATCTCCAAATATATGAAGGAATTAATCCGGAGCTCAAAAGAATGGAAAGAATCAATCCAGACGCGCAAAGGAGGATCAAATCATACCACAAACATTCAGCTAAAATCCAGATTTAATCCGAGCAATATATGCGGCGTTTCCGCCGCAAATTACCTTCCATCTGCGGCGATTTTGCCGCCTCCTTAGCGATCCGTGTGCTCCAATTTTGTCCAGTCGTGTCTGGACACGTGTACTCTCCAATTCTATACTTAGGTCTCTTGTAACAACTATAAATAGCCCCGAGAATGATGTTAGAAGGGTCCTTGGCCTTAGACCGAGTTTTTAGTTGGTGTTTTTATTTGTCTTTATTTTAGTAATAAAATTCTGTCTTTTATTTCTTGTTTTTACTTTTCTTTTGTAATGCCTCTAGGACCCCTTCTTCCTCTCTCTATGATTTTCTAACTCTTTCCAAAGGGTGGGGGTGACAGATTAGGGTGAAGAGAAGAGAATAAATGTTATTATTTTAATTTCGTGATTAGTATATTTTGATTACTTGAGTTTATGTTAAATCATTTATCATGTAATGCTTCATAACTAACATGATTTATTATAAGTTTCTGACTTCTCTAATCTAAACCCTAAATCTAAACCTCCACCCAACGGAATTCACTTCTTTGTTCTTGTTTTAGTTTTAATTGTTCTTGTTTCTTGCTTTAGATAATTAAAACCCAAAAATCTCAAAACCCAATTTATTCTTCTCTTCTTCTTTCCCCCAATCGAAATCACACTAATAACAAATATCTCCCTCCTTGGGTTCGACCCGTATTTGCCACGTCTTTATTGACGCCGTGCACTTGCGGTATAAATTTAATTCACATCAAGTTTTTGGCGCCTTTGCCGGGGAGGCGACACAGATTTTGTTTATTTTTGTGTTTTTCGATTTTATTCTGTTTATCTTGTGCGCGATCTAAGTATTTGGATTTGTGTTTCAGGAGAAAACAGAGTGCGCGGAGAAATCCGGGCACATTTGGAGCTAAACGAGCGGCGAAATCGCCGCACCGGAAGAGTAACTTGCGGCGAATCCGCCGCACACTTGAAGCATCTGGGCTTCAACTTTTTCTGGGACGCGACTCATCTCTGGGTGGATGCGTGGAGCTACTGAAATTTCGAGAGCAGGCGGCGAACCCGACTGAGCATTGCGTAGGTAACCTTTGTTGCCTCTTTTCCTCGTAATTTCTATTTTCAGAAAACTTCCTTTTATTAGAATTGCATGTGTTAGGGCAAAAAGTCCATAATTGGCAATAATTCAACTCTGACCTAAAAATTGGCAAAATTAGAAAGGCCTTAGTGCATGCATCATCTAGTGTTTTGTATGCATTATTCTTGCTAAATTCTTGCAAATCAATTTCTGTTGAAGAGTGCTGGAGTCAAGGTACGTATCGTGGTTTTCATCGATTGCATTTAAGCATATAATCTAGTTTGCATACAACCTTGCAATTGCCCCCCTCTAAAGACCATTGTTTGACTATCTTTGCTAGATCTAAGTTAAACTATCTTAAGGGCAACTCCGTAGGCAAAGATACGGTGGGGATTTCATCACCCATCCGTGGCCCACAAATCACAATCCTAAAGTGTCACCCAAGCCTTAAATTAAAATCAATTAGACATTGACCCCTAAGGACTCAGACTCAATTAAGGAGAAGATTGGTTTGACTTGCTATGACTTGAAGCTGATCGAATTTAATTTGGTGCCTAGGAAGTGTTTTTGTGTTGACGCAAGTCTTCCAAGCGAAGTGGTTGTCTAATTGGCACCGACTCTGTCGGAAGCGCCCCCACTAGCTATACATTACCTGGCCAAGTTGGTTTGATTAGTGAGGGAGGTGAATCAAGCGAATCAATTCGACTCAACCAGTTAGGAGTCGTCTAGATCTAAGCGACAATAGGTCTAGGATTGTTTGAACCGTGCTTTCTTAGGAATTTTTCTGACCAACCCTCTTTCTATCTTTAGAGTTAGGTTTCCCTTCTCATCTGAGTCTTCTTTCTCTTCTCACCTAAATTCTCTAGATTAGGATCCTTTCTCATCTTTCCCCATTATATTGTTTGTTTCCCTTTTGAAAAAAAACATAAAAAAATATATATTAAAAAAAAACGAAAATATATATAAAAAAAATTGTAATTAATTCTTGAAATTAAATTTGGAATTTAAATTTCGAATTTGAATTCAAAAATTGATTCAACCCGGTGCACTCAGATTTGGATTCGGGACTTGAGTAATCGACTCTCACGAGTTCATCTAGATTCCAGTCTAGAACTTAGCCCCATCCATTTGCTGCACCACCTCACCCAGATCCAATGGGTGAGAACGTAGTGGACCCGCCTGTTGCACAACCTATAACTCTAAGGGATCGATGCTATCCAGCGATGGCTGCTCAGCCATCGTTCATCGTTATGCCCACCATACCGGGTCGCGACTTCGAACTTAAGGCACAATACATGAGTATGTTGCCTAAGTTCACCTCTAGGGAAGACCCATATCTCTTCCTTAGAGAATTTGAGGAAATCTGCTCTCTTATGCAATACCAGCATATCCCTGAGGAGGCAGTGCGTCTGAAATTTATGCCTCTAGCACTAAAGGACGACGCTAAGAAATGGCTATATAGTCTAGCCGAAAGATCTATTAGGAGTTGGGCTGAGTTTGTTCAAATATTCCTGAAAAAATATTTCCCCAACCATAAGACTATGAGGATTAGAAATGAAATTGTTGCATTCGTTCAGTCTGAGAGCGAGCCGTTCTATTCCTATCTAGAAAGATTTAAAAGTGTACTGACCCAATGCCCTTATCATGGAATTCCAAGATGGCAATTATGCCAAATTATTTATGAGGGATTGACACCCACATCAAGGGTTATGGTAGAATCCGTAAGCCAAGGGAACTTTATGTCGAAAAATGAAAATGATGCCTGCACTTTTCTTGAGGAATTAGCTGAAAACAGTATGCAATGGGACAATGCTAGAACACCGCTTAACCCGAGTATTGGATCTAGAATAGCAAGTCAACCCAAACCAGGTGTCTTAGCTGTAGATGCCAACATAGCGGCTGAAGCAAAACTAGCTACCCTTATGCGCAGAATGGAAAATTTAGAGCTACAAACCCAAACCCGAGTGAATCAAGCCTCGTCTATCCCTTGATCTAGATGTGGTCAGACTGGTCATGTAATGGAGGATTGTGCGGACTGGGAACAAGTTAATGCCATGTGTAACCATGCTAGAAATGACCCATACGCATCAACCTATAACTCGAGTTGGCGTAATAATTCCAATTTCTCATCAAGCCAACAAGGTCAACCTCCTAGACAACAACCAAACCCGTATAACCAAAATAATACATCATCTGGGTTTAGTAACAATAGCGATCATGAGGTTAGGTTGACAAGCTTGGAAAATTTGATGAAAACCTTTATACAAACAACCAACCAGACCTTCCAAAGGCTAGAGACACAAGTCAGCCAACTAGCACAAATAGTAGGTGAAAGAGAAAAGGGTCGGTTTCCAAGTCAACCTGAGGTGAACCCTAGATCTAATAATTCTTATCAATCCTATCAAGCACCTTCAGGAAATAACAACCCTAGACCGGTTCAAATGGTTAATGAGGAAGGATCGTTCCAACAAATAAATGCTGTAGTATCATTACGGTCCGGAAGGCAGATTGATAATAATGTGGTAAATCCTAGAACGTCTAATCAATCTAGCCATCAAGCTACCACATATGACCTAACCATTGAACCCGACGTCCAATCTGAAACGCCCAACCCACCTACTCAACCTGAACCCATAGCTCAACCTGAACCTGAGCGAGTCTATGTTCCTAAAGCCCCATTCCCTAATAGACTCAAAAAGAACTCAAGTGCACAAATAGAGAAAATCTTGGAAGTATTTAAGCAAGTTAAGGTGAACATTCCACTCTTAGACATGATTCAACAAATACCTGGTTATGCTAAATTCTTAAAAGATCTGTGCACTAAAAAGCGAAAAACAAACGTACCAAAGAAGGCATTCTTAACTGCAAACATAAGCTCTATCCTATAAAATATAAGGATCCTGGATGTCCCACAATTTCATGTGCAATAGGAGATACTTGTATCAACAAAGCCCTTCTAGACCTTGGTGCTAGTGTTAATTTACTCCCGTACTCTGTTTATGAGCAAATGAACCTTGGTCCACTAAAACCCTCTAAGACAACCCTTCAATTTGCTGATTGCTCTATTAAGAAACCAAGAGGTATAGTAGAGGATGTTTTGATCAAGGTTGGTGACTTCATTTACCCAGTGGATTTTGTCGTACTAGATACTGTACCTGTTGTAAATCCTAATCGACAAATCCCTGTAATTCTAGGCAGACCATTTTTAGCCACTTCTGAAGCATTGATAAACTGTCGAAATGGGCTCATGCAATTATCTTTTGGGAACTTAAAAGCTGAATTTAATATCTTTCATATTCATAGTGAGCCAGAAATAAGATGCAATCAAAGTGATGTTGTGATGAAATCGCGTATCTATAAGATTTCTGAATCATCACAAAATCAAAAAGGAAGTAAGAAAAAGGGGAGAAATTCATCTACACACCCACCATCACTCGAGCAAATAAGAGAACCAATTTATGTGAGGGGTGTGGAACCTGTGACTCAGGACTCTCATTGCAACGTGGGGAACAATTCAACTGGATACATGCACCAATATGGTGTCATTCAATCCAGTTCTGACTATGGTTGACTTTGAGCAAATTCCATCATTCCACCGCAGTTCACCAAGGTACTAAGTGCATTTGCTTTATATTTGCATACATTGAGGACAATGCATGATTTAGGTGTGGGGGGGTGTTTATGTATATATTTATCTATATATCTGTTTTAAAAAAAATTGCATTGAATTTTTTTGTTCCTTAAAAAAAATTGCATTGCATTAAAAAAAAATCAATGTTTCATGACATAGTTTAAGACTGAACTACCAAAACCCGAGTACAAATTGCATTGAATTTTTTGTTCCTTATTATATAGTTCTGCTTGTAGAAATTATGACATAAATCTAAGTTCCAAAGAAATAACCCATTGCCCTTTAAGATATATATGCACTTAAATTGGATGAATCAAATCTTTGAAGTGGTTGATAAAAAGCAGAGGTTGAGGAAAATATACCGGGAAGTGTGGACTTCTAATAGCAATTGAGCCTTGAGGAAAATAAAAGTAAAAATAAAGGAATAAAGTGAAGAAAACACATTTTGCAAAATGATTACAAAAGCCCAAGCCTTTGAGTCACTGGTCCGTAGGGGTATCTTCAAACCCGGTAACTTGAGTCTACCAGCTCGGGATTATCGACCAAACTCGCTACACGAATGAAAAAAGGGTAAAAGTGTCAAAAAGCAAATGTGTTGAATCATGGAAGAAAAGAAAAAAATACTCAAGGCCCAAAGCTAAAAGAATGATCCATGCCATGGTTGATCCGAATGATACTTCACCACCAGAGGAGGCGTGCAAAATAATTTAAGTGATATTATGTGTAGAAGGGTTAGTGGTGTGAATGTTGGAGGAACAAAGACCAAGTCATATTTTTAATGAGTTAGATTTATATAATGAGCATGCAAGAATTCTTAGTGAGATGTATAAGGATGAGGTAGGGATATTGAGAACTATTAATGAAATGTTGATTTAGGATTTTGTGGGTATATCCGCTGAAAACCCTCAGGAGACAACACTCCTCCTCCTTGGCAACAAAGAGGTTTAAAGGCTTGTTGCACATGCTAAGTGCAACCGTGATTCCTACGAAAGTGAGTTAGGATTTCCCTGTTTTCATTTTTCTTATATTCTGTTTTGCTAGGGACTAGCAAAATCTAGGTGTGGGGGTATTTGATGCATTGCATACATTGCATCATATGACTTTCATTTAGATTACTTTTATATCAATAAATGCTACTAAGGTATGTGTTTAGTCTTATTTACAGAATACAGGGACCTGAATGCAAATTACCCACATCCCGAGTATAAACGCGTGCAAAAGACTCATTTTTATCATAAAGACAAAGCTCAAGATTATCGGGTTACGAATGGAAATGTATCCAAGCATAAAAGCATTCAAGATCTAATTACAAAAAGAACAAGGACTTAAGCACAAAAGTAGCCGGGGACTTAATTGCAAAAAGACAAGGACCTAAGTGCAAATCATGAGTAGCTTTTATTATCTTGGAGAAAATCTAAAGAAAAATCAATGTGGATCTCCAAATATATGAAGGAATTAATCCGGAGCTCAAAAGAATGGAAAGAATCAATCCAGACGCGCAAAGGAGGATCAAATCATACCAAAAACATTCAGCTAAAATCCAGATTTAATCCGAGCAATATATGCGGCATTTCCGCCGCAAATTACCTTCCATCTGCGGCGATTTCGCCGCCTCCTTAGCGATCCGTGTGCTCCAATTTTGTCCAGTCGTGTCTGGACACCTGTACTCTCCAATTCTATACTTAGGTCTCTTGTAACAACTATAAATAGCCCCGAGAACGATGTTAGAAGGGTCCTTGGCCTTAGACCTAGTTTTTAGTTGGTGTTTTTATTTGTCTTTATTTTAGTAATAAAATTCTGTCTTTTATTTCTTGTTTTTACTTTTCTTTTGTAATGCCTCTAGGACCCCTTCTTCCTCGCTCTATGAGTTTCTAACTCTTTCCAAAGGGTGGGGGTGACGGATTAGGGTGAAGAGAAGAGAATAAATGTTATTATTTTAATTTCGTGATTAGTATATTTTGATTACTTGAGTTTATGTTAAATCATTTATCATGTAATGCTTCATAACTAACATGATTTATTATAAGTTTCTGACTTCTCTAATCTAAACCCTAAATCTAAACCTCCACCCAACGGAATTCACTTCTTTGTTCTTGTTTTAGTTTTAATTGTTCTTGTTTCTTGCTTTAGATAATTAAAACCCAAAAATCTCAAAACCCAATTTATTTTTCTCTCCTTCTTTCCCCCAATCGAAATCACACTAATAACAAATCTCTCCCTCCTTGTGTTCGACCCGTATTTGTCACGTCTTCATTGACGCCGTGCACTTGCGGTATAAATTTAATTCACATCAAGTGTCGAAGTGACTCATTAGTAGAAGCTTTAATTTTTTAATGTTCATGTGAGGAAAACTTCCATAGAGATGGTTGCCTTCAAACATGCCTAACATTGATAAAGAGGCCACAAAAATAGGGTCGTGTGGCGAAAGAGTCACACAATCAAATAGAAGTGGTTTGATTGACATCATATCATGCATATATTTGAGACTTATATCATCTTTTTTTAACCTAAGCAATGTTATGTAATGAGTTTTATGTTAAAGTTTCAGGAATAAAACAGGTGAGAAGAAGATACACAAAAAAGACCTAAAAGAAAGAGAAATGACTGAATTGTGAGGTTTATGGACTGAGAAGCAAGAGTGAAAGACCTAGATGTAAATCGAAAAGACCAAAGAGCAAATCAAGAAACTCTATACCATCATGAGGAGTATTTTGGCAATTACGTCAGGGCTTCAACATCAACAACCAAATCCGGTTCACCAAACATCAAGAAATCAAGTCAGAAACGAGTCATCCAAATTCAGACTATATTGGATTGACACTGACCAAATTGTATTTATAGTTGTTTGACCTTTAAGGTGAAAATATTTGAATGAAAGTTGAATATGCTAATTTTGTAAAGGTGCAACTTTCAAATAGTTGTTAGGGAAAACGACAAGAAAAGGACTTTAGGAAATTTGAAAATGAAGAACGGTTGAATGGAAGAAGTGGTCGACCGTTCAATTGAAAAAGTTGTTGCCAACAATTGAGCAAAGTCGTCTGGTGGTCGACCATTTGCAAAAGACTGCTGGATTGAGTTTTGGGTGGTTTTCTGGGTTGTGTTTGGGTGATCAGAAGATATGAAATTGTGTGTAACTTCTAGATGTATTCTAGTGTGAGTGTGTGAGGAGATGTCTTTCTTGTTTTTCAATAAAGGTTGACAACGTTAGATACGTCTTTCTTATTTGACAACGTTAAATATGTCTTACCATAATATATCTAAAATATCCATGCTTTGGGGTTTAAAGTTGGAGTGTTTTTGCACAAAAATGTCATAAAAGATATATCATAATCCTATAGGATTGTAGTAGAATTCCAAAAACGTAAGATATATCTACGATGTTTGAGAGTAGATTTAACGTCCATCATGCTTTTAGTTTTGCCTTATTATTTTCCTAGGGGCAAACAATAAATTGAAGTAAAGACGGGGAAAGTGAAATGAGTGTCGAAGTGACTCATTGGTAGAAGCTTTAATTTTTTAATGTTCATGTGAGGAAAACTTCCATAGAGATGGTTGTCTTCAAACATGCCTAACATTGATACGGGCTCGTATGTCTTGCCCATGGTATGGGAGTAGTTGACCACATGCTCCATAACTTCCAAAATTTATACTCAAAAAGTGTAAGTTTGTGAACCGCCTCTTCTATTATGGGAACTACATGGTCGTATTTATGGACAAGCAACGCCCCAATCTCTTCTAATTAATTGCAGTGTATAAAGAGATGTTCATGCATGGTTGCAATAACATTACGAGACACCCACATTTATTTCATGCATTGTCCTCAAGTATGCAACATGGAATTTATCCATTGAAAAGTTACGGTCTGACCAAACTTTTAAGCACAAAAGGAATGTGCATGGTCATATTGTTGGACACAAACACAAATTACGAAAAATTGTAAGATACTTAAGAAGAGAGACAAATACATTAAACAAATGTGGCCCAAATACACATAGGTTGGGGACCACAACAACCCGTACTCACTTGTGAAGTCTTTTGTATATTTTTTCCTTTTCTTGAAAAACACAATTTTTTCTTCTTCTAGTTATTCCCTTTTTATATGACTACAAACATCAATGGGTTCCCACCTTCATTTATCAAGGGACATCGAATGGGAACTCACCATCTCTCGTGTCAGAAATACACATGTATGGGCTCAAAACATTAGAAACATGGGAACTGTTGGTAGCTTCATGAACCAAAGTTATTGGTTCATCACACTTGAAATGAAGGTCGGTGAAAGGAAACAAAACAGACAGTTTTGCATTTCATGATAAAGCTGAAGGTCATCAATATATTGTAGGATTGTTATGGGTCGCTAAATCTAATCAATTTTACGCTTGAATTCCTACTTAATCAAACAAGATGTGCAGCGAAAACAATTTAAACAAAGTAGGGAAAAACAATGCAAATCACAATGAACACGGGTGTTTTTATGGAAGTTTGGTCTCCTGCCTACTTCCTCTCTTGCAAGTTCCGCTCGACTCCACGAGTTCCGCTCACGACTTCACTTTCCGCTCCCCATTCCGGGCTGGGAGACAATGCCTTTACACAGCAAGCTAGCGAACAATCCTCGCCTAGTTTGGACTCCTCTTCTCACAATTCGAGAACAAAACATTTCGGGCACTCACTGAAGTCTATATTCCTTTTGTCTTGGGCTTTCACCAAGACCTTTACTTCTTGACAAACAATTTTAGAGTGGAACAACACTCTTTAATTCTCGAGCACACTTTGAGTAGGATATATCAATGATCAAAAGTGTGGAATTTAGGCTTAGAGTGTAGTGTAGGAGTTTTTGAGATTGGGAGACTTCTCTCTAATGTATAAGACAATTGTGTATGGGAGAGTTGTCTAAACAAGGTGTTTAATCCTCTATTTATAAGCTCCTAATGTGTTATAGCCGTTGTGACGAAGTGGTAGATGAATGTGTGAGAAACACAAAACAGAAAAGCACAGGTCACTGTTCGGGTTAAGTTCGGTCGACCAGATTCCGTCTAGAAATGGAGCCCAGACAGTTCCAGAAACAAACGGTCAAACGAATATGGCTATAACGTAAGTGAATGGTCGAACTAAAATATGGGACGGTCAACCGTTGAGGGAGATTTGGTAATCCAGAAATAACATCAAGAAAAGTCCTGGAACAAAAAGGTTGGGTCGGTTGACCGACAAAAACTGGCACTACGGGGTTAACAAAATGCTTATGTTCGGTCGACCGAAACTAAGTCGACGGTCGACCGATTGTCACTTCTATTCTTGGGGTATGGATAAAAATATGAATACGACCGTTGGTATAATACGACAAGTCTAACCGTCAAATGACACGTGTAGACGGTCGAACAAAATGTTCAAAATGGTCGACCGGTTAAGACTGTTGGCTAACAGATTAACTGATGCAATCGGTCGAACAGAGAACTCATTCGGTCGACCGATGTTGCTCAGATAGTTCAGGTTTGGGTTTAGTGATTGTTGGTTTAAGTTTGGGTGACATATTTGATTGATTCAGTTAAAATAACCTCAAGTGCACGACCATGTTGAAGCAATGACAAATACGGGTCGATCCATAGGGAGGTGTGTCAACTTTGGTTAGTTCGAAGGCGAGTTGGAAACAAGATGGAAGAAAATGTGTGATTACACTACACTAAATTAGGAAAGAATAAACAATAAAAACTAAAACTCATAGGGGGTAGAGAAAGAATGTGAATGCAAAAATATGTGTAAGTGTGTGTATTCAATTGTGTTCATCACAACATGTAGTACATAAAAACCATAAAACTAGATCCAATTTTGCCTCCACATGAAATAAGATAACACATTATCATTAAAACATACAAGACAATAATTGGAATGAAGCTAAATGAACTCATGCATAAAGACCTAACCCCATTATGTCTCCACATGAAATAAGATTTACACAATCATTAAAACATACAAGACATTAATTAAGGTGAGGGCAACAAGAGTACATGAAACCACAAGTCATGTTTGCTTTATCAACTCCATCTTTATCCTCACCTCATCATTCCCCATAAAATATGCCCACTAATCTAAGCATGAGCTTAGCTTCATTCAAGAGAAATAGCACATCAAAGATAAGAGTGAAATCTCATTAGATGGTTATGGAAATCATGTAAGACTCAAAGGATTAAGATAACACACACACCTAATACATCACATAATCACATCACACTCTTCTCCACCCCCAAATGGGGATGGACTACTCACTAATCACTAATATAACAATCATATAAAGAAAGGAATACATTCTAATTATACTATGATAAAGAAAACAAACAAACTAAATGCAAGTATTAAAACAAAAGACAATATAAACTAACAAAACTATGAAGAATTATTTTATTTACATGACTCACATTACAAGTAGCATTCTTCTCCACCTTGAGTTTTTGCTTCAAGGCTTTTACTCCAAGTAGAGAGAATGCTACCAAGCAATGAGTGAATACAAATGAGGAGGAAGAGTTCTATTTATAGCCATAGAAAAAGGTAATCTGGGACAATCCCCCGGTATGGGTAAATGTATACCAAAAATAGACTAAATACAACCTAATACATGACCCACCAAAGTCTTAGTGATCCAGACCAAAACCGACCGCCAATCAGTGGTCTTGGACCGCCAATTGGCGTTCTATGTTGTCTGGATCTAGCCTGGTTTTGGAGTGTGGTTGTCTGGCTTGATGTCTTCATGTGTGATGCATCCAACTAGGTTGTTGGAGCTCAGGACCAAATCGAATTGCCAAAATACTCCTCATGATGGTGTGGAGTTTCTTGATTTGCCCATTGGTCATTTGGGCTTACATCCGGGTCCTTCCCTCTTGCATGTCAGTCCCCAGGTCTTGCAACTCAGTCATTTTTCTTGCTTTTGAGTCATTTTTGTGCCTCTTCTCCTTAAACTTGCTTATTCCTGAAACTTAAATGTTAAACTCGTTACGTAGCATTGTTTTGGTGAAAGGTAACGGATATAAGACACAAACGTATGCATGATATGATGTCAATCAAATACCCCCACACCTAACTTTTGCTTCCCAAGCAAAACAAAGAAAGGGAAAAATGAAAGAAAGGAAAAATCATTCGTAAAATATGGAAATCCTAACTCACTTTTGTAGGAATCACGGTTGCACTTAGCACGTGCAGCAAGCTGTTAAACCTCCTTGTCCACAAGGAAGATGAGTGTTGTCTCCTGAGGGTTTTCAGCGGATATACCCACAAAATCCGAATATTGATGCATTATTCAATCTAGAAACTCGACTCGATGAACTCATTTTTGTCGATCATTGGACACAGTAATCCTACGGGCCAACTCTATATATGTATCCAGACCACACACCTAGTCTAATGAATCATTCATGTAAGTTAATTAAGGACTTAAGTGAAAGACATGGACATCCTCAAGTGATATAAAGTGTAAAGTCCATTAATGTTCTTATTTGTATTACTGTTATAAAAGCCAAAGGTCATTGGATGATTCACCTTCTCCTCCCATAACTCCATCAACCTATCACATTCTCAATTGTAAACTCTTGTAACATACACCCTTTCATTTTTCTGATTGGTATTGTAGAAATCATCCAAAGGTATTTTGCCTACACCCAATGTTTTAATCAAGTCCAACATAGTATCTATGTACATCTAGTATAACTTGAGAAGTTTTTGTTTCATTTCCTAACCATATTGTTTTGCCTCGCAATGCTAGATTGGTGGATTAATATAGTTTATCTTGATCATAACTAGCATGTGTATCTAGTATTATTTTTTTCCTATGGTTTCTATGTTGACTATGAAATAGTTTGAGTTTTATTATAGTTGTGTGTATCCTTTCTTTTTAGCTATGAGGTCTAGATAATATTATTTAGTCATTGCATATAAGTTACTTCTAGATTGAGAAGTTGATCTTCTTCTCTCTACCTCGTCTCCTTCCATGAAAGAGTATTAAATCTTTTTCATCGTCAATCATATATATTGTCTTTGATGTAATGCTATGAGACATTTGATTTCATTTACTGATAAATATACATATCTTTATATGTCTAGATTTGTGATTCTTTTATCGATACTATGATGTTCATACTTTATTCTTCACTAGTTATATTGTGAATAAACAATGTAGTTAAATGAATACGATAGAATATCATGTGAACTTAAATCCATAATTTGTTTTTCAACATTTTGTTTCTGTTCATGTAGGAGGTAATAGAGATTTCTTTCTCATTGATTTGTAGTCTCTAATAAGACCTTTCGTCCATGCATAAGGATTATAATTTCTTGCTCAAATACATAAGAGAAAACATTATGATTTCTTGGTTAATATGTGATGAAAGAAAGTAATAAGAAGTTTGCAATATTATAGAACAATAATTAAGTCAAACATCTGTGGTACGTTAGAGCATGTTCATTTACAAAACTTATATCAGCTTTTAACTTGAATATTAATGTGGTATACAATGCAATTCTTACATACATCATATATAATATGGAATGCATTGATAATGATTTATTTGAGGCTTATTTGGAAACAAATGTTTGTTTTCACAATTCTATAAATCGTCTTAAATTAAAGATTTAATGTTAATGTTCAATTGACCTTTATTGATTTGTATTATTCATAAAAGGTGTAAATATCAAAATATGTATGTATACGGTTATTTTACTTACATCTTGAATTTGTATTTATTCATCATGAGGTAATTAATTACTCACATGGTACATAGAATATATCATGTTAATTTTGTATATATATATAAAATAAATGAGACTACATGTATACAATTAATATATATATATATATTGCTATGTTGCTTTTGAATTGCTAATATGCACCTTTTGTTTATCATATGATTCAAGTACATTATAATATATTTGGTTTGTAGAAAGAAACAACAAATCAAGATAAAAGTGGAGGTTGTGATTTTCTATTGCTATCATCTTTGTTAAAATGATTTTAAAAGTATTGTGATTTAATCTCATGTATGTTTTTGTGGTTGGGCAAAATATCGAGTTATTGATCCAAATTTCATGAATTCTCGATCCAATGAAGCATGAAAAGAAATAGTGACATATTTAGTAGTGCTTCTAAAATTAAATGATATATATCTCATGTAACTTTGTATTGATTCACTTGCTTAGTATATGTTATATGAATTCTTAGTATCATGTTGATTAAAATAGTATTTGTAAAGTGGTTCAAGCATGTGATTACTACTGGTTAATTTTGATGCATCACTTGATCATTCACAACTATTACAAGCATTTATCTCGTGAGCACATAATATTCATCTTGATAGTGGAATTTGAATCACCATGTTACAAATGATCATTGTAATAAAAAATGATATGTATTGGCCCAGAAGATAAATATCATGTGATCATTGTTATTGAAAATGATATGCATTTGCCTAGAAGGTGAATATCTTAATATTCATACAATGCTACTATACAAAGATTTAGATATTATTCATTTAAAGAGGGTTATGAAATTTTATGATAATCCTTGAAGGATTCGTATGACCATCTAAATGACGTGCAAATAGCTAATTGAGTAAAAGTTCATAGATATATAGAGATTAGTAATAAAACCCTATGACCAAAAGTTCATAGATATATAGAGATTAGTAATAAAAGAAAAAATAATAATTTATTGATTACTTTACAAATTAATGACCCAATACTGTTTTGGGTTATGCATCACCGATGATTGAAGGTCATTAGAGTTGTTGGAAAATCACGATACCTTTCTTGTTTTTTTTTGGTGTGCCGGAAGCACACACTACAAAGTATCGTGAAAATAAGAACATAAGCAGTGGACTAAATTTTGTGCAAATAAGAAGTATGAAATAAAAATGACATAAACGAGACGAAACATGCCCAGAAGTGCCTAAATAAAATCATATCTTATATTAATTATAGATGTCATCATTGGTTTTATTTTTGTGAAACTTTAGATAATTTTGTTGACTTCTATCACGACCAAAATGAGGTCAAATTTGTCGACCGATTTGGACAATAAAATGAGAGTCATTTGTTTTTAAAATATCTCTCAATATTAATCATTATGAGATCTTAAAATTTATACATGATACACTAATGTGCATATATACCTGCTGATATTATTCATTAATTTTATGGTTGATATACATCATGTTATGAATATTCCCCTACTTTACTTGTACAATAACGAATAAATTGTTTTCCTCCTGCGATTTAAAGATCCTGAAGGGCTAAGTTTTATTGTCCAATCCAATAATCATATATATAGGATGTACATTTTCTTGCATTAGGGGGAGAATCTAGAAGCTTAAATAATGTCCAGAAAATGTACTATATTGAACCTGAAGTTCATAAGAGAATATACGTACAAGTATGATTGAACTTGAAGTTCATAAAATCATTATCTTGTAATATGTAGCAAGTAATTGTCATACATTTTTATTGATCACAAAAGAGTGACTAAGCCTTATATTACTAGACATAAACCACATAATATATAGTAGAGATCTCCACACATATGATAAAATATATTTGAGCACAACCACATATATGATAAAATATATAGTAGAGATCTCCACATATATGATAAAATATATTCGAGACATATATGTTTGGTCGACCGAAACAGGTCCACGGTCGACCGATAGATAATTGTAATTTGGGGTATGGGTGAATAATTAGAATACAACCGTTGGTATAATACGACAAGTCTAACAGTCAGAAAAATAAGTTTACACGGTCGACCGAAACGGTCAGAACGGTCGACCGATCGGGTGGTAGAAAACACTATTTGTTTAAAGGAACAAACGGTCGACCGAAATTCTGAAACCGGTCGACTGAATCGGTTCTGGCAGTTCAATATTGGTTTAAGTGTTTTCCGGTTCTAGTTTGGGTGATCTATTGAAGTTCAATTTGTGAAATTTTGTGTGTGACTTCTATAAGGAACCTAGTGTGTATGTGAGTGGTTTTTAGCTGAAATATGCTAAATTACACATAGTTCTTAAGACTCAAAATAAATGAAGATTAAATGTCTTCAAATGAACTTTATTACATGTTTTGACTTGATTACATTTCTTCCTTGAGTCTTGATCACTTGTGGAGGTTAACACAATGTAATATGTATGGAATGCAATATGTGTGCTACTCTACATTGATTACAATTAAGATTAAGTTGATTAAATCATCAAAACAAAGATTAAGGCCAAAAAGCCAACATGAACTACTCACACATTATTAGAGTAACATGCATATTAAGGAAAGAAAACATGCTAATTGATTCTATGAAGATTAAAACAAACAAAGTTAACTAAGCATGCAAGAATTGAAAAGAGACAATATGAAAAAACTAACAAAACATCTTTTATTACTCACTCACATTATAAGTAGCATCTGTCCACCATAGTTTTGCTCCAAAGCTTTACTCCTAGTAGAGAGGATGACCACCAAGAGAGGAGATGTAGTACAAAGGAGGAGGAAGAGTTCTATTTATAGCCATAGAAAAAGGTAACCAGGGACAATCCCCCGGTATGGGACTAAACGCATACTATAAATGGACTACATACATACTAATACAACACCCGGCTAAGTCTTATCGGGTTTGGATCCAAATGGACCACCAATTGGCAGTCTGGGTTGGGTTGATTGGGTCCGGTTTTGGGTGACTTGATTTTGGCTTGATTTCTTGATGTTTGATGAACCCGATTTGGTTATTGATGGTTATGCCCAGATTTAATTGCCAAAATACTCCTCATAATGGTGTAAAGCATCTTGATTTTCTCATTGGTCCTTTTTTACATCCGGGTCCTTCTCTTGCATCTCAGTCCATAAGTCCTTAATCTTTGTCCTTTTGCTTGATTTTAAGTTGTTTTTTAGTCTCCTCTTCTCAAACCTGTTTATTCCTGAAACTTAAACATAAAACTCGTTACGTAGCATTGCTTAGGCTAAAAATAAAGGATATAAGACACACATATATGCATGATATGATGTCAATCACCAAACCTGGACCAGTCATCCAAACTATGCGTTCTTTTGATCCTATTGCCCCACGTGACAATTAATCCGTTGAGAATTTTCAATGAACTTATGTTTTGTCATCTAGTGACACAATTTTGAAATACCCTTAAATGGTCTACCGATCCTAACTCAGTCTACTAAATCATGTTTGTCCTCTTGAGAATGATGGTTCCAACTTCATGGAACGGGAACTAAAGGTCAATCTGATCTTGAGGCAATAGGACCTTTCATACGTATTAAAATACTAAATGCCCACGTTATGAGACAATCCCACTCCATATGAAATGGTTGCAAAAGAAAAATATCACAAGGACAACTTATTATTCAAGGCATTATCCTTGCGAGCATGGCAAATGAACTTCAACGGAAGTTCATAGATTACACTCCAAGGGACATGATCGAAGAATTGTTGAAAATGTTCTTAGATAGCACTCGTAAACAATGTTATAGAACAACTTGAAGGGAATGTGTTCTAAAAGTTTTACTTTTAAATGTCAATTGTTATGAATTGAATGAGAAATCATTTTGTTCCTTGTTTATGTTATTCGTCTTTTAGAAATGTTAAGGAAGAGGCTCTTGGTCCTTTACCGTAGAGCTCTAAAAGATATTGGTTTACATAAAACAAAAGATATTCGCAATTATGGTAATTAACATGGGACATTAATTACCGAGTTAAGATTGTCGTGTTGGTCATAGATCATTGTTGCTCTACAATGAGTGACAACACGGGTACACAAAAGAGGAAGATATTACTTTTGTATACTGAATAGACCTAATAAGTAAAATATTATAGAAATGTGTTTCTGTGTCATTAATATTTTACTGTGTCCATGGTCCTTTGATATGAGACTTATATCCGATCACTTAAGAAATGATTGATTAGACTAGTGTCTTAAGCTATCGATAAGTGTAGTGTAAAGGCATTGGTTGGTTAAGTATGACTTTCGTTGAAGAAGATAGTTAGTCAAAAGATTATCATTGCCCCTCTTAATTGAGTGATGATATTAGTGGGCCCCTTGATAAAGCAAAGTTATAATGTGCACAATGTGATTTAAGTTAAGTCACATATTTATAACTAGCTTAAAGAGATCAAGAAATGAATACTGATACAAAGATGACACAATACTACTTTGTGTGTATTCTTAATATCATGAGGCAAGGGACAGACACAAGTGGTGCACTACATCACAAAATGGATCGGGTTTTGATTCAAGTGGAATTAAGACATCTAACTAATTGGAAGTTATAATGTGTAGCTAGATACCGCTTATAGCTTGTGATATTAAGCTCTTAATATCACTGTCAACTTAGTTTAGATCCTCCCATAGGTCACACCACAAAACTGGGAAACGGGAAATGGGGATTTTGAGTTCATAAGATGTGTCGGGTTTCATGTAGAAAATATGACACATGCGGTGAACAAGCAAAATCAAAATTATGTTGTGATTAATAACATAATTAGAATCTAAATTAAATTCATATGCGATGCAAATATTATGGGGTGTAATGATTTATCATTACATAGGATAATATGTTATATAAGTTGTGAATTTACTATGATTGACATCATTTCATGCTTATATTTGTACCTTATATCCATTATCTTACACCTAAGCAATGCTACGTGACGAGTTTTATGTTTGAATTTCAGAAATAAAGAGGTTTGAAGAGAAGAGCCATGAAAGGACCCAAAAGCAGGAAAAAAGACTTAATTGTGAGACCTGGGGACTGAGATGCAAGGGAGAAGGACCTGAACGTAAGACAGAAGGACCTAAGAGCAAAACAGGAAACTCCACACCATCATGGGGAGTATTTTGTCAATTCGATTCGGGTCGGAGCTCCACTAAGCAAAGTAGATGTATCCAAGACCAAGAAACACCCCAAGCAAAGCCCACAAACAAAACCAACCGGATCTGAGCTGTATAGGCCGCCAATTGGCGGTCTGGAACCGCCAATTGGCGGTCTGGATCAGCCCAGATCCGTCAAGCTTTCTCCTGGACTTGTATTAATGTGTGTTTAGGCTATTTTTGGTATTGGTTTAGTCCCACATCGGGGGATTGTCCCGGATTAGCTTTTTCCATGCTTATAAATAGAACTCTTCACCTCCCATTGTATCCATCTCTCTCTTGGTGGCCTTCTTCCCTACTAGGAGTGAAGCCTTGAAGCAAAACTCTGGTGGAGGAAGGGCTGCTTGTAATTTGGAGTGAGTAATAATAGAAGTTTTGTAGTTAATTGTTGTTTGCTTTAGTTTTTACATTGCTTAGTTAATTTCAATTTACATGTCTTGCATGTTTCTTTAGTCTCATGTTCTTTTAGTTTCTTTAATGTTTCTTGCTTTGTTAGATTAATTTCATTTCAGTATTAATGCTTCATTTTGTTAGAGTAATTAGTTTAAATATGTGTGAGTAGTTCCATCCCCATTTGGGGGGTGGAGAAATATGTGATATGATCATGTAGTGTATTAAGTGTGTGTTATTTTAATCCCTTGAGCTTTGTATGATTTCCATAACCATCTAATGGGTTTTCACTCTTATCTTTGATATGGTAATGCTCTTGAATGAAGCTTAGCTTATGCTTTGATTAGTGGACCTATTTTATGGGGAATGATAATGTTAGGATATGGATGAAGTTAATATTGGAAACACAATTTGTAGTGTATGTGCTCTTGTTACCTTTACCTTAGCTAATGTCTTGTATGTTTTAATGATGTAGTCTTATCTTAATTCATGTGGAGGCATAGTAGGGTCTAGTCTTCATACATGAGTTCATTTAGCTTCATTCCAATTATTGTCTTGTATGTTTTAATGATGTAGTCTTATCTTAATTCATGTGGAGGCAAAGTTGGATGTAGTTTTATGATTCCATGCACTACATGTTGTAAGGGCTTAATTGAACACACACACACACACATCTTCATATTCACATTATTTCTCTACCCCCTATGGGGTTTAGTTTTATTGCTTATCTTCATTTCCTTTTGCATCTTAGTGTAGTTTAGTGTAATCAACCTTTCTCTCCTTTTAGCACTCGCCTTCGCACAAACCAAACGTCGACACACCTCCTAGTGGACGACCCGTATTTGCCACTGCTTCAACGCGGCCGTGCACTTGTGGTTAATATAAAACGATCAATCATACTACTAATCCCGAAATGTCAAATTTTGTAGGGGTTAAACCGAAATTTGACAAGTCTGCAGTACTGTGCACAAACGGTCGACCGGTTAACAGTAAACGGTCGACCGATCGGTGCACGGTCAACCAGACACGTCTCGACCGATAATAAGGAATTTTCGTCTGTTCGGAACGGTCGACCGAATCTATCGGTCGGTCGACCGAACATTGCGATGAAATATTTTATTATTGCGAACGGTCGACCGAATGTCGAACGGTTGACCAAAACTTGGTTCGAGCGGTCGATGAACCTCCAAACGGTCGACCGGTCCAGACGGTTTTATGCAGAATTAATTTAAGAATTAATTAGATCATGCATGGAATTGGTCCATAATTGATTTAATTCGTGGGTGAGATTATTTGTTAGTAAATAATGGATGGTTAGATGGAAGTTTGCATGAAATCATGGGCAAGAGGTTGCACATGAATAGGTAATTTGGAAAGAACTTATAAATACAAGTTTATCTCATTACCTCATTAATTAATTCATTGTTTTCTCATGCAAAAATCTCTCTCCATAATTCTCCACGAAATTTCCTTAATTCTTAAGATTAGTTTTAGTTTTCAGAGATCATCTTCTCAAGGGAACTAAAGAGGGGTTAGTAATTGGATTCTAAACCCTATTGGAGATTAAGAGGTTAGCTCTTCTCTCTCCAATCTCGTTTAGAGTTGGTGAATACTCGGAGGCAATCCACCGGGCGATTCAACCGTCAACGCGACTCCGGATCTTCAAGAGGTTTTAGAGAACCTCTAGGTATGATCCTCTTTGCAATTGTTTGTTTGTTCTAAAGCTTGTTAAATAATTAGGACAAACAAATGCATGTCTATATGAAAATCGAAGAAAATATGAATGTTTCGATCCTATATGTTTATAAAATTTCGAAAAATATATACATTAAATGTAATATAATTTACTAAATTACAACTACAATACATCGGTATTAAAGCTCCATTCTCCATCAAAAACTCAACCATCGACTTATACCTCGCGAGATCATTTATCGTGTCCGCCAGCTTGTGTCTTGTGTCTACGAGCTCATTTTTTGTGTTCGCTAGCTCGCTTATCACCACCTTCATCTGCTCAGCTTTCTCAACCTCCCCTCTGGCGTTAATCTTTGCTTGAGCAAGCTCGTCTCACCTGGTCCTCGCAAAATTCCAATTGTTTCTAAAATAAGAAAATATTATAAATTCACAAGGAATGTATCAAACAACAGTAAGTAATTGAAAACTAATAATAATCTTAAACTTATGATAACGGTCACAACTTTAGGGAGTGTCTTGTCATGAAGCCCGATGTACATATCAGTAGGATTAGGATCAGGAGCATGCGGGGTTTTTCCAATCTGCAATACCGTTGAATCTATAAGAGTTAAAAAAATCTATTTAAATTTTAAATAATATCTCACAATTTTCTCTCTATGTCACACTACCGATTTGGTACCATCTGATAAGGTGTCACCAAATTTGCCCGATTTTTCTTGTTAGTCTCGCTCTTCTTCTGCAACAACAATAAACCAAAGACTTAGTTTTTTAGTCATTGATAATAATTTGACCAAAAACTTTACAAATTTACCTTAAACGTCTCATTGGACCAATAGTCAAGTAGAGTAGACTAATCTTCCACAGAAAGATGTGTCGATCTAGTTGCGAATCTAGCCTCTCTAGTCTCCACAATAACATCTTATTATTAATCTAAAAACAAATATAGATTAATTTATCAAAACAATCTAAATTTAAAACATCCAAATAATAATGTAAATACTAGCTTGGGGTCAGGTTCGGGGTTGGGGTCGCGTTTGGGGATGAGTTTGGGGTTGGGGGTCACATTTGGGGACAAATTTGGGGTTGGGGGTCATGTTTGGGGTTGGGTTTGGGGGTCGCGTTTGGAGACGGGTTTTGGGCTGGGGGCCAGGTTTGGAAGATGGAAGGGTCGGGGAGCTTTTTCTATTGTGGCCTAAATTAAGAATCAAGTCTTACATAGAGTTGGATAAAGACATACAAGCATGTCGGTACATGCAAGGGAGATAAGATATTACAGGATGAAATGAAGCTTAAACGAAAAATGGCATTAATGATGAGATAGAAGATGATGCTTGAAACTCTAAAAGCACTAGTCAGAGTCATATTCTCGATTGGTTTGGTGGTAGAGTTTACATTCGTTTCCCCTAGATGTCTGGAAGTTTGCATCTCATATGTAAGGTATTTTTTAGAGCCGGTGGGCCGGTCTGGGTGGATGGCTTGTTAGTGGAGATTTCAATGGACATCAGGAGAGGCTATGATTAAGTTCTATATTCAGAAATAAATAAATTAGTTTTGGTATATTTAAAGGTAATATTGTGATTGAGCAAATAAGGTTTCAATGATAATGTTCTACCTTCCACTTTGAATTTCATTAAAGCTAGTTTTTTTTCAATCACTCTAATATGAACCTGCAGGTCGTGCAAGTATAGTGGAGGCTAAACCAAATCACTTGGTTGTGGGTACGGTTAAAGAAAGGAGTGATGAAGTGGTATTTATAGAATTGGAGAAAAAACACCACATAAAAGAGCTTCATTATTGACAAACACTTACAATCACCAAATAAATCTGGAGATTGTAGGATTTATATGGCCCTAACATGGCCTAGAAGGGTAAATAGACACAAAACATATGAAATGTGGAAATAAAATGATTTTAGTTTTGAATTCGCAAACCACAATAAACAAGTCAATTTAAAGAGTTTCGACACCCCAACCATGTCCTAGTCGTCTCTTACAAGTCCCGCTCAACCTTGAGCCCTACTTACGTACTCACTAAGCGATCCAAGTTCCGGACCAGATCTCGCCTTGCACACAACAAGCAACTGGATACATAGATGATTCTTGAAACTCATCTCACGAACCAGGAGAGTACTCCAACAAGGAGCTACAAACTTGCTCAAACAAATTGAAACTCTAATTGAGCACATGAGAAAATTTGGGCAATGAAAACTTCAAGTTGTAGACTGAAATTGAAGAACAAGTGAGTAGAGGATGGGTTTTTTTTATCTCAAGCATGTGTGAGTGTTTTGAATTGCTCAAAGGATGAGAACTAGGAGGATCTAGAGCACTCATATTTATAGCCGTGTTAATATAACCATTGGGCAAAAGACAATGGAGTTGGTGGAGCGACCGACGAAAAGAATAAAGTGAAAAAGTAGTCGGGGTCCAAATTGTTGACCATTAGGAACATTCATTTGACTGTTAACCTAGGATCTTCAGTAAACAGTCGTCGGATTTGTCTGATGGTAAGGTTGAGCAAAGCAAAACTGATTGTGTTCGTTTTAAATACCGCAAGTGCACGACGTTGGTGAAGACGTGACAAATACACGTCAATCCACAGGGAGGTGTGTCGACTCTAGTTCTTTCGAAGGCAAGTGGGAAAAGAGGGGAAGAAGAGTTGTGATTACACTAACTAAACTACACTATGAATGAACTTACAATTAAACTAAACCCCCATGGAGTGGAGGTGTGTAGGTATGTGTGTGTGAGTGGGTCTTCATTTCAATTAGGAACAAGTGTAGTTTGTGTGGCATACAAGTATAAGCTAGTGTAGAATCTAAGTGTAGGATACACAACACTACATGGCAAACCATGAACATGCATATCTCACGTGAAGTTGAGGTTGATTTTAGATTATCAAGCATGCAACAAGTACCTGGTGTGGCTATTAGAGCATCAATCAATCCTACATACAACCTAAATCATTCACGTGAATGTGCACCAAACATGCATCCATACATAACAAGTCATTCCCATCAAACAATTACAAGCAACCAGATGAACTTTAAAGCTAGCATGAGATATGTACCTAGTGTGGACATTATCTTATCTAGTACAAGTTTAAGCATGCTACAAGTATAGATCTACATTAAGAATATGAAATAACAGAAATAAAACAACTAATCACTATCACATATTCTACATTACCTCCACCCCAAATGGGGATGAAACTACTCACTACTCATTAAGAAAAGAAGACAAAACAAAATTAAACTAAACATGCAAGAAGAGACAATATAAAAACAAACTAAAAATTATTTTATTTACATGACTTACATTACAAGTAGCATTCTTCTCCACCTTGAGTTTTGCTCCAAGGCATACTCCAAGTAGAGAGAATGCCACCAAGCAATGGGTGAATACAAAGGGGAAGAAAAAGTTTTTATTTATAGTCATAGAAAAAGGCAATCAGGGACAATCCCCCGGTATGGGACTAAACACATACTAAAATGGACATAAAACAACATAATCCATGACTCGACTAAACCATGAATTGTTTGGACCAATTTCGACCGCTAATTGGCGGTCTGGAATGGTTGGATCGCGTCTGGATTTCAGTGTCTCGTTTCTAGCTTATTTCTTGATGTTTGATGAACCCGATTTGGTTGTTGATGTTTGATGAGCCCGATTTGGTTGTTGATGTTTGGGCCCAGATCTAATTGCCAAAATACTCCTCATGATGGTGTGGAGCATCTTGATTTGCTCATTGATCCTTTTGGTTTACATATTGGTCCTTCTGTCTTGCATCTCAGTCCATAAGTCTTGCAACTTTCAAATAGTTGTTAGGGAAAACGACAAGAAAAAGAATTTAGGAAATTTGAAAATGAAGAACAGTTGAATGAATTGGGAAGAAGCGTTCGATCGTTCAATTGAAAAAGTTGTTGCCAACAATTAAGCAAAGTCGTCTGGTGGTCGACCATTTGCAAAATACTATTGGATTGAGTTTTGGGTGGTTTTCTGGGTTAGGTTTGGGTGATCAAAGGATATTAAATTTTGTGTAACTTCTAGATGTATTCTAGTGTGAGTGTGTGATGAGATATGTCTTTCTTGTTTTTCAATAAAGGCCGACAACGTTAGATACGTATTTCTTATTTGACAACGTTAAATATGTATTACCATAATATATCTAAAATATCCATGCTTAGGGGTTTAAAGTTGGAGTGTTTTTGCACAAAAATGTCATAAAAGATATATCATAATCCCATAGGATTGTAGTAGAATTCCAAAAACGTAAGATAAATCTTCGACATTTGAGAGTAGATTTAAGTGCATCATGCTTTTAGTTTTGCCTTATTCTTTTCCTAGGAGCAAACAATAACTGATCCAATCGGTTGAACAGAGAACTCCTTCGGTCGACCGATGTTGCTCAGACAGTTGAGGTTTGGGTTTAGTGATTTCTCGTTTAAGTTTGGGTGACCTATTGAACTCCAAATGATCTGAGATTTTGTGTGTGACTTCTATATGGAACCTAGTGTCTATGTGAATGGATTTTAACTCTTGTATGCTCAAGATTACATAGATTCCTAAGACTCAAAAGAAATATAAATTACATGTCTTCAATAACTTGATTACATGTCTTGACTTGAATTCCATTCTTCCTTGAGTCTTGATCATCTGTAGATGTTAGCACAAAGAAATATATATGATATGCAATATGTGTGCTACACTACATTTGATTGTGATTAAGATTAGGTTGATTAAATCATTAAAATATGGATTAAGGCCAAAAAGACAACAAATACACCCTCTAACATTTGGGTATGCATGGATGATTTAACTTACACTAGATCGCACTCCTGGCTCATGCCCCTGATGATGAAGTCCACAGAAAGAATTTCTTGATCATCTGACATCCTTATAAACA
This sequence comes from Triglochin maritima, assembly GCA_963682175.1. Taxonomy (NCBI): domain Eukaryota; kingdom Viridiplantae; phylum Streptophyta; class Magnoliopsida; order Alismatales; family Juncaginaceae; genus Triglochin; species Triglochin maritima. The sequence continues at coordinate 24,748,534 of OY821774.1, read as the reverse complement.
TTATGGTGTTTTGATGCCTATTGAAAATGAGCAAGACGGGAGACATGAATGAGAGGTTATTCCTTGTCAGGTATTTTGAATTGAAGGGTATCAAGTTATTGATTCTTGACCCACATTGGATTCTAAAAAATAGTACATTAAGAATCGGTGATATAGAGGCCACAAAAATAGGGTCGTGTGGCGAAAGAGTCACATACTCAAATAGAAGTGGCTTGATTGACATCATATCATGCATATTTGTGAGACTTATATCATCTTTTTTTAACCTAAGCAATGTTATGTAACGAGTTTTATGTTTAAGTTTCAGGAATAAAACAGGTGAGAAGAAGATACACAAAAAAGACCTAAAAGAAAGAGAAATGACTGAATTGTATGGTTTATGGACTGAGAAGCAAGAGTGAAAGACCTAGATGTAAATCGAAAAGACCAAAGAGCAAATCAAGAAACTCTATACCATCATGAGGAGTATTTTGGCGATTACGCCAGGGCTTCAACATCAACAACCAAATCCGGTTCACCAAACATCAAGAAATCAAGTCAGAAACGAGTCATCCAAATTCAAACTATATTGGATTGACACTGACCAAATTGTATTTATAGTTGTTTGACCTTTAAGGTGAAAATATTTGAATGAAAGTTGAATATGCTAATTTTGTAAAGGTGCAACTTTCAAATAGTTGTTAGGGAAAACGACAAGAAAAGGACTTTAGGAAATTTGAAAATGAAGATTGGTTGAATGGAAGAAGTGGTCGACCGTTCAATTGAAAAAGTTGTTGCCAACAATTGAGCAAAGTCGTCTGGTGGTCGACCATTTGCAAAAGACTGCTGGATTGAGTTTTGGGTGGTTTTCTGGGTTGCGTTTGGGTGATCAGAAGATATGAAATTGTGTGTAACTTCTAGATGTATTCTAGTGTGAGGAGATGTCTTTCTTGTTTTTCAATAAAGGCTGACAACGTTAGATACGTCTTTCTTATTTGACAACATTAAATATGTCTTACGATAATATATCTAAAATATCCATGCTTTGGGGTTTAAAGTTGGAGTGTTTTTGCACAAAAATGTCATAAAAGATATATCATAATCCTATAGGATTGTAGTAGAATTCCAAAAACGTAAGATATATCTACGATGTTTGAGAGTAGATTTAACGTCCATCATGCTTTTAGTTTTGCCTTATTATTTTCCTAGGGGCAAACAATAAATTGAAGTAAAGACGGGGAAAGTGAAATGAGTGTCGAAGTGACTCATTGGTAGATGCTTTAATTTTTTAATGTTCATGTGAGGAAAACTTCCATAGAGATGGTTGCCTTCAAACATGACTAACATTGATACGGGCTCGTATGTCTTGCCCATGGTATGGGAGTAGTTGACCACATGCTCCATAACTTCCAAAATTTATATTCAAAAAGTGTAAGTTTGTGAACCGCCTCTTCTATTATGGGAACTACATGGTCGTATTTATGGACAAGCAACGCCCAATCTCTTCTAATTAATTGCAGTGTATAAAGAGATGTTCATGCATGGTTGCAATAACATTACGAGACACCCGCATTTATTTCATGCATTGTCCTCAAGTATGCAACATGGAATTTATCCATTGAAAAGTTACGGTCTGACCAAACTTTTAAGCACAAAAGGAATGTGCATGGTCATATTGATGGACACAAACACAAATTACGAAAAATTGTAAGATACTTAAGAAGAGAGACAAATACATTAAACAAATGTGGCCCAAATACACATTGGTTGGGGACCACAACAACCCGTACTCACTTGTGAAGTTTTTGTATATTTTTTCCTTTTCTTGAAAAGCACAATTTCTTCTTCCTCTTCTTCTTCTAGTTATTCCCTTTTTATATGACTACATACATCAATGGGTTCCCACTTTCATTTATCAAGGGACATCGAATGGGAACTCACCATCTCTCGTGTCAGAAATACACATGTATGGGCTCAAAACATTAGAAACATGGGAACTGTTGGTAGCTTCATGAACCAAAGTTATTGGTTCATCACTCTTGAAATGAAGGTCGGTGAAAGGAAACAAAACAAACAGTTTTGCATTTCATGATAAAGCTGAAGGTCATCAATATATTGTAGGATTGTTATGGGTCGCTAAATCTAATCAATTTTACGCTTGAATTCCTACTTAATCAAACAAGATGTGCAACGAAAACAATTTAAACAAAGTAGGGAAAAACAATGCAAATCACAATGAACACGGGTGTTTTTATGGAAGTTTGGTCTCCTGCCTACTTCCTCTCTTGCAAGTTCCGCTCGACTCCACGAGTTCCGCTCACGACTTCACTATCCGCTCCCCATTCCGGGTTGGGAGACAATGCCTTTACACAGCAAGCTAGCGAACAATCCTCGCCTAGTTTGGACTCCTCTTCTCACAATTCGAGAAGAAACATTTCGGGCTCTCACTGAAGTCTATATTCCTTTTGTCTTGGGCTTTCACCAAGACCTTTACTTCTTGACAAACAGTTTTAGAGTGGAACAACTCTCTTTAATTCTCGAGCACACTTTGAGTAGGATATATCAATGATCAAAAGTGTGGAATTTAGGCTTAGAGTGTAGTGTAGGAGTTTTTGAGATTGGGAGACTTCTCTCTAATGTATAAGACAATTGTGTATGGGAGAGTTGTCTAAACAAGGTGTTTAATCCTCTATTTATAAGCTCCTAATGTGTTATAGCCATTGTGACGAAGTGGTAGATGAATGTGTGAGAAACACAAAACAGAAAAGCACAGGTCACTGTTCGGGTTAAGTTCGGTCGACCAGATTCCGTCTAGAAATGGAGTCCAGACAGTTCCAGAAACAAACGGTCAAACGAATATGGCTATAACGTAAGTGAGTGGTCGAACTAAAATATGGGACGGTCAACCGTTGAGGGAGATTTGGTAATCCAGAAATAACGTCCAGAAAAGTCCTGGAACAAAAAGGTTGGGTCGGTTGACCTACAAAAACTGGCACTACGGGGTTCACAAAATGCTTATGTTCGGTCGACCGAAACTAAGTCGACGGTCGACCGATTGTCACTTCTATTCTTGGGGTATGGATAAAAATATGAATACGACCGTTCGTATAATACGACAAGTCTAACGGTCAAATGACACGTGTATACGGTCGAACAAAATGTTCAACCGGTTAAGACTGTTGGCTAACAGATTAACTGATCCAATCGGTCGAACAGAGAACTCGTTCGGTCGACCGATGTTGCTCCGATAGTTCAGGTTTGGGTTTAGTGATTGTTGGTTTAAGTTTGGGTGACATATTTGATTGATTCAGTAAAATAACCTCAAGTGCACGGCCATGTTGAAGCAGTGGCAAATACAGGTCGATCCATAGGGAGGTGTGTCAACTTTGGTTAGTTCGAAGGCGAGTTGGAAACGTGATGGAAGAAAATGTGTGATTACACCTATACACGTGTCATTTGACCGTTAATCAAACAAGATGTGCAGCGAAAACAATTTAAACAAAGTAGGGAAAAACAATGAATAAACAATAAAAACTAAAACATTAAAGTAGGGGGTACATAAAAACAATACTACATTAAAGTAGGAATGAATAAACAATAAAAAATAAAACTCATAGGGGGTAGAGAAAGAATGTGAATGCAAAATATGTGTAAGTGTGTGTATTCAATTGTGTTCATCACAACATGTAGTACATAAAAACCATAAAACTAGATCCAATTTTGCCTCCACATGAAATAAGATAACACATTATCATTAAAACATACAAGACAATAATTGGAATGAAGCTAAATGAACTCATGCATAAAGACCTAACCCCATTATGTCTCCACATGAAATAAGATTTACACAATCATTAAAACATACAAGACATTAATTAAGGTGAGGGCAACAAGAGTACATGCAACCACAACTCATGTTTCCTTTATCAACTCCATCCTTATCCTCACCTCATCATTCCCCAAAAAATATGCCCACTAATCTAAGCATGAGCTAAGCTTCATTCAAGAGCATTAGCACATCAAAGATAAGAGTGAAATCTCATTAGATGGTTATGGAAATCATGTAAGACTCAAAGGATTATGATAACACACACACACACCTAATACATCACATAATCACATCACACTCTTCTCCACCCCCAAATGGGGATGGACTACTCACTAATCACTAATATAACAATCATATAAAGAAAGGAATACATTCTAATTATACTATGATAAAGAAAACAAACAAACTAAATGCAAGTGTTAAAACAAAAGACAATATAAACTAACAAAACTATGAAGAATTATTTTATTTACATGACTCACATTACAAGTAGCATTCTTCTCCACCTTGAGTTTTTGCTTCAAGGCTTTTACTCCAAGTAGAGAGAATGCTACCAAGCAATGAGTGAATACAAATGAGGAGGAAGAGTTCTATTTATAGCCATAGAAAAAGGTAATCCGGGACAATCCCCCGGTATGGGTAAATGTATACCAAAAATAGACTAAATACAACCTAATACATGACCCACCAAAGTCTTAGTGATCCAGACCAAAACCGACCGCCAATCAGTGGTCTTGGACCGCCAATTGGCGTTCTATGTTGTCTGGATCCAGCCTGGTTTTGGAGTGTGATTGTCTGGCTTCATGTCTTCATGTGTGATGCACCCAACTAGGTTGTTGGAGCTCAGGACCAAATAGAATTGCCAAAATACTCCTCATGATGGTGTGGAGTTTCTTGATTTGCCCATTGGTCATTTGGGCTTACATCCGGGTCCTTCCCTCTTGCATGTCAGTCCCCAGGTCTTGCAACTCAGTCATTTTTCTTGCTTTTGAGTCATTTTTGTGCCTCTTCTCCTTAAACTTGCTTATTACTGAAACTTAAATGTTAAACTCGTTACGTAGCATTGTTTTGGTGAAAGGTAATGGATATAAGACGCAAACGTATGCATGATATGATGTCAATCAAATACCCCCACACCTAACTTTTGCTTCCCGAGCAAAACAAAGAAAGGGAAAAATGAAAGAAAGGAAAAATCATTCGTAAAATAGGGAAATCCTAACTCACTTTTGTAGGAATCACGGTTGCACTTAGCATGTGCAACAAGCCGTTAAACCTCCTTGTCCCCAAGGAAGATGAGTGTTGTCTCCTGAGGGTTTTCAGCGGATATACCCACAAAATCCGAATATTGATGCATTATTCAATCTAGAAACTCGACTCGATGAACTCATTTTTGTCGATCATTGGACACAGTAATCCTACGGGCCAACTCTATATATGTATCCAGACCACACACCTAGCCTAATGAATCATTCATGTAAGTTAATTAAGGACTTAAGTGAAAGACATGGACATCCTCAAGTGATATAAACTGTAAAGTCCATTAATGTTCTTATTTGTATTACTGTTATAAAATCCAAAGGTCATTGGATGACTCACCTTCTCCTCCCATAACTCCATCAACCTATCACATTCTCAATTGTAAACTCTTGTAACATACACCCTTTCATTTTTCCGATTGGCATTGTAGAAATCATCCAAAGGTATTTTGCCTACACCCAATGTTTTAATCAAGTCCAACATAGTATCTATGTACATCTAGTATAACTTGAGAAGTTTTTGTTTCATTTCCTAACCATATTGTTTTGCCTCGCCATGCTAGATTGGTGGATTAATATAGTTTATCTTGATCATAACTAGCATGTGTATCTAGTATTATTTTTTCCTATGGTTTCTATGTTGTCTATGAAATAGTTTGAGTTTTATTATAGTTGTGTGTATCCTTTCTTTTTAGCTATGAGGTCTAGATAATATTATTTAGTCATTGCATATAAGTTACTTCTAGATTGAGAAGTTGATCTTCGTCTCTCTACCTCGTCTCCTTCCATGAAAGAGTATTAAATCTTTTTCATCGTCAATCATATATATTGTCTTTGATGTAATGCTATGAGACATTTTATTTCATTTACTGATAAATATACATATCTTTATATGTCTAGATTTGTGATTCTTTTATCGATACTATGATGTTCATACTTTATTCTTCAGTAGTTATATTGTGAATAAACAATGTAGTTAAATGAATACGATAGAATATCATGTGAACTTAAATCCATAATTTGTTTTTCAACATTTTGTTTCTGTTCATGTAGGAGGTAATAGAGATTTCTTGCTCATTGATTTGTAGTATCTAATAAGACCTTTCGTCCATGCATAAGGATTATAATTTCTTGCTCAAATACATAAGAGAAAACATTATGATTTCTTGGTTAATATGTGATGAAAGAAAGTAATAAGAAGTTTGCAATATTATAGAACAATAATTAAGTCAAACATTTGTGGTACGTTAGAGCATGTTCATTTACAAAACTTATATAAGCTTTTAACTTGAATATTAATGTGGTATACAATGCAGTTGTTACATACATCATATATAATATGGAATGCATTGATAATGATTTATTTGAGGCTTATTTGGAAGCAAATGTTTGTTTTCATAATTCTATAAATCTTCTTAAATTAAAGATTTAATGTTAATGTTCAATTGACCTTTATTGATTTGTATTATTCATAAAAGGTGTAAATATCAAAATATGTATGTATACGGTTATTTTACTTACATCTTGAATTTGTATTTATTCATCATGAGGTAATTAATTACTCACATGGTACATAGAATATATCATGTTAATTTTGTATATATATAAAATAAATGAGACTACATGTATACAATTAATATATATATATATATATATATATATATATATATATATATATATATATATATATATATTGCTATGTTGCTTTTGAATTGCTAATATGCACCTTTTGTTTATCATATGATTCAAGTACATTATAATATATTCGGTTTTGAGAAAGAAACATCAAATCAAGATAAAAGTGGAGGTTGTGATTTTCTATTGCTATCATCTTTGTTAAAATGATTTTAAAAGTATTGTGATTTAATCTCATGTATGTTTTTGTGGTTGGGCAAAATATCGAGTTATTGATCCAAATTTTATGAATTCTCGATCCAATGAAACATGAAAAGAAATAGTGACATATTTAGTAGTGCTTCTAAAATTAAATGATATATATCTCATGTAACTTTGTATTGATTCACTTGCTTAGTATATGTTATATGAATTCTTAGTATCATGTTGATTAAAAGAGTATTTGTAAAGTGGTTCAAGCATGTGATTACTACTGGTTAATTTTGATGCATCACATGATCATTCACAACTATGACAAGCATTCATCTCGTGAGCACATAATATTCATCTTGATAGTGGAATTTGAATCACCATGTTACAAATGATCATTGTTATTAAAAATGATATGTATTTGCCCAGAAGATAAGTATCATGTGATCATTTTTATTGAAAATGATATGCATTTGCCCAGAAGGTGAATATCTTAATATTCATACAATGCTACTATACAAAGATTTAGATATTATTCATTTAAAGAGGGTTATACCTGAAGATTTAGATATTATTCATTTAAAGAGGGTTATTCCTGAAGATTTAGATATTATTCATTTAAAGAGGGTTATTCCTGAAGATTTAGATATTATTCATTTAAAGATTTAGATATCATGTCATACATTTTTATTGATCACAAAAGAGTGACTAAGCCTTATATTACTAGACATAAACCACATAATATATAGTAGAGATCTCCACATATATGATAAAATATATTTGAGCACAACCAACGCCAGAAACGTGGACCATAACATACATTATTTGTGGAAATGAAATAAAAGTTAGTCACTCTCATTGCACCTCCTGAAGAGGTTATTCCTGAAGAATAAAAACTCGTAAAAATAAATGCAGCTGCTAAACAAAAGATTAATGAAATTATAGGGATATAGAATGGTCAAATCCTAAAATTTTGGGAAACAATCAGGATTTGATTATTATTGACGTAAAACTTGCAATCAACTATATATGTTGATACGAGAGATATTAAATAATTATTAAAATTATTGTCGACAATCCATTAACCTTCTTAATAGCATGCTATATCAAGAGAAAAATTGGATCCGAAACCTATGATATTATAAGAATCTCAGAAGCATTCGTATTTGATATAAATAAAAGAAGGCGAACAATATATAATAAACTCGCTGAATAAATATACTATTTGGACCTGTAGTCATGATTTCTGAAATTATATCCCTGAAGGATACAAACAAAAATCACAATAACAATGTGATACATTATAAAGCGAGAGGTAATATAAAGGTATTCGCAGGACCCAACATCCAACGTGATGTTACTCATTCTCTCGTAATATTGATAATATGTTCTGTTATATGATCAATATGATATGCATATAAGATATGTTGTGAGTTCAAAGTTTTATAAGTCACTTAATATTGGTACTTATGTGAGACTCCCTGAAGGAAAAAGATGACAAAGTATATTATATAATAAACAAGAATCAAAAGATGCACTATACAAATATCACTATATGAAGAAACAAGTAAGAGTGTGCATAAACCTCTTCAATCAAAGTCATCCCGAAGAATGATACGAAGTTGATCTTATCCGTCCATATGTTTCACCCAATAATAAAATTTACTATTATTTATTATATGCATATGACTTGATGTCATAGGGTCTCCAACAGAGTTTTTGAAAAATCGTGAAAATTTAAATGACGGATTTTAAATAAATGACTAGAGATAAACCAATTGTTTTTCGACCTGAAGTTCGAACATTCTCCAGAAGATAATTGGTACAATGATTCAATTGTAGAAATGGAATATTGAAGAAAAATATTCTACTAAATGCTCATCTTGAAAGCACATTAACAAAGGACATCTATTATATATCGACAAAGATCCAATTCTTATAGGACCTGAAGTTCCTTATCATGTTCACAGTAAATGTTTTTCTGAAAATATTTATATGACATTCAAGGATCTACAAATGTCTAGTCATGCAACAAGGATTTATAATAGTGATGTTTCCTACATGTCCAATACACATCAATCATTATCACAAATCTTGGTGTCATTACGTGGAGTCATTACAACTTTATGTAAGTTGGTGAATCAGTTATGAGTTCTTACACTTATATCGCTATGACATCAATATAATTATGAGATATCTTTAAATTGTCCATAAATAATATCTTTTGAGGTAACATATTTATATTTTACAAAAGTTACCACAATTTATGTTACTCCCAGCATATTATTTGAGAAAAATTGCGCAAATAGATTTCACAATCTTATTATCTAAGTGAAATGTAGTAAATTTCCATTAAATCCGTTAAACTATCATGTATTTGTTTATTGAATCCCCATGCGCTTTTGTATTTAAGAACTTTGTAAAATATATTCGTAAGTTTTATAAACTACGAATCAAGGGGAGTGGATTTGTATTTATCGTCCGTGAAGGACAGATATTCCAGAAGGATAAAGCCCGGAAGACTTGTAGTTGCACTCTTTTTTCCTTTTTCCAATTTTTGTCCTAAAAGGTTTTATTGGTTAAAGGTTTTTAATGACGTAGCTTGTGCAATTTTGTTAACGTATGTTATCTACTCTTTTCCTTAGCTACTTTTTCCCACGGGGTTTTATAGCAAGGTTTTTAACGAGACATAAACATAACACATATTATCTAACGGAGTGTTATAAATGTATGTTGAATTGAGGGGGAGAATTATACGATGCACTTTTTTTTCCTTCACCATGTTTTGTCCCACAGGGTTTTACTTGGCAAGGTTTTTAATGAGGCAGACCAATCAAGTGACAATTGATCAAATCTAATCAAGCAAGAATATGACAGACTTATTTACAAAGTTATTGCCCACCAAAGTCTTTAAGAAGTTTGTCTTCAAAATTGCTGTTCGTTGTTTGAAGAATGTATGTTGAAGTGAGGGGGAGCATCATAGGCGTTGCACTCTTTTTTCCTTCACCAAGTTTTTATCCCATCGGGTTTTTCTTGGTAAGATTTTTAACGAGGCAGCATCCCGAATGTGTAAAAGTGATCCTCCAAGGGGGAGTGTTATAAAATCCAAAGGTCATTGGATGATTCATCTTCTCCTCCCATAACTCCATCAATCTATCACATTCTCAATTGTAAACTCTTGTAACATACACCCTTTCATTTGCCTCCTATATCCTATAAATAGGAATTGTAATACTTTGTGGATGGAAAAATACAAACAATTATTCTCCCTCAAATCATCATCTTCTTTGTTCTTTGTTCTATTATTTTATAACAATTACCATTTTTTTCTTTTTTTTTCTTACTAGTTGGAGTTTCATTCTCCAAGGGTCAGGTTTTTTTGCATCATTGCCTATGATGACTTACACTATCACGTACACCTTTCCACACATCTCCACATAGGGCATTCCCTACCACTCGTGTAACGGGAGTTTGGTCGGTGCATCCCATGTCAGATTACTCGAATGTACCAGGCACAAAGTCCCCTCAGACCTAATTTCCCGAGTGATAGGAGCCGTGCGAGAAGAGAGAACACATACTCAGTTATTTCTTATCTACACATGAACCAAAACCCCTACACTTAATGTCTCACAACAAGATTTGTAGGGTCCTTGACTACAACAAACTTCCTTATATGCAGACACGAATTATTAACCCACTAGGTTCAGGGTGGACTTCTTTAAATGTTTGAGTACTGAAACCCTATGATTACTGACCCCCCGAGGGAAAACCAGGGTGCATCCTAACGACTCGATAAGACCTAAAGCCGGTATACAAGATATCCTAATGCATCAAGTTCAAGACAATTTTGGGAGTTTCCTTTTACTTTGCCTCTCAACGGTTTTGCACATGCTAAACACACGCAAAACCCACAAAACATTTTCTTTTGCAAACACATGAAGATTTTGAAAGAAATGTGAAAAATTTAAAGCACTAGGCAAGTAAAAGAAGACAAGTCACCCAAGGATCATGACAAGCAAATATATTGATATTAAATGCAGCACACTATCATGACCCTAAAAATACACCCAAAAGAAAATAAAATTAAAGGAAAAGACTCGACTATGTACACACGTAAAACACCCCTCACACCTACTTCATGCATCGTCCTCAATGAATGTGAGCATAAAACTACATGGATTTATGCAGGAAAAAGAAAAGATCTCACCAACTTGAAGCGGAAAGTGAAGTTCGTGGTTATGTTGATGGACACAAACCTGAATTCCCTCAAAACCTGTGAGATGATAAAGAAGTGATACAAATACGTGAAAGAAATAGGACTCAAATACACAAGGGGTGGGGCATACAACAATCAATGCTCGCTCATAGTGTTTTGTTGTACTTTTTTTCTTTTTTTGAATATAACTATGTAAAAATAAGTTCTCATCTTCATTTGTTAAAGGACAACAAATGTGAACCTCAAAAGTGGGTCAATGCACTTGGAATGGGAACATGACACCAAACGGGGCCAGAATATTCATGAGTGGGCCCCCTTACAAAGATCACAAGATAAAAGGAGAGGTTCATGAATTAGAAGCAAAGACGTCTCATTCAAATGATCAAACTGAAAGAGCTTGAACCTCTCAAGAGTTTGGGAAATATGGGGCAACGGAAGAAGAGTTCCTCTCGTTGTGGTACTGAAGTTATGATCGTCAATCTAAACTCTACAACCAACAAGCTGGAGGGTCGGAACGAGGTCAAGAACCTCGTTATGCATATACGACTCACCAGGCGAACTGAAAGTGGGTCTCATACCTAAGGTATCCTCCAAGGAACTCCTAATACCCTCATTAGCAATGTAGTTGTTTAATGTTCCCTCATTTCCAAGATGATCAGGAACAATAGTGAGAGGCAAACTCTCATTAGGTCGTTTGAAATTAAGGGTACTAGGGAGCTCTTGCTCCACTAGAGGTGAGTCCTTAAGAGGCACAACATGAAGATCATGTGGCTCAAGGGTCATGGGACAAAAAGGTAAGACACAATCATGTGCCGACTCATAATGAAGTTGGTCCATGTTTTCTCAATTGGAATCGAATCCTCCACCAAGTGATAGTGAATTGAAACCCCAAGTCCCTTAGACTGATTAGGAGTTTGACTTTGAAAGATTGTGCTTTGAATTTATGGATGTGGTGGTGCTTCGATATCAGAAGATAAATCCTCATGTGACAAGAAAAGTTACCCTCCTCACATTCACGTAATTGCTGCGTCATTTGACTCACTTGCAGTGCCATATTTTGTATGGACTGTTGAGTGGTTTCCATGAATGTAAGGTAAGTTTGTTTCAAGGAATCAGGTATGCGGTCAACTATGAGGTCCAAGTCAGAGTTTGAGAAATTTTGAGGTTGGGTGTTGATGGGTTGAGAATGAGTCAAATGATTCAGAGTGGGGTGTTGGTAGAATTCTAAGTATTCGGGAGGAGGATACTGGGGTGAAAATGATGTATAAGAATTTGAATAAGAATTGTCTCCCCAGGAATCCATCCCTCTCGGGTTGTACGTGGATGCGTAATGGTCATATTGGGCATTTTGGGAAAATGTATGCTTGTACATAGGCTCTGGGGGAACATAAGGACATTCCCCGATAACATGACCAGTCAACCCACAACAGTCACACGGTACGACTACTGGAGCCACCGGTGCACTCACGTCATCTACCACATGCATGAAATAGGCCAAAGGTTCCGGTATTGTCTCAGTTTGATGACCAACATATGATCTGACATAACTAGATGGTGGTCTAGCAGTCGGTGCCTCTCTCATATTACCCCAATATGAAGATTACTAAGCCATACAATTAAGATTGTCCCAACCATACAGGGTGTTTGTCTGAGGCACCCCAGGTTGCATGGGTCCGGAATACCAGGGAGAATTTCCTGGTCCCAATAATGATATGGATGGTTGCCTATGTAACCATCAATCCCACCAAAGAACTCGAGTCGATCACTCACCACTAGACGCCAAGCTCGCAAAAAGTGCTCGACTCGACCCTAAAACGCTAACAAAGAGTGTAAAGGAGAGGAGATTAGAACATAGAAGTAGGTGAGAAGAAGATGACTCAGAGGAGAAGGGAAGAATCCCTAGAGCTAGCGTGTGTAGTGGGAGAAGGTATAAGCCTAATCTAGCAAGCACGGCTCAAACAACTTATGGCTATAGGTCCTTAGGCTAGAGACGCCTAACTTCGAGATCACTAGTCTCGACACGCCTCACATCCCTACAACGAAGACCACAATGCCGAGCAAGTGATACCATATCCGGAGATCCAGTACCTCCTACTATCGACAAGGCAGGCGACGCCGATCAGGTCATGGCGGTCTCAACTAGATCACTCTCCTAGTGCGTCAGATATCCTTAGGGCCAATTTCTACTTGCTTTCAGAATTAAGGCTTCGATTAAGAGTGATTTTTGGGGCAAAGAAAATGGTGATGAAATCCCCCACCTTATCTTGAATGTGACAACCCCTCTTTAGTAGCGTTTTGATTCTCAATCTAGCAATCAACTCTCCAATCAAACGCTCACCTCACTCTTGTCCCGATGCACATTACTAACTAATGCATGCTTAAACCATGCATGATTGAGAGAATGGGTGCACGTACCTCACGCTAGAAATCAACAACAAAAATATAAAGAAAAGAAAAGACAAATGTGTGCAAGGTGTACAAATGATGCATGACTTAGATGACAATCAATCTAATCTTTTGCTTTTGAGTTTTAAGGTCCAAGTTGTCTTAAAAGGGAAATTGATTAATCTGGGAGTTAACTACAGGTTAACACATGCAAAATTGAGCTTCTTGACAACTAAATTGAAGAAACAAACAACCACAATAATTACTGGAGCAAAAGAAACTTCCCAGACCACTGATTGGCGGTCAGTTTGGCGTATTTCTTCCTCCAATTTCTCCAGTGGCCTCCCCTTGATCCTAAAAATTTCTGAAAAGAACCAAAACTAAAAACAAAAAAGTAAAACCACTCGAATCGTCCAAACCAAAGTCTGGACAGAGCACCTCCCCGGCAACGGCACCAAAAACTTTATTGATTCAGTTAAAATAACTGCAAGTGCACGTCTGCGTTGAAGTGGTGGCAAATACAAGTCAATCCACAGGGAGGTGTGTCGACTTTAGTTTGTTCGAAGGTGATTACACTATACTTTAGTTGGTTAGTTCGACGAAGAGTGGGAAACAAGATGGAAGAAAATTTGTGATTACACTATACTAAAGTATGAATTAACAAAGAATAAAAACTAAACCCCATAGGGGGTAGAGAAAGAATGTGAATGCAAAAATATGTGTAGGTGTGTATTTCATTGTGTTCATCACAACATGTAGTACATGAAAACCATAAAACTAGATCCAACTTTGCCTCCACATGAAATAAGGTAACACATTATCATAAAAAAATACAAGACAATAATTGGAATGAAGCTAAATGAACTCATTCAAAGACCAATTGGTGGTCTATATTGTCTGGATCCGGCCAGGTATTTGGAGTGTGGTTGTCTGTCTTCATGTCTTCATGTGTGATGCATCTAAATATGTTGTTGGAGCTCATGACCGAATTGAATTGCCAAATACTCCTCATGATGGTGTGGAATTTCTTGATTTGCTCATTGGTCCTTTGGGCTTACATCCGGGTCCTTCCATCTTGCATGTCAGTCCCCAGGTCTTGCAACTCAGTCATTTTTCTTGCTTTTGAGTCATTTTTGTGCCTCTTCTCGTCAAACCTGCTTATTCCTGAATTAAACGTTAAACTCATTACGTAGCATCGTTTAGGTGAAAGATAACGGATATAAGACACAAACGTATTAATGATATGATATCAATCACAATTGAACTCCAAATGATCTGAGATTTTGTATGTGACTTCTATATGGAACCTAATGTCTATGTGAATGGATTTTAACTCTTGTATGCTCAAGTTATATAGATTCCTAAGACTCAAAAGAAATATAAATTACATATCTTCAATAACTTGATTACACGTCTTGACTTGAATTCCATTCTTCCTTAAGTCTTGATCATCTGTAGATGTTAGTACAAAGCAATATATATGTTATGCAATATGTGGGCTACACTACATTTGATTGTGATTAAGATTAGGTTGATTAAATCATTAAAATACGGATTAAGGCCAAAAAGACAACAAATACACCCTCTAACATTTAGGTATGCATGGATGATTTAACTTACACAAGATCACACTCCTGGCCAATGCCCCTGATAATGAAGTCCACAGAAAGAATTGATTGACCATCTGGCATCCTTATAAACATTATGGTGTTTTGTTGCCTATTGAAAATGAGCAAGACGGGAGACATGAATGAGAGGTCAATCCTTGTCAGATATTTTGAATTGAAGGGTATCAAGTTATTGATTCTTGACTCACATTGGATTCTCAACAAATAGCACATTAAGAATCGGTGATATAGAGGCCACAAAAATAGGGCCGTGTCGCGAAAGAGTCACACAATCAAATAGAAGTGGCTTGATTGACATCATATCATGCATATAATTGACATCATATCATGCATTATATCATCTTTTTTTAACCTAAGCAATGTTACGTAACGAGTTTGATGTTTAAGTTTCAGGAATAAAACAGGTGAGAAGAAGATACACAAAAAAGACCTAAAAGAAAGAGAAAGGACCGAATTATGAGGTTTATAGACTGAGAAGGAAGAGTGAAGGACCCAGATGTAAATAAAAAAGACCAATGAGCAAATCAAGAAACTCCACACCATCATGAGGAGTATTTTGACAATTACGTCCGAGCCTAAACATCAACAACCAAATCCGGTTCACCAAACATCAAGAAATCAAGCCAGAAATGAGTCACCCAAATTCAGACTCGATCAAAGAAATCTAGACTGCCAATTGGTGGTTCCAGACCGCCAATCAGCGGTTGGGATTGCTTCAGATGAATCATGCTTTAGTCAGGTATTAGATGAGGTTGTTTCATGTCCATTTATGATATGCGTTTTAGTACCATACACAGAGATTGTACTCAGTTACCTTTTTTCATGTCTATAAATATAACTTTTCCTCCTCTGTAAAATACTACATGTTTGGTGGCTAATCCCTCTACTTAGAGGAAAGCCTTGGACCAAAAACTCAAGTGCAGAGATGCTACTTATTATATGAGTCATGAATAAAATAAATATTTTCTTAGTTCATGTTGTGCCTCTTTTATTGCTTGCATGCTTAGCGTAATTTCGTTTCATTAATCTTCGTAGGCTTCGTTAACATGTTTTCTTCTCTTAACATAATAGTAATCTTAATGATTAATGAGTAGTTCCATCTCTTTTTGGGGTGGAGATGATGTACATATATATTGTGAAGTTTGGGTGTTTGTTCAATTTTTGATTGTGTAGACTTGCATGTTTGTATGTTCATCAGGGGTGTTTTAATCATCTACATGTTAGAGGATTTTTGATGGGTTTCACCATAAGATTTAGACAATTCCCATACTTTGTTTCCTCATGTTTATTGACTGAAATTTCATATTGAATATGCTACATCTTAGTTACGTATTTGTATTTGTGTTTGTTTATTTGATTGAGTAAATTTTGTTTTGATGAGTTTTGCCATAACATTTAGGCACCTCCCATGCTTAGCTTTGTTCTTCACATGAGTTCATGACTTTTGATAAGTCTTGCCATATCCTTAGACACTTCTCATGTTGAGCCTAGTCTCATGATAATCAAGTAGTAATTGTCGATACGTTGTGTGAATGAATTGATAGGTATTGTCACATCTTTAGACATTTCCTATGCAAGAAGACACACACATGACACACACATAAATGCTTACAAGCGTCATTCATCACTTATTTCACTTCATATGTGCACACACTCCATCCCTTAGGGTTTTTTCTTCCTTAATTTCAATATATTTGTTAATTTTTTTTGTTTAGTTTTAATCAATCATTAGTTGTTTTCATTTGCATTTGTTACTTACTAGTTTAGTGTAGTTTAACTTAACAGAAAAAATATGTTTCTCCTTTTTCACCACTTGATTCAGAAGCATGAGCTTTCCTAGAAGACCTCGCTGAGAAACATGCAATGGGAGAGTGTAAGGGAACTACCACCATCAGCTAGCATAGGAGCGAGGATAGAAAACGCAAACTCGACTAGATCGGGTGCCGCATTTGCTGTCGATACCACTACGGTCATCGAGGCGTGCATGGCGGCCTTAATGAGCTGTATGGATTTGATTGAGCTCCAAAACCAACAAAGTGTGTTACATGTGTGTGCATCTGGTCCCGTTTCCTGTTATTTATGTGGTAGGATAGGTCATGTAGGTGGCGAGTGTGCATCCATTCCTCCTGAGATGGAATAGCTCAATGCCATCTATTTTAGATCCAGGAATGACTGATACTCATCATCATATAATCCTGGATGGAGGAAACACCCTAACTTTTAATGGAACCAAAACAATGTACAAGGTGTTCCTTCAAACTTCTCTAGACCACCTAATAGACCACACCAACCTCTAATGCATTCACAATCTTTTCAGCCACCCCAAGCCTAGATCACCAACCCACCAGGTTTCCCAAATTCTAACAACATGGAAACCCAATTTAATTTGCTTGAGAATTCAATAAAAAACATTGTCATCCACAAGTCAAGTTCTTACTTCGAATCAGCAGACCATCAAATCTTTTGAGCTTCAGATGGGTCAATTGGCTCAGTCTGTACATGAGAGAGAGCGAGGGACCCTGCCTAGTCAGCCTGAGGCTAATCCCCACATGTAGAGACAACCACACTTGCAAAATGAGAGTTTGATACCTCATGGGCGGCAAGTAAACCTTGTGGAGGCGCTTGTTCACCATGTCAATTCCATTGTAACCTTAAGGAATGGAAATCAGGTTGACAATCACAATTCCTTGCCGCGACCACCATCTTTGCAGCCCTTCAGTGGGAATGATGGCGAGGAAGATGCTGAGGGTGAGGGTAATACACCAACACCTCATTCTCAGGCACCGCATAAAACCTACCTGCCAAATGCTCCATATCATAGTAGGTTAACCAAAAAATAGATTGACATAATGGATAACATATTAGAGGTCTTTAAACAAGTGTGATTGACATCATTTCATGCTTATATTTGTACCTTATATCCATTATCTTACACCTAGGCAATGCTATGTGACGAGTTTTATATTTAGTTTTCAGAAATAAAGAGGTTTGAAGAGAAGAGCCATGAAAGGACCCAAAAGCAGGAAAAAAGGACCTAATTGTGAGACCTGGGGACCAAGATGCAAGGGGGAAGGACCTGATCGTAAGACAGAAGGACCTAAGAGCAAAACAGGAAACTCCACACCATCATGAGGAGTATTTTGTCAATTCGATTCGGGTCGGAGCTCCAATAAACCAACCAGATGCATCTAAGACCAAGAAACACTTCAAGAAAAGCCCACAAAGAAAACCAGACGGATCTAAACTTTATAGACCGCCAATTGGCGGTCTGGAACCGCTAATTGGCGGTCCATTTAGCCCAGAATCCATCTAGTTTTCTGTAGCACGTGTATTAGTGTATTCTTAGTGTATTTTTGGTATTGGTTTAGTCCCACATCGGGGGATTGTCCCGGATTAGCTTTTTCCATGCATATAAATAGAACTCTTCACCTCCCATTGTATCCATCTCCCTCTTGGTGGCCATCTTCCCTACTAAGAGTGAAGCCTTGAAGCAAAACTCTAGTGGAGGAAGAGCTACTTGTAATTGAGTGAGTTAATAATATAAGTTTTCTTTTAATGATGTTGTTTCTCTCTTAGTTTAATTTCCTTTCATTTGCATGCTTGTTTGTTTGTTTAGTTTTATGCTTCTTTAATATTTCTTGCTTAAGTAGTATAAATTTCATTTCAGTATTATGTTTTCCTTTGCTAAATTAGTTAGTGTAATGAGTAGTGAGTAGTTCCATCCCCATTTGGGGGGGTGGAGAAATATGTGATATAATTATGTAGTGTATTAAGTGTGTGTTATTTTTATCCCTTGAGCTTTATATGATTTCCATAACCATCTAATGGGTCTCCACTCTTATCTTTGATATGCTAATGCTCTTGAATGAAGCTTAGCTTATGCTTTGATTAGTGGACCTATTTTATGGGGAATGATAAAGTTAGGATATGGATGAAGCTAATATTGGAAACACAATTTGTAGTGTATGTACTCTTGTTGCCTTTTCCTTAGCTAATGTCTTGTATGTTTTAATGATGTAGTCATCTTAATTCATGTAGAGGCATAGTAGGGTCTAGTCTTTATACTTGAGTTCATGTAGCTTCATTCCAATCATTGTCTTGTATGTTTTAATGATGTAGTCTTATCTTAATTCATGTAGAGGCAAGATTGGATGTAGTTTTATGATTTCATGCACCACATGTTGTGAGGAGCTTAATTGAACACACACACACACACACATCTTTATTTTCACATCAGTTCTCTACCCCCTTTGGGGTTTAGTTTTATTGCTTATCTTCATTTCCTTTGCATTTCATTTCAGCTTTGTAGTTTAGATTAGTGTAATACATCTTTCTCCCTTCTTTTTACCTCTCGCCTTCGAATAAACCAAGTGTCGACACACCTCCCAGTGGACGACCCGTATTTGCCACCGCTTCAACGCGGCCGTGCACTTGCGGTTAAATTTAAAACGATCAATCAAGTTTTTGGCGCCGTTGCCGGGGAGGTGCTCTGTCCATACCTTGGTTTGGACGATTCGAGGGGTTTTTAATTTTTCTTTTTCAGTTTTTCTTAGTTTCAGGGAACACTCTGATCACGGGGAGGCCACTGGAGAAGTTTGAGGAAGCAAATCCAAGAACGGACCGCTAATCAGCGGTTTGGAACCGCCAATTGGCGGCCTGGTGAGGGATTCTGTCTTCCAATTTTTTTGTGGTCATTTGTGTTGTAATTGGTGTTATCTGGGAGCCCAATTTTGCATGCTGTGACTTCTTATTTGCTCCCAGATCATTAATCACTCCCCCTTTAATCAACTTGGACCCTAAAACTCAAAGCAAAAGATTAGACTTCTTGCCATCTAGGTCATGCACCATTGGTAGACCTTGCATGCATTTGTCTTTTCTTTGTTTTACATTTTGTCGTTGATTGCTGGCGTGAGGTACGTGCACCCACATCCCTCATTCATGCATGTTTCTTTCATGCATTAGTTAGTAAGGTGCATCGGGACAAGAGTGAGAGAGCGTTTGATTGGAGCGATTGATTGCTAGATCTAGGATCAAATCGCTACTAAGGAGGGGCTGTCCCATAAAAGATAAGGTGGGGGATTTCATCACCCTTTCCTTGGCCCCAAAAATCACTCTTAATAAAGCCTTAACTAAAAGCAAGTAGACATTGGCCCTAAGGAATTCGGACGCACTAGGAGAGTAATCTAGTCGAGACCGTCATGACCTGATCGGCGTTGCCTACCTTGTCGATAGTAGGAGGTACTGGATCTCCGGATCTGGTATCACTTGCTGGGCATTGTGGTCCTCGTCGTAGGGAGGTGAGGCGTGTCGAGGCTAGTGACCTCGAAGTTAGGCGTCGTCTAGCTTAAGGACCTATTGCCTTACATTGTTTGAGCCGTGCTTGTTAGTTAGGCTTCTTCCTGATCCCACTACCCACGCTAGCTCTAGGGATTCTTCCCTCCTCATCTGAGTCATCTCCTCATCTATTCTCTACGTTTAGTCTCCTCCTCTAGTACACCTTCTGTTGTGTGTTTGGTAGAGTCGAGTCGAGCATTTTTATGCGAGGTTGGGCTCGTTCTGGTGAGAGTGCTCGACTCGAGAGAGTGCTTATTTCTGAGATGGAAGATCTTGGTGATCGACCATCTCCGCCTCGTGCTCCTTTGGAGCAAGAAGGCGAGTCGTCTCGTGGTGGCGAGGGAGACCGGGTTCCATACATGGACTACCTCGGTCCATTCCCACCACCACGTAGACCTCCTTCTCCTCCTCCTCTGACTCGAGAGGAAGGGAGATTCGGTCAGGATCGAGTTCTAGGTGCACCACCACCTTTAGCTCGACAGGATAGGCCGATGACGTTGTGGGAGCGGACCCATCCTGTTCGGGCCGCGCAACCTTCTTGCATAGTTGTTCCCCCTGCTCGCGGGAACAACTATGAGCTGAAACCTCAGTATGTGAGCATGCTTCCAACCTTTACTGCCAATAAGGAGGATCCGTATATTTTTATACGTGAATTCGAGGAAGTATGCTCCATGTTCAAGCTTCAACAGCTTGACGAGGATTCTGTCCGGTTGAGGATGATTTCGTTCGCATTGAAGGATAATGCGAAGAAATGGATGTATAGCCTCCCGGCGAGCTCGATTCGGTCTTGGGATGACTTTGTGACCGTCTTTCTGAAGAGATTTTTCCCTCAAAGGAAAACTCAACAGATACGGCACCAGATACATCAGATGTATCAGACCGAGACCGAATCTTTTCATGGTTTCTTTGAGAGGTTCAAGGACCTTCTCCAGCAATGCCCTCATCATGGACTTGAGCTATGGCAGCTGTGCCAGATTGTTTATGAGGGCATCAACTACAACACCCGCACATTGTTGGAGTCGATGTGTCAGGGTGACTTCCAAATGAAACCCATCGAGGAGGCATGGGACACTTTTGAATCCATGGCTGAGCGCACCTTCGAGTGGGACACCATGAGAGAGCCACCAGCCGCCAGGTCTTCTGGTCGAGCTGGATCATATCATGTTGAGTCGACTATCGCGTCTGAGGCGAAAATGGCTGCTCTCATGCGTAGGATAGAGAGTTTGGAGATGGACCGAGCTCCTGTAGCTCAGGTCGCTACTCCCGGGTGTACTAGGTGTGGACTGTCGGGACATGATGACTTGGAGTGCGCTTACGCTCCAAGAGATACTGAGCATGCAAATGCGATGTATCATCAAAGGCCCCGAAACGACCCGTACAGTCATTCCTATAACCCGGGATGGCGTAACCATCCTAACTTCTCTTGGGGGTCTAGTGGAGGACACGGTCAGAGCTCGCACGCTCAACCTCATCCTCCACCTTATCAACCTCCACGCCCATCGGCGACCTACCAACCCCCACATCAAAGGTCTCAGCACCAAAATTACCAACCTGGTCAGGCCTCTTCGTCGGGTTATTCTAACCAGACTCCACCACCCCAGCGGGTTGACCCTAAGGACTCTACCATTGAACAAACCCTTCAAGCATTCATGCAGAGCACTCAATCCATGCTTGCGGCCAACAATAATACGGTCAAAGCATTGGAAATGCAAGTAAGCCAGTTGTCTCATCAGCTCCATGAACGCGAGAAGGGTCAATTCCCGAGTCAACCTGTGGTAAATCCCAGGGGTCAGCCTGCTAATACCAGGCAGAATGTACACAATGTTGAAAGTGACCCTTCCCAACATGCTAATGTTATTCATACCTTGAGATCGGGAAGGGTCGTTGACAACAATGTGAACATGCCGGAAGCCAACCCTGTTGGCAAGTCTTCCGAGGAGAGTCTTGATCCTGTCAAGGAACCTAATTCTGAGACTCCTCCTCGTGATTCCTATGTCCCCAAGGCACCATTCCCTCATCGGTTGACTAAAAAACGTGATGAGCATTGGGATAAGATCGTTGAGGTACTTAGGCAAGTAAAGGTGAACATCCCGTTGTTGGACGTTGTTCAACAAATGCCACCGTATGCCAAGTTCCTCAAAGACCTTTGCACCACCAAGAGAAAAACAAATGTGCCCAAGAAGGCGTTCTTGGACGCCAATGTGAGCTCCATATTGACACAACCCATGACTGTCAAGTACAAGGACCCTGGTTGTCCAACTGTCTCTTGCATGATTGGGAATGTGACCATCTCTCAAGCTCTATTGGATTTGGGGGCATCTGTGAATCTCCTGCCTTACTCAGTCTATGTCAACCTTGGGATAGGCGATCTTAAATCAACGAGGACAACCCTCCAGTTGGCTGATAGATCCGTCAAAATCCCACGAGAGAGTGTGGAGGATGTCCTTATCAAAGTGGGTGAGTTCGTATTTCCAGTTGATTTCATCATCTTGGATACCGAACCCGTGTCCAACCCACAAGGACAAATTCCTGTAATCCTTGGGAGGCCATTTCTTGCGACATCTAATGCCTTGATCAATTGTCGCAATGGCTTGATGAGGTTGTCTTTTGGAAACCTCACGGCGGATTTCAACATCTTCACTCTTGGTAAGCAACCTGGGCTCTTCGACGACTCAGTCGGAGCCAATTTCATCCAGGACACGGATGAGCCCGATTCATTAGGCATGTTCGACTCACATCGACATATTATTGAGGTGCCTAATGATCAGGTTGCGAGTGAAGAGGATCTTGAGGAATCCGCCAGCATATCTCTGGACGAGGAGGCACATCTGGGTGCTTGCTCCTCTTACCCCGTGGCCCTTGAGCCACTTGAAATTAACTCTGAATCCGACAAGGACCCACCTCTGGTCGAGCTTAAACCGCTCCCCGATAACCTAAAGTACATCTTTTTAGGGGATAATGAGACCTTGCGACTCATTATTGCTTCTGATCTTGAAAAAGATCAAGAGGTTGCCCTCAAAAGAGTACTCTTTGAAAACAAAGAGGCGATCGGGTGGTCCTTGAAGGATATCAAGGGAATTAGCCCTGGTATTGTTCAGCATCGGATCCACATGGAAGAGGATTCTAGGCCCCGCAGGGACCCACAACGGAGATTGAATCCTGTACTGAAAGAAGCCGTCCGAAAGGAGGTTCTTAAGTGCTTGGATCATGGCATAATCTATCCTATCTCTGATAGTTCGTGGGTGAGTCCTGTCCATGTGGTTCCCAAGAAGTCAGGCGTGACGGTTGTGGAGAATGAGCATAATGAGCTTATCCCGACACGCCTGCAAACTGGCTGGCGAGTTTGCGTTGATTATCGCAAGCTCAATACGGCAACGCGGAAAGATCATTTCCCGTTGCCATTCATTGATCAGATGTTGGAAAGGTTGGCCGGACATGAGTACTATTGTTTTCTTGATGGATACTCCGGTTACAACCAAATTCCCATCGCCCCCGAGGACCAAGACAAAACCACATTCACTTGTCCCTTTGGCACGTTTGCCTACCGTCGCATGCCCTTTGGGTTATGCAATGCGCCGGCAACGTTTCAGAGGTGTATGATCAGCATCTTCTCCGATATGGTTGAGCGTTTCCTTGAGATATTCATGGACGACTTTTCCATATTTGGCGCTTCCTTTGATGAGTGCCTTCATCACTTGAGCCTTGTCCTCAAGCGATGCCGTGAGAAGAACCTCGCTCTCAATTGGGAGAAATGTCATTTCATGGTGAAGCGAGGGATTGTACTTGGACATGTGGTCTCAAGTAGGGGAATTGAGGTCGATCCCGCCAAAGTGGGTATCATTGCTAATCTTCCACCGCCACGTAATGTGAAGGATATCCGCGCCTTTTTGGGGCATGCTGGATTCTATCGGCGGTTCATTCGGGATTTTAGCAAAATCGCTCGACCTCTCACCGCCTTGTTGGCTAAGGATGCCATTTTTGAGTTCACACCGGATTGCCACCATGCCTTTTTGACCTTGAAGAAAGAGTTGACTTCAGCTCCCATTATTAAGGCACCGGTGTGGACTGAACCCTTTGAGTTAATGTGTGATGCATCTGACTTCGCTGTGGGAGCAGTGCTTGGGCAACGATTGGACAAATTGCCTCATGTGATCTACTATGCCAGTAGAACACTCAATGATGCCCAATTGAACTACACTGTGACCGAGAAGGAATTCTTAGCGATCATATTTGCTTTGGAGAAATTCCGGTCGTACTTGATTGGCTCCCACGTGATTATCTATTCTGATCACACAGCCATCAAGCACCTCATGGCGAAGAAAGATGCAAAATCCCGACTCTTGAGATGGATCTTGTTGTTACAAGAGTTCGATCTCGAGATTCGGGACAAAAAAGGGTGTGAAAACGTTGTAGCTGACCACTTGTCTCGTCTAGAGACGACCAACCCACAGGACCAAATCATTGACGATAAATTTCCTGACGAGCAGTTGTTCATGATCGAAGATAACCCTTGGTTTGCCGACATCGTGAACTACCTCGTGACCGAGCAATTTCCTGTGGGTTGGTCAAAATCTGACCAATCCAAATTTAGATCGTATGTCAGATTCTTTCACTGGGACGACCCCTACCTATTCAAATACTGCTCTGACCAAATTTTCAGGCGGTGCGTCCCAGATACCGAGTTCCAAAGTGTGCTCCATTTCTGCCATTCCAAGGCATGTGGAGGACACTTTGGAGCAAAGAAAACTGCTGCCAAGGTGCTCCAATCTGGATTCTACTGGCCCTCTCTTTTCAAGGATGCTTACGACTTTTGTAAGCAATGTGATAGGTGCCAGCGCCTTGGCAGGATTGGTCGACGTGACATGATGCCTTTGCAAAATGTCCTTGTTGTCGACATCTTCGATGTGTGGGGCATCGATTTCATGGGTCCCTTCCCGAACTCTTTCGGGAATGTTTACATTCTGGTGGCCGTTGACTATGTGTCTAAGTGGGTTGAGGCTATACCCACAAAGACCAATGACAACAAGGTGGTCACCAAATTCTTGAGGGACATTTTTGCACGATTTGGTACTCCTCGTACCATAATCAGCGATAGGGGTACCCACTTCTGTAATCGCTCCTTTGAAGCGCTTATGAGGAAATATTCGATCACCCACAAGCTTGCGACCCCATACCATCCGCAAACTAGTGGGCAGGTCGAAATCTCTAACCGTCAATTAAAGCAAATTCTTGAGAAGACGGTTAGTTCCTCGAGGAAGGATTGGTCTACCAAATTGAATGACGCATTGTGGGCTTTCCGCACCGCGTACAAGACCAATTTGGGTATGTCCCCTTATCGGGTAGTGTACGGCAAGGCTTGCCACCTACCCGTCGAGCTTGAGCATCGTGCTTTCTGGGCGATCAAGAACCTGAATATGGATCTTGATCAAGCAGGAGTACAACGTAAGTTCGACATTGTGGAATTAGAAGAGTTACGCAATGATGCGTACGAGAATGCCAAAATTCATAAGTCCCGAGCCAAGATGTTTCACGATCGCATGATTATGCGAAAGGTGTTTACGGCCGGGCAGAAGGTGTTGCTCTACAATTCCCGGCTTCATCTGTTTGCGGGTAAGCTCCGCAGTCGCTGGTCTGGCCCGTTTATTGTCCAAACCGTTTATCCTCATGGAGCGGTTGAAATCTTGAACCCAGGGAATGGGGACGTGTTCAAAGTTAATGGACAACGCCTCAAACCCTACTTGGAGGGGGCACCTGCCGAAGTCGAGGAGGTCATGTTCCTTCATGAACCTCCCTCGCACTCAACCATTCATGCTCCTACATGAGTGGTTGAGCTTTCATGTTTGTACATAGTTAAAAAAAAAAAAAAAAAAAAAATCCTTCAGTGAGCATCGATTGTTGTGGGCCCCAACCCTTGAGTATTTGGGCCCCATTTCTTTCACGTATTTGTATCCCTTCTTTAGCATCTCACAGGTTTTGAGGGAAGTTGGGTTGTGTCCATCAACATAGCCATGAACTTCCTTGTGTACTTCATGTTGGTGAGATCTCTCCTTTTTATGCATCAATCCATGTAGTATCTTGCTTGCATTCATTGAGGACAATGCATGAAGTAGGTGTGGGGGGGTGTTTTACGTGTGTACATAGTTGAGTCTTTTTCCTTTGATTTTGTTTTCTTTTGTTTGCATTGTTAGGGTCATGATAGTGTGCTGCACTTAATATCGATATATCTGCTTGCCATGATCCTTGGGTGACTTGTCTTCTTTTGCTTGCCTAGTGCTTCAAAATTTTCACATTTCTTTCAAAATCTTCATGTGTTTTCGAAAGAAAATGTTTTGTGGGTTTTGCGTGTGTTTAGCATGTGCAAAACCGTTGAGAGGCAAAGTAAAAAGAAAGCTCCCAAAATTGTCTTGAACTTGATGCATTAGGATATCTAGTACGTGGCTTTAGGATTTATCGAGTCGTTAGGATGCACCCCAGTTTTCCCTTGGGGGTGAGTAATCAGTGGGTTTCAGTGCTCAAACATTTAAAGAAGTCCACCCTGAACCTAGTGAGTCAAATAATTCGTGTTTGTTAATTTAGGAAGTTTGTTGTAGTCAAGGGCCCTTAATATCTTTTTGTGAAACTTAAGTGTAGGGGTTTTGGTTCCCATGTAGATAAATGAATAAATAAGTGGTGTTCTCTCTTCTCGCACGGCTCCTATCACTCGGGAAAGTAGGTCTGAGGGGACTTTGTGCCTGGTGCTTTCGAGTCATCTGACTTGGGATGCACCGACCGAACCCCCGTTACACGGGTGGTAGGGATCGCCCTATGTGGAGATTTGGGGGAAGGTGTACGTGATAGTGTAAGTCCTCATAGGCAATGATGCACGAAACCTGACCCTGGGAGAATCGAACACCAACCAATAAATGCTCCAAAGAAAAAGAAAAAAAAGAAAGAAAAGAAAAAGAAAAAAGAAAAAAAAGAAAAGAAAAGAAGAGTCAAATAAGAACCAAAATGGACTTTACACTTTGTTTCACATTCAGAAGTTAAGGGTTGCCCATGTCTTTCACTTAATTCCTTAGTTAACTCTCACGAATAACTCATTAGGCTAGGTGTGTGGACTGATTACATATATAGAGTCGACCCGTAGTATTACCGCATTCCATGATCGACAAAATAAGCCCAACGAGTCGTGTAGCTAGATTGATTAATGCATCTTGTTCGGATTTTGTGGGTATATCCGCTGAAAACCCTCAGGAGACACCACTCCTCCTCCTTGGCAACAAGGAGGTTTAACGGCTTGTTGCACGTGCTAAGTGCAACCGTGATTGCTACGAAAGTGAGTTAGGATTTCTTGTTTTTCGTATGCTTTTTCCTTTCTTTGTTTTGCTCGAGACTAGCAAAAACTTAGGTGTGGGGGTATTTGATTGACATCATTTCATGCTTATATTTGTACCTTATATCCATTATCTTACACCTAGGCAATGCTATGTGACGAGTTTTATATTTAGTTTTCAGAAATAAAGAGGTTTGAAGAGAAGAGCCATGAAAGGACCCAAAAGCAGGAAAAAAGGACCTAATTGTGAGACCTGGGGACCAAGATGCAAGGGGGAAGGACCTGATCGTAAGACAGAAGGACCTAAGAGCAAAACAGGAAACTCCACACCATCATGAGGAGTATTTTGTCAATTCGATTCGGGTCGGAGCTCCAATAAACCAACCAGATGCATCTAAGACCAAGAAACACTTCAAGAAAAGCCCACAAAGAAAACCAGACGGATCTAAACTTTATAGACCGCCAATTGGCGGTCTGGAACCGCTAATTGGCGGTCCATTTAGCCCAGAATCCATCTAGTTTTCTGTAGCACGTGTATTAGTGTATTCTTAGTGTATTTTTGGTATTGGTTTAGTCCCACATCGGGGGATTGTCCCGGATTAGCTTTTTCCATGCATATAAATAGAACTCTTCACCTCCCATTGTATCCATCTCCCTCTTGGTGGCCATCTTCCCTACTAAGAGTGAAGCCTTGAAGCAAAACTCTAGTGGAGGAAGAGCTACTTGTAATTGAGTGAGTTAATAATATAAGTTTTCTTTTAATGATGTTGTTTCTCTCTTAGTTTAATTTCCTTTCATTTGCATGCTTGTTTGTTTGTTTAGTTTTATGCTTCTTTAATATTTCTTGCTTAAGTAGTATAAATTTCATTTCAGTATTATGTTTTCCTTTGCTAAATTAGTTAGTGTAATGAGTAGTGAGTAGTTCCATCCCCATTTGGGGGGGTGGAGAAATATGTGATATAATTATGTAGTGTATTAAGTGTGTGTTATTTTTATCCCTTGAGCTTTATATGATTTCCATAACCATCTAATGGGTCTCCACTCTTATCTTTGATATGCTAATGCTCTTGAATGAAGCTTAGCTTATGCTTTGATTAGTGGACCTATTTTATGGGGAATGATAAAGTTAGGATATGGATGAAGCTAATATTGGAAACACAATTTGTAGTGTATGTACTCTTGTTGCCTTTTCCTTAGCTAATGTCTTGTATGTTTTAATGATGTAGTCATCTTAATTCATGTAGAGGCATAGTAGGGTCTAGTCTTTATACTTGAGTTCATGTAGCTTCATTCCAATCATTGTCTTGTATGTTTTAATGATGTAGTCTTATCTTAATTCATGTAGAGGCAAGATTGGATGTAGTTTTATGATTTCATGCACCACATGTTGTGAGGAGCTTAATTGAACACACACATACACACACATCTTTATTTTCACATCAGTTCTCTACCCCCTTTGGGGTTTAGTTTTATTGCTTATCTTCATTTCCTTTGCATTTCATTTCAGCTTTGTAGTTTAGATTAGTGTAATACATCTTTCTCCCTTCTTTTTACCTCTCGCCTTCGAATAAACCAAGTGTCGACACACCTCCCAGTGGACGACCCGTATTTGCCACCGCTTCAACGCGGCCGTGCACTTGCGGTTAAATTTAAAACGATCAATCAAAGTGAATGTTAGCATCCCTTTGTTGGATGTCCTCCAACAAATACTTCAATATGCCAAAGTTTTAAACGACCTCTGCACAACGAAGAGGAAGACCAATGTTCCTAAAAACATTCTAACTACGAGTGTGAGCTCACTTTTGTCCAACCTAAATACAAAAAGTAAAAGGACCCTAGATGTCTTACTATTCAGTGTCTCATAGTGGACACTAGCATGAGTAATGTATTGCTTGATTTATGATCAACGATCAACCTCCTTCCATCTTCTGTTTATCAACAGTTGAACTTGGGAGAACTGAAACCAACTAAGATCACCCTCCAATTGGCGAATAGATCCATTCGTGTCCCAAAGTGGATTATTGGGGATGTGCTCATAAAAGTTTGAGACTTTATATTTCTAGTAGATTTTGTCATCCTCGATACCAACCCTGTTGCGAACACCCACTCTCAAATACCTTTGATTTTGGGTAGACCATTTCTGGCAACCTCCAACGTCTTAATTAATTGTAGAAATGGTCTCATGAAGCTCTCATTCGGTAACATGAGTGTCGAGTTTCATGTGTTCAACTCCGGTAGGCAACAAAAGCCCTTGGACCAATCCACCAATTAGAGAAAGTACCACAAAATCAACAAACACCTCCAATACCAATGCAATCCGTTGAAAAATGAATGGTCGGTAGTTATGGGAGGAAAATGACAAATCATTTATCAAGAATATGTTAATGAGATTGGAAACATTCTTCTGTTTGCAAAAGTACCTGAATTTAAATCGCTCGATGACGACAGAACTGTTGACAACTTACTTATTTGAGATGATCATCATGAAGGAATATGAATTGAGAATGCTATGAGCAAGAAGCAAAAAATTTGATAATAAAGGTTCAATTGAAAGTAAAGTTGCATGTTAATATCGTATGTTATTTGTATATGATTTTCTACTTTATTAGTAGATATAAACTTTTTTTCTTATTTCAGGTAGATGAGTAAGAAGAATAAGGCCGATCAACCAAAGTTGAACACTAACGTCGATGTGCAAGTTGAAAGTGACGATGAGGATTTCATGACATCTCACGCACGTGGAGCTACTCTGATACTCTAGTTTCAGTTAATGGTTAAGAGAGAAGGTCAATTACCTCTCTAGTTTGATAATGTGTTGGAGCCAATTAGACGAAACCAAATATACTGGAGAAGTTATTTTGGTACTTTAGCAAGAACAAAAGTTGAGATCGGTGTTG
This sequence comes from Triglochin maritima, assembly GCA_963682175.1. NCBI lineage: Eukaryota > Viridiplantae > Streptophyta > Magnoliopsida > Alismatales > Juncaginaceae > Triglochin > Triglochin maritima. The sequence goes on along the minus strand of OY821774.1, from coordinate 24,717,874 downwards.
AAAAATGGTATGTGGTTGACGCTTCACTTAAAGACCGAATTTGGAAAGATGTAGTGGTAAGATTTTACTACCTATATTGTTAGTGATTTTTGTCTTGTGGTATTGGTCTGGTATGCTCTTTATCTAACTCTCTATTGTAGTTTAATGTAGGAGAAATTTATCTTTGACCCTACGAAATTGTTGAAAAAGAAATGGTTGTCGGATGTGGGCAATTGGTGGAAAGATTTTAAAACAAAGTTGACAGCCAACTTTGTATTTGGGGAGTACAATGATCAAAATCCTTGTTTGATTTGCAACTTTAATACTGCAACAATTTGGGCGCATTTCCTTAAATCAAGACAAAACCCGTAAGATTGGGTAAGATTTCAATAGTTTCTTACCAATTGAATTAATTTTTCATAATATGTTTTCATAAAATTATTTTTTATTTTTTCATTATAGGCCGTACGAGGGCTTAATAAAGACTAACAAACTTGAGGAGGAAATGATGGTCGAAAAAATAACAAAACAAAAAGAAGATGCTTTGCAGCCTTGTCTAAGCGAAGAGCAAAGAAGTAATTTGCCACCACCGTTGCCACCACCTAGGCAATAAAAATGGAAAAGAGCATGTATTAGACCCGACGGGAGTTACATGACCTACGAGTCTGGAAATGTTGCAAAGACGATTGTAAGTATTAAATTTAACTGTACTCTTTGTATCTTAGTCAGTATATCATTTATAATATAATTTTGTTATAGGGCCAGTTTTCACTACAAACCTCACGAGGAGAATTTGTCTCGGATGGTAAAAATAACATATTATCCATGGTTTTGGTAAAGAGGAGCATCTGGGACGAGTTAGAGGTGTGGCTAGTCGAGTTTAGATAATCTTGTTGATGATGAAACGTTCTTGCCAATACCAGAATCTAAAATTCATACGGTTGGGGAGGCCGAAGGCTACGTATTGCAATGACCACGTTCTTTAATAAAACTGAAAAAGAATAAAAATGTATTCATTTAAAATTGATATACGATTTTATGATTGTCATATATATTGTTTAAGTAGGAATATTCTAACAATGTATATTTTTATGTTAAAGTTTGAACCCCCGCAATCCAAATGATCCAAAAAAATTGTCGAGCTTAATGAAAATGTGTTGCCTAAGAACTGCTTATTGTCATACAATTTCATAAAATTTACACCCGAGGACGATGTTGTGGAGAGAGTTATGGAGAAAGAAGTCATAGGCTCCACAACTAAAGACCACTTAGAACAAATTGTATGTCATCATAAGTGATGTCATGCAATTTTTAAAGAATGACAAATTGTGTATAACAATCATTCAAATTTATTTAAAGTAAGTCATTCATATATATGTTACTTTTCATGGTATTTGTTTATGTTTTAAGTTTTGACATATAAATAATTTTTATTGATTGTAATATATAGGTATCTTTACCAAATGCCTTATGGAAATAGATTTAGATATTTATGTCTAATAGTGCTCTGCCACCCCAGATGACAAAATAACGACACCCGACCACAAAATATTGTGAAAGTGATGGCTGAGGAGGGCAAGATGTATTATCTTGCACCGTATTGGGAGAGTTATGTTTTTACTTATTTGATATGATACATGTAGTATTATAATTAATTAATTATGTTTTTTGAATGATTGTTATCTAGTGATCATTGGATGTTAGCTAATATTTGTCCGGATACAAATACTACATATTGGTTTGATCTTTTAGCTTCGGACAAACCTAGGTAGGTTTTGACGCAGATAGTGCAATTGTAAGTTCTATTAAATTACCACTTTAAAGCATAAAAATACGTTGTAGTTGTCAAATTTTATATCAAATTCCGATATTTATTCATTTTTGTAGAGATTTGGATATATATAAAGCATTGGGAGAAAAAAAGAAACCAAAAAAGATAACAACTTGCCATGCTATGAAGGTAGGATGATTAAATTATTTTTGAAACAATAAGCCCTATATATTCAATTAATCTCGTTATTTCGTAGTACACATTATGTCGTAATTGTAGTACCGTAAACAAACTGGAAACACTGAGTGCGGGTAGTATATCATGATGTATATGGAAGAAATTGTGAAGTTGAGTTTGCAAGAGGGAGATTTATGAGAGGTAATATGTAGCTTCTACGTTATATTGAGATACATCTTATTTTGATAAAGTTGTATGTTTATATGTCTTTGTTTAATTTGTGGGTCTTTGGACAAAATTTTGATCCATATTCTCAATCGGAGTTCGACAGAACATGTGATACGTGGTCTGCCTTTTTTATTACATGTATGCTTGTAGGTTGATCATCAATGTATGTTACGTGAATACAAAATCGATACATAGATTCACATTGAACGAAAATTTTGTTTGCTTGATTGTGATTGTGAGAGGAATGTTGTAGTTGTGATTATGAATGTTGGAGTTGGGTTTGCAGGAGGAATGTTGTGAATGTGTTTCATGTACAGAAATCTTAGTAGATTACATCACAAATGTATTATTATATTTAATTTCACTAGTGCATAATAGTGAATAGTCGTCACCAAATACACGTCAGCCACTTATATATGCGACATCTATAGGTTTAGACGTCGACTATTTATAAAGCTGACGTCTATAGGGTCATTTAGACGTCAATTGTTGGAAGAATCATATCAACCGACGTCTATACCCTGACGTTTATTCTCCACACGTATAGACGTCGACCTATAGACGTCGGATGGATTCTATAGCCGACATCTATTTCCCTTTACGATTATTCTCCACGTCGGTTGTTGGAAAAACCATATCAACCACTAGACGTCGGTTGTTGGAACAATCATATCAACCGACTTCTATAACCCAACGTCTATTCTCCACGCGTATAAATGCCGATCTATAGACGTAAATGCGAGTGGGCTGAAAATAAAAGTGGAGTTCGAGTGGATGAGTTGAAGTTCACTTTAGTTGATTTTTCGAAAGATGGATTTAAAGGAGAACCATTTATTTTGGCTTCCCAAGCAAAACAAGTCTTCTATGTGGCTGATCCATCTGATAAGAAATGGTTAGTAGTTTTGGAATGGAAGAAAAAATTATATCAAATGATAGTCTCATCGAGTAAGAAGAGACACCACATTTCTCTAAGAAAGCACCCGAGTTGAACTCACTAGATGACGAAATAGATGTTGAGACTTGGTTTAGAGATGACGACAGTGAAGGTATATGGATTGAAAATTCGTTAAGAAAAAAAGAAATCGTAAAATTGCAAAATGTCTTATAGAACATTATAATAACGATTTAATGTCTTGATTTTACTTGTTAATGTCATGATTTTACTTATTATAGTATCATGGCTCCGAAAAAGAAACTCACTCCATAAGAATCTAATGTCTCAAAGACTTACAGTTCACAAGGTCCTACACTCACGAATGAATTCTTTGGGAAAATGAATAGAGACGGTAGACTTCCAATCCAGTTTGATGGCCGTCTTGAGCCGATAGGCATGATGTCTGATAACTGGTATAGTTATCTTGGGAGTCTAACGATGTCCAAAATTGACATCTGTTGGGAGTTGGACCAAAGTTGATGTGAAGCTGAAAGACACAATCTGGGATGACGTGCAAGTAATGAGTCCATTATAATGTTATTTAGTTTTAGTCACACCATTCATTTATAGAAATTGAAAATGTTAATGTCTTATAGGCAAGTTTTGAGTTCCCTTCCACTGACAAATTGAAGAAAAAGTGGATGACATACATGTCGGCCCGTTGGTGGGACTTCAAGACAAAGTTAACCAATAAATACATATTCAGAGACTATCAGGACAGATATCCTTGCGATTTCCATAACTTCATCACTCTGAATACTTGACATAAATTTAAAAAATCAAGAGAAAGCCTGGAGTTTCAAGTAACTAAGTTTAATTTAGAATATGAACTTATTAAGTTATTGCTTTAAATGATAATCTAATAAAATTGGTTCTAGGCCCTCCGAGCAAAAAACCAAGAGCGTAGATCTTCTAACAAGTATCTCTATCGTATGTCTCGATTGGGGTACCAAAAATTAGAAGACCAAATGATAGCTGAAAAATGCCCTCGAAGAAACAAGAGGCAATCGACTCCGGTATGAATGAGGAGCAATCAGCAACTTGTCTCCTCATTCCCCCGTCTGTCGATGTGATTCCTTGAAGAGAGCGAGGGTAAACTCCAAAGGGGAGTACGTCGCAGACGAGTCGCAAGCGATCGTCTTGAAGTTAGTAAGTTGTATCACACTTATTTTTTAAGTCACATTTAGTAATTTTATATTTTTCAATTGTTTATAACAATTTTCTTTAAACTTTAAGACTCTCTGAAGTTGAGAGAATCCCAAGGCGAATTTGTTTCAGATGGTCAGAATAATATTCTACGCGAAACCTTGAGAAATGATGAACATCCCGGTCGTGTACCACGACCGGTCAAGTTATGGAAGTAGCGAGTAGGGTTGGACTGGGACAATATTATGAAAAAAACTAATCGATTAAGTTTGTCGACAGTTCATACCAAATGCGAGCAACAAATTTTAGATTTGCAAAATAAATTACAACTTGTTATGGAATGATTGGATAGCGATTTTGTAGAATATCGTGTCCCTTTGTATGTATATATTTCAAAAAAATTGTACATGCAATTATGATCGTTTCCAAATTTTCGACAATTTTATGTACATTATTTTATATTTATTCTAATATAATATAATCTTTATATATATTAAAATAAATTGATGGAGGATCATACCCAAAGGTTTTCTAAAACCATTATTAAGATCCGGAGTTGCGTTGCATGTCGAATCGCCCGCTGATTTGCTTACAAGTGTTCACCAAACTCTAATCAAGATTAGAGAGAAATGAGCTAGCCAATTCAATCTTTAAATGAAGGTTAGAATCTAGCTAATAATTTCTTTATGCTCCCTGAGAATTAAATCTCCAAAAGATTGAAATAATTAAGGAATTTTCGGATTAATTAATAGGGTGGTTAGGAAGAGAAACATTTTTGCATTAATTAAAACAAGGAGGGAGAGAAAACCTATTTAAAAGGTCTCTCAACACCCACATCATGGGTTAACCACTAACCCATGATCTCTTATTTTTGTCTCCCTAAAATCAATCACAATTTGACACATAATCATCTACATCCACATTTAACCATCATTGGAATAATTCCAATACATGATTAATACTAATTCCTTATTAATTCAGGTAAAACCGTATTAACCGTTTTTTGTCTTTTACCAAATTTTGATTTATATCCAACAAAATTTGATCTCTGGAGTTTTTAGCAAATTAATATATCATGTAATATATTATCATATGTAATGTCAACCATTACACCACATAATACATACATATCATATGAACTTATAAATGATTCTAACTATGTCATTTTCATGACACATTGATTCTATCGATTCCCCACATGATACTATTTGACACGTAATCTGATACATCATATGGATATAAAATCAACTTCCTGTTTCTTAGTTTTGTGGTGTGACCTATAGGAGGATCTAAGTTAATTGTCAATGATATTAAACACTTAATATCATAAAGTATAAGTGGTATCTAGCTACACATTATAGTTACTCAATTAACATAGATGTCTTTGTTCACTCGAACTAAACACTTCCATTTAGTGATGTAAGGACATCACTTGTGTCTATCCCTTGCCTCATGATATTAAGAATATTATACAAAGTATAAATGTGTCACATTTGTATTTTATATTCATTTCCTGATCTCTTAAGCTAATTATAAATATGTAACTTAACTCAAGCTACATTGTGCACATTATAATTTTGCTTTATCAAGGGGCACACTAATATCATCACTCAATTAGGAGGGCAATGATAATCGTTTGACTAGCTATCTTTTCCAGCACAAGTCATGTTCAACCAACTATTGCCTTTATCACTATACTCTATGATAGTTTTATAATAATCAAATTAAACACTCCTTATGTGAGAAGATATAAGTCTCATAACTTAGGATCCAAGACACAGTAAAATATTAATGACACATAACACAATTCCAATTTTTTTACTTGCTAGGTCTATTCAATATATAAAAGTATTTTTTTCTCTTTTATATACTCGTGTAATTAAATATTTGTAGAGCTATAATACTCTTTAACCAACACGACAATCTTATCTCGGTAATTAATGTTCCATGTCAATTACCATGATTGTGAATTAACTTTTGATTTATGTAAATTATTATCTTTTAGAGCTCTAAGGTTAAGGACCAAAAACATCTTCCTTTAACACTTCCAAAACATGAATACATTAATCAAGGAACAAAATGTTTGCACATTCAATTCATAATAATTGACAAAGTAAACTTTTAGAACACATTCCCTTCAGATTTTCCTACTTCTCCTACCCGCCATAGGACCGCTTCTACCCCGGTGACCACTCCTCCGGTGTATCCAGTGGTCAAGCCCGACCAACAATCTAATTTTGCTGCTCATTCTCAAGAATTGGCCCTCGTAGGCGGTCCCTCATTTGGATTCATTTGTAGTTGCAATCCACTAGCCCAAAACTTCTTGGATCTCATGGCAATTCCTATCCACAATCCTCTCGAGCCAATAAGCCTATGTGGATTGATTCCATTGAGCATCCGAACTGGATAACCACTCGGGGTGAGAGTATTGTCGAGGACCACAAGCCGATTTTGGATCCCATCGTGGGTCAATCGTAGGAATCCATGCCCACGTTTCCTTTAAAAGAATGGGATTTAGGTGCAGTGCTGGATTACATGCCCACTTTTCCTTTCTCAACATTTGAGGTCAGAAAGCAATGGAATTTCATTGTATGTGGTCTCCCAAACACACTTTGGTCCACCAAATTGTGTTGCACCGATGACCGAACACATTTCGGTCCATCAAATCCCTCATTAAGCAATAGACTTGAGCTTTAAATGACATACTTGAGGATGAAAGGACAAACTTGACCTTTAAAGGTCAACATCGTGGATTAAAGGACATAGGTGTCCTTTTAAGGGCAAACTTGTCATTTAAGAACCCTTTCGAGTTTCAAAAATGTGGTACGACGGTTCAAAATCATATTACAACAAACACATGGTTATACCACAACTTTTCAAAAAAAAACCCTTTTCCAAAGAATCTCTAAATCTTTCTCCGCTATGTCGACCCAAAAAAATCCCAAATCTTCGTCCGCTACGCCGACTCAAAAAAATCCTAAATCTTTGTCCGCTAAGCCGACCAAAAGAAATAAAACTAGAAGAAATGACATCAATGGAAGTCGCAAGCACCAGCATTAGAGAGAAGGTGAGCTGGTGGTCGTGAAAACACTATCATCGTTTTCACATGTCTAGGGTTTTCGAGTTCTTATTTAAACACCAGGGTGTGATCAGCTCCAAATCATCGGGGTTTGTCCTTCGAAACAAAGTGTGTTCTTTTAACATTCGAGGTGGTGTCCTATAAAACCAAGTGTGTCTTTCAAAACCGAGTTTGTCCTTTAATAGTGGAGGATTGGTCTGTCGTTTTAAGGAATGTTCCTCCCTTTAAAGGCTTTTGCACTAATGATGAATATGTTTTGTTGCAGACTTTCAATTACTTTCAACCGTTAAAGTGTATGTGGGTTTCCCTCGACAAGGAGATTCCACTCATTACTACCAACCAACTGGCGATATTCCGAAAGACATCGTCCGCTCTCTCACTTATTGAAGATGCAAAGAATCACTGTAGACAATGACATTCTTGACTTCATGATTGAAATTTTTTAGATGGAAGAGGGACGTTTCACGATAGAAAATAAACTTTTGAATTTCAACACATCTGATGTGGCTATCATATTAGGATAGGAAATGGTAGGACAACTAGTTAACATGAATAAAACAAAATCGACAAAACGTGATGGTCGATGACTACAAAAGCAAGAATTAAAGAAACTACCAACTGATGCCAGGGGAAAAGGAGATGACCAAGAATACGTCAAACGACAGATCCGTCTTCTTTTCACAACATTCTTGTTTAACGACAACATAATGAGATCAAAGGAAACGTACATGTCTTCTGTTGAAAGGCTGGAATACATGAAAAAGTACGTCTGGGCAGAGGTGGTTTTTCCGTACCCCCATGCTGACATTAAAAACGCAACATAGAGCTGAAGATAAGCAAATTTCAGGCAACTTTACCCAAAAGAGGGGGAATGTGGATGGATACGTAGCTACAACTTTATCCTTCAGGTAAACAAAATTCATATTTAAAATATTTGCAAAGTTTTTTATGTTTTTAATAGATTTCCGTGACACCAAATATCGACATATTGTTGCAACCATGGCTGTGTGAGGAGATGTTAATAATTGAGAATGCAAAGTCACCTTGCATTTCAAGAGTCAATAGATGAAGTTCTTTGCTCGGGTCACTGGAAATGCAGGGCATTACCCTACAAATAATAGACAGTGGACAAGTGAAACTCAAGTACTCAGAAGAGTTGGAATGACTTGAATATGCACTAACTAGTGTGGATCGTGAGGTTAATGAACATGTTAACACTTAGACCCCTAGAAAAGAAAAAGAAAGAAGAAAAGAAAAGAAAGGAAGGCAGAGGAAGGAAAATGGGGAGAACATGAAATGAGGGATCAAAAAAGTGATGAAAAAAGAGATCTCCTTAAAAAGAAACTAAAGAAGAGAAAACGGAGGTTCAAAAGAAGAACCTCACAGAAAAGAAAAGAAAAGAAAAAGAGAACAAATCATAGAAGAGTCAATTGTGCCCAAGAGACTGAAATATGATGAAAATCAAATTTCAAACAATCTAAATGAAATTTCCAACAAAAGTTTGGCTAGCCAACCCATGCACAAAATAAAATAAATACACCAACATGAAAGTCATGGCTGAGGACTGAGGTTGACAAATGAGGAGAAAAATGTGTTTCTTAATTTATCAGCACCAGGGATAAACTTGCAAAAAGATGTGTGGTATAAGGACGGAGACCAAGTGAGGTTGACATATCTAAAAGATCTAATCACTATAGGTTCAGAGCTATCAACGAACGTAAATATATTTCTTTTTGTGAATCGAGTCTTTATTAATCCATTGAAATGACAATTTAATTGTACACATTTTAATGGACAGTTAATAGACGCATTGCTTGTTGTGTTAGAACAAAGAACAGAAGTTGGGATGCTCCCAAGGAAGGTGATTCTCATTCCCTACACGGCTGCCTCTGCTATCGAGTCCGACAATAGTGAATTCATTTCATCCATGCTGCTACCAAGAAATAAAAGATTAGGACGTAAAAGACACAATCATTGATAAAATCAGGACACTAGATACTACTGACTATGCACTAGTGCAAAATGCACAATAGACGTCACCCAATAGACGTCGGATATACAAAACATCCGACGCCTATAGATTTGTATAAACGTCAATTTTTGTAGTACATCCGATGTCTATAACTCATGGAGCAACAACAACAACAACAAAGCCTTTAATCACAAACTAGTTAGGGTAGGCGATGTTTATACCTCCTGAAATAAGAAAAATATTTTTTGTTTAGTTTTTGCGATTTATTTCGTATAAGAATTTATGTGAATTTATTTTGTAGAAGAATTTATTCAATTTTGTACTTCGTAGAAAGTAATGTGAATTATGACCAAATGTGTAGAAGTTTAGTCTCACGTTGGAGAAATTTGTTTGTTGGTGGAGTTGATGTACTCCACCACTCCCTTACTTCTAAATGGGAGTTGGGTACCACACTACAAAATGCAAGTGAGATATATATATATATATATATATATATATATTTAATGGTCAAAAGATTGACACTTGGGGCACTTGGGCAATTTGGGCTTAAGATGATTGCAATGTTTTTTTACTATTTACCTATGTATAGACGTCTGTTGTTTATGGTAGCCGACGTCTATAGGACGTAATTTATTATTATTATTGTTATTTCAAGGTATAGACGTCGAATATATAACGTGGCCGACGTCTATAGGTCGTGCTGTATGTATAGACGTTGGTCACCCTATATATCCGACGTCTATAGGGCGTAACAGTTTAGTCCAACATTGGAGAATTTATTTTTGTTGGTGTGGTTGATGTACTCCACCACTCCTTTATTCCTGAACGCGAAGGAGTTGGGGCACCTGGGCATGTTGGGCTTGATGTTCGTGGTTATTTGTCAAAAGATTGGAATTTGGGGCAGCTTGGGCAGGATTAATGTGAGGGTCGTGATTGGCATCATTTCATGTTTATATTTGTATCTTATATCCATTATCTTTCACCTAAACAGTGCTATGTTACGAGTTTTATGTTTAGTTTTCAGGAATAAATAGGTTTGAAAAGATGAAGCATAAAATGACCCAAAAGCTGGGAAAAAGGACTGAATTGTGAGATCTGGGGACTAAGATGCAAAGGAGAAGGACCTGAATGTAAGCCAGAAGGACCTAAGAGCAAAACAGAATACTCCACACCATCATGGGGAGTATTTTACCAATTCGATTCGGGTCGGAGCTCCAACAAGTCAAGTAACTGCATCAAAGACCAAGAATACCAAAAAGAAAAGCCCACAACAAATTCCAACGCGATCCTAAGTTTATAGACCGCCAATTGGTGGTCTTGGACCGCTAATTGGCGGTCCATATTACTCAGGATCCGCCCAAATTTCTCCTGGATTTGTATTAATGTTTGTTTAAGCTATTTATGGTATTGGTGTAGTCCCACATCGGGGGATTGTCCTGGATTATCTTTTTCCATGGCTATAAATAGAACTCTTCACCTCCTATTGTAATCACTCCATATTTTAAGTGGCTATTCTTCCTACTAGAAATGAGGCCTTGAAGCACACACTAAAGTAGGAGGATGCTACTTGAAATGTGAGTCATTTTATCAATAAAGTTTTGTGTTTCTTTCATTGTTTGTTTATGCTTCTTTTATTGTTTGTGCATGTTTTAGTTTAATCGTCTTTTATTTCTACCTTAGTTTTAATATGCTTTCTTTGCTTAATAATTAGTGTAATGATTAGTGAGTAGTTCCATCCCCTTTGGGGGTGGAGTAGATGTACATACATGCATTAGAGAAGGGGATGAATGCTTTATTTTTGATGTGTTGATAAAACATGAATGTATGCTTGCTTGTTTAGGATAGAATTTATGACTTGATGAGTTTTGGCATGAAGACGTGGCAAATACGGGTCGAACACAAGGAGGGAGAGATTCTGTTATTAGTGTGATTTTCGATTAAGGGGGAGAAGGAGAGAAGAAATAATTGGGTTTTGAGATTTTTGGGTTTTAATTATCTAAAGCAAGAACAAAAACAATTAAAACTAAAACAAGAACAAAGAGGTGAATTCCGTCGGGTGGAGGTTTAGATTTAAGGTTTAGATTAGAGAATTCAGAAACTTATAATAAATCGTATTAGTTATGAAGCATTACATGATAAATGATTTAACATAAACTCAAGTAATCAAAATAGACTAATACGAACTTAAAATAATAACATTTATTCGTCTTCTCTTCACCCTAAATCCGTCACCTCCACCCTTTGGAAAGAGTTAGAAACTCATGGAGGGAGGAAGAAGGGGTCCTTGAGACATTACAAAAGAAAACTAAAAGTAAGAAATAAAAGACAGAATTTTATTAATGAAAAGAAGAATACAAAACTAAGATTAAGAATAAAAACTACAACCATAGACTAAGGACCCTTTTAACATCGTTCTCGGGTCTATTTATAGTTGCTACAAGGGATCTAGGTATAATATTGGAAAGTACACGTGTCCAGACACGACTGGACGAAATTGGGAGACGCGGATCGACGCTTGGGCGGCGGCAACGCCGCACATTGTGTGTGTGGTGCGGTGGAAACGCCGCACAATCTGATCTGATTTTGTCCGGATTTTGGTTGAATGTTTATGGTATGATTTGATCCTTCTTTGCGCATCTGGATTGATTCTTTCCATTCTTTTGATCTCCAGATTAATTCCTTTATGTATTTGGAGATTTACATTGATTTTTCTTTAGGTTTTCTCCATAATAACTCGTGAATTGCAATTAGGTCCTTGCCTTTTCGCAATTAAGTCCCCGGCTACTTTTGTGCTTAAGTCCTTGTTCTTTTTGCAATTAGCACTTGAATGCTTTTATGCTTGGATACATTTCCATTCGTAACCCGATAATCTTGAACTTGGTCTTTATGATAGAAATGAGTCTTTTGCACGCGTTTATGCTCGGGATGTGGGTAAATTGCATTCAGGTCCCTGTATTCCGTAAATAAGACTAAACACATACCTTAGTAGCATTTATTGATGTAAAAGTAATCTAAATGAAAGACATATGATGCAATGTATGCAATGCATCAAATACCCCCACACCTAGATTTTGCTAGTCCCTAGCAAAACAGAATATAAGAAAAATGAAAACAGGGAAATCCTAACTCACTTTCGTAGGAATCACGGTTGCACTTCGCATGTGCAACAAGCCTTTAAACCTCAAAGTTTCCTAGGAGGAGTGTTGTCTCCTGAGGGTTTTCAGCGGATATACCCACAAAATCCTAAATCAACATTTCATTAATAGTTCTCAATATCCCTACCTCAACCTTATACATCTCACTAAGAATTTTTACATGCTCATTATATAAATCTAACTCATTAAAAAAATATGACTTGGTTTTTGTTCCTCCAACATTCACACCACTAACCCTTCTACACATGTTTATCACTTGAATTATTTTGCACGCCTCCTCTGGTGGTGAAGTATCATTCGGATCAACCACGGCATGGATCATTCTTTTAGTTTTGGGCCTTGAGTATTATTTTTTTCTTTTCTTCCGTGATTCAACACATTTGCTTTTTGACACTTTTACCCTTTTGCATTCGTGTAGCGAGTTTGGTCGATAATCCCGAGCTGGTAGACTCAAGTTACTGGGTTTCAAGATACCCCTACGGACCAGTGACTCAAAGGCTTGGGCTTTTGTAATCATTTTGTAGAATGTGTTTTCCTCACTTTATTCCTTTATTTTTATTTTTCCTCAAGGCTTAATTGCTTTTAGAAGTCCACACTTCCCAGTATATTTTCCTCAACCTCTGCTTTTTATCAACCACTTCAAAGATTTGATTCATCCAATTTAAGTGCATACATGTCTTAAAGGGCAATGAGTTATTTCTTTGGAACTTAGATTTATGTCATAATTTCTACAAGCAGAACTATATAATAAGGAACAAAAACTCAATGCAATTTGTACACGGGTTTTAGCAGTTCAATCTTAAGCTATGTCATGAAACATTAATTTTTTTTAAATAAAAGACAGAATATATAGATAAATATATACATAAACACCCCCCACACCTAAATCATGCATTGTCCTCAATGTATGCAAATATAAAGCAAATGCACTTATTACCTGAGTCAAATTGCGGTAGAGGGGTTGAACTTGCTCAGAGTCAACCATAGTCAGAACTGGATTGAATGACACCATGTTGGTGCATGTATCCAGTTGAATTGTTCCCCATGTTGCAATGAGAGTCCTGAGTTACAGGTTCCGCACCCCTCACATAAATTGGTTCTCTTATTTGCTCGAGTGACGGTGGGTGTGTAGATGAATTCCTCCCCTTTTTCTTGCTTCCTTTTTGATTTTGTGATGATTCAGAAATCTTATAGATACGCGATTTCATCACAACGTCACTTTGATTGCATATTATTTCTGGCTCACTATCAATATGAAAGATATTAAATTCAGCTTTTAAATTCCCAAAAGATAATTGCATGAGCCCATTACGACAGTTTATCAATGCTTCCGAAGTGGCTAAAAAGGGTCTGCCTAGAATTACAGGGATTTGTCGGTTAGGATTTACAACAGGTGTGGTATCTAGTACGACAAAATCCACTGGGTAAATGAAGTCACCAACCTTGATCAAAACATCCTCTACTATACCTCTTGGTTTCTTAATAGAACAATCAGCAAATTGAAGGGTTGTCTTAGAGGGTTTTAGTGGACCAAGGTTCATTTGCTCATAGACAGAGTATGGGAGTAGGTTAACACTAGCACCAAGGTCTAGAAGGGCTTTGTTGATAAAAGTGTCTCCTATTGCACATGAAATTGTGGGACATCCAAGATCCTTATATTTTATAGGAGACGAGTTTGACAGGATAGAGCTTATGTTTGCAGTTAAGAATGCCTTCTTTGGTACGCTCGTTTTTCTCTTTTTAGTGCACAAATCTTTTAAGAATTTAGCATAAGCAGGTATTTGTTGAATCATGTCTAAAAGTGGAATGTTCACCTTAACTTGCTTAAATACTTCCAAGATTTTCTCTATTTGTGCACTTGAGTTCTTTTTGAGTCTATTAGGGAATGTGGCTTTAGGAACATAGACTCGCTCAGGTTCAGGTTGAGCTATGGGTTGAGGTTGAGTAGGTGGGTTGGGCGTTTCAGATTGGACGTCGGGTTCAATGGTTAGGTCATATGTGGTAGCTTGATGGCTAGATTGATTAGACATTCTGGGATTTTCCACATTGTTATCGACTTGTCTCCCGGACCGTAATGATACTACAACATTTATTTGTTGGAACGGTCCGTCCTCATTAACCATTTGAACCGGTCTAGGGTTGTTATTTCCTGAAGGTGCTTGATAGGATTGATATGAATTATTAGATCTAGGGTTCACCTCAGGTTGACTTGGAAACCGACCCTTTTCTCTTTCACCTACTATTTGTGCTAGTTGGCTGACTTGTGTCTCTAGCCTTTGGAAGGTTTGGTTGGTTGTTTGTATAAAGGTTTTCATCAAATTTTCCAAGCTTGTCAACCTAACCTCATGATCGCTATTGTTACTAAACCCAGATGATGTATTATTTTGGTTATACGGGTTTGGTTGTTGTCTAGGAGGTTGACCTTGTTGGCTTGATGAGAAATTGGAATTATTACGCCAACTCGAGTTATAGGTTGATGTGTATGGGTCATTTCTAGCATGGTTATACATGGCATTAACTTGGTCCCAGTCCGCACAATCCTCCATTACATGACCAGTCTGACCACATCTAGAGCAAGGGATAGACGAGGCTTGATTCACTCGGTTTTGGGTTTGTAGCTCTAAACTTTCCATTCTGCGCATAAGGGTAGCTAGTTTTGCTTCAGCCGCTATGTTGGCATCCACAGCTAAGACACCTGGTTTGGGTTGACTCGATATTCTAGATCCAATACTCGGGTTAAGCGGTGTTCTTGCATTGTCCCATTGCATACTGTTTTCAGTTAAATCCTCAAGAAAAGTCCAGGCATCATTTTCATTTTTCGACATGAAGTTCCCTTGGCTTACGGATTCTACCTTAACCCTAGATGTGGGTGTCAATCCCTCATAAATAATTTGGCATAATTGCCATCTTGGAATTCCATGATGAGGGCATTGGGTCAGAACACTTTTAAATCTTTCTAGGTAGGAATAGAACGGCTCGCTCTCAGACTGAACGAATGCAACAATTTCATTCCTAATCCTCATAGTCTTATGGTTGGGGAAATATTTTTTCAGGAATACTTGAACAAACTCAGCCCAACTCCTAATAGATCTTTCGGCTAGACTATATAGCCATTTCCTAGCGTCGTCCTTTAGTGCTAGAGGCACAAATTTCAGACGCACTGCCTCCTCAGGGATATGCTGGTATTGCATAAGAGAGCAGATTTCCTCAAATTTTCTAAGGAAGAGATATGGGTCTTCCCTAGAGGTGAACTTAGGCAGCATACTCATGTATTGTGCCTTAAGTTCGAAGTCGCGACCCGGTATGGTGGGCATAACGATGCACGATGGCTGAGCAGCCATCACTGGATAGCATCGATCTCTCAGAGTTATAGGTTGTGCAACAGGCGGGTCCACTACGTTCTCACCCATTGGATCCGGGTGAGGTGGTGCAGCAGATGGATTGGGGCTAAGTTCCAGATTAGAATCTAGATGAACTCGTGAGAGTCGATTACTCAAGTCCCGAATCCAAATCTGAGTGCACCGGGTTGAATCAATTTTTGAATTCAAATTCGAAATTTAAATTCCAAATTTAATTTCAAGAATTAATTACAATTTTTTTTATATTTTCGTTTTTTTTAATATATTTTTTTATGTTTTTTTTTCAAAAGGGAAACAAACAATAGAATGGGGAAAGATGAGAAAGGAATCCTAATCTACAGAATTGAGGTGAGAAGAGAAAGAAGACTCAGATGAGAAGGGAAACTTAACTCTAAAGATAGAAAAGAGGGTTGGTCAGAAAATTCCTAAGAAAACACGGTTCAAACAATCCTAGACCTAGTGTCGCTTAGATCTAGACGACTCCTAACTGGTTGAGTCGAATTGATTCGCTTGATTCACCTCCCTCACTAATCAAACCAACTTGGCCAGGCCGTGTATAGCTAGTGGGGGCGCTTCCGACATAGTCGGTGCCAATTAGACAACCACTTCGCTTGGAAGACTTACGTCAATACAAAAACACTTTCTAGAAACCAAATTAAATTCAATCAGCTTCAGTTCATAGCAAGTCAAACAAATTCTTCTCCTAAAATGAGTCCGAGTCCTTTGGGGTCAATGTCTAGTTGATTTTAATTTAAGGCTTGAGTGACACTTTAGGATTGTGATTTGTGGGCCACGGAAGGGTGATGAAATTCCCACCGTATCTTTGCCTACGGATTTGCCCTTAAGATAGTCAAACATTGGTCTTTAGAGGGGGCAATTGCAAGGTTGTATGCAACTAGATTATATGCTTAAATGCAATCGATGAAAACCACGATACGTACCTTGACTCCAGCACTCTTCAACAGAAATTGATTTGCAAGAATTTAGCAAGAATATTGCATACAAAACACTAGATGATGCATGCACTAAGGCCTTTCTAATTCTGCCAATTTTAGGTCAGAGTTGAATTATTGCCAATTATGGAATTTTGCCCTAACACGTGCAATTCTAATAAAAGGATTTTTTCCGAAACTAGAAATTACGAGGAAAAAAGAGGCAACAAAGGTTACCTATGCAATGCTCAGTCGGGTTCACCGCCCGCTCTCGAAATTTCAGTAGCTCTACGCGTCCACCCAGAGATGAGTCACGTCCCAGAAGAATTTGAAACCCAGAAGCTTCAGGTGTGCGGCGGATTCGCCGCAAGTTACTCTTCAGGTGCGGCGATTTCGCCGCTCGTTTAGCTCAGATGGTGCTCGGATTTCGCCGTGCACTCTGTTGTCTCCTGAAACACAAATCCAAATACTTAGATCGCGCACAAGATAAACAGGATAAAATCGAAATCAACCAAAAACAAAATCTGCATCGCCTCCCCGGCAACGACGCCAAAAACTTGATGAGAATTAAATTTATACCGCAAGTGCACGACGTCAATGAAGACGTGGCAAATACGGGTCGAACACAAGGAGGGAGAGATTCTGTTATTAGTGTGATTTTCGATTAAGGGGGAGAAGGAGAGAAGAAATAATTGGGTTTTGAGATTTTTGGGTTTTAATTATCTAAAGCAAGAACAAGAACAATTAAAACTAAAACAAGAACAAAGAGGTGAATTCCGTCGGGTGGAGGTTTAGATTTAAGGTTTAGATTAGAGAATTCAGAAACTTATAATAAATCATATTAGTTATGAAGCATTACATGATAAATGATTTAACATAAACTCAAGTAATCAAAATAGACTAATACGAACTTAAAATAATAACATTTATTCGTCTTCTCTTCACCCTAAATCCGTCACCTCCACCCTTTGGAAAGAGTTAGAAACTCATGGAGGGAGGAAGAAGGGGTCCTTGAGACATTACAAAAGAAAACTAAAAGTAAGAAATAAAAGACAGAATTTTATTAATGAAAAGAAGAATACAAAACTAAGATTAAGAATAAAAACTACAACCAAAGACTAAGGACCCTTCTAACATCGTTCTCGGGTCTATTTATAGTTGCTACAAGGGATCTAGGTATAATATTGGAAAGTACACGTGTCCAGACACGACTGGATGAAATTGGGAGACGCGGATCGACGCTTGGGCGGCGGAAACGCCGCACATTGTGTGTTTGGTGCGGCGGAAACGCCGCACGATCTGATTTTGTCCGGATTTTGGTTGAATGTTTATGGTATGATTTGATCCTTCTTTGCGCATCTGGATTGATTCTTTCCATTCTTTTGAGCTCCGGATTAATTCCTTTATGTATTTGGAGAATTACATTGATTTTTCTTTAGGTTTTCTCCATAATAACTCGTGAATTGCAATTAGGTCCTTGACTTTTTGCAATTAAGTCCCCGACTACTTTTGTGCTTAAGTCCTTGTTCTTTTTGCAATTAGGACTTGAATGCTTTTATGCTTGGATACATTTCCATTCGTAACCCGATAATCTTGAACTTGGTCTTTATGATAGAAATGAGTCTTTTGCACGCGTTTATGCTCGGGATGTGGGTAAATTGCATTCAGGTCCCTGTATTCTGTAAATAAGACTAAACACATACCTTAGTAGCATTTATTGATGTAAAAATAATCTAAATGAAAGACAAATGATGCAATGTATGCAATGCATCAGGGGTGGAGTAGATGTACATACATGCATTAGAGAAGGGGATGAATGCTTTATTTTTGATGTGTGGATAAAACATGAATGTATGCTTGCTTGTTTAGGATAGAATTTATGACTTGATGAGTTTTGCCAAAATGATTAGACACCTCTCATGCTTGTTTAGGTTCTGAAATAAACAACTTGCATATGTAAATATTAATCAACTAAGTTGGTGAATAGATTGATAGGTTTTGCCATAACATTTAGACACTTCCTATGCTTGATAAACACCACCTTCATGTGCTTAAAGAATGTATTCTACACCCACCTCTTTGCATGTGTGCACTCACTCCACCCCTTAGGGGTTTTCCCATCTCTGTATTCCAGCATTCTTCTTTTGTTCTTATCTTAGTTGGCATTTTATTGTTTGTTTCTTTCGTTCGCATTTCATACTTCCTAGCGTAGTTTAGTGTAGAGTAGCATAATCAATCTTTCTCCCCCAATTTTCGCCACTTGATTTCTGATAAACAAGAGGTTGCTCACCTCCCTGAGGACGACCCATACTTGCTACCGCTTCATCGCGGCTGTGCACTTGCGGTTTAAAATAAAACGTTCAACAAGTTTTTGGCGCCGTTGCTGGGGAGGTGCCAGTCCATACTCTTGTTTGGACGATTCGAGTGGATTTAATTTTTTTTGTAGTTTTTCTTTCTTTCAGGAGACTTGGAGTCGAAAGGCGAGGCATCTGGAAAAATTTGGAGGAAAGCTGGGCAGTTTGGACCGCCAATCAGCGGCCTGAGACCGCCAATTGGCGGTCTGGTGAGCTGCTTTCGCCTTCTTATTTCTTTGTCGTGTTGCCATAATTGATCTAGTAATCTGGGACTCAATTTTGCATGTTGTGACTCTTAGATTGTTCCCAGATTAATAATCAACTTCCCTTAAGCAACTTGGACCCTAAAACTCAAAGCAAAAGATTAGGCATTCTTTTTGTTTAGCTCATGCATCATGTATGTGACTTAGGCATTTAGATTGTCTTTTATCTTAGCTTTATTTTCTGTTGCTGAGAGTTGGCGTGAGGTACGCACCTTCTACTCTCATTCATGCATTTCGTATGAACATGCATTAGTTAGTAGGATGTGCATTGCAACAAGTGTGAGTTGAGCATTTTGTTTGGAGAGTTGATTGTTAGATTAAGACTCCAAAACGCTACTAAGGAGGGGCTGTCCTGTAAAAGATAAGGTGGGGGATTTCATCACCCTTTCCTTCGCCCCAAAAACCACACTAGTCAAGAGCCTAATTTCTAAAATCAAGTAGACATTGGCCTTAAGGAATTCAGACGCATTAGGAGAGTGATCCGGTCCCGACCGTCATAACTTGATCGGCGTTGCCTACTTTGTCGATAGTAGGAGAGACGAGATCTTCGGATCTTGACTCACTTGCTGGGCTTTGTGGTCCTCATTGTAGGGAGGTGAGGCGTGTTGAGGCCGTGTGACCTCGCAGTTAGGCGTCGTCTAGCTGTAAGGACCTATAGCGACCTTAGGATTGATTGAGCCTTGTTTGCTTGTGTGCTTCTACCTGAACCCATCTGCCATAGCATAAGGACTTCTTCCCTTTTCTCCTGAGTCATTCTTTCTCTCCTGTGTTCCCCCGTCTTCTCCTCTACGTACATTCTTTGTTAAAAAAATTGGTGTGTGTGCACCTTTGTGCATGCTTTCGTGAACACGAGACGAGAGTGGTCGTTTGACGAGGAGCGTTGTCAATCTGGCTTCGGTCATCGATTTCTCGACACCTTCCTCCTCTCGTGTCGGACAAAGTTCGGGTTCAATGGCTGCTAATTTCCGCGAGGAGGAGCAGTTGCTGGACCCACCTGAGCGTCTTGTTGTCGCTCCCATACATCTACGTGATCGATGCTACCCGA
Organism: Triglochin maritima; assembly: GCA_963682175.1. Taxonomy (NCBI): domain Eukaryota; kingdom Viridiplantae; phylum Streptophyta; class Magnoliopsida; order Alismatales; family Juncaginaceae; genus Triglochin; species Triglochin maritima. The sequence goes on along the minus strand of OY821774.1, from coordinate 24,697,480 downwards.
GCCGTACAGCTCTACCCTCATGCATTGTATTACCAGAGGCTAATGGGAACCATTTTGAGGTTAAGCCTCAGTTTATTTCCATGCTCCCTCGCTTCACTGGGAAGGGTGACCCCTATATCTTTCTCAGGGAATTTGAGGAGGTCTGTGTTATGTTCAAGCTGCAACAACTTAGCACAGACTCCATCCATCTTAGGCTCGTTCCTTTTGCACTAAAGGATGACGCCAAGAAGTGGTTGTACAGCAACCAGGCGAATGCCTTTAAGACTTGGGACGAGTTTCAATCTGCATTCCTCAAGAAGTACTTTCCAAATCATCGGACTCAAAAATTGAGGAACGAAATCAATTCGTTCTATCAACATGAGACCGAACCATTCCATGCATACTTAGAGAGGTTCAAGGAGCTACTATCCTCATGCCCTCACCATGGCATCGAGTTGTGGTACCTTTGTCAGATTGTTTACAAAGGTCTTCACATCCCGTCAAGAACGCTCCTTGAGTCCATGTGTCAAGAAGAGTTCTTGGGAAAGGATGAAAGGGAGGCATGGGCTTTCCTAGAAGACCTCGCTCAGAAAACCATGCAATGGGAGAGTGTGAGGGAGCCACCTGCATCATCTAGTATAGGAGCAAGGATCGCAAATGCAAACTCGACTAGATCGGGTGCCGCATTTGTTGTCGATACGACTACGGCCACCGAGGCGCGCATGGCGGCCTTAATGCGCCGTATGGATTCGATTGAGCTCCAAAACCAACAAAGTGCACCTCACATGTCCACATCTGGTCGAATTCCCTATCATTCATGTGGTAGGATAGGTCGTGTAGAAAGCGAGTGTGCGTTCATTCCTCCTGAGATGGAACATGTCAATGCCATCTATGACAGAGCAAGGAATGACCCATACTCATCATCTTATAATCCTGGATAGAGGAACCACCCCAATTTTTCATTGAACCAAACTAATGCCCGGGTGGTCCTTCAAACTCCTCTAGACCACATTAGCAATCACACCAACCTCCCATGCATGCGCATTCCTATCAGCCACCCCAAGCGCAAACCACCAATCAATCGGGTTTCCCAAATTCCAATAATATGGAAACCCGATTCAATTCGCTTGAGAACTTGACTCGTGGACTTGAAAACTCAATGAAATTTTTTATGTCAACCACGAGTCAAGTTCTCACTTCAAATCAGCAGACCTTCAAATCTCTAGAGCTTCCGATGGGCCAATTGGCTCAGTCTGTACATGAAAGAGAGAGATGGTCTTTTCCTAGCCAGCCTGAGGCTAACCCCCGTATGTACCAACAACAACACATGCAAAATGAGAATGTGGTACCTTGGGGGAGGCAAGTGAACCATGTGGAGGGACCTGTTCACCATGTCAATGCCATTGTTACCTTAAGGAATGGAAAACAGGTTGACAATCACATTTCCTTGCCACACCCACCACCATCTATGCAGCCCCTCAGTGGGAATGGTGGTGAAGAAGAGGCTGAGGGTGAAGGTAATACACCAACGTTTCCTTCTTCTCAGGCACCGCAGAAAACCTACCTGCCAAAAGCTCCCTATCCAAGTAGGTTAACCAAAAAGCAGAGTGACAACATGGACAAGATATTAGAGGTGTTTAAGCAGGTTAAGGTTAACATCCCCTTGTTGGATGTCATCCAACAAATACCTCAATATGCCAAAGTGTTGAAGGATCTCTGCACAACCAAGAGGAAGACCAATGTTCCTAAGAAAGCATTCTTGGCTGCAAATATCAGCTCACTTTTGTCCAATCCCACCTACACAAAATACAAGGACCCTGGTTGTCCTACTATTCAGTGTACGATAGGGGACACTAGAATGAGCAATATTTTGCTTGATTTAGGATCAGCGGTCAACCTCCTCCCATTCTCTGTTTATAAACAGTTGAACTTGGGAGAATTAAAACCAACGAAGATCACCCTTCAATTGGCAGATAGATCCATTTGTATTCCCATGGGGATTATCAAGGATGTGTTTATCAAAGTTGGAGATTTTATATTTCCAGTCGATTTTGTTGTCCTCAAGACCAATTCTGTTGCGAACACCCACTCTCAAATACCTTTGATTTTGGGTAGACCGTTTCTGGCAACCTCCAATGCCTTGATTAATTGTAGAAATGGTCTCATGAAGCTCTCATTCGGTAACATGAGTGCCGAGTTTCATGTGTTCAACTCTGGTAAGCAACAGAAACCCATGGATGAACCTTTAAATCTAAATCTCATCCGCCAATTGGAGAAAGCACCACAAAATCAACGAACACCCCTAACCCCAATGCAACCCGTTGAGAATGTTCGTGGGCCCAGCGAAAACTCATTGCCTGTCTTCGCAATGCAACAGAGTGAGCTGGCCTCGAACATGAATGTCCAAAGGGAGTGTTCGTTGCAAGATTCAGTTGAGAGTACTAGTGAGAGTGAGACACGTCATCATATGCCTATACCAGAAGGTGTCACTACCTCATGTCCCATGGCCATTGCGCCATTTGAGCTTCATATTGACTCCAACAACAACCCACCTATGACCGAGCTTATGCTTGATGATCTAAATGATGGTGGGAGGTCCTTGTTGGATCACTTGGGGAGCAGCCCCGTTCTTAGTGATGCAGGTCTGCTGCATCCATCGAATGAGCTTGAGGAACTCATTCCGATGCACCCGCCTATTGGGTGGAGGGTTTTGTTCGATGAGCAACTAAACCCTAGTAAGGCAACACAACTTCATTCTTTGTTGCCCACACCCAACCAATATCATGAGGGGTTCGAGTTGTTCAGCTTTGACCTTTCACCCCTCATGACACCTCAGAGTACCGGTGAAGTTTGCCCATCTCGGCAAGTCTCTGGTCCTCATGACTTGATGTTCTCATTTGATGTTCCTTGACCAAATGATTATGAGAATATCGTTGTTGCTGTATATATCATGTAAACAAATCAAAAAAAGGAAGAAAAGTGTAATAAAAGACTCCATGAGTGAGCATTGATTGTTGTGGGCCCCAACCCTTGTGTACTTGGGCCCCATTTGTTCACGTATTTGTCTCCCCTCTTTAGTATCTCACAGGTTTTGAGGGAATTCGGGTTTGTGTCCATCACTATAACCATGAACTTCCTGTTGTGCTTCATGTTGGTGAGATCTTCCCCTTTTCACGCATAAATCCATGTAGTATCATGCCCACATTCATTAAGGACAATGCATGAAGTAGGTGTGGGGGAGTGTTTTACGTGTGTACATAGTCGAGTCTTTTTCTTTTGATTTTGTTTTCTTTTGTGTGTATTGATAGGGTCATGTTAGTGTGCTGCATTTAATATCGATATATCTGCTTGCCATGATCCTTGGGTGACTTGTCTTCTTTTGCTTGCCTAGTGCTTTAAAATTTTCACATTTCTTTCAAAATCTTCATGTGTTTGCGAAAGAAAATATTTTTGTGGGTTTTGCGTGTGTTTAGCATGTGCAAAACCGTTGAGACGCAAAGTAAAAAGAAAGCTCCCAAAATTGTCTTGAACTTGATACATTAGGATTTCTAGTTTACTGGCTTTAGGTCTTATAGAGTCGTTAGGATGCACCCCGGTTTTCCCTCGGGGGGCGTGTAATCATAGGGTTTCAGTACTCAAACATTTAAAGAAGTCTACCCTGAACCTAGTGAGTCAAATAATTAGTGTCTGTTAGTATAAAGAAGTTTGTCGTAGTCAAGGGCCCTTAATCTCTTTTTGTAAAACTTAAGTGTAGGGGTTTTAGTTCCCATTAGATAAATGAATAAGTGGTATTCTCTCTTCTCGCACGGCTCCTATCACTCGGGAAAGTAGGTCTGAGGGGACTTTGTGCATGGTGCTTTCGAGTCATCTGACTTGGGATGCGCCGACCGAACTCCCGTTACACGGGTGGTAGGGATCGCCCTATGTGGAGATTTGGGGGAAGGTGTACGTGTTAGTGTAAGTCCTCATAGGCAATGATGCACGAAACCTGACCCTGGGAGAATCAAACACCAACCAATAAAATGCTCCAAAGAAAAAGAAAAAATAAATTCAAATAAGAACCAAAATGGACTTTACGCATTGTATCACATTCAGAAGTTAAGGTTGCCCATGTCTTTCACTTAAGTCCTTGACTAACTTTCACGGATAACTCATTAGGCTAGGTCTGTGGACGGATTACATTTATAGAGTCGACCCGTAGTATTACCGTGTCCCATGATCGACAAAATAAGTCCAACGAGTCGTGTAGCTAGATTGATTAATGCATCTTGTTCGGATTTTGTGGGTATATCCGCTGAAAACCCTCAGGAGAGAACACTCCTCCTTGGCGACAAGGAGGTTGAACGGCTTGTTGCACGTGCTAAGTGCAACCGTGATTCCTACGGAAGTGAGTTAGGATTTCTTGTTTTTCGTATGCTTTTTCATTTCTTTGTTTTGCTCGGGACTAGCAAAAGTTAGGCGTGGGGGTATTTGATTGGCATCATTTCATGTTTATATTTGTATCTTATATCCATTATCTTTCACCTAAACAATGCTATGTTACGAGTTTTATGTTTAGTTTTCAGGAATAAATAGGTTTGAAGAGATGAAGCATAAAAGGACCCAAAAGTTGGGAAAAAAGACTGAATTGTGAGATCTGGGGACTAAGATGCAAAGGAGAAGGACCTGAATGTAAGACAAAAGGACCTAAGAGCAAAACAGAATACTCCACACCATCATGGGGAGTATTTTACCAATTCGATTCGGGTCGGAGCTCCAACAAGTCGAGTAACCGCATCAAAGACCAACAATACCAGAAAGAAAAGCCCACAACAAATTCCAACGCGATTCGAAGTTTATGGACCGCTAATTGGCGGTCCATATTACTCAGGATCCGCCCAAATTTCTCCTGGACTTGTATTAATGTTTGTTTAGGCTATTTTTTGTATTGGTTTAGTCCCACATCGGGGGATTGTCCCGGATTAGCTTTTTCCATGGCTATAAATAGAACTCTTCACCTCCTATTGTAATCACTCCATATTTTAAGTGGCTATTCTTCCTACTAGAAGTGAGGCCTTGAAGCACACACTAAAGTAGGAGGATGCTACTTGAAATGTGAGTCATTTTATCAATAAAGTTTTGTGTTTATTTCATTATTTGTTTATGCTTTTTTTATTGTTTGTGCATGTTTTAGTTTAATCGTCTTTTATTTCTAGCTTAGTTTTAATATGATTTCTTTGCTTAATAATTAGTGTAATGTTTAGTGAGTTGTTCCATCCCCTTTGGGGGGTGGAGTAGATGTACATACATGCATTAGAGAATGAGATTAATGCTTTATTTTTGATGTGTTGATAAAACATGAATGTATGCTTGCTTGTTTAGGATAGAATTTATAACTTGATGAGTTTTGCCAAAATTATTAGACACCTGTCATACTTGTTTAGGTTCTGAAATAAACAACTTGCATATGTAAATGTTAATCAACTAAGTTGGTGAATAGATTGATAGGTTTTGCCATAACATTTAGACACTTCCTATGCTTGATAAACACCACCTTCATGTGCTTAAAGAACGTATTCTACACCCACCTCTTTGCATGTGTGCACTCACTCCACCCCTTAGGGGTTTTCCCATCTCTGTATTCCAGCATTCTTCTTTTGTTCTTAGCTTAGTTGTCATTTGATTGTTTGTTTCTTTCGTTCGCATTTCATACTTCTTAGCGTAGTTTAGTGTAGAGTAGCATAATCAATCTTTCTCCCCCAACTTTCGCCACTTGATTTCTGATAAACATGAGGCTGCTCACCTCCCTGAGGACGACCCGTACTTGCCACCGCTTCATCACGGCCGTGCCCTTGCGGTTTAAAATAAAACGTTCAACAAGTCGAATGCCCGATATAGGGTGTAATGTATTTTTGGGTTTAAACGTATAATAGACGTCGGTCGTATATAGCCGACGTCTATACAATAGGGAATAAGCGACGGGGAAATATACGTCGGGTACTTGAACAGCCAAAATCCGACGTCTATAGCTCTGTATATCGAACGTATATGACTTTTTCTGTACTAGTGGTGGATGAAAGAACTAAAAAAGTAACACAACTTAACAATAGTCAGCAGGTTATTGGAGACAATGAGGAAGCAACAAAAGCAGGGGATTTCCATGAACAAGAAGCGGAAATAATGACAGAATTCTGGAGATCCTACTTCAACATGAACTTGAAACTATCCTACGAAAATAAGTTGTACAACATTAACTTTAATTTCCATCACATCAAATGTAACTAAAGCAAAGGTAATATACAACAGCAAATGTAACAACACCAAAAAACAATTAACTAAATGTACATTGTAACCTAGGTCATATCATAACACAATTAACTCATAAGTTTTTAACTTAAACTAATAAAGTACTAGGTTAACCTTTAAGACTTTCTTTTACGCTTTTCGTTATCAGGATCTTCAATCTATACTCTTTCATGATGACACTCCTGAATAAGTAAGCTATCATCAACTAGCTTTAATTCAGACACTTGTGTAGAGAATTGAGAATTTTTTCAATATCATTGAGATCTTCTTGAGAAATAATTTGTCGTTTACTACATTGTGGTCTAAAATGACCGATCATTAATTATCACAGGGGTCTGCTACAAAAACAATCTATTCTGCTTGAGATGCCAAAATAAAACGTTAATCATTGAATCATGGTTTGTTAAGGTCCACCAAGGTAAATCTCAACTCATCCACCCAAATACCGTTGTTAACGTCCACTCACTTTCATTTAAATACTACTACATCGAATTGGGTGAAGCTCGACAACCATATATATTCAATTTGACCGTAGAATGACATCTCTGCATATATAGTTTTTTTATCTTTCGAACTAGAGATTTGCAAAGATTCAGCAACTAAAGTGACCCCGTCGTTTTACATTGTGTTTTTGTCGTCTTCCATTTTAGTGTAGGAGTATTCATTGACATTGCAACCACTATAAGATGTGACAATATGATGAGGCATATATGCGAACCATTTCAGTCTCACGAACATTACAGTTGTATACGATTTTCTCAAAACAATAAAAGAAAGTTTTGTTTTAAGCATTAACTATTTGTTGATCATTCTATGTAAGATGTTTTTCCATTGTTAGTAGGGTTGTCAATCGTGTCGTCGTTATGGACGTGTTCTTCCAGGAAAGACATCATCGCCCTTTGGACTTATGAACTTTGCACCATGTGTACCTTTACCTCCAACATTGTCTTCGTGGTGATTCTTAGGAAGTCTAAAACTTTTTGTACGAGTAAAGTACTCATTACAGATTCAGTAACCTCCTAGCCTATGATGCCTTCAACAACAGTGGCATCGGGTCTCCGTCAATTGTTACAGTAACGCTTCACAGTCATGTACTGCTTGAAAAAATAGATCCACCTCAGAAATATTGGTCTAGCTAATTTAATTTCTTGGATTAGATGAACCACCAAATGCATCATATTGTCAAAAAATGATGAAGCAAGTACATCTACAACTGACATATTGTAACAACCACTTCATTCTGTAACTTATCCAAGTAGTTCAGATCAAGTACTTGTTGTAAATGTTGTTAAAGAATAAACAAAGTTTGATAATATGTGACTGACATGTTTGGGCAATATCGATCTAATTGAATAGGCAGAAGTTGTTGCATCAATACATGCCAATCATGAGACTTCAAACCAAGTAGTTTTAAATATTTCATCGAAATCAGACTACTAATATTTGAAGAATACCCCTATGACACTTTTACACTACGTAAACTCTGACACAAAGTTATCTTCTCTTTTCTGGATGATGTGAAACAAACTGGTCGTAAAAATTTACGGGTCCCCTTATCCTCTAGTGCTAGAGGCTCTTATTGAAGTTCTACTATATCAAGTCTGACATTATAACCATCTTTAGTTTTACCAGATATGTCCAGAAGAGTTCTCACTAAACTATAACAAACTTTTTTCTATATGCATGAGATCAATACAATGTCTAACTCCTAAAGTTTGTCGATAGACATCCTACACTTGTTCACCATCTTCCCAAAAAAATTTTGGTCTTCAATCAAGGGTCTCAAGTACACATCGACGTCGTTTCCCAGTTGTTTTAGACCCAAAATCATTAAGGACAACATCATGTATTTGCATTTCATGCTTAACCACGGTGGGATATTGTAAAAAACACGCAAAACAAGTCATGAACTATGAAGGCTACTCAAACTACTATAAGAATTAATTTCATTGATGCACATACCAAGTCTCAGGTTTCTGAATTCCTCTCCAAATAATGGGAAGTCGGAATAAATTTTCTTCCACTAGGAGAATCTGCAGGATGTTGAAGCAACTGATCATTCTGTGTTTCTCGATTTGCATGACAAAAAATATTTCAACCTTGGAATTATTGAAAGATACTGCAACATTTTTGCAAAGGAACCTGTTCCATACAGGTTTGATTGCCTTAGGCACGTGGTCAACCGGTTGTGGCATACCAAAGCAGTCTAAGGGTCACCAAAAGTGTTTGCTTGTTTTAACCAACTTTTACTTCGCCTTATGGGTGATTGGTTTGACGATTTTGCTGGTTCTTTTGGACCTTAATTTACACAAATTAAATCTAATCATAGCCTACACCATACATAAGAGATTGACTACAAAATACCATCATTCTTAATTCTTATACCTAGCTTGGGTAATTGCTTGGATTCTTCCTTCTCGCCGACACGAAGGATTTGAATATTTGGGCTACTTTTATGTTGGTGCATTAAGACTTTGCATTTGTAATATAAATTTGTTATCGTATCTCGAAACCAATAACGTTGTGTTAAAACGATTTGCAATAATTGGACAGTTACTAAGTTGCAGTAGAGAGTTTAGCTTAATTAAGAGCTTTAAATATTAAAGCCCAATTTGAAGAACTAAACGTTTTGAGATTTTGACTACAAAATTACATTTGTCGTGTTGGCAACCAAGTCAAATAATTGATTTTCACAACACGTTATTGTACTTATTGATGTGCTTGGATAAAAAACACATTTTTTTTGAAATTATATGTTTTATAACATATAAGAGACGAATACGAGACAACATATTTGAGAAGAAAAAAGATATTCGATCTATTTCTTTTCTTCAAAAATGTTTTTTGTAACCAATAACAGATTCACGAAGCATACCTGAGGGTTAAGTAAACATATTTGTAGGATTGAAATCCTTACTTTTATGATAAATATTGTTTGCCTCGAAAACCATGTTTTTTGGGCAATCCAAAAGACCATTAACTTTACCTCAATTTCCAAAAACTCCCATTTGTTTTCGATCTTCTCCCGGTTTAGATACCATACATCACAAGCTATAAGAACTTATGTAATCATAAATCCCTCCCCCGTGTAAGCAAATAACGATTCTACAGGTTCAGGAGTACCTTTCTTGGAGAGAACCTGTGGCAGCGGAAGGAAGATCGAAGGTCACCTTACGGAATCCTTCTCACCGGTCGGTCTTCTACTCTCTTGGAGAAGAAGCACGAGTCCACAACCCAAGAGTCCACGGATTTGGCTTGGTGGATGTGGAGGGACGAATGGGAGAGAGAGGGAGAGGTGGCGGCTAGGGTTTGGTGGGGCTAGGGTTTGCACACAAGAATTAGTACATCCAATGGGAGGCTCCCCTCCTTATATAGATGGCCCCACCCAAAAACCCTAATGCGCAACCAATGAGAGTGCGCCACGTGTCAGTGCTTTGGGCAAACATCATCTTAATCCTTTGATTAATCCAATATCTCCCACTTGCACAATAGCACATCAACAACACGTCATCTTCTTTTGTGTCCCTGACACATACGTATATATCCCTGATACATACAATCATAAGATGGCAATGTGTCACCTCTTCATGTGTCCCTTACACATATGTATACATCCCTGACATATACAACTATTTCTCTCTTCCAAGAATGCATCCACAATACGCAAGTCTCTGATCATGTATCCCTGATACAAGACCATATGTGTCCCCGACACATGTACTCTTCCGATCATACGGACAAATGGGTCGTTCGACCGGTGATGCACCTGCAATTTAGGAGTCTCAAACTAGAAACCTTACTAGAAGGCCAGAATGACAACATCCTCACAAAAATAACAATTAAGCAGTCAAATGCACATCACTGTTCCCCAGGTTTACTCAGAAACTCACTTGACATGAACGGTATCTTGATCCCTCGGAGAGAATACCTTCTTGTCCTCAAGGTACTTGCTACTGTATCCAATATAGTTGGGCCCAGCAAATACTTTTAGTGCAGTCGAGTCAAACCTTTCCCTTCGCCCCAGACCACCATTACACTCAGAGTTGACTCCTTTCCCGAAGATGCCTCTTTAGACCGAATCTCTCATGGTCATAGATAACATCCCAAAGTAGCCACATCAACTCTTTGCTTCATGGTGTCGTCGAAGGTCACTGAGGGCAACTAAATGACAATCAAGTCTTGGACTCACACAGTGAAGGAGCAGGGATCCATCCTTTCACTTCCAAATGGTCGCTCAGCACATGTTGTATGACAAACATGCTATGGTGGATCATACTGCACACAACAGTATGTCTGTCTCTCAACACCATACAAGTCTTAGTCCAGTCGCACCCCCTCTGCGCCTGACCCGAGCTTCATCATTGTCGCCTTAACACCATACAGGTGTTACGTGGCACCACATGTGATGCTCGCACTTGGCTTCTATAGGTCACATGAATCGTGGGAACATTCATGTCAATCCTCACCAACATAGAGGATCTCATCTTGATTCCTAATCAAGGCGACTGTCCTATCATGAACTACTCTGGATCTATCATACAAGATCTCTTCATGATCAGTCTCATCTCTGCTCGCTATCAAAAAACGCCAGAGGCGAACGCTCGTGTGAGTAAGCATTCTTCAGCCTATTGACAGAATAATATTTTATGCTAGAACAACTACATCAACCAAACAAATATAGTTGAAAGGAAAAACACAATCACTCATAAAAGGAAGTTAGACATGCCAATACATCAAAGTCCGCGTAAGCCTAAGGACTTCACATGACACACAAACGAGTCCTTAGCTATAGCCTTGGTTAGAGGGTCAGCTACCATAAGACTAGTAGACACATGTCTCAACTCAACTTCCTTTCTCGCTATAATGTCCTTCACAAAGTGGAACCTTGTCCATTTTGGCATTCTCTTCAGGAGTCTCAGGATGCTTTATCAAGGCTTAAGTACAAACCCTTCTCAACAGGAGTGTCGATTGGTTTGCATTTGTCCATATGGTATTTCTTCAAGATGTTGTTAATGTAAGTCTCTTGAGACAATCCCAGAAGTCTCTTGGACCTATTTCTAACTATCTTGACACCAAGGACGTAGCTAGCTTCACCCATTTCCTTCATATCAAACGTGGAGGACAACCACTCCTTAGTGGATTTCAGCAGCTTTTTGCTATTTCCAGCCATGAGTATGTCATCAACATACAAGGTCAGAATGACAAATTTACCATTGGATCTCTTAACGTACACACAGTGATCTTCCTCAAGCATAGAGAACGCATTCTCTGATATAGCTTGATGGAAGCGAATGTTCTACTGTCTAGACGCTTGTTTTAAGCCATATAAGGACTTATTGAGCTTGCACACTTTGCGCTCTTGTCCTTTGACTTCAAAACATTGAGGTTGATCCATATAGATCTCCTCCTCAAGTTCTCCATTGAGAAAAGCAGTCTTTACATCCATTTGGTAAAACTCTAAGTCCATCTGAGCTACAATAGCTAGTAGAAGGCGGATGGAGGCAAACCTAACCACGGGTGAAAAAGTTTCCTCAAAATCCACGCCTTCTCTTTGGGTGTAGCCTTTAGCTACCAGTCTAGCCTTGAATCTATCAATAGATCCATCCGCCTTCCTCTTAATCTTGAGGATCAACTTGGCCCCAATGGCCTTTCGGTTCGGCGGTAAGTCGACCAAGTCCCAGACTCGATTAACTTTCATCGACTCCAACTCTTCCTTTATAGCTTCAAACCACTCTTTAGCATTTGGACCTTCCAAAGCCTCTTTCAAGGTCTCCGGTTCTTGCTCATCGATTATTGTCATCCCGGATGATTCATAATCAATTTCTTCTTGAGCTATCATGAGGGCCTCTTCCTCTAAGCGAAACCGCCTAGGAGGAATGAGCCCGCGTTTGCTTCGACGCATATGGATATCTGATGGCTCATCCTCCGTGAGAGGTAGGATCGACTGGTGGAACCTCATGTTCAACTTCCAGATCATGATCCCGTGGAGTGGCAATGTCCTCATCTTGTTGTTCAAAGAAGTCCACTGACTCTTTGATAGCTCTAGCAAGGGTTGGAAAATCATTTTCCAAGAATGTGGCATCCCTAGACTCCAGTTCCGTCCTTCTTTCATTCTCGTCTACCCCGATAAAAACATAACCTTTGGAGAAATCACTGTATTTTACAAAGATACACTTTTTCCCTCTAGGTCCTAGTTTTCCATATCGGTGACTAGTAGAATGAATGTATGACGCACATCCCCAAGGATGCAGCAGACTAAAATCAGGTTTCCGTCCTGTCCATAACTCATATGGAGTTGAGGGAACCGATTTTGTTGGAACTCTATTGAGGATATAGGCAGCAGTCAATAGAGCATCTCCCCAAAACGAAATTGGTAAGCTCGCATGCGCCATCATGGATCTAACCATGTCTAGCAACGTTCTATTCCTTCTCTTGGCAACACCATTTTGCTGAGGAGTGAGTTGTCTAGATATCCCCTTTTCATCACATAACTCCTTGAACATTATGGAGAGATACTCACCACCTCTATCCGTTCTAAGAGTTTTTATCTTATTATCCAACTGATTCTCAACTAAGCTCATGAATTTCTTAAAACATTCTAGAGCTTCTGACTTGCGAGAAATAAGATAAATATGACCATATCTAGTTACTTCATCAATGAATGTGATGAAGTAACTTTGTCCATGTCTAGTACGCACATTCAAAGGTTCACAAATATCTGAGTGAATTAGTTCTAAAGGAGAAGTAGCCCTAATGGCTTTTCCGAACGGTTTCCTAGTTGCCTTTCCAGCTAGACAAGATTCACAGGTCGGCAATTCAAATTTGGAGCATTCTCCTAATACCCCCTCCTTTGCCAACCTGTTCATCCGGTCAACACCAATGTGACCTAGTCTAGCATGCCACATAACTGAATCATTATTCATGGAACTTTGGCTCATAAAGGCACTAGCGTTATGATTGAAATCATAAATTGCGTCCAACACAATAAAACCGTCAGAAAGAAAAAGCATGTCCATAATAAATGTTAGAAAGGTATAAACCCATATCATTGTTCTCAAAAACAACTTTAAAACCATGTCTCATCAAGACAACAACAAAAATAATATTTCGCCGTATAGCTGGTGCATACAACACGTCGTGAAGTAATAGGATCCGGCCACTTCGCAAAGCCACTTTGCATGTGCCAACTCCAAGAACTTCAATGCTAGTGTTGTTTGCCATGTTTATTCGCCTCCCACTTGGAACACGGCGATATTCCACGAAGGCAGAGCGATCCTTTGTTACGTGGTCCGTGGCACCTGAATCCACAATCCACACAGGAGAGTGATCAGTGAGCATCACAGAACTAGTCACGTTACAATTCGAGGGATTACACATAGTAATTTCCTTTTGCTCATTGCACTCACGAGCAAAATGTCCAGTGTTTCGGTAGTTAAAACAAGTCACATTAGACTTATCTTTCCCACCTCTGGATCCTCGAGGTCGTTTCTTTCCAGCTTTGTTTTCTGTTTTGTTTGCATTTGCACCCTTCTTGCCTTTAAAACCCTGAGCTCTATCTCTTTTGCGCTTAAAACCTGCACTCCTCCGAGGAGCGCCAGCCTCAGCAGCAAATACTTCAGTTAGAGGGGCTTCCGCAAGCATGCGGTCCTCCTCCAGCTCTAGGTGTTTTGCGGCCTGGTCAAATGTCCTGATGTCATCAGCATGAGTCAGATGGACCTTCATATGCTCCCAATTCTTTGAAGGCAACGATCTGATGAGAGAAGATACTTGCTCCTCATCGGTCTTAGCATGACCGGCAGCGCTCAGCTCGCTAATCATGTTTGACATTGCGGTAATATGCTGCCTCATTGTGTGACCTTGGCGCATTTTATACCCATCAAACATAAGCCCAAGCTGACGGGCCCTTGTGACGGAGGTCACTCCGTACTGAAACTTCACAGCTTCCCACAAGGCCTTTGCAGTTCGAAACTTTTCGAACCGCAGTAACAGATTGTCCCTCATTGAACTTAGAATTGTGATTCGAGCAATTCGGTCTTTCTTTTTCCATGCATTATAAACATCCAAGTTTCTGCGATGTTGCGCAGTATTCCCCTCCTCGGGGGGAGACATAGATTGGTTTATGTTTTCTAACATGTCCTGATCCTCTAAGAGATACTCAATGTTACGATGCCACAGGTCGTAATTTCTTTCATTGAGTTTATCTCCTCGAGTCAGATCAGCGACGATGCTTTTGGAAGCAGCCATAAAGAATCTAGGATAATCAAAATACATAGCGATACATGAGTTCTAGCATAAAATATAACGAGCTACAATAATCATAAAGAATAAACTGACTTAATAGCTATAGCATTCAGACCAAAAGAAAACATAAAGCATTCGATCAAATCCTCATGCAATAGTTAATAAAGCCATTTTACTAATCCAGATATTGAGCTCCATCATGATTTAATGACCCAAAAAAAAACGTTTCAAATCATGGTAAATCAGCAAATAAAAAAAATTTGCCGCCGGTTGCAAGGTGGTTTACACAAAACACTTCAACCTTGCAACTCCCACTAGGCATGCGAGTTCCCAAAAAACGGTTTTCAAAAAAAACAATCAACATCACACAGATATGATTACTACATTACTTCCATATCGAGCTAATGATCCCCATTAGGGATTTAGCCTCGTCGACGGGAACCTGCATGAGTCTTATAGCAATAATATCGCAATAATAAAAAATAAAGGAGCCCCTCGTCTCCTCAGGGCAATAAACAGTCCACAGTCCATAATTATTACAGTCCATAAATATTACAGTCCATTGCGATAACTATTGTAAATGGAAATAAATGAATGAAATTACGCTCATCTCTCAATAAGGCAGTAAATAAAATCAGGAATCATTCATTCCACATAGCCACAATCTTTCCATACGTTAGCACAATCCAACGTATGAAAAATACCATAAAGTGTGCACCTCATTCAAACAATAAGGAAGTAATGCATAAGGAAACAATGCATGAATGGGGCACGAAAATAGGCAAAAAAAACGTGTTAGGTAATGACAACCAATCTCCACAATAATCATTCTCAAAACAGATTTTTTTTTCTTTCCATAATCAATATAATCATGATAGCACAAAATTATCCTACTTTGATTAGGAAAGAAAAAACCGAAATTATATGGTGGAGAGCAACACATATTTTTGCATCAAAGGAAAGCATCCAAACATATTTTAAGGCAATAAAATTCCAGCCCATAATATCTTTCCAAAAATTTCAGAATTAGCCAATCTTTCCATAATCAATATAGGCATGCAATCAATAATAATTATGCTACTTCTAATGGAAAGAAAAATTCGAAATTCTTTGGTGGAGAGCAACACATATTTTTGCATCAAAGGAAAGCATCCAAACATATTTTTAAGGCAATAAAATTCCAGCCCATAATATCTTTCCAAAAATTTCAGAATTAGCCAATCTTTCCATAATCAATATAAGAATGCAATCATCAATAATTATGCTACTTGTAATGGAAAGAAAAATTCGAAATTCTTTGGTGGATGGCAACACATATATGCACGTTTGATGAAAAGGAAATATTTCAAATGAAATGCATGCAATCATTTCAAAAGAAATCCGAAAATCCTTAATGAGATTAACATATATGTGCATTCAATCATAAAGGAAATATTTCAAATGAAATGCATGCAATTATTCCAAAAGAAATCCGAAATATCCATAATGAGATTAACATATATGTGCATTCAATCATAAAGGAAATATTTCAAATGAAATGAATGCTCTCATTCCAAAAAAAACGAAATATACAATATGGTAACTCAATATTCATGTGTACATGCTCAAAGATTAGAATAAATAATATCTAACCCTAATTCGTAAAAATCAGGAAAAATAGACATCTTATTTCATGTATACATGTGCATGATTTAGAAGAATCAACATGGAAAATAAGTTCTGATTTTATCTAATACATGAACAAAGAATAGAGGTAACAACACAGAAAAAAAACAGAATTCTGGTCACATCTATGTATGTGCAATGATAGGAGAGCAACATATCATATTGGCTCGAAATAAAATCAGGAAAAATCCATCTTAAACCATGCACATATGCGCAAGAATGGAGGAGCAAAATCTAACCCTAGATGCATGCTCTAATGAACCATAACATGCGCAACATGTAGAAACTAGTCTAAACCCTAATTGCATGTTAGAAAGAAATCAGCAAACATGCACCACTTATATCTCTAAATGAATGATCATATTATTTCATTTAAAGATCAAAAACCTCTGAGTTTTCATTTCCAGAATATGAAAACGAATTTGAAAGAAAAAAAAATCATGAACAATCAACATATATAACATGCGCATCATGTAAATAAGCAATGCTGATTTTCTTTTTTCTTTCTTTCTCCAAAAACATAACCACCGAATATTTTGTTTTTATCTCAAATCAGATTATCATAAAACAAAAATTCGTCAAGCATGGTGAGGATTCGAAGGTAACCGAGATGGCTTCTGTACCAATGTAAGCAAATAACGATTCTACAGGTTCAGGAGTACCTTTCTTGGAGAGAACATGTGGCAGCGGAAGGAAGATCGGAGGTCACCTTACAGAATCCTTCTCACTGGTCGGTCTTCTACTCTCTTGGAGAAGAAGCACGAGTCCACAACCCAAGAGTCCACGGATTTGGCTTGGTGGATGTGGAGGGATGAATGGGAGAGAGAGGGAGAGGTGGCGGCTAGGGTTTGGTGGGGCTAGGGTTTGCACACAAGAATTAGTCCATCCAAGGGGAGGATCCCCTCCTTATATAGATGGCCCCACCCAAAAACCCTAATGCGCAACCAATGAGAGTGCGCCACGTGTCAGTGCTTTGGGCAAACATCATCTTAATCCTTAGATTAATCCAATACCCCGGATCCCCACTTTGGGCAACTAGCGGAGAGTTCAGTTGACAAATTCTCTGTAACGCCCCGAGCCCCGACAGGTGCTTACCCGCCCGAACTCAATGCGTTAAGATACGATCCATGATCCTGACCCGCTGCGCACTCTGATATTTAATCCATCTGATAGGTCCATAATTAATCTGAAAAATATAATCAACAAATTGTGAGCTCGACAACCCGCAAGTACCAACCGTCAATCAATCAGAAACATAATCATGTGGAAAATAATACAGAATATGACATTTAGTCAATAAACACAATCAACAAACATGCATCACAAATAAAATGCATGCATAACAATCTGGAACCCCCATTCATATTCGACCACATCATGTGCTTCTGAAATCTATCAATCTGTCAGACGCACACCTGATAGCTCCACACTAACGACAGGCAGCCCTTTCCTCTCTCGGGTGACTCCACGCTGCCCGCTAGGTAACTCTTTCCTAAGTGGCTCAGCCAGAAACATACATACAGCCACATGACATGTCAACCGAAACACCACCATGCAATCATATGCATATCCATAAAATCAACATCAATACTCAACATGCATGCAACTACGAATATCAAGAGAGACAGACATGATATGAAACTGAAGAATAACGGATCAGTACTTGCATGTCTTGTATCACAACCTTAATTCCACAAATCACATCCCAACTCCATCAATTTCCTTTATATTTCTTGCACCATAAAATCCTAATCAAATATAGAGATCATCATCTAAAACATTATATATGGTGTTCTTGACCAAAACAGTAAAGTTCAATTACAAAAATAAGGTGGATTAACTCTTTAACTAGGACTCACATACCTCAAAGCCAACCCACAACCAAACCTCCTTCACCCAACCTCTTCTCCAAACTTCTCCTTCCAACTTCTCTCCTCTACCTCTTGCTTCTTCTTCTCTCCGTTCCCTCTCAACTCACTCTCACTCAACCTCTTTCTTCACGTTGAAGCAAAACATCCCCCTCACGTTTTACCATTCCCACTAAATAAACCAAACTTAAGCCACTGCCTCTCTCCCTTCTCTTACACCAAGGCACGTGTAAAGGCATGGATAAGTTTCATTCAATCCTCAACTTCACCTAAAACCACACAAATCCAATTAACATCAAACACTCTTAATCTTGATTAATTTCTTTAAAAGGTTTGGGTTCTTACATTCTCCCTTCTTAAAACTTATGGATCATATTCAGTCCATGCCACTGCTGACCTTTAGAACAATACTTCCCCAAAACATAGTCTCATCTAAGCAGGGGCAGATCCAGGACGATATTGAGGGGTGAGTACCCTTTAAAAATATATCAATCCAAAAATAATATAATAATTAAAAAAATTATATTAATTTCAAACATGTTTCTCTTACAAGGTAATCTTACGAGGTTTCATGATTTGAAAACTTTTCATTATAACTTCATCATTAATCGTATCAAAATCTCTCGTTCGATGTACGTAACGAGAGCATCATTGACTCATTTGTCTCCCATCCGGTTCCGCAATCTGTTTTTCACGATATTCATGGCCGAAAACATTCTCTCAACTGTTGCAATTGCAACTTGCAAGACCAATACCAAGGTGATCAACAAGAAAACCAACGGAAAAGTAAGATTTTTCTTCTTTTGAACCATCTTCTCTGCGAGTTCTGTTAAACTTTTCAAATCCGCAAATTCTAGATTGGATCTGACATCACGAACATACATCTCCAATTAACTCTCAAGAACAATGAGATCAAAATCATAAAATTCTTTGGGATAAAATTTGACCATTTGAAGCAATCTTGTCTTGTCAAACTGAGAGAAAATATTTTTAGGACTTAAGCATGATACATACATCAGTAACACCGTGCTCCCCTCTGTGAAACGGTTATTCAACTCGACACTGCTTTTCTGGTGGTTGTGCTTCTTTGGGTTTTTTATCAAAAACTTATCAATTCTTAAGAATGAAAAACAAAAATTGAATGAAGTTTCTAACCTATGGAAAAATAAAAAAATCTTAATTAGTTAATCAGCACGTACTAATCTTAACCTACTTACTTTTAGTGCAAAAAAGACTAAACTCATGCACTTCTCATAAACCAATGTGATTTTTAACGTTAGTTTCTCTTAGCTAAATAATCTCAAAGTTTCCGGAAAAAGTATTCCAACAACCAACCCCAAATTCCGATTTATCTGCAACCAAACACATTTCCGCTCCGGCCTCGACTTCCAACTCCCCACCACAACATCATATCTTGTACATGAAAAGTAAAACTAAAAACACAATGAAGGGGTCTCCTCTCTTCCTCTTTCAATTCCAGCTCCAACTCCATGAAGCCCTCCACAGATTGAGTAGCCCAAATCCCATTTCCAATCCCTAGTGGCCCAAATCTCATTTCCAACAGGAGGTAGATTTAGCCATACACACAGTTCTTTCTTTCTATAAGTTAATGACCCAATGTAAATTTGTAATCAAGGATCGGTTGTGTTTTCATGTTGTTTTTTGTACTGGTCATAATATGTTCATCACTACGTGCAGGGGAGGATCAAGAAAATTATTTGGGCGGGGTAGAAGTCGAATTTTTTTGGAGGGTCCACAACTTAAAATGATATTTTAAATAAATTATTTAATTAAAAAACAAAAAAATTGAAAATATCATTCCTATTATTAATATTTTTCCAAACCTGAATATATTAAAATTCAAACATTCAAAAGAATTTTTTACAACCATAAAACACGACACATCAGTTAAATTGATTTTATTTGTACAACTCAAATTCCAATATCCAAATGCAAAGCACGTGGTTTGGGAAGATTTATTGACTATGGTCATTCTTAAGTTTTAAATCGACAAAATTTAGACAAATAGGGGAAGCAAAATAATTTATAAGTATAACCTAAAATTATAATAAAAGAAATTTGTGGAAATTGTAACTATTTATGCTCATTGTTATTTTCGTTCATGGAATTGTAACTTTAAATTTATTATTCATTCTACGACTTTTATGTATAGAATGACCTTGATGATAAGTTTCTTATAAATACTAGTTTATTTTTAGTTTTCATTCTATTTTCAGCCAACAAACGAACTCGACAGTATCAAAGTGAGATATAACATGTCAATAAGCATAACTGTACTAGGAAAATAAGATTTGACATCATAATCAAAAAAGTTAAATCCCAAACATCCATAACGCCTAACTAAAATTCATGCAATGTTCATTTTTCAACTAAAAAATATCAAACTTATACAACAATGCAAATCCAAAAGATTATAGCTTATCTTCCAAATGTAGTTGTTCAAAAGAGTTTCAAAGTCCCCAATCTGAATCAAATTGACTCTAAAATCATTTTTTGTCCAAATTTTTTAACTCCTCTCAAATCCTAAATTAAACCATAGTTAAACACAGTCATATCACCAACTTCAAGATATTACACTTAAATCTATAGAATCGAACATAAAAAAATTTGGGTTTTTTTTTTAAAATCTGGGTGGGGCAGGTGCCCCATCTGCCCTCTATGTGGCTCCACCACTTCCTACATGTTTTTCTTTCAAGTTTCCTTATGTGTGGAATACGTTGATTACATGAGGAAAGAATGAAAAAAGATGGGATTTTGAGATACATTTTGGTTGAAAGAGTTGATCTCCTGGAAACAGAGCTTCGGGTTGGCGTGAGGGCACGACGGATAACCAACGAGGTGGCGGTCGGGGGAGGGGACGAGACGGAGGCTCGGTGGAGGAGGGGTGGCGTCAGGCGTGGAAGGATAGGATCAACCGATTGGAGGTGGAGGGTTTGAACTTGGAGGTGGGATGGAATTTAGGGATTTTGGGTGGATGTGGAATTTGGAGATGAAGTTGAGTTTTTACATAAATGTAAAAATGCAATGTATGGTTTTTGACCTTTATAACACATTCCAAAATAATCCAACATCAGAAATCATTAATGGTTTGATGGAGTTTACTAGTTTTTAGCTTTCTACTCAATCTGTGAGTTGATCACACACTCACAAGTCACACTGTGTTTGTTCGACAACGTGGGTGCACATCAATTTTGCTTAATATTTCGCACCAATATCAATTTTCTGATGTGGGCACTTGCCTACGCGTGTCCACACCTACCCGTGCATCTAAGGATATTTTGGGTACTTGAATGTGAAGTTTAATTGTCCAAAGGCACATCTCTCTGTCCAGAATAATTGTTGGAATATGTTTTAACATTAATTCTCTCCAAAAGCTAGGAAACACTTGCTTTAAATGAGGTGTTCTTTTAATTAAGTCTCAGATACTGCAAACCATAGCTCCATGACTTTCTACGCTCACAATTCTGAGTGGCGCAAAATAAAGGTCAGTGATTATTTCACTATATTTAATTAATTATATATGCTCTTAGAAAAATACAATCATTTAATGATACGTACTGAATTCTAATTTCTCACGCATACAAATACATTGAACATTTACACAACTTTAGCGTGTTCCGTACCGAGTAGTGTGACTTCGTGACCTCACCGGCACCATCCTCTCATATTCCATAGAAAACATGCAAGTCTTATAAGAAGCGTATGACATACGTAGTATCAGTAGCAACGCAATGGCACCGATAACATTAGCTCCTGTTGCGACCAACTTCGGATCGTACCTACAAAGTTCCATGCGTTACCACCCTCAGCGTATCAACGATGTTCACACACGACACCACATAGCAATCCTCCGGTTCCAAAGCAAAGGAGGTGCTCCCTTCGATTCTGGTAGTCTTCACATCCTAGAACAACTATTTTGTAAACCGTGTTCCTGGGAATTTGTGATATTGTTTCTGTTTTGACGTTGTAGTTAACAGAGCAACTAGTGGTAAAAGCAACGAGGGTGTTGCACCGGTGGATGCATTCTTCTTGGGGAATGCCTTCGGTGAGGCTGTCAACAAACCAGTGGAATCCACTATTGGTGACGTTATTAGTGTCATGGTTGACTGCCAATCTCTTGTTATACAGAACAATCCACTTCTTGATTGTAAGGTAAGAAATAAAAAAAATTAATGTTTCTGGCGTAGAGTTTGTCTTTAGTTCTCAACTTAGTTCCTTTTTTAAGTTTAGTTAGTTATTTCTCATGAGAGTTTGTATCTATTGTTGAATATGTGACTTAAGAGGAAGTGGTAGGGCGTGCAAAGAGAGGCAAAGACAACGTTATGTTGGACGGAAACATATCGTCCCACACAAAC
This sequence comes from Triglochin maritima, assembly GCA_963682175.1. Classification (NCBI taxonomy): domain Eukaryota; kingdom Viridiplantae; phylum Streptophyta; class Magnoliopsida; order Alismatales; family Juncaginaceae; genus Triglochin; species Triglochin maritima. Next base: position 24,675,066 of record OY821774.1, on the reverse strand, counting down.
GTTAACAAGGGTGGTGATCGATCCTTTGAGTTAGATGTTTTACACTTAGACTTATGTGTTTTATAAATTATAATAATGAAGCTTAACCTGAAAACCTTCAACTTATTATCTATCTTTAATTTGAAGAGGTTCTTTTCAATTAATATCTTATATATGCATGATTTTTATACATAAACACTTCACCTATTATAAGGAAATCGTCGTCCCTTGTAATTTTTCTATACCTACTAGCATTAATTTTTAACTATTAGCTGAAGTCCCACACCACATTTTACCAACTACAGGAATGCTACCAGGGTAGAATTTAACTTGCATCTCAGGCCAACACTCAGTCAGTAATTGAACCAGTGGGGGGAACAAAGAATTGTGCCGAACGGGAGAAATAAGAACGAAAAAATCAGTTTACAAATTCCAAAAAATATTATAATTACTTTCGCCTTTCAACAAATTTTCATATTTTTAAAAAGATACATAATCGTCTTATGAAAATTCTCGTTCGACCAATAATGTTCCATTTGATTGCCCAAATCATTAAGTCAAAATTGTAACATCCTCAACAACGGAAGAAATTTAAATTTTTTAACATAAAATCAAAAACGAGGATATTACGGAAAAATACAGACAAACGGTGCACCAACATATATACATAATATATATCCGAGAGTTCAAGAGTGTGATTATAACAAAAGCTAAATGAAAAGGTACATGTAATCACTAAAATCTCAAAATAAGGGAAAACAAGATCTAGCTCCAGACACGCTCATTCTCAGTCACCACCTCCTAGTTTTCCATAAGGCAACCTCATATGCCAAACTTCGATCAAATAAATGAACTAGACAACTACAAGCATGTATGATATGAAAATGCAGTAAACAACTATCATCATCGCACTGGGCCTCAGGGAACTCTCTCCCAGCCTCAGAAGACACGAAAAAAGTGATGAGTCTTAAGGGTCCTCTAGCCCAACCCTCACACGTGCCTCAGGCACCACAACCGGAAACATCTGCGGCAACAACACAACCCCCGGATCACTATCAGGTCGGCAATGTCCGTACCGTTTCCCTCAAAGGCCGGGGACCCGTTGCCCTTAAAGTTGATCCGACGAACCACTCTCACGCCGGCAATGTCCGTACCATTGCCCTCAAGGCCGGGGAACCGTTGCCTTCAACCTGGTTCCACAACACCACAACAACGACGAACCACTCTCCGGCCGGCAATGTCCGTACCGTTGCCTCAAAAAGGTCGGGGACCCGTTGCCCATAAGCTGGTTCCACAACACCACAACACCAAATTGCCCCGAACTGGTCAGATAAAAACACCACACTAGTCGACCGAATCCCCATCCAGAGGACTGACCCAACCAAAAAACCCGCCAAAGGGGACCCGTTCGACCGAAAACAACCAATAAAATCCACTTCACACACCAAAAAGCACAAACGGTCGAACAATAACATAAACAACGGTCGACCGCAACAAGACAGCAAATTCAGACTTGGAACGGATTATACCGGTCGACGGAGAGGTCGAACAAACTTTAAGTTAAACTTAAGTCATCAGTCAAATAAGATCTTGTGGCGATCGACCGTTTTGTGGTCTACACCCCCACTTGACTTAAAACAGTGCTTCGGTCGAATGACAAAGGAGACCCGTTCGACTGAAACCCACCATACCTCCATCTCTATCGCTCAAACTGCATAACCAGTCAACCACCCTAGGGTATCGTTCAACAAGTGCGAGAGATAAACGCCAAAATTTCACTATGACCGGTCGACCGAATCAAGCACCAGTCGACCGTTACGTTGCAGAAATCTGCTGCACGACCTTCGACGAGCCTTTCGGTCTACCGTTGACTACTCAAACACTTACACTAGCTTAGGTGAGCATAAAAGTAATGTTTGCCATACCTTGAAGCCTTCAAGAAGCCTTTGAAGATCTAACGGCGAGCTTTTCCCTCAAGAACCCAATCTCCAGCGAAAACCAACCGTGCAACGATCAATCCAACTCCGGCATCGCGACCCCACTCCGTGCACGATCTTCTCCCGACCTCACTATCAAAAGCAGGTGGGTGTTGGCGCATAAAACGGTCGTGCATCGCTCCCACCCCTGCTGTCTCCTATCTGCCAGACTGACGCTCTAAAAGAACGCCCAATCTTTGCATTCGCCGCTCCTCAGCTTAATCCGTGGCTCCAGTCTCCTCACTGGTACTCTGGCCACGTGGAGGAGGTCTCACGCGTCTCGGAGGCATCTACACATGAGATATCAGAATAGAAATCAAAAGACTATGCATGCTTGCTCTACAAATGCCAACTATCTAAATGACATCTAAGGTGGTTTCTTTGGACAAGTGCGTCGGAACCGACCCCTCTAATACAAATTTGTAACATCCACAACAGCGGAAGAAATTTAAAATTTTTAACATAAAATCAAACATGAGGATATTAGAGAAAAATACAGGCAAACGGTGCACCAACATATAGACATAATATATATCCGAGAGTTCAAGAGTATGATTACAACAAAAGATAAAGGAAAATGTACATGTAATCACTAAAACCTCAAAATAAGGGAAAAGTATCTAACACCTGACATGCTCCTCCTCAGTCACCACCTCCTAGCGCCACTCACGGCCTAAAATAAAACATGAAGTTTGCCTGAGTTTCCCATAAGAAAACCCCGTATGCCAAACTTCTATCACATAAATGAGCTAGACAACTACAAGCATGTATGGTATGAAAATGTAGTAAACAACTATCATCATTGCACTGGGCCTCAGGGAACTCTCTCGCAGCCTCAGTAGACACGAAAACAGTGACATGCCTCAAAGGTCCTCTAGCCCAACCCTCACACGTACCCCAGGCACCACAACCGGAAACATCCTCGGCAACAACACAACCCCTTGATCACTATCAGGCCGGCAATGTCCATATAGTTGCCCTCAAAGACCGAGGACTCGTTGCCCTTAAAGTTGATCCGATGAACCACTCTCAGGCCGACAATGTTCGTACCGTTGCCCTCAAAGGTCGGGGACCCGTTGCCCTCAAAGCTGATCCGATGAACCACTCTCAGGCCGACAATGTTTGTACGGTTGCCATCAGAGGCCGGGGACCCGTTGCCTTCAAGCTGGTTCCACAACACCACAACACTGACGAACCACTCTCAGGTCGGCAATGTCTGTACCGTTGCCCTAAAAAGTTCGGGAACCCGTTGCCGTCAAACTGGTTTCACAACACCACAACAACACCGAACTGCCCCGAATTGGTCGGACAAAAACACCACACCGGTCGACCGAAACCCTTTCCAGAGGACTAGCCCAATCGAAAAACCCGCCAACCGGTAGAACGGCAAAGGGGACCCGTTCGACCAAAAACAACCAGTGAAATCCATTTCACACACCAAAAAGAACCAACAGTCGAACCACAACATAAACAACGATCGACCGCAACAAGGCAGTAAATTCAGACTTGGAACGAATTATACCGGTCGACCAAACAACAAGAGGTCGAACAAACTTTAAGTTAAACTTAAGTCATCGGTCAAATAAGATCTTATGGCGATCGACCGTTTTGTGGTCTACACCCCCACTTGACTTAAAACAGTGCTTCGGTCGAATGACAAAGGAGACCCGTTCGACTGAAACCCACCATACCTCCATCTCTATCGCTCAAACTGCATAACCAGTCAACCACCCTAGGGTATCGTTCAACAAGTGCGAGAGATAAACGCCAAAATTTCACTATGACCGGTCGACCGAATCAAGCACCAGTCGACCGTTACGTTGCAGAAATCTGCTGCACGACCTTCGACGAGCCTTTCGGTCTACCGTTGACTACTCAAACACTTACACTAGCTTAGGTGAGCATAAAAGTAATGTTTGCCATACCTTGAAGCCTTCAAGAAGCCTTTGAAGATCTAACGGCGAGCTTTTCCCTCAAGAACCCAATCTCCAGCGAAAACCAACCGTGCAACGATCAATCCAACTCCGGCATCGCGACCCCACTCCGTGCACGATCTTCTCCCGACCTCACTATCAAAAGCAGGTGGGTGTTGGCGCATAAAACGGTCGTGCATCGCTCCCACCCCTGCTGTCTCCTATCTGCCAGACTGACGCTCTAAAAGAACGCCCAATCTTTGCATTCGCCGCTCCTCAGCTTAATCCGTGGCTCCAGTCTCCTCACTGGTACTCTGGCCACGTGGAGGAGGTCTCACGCGTCTCGGAGGCATCTACACATGAGATATCAGAATAGAAATCAAAAGACTATGCATGCTTGCTCTACAAATGCCAACTATCTAAATGACATCTAAGGTGGTTTCTTTGGACAAGTGCGTCGGAACCGACCCCTCTAATACAAATTTGTAACATCCACAACAGCGGAAGAAATTTAAAATTTTTAACATAAAATCAAACATGAGGATATTAGAGAAAAATACAGGCAAACGGTGCACCAACATATAGACATAATATATATCCGAGAGTTCAAGAGTATGATTACAACAAAAGATAAAGGAAAATGTACATGTAATCACTAAAACCTCAAAATAAGGGAAAAGTATCTAACACCTGACATGCTCCTCCTCAGTCACCACCTCCTAGCGCCACTCACGGCCTAAAATAAAACATGAAGTTTGCCTGAGTTTCCCATAAGAAAACCCCGTATGCCAAACTTCTATCACATAAATGAGCTAGACAACTACAAGCATGTATGGTATGAAAATGTAGTAAACAACTATCATCATTGCACTGGGCCTCAGGGAACTCTCTCGCAGCCTCAGTAGACACGAAAACAGTGACATGCCTCAAAGGTCCTCTAGCCCAACCCTCACACGTACCCCAGGCACCACAACCGGAAACATCCTCGGCAACAACACAACCCCTTGATCACTATCAGGCCGGCAATGTCCATATAGTTGCCCTCAAAGACCGAGGACTCGTTGCCCTTAAAGTTGATCCGATGAACCACTCTCAGGCCGACAATGTTCGTACCGTTGCCCTCAAAGGTCGGGGACCCGTTGCCCTCAAAGCTGATCCGATGAACCACTCTCAGGCCGACAATGTTTGTACGGTTGCCATCAGAGGCCGGGGACCCGTTGCCTTCAAGCTGGTTCCACAACACCACAACACTGACGAACCACTCTCAGGTCGGCAATGTCTGTACCGTTGCCCTAAAAAGTTCGGGAACCCGTTGCCGTCAAACTGGTTTCACAACACCACAACAACACCGAACTGCCCCGAATTGGTCGGACAAAAACACCACACCGGTCGACCGAAACCCTTTCCAGAGGACTAGCCCAATCGAAAAACCCGCCAACCGGTAGAACGGCAAAGGGGACCCGTTCGACCAAAAACAACCAGTGAAATCCATTTCACACACCAAAAAGAACCAACAGTCGAACCACAACATAAACAACGATCGACCGCAACAAGGCAGTAAATTCAGACTTGGAACGAATTATACCGGTCGACCAAACAACAAGAGGTCGAACAAACTTTAAGTTAAACTTAAGTCATCGGTCAAATAAGATCTTATGGCGATCGACCGTTTTGTGGTCTATACCCCCACTCGACTTAAAACTGTGCTTCGGTCGAATGACAAGGGAGACTTGTTCGACCGAAACCCACCAGACCTCCATCTCTTCGCTCAAACTGCATAGCCAGACGACCACCCAAGGGTATCGTTCAACCAGTGCGAGAGATAAACGCCAAAATTTCACTATGACCGGTCGACCGAATCAAGCACCAGTCGACCGTTACAGTGCAGAAATCTGTTGCACGACCTTCGACGAGCTTTTCGGTCTACCGTTGACTACTCAAACACTTACACTAGCTTAGCTGAGCATAAAAGTAAAGCTTGACATACCTTGAAGGCTTGAAGAAGCCTTTGAAGATCCAACGACGAGCTTTTCTCTCAAGAACCCAATCTCCAGCGAAAACCAACCGTGCAACGATCAATCCATCTCCGGCAACGCGACCCCACTCCGTGCTCGATCTTTGCCCGACCTCACCGGAGCTCCAGAAAGCCTTCGCGCACCGACTAGAGAGTGAGAGAGAGAGAGAATTGAGAGCTAAGTGAGAGAGAATGAGAGAGAGGAAAAACAAACCTTATATATATATAAATTCTCCACTCAATCTCAGTTGTCCATCTCACCAACTTTATTTCCACAATAAACCACCACTAATGACGCCCAAAACATGATTAGTGCAAAACAAGGATTTATGATATTAGAATCCACCATACTTAAAAGAATTTTGTCCACAAAATTAGAACAGAAACTCACCAAACAGCTCCGGGAACTTCTTCTGGACTTCCTCCTCAATCTCCCAAGTGGCCTCTCGCTCACTATGGTGTTGCCACTTGACCTTCACCATCGGAATGGTCCTCCTCCGGAGCTGGTGCTCCATCTGATCCACAATCTCCACATGTCTCTCCTCAAGAGACAAATCATGCTGGATATCTGGAACCTCTAACTGAAACACGTGAGAAGGATCTGCTACGTACTTCCTCAGCATCGAAACGTGGAAGACATTGTGAAGACCCAAAAACTACGGTGGTAGCGCAATCTTGTAGGTGAGATTCTCGATACGATCGAGAATCTCAAATGGCCCGACATACCTCGGACTGAGCTTCCCTTCTTCCCGAATCTCATCACTCCTCGAGATGGTGAAATCTTCAAGAAAACGTTATCGCCTACCTCAAACATGTCGAGGAGTAGCTCTTCTGCCTGCTCTGAGTTGTCGCTAGTCTCTACCATATCACGTCAACCTTCTCAGCATATATCTGCACAATCTCAGGCCCAACCAGCTATCTCTCGCCTACATCACTCCAACACACTGGTGATCTGCAAGGTCTCCCGTACAAAGCCTCATACGGTGCCATCCCAATACTCGAATGGTAGTTGTTGTTGTAGGCAAACTCTATCAATGGTAAATGCTTATCTCAGTGTCTTGCCCAATCCAGAGCACAAGCTCTCAGTATGTCCTCTAGAGTCTGGATCGTCCTCTCAGACTGACCATCTGTTTGTGGGTGGAATGATGTACTGAACTTTAGCCGAGTCCCCAGAGCCTGCTGCAGACTGCCCCAAATTCTGGAAGTGAACTTGGAGTCTCGATCAGAAATAATAGTCACTGGAACACCATGAAGTCTAACTATCTCCTCAATGTACAACTTAGTTAGAACCGCCAAAGGTAAAGTGGTCCGAATAGCTAAGAAGTGCACCGACTTGGTTAGTCGATCGACTATAACCCAAATCGCGTCATGGAATCCCCTCATCTTCGGCAGTCCGGTGACAAAATCCATAATCACATGCTCCCACTTCCACTCTGGAAGCTCGATCCTCTGCATCAGTCCCGTGGGTTTTTGGTGGTCAATCTTCACGTGCTGACAAACCAGACATTTGTCAACAAATTTCACTATCTCCGTATTCATCCTCTTCCACCAGAAATTCCTCTGAATGTCCTTATACATCTTCATGCTGCCTGGGTGGATAGAATAACGGGACCAATGTGCCTCCTCCAAGATTTCCTTCTTCAGATCTCCTACCTTCGGTACCCAGACACGGCCTCTGAATCTCAGACCTCCATCAACTCCTATACTAAAATCTGATCCATCTCTAGCAGCCAACTGCAACAACGCAGCTAACTCATCATCAGCCCTCTGATCCTGGACAATACTTGTGACCATCTGAGGCTCTACTCTCAGTCCAACTATCACTGCGCCCTCAGTGTCCTCGGTGAACGGCTTCCACTCTGACAAGGTCTCGAGTAGCCTCCACTCCTGAATACACAAACTAGCAGCTGATATCCCCACCTTCCTACTCAAGGCATTTACAACTGTATTTGCCTTCCCCGGATGGTAAGAGATGGTAAAATCATAATACTTGATCAGCTCGAGCCACCTGCGCTGCCTCATATTGAGCTCCTTCTGCGAAAACAGGTACTTCAGATTCTGGTGATCTGTGAAGACCTCAAACTTCTCGCCATACAGATAATGACACCAGGTCTTCAGTGCATAAACCACAGCTGCCAACTCCAAATCATGAGTGGGGTAGTTCCTCTTGTGCACCTTCAACTGCCTCGAATTATACGCAACCACCTGACCGTGCTGCATCAGTACACAACCCAATCCCACGCTAGAAGCATCGTTATAAATTACAAAACCTCCACTGCCATTTGGAAGAGTCAGAACTGAAGCAGTCGTCAACTGACTCTTTAGTTCCTGGAAATTTTCCTTACACCAAACAAACTTCACTCCCTTTTGTGTCAGTGTCGGAGGAGTTTTTGTGAAAGAAAATGTATGTTCAATACCATGAAAATCACAAAATTCTTAAAAACATTCATTTTCAAATTCACCACCATGGTCACTACGAATTTTTAAAATCAAAGTCCCTTTTTCTCTTTGAATTCGTTTTGCAAATTTTTCAAATTCTTTGAAATCTTCATTCTTGTTAGCAAGAAACAAAACCCAAGTAAATTGAGTGAAATCGTCAATGATGACAAATGCATATTTCTTGCCACCTAGACTAAAGGTTCTAGATGGACCAAAGAGATCCATATGCAAGAGTTCCAAAGGTTTTGAAGTAGAGACCATGTTAATTGATTTGAAAGAACTTTTAAATTCTTTTACAAATTCACAAGCATCGCAAAGCTTATTTTTCTTGAAATCCAATTTGGGCAAACCTCGTACAGAGTTTAATTTAGAAAGCTTATGAAGGCAGCTTATAGTAATGTGGCCTAACCTCTTCTGCCATAACCAAGATTCATCATTCCAAGCAACTAAGCATGTTTCTTTAGAGAGTGAGTCAATGTTATCAACATGCACAACATAAACATTTCCATATCTATAGCCTTTAAAAGTGGTTTCAAAACTTGCTTTAGAGATGATGTATACAATGGGTTGATAAAAAAGTATTAAAAATCCATTGTCAGTTAATTGACTCACACTAAGCAAATTATGTTTTGAATCATCCACAAGAAGCACATTTTGTATTTGGGTATTAGAATTATTACCAACATTGCCAATGCCAATAATGTGACCTTTAGCATTATCCCAAATGTGACGGTTTCACCATTCTTTGATTTCAATGTTTTGAACATAGAGTGGTTTCCCGTCATGTGCCTTGAACACCCGCTATACACAATCCACTTCCCCTTCCTTTTCACCTACATCCAAAGAGGAAGAAGGTAATTTTGGTACCCATATTTATTTGGGTCCTTTGGGGTTAGCTTTAGGTACCTAAACTTGTTTGGTTCTACGTACCCAAACATTTGAAGAAAATCTCTTTTTCACTACACCTTTGAAGAACGCACAAAATAACTCTTAGAGTTATTCTTTTCATTAATGTATCCTAAACCAAGCTTTTCTAATGATTGAATTTGGCTACCAAGTAACATGCCTAGCATATTCTTTCCTTTTGTGAATTTCTCAAGATCAATTCTCAATTGCTTATTGCATTCTCTAAGATCATGAATTTCTTTAGCATGAGATTCATCATTAAGTGCTTTTAAACTATTATTTTCCAAGACAAGCTTATCAACTTCATTCGATAATGATTAATTTAAACAAGTTAGATCATGATTAACTTTCCTAGATAGTTTACTTTTATGCTTTAATAGTTCACATTTTTCAAGCAATTCACGAAAGGCATCAAGTAATTCATCATATGAGTTTGAGTCATGAGTTGAGAGTACCACTTTTTCCCCATCTTTGGTGACATTGCAAGTGTTTGGCTCATCTTGCTCGCTTGATGAAGATGCACTACCCAATTCTCCTTCAACTTGTTCTTGAGTGTAGAGGCATTGGGAGAATATATAAAGCATTGGGAGAAAAAAAGAAACCAAAAAAGATAACAACTTGCCACGCTATGAAGGTAGGATGATTAAATTATTTTTGAAACAATAAGCCCTATATATTCAATTAATCTCGTTATTTCGTAATACACATTATGTCGTAATTGTAGTACCGTAAACAAACTGGAAATACTGAGTGCGGTTACTATATCATGATGTATATGGAAGAAATTGTGAAGTTGAGTTTGCAATAGGGAGATTTATGAGAGGTAATATGTAGCTTCTACCTTATATTGAGATATACATCTTATTTTGATAAAGTTGTATGTTTATATGTCTTTGTTTAATTTGTGGGTCTTTGGAAAATTTTTGATCCATATTCTCAATCGGAGTTCGACAGAACATGTGATACGTGGGCTGCATTTTTTATTACATGTATGCTTGTAGGTTGATCATCAATGTATGTTACGTGAATACAAAATTGATACATAGATTCACATTGAACGAAAATTTTGTTTGCTTGATTTTGATTGTGAGAGGAATGTTGTAGTTGTGATTATGAATGTTGGAGTTGGGTTTGCAGGAGGAATGTTGTGAATGTGTTTCATGTATAGAAATCTTAGTAGATTACATCACAAATGTATTATTATATTTAATTTCACTAGTGCATAATAGTGAATAGTCGTCACCAAATACACGTCGGCCACTTATATATGCGACATCTATAGGTTTAGACGTCGACTATTTATAAAGTTGACGTCTATATGGTCATTTAGACGTCAATTGTTGGAAGAACCATATCAACAGACGTCTATACCCTGACGTTTATTCTCCACACGTATAGACGTCGGATGGATTCTATAGCCGACATCTATTTCCCTTTACGATTATTCTCCACATCGGTTATTGGAAAAACCATATCAACCACTAGACGTCGGTTGTTGGAACAATCATATCAACCGACTTCTATAACCCAACGTCTATTCTCCATGCGTATAAATGCCGACCTATAGACGTAAATGCGAGTGGGCTGAAAATAAAATTGGAGTTCAAGTGGATGACTTGAAGTTCACTTTAGTTGATTTTTCGAAAGATGGATTTAAAGGAGAACCATTTATTTTGGCTTCCCAAGCAAAGAAAGTCTTCTATGTGGCTGATCCATCTGATAAGAAATGGTTAGTAGTTTTGGAATGGAAGAAAAATTTATATCAGATGATAGTCTCATCGAGTAAGAAGAGACACCACATTTCTCTAAGAAAGCACCCGAGTTGAACTCACTAGATGATGAAATAGATGTTGAGACTTGGTTTAGAGATGACGACAGTGAAGGTATATGGATTGAAAATTCGTTAAGAAAAAAAGAAATCGTAAAAGTGCAAAATGTCTTATAGAACATTATAATAACCATTTATTGTCTTGATTTTACTTGTTAATGTCATGATTTTGCTTATTATAGTATCATGGCTCCGAAAAAGAAACTCACTCCATCAGAATCTGATGTCTGAAAGACTTACAGTTCACAAGGTCCTACACTCACGAATGAATTCTTTGGGAAAATTAATAGAGACGGTAGACTTCCAATCCAGTTTGATAGCCGTCTTGAGCCGATAGGCATGATGTCTGATAACTGGTATAGTTATCTTCGGAGTCTAACGATGTCCAAAATTGACATCTGTTGGGAGTTTGGCCAAAGTTGATGTGAAGCTGAAAGACACAATCTGGGATGACGTGCAGGTAATGAGTCCATTATAATGTTATTTAGTTTTAGTCACACCATTCATTTATAGAAATTGAAAATGTTAATGTCTTATAGGCAAGTTTTGAGTTCCCTTCCACTGACAAATTGAAGAAAAAGTGGATGACATACATGTCGGCCCGTTGGTGGGACTTCAAGACAAAGTTAACCAATAAATACATATTCAGAGACTATCAGGACAGAAATCCTTACGATTTCCATAACTTCATCACTATGAATACATGACATAAATTTAGAAAATCAAGAGAAAGCCTGGAGTTTCAAGTAACTGAGTTTAATTTAGAATATGAACTTATTAAGTTATTGCTTTAAATGATAATCTAATAAAATTGGGTTTAGGCCCTCCGAGCAAAAAACCAAGAGCGTAGATCTTCTAACAAGTATCTCTATCATATGTCTTAATTGGGGTACCAAAAATTAGAAGACCAAATGATAGCTGAAAAAATACCCTCAAAGAAACAAGAGGCAATCGACTCCGGTATGAATGAGGAGCAATCAGCAACTTGTCTCCTCATTCCCCCATCTGTCGATGTGATTCTTGGAAGAGAGTGAGGGTAAACTCCAAAGGGGAGTACGTCACAGACGACTCACAAGCGATCGGCTCGAAGATAGTAAGTTGTATCACACTTATTTATTAAATCACATTTAGTAATTTTATATTTTTCAATTGTTTATAACAATTTTCTTTAAACTTTTAGACTCTCTGAAGTTGAGAGAATCCCAAGGTGAATTTGTTTCAGATGGTTGGAATAATATTCTACGCGAAACCTTGAGAAATGATGAACATCCCGGTCGTGTACCACGACCGGTCAAGTTATGGAAGTAGGGAGTAGGGTTGGACTGTGACAATATTATGAAAAAACTAATCGATTAAGTTCGTCGACAGTTCCTTATTAATTCAGGTAAAATCGTATTAACCGTTTTTTGCCTTTTACCAAATTTTGATTTATATTCAACAAAATTTGATCTTCGGAGTTTTTAGCAAATTAATATATCATGTAATATATTATCATATGTAATGTCAACCATTACACCACATAATAACATACATATCATATGAACTTATAAATGATTCTAACTATGTCATTTTCATGACACATTGATTCTATCGATTCCCCACATGATACTATTTCACACATAATCCGATACATCATATGGATATAAAATCAACTTCCTATTTCCAGTTTTGTGGTGTGACCTATAGGAGGATCTAAGTTAATTGTCAATGATATTAAACACTTAATATCATTAACTATAAGTGGTATCTAGCTACACATTATAGTTACTCAATTAACATAGATGTCTTTGTTCACTCGAACTAAACACTTCCATTTAGTGATGTTAGGAGATCACTTGTGTCTATCCCTTGCCTCAAGATATTAAGAATATTATACAAAGTACAAATGTGTCACATTTTTATTTTATATTCATTTCCTGATCTCTTAAGCTAATTATAAATATGTAACTTAACTCAAGCTACATTGTGCACATTATAATTTTGCTTTATCAATGGGCACACTAATATCATCACTCTATTAGGAGGGGCAATGATAATCGTTTGACTAACTATCTTTTCCAGCACAAGTCATGTTCAACCAACTATTGCCTTTATCAGTATACTCTATGATAGTTTTTGATAATAATCAAATTAAACACTCCTTATGTGAAAAGATATAAGTCTCATAACTTAGGATCCAAGACACAGTAATATTAATGACACATAACACAATTCCATAATATCTTACTTGGTAGGTCTATTCAATATATAAAAGTATTTTTTTCTCTTTTATATACTCGTGTCGTTAAATATTTGTAGAGCTACAATACTCTTTAACCAATACGACAATCTTTTCTCGGTAATTAATGTTCCATGTCAATTACCATGATTGTGAATTAACTTTTGATTTATGTAAATTATTATCTTTTAGAGCTCTAAGGATAAGGACCAAGAGCATGTTCCTTTAACACTTCCAAAACATGCAAACATTAATCAAGGAACAAAATGTTTGCACATACAATTCATAATAATTGACAAAGTAAACTTTTAGAACACATTCCCTTCAAATTTGCCTACTTCTCCTACCCTCCATATGACCGCTTCTACCACGGTGACCACTCCTCCGGTGCATCCAGTGGTCAAGCCCAACCAACAATCTAATTTTGCTGCTCATTCTCAAGAATTGGCCCTCGTAGGTGGTCCCTCGTTTGGATTCATTTGTAGTTGCAATCCACTAGCCCACAAACTTCTTGGATCTCGTGGCAATTCCTATCCACAATCCTCTCGAGCCAATAAGCCTACGTGGATTGATTCCATTGAGCAACCGAACTAGATAACCACTCGGGGTGAGAGTAGTGTCGAGGACCACAAGCCGATTTTGGATCCCATCGTGGGTCAATCGCAGGAATCCATTGCCACGTTTCCTTTAAAAGAATGGGATTTAGGTGCAGTGGTGGATTACATGCCCACTTTTCCTTTCTCAACATTTGAGGTCAGAAAGCAATGGAATTTCATTGTATCATGTCTCCCAAACACATTTTGGCCACCAATTTTATTACACCGGTGACCGAACACATTTTGGTCCATCAAATCCCTCATTAAGCAATAGACTTGAGCTTTAAATGACATACTTGAGGATGAAAGGACAAACTTGACTTTTAAAGGTCAACATCGTGGATTAAAGGACATAGGTGTCCTTTTAAGGGCAAACTTGTCATTTAATAACCCTTTCGAGTTTCAAAAATGTGGTACGACGGTTCAAAATTATATTACAACAAACACATGGTTATACCGCAACTTTTCAAAAAAAAACTTTTCCAAAGAATCTCTAAATCTTTCTCCACTATGTCGACCCAAAAAAATCCTAAATTTTCGTCCGCTATGCCGACTCAAAAAAATCCTAAATCTTTGTCCGCTAAGCCGACCAAAAGAAATAAAACTAGAAGAAATGACATCAATGGAAGTCGCAAGTACCAGCATTAGAGAGAAGGTGAGCTGGTGGTCGTGAAAACACTATCATCGTTTTCACTTGTCTAGGATTTTCGAGTTCTTATTTAAACACCAGGGTGTGGTCATCTCCAAATCATCGGGGTTTGTCCTTCGAAACAAAGTATGTTCTTTTAACATTCGAGGTGGTGTCCTTTAAAACCAAGTGTGTCCTTCAAAACCGAGTTTGTCCTTTAATAGTCGAGGATTGGTTTGTCGTTTTAAGGAATGTTCCTCCCTTTAAAGGCTTTTGCACTATTGATGAATATGTTTTTGTTGCAGACTTTCAATTACTTTCAACCATTAAAGTGTATGTGGGTTTCCCTCGACAAGGAGATTCCACTCATTACTACCAACCAACTGGAGATATTCCGAAAGACACTGTCCGCTCTCTCACTTATTGAAGATGCAAAGAATCACTGTAGACAATGACATTCTTGACCTCATGATTGAAATTTTTTAGATGGAAGAAGGACGCTTCACGATAGAAAATAAACTTTTGAATTTCAACACATCTGATGTGGCTATCATATTAGGATAGGAAATGGTAGGACAACTAGTTAACATGAATAACACAAAATCGAAAAAACAAGCAGGTCGATGACTACAAAAGCAAGAATTAAAGAAACAACCAACTGATGCCAGGGGAAAAGGAGATGACCAAGATTACGTCAAACTACAAATCCGTTTTCTTTTCACAACATTCTTGTTTAACGACAACATAATGAGATCAAAGGAAACGTACATGTCTTCTGTTGAAAGACTGGAAGACATGAAAAAGTACGTCTGGGCAGAAGTGGTTTTTCCGTACCCCCATCCTGACATTAAAAAGGCAACATAGAGCTGAAGAGAAGCAAATTTCAGGCAACTTTACCCAAAAGAGGGGGAATGTGGATGGATGCGTAGCTACAGCTTTATCCTTCTGGTAAACAAAATTCATATTTAAAATATTTGCAAAGTCTTTTATGTTTTTAATAGATTTCCGTGACACCAAATATCGACATGTTGTTGCAACCATGGATGTGTGAGGAGACGTTAATAATTAAGAATGCAAAGTCATCTTGCATTTCAAGAGTCAATAGATGAAGTTCTTTGCTTGGGTCACTGGAAATGCAGGGCATTACCCTACAAATAATAGACAGTGGACAAGTGAAACTCAAGTACTCAGAAGAGTTGCAATGACCTGAATATGCACTGACAAGTGTGGATCGTGAGGTTAATGAACATGTTAACCCTTAGACCACCAGAAAGGAAAAAGAAAGAAGAAAAGAAAAGAAAGGAAGGAAAATGGGGAGAACATGAAATGAGGGATCAAAACAGCGATGAAAAAAGAGATCTCCTGAAAAAAGAAACTAAAGAAGAGAAAACGAAGGTTCAAAAGAAGAACCTCACAGAAAAGAAAAGAAAAGAAAAGAAAAGAAAAGAAAAGAAAAGGAGAACAAATCATAGAAGAGTCAATTGTGCCCAAGAGACTGAAATATGATGAAAATCAAATTTCAAACAATCTAAATGAATTTTCCAACAAAAGTCTGGCTAGCCAACCCATGCACAAAACAAAATAAAAACACCAACATGAAAGTCATGGCTGAGAACTGAGGTTGACAAATGAGGAGAAAAATGTGTTTCTTAATTTAACAACACCAGGGATAAACTTGCAAAAAGATGTGTGGTATAAGGACGGAGACCAAGTGAGGTTGACATATCTAAAATATCTAATCACTATAGGTTCAGAGCTATCAACGAAAATAAATATAATTCCTTTTGTGAATCGAGTCTTTATTAATCCATTGAAATGACAATTTGATTGTACACATTTTAATGGACAGTTACAAGACGCATTGCTTGTTGTGTTGGAACAAAAACAGAAGTTGGGATGCTCCCATGGAATTGTTGGCTTTTTGGCCTTAATCTATGTTTTGATGATTTAATCAACCTAATCTTAATTATAATCATGTAGAGTAGCACACATATTGCATTGCATATATTTTGCTTTGTGCTAACCTCTACAGGTGATCAAGACTCAAGGAAGAAAGGAAATCAAGTCAAGACATGTAATCAAGCTCATTTGAAGACATGTATTTTGTATTTCTTTGAGTCTTTAGTAACTTGTGTATATTGAGCATACTTGAGCTAAAATCAACTTAAACACACACTAGGTTCCTCATAGAAGTCACACGAAATTTCACATAATTTGGACTTCAATAGATCACCCAAACTTAGACCGGAAAACACTAAACCTGAACCCTAACTGTCTGCCCATATTCGGTCGACCGCAACAGGCCGTTCGGTCGACCGGATGATCAAGTATTCTGTTTTGTGTTTCCTTGTCTAGTTTCGGTCGACCGCACCTTTCTTTCGGTCGACTGTTTAACCTTAATTTTCCGACCATTATTTTTGTCGTATATACCCAACGGTCGTATTCATATTAAACCAAAAATACCCCAAATACATTTCATGTATCGGTCGACCGAGGACCAAGATCGGTCGACCATTTGTCCATCTCTTGACAAGCCCAAATTACCTGTTGAAAAACGGTCCACCGCTAGACCTGTTTCAGTCGACCGAATATCCGATTGTTTGTCAAGCCCAAAGTGCCTGGTACAAATCGGTCGACCATTCCCCTTTAGGTGTTCGACCGATGACTTAAGTGTACCTAAGTCGTAGCGTTGGGCGGTCGACTGTTTCCTTACCGGTCGACCGAACCTTGTGCAAAACTGCCAAACGGTCGACCGTTCTTCCCGTTTCGGTCAACCGATTTTATCCAGAATTGGGTCCTGCAGTTTCTGTTTTGTGTAATCACACATCAACTCATACCCAATCAATCCCAACGACTCTATTCTCTCTAATGCCTATATAAGGAGTTGTAAAACACATTTTAACAAAACTCTCCCACTCATACTTGTCCAATACATTATAGAGAAACCCAACACACTCAAAGCCTCAAACCTTCCACACTTTAATCACAAATCCAATCTCATTCAAGTGTGCTCAAGTTTAGAGAGTGTGTTCCACTCAAGTTTGTTGTTGTCCAAGTGAAGTAAAGGTTTCGGTGAAAGCCTGAAGCATTCCTCTCGTATTGTGAGAGAAGAAAGTCAAGCTCGCGAGGTTGTTCGCAGAGTTTGTTTTGTAAAAGGCGTTCTCTCCCGGCCCGGAACGGGGAGTGGTTAGTGAAGACGTAGGCGGAGCTCACGGAGTCGAGCGGAGCTTACAAGAGAGGACTAGGACCGGGGTGGGGTGTCGAACCTCTATAAAAACCGACATGTGTGATTGTGGTTTGCATTACTTTCCTTTACTTGCTTGTTGTTTTTAAATCCGTTGTACATATCATGATTGCTTGAACAAGTAGAGTTTGTTTAGGATTAAACTTGTTAATTAGCCTTAATTGTGGACCCATAGACCCACACGATCCTACAGGAAGGTGATTCTCATTCCCTACATGGCTGCCTCTACTATCGAGTCTGACAATAGTGAATTTATTTCATCCATGCTGCTACCAAGAAATAAAAGATTAGGACGTAAAAGACACAATCATTGATAAAATCAGGACATTAGATACTACTGACTATGCACTAGTGCAATATGCACAATAGACGTCACCCAATAGACGTCGGATATACAAAACATCTGACGCCTATAGATTTGTATAAACGTCGATTTTGTAGTACATCCGATGTCAATAACTCCTGCAGCAACAACAACAACAAAGCATTTAATCACAAACTAGTTAGGGTAGGCGATGTCTATACCTCCTGAAATAAGCAAAAATATTTTTTGTTTAGTGTTTGCGATTTATTTCGTATAAGAATTTATGTGAATTTATTTTGTAGAAGAATTTATTCAATTTTGTACTTCGTAAAAAGTAATGTGAATTATGACCATATGTGTTGAAGTTTAGTCCCACGTTGGTGAAATTTGTTTGTTGGTGGAGTTGATGTACTCCACCACTCCCTTACTTCTAAATGGGAGTTGGGTACCACACTACAAAATGCAAGTGAGATATATATACATATATATATTTAATGGTCAAAAGATTGACACTTGGGGCACTTGTGCAATTTGGGATTAAGATGATTGCAATGTTTTTTTACTATTTACCTATGTATAGACGTTTGTTGTATATGGTAGCCGACGTCTATAGGACATAATTTATTATTATTGTTGTTATTTCAAGGTATAGACGACAGATGTGTAGCGTGGCCGACGTCTATAGGTCGTGCTGTATGTATAGACGTTGGTCACCCTATATATCCGACGTCTATAGGGCGTAACAGTTTAGTCCCACATTGGAGAATTTATTTTTGTTGGTGTGGTTGATGTACTCCACCACTCCTTTATTCCTGAATGCAAAGGAGTTGGGGCACCTGGGCATGTTGGGCTTGATGTTCGTGGTTATTTGTCAAAAGATCGGATTTGGGGCAGCTTGGGCAGGATTAATGTGAGGGTCGAATGCCCGATATAGGGTGTAATGTATTTTTGGGTTTAAACGTATAATAGATGTCAGTCGTATATAGATGACGTCTATACAATAGGGAATAAGCGACGGGCAAATATACGTCGGGTACTTGGACAGCCAAAATCCGACGTCTATACCCCTATATATCCAACGTATATGAGTTTTTCTGTACTAGTGGTGGATGAAAGAACTAAAAAAGTAACACAACTTAACTATAGTCAGCAGGTTATTGGAGACAATGAGGAACCAACAAAAGCAGGGGATTTCCATGAACAAGAAGCGAAAATAATGACAGAATTCTGGAGATCCTACTTCAACATGAACTTGAAACTATCCTAAGAAAATAAGTTGTACAACATTCACTTTAATTTCCATCACATCAAATGTAACTAAAGCAAAGGTAATGTACAACAGCAAATGTAACAACACCAAAAAAAGAATTAACTCAATGTACATTGTAACCTAGATCATATCATAACACAATTAACTCATAAATTTTTAACATAAACTAATAAAGTACTAGGCTAACCTTTAAGACATTTATTTACGCTCTTTGTTATCAGGATCTTCAATCTATACTCTTTCATGATGATACTCCTGAATAAGTAAGCTATCATCAACTAGCTTTAATTCAGACACTTCTGTAGAAAATTGAGAAATTTTTCAATATCATTGAGATCTTCTTGAGAAATAATTTGTCGTTTACTACATTGAGGTCTAAAATGACCGACCATTAATTATCACAGGGGTCTGCTACAAAAACAATCTATTTTGCTTGAGATGCCAAAATAAATCATTATTCATTGAATCCTGGTTTGTTAAGGTCCACCAAGGTAAATCTCAACTCATCCACCCAAATACCGTTGTTAACGTCCACTCACTTGCATTTAAATACTACTACATCGAATTGGGTGAAGCTCAACACCCATATATATTCAATTTGACCGTAGAATGACATCGCTGCATATATAGTGTTTTTCCTTTGTTAGTAGGGTTGTCAATCGTGTCGTCGTTATGGACATGTGTTCTTCCAGAAAAGACCTCATCGCCCTTTGGACTTATGAACTTTGCACCATGTGTACCTTTACCTCCAACATTGTCTTCGTGGTGATTCTTAGGAAGTCTAAAACTTTTTGTACGAGTCAAGTACTCATTACAGACTCAGTAACCTCGTAGCCTATGATGGCTTCAACAACAGTGGCATCGGGTCTCCGTCAATTGTTACAATAACCCTTCACAGTCATGTACTGCTTGAAAAAATACATCCACCTCAGAAATATTGGTCTAGCTAATTTAATTTCTTGGATTAGATGAACCACCAAATGCATCATATTGTCAAAAAATGATGAAGCAGGTACATCTACAACTGACATATTGTAACAACCACTTCATTCTGTAACATATTCAAGTAGTTCAGATCAAGTACTTTGTTGTAAATGTTGTTAAAGGAGAAACAAAGTTTGATAATACATGACTGACATGTTTGGGCAATATCGATCTAATTGAATAGGCAGAAGTTGTTTCATCAATACATGCCAATCATGAGATTCAAACCAAGTACATTTAAATATTTCATCGAAATCAGACGACTAATATTTGAAGAATATCCCTATGACACTTTTACACTACGTAAACTCTGACACAAAGTTATCTTCTCTTTTCTGGATGATGTGAAACAAAGTGGTCATAAACATTTACGGGTCCCCTTATCCTCTGGTGCTAAATTTGCTCTTATTGAAGTTCTACTATATCAAGTCTGACATTATAACCATCTTTAGTTTTACCAGATTTGTCCAGAAGAGTTCTCCCTAAACTATCACAAACATTTTTCAACAAGCATGAGATCAATACAATGTCTAACTCCTAAAGTTTGTCGATAGACATCCTACACTTGTTCACAATCTTCCCAAAAAAAAATTGGTCTTCAATCAAGGGTCTCAAGTACACATCGATGTCGTTTCCCGGTTGTTTTAGACCCAAAATCATTAAGGACAACATCATGTATTTGCATTTTGATGCTTACCCACGGTGGGAGATTGTAAAAAACACGCAAAACAAGTCGCGAACTATGAATGCTACTCAAACTACTATAATGATTAATTTCATTGATGCACATACCAACTCTCAGGTTTCTGAATTCCTCTCCAAATAATAGGAAGTCAGAATCAATTTTCTTCCACTAGGAGAATCTGCAGGATATCGAAGCAACTGATCATTATGTGTTTCTCGATCTGCATGACAAAAAAATACTTCAACCTTGGAATTATTGAACGATGCTGCAACACTTTTGCAAAGGAACCTGTTGGATTGCCTTAGGCACGTGGTCAACCTGTTGTGGCATACCAAAGCAGCTAAGGGTCACCAAAAGTGTTTGCTTGTTTTAACCAATTTTTACTTCGCCTTAAGGGTGATTGGTTTGACGATTTTGCTGGTTCTTTTGGACCTTAATTTACACAAATTAAATCTAATCATAGCCTACACCATACATAAGAGATTGATTACAAAATACCATCATTCTTAATTCTTATACCTAGCTTGGGTAATTGCTTGGATTCTTCCTTCTCGGCAACACGAAGGATTTGAATATTTGGGCTACTTTTATGTTGGTGCATTAAGACTTTGCATTAGTAATATAAATTTGTTATCGTATCTCAAAACCGATAACGTTGTGTTAAAACGATTTGCAATAATTGGACACTTACTAAGTTGCAGTAGAGAGTTTAGCTTAATTAAGAGCTTTAAATATTAAAGCCCAATTTGAAGAACTAAATGTTTTGAGATTTTGACTACAAAATTACATTTGTCGTGTTGGCATCCAAGTAAAATAATTGATTTTCACAACACGCTATTGTACTTATTGATGTGCTTGGATAAAAAACATTTTTATTTAAATTATATGTTTTATTATATATAAGAGACGAATACGAGACAACATATTTGAGAAGAAAAGAGATATTCGATCTATTTCTTTTCTTCAAAAATGTTTTTTGCAACCAATAACTGAAATTCACGAAGCATACGTGAGGGTTAAGTAAACATATTTGTAGGATTGAAATCCTTACTTTTACGATAAATATGTTTGCCTCGAAAACCATGTTTTTTGGGCAATCCAAAAGACCATTAACTTTACCTCAATTTCCTAAAACTCCCATTTGTTTTCGATCTTTTCCCGGTTTAGATACCATACATCACAAGCCATAAGAACTTATGTAATCATAAATCCCTCCCCCGGATCCCCACTTTGGGCAACTAGCGGAGAGTTCAGTCGACAAATTCTCCCTTCTTAAAACTTATGGATCATATTCAGTCCATGCCACTGCTGACCTTTAGAACAATACTTCCTCAAAACATAGTCTCATCTAAGCAGGGGCGGATCCAGGACGATATTGAGGGTGAGTAATTGACATCTTTTAATGTTTTTATTTGTATCTTATATCCATTATCTTTCACCTAAACAATGTTACGTGACAAGTTTTATGTTTGAATTTCAGAAATAAATAAGTTTGAAGAGAATAGTCATAAAAGGACCTAAAAACATGAAAAAGGACTGAGTTCAGAGACTCAAGTACTAAGATGCAAGATCGAAGGACCTGAATGTAAGATTGAAGGACCAATGAGCAAACAAGAATACTTCACACCATCATGGGGAGTATTTTAGCAATTCTATTCGGGTCGGAGCTCCAGCAAGCAAAGTAGATGCATCAAAGACCACAAAAGACAGCCAGAAAAGCCCAGAAGAAAATCCAGCGGGATCCGAACCATATAGACCGCCAATTGGCGGTCCAAGAATGCTAATTAGCGGTATGTTTTGGCCCGAACCCGCTAAGATTTTGGTGGGTCGTGTATTAGTGTGTATTTAGTCTATTTCTGGTATTTGTTTAGTCGCATATCGGGCGATTGTCCCAGATTACCTTTTTCTATTGCTATAAATAGAACTCTTCACCCTCTATTGTAATCACCCATTGCTTGGTGATATTCTCTATACTTGGAGTAAGCCTTGAAACAAAACTCAAGGTGGAGCAGAGTGCTACCTTCAATGTGAGTCACTTTAATAAAATAATTTTTCTTAGTTTCTTTTAATCTTGTCTTCTAATTCTTGTATGCTTCTTTAGTTTTATGTCCTTTTAGTTTCTTTAATATTTCTTGCTTGCTTAGTTTAGTTTCATTTCAGTATGATGTTTAATTTTAAGGTAGGTTGTAGTGTAATGATTAGTGAGTAGTTGCATCCCCATTTGGGGGTGGAGAAATATGTGATATGATCATGTGGTGTATTAAGTGTGTGTTATCCTAATCCTTTGAGCCTTATATGATTTCCATAACCATCTAATGGGTTTCACTCTTGTCTTTGATATGCTAATGATCTTGAATGAAGCTTAGCTTATGCTTAGACTAGTGGACCAATTTTATGGGGAATAATAAGGTGAGGATATGGATGGAATTAATATTGGAAACATGATTTGTAGTTGCATGTACTCTTGTTGCATTTACCTTTGTTAATGTCTTGTATGTTTTAATGATATGATCTTATCTTATTTCATGTGGAGGCATAGTAGGGTCTAGTCTTTATATATGAGTTCATTTAGCTTCATTCCAATTATTGTCTTGTATGTTTTAATGATATTGTGTTATCTTAACTCATGTGGAGGCAAAACTGGATTTAGTTTTATGATTTTCATGCACTACATGTTGTGATGAGCATAAATTGAATTCACATACTTACACACTTCTTTGTATTGACATTATTTTTCTACCCCCTTGGGGTTTAGTTTTATTGCTTATTTTTCTACCCCCTTGGAGCTGGAATTGAAAGAGGAAGAGAGGAGACACCTTCATTGTGTTTTTAGTTTTACTTTTCATGTACAAGATGTGATGCTGTGGTGGGGAGTTGGAAGTTGAGGCCGGAGCGGAAATGTGCGTGGTTGCAGATAAATCGGAATTTGGGGTTGGTTGTTGGAATACTTTTTCAGGAAGCTTTGAGATTATTTAGCTAAGAGAAACTAACGTTAAAAATCACATTGGTTTATGAGAAGTGCACATGAAATAAGATAAGATCTAAACCCCAAGGGTTGAGAAGATAAGCAATTACACCTTCTTTGTATTGACATTAGTTTTATTGCACATTGATTTTATTTGTACAACTCAAATTCTAATATTCAAATGCAAAGCAGGTGGTTTGGGAAGATTTATTGACTATGGTCGTTCTTAAGTTTTAAATCGATAAAATTTAGACAAATAGGGGAAGCAAAATAATGTATAAGTATAACCTAAAATTATAATAAAAGAAATTTGTAGTAATTGTAACTATTTATGCTCATTGCTATTTTCGTTCATGGAATTGTAGACTTTAGATTTATTATTCATTCTACGACTCTTATGTATAGAATGACCTTGATGATAAGTTTCTTATAAATGCTAGTTTATTTTTAGTTTTCATTCTATTTTCAGCCAACAAACGAACTCGACAATATCAAAGTGAGATATAACATGTCAATAAGCATAACTGTACTAGGAAAATAAGATTGCACAGCATAATCAAAAAACTTAAATCCCAAACATCCATAACGCCTAACTAAAATTCATGCAATGTCCATTTTTCAACTAAAAAAATATCAAACTTACACAACAATGTAAATCCAAAAGATTATAGCTTATCTTCCAAATGTAGTTGTTCAAAAGAGTTTCAAAGTCCACAATCTGAATCAAATTGACTCTAAAATCATTTTTTGTCCAAATTTTTTAATTCCTTTCAAATCCCGAATTAAACCACAGTTAAACAGTCATATCACCAACTTCAAGATATTACACTTAAATCTATAGAATTGAACATAAAAAAATTGGGATTTTTTTTAAATCTGGGTGGGGGCAGGTGCCCCATTTGCCCTCTATGTGGCTCCGCCACTGCCTACATGTTTTTCTTTTAGGTTTCCTTATGTGTGGAATACGTTGATTACATGAGGGAAGAAGGAAAAAAGATGGGATTTTGAGATACATTTTGGTTGAAAGAGTTGATCTCCTGGAAACGGAGCTTCCGGTTGGCGTGAGGGCACGACGGATAACCAAGGAGGTGGCGGTCGGGGGAGGGGACGAGACGGAGGCTCGGTGGAGGAGGGGTGGCGTCAGGCGTGGAAGGATAGGATCAACCGATTGGAGGTTGAGGGTTTGAACTTGGAGGTGGGATGGAATTTAGGGATTTTGGGTGGAGGTGGAATTTGGAGATGAAATTGAGTTTTTATATAAATGTAAAAATGTAATGTATGGTTTTTGACCTTTATAACACATTCCAAAATAATCCAACATCGGAAATCATTAATGGATTGATGGAGTTTACAAGTTTTTAGCTCTCTACTCAATCTGTGAGTTGATCACACACTCACAAGTCACACTGTGTTTGTTCGACAACGTGGGTACACATCGATTTTGCTTAATATTTCGCACCAATATCAATTTTCTGATGTGGACACTTGCCTACGCGTGTCCACACCTACCCGTGCATCTAAGGATGTTTTGGGTACTTGAATGTCAAATTTCATTGTCCAAAGGCACATCTCTCTGTCCAGAATAGTTGTTGGAATATGTTTTAACATTAATTCTCTCCAAAAGCTAGGAAACACTTGCTTTAAATGAGGTGTTCTTTTAAGTCTCAGATACTGCAAATCATAGCTCCATGACTTTCTACGCTCACCATTCTGAGTGGCGCAAAATAAAGGTCAGTGACTATTTCACTATATTTAATTAATTATATATGCTCTTAGAAAAATGCAGTCATTTAATGATACGTACTGAATTCTAATTTCTCACGCATACATATACAATGAACATTTGCACAACTTTAGCGTGTTCCGTACCGAGTAGTGTGACTTCCATCCTTTCATATTCCATACATGCAAGTTTTATATGCAACATCCTCAAAGCAGCGGAAAATTTAAAATTTATAAACACTCAATCAACAGAGGATATTACGCAAATAAAGGAACACAGGTGCACCAACATATATATATATATATATATATATATATATATATCCGAACATCAGAGTTTACAAAAGTTGTGATTACATCAAAAACATAAACGAAGGAAACAGTAATCACACGACCTCAACCGAGAGAAAGCTGGATCCGGTAATGGCGCTCCTCTCCTCGGTCACCACCCCCTAACGCCGATCACGGCCTGAAAGTAAACATGCAACAATGCCTGAGTTTCCAGAAGGAAACCCCGTATGCCAAACTCTAAATGCATGAAATGAAAAGGCACCCTAGTATGCAATTCTACTAAACAAGAAAAGCATCACAACCAGGCTGGGCTCCAGGGCTCTCTCACCCAACCACAACACACACCGCAGGTACGGGGCTCGAGGTCTAATCTCAACCAACCGCCGCACCCACCACAGTCACGGGGCTCCAGGTCTAATCTCAACCAACAGCCGCGACACACACTCGTCGCCAAGCTGGGCTCCAGGTCTAATCTCAACCAACCGCAGCTACCACGACACGACCAAGGGCTCCAGGTCTAATTTCAACCAACCCAAACGTCTAAGGGCTCCAGGTCTATTTTCAACCAATCCCTACACGCGGTCCCTGCTCAGGCTCCAGGTCTAATTTCGACCAACCCGAACGCACTACGGAGCTCCAGGTCTAATTTCAACCAACTCCGTACAGACTAGCTGGGCTCCAGGTCTAATTTCAACCAACCACAACTCTCACACAGTTACGGGGCTCCAGGTCTAATTTCAACCAACCACCGCAACACTCGTGCACCCTAGCACACTTGCCGGAAGAACATCGGCACTACGACTCGCCCCACACGGACAACCACGGCAACAGCACCTCCATAGTGCAAAACAGGACACAAACGGTCGACCGAACCAAAAGTCTCGGTCGACCGAATCAAGCAATACAGGGAAATCCACCTCGACCGGCACTCCATCGGTCGACCGATTCCCAAAACCACACTCATTCGGTCGAACCAAAATCACGGGACGGTCGACCGTTTAGATGGTCAACTCCCATGTTCAACGAACAAAACGTCCGATCGGTCGAACTCCGAGCATCCTTCGGTCGACCGATCCCACAGGGAATAATCCTTCTCTTGCGTCTTGAAATTGGTCGAACGCCGAGACCTCCTCGGTCGACCGATTTCATCCAGAGCGTTCCTCACGCTCAACACGCAGGTCCGGTCGACCGAACCCACATTCGGTCGAACCGACCCCCCCAACTCACTTAAGTCACGGTCGAACAAAGTCAAAGAGCGGTCGACCGTTTAGATGGTCAACGCTCCCAACCAACTTAAGACAGTGCACACGGTCGACCGGCAAAGGGGACCCGGTCGATTGAAACTCACCAGGTTTGCCTTTTATGCACAATCGGTCGACCGCCACAAGGCATCGTTCGACCGATTTCAGGCAGAACCCGTATTTTCTTCACGAACGGTCGACCGTTTGCACCAACCGGTCGACCGATCAGGCAGTGAAATCTGCTGCACATTTACTTGCGACGAGCCGAACGGCCTACCGTCAACTTCCAAATACTCACGGTAATTAAGTGAGCGAGCTTGACATACCGGAAGGTCTGAAGAGACCTTTGACGAACCGCGACGACGCCTCCACGAGCACGTCTCCCCAAATACGATCCGTCGACGACTCTCGCGTCCAAACGACGATCAATCACCTCCTCAACGATCCACAGCCACAACACCACCTCCGGCAACCTCCAACTACCACCCACGACCACAGAACTCGAGTTAGGTTGAGGGAGAGAGAACGAAGCAAAAGGAACGGTTGGCACACAACGAACTCACCTCCAATCCACCACTCGAGCCTAGCCTTCCTATGCGGGAGAACACCCCTTCTTCCTCGCCGGAATGCACTGAGAGAGGGAGAGAACGTGAGTGAGAGAGAGAGAGATCAACGAGAGAGAGAGGGAACATGAGGGAAGAGAGGGAGAGAATTCACCTCTAAATATCTCCCCATCCTTCCATCTCCACCATCCATTCCACTCCTCTCCATCTCAACCACACATCCACCCACATTCAATCCAAGCCATCCATCTCCATCTCCCCCCTAATCACCACCTAATCAACATCAAAGCACAATTAGGATTAGGATTAGGCTAGAATCCTACATTATAAGAAGCGTATGACATACGTAGTATCAGTAGCAACGCAATGGCACCGATAACATAAGCTCCTGTTGCGACCAACTTCGGATCGTACCTACAAAGTTCCATGCGTCACCACCCTCAGCGTATCAACGATGTTCACACACGACACCACATAGCAATCCTCCGGTGCCAAAGCAAAGGAGGTGCTCCCTTCGATTCTGGTAGTCTTCACATCCTAGAACAACTATTTTGTAAACCGTGTTCCTGGGAATTTGTGATATTGTTTCTGTTTTGACGTTGTAGTTAACAGAGCAACTAGTGGTAAAAGCAACGACGGTGTTGCACCGGTGGATGCATTCTTCTTGGGGAATGCCTTCGGTGAGGCTGTCAACAAACGAGTGGAATCCACTATTGGTGACGTTATTAGTGTCATGGTTGACTGCCAATCTCTTGTTATACAGAACAATCCACTTCTTGATTGTCAGGTAAGAAATAAAAAAAATTAATGTTTCTGGCGTAGAGTTTGTCTTTAGTTCTCAACTTAGTTCCTTTTTAAGTTTTAGTTAGTTATTTCTCATGAGAGTTTGTATCTATTGTTGAATATGTGACTTAAGAGGAAGTGGTAGGGCGTGCAAAGAGAGGCAAATACAACGTTATGTTGGACGGAAACATATCGTCCCACACAGACGTTAACAAGGGTGGTGATCGATCCTTTGAGTTAGATGTTTTACACTTAGACTTATGTGTTTTATAAATTATAATAATGAAGCTTAACCTGAAAACCTTCAACTTATTATCTATATCTTTAATTTGAAGAGGTTCTTTTCAATTAATATATTATATATGCATGATTTTCATACATAAACACTTCACCTATTATAAGGAAATTGTCGTCCCTTGTAATTTTTTTATACCTACTAGCATTAATTTTTAACTATTAGCTGAACTCCCACACCACATTTTACCAACTACAGGAATGCTACCAGGGTAGAATTTAACTTGCATCTCAGGCAACAATCAGCCAGTAATTGAACCAGTGGGGGGAACAAACAATTGTGCTGAACGGGAGAAATAAGAACGAAAAAATCAGTTTACCAATTCCAAAAAATATTATAATTACTTTCGCCTTTCAACAAATTTTCATATTTGTAAAAAGATACATAATCTTCTTATGAAAATTCTCGTTCGACCAATAATGTTCCATTTGATTGCCCAAATGATTAAGTCAAAATTGTAACATCCTCAACAATGGAAGAAATTTAAAATTCTTAACATAAAATCAAACACGAGGATATTACGGAGAAATACAGGCAAACGGTGCACCAACATATATACATAATATATATCCGAGAGTTCAAGAGTGTGATTACAACAAAAGCTAAATGAAAAGGTACATGTAATCACTAAAATCTCAAAATAAGGGAAAACAAGATCTAGCTCCAGACATGCTCCTTCTGAGTCACCACCTCCTAGCACTGCTCACGGCCTGAAATAAAACAATAACTATGTCTGAGTTTTCCATAAGGAAACCTCGTTTGCCAAACTTCTATCACATAAATGAACTAGACAACTACAAGCATGTATGGTATGAAAATGCAGTAAACAACTATCATCATCGCACTGGGCCTCAGGGAACTCTCTCCCAGCCTCAGTAGACACGAAAACAGTGATGAGTTTCAAGGGTCCTCTAGCCCAACCCTCACACGTACCTCAGACACCACAACCGGAAACATCCTCGGTAACAACACAACCCCCGGATCACTATCAGGCCGGCAATGTCTGTACCATTGCCCTGAAAGGCCGGGGACTCGTTGCCCTTAAAGTTGATCCGACGAACCACTCTCACGCCGGCAATGTCCGTACCATTGCCCTCAAGGCCGGGGAACCGTTGCCTTCAACCTGGTTCCACAACACCACAACAACGACGAACCACTCTCAGGCCGATAATGTCCGTACCGTTGCCTCAAAAAGGCCGGGGACCCGTTACCCTCAAGCTGGTTCCACAACACCACAACAACACCAAACTGCCCCGAGCTGGTCGGACAAAAACACCACACTGGTCGACCGAATCCCCATCCAGAGGATTGACCCAACCGAAAAACCCACCAAAGGGGACCCGTTCGACCGAAAACAACCAATAAAATCCACTTCACGCACCAAAAAGCACAAACGGTCGAACAACAACATAAACAACGGTCGACCGCAACAAGGCAGTAAATTCAGACTTGGAACGAATTATACCGGTCGACCGAAAAACAAGATGTCGAACCAACTTGAAGTTAAACTTAAGTCATCGGTCAAATAAGATCTTAGGGCGATCGACCGTTTTGTGGTCTACACCCCCAACCGACTTAAAACAGTGCTTCGGTCGAATGACAAAGGCGACCCGTTCGACCGAAACCCACTAGACCTCCATCTCTTCGCTCAAACTGCATAACCAGTCGACCACCCAAGGGTATTGTTCAACCAGTGCGAGAGATAAACGCCAAAATTTCACTATGACCGGTCGACCGAATCAAGCACCAGTCGACCGTTACAGTGCAGAAATCTGTTGCACGACCTTCGACGAGCTTTTGGGTCTACCGTTGACTACTCAAACACTTACACTAGCTTAGGTGAGCATAAAAGTAAAGCTTGACATACCTTGAAGGCTTGAAGAAGCCTTTGAAGATCCAATGGCTAGCTTTCCCTCAAGAACCCAATCTTCAGCGAAAACCAACCGTGCAACGATCAATCCAACTCCGGCAACGCGACCCCACTCCGTGCATGATCTTCTCCCGACCTCACCGGAGCTCCAGAAAGCCTTCGCGCACCGACTAGAGAGTGAGAGAGAGAGAGAGAATTGAGAGCTGAGTGAGAGAGAATGAGAGAGAGAGAGAGAGGAAAAACAAACCTTATATATTTATAAATTCTCCACTCAATCTCAGTTGTCCATCTCACTAACTCTAATTCCTCCATAAACCACCACTAATCACGCCCAAAACATGATTAGTGCAAAAGAAGGATTTATGATATTACAATCCACCATCCTTAAAAGAATTTTCTCCACAAAATTAGAACAGAAACTCACCAAACAGCTCCAGGAACTTCTTCTGGACTTCCTCCTTGATCTCCCAAGTGGTCTCTCGCTCACTATGGTGCTGCCACCTGACCATCACCATCGGAATGGTCCTCCTCCGGAGCTGGTGCTCCATCTGATCCACAATCTCCACATGTCTCCCCTCGAGAGACAAATCATGCTGGATATCTGGAACCTCTAACTGAAACACGTGAGAAGGATCTGCTACGTACTTCCTCAGCATCAAAACGTGGAAGACGTTGTGAAGACCCAAAAACTGCAGTGGTAGCGCAATCTTGTAGGCGAGATTCTCGATACTATCGAGAATCACAAATGGCCTGACATACCTCGGACTGAGCTTCCCCTTCTTCTCGAATCTCATCACTCCTCGAGATGGTGAAATCTTCAATAAAACGTTATTCCTACCTAAAACATGTCGAGGAGTAGCTCTTCTGCCTGCTCTGAGCTGTCTCTAGTCTCTGCCTTATCACATCAACCTTCTCAGCATATATCTGCACAATCTCAGGCCCAACCAGCTGTCTCTCGCCTACATCACTCCAACACACTGGTGATCTGCAAGGTCTCCCGTACAAAGCCTCATACGGTGCCATCCCAATACTCGAATGGTAGTTATTGTTGTAGGCAAACTCTATCAATGGTAAATGCTTATACCAGTGTCTTGCCCAATCCAGAGCACAAGCTCTCAGTATGTCCTCTAGAGTATGGATCGTCCTCTCAGACTGACCATCTGTTTGTGGATTGTGATGCATTGCATACATTGCTTCATATGTCTTTCATTTAGATTAATTTTATATCAATAAATGCTACTAAGGTATGTGTTTAGTCCTATTTACATAATACAGGGACCTGAATGCAAATTACCCACATCCCGAGCATAAACGCGTGCAAAAGACTCATTTCTATCATAAAGACCAAGCTCAAGATTATCGGGTTTCAAATGGAAATGTATCCAAGCATAAAAGCATTCAAGATCTAATTACAAAAAGAACAAGGACTTAAGCACAAAAGTAGCCGGGGACATAATTGCCAGAAGCCAAGGACCTTATTGCAAATCACAAGTAGCTTTTATTATTAAGGAGAAAATCTAAAGAAAAATCAATGTGGATATCCAAATATATAAAGGAATTAATTCGGAGCTCAAAAGAATGGAAAGAATCAATCCAGACGTGCAAAGGAGGATCAAATCATACCATAAACTTTCAGCCAAAATCCAGATTTAATCCGACTCGATTGTGCGGCGTTTCCGCCGCACAACACACACAATGTGCGGCGATTCCGCCTCCCCCTAGGCGATCCGTGTGCTCAAATTTTGTCCAGTCGTATCTGGACACGTGTACTTTCCAATTCTATACTTAGGTCTCTTGTAACAACTATAAATAGCCCCAAGAACGATGTTATAGAGGTCCTAGCTGGTAGTTTTTAATTCTTAGTCTTAGTTTTGTATTCTTCTTTTTAGTAATAAAATTCTGTCTTTTATTTCTTGTTTTAGTTTTCTTTTGGAATTCCTCTAGGACCCCTTCTTCCTCCCTCTATGAGTTTCTAACTCTTTCCAAAGGGTGGAGGTGACGGATTTAGGGTGATGAGAAGAGAATAAAGTTATTATTTTAATTTCGTGATTAGTATATTTTGGTTACTTGAGTTTATGTTAAATCATTTATCATGTAATGCTTCATAACTAACATGATTTATTATAAGTTTCTGAATTCTCTAATCTAAATCCTATGTCTAAACCTCCACCCAACGGAATTCACCATCTTTATTCTTGTTTTATTTTTATTTGTTCATGTTTCTTGCTTTAGATATTAAAAATCAAAAATCTCAAAACCCAAATTTATTCTTCTCTCTCTTCCTTTCCCTTAATCGAAAATCACACAAATAACAAATCTCTCCCTCCTTGTGTTCGACCCGTACTTGCCACGTCTTCATTGACGTCATGCACTTGCGGTATAAATTTAAATCTCACCAGGTTGAATGATGTACTGAACTTCAGCCGAGTCCCCAGAGCCTGCTGCAGACTGCCCCAAAATCTGGAAGTGAACCTGGAGTCTCGATCAGAAATAATAGTCACTGGCACACCATGAAGTCTAACTATCTCCTCAATGTAGAACTTAGGTAGACCCTCCATAGGTAAAGTGGTCTGAATAGCTAAGAAGTGCGCCGACTGGGTTAGTCGATCGACTATAACCCAAATCGCGTCATGGAATCCCCTTGTCCCCGGCAGCCTGGTGACAAAATCCATAATCACATGCTCCCACTTCCACTCTGGAAGCTCGATCCTCTGCATCAGTCCCGTGGGTTTCTGGTGGGCAATCTTCACCTGCTGACAAACCAGACATCTGTCAACAAATTTCGCTATCTTTGTATTCATCCTCTTCCAATAGAAATTCCTCTGAACGTCCTTATACATCGTCGTGCTGCCTGGGTGGATAGAATAACGGGACATACGTGCCTCCTCCAAGATTTCCTTCTTCAGATCTCCTACCATTGGTACCCAGACACGACCTCCGAATTCAGACCTCCATCAACTCCTATACTAAAATCTGATCCATCTCTAGCAGCCAACTGCAACAACCCAGCTAACTCATCATCAGCCCTCTGATCCAGGACAATACTCGTGACCATCTGAGACTCTACTCTCAGTCCAGCTATCACTGCGCCCTCAGTGTCCTCGGTGAACGGCTTCCACTCTGACAAGGTCTCGAGTAGCCTCCATTCCTAAATACACAAACTAGCAGCTGATATCTCCACCTTCCTACTCAAGGCATCTACAACTGTATTTGCCTTCCCCGGATGGTAAGAGATGGTAAAATCATAATCCTTGATCAGCTCGAGCCACCTGCGCTGCCTCATATTGAGCTCCTTATGCGAAAACAGGTACTTTAGACTCTAGTGATCTGTGAAGACCTCGAACTTCTCGCCATACAGATAATGATGTCAGGTCTTCAGTGCATAAACCACTGCTGCCAACTCCAAATCATGAGTGGGGTAGTTCCTCTTGTGCACCTTCAACTGCCTCAACGTATACGCCACCACCTGACTATACTGCATGAGTACACAACCCAACCCCACGCTAGAAGCATCCCTATAAATTACAAAACCTCCACTGCCACTGGGAAGAGTCAGAACTGAAGCAGTCGTCAACTGACGCTTTAGTTCCTGGAAATTTTCCTCACACCAAACAAACTTCACTCCCTTTTGTGTCAGTGTCGCCAGAGGGGAAGCAAGCCTCGTGAAGTCCTTGATGAACCGACGATAATAACCCGCCAGTCCAACAAAGCTCATAATCTCGATCACACTTGTCGAGGCTCTCCACTGTGTCACTGCCTCCACCTTCGCTGGATCCACTGATATTACAACTCCGGATACTATGTGTCCAAGAAATGAAACACTGTCTAACTAGAACTTGCACTTCGAAAACTTGGTGTACAACTGATGATCTCTCAAAATGCCAAGTATGATCCTCAAGTGCTCGTTGTGCTACTCTGTATCTGGTGAGTATACCAAAATGTCGTCCACGAAGACACAAAAATCGGTCAAGGTACTGGTTGAACGTCCTGTTCATCAGATCCCTGAAATCTACATGCACATTCCTTAATCCAAACGACATCACCAGAAACTCATAGTGACCGTACCTCGTCCTAAATATGGTCTTCTGAATATATGCCTCTCTGATCCTCAACTGATGGTAACTACATCGCAGATCAATCTTCGAGAATACCCTCGCTGACTGTAACTGGTCAAAAAGGTCCTCAATCCTGGGTAAAGGATATTGATTCCTTATGGTAACCTTATTCAACATCTTGTAATCGATACACATCCGCAATGAGCCATCTTTCTTCTTCACGTAGAGACCGATGCTCCCCAAGGTGAGACACTAGGTCGGATAAACCCAGTATCCAACAAATCCTGTAACTGCTACTTCAGCTCGGCTAACTCAGCAGGTGTCATCCTGTATGGAGCCTTCGACTGCGGAGTGGTCACAGTCACCAAACCAATACCGAACTCCAACTCCCTGTGAGGTGGCAGACTAGTGACATCCGAAAATACCTCTGTAAACTCCTGGATAATCTTTATGTCCTCGTCTCCGGATCTGGAACTACTAAGGTGGCCACGAAAGCTCTGCAACCCTGCTCAATCAACTTCCGTGCCCTCACTGCTGACACCACTACTCGACCTCCTCCGTCCTTCGTCCCCTAATCAGCACATCTGGTAGACCCTTCCTCGGGATCAGAATCTTCTTCTCCCAACACAAGACTAGCACATCATACCGTGACAGCCAATCCATCCCTAGTATGACGTCGAAGTCCTCCATTGGTAATAAGACTAGATCTGCCAGAAACTCCTGGTCTCCCGAAACAATCGTGGCATCAGGGAGGAAGCTCCCCACAGTGCCCACCAGACCCAGTGGTGTGTTGACTTCCAAAGTGGCAACCAACATCACAGGGGTATGGTCCAACACACTCGAAAATCGCTCTGAATTGAACGAGTGTGTAGCCCCACAATCAAAAAGCACTCTGGCTACCAAACCATCAACAAAAGCGTACCTTCCACCACAGTGTTGGCGTCCCTCGTCTCCTCTGCCTGGATGGTGAAAACTCGCCCGGTCCTTTGTCCCCGCTGAGGTGGTGCAAAAGGACGACGACCTCCGTCTCTACTCACTACTGGGGGTCTCGCTCGAGCACTAGACTCGCATGGTCCACTCGCACAATCTCTGGCATAATGACCCGGTTGACCACAACTGAAACAAACCCTAGAACGGGTCCCACACTCTTACCCTGGGTGGATCCTGCCACACTTCCTGTACGGCTCCGGCTGGCGTGCACCGCTCCCCTATAATCGGAGCCTCTTCCCTAAATTCCCGGCTAGTGGAACTCCTGGGTGTCCACTAATCTTCCCCTGTGCCCTCTAGGACTCCGCATAGTTTTCCTGATAGTCTTGGTATATGAGAGTTGCAAAGTTCACAACATCTGCCAGAGTCTGCGGCATATTGTTGGTCACGCGAGTATGGAGCTGCTTCCAAAGCCCCCCAATGAACTTCCTCGCTCTCTAAACCGGTGTCACACTGATCTCTGGACAATAACGCTCCAAGGCGTTGAACTTCCGAACGTAGGCAGCCAACGACATCTCCCCTTCCTCGAGGCTCATGAACTCCTCTCTCTTCTCATCCCTGACATGCTCTGGGAAGTACTGCTCATTTAATTCCCCGAGGAACTCATCCCAACTAACATCATTTCTGCCAGGAAACACCAATGCAGTCGTGGTCCTCCACCAGTTGGACGCCTCGCCGCCCAACACATATGTGGCTAAACCCACCATCCTCTCCAGCGGGCTCCCAATCTCCTGGAAGATCTCCTGGATCTTAAAGACCCAGTCCTCGGCAGCCTTAGAATCTCCTCTGCTATCAAATGCAGGTGGGTGTTGGCCCATAAAATGGTCTTGCATCGCTCCCACCCCTGCTGTCTCCTATCTGCCAGATTGACGCTCTAAAAGAACGCCCAATCTTTGCATAGTGTCGTAGAGATCTCGCCGCTCCTCGGCCCAATCTGTGGCTCCAGTCTCCTCACTGGTACTCTGGGAACGTGAGGAGGTCTCACGCGTCTCGGAGGCAACTACACATGAGATATTAGAATAGAAATCAGAAGACTATGCATGCATGCTCTACAAATACCAACTATCTAAATGACACCTAAGGTGGTTTCTTTGGACAAGTGCATCGGAACCGACCCCTATGATACCAATTTGTAACATCCACAACAGCGGAAGAAATTTAAATTTTTAACATAAAATAAAACATGAGGATATTACGGAAAAATATAGGCAAACGGTGCACCAACATATATACATAATATATATCTGATAGTTCAAGAGTATGATTACAACAAAAGATAAAGGAAAAGGTACATGTAATCACTAAAACCTCAAAATAAGGGAAAAAGGATCTAGCGCCAGACATGCTCCTCCTCAGTCACCACCTCCTAGCGCCACTCACGGCCTGAAATAAAACATGAACTTTGCCTGAGTTTCCCATAAGGAAAGCCCGTATGCCAAATGATGCATTGCATACATTGCATCATATGTCTTTCATTTAGATTACTTTTACATCAATAAATGCTACTAAGGTATGTGTTTAGTCTTATTTACAGAATACAGGGACCTAAATGCAATTTACCCACATCCCGAGCATAAATGCGTGCAAAAGATTCATTTCTATCATAAAGACCAAGTTCAAGTTTATCGGGTTACAAATGGAAATGTATTCAAGCATAAAAGCATTCAAGTCCTAATTGCAAAAAGAACAAGGACTTAAGCACAAAAGTAACCGGGGACTTAACTGCAAAAAGTCAAGGACCTAATTGCAAATCACGAGTAGCTTTTATTCTCTTGGAGAAAATATATAGAAAAATCAATGTATATCTCCAAATATGTGAAGGAATTAATCCGGAGTTCAAAAGAATGGAAAGAATCAATCCAGACGCGCAACGAAGGATCAAATCATACCATAAACATTCAACCAAAATCCGAACAAAATCAGGCCAGATTGTGCGGCGTTTCCGCTGCACCACACACACAATTTGCGGCGTTTCCGCCGCCCAAGCATCGATCCGTGTGCTCCAATTTCGTCCAGTCGTGTCTGGACACGTGTACTTTCCAATATTATACCTAGATCCCTTGTAGCAACTATAAACAGACCCGAGAACGATGTTAGAAGGGTCCTTAGTCTTTGGTGGTAG
This sequence comes from Triglochin maritima, assembly GCA_963682175.1. Classification (NCBI taxonomy): domain Eukaryota; kingdom Viridiplantae; phylum Streptophyta; class Magnoliopsida; order Alismatales; family Juncaginaceae; genus Triglochin; species Triglochin maritima. Next base: position 24,637,188 of record OY821774.1, on the reverse strand, counting down.
TTTTTATTCTTAATCTTAGTTTTGTATTCTTCTTTTCATTAATAAAATTCTGTCTTTTATTTCTTACTTTTAGTTTTCTTTTGTAATGTCTCAAGGACCCCTTCTTCCTCCCTCTATGAGTTTCTAACTCTTTCCAAAGGGTGGAGGTGACAGATTAGGGTGAAGAGAAGATGAATGAATGTTATTATTTTAATTTCGTGTTAGTATATTTTGATTACTTGAGTTTATGTTAAATCATTTATCATGTAATGCTTTATAACTAATATGATTTATTATAAGTTTCTAAATTCTCTAATCTAAACCTTAAATCTAAACCTCCACCCGACGGACTTCACATCTTTGTTCTTGTTTTAGTTTTAATTGTTCTTGTTTCTTGCTTTAGATAATTAAAATCCAAAAATCTCAAAACCCAATTATTTCTTCTCTCCTTCTTCTCCTTAATCGAAAATCACGAAAATAACAAATCTCTCCCTCCTTGTGTTCGACCCGTATTTGCCACGTCTTCATTGACACCGTGCACTTGCGGTATAAATTTAATTCTCATCACCAAACTTCTATCACTTAAATCAAACTAGACAACTACAAGCATGTATGGTATGAAAATGTAGTAAACAACTATCATCATCGCACTGGGCCTCAGGGAACTCTCTCGCAGCCTCAGAAGACACGAAAACAGTGACATGTCTCAAAGGTCCTCTAGCCCAACCCTCACACGTACCCCAGGAACCACAACCGGAAACATCCTCGGCAACAACACAACCCCTGGATCACTATCAGGCCGACAATGTCCATATAGTTGCCCTCAAAGACCGGGGACTCGTTGCCCTTAAAGTTGATCCGACGAACCACTCTCAGACCGATAATGTCCATACCGTTGCCCTCAAAGCGGATCCGACGAACCACTCTCAGGTCAACAATGTCTGTATCGTTGCCCTCAGAGGCCGGGGACCCGTTGCCTTCAAGCAGGTTCCACAACACCACAACACTGACGAACCACTCTCAGGTCGGCAATGTCCGTACCGTTGCCCTAAAAAGTTCGGGGACCCGTTGCCCTCAAGCTGGTTTCACAACACCACAACAACACCAAACTGCCCCAAATTGGTCGGACAAAAACACCACACTGGTCGACCGAATCCCTCTCCAGAGGACTAGCCCAATCGAAAAATCCGCCAACCGGTCGAACGGCATAGGGGACCCGTTCGACCAAAAACAACCAGTAAAATCCACTTCACGCACCAAAGAGCACCAACAGTCGAACAACAACATAAACAACGGTCGACCGAAACAAGACAGTAAATTCAGACTTAGAATTAATTATACCGGTCGACCAAACAACAAGAGGTCGAACAAACTTTAAGTTAAACTTAAGTCATTGGTCGAACGAGATCTTAGGGAGGTCGATCGTTTTGTGGTCTACACCCCCAACCGACTTAAAGCAGTGCTTTGGTCGAACGGCAAAGGGGACATGTTCGACCGAAACCCACCAGGCCTCCTTCTCTTCGCTCAAACTGCATAACCAGTCGACCACCCAAGGGTATCGTTCGACCGGTGCGAGTTATATACGCCAAAATTTCACTAGGACCGGTCGACCGTTACAGCGTAGAAATTTGTTGCGCGACCTCCAACGAGCCTTTTGGCCTACCGTGGACCACTCAAACACTCACACTAGCTTAGGTGATCATAGAAGTAAAGCTTGACATACCTTGAAGCCTTAAAGAAGCCTTTGAAGATCCAACAACGAGCTTTTCCCTCAAGAACCCAATCTCTGGCGAAAACCAACCATTCAACGATCAATCCAACTCCGAAAATGCGACCCCACTCCTTGCATGATCTTCTCCCGACCTCACCGGAGCTCCAGAAAGCCTTCGCGCACCGACCAGAGAGTGGGAGAGAGAATTGAGAGCCGAGTGTGAGAGAGAGGGAGGGAAAAACAAACCTTATATATATAAATTCTCCACTCAATCTCAGTCGTCCATCTCACCAACTCGAATTCCTCCCTAAACCACCACTAATCACGCCCAAAACATGATTAGTGCAAAACAAGGATTTATGATATTACAAAAAATGACTTTCCAACAGTTGCAATTGCAGTTAGAAAAGTTAAGGTCGATCATGGTAGTTAGTAAACCAAAGGATACTAAGTTTTTTTTTCTTGTCTTTATTTTCATGCTAAAGTACGAATTCCTTCCGACTCAAAAAAGTCATCAGAGTTCGTTATGTTAAATATATCTTGAGCTCGTCACAGAGTGCAATACACTTTATGTTGCAAAAAGTAATATGATACTATCCTGCCAATAAATTGGTTTTCGCATATCAAAAGTAAAGAATGAATTACATGGATCTAATGGAACATGCAAATGATTAATTTGGTATATATTTCATTGATACGAGTACGTAGTTCTTGATGTTGCATATCTATGTCCAAATAAAATTGTATCTTTGCTGCAAGAGACAGAGACGTATATAGGAAAACAAAGACGGATAATATTCCTTTCCATTGCACCTAATCAGAATTTTTTTGGTATTATGTCCTTGTTTGTTATCAAATATTTCACATAACAAAACAAAAAAACACAAATACATTCCAAATTAGTGATCAAACGTAAATGCCAGTCCAAGTCAAACATCATCGAAGTCAAAAATCACATTAAATGGTAAGTTTAAATGAATCATCAAGCATATCATTTGTTACATTAGTAATAATAATCAAACTAATTTTCTGAAGTAGACACCTCCTCCATCGCCAGCAACAGGATCAGCATGGCATGTCGCCAGAGGTGGCGTACAATTAGATCTCAAAATAAAATCCTATATTTAAGGAACAATTAAAACATTAGGTTTTGTAAATATTTTTCACAAATGTAAACTTCAACTGAAATAAGAATTACTGATAGATCTCCTTCTCTCTTGTTGTACAACACAACTTATGTTGTTGTATCCTCCTGACAATACGGAGTAGCTAGTCTACCTTTTGGTACTCTAACCACTCGGATTCGCAATTGCATGAAAATCATTAATGGTCAACAAAAAATGGTACTCATTCTAAAACATTCTTAGCATGTCATGAAATCGACTTAGCTATGTCAGCGGAGAGACAAACTTCGAAGTCTTGGTTTCACCACTTTTTTGACTACTTCGGATTGGTACTACTACGAGCTTGTTCTTCTTCCTCATCTTCCTGCTGTGTTTCCCAACGATATTCACCACAAACAGCATGCATAAGAAGAAGCATTTGCCATATTCTTCCATTATATTATGCAATTATTTTTACATGCATGTATGTTCTCAAACTCAAATCCTAATTGAGGATCAATTTTTTCGTTTCATAGAAATAGTTACGCAATGATCAGCTTCTTCTGGAGGAATTTATTTTAAGAATGTTAGGAGCTTCTTGAAAGAATTATCCGACCACTTACCAAAACACTTCAGGTGAAAAGCTTTAATGATAAAAGACAATGTTGTTCATCCTACTTTGCATCCAGGATAAAACTCTTGTCCCTTCCTTTACATATTCCTGAAATTGACAACATAATCAGTAATTGGGCCTTGATGATACACCAACATATAAAACATAGAAAATTGCATTCCTATTAAACATGAAAGCACCAAAAGTAACAAAAAATGATATGCTGGAGAAAATGAAACGCAGAACGACATGAACGAGATGAAAATGAGGAATCTAAAACAGTAAATCTAACGAAAACAAGAAACCAAAAGATAAACACCGACAGGACTTGACACTTACGTACGTCATAGTGGAAAAGGTCGGCGTTAGGCTTCTGGAGAGAGACAAGGAAGTGATTATGTAGGATTCTGATCCTAATCCTATCCTAATTGTGTTTTGTTGATGTTTAGGTGGTGATTAGAGGGTTTTGAGATGGACGGCTGGGATTGAGAGGGATGGATGGAGGGTTGTGATGGAGTGGAGAGGAGATGGGTGGTGGAGATTGAGTGGATTGGAATGGATGGTGGAGATGGAAGGTTGGGGAGATATTTAGAGGCGAGTTTCTCTCTCTCTTTCACGTCTCTCTCTCACTCTCGTTGCTCACTCTCTCTCTCTCTCTCTACCTCAGCAGTGAGCTCCGACGGGTGTTCGAGCTCTGGCGAGTGGGTGATCTCCGGACAGTGAGGAGCGGCGAAGGTGGTAGTTGGAGGTGAGTTCGTAGTTGTGCTAGACCGTTCCTTTTGCTTCGTTCCCTCTCCCTCAACCTAACTCGTGTGCTGGGGTTGTGGTTGTTTAGTGGAGGTCGTCGGAGGTGGATTCGTGAGTGTGGATCGTCGAGGAGGGGTGGATCGTCGTTTGGACGCGAGGTTCGTCGACGGATCGTGATTTGGGGAGGCGCACTCGTGGAGGCGTCGTCGTGGTTCTTCTAAGGTCTCTTCAGACCTTCCAGTATGTCAAGCTCACTTACTTAATTACCGTGAGTATTTGGAAGTCGACGGTAGGCCGTTCGGCTCGTCGCGAGTAAATGTGCAGCAGATTTCACTGCCTGATCGGTCGACCGGTTGGTGCAAACAGTCGACCGTTTGTGAAGAGAATTCGGGTTCTGCCTCAAATCGGTCGAACGATGCCTGTGGGGCGGTCGCCCGATTGTGCATTGGAGGCAAGCCTGGTGAGTTTCGGTCGACCGGGTCCCCTTTGCCGGTCGACCGTGTGCACTGTCTTAAGTCGGTTGGGGGGCGTAGACTATATAAACGGTTGATCGCTCTTTGATCTCGTCCGACCGTGACTTAAGTGGACTGAGTGGTCGGTTCGACCGAATGTGGTTTCGGTCGACCGGACTTGTGCGCTGAGCGTGAGGAACGCTCTGGTGGAATTCGGTCGACCGAGGTAAGCTCGGCGTTCGACCGGATTCGTGGGGAGTGTGAGGGATATTTCCCTGGACAGATTCAGTCGACCGAGATGTGCTCGGCGTTCGACCGAATTCGTTGTGGAGTTGTGGGATTTTGTTCCCTGGTGACTTTCGGTCGACCGGGACCCCTTTGTCGGTCGACCGATTGGTCGTTTTGTTCGTTGAACCGGGAGTTGACCATCTAAACGATCGACCGTCCCTTGATTTGGGTTCGACCGAACGAGTGTGGTGTTGGGAATCGGTCGACCGATGGAGTGCCGGTCGAAGTGGATTGCCCTGTATTTGCTTGATTCGGTCAACCGGGACTTTTGGTTTGGTCGACCGTTTGTGTCCTGTTTTGCACTATGGAGGTGCTGTTGTCATGGTCGTCCGTGTGGGGCGAGTTGTGGTGCCGATGTTCTTCCGGCAAGTGTGCTAGGTGCACCAGGGTTGCGGTGGTTGGTTGAGATTAGACCTGGAGCCCCGTAACCGTGTGTGAGCTTGGGATTGGCTGAAATAGGCCTGAGGCCCAGCTTGGAATAGTGGTGTTGCGGCGGTTGGTTGAAAAAGACCTGGAGCCCCGTGACTGTGTGAGAGCTGTGGTTGGTTGAAAATATACCTGGAGCCCAGCTAGTCTGTGCGGGGTTGGTTGAAAAAGACCTGGAGCTCCGTAGTGCGTTCGGGTTGGTTGAGAAAGACCTGGAGCCTGAGCAGGGACCGCGTGTAGGGGTTGGTTGAAAATAGACATGGAGCCCCTAGACGTTTGGGTTGGTTGAAAATAGACCTGGAACCCTTGGTCGTGTCCTGGTAGTTGTGGTTGGTTGAAAAAGACCTGGAGCCCAGCTTGGCGATGAGTGTGAGTCGCGGCGGTTGGTTGAGATTAGACCTGGAGCCCCGTGACTGTGGTGTGTGCGGCGATTGGTTGAGATTAGACCTGGAGCCCCGTACCTGTGGTGTGTGTTGTGGTTGGGTGAGAGAGCCCTGGAGCCCAGCCTGGCTGTGATGTTTTTCTTGTTTAGTAGAATTGCATGCTAGGGTGCCTTTTCATTTCATACATTAGAGTTTGGCATACGGGGTTTCCTTCTGGAAACTCAGGCATTGTTACACGTTTACTTTCAGGCCGTGATCGGCGTTAGGGGGGGGGGGGGTGGTGACCGAGGAGAGGAGCGCTGCTACCGGATCCAGCTTTCTCTCGGTTGAGGTCGTGTGATTACTGTTTCCTTTGTTTATGCTTTTGATGTAATCACAACTTTTGTATACTCTGATGTTCATATATATATATATTATATATGTTGGTGCACCTGTGTCCCTTTATTGCGTAATATCCTCTGTTGATTGAGTGTTTATAAATTTTAAAATTTTCCGCTGCTTTGAGGATGTTACAACTTGTTATCAGAGCGGTCGGTTCCAGTGTCCTTATCCAAAGAAACCACCCTTAGAGTTTTAGAGTCTGCATTTGTAACGCCCCCGATGTCGCGGGTACGCACACTGGGAAAGACTACAAGTGTCACGATCAGAGACCTCCGCGACGACTGAAGGAGTTACAAAAGAAAGACCAAGAACGACTCGACAATACGTAGAGAGATCATACATGGATAGACTAACATAAAACATGACTGAAAGGTGAGAGATTATCCATATATGGTAACAAGGTCAAATACATTACATCGAGTTCAAAAGGGAAATAGAACATAAATAATGCGGAAGCAATAGACAAACTGAAGAATCTGGTCGACGTGTCCCTCGTGTACAGAATCTTCGACTACTCGTCCAGTCTACCATGTAGGAATCTAAGTACCTGCAAGCACCGCATCAACATATGCGTGAGTTTTCTATAAAGAAAACCCAGTATGCCCCTGACCCAATCGGAGTTATAGGGAAGAATGCATGCAATCTATCTAAGACAAAAGCATCCGAAACAGAAACAGAAAAGCACATAATGCAACAGAAGGCTACGACTCCATAAGCCGTGCCAGTCGGCCGCACCCGAATCATTCCTCAATAGGAACCAGAACACCAGCCTCGCTGGTCGAAGGCGGTCACTCGACAGTGACCCACCGCTCGGCACAAAGCGGTGCGCCGGATAAGTGTCCCAATTCGCGGCAAGTGACCTACATGGTGTCATCGCGAACTTGGGAATACCTACCCTGAGACAGAATGGCAGCGCGCCTGCCCAGGACTTATCTTACGCCTGGCCTCCCAACGTGAAGGTCTTATGCGAATGGCCTCTCTAGCTAGAGGACCCACTCGTGGCCCGTCGGCCCAAAAACAGAATGTGCCCAAAATTATTAATCAGATTAAATGCGATGCAAGCTACTTAAGCATCTAAAATCTAATGTATCTATAGTGGATGGAGTGAGCTCAAGGAAAGGTATCCGGATACCCTCCTAACAGCCCCAAACAAAACAAAATCAGAACATCCCAATCAGGAATCAAACGAAACTCACAACAACAAGCAATCATAACCGGATCAGCAAATCAAGATAATAGATAATCGAGTCATCTACGGGTCATGATAAGAATGTTAAAAGGTCTGATATCCTAAGGGTCATACATAACCATATCATAACACTTCACTTCAGTAACATATAGACATGAGAGACGCAATAGGATGATGCATTACAACTAGATATATCAAAATCACACTCCACAATAATCGATAGCATGCATCCTTAATTTCAGAGTTTATATGCGATGATAACTGAAATCTCAGAGCATGATCAGAGTTTATATGGGTATGGATTACATGTATATCAGTAGGATAATCATGTTGGAACATGCATAAAATATCAGTAGACGATATAGATCTCTAAACTAGCATACATGCATGTAACGGGTTAATGTGTTGCTTTAGAACTTGACACAATCAGCACATGATATGAAAGAGCCCGATTACATTCATAAGTGCATGCATGACTACAACATCAGGAATACACACACATCAGATCATATAACCACATTATATCTGCTACTGAAACACAACAAGTCATATAAAGCAAAACACATTCAACACATAGAGCATGATAACTAACAAAAGACAAGCTAACAAGTTCAATCGACTTAACCCGATGCATGAGCCCTTGACCACTCCAACCCACGTGCTTAGAGTATCCCTCTCAGGCCGTCTATGGTGGGAGAGGGTCAGTAGAGATCCATCCAAACTGCTCAGCCCAACAACCGAGCAAGCTGATGCACATGGTGCACTAACCGCATGGCTAGCCCATTCAAGTGCATGCTGCTCAAACCGAGCTAGCCCATCTAGATCCCCCTCACCCCTAGCCTCCCTAGGGTTGTTCCACACCTTTTCCTGAACCTTGCCACCGTCTAGAAGGGCTGGACCAGCCAGCTGATCCAAACAAAGAGTCAAAAGGGTTGAAGACAAATCCTAGTCGGATCTTGTGTGCACCAGCCACACCCAACCAGATCCGTGTCCACCCCAAAACTCCACCCAGAAGAAACCTCATCACTCCTGGTCAGACCTCACCGGAGCTCACCGGAACCCCGGTCCCTCTGGCTGCCCCACAGCCAGCCCCATCTAGCACATGCTCCATGCGCACGCTAGAAGGGCACTCGGTTGTTGGTGCAACCGATTGCACCAACCACCAACATGGTGCTGGCTGGCCCTCCAGCCAACACCCCCTCCCACAAAACTCTTCAAGGGTCAGGAGCATACCTGAATTCACGAAAAACTTTGCCCGAGATTACCGGAGATCAGCCCACCCAGATCTTCATCTAGTTGCTCCCAGAAGATGCACTCTAGCTTGCTCCACTTGACTCGTCGGAGCTCCAACCACTAGCACACCGGAGAGGGACATGGAGAGGGTCTGAATTTCGTGGGTGAGGGAGTGAGAGGGTAGGAATGGCTTGGGTTGAGGGAGTTTTGTTTGCAAACAACCCTCCAACTTCCATAGGCTTCATGGCTATTCAAGTCACATTAAGGCATGCCAAAATGGCACCATTCCAAAGGCATCCAAAAGCCACGAAAATGCACATCCAAACCCTAATGCAACCCTTCCAATTCCATGCCACTTCAACACAATTTTAGTCCAAAACCGACCCTACACTCACTCGGGCCCAAATTGAGTCGATCGAGTCAAACAACCGCGCGCTCGTCCGATGTGTCGCACCCGATCGACCAACGAGAAATCTGATCAAATCAACTCAAACAAGCATGCCATAACACAATTTGACATTCCAAGAAGTCAATTATGCCTCACCGTGGAGAGTGGACTTATTAATATTATAGCAGGAGAGCGGGTCTTACAGCAGTAGTTCATGCATTCTTGGTTTTGATGTGTGCTGCTCTTTGTGTGTAGATGCCTCCGAGACGCGTGAGACCTCCCCCACGGGACCGTGATACCAGTGGGGATACTGGGAGTACGGACTGGGCTGAGGGGCGACGGATGCTCTATGACACAGTGGGTCGACTGGGAGCGATGTTGGATCGCCAGTCAGGCAGAGGAGAGCCAGCGGCGGCAGGAGCAATGCTCGACCGCTTTATGAGACAGCACCCGCCTACCTTTGATGGTAGAGGAGAGTCTGAGGCTGCGGAGGACTGGGTCCTGAAGATTCAGGAGATCCTTCGGGCGATTGAGTGCCCGCCTGAGAGGCAGACAGGATTGGCAGCATATGTGTTGGGCGGAGACGCGTCCAACTGGTGGAGTACCACATCTGCTGTGGTGTTTGAGGGCAGGACTGAGATCAGCTGGGAGGAATTCCTGCGGGAGTTCAACGAGCAGTATTTCCCAGAGCATGTCAGAGATGGGAGGCGAGAGGAGTTTATGGCTCTCGAGCACGGAGATGCGACCCTGGCTGAGTATACCTGGAGGTTCAACGCGCTGGAGCGTTACTGTCCGGAGATCTGTGTGACGCCGCTGCAGAGGACGAGGAAGTTCATACGGGGGTTGAGGAAGCACCTCCGTACTCAGGTGACCTACAGTATGCCGCAGACGCTGGCAGATGCGGTGAGATTTGCGACGCTCATTGATCAGGATTACCAGCAGAATTATGCTGAGGCCAGGAGAGCACCAGGGAAGGTCAGTGGACGTTCGGGTGCTCCGCTAGCAGGGAACCCGGGCAAGAGGCCCCGGATCGGAGGAGGTGGATCACGCCAGCCTGAGGCGTGCAGAGGTTGTGGTCGAGTTCACTCCGGAGAGTGTTGGGGCCGTGCAGTGTGCCACGAGTGTGGCAAGCCAGGCCACTTTGTGCGAGATTGTCCGAGTGGGCCAGGCGGGTCCAGCAGGCAGTCAGGGCAGCCGGCAAGTGGCAGAGGCGGAGGTCGCCGACCTTTTGCGCCGCAGCGACAGCAGGGTCAGAGGACTGGACGGGTCTTTACCATCCAGGCGGATGAGGCGAGAGATGCTAGCACGGTGGTGGAAGGTACGCTCTTTGTTGCTGGGTTGAGTGCGAGAGTGCTGTTGATTGTGGGGCCAAACACTCGTTCATTTCGGAGCGATTTGCGAGCGTGTTGGGCCATACCCCTGCGATGTTGACTGTCACGTTGGAAGTCAGCATACCCTTGGGTCTGGTGGGCATTGTGGGGAGCTTCCTTCCCAGCGCCACGATTGTTTCGGGAGATCAGGAGTTTCCGGCTGACCTGATCTTGTTGCCGATGGAGGACTTCGACGTCATACTGGGGATGGATTGGCTGTCCCAGTACGATGTGCGAGTTTTGTGCCGGGAGAAGAAGATTTTGATCCCAAGGAAGGGTCTACCTGATGTGCTGATCAGGGGGACGAAAGATAGAGGAGGCAGAGTGATTGTATCAGCAGTGAGGGCACAGAAGTTGTTGCTGCAGGGTTGCAGAGCTTTTGTGGCCACTTTGGTAGTTCCAGATCCAGAGGCGGAGAGATTGGAGGACATCAAGATTGTTCGGGAGTTCCCAGATGTATTTGCAGATGATGTCACTGGGTTGCCGCCTCATAGAGAGATTGAGTTTGGGATCGATTTGGTAGCTGGGACTACGCCGCCGTCGAAGGCGCCGTATCGGATGGCACCTGCGGAGCTGGCAGAGCTAAAGAGGCAGTTGCAGGATCTGATGGATACGGGGTTTATCCGCCCCAGTGTCTCGCCTTGGGGAGCACCGGTACTCTTCGTGAAGAAGAAGGATGGATCACTGCGGATGTGTATAGATTACAGGATGTTGAACAAGGTTACCGTGAGGAATCGGTATCCCTTGCCCAGGATCGAGGACCTGTTTGACTAGTTACAGTCAGCGCAGGTGTTCTCGAAGATTGATCTGCGATCCGGTTATCATCAGCTGAGGATCAGAGAGGCAGATGTGCAGAAGACAGCATTCAGGACGAGGTACGGGCATTACGAGTTTCTGGTGATGCCGTTTGGGTTGACGAACACGCCTGCAGCGTTTATGGATTTGATGAACCAGACGTTCAGTCAGTACCTCGACCGGTTTGTGATCGTCTTCGTGGACGATATTTTGGTTTACTCGCCAGATGTGGAGCAGCATCGAGAGCACTTGAGAGTTGTACTTGGCATTTTGCGGGATCATCAGTTGTATGCCAAGCTATCGAAGTGCGAGTTGTGGCTGAGCAGTGTCGCCTTCTTGGGACACATCATGTCAGGTGACGGGATTTCCGTAGATCCAGCGAAGGTCGAGGCCGTTACACAGTGGAGAGCCCCGACGAGTGTGGCAGAGGTCAGGAGCTTTGTGGGTCTAGCGGGCTATTATCGCCGCTTTATTCAGGATTTCTCGAGGTTGGCTTCGCCGTTGACGGCTCTGACGCGGAAGGGCGTCGAGTTCGTGTGGTCCCAGAAGTGCGAGGACAGTTTTCAGGAACTGAAGAGTGGGATGACGACTGCTCCAGTTCTGACACTTCCCAGTGGCAGTGGTGGTTTTCTGATTTACAGTGACGCGTCAGGTGTTGGACTGGGATGTGTACTTATGCAGCACGGGCAGGTGGTTGCATACGCACGGGCAGGCGGCAGTGGTGCACGCTTTGAAGACCTGGAGGCATTACTTGTATGGCGAGCGATTCGAGGTGTTCACAGATCATCAGAGCCTGAAGTATCTGTTTTCGCAGAAGGAGCTGAATATGAGGTAGCGCAGATGGCTCGAGTTGATTAAGGATTACGATTTCACCATCTCGTACCATCCGAGGAAGGCGAATTCGGTAGCTGACGCTTTGAGCAGGAAGGTGGAGGTTACTGCAGCAGGTCTTTGTATCGAGGAGTGGAAGCTGCTTGAGGCGTTGACCGAGTGGAGACCGTTCGCCGATGAGTCACGAGGTGTAGTGATCGCCGGGCTGAGAGTGGAGCCTCAGTTGGTCTCGAGTATTATTCAGGCTCAGAGTACTGATGATGAGTTAGCTGGGTTGCTGCAGTTAGCTGCCAGAGATGGATCAGACTTCAGTATAGGAGTTGATGGTGGGCTGAGGTTCAGAGGTCGTGTCTGGGTGCCGAATGGAGGAGATCTGAGGCAGGACATTCTGGAGGAGGCGCATAGATCCCGTTATTCGATCCACCCGGGCAGCACGAAGATGTTTAGAGATCTTCAGAGGAATTTTTGGTGGAAGAGGATGAAGACGGAGATCGCAGAGTTTGTTGGCAGATGTCTGATTTGTCAGCAGGTGAACATTGAGCACCAGAGACCTGCAGGGCCGACGCAGAGGATCGAGCTTCCAGAGTGGAAGTGGGAGCACGTGACGATGGATTTTGTCACCGGGCTGACGAGGACGAGAGGATTCCACGACGCGATTTGGGTTATAGTCGATCGACTGACCAAGTCGGCGCATTTCTTAGCTATCCGGACCACTCTACCTCTGGAGGGTCTAGCTAAGTTGTATATTGAGGAGATTGTCAGGCTTCATGGAGTGCCCGTGAGTATTATTTCATATCGAGATCCGAGGTTCACTTCCAGATTCTGGGGGAGTTTGCAGCAGGCCTTGGGGACTCGGTTGAAGTTCAGTACGACATTCCATCCGCAGACAGACGGTCAGTCTGAGAGGACCATCCAGACGCTAGAGGATATGTTGCGAGCGTGTACTCTGGATTGGGCAGGTCATTGGGATGAGCATCTGCCATTGATCGAGTTCGCCTACAACAACAGCTACCATTCGAGCATTGGGATGGCACCGTACGAGGCCCTGTACGGGAGGCCGTGTAGATCACCGGTATGCTGGAGTGATGTAGGCGAGAGACAGCTAGTTGGTCCAGAGATTGTGCGGATGTACTCTGAGAAGGTAGATGTGATAAGGCAGAGACTAGCGACGGCCCAGAGAAGGCAGAAGAGCTACGCGGATAGGCGTAGGCGAGAGCTGAGGTTTGAGGTAGGTGACCATGTCTTCCTGAGGATTTCACCATCCCGAGGAGTGATGAGGTTCGGGAAGAAGGGGAAGCTCAGTCCGAGGTATGTCGGACCGTTTGAGATTCTCGATCGGGTTGGAGAGGTCGCCTACAGGGTTGCGTTGCCGCCACAGTTTTCGGGTCTTCACAACGTCTTCCATGTTTCGATGTTGAGGAAGTACATAGCAGATCCTTCTCATGTGATTCAGTTGGAGGTTCCAGAGATCCGTCAGGATTTGTCTCTTGAGGAGAGACCGGTGGAGATTGTAGATCGGATGGAGCATAAGTTGAGGAGGAGGACCATTCCGATGGTGAAGGTCAGGTGGCAGCACCACAGTGAGCGAGAGGCCACTTGGGAGATTGAGGAGGAGGTCCGGAAGGAGTTCCCGGAGTTATTTGGTAAGCTTCAGTCTTAATTTCGAGGACGAAATTCTTTTAGGAGGGTGGATTGTAGGATTCTGATCCTAATCCTATCCTAATTGTGTTTTGTTGATGTTTAGGTGGTGATTAGAGGGTTTTGAGATGGACGGCTGGGATTGAGAGGGATGGATGGAGGGTTGTGATGGAGTGGAGAGGAGATGGGTGGTGGAGATTGAGTGGATTGGAATGGATGGTGGAGATAGATGGTTGGGGAGATATTTAGAGGTGAGTTTCTCTCTCTCTTTCACGTCTCTCTCTCACTCTCGTTGCTCACTCTCTCTCTCTCTCTACCTCAGTAGTGTGCTCCGGCGGGTGTTCGAGCTCCGGCGAGTGGGTGATCTCCGGACAGTGAGGAGCGGCGAAGGTGGTAGTTGGAGGTGAGTTCGTAGTTGTGCTAGACCGTTCCTTTTGCTTCGTTCCCTCTCCTTCAACCTAACTCGTGTGCTGGGGTTGTGGTTGTTTAGTGGAGGTCGTCGGAGGTGGATTCGTGAGTGTGGATCGTCGAGGAGGAGTGGATCGTCGTTTGGACGCGAGGTTCGTCGACGGATCGTGATTTGGGGAGGCGCGCTCGTGGATGCGTCGTCGTGGTTCTTCTAAGGTCTCTTCAGACCTTCCGGTATGTCAAGCTCACTCACTTAATTACCGTAAGTATTTGGAAGTCGACGGTAGGCCGTTCGGCTCGTCGCGAGGAAATGTGCAGCAGATTTCACTGCCTGATCGGTCGACCGGTTGGTGCAAACGGTCGACCGTTCGTGAAGAGAATTCGGGTTCTGCCTCAAATCGGTCGAACGATGCCTGTGGGGCGGTCGACCGATTGTGCATTGGAGGCAAGCCTGGTGAGTTTCGGTCGACCGGGTACCCTTTGCCGGTCGACCGTGTGCACTGTCTTAAGTTGGTTGTGGGGCGTAGACTATATAAACGGTCGACCGCTCTTTGATCTCGTCCGACCGTGACTTAAGTGGACTGAGTGGTCTGTTCGACCGAATGTGGTTTCGGTCGACCGGACTTGTGCGCTGAGCGTGGGGAACGCTCTGGTGGAATTCGGTCGACCGAGGTAAGCTCGGCGTTCGACTGGATTCGTGGGGAGTGTGAGGGATATTTCCCTGGACAGATTCGGTCGACCGAGATGTGCTCGGCGTTCGACCGAATTCGTTGTGGAGTTGTGGGATTTTGTTCCCTGGTGACTTTCGGTCGACCGGGACACCTTTGTCGGTCGACCAATTGGTCGTTTTGTTCGTTGAACCGGGAGTTGACCATCTAAACGATCGCCCGTCCCTTGATTTGGGTTCGACCGAACGAGTGTGGTGTTGGGAATCGGTCGACCGATGGAGTGCCGGTCGAAGTGGATTGCCCTGTATTTGCTTGATTCGGTCGACCGTGACTTTTGGTTTGGTCGACCGTTTGTGTCCTGTTTTGCACTATGGAGGTGCTGTTGTCGTGGTCATCCGTGTGGGGCGAGTTGTGGTGCCGATGTTCTTCCGGCAAGTGTGTTATGTGCACGAGTGTTGCGGTGGTTGGTTGAGATTAGACCTGGAACCCCGTAACCGTGTGTGAGCTTGAGATTGGCTGAAATGGGCCTGAGGCCCAGCTTAGAATTGTGGTGTTGCGGCGGTTGGTTGAAAAAGACCTGGAGCCCCGTGACTGTGTGAGAGCTGTGGTTGGTTGAAAATAGACCTGGAGCCCAGCTAGTCTGTGCGGGGTTGGTTGAAAAAGACCTAGAGCTTCGTAGTGCATTCGGGTTGGTTGAAAAAGACCTGGAGCCTGAGCAGGGACCGCGTGTAGGGGTTGGTTGAAAATAGACCTGGAGCCCTTAGACGTTTGGGTTGGTTGAAAATAGACCTGGAGCCCTTAGTCGTGTCGTGGTAGTTGTGGTTGGTTGAAAAAGACCTGGAGCCCAGCTTGGCGACGAGTGTGAGTCGCGGCGGTTGGTTGAGATTAGACCTGGAGCCCCGTGACTGTGGTGTGTGCGGCGGTTGGTTGAGATTAGACCTGGAACCCCATACCTGTGGTGTGTGCTGTGGTTGGGTGAGAGAGCCCTGGAGCCCAGCCTGGCTGTGATGCTTTTCTTGTTTAGTAGAATTGAAAGCTAGGGTGCCTTTTCATTTCATACATTTAGAGTTTGGCATACGAGGTTTCCTTCTGGAAACTCAGGCATTGTTGCACGTTTACTTTCAGGCCGTGATCGGCGTTAGGGGGGGGGGGGTGGTGACCGAGGAGAGGAGCGCTGCTACCGGATCCAGCTTTCTCTTAGTTGAGGTCGTGTGATTACTGTTTCCTTTGTTTATGCTTTTGATGTAATCACAACTTTTGTATACTCTGATGTTCATATATATATATATTATATATGTTGGTGCACATGTGTCCCTTTATTGCGTAATATCCTCTGTTGATTGAGTGTTTATAAATTTTAAAATTTTCCGCTGCTTTGAGGATGTTACAGATTAGCTCGGACTTGGCACTTCGTTCCAACCGTACCGTACCCGCGGTCCCTTGGCGGACCCAATTCTTTGCATATATTGAATTCGTCAATCGCAGTAGCACCTTCAGTTATGTTATTCAACAACCCCTCTATATCGTCAACATCCTCCATGCCAATTTTCATCGACGCGACTTTAGTTTCATCCATATTTAATGTTGCCTCCATAATGTAGTTGCTTCGACTAATTGTCTCCCCATGATAAACCCAAACGTGATAATTTAGAATAAAACCATTACTGATAACATGTTCGACAATGACTTCTCTATTCAACCAATAGGTGCGGTATTGTTACACTTCATGCATGGATGAACAATTTCTTCATGAGAGAAAGGCTAAATCCTAGAAATGTTTTAATTGCTCGATAAATCTAACAACACTTAAGACAATGCTTCCTAAACCAGCAACCTGGTTAGCAATATCAAACTATATAATTATCTCCTAAAGTCAACAATTTGTAGAAAAATTGGCATAACATCTCTTAAAGTAACATAATTTCTTGAAACTTGTTACCAATCTCATATTTCCAATCATGCTGTCAACCCATTACCCCAAATACTAAACAAATCAGTGAGAGGATCAATGACCCTACAATTATGAAGTTACATATAATGCAACTAATCATTCTACTAATGATGCTTAGCGGAACTCAAAGAAAGACAAAATATTGAATAAGCAAACCACAAATGATACAACATATTTTATAGAGGTTTGACATCCTAACCGGCTCATACTCCTTTTTCATGCCCCGCTTTGCCGTTGAGCCCACTTAGATTTCTGTTATGGGCCGAGATTAAGTATTATTTACAATGTAAACAACTAGACATCCCTTGTGTCTCTTGGATCTGCTCTCACAAACCAAGAGGGAAGCGTTCCCGAATCTTCTACAAACTTGGGTGATTCTAGGATATGGAAAAGAGAATCACAATTATACATTATAATACTTGAGCATGGGTAGGATACAGAATAGATGCCTAGAGGTAAAGTTAGGTTCTGAGTGTTGAAACGAGAGCTAGAAGGTGATAGGAGATCAATGGTTTTAGTGTTATGTCCCTAAACCCGATTAGGGGTTAATAGTGATTAAAGGAGGGGTTTGCATGGGGAAGGAGTGGAGCACAGTGGTTTGCAAGGGAATGGAGGAGTTTAGGGTGTGTAGGTGATGGTGGAGGAGACGGGTTACTGTAGACGAGGAGAGGGTTGTGTTGGGTTGGTTTGTTTTAAAACGAAAATCTCTCTCTCTCTCTCTCTCTCTCTCTCTCTCACTTGCACTCTCTCACTCTCATTCTCTTCCATTTCCAGCACAGTAGAGGAGGAGGCTCCGGCGTGAGGCGTGCGGAGGCGATCGTGGGAGGAGGATCACCGGAGGTGACGACGTGCGCGAGCGGAGCTTTGGCGGTTTCGTCGTCTTCTTCGAGGTATGCCGGCTTCTAGTGTGTTTTGATGTTGCTCACCCTCGTGGGAGGGTTTTGTTGGTCGGTCGGGGGAGGTCGGAGACCTCCCCGACGGCGAGTTTGGCTAAAACCTTGGCTGGCGCATGGTTGAAGACGACCAATGGTCGACCGAATGTAGTGTATTTTGATTTCCTGGTTGTTTTCGGTCGACCGGTTTCTTGTGGTCGGTCGACCGGAACTTAAGTGTAATGGATTTTTATGCTCGTTTGCGGTCGACCGTTATATGACTTAGAATTGCTAGGATGCCCTGGTAGATTTCGGTCGACCGAGACGCCTAAGTCGGTCGACACATAGTTTTGAATTGATGTTGACCAGACTCCGGATTTTGACCTCGTATTGGTCGACCGGTTTTAGATCAACGGTCGACCGTTGGGACTTAAGTTTTGCGCAAAGAGTTCGACCGTTACAGACTTTCGGTCGACGGATTCCCTTGAGGAAGCGGTCGACCGGGTTGCCTCTTTCGGTCGACTGTTTTTGCACAAGACTGATTTTCTGGTCCTGTTTAGGATGCCAACTCTGTCCACGGAAACCCATGTCCTCGCCTAGTGCGTGAGACGGGAGGTGACGGTGGGCGCATTACGCGTGCCTGCCAAGGGACCGCCGTGTTGAAGAGTGTGGGTGTTCGGGACGTGTCACCTCCATTTATGGATCGTGACTAATATGATGGATTGATTGGACCGTCCGATGTTGTGCCGGACGTATTGATGGACCACCGATGTTGTTCCGGTGATGCCGTTGATGTTGTTCCGGCGATGATGATTGATGGCCGATGTTGTTCCGGCTATGTTCCTCAGATGGGCACCTACTGAGATGATGATTGATGGACCGACCGAGCAATGGCTCCGTTGGTGTGGTTTCAACCACGAACTTACAGATCTGTTTCTTATGGTACGGACTTGGAGGATGATCCTTGCCGAACCCCATGATTAGTGTATCCGTGTGTGGGGAGTGTCACGTCATGTTCCGTTAGACCGTATGTGCCTACGGTAGGTCTCCTTGGGAGACCCGATGATGATTGTCGGACTGATGTCCTGTGTTACCCTTCGTGGGAACTATTTCCTTAGTGTTGATGACATGACATGCTACTAGTATGATAAGATCATTTGTGCTACTGCATGCATATAGGTGAGCTTGGCATAGGAGGTTTACTTATGGAAACTCAGGCATTGTTGTTACATCTTTTTCATTACCGCAGTAGGTCCAGTAGGGTGGTGATCAGCGGGCGTGCGCATCTTGGGATCAGATTCTCTCTTTCGGACCACTGAGGTCGACATGATTACTTTTATCTCCCTTTGTTGTTCAGTTGTAATCATGTATCGTTTTGACAAACTCTGATATAATATGGTGCACCGCTTATATATATGATGAGAAGTAACAATCCCGTCTTTGATTATTGGTCTCTGATGTTTTATTAATGATTTTTTAAATTTCCGCTGTTTCCGGATATTACATCTAGACTATCCAATTTTAATCCAAGTAATGATGCACAACAGAAATTAAGACAAGAAGTAGAACAAGCAAACCACAAATGCCATCGGTTTTTTATTGACCATCGACACCTCAACGAGCCCTAGTCCTCTTCTACAAGACCTTCTCAACCCTGAGCCCTACTTGAGTCTACATTAATCTCATGTCCATTCCGGGCCGAGATTAAGCCTTTACATAGCAAGCTCGCGAACAGTCCTCACAAAACTGGATTCTTGATTCTCCTGTCATAACCTGAGAGGGATATTCCTTCTCGAAGCTTTACAACCATAGTAATTCTTGGATAAGGAAGTTGGAAGCACAATAACACTTTATACTTGATCACACTTTAGTGGGAGATGGAATGGATGAACACAAGTAACAAAGTTTAAGCTTGAGTGGGTGGAATGGAAGTTTGAAGGTGAAGAAGGTTTCACTCTAAGGAATGGAACAATACAGGTGTAAGAGATGTCTAAAACTAAGGGGTGAAAATTTATTTATAAGCTCTCCTGATCATATAGTCGTTGGGGGCAAAGAAAAAGTGATATGTAAAGCAACCGATCAGGCTAGAGAGTAACACAGAAATTTTGTCTGTACAACAATAGGCTAACCGTTAGCTTCACCATTCGATTGTTGACTTAAAACCTTAAGTCAACATTCGGTTGGTTGGCATACCGGTCAATCGAACACATCTGAAACTTGGAGTGAAAAATTTCTGATTTAAGAATGGATCAATCGTTCAAGGTAAGAGGTCGACCGTTTAAACCAATCCATGAGTAAAAAATTTGGTGAATTGAATGGTCAGACCGTTCAAAGAACCAGTCGACCATTTGGTCACAAAGGAGAAGCTCAAGTTCTAAATTAGCCGTTGGAAAAATGACAAAATGATTTCTTTAACAATAAAGGACAAAATCTACAATCGGTTGATCTAAATGGAGAATCGGTCGACCATTTGAAGTGAAGAATCACTTAAGTCAACGATCGAACCAATAGAATGGGAAGTCAAACGTTTGAGCATGATCTGCACACTATGAATTTAAGTCTATTTGGGTCAACATTTAGGTTGTCAAAAGAAGTCCAAATGATGTGAGCTTATTTGTGTGGCTTCTAAACGGAACCTATATGTTGCTAAAGACTCAAATAAAGATAAAATTATATGTCTTCAATAGTTTGTTTACACGTCCGGACTTTAATCATTTTCCTCAGATCAACTAATAAGATAAGAATATGTATAATCCAAGTATATGAGTAATGCATGGAATATGTTTGACCCAATATGATTGTGATTAAGATTAGGTTGATTGAACATCAAAATTAACATGAATAAGAAATTGGTAGAAGTGTATATAGTTTCTCTCTATGTAATGGGACAAATAAAGATTATTAGGCTTGTAAGAAACAAACAAATGAATCCTATTTATAACCTTTCAAGTCCATATAGCCGTTTGAGAAAGTTGGGAGTAGGTAGGAAAGCAAGTGAGTGAAATGCATGTGCAGGACGACAGAATATGCTTACTCATTTCATGATTCTTTTGGCCAATCACTTGGGCACTTAAGTCAGTGTTGGATCGAAAATATCACTGCTCGAACCGGCAGATAGAACAAAACTTAAAGAAATATGCTGGTTTGAAACTTTTGCTCATAGAAAGCCAACGGTCGACCGTTATATATATATATATATATATATATATATATATATATATATATATATGAAAATTTGTCGTTCGGCAAATTGTACACTCCAAAAAATCAAATAGAATTGGCAACGATCAAATAGTTTTGGGTAGTTCTACATAAGTGGGTTTTTGGTATTTTGGTCGAATATGGGCTCAATTAAGTGTCAAACGGGTGTCTCACTGCTGGAAAAACCTACTATAACGTCAACATTTCACATCCGATTTAAAAAAACTGACGTGAAAGGACCTTATCACGTCGGTTTTTCTAAAACCAACGTGAAATACTAATATATCACATTGGTTTAGGAGAAACCGACGTGATAAAGAACTTCTCACCGTGTTTTCATGTCAGTTTCTAACAATTAACGTGTTGGCTTTGTTTTTTTAGTCCACAACCCTAGCCGACATACTTCTCCAACCCACCCTTTGTTATATGAAAGTAGATGTCTGCTTTCTCTTCTTCCTCTACCACTCCCTCTTCCTCACCCTCCTCTTTGCTTCCGCCCTGCGCAAACCCCTATGGGTCCCCTCCCTCTCCTCCCTGAGTGTGATATGGGCTGTGGGGGAGAAGGTGGTCGTGGTGGGGAGGATCGAAAGGGAGTTGGGGAGGGAGAGGGCGGAGGTGAGGGCGCTCGGGAGGTGTGTCATGGAGTTGAGGATGAAAGGCGGGAGTTATGATTTGTCGAAGGAGGTGGTAATTGCGAGGAAGGTGAGTAGTTCGAGTGTGGAGGTGAGGTGGAGGGTTGTGGAGTGGGTTAGGAGGAATTTCGTCACCATCGTCGTTGGTATACTGGACCAGTAAAACCGACGTGATATGGTAAAAAAACCGATATGAAAACCCCTTTTTCCAGCAATGATTTTTATCAGAATTGATTCTACAGATGTTCAATGGTGTGTGTAGAGGATCCTAACACCAATTTTCTCTAGTTCACATAAGTTCCCTAAGGTCTCAATTAGTAAAGTTTGATTACAAGTCCTGACTTTTATCCATATTCTTCTTGAGTCTTGATCACTTATTGAAGTGAGAATATGCAAAATACAAGTATACGTGCAATGCATGGAATATGTGTGATCAATTTGATCGAGATTAAAAGGAGGTTCATCAAGCATCAAAACTAACATGATTAAGGTCTAAAAGTCAACAATAACTAGTTGGCCATAGTAAATCTTAATTTCCATAGGTAGGTAACTACGATTCAAACTTTTGAAAGAATTGGGTACTAGACGGCTCGCTCATTCTTCCCGTATTGTTGGCCACACACTCCTTCCATGAATGTCTTACGAACAAAGAGAAAGAGGATGAAAGGTTTCCCTAAAACCGGAGGGACAAGTATGGTTGGGTATGTCAGATATCTTTTGACTGTTTCAATGACCCATTGGCAATCGTCGTTTGACCCTTGAAATGCATTCTTATTGAGAAGCTTATAAATTGGCTTGCAAATGGGGTGATTTGAGCAATGAAACAATTGATATATTGTATTTTTGCCCTAAGAGACTTAAGATCTCATTCTTGGTCCCTGAAGCAGGCACCTCGATGATTGCATTAGTTGCAGTCAAATTGAATACCTCATTGCGTAATGATGTAGTCAAGCAGCTTCGCAGATTTGGCCCTGAAAGCGCATTTTTCCAGTTAAGCCCAAGCTTATAGTTCTCTTTGCATGTAAATAGGTTTTCCCAGCATAAGATGTGAACTTCTTCCTTCTTGGGCTTGGCAATAATGTCTTTGACATACATATCAATTTCCTTATGTATCATATCCTGGAATATGGTAGTCATGCCCTCTAGTATGTTGCTTCAACTTTTTTGAGTAAAATGACATGATTCATTAGATCAAGGTGCCTCAAGGCGTGATGACAGTAGTTTTCTCCATGTTTTCATTAGCAATTTGATTTTACTTTAGCAGTCCGATTAACGCCTCGTAAAGGCTTAGGATCATGTCTTGGCCTATCTGAAAGGTACAAAGGTACTCCAATGCCCTGTATAATAATCCAAACATAATAGAAAAAAATAAAAAGATGAAACAAAAACCCACAGAAATGGTAAACGTGAAAAGCAAAAACTTGTTCCCCAACAATGGCACCAAAACTTGTTGGAGATGTGAAGTTCAAAACCACAAGTGCAAAACAAAGTTGAAATGGTGACAAGTACGGATCGTGTCCACGAGGAGCGAGTGTGGGTCGTCGTCAACCATACTATAGTGTGGGAAGCAAATGAATGTTGTGTATTGGAATTAACTAACTAATGCAACGAGTTACTGAAATGAACCTAATATGAGTAGTCCCATAAGAGGTGGAGAATGCATGAAAAAGTATAGATGTGTGATACATGTGTGTGTACGTACAATTAAGTCTTAATGACATGCATACCATGGAAATCCATGAAGACCAAAACCTTAAGTGTCTCTACATTGATTAAGATTTATCGACATCACTAAAACATACAAAACACTACTTAAGATAATGCTAAAGATAACCACAAACTTACATGTCAATCTCATCTCTTTCTTCACTCCAATCTTATCCTCATATTATCATTCCCCATAAAGTTGACACACTAACCAAATTAAGCATGTGCTAACCATTAAGACCATTAAAACATCAAATGCAAGAGTAGGAAACCCATCAAAATGACTATGAAAATTATTTGAAGCGTGAAGATTAAGATTAAAACACACATAAATCTAACAACATCCACACTTCACATCATCCTCCACCCCCCAATGGGGATGGATTACTCACTAATCATCATGTTAACAAAGAAAACAACAAAGTTAAAACACATGAATAAGTTGAGAAAACTAAATCAAACCAAGACAAGAATGTAAGTAACAACGGATTAATGAAAGATGATAACAAATGATGTTCTCCTCCTCTCCTCCACTACTCTACTAAGCAAGAAAATAAACCTAACATAATGAGGATAAAGAAGAAGAAGAAGAAGAAGAAGAAGAAGAAGAGAAATGGAAGGGTTACAAGTGTATTTATAGAAGAAGAAGAAGAAGAAGAAGAGAAATGGAAGGTCTAGATTACTCAAGGCATAATCGAGCGACTGCAAATCAGATCTGGATGTTCCGGCGTGCTTCTACCCAAATACCCAACCCACTGGAGAAATTCAGACGTCAATCTCCCAATTGGATCTATAGTGACGGATTTGAATCCATTATGGGTGGATCAATTAAGTCGGATAAGCCCCAAATTTTATCAACAACTTACGTTCCCCAATTTAGCACGTGGAGTGCACCTAGAGTCGTTGGTGCGATCATGTTTCATGAAAATTTACTCCTCAGGCTCATGAGATTTCAGACTTTTGCGACCGACATATTTTCTTTTCGATCAGGTCCCTCTATGTTTTCACCTAAGTCATTCCAGACTTGCAATCTGATCCTTGAGTATTACAAATAGGTCCAAAAGATCTCCAAATCAGTCAGTTCTTCTTGCATTTAACTCATTTTTGCTTCATTTCTCTTCTTTATTACCTAAACCCTCAAAGGTAAGAAAACAAATACCAGAATGACACAAATATGGGGTAAAATAAAAGATATATAACATAAATGTATTGTATGATATGTTACTAATTATTAGCACCCCAAGGCATGACGAGGGAAGTTTTCTCCATGTCGTCCTTAGCAATTAAATTTTGCTTTGGCAGTCCGATTAGCACCTTGTAGAGGCTTAGGATCATGCCTTGGCCTATCGAAAAGGTACAAGGGTGCTCTAGTGCCCTGATGATGATTTATTTTCTATCCTTAGGTATGTAGACATTTAGCTCGGTGCTCTCCTCGTCTCGTCTCATTTTGACGAATTTTTCTTCTTTCTCTTCCACAATTTCAATTTTTTTGGGGTTTGTCTCGTCGAAACGAGTTATTTTCCTAGAGTCTGACGAGAGTCGTCTATGCTTTTTTCTTCTTTTTGTTTCCCTTTTTATTTTTTTGAAATTTCATAACAATGTAGAGGTTGTTTGTGATTTCTCTAATGTGGAAAGTTGAAACCAACTCCCGAACTAAGGATTCTAGTTCAGTTTTTTTAGTGCCCTAGAGAGCACAAGGTACCATAGACTGTGGGTGCCTTTGGTGAGCTTTTTATAAGACAAGGGGCGAGGTCTTCTCCTTTACTAATTATTTGTATTGACATGTCGACGATTCTTGTTAATTTCTTAGCTAGGCTAGGATCCTCTTCTTCATCCTAAAGTTGTGTGAGCATTTATTTACTTGTGTGGTTCACGGGTGGAGTTTCGTATGGTATGGAATCCAGATCGAGCAACGACAAAATTGAATTTGCTGACACGCCATCAAACTTGTATTAGAAGTAACTAGAAAAACATAAATAAATACTTTTCAATAAGTGTCATAAAAAAGTACGCTTTAATCACACTTAACGGTGATTTTTATGACACTTGTAATGAATTGTCATGGAAAAGAGATTTTGATGACACCTACAAAAGAATGTCATGAAAAATAAGGTTTTATGGACATTTAAAAAGAAGTGTAATGAAAAGAGAGGCTCTAAGGACATTTACATAGAAGTGTTATGAAAAAAAGATTTTATGGACACTTGCCTGAAAAAATCGGTGTAAGCGGGCTGGACGAGCTTTTGCCCCACCGCTACCCGCCTCTCATAAGTTAAGCGGGTAAGCGGGGCGGGTCAAAAATAAAAAAATCGCTACCTGCCCCGCCTAAAGGTGAAATAGGTGGGGTTGGGCGGGGCGGGGCATTTTCAATTTAATGATGTAGTATAATTTCTTTTAAATAATAACATGGATCATGTACCATATGAAATTTGACCGGCTACAACATTGAACATATTAGACATTTTCTTTTATTAAAAATAAAGTATTTTTGGTGCTTTACATACAAAAATTGTTCCATCTTGAAGAATATTAACCAAAACCACAAAGTCGACCCAAATTAACTTAACTACACAAAAGGTCAAGACTCAAAACCAACAAAAAAAGTTCAAAAAAGTTTTGAAATGTGGAATTGTGCCACTACAATAGAAGACCTTATACAAGAATTATGAATATCTTAAACTATATGGGTTATGCGAGGTGGATTGCAAGAAAACCACAGCTCGCCCTGCTTATTAGTCGGGTTATGCGGGTGACGGGTTGACCGGTAAGATTTTTCTATTTGCTACCCGCATTAAGCGGAGCGGGGCGAGTTTGCAGGTCAAACCCGCCCCATTTACAACCCTATGAAAGATGGAGACTTTGATGACACTTGTAGAAATGTAATTAAAAAAATTCTTTAATAATACTTGTACAAAAATGTCACGGAAAGTCGAGTTGTGAAGACACTACCAGAGAAGTGTATGAAAAGATGGCCTTAAGAACATTCAAAAAGAAATATCATTGAAAATTTTAGTCTGATGACACCTTTAAAGAAGTGACATAGAAGCATAGGCTTAAAAAAACTTTTGTAGACACTTTCATTAGGAAGTTGAAAATGGAATGTTTAGTTTTTTTAAAAATAATAAGGTTGTTGTTTTGATTACGTATACAAATTAGTACAACATCACAAAGCCATTAAAAAATCACTTTGAAAAAATTGTATATCTCAAAGATTGTCATGGGAAGTGTATCTTTGAAATATTGAAGAAATAAATTTCTTACAATTTTTATTTAAGAACTTATATAAATATTATAATATACGTATAGTAATAGTTTAATATATAAATAAGTCTAGTAATGCAATTGATATCCAAAACTATTTGTAAACTAATCTTGATCCAACCAATATTAATATATTAGTAATATATATTTAGTAAGCATAGTAAGTTACAAAACATTCAAAGTGTTGTAGTGGTTATTCGAGATACTCATAAGTGACGTAAAAGGTTTTATGACACTTTTCAAAGAGACTAGATAGGATTTCATGTCACGTTTAGGTAAGTAATATCTTAGGTCTGCACTTTCAATAACACGAACATAGAAGTCACTTTTTTCTAGTGAAATTGCAGGTCTTCGATGACACTTTCTAGGTGTCAATAAAACTTTTTTTTAGTATTGATGATCACTTCTTTAATCGCTCTCATAAGATTTTTGTGTTTCTTAAGGCAGTAGCTAGCGGAGTGGATTCTTATGGAGATTAATTAGGTGAGAGGGATGGCTCGGGTTATGGTACGATGAGGATGTATGGTGCATGTAGCTAGACCGACTCCAAGTGGTCATTGTTCTACGACGATATGATTTCCTTCTTTCCATTTCCCCAAGACCTTGCTTGGGTTTGCCAGTTCAAGATTTATAGGAAGTTACAACACAGTGAACTTCTGTACGAGAGGTACCAGTTGAGCGCTTACCTCCTATGGGTGGTATACATGGTATACGTTGGTGCAGGCGAAACTTTAATATGTAGCGCTACCTGTTCATGTGTCGGGGAGGTATTGGATCTCTTTCCCTCTGATATGTGGATAGTTGTGCTTCTCTCACCGTGTACTGTGACTATGTCGCCCTCATGGTCGAACCTTAGCATTTGGTGGTGCAAGGTGGACTGGATGACACCTTGCGAATCAATCCAAGGTCTCCTTAGTGGAAATTTTTGAATGATATTAGAATGTCGACCATGATGACTTTATTTAGATGTCAGATTATTAGGGGGTTTTTTGTTAGTTGAATCTCAACATCACCTAAAGACTCCTAGCAAACATTGTCAAAGGCTTTGACGCTCCGGGTTGATGGTTTGAAAGTGGGGGTATCGATCTCTAGCTGAACGGTCGTCCTAAGAGGACATACATTGGGACTACATCCATTTTTTCTTAAGATGTTGTGTAATTCGAATTCCCCGTATTCGGGAATGATATTCAATTGGTGGTTGTGGTCTCTTCGATCCTTTTTGTTAGACACTAACCCATTAAGATTATTGTTGGGTATCGTGAACAGTGGTCTGCATGGGTTGGAGGCGGGAATAGTGTGTGTGTGGGGGTAGGGTGGCTGGATTGGATTGGTGATGGATTTGGTGAGATTGGGTTTTGGGTTGGAAGAAAAATGTTGGGTTTCTTCTTCCTTTCTTCTATTCTTCTTCCATTCGTTCCACTCCTCACTCCACCTCCGACTCACCTATTCTTCTCCTCAGTTCCCACGTCCACCGTCGAGCGAAGCTCCGGCCAGCAGCAGAAAGGAGTTAGAGGAGGAACGCGACGCGCACGAGACTCAGGCGGCTGCTGAGGAGGGAGTGTAGTTTGGACATCCAACCTTCTCCGATGATCACACACTTGAGGTATGCCGACTTCTAGTATGGTTTTGTTGTTCCCCACGTTGGTGGGAAGTTGTGGTCGGTCGTGGGAGGTCGGAGACCTCGCCAGCGACGAGAAACGGCGTAAAATCCTCGGCTCGTGCGTGGTTGCTGTCGACCAACGGTCGACCGGTGCCTTCGGGCGGTCGACCAGTTTAGTGTTTTTGCCCAACTTTAACCAACACCGGTTGAACGATGCCATTGTGGCGGTCGACCGGTTGCTTGTGTGCTGGTGAGTTGGGGGCTTCCTGTTAGTTTTTGGTCGACCTTTCTCTGTTTTTGGGTCGACCGGAACTTAAGTGTACTTGATGTTTATGCATGTTGTTCGACCGATTTATGTATATTGTTCGACCGTTATATGACCTAGATTATTAGGATGACCCTGGTAGTTTTCGGTCGGTCGGGACCCCTGAGTCGGTCGACCGAATAGACTTGTTGATTTTGACCAACTCCGGATTTTGACCTCGTGTTCGGTTGACCGGTTTTAGACTGTTGTTCGACCGTTTGGACTTAAGTGACGCGCAGAATAGTTCGACCATTGTAGACTTTCGGTCGACCAAACCTATTGGGGACGGTCGACCGGTTCGGCTTTTTTGGTCGACCGTTTGTCTGCAGAACTGAATTCCTGGTCTTGTGTTGTGTCAACTCTGTCCATGGAAACTCGTTTCCTCGCTGAGAGCGTGAGCCGGGAGGTGACGGCGGGCACGTGCTCGTGCCGCCCGGGGACCGTCGTGTGGAAGAGTGTGGACACTTGGGTCGCACCACCTCCGTGTTGGACCGTGGTGTGACATGTTGTTGCCTTACTCGTTGTTCAGTAGCAAACCTGAGTGATCATGTATCCCAATGTGTGTTGACGCAAGGCTCGTGGAGCATGATGACCCTGCAGACTACGGTCTGGACCCATCCGATATTGTGCCGGACGTATGGTGTACCGCCGAGGTTGTGCCGGCGATGCCGCCGAGGTTTTTGTCGGCGATGATGGTGCCAACGATGTTCCGGCCTGTGGTTGTGCTGTCCGATGTTGTGCCAGACGTATGTTGTACCGTCGATGTTGTGTCGGCGATGCTGCCGATGTTGTTCCGGTGATGATCCCCGATTGGGCACCTATCTTGAGATGTTGACCGACCGGGCTACGGCTCCGTTGAAGGTGGTGTAGACCACATGGTTCCTTGCGCGGAAGTGCGGACGCTCCTCACCGATCCCTTTGGCTCGAGTAGTCGCGTGTGGGGGGTGCGTCGCGTACTGTCGGTAAGACCGTATGTGCATACGGTAGGTTTCCGAGGGAGACCCGTTGGTGTTGCTGGACTGATGTCCTTGTGGACCCTGTTGAGGGTCGTTGATGGACTGAGGTCCCGTTTACCCTTGGAGGGATTTGATGCATTGCAGATTTGATATGACATGCTACTAGTATGATAGGTTCATTTACCGTACTGTTGAATTCATATAGGCGAGCTTGGCATACGGGGTTTCCTAATGGGAAACTCAGGCATCGTTGTTTGATTCATGTTTCAGGACCGCAGTAGGTCTGCCGGGTGGTGACAGCGGGCGCATACATTTTGGGGCCAAGATCCTCTTCGGACTCTTCGATGTCGTCATGATTACTTGTACCTTCTTTCAAAGTATTGTTGTGATCATTTCGTTTGACAAACTCTGTTGTATTATTGGTGCACCGACTGTTGATTTATATGAGTAACATTCCCGATGATGAGTTTCATTTGATAATCTCTTGATAGTTTAAAATTTTAAATTTCCGCTGTTTCGGGATGTTACAACTTGGTATCAGAGCGGTCGGTCCCTATGTGTGGCTCCCAAAGAAATCACCCCAGTGTAGTAGTGTAGGTTGCACTTTACATTTAGCATGCATTCATGGCTGATCTTGAGTTGTTTCTTGTGCCAGATGCCTCCGAGACGTGTGAGGAACGCCACGAATGAGCGCAGTGCCAGTGATGTCACTGAGGGCTCTACCTGGGATAGGTTGAGCGAGTTCCTTGAGCGTCAAGCAGCGAGGGCAGAGCAGACAGGAACAGGTGCGGAGCATGATCACTTCAAATGGCAGCATCTGCCTAATTTTGACGACATGAGTGACCCTGAGGCTGCAGAGGACTGTGTCTCTTTTTCGGGCGATTGGTTGTGTACCATAGTGGATGGTGGGCCTGGCCACCTATGTGCTGGATGGAGAGCCAGCAAGCTGGTGGAGGACTACATATGTAGTGGTTTTTGCTGACCGAGATGACGTGAGCTGGGAGGAATTCCTTGAGGAGTTCAACTAGCAGTTCTTTCAGCAGCACCTCAGAGACAAGAAGAATGAGGAGTTCTTGGCCCTCGAGCAGAAGGAGATGTCCTTGGCTAGTTACATCAGCAGGTTTAACGCCCTGGAGCGTTATTGTTCTGAGACTTACGTGACGCCGGAGAAGCATGCACGGATGTTCATCAAGGGGCTGAGGAAGCAGCTCAGGTCGCATGTGATTACCAGCATGCCGCAGACCCTGGTGGATACGGTGAAGTATGCGACTATCATCGATCAGGACTATCAGGAGAATTACTAAGAGGCGCGGAGGCCTCCAGTCAGCACGGGAGGACGTGCAGTTGGACGTTCCACTGGGAACCCGGGCAAGAGGCCCCGGGTCGATGGAGGAGGATCACGCCAATCTGGTGCGTGTGGTACGTGCGGGAGATCTCATCCGGGTCAGGAGTGCCCTCGGCGTACAGGTGCATGCTTGGGTTGCGGTCAGATGGGCCATTTTATCCGAGATTGCCCGAGCAGGCAAGGCGAGACGAGCAGGAGGCCAGGACCACCGGTTTCAGGGAGGAGCGGAGGCAGCAAGTATGTTGTTCCGCAGAGCCAGAGCAGGAGAGTAGGTCGAGTCTTCACTGTTCGGACTCCAACACTGTCGTGGAAGGTACCCTTGTCATTTCAGGTTTGGTTGCTCGTGTTTTGTTTGATTGCGGTGCCACACACTCCTTCATTTCGGAGAAGTTTGCTGGCGAGTTGGATCGGACCCCGGAGCTACTGACTGATTTGTTGGAAGTCAGTACGCCCATGGGCGAGGTGGGCACTGTGGGGAGCTTCCTCCCCGACACCACAGTTGTTTCGAGAGACCACAATTTTCCGGCAGATCTGGTCTTGCTACCGATGGAGGACTCCGACGTCGTACTGGGGATGGACTGCTATCATAGTACGATGTGCGAGTCCTTTACCGTGAGAAGAAGATCCTTATTCCGAGGAAGGATGTGCCCGTTGTGTTGATCAGAGGGACGAGGAGTAGAGGAGGTCATCTGATTGTGTCCGCGGTTAAGGCACAGAGGTTGTTGCGTCATGGTTGCAAAGCGTTTGTGGCGACCTTAGTTGTTCCTGATCCGGAGGAGAGGAGGCTGGAGGATATAGAGGTTGTACGAGAGTTCCCTGAGGTGTTTCCTGCAGAGATTCCATCATTACCGCCGCACCGAGAGATCGAGTTTGGCATTGAGTTGGTGGCTGGCACGACACCCCAGTCGAAGGCTCCATATCGGATGGCACCTGCTGAGTTGACAAGGCTGAAGAAGCAGTTGTAGGAGTTGTTGGACTCCGGGTTTCTCCGACCGAGTGTCTCGCGCGTGAAGAAGGATGGGTCGTTGCGGATGTGTATCGACTACAGGATGCTGAATAGGGTTACCGTCAGGAACCGGTACCCTTTGCCTAGGATTGATGATATGTTTGATCAGTTGCAGACAGCGAGAGTGTTCTTGAAGATTGATCTGCGTTCGGGTTATCACCAGTTGCGGATCAGAGAGGCAGATGTTCAGAAGACAGTCTTCAGGACATGATACGGGTACTATGAGTTCTTGGTGATGCCGTTTGGACTGACGAATGCTCCTGCAACATTCATGGACCTGATGAATAGGACCTTTTAGCCATACCTCGACAGTTTTGTCGTTGTATTCGTGGACGACATCTTAGTGTACTCTCCTGATAAGGAGCAGCATCGGGAGCACCTGAGGATTGTCCTTGTCATCTTGAGAGATCAGCAGCTCTATGGCAAGTACACGAAGTGCGAGTTTTGGTTGGATCAGGTGGCATTTCTGGGGCATATTGTGTCAGCAGATGAGATTTCAGTGGATCCGGCGAAGGTTGAGGTTGTGACTCAGTGAAGAGCCCCGATGAGCGTGACTGATATCAAGAGCTTCGTGGGACTAGCTGGGTATTACAGATGTTTCATTCAGGACTTCTCCCGACTTGCTTCGCCGCTGACAGCATTGACGCAGAAGGGCGTCAAGTTCATTTGGTCCCAGAAGTGCGAGGACAGTTTCCAGGAGCTGAACTGACGACAGCGCCGATTCTGACGCTACCGAGTGGCAGCGGAGGCTACGTGATCTACAGTAATGCGTCAGGGGTTGCCTTGGGTTGTGTTTTGATGCAGCACGGGAAGGTGGTGGCGTACGCTTTGAGGCAACTGAAGGTGCACGAGAAGAACTACCATACTCATGATCTGGAGTTAGCGGTGGTGGTTCACGCGTTGAAGACCTGGCGACATTATCTTTATGGAGAGCAGTTTGAGGTTTTCACATATCATCAGAGCCTGAAGTATTTTTTCTCGCAGAAGGAGCTGAATATGAGGCAACACAAATGGCTCGAGTTCATTAAGGACTATGACTTCACCATCTCCTATCATCCGGGGAAGGCGAATTCGGTTGCAGATGCACTGAGCAGGAAGTTTGAGGTGTCAGTTGCTAGTTTGTGCATTCAGGAGTGGAGGTTACTCGAGACGTTGTCAGAGTGGAGGCCGTTCACAGAGGGCTCAGAGAGAGTTGTGTTAGTTGGGCTTTGGGTGGAGCCACAGACCATCGCGCAGATTGTGCAGGCTCAGCGTGACGATGGGGAGTTAGGTGGTCTGCTATAGTTGGCTGCCAGAGATGGATCAGACTTCAGTGTGGGGGTCGATGGTGGTATAAGGTTCAGGAGTCGGATCTGGGTGCCGAAGGTTGATGGGCTGAGAGACGCATCATGGAGGAGACACACCGAGCAAGATATACCATCCACCCTGGAAGTACAAAGATGTATAAGAACCTGCAGCGGAACTTCTGGTGGAAGGGCATGAAGAGATATATTGCGGAGTTTGTGGGCCGGTGCTTAGTCTGTCAGTAGGTGAAGATTGAGCATCAGCGACCAGCGGGACAGATGCAGTATATTGAGCTTCCTGAGTGGAAGTGGGAGCACGTGACGATGGATTTTGTCACGGGGCTGCCGAAGACGAGGACATTCCACGACGCGATTTGGGTGATAGTCGATCGACTGACCAAGTCGGCACACTTCTTAGCGATCAGGACCATGTTGCCTCTGGAGGGTCTAGCTAAGTTGTACGTGGAGGAGATAGTCAGACTGCACGAAGTACGAGTGAGCATCATCTCTGATTGAGATCCCAGGTTTACGTCCAGGTTTTGGGGGAGTCTGCAGTAGGCTTTGGGGACGTGACTGAGGTTCAGTACATCGTTTCACCCACAGATAGATGGTCAGTCAGATATGATGATCTAGACCCTGGAGGATATGCTGAGAGCATGCACACTGGATTGGGCAGGACACTGGGATGAGCACCTGCCGCTGATCGAGTTCGCCCACAACAACAACTACCATTCGAGTATTGGGATGACACCGTACGAGGCATTGTACGGGAGGCCCTGCAGATCACCGGTATGCTGGAGTGATGTGGGCCAGAGGCAGTTGGTGGGGCCAGAGCTCGGGCAGATGTATCCAGAGAAGGTGGATGTGATCCGGAGGAGATTGGCCACAACACAGAGCAGGCAGAAGAGTTATGCCGAAAGACACAGACGGGTGTTGAGCTTTGAGGTTGGCGACCATGTTTTTCTGAAGATCTCCCCAACTCGGGGAGTGATGAGTTTTGGGAAGAAGGGGAAGCTCAGTCCGAGGTATGTCGGACCGTTTGAGATCCTAGACCGAGTCGGAGAGGTTGTCTACAGGATTGCATTGCCACCGTAGTTTTCGGGTCTTCACAACGTCTTCCGTGTATTGATGCCGAGGAAGTACGTTGCAGATCCAGCTCATGTGATTGAGATTGCAGTGCCAGAGATCCAGCAGGACTTGTCGCTCCAGGAGAGAACAGTTGAGATCGTTGATCATATGGATCACCAGCTTAGGAGGAGGACCATTCTGATTGTTAAGGTTCGGTGGCAGCACCACAGTGAGCGCGAGGCCACTTGGGAGATCGAGGAGGAAGTTTGGAAGCAGTACCCGGAGCTTTTCGGTGAGTTGCTTGTTTGATTTTGGGACAAAATCCTTTTAAGGTGAGTAGGTTGTTAGACCCTAACCGATTAGGGTTACTGTTGTGTGGCGTGAACAGTGGTTTGCATGGGTTGGAGGCGGGAATAATGTGCGTGTGTGGGGGTAGAGTGGTTGGATGGGATTGGTGATGGATTTGGTGAGATTGGGTTTTGGGTTGGAAGAAAAACGTTGGGTTTCTTCTTCCTTTCTTCTATTCTTCTTCCATTCGTTCCACTCCTTACTCCACCTCCGACTCACCTATTCTTCTCCTCAGTTCCCACGTCCACCGTCGAGCGAAGCTCCGGCCAGCAGCAGCAAGGAGTTGGAGGAGGAACGCGACGCGCTCGAGACTCAGGCGGTTGCTAAGGAGGGAGTGTGGTTTGGACCTCCAACCTTCTCCGGTGATCACACACTTGAGGTATGTCGGCTTCTATTATGTTTTAATTAAACCGCAAGTGCACGGCGTCGGTGAAGACGTGGCAAATATGGGTCGTCCACAGGGAGGTGAGCAACCTCTTGTTAATAGAAATCAAGTGGCGAAAAATGGAGAAGAGAGTTTGATTATCCTACTCTATGCTACACTACACCACGAAGTACGAAATGCGAACGAAAGCAATAAACGACGAACTACCAAACTAAACTAAGAACTAAATATGTGCTGGAATTCAGAAATAGAAAACCCCTAAGGGGTGGAGTGAGTGCACACATGCAAAGAGGTGGGTGTTGAACATATTCCTTAAGCACAAATAAAGGTAGTGTTATCATGCATAGGAAGTGTCTAAATGTTATGACAAAACCTATCAATCCATTCACCAACCTAGTTGATTAACATTTACATATAAAAGTTGTTTATTTCAGAACCTAAACAAGCATGAGAGGTGTTTAATCATTTTTGTAAAACTCATCAAGTTATAAATTCTATCTGAAACAAGCAAACATACATTCATATTTTATCAACACATTGTAAATAAAGCATTCATTCCATTCTCATTTGCATGTATGAACATCTACTCCACCCCCAAAGGGGATGGAACTACTCACTACACATTAGACTAATGATTAAACTAAGCAAGGAAAGCATATTAACTGAGCTACTAAAACTAATGAAATGAAATTAAACAAAGTAAAACAAGCAACATGAAACAAACAACATAATAAAGAAACTTTTATTAAAATGACTCATAATTCAAGTAGCATCCTCCTACTTTAGTGTGTGCTTCAAGGCCTCACTTCTAGTAGGAAGAATAGTCACTCAAAATGTGAAGTGATTACAATGGAAGGTGAAGAGTTCTATTTAAAGCCATAGAAAAAGGCAATCCGGGACAATCCCCCGATGTGGGACTAAACAGATACCAGAAATGGACTAAATACACACTAGTACGCGACCCACCAAAATCTTAGCGGATTTGGGCCAAAACAGACCGCCGATTGGCGGTCTATACAGTTCGGATCACGCTGGATTTTATTCTGGGATTTTCTAGATGTCTTTGTTGGTCTTTGATGCATCTACTTCACATGTTGGAGCTCTGACCCGAATAGAATTGCCAAAATACTCCCCATGATGGTGTGGAGTTTTCTGTTTTGCTCTTTGGTCCTTTGGTCTTACGTTGAGGTCATTCTCCCTTGGATCTTAGTCCCTAGATCTCACAATTCAGTCCTTTTCCCAGCTATTGGGTCCTTTTATGCTCTATCTCTTCAAACCTATTTATTTCTGAAATTCAAACATAAAACTCGTCACATAGCATTTTTTAGGTGAAAGATAATGAATATAAGATACAAATATAAGCATGAAATGATGTCAATTAGTGTGGTTGTGCTGTCCGATGTTGTGCCTGACGTATGTTGTACCGCCGATGTTGTGTCGGCGATGCCGCTGATGTTGTTCCGGTGATGATCCCCGATTGGGCACCTATCTTGGGATGTTGACCGAACGGGCTACGGCTCCGTTGAAGGTGGTGTAGACCACGTGGTTCCTTGCGCGGAAGTGCGGACGCTCCTCACCGATCCCTTTGGCTCGAGTAGTCACGTGTGGGGGGTGTGTTGCGTACTGTCCGTAAGACTGTATGTGCCTACGGTAGGTTTCCGAGGGAGACCCGTTGGTGTTGTTGGACTGATGTCCTTGTGGACCCTGTTGAGGGTCGTTGATGGACTGAGGTCTCATTTACCCTTGGAGGGATTCGATGCATTGCAGATGTGATATGACATGCTACTAGTATGATATGTTCATTTATCGTACTGTTGCATTCATATAAGCGAGCTTGGCATACGGGTTTTCCTAATGGGAAACTCAGGCATCATTGTTTGATTCATGTTTCAGGACCGCAGTAGTTTCTGCCGGGTGGTGACAGCGGATGCACACATTTTGGGGTCAGGATCCACTTCGGACTCTTCGAGGTCGTCATGAATACTTGTACCTTCTTTCACAGTATTGTTGTAATCGTGTCTTTTGACATACTCTGTTGTATTATTGGTGCACCGACTGTTGATTTATATGAGTAATATTCCCGTTGATGAGTTTGATTTGATAATCTCTTGACAGTTTAAATTTTTAAATTTGCGTTGTTTGGGGATGTTACACTTTTTGTGTCTGATCCCCTCGAAGAACGTTATGCTTCAGAAAAGGTATCACCAGACCCACCATATCTTCGAGTTGATGCTGAGGAATAGATCTAAGTACTAAAGTTCATTTTATAACGGTGAGAACTGCTTGATTATGTAGTGGTAGCCGGTGGATGTTCTATCCTCTTTCGTTTCCCGTGGAGTGTATAAAATTGTTTTATTAAGTGTGTTTAGGATCTGATTTATGGTTGTGGAGGCTCGGATTAGGATTTGATGCGGGTTTTGTGTTTCAAGATTATCGCAAAATGGATGTTGCAAGAATATTTGAGCATGATAGACATACTAACAGATGACATCAAGTCGTTAAGTCTTTTAAGTGATCTTTATGTTTTTATGTGTGTTTCATTGAGTTGTAGGAGGCTAATTAGTGTTAATTATGGTATTTAGGAAGTACATTAGGCTTTGTTTCGATGGTTAGTGAGTTTCTGGCTTATGATAACTTAGTGATTGAGTTAAAAGGCAATTCGAGGCATCGATCAATTGCTTAGTAATAAGTTATTATGTCAAATTGGTTTAATTATATGTCAAGGGGTTAAAATTAAGGCGTTAGTGGTGGAGTTAGGATGGATTTGAGTTTGGGAGTGTGGTCTATAGTCGGTGTTTCAGTGGGATAGGACAATTAGTGTTTTAAAGTGATATTTTGCTATTTGATTTAAGGACAATTAAAGTTTATTAGGAGTGTGATCGGGTTTTAGAGTATGATTTAAGTGTCTTAGAGTGTGTCTTAGGCTTTAGGTTGGTTTTTGTTTAAGTGCTGTAGGATTTGTTTAAGAATCAAGTGAGCTAGGTGGATTACGATTTGTTTAATGTCTAAGTCTGGTCACAATATGATTCCACTTGGTAAGGGTCTTGTAGGGACTTCGCTAAGTAGGCCTGCAGGCCAGTCTGTTCTTGGTGATGTGTGGGTCCCTGGTGGTGTCCGCAATCGTATTGCTGACAAACAAGGGTTTTATGTTTTCCTAGGTAGTTTTTTGGTTTGTTTGGTTGGGAATTCCGCAATGCTTAGGGGATATTTTTGGGAGATCTTTTAAGGTAAGTCTTGCAAGTTGGATTGGTGGAAGGGTTAAAAGTTGGCCAAAGAGAGTTAGTGTCCTTCAAGTGCTTTAGTGGACTTCTAATCGACTTAATATTCTTAGGCGGGGGTGTGTACAATGATGTTGGAGCATTTTTTCACAAATGGATAGTTTTTTTCTTTCTTAAAGGGAGTTTGAATGAGTTTTCTTTACAATTTCATATTTAGTTAAAAAATATTTAATTTAACAGTAAGCTTTGAAAGCATATAGATGTTATTGAATGAGTTTTTTTTAAAGTTAATTGATTAGCTCTCACAATTATATGTGGCCTTGAAGATTTTATTGTAAGAGCATTTTATGTTGTAAATTGTTAGTTCAAATAAATTACTAAAATTTCTAATAAAACTATTAACAAAATGAAGTAAAGAATAAAAAAAATTAATATAAATTTTAGAATAAGATGGAAAGGTTGAAGTTAATTTGTTTAGAAAATAAATAAGTAAGATGGAGTGCGAACATAAACCTTATTTTTTCTTTCACGTAACAATAAAATCGTAATTGTTCTGAAAATGTAAATCTTTTCTTTAAAAGCTTATCATACTAAAATCATTGTGCTACGAGAAGATGTCAATTTGAAAAGATCAAGTTTCAAAATTTGGATTTGAAGACCATTTTTCAAAATACGATGGATTTTGCTCTGCCTGAAAATGTTTAATTGGACGGGGGAGGGGGAACCAAAATGGTGAAAATGGGCTAAACTACATTTTTCATTTTTAAAAAGAAAAGGGCAATCATTTTTGCAAATCTTCATGAAAAATATGTTTTAGAATTAATGGTTTTTAATAAATATACATCGAGGCGTACTCTAATTCTTTATTGTTTTTTTGAATCTGTAATAATTTATCGAGTTGCGTTACTTTTAAACTCAACATATGGATGGATAATTTAGAATTCATTTTAATGAACTTATAGTAGATAATTATAAGTTGATTTGGGACTAAAAGAATGGAAATGTAGAAGCTATATTTTTCAAGAAATTTCCTCAAGAAAATACGTTTAATAATTCTTGGCTTTCTATCATATTGGTTGCGCGTAATAATGTTGGAAAAGTATTTGTAAATAAATTCCACATGGAATTAATGTCTTTTAATTTCATGTTATCTATCTCCAAAATAGTTATTTTGGAAATATATTTGATTAATTATTTTCAAAATAATCATATCTAAAAATAAAATCATGTATTTCTATTTTTAGGGACTAGAGGCATTAAAAATGTTGTTAAGTACTTCAAAAGATGATTTTTAGAAATATATCTTTTTTTCTATAGATTTTAATGGATATATAGGTTGATCTCATGAATATTCATTATAGATGGATGATTGATCGTTTTATATTTAACCGCAAGTGCACGGCCGCGTTGAAGCGGTGGCAAATACGGGTCGTCCACTGGGAGGTGTGTCGACACTTGGTTTGTGCGAAGGCGAGAGGTAAAGAAAGGGAAGAAAGGTTGGTTACACTAAACTACACTAAGATGCAAATGGAAATGGAGATAAGCAATAAACTAAGCCCCAAATGGGGTAGAGAAATAATGTGAACATAAAGAAGTGTGTGTGTGTGTGTTCATTAAGCTCCTCACAACATGTAGTACATGAAATCATAAAACTACATCCAACTTTGCCTCTACATGAATTAAGATAAGACTACATCATTAAAACATACAAGACAATAATTGGAATGAAGCTACATGAACTCAAGTATAAAGACTATACCCTACTATGCCTCCACATGAATTAAGATGACTACATCATTAAAACATACAAGACATTAGCTAAGGAAAAGGCAACAAGAGTACATACACTACAAATTGTGTTTCCAACATTAACTTCATCCATATCCTAACCTTATCATTCCCCATAAAATAGGTCCACTAATCAAAGCATAAGCTAAGCTTCATTCAAGAGCATTAGCATATCAAAGATAAGAGTAGAGACCCATTAGATGGTT
The DNA here is from genome assembly GCA_963682175.1 of Triglochin maritima. NCBI lineage: Eukaryota > Viridiplantae > Streptophyta > Magnoliopsida > Alismatales > Juncaginaceae > Triglochin > Triglochin maritima. The sequence continues at coordinate 24,597,454 of OY821774.1, read as the reverse complement.
ATGGAAATCATATAAAGCTCAAGGGATAAAAATAACACACACTTAATACACTACATGATTATATCACATATTTCTCCACCCCCCAAATGGGGATAGAACTACTCACTACTCATTACACTAACTATATTAGCAAAAGAAAGCATAATACTGAAATGAAAGTTAACTAAGAAGGCAAGAAGCATTAAAGAAACATAAAAGGAAAGGAAAGACTAAACAAACATGCACAAATTAAAAGACAAGATTGAAAGAAACTAGAAGAATTATTTTATTAACAAATGACTCACATTGAAGGTAGCATTCATCTCCACCTTGAGTTTTTGCTTCAAGGCTCACTCCTTGGTAGAGAGAATGCCACCAAGCAATGGGTAATTACAATGGAAGGTGAAGACTTCTATTTATAAGCATGGAAAAAGCTAATCGGGGACAATCCCCCGATGTGGGACTAAACCAATACCAAAAATAGCCTAAACGAACATTAATACAAGTCCAGGAGAAATTTCGACGGATCCTGAGCAATATGGACCGCCAATTAGCGGTCCAAGACCGCCAATTGGCGGTCCAAAATTGTCGGATCGTGTTGGAATTTGTTGTGGGCTTTGCTTTCTGGTATTGTTGGTCTTTGATGCGGTTACTCGACTTGTTGGAGCTCCGACCCGAATAGAATTGGTAAAATACTCCCCATGATGGTGTGGAGTATTCTGTTTTGCTCTTAGGTCCTTCTGTCTTACATTCAGGTCCTTCTCCCTTGCATCTTGGTCCCTAGATCTCACCATTCAGTCCTTTTTCCCAGCTTTTGGGTCCTTTCATGGCTCTTCTCTTCAAACCTCTTTATTCCTGAAAACTAAACATAAAACTCGTCACGTAGCATTGCTTAGGTGTAAGATAATGGATATAAGATACAAATATGAGCATGAAATGATGTCAATCAATGGATTTCTTGCAAAACAAAAAACCAAGCCAAAGAGGAAAATATTGGGGAGGGAGAGAGAAATGTGTTTTCTTCATATTACACCAAATAAGGTGAGGAGGTAGTAGGAGTTATAATCAAATACAATAAATGAAATTACACCATAATAATAAGAATAAAATCTACTTAAATGGTGGGGTTACAAAAGGTGGATCATCTATTTGAATTAGAATTTTATAACACTCCCCCTTATATGATTGCCTTTATACGCTAAGGATGCTACCTTGTTAAAAACCTTACCATGAAAAACCTGAAGAGATAAAAACATGGTAAAGGAAAAAAAAGTGCAGTGCGTATGAGGCTCCCCCTCAGTTCAGCATACATTCTTCAAGCGACAAACACAAATCTTGTGAACAAGTTGCTCGAAATTTTTTGTAGGCAATGACTTTGTGAATAAAATTGCTAAGTTCTCGCTCGATTAAATCTGACACACGTTTATCTCTCCATCCTTTTGCAAATCATGTGTTGAAAAGATTTTTGGTGAAATGTGCTTTGTTTTGTTGCCTTTAATGTAGCCTTCCTTAATTTGAATAATGCATGCAACATTATCTTCGTATAGTAGTGTTGGGCTACGTTTTATCCTTTCCATATTGCATTCTGTTTGAAATTAAAGTTTAACGGAAACTGCACGGCCATCGGTGAAGACGGGGAAAGTACGGGTCGATACACCGGGAGGTGTGTCATCTCTGGTTCTTTCAAAATCCAGTGGAGAATAAAGGGGAGAAAAAGTTGATTATACTAAACTAAACTACACTAAACTAGCAAGCATCAAACAAGGCAAACAAAAGCAACAGAAATCAAAACTAAACTAGATACGATCAAAGCAAGATGAGAATCAAGAAGAAAACCCCACAGGGGTGGAGTGTGTGTACACATAAAATAAACTTGTGAATAATGCATTCAATAGGGCACAAGTTAGGTTGTGTTTTTATGCATAGGAAGTACCTAATGGTTGTGGCAAAACCTATCATCCAAATCACCAACCTAGTTGACTAATATGAGCATAAACAAGTTTGTTATTAAGAACCTAACAAACATGAGATGTACCTAATGAGTATGGAAGATACCATTGAGTTAAGTATTCTCTTTTATTCAAACAAGCATACCTACTTTGATAGCATAAAACAAAATATAGCATTCATTCCATTCTTCATGACAAGTATAAAACATCAACTCCACCCCCAAATGACGATGAAACTACTCACTACTCATTAAGAAAAGGAGACAAAACAAAATTAAGCTAATTAAGCTAGGAAAAGGAAACATGCTAATTAATTTTACTAAGAATAAGACAAACACAATTAACTAAGCATGTAAGAATTAAAAGAGAGACAATATAAAACTAACAAAACTTTCTTTATTTACTCACTCACATTACAAGTAGCATCTCTCCACTAGAGTTGTGGTCCAAGACTTTACTCCAAGTAGAGAGAATGACCACCAAGAGAGAGGAGTACATTACAAGGGAGGAGGAAGAGTTCTATTTGTCGGCGTGGAAAAAGGTAACCGTGGACAATCCCCCAATGTGAGACTAATGACATACTATAAATGGACATAAAACACACTAATACAACACCCAGCTAAATCTAATCTGGTCTAGATCAGATCCAACTGCCAATTAACGGTCTGGAACTGCCAATTGGCAGTCTGGATTGATTGGATCCAGTCCTGCTTTGGATGAGGCTTTGGTGAGTTGATTTCTTTATGTGTAGTGCGTCATCTTCATTTTCAGTGGAGTCATCGTTAGCTTCTTCGTCAATTGCTTGTTTGCCCGAGCGCATCCGTTTAAGAGTATTTGTCGATGGCCGTCTTTGAAGATTTGAAAAGATCACGGTCGAGTTGGATGTTGAAGTGAGCTAAGAGTAGAGAGATGTTCATTGGGAATGGGAGAAAGTTACGCTTCTTCCGAGCGATGTAGCACATGCGGTTGATGATGAATAATGGCCAATTTGTGCGAGTACTAGTGGAGAGATTAAAAAGACACTTCATCATTTGCTGGCCGAGTTCATCATTATGTCCTTTGCCCATAAAGAGATTTGTAGATATGAAGCGACAAAGAATGCGACCAAGAACCGGAAGATGAGGAATGGCAAGCTTGCCATCTTGAGGAATGTCCGATCGAGTCACCTCCATAAATTGACTCATTGAACCACAAACCTCTTCCCAAGAGTGGTTACAAATATTATCGCCGACACTAGGAAGTCTGGTGATCTCCGAGAGAATGGATGCGGTGAGAGTGAAGGAGACACTATTGATTTGAGTGGTAAGTGCCGCTTGAGTGCCATCAAGTGCGGTAGTCTCCCGGAGATTGGCAAAAAATTGACGACAAGCTTCTGTGGAGAAAGGGACCGGAAGTTTGTCATGAAAGAAATCTCCAAGGTGATCAACGGCGAGATAGGTGGAGAGACCAATCAACTCGAAATTTTTTATAATGATCTTCCGCTCTGGAATTGGATTTGCACAACTAATAGTGTAGTAATGTTCCTCCGCCTTAAGATTGTAGAAGATGCCATTGTTGAAAGGGCGAAGATATTCGTCGAACGGGTTCACTCATCGGGTTTGTAGAAGAAGGTATGTAGGGGTCGAGTCTCATCTTCTTTGTCGGAGGTAGCAGTTGTTGGCTTTTTGGCCTTAATCTATGTTTTGATGATTTAATCAACCTAATCTTAATTATGATCATGTAGAGTAGCACACATATCGCATTGCATATATATTGCTTTGTGCTAACCTCTACTGGTGATCAAGACTCAAGGAAGAAAGGAAATCAAGTCAAGACATGTAATCAAGCTCATTTGAAGACATGTATTTTGTATTTCTTTGAGTCTTTAGGAACCCTGTGTAATTGAGCATACTTGAGCTAAAAACTACTCAACCATACACTAGATTCCCTATAGAAGTCACACATAAAATTTCACATAATTTGGACTTCAATAGATCATCAAAACTAAAACCGGAAAACACCTAAACAATACTTGAACTGCCCGGACCAAAACGGTCGACCATTTAATCCTTTTTGTTCGACCATTCACACGTGTCACATGACCGTTTGTTTTGTCGTATTATACCCAACGGTCATATTCATATTATTCCCAAATAACCCAAAATTACCAAACATCCGGTCGACCGAAACTTTCCTAGCGGTCGACCGAACCAACACAATTTGGTCTCCCAGAAATGCCTGGACTAATTCGGTCGACCTATCCCCTGAGCCCGTTCGACCATTAACTTAAGTGAACTTAAGTCAAAGATGAATTTTGACCAAACGGTCGAACAACATACCCGTTTCGGTCGACCGTTTTTAGGCAGAATTGGGTCCTGCAAGTTTCTGTTTTGTGCATCTTACACCAACTCATACCCAATCAATCCCAACGGCTTCATTCTCTCTAATACCTATATAAAGAGTTGTAAAACACATTTTAACACAACTCTCCCACACATATTTTCTTCCTACATTAGAGAGATCATTCCTAACACTCCAAGCCTCAAATTTCCACACTTAAGATCAATTCCAATCTTTCTCAAGTGTGCTCAAGTTTAGAGAGTGATTGTCCCACTCAAGTTTGTTGCTGTCAAAGAAGAGTAAAGGTTTCGGTGAAAGCCCGAAGCATCCCTCTCGGATTGTGATAGGTGTAGCCAAGCTCGGCGAGGGTTGTTCGCGAGTTTGAGGATTGTAAAGGCGTTCTCTCCCGGCCCGGAATGCGGAGTGGTTAGTGAAGTCGTGAGCGGAGCTCGGTGATCCGAGCGGAGCTTGCAAGGGAGGACTAGGACCCAGGTGGGGTGCCGAACCTCTATAAAAATCCCCCGACTTCTTGTGGTTTGCATTTTCCTTCCCTTTACTTGTTTGTTTTGTTTTTAATTCCGCTGCATCATCATTTGGATTGCAAGTAGAGTTTGTTTAGGATTAAAAGGTGATTAGAGATTGTGGACCCATAACCCACACGATCCTCCAACACGAGTTTCTTGCTTTTCTTAGTGGTCGGTTGTTTTGTTGGATCCACCATCTTCTTAGATGCACAAATTTTCCTTAGACCCATAGGAAATGACAAAGATTTGAAGGAGAGATGAAAGGTTTGTGATGTGAGAAAGGGAAGGATGCAAGAGTTTTGTTTGTGGATGATAGGACTGAAAGAGAGGACTCATATATAGGAAATACAAGGGGTAGAACACGAAAACACATGTCCAACAGTCGTCCATAATTGTCTAGGAGGACCATTGGACTAGCTCCAACGACTAGAAAAAAACAAACATCGGTCGACCGACTCGAGTTTGGTGTACCAAAAAAGGTGAACAATGCGAAGCAAAAGTTACTGGATCTAGACAGCGGATGATCGACCAGGTCACGGTCATCCATACGCCAACAAACAGGAAACGTCAAATATGCCACAACAGTCATCCGATTCAAAATTGGATACCCAATAAAGGCGAAAAAATCCGTTAAAAGAAAAGCTTCAACAAATAATTCAAAAAAATTACCTAAACAATTCGGTCATCTGAGATATACTCAGATGACCGTCGGAACGGGAACAGGAAAGGGGAAGATTGTTAAATTCAACAATCAAAATGATTCGGTCAACCATATATTTAACGGTGTATCACGCAGTGTGAGTCCAGACCAAGTCCAGAACCCTATCGAGACACCATTCGGTTAACCGAACAATGTCCGGTCGTCCACTAGGTTCGGACAAACAACCAACAAGGCATTTTAATCAAACAAAGCATTCGAATTATGATATTTCTTTAGCACTACACATGACTAGTTCTTGTCTAATTTTATCAAATTGATCAACATTTAAGGGTTTTGTAAATATATCCGCTAATAGATCATTTGTTGAAATGAATTTCAATTCAATATCACCTTTACGAGCTTGGTCTCTAAGAAAATGATGGCGAACATCTATATGCTTGGTTCTTGAATAAAGAATTGGATTTTTAGATAGGTTTATAGCACTTGTATTATCACAAAATATTGGTATAGTATGAAACTCAAGTTTCAAATCCTTGAGGGTTTGCCTCATCCAAAGGATTTGTGCACAACAACAGCCGGTGGCCATATACTAAGCTTCGGTTGTTGAGACTGCAACACTATTTTGCTTCTTACTAAACCAAGAAACCAAATATTTACCCAAGAATTGAAAATGTCTCACTAGTGCTTTTCCGATCAGATTTGCATCCGGCATAGTCGGCATCACTATAGGCAATGAGATCGCAAGATTGAGTCTTGGGATAAAACAATCCAAAATCACAAGTAGCTTTCAAATATCGAAAAATCCTTTTCAACGCATGCATATGAGATTCCTTAGGCCAAGATTGAAAACGAGAGCAAATTCAAACACTAAACATGATATCGGGTCTACTAGCGGTTAAATAAAGAAGTGAACCAATTATACCTCGATACCTTTGAATGTCGACTTCTTTGCATTCTTGATCTTTATCCAATTTCAAGCTTATGCTCATATAAGTGTTGTGAGGTTTGCTATCATCATATCCAAATCTTTTGAGAAGTTCCCTTGTGTATTTGGTTTGGTTGATGTAGTTTTCCTCCGAAGTTTGCTTGATTTGGAGTCCAAGGAAGAAGTTGAGTTCACCCATCAAACTCATTTGAAATTCACCTTGCATAGACTTTGAAAACTCTTGGCATAGACAATCATTAGTAGCACCGAATATAATGTCATCAACAAAAAAATGTACTACTAACAAATCTTTATCTTTAGTCTTAGTGAATAAAGTGGTGTCAACCTCTCATACCAAGCTCTAGGAGCTTGCTTGAGCCCATAAAGAGCCTTCTTAAGCTTGAATACATGATCCGGGTATGTTTCATTCAAAAAACTAGGTGGTTGTTTAACATAAACTTCTTCCATGATAAAACAATTCAAAAATGCACTTTTAACATCCATTTCAAAAGGTTTAAAATCCGTGTATGATGCATAGGTTAATAACATTTTAATTGCTTCTAATCAAGCTACCATAGCATAGGTTTCATGAAAGTTGATGCCTTCCTCTTGGTTGTAACCTTGAGCAACCAATCGACCTTTGTTTCTAACCACTTGCCCGGATTCATAAAGTTTGATTCAAAAAATCCACTGGGTACCAATTATCGTTTGATCTTTGGGTCCCGGAACAAGCTCCCAAACATCATTATGAATGAATTGGTTCAACTCTTCATGCATAGCTATTAACGAAAATTCCTCATCACATGCTTCTTCTATTTTCTTAGGTTCTAGTTGATATATATATGCATAAGAGTCACATACAACAAGAGACTTTGACCTAGTAACAATTCCTTTCGATACATCACCAATTACAAGATCCTTAGGATGGTCCTTCTTATATCGTCAATCCTTTGGAAGATCTTGCTTTTCTTAAGAAGTCTCATTGGGTTGTTCCTGAGATGTTACATTTCGAGTATGATCAATAAGTTCATCATCAAGGTTAGAATTATCCTTACATGGTTCTTCTTGAAAGTGAACATGCATGGATTCTTCTACACAACTAGTTCTCTTGTTATAAACTCGATATGCTTTACTCCTACTTGAATATCCCAAAAATATGGCTTCATCGGATTTAGCATCAAACTTGTCAAAATTATCCTTGGTATCGAGAACAAAACATTTAGAACCAAAAGTTCTGAAATAGCAAAATTTTCAGTGGTTTGCCAACTTAAGTTGAAAAGGAGATTTGTTTAAATTTGGTCGAATCAAAACATGATTAAGAATGTAACAACCCGTGTTAACTGCTTCACACCAAAAGTACTTTGGTAAATCGTTTTCCCAAAGCATTGTTCTTGACATTTCTTGAAGAGTTCTATTCTTCCTTTCAACTACCCCATTTTGTTGAGGAGTTTTTGGGAAAGAAAATGTATGTTCAATACCATGAGAATCACAAAATTCTTAAAAACCTTCATTTTCAAATTCACCACCATGGTCACTACGAATTTTTAAAATCAAAGACCCTTTTTCTCTTTGAATTCGTTTTGCAAATTTTTCAAATTCTTTGAAATCTTCATTCTTGTTAGCAAGAAACAAAACCCAAGTAAATGGAGTGAAATCGTCAATGATGACAAATGCATATTTCTTGCCAACTAGACTAAAGGCTCTAGATGGATGTTGATCATTTTAATTAAACCGCAAGTGCACGACGTCGGTGAAGACGTGGAAAATACGGGTCGTCCACAGGGAGGTGAGCAGACTCTTGTTTATCAGACATCAAGTGGCTAAAAATGGAGAAGAGAGTTTGATTATCCTACTCTACGCAACACTACACCATGAAGTACGAAATGCAAACGAAATCAATAAACGACGAACTACCAAACTAAACTAAGAACTAAATAAGTCCTGGAATTCAGAAATAGAAACCCCCTAAGGGGTGGAGTGAGTGCACACATGCAAAGAGGTGGGTGTTGAACATATTCCTTAAACACAAATAAAGGTGGTGTTATCATGCATAGGAAGTGTCTAAATGTTATGGCAAAACCTATCAATCCATTCACCAACCTAGTTGATTAACATTTACATATAAAAGTTGTTTATTTCAGAACCTAAACAAGCATGAGAGGTGTCTAATCATTTTGGTAAAACTCATCAAGTTATAAATTCTATCCTAAACAAGCAAGCATACATTCTTTTTTATCAACACATTGTAAATAAAGCATTCATTCCATTCTCATTTGCATGTATGAACATCTACTCCACCCCCCAAAGGGGATGGAACTACTCACTACACATTAGACTAATGATTAAACTAAGCAAGGAAAGCATATTAACTAAGCTACTAAAACTAATGAAATGAAATTAAACAAAGTAAAAAACAAGCAACATGAAACAAACAACATAATAAAGAAACTTTTATTAAAATGACTCACAATTCAAGTAGCATCCTCCTACTTTAGTGTGTGCTTCAAGGCCTCACTTCTGGTAGGAAGAATAGTCACTCAAAATGTGAAGTGATTACAATGGAAGGTGAAGAGTTCTATTTATAGCCATAGAAAAAGATAATCCCGGACAATCCCCCGATGTGGGACTAAACAAATACCATACATGGACTAAATACACACTAATATGCGACCCACCAAAATCTTAGCGGATTGGGGCCAAAACAGACCGTCAATTAGCGGTTTTGGAACGCCAATTGGCGGTCTATATGGTCCGGATCACGCTGGATTTATTCTGGGCTTTTCTGGATGTCTTTGTTGGTATTTGATGCATCTACGTCACTTGTTGGAGCTCTGACCTGAATAGAATTGCCAAAATACTCCCCATGATGGCATGGAGGTTTCTGTTTTGCTCTTTGGTTCTTTGGTCTTACGTTCAGGTCCTTCTCCCTTGCATCTTAGTCCCCAGGTCTCACAATTCAGTCATTTTTCCCAACTTTTAGGTCCTTTTAGGCTTCATCTCTTCAAACCTATTTATTTCTGAAATTCAAACATAAAACTCGTCACATAGAATTGTTTAGGTGAAAGATAATGGATATAAGATACAAATATAAGCATGAAATGATGTCAATCAATGGACCAAAGAGATCCCCATATGCAAGAGTTCCAAAGGTTTTGAAGTAGAGACCATGTTAATTGATTTGAAAGACTTTTAAATTGTATTACAAATTCACAAGCATCGCAAAGCTTATTTTTTCTTAAAATCCAATTTGGGCAAACATCGTACCAAGTCTAATTTAGCAAGCTAATGAAGTTGGCTTATACTAATGTGGCCTAACCTCTTCTACCATAACCAAGATTCATCATTTGAAGCAACTAAGCATGTTTCTTTAGAGAGTGAGTCAATGCTATCAACATGCACAACATAAAAATTTCCATATCTATAGCCTTTAAAAGTGGTTTCAAAACTTGCTTTAGAGATGATGTATACAATGGGTTGATAAAAAATCACTAAAAATCCATTGTCGGTTAATTGACTCACACTAAGAAAATTATGTTTTAAACCATCCACAAGAAGCACATTTTGTATTTGGGTATTAGAATTATTACCAACATTACCGATGCCAATAATGTGACCTTTAGCATTATCCCAAATGTGACGGTTTCACCATTCTTTGATTTCAATGTTTTGAACATAGAGTGGTCTCCCGTCATGTGCCTTGAACACCCGCTATCCACAATCCACTTCCCCTTCCTTTTCACCTACATCCAAAGAGGAAGAAGGTAATTTTGGTACCCATATTTATTTGGGTCCTTTGGGGTTAGCTTTAGGTACCCAAACTTGTTTGGTTCTACGTACCCAAACATTTGAAGAAAATCTCTTTTTCACTACACCTTTGAAGCATGCACAAAATAACTCTTAGAGTTTTTCTTTTCATTCATGTATCCTAAACCATGCTTTTCTAATGATTGAATTTGGCTACCAAGTAACATGTCTAGCATATTCTTTCCTTTTGTGAATTTCTCAAGATCAATTCTCAATTGCTTGTTGCATTCTCTAAGATCATGAATTTCTTTAGCATCAGATTCATCATTAAATGCTTTTTAAACCATTATTTTCCAAGACAAGCTTATCAACTTCATTCGATAATGATTCATTTAAACAAGTTAGATCATGATTAACTTTCCTAGATAGTTTACTTTTATGCCTTAATAGTTCACATTTTTCAATCAATTCATGAAAGGCATCAAGTAATTCATCATACGAGTTTGAGTCATGAGTTGAGAGTACCACTTTTTCCATATCTTTCATGACATTATAAGGGTTTGGCTCATCTTGCTCGCTTGATGAAGATGCACTACCCAATTCTCCATCAACTTGTTCTTGAGTGTAGAGGCATAAATGAGCTTCTTCATTTTCTGACTTACTCGATGAACCGGCGGATGAATCGGATGATCCATCCCAAGTTACCTTGAGGCCCTTTTTCTTCTCCTTATCCCTCTTATCTCTTCTTTTGAACATCCTTTCTTTCTCCTCCTTTTCTCTTCTCTTTTTCTCTTTTCTTTCCTTGGATTGGATTAAAGGACAATCTTTCTTTATATGCCCAACTTTATCACATTTGTAACAAATACACTACTACAGAAAATGGAATATATCTCGGATGTACGGGGCTATACACGTCGGATATAAGAACACCCCGAACCGACGTCTATGTGTGCGTCGTCTATACATAGACGACGGTCATAGTATAGCCGACGTCTATAGATAACGAATATACGTCGGCTGTATTTAGAAGCCAACGTATATTCGTTAACGTATAGACGTCGGTCTATACGATAGACGACGTCTATACTTTAGGTATAGACGTCGGTAAACAAACATACGACGTCTATACTTTAGGTCTAGACGTCGGGTACCTAACATACGACGTCTATACTTTAGGTATAGACGTCGGATTCATACTAAACCCGACGTCTATTCCTTTCTTCTAGGGAATAGACGTCGGCCACTAACGACATCCGTCGTCTATTCCTAAACCTAGACAAAAAAAAGATAGCCTCCGACGAAATTGTTTTTAGTCATCGTATTCATGTACATACAACTGCACCAAATTCGTTCACCTATAAATTTGTTCACAATTTCATCCACATATACATACAAGCACAAACTAACAAGCATACATGCACAAACACAAACACAAACATACAACCATACATGCACAAACATACAAAGCATACACAATTGACATTCAATACACTTGCAATTAATTCATTCTAAAATTAAGGCGATTATATTAATGCATAAAGTGTATGTTTGTAATACAAGTGCACTTGTTAACTAAATTACAAAAAATACTATTGGCAGGAGAACCTCTTAGTTCGTCATCATGTTTTTGATGAAATAGCGAGCCCATCCGTCGCGAGTTTCATCGAGCTCCTGTTGCGAGAAGGGATCACTACTTTTTGGGAAAACCTATCAAAAAAATACAAGTGTTGAATATTAATAAGTAAATATTGAAACTACACAACTATACAATTGAATAACGATCTACATTACCTCGGATAGGCATACGTCTTGAGTTGCCAATTCGAGGATTTCCTCCATGTATCTCATCACGTAGTAACCGCATTCCGTATTTCCAACTTGCTTCCGGTACTACAAACATAGGAATTCGCTAAATATTTGTTCCTAACTTAATTAACAAAAATGGGATAGAACGTACTCTCATTCCATGCCATGTTATTCCTGATTTTGTTGTTGTTCTCCTACCAGCTAAAGCTCTGTAAACCTTAATTGCCCTGAGTAGGACAAGTTAAAATATCAATCAATAATACTAATAAAAATCCACGAATTACTTTATTCACGACTAAACGAACTTACATATTTAGAAGTTTCTTTATTGAGTCCCTTGGTTTATTCGACCCCAACGGATCAAACCAATATGCCGAATTAGTCGTGGGGCATACAACGACAAGCATCCAATGAGCCATGTGTTATATATATAATTAGAAGTTTATTACAAAATAAAATTTCACTTTGAATTACAAAGTTTACCTCTCATGATAAGGGAGCAGATAATATTTTTTGTCTTCTTCTTTAAAGAATGTCCCAAGTTGACCCGATTTATCGTCATTCCCGTATATATATGTAGATGGAATGATAAATCCAAATACATGATCCTCGGGAAAGATTGACCATTTTGCCACATCGTAAAGATGTCTACAAGTATAAAAATTATAATTTATTACAGTTTTGATAAAATTATTCAATACTTTTCATTGTATACAAAAAAACACTTACTTCACTTGCACGTCGATAATCATGATACACAACGAATCCATCGCCATGAACTGCATGATATCCTCTTTGGTGACGTACAAAGCGGGAGGCAACCCTTTATCCCCCTCCAACTCCCAGGTACTTAAGGATTGTGCCTCCCTACCTACCATACATTGATACGACATTTTGCACCTACTTGGAAGCGAATTAATGTTGATCAAAGATTGGTTGTTAGACCCTTTGCTCCGGGGGCTTGGCACCTTACAGATATGTATACAACCGTTAAAATACAATTGTTAACAAATTTGAAGTTTAAAGTCTTTCAAAGTTAAACTATACCTCATGTTTGTCGTTTAGCTCTACTAAATAACTAGGCCAACGCACGAACCCACCGATAGCATCGCCGAGAGTAATAATCTCTTCTTCCGGAAATGGCACAAAAGCACCAGGATCTAAGCAACTCTCAACTGTAACCTTCAATTCTCCCTCTCCTACCTCTGTGAAGTGGTGTCTGGAGATGTTATAAACTTTCCCGTGTCCCACCAATCTTCGATCAGGGTCTTCGACAAATAAAGCACATCTAGATCCATCCGCGAACTTTCCAAACGAGGGACCGTCGACGAGGGCCAATTCTCGAGAATGAGACACGAAATCATCTTGTCGATCAGGGTGGAACACTGGCGGAACTGGAGTAGTCTCCGCGGAAGAACCGGTCTTACGACGGGTAGGAGTAGTAGGCAAACGATCCAATCTCTCCAAAACCAGTTGCAACGTATTCTTCAAATCTGCGATCTCTTGCTGGCATTTGGTATGACCAGTCGATGAAGTAGACCGTTGAGTCTTCTCATAATATTGTCGAAGTCCAACTCTATTCCCTACCCCTCGCACACGACCGGGGTGTTCGTCGTTTCCCAAGGCCTCGCGTAGAATATCATTCCGACCATCGGAAGCAAATTCGCCTTGAGATTCTCTCAACTTCAGAGAGTCCTAAGTTTAAAACAATATTTACTAACATTTGAAAAATATAAAATTAATGATTCTGAATTAATAACATATATATAAGTGATGCAACTTACTATCTTCGAGCCGATCACTTGCGACTCGTCTGTGACGTACTCCCCTTTGGAGTTTACTCTCGCTCTCCTCCAAGAATCACAACGAGCTACGGGAGAAGGAGGAGATAGGTTATTTGCTTGCTCCTCACTCATACCGGAGTCAATTGCCTCTTGTTTCTTCTGAGCAATTTTTTCAGCCATCATTTGTGCTTCTAACTTTTGGTACCCCGCTCGAGACATACGATGGGTATACTTGTTAGAAGATCTAATCTTTTGGTTTTTTGCTCGGATGGCCTAAAATCAATTTATTAGATTGTCACTAAAATCAATAACTTACAAGTTTGTTTTGAAACTCAGTTACTATATTATAAATTAAACGAAGTTACCTCAAACTCCGGGCTATCTATGGATTTTCTGAATAGCTCCCATTGATTCGGAGTGATAAAGTTATAGACATCGCATGGATTTCTATCCTGGTAGTCTCCGAATATGTACTTGTTCGTTAAATTTGTTTTGAAATCCCTCCAACGAACTGACATATATGTTATCCACTTTTTCTTCAACTTGTCAGTGGATTGGAACTCAAAAGATTCCTACAACACGTTAACTTTATATATATCAAAAGTTCGACTTAAACTATAGAAATCTATTATGGAACCATTACCTGCACATTATCCCATATTGTGTCCTTCAACTTCTCATCTACATCAGCTGCTAGTCCCTAGCAAAACAGAATATACGAAAAATAAAAATAGGGAAATCCTAACTCACTTTCGTAGGAATCACGGCTGCACTTAGCATGTGCAACAAGCCTTTAAACCTCCTTGTTGCCAAGGGGGAGGAGTGTTGTCTCCTGAGGGTTTTCAGCGGATATACCCACAAAATCCTGAATCAACATTTCATTAATAGTTCTCAATATCCCTACCTCGACCTTATACATATCACTGAGAATTCTTGCATGCTCATTATATAAATCTAACTCATAAAAAATATGACTTGGTCTTTGTTCCTCCAACATTCTCACCACTAACCCTTCTACACATGTTTATCACTTGAATTATTTTGCACGCCTCCTCTGGTGGTGAAGTATCATTTGGATCAACCATGGCATGGATCATTCTTTTAGCTTTGGGCCTTGAGTATTATTATTTTTTTTTCTTTTCTTTTCTTCCGTGATTCAACACATTTGCTTTTTGACACTTTTACCCTTTTGCATTCGTGTAGCGAGTTTGGTCGATAATCCCGAGCTGGTAGACTCAAGTTACCGGGTTTCAAGATACCCCTACGGACCAATGACTCGAAGGCTTGGGCTTTTGTAATCATTTGCAAAATGTGTTTTCTTCACTTTATTCTTTTATTTTTATTTTTATTTTCCTCAAGGCTTAATTGCTATTAGAAGTCCACACTTCCCGGTATATTTTCCTCAACCTCTGCTTTTTATCAACCACTTCAAAGATTTGATTCATCCAATTTAAGTGCATACATGTCTTAAAGGGCAATGTGTTATTTCTTTGGAACTTAGATTTATGTCACAATTTCTACAACCAGAACTATATAATAAGGAACAAAAACTCAATGCAATTTGTACACGGGTTTTAGCAGTTCAATCTTAAGCTATGTCATGAAACATAATATATTTTTTTTTTTAAATAAAAGACAGAATATATAGATAAATATATACATAAACACCCCCCCACACCTACATCATGCATTGTCCTCAATGTATGCAAAGATAAAATAAATGCACTTATTACCTGAGTCGGCTTGCGGTAGAGGGGTTGAGTTTGCTCAGAGTCAACCGTAATCAGAACTGGATTGAATGACACCATATTGGTGCATGTATCCAGTTGAATTGTTCCCCATGTTGACTTGAGGAAAAGATTCCACTCTTCTCACTTGAATTGGTTCGCTTATTTGCTCGAGTGATGGTGGTTGAGTAAATGAATCACTCCCTTTTTTCTTACTTCCTTTCTGCTTATGTGATGATTTATTTGATTCAGAATTCTGATAAATACGTGCTCTCATCACAACATCACTTGGGTTGCATATTATTTCTGGCTCATTATCAATATGGAAGATATTAAATTCTGCTTTTAAGTTCCCGAAAGATAATTGCATGAGCCCATTTCGACAGTTTATTAATGCTTCCGAAGTGGCTAAAAAGGGTCTACCTAGAATTACAGGGATTTGTCGATTAGGATTTACAACAGGTTCAGTATCAAGTACGACAAAATCCACTGGATAAATGAAGTCACCAACCTTAATCAAAACGTCCTCTACTATACCTCTCGGTTTCTTAACAGAACAATCAGCGAATTGGAGGGTTGTCTTAGAGGGTTTCAGTGGACCAAGGTTGAGTTGCTCGTAGACAGAAAATGGGAGTAAGTTAATGCTTGCACCTAGGTCTAGAAGGGCTTTATTGATAAAGGTATCTCCTATTGAACATGAAATTGTGGGACACCCAGGGTCCTTATATTTTATAGGAGATGTGTTGGAAAGAATAGAGCATATGTTTGCAGTTAAGAATGCCTTCTTTGGTACATTCGTTTTTCTCTTTTTAGTGCACAAATCTTTCAAGAATTTAGCATAAGCAGGTATTTGTTGAATCATATCTAAGAGTGGAATATTCACCTTAACTTGCTTAAATACTTCTAAGATTTTCTCCATTTGTGCACTTGAGCTCTTCTTGAGTCTATTGGGAAATGGGGCTTTAGGAACATAGACTCGCTCAGGTTCAGGTTGTGCTATGGGTTCAGGTTGTGTAGGTGGGTTGGGCTTTTCAACTTGGACGTCAGGTTCAATGGTCAGGTCATATGTGGTTGCTTGATGGCTAGATTGATTAGACATTCTAGGGTTTACCACATTGTTATCAACTTGTCGTCCGGACCGTAATGACACTACTGCATTGATTTGTTGGAACGGTCCTTCCTCGTTAATCATTTGAACCGGTCTGGGGTTGTTATTTCCTGAGGGTGGTTGATAAGATTGATATTGATTATTAGGTCTTGGGTTCACCTCAGGTTGACTTGGAAATTGACCCTTTTCTCTTTCACCTACTATTTGCGCTAATTGGCTGACTTGTGTCTCTAGCCTTTGGAATGATTGGTTGGTTGTTTGTATAAAAGTTTTCATTAAATTTTCCAAGTTTGTCAACCTAACTTCATGATTTCCATTGTTATTACCCCCAGATGATGTATTATTTTGGTTATATGGGTTTGGTTGTTGTCTAGGAGGTTGACCTTGTTGGTTCCACGAAAAATTGGGATGATTACGCCAACCCGGGTTGTAGGTTGATGCATAAGGATCATTTCTAGAATGGTTAAACGTGGCATTAACATGTTCCAAGTCTACACAGTCCTCCATTAAATGACCAGTCTGACCACATCTAGAGCAAGGTGTAGGGGATGCTTGTCGGGTTTGGTTTTGCAGCTCTAAACTTTCCATTCTGCGCATAAGGGTGGCTAGTTTTGCCTCAGCCGCTATGTTGGCATCTATAGCTAAGACACCTGGTCGGGGTTGACTTGCTATTCTAGATCCAATACTCGGGTTGATGGGTGTTCTAGCATTGTCTCATTGCATACTGTTTTCAGCTAAATCCTCAAGAAAAGTCCAGGCATCATTTTCGTTTTTCGACATGAAATTCCCTTGGCTCACAGATTCTAGCATAACTCTAGATGTGGGTGTCAATCCCTCATAAATAATTTGGCATAATTGCCATTTTGGAATTCCGTGATGAGGGCATTGGGTCAAGACACTTTTAAATCTTTCAAGATAGGAATAGAACGGCTCGCTCTCAGACTGAACGAATGCAACAATTTCATTCCTAATCTTAATAGTCTTATGGTTGGGGAAATATTTTTTTAGAAACACTTGAACAAACTCAGCCCAACTCCTAATAGATCTTTCAGCTAGACTATATAGCCATTTCTTAGCGTCGTCCTTCAGTGTTAGAGGCACGAATTTCAGACGCACTGCCTCCTCAGGGATATGCTGGTATTGCATAAGAGAGCAGATTTCCTCAAATTCTCTATGGAAGAGATATGAATCTTCCCTAGAGGTGAACTTAGGCAGCATACTCAGGTATTGTGCCTTAAGTTCGAAATCGCGACCCGGTATGGTGGGCATGACGATGCACGATGGCTGAGCAGCCATCGTTGGGTAGCACCGATCCCTCAGAGTCATAGGCGGGTTCACAACATTCTCACCCATTAGATCCGGGTGAGGTGGTGCAACAGGTGGATTGGGGCTAAGTTCCAGACTGGAATCTAGATGAACTCGTGAGAGTCGATTACTCAAGTCCCGAATCCAAATCTGAGTGCACCGGGCTGAATCAATTTTTGAATTCAAATTCGAAATTTAAATTCCAAATTTAATTTCAAGAATTAATTACAAATATATATATTTTTTTTAATTTTCGTTTTTTTTAAACAGAAGGGAAACAAACAATAGAAAGGTAAAGATGAGAAGGGAAAGAAGACTCAGACGAGAAGGGAAACTTAACTCTAAAGGTAAATTCAAGGGTTGGCCAGAAATTTCCAGACGGGAGGGTGATGAAATCCCCACCGTATCTTTGCCTACGGAGTTGCCCTTAAAGTAGTTTAACTTAGATCTAGCAAAGATAGTCAAACAATGGTCTTTTTAATGGGGGCAATTTCAAGGTTGTATGCAAACTAAAGTATATGCTTAAATGCAATCGTTAAAACCGCGATACGTACCTTGCCTCCAGCACTCTTCAACAATAAAAAAAATAATTTGCAAGAATTTAGCAAGAATAATGCAAGCAAAACATTATATGATGCATGCACTAAGGTCTTTCTAATTTTGCCAATTTTTGGTCCGAGTTGAATTATTGCCAATTATGGAATTGTAAACCCTAACACATGCAATTCTACGACAGGAAACTTTTCAACAATTCAGATTTTACGAGAAAGGCAAGAAAAGTTACCTCCGCAGTGCTCAGTCGGGTTCGCCGCCCGCTCTCGGAGATTCCAGTAGCTTAATGCGACCACCCAGCGATGCCGACGATGCCCCAGAAATTTGAAGACCAGAACCCACACTGGTGCGGCGATTCCGCCGCAAGACTCCTTGTAGATGCGGCGATTCCGCCGCCCAAGTGTCTCAGAACGCTCCCGGATTTCGCCGCGCGCTCTGTTGTCTCCTGCTACACAAGTTCAAATACTTAGATCGCGCACAAGGTAGACAGGATAAAATCGAAAACACAAAAACGCAAAATCTACGTCGCCTCCCCGGCAACGGCGCCAAAAACTTGATGAGAATTTTATTTATACCGCAAGTGCACGGCGTCTATGAAGACGTGGCAAGTACGGGTCGAACACAAGGAGGGAGAGATTATGTTATTAGTGTGATTTTCGATTAAGGGGAAAGAAGGAGAGAAGAATTAAGTTTGGTTTTGAGATTTTTGGGTTTTAGTTATTTAAAGCAAGAACAAGAACAAATAAACTAAAACAAGAACAAAGAGAGAAATCCGTTGGATGGAGGTTTAGATTTAGGTTTAGATCAGAGAATTACTGAAACTTATTGTAAATCATGTTAGTTATGAAGCATTACAAGATAAATGACTTAACATAAACTCAAGTAATCAAAATATACTAATCATGAACTTAAAATAATAACATGCAATTCATCTTCTCTAACCCTAATTCCATCACCTCCACTCTTTGGAAAGAGTTAGAAACTCATGGAGGGAGGAAGAAGAAGGGATCCTAGAGACATTAAAAGAAAAGAGAAACAAAACAAAATAAAACAGAAATTTATTACTAATGATCCAAGACCAAAGGTTCAAAGATGTGTTACATTCGTGCTACGAGGCTATTTATAGCCGATACAAGGGATACCAGTATATGAAAGGAAATTACACGTGGTGACACAGGACTGGACAAAATTTGGGGACGCGGATCGACAGGGGTGCAGCGGAAACGCCGCAGAATGTAGGTGTTGTGCGGCGAAAACGCCGCACAATCTGGTCTGATCGGGTTCGGATTTTGGCTGTGCGTTTATGGTATGATTTGATCCTCCTTTGCGCGTCTGGATGGATTCTTTCCATTGTCTTGAGCTCCGGATTAATTCCTTCCATTGTTGGGATTTTATTTTTGACTTTTCTTTTGACTTCTCCAACACAATAACTTGGCCCTTTTATTTTGTAGTCAGGTCCTTGACATTTTGCACTTAAGCCCCTGACCTTTTTGTGATTAGCTCCTTGAATGCTTTTGTACTTGGATGCATTTCCATTTGAAACTCGATAAACTTGAACTTGTCTTTATGATAGAAATGCATCTTTTGCACGCGTTTATGCTCGGGATGTGGGTAATTTGCATTCAGGTCCCTGTATTCTGTAAACAAGGCTAAACACATACCTTAGTAGCATTTATTGAATTAAAAGCAATCTAAATGAAAGACATATGATGCAATGTATGCAATGCATCATCAGCCCAACTGGATAAACAAATGTCAACTTTGGCCCTCGCTAAGCTCCCCATAAAACTTTTCCAATTATCAGACAGCATGCCTAACGGCTCAAGACGGTCGTCAAACTGGATTGGAACTCTACCGTCTTTATTTCTTCTGCCCACGAATTTTTTCATGAGACAAGGACCTCGTGTACTGTATGTCTTCGAGCCTTCAGACTCGGAGGAAGTGGGTTTCTTTTTCGGAGCCATTATACTATAAAAGATAAATTCAAGTAATTAAATAAGGTAAAGACATTAAATGTCTATTACAATGCGTTACAACAGAAAATTTGCACCTTTACTGTTTTTTTCCTTAATGGATTTTCAATCCATATACCTTCACCGTGGTCATCTCTAAACATACAAGTCTCAACATTTATTTCTTCATCTACTGAGTTCAACTCAGGTGCTTGCTTAGAGAGGTGGTGTCTCTTCATACTCGATCAGGCTATCATCTGATACAATTTTTTTCTTCCCTTCCAAAATTACTGCCCATTTCTTATCACATGGATCAGCGACATAGAAGACTTGTTTCGCTTGGGAAGCTAGAATAAAAGGTTCTTCTTTATACCCTTTTTTTGAAAAATCAATTAAAGTGAAGCCATAGTCATCCACTCGAACTCCATTTTTATTATCAGCCCACTTGCATCTAAATATAGGTACTTTGAATTTAACAAAGTCTAGCTCCCATATATCTTCAATTACACCATAATAGGACATGTCGGCGTATACAGGATTCTAGTCTTTAGAACTAGACACATGCAAAGACTCTGCTATTAAGGTGACGCCACTGTTCTGAACAGCATTTTTCGCATCTTCACAAACTGTGTAGAAAGAATATCCATTGATATCATAACAGCTGTAACTTATAACAACAGAATGCGGACCGTAAGCCAACCACTGTATTGTCTCAGAAACATCAAGCTTGTATGCTAGATTTTTGAACCAAGAGATGAAATTTCTTATTGTGACTATTAATTATTTGTTGATCACTCCACAAAGGATTTCTTTCCTTTAGAAACTTCATGTGTTCATTTAGGTATGGTTGAACTTCATTCGAATTGCACAACACATAAAAATATGCTGTCATTAAGTCATCGCCATTTGGATTTAACATTTTCATCCCACGTGTCCCTTTACCATCGGCACGTTTATCATGACGATTCTTCGGAAGTCCAACAGTTTTGGTGTTTGCTAGGTATCCAGTGCAAAACTCGATAACCTCCTCAGCTATGTATCCTTCAAGAATACTAGCATCTGGTCTTTGACGATTTTTGCAATAACCTTTCAACACTTTCATATAACGCTCGAAAGGATACATCCACCTTAAAAAAACTGGTCCGCACAATTTAACTTCTCTAACCAAATGAATAACAAGATGAATCATAATGTCGAAAAAAGCAGGGGGGAAAAACATCTCCAACTGACATAATGTGACCACAATTTCATTCTGTAACTTGTCAAACTGCACAGGATCGACCACTTTACTGCAAATCTTATTGAAAAAGGAACACAACTTTATTATTGTTTGTCTAACATCTTTCGGTAATATGGATCTCAATGCTACAGGTAACAACTGCTACATTAAAGTGTGACAATTGTGAGACTTCATCCCCACAAGTTTCAAATCCTTCATAACAACAAGACTACTGATATTTGAAGAATAACCTTGTGGAACCCTTACATCGTGCAAACACTGACAGAGAATTCTTTTCTCCTTTCTAGACAATGTATAACTAGCTGGAGGTAAGTAATTCCGATCTCCTTTCTTCTCTGGTGCCAACATTGCTCGTATACCAATATCAACAAGATCAAGTCTTGCATTATATCCATCTTTGGTTTTACCAGGTATGTTCAACAGAGTGCCAACAAGACTAACATAAACATTTTTCTCTACGTGCATCACATCAATACAATGTCTAACTTCTAAAGTTTTCCAGTAAGGGAGATCAAAAAATATTGATCTTTTTTTCCAACTACTTTTGTCGTTTGCTCGTTTGTACGGTTTTCCAAATTCACATTCAATGTTCCTTACACGTTCATACACTTTTTCGACGCTGATTTCAACTGGCGGATTCTGAAACTCTTGTTTTCCATTAAATGCCTTCTTCAATCTACGATAAGGATGAGAGTTCGGCAAAAATCTCCAATGACCGAGATAGACAGTCTTAGAACCATTAACTAGTTCCGAAGAACATGTATTTTCCTCGCAAATTGGACAAGCTTTGTGACCTTTGACTGAATATCCAGACAGATTACCATAAGCTGAAAAGTCATTAATCGTGCAAAATATCATTGCCCGCATTACGAACGACTCCTGACGATAAGAATCAAAAACTGACTCTCCGTCATCCCAAAATCTCTTTAGGTCATCAATTAAAGGTCTTAAATACACATCGATGTCGTTTCCAGGTTGTTTCGGACCAGAAATCATTAAGGACAACATGATATATTTGCGTTTCATGCATAACCACGGGGGCAGATTGTAAATTACAAGCAGAACGGGCCAAGAAGTGTGAATGCTACTCAAACTACAGAAAGGATTCATTCCGTCAGTACAGAAACTAACTCGTACATTCCTGGATTCTTCACCAAACACAGGAAAGTCGACATTTATTTTTTCCACTGAGGTGAATCTGCAGGGTGACATAGCAACTGATGATTTGGTTTCTCACGATTAGCATGCCATGTCATGTTCTTGGAATCCTCTTTACCCGCAAACAAACGTTTAAGCCTGGGTATTATCGGAAGATACCACAAAATCTTAGCAGGAGGTCCTTTGATTTTCATCTCATCAGCCTCTTCATTGTGGTTTGGTCCACTACGTTTCATTTTGTATCTTGAAACATTACACCTGGGACAGGAATGTAAGTTTTCAAACTCACCCCTATACAATATATAATCGTTCGGGCATGCGTGTATCTTCCTATATTCCATTCCCATAGGGCACAACACTTTCTTTGCATCATAAGTTCTATCTGGCAACTCATTATCATCTGGAAGCATCTCTTTCACTAACTTCAACAATGATGTGAAACTCACATCGA
Source organism: Triglochin maritima (assembly GCA_963682175.1). Taxonomy (NCBI): domain Eukaryota; kingdom Viridiplantae; phylum Streptophyta; class Magnoliopsida; order Alismatales; family Juncaginaceae; genus Triglochin; species Triglochin maritima. The sequence goes on along the minus strand of OY821774.1, from coordinate 24,574,270 downwards.
ACCAACCATTTCCCGCTTTTAAATTGTACAACTTCAACACCGCTGACAATCTAGTGAATTTGGTACAATTCTTATACAACGGCTTCTCATTGTCACTCAACAAATTACCAAGTAAATCGGGGTTGGACGAAAACTTTTCAGCCATATCCTGAACCATTTCGTCTAAGTGATCTTCTACACTAACATCTTCTCCATCATTCTTGGAATGACTAAATGATTCATTTTCACTGTGCCATATCTACCGTCTGTAATTTGGGTCGAAACCTTTCTCAAACAAATGATCTTTCATTTTCCAGAAAGTCAACACTGACATATTATGACACTTATTGCACGGACAATACGCCATGTCGCTGTCTTTCATTTTCTTAGAATATTTTTTGGCAACCTCTAAGAACATATTCACTCCGTTCTCATACTCATCACTCAATCTGTTTGAAACAATCCACTCTCGATCCATTTCAATCTAAACAGAGGCAAAAATGATAGTTATTATTGCAGAAAATAAATAAAATTTCAATTTAGAAGAATGTGTTCGTAGATGAGAAGATTCGGAGACATTAAGATGAGAAAAGAATGACTCAGAGGAAAAGAGATGAAGTCCTTAATCTAGCGTGGAATAAGGAAGGTTAGAAATCTAACTAAGCAATCAAGGCCAAAACAAGCCTAAAGTCCACTATAGGTCCTTAGTAATAGACGACGCCTAACTTCGAGGTCCCACCGAGGACCACTAGTCTGTAGGAAATCAAGAACCCGGAGGTCCCTAATATCTCAGGGAGACTAGATGGGCAACGACGTTCAGGCCGAAACGGTCTTAAACATCGAGGACCACTAATCTATAGGAAATCAAGAACCCGGAGGTTCCTAAAATCTCAGGGAGACTAGATGGGCAACGACATTCAGGCCGTAACGGTCTTAAACGGTTTCCTCTCCTTAATGCGTCCGAAAATCCTAGGGGCCAACGTCTAATTGATTTTATTAAGGCTCTTTTATTAAGTGGTTTCTGGGCCAAGGAAAGGGTGATGAAATCCCCCACCTCATCTCCTATAGGTGACTGCCCCCTAAGTGTTTTTCATACCTTAATCTAACAAACAACACACCAAACAAACACTCACCTCACTCTTGTTCCAATGCAAGTCCTACTAACTAATGCGTGCTTTCTAATGAATGATGAGTGAAAAATAGTACGTACCTTACGCCAGCAATCTACGACAGAAATCGTAAATAATAGAAAAATACAATGCATGCAAATCTTATATGATGAATGACTTAGCAAATATTGTCAAATCTTTTGCTTTGGGTTATTAAAGGCCAAGTTATTTAAGGGGGGCAATGAGTTATTATCATAATATTAAAAATTCAAAAAATTAAGGCAATAAACATTTAAAATATTAAAAGCAAATGTTAAAAATAATTACTTGAATTGACAGAAAAACATTTTAAACACAAACTATCATGTTATTAATAATAATTGGGAATAAAATTTTATTGAAATTTTGGCAGAACCTCCACTTAAAATTTGATATGTAAAATTCTTCAAATCCTGAAATCAACAAGAAAAATGTATATCTACTTATCTACTCACATTCACATCATGTATTTCTCTACTCAATCCAAACCAAATTCTTAACATAATCCAAACCAAATCAATCCAATGAAAACAAAGTTTGGTTAAATCATCCAACCAACCCAACTCAATCCAAACCAAATCAATCCACACATTTCTGCTTAGAAGAGGTTGGGGTGTACCTTTTCTTAACATGTATAAGGGTAGAGTTACTAGGGTAGGTCTTTTAACATATTTACCAGGGATTTGGTTTGGTTGTTGGCATTGGCTGCTGGCGCTAAATGCAAATTATGTTGGATTGGTGATTTGCTTCTCAGGTTACTACTACTACTGATTCACTACCACGTGCTAATACTTGTCACCAGGTTAGGTTTCTTATTCTTATCTATCTCAAAAAAGTTATCATGAAAATCAATTTAAATTTATTGAAAATGAAACGTTTGTTTTAGTGTCGGCAAATGAAGACGAATAACATAGTTGCGTGTAAAAACATCCAAAACGGCAAGCCAAAGTCATGCTGCCTATTTAACATGTTTAGGAGCACCTTTTCTTAACATGCATGTTGGCATTGGATTCTTGGTCTAAACTAAGCCTAAATTAAGGATCTAAAATTGAGCACGAACCAGAGGAGGGAAAAGTTTTTATGCCGGAGGAGGACTTTGTAGTTCCCGAAGACGTCGCGGAGGTGGTGCGGTGACGGCTGTAAACGACACAAGATGAAGGCTAACTTATAAAGAATATGTGGAGAAAGACGGAGGAAGACGAACTTAAAACAACCAAAAACGAAATTAAAACTTACATGTGGAGAGAGACGGAGGAAGATGGAGGAAGAAGGAGAAGAGGACCGAATAAGTGGAGGAGAGCTTGGGAGCTCACTGTGGTGCCGGAGACGGTGCGGATCGGTCGGAGATCGGTCGCGGAGGAGAGTTCGGTCGCGGGATGGCTAGGGTTTGGGTGGGTTTTGTCTGAAATGAATGAAAGAAAACGAGATTGTCCGATTTCTTTAAGCCCTATATACGTCGGATATAATGTAACACCGACGTCTATACCTCGACGTCTATATGGATGGAGTATAGACGTCGGTCTTACATTACGTCCGACGTATATAGGGATACGTCTATACCCCATAGACGTCGGATTCACAAGGTACACAAATAGCCGACGTCTATAGGGAGACGTCTATACCATATAGACGTCGGCTAAACGTGTGATTCCTAAACCCGACGTCTATAGTACTACATAGATGTCGGCTTCAATTACGACCGACGTCTATTCTGTCCTCTCCCCACTAGACGTCGGTGGTTATAACAACCGACGTCCATTGGGCGACGAGTAAAGCCTATTCTACACTAGTGATAGGGCCTTTTGAGCTCTCTCCATCATCCCTTCTCTTTCTTTGGAATTTCTCTTTCACCCAACAATTCTTGAATCTCTTAACCATCATTGCAAGCTCTTCATCACTCTCCTCATCGTCCGACTTTTCAGATTAAAAGCTAGCCTTAAGGGCAATAGCTTTTTCTTTCTTTTTCGAGCTCTCCATCTCTTTTCTCTCATTCATTTGAATCTCATAAGCCATAAGGTTTCCGATGAGGTCCTCCATTGACAAAGTGTTAAGGTCTTGAGCCTCCTCAATGGCGGTTGTCTTTTTCTCCCAATCGCTTGAGAGAGATCGACGAATGTTCCGCACCTTGTTACCTTCATTCACCTTCTTACCAAGAATTTTCAAATTGTTAGTAATCTATGTGAAGAGAGTGTTCATCTCGCTTATACTTTCACCGGGTTTCATATAAAATAATTCGTATTTGCGTACGAATATATCAACCCTAGTTTGTTTCATTCTACATGATCATTCATGATGAGATTCAAGTAATTTCCATCTTTCATAAGCGATATCACATCCGGTAATCCTACCATATTCTTGAGTGTCCCCTCTATATGCAAATATGTTCATGACTTTTGCATTCATCTCGGCATTAGCAATTATACCATCAGTTAATGTTGCTAATTGTACACTAGTGGGTGGACATATTTGCTACCAAGAAATATCCACATTTTTAAGGAAATTGATTGGATGTAGAACCTCATTCTATTATTCCAATGTGCATAATTATTCCCGATAAGAAAAGGGGGTCAAGAAGTATATAATCATTCTCTAAGTTGATTAGTGTTACTCCCCATGGCTAAATGGATTAGTAAAAAAACCTCTGCTCTGATACCAAATGTAAGTAGATTGATCACTAATCTAGAGGGGGTGAATATATTATATCCCAAATTACTTAAATAATTGCACAATTAAAATAGTAAAGTGAAGACCAGACCGCAAACCAAAAGATGACTCCGGAGATTTATAGAGGTTCGATCACACCACCGTGATCTAGTCCTCTCCTCAATTTCCGATCGCTCCTCCAATCCCTACTTGAGAATTCACTATTATCTTCATTCCGGGTCAAAGAAAAACCAATTTAATTGAAGTTTGAGAGTTGGTGGAGTTTTGAAGGCTTGGAGATTGAGAGCACAAGAGTATGAAGGATTTTTGGCAAGTAGAGAGTTGATTGTGTCTCTTAAATGAAGCGTATATAGCCTTCAAAACAAATAGAGCCGTTATCGTGAGTTGGTGAAGTTTGTGAAAGGAATGTGTTCTAAAAGTTTTATTTTTATATGTCAATTATTATGAATTGGAAGTGCAAACATTTTGTTCCTTGATTAATGTATTCGTCTTTTGGAAGTGTTGAGAAGAGATTCTTGGTCCTTAACTGTGGAGCTCTAAAAGCTAATGGTTTACATAAATCAAAAGTTATTCACAATCATGGTAATTGACATAGAACATTAATTGTCGTGTTGGTCATCGATTATTGTAGCTCTACAAATATTTGACGACACGAGTATATAAAAGAGGAAAATGTTTACTTTTATATATTGAATAGACCTAGAAAGTGAAACATTATAGATTTGTGTTGTGTCTTGAATCCTAAAATATGAGACTTATGTCTTTTCACATAAGAAGTGTTCAATTTGACTATTGTCAAAAGCTATCAATATGCATAGTGATAAAGCAATAGTTGGTTGAGCTCGACTTGTGCTGGAAATGTTGCTAGTGAAAAGATTATCATTGCCCCTCTTAATTTGAGTGATGATATTAGTGGGCCCCTTGATAAAGCAAAATTATAATGTGCACAATGTGACTTGAGTTAAGTTACGTATTTATAATTAGATTAACAGATCAAGAAATGAATATATAATACAAAGGTGACACATTTCTACTTTGTATATATTCTTAATATCACGTGGCAAGGGATAGGCACAAGTGATCTCCCCACATCACTATATGGATCGTGTTAAGTTCGAGTGAAGAAGACATCTATGATAATTGGGTAACTATAATGTCTAGCTAGATATCGCTTATAGTTGGTGATATTAAGTGTTTAATATCACTGCCAATATAGCTTAGATACTCTATAGGTCACACCACAAAACTAAGAAATAGGAAGCTTCATTTTGTATTCAAATGGTGTATCGGGTTTCATGTGAAACGGGTTACACACGGTGAATCGATTAAATCAATATGTCTTGAAAATTGACATAATTAGAATCATGAATAAATTCATATCAGATGTATGTATTATGGGGTGTAATAGTTTGACATTGGATAAGATAATATGTTACATGATATATGAATTTGCTAAACCCCAAAGATCAATTTTTTTGGATATAAATCAAAAAATTGATAAAGGCAAAAATCAGACAAAATGGTCGAACGTTTTCAGAGACTGGTCGATCGAAAATTCATAGTACCATAGTGTGTGAACGGAAGACCGGATGGATGTGATGGTCGACCGAAATATTCCGGGAAATTTTTATGGGATTAATTAGTCGACCGGTAGAAGTCGTGGTTTTACCGAAAACCTCCAGGAACTTCCGTGAATTTTTCTTGGTGGTAATCGGTCGACCGACTTATGACTCAGTCCGAGAAAAAAACTTCCAATAGTCGTTTCTCGTGTAGAATCGGTCGACCGTTTGTGTTTCCGTTCAACCGAAATATCACAGTAGCTTTACGAGCGTGTGATGGGTCAACCGCCGGGTCTCATGGTCGAACCGAAACTACGATTAATTGTCAATCGGTCGACCGACCGGTTAATTTCGGTCAACCGGTGGACACAATTTTGCCAGAATTATTAAGAGAATAATATTGATCATGGGTTGGATTTGTTCCAATTATGGTCAAACATTTTTAAGGATGATTATGTGTCAATTTGTGAGTGGTTTACGGGAGAGAAAAGCAAAATATCATGGGGTAATGGGTAGCCCATGATGTGGGTGTTGGGGGAGCCTATAAATAGGTCTCCTCTCCCTCCTTCTTTAATTAATGCAAAAACTCTCTCTCTAACCTCCCCACTAATCCATCTGAATTTCTCTAAATTATTTCAAGCTTTGGAGATTAAATCTCAGGGAGCTTTAGAGGGGTTATTAGCTAGATTCTAACCTTAATTAGAGATTGATTGACTAGCTCCTTTCTCTCTAATGTTGTTTAGAGTTTGATGAACACTTGGAGGCCAATCAACTGGCGATTCGACGTGCGACGCAACTCCGAATCTTCATAAAGGTTTTAGAGAACCTTTGAGTATGATCCTCTTATATTTTTTTAATATATATGTAGATTATATGATATTAGAATAAATATAAAAAATGTGCATTAGATTGTTGAAAATATGGAAATCGATCTTGTATGCATGTATATATTTTTTAAAATAGACCCATATATAGGGCCACAAAAGCCTACAGTGGTATCAGAGCTTTTAGTCCATATTTTTTTTATGATTAGACTATATAATTAATTTTAGTTTACCATCTGCAATCAAAACAATTCATGTTTGGGTGTTAGTGGCACGAAAAGTTCTAGAAAGTAATTTTCAGAGTCAAACCGAAAAAAGAGGCAAACAAAATCCAATGGAAAACAATTTCTTTTGACCGAATTCTGTTGTTTGTGTTTGTATATAGAATCCGAGAGAAAATAGTTTCAGTCGTTTGTGCCAACAACAGAAACCTGGAGAAATTTGTAAATGTGTTTACTTTAGAAATGAATATTTGTTGCTTTAAAAGTGCCAACATTTTTAATTTAAATACTGGTAAACATCATATAAATTTCATGTTAACACGTACTTAGTGTTTTCTTTTTGGCCTTAATCTATGTTTTGATGATTTAATCAACCTAATCCTAATTGTGATCATGTAGAGTAGCACACATGTTGCGTGGCATATATATTGATTTTTGCTAACAACTACAGGTGATCAAGACTCAAGGAAGAAAGGAAATCAAGTCAAGACATGTAATCAAGCTCATTTGAAGACATGTAATTTGTATTTCTTTGAGTCTTAGGAACTTTGTGTAATTGAGTATACTTGAACTAAAAACTACTCAAACACACACTAGGTTCCCTTTAGAAGTCACACACAAAATTTCACATAATTTGGACTTCGATAGATCACCCAAACTTAGACCGGAAAACACTAAACCAAAACCTGAACAGTCTGTCCACATTCAGTTGACCGAAACATATCGTTCGGTTGAGCAAGTGATCATATATCTAGTTAGTGTTTTACTTTCCTAGTTCGGTCCACCGTCCAGACCTTTTCGGTCGACCGAGAAACAACAAATTTCTGACCGTTTGTTTTGTCTTATATACCCAGCGGTCGTATTCTTATTATCTCCATATACCCCAAATAAATTTAGTGTATCGATCGACCGAGGACCTTGTTCGGTCAACCGAACTTAAGAAGACACGACAAACCAAAACTGCCTCTTAGTTTTTGGTCGACCGAGGAACTTGTTTTGGTCGACCTAATGTGATCTTGTTTGTCAACCCCAAAGAGCCTGTTGTGAATCGGTCGACCGAACCTATCTCAGTGTTCGACCGATCACTTAAGTGTACCACTACTATTTGTCCCCTACGCTAGAGAGAAAACTCCACACACTCAAAAGCTCAAAACCTTCCACACGTAGTAATCAATTCCATATCTTACTCAAGTGTGTTCAAGATTAGAGAGTGTTGTTCCACTCATTGATTGTCAAAAAAGCAAGGGTCTTGGTGAAAGACCAAGACAAGAGCATAGACTTCGGTGAGAGCCCGAAGTGTCCCTCTCGGATTGTGAGAGGAGGAGCCAAGCTTGGCGAGGGTTGTTCGCGAGTTTGAAGATTGCAAAGGCTTTCTCTCCCGGCTCGGAACGGGGAGTGGTTAGTGAAGTCGTGAGTGGAGCTCGGTGATCCGAGCAGAGCTTGCAAGAGAGGACTAGGACCCGGGTGGGGTGCCGAAGCTTTATAAAAATCCCCGTCTCCCTTGTGGTTTGATTGTCTTTCCTTACTTGCTTGTTTATTTGTTTATATTTTGCTGCATATCTTTGATCGATTAAAGAAGTAGGTAATTAGGGTTAAAAGTGATTAGAATTAGAGACTCTCACGATCCTACACTTAGTTGATAATGACATCCACAATCATACAGTTGTTTAGATACATTAACAACCCATTCAAAATATACAACTATTATCCTGTTTAAACGAAGCATAACATTAACAACGCAAACATTCAAATCATACAATAGCATATCACTTAAACAAATGCCAAATGTACATTAACAAGCGAAATAAAATCTAACTAAAATGTTAATATTCAACCAAACAATTGTCAAGCTACATTAACAATCAAAATGCAAAGTACAATATTACAACTGAATTCTTAATTTTCACTCAAAAACCACCTCAACCAATCACCCCGCATTTCATGTGGTAGACATAAGGACTTCCTCTTCTTGTCACACTCCAAAAACTTCACGGCTTTGAATACTTCATGTCGTTCAAATCCTGGAAATGAAAATATAGTGTCCGATAATCCTTGAATTCTTATTTCTCCTTGTGAATTTTCAGCCTCTAACAACCTTCTGAAAAACATGAATTGAGTTTGTGTTATTAAGTAATGAACCAAAAAAGCCAAGAACTAGGTATTAACAATTTTCGCTTCCAATAGCTTTCAAGAAGAGCCAGTTTATATTTCCAACAATTTTCAAGAGGAGTTAGTTATGTACCCAAAACTACATTGTCGTGATACCATCAAATCCAAATCACTAAAGCATACACAATTGAAAAGCCATATTATTTCATTGAAATGTTAAAGTCTGCCCCACTCCAAGGCAATATAAAGGTTGAATATAGTGAATGATTTTAAAGAACCACAACATATCTCCCTAATTGAAACATATGTATAATAAATAAGAGACTTTCTCATCGAAGTACAAGCATGAAAATCTCATATTATACTTTCTCAGATTACATGGGATTAAAAATTTCAGATTATATTATCACAACTTGAAAATCTCAGAAAAATCAAATACAAATCAGGATAAATCAAGCAAGACTCTCATATTATACTATCTCATCCAAATACAAATTGAAAAGCATATACCGGAATAAGCCCCATTTTGTTACTTATAACTACAAGTTTGACACTAAATTCCCTTGCATTTGCAGTCTGATTGTTTGGTTCACGACTTAATTCAAAATTTCTAATTGTCTTTGAGTTAATATGGTTGAATGTGTTTGTTTCGTTGGCCAAGAAGTGTGAAGAGCATAGTTCCTCAGCGTATCTACGAACTTAATACATTGAAGCTGGCGAACATCGGATTCAAGTTCAGAGTGCTCGAGGAGAAGTACAAATTGAAAATCTCAGATAAATCATCCACAATAAACAAATATCAATTTATCTCAAATAAAATCATGACATAAATCATGCAAAACGCAAACCAGACATAAACCACAATAAATTATCAGAAATTTAGAGAGTTTATATTGTATAATTTTTGTTGGAGAAGATTACACAAAGAAGACATAAACCCTAACCCCGTCAGAAAACCGGACATCAACCTTTCTACATAGTCTTCGCCGAAGAAAATTGCACAGACCATACACAAACCTTAATCTCTGTTAGAAGTTACCAAAATCAGACATAAATCCAACAAAATGCAATCAAATCAAACATCATCGATCAAAACCCCCCAATCCCAACGGAGAAGAAACCCCCAAATTACCAGAAAATGTGGTCATCGCCGGAGAAGATGTGGTGGTTGTCGGAGTTGTCACCGTGGAACACCGGACCCCCGACCCCGGTCGGAGACGTCGTTGGACTGGAGGGGGAGGATTGCTTTCGTTTAGGACTGGATAGTCGGGAATCGCGAATGAGGATAGGTTTGCTTTCGCTTGCTTTCCAGAGTCAAGAGGTGAGAAAAGATGGGTGAAATTTGGTTTTATACGAGGGAAACTGAATATGTTTCTCAAAACAGAACAAACTAGTTTGAACTCAGCAGCCAAACAGATTTTTTTTACTCTCCCCTGGATTCCTTCGTATTCTCATCGCACAATCCCCCTTATGTCTCTTCTGATTTTTTTGATTGTTTTGTTGATATAATTCTAATTAATTATTTTAATAGTTTTAAATGTTTTAAAACATGTCATATGAATGTTAGAATTAAGATTTAGACTTATGTCTAATTTGTAAAAATTTCATTTTTAATTAATGATTCTTTTACAAGGAATCGACAAAACGATATGGACAAATAAGTTTATTTAAGAGTTTTTCTTTTTCAAATTTAAATAAACTGCAGTTTAAATGATTTATATTTTGAACTATGGATTCATAAATCATTTTTAATGGATTTCAAATGATTTTGGAATTGTTTGATTAAGAGATGAAGGATAAACTAAATTGTGTAATATATAATATATGTACATGCGTTGCACTAGTTCTCTTTTGCAAGGACAAGTGAGTTTATATGTTCCATCAAAGCCATGCGTGAATGAAGGATGTGTATGTTGTTATTATTATTATTCAATCACAGGGGCTTATGTATATGTAAAAGCCAATTATTTATGTATATGCATGCATATGAGAGGATTTTTACATATGACTTGCACTAGACAATTTTTGAAATTGTGAGATGAATGTTTATATTTTGCAATATCTACATCCATCGTGCAAGAGAAAGTCGCCGAAAAGGCATAAAGGTCAAGGACGCATGAACATATAAACTTACACCAACATGTGTGTGAATAGATCTAATTTATGTTTGTGTGCTTGACATGGTGATTGTATGAATGAATGTTAGGATGTGTATAGATGTAAATATGCACGATTACCTAAAATTCTAAAATCACATATAAATGTTTAATTTTCCAACCAAAAATTAAGAGTATTTTTCTTTCTTATTTCATCCACTAGCAGCCATCGATCAAGGGATATTCTGCTCGCCCTTAGCGGGAGATAACTTCCTCCATCTTTGGGAATAGTAGGACATATAAGGTTATCTATTGTTGTGTCATAAATAGATGAACGAGGTGAGATTCACCCTTAGTGGACACCGAGTGTATTTATTTGTGAATACAATGGATAAACGTCTCTCGTATCAAATGAAATAAGTTTTCTTAACAAGACCCAGAGCCCCCGCTCAGTTTTGGGAAAAAAGTATTCCTTAGGATGATTGGTCAAATTCCCTCTTAATTAAAATGACAAGAATAATAAGAGTTTGAAAATGCAAAAGTATGCAAAATTTCCAAAATGGTTATGATCAGAAAACTTTATCTTACCTTGATTTTATAATATATCTTATTGACATCATATCATGCATATATTTGTGTCTTATATCCTTTATTTTTAGCCTAAGCAATGCTACGTAATGAGTTTTATGTTTAAGTTTTAGGAATAAACATGTTTGAGAAGAAGAGACTCAAAAAGGACTTAAAAGCAAGGAAAATGACTAAGATGCAAGACTTATGAACTTAGATGCAAGACAAAAGGACCCGGATGTAAAACCAAAAGGACCAATGAGTAAATCAAGAAGCTCCACACCATCATGAGGAGTATTTTGGCAATTAGATCTGGGCCTAACCATCAACAACTAAATCGGGTTCATCAAACACCAAGAATTCAAGCTAGAAACGAGCCACCAAAATCCAGAAGCTATCCAAGACAACTAGACCGCCAATTGGCAGCTCCAGACCGCCAATTAGCATTCCAGATGGCTGCAAAGCATGCGTGTCTTAGTCGGGTAGTGGATTATGTTGTTTTATGTCCATTTATAGTATGCTTTTAGTCCCACATCGGGGGTTTATCCCCGATTACCTTTTTCTATGACTATAAATAGAACTCTTCCTCCTCCTTTGTAATACATCTCCTCTCTTGGTGGCCATTCTCTTAGTAAATCCTTGGAGCAAAACTCCGGTGGAGAGATGCTACTTGTAAGTGAGTGAGCAATAAAAAATGTTTTGTTAGTTTTATATTGTCTCTTTTCAATTCTTGCATGCTTAGTTTAATTTCGTTTTGTCTTTTTTCCTAATGAGTAGTGAGTAGTTCCGTCCCCCTTTGGGGGTGGAGGTGATGTAGATTATGTGGTAGTGTTGTGTTTTTTATTTGTGTCATTTCATATCCTAAATGTAGATCTATACTTGTAGCATGCTTAAACTTGTATTAGATGGGATAATGTCCACACTAGGTACTTATCTCATGCTAGCTTTAGAGTTTATCTTGTTGCTTGTAATGGTTTGATGGGAATGATTTGTTATGTATGGATCCATGTTTGGTGCACATTCACATGAATGATTTAGGTTGTATGTAGGATTGATTGTTGCTCTAATGGCCACACTAGGTACTTGTTGCATGCTTGATAATCTAAAATCAACCTCAACTTCATGTGAGATATGCATATTCATGGTTTGTCATGTAGTGTTGTGTATCCTACACTTAGATTCTACACTAGATTCTACTTGTATGCCACACAAACTACACATGTTCCTAATTGAAATGAAGACCCACTCACACACACATACCTACACACCTCCACTCTATGGGGGTTTAGTACACTTGTTAGTGTAGGATTTCATGTTTAATTGTACATATTTATTTTCGAAATTTTTATGCACAATAAGGATTAATTTACAATTTTCTATGATTTATTTCATGCATGCATCAATTTGTTTCAATGACTAGTTTCAAAACTTTATTAAAACAAATATGGGCTCCGAAATTCATACCTAGAAGTTCTCTAAAACTTCTTGAAGATTCGGAGACGTTGGGGATGCTCCTCACTGCGCTGGATGCCTCCGAGTATTCACCAAACTCTAAACTAGATCGGAGAGAGGGAAGCTAGTCTCTCAATCTCCGATAGGCTTTAAAATCTAATTACTAACCCCTCTTTAATTCTGTTGAGAAGATGATCTCTTAAGAACTAAAACTAAACTTAAGAATTAAGGGATTTTCGTGAAGAATTATGGAGAGAGAATTTTGCATAAGAAAATAATGAATGAATTGAGGAGGCAATGAGATAAACTTGTATTTATAAGTTCTCTCCAAATTACCTATTCATGTGCAACCTCTTGCCCATGATTTCATGCAAAATTCCATCTAACCATCCATTATTTAATAATAAATAATATTAGCCACGAATTAAATCAATTATGGACCAATTCCATGCATGATCTAATTAATTCTTAAATTAATTCTGCATTAACCGTCTGGACCGGTCGACCGTTTGGAGGTTCGGTCGACCGCTCGAACCAGGTTTCGGTCGACCGTTCAATAACTCGGTCGACCGTTCGTAACAGGAATTATTTCATCGCTATGTTCGGTCGACCGACCGATTACATTCGGTCGACCGTTCGAACAGATGAAAATTCCCTGTTATCGGTCGAGACACATCCGGTCAACCGTGCCCGATCGGTCGACCGTTTACTGCTAACCGGTCGACCGTTTACTGCTAACCGGTCAATTTTTGGTTTAACCCCTACAAAATTTGACATTTCGGGATTAGTAGTAAATTCACAACTTATGTAACATATTATCCTATGTAATGATCAATCATTACACCCCATAATATTTACATCACATATGAATTTAATTTAGATTCTAATTATGTTATTAATCACAACATAATTTTGATTTTGCTTGTTCACCCCATGTGTCATATTTTCTACATGAAACCCGACACATCTTATGAACTTGAGATCCCTATTTGTTGTTTCCCAGTTTTGTGGTGTGACCTATGGGAGGATCTAAACTAAGTTGGCAGTGATATTAAGAGCTTAATATCACAAGATATAAGCGGTATCTAGCTACACATTATAGCTCCCAATTAGTTAGATGTCTTAATTCCACTTGAACCAAAACCCGATCCATTTAGTGATGGAGTGCACCACTTGTGTCCGTCCCTTGCCTCATGATATTAAGAATACACACAAAGTAGTATTGTGTCATCTTTGTATTAGTATTCATTTCTTGATCTCTTTAAGCTAGTTATAAATATGTGACTTAACTCAAATCACATTGTGCACATTATAACTTTGCTTTATCAAGGGGCCCACTAATATCATCACTCAATTAAGAGGGGCAATGATAATCTTTTGACTAACTATTTTCTCCAACGAAAGTTATACTTACCAACTAATGCCTTTACACTACACTCATCGATAGCTCAAGACAATAGTCTAATTAAGAACTCCTTAAGCGATCGGATATAAGTCTCATATCAAAGGATCAAGGACACAATAAAATATTAATGACACAGAAACACATTCCTATAATATTTTACTTATTAGGTCAATTCGGTATACAAAAGTACTATTTTCCTCTTTTGTGTACCCGTGTTGTCACTCACTTGTAGAGGTACAATGATCTATGACCAACACGACAATCTTAACTCGGTAATTAATGTCCCATGTTAATTACCATGATTGCGAATATCTTTTGTTTTATGTAAACCAATATCTTTTAGAGCTCTACGGTTAAGGACCAAGAGCATCTTCCTCAACACTTCCAAAAGACGAATAACATAAACAAGGAACAAAATGATTTCTCATTCAATTCATAATAATTGACATTTAAAAGTAAAACTTTTAGAACACATTCCCTTCAATCTCCCACTTGTTATTAAAGTTTTCTTTCTCATACATACTCAATGCATAAAACAATAATAACTAGGGTAAACCCCATTACATATCAATCATCAAGCCAGTCTACATGGTTCCTCAATCCCATGGACTCGAAATGCATTTCGCCCTTGGCTTGGGATAAGGGTTTTGTGAATGGATCAGCTGTGTTGTTGTTGGTGTCCACCCATAACAGATTTATTTTGCCTTCGTCGATGAGGTCACGCATCACGAAGTACTTACGATCCATGTACTTCACTTTGCGGTGTGATTTGGGATCCTTGATTTGCGAGATAGATGCACTATTGTCGCAAAATAGCTCTATTGGTCCCTCGCTCGAGGGAACTACTCCAAGCTCTTCAAGGAACTTCTTAATCCACACTCCTTCCTTGCTCGCTTCAGCGATAGCCGTTACTTCGGAAGCAGTGGTTGAGTCGGCCGTAGTGCTTTGCTTCCAACTACGCCAACTCACAGCTCCACCATTCAGAAGGAAGACATATCCTGATTGCGACCTTCTATCGTCTGGATCACTCATGAAACTCGCATCCGAGTAACCCTCAGCTATCAATTCCCTTTGTCCTCCATAAACAAGAATCTTATCCTTAGTCCGGTTAAGGTACTTCAGGATATTCTTGACCGCAGTCCAATGCTCAGGACCTGCGTTGGATTGGTGACGACTTGTCACGCTTAGAGCATACGAGACACCGGGTCTTGTGCAAGTCATCGCGTACATGATCGACCCAATTGCCGAAGCATAAGGGACATCCTTCATGTACTCTAAGTCCTTACGTAATTGAGCACGTTGAGACTTCTTAAGTTGCACACCCATACTCATTGGCACACTGCCTTTTTTGGAGTTGTTCATCTTGAACCTTTCCAAGACCTTGTCAATGTATGTACGTTGACTCAGGCCAATGAGTCTACGGGATCTATCTCCGTATATCTTGATTCCCAAGATGAATTGAGCCTCACCCATATCTTTCATTGAAAATGCAGATTTCAATGAACTTCTCGTTTGCTCAAGCAAAGGAATATGATTGCCCATAAGCAATATGTCATCGACATATAAGATTAGGAATACTACATGGCTCCCACTAACCTTCTTGTATATACAAGGTTCTTCCTTACTTTGGATGAAGTGAAGCTTCTTCAGTTCCTCGTCCAAGCGTTTGTTCCAACTCCTTGATGCTTGCTTCAATCCATAAATGGATCTTTGAAGCTTGCATACCTTCTCGCTATTCTTTGGATCTTCAAAACCTTGAGGCTGTACCATGTACACATCCTCCTCCAAGTTCCCATTAAGGAACACCGTTTTGACATCTATTTGCCATATTTCATAATCGTGAAATGCGGCAATAGCGAGCATGATCCGAATAGACTTGAACATGGCAACCGGTGAAAAAGTTTCATCATAGTCAATTCCTTGAACTTGAGTGAAACCCTTCGCTACAAGCCTTGCTTTGTAGGTTGTCAGGTTCCCATCCATGTCCATCTTCCTCTTAAAAACCCATTTATTATGAATGGCATTTTTACCTTGAGGAAGGTCAACCAAGTCCCATACTTGATTATCATACATGGATTCTATTTCGGATTCCATAGCCTCCTGAGATGGAACATGTCAACGACATCTATGACAGAGCTAGGAATGACCCATACTCCTCATCTTATAATCCTGGATGGAGGAACTACCCCAAGTTTTCATGGAACCAAAATAATGCCCCGGGTAGTCCTTCAACCTCCTCTCGACCACCTAATCAACCACACCAACCGCCCATGCATGCTCATTCATATCAGGAACCCCAAGTTCCAAGTACCAACCAACCAGGTTTCCCAAATTCTAACAACTTTGAAACCCGGTTTAATTCACTTGAGAATTTGACTCGTGAACTTGAGAACTCTGTGAAAAATTTTATGTCATCCACGAGTCAAGTTCTCACTTCAAATCAGCAGACCATCAAATCTCTAGAGCTTCAGATGGGTCAATTGGCTCAGTCTGTACATGAAAGAGAAAGAGGGTCTTTTCCTAGCCAGCCTGAGGCTAACCCCCGCATGTACCAACAACAACACGTGCAAAATGAGAATGTGGTACCTCGGGGGAGGCAAGTAAACCATGTGGAGGAACCTGTTCACCATGTCAATTCCATTGTGACCTTAAGGAATGGAAAACAGGTTGACAATCACATTTCCTTGCCACAACCACCACCATCTATGCAGCCCCTCAGTGGGAATGGTGGTGAAGAAGAGGCTGAGGGTGATGGTAATACACCAACGCCTCCTTCTCAGGCACTGCAGAAAACCTACCTGCCAAAAGCTCTTTATCCAAGTAGGTTAACCAAAAAGAAGAGTGACACAATGGACAATATATTAGAGGTGTTTAAGCAAGTTAAGGTTAACATCCCCTTGTTGGATGTCATCCAACAAATACCTCAATATGCCAAAGTGTTGAAGGATCTCTGCACAACCAAGAGGAAGACCAATGTTCCTAAGAAAGCATTCTTGACTGAAAATGTAAGCTCACTTTTGTCCAATCCCGCCTACACAAAATACAAGGACTCTGGGTGTCCTACTATTCAGTGTACGATAGGGGACACTAGCATGAGTAATATTTTGCTTGATTTAGGATCAGCGGTCAACCTCCTCCCATTTTTTGTTTATCAACAGTTAAATTTGTGAGAATTGAAACCAACTAAGATCACCCTCCAATTGGCGGATAGATCCATTTGTATTCCAAAGGGGATTATCGAGGACATGCTTATCAAAGCTGGAAATTTTATATTTCTAGTCGATTTTGTTGTCCTCGATACCAATCCTTTTGCGAACACCCACTCTCAAATACCTTTGATTTTGGGTAGACCATTTCTGGCAACCTCCAATGCCTTGATTAATTGTAGAAATGGTCTCATGAAGCTCTCATTTGGTAACATGAGTGTCGAGTTTCATGTGTTCAACTCTGGTAAGCAACAGGAACCCATGGATGAACCTTTAAATCTAAATCTTATCCGCCAATTGGAGAAAGCACCACAAAATCAACTAACACCCTTAACCCCAATGCAACACGTTGAGAATGTTCGTGGGTCCAGCGAAAACTCATTGCCTGTCTTCGCAATGCAACAGAGTGACCTGACCTCGAACATGAATGTCCAAAGGGAGTGTTCGTTGCATGATTCAGTTGAGAGTACTAGTGAGAGTGAGACACCTCATCATATGCCTATACCATAAGGTGTCTCTACCTCATGTCCCATGGTCATTGAGCCATTTGAGCTTCATATTGACTCCAACAAGGACCCACCTATGACCGAGCTTATGCTTGATGATCTAAATGGTGGTGGGAGGTCCTTTTTGGATGACTTGGGGAGCAGCCCCGTTCTTAGTGATGCAGGTCTGCTGCATCCATCGAATGAGCTTGAGGAACTCATTCCGATGCACCCGCCTATTGGTTGGAGGGTTTTGTTCGATGAGCAACTAAACCCTAGTGAGGCAACACAACTTCATTCTTTGTTGCGGAGTATTTTGGCAATTCTATTTGGGTCGGAGCTCCAACAAGTCAAGTAACCGCATCAAAGACAAACAATACCAGCAAGAAAAGCCCACAACAAATTCCATCCCGATCCAAACTTTATGGACCGCTAATTGGCCGTCCAGATCACTCTGGATCAGCTCAACTTTCTCCAGCACATGTATTAGAGGATGTTTAGGCTATTTTTGGTATTTGTTTAGTTCCACATCGCGGGATTGTCCCGGATTGCCTTTTTCTTTGACTATAAATAGAACTCTTCACCTTCTATTGTAATCACTCTATATTTTAAGTGGTTATTCTTCCTACTAGAAGTGAGGCCTTGAAGCACACACTAAAGTAGGAGGATGATACTTGAAATTTGAGTCATTTGTTAATAAAAGTTTCTTTGTTATGCTATTAGTTTCATTTTGCTTGCTTTACTTTGTTTAATTTCATTTCATTAGTTTTAGTAGCTTAGTTAATATGCTTTCCTTGCTTAGTTTAATAATTAGTGTAATGTGTAGTGAGTAGTTCCATTCCCTTTGGGGGGTGGAGTAGATATACATACATGCATTAGAGAATGGAATGAATGCTTTATTTACAATGTGTTGATAAAACATGAATCTATGCTTGCTTGTTTAGGATAGAATTTATAACTTGATGAGTTTTGCCAAAATGATTAGACACCTCTCATGCTTGTTTAGGTTCTGAAATAAACAACTTGTATATGTAAATGTTAATCAACTAGGTTGGCGAAGAGATTGATAGGTTTTGCCATAACATTTAGACACTTCCTATGCATGATAACACCACCTTCATTTGTGCTTAAAGAATGTGTTCAACACCCACCTCTTTGCATGTGTGCACTCACTCCACCCCTTAGGGGTTTTCCACTTTTGTATTCCAGCACTCTTCTTTCATTCTTAGTTAAGTTTTAGTTAATCGTTTGTTGCTTTCTTTCACATTTCGTATTTCGTAGTGTAGCGTAGCGTAGAGTAGTACAATCAACTCTCTTCTCCATTTTTCGCCACTTGATTTCGTGCAAACGAGAGCCTGCTCACCTCCCTGAGGACGACCCGTATTGGCCACCGCTTCAACGCGGCCATGCACTTGCGGTTTAATTAAAACGTTCAACAGTGCCACATGGCGGAGGGAACATCAGTGTCCATGCATTTTCTCACTATGCATAGATACCTTGAGAAATTGGCGAAGCTCTCTTCCCCGATGCCCGATGACGTTGCGGAAGATTTGATTATTTGCTCTATATCCCCAACCTACAAGGATTTTGTCATGTACTATTGATGCATTGCATACATTGCATTATATGTCTTTCATTTAGATTACTTTTATATCAATAAATGCTACTAAGGTATGTGTTTAGTCTTATTTACAGAATACAGGGACCTGAATGCAAATCACCCACATCCTGAGCATAAACGCGTGCAAGAGACTCATTTCTATCATAAAGACCAAGTTCAAGTTTATCGGGTTTCAAATGGAAGTGCATCCAAGCATAAAAGCATTCAAGACCTAATTACAAAAGGAACAAAGACTTAAGCACAAAAGTAGCCGAGGACTTAATTGCAAAAAGCCAAGGACCTAATTGCAATTAAAGCACCAAAATATTATCTTGGAGAAAATCTAAAGAAAAATCAATGTGGATCTCCAAGTATATGAAGGAAATAATTCGGAGCTCAAGAGAATGGAAAGAAATCATCTAGACGCGCAAAGGAGGATAAAATCATACCATAAACACTCAGCAAAAATCCGGATTGAATCTGACTTGATTATGCAGCGTTTCCGCCGCAAAACACCTACAACCCGCGGCGATTCCGCCGCCCCCTTAGCAATCTGTGTGCTCCAATTTTGTCCAGTCGTGTCTGGACACGTGTACTTTCCAATTTTATACTTAGGTCCCTTGTAGCAACTATAAATAGCCCCGAGAACAATGTTAAGAGGGTCCTTGGTCCTTAGTCTTTGGTTGTTTTTATTTTTTAGTCTTAGTTTTGTATTCTTCTTTTTAGTAATAAAATTCTGTCTTTTAATTCTTGTTTTTAGTTTTCTTTTGTAATTCCTCTAGGACCCCTTCTCCTTCCCTCCATCCATGAGTTTCTAACTCTTTCCAAACGGTGGAGGTGACGGATTTAGGGTGAAGAGAAGAGAATAAATGTTATTATTTTAAGTTCGTGATTAGTATATTTTGATTACTTGAGTTTATGTTAAATCATTTATCATGTAATGCTTCATAACTAACATGATTTATTATAAGTTTCTGAAGTCTCTAATCTAAATCACCTCTTTGTTCGTGTTTTAGTTTTATTTGTTCATGTTTCTTTCTTTAGATAATTAAAATCAAAAATCTCAAAACCCAAATTTATTCCTCTCTCCTTCTTTCCCCCAATCGTAAATCACATAAATAACAAATCTCTCCCTCCTTGTGTTCGACCCGTATTTGCCACGTCTTCATTGATGCCGTGCACTTGCGGTATAAATTTAATTCTCATCAAGTTTTTGGCGCCGTTGCCGGGGAGGCGACGTAGATTTTGTTTTTTTGTTGATTTCGATTCTATTCTGTTTATCTTGTGCGCGATCTAAGTATTTGGATTTGTGTTTGAGGAGACAACAGAGCGCGCGGCGAAATCTGAACGCAGTGTGAGCAACAAGGGCGGCGGAATCGCCGCACATCAAGAGGAACCTGCGGCCGAATCGTCGCACATTTGAAGCATCTGGGCTTCAACTTTTTCTGGGGTCGTCTCCATCTCTGGGTGGACGCGTAGAGCATCTGGAAATTTCGAGAGCGGGCGGTGAACCCGACTGAGCATGCGTAGGTAACCTTTGTTGCCTTTTTTTTCCCTCGTAATTTCTAGTTTCGGAAAATTTCCTTTTGTAGAACTGCACGTGTTAAGCTTAAATTCCATAATTGGCAATAATTCAACTCTGACCTAAAAATTGGCAAAACTAGAAGAACTTAGTGCATGCATCATATAATGTTTTGTTTGCATTATTCTTGCTAAATTCTTGCAAATTATTTTTATTATTGAAGAGTGCTGGAGGCAAGGTACGTATCGCGTTTTAACGATTGCATTTAAGCATATAATTTAGTTTGCATACAACCTTGCAATTGCCCCCATCTAAAGACCATTGTTTGACAATCTTTGCTAGATTTAAGTTAAACTATCTTAAGAGCAACTCCGTAGGAAAAGATACGGTGGGGATTTCATCACCCTTCCGTGGCCCACAAATCACAATCCTAAAGTGTCACCCGAGCCTTAAATTAAAATCAATTAGACATTGGCCCCTAAGGATTCGGACTCAATTAAGGAGAAGAATTGGTTTGACTTGCTATGACTTGAAGCCGATCGAATTTAAGTTGGTGTCTAGAAAGTGTTTTTGTGTTGATGTAAGTCTTCCAAGCGAAGTGGTTGTCTAATTGGCACCGACTCTGTCGGAAGCGCCCCCACTAGCTATACACCGCCTCGCCAATTTGGTTTGGTTAGTGAGGGAGGTGAATCAAGCAAATCAATTCGACTCAACCAGTTAGGAGTCGTCTAGATCTAAGCGACACTAGGTCTAGGATTGTTTGAACCGTGCTTTCTTAGGAAATTTCCGACCGACCCTCTTTTCTATCTTTAGAGTTAAGTTTCCCTTCTCATCTGAGTCTTCTTTCTCTTCTCACCTCAATTCTCTAGATTAGGATTCCTTTCTCATCTTTCCCCATTCTATTGTTTGTTTCCCTTTTGAAAAAAAACATAAAAAAATACAAAAAAAACGAAAAAAAAATTTGTAATTAATTCTTGAAATTAAATTTGGAATTTAAATTTCAAATTTGAGTTCAAAAATTGATTCAACCCGGTGCACTCAGATTTGGATTCGGGACTTGAGTAATCGACTCTCACGAGTTCATCTAGATTCCAGTCTGGAACTTAGCCCCAATCCATCTGCTGCACCACCTCACCCGGATCCAATGGGTGAGAATGTAGTGGACCCACCTGTTGCACAACCTATAACTCTGAGGGATCGATGCTACCCAGCGATGGCTGCTCAGCCATCGTGCATCGTTATGCCCACCATACCGGGTCGCGACTTTGAACTAAAGGCACAATACCTGAGTATGTTGCCAAAGTTCACCTCTAGGGAAGACACATATCTCTTCCTTAGAGAATTTGAGGAAATCTGCTCTCTTATGCAATACCAGCATATTCCTAAGGAGGCAGTGCGTCTGAAATTCGTGCCTCTAGCATTGAAAGACGACGCTAAGAAATGGCTATATAGTCTAGCCGAAAGATCTATTAGGAGTTGGGCTGAGTTTGTTCAAGTATTCCTGAAAAAGTATTTCCCCAACCATAAGACTATGAGGATTAGGAATGAAATTGTTGCATTCGTTCAGTCTGAGAGCGAGTCGTTCTATTCCTATCTAGAAAGATTCAAAAGTATGCTGACCCAATGCCCACATCACGGAATTCCAAGATGGCAATTGTGCCAAATTATTTATGAGGGATTGACACCCACATCTAGGGTTATGGTAGAATCCGTAAGCCAAGGGAACTTTATGTCGAAAAATGAAAATGATGCCTGGACTTTTCTTGAGGATTTAGCTGAAAACAGTATGCAATTGGTCAATGCTAGAACACCGCTTAACCCGAGTATTGGATCTAGAATAGCAAGTCAACCCAAACCAGGTGTCTTAGCTGTAGATGCCAACATAGCAGCTGAAGCAAAACTAGCTACCCTTATGCGCAGAATGGAAAGTCTAGAGCTACAGACCCGAGTGAATCAAGCATCATATATCCCTTGCTCTAGATGTGGTCAGTCTGGTCATTTAATGGAGGATTGTGCGGACTGGGAACAAGTTAATGCCATGTATAACCATGCTAGAAATGACCCATACACATCAACCTATAACTCGGGTTGGCGTAATAATTCCAATTTCTCATCAAGCCAACAAGGTCAACCTCCTAGACAACAACCAAACCCGTATAACCAAAATAATACATCAGCTGGGTTTAGTAACAATGGTGATCATGAGGTTAGGTTGACAAGCTTGGAAAATTTGATGAAACCTTTATACAAACAACCAACCAGACCTTCCAAAGGCTAGAGACACAAGTCAGCCAACTAGCACAAATAGTAGGTGAAAGAGAAAAGGGTCGGTTTCCAAGTCAACCTGAGGTGAACCCTAGATCTAATAATTCATATCAACCCTATCAAGCACCTTCAGGGAATAATAACCCCAGACCGGTTCAAATGGTTAATGAGGAAGGACCGGTCCAACAAATAAATGCAGTAGTATCATTACGGTCCGGAAGACAAATTGATAATAATGTGGTAAAACCTAGAACTTCTAATCAATCTAGCCATCAAGCAACCACATATGACTTAACCATTGAACCTGATGTCTATTCTGAAACGTCCAACCAACCTACTCAATCTGAACCCATAGCTCAACCTGAACCTGAGAGAGTCTATGTTCCTAAAGCCCCATTCCCTAATAGACTAAAAAAGAACTCAAGTGCACAAATGGAGAAAATCTTGGAAGTATTTAAGCAAGTTAAGGTGAACATTCCACTCTTAGACATGATTCAACAAATACCTGCTTATGCTAAATTCTTAAAAGATCTGTGCACTAAAAAGAGAAAAACGAACGTACCAAAGAAGGCATTCTTAACTGCAAACATAAGCTCTATTTTGTCTAACACATCTCCTATAAAATATAAGGATCCTGGGTGTCCCACAATTTCATGTGCAATAGGAGATACTTATATCAACAAAGCCCTTCTAGACCTTGGTGCTAGTGTTAACCTACTCCCATTCTCTGTCTACGAGCAACTCAACCTTGCTCCACTAAAACCCTCTAAGACAACTCTTCAATTTGCTGACTGCTCTATTAAGAAACCAAGAGGTGTAGTCGAGGACGTTTTGATCAAGGTTGGTGACTTCATTTACCCAGTGGATTTTGTCGTTCTAGACACTGAACCTGTTGTCGATCCTAAGAGACAAATCCCTGTAATATTAGGCAGACCCTTTTTAGCCACTTCTGAAGCATTAATAAACTGTCGAAATGGGCTCATGCAATTATCTTTTGGGAATTTAAAAGCTGAATTTAATATCTTTCATGTTGATAGTGAGCCAGAAATAATATGCAATCAAAGTGATGTTGTGATGAGAGCACGTATCTATAAGATTTCTGAATTAAATAAATCATCACAAAATCAAAAAGGAAGCAAGAAAAAGGGGAGGAATTCATCTACACACCCACCATCACTCGAGCAAATAAGAGGACCAATTTATGTGAGGGGTGTGGAACCTGTGACTCAGGACCCTCATTGCAACATGGGGAACAATTCAACTGGATTCATGCACCAATATGGTGTCATTCAATCCAGTTCTGACTATGGTTGACTTTGAGCAAATTTCATCCCTCCACCGCAGTTCACCCAGGTAATAAGTGCATTTGCTTTATATTTGCATACATTGAGGACAATGCATGATTTAGGTGTGGGGGGGTGTTTATATATTTCTGTCTTTTATTTTAAAAAAAATAAAAAAAAATTCAATGTTTCATGACATAGCTTAAGATCGAACTACCAAAACCCG
Source organism: Triglochin maritima (assembly GCA_963682175.1). Taxonomy (NCBI): domain Eukaryota; kingdom Viridiplantae; phylum Streptophyta; class Magnoliopsida; order Alismatales; family Juncaginaceae; genus Triglochin; species Triglochin maritima. The sequence goes on along the minus strand of OY821774.1, from coordinate 24,549,659 downwards.
AGTACAAATTGCATTGAGTTTTTTGTTCCTTATTATATAGTTCTGCTTGTAGAAACTATGACATAATCTAAGTTCCAAAGAAATAACTCATTACCCTTTAAGACATGTATGCACTTAAATTGGATGAATCAAATCTTTGAAGTGGTTGATAAAAAACAGAGGTTGAGGAAAATATACCGGGAAGTGTGGACTTCTAATAGCAATTAAGCCTTGAGGAAAATTAAAATAATAATGAAGGAATAAAGTGAGGAAAACATATTTTGCAAAATGATTACAAAAGCCCAAGTCTTTGAGTCGGTCCGTAGGGGTATCTTGAAACCCGGTAACTTGAGTCTGCCAGCTCGGGATTTTTGACCAAACTCGCTACACGAATGCAAAAAGGGTAAAAGTATCAGAAAAAGCAAATGTGTTGAATCACGGAAAAAGAAAAAAATATATATATACTTTAAGATACTCAAGGCCCAAAGCTAAAAGAATGATTCATGTCATGGTTGATCCGAATGATACTTCACCACCAGAGGAGGCGTGCAAAATAATTTAAGTGATAACATGTGTAGAAGGGTTAGTGGTGTGAATATTGGAGGAACAAAGACCAAGTCAAAAAATTTATGAGTTAGACTTATATAATAAGCATGCAAGAATTCTAAGTAAGATGCATAAGGTTGAGGTGGAAATATTGAGAGCTATTTATGAAATGTTGAATTAAGACTTTGCGGGTGTGTCAACTGAAAACCCTCACGAGACAAAACTCGTCCTCTAAGGAAACTTGGAGGTTTAAAGGCTTGTTGTACATGCTAAGTGCAACCGTGATTCCTACAAAAGTGAGTTAGGATTTCCCTGTTTTTATTTTTGTTATATTTTGTTTTGCTAGGGACTAGCAAAATCTAGGTGTGGGGGTATTTGATGCATTGCATACATTGCATCATATGTCTTTCATTTAGATTACTTTTATATCAATAAATGCTACTAAGGTATGTGTTTAGTCTTATTTACAGAATACAGGGACCTGAATGCAAATCACCCACATCCTGAGCATAAACGCGTGCAAGAGACTCATTTCTATCATAAAGACCAAGTTCAAGTTTATCGGGTTTCAAATGGAAGTGCATCCAAGCATAAAAGTATTCAAGACCTAATTACAAAAAGAACAAAGACTTAAGCACAAAAGTAGCCGGGGACTTAATTGCAAAAAGCCAAGGACCTAATTGCAATTAAAGCACCAAAATATTATCTTGGAGAAAATCTAAAGAAAAATCAATGTGGATCTCCAAGTATATGAAGGAAATAATTCGGAGCTCAAGAGAATGGAAAGAAATCATCTAGACGCGCAAAGGAGGATAAAATCATACCATAAACACTCAGCAAAAATCCGGATTGAATCTGACTTGATTATGCGGCGTTTCCGCCGCACAACACCTACAACCTGCGGTGATTCCGCCGCCCCCTTAGCAATCCGTGTGCTCCAATTTTGTCCAGTCGTGTCTGGACACGTGTACTTTCCAATTTTATACTTAGGTCCCTTGTAGCAACTATAAATAGCCACGAGAACGATGTTAAGAGGGTCCTTGGTCCTTAGTCTTTGGTTGTTTTTATTTTTTAGTCTTAGTTTTGTATTCTTCATTTTAGTAATAAAATTATGTCTTTTAATTCTTGTTTTTAGTTTTCTTTTGTAATTCCTCTAGGACCCATTCTCCTTCCCTCCATCCATGAGTTTCTAACTCTTTCCAAAGGGTGGAGGTGACGGATTTAGGGTGAAGAGAAGACAATAAATGTTATTATTTTAAGTTCGTGATTAGTATATTTTGATTACTTGAGTTTATGTTAAATCATTTATCATGTAATGCTTCATAACTAACATGATTTATTATAAGTTTCTGAATTCTCTAATCTAAATCCTATGTCTAAACCTCCACCCGACGGAATTCACCTCTTTCTTCGTGTTTTAGTTTTATTTGTTCATGTTTCTTTCTTTAGATAATTAAAATCAAAAATCTCAAAACCCAAATTTATTCTTCTCTCCTTCTTTCCCCCAATCGTAAATCACACAAATAACAAATCTCTCCCTCCTTGTGCTCGACCCGTATTTGCCACGTCTTCATTGACGTCGTGCACTTGCGGTATAAATTTAATTCTCATCAACTATCATGTGCGTGAGAAATTGGTGAGTCTGGAGGAGCTTCACAAAACTCTCAAAACGACTGAAGTTGTCATGGGCAAGGGTCGGGACAAGAATGTTCTAGTCGTCCATGGTGGGAGCAGGAATATCACCAAAGGTAAAGGCAAAAACAAATTGGCCAAAAAGGCGTTGAAGGGAACTAGAGTAGGAGAGGATCATGTGAGTGCCTCAATGGGGAATTCTTCGAAATCTCTGACTCCTAATATGGAGTGTTACAACTGCGTAAAAGGACACATCCACCCGAATTGCCCCAAGTTCGAGGAGGATCTTGACAACGAGGTAATTGAGCGAAAAAACCCCAAAAAGGCTAAAGGTATATTTGTTATTGAAATAAATTTAGTCACCTCTGGCCATGATTGGGTAATTCATACCGGAACTTGTGCTCACATAATTTCTAATGTGTAGCTACTAAAGGATAGGAAGGGGCCCATGTAGAACGAGATGATTTTGAAGGTTGGAAATGGTGCAAACATTGCTACGATTGCACAAGGTTCCGTGGAGCTTCAATTGTCTAGTGGTTTAAATTTATGTTTAAAGAACGTCTATTATGTGCCTTCGATTAGCAAGAATATTATTTCTGTATCATGTTGGGATATGGATAATTTTAATTTAAATATTTCAAACTCTTCCTTGTCTATGTTGAAGAATGAAATTTTCTATGCAAATGCATTCATAAGGAATGCTCTTTATTTGCTTGAATTGAATAAAAGACAATTTTCAAACATTAATAATAAAAGGCTTAAAACTACTCACGTGAATGATACACTCTTGTGGCACTATCGTCTTGGTCACATAAATGAAAAACGCGTCAAGAAATTGCAAGAAGCTAACCTTCTTGGTCAACTTGATTTTAAATCATTGGAGACGTGCGAACCTTGCCTAATAGGAAAAATGACCAAGAGCCATTTGAAGAAGAAAGGTCCAAGAGCGAGTAACTTGCTGGATTTGATACATTTCATTGTATGTGGTCTAATGAGTACGAGTGCAAGGGACGGTTTAGGTACTTCATTATGTTCACGGATGACTATAGTCCTTATGGCTATATTTATGTAATGAGAACCAAAAGTGAATCCTTTGAGAAGTTCAAGGATTTCAAGAATGAAGTGGAGAATCAACTCAACAAGAAAATCAAGTCTCTACGAACCAATCGTAGAGGTGAGTACTTAAGTACCGAAGTTGATTCGTTCCTAAAGGAGTGTGGTATTGTACCACGGCTCACTCCACCCGGAACACCTCAATTGAATGGGGTATCCGAAAGGAGAAATAGGACATTCTCGACATGGTTCGACCAATGATGACTCAAGATGACTTGCCGCTCTACTATCGGAGTTATGCACAAGAATCTACGGCTTACACACTAAATAATGTTCCATCCAAATCCTTGGAGAAAACGCCTTATGAGCTATGGAGTGGTAAAACACCTAAGCTCAATTTTCTCAAGATTTGGGGTTGTGAGGCCTACGTCAAAAGATTGATGTCAACCAAACTTCAACCAAAAGCGGATAAACACTTCTTTATATGTTATCCTCGTGAGACAAGAAGATACTAGTTTTGGCATAATGCCCCCAATCGAGTGATTGTTGAGTGGGATGTCGTATTCTTAGAGAATGAGTTTTTCGAAAGAATAAAAAGTAGTGGGAGTAGAATTGTGCTTGAGGAAACTCAAGATATTCTACAAGATCATGATATGAATGATAACATTCAAGATCATGAAGGTCAATCGACGTTCATTTGGTTAGTGGGAGCGTGAGTGAGAGGCCCTCACAAGAAATTGTAAGTGAAACTCAATCATCCCCGCCTAGTGTGCATTGAGAATCGAACATGAACAAATTCCGTAAGAAATTGTGGAAGAAGTTCAAGAAGTACACATAGAACCGAAAGAACTTAGAAGGTCTACGAGGGAAAGGAAGAAACCCGATATTTTTGGGACTTCATGAAATCATGGTACTTGAGACCGATGATCCCTCGGCCTTTCAAGAAGCAATGGAAAGAGAGGACTCCAAACTATGGTTTAAAGCCATGGAATCCAAAATAGAATCCATGTATGACAATCATGTATGGAACTTGGTTGACCTTCTTCAAGGAAAGAAAGTCGTTCAAAACAAATGGGTCTTTAAGAGGAAGATTGACATGGATGGGAACTTGACAACCTACAAAGCAATGCTTGTGGCAAAAGGTTTCACTCGAGTTCAATGGATTGACTACGATGAAACTTTTTCACCAGTTGCCATATTCTAGTCTATTCGGATTATGCTCACTATTGCCGCATTTCATGATTATGAGATATGGCAAATGGATGTCAAAACAACGTTCCTTAATGGGAACTTGGAGGAGGATGTGTACTTGGTACAACCTCAAGATTTTGAAGATCCAAACAATAGCGAGAAAATATGCAAGCTTCAATGATCAATTTATGGTTTGAATCGAGCATCGAGGAGTTTGAACAAACGCTTTGACGAGGAAGTCAAAAATATTCACTTCGTCCAAAGTAAGGAAGAACCTTGTATATACAAGAAGGTTAGTGGGAGCCACATAGTGTTTTTTATCTTATATGTCGACGACATACTCCTCGTGGGAAACCATATACCCTTGCAAGAGCAAACGAGAAGTTTATTGAAATCTGCATTTTCAATGAAAGACAAGGGTGAGGCTCAATACATCTTGGGAATCAAGATATAAAGATTGGCCTACGTCAACGTATATAAATTGACAAGGTTTTGGAAAAGTTCAGCATAAACAACTCCAAAAATGGCAATGTGCCAATGAGTATGGGTGTGCAACTCAAGAAGTCTCAACGTGCTGAATCACATAAAGACTTGGAGTACATGAAAGATATTCCTTATGCTTCCGCAATAGGATCGATCATCTACGCGACGATTGCACAAGACCCGATGTCTCGTATGCTTTAAGTGTGACAAGTTGTCACAAATCCAACGCAGGTCCCGATCATTGGACTGCAGTCAGGAATATTCTAAGGTACATTAACTGGGCCAAAGATAAGTTTCTTGTTTATGGAGGACAAAGGGAGATAATAGCCGAGGACTATTCGAATGCGCATTTCATGAGTGATCCCGACGATAGGAGGTCGCAATCAGGATATGTGTTCTTTCTGAATGGTGGAGCCAGGAGTTGGCGTAGTTGGAAGCAAACCACTATGGCCGACTCAACCACTGCTTCTGAAGTAATAGCCGAGGGACCCATAGAGCTATTTTACGACAAAAGTGCATCTATCTCGCAAATAAAGGATCATAAATCACATCACAAGGTGAAATACATGGATCGCAAGTATTTTGTCACACGTGACTTCATCGACGAAGGGAAATTAGATTTATTATGGGTGGACACAAACAACAGCACAGCTGATCCATTCAGCAAACCCTTATCCCAAGCCAAAGGCGAAATGCATATGGGTCTGAGGAACCATGTGGAGTGGCTTGATGAGTGATTAGAGAGGGTTACCCTAGTTATTATTGTTTTATACATTGAGAATGTATGTGAAAGAAAACTTTGATAACAAGTGGGCGATTGAAAGGAATGTGTTCTAAAAGTTTTACTTTTATATGTCAATTATTATGAATTGGATGTGCAAATATTTTCTTTCTTGATTAATGTATTCGTCTGTTGAACGTTTTATTTAAACCGCAAGTGCACGGCCGCGATGAAGCGGTGGCAAGTACGGGTCATCCTCAGGAAGGTGAGTAGCCTCTTGCTTGTACGAAATCAAGTGGCAAAAATAGGGGGAGAAAGATGTTTATGCTAACCTACACTACACTACGCTAAGAAGTACGAAATGTGAAAGAAGCAAACAAACGATGAAATAAGAACTAAGCTAAGAACAAAACAAGAATGCTGGAATTTCAGGAATGGAAAAACCCCTAAGGGGTGGAGTGAGTTCACACAAGCAAAGAGGTGGGTGTTGAACACATTCTTTAAGCACAAATAAAGGTGGTGTTTATCAAGCATAGGAAGTGTCTAAATGTTATGGCAAAACCTATCAATCTACTCACCAACTTAGTTGATTAACATTTACATATGCAAGTTGTTTATTTCAGAACCTAAACAAGCATGAGAGGTGTCTAATCATTTTGGCAAAACTCATCAAGTTATAAATTCTATCCTAAACAAGCAAGCATACATTCATGTTTTATCAACACATCAAAAATAAAGCATTCATCCCATTCTCTAATGCATGCATGTACATATACTCCACCTCCAAAGGGGATTGAACTACTCACTAAACATTACACTAATTATTAAACTAAGCAAAGAAAGCATATTAAAACTAAGCTAGAAATAAAAGACGATTAAACTAAAACATGCACAAACAATAAAAGAAGCATAAACAAACAATGAAAGAGTGAGAAGTCATTGATAAAATGACTCACATTTCAAGTAGCATCCTCCTACTTTAGTGTGTGCTTCAAGGCCTCACTTCTAGTAGGAAGAGTAGTCACTTAAAATATGGAGTGATTACAATAGGAGGTGAAGAGTTCTATTTATAGCCATGGAAAAAGCTAATCCGGGACAATCCCCCGATGTGGGACTAAACAAATACCAGAAATGGACTAAATACACACTAATATGTAACCCTGAGAACACTTAGCGAATTTGGGCCAAAAGTGACCGCCAATTGGCGGTCTAAAAAGTCTGGATCCATCTGGAATTTGTGGAGGGCTTTGCTTAGTGTATTTGGTGGTCTTATATGCATCTACTTCGTTTATTGGAGCTCCGACCCGAATCCAATTGGTAAAATACTCCCCATGATGGTGTGAAGTATTCTGTTTTGCTCTTAGGTCCCTCTGTCTTGCGTTCAGGTCCTTCTCCCTTTCATCTTGGTCACCAGATCTCACAATCTAGTCCTTTTTTCCAGCTTTTGGGTCGTTTTATGTTTCATCTCTTCAAACCTATTTATTCCTGAAAACTAAACATAAAACTCATAACATAGCATTGTTTAGGTGAAAGATAATTGATATAAGATACAAATATAAGCATGAAATGATATCAATCAAATACCTCCACACCTAACTTTTGCTAGTCCCGAGCAAAACAAAGAAAGAGAAAAGCATACGAAAAACAAGAAATCCTAACTCACTTTCGTAGGAATCACGGTTGCACTTAAGACGTGCAACAAGCCGTTAAACCTCCTTGTCGCCAAGGAGGAGGAGTGTTGTCTCCTGAGGGTTTTCAGTGGATATACCCACAAAATCCGAACAAGATGCATTAATCAATCTAGCTACACGACTCGTTGGACTTATTTTGTCGATCATGGGACGCGGTAATACTACGGGTTGACTCTATATATGTAATTCGTCCACACACCTAGCCTAATGAGTTATTCGTGAAAGTTAGTAAGGACTTGAGTGAAAGACATGGGCAACCTTAACTTCTGAATGTGATACAATGTGTAAAGTCCATTTTGGTTCTTTTTTTTGTCTTTTTGTCTTTTTCTCTTTTTTCTTTTTCTTTGGAGCATTTTATTGGTTGGTGTTTGATTCTCCCAGGGTTAGGTTTCGTGCATCATTGCCTATGAGGACTTACACTATCACGTACACCTTCCCCTAAATCTCCACATAGGGCGATCCCTACCACCCGTGTAACGGGAGTTCGGTCGGTGCATCCCAAGTCAGATGACTCGAAAGCACCAGGCACAAAGTCCCCTCAGACCTACTTTCCCGAGTGATAGGAGCCGTGCGAGAAGAGAGAACACCACTTATTTACTTATCTACATGGGAACCAAAACCCCTACACTTAAGTTTCACAAAAAGAGATTAAGGGCCCTTGACTACGACAAACTTCATTATACTAACAGACACGAATTATTTGACTCACTAGGTTCATGGTGGACTTCTTTAAATGTTTGAGTACTAAAACCCTATGATTACACGCCCCCCGAGGGAAAACCGGGGTGCATCCTAACGACTCGATAAGACCTAAAGCAAGTAAACTAGAAATCCTAATGCATCAAGTTCAAGACAATTTTGGGAGCTTTCTTTTTACTTTGCCTCTCAACGGTTTTGCACATGCTAAACACACACAAAATCCACAAAAACATTTTCTTTCGCAAACACATGAAGATTTTGAAAGAAATGTGAAAATTTTGAGGCACTAGGCAAGCAAAAGAAGACAAGTCACCCAAGGGTCATGGCAAGCAGATATATCGATATTAAATGCGGCACACTAACATGACCCTAACAATGCACACAAAAGAAAACAAAAAATCAAAAGAAAAGACTCGACTATGTACACACGTAAAACACCCCCCCCCACACACACACCTACTTCATGCATTGTCCTCAATGAATGTGAACAAGATACTACATGTAGATATGAATGAAAAAGGAAAGATCTCACCAACATGAAGTACAAAGGGACGTTCAGGGTCATGTTGATGGACACAAACCCAAATTCCCTCAAAACATGTGAGAAGCTGAAGAAGGGAGATAAATACGTGAAGAGATTGGGCCCAAGTACACAAGGGTTGGGGCCCCCAACAATCAATGCTCACTGAAGGAGTCTTTTATTACACACTTTTTTTACAAGATATATGCATCAACCAAGATATTCTCATAATCATTTGGTCAAGGAACATCAAATGAGAACATCAAGTTTTGAGGACCAGAGACTTGCCGAGATGGGCAAACTTCACTGGTACTCTGAGGTGTCTTGAGGGGTGGAAGGTCAAAGCTGAAAGGCTCGAACCCCTCCTGATATTGGTTGGGTGTGGGCAATAAAGAATGAAGTTGTGTTGCCTCACTAGGGTTTAGTTGCTCATCGAACAAAACCCTCCAACCAATAGGCGGGTGCATCGGAATGAGTTCCTCAAGCTCATTCGATGGATGCAGCAGACCTGCATCACTAAGAACGGGGCTGCTCCCCAAGTCATCCAACAAGGACCTCCCACCATCATTTAGATCATCAAGCATAAGCTCGGTCATAGGTGGGTCCTTGTTGGAGTCAATATGAAGCTCAAATGGCTCAATGGCCATGGGACATGAGGTAGAGACACCTTCTGGTATAGGCATATGATGAGGTGTCTCACTCTCACTAGTACTCTCAACTGAATCATGCAACGAACACTCCCTTTGGACATTCATGTTCGAGGCCAGCTCACTCTGTTGCATTGCGAAGACAGGCAATGAGTTTTCGCTGGACCCACGAACATTCTCAACATGTTGCATTGGGGTTATGGGTGTTCGTTGATTTTGTGGTGCTTTCTCCAATTGGCGGATGAGATTTAGATTTAAAGGTTCATCCATGGGTTCCTGTTGCTTACCAGAGTTGAACACATGAAACTCGGCACTCATGTTACCGAATGAGAGCTTCATGAGACCATTTCTACAATTAATCAAGGCATTGGAGGTTGCCAGAAATGGTCTACCCAAAATCAAAGGTATTTGAGAGTGGGTGTTCGCAAAAGGATTGGTATCGAGGACAACAAAATCGACTGGAAATATAAAATTTCCAACTTTGATAAGCACGTCCTCGATAATCCCCTTTGGAATACGAATGGATCTATCCGCCAATTGGAGGGTGATCTTCATTGGTTTCAATTCTCCGAAGTTCAACTGTTTATAAACAGAGAATGGGAGGAGGTTGACCGCTGATCCTAAATCAAGCAAAACATTGCTCATTCTAGTGTCCCTTATCGTACACTGAATAGTAGGACACCCAGGGTCCTTGTATTTTGTGTAGGTGGGATTGGACAAAAGTGAGCTGATATTTGCAGCCAAGAATGCTTTCTTAGGAACATTGGTCTTCCTCTTGGTTGTGCAGAGATCCTTCAACACTTTGGCATATTGAGGTATTTGTTGGATGACATCCAACAAGGGGATGTTAACCTTTACTTGCTTAAACACCTCTAATATCTTGTCCATCTTGTCACTCTGCTTTTTGGTTAACCTACTTGGATAGGGAGCTTTTGGCAGGTAGGTTTTCTGCGGTGCCTAAGAAGAAAGCTTTGGTGTATTACCGTCACCCTCAGCCTTTTCTTCACCACCATTCCCACTGAGGGGCTGCATAGATGGTGGTGGGTGCGGCAAGGAAATGTGATTGTCAACCTGTTTTCCATTTCTTAAGGTAACAATGGCATTGACATGGTGAACAGGTTCCTCCACATGGTTCACTTGCCTCCCCCGAGGTACCACATTCTCATTTTGCATGTGTTGTTGCTGGTACACACGGGGGTTAGCCTCAAGCTGGTTAGGAAAAGACCCTCTCTCTCTTTCATGTATAGACTGAGCCAATTGGCCCATCTGAAGCTCTAGAGATTTGATGGTCTGCTGATTTGAAGTGAGAACTTGACTCGTGGTTGACATAAAAAAATTCATTCAGTTTTCAAGTCCACGAGTCAAGGTCTCAAGCGAATTGAATCGGGTTTCCATATTATTGGAATTTGGGAAACCCGATTGATTGGTGCTTTGCGCTTGGGGTGGCTGAAAGGAATGTGCATGCATGGGAGGTTGGTGTGATTGGTAATGTGGTCTAGAGGATTTTGAAGGACCACCCGGGGAATTAGTTTGGTTCCATGAAAAATTGGGGTGGTTCCTCCATCCAGGATTATAAGATGCTGAGTATGGGTCATTCCTGGCTCTATCATAGATGGCGTTGACATGCTCCATCTCAGGAGGAATGGACTCACACTCGCTTTCTACATGACCTATCCTACCACATGAATGAAAGGGAATTCGACCAGATGTGGACATGTGAGGTACACTTTGTTGGTTTTGGAGCTCAATCGAATCCATACGGCGCATTAAGGCCGCCATGCGTGCCTCGGTGGCCGTAGTGGTATTGATAGCAAATGTGGTACCCGATCTAGTCGAGTTTGCATTCGCGATCCTCGCTCCTATACTAGATGATGCAGGTGGTTCCCTCACACTCTCCCATTGCATGGTTTTCTCAGCAAGGTCTTCTAGGAAAGCTCATGCCTCCCTTTCAACCTTTCCCAAGAACTCTCCTTGACACATGGACTCAAGGAGCATTCTTGATGGGATGTGAAGACTCTCGTACACAATCTGACAAAGGCGCCACAACTCAATGCCATGGTGAGGGCATGAGGATAGTAGCTCCTTGAACCTCTCTAGATATGCATGAAATGTCTCGGTCTCAAGTTGATAGAACGAATTGACTTCGTTCCTCAATTTTTGAGTCCGATGATTTGGGAAGTACTTCTTGAGGAATGCAGATTGAAACTCATCTAAGTCCTAAAGGCATTCGCCTAGTTGCTGTACAACCACTTCTTGGCGTCATCCTTCAGCGCAAAGGGGACAAGCCTAAGATGGATGGAGTTTGTGCTAAGTTGTTGCAACTTGAACATAGCACAAACCTCCTCAAATTCCCTGAGAGAGATATAGGGGTCACCTTTCCCAATGAAATGAGGGAGCATGGAGATAAACTGGGGCTTAACCTCAAAATGGTTCCCATTAGCCTCTGGCAATACGATGCATGAAGGTAGAGCAGTACGGCTCAGGTAGCATCGATCACGTAGAGGTATGGGAACGACAACAGGACGCTCAGGTGGGTCCAGAAACTGCTCCTCCTTGCGGAAATTAGCAGCCATTGAACCCAAACTATGTGCGACACGAGAGGAGGAAGGTGTCGAGAAATCGATGACCGAAGCCGGATTGACAACGCTCCTCGTCAAACGACCACTCTCGTCTCGTGTCCACGAAAGCATGCACAAAGGTGCACACACAAATTTTTTATTTTTATTTTAAAATAGAGAATGTACGTAGAGGAGAAGACGGGGGGATACAGGAGAGAAAGAATGACTCAGGAGAGAAAGGACGAAGTCCTTATGCTACGGCGGATGGGTACAGGTAGAAGCATACAAGCAAACAAGGCTCAAGCAATCCTAAGGTCGCTATAGGTCCTTACAGCTAGACGACGCCTAACTGCGAGGTCACACAGCCTCAACACGCCTCACCTCCCTACGACGAGGACCACAAAGCCCAGCAAGTGAGCCAAGATCTGGGGATCTCGTCTCTCCTACTATCGACAAAGTGGGCAACGCCGATCAGGTCATGACGGTCGGGACCGGATCACTCTCCTAATGCGTCCGAATTCCTTAAGGCCAATGTCTACTTGATTTTAAAATTAGGCTCTTGATTAGTGTGGTTTTTGGGGCGAAGGAAAGGGTGATGAAATCCCCCACCTTATCTTTTATGGGACAGCCCCTCCTTAGTAGTGTTTTGGAGTCCTAATCTAGCAATCAACTCTCCAAACAAACGCTCAACTCACACTTGTTGCAATGCACTTCCTACTAACTAATGCATGTTCATACAAAATGCATGAATGAGAGTAGAAGGTGCGTACCTCACGCCAGCTCTCAGCAACAGAAAATAAAGCTAAGATAAAAGACAATCTAAATGCCTAAGTCACATACATGATGCATGAGCTAAACAAAAAGAATGCCTAATCTTTTGCTTTGAGTTTTAGGGTACAAGTTGCTTAAGGGAAGTTGATTATTAATCTGGGAACAATCTAAGAGTCAGAACATGCAAAATTGAGTCCCAGATTACTAGATCAATTATGGCAACACGGCAAAGAAATAAGAAGGCAAAAGCAGCTCACCAGACCGCTGATTGGCGGTCTCAGGCCGCTGATTGGCGGTCCAAACTGCCCAGCTTTCCTCCAAATTTTTCCAGATGCCTCTCCTTTCGACTCCAAGTCTCCTGAAAGAAAGAAAAACTACAAAAAAAAAATTAAATCCACTTGAATCGTCCAAACAAGAGTCTGGACTGGCACCTCCCCGGCAACGGCGCCAAAAACTTGTTGAACGTTTTATTTAAACCGCAAGTGCACGGCCGCGATGAAGCGGTGGCAAGTACGGGTCGTCCTCAGGGAGGTGAGTAGCCTCTTGCTTGTACAAAATCAAGTGGCAAAAATAGGGGGAGAAAGATGTTTATGCTAACCTACACTACACTACGCTGGGAAGTACGAAATGTGGAAGAAGCAAACAAACGATGAAATAAGAACTAAGCTAAGAACAAAACAAGAATGCTGGAATTTTAGGAATGGAAAAACCCCTAAGGGGTGGAGTGAGTGCACACAAGAAAAGAGGTGGGTGTTGAACACATTCTTTAAGCACAAATAAAGGTGGTGTTTATCAAGCATAGGAAGTGTCTAAATGTTATGGCCAAACCTATCAATCTATTCACCAACTTAGTTGATTAACATTTACATATGCAAGTTGTTTATTTCAGAACCTAAACAAGCATGAGAGGTGTCTAATCATTTTGGAAAAACTCATCAAGTTATAAATTCTATCCTAAACAAGCAAGCATACATTCATGTTTTATCAACAAATCAAAAATAAAGCATTCATCCCATTCTCTAATGCATGTATGTACATCTACTCCACCCCCAAAGGGGATGGAACTACTCACTAAACATTACACTAATTATTAAACTAAGCAAAGAAAGCATATTAAAACTAAGCTAGAAATAAAAGACGATTAAACTAAAACATGCACAAACAATAAAAGAAGCATAAACAAACAATGAAAGAAACACAAAACTTTATTGATAAAATGACTCACATTTCAAGTAGCATCCTCCTACTTTAGTGTGTGCTTCAAGGCCTCACTTCTAGTAGGAAGAGTAGCCACTTAAAATATGGAGTGATTACAATAGGAGGTGAAGAGTTCTATTTATAGCCATGGAAAAAGCTAATCCGGGACAATCCCCCGATGTGGGACTAAACAAATACCAGAAATGGACTAAATACACACTAATACGTAACCCAGAGAACTCTTAGCGAATTTGGGCCAAAAGTGACCGCCAATTGGCGGTCTAAAAAGTCCGGATCCATCTGGAATTTGTGTTGGGCTTTGCTTAGTGTATTTGGTGGTCTTAGATGCATCTACTTCGTTTATTGGAGCTCCGACCCGAATCCAATTGGTAAAATACTCCCCATGATGGTGTGAAGTATTTTGTTTTGCTCTTAGGTCCCCCTGTCTTGCGTTCAGGTCCTTCTCCCTTGCATCTTGGTCCCCAGATCTCACAATCCAGTCCTTTTTCCCAGCTTTTGGGTCCTTTTATGTTTCATCTCTTCAAACCTATTTATTCCTGAAAACTAAACATAAAACTCGTAACATAGCATTGTTTAGGTGAAAGATAATGGATATAAGATACAAATATAAGCATGAAATGATGTCAATCATCGTCTTTTGGAAGTGTTGAGGAAGAGGCTCTTGGTCCTTAACTGTGGAGCTCTAAAAGGTAATGGTTTACATAAATCAAAAGTTACTCACAATCATGGTAATTGACATGGAACATTATCGAGATAAGATTGTCGTGTTGGTCATCAATTATTATAGCTCTACAAATATTTGACGACACGAGTTTATAAAACAGGAAAATGATTACTTTTATATAATGAATAGACTTACCAAGTGAAACATTATAGATTTGTGTTATGTGTCATTAATGTTTTCACTGTGTCTTGAATCCTAAGATATGAGATTTAATGTTTGTGTCATTATAGATTTGTGTTATGTGTCATTAATGTTTTCACATAAGAAGTGTTCAATTTGATTATTGTCAAAAGCTATCAATGAGCATAGTGATAAAGCAATAGTTGGTTAAGCTCGACTTGTGCTGGAAAAGTAGCTAATTCAAATATTATAATTGCCCCTCTTAATTTGAGTGATGATATTAGTGGGTCCCTTGATAAAGTAAAATTATAATGTACACAATGTGACTTGAGTTAAGTTACATATTTATAAATAGATTAACAAATCAAGAAATAAATATATAATACAAAGATGACACATTTTTACTTTATATATATTCTTAATATCATATGGCAAAGGATAGACACAAGTGATGTCCTCATATCTCTAAATGGATCGTGTTTAGTTCGAGTGAACAAGACATCTATGCTAATTGAGTAACTATAATGTGTAGTTAGATACCGCTTACAGTTTGTCATATTAGGTGTTTAATATCACTGCTAATATAGTTTAGATCCTTCTATAGGTCACACCACAAAACTCACACCACAAAACTGGGAAAAAAGAAGCTTGATTTTGTATTCATATGGTGTATCAGGTTTCATGTAAAATGGGATACACGTGGTGAATCGATTAAATCAATATGTCATTAAAATTGACATAATTAGAATCATGAATAAATTCATATGAGATATATGTATTATGAGGTGCAATAGTTTGACATTGCATAAGATAATATGTTACATGATATATGAATTCGCTAAAACCACTAAGATGACATTTTGTTGGATATATATCCAAAATTTGATAAAGGCAAAGATCGAACAAAATGGTCGAACGTTTTCAGAGATCGGTCGACCGAAAATTCATAGTAGCCATTGCGTGTGTGAACAGACGATCGGATGGACGTGTTGGTCGACCGAAATATTCCAGGAACTTTTTCTAGGATTAATCGGTAAACCGGTAGAAGTTGTGCTTTGACCGAAAACCTCCAGGAACTTCCGTGAATTTTTCTTGGTGGTAATCGGTCGACCGACTTATGACTCAGTCTGACCGAAAACTTCCAGTGGCCGTTTCTTGTGTAGAATCGGTCGACCGTTTATGTGTTTTGTTCGAATGAAATATCATAGTAGCTTTAGGAGTGTGTGATGGGTCGACTACCGGGTTTCATGGTCCAACCAAAACCAGGATTAATTGTCAATCGGTCGACCGGTTGGTTAATTTCGATCGACCAGTGGATACGAATTTGCCAGAATTATTAAGAGAATAATGTTGATCATGGGTTGGATTTGTTCCAATTATGGTCAATTTTTTTAAGGATGATTATTTGTCAATTTGTGATTGATTTCAGGGAGAGAAAAGCAAGAGTTCATGGGTTAATGGGTAGCCCACGATGTGGGTGTTGGGGGAGCCTATAAATAGGTGTCCTCTTCCTCATTAGCGATCATAGGAGGTGATGGAAATAAGGTCTTTAAATGTGAGCTTACTTAAATCTAAGTCGGACACATGTAACGAAAAGTTGCAACTCTTCCTCCCTTAGCAAAATACTTCTAAACAACCCAAGAATACCAACTGGAAATGTTTCTCATCTAAATGGATCACCGTGTAATTTAACTACAAGACTCAAAGGTCTTGGACCCTAATTTGGTGAAGAAAAAAGGCCACCCAAGTAATGCTAGGTGATCGACATCATTTCATGCTTGCATTTGTATCTTATATCCATTATCTTTCACCTAAACAATGCTACATAACGAGTTTTATGTTTGAATTTCAGGAATAAGTAGGTTTGAGAAGGAGAGACTCTAAAAGGACCTAAAAGCAGGAAAAAGGACTGAGTGGAGAGACTCAAGGACTAACATGCAAGATCGAAGTACCTGAATGTAAGATCGAATGACCAATGAGCAAACAAGAATACTCCACACCATCATGGGGAGTATTTTGGCAATTCTATTCGGGTCGGAGCTCCAACAAGCGAAGTAGATGCATCAAAGACAAATAAAGTCATCCAGGAAAGCCCAGAAGAAAGCCCAAACCGATCCAAACCTTGTAGACCGCCAATTGGCGGTCCGGGTTGCTCCGGATCCGCTAAGATTTCGTTGGGTCACATAATAAAGTGTATTTAGTCTATTTTCTGGTATATGTTTAGTCCCATAACGGGGGATTGTCCCGGACTAACTTTTCCTGTGGCTATAAATAGAACTCTCCATCCTCTCTTGTATCCGATCACTCTCTTGGTGGCCATCCTCTCTACTAGGAGTAAAAGCCATGAAGCAAAAACCCTGGTGGAGAGAGGCTACTTGTATTGTGAGTTTAAAATTAATAAAATTTTCCTTTACTTATGTTGTTTCTTTCTTAGTTTAATTTCCTTTCATATGTCTTGCATGCTTCTTTTGTTTTATGTCCTTTTAGATTCTTTAATATTTCTTGCTTGCTTAGTTTAATTTCCTCTCAGTAGAATGTTTCATTTTGTTAATGTACGTTGTAGTTTAAATATGAGTGAGTAGTTCCATCCATATTTGGGTGGTGGAGAAATATGTGATGTGATTATGTGATGTATTAGGTGTGTGTTATTTTAATCCTTTGAACCTTACATGATTTCCATAACCATCTAATGGGATTTCACTCTTGTCTTTGATATGCTAATGCTCTTGAATGAAGATTAGCATATGCTTAGATTAGTGGACCTATTTTATGGGGAATGATAAGGTGAGGATATGGATGGAATTGATGAACGAAACATGACTTGTAGTTGCATGTACTCTTGTTACCTTTATCTTGGTTAATTTCTTGTATGTTTTAATGATTGTCTAAATCTTATTTCATGTGGAGGCATAGTGAGGTTTGGTCTTTATACATGAGTTCATTTAGCTTCATTCCAATTATTGACTTGTATGTTTTAATGATATTGTATTATCTTATTTCATGTGGAGGCAAAGTTGGATTTAGTTTTATGATTTTGATGCACTACATGTTGTGATGAGCATAATTGAACACACACACATACACATATCTTTGTATTCACATTCTTTCTCTACCCCCTATGGGGTTTAGTTTTATTGTTTATCTTCCACTTCCTTTTCGCATTATAGTGTAGTTTGATCATAACTCCTTTCTCTCCTTTCTTTCCCACTCGCTTTCAAACAAACTAAAGTCGACACACCTCCTTGTTGATTGACCCGTATTTGTCACCGCTTCAACACGGCCATGCACTTGCGGTTATAATTAAAACGTTCAATTAAGTTTTTGGCACCGTTGTCGAGGAGGTGCTCTGTCCAGACTTTGGTTTGGACGATTCGAGTGGTTTTAATTTTTTTTTGTTTTTAGTTTTGCTTGTTTCAGGAGGCTCCAAGGATCAAGAGACGTCTCCAGGAGAAGACGGGAGAAAATCAGAAGCAAACAGACCGCCAATCAGCGGTTCTGGATCGCCAATTGGCGACCTGGTGAGCTCCAAATTCTCTCCCATTTTTTCTAGTCGTTTCTACATTCACTAGGTTGTCTGGGAGTACAATTTTTCATGTTTTGACTTGTAGCCTGCTCCTAGATTAACAATCAAGTCACATTAATCAACTTGGACCTTAAAACTCAAAGCAAAAGATTAAGCATTCTTACTTGTTTAGGTCATGCATCACATACTTGACTAAGGCATGTAGTTGACTTTTATTTTAGCTTACTTTTAGTTGATGAGTGCTGGCGTGAGGTACGCATTTCCTACTCTCATTCATGCATATTGTATGACCATCCATTAGTTAGTAGGAATTGCATCAGGACAAGAGTGAGTTGATCATTTGATTGGAGAGTTGATTGCTAGATTTAGGATCAAAACGTTACTAAGGAGGGGTTGTCCCATAAAAGATAAGGGGGATTTCATCACCATTTCCTTGGCTCCAAAAATCACTCTTAATAAAAGCATTAATTCTAAAAGCAAGTAGACATTGGCCCTAAGGATTTCGGACTCACTAGGAGAGTGATCTAGTTGAGACTGTCAAGGTCTGATTGGCGTTGCCTACCTTGTCGATAGTAGGAGGTACGAGATCTCCAGATCTGGTATCACTTGCTGGGCATTGTGGTCTTCGTTGTAGGGAGGTGAGGCGTGTCGAGACTAGTGACCTCGAAGTTAGGCGTCGTCTAGCCAAAGGACCCATAGCCATACATTGTTTGAGTCGTGCTTGCTAGATTAGGCTTCTACCTTCACCACTACCCACGCTAGCTCTAGGGATTCTTCCCTCCTCATCTGAGTCCTCTCCTCATCTATATTCTATGAGTAGTCTACTACTCTGAGTAGACCTTCTGTTGTGTGTTATTTTAGAGTCGAGTCGAGCGTTTTTATGCGAGGTTGGGCTCGTTTTGGTGAAAGCGCTTGACTTGAGAGACTGCATTTTTCTGAGATGGACGGTCTTGGTGATCGGCCATCTCCGCCCCATGCTCCTTTGGAGTGTGAGTCCGAGTCTTCTCATGGTGACGGGGGAGACCGGGTTCCATATATGGATTACCTCGGTCCGCTCCCACCACCACGTAGACCTCCTTCTCCTCCTCCTCTGACTCGAGAGGAAGAGGGATTCGGTCAGGATCGAGTTCTTGGTGCACAACTACTTTTAGCTCGATAGGATAGGCCGATGACTTTGTAGGAGCGGACCCATCCTGTTCAGGCCGCGCAGCCTTCTTGCGTAGTTCTTACCCCAGCTTGTGGGAACAACTATGGGTTGAAACCTCAGTATGTGAGCATGCTTCCTACCTTCACTGCCAATAAGGAGGATCCGTATATTTTTATACGTGAATTCGAGGAAGTATGCGTCATGTTCAAGCTTCAATAGCTTGATGAGGATTCAGTCCGGTTGAGGATGATTTCTTTCGCGTTGAAGGATAACGCGAAGAAATGGATGTACAGCCTCCCGGCGAGCTCTATTCGGTCTTGGGATGACTTCATGACTGTCTTTCTGAAGAGATTCTTCCCTCAACGGAAGATTCAACAGATACGGCACCAGATACACCAAATGTATCAGACTGAGACCGAATCATTTTATGCTTTCTTTGAGAGATTCAAGGACCTTCTCTTGCAGTGCCCTCATCATGGAATGAGCTTTGGAAGTTGTGCCAACTTATTTATGAGGTCCTCAACTACAACAGCTGCACATTGTTGGAGTCAATGTGTCAAGGTGATTTCCAAATGAAACTCATCGATGAGGCATGAGACACTTTTGAATTAATGGATGAATGTACCTTTGAGTGGGACACCATGAGAGAGCCACCAGCCGCCAGATCTTCTGGTCGAGCTGGATCATATCAAGTTGAGTCAACTATCGCGTCTGAGGCAAAAATGATTGCTCTCATGCGTAGGATTGAGAGTTTAGAGTTGGACCGAGCTCCTGTAGCACAGGTCGCTACTCCCAGGTGTAGTAGGTGTGGACTTATGGGCCATGATGACTTGGAATGCGCGTACGCTCCAAGGGGTACCAAGTATGCAAATGCGATGTATCAACAAAGGCCCCATAACGACCCGTATAGTCACTCCTACAACCTGGGATGGTAACCATCCTAACTTCTCTGGGGGGCCTAGTGGTGGTAACGGTCAGAGCTCGCACGCTCAACCTCAACCTCCACCTTATCAAACTCCACGCCCATCGGCAACCTACAAACCTCCACATCACAGGTCTCAGCACCATAATTACAAACCTGCTCTGGCCTCATCGTCGGGTTATTCTAACCAAACTCCACTACCCCAACGAGTTGACTCGAAGGACCCCACTCTTGAATAAACCTTTCAAGCGTTCATACATAGCACGTAATCCATGTTTGCGGCCAGCAACAATTCGGTCAAAGCATTGGAAATGCAAGTTAGCCAGTTGGCTTATCAGCTCCACGAACGCGAGAAAGGCCAGTTACCGAGTCAACCCGAGGTGAATCCTTGGGGTACCCACTCTCAAGGAAGGCCACCAGTACCTTATGCTACCTCTGAACCGACCCATCATATTAATGTGATTCATACTTTGAGGTCTAGTAATGAGGTGGGCAACCACATTGGGGTGCCTTCATTGCAACCACCATCTCTTGGTGTCACCAGACCTGCGGTGATACATACATCTCTGAGGGAGCCGGATCTTGAGGTTCCCTCCACAAATACTTCCAGGAAGGAGCCTCATCCTGAGGTTCCTTCTACATTTCTTTCGACAATGGGGCTAAACCCTGAGGTCCCCTTGTCTCCTCTTATGTCGAAGGAATCAAATTTTGAGGTCCCCACTCATGCTTCTTTGGACCAGAATTCTGAGGTTCCTTTGTAAATCCCTTATGCCCCAAAGGTGCCATTCTCTGAGCGCCTTAAAAAGAAAACTTCGGCTCAGCATGACAAGATGCTTGACATATTTCGGCAAGTTAAGGTGAACATCCCTCTGTTGGAGGTGATTCAGCAAATGTCACCTTATGCCAAGTTCTCAAGGACTTATGCACCAAGAAGAGAAAAACTCATGTTCAAAAGAAAGCTTTTCTTACGGCTAACGTGAGTTCTTTGTTGGCACAACCCATGCAAGTCAAATACAAGGACCCTGGTTGTCCTACTATCTCTTGTGTGATTGGTGATGTGTCCATACATCGAGCTTTATTGGACCTTGGTGCATTTGTTAATCTTTTGTCATATTCTGTCTACGTCCACCTCGGTCTTGGAGACGTCAAACAAACAAAAATCACTCTTCAATTGGCTGATAGGTCTATGAAGAAACCGAGGGGCGTGGTGGAAGATGTGTTGATCAAAGTGGGAAAGTTCATTTATCCAGTTGACTTCTTTGTTTTGGATATTGAACCTGTGTCAAACCCACTTAGACAAATTCTTGTTATTCTAGGGTGACCATTTCTAGCGACTTCCAATGCCTTGATCAATTGTCGCAATGGTCTGATGCGCTTGACTTATGGTAGTCAATGCGCTGATTTCAAGATCTTCACCATCGACAAGAAGCCAGGTGCCTTCAATGACCCAGTTGGGGTCAACCTTATCCAGGGCATGGATGAGATTGAAGTTGAGGGCACCTTCAAGTATTTCAGAGAATTGTTCGATGGAGATCCTGAAGGTGGTGAAGATGTTTCACCTGGGTTGGCACAAGAAGGTGCCTTATCTTGTGATCACGTGCCTTTGAGCCACATCCTTTTGATCCCGTGGCGTTTGAGCCACATCATTTTGATCACGTGGCTTTTGAGCCACATCCTTTCGATCATGTGGCTCTTGAGCCATAAGATACCATTTTTATGGCCTCTAGGCCACATGCTCTACATTTCAAACAACCAGACAGAGGTTCACCTCTCGTTCATGCCCCCTATCTTGCTCACTCTCAAGAGGCATCAAACGACCACAATGCTTATAAGGGTGTCAGGTGGTCAAGCAATTCTGTTTTGTATTTTTTACGAGCCCATGCAGGTGTATTTCTGGCTCGAGAGATGACGGGTTCCCATTTGATGTCCCTTGACATATGAATATGGGAGCCCATTGTTGTACATAGTTTTAAAATAAATATAAAAAATAGAAAAAAAGGAAAGAAAAATACTCCTTCATTGAGCATCGATTGTTGTAGGCTCCAACCCTTGAGTATTTGGCCCCATTTTTTCACGTATTTGTATCCCTTATTTAGCATCTCACAGGTTTTGAGAGAATTCAGGGTTGTGTCCATCAACATAACCATGAACTTCTTTTTGCGCTTCACGTTGGTGTGATCTTTCCTTTTTCATGTGTACATCCATGTAGTATCATGCTCACATTCATTCACGACAATGCATGAAGTAGGTGGGGGGGTGTTTTACGTGTGTACATAGTTGAGTCTTTTCCTTTGATTTTGTTTTCTTTTGTGTGCATTGATAGGGTCATGTTAGTGTGCTGCATTTAATATCGATATATCTGCTTGCCATGATCCTTGGGTGACTTGTCTTCTTTTGCTTGCTTAGTGCTTTAAAATTTTCACATTTCTTTCAAAATCATCATGTGTTTGCAAAAGAAAATGTTTGTGGGTTTTGCGTGTGTTTGGCATGGGCAAAACCGTTCAGAGGCAAAGTAAAAAGAAAGCTCCCAAAATTGTCTTGAACTTGATGCATTAGGATATCTAGTACAGTGGCTTTAGGACTTCTCTAGTCGTTAGGATGCACCCCGGTTTTCCCTCGGGGGCGAGCAATCATAGGGTTTCAGTACTCAAACAATTAAAGAAATCCACCCCGAAACCTTGTGAGTCAATCATTCGTGTCTGTTAATTTGATGAAGTTTATTGAAGTCAAGGACCCTTTAAATCTTCTTGTGAGACATTAAGTGTAGGGTTTTTTGTTCATGTGTAGATAAGAAATAAGTGAGTAGGCGTTCTCTCTTCTCGCACGGCTCCAATCACTCGGGAAATTAGGTTTGAGGGGACTTTGTGCCTGGTGCTTTCGAGTCATCTGACTTGGGATGCACTGACTGAACTCCCGTTACACGGGTGGTAGGGATTGCCCTATGTGGAGATTTGGGGAAATGTGTACGTGATAATGTAAGTCCTCATATGCAATGATGCACGAAACTTGACCCTGGAAGAATGAAGCTCCAACTAATAAAAAGAAAAGAAAAAAAATGGTAATGCAAATAAGAACCTCAATGGACTTTACACTTTGTATCACTTGAGGATGTTGAGGTTGTCCATGTCTTTCACTTAAGTCCTTATTTAACTTGCACGAATGGTTCATTAGGCTAGGTGTGTGGACTGAATACCTATATAGAGTCGGCCCGAAGGATTGCCGCGTCCAATGATCGATAAAAATGAGTCCATCGTGTCGAGTTTCTAGATTGAATAATGCATCTATGTTCGGATTTTGTGGGTATATCGGCTGAAAACCCTCAGGAGACACCACTCCTCCTGGTGACAAGGAGGTTTAACGGCTTGTTGCACGTGCTGAGTGCAACCGTGATTCCAAGGAAATCGAGTTAGGATTTCTTGTTTTTCGTATGCTTTTTCTCTTTCTTTATTTTGCTCGGGACTAGCAAAACTTAGGTGTGGGGGTATTTGATTGACATCATTTCAGGCTTACATTTGTATCTTTATCCATTATCTTTCACCTAAACATTGCTACGTAACGAGTTTTATGTTTGAATTTCAGGAATAAGTAGGGTTGAGCAGGAGAGACTCTAAAAGGACCTAAAAGCAGGAAAAATGAATGAGTGGAGAGACTCGAGGACTACGATGCAAGATCGAAGTAACTGAATGTAAGATCGAAGGACCAATGAGCAAACAAGAATACTCCACACCATCATGGGGAGTATTTTGGCAATTCTATTCGGGTCGGAGCTCCAGCAAGCGAAGTAGATGCATCAAAGACAAACAAAGTCATCCAGGAAAGCCCAGAAGAAAGCCCAAACCGATCCAAACCCTGTAGACCGCCAATTGGCGGTCCGGGTTGCTCCGGATCCGCTAAGATTTCGTTGGGTCGCGTATTAGAGTGTATTTAGTCTATTTTCTGGTATATGGTTAGTCACATACCGGGGGATTGTCTCGGATTCCCTTTTTCTATGGCTATAAATAGAACTCTCCCTCCTCTCTTGTATCCGATCACTCTCTTGGTGGTCATCCTCTCTTTTAAGAGTAAAAGCCTTGAAGCAAAAACCCTGGTGGAGAGAGGCTACTTGTATTGTGAGTTTGAAATTAATAAAGTTTTCCTTTAGTTATGTTGTTTCTTTCTTAGTTTAATTTCCTTTCATATGTCTTGCATGCTTCTTTAGTTTTATGTCCTTTTAGCTTCTTTAATATTTCTTGTTTGCTTAGTTTAATTTCCTTTCAGTTGAATGTTTCATTTTGTTAATGTAGGTTGTAGTTTAAATATGAGTAAGTAGTTCCATCCCCATTTGGGGGGTGGAGAAATATGTGATATGATTATGTGATGTATTAGGTGTGTGTTATCTTAATCCTTTGAACCTTACATGATTTCCATAACCATCTAATGGGATTCCACTCTTGTCTTTGATATGCGAATGCTCTTGAATGAAGCATAGCATATGCTTAGATTAGTGGACCTATTTTATGGGGAATGATAAGGTGAGGATATGGATGGAATTGATGAAGGAAACATGACTTGTAGTTGCATGTACTCTTGTTGCCTTTACCTTGGTTAATGTCTTGTATGGTTTAATGACTGTCTAAATCTTATTTCATGTGGAGGCACATGAGGTTTGGTCTTTATACATGAGTTCATTTAGCTTCATTCCAATTATTGTCTCATATGTTTTAATGATATTGTGTTATCTTATATTGTCTTGTATGTTGTGATGAGCATAATTGAACACACACACACATACACATATCTTTGTATTCACATTCTTTCTCTACCCCCTATGGGGTTTAGTTTTATTTCTTATCTTCCACTTCCTTTTCACATTACAGTGTAGTTTGATCATAACTTATTTCTCTCCTTTCTTTCCCACTCGCCTTCGATCAAACTAAAGTCGACACACTTCCCTGTGGATCGACCCGTATTTGCCACCGCTTCAACACTAGGCTAAAGTCTACTATTGAAAGTAATTAATCCAATGTACATGTCCAATTGATTCAAATTACTCACTCTCAAAACATGATTTACCCCAGCCTCCCATCCCTTCTACCAATTAGATTTATCAATTAGGATTACTCTGATGTTGAATTCAATTTACCCTGTCTATTATTTAGGGTTACCCGACTATTGAATTCAATTTACCTCGTCAATCGATTAGGTTTACCCCTCCAGATTTACCATGCTAGATACAACTGCATTTACCCTGCTACTAAATTCAACAAATTACCCCAGTCGCGAAACTAGATTTACCCCAACCTAACATCCCTTCTACCAATTGGATTTATCAATTAGGGTTACCCTACTATTGAATTCAACTTACCTAGTCTATCAATTATATTAAATAGCATAGTCGAAAAATGTTTGTCATTTTATGTATATCGTAAAGGTTTTCATTGTTGTTTGCACTTGTACATAATACACATGGTAATTTGAAATATATGGATGGATAATTCCATAAGACATTATGTAATAAGTGAACAAGAACTAAATTGAAGCATAAAAGGCATCAAGAAAAAATAACGTCTTAAAGTCCACGGAAACATGCACAATGTGTGTCATCTCCAACCGGTGGGACAACACACTTAACTGTGGAATTTCTTGATGAAATAGTGGGATGATGTTTTAACGTCAAAAGCAAATACGTACGATGTCAATAAAGACACATATATATGAGAACCATGCTCCTTTCCTAGAAAACATCTATAAAAATGTCAGGTTGGGTTTTTTGTAGTTTTAAAATCACGCAACATAAAAACACTTATCTCAATGATTTGGTGCCCATGCACCATCACAACTTATTTGTTAGATATTGAAGACACCATTTCCAAATGATTTGATTTGAAGCATATACATGTCAAATGGTTTCTATTAATAATGGAAAACCTAAAAGTGTTGACCTAACTTAGTAATATCACCTGGATTGTGCTTGCAGTTCTTGCAAAACTTCAAAAAATGTAGTCATCAACCATTGGTTCTATAAACTGCTTGGAAATATCTTTTGGTAAATCATTTAGATTTAACACACAAAACATGTTACATCTTTCATTTCAAGTAATTTTTTTAAAGAGTGAACTTGTCTCTATCTCTACAGAACTATACATGTCATAATTTGTCTATGCAACAACATGTATTCATTATGTAAGGTTTTATAAATGGAATTGCCGTTACAGATATATGGAATTACCCCCTTTTAAGTTTTAAATTACCCTAAGATGCATGTGTTGGCTTTTTGGCCTTAATCCTTGTTTTGATGATTTAATCAACCTAATCTTAATCATAAGTAATGTAGAGTAGCACACATATTGCATTGCATATATATTGCATGTGCTAACCTCTACAGGTAATCAAGACTCATGGAAGGAAGGAAATCAAGTCAAGATTTGTAATAAAGCTATATGAAGACTTGTAATCTTGATTTTATTTTGAGTCTTAGGAACATGTGTAAATTGAGCATACAAGAGTTAAAAACTTATACACACTAGCTTCCTTAGAGAAGTCACACACAAAATTTCACCTTATTTGGACTTCATTAGATCACCCAAACCTTAGTCGGAAATCACTTAAAACCTAAATCCAGAATTCCGGTGTACACCGGTCGACCGAACCAGTTCTCAGTTTGACCAGTTTATAACAAACCCTCCACAGTGATTTTACCAAACTATACCGGTCGACCGGTTCTACCTTTTCGGTCGACCAATCCCAGATTTTAATATGGCCGTTTTCCTTGTCGTATTCCTATAACGGTCGTATTCGTATAAAACAAACTTAACCCCAAAATACATTCGGTAACCGGTCGAACGACGACTTTGTTTCGGTCGACCGGTTGAACATTTTTTCAAGAAACCAAATTCCCTGCTATCGGTCGACACATTCTTCGTTCGACCGTTGCACCTTTGTCTCAACTGAATCCCCTTAACGGTCGACCGCCCCATACTTTGGTTCGACCGTTCTCCTTGAAATCAAGTGAACGGTCGACCGGTTTATCAATTTCGGTCGACCGGTTCTGGACAGATTTGCAGCCCGGGTTTCTGCTTTGTGTACATTGCACAAAACCCAATCAAATCTTGTCCAAACGGCTAGAAATATTTAGGAGCTTATAAATAGAGGATCAAGACATGTTGTTAACACAACTCTCCAACTCCAATTGTCCCAATACATTAGAGAGAAACCTCAATCCTCAAAGCTCCCATTTCTACACTCCATAAGCCTAAACTATACACACTTGATCAATTACTCATCTTACTCAAAGTGTGCTCAATTAGAGAGTGAGTTCCACTCAAGTTACTTTTGTTGTCAAGAGAGCAAGGGTCTTGCTGAAAGCCCAAGACACGAGTATAGACTTCGGTGAGAGCCCGAAGTGAACCTTCTCGGATTGTGAGAAGAGGATTCCAAGCTCGGCGAGGGTTGTTCGCGAGTTTGACGGTTGTAAGGTTTTGTCTTCCGGCCCGGAACGGGGAGCAGATAGTGAAGTCGTAGGCGGAGCTCGCGGAGTCGAGCGGAGCTTGCAAGAGAGGACTAAGACCCGGGTGGGGTGCCGAACCTCTATAAAAATGCCGAGTCGATTTGTGGTTTGCTTGTTCCTTTTCCCTACTAGTCTTTAAATTGTTTCCGCTGCGTTTATTGTTTGATTAATTAGGGATTAGCGTAAAAGTGATTAGATTAACCCAACCCAAAATGTCAAATTCGAATCCGGTTGCATCACCAAGTCAAGATTGGAGCTAATCAATATTCAAGTTTGGTATAAAATTTCTATCTTTGAATTTTCTGAAAAATTAGTTCTAATCTAGTCTATATGCTTAATTGTCATATCTTTAGAAGTTTAATTCATTGCAAATCATTAACCCTATTCATTGCAAATCATATATCACATCCATTGATTATAAATGTCAAATTTTGAATGGATGTTAGAATAAGGCTTGAGTAGAAACTTAAATGAACTTAACTTGAATCATACTCTTAGTTTCCATATAGCCTTATTGATAGGGGGAGCTTAAATGTTAAATCTTTTATTAGAGTAATGAAGTGCAAAATTTAGGGGGAGCAACTTCATTACAAGACATCCAAATTCTATGCTTAAAGTCATAATTATTTTTGTTTTTCATGGATGTCAAAGGGGGAGAGATAATTAAAGGGGAGTTACTTGAAAATTGGTTAAAATTGAACAAAAACTATGCACATCCATAGGGGGAGATTTATATGCATAGTTTACACCTAAAAGTTTCAAGTATTAAGATATAGGTTGTCATCATCAAAAAGGGGGAGATGGTTGGCTTTTTGGCCTTAATCCTTGTTTTGATGATTTAATCAACCTAATCTTAATCATAAGTAATGTAGAGTAGCACACATATTGCATTGCATATATATTGCATGTGCTAACCTGTACAGGTGATCAAGACTCATGGAAGGAAGGAAATCAAGTCAAGATTTGTAATAAAGTTATATGAAGACTTGTAATCTTGATTTTATTTTGAGTCTTAGGAACATGTGTAAATTGAGAATACAATAGCTAAAAACTTATCACATACACACTAGCTTCCTTAGATAAGTCACACACAAAATTTCACCTTATTTGGACTTCATTAGATCACCCAAACCTTAGTCGAAAACCACTTAAAACCTAAACCCAGAATTCCTGTGTGCACCGGTCGACCGAACCAGTTCTCAGTTTGACCGGTTTATAACAGACCCTCCACAGTGATTTTACCGAATCTGCTTGTGTACATTTCTGCTTGTGTACATTGCACAAAATCCAATCAAATCTTGTCCAAACGGCTAGGAATCTTTAGGAGCTTATAAATAGAGGATCAAGACATGTTGTTAACACAACTCTCCAACTCCAATTGTCCAAATACATTAGAGAGAAACCTCAATCCTCAAAGCTCCCATTTCTACACTCCATAAGCCTAAACTATACACACTTGATCAATTACTCATCCTACTCAAAGTGTGCTCAATTAGAGAGTGAGTTCCACTCAAGTTACTTTTGTTGTCAAGAGAGCAAGGATCTTGCTGAAAGCCCAAGACACGAGTATAGACTTCGGTGAGAGCCCGAAATGATCCTTATCGGATTGTGAGAAGAGGATTCCAAGCTCGGCGAGGGTTGTTCGCGAGTTTGACGGTTGTAAGGCTTTGACTTCCGGCCCGGAACGGGGAGCGGATAGTGAAGTCGTAGGCGGAGCTTGCAAGAGAGGACTAGGACCCGGGTGGGGTGTGGAACCTCTATAAAAATGCCGAGTCGATTTGTGGTTTGCTTGTTCCTTTTCCCTACTAGTCTTTAAATTATTTCCGCTGCGTTTATTGTTTGATTAGTTAGGGATTAGCGTAAAAGTGATTAGATTAACCCGACCCACACGATCCAACAGCATGGAACCTGTAAAAGTTCTTAATGATGATTCCACCAAATGGATTTACCATATCCTCTACATGGATTTACCTTTGTATCTATCTGAAATTACTCTCCATGGTGGATGACTCTTATAGATGAAATTACCCTTACATATACCTGAAATTACCCTTTTATATGTGTTATAAATTACCCTAGTATGCATGGAACCTGGAATGGCTCTTAATGGTTATTCCACCAAATGGATTTACCTTATCCTCTACATCAATTTACCTTTGTATCTATTTGAAATTACTCTCCATGGTGGATTACTCTTATAGATGGAATTACCCTTACATATACATGTAATTACCCTTTTATAGGTGTTAAATTACCCTAGTATGCATGCAACCTGTAAGGGTTCTTAATGATGATTCCACCAAATGGATTTACCATTTCCACCACATCGATTTGCCTTACAAAGTACGCAACCATGATTTTAAAATAACTATGCATTACCCAAGAAAAGCACACAACGAAACACCAAAACAAATGTTACTTTGGGACGGTTGTACGTTACTTATACTGTACAAATTTATAACGTAGGTATTTGAAAGTTATCCAGTTTTTCAAACGAAAATACTATATAACTGGACATGAATAAAATCCTTGTTAGAAAAAGTACTTTCGATAGCATTCACAATTACAAAATGTTTTATTTTGGTGAATGTTGTGTTTTCAATATGGGTATTCTTGTGTTGCAATTTGGTAATTTCGTGTTAGATCTGGGTATTTTCCTATTCCAGTCAGGGTATTTTTGTCTTCATTTTTGTTTGCAACTTGCGTCTTTCGGTCTCCATTTTAAATATGACATCAAATAATCAATAGAATTATTAAATGTTTATTTGAAAAACCATTTTAAAAAGTAAAATGCAACAATTGTACAACAAGGTCCACAACAATATCAAATTTAGGGTTTAAGGAAAAATAGAAGACCTACAAAAGTGAAAAGATGAATGACAAAGAGTTCAAACTTACCACATTCAAGCATGAACACAATGAAAAATCAAAATCATATCAAAAATCAGAAAGTAAAATGTCAAATTCCAGAAGTAAAAAATACAATGATAAATAAAAGATAAATAGATTTCAATTTAAAAAAGGAAAAAATAAATTGGTCCCAAAACATCCATCCGACTAAAATAAAAACATGCTTGGACAGAAAAACAAAACAAAAATCACCACAGTCATAGATACCCGAAAAGACATTGAACCAAAGAAACCCGAAATAGTACCTTGGTTGAGCTACACAAAAACTTGAAATATCAAAAGAGATGGTTCATCAATAACTAGGGTAAATATGTATGGTGAGGAGGAAGTATAAGGTCAAGGAAGAAACCAAATTCCTTTCAACAAAAACCATTTGCATTGGAAAAGGAAAGTAGGGATATAGAGGAGAAAGATGTGCAACAAGCGTTAGAAAAAGGAAGAAGGAGAAAAATATGTCAGAGCAAGAAATAATGACAAATTTGTCATGGGTGAAATTGTAGACATGTCTACAACCAGAATAGTGCGTGAGAAAATGGGTTGGCCATCTCGGGACCCATATAATATTTCAGAATATTTGATTTCTTGATAAATCTGCATAGTCAATAACTTTCGATCAATGAAAACAATTGCGGCAATAAATCATATAATTATTTATGTCAAAGGAAAGTCATTAGGTTTCAATTAATTTTCAATTAATTTTCAATGTAATACTAGATGAACAATAGACACAACAGTTGATTTTACTATTGGCATAATTGGGAGCATAGAATTGGGTAAGTAAACCGACGTTCACTTTGTAAATATAGAGTAAATCTTTAGGTTTTAATCGTCTAAGCTTCAACCACTATCTTGCATTTTCCTTTGATATTTTTAATTCCCCAAAGCGTAGCAGAATCAAGAGAGCATCAACACATGCTAATATTTGTATTGTGAAGCTAAAGGGTAAAAACATGAAGAGAGCAAACATATATAGGAGAGGTTACTGACCTCACCACACAACTCTAAATGTTGCACTATATATTATATATATAATATAAACACAAAATTAGTTACGATGTCTATGCTAACAAAGGAAATTAAAATCAGTCGGCATTATTACATATATGTATCGATTTATGAATTTTAGGGGTATTAAGAATTCTACTCGTAACTATTAACCACATGAAAAAAGAACAAGATGCATGTAGCAAGATTCGTGGCCAACGGCAGCGCCATAAGTATCTACGTGTGTGTGTATGAAATCTATTAAGCTCCACTTGATTGACATGTGAGGAATCAAGAATATATACTCAGAGATTCCCAAAATATCAGGAAAAGCAATACACACACGAGAAGAACATGATTAAGGCCAGCAAGGAAAAACAATATAACTTAAAATCTAATAGAGATTGACACCTATCTATATTAATGTTTTAGGATTTTCTTTTACCATGATTACTTTTCGTGCAAAATCGAAGTGGTAGAAAGAAAGATAACACATATAAAATAAGACTAGATCTAGATATCATCTTATCTCTATCTCTAAATAAATGTCGTTGCACAAATACCTTGAATCAACATAACCAAAGAGAGAATTTTACATGTACATTTATAAAGCATACATTTGTTTCAACGCAAAGCCATGTCGATCACAAATTGAGAAATTTGCCATTGTCGTGCTTGAGAAATTTGCCTAGATTTTTTACAACCCGTGCCAACCTTGAGGCTTGAGTGACACCAAATGTTTTAGCTGGTAGCGGTAGAACCTTCATGCCGATAACGTGTTGCAAAATACACAAACAAGCCCAAGAGGAAAATATCGGGGAGGGAGAGAGATGTGTTTTCTTTACATTACAAATGTGTGCAATAACCCCGTATATAATGTGAGGGTGTATCAGGAGTTACAACCAAATACAATAAATAGAATTACACAATAATAATAATAATAATAATAATAATAATAATAATAAAATATATATACTTCAATGGTGGGGGTTACAAAAGCCGGTTATTCCATTTGAATTATAATTTTATAACGGATTAAATTAATGCAAAATATTATAGTGTTTATTATAGACATGGTTGATTTGTCCTGCCTCTAATTGGTTTCCACTGTCATGATGAATTTGAGGTCAAACCAATGGACGATTGGGGTTTCTTCACATTGAAAACCTAATATCAATTGAGTGATCAAACAACAAACAACTAATACTACTACTTCTGATGTAAAGCTTTGACTTCGACCGTTAAATAAAATATAAACAAAATGAAGTAAATATAATATGGATTTCAGAATAATATGTAGGTTTGTTTGAGAAAATAACAAAAAGTATGGAGTGCCAACACGAATGTTTTTTATCTTTACGAAAAGAAAACCGTAAAACATTGACTTCCACCCTCAAGACATGCAACCAAACCTGTCCTTTCTTATTGAAACCTTCACGCCAACTATTATTGCCCCAGCTCGAAAATGTTTTTATAGCTCCGAGCTAACGCTAGCATATTCTTTGGTATCGTCGATCTCCCAACTACCTCCAGAAATTATTATAAAAAAACTACCTCCACAAATAGTGATAGTTCTCTGTGATAATGATCTGTCAATATTCCAAGACGTGGCATCAAATGATATGTGATGGTGGAACCCACTTCCATAAAATTTCAATAACCCACAAGTATATATAGCACTTAAGACCAAACCCAAACATCTAGTCCAAGAAAATATCTAAGCAATCTCTATCTAAAAAGAGTCAAAATCTAAGTACAACTTTCCAAGACAAAAGTGTTGCATCAATAATTAACTACCCCCGTTAACGGGTCACGTGGCCTCCGGGTGTTCAATCTGGCGTCGGATGTCCCATTCGTCCATTTTTTTTATTTTTTTTATTTTAGTGGAGAATTTGTTATTAGAAGTAATTGATAATGTATTTAGTATTTATGATTAATGTGGGGTGATAATTTTTGATGTAATTAATTTGAAAAATATTTTAAATATTTAAATTACATAAATCAAAGGTAAATCCATATTCAATGCTTAAATTAGAAAAATATATTAATACTACAACATTATATGAACAACACATTGCGGTACGAATTACAAACTAGACGTAATACGAAACGATACGAAATACACAAAATACAAACCAACAAATTACACGTAATATAAACTACACGAAATTATTAATATTAATCATTTCGGCGATTGAAATTATAACGTAATTAAAATTAGAATTACATAAAATATAATTTGTTAAATGTTGTATAAGAATTAAATTGTTTAATTAAGAAATAAGGTGGAAGAAGAAAACAAGAGTGTAGAGTGAGTGGAGTAGCCAGGACGTGGTTAAGGAATTGTTTTGAGTGAGTTTGGTGAGCAGACGTGACGGAGAGAAAGAACAAAACGCCTGAGGTAGCCCGGGTGTTGTTATTTATGATCCAAATGAGTTAGATGAATATCTCCCTCATAATTTATACTGTGAGGTGGGTATCCTCGTATAGTCTCTTATCTGTGGTCAATTGCTCCAGTAACATATCAATTGACAGTTTGTGATGCGTGGAAGCAAACTGGTAGTCCGAAAGTAACCGTTATGTTCTCTGTCTGCTGAAGAATCAACGGCATTGTAATCTATACCAGTGAATGCTTATCATGTTTGACTTGTCAACAAAAAATTAAAGCTTGCCAATAATATAAAGGATAACTTACATATCTGATTTTAAGATATTCATATTACTAGGTCCTGTGAACACTTCCAACGTAGTATTTACAGTTACATCTTGTGCGTGGCACATCATTAATACAAAGGGATCATAATCAGGACCAATACACAACCAAATGATAAAAATAGGCTTATATCCGTATCTATATTTTGTCAAATAATTAGATACGAATATGAATATAATGGATAGGCCTAAAAATCGACATCCAACATGAATACGGTCCCCACTTAGACGCATTCTGCCCTACAATGCAAGCCAATAGATGCCTATACATTGTCTGCCAACATTGGTTTCTTCAAAG
Source organism: Triglochin maritima (assembly GCA_963682175.1). Taxonomy (NCBI): domain Eukaryota; kingdom Viridiplantae; phylum Streptophyta; class Magnoliopsida; order Alismatales; family Juncaginaceae; genus Triglochin; species Triglochin maritima. The sequence goes on along the minus strand of OY821774.1, from coordinate 24,515,124 downwards.
AACCTTCCGAAGAAACAGAATCGTCATCGCGGTTCATCTGGTTGTTGTATTCTACATATGCCAACATTGGTTTCTTAAGTGAACTCTGAGAGGAATCAATATTATCCCCAACGACATTGTTGTCGTCGTATTCTTTGGCTTTTCCCCAGAGGAGGAGATAAAGGCCACCGATGACCAACACTGCTCCCACTAGCCTACAAGTCCACATAAAAGTTAATATGGTGATTGACTGTCTGCCTGAAAAATAAAAATAGGGATGTTTTTGAAGTGGGAGTTAGTTAAAAATCACCTCCATGGATCAGTGATCTTTTTGGTGCTTATGATTTCTAAGATGAAGTGGGAGTTAGTTAAAAATCACCTCCATAGAATGAGTCCAGGGCTCATTTTGTTTAAATGAGTTCCTCAAGATCTAATCATTCATCTCAATCTAAATGGTTGCGGGTCTTTTACTTTAAGTAAGGGTAATAAAATAAATTTGATAGTCTTCCCAATTCCTTTAATCCACGTTACCAAAAACAAACCCACTATTCCTCCTTCCATTTTCGTCATCCCTTTCTCCTCACCCTCCAAACCCTCCTCGTTTTTTTCCATTCACACCGACTATCACCTCCCGAACGTCCCTCATTGTCATTCACTACGCCGGATTTTTCGAGACGTCTTGCTTTTTTTTTGTTAGATGTTGCTGCTGATTTTTGTTTTGGTTAGATGTTGCTGCTGATTTCGGTTTTGTTTGGTTTGTTGTCGTTGATTTCGGTTTTGTTTGGTTTTTCTGTTGATTTTGGATTTGTTGGGTTTTTTTTCTGCTGATTTCGGTTTTGTTGGTTTTTTGCTGTTGATTTCGATTTGTTTTGGTTTTAGTTTTTTGCTGCTGATTTCGGTTTTGTTGGTTTTTTGCTGCTGATTTCGATTTGTTTTGGTTTTAGTTTTTTGCTGCTGATTTCGGTTTTCCTGTGTTTTTTGCTGCTGATTTTGGTTTTTCTTAGGTGGATCTTTAATCTTGCAGTTTATTTGGGATGTAGATAAATTTTGGTACAATATATTGGTTTGAAATTAACATAATCGTTGTTAATTTAACATTAAGTTATGTTATTTAATTTCAAATAATGTTAAATAAACAGATATGATTTTACTGCCACTCTCCAATAACATACTGTTGAATTAATTTGAGTTCTTGTGCAGGTACATGTACATTACGATTCTTTTCAAGCTTGCATATATATTGGATTAGCTGTAACATAATTGTTATAACTGTAATATTAAGTTATGATATTTAATAATATTGAATGTTACATAAACAAATATGAGTAGTTCAGCCAATTTTCGAATTCAATATCATACGCCGAAATAAGTGGAATGTGATGTTATAAATTAAGCATTGTTTTTATTAATGTAGATTAGAAGTGACTCTAAAGCATCAAAGAGAGAATGAAAATAGATGGGATTATAATGACAATAATAAGAAATGAGAACAACTGACTGAATGGAACCTTGAAGCTGAAATGGAAGAAATATACACTAGAAGTATCTTTCACATCTTTCAGATAAAGTTAAAGAAGAGTTTTATGTGCAACGTTACGATTGAAAATAAGGATGAAAATTCAGTTGCATACAATGTCAGCAAGATAGATGAAGACAATGGAACGATGCATGTAAGGTTCGAAGGCATTGATCACGTGTCTGTTTGTGACTGTCACTTTATGGAATTTCAAGGACTTCCATGCCAACATAGTTTGGCAGTTTTTAAACACCTAAGTTACAAGAAGATTAATATTCGTGGACAAGATATACATGCAAATAAGAATAAAAACTATGGTAATCTCCTATAGGAGTATTGATGCATTGCATACATTGCATCATATGTCTTTCATTTAGATTACTTTTATATCAATAAATGCTACTAAGGTATGTGTTTTGTCGTATTTACAGAATACAGGGACCTGAATGCAAATTACCCACATTCCGAGCATAAACACGTGCAAAAGATTCATTTCTATCACAAAGACCAAGTTCAAGTTTATCAGGTTTCAAATGGAAATGCATCCAAGCACAAAAGCATTCAAGGAGCTAATCACAAAAAGGTCAAGGGCTTAAGTGCAAAATGTCAAGGACCTGACTACAAAATAAAAGGGCAAAGTTATTGTGTTGGAAAAGTCAAAAGAAAAGTCAAAAATAAATCCCCAACAATGGAAGGAATTAATCCGGAGCTCAAGAGATTGGAAAGAATCCATCCAACGCGCAAAGGAGGATAAAATCATACCATAAACACATGACAGAAATCCGGACGCAATATCTTCAACCTGGGCGGCGTTTTAGCCGCATATTGTACATAACAGGCGGCGAATTCACCGCCCCTCTTAGGGTTTGGAATTTGAAATTCCGGCTTGTGGTGCGATGACGCGTGTACTCTCCTTTTATGTATTGGTATCCCTTGTATCGGCTATAAATAGCCTTGTAGGACGAATGTAACACATCTTTGAACCTTTGGTCTTGGATCATTAGTAATAAATTTCTGTTTTATTTTGTTTTGTTTCTCTTTTCTTTTAATGTCTCTAGGATCCCTTCTTCTTCCTCCCTCCATGAGTTTCTAACTCTTTCCAAAGGGCGGAGGTGATGGAATTAGGGTTAGAGAAGATGAATTGCATGCTATTATTTTAAGTTCATGATTAGTATATTTTGATTACTTGAGTTTATGTTAAGTCATTTATCTTGTAATGCTTCATAACTAACATGATTTACAATAAGTTTCAGTAATTCTCTGATCTAAACCTCCATCCAACGGATTTCTCTCTTTATTCTTGTTTTAGTTTATTTGTTCTTGTTCTTGCTTTAGATAATTATAATCCAAAAACCTAAAAACCCAATTGATTCTTCTCTCCTTCTTCCTCTTAATCGAAAATAACATCAACTACGAAATCTCTCTCTCCTTGTGTTCGACCCGTATTTGCCACGTCTTCATTGACACCGTGCACTTGCGGTATAAATTTAAATCTTCATCAAGTTTTTGGCGCCGTTGCCGGGGAGGCGACGCAGATTTTGTTGTTTTTGTATTTCGATTTTATCCTGTTTATCTTGTGCGCGATCTAAGTATTTGGATTTGTGTTTCAGGAGACAACAGAGTGCACGGCGAAATCCGAGCACCATTTGAGCTAAACGAGCGGCGAAATCGCCGCACCTGAAGAACAACTTGCGGCGAATCCGCCGCACACTTGGAGCTTCTGGGCTTCAACTTTTTCTGGGACGCGACTCATCTCTGGGTGGACGCGTAAAGCTACTGAAATTTCGAGAGCGGGCGGCGAACCCGACTGAGCATTGCGTAGGTAACCTTCGTTGCCTTTTTCCTCGTAATTTCTAGTTTCAGAAAATTTCCTTTTATTAGAATTGCACGTGTTAAGCTTAAATTCCATAATTGGCAATATTTCAACTCTGACCTAAAATTCGCAAAATTAGAAAGACATTAGTGCATGCATCATATAATGTTTTGTTTGCATTATTCTTGCTAAATTCTTGCAAATCAATTTCTGTTGAAGAGTGCTGGAGGCAAGGTACGTATCGCGGTTTTTAACGATTGCATTTAAGCATATAATTTAATTTGCATACAACCTTGCAATTGCCCCCATTAAAAAGACCATTGTTTGACTATCTTTGTTAGATCTAAGTTAAACTATCTTAAGGGCAACTTCGTAGGAAAAGATACGGTGGGGATTTCATCACCCTTCCGTGGCCCACAAATCACAATCCTAAAGTGTCACCCAAGCCTTAAAATTTAAAATCAATTAGACATTGGCCCCTAAGGACTCGGACTCAATTAAGGAGAAGAATTGGTTTGACTTGCTATGACCTGAAGCCGATCGAATTCAATTTGGTGTCTAGGAAGTGTTTTTGTGTTGACGAAAGTCTTCCAAGCGAAGTGGTTGTCTAATTGGCACCGACTCTGTCGGAAGCGCCCCCACTAGCTATACACGGCCTGGCCAAGTTGGTTTGATTAGTGAGGGAGGTGAATCAAGCGAATCAATTCGACTCAACCAGTTAGGAGTCGTCTAGATCTAAGCGACACTAGGTCTAGGATTGTTTGAACCGTGCTTTCTTAGGAATTTTCTGACCAACCCTCTTTCTATCTTTAGAGTTAGGTTTCCCTTCTCATCTGAGTTTTCTTTCTCTTCTCACCTAAATTCTCTAGATTAGGATTCATTTCTCATCTTTCCCCATTCTATTGTTTGTTTCCGTTTTGAAGAAAAAAAAATATAAAAAATATATATATATTAAAAAAAATACGAAAATATAAAAAAAAATTAATTAACTCTTGAAATTAAATTTGGAATTTAAATTCCGAATTTGAATTCAAAAATTGATTCAACCCGGTACACTCAGATTTGGATTCGGGACTTGAGTAATCGACTCTCACGAGTTCATCTAGATTCCAGTCTGGAACTTAGCCCCAATCCACCTGTTGCACCACCTCACCCGGATCCAATGGGTGAGAACGTAGTTGACCCGCCTGTTGCACAACCTATAACTCTGAGGGATCGATGCTATCCAGCGATGGTTGCTCAGCCATCGTGCATCGTTATGCCCACCATACCGGGTCGCGACTTCGAACTTAAGGCACAATACATGAGTATGTTGCCTAAGTTCACCTCTAGGGAAGACCCATATCTCTTCCTTAGAGAATTTGAGGAAATTTGCTCTCTTATGCAATACCAGCATATTCCTGAGGAGGCAGTGCGTCTGAAATTCGTGCCTCTAGCACTGAAGGATGACGCTAAGAAATGGCTATATAGTCTAGCCGAAAGATCTATTAGGAGTTGGGCTGAGTTTGTTCAAGTATTCCTGAAAAAATATTTTCCCAACCATAAGGCTATGAGGATTAGGAATGAAATTGTCACATTCGTTCAGTCTGAGAGCGAGCTGTTCTATTCCTATCTAGAAAGATTTAAGAGTGTACTGACCCAATGCCCTCATCATGGAATTCCAAGATGGCAATTATGCCAAATTATTTATGAGGGATTGACACCCACATCTAGGGTTATGGTAGAATCCGTAAGCCAAAGGAACTTTATGTCGAAAAATGAAAATGATGCCTGGACTTTCCTTGAGGATTTAGCCGAAAACAGTATGCAATGGGACAATGCTAGAACACCGCTTAACCCAAGTATTGGATCTAGAATAGCAAGCCAACCCAAACCAGGTGTCTTAGCTGTAGATGCCAATATAGCGGCTGAAGCAAAACTAGCTACCCTTATGCGCAGAATGGAAAGTCTAGAGCTACAAGCCCAAACCCGAGTGAATCAAGCATCGTCTATCCCCTGCTCTAGATGTGGTCAGACTGGTCATGTAATGGAGGTTTGTGCGGACTGGGAACAAGTTAATGCCATGTATAACCATGCTAGAAATGACCCCTACGCATCAACCTATAACTCTGGTTGGCGTAATAATTCCAATTTCTCATCAAACCAACAAGGTCAACCTCCTAGACAACAACCAAACCCGTATGTCCAAAATAATACATCTTCTGGGTTTAGTAACAATAACGATCATGAGGTTAGGTTGACAAACTTGGAAAATTTGATGAAAACCTTTATACAAACAACCAACCAGACCTTCCAAAGGCTAGAGACACAAGTCAGTCAACTAGCACAAATAGTAGGTGAAAGAGAGAAGGGTCGGTTTCCAAGTCAACCTGAGGTAAACCCTAGATCTAATAATAATTCATATCAATCCTATCAAGCACCTTCAGGAAATAACAACCCTAGACCGGTTCAAATGGTTAATGAGGAAGGACCGTTCCAACAAATAAATGCAGTAGTATCATTACGGTCCGGAAGACAAGTTTATAACAATGTGGTAAATCCTAGAGTGTCCCATCAATCTAGCCATCAAGCACCCACATATGACCTGACCATTGAACCTGACGTCCAATCTGAAACGCCCAACCCACCTACTCAACCTGAACCCATAGCTCAACCTGAACCTGAGCGAGTCTATGTCCCTAAAGCCCCATTTCCCAATAGACTCAAAAAGAACTCAAGTGCACAAATAGAGAAAATCTTGGAAGTATTTAAGCAAGTTAAGGTGAACATTCCACTCTTAGACATGATTCAACAAATACCTGCTTATGCTAAATTCTTAAAAGATTTGTGCACTAAAAAGAGAAAAACAAACGTACCAAAGAAGGCATTCTTAACTGCAAACATAAGTTCTATTTTGTCCAACACATCTCCTATAAAATATAAGGATCCTGGATGTCCCACAATTTCATGTGCAATAGGAGATACTTTTATCAACAAAGCCCTTCTAGACCTTGGTGCTAGTGTTAACCTACTCCCATTCTCTGTCTACGAACAACTCAACCTTGGTCCATTAAAACCCTCTAAGACAACCCTTCAATTTGCTGATTGCTCTACTAAGAAACCAAGAGGTATAGTCGAGGACGTTTTGATCAAGGTGGGTGACTTCATTTACCCAGTGGATTTTGTCGTACTAGATACCGCACCTGTTGTAGATCCTAAGAGACAAATCCCTGTAATACTAGGCAGACCCTTTTTAGCCACTTCGGAAGCATTAATAAACTGTCGAAATGGGCTCATGCAATTATCTTTCGGGAACTTAAAAGCAGAATTTAATATCTTCCATATTGATAATGAGCCAGAAATAATATGCAACCCAAGTGATGTTGTGATGAGAGCACGTATTTATCAGAATTCTGAATCAAATAAATCATCACATAAGCAAAAAGGAAGTAAGAAAAAAGGGAGTGATTCATTTACTCAACCACCATCACTCGAGCAAATAAGCGAACCAATTCAAGTGAGAAGAGTGGAATCTTTTCCTCAAGTCAACATGGGGAACAATTCAACTGGATACATGCACCAATATGGTGTCATTCAATCCAGTTCTGATTACGGTTGACTCTGAGCAAACTCAACCCCTCTACTGCAAGCCGACTCAGGTAATAAGTGCATTTATTTTATCTATGCATACATTGAGGACAATGCATGATTTAGGTGTGGGGGGGTGTTTATCTATGTATATATCTATTTGTTTGTTTTATTTAAAAAAAAATCAATATTTCATGACATAGCTTAAGATTGAACTGCTAAAACCCGTGTACAAATTGCATTGAGTTCTTGTTCCTTATTATATAGTTCTGCTTGTAGAAATTGTGACATAAATCTAAGTTCCAAAGAGATAACCCATTGCCCTTTAAGACATGTATGCACTTAAATTGGATGAATCAAATCTTTGAAGTGGTTGATAAAAAGCAGAGGTTGAGGAAAATATACCGGGAAGTGTGGACTTCTAATAGCAATTAAGCCTTGAGGAAAATAAAAGTAAAAATAAAGGAATAAAGAAAACACATTTTGCAAAATGATTACAAAAGCCCAAGCCTTTGAGTCACTGGTCCGTAGGGGTATCTTGAAACCCGGTAACTTGAGTCTACCAGCTCGGGATTATCGACCAAACTTGCTACACAAATGCAAAAGGGTAAAAGTGTCAAAAAGCAAATGTGTTGAATCACGAAAGAAAAAAATAATAATAATAATAATACTCAAGGCCCAAAGCTAAAAGAATGATCCATGCCATGGTTGATCCGAATGATACTTCACCACCAGAGGAGGCGTGCAAAATAATTCAAGTGATAAACATGTGTAGAAGGGTTAGTGGTGTGAATGTTGGCGGAATAAAGACCAAGTCATATTTTTAATGAGTTAGATTCATATAATGAGCATACAAGAATTCTAGGTGAGATGTATAAGGTTAAGGTGGAGATATTAAGAGCTATTAATGAAATGTTGATTTAGGATTTTGTGGGTATATCCGCTGAAAACCCTCAGGAGACAACACTCCTCCTCCTTGGCAACAAAGAGGTTTAACGGCTTGTTGCACATGCTAAGTGCAACCGTGATTCCTACGAAAGTGAGTTAGGATTTCCCTGTTTTCATTTCTCTCATGTTCTGTTTTGCTAGGGACTAGCAAAATCTAGGTGTGGGGGTATTTGATGCATTGCATACATTGCATCATATGTCTTTCATTTAGATTACTTTTATATCAATAAATGCTACTAAGGTATGTGTTTTGTCGTATTTACAGAATACAGGGACCTGAATGCAAATTACCCACATTCCGAGCATAAACACGTGCAAAAGATTCATTTCTATCACAAAGACCAAGTTCAAGTTTATCAGGTTTCAAATGGAAATGCATCCAAGCACAAAAGCATTCAAGGAGCTAATCACAAAAAGGTCAAGGGCTTAAGTGCAAAATGTCAAGGACCTGACTACAAAATAAAAGGGCAAAGTTATTTTGTTGGAAAAGTCAAAAGAAAAGTCAAAAATAAATCCCCAACAATGGAAGGAATTAATCCGGAGCTCAAGAGATTGGAAAGAATCCATCCAACGCGCAAAGGAGGATAAAATCATACCATAAACACATGACAGAAATCCGGACGCAATATCTTCAACCTGGGCGGCGTTTTAGCCGCATATTGTACATAACAGGCGGCGAATTCGCCTCCCCTCTTAGGGTTTGGAATTTGAAATTCCGGCCTGTGGTGCGATGACGCGTGTACTCTCCTTTTATGTATTGGTATCCCTTGTATCGGCTATAAATAGCCTTGTAGGACGAATGTAACACATCTTTGAACCTTTGGTCTTGGATCATTAGTAATAAATTTCTGTTTTATTTTGTTTTATTTCTCTTTTCTTTTAATGTCTCTAGGATCCCTTCTTCTTCCTCCCTCCATGAGTTTCTAACTCTTTCCAAAGGATGGAGGTGATGGAATTAGGGTTAGAGAAGATGAATTGCATGCTATTATTTTAAGTTCATGATTAGTATATTTTGATTACTTGAGTTTATGTTAAGTCATTTATCTTGTAATGCTTCATAACTAACATGATTTACAATAAGTTTCAGTAATTCTCTGATCTAAACCTAAATCTAAACCTCCATCCAACGGATTTCTCTCTTTGTTCTTGTTTTAGTTTATTTGTTCTTGTTCTTGCTTTAGATAATTATAATCCAAAAACCTAAAAACCCAATTGATTCTTCTCTCCTTCTTCCTCTTAATCGAAAATAACATCAACTACGAAATCTCTCCCTCCTTGTGTTCGACCCGTATTTGCCACGTCTTCATTGACACCGTGCACTTGCGGTATAAATTTAAATCTTCATCAAGTATACATCATTTTAAAAAAATTGATATACATACTCTAGTAAAAAAATTGAAACAATCTATATACTCTTATTTTTGTTGAGTATTTTAGGTTTTGTCTCAAGCAATGATGAATGAGTACAGGTTATGTACATTGTTTTACTATATCTAATAGATGTAATATTACGGTGACAACTGTAATATCGAGGGGCTACTAGTAATATTATTTTTCAAAACGTAATATTAAAAGGGTATTACATTTAAATAATGATATTTTAGTAATTTAACAAGTTCTTTCATGTCATCTTTTTCCAAAGTCCTCTAGTTGAATATTTTTCAAAACGTAATATTACCTTATTTCTAGTATGATTTTACCACAATTGAAACACCATTGCACGTTCATGGCTTGTTTGGGAAGAAACCAATACTAGTATGATTTTTCTACAATTGAGTGATGTGAGTTCATGACGCCAAATCTTTGTTTTGGTTCCCAAGCGACCTTCCGTGAGTGGTTTGAGATTGGGCAGTTGGTTGTAGTGTAAATTTGTGTCACTACAAACTATCATTCCATGGAAAAAATGTATATCAAAGAGTGCCATATCATAGAGTTACAAATTCAACATGACAATTTCTCAAAATCAACCTAATTAGGTTATTTGACATTGAAAGATTGTGAAAGCATATGGAAAAAATGGTTCTTTGTGATTTATAAATGTTAACCGTAATATAATATAATATTTTTTAACAATATTTCTCAAATAATGGTGAATGACTACAACTTGTGAAACATGTATCGCTATTCGTATAAACGTTAATATTATGTTCACAACCGTAATATAATGTTGTTGCCGTAATAAGGTTTTGTTAGCTGTAATATAATGAAATTATTGTTACTAACGTCCCATAAAATATGATGGGTGACTGCATCATTTGTAACATGTATCGTTGTTCGTATAAAAATTAAAATTGCGTTCACAATAACATTATATTACAGTTGTTAATGTAATATTGATGTTTAGACGAACTACATTATTTGAAACAAATGATTAAGACATCCCTCACTTTTTACAAAACATTGATAAACAACCATAAATTATATTACGGCTAAGGACGACATATTATTAGAAGAATATTTTATTACGACTTTGAATGATATATTGATTTTTATAGGATCACGATTTTATTTCAACATGAGTTAGTCATCCCTCTCTTTTTGTGCATCACTTAAATTATTTTATCTTACGTCTAACAAATTAATATTACAACAATTTGATGTTACGTTTTGTGAACGTAATACTATTGTTATATTAAGTTTAAAAAATAATATTATAACATCTTGTTAATATTACGACCGTTAACGTAATATTACTGCTTCACCCTGCATCTCTTCCAGTATTTCAACAATTTGAAGGGTTGATGGTAGTTTGTGGCGTGTCCCCATGGATCTTTTTATAAGTTTGATGATCTTTTTAGAAGTCTTAGGACCGCACCCTTGTCCCTTCAGAACATCGTGGACTTTCGCATTACGATTATTGTCAGCCTCTTGCATCAGGTGCTTACTTATTAACTCCCGCAGGACGCATCCATAACTGAAAATGTCGGGTTCTCTGACCTTGTGCTCTCCTGCATGACAAACTCACTTAATCGAATTCCATACTAAACCACAAAAAACCACAAGCAAACCAAACTCAATCATATTCCAACTTCCATATAATTCTCCTCAACTCATTCCAATAATACAACATGTATTTCTAGAATAATTAAGTCAAAAAATACATAACTGCTAACTGTAATAATATAAGACGAACTGTAATATCATCTCATTAGCAATAACAATATACATTTTGTTGCAAATAACATCCCACGAAATAAGAGGACTGGATGTTTGTGCAAAAAAAGAAGTAAAATTCATAGAATGGTGATATTTCGTAAAAAATAATCATTTTTGAATCGAAAGTTAAAATCAATACTAAAGTTTCAGTTGATAATCATTCACACCTCGGATTGCCGCCTGTCTTCATCGAGATGTGATTTGTCGGTATTGCACGAAAATATCACCATGAAATCACCATAAACATGAAAATATCACAAGTCGATATCTCCATTGATTTGTCGGAGTTACCAAAAATGTGTTCCACAAATGGGATTTCAGAAATCAAATCTTTGGAGATGAGAGAGGAGAACTCTGACGAGAAGAAATCTCTAACTATACGAAATGGGTACTTTGAAGATGTGGAGAAGATTGAGACAAGAAAGAGAAACCAAAATTAGGATTTGCATTCAAGAAATAATGGGTTTGGGTGAGAATCGTGAGACGGAGGAGAGGTGAGAGGGAAGGGGTGATTGAGTTTCCAAATTTATCTTTTTTTATCTAAACATAACATACATTTACATCCACCGTTGGATTTGTCTTGGGTGGTGGATGTTTACGGGGCTCACTTAAGCTTAAATAAGCCCAAGGCTCATTCTATAATTTCTGTATATATATATATATATATATATATATATGAAATCTATTAAGCTCCACTTGATTGACATGTGAGGAATCAAGAATATCTACTCAAAGATTCACAAAATATCAGGAAAACCAATACACACACACATGAAGAACATGATTAAGGCCAGCAAGGAAAAACAATATAACTTAAAATCTAATTAGAGATTAACACCTATCTATATTAATGTTTTAGGATTTTCTTTTACCATGATTACTTTTCGTGCAAAATCGAAGTGGTAGAAAGAAAGATAACACATATAAAATAAGACTAGATCTAGATATCATCTTATCTTTATCTCTGAATAAATGCCGTTACACAAATACCTTGAATCAACATAACCAAAGAGAGAACTTTACATGTACATTTATAAAGCATACATTTGTTTCAACGCAAAGCCATGTCGATCGACAAATTGAGAAATTTGCCATTGTCGTGCTTGAGAAATTTGCCTAGATTTTTTACAACCTGTGCCAACCTTGAGGCTTGAGTGACACTAAATGTTTTAGCTGGTAGCGGTAGAACCTTCATGCCGATAACGTGTTGCAAAATACACAAACAAGCCCAAGAGGAAAATATCGAGGAGGGAGAGAGATGTGTTTTCTTTATATTACAAATGTGTGCAATAACCACGTATATAAGGTGAGGGTGTATCAGGAGTTACAACCAAATACAATAAATAAAATTACACCACAATAATAATAATAATAAAATATACTTCAATGGTGGGGGTTACAAAAGATGGTTATTCCATTTGAATTATAATTTTATAACAGATTAAATTAATGCAAAATATTATAGTGTTTATTATAGACATGGTTGATTTGTCCTGGCTCTAATTGGTTTCCACTGTCATGATGGATTTGAGGTCAAACCAATGGACGATTGTGGTTTCTTCAGAATGAAAACCTAATATCAATTGAGTGATCAAACAACAAACAACTAATACTACTAATGATGTAAAGCTTTGACTTCGACCGTTAAATAAAATATAAACAAAATGAAGTAAATATAATATGGATTTCAGAATAATATGGAGGTTTGTTTGAGAAAATAATAAAAAGTATGGAGTGCCAACACGAATGTTTTTTTATCTTTACGAAAAGAAAACCGTAAAACATGGACTTCCACCCTCAAGACATGCAACCAAACCTGTCCTTTTGAAACCTTCACGCCAACTATTAATGCCCCAGCTCGAAAATGTTTTTATAGCTCCAAGCTTACGCTAGCATATTCTTTGGTATCGTCCCGACTACCTCCAGAAATTATTATAAAAAAGGGGCTGCTATTCGTCGCCCGAAAAATACTTAAATCACCCAAATATGATCTTTTTGCCCTTAACAAATCAATTAATACTCATTTCGTCTCGTGTCTTTAAACTAGGTGTTTGACTCAGTTTTACTCACATTCCTAGTACAACCACGAAAATATCTGACGAAGCACCTAGATCAGGCGATGTAATGAAGGCGGATTATTTTTTCCGACTCGGACGTCTGACTAAGACGCTTGTACCATCGTGGAGGCGTCTGGCTAAGACGCCTCCACCATGGTCCAGGCGTCTTAGCCAGACGCCTCGACTATGGTACAGGCGTCTTAGCCAGACGCCTCGACAATGGTATAGGCTTTTTAGCCAGACGCCCTGCTTTTTTTAAATTTTTTTGTCAAATTGAGTTTTCGGTGGTAACGGGTTGGATTAGAATGAGTTTTTTGTGCAAGTGATGATGATTCAAAAAAAATTCAGATCCAACAATTTTTAAAATCCAAAATCCCCCGGCGGTAAAACATCCCGACTTACAAATCTCCCGGTGAGCGAGCGGCATTCCACCTCGCCGGTGAGGTGGCGGGGTGGCAAGTGGGCAGCGCCCCCTGAAAATTTTTTGGATTTTGAAATTGTTGGATATTGAAATTTTTGAATTTTCATCACTTGCAAAAACTCATTGTAAGGTGAGATGTGGGACGATCGACCGTTTGCTTCTCGGTTTACCGAACATGTTTCATGTGGATGACCGAGTTTCCATCGGTCCACCGTGATCGTAAAGACGGTAAGTTTTTGATCTTCCTAGAATCATTGGGTCGGTTTACCGATCTCTACCCGGTCATCCGAATATTTATTCTCAGTAGCTTCGACATTTCTGTGGAAATCTCTATTCGGTGTACCGAAGGAATATCGGACATCCGAATATAGTAATTATTAACTTATTAATTAATTAATTTAGCAATTATCTAAATTTATAATCAATTATCTTTTCAATAAAAAATAAAAATAATAATAAAAAATTGCGGGCGTCCGACGGAGCCGCCCCGCGTAGGAGAGGGGCGTCTGGCTAAGACGCCTCCCCTATGGGGGAGGCGTCTTAGACAGACACCTGTCCCATGGGCAGGGCATCTGGGTAAAATGGCCCCCTATGGGGAGGCGTCTTAGCCAGACGCCCCTCTCCTACGCGGGGCGGCTCCGTCGGAGGCCCGTAATTTATTATTATTATTATTATTTATTTATTTATTTATTTATTTTTTATATTAATCCAGATTCGAGTACACCGGGGCGTCCGTTGGCTCATTACTGACCTCCAAAATATTATTTTTCATGATTATAAGAGGAAGATGAAGAGAGATGTGTGTTAGGAGGGTAAAATGTCGCGTTATAGAAGTAGAAATGAGAGAATGACAAAATAGTAATCTGTTGGTGTGATTTAAGTAGTTTTAGGACGACGAATAACAATTCAAGAACTGCCTCCACAAATAGTGATAGTTCTCTGTGATAATGATCTGTCAATATTCCAAGACGTGGCATCAAATGATATGTGATGGTGGAACCCACTTCCATAAAATTTCAATAACCCACAAGTAAGTATATATAGCACTTCAGACCAAACCCAAACATCTCGTCCCATAAAATATCTAAGCAATCTCTATCTTAAAAGAGTCAAAATCTAAGTACAACTTTCCAAGACAAAAGTGTCGCATCAATAATTAACTACCCCGTTAACGGGTCACGTGGCCACCGGGTGTCCAATCGGGCGTCGGATGTCCCTATTGGACGCCCGGGTCGCCTTCGGGTGGGGGCACGCGTTGCCTTCCCATTCGTCCATTTTTTTTAATTTTTTATATTTTAGTGGAGAATTTATTATTAGAAGTAATTGATAATGTATTTAGTATTTATGATTAATGTGGGGTGATAATTTTTGATGTAATTAATTTGAAAAATATTTTAAATATTTAAATTACATAAATCAAAGGTAAATACATATTCAATGCTTAAATTAGAAAAATATATTAATACTACAACATTATATGAACAACACATTGCGGTACGAATTACAAACTAGACGTAATACGGAACGATACGAAATACACGAAATACAAACCAACAAATTATACGTAATATAAACTACACGAAATTATTAATATTAATCATTTCGTCGATTGAAATTATAACGTAATTAAAATTAGAATTATATAAAATATAATTTGTTAAATGTTGTGTAAGAATTAAATTGTTTAATTAAGAAATAAGGTGGAAGAAGAAAACAAGAGTGTAGAGTGGGTGTGGTAGCCAGGACGTGGTTAAGGAATTGTTTTGGGTGAGTTTGGTGAGCAGACGTGACGGAGAGAAAGAACAAAACGCCTGAGGTAGCCCGGGTGTTGTTATTTATGATCCAAATGAGTTAGATGAATATCTCCCTCATAATTTATTCTGTGAGGTGAGTATCCTCGTATAGTCTCTTATCTGTGGTCAATTGCTCCAGTAACATATCAATTGACAGTTTGTGATGCGTGGAAGCAAACTGGTAGTCCGAAAGTAACCGTTATGTTCTCTGTCTGCTGAAGAATCAACGGCATTGTAATCTATACCAGTGAATGCTTATCATGTTTGACTTGTCAACAAAAAATTAAAGCTTGCCAATAATATAAAGGATAACTTACATATCTGATTTTAAGATATTCATATTACTAGGTCCTGTGAACACTTCCAACGTAGTATTTACAGTTACATCTTGTGCGTGGCACATCATTAATACAAAGGGATCATAATCAGGACCAATACACAACCAAATGATAAAATAGGCTTATATCCGTATCTATATTTTGTCAAATAATTAGATACGAATATGAATATAATGGATAGGCCTAAAAATCGACATTCAACATGAATACGGTCCCCACTTAGACGCATTCTGCCCTACAATGCAAGCCAATAGATGCCTATACATTGTCTGCCAACATTGGTTTCTTCAAAGAACCTTCCGAAGAAACAGAATCGTTATCGCGGTTCATCTGGTTGTTGTATTCTACATATGCCAACATTGGTTTCTTAAGTGAACTCTGAGAGTAATCAAAATTAGCCCCAACGATATTGTTGTCGTCGTATTCTTTGGCTTTTCCCCAGAGGAGGAGATAAAGGCCACCGATGACCAACACTGCTCCCACTAGCCTACAAGTCCACATAAAAGTTAATATGGTGATTGACTGTCTGCCTGAAAAATAAAAATAGGGATGTTTTTGAAGTGGGAGTTAGTTAAAAATCACCTCCATGGATCGGTGATCTTTTTGGTGCTGATGATTTCTAAGATGAAGGAAAAAACTACCAGAAGTGGGGAAAATGCTGTGGTAAAGACTGGACCTCTCTTATTTATACACCAATTTTTACCATAAAACACCAACCCTGTCATGAACAATCCCTGGTAGGAGTGGACCAATGTTAAGTAATTGTTCAATAATTAACATTGAATGAATGACAGGGTGCTATGATGGTTACCCCATAGATGATCACAAGAAGCTCAAGATCGCATTTGATCTCCCAAGAAGATAAATCCTTCTCTGTTATTGCACCGTATATAATTACTTGCAACGTACCGTAGAAGTTCATTAGAGCTGACAGAGTTATGTGGGCAGGAAATTTCTTTGATACATATTCCTGCAAAAAGTAGAGAATTTTTTAATGAAAATAATTAATATTGAGTTATTATTAATTCAACATTTTATAATGCTCGCTTCTAGCATGGGCAACCCAGTTTCAGATTTTGGAAATTCTGATTACAAAGTCCTTGGGTAATCCACTCATCTCTTTCCAAGGTTCCAATTAGACCCAAAAAGTTACATATATATTTCTACATCTTTCTAGTATTGTATAAAATATGGTATACACCTAACAACATACCAAATTATCAATCTTAAGAAATATATAGAATTATAAAACGAATACTAAAGGTGAACCTAGACAAATTTAATCTCAATACTTATTCTGATTTGGACCTCAAGGCATTCGCATTCATCAAATCACCTATCTTATCTTTTTCAATTTTTTACGGGCACCATAACTTATTTTATCTTCAAATTCGAAATTATAAAATAAGGAATAACAAACGGAAACATCAGTGTCAGGGAATTTCTTGCGTCGTTTTCGCACAGTTCTACCGTTATTCAATAGTAAAGGACCAAATTAGTCGTTTTCTAAGAAGAAAGTGTAGATCAAAAGCAGCAATTAGTGGAAGAATCAGGTGCTGATAAGCTTCCCAGAAATCCAAGTGACCTAATTGGCATTTGTAACTTGTATGGATGCTCTCAAAACATTTTTTTAAAATTGGTTCGCATAATACTGTATGAGATTTGTTTTTGGTTTGAGTTTAGGTTTCTTTAACCGACGAGTGAGTAAATGAATGTTTGTGCAAATATTGATTTAAACAGACTAATTTGTCAAAATCTTATCTACCTATCTTATTATTAACCTATAGAAAATAAAAAAGACGAAAACCCCAAGGTATAAAAAATTCCAAATATTAAATATCCCAAAACATCATTTCTGACGGCGAAAATCCCCACCGATCCTGGTGGTGCATCCAGCAAAAGTACTCACCTAACACAAGCCACTAACATACTTTTTTTAAAAAGCACAAGCCACTAATATGGGAACTTTTGGTGTTTAGTGTTTAAAAATCTAAATCTAATCAGTACTCACCTAACGCAAGCTATTGTTTTGGGCAATTTGAGATTTTAAGTTCTTAAACAATTAAGGCGGAGGTGTAATAAGTAGTAATAAAGGCATGGCATTTTCGGCAACTGGCAGGTTGTCTCCTAATAAAGTTATCATTTGATTCGAGCATGACGCTTGACTCCACATTAAATATACGCCTATTGTTATTAATTTTTTTTAAAAGTAGGTAGATATCATACGCCTGTTCTTAATGAAGTAAACAACTACATAAAGTCTTCTTGATTCTTTAGTTTGGGCTAGGTTGTGTCTAGATTATATACACAAGGTATATGTTTTTATTGTTATTTAAAGGTAAATACCTTTTTGCAAGAACTCGTGAGGAAAAGATACAATAATGGAATTATTTGATGACTTCTTGTGCACTTTTTTGGTTAGTTTATTTTGAAAGAAACTTCTTTGGTTAACTGGAATATGGTTTTGATTACAAAACTTTCCATGCCTATCACTTACTCGACTTTCTACACTTTAATTGAATTACATTATGGTCTGTTTGGATAACGACTTATGAGAGAAATAGAGAGAAAAGAAAGGAAAAGAAATGTGTTTCTTTTTTTTTCTCTCCTCTTCTTTGGATAACCATTATAACAAATAAATTTCTCTTGTTTGGTTTATTGTTAAACATCTTACGAGAGAAAAGAAAAGAAAGATTCTAAAAGACCTAAATATCATTTTCTTTGTATTATACAATAATATACATTAAACTATATTATCATAATAATGTTAAGTATTATAAATTGTTACAAATAGAAAAGGTCCAACAAACATTAAAAAAAATAGTTAGAAAATATTTTTTCTATCACAAAAGGAGATCTTAACCTAGATATGAATATAGCAAATTATAATTGTCAAAATGAATAATCATTTAAAAAAAATGAAACTCAAAAACAACAAATATATTCCAACCCAAAATTTTGAAATGAAAGATTATAAAAAAAATCTTATTAATATGATAGAAAATTTCCAACAAATTCTGTATCGTGGTGTTAAAAAAACTCACCTTGATCGGTGTATAGACTAATCCAACAAGAACGTGAAAGGAGAAGATGAGTAGGAGTGAATGTCTAGGTGG
Organism: Triglochin maritima; assembly: GCA_963682175.1. Lineage (NCBI taxonomy): Eukaryota > Viridiplantae > Streptophyta > Magnoliopsida > Alismatales > Juncaginaceae > Triglochin > Triglochin maritima. Next base: position 24,496,420 of record OY821774.1, on the reverse strand, counting down.
GGGAAGAAAAAAATGCAGAACGATTGGTTGGGGGAAGACGGAATGAGGAACTAGTATTTATAGATCGCAAATTATGGTTTTTTGTAGGGGTATATTGGTCACTAAAATATTATTTATTCATTTTCTCTCCATTTCTCTTTAAAATTGAAGAGAAAGTTGAATTGCAATTTTATATTATAACATTTCTCTCCATTTTTTCTTTTAAATTTTTCTCTCATTAAATCGTTATCCAAACGAGGGAAACTCCAACTTTTTTTCTTTTATTTTCTCTCGTCAAGTTGTTACAAGTGTTACCTAAAGATTCAGGAATCACATCTAAGAAACTCAAAAGTCTTTTTCAGTGCAGTTAATTCTTTATTGCCGCAGAAGCAGGAGTATTGCTAATGGTCGCTTTGTAAAAGGATTCAATTCCACGTATAAAAGGACAGACGAGTTTAAAAAATAATTTCTCCTTTTCGAATCGCACCGTCGTTGGGGTCACTTAAATATACAAATGATTTTTAAATTTCATGACCAGCTCACTTTGACATTCTTTTAGTTTATACTCCATAAAACATTGTCGTAAATATAAATTTAACCAATCTTTATCGAACTTGTTGCACTAAAATATTCAAACAAAAAACAGTAAAACAAAAAAATATGCCTCTCAGCTTTCGTTAACTCCGGTCTAACTTAAACCACATTCTCGAGAGAAGAGAATGAACAATTGGGGAAAAAGGCCAACTAACTTAACTTAATTGGTATATTTTCATTCTTGAAATATCTTATCTATTAGACTTAAGTGGTGCCTGAATTTTCACTACAATAGAGTAAAAAGCTCGGAAAAAAAACTACTTACCACGAAAATATGTCCTGCAGCAGTGGCGAGCACCGGAATGGCCACAAGGAAGCAGCCCAAAACATCGATACGTCTCCCTCCGACAGTTTCTGACGAGTTCTCTTCAGACGACAAAACCATAAGAGTAGCGCAGAACGCGCAAATGGTTCCCCAAATCTTGGCCTGCCCATGAAGGCTAAGGAACTGCAGTTGTTCCCTTCGAAACATGACCGCAAGCACGAACACAACCATCGGAGCCGTGTTTATCGACACGCTCTGGAATGAAGCCGTCACAAAGTGCAGGGTCCAAGTCCCCATCATTTGTGTCAATACCGCGCTTTGCAGAAACAAAAACAAGATTATAACGTAGTTCAACGAATTTTACTCTTAAAAACAGAGACATGAAATTAGATGTTTGAGTCTCACTGTAAAAAGCCCAAGAAGAACGTCCAGCAGACCACAAAGCAAGTGATTGGAGGCCTATTTTCCCTATCAATTTCGAGAAATTATAGTTGTTCAGTAAATTTTAGTTTTTTTTTCAGTTGCCAAATTTAGGAAGCTCTCGTACCTTTCGAAGAAAAAGGCGAGAACGAAGAGGAAGACGGTGGAGAGGACGTGCTGATAGATGACTAAAACAGTGCTACTGACGCCGGCAGTGCCGACGGCGGTGTGGAGGAGGGATAAATAGAAGGCTGAGATAAGATTGCAGAGGACCATTACCACATGAGGTTTGTAGCTCCCCATTTTAGTATTATTGGGTAGAAGACGGAGAAGAGAGAAGAGTTGGGGATTGGGTGAGGAGGAGAGGGAGAGGTTATGATTAATGGGGTGTACCACTGAGCATGTCTATTATATAGCCAAAAAAGAGGTCTTTGTCTCAAAGATAAGCGTGAGGGACAACCTATGCCTATAAGGGCATCCCTTAACGCTGCAAATGTTCGGTCGTGACAAGGTCATCATGGGGTCGTGACCAGGTCATATATGACCTTTGTTTTTAACGCTCCAAATGTTCGGTCATATGTGACTAGGTCGATGACCCAGGCGTTGAAACGCCCGGGTCGTCGACCCGGTCGTTAAATAAAAAAATATTTTTTTATTTTTTTTTAGTTTTGTTTGAGTTTTGATTTATATTTTTAATTTTTTGTTTGATTTTTTTAAATTTTTTTTGATGAAAATACGTTTTATAATTGTTTTGATTTTTTAGAATTTTTTTTAATTTTTTTTAAAATTTTAGCAAGATGAACCCCGAAATGATGTGGAGGAGAGAGATAGGTTGTTGTGGGTTGTGTTGGGTTGCGGTTAAGAGATGAATAGTGTAGGAAAGAGAAGAAGGTGGGTTGAGGAAAGAGAAAGCTGATGTGGAAGAGAGAGAAAGCTGATTTTGAAGAGAGAGAGAGCTGATGACCGGGTCGTCCAGGTCATGGTTAGTGATGGCCTAAGAGGCTCACTAGCTCATGGTAGCTGATGATTGAAACTTTCGATCAAACGCCGTTAGATCGGCGTTGCTTTTTGTGTCTTGTGCGATTAGACATTTCGACACAAAAGATTGTAAGATTCCATTGTAATCGTCGGCTTCCAATAGAAAATTATTCTGTCTTTCACACGCGGTGTATATGTACCCACCAGCAAGTTTGATTCCGGATTCGCATTTCACCTTCTGCAATCCTCGACTGTAATTCTATTTTAAAAATCCCAACTTACTTTTTCTCATCTACGTCAATTTCTCTCTCCTCTATAACTTTACTCTCACAAGAGTGATCTTATCTCACTACTTTCTCTTTCCTTCATCTAACTTTCTTCTTCGTTATTTTATATTTTCCCCCAACATCCAATATATAACTTAATTCATTTACGTAAGTTAATGTAATTAATTAATAATTACGAAAATCATCAATAACGTAATACAAAAAGTCCCCTCCCTCCTCCTGAAGGTGTGAAAAAGGCAAAAGCTAGAAGAAAATGAAAGGTTTTCGGACAACCAAATGAACGTTTCTATACTACTTGTTCCCAACTCGAATATTCGTCAAGGTAAAAGAAAATCTTCTCGTAATGGAGAAGGAAAAGCTGGAATATCAGAAATTCAAACTGCGACACAAAAAATAAAGACAAGAAAGACTTGTTGATCATGTTGCTGAATAAGGAAAATTTGACGCCCAAGGATGACACATTGAGAGCAAATCTATGCAAACAATTGTATAAGTAGAATTTATTTATTAATTATGTGTTATGTATTGTTGTTTAAATGTAATTTTAGTTGGTCTTAAAAATATTATGAATTTTAATTGCTTATGTTATTCTTTTTTAATCCAAATTTAGTTTCAGAAAAATTAGTTGAATAATAAATTAAATTAGATTGAACAATATTTAAATATTTTGAGAAAATTATTGAAAAATTTAACTGAATAAAAAACTAATAACATGTAATTAACAAAAACAAAAAAAAAACAAAATAAAAAGTAAAACAAAGGCAAACAAAAAACCAAAACAAAAAACAAAAAAATAAGAAAACTAATGGGGTGAGACCAACTCACGGGGGATCACCACCCCACTGTTCCTGGAACGGTACCCACACTCTGTTAAACGTTTTACTATTAACCGCAAGTGCACAGTCGTTGGTGAAGATATGGCAAGTACGGGTCAATCCACAGAAAGGTGAGAAGTCTCTGGTTTGTCAGAAATGAAGTGGCGAAATAGGGAAGAAGAGATGTGATTACACTAAACTAGTAGTTAACAAATGCAAAAGAAAACAACTAAAGATTGACTAAAACTAACTAAAGACCTAATAAAGAGATTTGAATTCAGGAAAAAAACCCCTAAGGGGTGGAGTGTGTATACATATGAAGTGAAATAAGTAATGAATGACGCATGTAAGCATTTATTTGTGTGTGTGTCATGTGCGTCTTCATACATACGAAGTGTCTAAAGATGTGGCAAAACCTATCAATCCATTCACACGACGTATCGGCAATTACTATTTGATTATCACGAGACTATGCTCAACATGAGAAGTGTCTAAGGATATGACAAGATTCATCAGAAATCATGAACTCATGTGAAGAACAAAGCTAAGCATGGAAGTGTCTAAATCTTATGGCAAAACCCATCAAAACAAAGTTTCCTCAATCAATCAAGCGAACAAACACAAATACAAACACATAACTAACATGTAGCATATTCAACAGGAAATTTCAGTCAATAAATACGAGGAAACTAGGCATGAGAAGTGTCTAAGTCTTATGACAAAACCCATAAAAACCGCCCAACATGTAGATGATTAAAACACCCCCGATTAACATACAAACATGCAAGTCTACACAATAATTTTTTTATCAAACATCCAAACTTCACAACATATATGTACATCATCTTCACCCCCAAAGGGGATGAAACTACTCACTAATCATTAAGCTAACTATTATGTTAAGAGAAGAAAATATGTTAACTACGTCTACTAAGATTAATGAAATGAAATTACACTAAGCATGTAAGCAATAAAAGAGGCACAACATGAACTAAGAAAAAAATTATTTTATTCACGACTCACATGACAAGTAGCATCTCTCCACTTGAGTGTTTTCTCCAAGACGACTCTAAATAGAGGGATTAACCACCAAACATGTAGTAGTTTACAAAGGAGGACGAAGAGTTCTATTTATAGGCATGAAAAATGTAACCGAGGACAATCCCCCCAATGTTGACTAATGAAACATTCCCAGAATAGACATAAACACATAACCCATATCTACGCAAAATCTGGTCGGATTCTGAGAAAAACGGACCGCTAATTGGCGGTCTTGGGACGCCAATGGGTGGTCACTTTTTCGCGGATCCGACCAATTTTCAGATATCGTCTTTAGTGCTTCAATTCTTCACGTAGCGTGCACTCGGATTGATTATTGGAGTTTAGGCCCAGATCTAATTGTCAAAATACTCCTCATGATGGTGTGAAGTTTCTCTATTTGCTTATTGGTTATTTTGGTTTACATCCGGGTCATTCCCTCTTGAATATCAGTCCATAAGTCTCACAATTCAGTCATTTTTCTTATTTTTAGGTCCTTTTGTGACTCTTCTTCTCAAACATGTTTATTCCTGAAACTTAAACATAAAACTCATTACTTAGCATTGCTTAGGTTTAAAATAGAGGATATAAGTTGCTTACGTTCAAAATAGAGGATATAAGACATGAGTGTATGCATGATATGATGTCAATCACGCTCCCAGCACATGGGGCGCACGGGTATGGATCCCCCATTGAGGGGATCCAACCGGATCGTGCACTATTGCACGATCCGGTAGGGCACCCGATTGAGGGTGCCTTTAATCGATTTTTGTTCCATATGTGTAGATATTCATAATCAATTTTTAAGTAAAATCAATCTGTCAAAATGTTCAAATGGTAGGTAAGGCCATACTTAGCCATGACCTTGATCAAAATATCAACCTAGTCAAATCAACACTCTCTCTCCTCGCCACATCACGACAATTTTCTTTTATCACTTTCTACTATTCACCTGTCAACTACAATCCACCCGTAAATGTCAACCTAGTTATATCAACACTCTCTCACTTCCACTTTATTTATTTTATCTCCTTTTTAATTTTCCACAATTCCAAATAATTTTATCACATAATTTATTTATCATAATTTTTATAATTAAAGCTGAATAATCTCGGATAATGAAAATTAATTTTATTAAAAATTAAATGTGCATTAGAACAACACTTCAAAATAAAAATAAAACACAATTAATAACTAGACTTCTCGTTCCCCATGTTGTTCGTAGCGTTGCCAGAGGTTCTCCATCAAGTCATTTTGAGTTCCAAATGTTTAGAACGGTCTTGAACACGATCTCTATTGTCCAAGTACTTTTTGATATCAACAATGTGGGTGGAGGAGAATTTAAAGGATTGATCTTAAGGAATTCTATTAGACTAACTCGGTTGATACTAGATGAATTCGGTCGTATCTCCCAAATTAGCATATGTGTCCCGCTCATCCTCCACTATCATGTTGTACATTACGATACACACCATCATGATATTTTTAAAAATATTAGGATTCCAGGCGAGTGATGGTCTTCTAACAATTGCAAAACATCCTTGAAGCACGCTGAATGCTCGTTCCACATCCTTACAAACTGCCTCCTGATGCTTAGCAAATAATCTGTCTAGTGGAGTTTGTGGAAGAGTGACAGATTTGATGAATACAGTCCATTGTGGATATATATCATTCGTGAGATAGTACCCCATATCGTAGGAATGGTTGTTCACCTCAAAATTCACAGGGTGTGCCCGTCCTTCTAGAATGTCGGTAAATATAGGAGATCGATAAAGGACATTGAGCTCATTACACAACCCTGGAATGCCAAACAAATAATGCCATATCAACATAAGAGGCAACGACTTCAAGGACTAGTGTTTCCTTCTCGCTCCGCCCTTGAAGCAGCTGGGCAATTCTTCCACCCCCAGTGCATGCAGCCAATGCTCTCCATCATACCTGGAAAACCAACGTAGGTCTGATGCGCACCAATGTTAAGTAGCGTAGTTAGGTCTGTCGGTGTAGGCTTTCGTAGGTATTCCACTTCGAAGTTGTTGATGACCCCTTCTGTGAACTTCTAGAGGGAGTTTCTTGTCGTTCCTTCGGTTAGACGTAGGTACTCATCTACCGCATCAGCTGACACTCCGTACGCCAACATTTGCAAAACAACGGTGCATTTCTGTAAGCCCGATATCGCAAATTTACCTATTGCATCCAATCGACATTTGAAGAACGCATCTGACAACTCAACAAAATTTACTATTTGAAGAAACACATGCTTTCACATTCTGAATCTTCCCCTGAAAACTTGATCAGAGTACACATGATTTTCAGAAAAAAATCAGAAAACAGACGGTTGTACCCTTAATCAAGATCATGAGGTGGTTTGTGAGGTCTAGTAGAGGGTCCACTGCTGGAAAGAAAGTTTTCACGTTGGTTTTTTTGGCATATCACGTCGGGTTAACTGGTCCAATATACCTACGTGGTAATTGGGGGACGTAATAGGGAAGATGATATCACGTTGATTGTATACCCGACGTGATATGTTGTCATACCACGTCGGTTCCTTCTAACCCGACATGATATTTCCCGTGATATGCTGGAAATAGCACGTCAGTTTACCACGAGTCGACATGATATCATCAGTTCGTGGTAAATTAATATGCTATTTTTAGCATATCACGTCGGTTATTCCAACAACCGACATGATATTTGGGAAATATTGTTGGCTTTTTGGCTTGAATATGTGTTTTGATGATTTAACTAACCTAATATTAATCACAATCAAATGTAGAGTAGCACACATTATGCATAGAATATATATTGTATTGTGCTAACATCTACAAGTGATCAAGACTCAAGAAAGAATGGAATGAAGTCAAGATATGTAATCAAACTATTTGAAGACATGTAATTGTGCCTTTATTTGGCTCTTAGGAATTTATGTGAAATTGAGCATACAAGAGTTAAAACCTACTCACATACACACTAGGTTCATTGTAGAAGTCATACATCAAATTTCACATCATTTGGACTTTAGTAGATCACCCAAACCTGACGTTGATAATATCCTTCCATTTAGGTCTGAAAATCAAACATCTAAACTTTAAACTGACTGTGTGAAACGGTCGACCAAAACCAATTTTCCATTCAACCGTTTGTACCAATTTAAATGGTTAACTAAAAGTGAGTCTTTTGCCCTTTCGGTCGACCAGTTAACATGTAATTTCTGGATGACCGTTATACTTGTCGTATTTTACAACAGTCGTATTCGTATTTTCATCTAACCATTAAAATGTACTTGTCCACCGGTCGAACGATGCCTTGATGACGGTCGACCGGATGTAGACAATTGTGTGCGCTAAAAGTGCCTGTTATTTTGGGTCAAACGGACTTCCTTGTTGCGTTCAACCGCCAATCTTTTACCTGGCCAAGACCCTCAGAATGGTCGACCGTCCCCTAGATTTAGTTCGATCGTTCACTTAAGTTGTAGCCGTTTCCTTCGACGGTGTCTTTAGTTGGTTCGCATGTTTCCTTAATTTCATGGAAACGGTCGACTGTTGATCCCGTGTCAGTCGACCGATTTAGTACAGATTTGTAGAACTTAACTTTCTATTTTGTATATCTTGCACAAATCATACCTAAATCTTTCCCAATGGCTATAACACTTTAGGAGCTTATAAATAAAGGTTCACACACCTTATGTACACAACTCTCCTACTCTAAACTCAAACATACACTATAGAGAAATCCTCCAACTCCGAATCCCAAATCCTACACTCAAGAGGTTAAAGTTGACCACTTGATCAAATCCAAATCATACTCAAGTGTGCTCAAGTTAGAGAGTGTTTGATTCACTCACCTTTTGTTGTTGTCAAAGTTTTAAAGGATTCAGTGAAAGCCCAAAGCACCCCTCTCGGATTGAGAGAGGAAAAAATCGAGCTTGACGAGGATTGTTCGCAAGTTCATGGTGTAGTGGCATTGTCTCCTGACCCGGATCGGGGAGTCGATAGTGAAGATGTAGGTGGAGCTCGTGGGATCGAGCAGAGCTTGCAAGAGAGAAAGTAGGACCCGGGTGTGCATGCCGAACCTCTATAAGTCGCTGCATCTATTGTGGTTTGCTTGTTTCTTTTCCTATTCGTTTTAATTGCTTGTTTCCGCTAGATCTTTGTGTGAATCAACTAGAGATTAAGATTTTGATTAGATTAATTAGGGGCGATAACGATCCAACATTTGGTATCAGGCATAGGTGCTAAATTTCATATACTTAACCATAGTTTAGCATGATATCATCATCTAATTAGGTAGAAGGGTTATGCAGTACTAGGTCTCCTTTGCTTAATGGGTCAAACTATGACTAATGGAAGAATAGAATGAAAATCTTCGTTATTTCAGATGACCTCAAGTATTGGATTTTTCTCCAAAACCCATACACACCTCCAAATGAAGAAGAGTTAGCCACCTTATCTAGGGCTAAAACGAAAGAATATGAAATGAACTCTAGCATTATGAATATTCTTTATTGTGGCTTAAATGAGAGAGAATAGAATAAGGTTAGAGGTTGCGAAAGTGCATATGAGATTTGGCATAGATTACAAATGTATCTTGAGGGAGATAGTAAGACCAAAGAAACATGTATTAGTCTCCTCATGCATAAATATGAAAGTTTCACTATCCAACCCGGTGAGAACATAAACGAGATGAACAACTTCACCGATATAACTAACTCTCTCAAAGTTCTTGGAAGAAATTTCAGTGAGGAAGACATGGCAAGGATGTTCTTTCGGTCGCTCAACAAAGAATGGGAAGAGAAGGTCACCGCGATTGAAGAAGCACATGATATTTCCCAACTAAAGATGGAAAAATTGATTGGCAATCTCATGCCCTATGAACTTCAAATGAAGGACCGAAAGGAGAAAGAAGCCTCCACCCTTGGCATTGCATGCCAAATTTGATGAACCATAGAGGAGAGAAGAGAATGATGATAATGAAGTCCTAGCTAAAGACTTCTTCAAATTCCTCAAGAAAGAAAAGAGAGAGAAGAAAGAATGAAGAGGAAGAAGATGTGAGAAGATGGAGGGAGAAAAGGAGAAGAAAAATGAGAGAAGGGGGAGAATGAGACAAAAAGAGAAGAGTAAGAGAAAAGAGAAGGAGATAGAAGCTCACAAGGCAACATGGGATGACTCTTCATCATCGTCTCTACAAAGTAGAAGAGAAGTGCCCACACATACTTCGTGGTCATTGAAGATGAACAGAGTGAGGTAGCTTCTAACTCTTGCTCTACTGGATCGTATTCTAGTAAAAGCTCATGCGCTAAACAAGATTCATATACATTTAATGAGCTTAAAAATGCATTTCATGAATTATTTACACAACATGAGATCATTTGTGATAAGAACAAGAATTCTAGAAAGCTTATAAATGATCTGCAATGCCAAATTGAAACTATCATGAATGAAAAGAATGAGGTGATTGCTAGACATGAAGAACATGCATTAGAACTTGCTAATCTTAAGGCAAAACCCAATTATATTGAACAACTAAATCTTAAGGCATGTAATGTTCAATTAATAAAAGATCTAGAAAAGTTCACTAATGGAACTTAAATGTTTGACATGCTTCTAGGTAGTTGATCAGTAGCATATCATGCATCATATTCACGTTATATATCCTTAATTTTACCCCAATATTGTGCTACTCAATTGTTTGTTGTTATATTTTATGTATTAGGTAATAAAGAAGAGAAGGGAAGAGAAAAATGACTGAAACGTTAGAAGAAAGTACTTAAATGAAGCAAAATAGACCTCTCGGTTATACACAAGGACCCATTTGCAAGAGGGAAGAACCTGGACGTAAGCCCGAAGGGACCAAATAGCAAACAAGAAACTCTGCACCATCGTGAGGAGTATTTTGGCAATCAGAGTCGGGCCCGGACTCCAATAACCGATCCGAGTGCACCCCACGTGAAGAATTGAAGCACTAAAGAAGATATCAGGAAATGGGTCCGATTCGACAAAAGTGACCGCCAATTGACGAACCAGGACCTCCAATTAGCCGTAATTTTTTCTCAGAATCTGACCCAGTTTTGCGTGGATATGGGTTATATGTTTGTGTCTATTCTGGGAATGTTTCATTAGTCCTAAATCGAGGGATTGTCCCAAGTTTCCTTTTTCCATGCCTATAAATTTATCTCTTCTTCCTCCTTTGTAATCTACTCCTTGCTTGGTGGCCATTCTCTCTACTTGGAGTAAATCCTTGGAGCAAAAACTCAAGTGGAGAGATTCTACTTGTCACGTGAGTCATGAATAAAATAAATCTTTGTTAGTTTCATGTTGTCTCTTTTAATTCATGCATGCTTATCTTAATTGTGTTTTAGTAATGTTAGTATAATTAGAATGTTTTCTCTTCTTAATATGAATGATAGCATAATGATTAGTGAGTAAATCCACCCCCCTTTGGGTGGTGTAGATGATGTACATTTATGTTTTGCGGTTTTGATGTTTGACGAATTTTGATTGTGTAGACTTGAATGTTTGTATGTTCACCCGATTTGTTTGGTCATCCGATGTCTATAAGTGTCAAAATGTTACATACGTTATTCATCACTTCTCTCACCTCATATGTGTACACACTCCACCCCTTAGGGGTTCATCCATATTTCGTTCGATATCGTTTGCTGCATTTCTTTAGTTTTCATTTGCATCGTAGTCTAGTTTGTTTTGCATTCTAGTGTAATTGTCTTTTTACTAATAGCATAATAATCTCTTCTCCCCTTTATTTTCCACTCGATTCCTAGAGAACCAGAGTTAACACATCTCCCCGTGGACTCGACCCGTACTTGCCGTGTCTACACCAATGCCGTGCACTTGCGGTATTTAAACTGATCAATCAAGTTTTTGGCGCCGTTGCCGGGGAGGTGCTCTGTCCAGACACTGGTTTGGACGATTCGAGTGGATTTAATCTTTGTTTTTAATTTTGTTTTGTTTCAGGGCTTACCAGGATCAAGGGGAGGTTCCAAGAGAAATTTGTGGGAGTAAAACGCTAATCTGACTGCCAATCAACTGTCTGGGACCGTCAGTTGGCGGTTTGGTGAGAATTTTTTTCTTCCTTCTTTCTTCTGTTGGTTTTACATTGGAATAAAAGTGTCTAGAAGCCCAATGTTGCATGTCTTAACATGTCGATTGTTCCCAGATCAATCAATAAACCAATCAATTCCCCTTTTTAAGACAACTTGGACCACAAAACTCAAAGCAAAAGATTAGACTAATTGCCATTTAAGTCAAGCATCACTTGTAGACCTTGCGTGCACTCGTCTTTTCTTTTCATTACATTCTTGTTGTTGATTGCTAGTGTGAGGTACGTGCAAGCATTCTCTCATTCATGCATGGTTAAAACATGCATTAGTTAGTAAGGTCACTAGGACAAGAGTGAGGTGAGCATTTGTTTGGAGAGTTGATTGCTAGATAAAGACTCAAAACACTACTAAGGAGGGGTTGCCCCATACAAGATAAGGTGGGGGATTTCATCACCTTTTCTTTTGCCCCAAAAATCACTCCTAGTCAAAAGCCTTAATCTAAAATCAAGTAGACATTGACCACTAAGACTCGAGCACATTAGGAGAGTGATCTGGTCACGACCGTTATAGCCTGATTGGCGTTGCCCACCTTGTCGATAGTAGGAGAGACGAGATATCTGGATCTTGGCTCACTTGCTGGGCTCTATGGTCTTCGTCGTTGGGAGGTGAGGCGTGTTGAGGCCGTATGACCTCGCAGTTAGGCATCGTCTAGTTGTAAGGAGCTATAGTGACCTTAGGCTGCTTGAGCCGTGTTTGCTAGGTTAGGCTTCTATCCTCGCCCACTACCCACGCTAGATTTAGGGATTCCTCCCTTCTCATATGAGTCTTCTCCTCTATATTCTACGAGTAGTCTCCTCCTCTAATTACACCTTCTGCTGTGTGTGGTTATAGAGTAGAGTCGAGCATTTTATACGAGGTTGGGCTCGTTTTGGTGATAGCACTCGACTTGAGAGAGTGCATTTTTTTGAGATGGACGATCTCGATGATCGCCCATCTCCACCTCTAGCTCCTTTGGAGTGTAACGCCGAGTTGTCTCATGGAGATGGGGGAGACCGGGTTCCATACATGGATTATCTCGGTCCGCTCCCACCACCACGTAGACCTCCTTCTCCTCCTCCTCCGACTCGGGAGGAAGAGGGATTCCGTCAGGATCGAGTTCTTGGTGCACCACCACCTTTACCTAGCAGGATAGACCGATGACTCTGTGGGAGCGGATCCATACTATTCGGGCCATGCAACCTTCTTGCATAGTTCTCACACCAGCTCGCGGGAACAACTATGAATTGAAACCTCAATATATGAGCGTGCTTCCTACCTTCACTGCCAATAAGGAGGATCCACATATTTTTATACGAGAATTCGAGGAGGTATGTTCCATGTGTTGGCTTTTTGGCCCTTTAATCTTAATTTTGATGGTTAACAAACTAATATTATGCATAACTTCAATTACAACATCACACAGATCATATTGTCAAATTGCATAGATATTGTGTATTCCTAACAATATAGGTGATCAAACCAAGGGACTAATCAACTACAAGATCAAGGCTCAAGACTTGTAATCAAAGCTCAAGGACTTCATATGTAATTTTCCATTTATTTGAGTTATAGGATCAAATGTACACTTGATGCACAAAAGGATAAACCCGTCTGTCTCGGTCGACCGTGTCCTTATCGGTTTACCGATCTAGGTTCCCCACGGATAACCAAGTGTCTCTCGGTGAACCGTTCCCTATAGAGTCAATAAAAACTTGATCTCCTGGAATCCTTGTTTCGGTGTACCGAACGTGCGTCGGTCAACCGTCTCCTTAGAGTCAGTAGAAAACTTGATCTCCTGGAATCATTGTTTCGGAGTACCGAACCGTACATGGTCGACCGTGTCCCTATTCCCAGTAGCTTCGAAACTTCTCTAGACATCTCTATTCGGTATTCCGAAGCGAGATCGGTCATCCGAACTTCCATGTGTCTTTAGGCCTAAACCAACTTCATCTTATTGGCCCACGTGTCACAACTAACTCCACCAGACTTATATTTTATCGTTTAGCCACATCCTTTGAAACATCCTTACCGGTCTACCGATGGCTCTTCGGATTACCGAAGTGTTGTTATATGTAAGATCATAACGACTATTTTTCCACGTAATATTTCGACCGTTATCGATAAACCAATTTCCCATACAATGTCAGCCAAAAACCCGCACATGTATCGGCCAACCGAACATGCCACGGTCTACCGAATATGATCACCGAATCGCACCAAATCTTTACTGTCCACTCTTGAACGGTGCACCGAAGTGATCTTGGTCATCCGAAGTTAATTATCCGATATTAGGAAAAAGTTACTGGAAGTTGGTGAACGGTTATCCGACCTATAATCGGTTAACCGAGTCCTTGTTTCTGACCATTTCTTCGGACTACCGTTGGACGAACGGTCGACCGAATCTGTTTCGATTTCTGCCCGAGCTTAAGTCACATCTTGTTTTCCCTTGGTCCAATTCTCACCAACTTACCATAACGGCTCTATTTGTTTTGAAGGCTATATAAGCTTAACTTAAGAGACACATTCACCACCTTACTTGCCAAATATCAATCCTACTCTTGTGCTCTCAATCTTCAAGCCTTCAAAGCTCCACCAACTCTCATACTTCCACTAAATTCACTCCAAGCTTAAATCATATCCTTGAGTGCATTCAAGTTAGAGTTCAACAACCACATTCAATTTCATTGTGTTGTAAAGCTTCAAGGAAGCACCCTCTCGGGTTGTGAGAGGAGATCCGAGCAAGGCGAGGGTGTTCGCAAGGCTCCGATTGTAAGAGGGTTTATCTTCGACCCGGAACGAAGATAATAGTGAATTCTCGAGTAGGGATCGGAGGATTGATCGGAACTTGAGGAGAGAACTAGATCACAGTGGTGTGATCGAACCTCTATAAATCTCCGGAGTCATCTTGTGGTTTTCATTCTTTACCTTATTGTTTTAATTCTGCAATTGTTTAAGAAAATTAGGGGATAATCTATTCACCCCCTCTAGATAACGCAAAGAAATGGATGTACAGCCTCCCGACAAAATTGATTTGGTCTTGGGATGACTTTGTGACCGTCTTTCTGAAGAGATTCTTCCCCCAAAGGAAGACTCAACAGATACGACACACGATACATCAAATGTATCAGACTGAGACTGAATCATTTCATGCTTGTCTTCTTTTGCTTGCCTAGTGCTTTAAATTGTCACATTTCCTTCAAAATCTTCATGTGTTTGTGAAGGAAAATGTTTTGTAGGTTTTTCATGTGTGTAGCATGTGCAAAACCGTTGAGCGGCAAAGTAAAAAGGAAGCTCCTAGAATTGACTTGAACATGATGCATTAGGATATCTACTACACTGGCTTTAGGTCTTCTCTAGTCGTTAGGATGCATCCCGATTTTCCCTAAGGGGAGAGGAATCATAGGGTTTTAGTACTCAAGTAAACAAAGAAGTTTACCCTGAACCTAGTGAGTCAAATAATTCATGTCTGTTAGTATAAAGAAGTTTGTGTAGTCTAGGACCTATAAACTCTTTTTGTGAAAATGTAAGTGTAGGGGTTTTGGTTCATGTGTAGATAATAAATAAGTGAGTAGGGTGTTCTCTCTTCTTACACGGCTCCTACCACTCTGGAAATTAGGTCCGAGGGGACTTAGTGCCTTGTACTTTCGAGTCACCTGACTTGGGATGCACCGATTGAACTCCCGTTACATGGATGGTAGGGATTACCCTATATGGAGATTTGGGGGAAGGTGTACGTGATAATGTAAGTCCTCATAGGCAATGATGAAAAAAACCTGTTCATGAGAGAATTAAACACCAACTAGTAAAAAAATGAAATGAAAAAAGGAAGAAAAAAGAAAAGAAAAAAATGCTAATACAAATAAGAACCTTAATGGACTTTACACTTTGTATCACTTGAGGATGTTAAAGTTGCCCATGTCTTTCACTTAAGTCCTTAATTAACTTGCACAAATGATTCATTAGGCTAGGTGTGTGGGGACTGGATACATATATAGAGTCAGCCTATAGGATTACCATATCCAATGATCGACAAACGTAGGTCCATGGAGTTGTGTTGCTAGATTTAATAATGCATCAATGTTCGAATTTTGTGGGTATATCCGCTGAAATCCCTTAGGAGACGCCAGTCCTCTTTGGCGACAAGGAGGTTTAACGGTTTGTTGCACGTGCTAAGTGCAACCGTGATTGCTACGAAAGTGAGTTAGGATTTCCCTATTTTTCGTATGTTTTTCCTTTCTTTCATTTTTCTCTTTCTTTGTTTTGCTCGGGACTAGCAAAAGCTAAGTGTGGGGCTATTTTGGTAGTCAAAGATAAAAATTAGATAAACATGGTTTAGGTTATGATGCTTGATATATTAAAAACCATGTAGTTCATACTACTTTGAATGGAAAACCTTTTTTTGTTAAACATAGTTCCTCAATGGTGTGGGCTCCCAAACCCAAAATGATTTGGATTCCAAAATCTAACATTCAAGGACCCAAAATTATTTGGGTACCTAAGTCTACACTTGTAGGTACCTAGAAGATGGGAGATCGGTAGTGACCGGCCAAACATGAAAAGTCGAATATCAAGCCGGTTGGACTATCAAAAGGAGTTTGGAACCAATTCGAGGATCAAAATTGGGTAAAAATTATTTATCCTCGTCATTCATATTAGATTGGTTCTAATCTAGGACAATTTGAATGCTTAATTGTCATATCTTTTATATCATTAAGAGGGAGAATTACATCCTATTAGTAATTGTCTAAAATTAATGGATGTCAAAAGGGAAGGATAAAAATTGAGCTTGTTAAATATCTTTATCAAGAGGGAGTAATGAATTGAAAAATGAAGGGGGAAAAATTCATTACATTAGAAAGAGGGAGAAGAAATTTGAATATCTCATGATCACATCTTTTAAAATTTGATTGATGTCAAAGGGGGAGAGGAAACCTTGAAATTGAAGATAATTGAACAAAAACTATGCACATTCATAAGGGGAGCATTATATCTGCATAGTTTTAAATCAAAATTTCAAGTATTAAGATATAGGTTTCCATCATAAAAAAAGGGGAGATTGTTGGCTTTTTGGCATTAATCCGTGTTTTGATGATTTAACTAACCTAATCTTAATCACAATCAAATGTAGAGTAGCACACATTATGCATAGAATATATATTGTATTGTGCTAACATCTATAGGTTGTAATCTACTAAGATCTCCGTGCATTAAACACATTCACAACATTCTTCTTGCAAACCAAACTCCAACATTCATAATCACAATCACAATCACAATCACAACATTCCTCCTGCAAACCCTCCACACAATCACAATCACAATCACAACCATAACCACAATCAAGCAAACGAAATTTCTATTCAATGTCTCAAATTTCAATTCAAGCAAACAAAACAAGTAACATTCATACATTAATTCACATTAAATGGATCGATTTTGTATTCACTTAACTTATTTATTGATGATGAACCTATAAGCATATGTGTAATGAAAATGGCAGCTGTTGAACGTTTTAATTAAACTGCAAGTACACGGCCGCGATGAAGCAGTGACAAATACAGGTCATCCTCAGGGAGGTGAGCAGCCTCTTGTTTGCACGAAATCAAGTGGCAAAAAATAGGGAAGATAGTTGTTTACGCTAATCTACGCTACACTACGCTAAGAAGTATGAAATGCGAACGAAAGAAACAAACAATGAAATGACAACTAGGCTAAGAACAAAAGAAGAATGCTGAAATACAGAAATGGGAAAACCCCCTAAGGGGTGGAGTGAGTGAACACAAGCAAAGAGGTGGGTGTTGAACACATTCTTTAAGCACAAATAAAGGTGGTGTTATCATGCATAGGAAGTGTCTAAATGTTGTGGCAAAACCTATCATTCTATTCACCAACTTAGTTGATTAACATTTACATATGCAAGATGTTTATTTCAGAACCTAAACAAGCATGAGAGGTGTCTAATCATTTTGGCAAAACTCATCAAGTTATAAATTCTATCCTAAACAAGCAAGCATACATTCATGTTTTATCAACACATTGGAAATAAAGCATTCAATCCATTCTCATTTGCATGTATGTACATCTACTCCACCCCCCAAAGGGGATGTAACTACTCACTAAACATTACACTAATTATTAAACTAAACAAAGAAAGCATATTAACTAAGCTAATAAAACTTAATGAAATGAGATTAAGCAAAGCAAAACAAGAAACATAAAACAAACAACATAATAAAGAAAACTTGTATTAAAATGACTCACATTAAAAGTAGCGTCCTCCTACTTTAGTGTGTGCTTCAAGGCCTCACTTCTAGTAGGAAGAATATCCACTTAAAATATGGAGTGATTACAATGGAAGGTGAAGAGTTCTATTTATAGCCCTGGAAAAAGGCAAATCGGGACAATCCCCCGATGTGGGACTAAACAGATACCAAAAATAGCCTAAACATCCTCTAATACATGTGCAGGAGATATTTTAACAGATTTGGGCCAAAATGGACCGCCAATTAGCGGTCTTGGACCGCCAATTGGCGGTCTATTTGGTTCAGAGCCAGCTCATTTTTGTTGTGGACTTTTCTTGGTATATTTTCTGGTTTTGGATGCATTTAATTGGTTTGTTGGAGCTCCGACCCGAATCGAATTGCTAAAATACTCCCCATGATGGTGTGGAGTATTCTGTTTTGCTCTTAGGTCCTTCTCCCTTGCATCTCAGTCCCCAGATCTCACAATTCAGTCTTTTTTCCCATCTTTTGGGTCATTTTATGCTTCATCTCTTCAAACCTATTTATACCTGAAAAGTAAACATAAAACTCGTAACATAGCATTGTTGAGGTGAAAGATAATGGATATAAGAAACAAATATAAGCATGAAATGATGTCAATCAGCAGCCCACTATCAACTGTCCTGTCAAGCTGTGATTGTGAATATGGATCAAGATTTTCTCCAAAGAACTACAAATTAAACAAAGACATATAGACATACAACTTTATCAAAATAAGATGTAAATCTTAATATAAGGTAGAAGCTACATATTACCTCTCGTAAATCTCCCTCCCGCAAACCGAACTCCACAGTTTCTTCCATATACCTCACGATATAGTACCCGCACTTAGTATTTCCAGTTTGTTTATAGAACTACAATTAAGACATAATGTATATTATGAAACAACAAAATTAAATGAAAATATAGGGCTTATTGTTTCAAAAATAATTTAATTATCCTCCCTTCATAGCATGCCAAGTTGTTGTCCTTTTTGGCTTCTTTTTTGTCCCAATGCTTTATATATATCCACAACTATATAGAAATGGACAGATATCGGAATTTGTTATAAAATTGACAACAACATATTTTTATGTTTTAAAGTAGTAATTTAAGATAACTTACAATTGCACCATCTATTTCAAATCTTTCCTGGGTTTGTCCGAAGCTAAAAGATCAAATCAATATGTAGTATTTGTATCGGGACAAATAACAACTAACATCCAATGATCACTAGATAACATTCATTCAAAAAAAAAATTAATAAATTTTAATACTACATGTATTATATCAAATAACTAAAAACATACCTCTCCCAATACGGTGCAAGATAATACAACTGGTCCCCTTCAGCCATCACCTTCGCAATATTTTGCGGTCGGGTGTTGTCATTTTGTCGTCTGTGGGGGCGGAGCGATGTTGGACATAAATATCCAAATCTCTATCCATAAGGAATTTGGAAAAGAGACCTATATATTACAATCAATAAACATTAAATAAATGCCTAAACTTAAACCATAACCAAATATCGTGAAAAATAACATATATATGAATGCCTTACTTTAAATAAACTTGAATGATTGTTATACACAATCTGTCTATCTTTAGAAATTGCATGACATAACTCCTGATGACATACAATTTCGGTTCTAAGCCGTCTTCGGTTGTGTAGCCTATGACTTCTTTCTCCATAACACTCTCCACAACATCGTCCTCGGGTTAAATTTTATGAAATTGTATAACAATAAGCAGTTCTTAGGCAACCCATGTTCATTAAACCCGGCAATTTTTTTGGATCCCTTGGATTGTGGAGGTTCAACCTTTAACATACAAATATACAGTTAGAACATTCATACTTAAACAATATATATGATGATCATGAAACCATATATTAATTCTAAATGAATACCTTTTTATTCTTTTTCAGTTTTTTTAAAGAACGTGGCCATTGCAATACGTAGCCTTTGGCCTCCCCAACCGTATGAACTTTAGATTCTGGCATTGGCAAAAATGATTCACCGTCGACAGGATTATCTAAAGTCGCTACTACATTTTTGGATCCGATTTTTGCCCCGTGATGCGTCTTCAATGCATATACCTTTCCATAAGCTACAAGTCACAAATCGGGATCTCTTACAAAAGTCCACATTTGTGGTCATCCTGTAAATTGATTTAAGTTTAAATTAACAACTAACAATACAAATGTAATAATTTTTTACCTCAATTGTTTCTTTTTCCTCAGTTGTTGGTATTGATGTTTCCTTAATTACAGTTGGTACTGGACGAGTAGGCTTCACAATTACCTCTTTAGGATTAACACTTGACGCGCTCCGAGGCGTTCACATATTAAAAGGTAGGTTATTCATAGCATAGAGATTTCTCACCATACTCTCCAAATCTCCCATCCTTTGCCTTAACTCCTGATTTTCCCTAGTAAGCCCTAAATTTGAAGAAGACGATATCCTAAAGTATTGACGAATTCCAATTCGACTACTCACATCTCGAACTCGTCCTGAATGTTCCTCTTTACCCGAAGCCATGGATAATATGTCATTTCCATCCGAGACAAATTCTCCTGATGAGGCTTGTAGTGAAAGCTCGTCCTATAAGACAATTATATTATAAATGTTATACTAATTAAGATACAAATATTACATTTAAATTTAATACTTACAATCTTGTTTGCAACAATTGCAGACTTGTCGGTAATGTAACCTCCGTTGGGTCTAATATGTGCTCTTTTCTTGCCTAGGTGGTGGCGACGGTGGAGGCAAATTACTTGTTTGCTCTTCGCTTAGACCGGACTGCAAAGCATTTTTTTTGCTTTGCTCTTTTTCCGACCGTCATTTGCTCCTCAAGTTTATGATATCCTCCCCGAGACAATCGATGGAGAAACTTATTTTTGGATTGTCGGTCTTTAGTAAGCTCTCGTAGGGCGTATAATGAGAAAATAAAAAATAAGTTTATGAAAACATATTATGAAAATCTAATTCAATTGGTAAGAAACTATTAAAATCTTACCAAAAATTATGGGGTTTGTCTTGATTTAAGGAAATGCGCCCAAGTTGTTGCAGTAATAAATTTGTAAATCAAACAAGGATTTTGATCCTTGTACTCCCCAAATACAAAGTTGGTTGTCAACTTTGTTTTAAAATCTTTCCACCGATTGCCCACATACGACAACCATTTCTTTTTCAACAATTTCGTGGGCTCAACAATAAATTTCTCCCACATTAAACAACAATAGCTAGTTAGATAAAAACATACAAGACAAAAATCACAAGACAAAAATCACTAACAACGTAGGAAGTAAAATCTTACCATTAGATCTTGCCAAATTTGGTCTTTAAGTGATGCGTCGACCACATACAATTTTTCAACATAGATGTCGAATTTTGTTCTTGCAAAAGCACCCAAGTAACTTCTCCAGTATATTTGGTTTGGTCCGATTGGCTCCATCACATTATCAAACTGGAGAGGTAATGGACCTTCTCTCTTAACCAGTAACTAAATTGGAGCATCAGAGTAGCTCCACGTGCATGAGATGTGACGAAATCCTCATCGTCACTTTCAACTTGCACATCAACGTCAGTGTTCAGCTTTGACTGATCGACCTTCTTCTTCATACCCGTCTACATGAAATAAGAAAAAATACAGTTTATATCAACTAATAGAGTATAAAATCATATACAAATAACATAAGATATTAACATGCAACTTTACTTGCAATTGAACCTTTATTTCGACCTTTTAGTTTCTTGCTCATAGGATGCTCAATCCATATTCCTTCATGATGATCATCTCAGATAAGTAAGTTGTCAACAATTCTGTTGTCATCGAGCGATTTAAGTTCAGGAACTAGTGCAAATGGGGTAATTTCTCCAATCTCATTAACATCTTTTTGACAAACAATTTGCCATTTTCCTGCAAAAACTACCGACCATTCATTAGCACACGAGTCTGTTACATAGAAAATATGCTTTGCTTGAGATGCGAGAATGAAATGATCTTCCTTAAAAAGCTTGTTTTTAAGGTTCACCAAATTAACCCCAACTCATCAACTTGAAGACAATTATTATTGTCCACCAACTTGCATTTAAATATTGCAACATTGAATTTAGTAAATTTCAACTCCCATATTTCTTCAATCTGACCATAATAAGACATATTGGCATATATGGGATTTCTATCTTTTGAACTAGAGATGTGCAACGATTCAACTACCAAAGTGACCCCACTATTCTGCATTGTGCTTTTCTCGTCCTCCATTTTGGTATAGAAAGAAAAACCATTGATATCGTAGCCATTACAAGATGTCACAACAAGATTAGCTCTATATGCCAACCACTTCAAATTTTCAAAAACATCACGACCGTACACAGTTTCCTTGAACCAATCAACAAAAACATTATTGTAAGCATTAATTACTTGTTGATTAGTCCATGTAGGATGTTTTTCCATCACTATGGTCATGTGCTCATCCAAATAAGGATGGACTTCATCAGAATTGCACAACACATAGAAATGCACTTTAAAGAGATCCTCACCTTTTGGAGTTATCATCTTTGGACCGTGCGTACCTTAACCTCCAATCATATCTTCATGTCCATTCTTAGGAAGTCTGACACTCTTTGTATGAGTCAAGTACTCATTACAAAACTCAATTACCTCTTCAGATATGTAACCTTCAACGATGCTGGCATTTGGCCTTCGTCGATTGTTACAATAATCTTTCAACTCACCCATGAACGCTCGAAAGAATACATCCACCTCAAAAAAACCAAACCAAGTAACTTAACTTCTCTAACCAGATGAACCATCAAAATGAACCATAATGTCAAAAAAGACGGCGGAAAGTACATCTCCAATTGATATATCGTAACAACCACTTCATTCTGCAACTTATCCAAATACTTTGTTGCAAATCTTGTTGAAGAACAAACAAAATTTGATAATAGCATGTCTAATGAGTTTCGGTAATATCGATCTAATAGCAACAAGTATCAATTGCTGCATCAACACATGATAATCATGAGACTTTAAACCAAGTTGCTTCAAATCTTTCATTGAAACAAGACTACTAATATTTGACGAGTACCCATGCGACACTTTGACACAATGTAGACCCTGAAAAAAAAACTAATTTCTCCTTTCTAGACGAAGTGTAACAAACTGGTGGTAAATACTTATGAGTACACTTATTCTCTGGTGCTAGTTTTTCACGAATACCAAGTTCAAGTAGATCAAGTCTAGCATTTTATCGATCTTTAGTCTTATCCGGTATGTTTAGAAGAGTTCCTACCAAACTGTCTCAAACATTTTCGACATGCATCACATCAATACAATGTTTGACGTCTAAGGTCTCCCAGTAAGGAAGGTTAGAAAAGATGGATTTTTCTTCCAACTACTCTTATCATTTCCGTATTTGTAAGGCTTGCCGAATTTGCAATGGATCTTCTTCACACGCTCAAGAACATGTCTTACACTGATTTCTGAGGGGCTTCTTTGAATTCATGCTTTCCATTAAATGCCCTTTCATTTTACGGTACAGATGACTCATAGGAAGAAATTTGCAATGACTAAGATACACCGTCTTACTGCCATCCACAAGCTACAAAGAACACGTGTTTTCTTCACAAATAGGACACATTTTGTGTCCTTTCACAGAATAGCCAAACCAATTTCCATATGCAAGGAAATCTTTAACTGTGCAAAATATCATCGCACGCATTGTAAATGACTATTGACACTGGGCATCCCACACTTGCACCAAATACACATCTATGCCATTGCCCGGTTGTTTTAGACCAGAAATCATTAAAGATAACATCATGTATCTATGTTTCATGCTTAACAATGGAGGTAGATTGTATATAACCAGTAGAATAGGCCACGAACTATGAAGGCTACTCAAACTCCAATAAGGATTCATTCCATCACAACATAGACCAAGTCTTTGATTTCTTGATTCTTGACCAAACACCAAAAAATATGAATCGATCTTCTTCACTTCAGAGAATCTGCAGAATGTCAAAGCATTTGATCATTCTCTTTGAATCCACGGGGCAAGTAAACAAACGTTAAACATGGAATGATCGGAAGATACCACAATACCTTCACAAGCGGCCTATGTACTGGTATATTACCACTCACATTTTTCTTATGTTTGTACCGTGACGTATTACAAACCGAACAACAATGAAAATTTTCATATTGATCCCTATATAATATGCAATCATTATGGCATACATGTATTTTCCTATACTGCATACACATCGGACACAAGATTTTTGTGGCCTCATATGTACGGTCTGGAAGTTCGGTTTTTCTGGAAGAATTTCTTTTAACACAAGTAAGGTAGTAAAACTGACATCACTCCAACCATTCGAGGCATTTAAGGTATATAACCGTAACACTGCAGATAATCTACTGAAATCGGTGGAACCTGGATACAAAGGTTTTTCATTGTCAGACAACAGACTACTAAGTACTTGGGGTTTTTCATCAAACGTATCGGCAACATCTCGAATCATATCCTCTAACTGATCTTGATCATTAACATCTTGATTTGAAGGACTATCACTTTCTACCTTCGTACGTATTTCATTCTCACCATACCATATCCAACGTGTCTATCCTTCATCAAAACCTTTCTCAAATAGATGAGTCTGTCTCCCTTATACATTTATTAAGAACATGTTAAGACACTTCTTACATGGACATAAGACCACTCCTTCGTTTCTAATATGTGTATTCTTTTGTGTAAACATTAGAAATTCATCAACTACGTACTCATCACTCAATCGACTTGCAAAAATCCAATTACGATTCATTGTTAGCTACACAACAACACAAACAATCGTAATATAAAATGAACCAAATATACTGAAACTTTCAAAATTTTGGCAGAAACTCCCCTTAAATTTATTAGTCATAAAAATTTTCCTATTGGAAAAAAACACAAACATATACAACTAATCATTTTCCCTCAGAAAATGACTGTGTCACTTACATAAGCCGACACATATGTGTCAACAATTTGAGATCCACAACAAGAGTCAAATAAGCCTCTCTTTTTACCGATCACGAATCCAACTAATATAGTAAACTTTATTCCAAAAATACCTGAATCCAACACACCCAAGATTTTAAATCTTGGCACGAAAAGATCTGCCATATAATCTTGAACTAAAATGGAAACTAGTCCAAGTGTGAAGGCATGGGGACGAAGGTGAAGAATTATAAATTTGAACTAAAATGGAAACTAATCCTTATAATCTTGAACTATAATATTGGTATACTTTAAATGAATAATTTTTTTTCTCATAAAGGAAGGGACGAAGGTGAAGAAATTACCGTTGGAGAGGGAGAAAGGAGGGGACCAGACCGTCAGTGGACGCTGACAAGGAGGTTTGTCAGAGGAGAGGTGTCGGGCGGCGAGGTTGGTGGTTAGGGTTTGGCTGCGAGGCACGTCAGTGTGTCATGCTGTGAGGCATTTTTCTGGGTCGAGGTTGCGAGGTGTGTCAGTGTGTTGAGGCTGGGAGGCATGTCGGTGTGGGGAGGCTATAGGCGTGTCGAGTGAATATTAAGTTTAAACCCCAAGTGCACGACCGTCAGTGAAGATGGGGAAATTACGGCTCGATCCACAGTGAGGTGTGTTGACTCTGGTTCTTTTGAAGGCAAGTGGGAAAATAAGGGAGAAAGTTTGATTACACTAACTAAACTACGCTAACAAACAAGAAAGATGACAATAATGTGTTTGTTTTAAATACCGTAAGTGCACGACGTCGGTGAAGACGTGACAAATACGGGTCGATCCACAGGGAGGTGAGTCGACTCTAGTTCGTTCAAAGGCACATGGAAAAAGAGGGGAGAAGAAGTTTATTACGCTAAACTAGACTAAACTAAACTAGTAAGCACAAACAAGGAAATGAAAGCACGCAACAATGAAACTAAACTAACTAAGACAACAAGCTGGAATTCAGGAATGGAAACCCTTAAGGGGTGGAGTGTGTGCACATATGACATGAAATAAGTGATGAATGACGCATGTATGTATGTGTGTATCTTCATGCATAGGAAGTGCCTAAAGATGTGGCAAAACCTATCAATCCATTCACAACATATCGGCAATTACTACTTGATTAGCATAAGACTAGGCTCAGCATGAGAGGTATCTAAATGTTATGGTAAGACTCATCAAAAATCAGGAACTCATGTGAAGAACTAAGATAAGCATGAGAAGTGTCTAAATGTTATGGCAAAACCCATCAAAACAAAGTTTCTTCAATCAAGCAAGCAAACACAAATACAAACACATAACTAACATGTTGCATATTCAACATGAAATTTCAGTCAATAAACATGAGGAAACTAAGCATGGGAAGTGTCTAAATCTTATGGCGAAACCCATAAAAAATTTCCCTACTTGAGATTTTACTCCAAGGTTCACTTCAAGTAGAGAGCATGGCCACCAAGCATGTGTATATTACAAGGGAGGAGTTCTATTTGTAGTCAAAGAAAAAGGCAATCGGGGACAATCCCTCGATATGGGACTAATACACTACTAAATATATACATAAAACACTCTAATACATGACCCAACGAAGTCTTATCGGATTTAGACCAAAATAGACCGCCAATCAGCGGTCTTGGACCGCAAATCAGCAGTCTTGGACCGCCAATTGGCAGCCTATAAGGTCTGGATCGGGTTGTGTTTTGGAGTGTGGTTGTCTGGCTTGATTGCTTCATGTCTGATGCACCCTATCGGTTGTGTATCTTGCGACCTGAATCCAATTGCCAAAATACTCCTTATGATGGTGTGGAGTTTCTTTATTGGCTCATTGGTCCTTTGGTTTTGCATTCAGGTCCCTCTCTCTTGCAACTTAGCCTATTTCTTGCTTTTAAGTCCTTTTAGAGTCTCTCATTCTCAAACCTATTTATTCCTGAAATTGAAACATAAAACTCGTTACGTAGCATTGCTTAGGCTAAGAATAAAGGATATAAGACACAAATATGTGCATGATATAATGTCAATCAAATATCCCCACACCCAACTTTTGCTCGTCCCGAGCAAAGCAAAGAAAGAGAAAAATGAAAGAAGGGAAAAATCATACGAATAACAGGGAAATCCTAACTCACTTTCGTAGGAATTCCGGTTGCACTTAGCATGTGCAACAAGCCGTTAAACCTCCTTGTCGCTAAGGAGGAGGAGTGTTGTCTCCTGAGGGTTTTCAACGGATATACCCACAAAATCCGAACATAGATGCATTATTCAATCTAGAAACACGACTCGATGGACTCATTTTTGTTGATCATTGGATGCGGTAATCCTACAGGCCGACTATATATATGTATCCAGTCCACACACCTAGCCTAATAAATCATTCGTGCAAGTTATTTAAGGACTTAAGTGGAAGACATGGACAACCTTAACCTCCTTAAGTGATACAAACTGTAAAGTCCATTAAGGTTTTATTTGCATTACAATTTTTCTTCTTATTTTATTTCTGTCTAGTTGGTGTTTGATTCTCCCATGGTCAGGTTTCGTGCATCATTCTCTATGAGGATTTACACTATCACGTACACCTTCCCCACATCTCCACATAGGGCAATCCGTACCACTCGTGTAACGAGAGTTCGGTCGATGCATCCCAACTCAGATGACTCGAAAGCACTAGGCACAAAGTCCTCTCAGACCTAATTTCCTGAGTGATAGGAGCGTGAGAGCTCTGACTGTGACCCCCACTAGGCCCCCAAGAGAAGTAAGGATGGTTACGTCATCCCGGGTTGTAGGAGTGACTGTACAGGTCGTTACGAAGACTTTGTTGATACATCACATTTGCATGCTCAGTATCCCTTGGAGCGTAAGCACATTCCAAGTCATCATGTCTCGTAAGTCCACACCTACTACACGCGGGAGTAGCAACCTTAGTTACAGGAGCTCAGCCTAACTCTAAACTCTCAATCCTACGCATAAGAGCAACCATTTTCGCCTCAGATACAATAGTTGACTCAACTAGATATGATCCAGCTTGATCGGAAGACCAGGTGGCTGGTGGCTCTCTCATGGTGTCCCACTCAAAGGTACGTTCAACCATTAATTCAAAAGTGTCCCATGCCTTATCGATGAGTTTCATTTGGAAATCACCTTGACACATTGACTCCAACAATGTGCGGGTGTTGTAGTTGAGGACCTTATAAACAATTTGGAACAACTACCAGAACTCAATTCCATGATAAGGGCACAACAAGAGAAGGTCATTGAACCTCTCAAAGAAAGCATGAAACAATTCGGTCTCAGTCTGATACATTTGGTGTATCTGGTGCCATATCTGTTGAGTCTTCCATTGAGGGAAGAATCTCTTCAGAAAGACAGTCACGAAGTCATCCCAAGACCAAATCGAGCTCGCCGGGAGGCTGTACATCCATTTCTTCGCCTTATCCTTAGATGCAAAAGAAATCATCCTCAACCGGACTAAATCCTCATCAAGCTGCTGAAGCTTGAACATGGATCATACCTCCTCGAATTCACGTATAAAAATATACGGATCCTCCTTATTGGAAGTGAAGGTAGGAAGCATGCTCATATATTGAGGTTTCAGTTCATAGTTGGTCCCGCGAGCCGGCGGGACAACTATGCAAGAAGGTTGCGCGGACCGAACATGATGGGTCCGCTCTTACAAAGTCATCGGTCTATCCCGTCGAGCTAAAGGTGGTGGTGCACAAAGAACTCGATCCTAACCGAATCCCGCTTCCTCCCGAGTCAGAGGAGGAGAAGGATGTTTACGTGGTGGTGGGAGTGAACCGAGGTAATCGATGTATGGAACCCGGCCTCCCCCATCCCCACGAGACGACTTGGCCTCATGCTCCAAAAGAGCATGAGACGGAGATGGCCGATCACCTCGCCGCCCATCTCAGAAAAATGCACTCTCTCAAGTCGAGCGCTCTGACCAGAACGAGCCCAACCTCGCATAAATGATTGACTCGACTCTAAAACAACACACAACAAAAGGTGTAATCAGAGGAGGAGACTATAACGACGAATATTGAGGAGGAGAAGACTCAGATGAGAAAGAATCCTTAGAGCTAGTAGCATGGGTAGTGGGTGAAGGTAGAAGTCTAATCTAGCAAGCACGACTTAAAGAATTTATGGCTATGGGTCCTTAGGCTAGACGACGCCTAACTTCAAGATCACTAGTCTCGACACGCCTCACCTCCCTACAACGAAGAGTACAATGACCAGCAAGTGATACCAGATTTGGAGATCCAGTACCTCCTACTAGCGACAAGGCAGGCGACGCCGATCAAGTCATGACGGTCTCAACTAGATCACTCTCCTAGTGCGTCCGAAATCCTTAGGGTCAATATCTACTTGCTTTTAGAATTAAGGCTTTAATTAAGAGTGATTTTTGGGGCAAAGGAAAGGGTGATGAAATCCCCCACCTTATCTTGTATGGGACAACCCCTCCTTAGTAGCGTTTTGAGTCTTAATCTAGCAATCAACTCTCCAAGCAAACACTCACCTCACTCTTGCCCCGATTCAATTCCTACTAACTAATGCACGGTCATACAAAATGCATGAATGAGAGTAGGAAATGCGTACCTCATGCCAACACTCATCAACTGAAAGTAAAGCTAAAATAAAAGACAACTACGTGCCTAAGTCAAGTATATGATGCATGACCTAAACAAGTAAGAATGCCTAATCTTTTGCTTTGGATTTTAGTGGCCAAGTTAATTAAATGGGATTGATTGTTAATCTGGGAGCAAACTAAATGTCACAACATGCAAGATTGCGCTCCAAGACAACTAAACTGAAACAACAAACAACCAGAACAAAAATTGGAGCGAAAGAAGCTCACTAGGCCGCTGATTGGCGGTTACTATGGTGGATTTCTTCCTCCAATTCCTCCAGTCGCCTCCCCTTGATCCCGAGGATCCCTGAAACAAACAAAAACAAAAAACAAAAAATTAAAACCATTCGAATGGTCCAAACCAAAGTCTGGACAGAACACCTCCTCGGCAACAGCGCCAAAGTAAGGGATATAAGACATAAATATATGCATGATATGATGTCAATCAAATACCCCACACCTACTTCTGATAGTCCCGACCAAAACAAAAAAAGAGAAAAATGAAAGAAAGGAAAAATCATTCGTAAAACATGGAAATCCTAACTCACTTTCATAAGAATCACGGTTGCACTTAGCATGTTCCACAAGTCGTTAAACCCCCTTGTTGCCAAGGAGGAGGAGTGGTGTCTCCTGAGGGTTTTCAGCGGAAATACCCTCAAAATCCGAGCATTGATGCATTATTCAATCTAGAAACGGGAGTTCAGTCGGTGCATCCCAAGTCAGATGACTCTAAGGCACCAAGCACTAAGTCCCATTAGACCTAATTTCACGAATGGTAGGAGCCGTGAGAGAAGAGAGAACACCTATGATTAGTAGCATATCATCCATCATATTCATGCTATATATACTTAATTTTACCGCAATATTGTGCTACTCGAGTGTTTGTTTTTATATTTCAGGTATTAGGTAATAAAGAAGAGAAGGGAAGAGAAAAATGACTGAAACATTAGAAGAAATGACTTAAATGAGGCAAAATGAACCTCTCGGTTATACACAAGGACCCATCTGCAAGAGGGGTGGTCCCGGACGTAAGCCCGAAAGAACTAAATAGCAAACTAAGAAACTCTACACCATCATAAGGAGTATTTTGGCAATTAGATTTGGGCCTAGACTCCAATAACCAATCCGAGTGCACTCCACGTGACTAATTCAAGCAATAAAGAAGATATACAAAAATGGGTTCGATCCGAGAAAAATGACCACCAATTGACCACCCAAGACCGCGCCAATTAGCGGTCCCTTTTTCTCAGAATCTGACATGTTTTCTTGTGGATATGAGTTATATGTTTATGTCTATTCTGAGAATGTTTCATTAGTCCCACATCAGGGATTGTCCCCGGTTACATTTTTCTATGACTATAAATAGAACTCTTCCTCCTTTTGTTATTTACTACATGCTTGGTGACATTCTCTCTACTTTGAGTAAGCCTTGGAGCAAAACTCAAGGTTGAGAAGAATGATACTTGTAATGTGAGTCATGTAAATAAAATAATTCTTCATAGTATGTTTTAATGTTGTCTTTGTTTTAATGCTTGCATGTTTAGCTTGTTTGTTTTCTTTATCGAAGTATAATTAGAATGTCTCCTTTTCTTAATGTAGTTTATAGTTTAATGATTAGCGCGTAATTCCATCCCCCTTTGGCGGGTGGAGATGATGTTTATACATGCAATAAAGAATGGAAAAGAATGCTTTATCTTGAAATCTGTTGATAAATGTGAATGTATGATTGCTTGTTTAGAGTAGAACACTGCACTTGATGGCTTTCGCCACAACTATTACACCCCTCCCATGCTTGTTTAGCTTCAGAAATAACCAACTTCTATATGTGAATGTTAATCAACTAGGTTAGTGATTGGATTGATAGGTTTTGCCATATCCATTAGACACTTCCTATGCATGAAAACACAACCTACATGTGTGCCTATTGAATGCATTCTTCACCATCTTATTGCATTTGTACACTCACTCCACCCCTCAGGTGTTTCTCTTCCTGATTTCCAGCCTATTTAGTAAGCTCTCTTAGTTTAGTTTTAATCCATTGCTAGTTGCCTTCTTTGCGTTTGTTACTTACTAGTTTAGTGTAGTTTAGCGTAGCATAATCAAATCTATTCTCCATTTATTCCTCATTTGATTTTGGACAAACCAGAAGCTACTCACCTCCTCGTGGATCGACCCGTACTTGCCTCGTCTTTACTGAAGTTGTGCACTTGCCGTTAATTAATAAAACATTTAACAAGTTTTTGGCGGCGTTGCCTCGTGGATCGTCCCCAACAATGGTGCCAAAAACTTGTATGTTCATTTTAAATTTAGACTGCAAGTGCACAACCGTCGGTCAAGATGGGGAAAGTAGGGGTCGTCCGCAGGGAGGTGAGCATCCTCTGGTATGACCGAAATCAGATGGCGAAAAAAGGGGAGAAGAGTTGTAGATATACTAATATAAGTTACACTAAACTAGTAAGAAGAACTAAGAAGGAAAACAACAACTAACGATGCAAACTAAATCAAAAGAGCCTAAAGTGGAAGTGCAAATCAAGAAGAGGGACCCCCTAAGTGGTGGAGTGAGTGTACACAAGCAAGAAGATGGTGAAGAATGCAATCAATAAGCACAAATGTAGGTTGTATTTTCATGTATAGGAAATGTCTAATGATTAAGGGAAAACCTATCAATCCCATTACTAATCTAGTTGGCTAACATTAACATACACAAGTTGGTTATTTAAGTATCTAAACAAGCATGGGAGATGTCTAAGAGTTCTGGCAAAAACCCATCAAGTTACAAGTTCTATCCTAAACAAGCAAGTATGCATTATGTTTATCAACACATTTCATACAAAGCATTCATTTCCATTCTCTATTGCATGTATAAAACAACAACTCCACCCCCCAAGGGGATGAAACTACTCACTACCCATTAAACTAATTATTATCCTAAGAAAGGAAAACATATTAACTAAGTTACTAAGATTAATGAAATCAAATTAAACTAAGTATGCAAGCAACATGAAAAAAGCAACATAACAAAGAAACATTTATTAAATTCAGACTCACAATACAAGTAGCATATTTCTACTTTAGTATTTGCTCCAAGGCTCCACTTCAAGTAGGAAGAATAGCCACTAAGTATGTAGTAGATTACAAGGGAAGGTGAGGAGTTCTATTTATAGTCATTGAAAAAGGTAATCAGGGACAATCCCCCGATGTGGGACTAATACAACACCAGAAATAGATATAATCCTCCCTAATACATAATCTGTCCGAAGCGTGTGGGATCCGGAGCCAACGCGACCGCCAAATAGTGGTCCCAGACCGCCAATTGGCGGTCTACATAGTCCGGATCCGGTTTGGATTTTGAGTGGGCTTTCCTGGATTGTTGTCTTCATGGGAGATGCACCCAAGTCGGTTTTTGCAGTTTAGGCCCGAGTCGAATTGTGAAAATACTCCTCATGATGGTGTGGAGTTTCTTCATTTGCTCATTGGTCCTTTGGGCTTACATTCAGCTCCTTCTCCCTTGCATCTCAGTCCCCAAGTCTCACAACTCTGTCATTTTTCCTTCTTTTAGGTCCTTTTATGCTTCTTCTCCTCAAACCTATTTATTCCTGAAACTCAAACATAAAACTCGTTACGTAGCATTTTTTAGGTTCATGATAATGGATATAAGACACAAATGAATGCATGAAATGATGTCAATCAGAGGTGCTATGTCCAGAGTCTGGTTTGGACGATTCTAGTGGATATAATATTTTGTTTGTAGTTCTTTGTTTCAGGAGCCTCTAAATATCAAGGGAAGTCACCAGGAGAAGTTTAGAGGCAAACAGAGCCACACTGACCGCCAATCAACGGCCTGAGACCACCAACTGGTGGTCTGGTGAGCGTCATTTTCCTCCTTCTTTGTTTGATATGTTTCTCCACGCAATATAGTTGTTTGGGGTTCACTTTGGCATGTTTTGACCTGTAGTTTTCCCCCAGATCAATAATCAATCCCCTTTTAATTATCTTGGCCACTAAAACCCATAGCAAAAGATTATGCATTCTTGCTTGTTTTGGTTAGGTCATGCATCATATACTTGACTTAGGCACGTAGTTTGTCTTTTATTTTTCTTTAATTTCAAATGTTGAGCGTTGGCGTGAGGTATGCATTTCCTACTCTCATTCATGCATTTGTTCGTATGACCATGCATTAGTTAGTAGGAATTGCATTGGAACAAGAGTGAGATAAGTGTTTGATCGGAGAGTTGATTGATAGATTGAGGAATCAAAACATCTTTAAGGGGCACCACCTATAGTTTTCAAGATAAGGTGGAGGATTTCATCACCCCTTCCTTCAGCCCCACAAAACACGTCTCAAAAACCCTAATTTTAAAATGAAATAGACATTTGCCCCTAAGGATCTCGGGTGCATTAGGAGAGTTATCCGGTTGCGACCGTCATGGCCTGATCGGCGTCACCCACTTTGTCGATGGTAGGAGAGATGAGATATCCGGATCTTGGCTCTCTTGCTGGGCTTTGTGGTCTTCGTCGTAGGGAGGTGAGGCATGTTGAGGACGCGTGACCTCGCAGTTAGGAGTCGTCTAGTTGTAAGGACCTATAACGACCTTAGGTTGTTTGAGCCTTGCTTGCTTGTGTGCTTCTACCAGTACCTACCCGTCGTAGCATAAGGACTTCTTCCCTTCTCTCCCGAGTCAGTCCCTCTCATCTGAGTCTTCCCATCTTTTCCTCTACGTACCTTCTGTTTTAATTGTTCAAAGAAAGTTTTATTTATTTTTCATTTGACTCATGTGGGTACGTAGCTTTGTGCATTCCAGTGTGGTCCCAAGACGTTGCAGGTCGTTTGACGAGATACGACACCGATTTTTTTTCGATTATCGACTTTTTGAAGACATCCCCGTCCCGTGTCCTATATAGTACCGAGACCATGACGAGTCGTGGACTACACGAGGATGACTCAGGTTTTGGACCTCCACCACCCTCTGATCCAGAAGGTGGGGGTCAACAACCTCATTAATTGGTTCCCCAGATTCCCATTCCCCGTCGCGATCGATGCTACCCGAGTTATACTGCTCTACCTTCTAACATCGTATTGTCAGAGGCGAATGGAAACCACTTTGAGGTTAAACCTCAGTTTATCTTCTTGCTCTCTCACTTCACTAGGAAGGGTGACCTCTATATCTTTCTTAGGGAATTTGAGGAGATCTGTGCTATGTTAAAGCTGCAACAACTTAGCACAGAATTTGAAGGACCAGACCATATTTGATTTATTGTTGGACAGATTTGAATTAAAGATGGATTGATTCGCCTTCGAGATTCGCTATCCGACATGAAGGACCAGATTTGATTTAAAGATGGACCGATTTGAATTAAAGCTAAAGCAATTTGAAT
Source organism: Triglochin maritima (assembly GCA_963682175.1). Lineage (NCBI taxonomy): Eukaryota > Viridiplantae > Streptophyta > Magnoliopsida > Alismatales > Juncaginaceae > Triglochin > Triglochin maritima. The sequence goes on along the minus strand of OY821774.1, from coordinate 24,461,679 downwards.
TAAAGCTCCACGGATTCGCCCTCGAGATTCGTTGAGCCAGTTATATAAGACTTGCTCTGAGACTTCCCCTAACCACATAAGTCGTAACTTGTTAGATATCCATCTTTCTATAAGTCTTCCCGTAACCACATGACTCGTAACTTGTTAGAATGTCTTCCCCTACCCACAATACCGACCGTCGCCACGAAAACCACCAACATTGGTTGTTTCCAAGTGGAACTACACAAACATTCGTATGGTCATGCTTCTTTCATTCCGGATTCATCGGTTAATAGACGTCAGATATATTAACGACCGACGACTATAGGTATAGACGTCGACCGTTAATACATCTGACGTCTATCGCACTCAATAGACGTCGGGTCTTTTAAACCCGACCTGTATACCCCAACATCTATTCTCCAGCATATATCCGTCGGGGTATACACGTCGACGGTATCAACAGGCGACGTCTATGTCACTCAATAAACGTCGGCTGTTGATACAACCGATGTCTATAGGTCTTTAATTGCAGACAGTTATGTTTTTTTTATTTGTTCAAGACAAAACCCCCAAACAAACCCTAGCTGACAAAGCCCGACCAAACCCTCCTCCGTGACCGATCTCCGACCGATCTGCAGCAACCTCCGGCACCACAGCGACGTCCCGACCTCTCCTCCCCTCCTCCGTTCCCTCCTGGACACTTCTTCTTACGGTAACACTTCTTCTTCTTCTTGGACTTTGTTTTTTCAACAAAACATCGTTTTAGGTTGTTTGATCTCGTTTCTTAGAAATCAATACATTTGGGTAACCAAAGGTTTTGGAAATTTGATTTCACAAGTTGTCATCCAATTTGAATAATGTATTTCGGAAAACACAGAATTGCATGTATCTTTTTATATTTGAAAATGACGATTTTGGATGAAAATTGTGGTTTTGTTAAAACTTTAGGGATGAAGCATAGACAATGTAACTCATTTCTTGAAAAATGTATTTTCAACAAACAAAAGTAATGCATTTTTTAGGTTATTGAAACACCATTTTAGGTTTCAAAATTTTATTTCTGAAAATGCAACTTTTGTCAAAGGCCATGTTAGTTTTTGACCATACAACACTTTTGGTTTGGAGGTGTTGAACGTTTTAATTTAAGAAGTATGAAATACGGGTCATCGACAGGGAGGTGAGCAACCGCTCGTTTGCACGAAATCAAGTGGCGAAAAAATGGAGAAGAGAGTTGATTATGCTACTCTACGTTACACTACACTAAGAAGTATGAAATGCGAAAGAAAGAAACAAAAGATGAAATACCAACTAAGCTAAGAACGAAATGCTCGAATTCAGGAATGGGAAAACCCCTAAAGGGTGGAGTGAGTGCACACATGCAAAGAGGTGGGTGTTGAACACATTCTTTAAGCACAAATGAAGGTGGAGTTATCATGCATAGGAAGTGTCTAAATGTTATGACAAAACCGATCAATCTATTCACCAACCTAGTTGATTAACATTTACATATACAAGTTGTTTATTTCAGAACCTAAACAAGCATGAGAGGTGTCTAATCATTTTGGCAAAACTCATCAAGTTATAAATTCTATCCTAAACAAGCAAGCATACATTCATGTTTTATCGACACATGGAAATAAAGCATTCATTCCATTCTCTAATGCATGAATGAACATCTACTCCACCCCCCAAAGGGGATGGAACTACTCACTACACATTACACTAATTATTAAACTAAGCAAGGAAAGCATATTAACTAAGCTACTAAAACTAATGAAAAGAAATTAAACAAAGTAAAGCAAGAAATATGAAACAAGCAACATAATAAAGAAACTTTTATTAACAAATGACTCACATTTTAAGTAGCATCCTCCTACTTTAGTGTGTGCTTCGAGGCCTCACTTCTAGTAGGAAGAATAGACACTCAAAATATGGAGTAGTTTACAATAGAAGGTGAAGAGTTCTATTTATAGCCAAAGAAAAAGGCAATCCGGGACAATCCCCCCATGTGGGACTAAACAAATACCAAAAGTAGCCTAAACAAACACTAATATACATGCTCCAGAAAACTCAGCGGATCCAGGAAGATCCAGACCGCCAATTGGCGGTCTACAGGATCTGGATCGAGCTCGTTTTCATTCTGGGCTTTGCTTGGTATATTTGTTGGTCTTGGATGCATCTACTTCGCTTGTTGGAGCTCCGACCAAAATAGAATTGCAAAAATACTCCCCATGATGGTGTGGAGTTTTCTGTTTTACTCTTTGGTCCTTCGGTCTTACGTTTAGGTCCTTCTCCTTTGTATCCTAGTCCCTAGGTCTCACAATTTAGTCATTTTCCCTGCTTTTGGGTCCTTTTATGCTTCATCTCTTCAAACCTGTTTATTTCTAAAATTCAAACATAAAACTCGTCACGTAGCATTGCTTAGGTGTAAGATAATGGATATAAGATACAAATATAAGCATGAAATGATGTCAATCAAATACCCCCAAACCTAAGTTTTGCTAGTCCCGAGCAAAACAAAGAAAGAGAAAAGTATACGAAAAACAAGAAATCCTAACTCACTTTCGTAGGAATCACAGTTGTACTTAGCACGTGCAACAAGCCGTTAAACCTCCTAGTCGCCAAGGAGGAGGAGTGTTGTCTCCTGAGGGTTTTCAGCGGATATACCCACAAAATCCGAACAAGATGCATTAATCAATCTAGCTACACGACTCGTTGGACTTATTTTGTCGATCATGGGACGCGGTAATACCATGAGTCAACTCTATATATGTAATCGGTCCGCACACCGAGCCTAATGAATTATTCGTGAAAGTTAGTTAATGACTTAAGTGAAAGACATGGGCAACCTTAATTGCTGAATGTGATACAATGTGTAAAGTCTATTTTGGTTCTTATTTGACTCTTTTTTTTCTTTTTTGGGAGCATTTTATTGGTTGGTGTTTGATTCTCCCAGGGTCAGGTTTCGTGCATCATTGTCTATGAGGACTTACACTATCACATACACCTTCCCCCAAATCTCCTCATAGGGCGATCCCTACCACCCGTGTAACAGGGGTTCGGTCGGTGCATCCCAAGTCAGATGACTCGAAAGCACCAGGCACAAAGTGCCCTCAGACCTACTTTCCCGAGTGATAGGAGCCGTGTGAAAAGATAGAACACCACTTATTTATTTATCTACATGGGAACCAAAACCCCTACACTTAAGTTTCACAAAAAGAGAATAAGGGCCCTTGACTACGGCAAACTTCCTTATACTAACAGACACGAATTATTTGACTCACTAGGTTCGGGGTGGACTTCTTTAAATGTTTGAGTGCTGAAACCCTATGATTCGTCACCCCCAAGGGAAAACGGGGGTGCATCCTAACGACTTGATAAATCCTAAAGCCATTGTACTAGATATCCTAGCATCAAGCTCAAGACAATTTTGGGAGCTTTCTTTTTACTTTGCCTCTCAACGGTTTTGCACATGCTAAACACACACAAAACCCACAAAACATTTTCTTTCGCAAACACATGAAGATTTTGAAAGAAATGTGAAAATTTTAAAGCACTAGGCAAGCAAAAGAAGAGAAATCACCCAAGAATCATGGCAAGCAGATATATCAATGTTAAATGCGACACACTAACATGACCCTATCAATACACACAAAAGAAAACAAAATCAAAGGAAAATGACTCGACTATGTACACACGTAAAACACCCCCCACACCTACTTCATGCATTGTCCTCAATGAATGCGAGCAAGATACTACATGGATGTATGCATGAAACATAAGAGATCTCACCAACATAAAGTACAAAGGGAAGTTCAAGGTCATGTTGATGGACACAAACCCGAATTTCCTCCAAACCTGTGAGATACTTAAAAAGGGAGATAAAATACGTGAAAGAAATGTGGCCCAAATACACAAGGGTTGGAGCCCACAACAATCGATGCTCACTGAAGGAGTCTTTTATTGTACTTTTTTTAATATAACTATGTACAAACATAAGTTCCCATCTTCATTTGTCAAAAGACATTAAATGGGAACCTCAAGAGTGGGTCAATGCACTTGGAAAGGGAACATGACACCACGCGGGGCCAGAATACTCATGTGTGGGCCCCCTTCACAAAGAGCACAAAATGAAATGAAAGGTTCATGAATTGGACGCAAAGGCGTCTCATTCAAAGGATCAAACTGAAAGAGCTTGAACCTCTCAAGAGTTTGGGAATTATGGGGCAACGGAAGAAGAGTTTCTCCCGTTGCCGAGCTGAAGTTATGATCGTCAATCCAACTCTCCAACCAATAGGCTGGTGCGTCGGAACGAGGTCAAGAACCTTGTTAGGCATGTCCGACACACCAGGCGAACAAAAAGTGGGTTCATACCCAAGGTATCCTCCAAGGAACTCCTAATACCCTCATTGGCAATGTAATTATTTGATGTCCCATCATTTCCAAGATGACCGGGAACAATAGCGAGAGGCAAACTCTCATCAGGTTGTTTGAAATTGAGGGTACGAGCTCTTGCTCCACCAGAGGTGAGTCCTTAAGAGGCACAACATGAAGATCATGTGGCTCAAGGGCCACGAAACAAAAAGATAAGGCACAATCCTGTGCCGACTCATAATGAAGCTGGTCCATAGTATTCTCAATTGGAATCGAATCCTCCACCAAGTGATCGTGAATTGAAACCCCAAGTCCCTAAGACTGACTAGGAGTTTGACTTTGAAAGATTATTCTTTGAATTTGTGGATGTGGTGGTGGCGGTTCGATATCAAAAGATGAATCCTCATGTTGACAAGAAAAGTTACTCTCCTCACGTTCACGTAATTGCTGCGACATTTGACTCACTTGCAGTGCCATATTTTGTATGGAGTGCTGAGTGGTTTCCATGAACGTAAGGAAAGTTTGTTTCAAGGAATCAAGTATGCGGTCAACTATGAGGTCCAAGTCAGAGCTTGGGAAATTTTGTGGTTGGGTGTTGATGGGCTGAGAATGAGTCCAATGATTAGAAGTGGGGTGTTGGTAGAATTCTGGGTATTCGGGAGGAGGATACTGGGGTGAAAATGAAGTATAAGAATTTGGATATGAATTGTCTCCCCACGAATCTGTCACTCTCGGGTTGTACGCGGATGCGTAATGGTCATATTGAGCATTTTGGGAAAATGTATGCTCATACTCAGGCTCAGGGGAACATAAGAACATTCCCCGATAACATGACCACTCAACCCACAACAGTCGCACGGTACGGTTACTGGATCCACCGGTGCACTCATGTCGTCTGCCATACGCATGAAAGAGGCCAAAGTTTGTTGTAATGTCTCAGTTTGTTGACCAGCATATGATCCGACGTAACTAGATGGTGGTCTAGCAGTCGGTGCCTCTCTAATACTACCCCAATATGAAGATTGCTCAGTCACACAATTAGGATTGTCCCAACCATACGGGGTGTTAGTCTGAGCCACCCCAGGTTGCATGGGTCTAGAATACCAGGAAGAATTGTCCTGGTCCCAACAATGATATGGATGGTCGCCCATGTAACCATCCATCTCAACAAAGAACTCTCGAGTCGATCACTCTAAGCACCACGAGGCCAAGCTCGCAAAAAGTGCTCGACTCGACCCTAAAATGCTACCAGAGAGTGTAAAGGGGAGGAGACTATAACGTAGAAGAAGGTGAGAAGATGATGACTCAGAGGAGAAGGGAAGAATCCTAGAGCTAGCGTGGGTAATGGGATCTGGTAGAAGCCTAACTAGCAAGCACGGCTCAAACAATGTAAGGCAATGGGTCCTTAGGCTAGACGACGCCTAACTTTGAGATCACTAGCCTTGACACGCCTCACCTCCCTACAACGAGGACCACAATGCCCAGCAAGTGATACTAGATCCGAAGATCTAGTACCTCCTACTATCGACAAGGTAGGCAACGCTGATCAGGCCATGGCGGTCTCAACTAGATTACTCTCCTAGTGCGTCCGAAATCCTAGGGCCAATGTCTACTTGCTTTTAGTTAAGGCTTGATTATGAGTGATTTTTGGGGCCAAGGGAAGGGTGATCAAATCCCCCACCTTATCTTTTATGGGACAGCCCCTCCTTAGTAGCGTTTTGATCCTAGATCTAGCAATCAATCGCTCCAATCAAACGCTCAACTCACTCTTGTCCTGATGCAATTCCTACTAACTAATGCATGGGCATACAAGATGCATGAACGAGTGTAGGAAATGCGTACCTCACGCTAGCGCTCAACAACTGAAGATAAAGCTAAAAGAAAAGACGACTACATGCCTAAGTCAAGTACATGATGCGTGACCTAAACAAGGAAGAATGTCTAGTCTTTTGCTTTGGATTTTAAGGCCAAGTTGATTAATGGGGATTGGTTTAATGATCTGGGAGCAAACTAGAAGTCACAACATGCACAATAGTGCACCCAGATAACTAAAGTGAAAGCATAAACTACCAGAAGAAAATTGAGAGCCAAAAACACTCACCAGGCCGCCAATTGGCGGTCCAAGACCGTTGATTAGCGGTCCTTGTTGAAGTTCTTGTGCTCCAACTCGTCCAGTAGCCTCCCCGTGATCTTTATGATCCCTGAAACTAAGAAAAACTGAAAACAAAAAATTACAACCACTCGAATCGTCCAAACCGAGGTCTGGACAGAGCACCTCCCCGGCAACGACACCAAAAACTTGTTGAACGTTTTAATTTAACCACAAGTGCACAACCGCGTTGAAGCGGTGGAAAATAGGGGTCGTCCTCAGGGAGGTGAGCAGCCTCTTGTGTCCACGAAATCAAGTGGGGAAAAAATGGAGAAGTGAGTTGATTATGCTACTCTACGCTACACTACACTAAGAAGTATGAAATGCGAAAGGAAGAAAGAAACGGTGAAATACCAACTAAGCTAAGAACGAAATGCTGGAATTTAGGAATGGGAAAACTCCTAAAGGGTGGAGTGAGTGCACACATGCAAAGAGGTGGGTGTTGAACACATTCTTTAAGCACAAATGAAGGTGGTGTTATCATGCATAGGAAGTGTCTAAATGTTATGGCAAAACCTATCATTCTATTCACCAACCTAGTTGATTAACATTTACATATGCAAGTTGTTTATTTCAGAACCTAAACAAGCATGAGAGGTGTCTAATCATTTTGGCAAAACTCATCAAGTTATAAATTCTATCCTAAACAAGCAAGCATACATTCATGTTTTATCAACACATTGGAAATAAAGCATTCATTCCATTCTCTAATGCATGTATGAACATCTTCTCCACCCCCCAAAGGGGATGGAACTACTTACTATACATTACACTAATTATTAAACTAAGCAAGGAAAGCATATTAACTAAGCTACTAAAACTAATGAAAAGAAATTAAACAAAGTAAAGCAAGAAATATGAAACAAGCAACATAATAAAGAAACTTTTATTAACAAATGACTCACATTTTAAGTAGCATCCTCCTACTTTAGTGTGTGCTTCAAGGCCTCACTTCTAGTAGGAAGAATAACCACTCAAAATATGGAGTAGTTTACAATAGAAGGTGAAGACTTCTATTTATAGCCAAAGAAAAAGGCAATCCGGGACAATCCCCCGATGTGGGACTAAACAAATACCAAAAATAGCCTAAACAAACACTAATACACATGCTCCAGAAAACTCAGTGGATCCGGGAAGATCCGGACCGCTAATTGGCGGTTCCAGACCGCCAATTGGCGGTCGACAGGATCTGGATCGAGCTCGTTTTCATTCTGGGCTTTGCTTGGTATATTTTTTGGTCTTGGATGCATCTACTTCGCTTGTTGGAGCTCCGACCCGAATAGAATTGCAAAAATACTCCCCATGATGGTGTGGAGTTTTCTGTTTTACTCTTTGGTCCTTCGGTCTTATGTTCAGGTCCTTCTCCTTTGCATCGTAGTCCCTAGGTCTCACACAATTCAGTCATTTTTCCCTGCTTTTGGGTCCTTTTATGCTTTATCTCTTCAAACCTATTTATTTCTGAAATTCAAACATAAAACTCATCACGTAGCATTGCTTAGGTGTAAGATAATGGATATAAGATACAAATATAAGCATGAAATGATGTCAATTTGGAGGAAATGTGGATTTTTTTTAAAACAGTTGGGTTGTTTTGTTCGGTGGGGTTTGTTGTTATTGTGGGAACGTTAAGCTCTTTTGGTGTCTAGGGTTTATTATTACGTTTTTTGGCGGATGTTTGATGGTCTGTTTTGTTGAATTGTTGTTCAGTTTTTAAATAATTTGACTCGCTATTTTAAATAATTTTAAATAACATAAAAAACCAAAAAGTCAACACACAAAAATTACATTTAGTGTTCACTAAATAACAGTGACAATTCAAACTCGATATGGAAATTAGTTGTCATGGTTTATATGATTTGTCAATAATCTATTCATTTATAAAAACAACTTTAAATGAAATGGTTAAATTATAATGTGTAATCTATGTTTGTTGCTGTTAAGAAATGTCAAGAGTATTGCTTATTTTGTACTAATCTTAGTCTCACTCTATTTAGTTAAATATTTATAGCACCTTTTCGATTTATTTTATTTAGTTAAATATTTATTTAATTAAATGTTTATTTATACTTTAGAGATTTTTTTATTTAGAAATGTTATAATGTTTAACTCACTGAACTCCTTGAGCAACTTGGCCTTTAATAACCTAAAGCAAAAGATTAGACAATATTGCTAAGTTATTCATCATACAGGATTCGCATTCATCGTATTTATTATTTATTTTACGATTTCTGTCGTAGATTTCTAGCGTAAGGTACGTAATCTCTTTCACTCATTATTCATTAGAAAACATGCATTAGTTAGTAGGACTTGCATTGGAACAAGAGTGAGGTGAGTGTTTGTTTGGTGTGTTGTTTGTTAGATTAAGGTATGAAACACTTAGGGGGCAGTCACCTATAGGAGATGAGGTGGGGGATTTGATCACCCTTTCCTTGGCCCAAAAACAACTTAATAAAATAGCCTTAATAAAATCAATTAGACATTGCCCCCTAGGATTTTCCGACGCATTAAGAAGAGGAAACCATTTAAGACCGTTATGGCCCGAACGTCGTTGCCCACCTAGTCTCCCTGTGATTTTAGGAACCTCCGGGTTCTTGATTTCCTACTTACTAGTGGTCCTCGATGTTTAAGACTGTTTCGGCCTGAACGTCGTTGCCCATCTAGTCAATCTGAGATTTTAGGGACCTCCGGGTTCTTGATTTCCTACACACTAGTGGTCCTCGGTGGGACCTCGAAGTTAGGCGTCGTCTAGTACTAAGGACCTATAATGGACTTTAGGCTTTCTTTGGCCTTGATTTCTTAGTTAGATTTCTAACCTTCCTTATTCCCATGCTAGATTAAGTACTTCATCTCCTCTCCTCTCCTCTGAGTCATTCTTTTCTCATCTTATTGTCTACGAATCTTCTCATCTATGAACACATTTTTTTAAATTGAAATTTTATTTATTTCTTTCAATAATAACTATCAAATTTTTTAATGTCTATATTGAAATGGATCGAGAGTGGATTCTTTCAAACCATCTGAGTGATGAGTATGAGAACGGAGTGAATATGCTCTTAGAGGTTGCCAAAAAACATTCAAAAAAAATGAATGACAGCGACATGGCGTATTGTTCCTGCAATAAAAGTCATAATATGTCAGTGCTGACTTTTCAGAAAATAAAAGATCATTTGTTTGAGAAAGGCTTCGACTCAAGTTAGACGGTGCATATGGCACGACGAAAATGAATCATTTAGTTGTTCCAAGAATGACGGAGACAAAGTTAGTGTGGAAGATCACTTAGAGGTAATGGTTCAGGATATGGCTGTAAAGTTTTCGTCCAACCGTGATTTACTTGGTAGTTTGTTGAGTGACAATGAGAAGCCGTTGTATAAGAGTTGTACCAAATTCACTAGATTGTCCGTGGTGTTGAAGTTGTACAATTTAAAAGCCGGGATGGTTGGAACGATGTCAGTTTCACATCATTGTTGAAGCTATTGAAAGAGATGCTTCCATATTATAATGAGTTGCCAGATAGAACTTATGATGCTAAGAAAGTATTGTGTCCAATGGGAATGAAATATATGAAGATATATGTATGCCTGATCGATTGTATATTGTATAGTCGTGAGTTTGAAAACTTACATTCCTGTCCCAGGTGTAATGTTTCACGATACAAAATGAAACGCAGTGGACCGAACCACAATGAAGAGGCTGATGAGATGAAAATCAAAGGACCTCCTGCTAAGATTTTGGGGTATCTTCTGATAATACCAAGGCTTAAACGTTTGTTTGCGGATAAGGAGGATTCCAAGAACATGACATGACATGTTGATCGTGAGAAACCAAATGATCAGTTGCTACGTCATCCTGCAGTTTCACTTCAGTGAAAAAAGTAGATTTCGAGTTTCCTGTGTTTGGTGAAGAATCCAGGAATGTAGACTTGGACTCTATATGGACGGAATGAATCATTTTGGTATTTTGAGTAGCATTCACAGTTCTTCGCCTCTTCTGCTTGTAATTTACAATCTTCCCCCGTAGTTATTCATGAATATTTTATGTTGTCCTTAATGATTTCTGGTCCGCAACAACCTGGAACGACATCGATATGTATTTAAGACCTTTAATTGATGACCTAAAGAGATTGGGCGATGACAGAGAGCTAGTTTTTTATTCTTATTGTCAGGAGTCGTTCGTAATGCGGGCAATGATATTTTGCACGATTAATGACTTTCCAGCTTATGGTAATTTGTCTTGATATTCAGTCAAAGGTCATAAAGCTTGTCCCATTTGCGAAGTGAATACATGCTCTTTGCAACTAGTTAACGGTTCTAAGATAGTCTATCTTGGTCATCCAAGAATTTTGCCAAACTCCCACCTTTATCGTAGGTTGAAGAAGACATTTAACAGAAAATAGGAGTTTCAGAATCCACCAGTTGAAATCAGCGTCAAAAAGGTATACGAACGTGTAATGAACGGTGAATGTGAATTTGGAAAACCGTACAAACGAGCAAATGACAAAAGTAGTTGGAAAAAAAGATCCATACTTTTTGATCTCCCTTACTGGAAAACTTTAGAAGTTAGACATTGTATTAATGTGATGCACGTAGAGAAAAACGTTTGTGATAGTCTTGTTGGCACTTTGTTGAACATGTAGGAGGATCGTGTGGGTTATGGGTCCACAAATATGGCTAATCACAATTCTCTACTTGATTAAGCAATTAACATGCGCAGCGGAATAAACAATCAAATGTAGAGAAAGAACGATATGCAAACCACAATGGAACACAGGGGATTTTTATAGAAGTTCGGCACCCTACCCGGGTCCTAGTCCTCTCTTGCAAGCTCCGCTCGGATCACCGAGCTCCGCTCACGACTTCACTAACCACTCCGCATTCCGGGCCGGGAGAGAACGCCTTTACAAGTCTTCAAGCTCGCGAACAACCCTCGCCGAGCTTGGCTCCTCCTCTGACAATCGAAGAGGATCACTTCGGGCTCTCACCGAAGTCTATACTAGATGTCTTGGGCTTTCACCAAGACCCTTGCTTCTTGCACAACAATCAGTGGGACAACACTCTCTAATTCTTGAGCACACTTGAGTAGAAATAAGGAATTGATCACTAAGTGTGGAAGGTTTGAGGCTTTGAGTGTGTTGGGTTTCTCTCTAATGTATTGGACAAGTAGTGGTGGGAGAGTTGTCTTAAAATGTGTTTTACATCTCTATTTATAAGCTCCAAAAGAGTTATAGCCGTTGGGATTGATTGGGTAAGAGATGGTGTAGGATACACAAAATAGAAACCTGCAGGACCCAATTCTGCCTAAAAACGGTTGACCGAAACGGGTATTTCGTTCGACCGTTTGGTCAAATTTCAGCTTTGACTTAAGTTAACGATCGAACGGGCTCAAGGGATTGGTCGACCGAATTAGTCCAGGCACTTCTGGGAGACCAAATTGTGTTGGTTCGGTCGACCGTTAGGAAAGTTTTGGTCGACCGGATGTTTGGTAATTCGGGGTATTTGGGAATAATACGAATACAACCGTTGGGTATAATACGACAAAACAAATGGTCTGAAAATATGTGTAAACGGTCAAACGGAAAGGTTTCAACGGTCGACCGTTTTGGTCCAGGCAGTTCATGTTTTGTTTAGGTGTTTTCCAGTTCTAGTTTGGATGATTTATTGAAGTCCAAATTATGTGAAATTTTGTGTGACTTCTATAGGGAACCTAGTGTGTGGTTGAGTAGTTTTTAGCTCAAGTATGCTCAATTACACAAGGTTCCTAAATACTCAAAGAAATACAAAATACATGTCTTCAAATGAGCTTGATTACATGTCTTGACTTGATTTCTTTTCTTCCTTGAGTCTTGATCACCTGTAGAGGTTAGCACAAAGCAATATATATGCAATGTAGTATGTGTGCTACTCTACATGATTATAATTAAGATTAGGTTGAATAAATCATCAAAACATAGATTAAGGCCAAAAAGCCAACAGAACATACATGGTAAAACAAAAGATGGATATAATGCAAGACTTGATCTTCTTGACCTTGGTATACGAGCAATGTTGGCACCAGAGAAGAAAGGAGACCGGAATTACTTACCTCCAGCTAGTTATACATTGTCTAGAAAGGAGAAAGTACCTATCTCCTCCTCCCGTAGCTCGTTGTGATTCTTGGAAGAGAGCGAGAGTAAACTCCAGAGGGGAGTATGTTACAAAGGAGTCGCAAGCGATGGACTCGAAGATAGTAAGTTGTATAACTTGTATATCTTATTAATTCATACTCAGTAATTTTATATTTTTCAATTGTTGGTAAATATTTTTCAAACTTTAGGACTCTCTGAAGTTGAGACAATCTCAAGGCGAATTTGCTTCCGATGGTCGGAATGATATTCTATGTGAGGCCTTGGGAAACGACGAACACACCGGTCATGTGCCGGGGGGGGGGGGGGGAGGGAGTAGAGTGGGACTGTGATAATATTATCGAAAGACTCAATGGTATACTTCGTCGACAAGTCATACCAAATGCTAGCAAGATATCGTAGATTTGAAGAATATGTTGCAACTTGTTTTAGAGAGATTAGATCGTGATTTGCCTACTTCTCCTACCCATCGTAGGACCGGTTCTTCCCCGGAGACCACTCCTCCAGTGCAGCCAGTGTTCAAGCCCAATCAACAATATGATTTCGTGGCTCATTCTCGAGAATTAGCCCTCGGCGACAGTTTCTCATTTGGAATGTTTGTGGTTGTATCTAGATGTGCTTTATTTGTCGAATACCCTGATCGAAGATTGGTGGGACACGGGAAAGTTTATAACATATCCAGAAACCACTTCACAAAGATGGGAGAGGGAGAAGTGAAGGTTGCAGTGAGAAGTTGCTTAGATGCTAGTGCTTTGGTGCCATTTCCGGAAGAAGAGATTGTTACCCTCGGCGATGCTATCGGTGGGTTCGTGAGGTGGCCTAGTTTTTTAGTAGAGCTAAATGGCACACATGAGGTATACTTTAATTTTGAAAGAATTTAAATATCAAATTTGTTAACAATTGTATTTTTAACAGTTGTATATATATCTGTAAGGTGTGAAGCCCCGGAGCAAAGGGTCAAACAACCAATATCCGATCAATATTAATTTGCTTCCCAGTAGGTGTAAAATGTTGTATCAATGTATAGTAGGTAGGGAATCAAATTCCTTAAGTAGGTGGGATTTGGAGGAGGGGGTTAAAGGGTTGTCTTTGTCTTTGTACGTTACCAAAGAGGATATCATGCAATTCTTGGTGACAGATTCATTGTGTATCATTATTATCGACGTGCAAGTGAAGTAAGTGTTTTCTTTGGTATAAAATGAAATGTATTGAATAATTTTATCGTAACTGTAATAAAATGTAATTTTTACTCTTGTAGACACCTTTATGATGCCAAAATGTCAGTCTTTTCCGACGATCAAGTATTTGGATTTATACCTAAAGAATAGACGATCAAGTATTTGGTATTAGCCGACTTTTATACCTAAAGAATAGACGTCGACTGTTATTTAACCCTAACGTCTATTCTTTAGGTATAGACGTTGGATTTGGCGCGACCGACGTTTATGTATAGACGACATACACATAGACGTCGGATCTGGGAATGCTTATATCTGACGTATATTACCCTTTCTGTAGTAGTGTGTTCTTCAAGTTTTGTTGACCTTGTTGTCTTACTTGTTCTGAAATTTCATTTGATGGTGTAGATGAATACATTTATTACGAAGGAATAATCTTGTGTTATTCACATGGTCAAAGGATTACTTTAAAAATTTAAGAAAGAAGTGTATCTTCTAAATTTTTGAACTTTTACTGGTATGGTCAGGAAGCCCTAATTCGTTATTTCTCTCCCTCGAAGAATTGTGATTCACCCTTGTCGAAGTCTTTGTCATAAAAATTCCACCCTCTTGTGCTTCTTTTCAGTGAGATGCTATATTCGAGGAGACTCTTAGTATGAGACGATGTAGCACCATGTCAACCTTTTGTTAATGTTAAATCCTACTCAAAGTTCACTATAGTAGAATGGAATTTCACCAACGGAAACTATCTATCGTTGTAGGTGAACACTAACGGATATACGTACTCTCGTTGTTGCCTACGTCAGTGTTACACCGACAGATGTTTCGACAGATAAATCTCGTCAGTATTAATTTTGGCATGAATTTTCCTGCAAATTTTATCACCTTATTTCGTCAGAGCAAAGAACACCAGCGGGGAATCACCGACGGACGTATCCACCAGTTTAGGATACATGGACTAATATTTTTTCCAGTGGCACCGACGGATGGCGACTTACACCGATGGAAAAGTTCTATAGGTGAATGTTGTGGGTAACCTTCACAAAGGATAAGTATCCTTGGTGTAAGTCCTATTCAGAACCAACAAAATCATATTGACTCTTTGCGCGTTCCGATTTTCTTGATCAAAAGAAGCAATATTTTTCATCATTCATCCACAACACAATGATCCACAAACCTATAACCATAACAACTCATATATGCATTCATCTAAAACACATTCAAACAACAAACTGCATACAAAATGTTGTAACTATATTGAAATTATGTTTTCAATTCACCAGCTAGCAAACGAAATTAAGTTTTCAATTCAGAAAGCGGTAGTGGGAGTGGTCTGCAAATAGATGTGATATTAATATTATGCATGTTACAATACATTATATATTAAGATGACACTTTATATAAACCTAGTAAAAGTAATACACATGACTAAATTATGAATACAATAGATGATCGTAATGATCCCCCTTCGCCATCAAAAAGTCGATGGTCGACTACATTGTCGTGAGCTTGGTATTTGCCTTCGCTAGCTCGCTACTCACTCACTTTAGCTCCTGACTCTCTCAGACACTTTGCTCAACTTCCAATCTAGCGTTGAGCTCTGATTTGGATGGCATCCCGCAACGTACATGTCTATAGAGGTGACGAGACTGGAGTACATGCTCACACGACCGTGCCAAGAAGAGTCTCGATTGGGTCCTCGGTGGCAACTACCAAAGTGAGAGAGCCCTAGGAGCTCGTCTCACCTGCTCATCGTAGAGCCTTTCATATTTCCTGTAAGTAGAAAATATCAGAAATTATAAATGAATGTAACCCAATGTTGAACGTTTTAATTAACCGCAAGTGCACGGCCGCGTTGAAGCGGTGGCAAGTACGGGTCGTCCTCAGGGAGGTGAGCAGCCTCTTGTTTATCAGAAATCAAGTGGCAAAAAGAGAGGGGAAGAAAGTTGGTTACGCTACCCTACCCTAAACTACTCTAAGAAGTATGAAATGTGAAAGAAGCAAACAAACGATGAAATAAGAACTAAGCTAAGAACAAAACAAGAATGCTGGAATTTCAGGAATGGAAAACCCCTAAGGGGTGGAGTGAGTGCACACATGCAAAGAGGTGGGTGTAGAATACATTCTTTAAGCACATAGGAAGTGTCTAAATGTTATGGCAAAACCTATCAATCTACTCACCAACTCAGTTGATTAACATTTACATATGCAAGGTGTTTATTTTAGAACCTAAACAAGCATGAGAGGTGTCTAATCATTTTGGCAAAACTCATCAAGTTGTAAATTCTATCCTAAACAAGCAAGCATACATTCATGTTTAATCAACACATTGAAATTAAAGCATTCATCCCATTCTCTAATGCATGTATGTACATCTACTCCACCCCCCAAAAGGGGATGGAACTACTCACTAAACATTACACTGATGATTAAACTATGGAAAGAAAGCATATTAAAATTAAGCTAGAATTAAAAGACGATTAAACTAAAACATGCACAACAATAAAAGAAGCATAAAACAAACAATGAAAGAAACACAACTTTATTGATAAAAATGACTCACATTAAAAGTAGCATCCTCCTACTTTAGTGTGTGCTTCAAGGCCTCACTTCTAGTAGGAAGAATAGCCACTTAAAATATGGAGTAATTACAATAGGAGGTGAAGAGTTCTATTTATAGCCATGGAAAAAGCTAATCCGGGACACTCCCCCGATGTGGGACTAAACAGATACCACAAATAGCCTAAACGAACATTAATACAAGTGCTGGAGAAATTGGAGCGCATTTGGGCCAAAAGTGACCGCCAATTAGCGGTCTTGGACCGCTAATTAGCGGTCTACAGTATCCGGATCGCTCTGGAATTTCTTGTGGGCTTTTCTGGAAGGCTTTGTTGGTATTTGATGCATCTAGTTTGCATGTTGGAGCTCCGACCCGAATAGAATTGCCAAAATACTCCCCATGATGGTGAGGAGTATTCTGTTTTACTCTTAGGTCCCTCTGTCTTACGATCAGGTCCTTCTCCTTTGCATCTTGGTCCCCAGATCTCACAATCCAGTCCTTTTTCCCAGCTTTTGGGTCCTTTTATGCTTTATCTCTTCAAACCTAATTATTCCTGAAAACTAAACATAAAACTCGTAACATAGCATTGTTTAGGTGAAAGATAATGGATATAAGATACAAATATGAGCATGAAATGATGTCAATCACCCAACAACATAAAGTAATTGAAAAATAATATGAATATCAACTTAGAATAACAACCACTGCTTTCGGGTTCTTGTTGTCATGCAGTTGAATGTACATTTCTGTACGAGTAGGCTCGGGAGCATCCAGATTTTCTGCAATATGCAATACCATTAAAATTAACAAGTTTCTTAGTTTATATAAAAATGTGTTGAATCGATAAGAATGTATTAACTGAAAATAAAGTATTATCATCTTCTCCCTTTGCCGCACAACAAACTTCGTGCCACACTAATGCGGTATGATTAAATTGGCCTTGGTTTTTTCGTGGGTGTCACTATTTTTCTGCATCACCAAAAGCACAAAATTGTTAGTGTTTACATCCATTGAATACATTTGAGTAAAATATATTATAATTGTACCTTGACCGTCTAATTGTACCAATAGTTCAGAATAGTGGATCAATCCTCAGTTGAGATATGTGGCGGTCTAGCTGCCAATCCCTCCTCTCTCGTCCTAAGTCTGCCACATCAAGGTACAGTTGGTGCTTGTTTTCCTTCCATTTTGTGTTGAGAAACCTCTTAATCTTGGCTTTGAATCCCTCAAGAATCTTCCAATGTGTTTGCAAAAAAAAATCAAATTAGCTTCAATTTAAATCAATAATAATATAAATTAAGTACCTATGTAATAGTACCTTTATTTGCTGCCTTGCCACATCTTTGTCATTCTTTGACACCAATCTCCAGTCTGAATACTGCAACAAAAGTATGTGTGTCCTCCTAGATATTGTCCCAATGATGTTTTGGAAGCGTTTTGTGTTCTTTCTTTTCAGGACGCCCTCCGATGTAAACTCAATCTCAGCGGGAACTGTCAAGTTCCAATCCTCCAGAAACTATGTGGAACCACGACCCCTACTCGTACTGGTTGTAGTTGTATGAATCGTAACTTCCCTATTAAAAAGACACTACCTGTAATTACGAGCAAAGCCATTTACGAACACATCATCGATGATGTTGTCTCTCGTCACCCACTTGCTGTTACAACATTTCTTGCATGGACATAAGATCTTCCCATCATGAATGTATTGGTTATGAGGACCAAAGGCAAGGTTCAAGTATGACTTTAAATTCTTAATCAATGTCTGACTAATTCTCTTGTCATACATCCAACTTTTGTCGGAGGCCATAATTATATTGATTTAAAATGGAAAAAACATGTTAAACATTCGGACTAACACGAATAACAATTGTACAGAGATTTTTGCAGAACCAAATCAAATATAAAAGTTTCAAGTTTCAACCCTTACCATAAATCTTATTTCCAATCAATCCTAAATCTAATTAGCAAAACTTCCACATCGAAATCATTGTCAACTAACACATTCGACATATTTCACTCAATTTAACTAACACATCAACTCATCCAAATAAACCCAATCTAACTAAATCAATCAACCAATCTAACATAATCAACTAACTTATCCAACATAATCCAACTAACTCAATACACTAGCACTATATTTTCAATAAGAAAATTATTTGAAGACTCGTAATGTCAAGAAAACACATATATTTCAACATCTATTACATTTCACATTTATCATCACCAATCTATCTTCTAATAAATACATACGTATACAATTCAATGAAACATAACCTCACATAAATTAAAAAACTCTTAAAAGTTAACACTTTTGATTATCGAACTCCATATCCCACCACGTCACATCTCCACCAATCACAACAAAATGCAACAAAACACTAATCCACAAAGAAAACAAAACCAAAACACTTCTTGGATCAAACCAACATCAATCAAACCTAAAGAAAAGAGTGCATATGACATCACAAACTCATCTCCTCCTCAAACTTGATCACCAAACTAAAACACTAATCACAACAACATGCAACAAATTCACCACAACAAACTAATATCCACCAATCACCAAACTCATCTCCACCAATTACCAATCTCATTTCCCACTCGACATGTCCACAAATCACAACAAGCTGCAACAAAACACTAATCCATTGAGCCAAAACACATTTTGGGTCAAACCATCATCAATCAAGCACAAAAAATATAATAAAGCATTAAAACCCAATCCAAAATCTCATCTCCACCAATCACAACAACATCCTACCTAAGGGTCTTCCACCTCCATCGTTCCTCCAAATGAACTAAATTTAACATAATCAACTAACCAATCAAACATAATCCAACTAACAAATCAAAGTCAATCCAATTAATCAATCCAATAAACTAATCTAACACAATCCAGCTAACAAATCCAACTAACCAAATCCAATCATGGTTTACCAAACCATTGCGAACCGCAAATACGTTTAAATTTAATAGATAGTTTTTTAAAAAATTGGCAGAATCTACCCTATATTTTCAATAATGAAAAATCATTGATGCCCTGGATTGACAAGAAAAACACATATGTTTCGACGTACATTACATTTCTCATTCATCGTCACCAATCTTTCTAATAAATACATACTTGTTCAATTCGATGCAAAACAAATCATGAACAAATTTAATATATTAAAATAAAAGCTATTTATACATCCAATTAATCGTACAGAATCACATAACCAATCTAATTAAACATACTTTAATAATAACAAACACACAATTAATATAATTAATCACAACTTTAATCTAATTAATCATACAAAATCACAACTTAAATTGTACAAATTAAAACATTAATCTAAAAAATATGAATTTATTCTAAATATTAATAAAGTATGGATGTTGGTGGTGGTGGAGTTTGGGGAATGAGGAGATGTTGGCTCGATAGAGGTCGGGAGGCGACATTGATATTTGGAGATGTTGGCGGAGGTGGGGAGGGGTTGTTGAAGGTGGGAGAGGACAATGGAGGATGGGATCGAGCGACAGTGGTGGGAGTTCAAAGGATTAGGATCGGGGATCAGGGGTGTCGGGGAAATCCAATTTGATTGGGGGATTCATATTTGGGGGTTTTCCCCAAATTAAGACCATGCTAACAAAAATTCTGTTGGCATGGTCTTGATTGAGCGTTGGTCGGATTTTCCCAACTTGACCCAATGATATGACTTAGTTCCCAACGGAAATCCGTCTGGAAGCTTTCGTCAGCAAAAGGACTTTTTGTGGTAGTGTGAAACCACAAGTTGGCAACCAACTTCTTCGTCTCATATGTATCATTCGACAAACAATATCCATTGGTAAGTGATTGCACTTGGTAAGAGAACCAGTAATCAAACAAAGTGTTTGACCATCTACTCGTGCACTTCAGGTGAAACACTTTGATTTCGGAGGACAATTTCATCGATTCTGGCTTGCATCCAGGACACAAGGGTTGATCTGGCCCTTCATGTAGTCGAGAAACTTCCAAGCATATTGTGTGATCCCTTATCTTGACAAATCGATTGTGGCATTACCACCTTCGACGACATCGTGTATTATGCCCTCTATGTTGTCAACATCATCCTCTTCTAACTCAGTGTCTGTTTGTTGTGCTGCCACTGTCGTAATTACTTGGGTGCTCGAACTTGCAATACTTTCCTCGTGAAAAACTCATTGCTCGTAATTATGAGCAAAGCCATTTACGACGACATCATCGATGACATCACCTCTCGTCCCCGAGTTGGTATTACAACGTTTCTTGTATAGGCATAAAATCTTCTCATCATTAATGTATTGGTTGTGAGGACTAAATGCAAGATTCAGGAATGACTTCAGCTTCTTCGTGAATGTTTGACTAATTCTCTTGTCACACATCCAACTTCTGTCTAAGGCCAAGATTCTATTGTTTTAGGATAGAAGAACATGTCAAACTTAAGATATCGTGTTATTATTAACAATTGGGATTATAATTTCCAGAAATTTTGGCAGAACCTCCCTAAAAAATGCTATGAAAGAATGTTCAAATCCCTGGATTGACAAGAAATTTTTTACATTTGAAATGTCCATTGCTTTCACATCCATATACATCCTACATAAACATTACAAATATCAAATCTACATCCTAAATAACTCGTAATTACACCCTACATTGCTATGTCGGGTTTTGGGCTTCAGATGGTGGGGTTGGTCGCATGTGTTTTAATCATATTTCAAGTCAAGATTATCCCGATTGTCGCAACTTGTCCACTTTCTCACACCACCTAAACCAAACATAATCAGTCAAATTCTGTAGGATCGTGTACGACCCTAATTATAATAACTTTTAAATTAATTCCCTACTTGCTCAATCAAAGATTTACAGCGGAAATTAAAACATGCAAGCAAGTAAAGGAGGAAATATACAAACCATAAAGGAGACGGGGAATTTTTATAGAGGTTCGGCACCCACACCCGGGTCCTAGTCCTCTCTTGCAAGCTCCTCTCGAATCACCGAGCTCCGCTCAAGACTTCACTATCCACTCCTTGTTCCGGGCCGGGAGAGAAAGCCTTTACAATCTTCAAGCTCGCGAACAACCCTCACCGAGCATGGATCCTCCTCTCACAATCCGAGAGGATCACTTCGGGCTCTCATCGAAGTCTATACTCTTGTCTTGGGCTTTCACCAAGACCCTTGCTACTTTAGCAATGAATGAGTGGAACAACACTCTCTAAACTTGAGCACACTTGAGTAGAATAGGATTTAAGACTAAAGTTTGAAGGTTTTGATCTTGTGAGTGTTTGGATACAAATAGTAGCGGGAGAGGTGTTCTAAACAAGGTTGCGAACATCTATTTATAAGCTCCTAAGGTGTTATAGCCGTTGGGGTTAAGTTTGGTGAAGAGTTGTTCAAGAAACACAAGACAGAAAACTGCAACACACTTTTCAGTGCAAGTTCGGTCGACCGGACGGATCCAACGGTCGACCGATAGGCGATTCATAACAAAGAACGGTTGACCGAGAGGGAATCAGTCGAACAAAAACGGGCTATATCTAAAGATCACATAAGTTAACCGTCGAATGAAAGATGGAACAGTCGAATGAAAGAAGGGACTTTTGGGTTTTATGTTTGGTCGAACAACAAGATTTAGGCGGTCGATCGAGAAAAGACCAAAAAATAGGGTTTCAAGAAACGTCTTGGAACGGTCGACCAAGGTCTAGGAATCGGTGCACCAAGGTCTAGGAATTGGTCGACCGGAGGCAAATGTATTTTGGTGTTTGATTCCGTTTATACGAATACAACCGTTGGTATAACACGACAAGTGTAACAGTCAAATGACACGTGTAGATGGATGACCAAAATGGTCTAAACGGTCAGGTGGTTAAATTCATTATTTGATGAAGGATCAAACGGTCGACCAGAGGTATTTCGGTCGACCGAATTGGCACAGGAAATTCTGGTTTAGTGAATTCCAGTGTAGGTTTGGGTGACCTATTTAAGTCCAAATGATCTGAGATTTTGTGTGTGACTTCTATAGGGAACCTAGTGTGTGTTTAAGTTGTTTTTAACTCATGTATGCTCAAGTACGCATAGTTCTTAAGACTCAACATAAATTAAGATTACATGTCTTCAAATGAGCTTTGATTGCATGTCTTGACTTGAATCATTTCATTCATAAGTCTTGATCACCTGTAGATGTTAGCACAAAGCAATGTATATGCTATGCAATATGTGGGCTACACTATATTGATTATAATTAAGATTAGGTTGATTAAATATCCAAAACATAGATTAAGCCAAAAAGGCAACAAATTCAACATAATCAAAATAACACATGCAACTCCATCCAACTATCACATCCAACACAATCTAACTAATGCATGCAACTAATTCTGACTCGATCTAATTTAATTAAATCTAACTTAATCAACTAACCAACCCAACACAATCCAACTAATGAATCGAAGTCAATGAAATTAACCAATCCAATAAAATCCAACTAACCCATCTAACAAAATTCAACTAACAAATCCAACTAACTAAAATCCAACACAATCCAATTCATGAATCAAATTCAATCCAATTAACCGATCGAATAGAATCCAATGAACCAATCT
Source organism: Triglochin maritima (assembly GCA_963682175.1). Taxonomy (NCBI): domain Eukaryota; kingdom Viridiplantae; phylum Streptophyta; class Magnoliopsida; order Alismatales; family Juncaginaceae; genus Triglochin; species Triglochin maritima. Next base: position 24,438,706 of record OY821774.1, on the reverse strand, counting down.
AACACAATCAAGCAAACAAATCCAGCTTACCAAAATCCAACGTAATCCAACTAACAAATCGAAGTCAATCCAATTAACATTTCCAATAAAATGCAACTAACCAATATAACACAATCCAACTAATAAATCCAACTAAACCAAATCGAATTTTGGTTAAACTAAAGAAGTCTAACTATAATGCACTTCGAATCACCAGAAGCACAACAAATAATCATTCAAAATGTAATTAAATCACAAACAAAATCGAAAATTTTATTCTAATTTTTTTAAGAAGCAAGACTAAGCTAAGCATGCAAGAAAAAGAGAACATGAGAACAAAACTATAAAAAAATATTTTATTAAATGACTCACATTACAAGTAGCATTCTTCTCCACTTGAGTTTTGCTTCAAGGCTTTACTCCAAGTAGAGAGAATGCCACCAAGCAATGGGTAAATACAAAGGAGAAGGAAGAGATCTATTTATAGTAATAGAAAAAAGTAATCGGGGACAATCCCCCGATGTGGGACTAATGAAACTACTATTAAGGGATAAACACAACATAAAAAACAACCACAAGAAGCCGCATTGCAATTTGACAAAAATGGGCCACCAATTGGCGGTCACCTTTTGTCAAATTTACTCCAAATTTGTATATCTTCCTTAATGATTTATTTTATTACATGTGGTGCATCCGGAGCAGTTGTTTGAGTGTCGGCCCGAATCTAATTGCCAAAATACTCCTCATGATGGTGTGGAGTTTCTTGATTTTCTTATTGGTCCTCTTGGTTTACATATGGGTCCTTCCTCTTGCATTTCAGTCCATAAATCTCACAATTCAGTCCTTTGTCTTGCTCTTAGGTCCTTTTGTGTCTCCTTTTCTCACTTGTTTTATTCCTGAAATTTAAACATAAAACTCATTACGTAGCATTGCTACGATTAAAAATAGAGGATATAAGACACAAATATATGCATGATAGGATGTCAATCAAATACCCCCACACTTAACTTTTGCTAGTCCCGAGCAAAACAAAGAAATAGAAATATTAAAGAAAGGAAAAAACATATGTAAAACAAGGAAATCCTAACTCACTTTCGTAGGAATCACGGTTGTACTTAGCATGTGCAACAAGACATTAAACCTCCTTGTCGCCAAGGAGGAGGGGTGTTGTCTCCTTAGGGTTTTCAACGGATATAACCACAAAATCCGAACAAAGATGCATTATTCAACCTAGCAACATGACTCGATTGACTTATTTTCGTCAATCATCGGACCGGTTGGTTAATTTTGGTCGACCGGTGGACACATTTTTGTCAGAATTATTAAGAGAATAATGTTGATCATGGGTTGGATTTGTTCCAATTATGGTTAAATATTTTAAAGGATGATTATGTGTCAATTTGTGATTGGTTTAAGGGAGAGAAAAGCAAGAGATCATGGGTTAATGGGTAGCCCATGAGGTGGGTGTTGGGGGAGCCTATAAATAGATCTCCTCTCCCTCCTTGTTTTATTTAATGCAAAAAATTCTCTCTCTCCCTAACTTCCCAACTAATCCATCCGAATTTCTCTTAATTATTTCAAGCTTTTGGAGATAAAATCTCAGGGGACTTTAGAGGGGTTATTAGCTCGATTCTAAGCTTAATTAGAGATTGATTGGCTAGCTCCTTTCTCTCTAATCCTATTTAGAGTTTGGTGAACACTTGGAGGTGAATCAACCGGCGATTCGATGTTTGACGCAACTCTGGATCTTCATAAAGGTTTTATAGTACCTTTGGGTGTGATCCTCTTAAATTTGTTTTAATATATATCTACATTATATGATACTAGAATAAATATAAAACAATGTACATGAGATTGTTGAACATATGAAAATCGATCTTGTATGCATGTATAATGTTTTTAAAATATACACATAAATAGGGGCACGAAATCTTATACGACTTCCACAATTGCTTAGGGTGCACTCCACATGAAGAAATGGAGCAACTAACATGTTATCTGAAATGGAGCAACTAACAACGGTGACTTCTGCTCCAGATCCGACACGTCTTCTCTGAGAGGTATATTAGGTTGTTTTATCTATATTTGGTATGTTTCATTAGTCCCACACAGTGAGATTGTTCCTAGTTACCTTTTTCCATGACTATAAATAGAACTCTTCTTCCTCCATTGTAATTACTCCTTGCTTGGTGGTCATTCTCTCTACTTGGACTAAAGCCTTGGAGCAAAAACTCAAGTGGAGAGATGTTACTTGTCATGTGAGTCATGAATAAATCTTTGTTAGTTTCATGTTGGCACATTTAATTCTTGCATGCTTAGCTTAATTGTCATGTTTTAGTAATCTTAGTATAATTAGAACATTTTCTCTTCTTAATATGACTTTAGCATAATGAGTAGTGAGTAGTTCCATTCGGCTTTGGGGGGTGGAGATGATGTACATTTATGTTTTGAGGTTTTGATGTTTGACGAATTTTCATTGTGTAGACTTGAATGTTTGTATGTTCATCATTTTTTTAATAATCTACATGTTGGGAGATTTTTGATGGATTTTGTCATAACCTTTAGACACTTCCCATGCTTGGTTTCCTCATGTTTATTGCCTGAAATTTCCTGTTGGATATGCTAAATGTTAGTTGTGTGTTTGTATTAGTGTTTGCTCGCCTGATTGATTGAGGAAACTTTGTTTTGATGGGTTTTGCCATAACATGTAGACACTTCTTATGCTTAGCTTTGTTCCCCACAGTTCCCGATTTTTGATGAGTCTTGCCATAATTTCAGACACCTCACATGTTGAGCCTCATCATGTGATAATCAAGTAGTAATTGCTATTATGTTATGTGATTGGATTGATAGGTCTTGCCAAATCATTTGACACTTCCTATGCATGAAGATACACACATGACACACACACACATACATGCTTTCATGTGTCATTCACCACTTCTCTGACCCCATATGTGCACACACTCCACCCCTTAGGGGTTCATCCATATTTCGTTCCATCTCGTTTGCTGCATTTGTTTAGTTTTCATTTGCATCGTAATCTAGTTTGTTTTGCATTCTAGTGTAATTGTCTTTTTACTAGTAGCATAATAATCTCTTCGTCCACCATTATTCACGACTAGATTTCCGAAGAATTAGAGCCGACCATTCACTAGTGCAGAATGCACAACAGACGTCACCGAATAGACATCGGATGACCAAACATCTGACGTCTATCAGATATTTGGTCATCCGACGTCTATAGGTTTGTATAAATGGTGGTTTTTTAGTATAACCGACGTCTCTACCTCCTGAAAGAAGCAAAATGTTTTTTTTTTTTTGGGATTTATTTCGTATAAGAATTTATGTGGATTTATTTTTTTGAGATTTATTTCGTGCAAGAATTTATGTGGATTTATTTTGTATAAGAATAATGTGAATTATTTGGATTGTTTTAAAAATAGTTACATCAATGTAACTATCACATGCATGTGTGTTGTATATATGTGTGTGTATGGTCATGTCTTGAAGTTTAGTCCCACTTTGGAGAAAGTTTTTTGTTGGTGGAGTTGAAGTACTCCACCACTCCTTTACTTCTAAATGAGAGTTTGGTACCACACTACAAAATACAAGTGAGACATACATATATATATATATTTAATGGTCAAAAGATTGGCACTTGGGGCACTTGGGCAACTTGAGCCTAAAATGATTGTAATTATAATTTTTTTTACTATTTACTCATGTATAGATGTCCGATGTATCGAATGACCGACGTTTATAGGACGTATTTTTATTATTATTCTTATACAAATGTATAGACGTCGGATGTATGACGTGGTCGACGTCTATCCGTCGTACTGTATGTATAGACGTCAGTCACCCCATATATCTGACGTGTATAGGCTGTAAAAGTTTAGTCCCACATCGGCCAATTTTTTTTGCTGCAGTGGTTGAAGTACTCCACCACTCCTACACAGGTGAATACGAACGAGATTGGTCACTTGGGCGACTTGGGTTTGCTCTACGTTGTTATTGGTCAAAAGATGGGCACTTGGGCTTGATTACTGTAGAGGTTGGGTGCCTTTTATAGGTCGTATAACAAGCGTAATATTTTTGTTCGTAAATTAAACGTATAATAGATGTCGGCTATATATGACCGACGTCTACACACTGTACATTGTATAGACGTCGGTCGTATATAGCTGACGTCTATACACATGGGTATAGACGTCGGTGGAATATACGTCGGACACTTGGATGGCAAAAATCCGTCGTATATACCACTGTATATCCGACGTATATGACACTTTTTCCACTAGTGATTATTCGTCATTCATCACTTCTCTCACCTCATATATGTTCACACTCCACCCCTTGGGGGTTTTTATCCCTGAATTTTATCTTGCTTTCGATTTCTCTCGTTTTCGTTTGCCTTGTTTGATGCTTGCTAGTTAAGTGTAGTTTAGTTTAGTGTAACCACATTTCTTCTGCCCTCTTTCCCACTTACCTTCGAAAGAACAAGTGTCGACACACCTCCCTGTGGATCGACAACTATTTGCCACGCCTTCACCGACGACCGTGAACTTGCGGTTTAAACATAATTTCAGTCAAGTTTTTGGTGCCGTTGCCGGAGAGGTGCTCTGTCCAGACTCTGGTTTGGATGATTCGAGTGGATTTGATCTTATGTTTTTAGTTTTGTTTTATTTCAAGGTGTTGACAGTGCACTAGGGAAGAAGCTGGACAAATGTGGGAACAATTGGAGCTAACAAGACCGCAAGTTTGCGGTCTGAGACAGCTGATTGGCGGCCTGGTGAGTTCCTTTTGCCCCACAATTTCTTCTGTTGGTTGGTCATGATAATATAGTTATCTGAAGCCCACATGTCCATGTTGTGACCTCTATATTACTATGAGATCAATCTATAAACCAATCAATTCCCCTTTTAAAGACAACTTCGGCCATAAAACTCGAACCAAAAGATTAGACTAACTGTCATCCAGGTCATGTATCACTTGTGGACATTGCATGAACATTGTCTTTCATTTGCTTTAAATTCTTGTTGTCGATTGTTGGCGTGAGGTACGTGCACACATTCTCTCATCATGCATGGTTAGAGCATGCATTAGTTAGTAAGGTGCGTTGTAACAAGAGTGAGGTGAGTGCTTGCTAGCCTAAGATTTCAAAACATCTTTAAGGGGCACCACCTATAGTCTTAAAGATAAGGTGAGCGATTTCATCACCCCTCCATTAGCCCCACAAACCACACTCAAGTGAAGCCATAATATAAAATAAAGTAGACATTGCCCATTAGGACTTGGGCGCATTAGGAGAGTGATCTGGTCACAACTGTCATAACCTGATCGACGTCGCCCACTTTGTCGATAGTAGGAGAGATGAGATTTCTGGATCTTGGCTCACTTGCTGGACTATGTGGTCTTCGTCGTAAGGAGGTGAGGCATGTTGAGGCACGTCAGCTCGAAGTTAGGTGTCGTCTAGCTTAAGGACCCATAGCCAGCCAAAGTTAATTTGAGCCGTATTGGCTAGACTAAGCTTCTACCCTCACCCTCTACCCATGCTAGTTTTAGGGATTCTTCCCTTCTCCTCTGAGTCTTCTTCTTCTCACCTACTTCTACGTTCTACTCTCCTCCCCTTTACACTCTCTGTAAGCGTTTTTGGGTCGAGTCGAGTACTTTTTGCGAGCTTGGCCTCGTGGTGGTGAGAGTGGTCGACTCGAGAATTCTTTGTCGAGATGGATGGTTACATAGGTGACCATCCTTTCATTGTTAGGACCAGGACTATTCTCCCTAGTATTCTAGACCCATTTATCCTGGTGTGCCTCAGACAAACACCCCGTATGGTTGGGACCATCTTTATTGTGTGGCTGAGCAATCTTGAGATTGGGGTAATATGAGAGAGACACCGATTGCTAGACCACATTCTAGTTATGTCGGATCATATGCTGGTCAACAAAGTGAGATATTACAACAACCTTAGGCCTCTTTCATGTGTGCGGTAGACGACATGAGTGCATCGGTGGCTCAAGTAGTCGTACCGTGTGACTATTGTGGGTTGAGTGGTCACGTTATCGGGGAATGTCCTTATGTTCCCCAGAGCCTGAGTATGAGCATACCTTTCCCCAAATGTTCAATGTGACCTCTACGCATCCGCCTACAACCCAAGAGGGATTGATTCATAGGGAGACAGTACTGATTCAAATTTTTATACATCTAGTCAGTCTGAGGGACTTGGGGTTTCAATTCACAATCACTTGGTGGAGGATTCGATTCCAATTCAGAATAACATGGACCAGTTTTATTATGAGTCGGCACAGGATTGTGCCTTATCTATTTCTCCTGTGGCCCTTGATCCACATGGACTCTCCTGTGGTTGAGCAAGAGCTCCCTAGTACCCTTAATTTTATACGACCTGATGAGAGTTTGAGTTTGTGTTCATAAACATAACCATGAACTTCCCTTTGCGCTTCACGTTGGTGAGATCTTTTCTTTTTCATGCATAAATTCATGTAGTATCATGCTCACATTCATTGAGGACAATGCATGAAGTAACTGTGGTGAGGTGTTTTACGTGTGTACATAGTCAAGCCTTTCTCCTTTTGTTTTGTTTTCGTTTGTTTGTATTGTGAGGGTCATATTAGTATGTCGCATTTCATATCGATATATCTGCTTGCCATGATACTTGGGTGACTTGTCTTGTTTTGCTTGCCTAGTGCTTTAAATTTTCACATTTCTTTCAAAATCTTCATATGTTTGCGAAAGAAAATGTTTTGTGCGTTTTGCGTGTCATTAGCATGTGCAAAACCATTGAGAGGCAATCAAAAGAGACGCTCCAAAAATTGTCTTGAACATAATGCATTAGGAAATTTTGTACATCGGCTTTATGTCTTATCTAGTCTTAAGGATGCACTCCGGTTTTCCCTCGGGGGAGAGTAATAATAGGGTTTCGATACATAGATAAATAAAGAAGTCCACCCTGAACTTAGTGAGTCGAATAATTCGTGTCTGTTTGTATTAGCAAGTTTGTCGTGGTTCAGGACCTTTAAACTCCTGTTGTGAAACCTTAAGTCTAGAGGTTTTGGTTCCCATGTAGATAACAAATAATTAAGTGGTGTTCTCTCTTCTCGCACGGCTCCTACCACTCGGGAAATTAGGTCCGAGGGGATGTAGTGCATAGTGCTTTTGAGTCATGTGACTTGGGATGCACCAACCGAACTCCTGTTACACGGGTGGTAGGGATCGCCCTATGTGGAGATGTGGAGAAATGTGTACGTGATAGTGTAAGTCCTCATAAGCAATGATGCACGAAACATGACCTTGGGAGAATTACACACCAATTAGAAGAAGAAAAAAAAAGAACAAAAAGAAAAAGAAAAAAAGAAAAAAATGAAATGGTGATGCAAATAAGAACCTTCATGGACTTTACACTTTCTATCACTTGAGGCTGTTAGGTTGCCCTTATGTTTCACTTAAGTCCTTAACTAACTTGCATGAATGATTCATTAGGCTAGGTGTGGGTATCACTGTTCATATTTTGTGGGTATATCCGCTGAAAACCCTTAGGAGACACACTTTCTTACTTGGCGACAAGGGTGTTTAACAGCTTGTTGCACATGCTAAGTGCAACCGTGATTTCTACTAAAGTGAGTTAGGATTTCCCTATTTTCGTATGTTTTTCCTTTTTTTCATTTTTCCCTTTCTTTGTTTTGCTCAGGAGTAGCAAAAACTAGGTGCAAGGGTATTTGATTGACATCATATCATGCATATATTCATGTCTTATAGCCTCTATTTTGAACCTAAGCAATGCTACGTAATGGGTTTTATGTTTAAGTTTCAGGAATAAACATGTTTGAGAAGAACAGACACAAAAAGGACATGAACGCAAGATAAAGGATTGAATTGTAAGACTTATTGACTGATATGCAAGAGGAAAGGACCCAGATGTAAACCAAAAGGACCAATAAGCAAATCAAGAAATGCCACACCATCATGATGAGTATTTTGGCAATTAGATCCAGGCCTAAGCTCCAACAAACCACTCGGGTGCACCAACATGAAGAAATCCATCCACAAAAGTCTCCACCAAAGCACAACACGATCAAGCCAATCCAGACCGCCAATTGGTGTATTCCTTTCTTCAAATAAATTTGGTCCAAATATGTGTGAATGGATTGATAGGTTTTGCCACATCTTTAGACACTTCCTATGCATGAAGACACACATATGATACACACATACATGTATACATGCGTCATTCATCACTTCTCTTACCTCGTATATGTTCACACTCCACCCCTTGGGGGTTTTTATTCCTGAATTTTATCTTGCTTTCGATTTCTCTCACTTTCGATTTCTCTCATTTTCTTTTACCTTGTTTGATGCTTGCTAGTTAAGTGTAGTTTAGTGTAACCACATTTCTGCTCCCCTCTTCTCCCACTTGCCTTCGAAAGAACCAGAGTCTACACACCTCCCTGTGGATTGACCCGTATTTTCCACATCTTCACTGATAGTCGTGCAGTTGCGGTTTAAACTTAATTTCAATCATTCTCCAAACTGAGTCGCCATAAATTTAGCAACATGAACCTTCAACTTCTCGTGCTTCTCCTGCAGTGCATTTTAATATTATTCTACATATAATGAACTTGCAAAATAAACCTACGAATTTAAGTATACATCTACAATTAATTTGCACTGTGAAATCTTGGTCTGAAGATGGTCCATGTGAGAGCTGCTATGTCAACCACTCGAGGTCTTGCCTATCTTGTAGGCTCCAATACCAGCACCACGCATATGGTCTATCTTCTCTTTGCCCAAGACCCCTTCTAGCACCTCATTCTCGATCACCTCACGAGCTTTCAACGTAGAGCACTCTCCTTTCTCTTCAGATAGTGTCTGCTGTGTCAATTTTTGACAGACCAATTCTTGTATCTCAACCAAAAAAGATTTCCAAGACTTACAAATATTTTAAAGTTCAAAGTAACACTTAATTTGGACTTGTAAAAAGTTTAAACATACCATTTTCAGTTGAATTGTATAACACAGAGCCATCTTCTCAATTTTGGTGAGAGTTGTGCTGATTTGGTTTTCATCCATCTAATTATTTAATAAAAATTGAACAATGAGAAGTAATTAGGATGCAATAATAAAGATCGTGAAAAATCTATATATGTCTAATTATGTATTATAACCAAAAAATTAAAACAACTACATAACATTAAAACTTACATTAAGTTTTGCCTTGTTCGCAAAGGTTTTTGATCCCATCTTGTGGTTCATCTTCTTGTGGCCGCGATTGGTGCTATTCGTTAAGGAATTTTTCTACAATTAATGAAAATAATTTAAATTTAAAACGTGATATTATAAGTACAAAATGAAATGTTTAAAGACCAAAAATATAAATACCTTTGCATTTTAAGTGTTCCATTCATCACATTGAAGGACGAATTGGTCAGGATGAACCGGTGGATCACCTCTTGAGCTCAATTATGCAACACGTTCTTCATCAGTCTCTAAAGGCTTATAGTATCTCTCCTTTAACTAATATCGGTAATCTCTATTCGAACAATAGTGTCAAGCGTTTACGAAATTCCCCATATCGAAACGATCGTACGAATAACATATAAACATTTGTTGGTACATCACATTAACGTTCATGTATTAAATCTAAAAGAAATAAACTAAGATGTACCACAAGAAGATCCCACGAATCTACAAATGCTTCACGACTTTGATGTGGCATCTTAATATGTTGTGGCCAACTCAGGTTGCTTGGCTAACAAAGCCAATGTCGTGTTCAACTTCTGTCCACACGGTCGGACCGGGACGAAGTCATCATTCTATTGAACTTGAAACCAATGACCAGGAGAGGGAATAGATCAACCTATCTAGTTGGCCCTCGACCTCTCTTCGTAGATGGCTCAGGCTTAGTCATTTGTCCTACAAAACAAGAACATCATATTTATTAGATTTCCCTGAAATTAGATATTAATCTAAAATTTAACACAATGTTACCTTCAACGTCGTCGATAATACGTGCTCCAGAATGGCGACAACGACCACTGTTGTCTCCTAGTCTCCTATCAAGTTCACATCGAACCTCTACTGGTATACGCTCCACTTTATGAGGCCTAACCACTTCAATGATATCGTGATGTGGATCGAGTACTTGCAGTTCTTTTTAAACTATATTTGTCGCATGTCGGGTACGAATAATGCGCCTACGTGGAGGCATGAATGTATAACATATACAAAAAATGTTAACAAACATAAGAACATAATGAAAATAATAGATAACATGTAACATATACAAAAATTTCTAACAAACATGTACAAAAATTGTTAACAAACACAATTAATACATTACCTAATCACCAACGTAAGCTTGATGCATTACATACATTGCATCATATGTCGTTCATTTAGATTAACTTTATATCAATAAATGCTACTAAGGTATGTGTTTAGTCTTATTTACAAAATACAAGGACCTTAATGCAAATTACCCATATCTCGAGTATAAACGCGTGAAAGAGACTCATTTATGTCATAAAGACCAAGTTCAAGATTATCGGGGTTCAAATTGAAGTTCATCCAAGTATAAAAACATTCAAATACCTAATTACAAAAAGGCCAAGGACCTAAGCACAAAAGTAGTCAGAGACTTAATTGCAAGAATACGAGGACCCAACTGCAAATTACAAGTACCAAAGTAATATTTTGGAGAAGTTCTAAAGAAAAATCAATTTGGATCTCCAAATATATGAAGAAATAAACTCAGAGCTCAAAAGAAAGGAAAGAAATCAATCCAGACGCGCAAAAAATATTTAAATCATACCACAAACACACAGGAAAAATCCAGATCCAATCAGAGCTAAAATTGCGGCGATTTCGCCGCACATCACATACAACTTGCGGCGAAAACGCTGCACCCCTTGCGATCCGTGGCCCCAGATTTTGTCCAGTCGTGTCATGACGCGTGTACTTCCCTATTTCATACTTGGGTCCCTTGTATCGGCTATAAATAGCCCCGAAACGATGTTGTAGGGAGTTTTTAGTTTATTAATCCATGCTTTAGTAATAAAATTCTGTTGGTTTATTTTGTGTTTTTAGTTTTCTTTTGTAGTTTCTCTAGGACCCCTTCTCCTTCCCTCCATCCATGAGTTTCTAACTCTCTCCAAAGGGTGATGAGAAGAAGAATGATGTTATTATTTTAATTTCGTGTTAGTATATTTTGATTACTTGAGTTTATGTTGAATCATTTATCACGTAATGCTTTATAACTAATATGATTTATTATAAGTTTCAGATTTCTCTAAACAAAACCCGATATCTAAGCCCCCACCCGCTGGACTCTCATCCATATTTGCTTTATTCTTAGTTTGTTTTGTTGTTCTTGCTTTAGAAATTAAAAATCCAAAAATCTCAAACCAACTTTATTTCTCTCTCTTTCTTTCCTTAACTCGAAAATCACAAAAATAACAATATCTCTCCCTCCTTGTGTTCGACCCGTACTTGCCGCGTCTTCATTGACGCCGTGCACTTGCGGTATAAATTAAATTCTCATCAAGTTTTTGGCGCCGTTACCGGGCAGACGACGAAGATTTTGTTTATTTTTTGTGATTTCGATTCTATTATGTTTATCGTGTGCGCGATCTAACTATTTGGGTTTTCGTTTCAGGAGACAACAGAGTGCTCGGCGAAATCCGGGCACAGTTGGAGCAAGAAGGGCGGCGAAATCGCCGCATCCAAAGAAGAACTCGCGGCGGATCCGTCGCGCGACTGGAGCATCTGGGCTTCAAATTTTTTTGGGATTGTCTCCATCTCTGGGTGGACGCGTAGAGCAACTGGAAATTTTCGAGAGCGGGCGGTGAACCCGACTGAGCGTGCATAGGTAACATTTGTTGCCGTTTTCCTCGTAATATCTATTTTCGGAAAATTTCATTTTTATAGAACTGCACGTGTTAGTCTCAAATTCCATAATTGGCAATAATTCAACTCTGACCTAAAAATTGGCAAAATTAGAAGGACTTAGTGCATGCATCATATAGTGTTTTGTTTGCATTATTCTTGCTAAATTCTTGCTAGTTATTTTTTGTTGAAGAGTGCTGGAGGCAAGGTACGTGCGCGGTTTTTATCGATTGCATTTAAGTATATAATTTAGTTTGCATACAACCTTGCAATTGTCCCCCACTAAAGACCAATGTTTGACTATCTTTGCTAGATTTAAGTTAAACTATCTTAAGGGTAACTCCGTAGGAAAAGATACGGTGGGGATTTCATCACCCTTCCGTGGCCCACAAATCACAATCCTAAAGTGTCACCCAAGCCTTAAAATTAAAATCAATTAGACATTGGCCCTAAGGACTCGGACTCAATTAAGTAGAAGATTGGTTTGACTTGCTATGACTTGAAGCTGATCGAATTTAATTTGGTGTCTAGAAAGTGTTTTTGTGTTGACGTAAGTCTTCCAAGCGAAGTGGTTGTCTAATTGGCACCGACTCTGTCGGAAGCGCCCCCACTAGCTATACACTGCCTGGCCAATTTGGTTTGATTAGTGAGGGAGGTGAACCAAGCGAACCAATTCGACTCAACGAGTTAGGAGTCATCTAGATTTAAGCTACATTAGGTCTAGGATTGTTTGAACCGTGCTTGTTTAGGAAACTTCTGACCAACCCTCTCATCTATCTTTTAGAGTTAAGTTTCCCTTCTCATCTGAGTTTTCTTCTCTTCTCACCTCAATTCTCTAGATTAGGATTCCTTTCTCAGCTCCCCTTCTATTGTTTGTTTCCATTCTTGAGAAAAAGAATAAAAAAAAAGAATATAAAAAACAATTATAAAAAAAAGTAATTGATTCTTGAAATTGAATTTGAAATTTAAACTTCAAATTTGAATTCAAAAATTGATTCAAACCGGTGCACTCAGATTTGGGTTCGGGACTTGAGCAACCGACTCTCACGAGTTCATCTAGATTCCAGTCTAGAGCTTAGCCCCAATCCACCTGTTGCACCACCTCACCCGGATCCAATGGGTGAGAATGTAGTGGACCCGCCTAGGACTCTGAGGGATCGGTGCTACCCAACGATGGCTGCTCAGCCATCGTGCATCGTTATGCCCACCATACCAGGTCACGACTTCGAACTAAAGGTACAATGCATGAGTATGTTGCCCAAGTTCACCTCTAAGGAAGATCCATATCTCTTCCTTAGAGAATTTGAGGAAATCTGCTCCGTTATGCAATACCAGCATATCTCTGAGGAGGCAGTGCGTCTTAAATTCGTGCCTCTAGCACTGAAGGACGACGCTAAGAAATGGCTATATAGTCTAGCTGAAAGATCTATTAGGAGTTGGGCCGAGTTTGTTCAAGTGTTCTTAAAGAAATATTTCCCCAACCATAAGACTATTAGGATTAGGAATGAAATTGTTGCATTCGTTCAATCTGAGAACGAGCCATTATATTCCTATTTAGAAAGATTTATAAGTTTGTTGACCCAATGCCCTCATCATGGAATTCCAAGATGGCAATTTTGCAAAATTATTTATGAGGGATTGACACCTACATCTAGGGTTATGGTAGAATATGTAAGCCAAGGGAACTTCATATCCAAAAATGAGAATGATGCTTGGACTTTTCTTGAGGATTCAACCGAAAATAGTATGCAATGGGACAATGCTAGAGCACCGATTGACCCGAGTATTGGATCTAGAATAGCAAGTCAACCTAAATCAGGTGTCTTAGCTGTAGATGCTACTGTAGCTACTGAAGCAAAACTAGCTACCCTTATGCGTAGAATGGAAAGTCTAGAGCTAAAAACCCGACCCCTAGTGAATCAAGCCTCTTCTATCCCTTGCTCTAGATGTGGTCAGACTGGCCATATAATGGAGGATTGTGTGGACTTGGAACAAGTTAATGCCACATTTAACCATTCTAGAAATGACCCATACGCATCAACCTATAACCCAGGTTGGCGTAATCATCCCAATTTTTCATGGAGCCAACAAGGTCAACCTCCTAGACAACAACCAAACCCATATAACCAAAATAATACATCATCTGGGTTTAGTAACAATGGAGATTATGATGTTAGGTTGACAAGTTTGGAAAATATGGTTAAGACTTTTATGCAAACAACCACCCAATCCTTCCAAAGGCTAGAAACACAAGTCAGCCAACTAGCACAAATAGTAGGTGAAAGAAAAAAGGGTCAGTTTCCAAGACAACCTGAGGTGAATCCAAGATCTAATAATCAATATCAACTCTATCAACCACCTCTAGGAAGCAACAACCCTAGACCAGTTCAAATGGTTCATAAGGAGGGACCGTTCCAACAAATAAATGCAGTTGTTTCATTACGGTCCGGGAAACAAGTTGACAACAATGTGGTAAATCCTAGGGCTCCTAATCAATCTAGCTGTCAAGCACCCTCATGTGACCTGACCATTGAACCTGAAGTCCAATTTGAAAAGCCCAACCCACCTACTCAACGTGAACCTATAACTCAACCTGAGCGAGCCTATGTTCCTAAAGCCCCATTCCCCAATAGACGCAAGAAGAGCTCAAGTGCACAAATGGAGAAAATCTTGGATGTTTTTAAGCAAGTTAAGGTGAATATTCCACTCCTAGATATGATTCAACAAATACCTGCTTATGCTAAATTCTTAAAAGATTTGTTCACTAAAAAGAGAAAAACGAACGTACCAAAGAAGACATTCTTAACTGCAAACATATGCTCTATTCTGTCCAACACATCTCCTATAAAGTATAAGGACCCTGGGTGTCCCACAATTTCATGTGCGATAGGAGATACTTTTATCAAGAAAGCCCTTCTAGACCTTGGTTCTAGTGTTAACTTACTCCCGTTCTCGGTCTATGAGCAACTCAACCTTGGTCCACTAAAACCCTCTAAGACAACCCTTCAATTTGCTGATTTCTCTATTAAGAAACCAAGAGGTATAGTAGAGGATGTTTTGATTAAGGTTGGTTACTTCATTTACCCAGTAGATTTTGTCGTTCTAGACACTGAACCTGTTATAAATCCTAAGAGACAATTCCCTGTAATACTAGGCAGACTCTTTTTAGCCACTTCTGAAGCTTTGATAAATTGCTGAAATGGGCTCATGCAACTATCTTTTGGAAACTTAAAAGCTGAATTTAATATCTTTCATGTTGATGGTGAGCCAGAAATAGTATGCAATCAAAGTGATGTTGTGATGAGGTCGCGTATTTATAAGATTTCTGAATCAAATAAATCATCACAAAATCAAAAAGAAAGTGAGAAAAAGGGGAGTAATTCATCCACCCAACCACCATCACTCGAGCAAATAAGAGAACCAATACATGTGAGGGGTGTGGAATCTGTGCCTCAGGACTCTCAGTGCAACATGGGGAACAATTCAACTGGATACATGCACCAACATGGTGTCATTCAATCCAGTTCTGACTATGGTTGACTCTGAGCAAATTCAATCCCTCTACCGCAAGTTGACTCTGCTAATAAGTGCATTTGCTTTATCTTTGCATACATTGAGGACAATGCATGATTTAGGTGTAGGGGGTGTCTATCTATCTGTTTTATTTTTGTGGTTTAAAATTAAAAAAAAATCAATGTTCCATGACATAGCTTAAGATTGAACTACCAAAACCCGTGTACAAATTGCATTGAGTTTTTGTTCCTTATTATACAGTTCTGCTTGTAGAAACTATGACATAAATCTAAGTTCCAAAGAAATAACCCATTGGATGAATCAAATCTTTGAAGTGGTTGATAAAAAGCAGAGGTTGGGGAAAATATACCGGGAAGTGTGGACTTCTAATAGCAATTAAGCCTTGAGGAAAATAAAAGTAAAAATAAAGGAATAAAGTGAGGAAAGCACATTTTGCAAAATGATTACAAAAGCCCAAGCCTTCGAGTCACTGGTCCGTAGGGGTATCTTAAAACCCGGTAACTTGAGTCTGCCAGCTCGGGATTATCGACCAAACTCGCTACACGAATGCAAAAAGGGTAAAAGTGTCATAAAAGCAAATGTGTTGAATCACGGAAAAAAAGAAAAAATATACTCAAGGCCCAAAGTTAGAAGAATGATCCATGCCATGGTTGATCCAAATGATACTTCACCACCAGAGGAGGCGTGTAAAATAATTTAAGTGATAACATGTGTAGAAGGGTTAGTGGTGTGAATGTTGGAGGAACAAAGACCAAGTCAAATTTTTGTGAGTTAGATTTATATAATAAGCATGCATGAATTCTAAGTGAGATCTATAAGGGTGAGGTGGAGATATTGAGAGTTGTTAATGAAATGTTGAATTAAGACTTTGTGTGTGTGTCAACTGAAAACCCTCACGAGACAAAACTCGTTCTCTAAGGAAACTTAGGGGTTTAAAGGCTTGTTGCACATGCTAAGTGCAACCGTGATTCCTACGAAAGTGAGTTAGGATTTCCTTGTTTTCATTTTTCTTATATTTTGTTTTGCTAGGGACTTGCAAAATCTAGGTGTGGGGGTATTTGATGCATTGCATACATTGCATCATATGTCGTTCATTTATATCAATAAATGCTACTAAGGTATGTGTTTAGTCTTATTTACAGAATACAGGGACCTGAATGCAAATTACCCATATCCCGAGCATAAACGAGTGCAAGAGACTCATTTCTGTCATAAAGACCAAGTTCAAGATTGTCGGGGTTCAAATTAAAGTTCATCCAAGCATAAAAGCATTCAAAGACCTAATTACAAAAAGGCCAAGGACCTAAGCACAAAAGTAGTCAGGGACTTAATTGCAAGAATACGAGGACCCGACTGCAAATTACAAGTACCAAAATATTTTTTTGGAGAAGTTCTAAAGAAAAATCAATTTGGATCTCCAAATATATGAAGAAATAAACTCAAAGCTCAAAAGAAAGGAAAGAAATCAATCCAGAAGCGCAAAAGATATTTAAATCATACCACAAACACACAGGAAAAATCCGGATCCAATCAGAGCTAAAATTGTGGCGATTCCGCCGCACATCACATACAACCTGCGGCGAAAACGTCGCACCCCTTGCGATCCGTGGCCCCGGATTTTGTCCAGTCGTGTCATGACGCGTGTACTTCCCTATTTCATACTTGGGTCCCTTGTATCGGCTATAAATAGCGCCGAAACGATGTTGTAGGGAGTTTTTAGTTTATTATTCCATGCTTTAGTAATAAAATTCTGTTTGTTTATTTTGTGTTTTTAGTTTTCTTTTGTAGTTTCTCTAGGACCCCTTCTCCTTCCCTCCATCCATGAGTTTCTAACTCTCTCCAAAGGGTGGGGGTGACGGATTTAGGGTGATGAGAAGAAGAATGATGTTATTATTTTAATTTCATGTTAGTATATTTGATTACTTGAGTTTATGTTGAATCATTTATCATGTAATGCTTTATAACTAATATGATTTATTATAAGTTTCAGATTTGTCTAAACAATACCCGATATCTAAGCCTCCACCCGCTGGACTCTCATCCATATTTCCTTTATTCTTAGTTTGTTTTGTTGTTCTTGCTTTAGAAATTAAAAATCCAAAAAATCTCAAACCAAGTTTTTTTTCTCTCTTTCTTTCCTTAACTCGAAAATCACAAAAATAACAATATCTCTCTCTCCTTGTGTTCGACCCGTACTTGCCGCGTCTTCATTGACGTCGTGCATTTGCGGTATAAATTAAATTCTCATCAAAGCTCTAGGTTGATATTTCAATACAACATGCAATTTAGGTTGAATTGGATATTGAACCTAGAAGCATTGTTCCACGTGACATGCTAAGATGAATAGATCTTTCTCGTGCTTTGTTTGGGACATGTTGATGGAAGTAAATCAAATTTTATCAACTTGTATCTCATCTTTTCCTGACTTGTCAAACCATGTGCATTTAAAAAACACTATCTTCAACCTGGGACCGTAAGATAACTATCCAAAGTACCATAATATGTAATGACATCAAATATGGGATTCGATCCCTACTACTTGAATAACTAGATGTTTCGGATCAGGAATTAACAAAGGCATGACGAAATAAGGTTGTTTCATGCACAACCAAGGTGGTAGATTATAAGGCATCAATATCACTAGCCATGTATTGTGACTTGATGACATTGTACCAAATAGACTAAACCCATCATTTGCCAAACCCAACCTTATATGTCTTGGTTCTACAGCAAAATCTGGATAGGTTTTGTCTAAATGCTTTCATGCAAGCGCATTAGCAGGATGACGAAGAGAACCATCATCTTTTTGCTCTTCAGAATACCACCTCATGATTTTCACCACGTCCTTATTCTTGTACAACCTACGTAGTCTTTGGATCAATGGGAAATACCTCAACACTTTAACTAGAATTTTTTCCGGATTACACCTTCTTCGTCTACTCCTTGACAATCTCGACATCCTACATCGGTCACAAATCACTTTCTTTGCATCTTCTTTTGAGTACAACATGCAATCTTCACGACAAGCATCAATCTTCTTACAATTGAGCCCTAACTCTTTAACTACTTTGTTAGCTTCATAATATGATGATGGAATATTTCTGCCGCCATCTGGAATAGTTTCTTGAAGCAAAGCAAGAAGCATAGAGAACGACAAATCGGTCCAACTGTTCAAGATTTTCAATGAAATAAATAAACCAAAAACTACCACTTCATGAAATTCTTACACCTTGCATACAATGGTTCTTCAACGTCTTTTATAAGTTCCGAGAGACGATCCGGGTCACCAACAACTTCAGCTTCTTCCATTTTGTATTTGTCGTCCACAATATCTTCATAAGTACTACCGTCATCTTCCACATTAACTTCTTTGCCTCCACCATCTCCGTAAATGTCTTGCAACATTCCTTGCATGTCATCAAAAACATTTGAAGTTGAAGTGATGGATGGTTGAAATTTCCTATACCTTCCAGGTATGTTTTTCGCCATGACATACCTAAGTAGGATAATCCGACATAAAATCCTTAAGGAGAAGATGTTCACAAAATTGGTGTCGTTTAAGAAGTTCTTGATTTATGCAATTCTTGGATGGGCAAGGAATAAAACCACCCAATTTTTCCAAATTTGCACTTGCAAAATTCAAGAACTCATCCAACCCTTTTATGTATTCAAGTGTGAATCTATCATCAATCTGTAACCAAGATTTGTCTGTTACAATTGACATCCTATAGAAGTCACACCAAAGACCTATTATATCCAAGTATAACAAAATAATTGATTGACATCATTTCATGCTTATATTTATATCTTATATCCATTATCTTACACCTAAGCAATGCTACGTGACGAGTTTTATGTTTAGTTTTCAGGAATAAAGAGGTTTGAAGAGAAGAGCCATGAAAGGACCCAAAAGCAGGAAAAAGGACTTGATTGTGAGACTTGGGGACTAAGACGTAAGGGAGAAGGACCTGATCGTAAGACCGAAGAACCTAATAGCAAAACAGGAAACTCCACATCATCATGGGGAGTATTTTGGCAATTCGATTCGGGTCGGAGCTCCAACAAACCAAGTAGATGCATCCAAGATCAACAAATATACCAAGGAAAGCCCACAACCAAAGCCAACTTGATCTGGTCCTTATAGACCGCCAATTGGCGGTCTGGAACCGCCAATTGGCGGTCTGGATCATCCCAGATCCGTTAAGATTTCTCCTGGACTTGTATTAATGTTTGTTTAGGCTATTTTTGGTATTGGTTTAGTCCCACATCGGGGGATTGTCCCGGATTAACTTTTTCCATGCTTATAAATAGAACTCTTCACCTTCCATTGTATCGATCTCTCTCTTTGGTGGCCTTCTTCCCTACTAAGAGTGAAGCCTTGAAGCAAAACTCTGGTGGAGGAAGGGCTACTTGTAATTGAGTGAGTTAATAATAGATGTTTTCCTTTAATTGTGTTGTTTCTCTCTTAGTTTAATTTCCTTTCATATGCATGCTTGCTTGTTTGTTTTGTTTTATGCTTCTTTAATATTTCTTGCTTGATTATTATAGTTTCATTTCAGTATAATGCTTCATTTTGTTAGGGTAGTTAGTTTAAATATGTGTGAGTAGTTCCATCCTCATTTGGGGGTGGAGAAATATGTGATATAATCATGTAGTGTATTAAGTGTGTGTTATCATAATCCCTTGAGCTTTATATGATTTCGATAACCATCTAATGGGTCTCCAGTCTTATCTTTGATATGCTAATGCTCTTGAATGAAGCTTAGCTTATGCTTTGATTAGTGGACCTATTTTATGGGGAATGATAAGGTTAGGATATGGATGGAATTTATATTGGAGACACAAGTTGTAGTGTATGTACTCTTGTTGCCTTTACCTTAGTTAATGTCTTGTATGTTTTAATGATATAGTCTTATCTTAATTCATGTGGAGGCATAGTAGGGTCTAGTCTTTATACTTGAGTTCATTTAGCTTCATTCCACTTATTGTCTTGAATGTTTTAATGATGTAGTCTTATCTTAATTCATGTGGAGGCAAAGTTGAATGTTGTTTTATGATTTCATGCACTACAAGTTGTGAGGATCTTAATTGAACACACACACACACACACACATCTTTATATTCCCATTGTTTCTCTACCCCCTTTGGGGTTTAGTTTTATTGCTTATCTTTCATTTCCTCTTGCATTCTAGTTTAGTTTGTGTAATCAATCTTTCTCTACTTCTTTTACCTCTCGCCTTCAAACAAACCAATTGTCGACACACCACCCAGTGGACGACCCGTATTTGCCACCGCTTCAACATGGCCGTGCACTTGCGGTTAATATAAAACGATCAATCAAGTTTTTGGCACCGTTGCCGGGGAGGTGCTCTGTCCAGACGTTGGTTTGGACGATTCGAGGGGTTTTTAATTTTTTGTTTCTAGTTTTCCTTAGTTTCAAGGAACCATCAGATCAAGGGGAGGCTACTGGACAAGTTTGTGGAACGGAAGCTCTAAAAGGACCGCGAATCAGCGGTTGGAGACTACCAATTGGCGGCCTGGTGAGGGTTTCGTGCTTCCAAATTTTTTCTGGTAGTTAAGTCTGTAATTTGTGTTATCTGGGAGCCCTATTTTGCATGTTGGGACTTCTCGTTTGCTCCCAGATCATTAATCACTCCCCCATAAATCAACTTGGCCCTAAAATTCAAAGCAAAAGACTAGACGTTCTTACTTGTTTAGGTCATGCATCATGTATTGACTTAGGCATATAGTTGTCATTTCTTTTAGCTTTATTTTCAGTTGTTCAGCGCTGGCGTGAGGTACGCAATTTCTTACACTCATTCATGCATCTCGTATGCCCATGCATTAGTTAGTAGGAATTGCATCAGGACAAGAGTGAGCGAGCGTTTGATTGGAGCGATTGATTGCTAGATTTAGGATCAAAACATTATTAAGGAGGGGATGTCCCATAAAAGATAAGGTGGGGGATTTCATCACCCTTTCCTTGGCCCCAAAAATCACTCTTAATCCAGCCTTAACTAAAAGCAAGTAGACATTGACCCTAAGGATTGCAGACGCACTAGGAGAGTAATGTAGTTGAGACCGTCATGACCTGATCGGCGTTGCCTACCTTGTCGATAGTAGGAGGTACTGGATCTCCGGGTCTGGTATCACTCGCTGGGCATTGTGGTCCTCGTTGTAGGGAGGTGAGGCGTGTTGAGGCTAGAGACCTCGAAGTTAGGCGTCGTCTAGCCTAAGGACCCATAACCTTAAGTTGTTTGAGCCGTGCTTGCTAGTTAGGCTTCTACCTGATCCTACTACCCACGTTAGATCTAAGGATTCCTCCCTCCTCATCTTAGTCCTCTCCTCATCTATTCTCTACGTAGAGTCTCCTCCTCTTGTACACCTTCTGTTGTGTGTTAGTTTAGAGTCGAGTCGAGCATTTTATGCGAGGTTGGGCTCGTTCTGGTGAGAGCGCTCGACTAGAGACTGCATATTTCTGAGATGGACGGTCTTGGTGATCGACCATCTCTGCCTCGTGCTCCTTTGGAGCATGAAGCCGAGTCGTCTCGCGGTGACGGGGGAGAACGGGTTCCATACATGGAATACGTCGGTCCGCTTCCGCCACCACGTAGACCTCCTTCTCCTCCTCCTCTGACTCGAGAGGAAGGGAGATTCGGTCAGGATGGAGTTCTTGGTGCACCACCACCTTTAGCTCGACATGATAGACCGATGACTTTGTGGGAGCGGACCCATCCTGTTCGGGCCGCGCAGCCTTCTTGCATAGTTGTTCCCTCCTGCTCGCGGGAACAACTATGAGTTGAAACCTCAAAATGTGAGCATGCTTCCAACCTTTACTGCCAATAAGGAGGATCCGTATATCATTATATGCGAATTCGAGGATGTATGCTCCATGTTCAAGCTTCAACAGCTTGACGATGATTCAGTCCGGTTGAGGATGATTTTTTCGCATTGAAGGATAATGCGAAGAAATGGATGTATAACCTCCCAGCGATCTCGATTCGGTCATGGGATGACTTTGTGACTGTCTTTCTGAAGAGATTTTTCCCTCAAAGGAAGACTCAACAGATACGGCACCAGATACATCAAATGTATCAGACCGAGACCGAATCGTTTCATGGTTTCTTTGAGAGGTTCAAGGACCTTCTCCAGCAGTGCCCTCATCATGGATTTGAGTTATGGCAGCTGTGCCAAATTGTTTATGAGGGCATCAACTACAACACCCGCACATTGTTGGAGTCGATGTGTCAGGGTGACTTCCAAATGAAACCCATCGAGGAGGCATGAGATACTTTCGAGTCCATGGCCAAACGTACCTTCGAGTGGGATACCATGAGAGAGCCACCAGCCGCTAGGTCTTCTGGTCGAGCTGGATCTTATCAAGTTGAGTCATCGATCGCGTCTGAGGCGAAAATGGTTGCTCTCATGCGTAGGATTGAGAGTTTAGAGTTGGACCGAGCTCCTGTAGCTCAGGTCGCTACTCCCGGGTGTGGTAGGTGTGGACTTACGGGCCATGATGACTTGGAATGTGCTTACGCTCCAAGGGATACTGAGCATGCTAATGCGATGTATCAACAGAGGCCCCGTAACGACCCGTATAGTCACTCCTACAACCCGGGATGGCGTAACCATCCTAACTTCTCTTGGGGGTCTAGTGGGGGTCACGGTCAGAGCTCGCACGCTCAATCTCAACCTCCAACTTATCAACCTCCACGCCCATCGGCGACCTAACAACCCCCACATCAAAGGTCTCAGCACCAAAATTACCAACCTGCTCATGCCTCATCGTCGGGTTATTCCAACCAGACTCCACCACCCCAGCGGGTTGACCCTAAGGACCCTTCTTGTGATCTGACCCTTCAAGCGTTGCAAACTACAGTCAAGGCTTTGGAAATGCAAGTTAGCCAGTTGGCTCATCAATTCCATAAACGCGAGAAGGGTCAGTTCCCGAGTCAACCTGTGGTAAATCCCAGGGGTCAGCCTGCTCATGGTAGGCAGAATGTACACAATGTTGAAAGTGACCCTTCCCAACATGCCAATGTTGTCCATACATTGAGATCGGGAAGGGTTGTTGACAACAATGTGGAAATGCCGGAAGCCAACCCTGTTGGCGAGACTTCCGAGGAGAGTCTTGAGCCTGTCAAGGAACCTAATTCTGAGACTCCTCCTCGTGATTCTTATGTCCCCAAGGCACCATTCCCTCATCGGTTGACTAAAAAATGTGATGAGCATTGGGACAAGATCGTTGAGGTACTTAGGCAAGTAAAGGTGAACATCCCGTTGTTGGACGTTGTTCAACAAATGCCACCGTATGCCAAGTTTCTCAAGGACCTTTGCACCACCAAGAGAAAAACAAATGTGCCCAAAAAGGCCTTTTTGGCCGCCAATGTGAGCTCCATATTGACACAGCCCATGCAAGTCAAATACAAGGACCCAGGTTGTCCAACTGTCTCTTGCATAATTGGGAATGTGACAATCTCTCAAGCTTTATTGGATTTGGGGGCATCTGTGAATCTCCTGCCTTACTCTGTCTATGTCAACCTTGGAATTGGCGATCTTAAACCAACGAGCACAACCCTCCAGTTGGCTGACAGATCCGTCAAGATTCCACGAGGGAGTGTGGAGGATGTCCTTATCAAAGTGGGTGAGTTCGTATTTCCAGTTGATTTCATCATCTTGGATACCGAACCTGTGTCCAACCCACAAGGACAAATTCATGTGATCCTTGGGAGGCCATTTCTTGCGACATCTAATGCTTTGATCAATTGTCGTAATTGCTTGATGAGGTTGTCTTTTGGAAACCACACGGCGGATTTCAACATCTTCACTCTTGGTAAGCTACCCGGGCTCTTCGACGACACTGTCGGAGCCAATTTCATCCAGGACACGGATGAGCCCGAGTCATTAGGCATGTTCAACTCACATCGACATATTATTGAGGTGCCTAATGACCAGGTTGCGAGTGAAGAGGATCTTGAGGAATCCGCCATCATTTCTCGGGACGAGGAGGCACATCTGGGTGCTTTCTCCTCTTACCCCGTGGCCCTTGAGGTACTTGAAAGTAACTATGAATCTGACAAGGACCCACCTCTAGTCGAGCTTAAACCGCTCCCCGATAACCTAAAGTACATCTTTTTAGGGGATAATGAGACCTTACCACTCATTATTGCTTCTGATCTTGCACAAGATCAAGAGATTGCCCTCAAAAGAGTGCTCTTTGAAAACAAAGAGGCAATCGGGTGGTCCTTGAAGGATATCAAGGGAATTAGCCCTGGTATTGTTCAGCATCGGATCCACATGGAAGAGGATTCTAGGCCCCGCAGGGACCCACAACTGAGATTGAATCCTGTACTAAAAGAAGCCGTCCGAAAGGAGGTTCTTAAGTGGTTGGATCATGGCATAATCTATCCTATCTCTGATAGTTCGTGGGTGAGTCCTGTCCATGTGGTTCCCAAGAAGTCAGGCGTGACGGTTGTGGAGAATGAGCATAATGAGCTTATCCCGACACGCCTGCAAACTGGCTGGCGAGTTTGCGTTGATTATCGCAAGCTCAATGCGGCAACGCAGAAAGATCATTTCCCGTTGCCATTCATTGATCAGATGTTGGAAAGGTTGGCCGGACATGAGTATTATTATTTTCTTGATGGATACTCCGGTTACAACCAAATTCCCATCGCCCCCGAGGATCAAGAGAAAACCACATCTACTTGTCCCTTTGGCACGTTTACCTACCATTGCATGCCCTTTGGGTTATGTAATGCGCCGGCAACGTTTCAAAGGTGTATGATCAGGATCTTCTTCGATATGGTTGAGCGTTTCCTTGAGATCTTCATGGACGACTTTTCCATATTTGGCGCTTCCTTTGATGAGTGCCTTCATCACTTGAGCCTTGTCCTCAAGCGATGCCGTGAGAAGAACCTCGCTCTCAATTGGGAGAAATGTCACTTCATGGTGAAGCGAGGGATTGTACTTGGACATGTAGTCTCAAGTAGGGGAATTGAGGTCGATCCCGCCAAAGTGGGTCTTATTGCTAATCTCCCACCGCCACGTAATGTGAAGGATATCCACGGCTTTTTGGGGCATGCTGGATTCTATCGGCGGTTCATTCGGGATTTTAGCAAAATTGCTCGCCCTCTCACCGCCTTGTTGGCAAGGATGCCATTTTTGAGTTCACACCGGATTGCCACCATGCCTTTTTGACCTTGAAGAAAGAGTTGACTTCAGCTCCCATTATTAGGCACCGGTGTGGACTGAACCCTTTGAGTTAATGTGTGATGCATCTGACTTCGCTGTGGGAGCAGTGCTTGGGCAACGATTGGACAAATTGCCTCATGTGATCTGCTATGCCAGTAGAACACTCAATGATGTCCAATTGAACTACATTGTGACCGAGAAGGAATTCTTAGCGATCATATTTGCTTTGGAGAAATTCCGGTCGTACTTGATTCGCTCCCACGTGATTATCTATTCTGATCACACAGCCATCAAGCACCTCATGGCGAAGAAAGATACAAAATCCCGACTCTTGAGATGGATCTTGTTGTTACAAGAATTCGATCTCGAGATTCGGGACAAAAAAGGGTGTGAAAACGTTGTAGCTAACCACTTGTCTCGTCTAGAGACAACCAACCCACATGACCAAATCATTGATGACAAATTTCCTGACGAGCAGTTGTTCACGATCAAAGATAACCCTTGGTTTGCCGACATCGTGAACTACCTCGTGACCGAGCAACTTCCTGTGGGTTGGTCAAAATCTGACCAATCCAAATTTAGATCTTATGTCAGATTCTTTGACTAGGATGACCCCTACCTATTCAATTACTGCTCTGACCAAATTTTCAGGCGGTGCGTCCCAGATATCGAGTTCCAAAGTGTTCTCCATTTCTGCCATTCCAAGGCATGTGGAGGACACTTTGGAGCAAAGAAAACTGCTGCCAAGGTGCTCCAATCTGGATTCTACTGGCCCTCTCTTTTCAAGGATGCTTACGACTTTTGGAAGCAATGTGATAGGTGCCAACGCCTTGGCAGGATTGGTCGACGTGACATGATGCCTTTGCAAAATGTCCTTGTTGTCGACATCTTCGATGTATGGGCATCGATTTCATGGGTCCGTTCCCGAACTCGTTCGGGAATGTTTACATTCTGGTGGCCGTTGACTATGTGTCTAAGTGGGTTGAGGCGATACCCACAAAGACCAATGACAACAAGGTGGTCACCAAATTCTTGCAGGTCATTTTTGCGCGATTTGGTACTCCTCGTACCATAATCAGCGATAGGGGTACCCATTTCTGTAATCGCTCCTTTGAAGTGCTTATGAGGAAATATTCGATCACCCACAAGCTTGCGACCCCATACCATCCGCAAACTAGTGGGCAGGTCGATATCTCTAACCGTCAATTAAAGCAAATTCTTGAGAAGACGGTTAGTTTCTCGAGGAAGGATTGGTCAACTAAGTTGAATGACGCATTGTGGGCCTTCCGCACCGTGTACAAGACCAATTTGGGTATGTCCCCATATCGGGTAGTGTACGGCAAGGCTTGCCACCTACCCGTCGAGCTTGAGCATCGTGCTTTCTGGGCGATCAAGAACCCGAATATGGATCTTGATAAAGTAGGAGTACAACGTAAGCTCGACATTGTAGAATTAGAAGATCTACGCAATGATGCGTACGAGAATGCCAAAATTCATAAGTCCCGAGCCAAGATGTTTCACGATCGCATCATTATTCGAAAGGTCTTTACGGCCGGGCAGAAGGTGTTGCTCTACAATTCCCGGCTTCATCTGTTTGCGGGTAAGCTCCGCAGTCGTTGGTCTGTCCTGTTTGTTGTCCAAACCGTCTACCCTCATGGAGCGGTTGACATCTTGAACCCAGGGAATGGGGACGTGTTCAAAGTTAATGAACAACGCCTCAAACCCTACTTGGAGGGGGCACCAGCCGAAGTCGAGGAGGTCATGTTCCTTCATGAATCTCCCTCTCACTCAACCATTCATGCTCCTGCATGAGTGGTTGAGCTTTCATGTTTGTTTGTTTTAAAAAAAGAAAAAAAGAAGACTCCTTCAGTGAGCATCGTTTGTTGTGGGCCCCAACCCTTGAGTATTTGTGCCCCAATTCTTTCACGTATTTGTATCCCTTCCTTAGCATCTCACAGGTTTTGAGGGAATTTGGGTTGTGTCCATCAACATAGCGCGAAACTTCCCGGGGTACTTCACGTTGGTGAGATCTATTCTTTTTCATGCATAAATCCATGTAGTATCTTGCTCACATTCATTGAGGGCAATGCATGAAGTAGGTGTGGGGGGTGTTTTACGTGTGTACATAGTTGAGTCTTTTTTCTTTGATTTTATTTTCTTTTGTGTTCATTATTAGGGTCATGTTAGTGAGCTGCATTTAATATCGATATATCTTCTTGCCATGATCCTTGGGCGACTTGTCTTCTTTTGCTTTCCTAGTGCTTTAAAATTTTCACATTTCTTTCAAAATCTTCATGTGTTTGCGAAAGAAAATGTTTTGTGGGTTTTGCGGGTGTTTGGCATGTGCAAAACCGTTGAGAGGCAAAGTAAAAAGAAAATCCCTAAAATTGTCTTGAAATTGATGCATTAGGATATCTAGTACAGTGGCTTTAGGATTTATCGAGTTGTTAGGATGCACCCCAGTTTTCCTTTGGGGGTGAGTAATCATAGGGTTTCAGTGCTTAAACATTTAATGAAGTACACCTTGAACCTAGTGAGTCAGTAATTCGTGTCTGTTAACTTAAGGAAGTTTGTTGTAGTCAAGGGCCCTCTTAGTCTTGTTGTGAGACATTAGTGTGGGGGTTTTGGTTCATGTGTAGATAAGAAATAAGTGAGTCGGTGTTCTCTCTTCTCGCACGGCTCCTATCACTCGGGAAAGTAGGTCTGAGGGGACTTTGTGCCTGGTGCTTTCGAGTCATCTGACTTGGGATGCGCCGACCGAACTCCCGTTACACGGGTGGTAGGGATTGCCCGATGTGGAGATTTGGGGAAAGGTGTGTTGGCTTTTTGGCCTTAATCTAGGTTTTGATGATTTAATTAACCTAATCTTAATTATGATGATGTAAGTAGCACACATATTGCATTGCATATATATTGCATGTGCTAACCTCTACAGGTGATCAAGACTCATGGAAGGAAGGAAATCAAGTCAAGATTTGTAATAAAGCTAAATGAAGACTTGTAATCTTGATTTTATTTTGAGTCTTAGGAACATGTGTAAATTGAGCATACAAGAGTTAAAAACCAATCACATACACAATAGGTTCCCTATAGAAGTCACACACGAAATTTCACATTATTTGGACTTCATTAGATCACCCAAACCTTAGTCGGAAATCACTTATAAACTTAAACCCAGATTTCCTGTGTGAACCGGTCGACCGAACCAGTTCTCAGTTCGACCGGTTTATAACAGACTCTCTACAGTGATTTTACCGAACTCTACCGGTCGACCGGTTCTACCTTTTCGGTCGACCGATCCCGGATTTTAATATGACCGTTTGTCTTGTCGTATTCCTATAACGGTCGTATTCGTATAAAACAAACTTAACCCCAAAATACATTCGGTAACCGGTCGAACGACGACCTTGTTTCGGTCGACCGGTTGAACATTTCTTCAAGAAACAAAATTCCCTGCTATCGGTCGACTCATTCTTCGTTCGACCGTTGCACCTTTATCTCAACCGAATCCCCTGAACGGTCGACCGCCCCATACTTTGGTTCGACCGTTTAACTTAAGTAGAGTTAAGTTCTAGCTCGTTTGTCCGACCGAATATTCTTTTGTTCGACCGTTCTCTTTGAAATCATGTTAACGGTCGACCGGTTTACTAGTTTCGGTCGACCGGTTCTGGACAGATTTGCAGTCCGATTTTCTGCTTTGTGTATCTTGCACAAAACCCAATCAAATCTATCCCCAACGGCTAGAATACCTTAGGAGCTTATAAATAGAGGATCAAGACTTGTTGTTAACACAACTCTCCAACTCCAATTGTCCCAATACATTAGAGAGAAACCTCAATCCTCAAAGCTCCCAATTCTACACTCTTTAAGCCTAAACTTCACACATTTGATCATATACTCATCCTACTCAAAGTGTGCTCAATTAGAAAGTGTTGTTCCACTCAAGTTCTCAATTGTTGTAAAAGGAAGCAAGGACTTCGGTGACACTTTAGGATTGTGATTTGTGGGCCACGGAAGGGTGATGAAATCCCCACTGTATCTTTTCCTACGGAGATGCCCTTAAGATAGTTTAACTTAAATCTAGCAAAGATAGTCAAACATTGGTCTTTAATTGGGGGGCAATTGCAAGGTTGTATGCAAACTAGATTATATGCTTTAATGCAATCGATAAAAATAGTGCACGTACCTTGCCTCCAGCACTCTTCAACAAGAACTAATTTGCAAGAATTTAGCAAGAAGAATGCAAACAAAACACTAAATGATGCATGCACTAAATCCTTCTAATTTTGCCAATTTTTAGGTCAGAGTTGAATTATTGCCAATTATGAAATTTGAACCTAACACGTGCAGTTCTAAAAAGGAAATTTTCCGAAACTAGAAATTACGAGGAAAAAGGCAACAAAGGTTACCTACGCACGCTCAGTCGGGTTCGCCGCCCGCTCTCGAAAATTTTACATGTAGTGTGCGGCGGAATCGCCGCACATTTAACTCTGAATTAATCCGAATTTTTCCTGTGTGTTTATGGTATGATTTAGAAGTCCTTTGCGCGTCCCGATTGATTTCTTTCCTTTCTTTTGAGCTCCGAATTTATTTCTTCATATATTTGGAGATCCAAATTGATTTTTCTTTAAAACTTCTCCAAAATAATATTTCGGTACTTTAATTTGCAGTCGGTTCCTCGGCTATTGGCAATTACGTCCCTGGCTACCTTTGTGCTCAAGTCCTTAGCCTTTTAGTAATTAAGTCCTTGAATGCTTTTATGCTTGGATGGACTTCCATTTGAATCCCGATAATCTTGAACTTGATCTTTATGATAGAAATGAGTCTCTTGCACGCGTTTATGCTCGGGCTATGGGTAATTTGCATTCAGGTCCCTGTATTATGTAAATAAGACTAAACACATACCTTAGTAGCATTTATTGATATAAAATTAATCTAAATGAGAGACATATGATGCAATGTATGCAATGCATCAATGGTGAAAGTTATGAGGTTGAGATTGAGCATGTGAGCTCTGAACTTGACCTCCATTACCCCCTAAGAGAAGTTAGGGTGGTTACACCATCCTAGGTTATAAATGTTGTTGTATGGGTCATTATGAGGTTGGTGTTGATACATAGCATTTGCATGCACAACCTCGTGGGAAGCGTATGCACACTCCATGTCCATGTGTTCCTTCAGACCACACTTACTACAAGAGGGGTTGGCGACCTAAGCTACAGGAGCTCCGTCCACCTTTAGACTCTCTAACCTATGCATTATAGCAACCATTTTTGCATCAAATACAATAGTTGAATATACTTGGTAAGCTCCAACTCGACCTGCAGATCTCATGGTCGGTGGTTCTCTCATGTTATCCCAGTCAAGCGTTCGTTCAACCATACTTTCAAAGGTTTGCAATGCTATATCAATTGGTTTCATTTGAAAGTCACCCTGAGACATGGACTCCAACAATCTGGAGGTGTTGTAATTCATACCCTCATAAACAATCTGGCAAAGCTACCAGAGCTCAAGTCCATGATGAGGGCACTGCCGGAGGAGATCTTTAAATTTCTCTAAGAATGAATTAAACGATTCGGTCTCAGTCTGATATGGCTGGAGTATCTGGTGCCAAAACTGTTGAGTCTTGCTGTGAGGAAAGAACACTTTCAGAAAAACGGTCACTAATTCCTCCCAAGACCCGAGTTTGCTGGAAGGTTTTACATCCATTTCTTCACTTTATCCTTTAATGTGAAAGACATCATCCTTAATCATATTGAATCCTCGTCAAGTTGTTGCATCTTAAACACAGAGCATACTCCCTTGAATTTACGTATAAAGATATACAGATTCTCCTTATTAGTAGTGAAAGCAGGAAGCATACTCACATATTGAGGTTTCAGTTCATAGTTCTTCCAGCGGGCAGGCGGGCGAAATATGCAAGAAGGTTGTGCGCAACGCATAAGATGGGTCCGCTCCCACAACGTCAATGGTCGCTCCTGTCTAGGTACTAGAGGTGGTACACCCCTACCTAAATCCTGACTAAAACCCTCCTCCTCCGAGGAGGTCGTGAAGTAAACTCCATAAGCAGGTGACCGAACCAACTAGGTTATGGAATCCCAAAAGAAGAAACCTCGTGCTCAATTAGAGCTCGAGGCGGAGATGGAGGATCCACCTGATGGTAGTGAGATTAGGTAGAAGCCTAAGCTAGAAGACCAATAAAAGTAGATGAGAAGATGACTTAGATGAGAAGAAGCCCTAAGAACTAAAGTGGGTAGTGAGATTAGGTAGAAGCCTATGCCAGCAAACACGACTCAAACAAACCTAAGGATGACAATAGGTCCTTAGGCTAGACAACGCCTAATGTCTCGCCTCCCTCGGTCGTAGGTCATAGAGCTGAATGAGAAAGTCGAGACCCAGAGGTCCCAAAAAGGTTTCAATGCAAATAAGAAAACAACGACATTCAGGCCATGTCGTCAAGTGTGAGATTGTCTCCTAAGTGTGCCCGAAGTCCTTAGGGGCGACGTCTACTTGATTTTAATTTGGGCTTCTTATTAGTGTCATTTTTGGAGAAAAGGAAGGGGTGATGAAATTTCCAACTTTATCTTGTATGGGACGACCCTCCTTAGTAAAGTTTTTGAGTCGTAAATCTAACAATCAACTCTTCAAACAAACGCTCACCTTACATTTGTCCCGATGCACCTCACTAACTAATGCATGCTTTAACCATGCATGAATGGAAGAATGCACATACCTAACACCAGCAATCGACAACCAAAAAGTAAGGAAAAAATGACGAATGCGTGCAAGGTCTACAAATAATGCATAACCTATATGGCAATCAATCTAGTGTTTTGCTTTGCGTTTTATAGGCTAAGTTGTCTTAAAGCGGGGCTCATGCCAATTTTATAGATTATGTTAATAGTCTGAAGCATGTAATGTGTGAGTAAGAAGATAATAACATACTGAAGCAAAGCAGGAAGCATTTACTGAAAATTGATAGTCAAATTGCACACCTGATCCGCCAATGGTGGATGAAAATCCTCTACTGGCAGATTGAGTTGCATTTCTGGTCAATGCTCTCC
Organism: Triglochin maritima; assembly: GCA_963682175.1. Lineage (NCBI taxonomy): Eukaryota > Viridiplantae > Streptophyta > Magnoliopsida > Alismatales > Juncaginaceae > Triglochin > Triglochin maritima. Next base: position 24,406,031 of record OY821774.1, on the reverse strand, counting down.
AGATCTGTCTCTTCTCCTACCACCCTAATCCCCTGCATATCAATCAAACAAAAAGTAAAAATAAGAAAAAATGAAAGAAAATCCCACCCAAATGGTTGATGCGACAAACAAAACTTAGTCCCAGCAGCAACGCCAAACACATGTTGGGTATTTTAAGTTCAAAACCGCAAGTGAACAACCACATTAAAGCAATGACAAGTATGGGTCGTGTCCACGAGGAGTGAGTGCAGGTCATCGTAGACCATACTCAAGTGGGGGAAGGAAATAAAGATGTAGAGTACCTAAACTAACTAACTAGAGAGACGCGAATGCTAAAGTAAACCTAAGATGATTAGTCTCGTAGGGGGTAGAGAATACATGCAAAAGTGTAGATGTATGATACATGAGTCTTCACAATTAGGCCCTAATGACATGCATATAATAGAAATATATAAAGACCAAATCACAAGTGTGGTTCTACATGAATTAAGTTTATCATCATCATAATAGGAGTCAAACGGATTTGGAGGATCAGCCAATAGCGGATAAAAATCCATCGATGGTGGATCCAATTGCCCTAATTTGTATGGAATTTCTTCTCGAGCGGGTTATGCTTTCTTAGTTTACGTGTGGTTGAGCTCTGGTCCATTTGTCTCGAGCTGATTTGGTCTTGAGTGTAGAATTACTCCTCAGGTTCATGACATTATGGCATTTTGTGACAATATTTTTTCTTTACAAGTAGGTCCCTCTAGATTTTCACTTGGATCCTTTTTGATTTTCAATGGAGTCCTTGGGCATTACAAATAGGTCCAGAAACCTTCGAAATCAGTCAATTCTTCTTATATTTAGGTCATTTTTATTTTCTTTCTCTACTTTATTATTTAAACATTGAAATACAAAAAAATAAATCCGAGTAGCACAAATATGTGCTAAAATAAAATATATGTGGCATGCATGCATCATATGATATGCTACTAATGACACAACGTAATAGTGCACAAGAGGAGATGCAAGTGTGCAATTGGTCTATGATACCAGTTTTGACATTATATTTGGTTAACATGTGGTTTTAGTGACCGACAAGATATATAATTTCTTACGTACTAAGTGATAAGATTGAATTTTAAAATGAAAACATGAAATCGTTGTTGCTGTAAAACGATTGGAGTGCAGTAACATTAATTTTTGTAGGCAGCTATGATAAGGTAGGCAGTGCAACGGTAGATGATCAAAACATTAAAGAGTACAGCTAACAAACGTCACTATTCACGTGTTCGTCGTTATAAACGTGAGAAAAAAATTAATTCAGCACCTCTTGTCTTTACAGTTACTTGATTCGTTTGTATTCTTATAAAACCCATGTATACCTGAAGCATGAATTTATTTGTGGTATAGAGTTTTGGTAACTAAATTGTTCCCGTATTGGAAGGAGACATGAATTATTTATTAGACTTTATTTACATGGCTTCACCTTCTTACACTTTAATGACGCATTTCTTTCCGAAATATGCTTTTGAAAAAATAACTGGCCTTTGCGAAGCACACCATCATAAACAAACTTTTACTTAAAAAAAACATACTTTTGTGTTGATGGTTCCGAAATTCTTCCGATTCTGTCAGCTGCTTTAGCCACCAGGTTATATTTTGATCGAGTTTTCAAACTCAAAATGAACTCAAATTAAAATTTCAAGTTTGTTTTAAAAGATCCAAACCCAATCATATTTTGCTATGAGTTTGGCCTATTCTGAATTGAGCTTAGTCAATGTGTTTTTTTCCCGTTACGATTTCAATTGCATATACAGTTATATTAATACAACGTATATTAAACCAAAATCGAATCAAACTTACCCAATCTCAACGAATAGGGAATCTTTTGTGAGTTGATAGGGATGTTAGCTGGTGTACATAAAGGGGTGGAAAAGGTTGTGCGTTGGTTGGATTATATTTTGCTCTTGCAATTTGGGTTTCGTTGGGTAGAAATGTGGTTTCCTTATATTGGAATGAAGAAGGGGGTAGGCCGTCAAATTCGTCAAAGTGGTAACTTTGTAATGAAACAAGATGGCAGGGAGTAAGGTGGAGTAGAATGGGTGGGTCATTGTAGGGGGTTGTGGTGGAGGAATGGGTAGTCTCACAGATGAACAGTGATTGACATCATTTCATGCATTCATTTATGTGTTCTATCCTTTGTTTTTAGCCTAAGAAATACTACGTAACGAGTTTAATGTTTAAGTTTCAGGAATAAACAAGTTTGAGAAAAAGAGACTAAAAAGGACTTAAAAGCAAGAAAAAAGACTAAGTTGCAAGATTCATGGACTGAGGTGCAAGAGACAAGGATCTGGATGTAAAACCAAAAGGACTAATGAGGAAATAAAGAAGCTCCACACATTATGAAGAGTATTTTGACAATTAGATCCGGACCCAAACATCAACAACCCAATCGGGTTCATAAAACATCAAGAAATCAAGCCAGAAACCAACCACCGAAATCCTGACTCCATCAAATCTATCTGGACCGCCAATTGGCGGTCCAAATTGGTCCAAAGGTTTCATTGTTGAGTTGGGTCGTGTATTATGCGTTTAGTCCCATACCGAGGGATTGTCCGCGGTTACATTTTTTCATGCTTATAAATAGAACTATTCCTCTCCTTTTGTATTCACCAATTACTTGGTGGCATTCTCTCTACTTGGAGTAAGCCTTGGAGTAAAAACTCAAGGTGGAGAAGAATACTACTAATAATGTAAGTCATTTAATAAAATAATTTTTCATTATTTTGTTATCATGTTGTCTCTTTTTTATGCATGCTTAGCTTAGTCATGTTTCTTTGATCTTAGGCTAAATTAGTTGGAATGTCTCCTTTTTTCTTTAGTTTAATTGCTAGCATAATGTGTAGTGAGTAGATCCATCCCCTTTGGGGGTGGAGATGATGTTCATATATATTGTGAAGTTTGGAAGTTTGATAAATTTTTGATTGTGTAGACTTGCATGTTTTGGATGTTCATTGGGGGTATTTTAATCATCTACATGTTGGGGAGTTTTGATGAGTTTTGTCATAAGATTTAGACACTTCCCATGCTTAGTTTTCTCATGTTTTTGATTGAAGTTTCTTGTTGAATATGCTGCATGTTAGTTATGTGTTTGTATTTGTGTTTGCTTGCTTGATTGATTGAAGAAACTTTGTTTTCATGGGTTTTGCCATAACATTTGGACACCTCCTATGCTTACCTTTGTTCTTCACATGAGTTTATGGTTTTTGATGAGTCTTGCTATATCTTTAGACACTTCTCATGCTGAGCCTAATCTTATGATAATCAAATAGTAATTGCCGATACATTGTTTGAATGGGTTGATAGGTTTTGCCACATCTTTAAACACTTCCTATGCATGACAACACACACACAACACACACATACATTCTTAAATGCGTCATTCATCACTTATTTCACTTCATATGTGCACTTACTCCACCCCTTTGGGGGTTCTCTTCTTGATTTCTAATCTTTCGTTGCTTTTTTTCGCATTTCTTACTTACTAGTTTAGTGTAGTTTAGCTTTAACATAATCACATCTTTTCTCCCTTTATTCGTCACTTGATTTCTGACAAACCAGAGGCTACTCACCTCCTTGCGGGTCGACCCGTACTTGCCACCGCTTCATCACGGCCGTGCACTTGCTGTCTAAATTTAAAACGTATAAACAAGTTTTTGGTGTCGTTGCATGCACCATTTTATCACCAATCAATCGGGTTTCCAACAATATGGAAACCCGATTCAATTGGCTTTAGACCTTGACTCGTGGACTCGAGAACTCAATAATTTTTTTATGTCATCCACAAGTCAAGTTCTCACTTCAAATCAGCAGACAATCAAAACTCTACAGCTTCAGATGGGCCAATTGACTTAGTCTGTACATGAAAGAGAGAGGGACTCTGCCAAGCCAGCCTGAGGCTAACCCCCTCATGTACCATCAACAACCCATGCAAAATGAGAGTTTGGTACCTTGGGGGTGGCAAGTGAACCATGTGGAGGAACTTGTTCATTATGTCAATGCCATTGTAACCTTAAGGAATGGAAAGTAGGTTGACAGTCACATTTCCTTGCCACCACCTCAGTGGGAATGATGGTGAAGAAGAGGTTGAGGGTAATACACCAATGCCTCCTTCTCAGGCACCACATAAAACCAGCCTGCCAAAAGCTCCATATCCAAGTAGGTTAACCAAAAAGCAGAGTGACACAATGGATAAGATATTAGAGGTCTTCAAATAGGTGAAGGTTAACATCCCCTTATTGGATGTCATCCAACAAATACCTCAATATACCAAAGTGTTGAAAGATCTCTCCACAACCAAGAGGAACACCAATGTTCCTAAGAAAGCCTTCTTAGCTGCAAGTGTAAGCTCACTTTTGTCCAATCCCACATACACAAAGTACAATGACCCTGGGTGTCCTACTATTCAGTGTACGATACGGGACACTTGCATGAGTAATATATTACTTGATTTAGGATCAGCGGTCAACCTCTTCCCATTTTTTGTTTATCAACAGTTGAACTTGGGAGAATTGAAATCAATTAAGATCACCCTCCAATTGGCGGATAGATCCATTCGTGTCCCAAACGCGATTGTCGAGGACGTGCTCATCAGAGTTGGAGATTTATATTTTCAGTAGATTGTGTCGTCCTCGACACTAACCCTGTTGTGAACATCCACTCTCAAATACTTTTGTTTTTGGGTAGACAATTTCTGGCAACCTCCAATGCCTTAATTAATTGTAGAAATGAAGCTCTCAATCGGTAAGATGAGTGTCGAGTTTCATGTGTTTAAATTTGATAGGCAACAGGAACCTGAGGCCCAACCTATAAATCTCAACCTCATCCGCCAATTAGAGAAAGCACCACAAAATCAACAAACACCTTTAACACCAATGCAACCCGTTGAGAATGTTTCTTTACCCAACGAAAACTCATTGTCTGTCTTTGCAATGCAACAGAGTGAGCTGACATCAAACATGAATGTACAAAGGGAGTGTTTGTTAGATGATTCAGTTGAGACTATTAGTGAGGGGGAGACACCTCATCATATGCCCATACCAGAAGGTTTCTTTACCCCATGTCCCATGGTCGTTGAGTCTTTTGACCTTCATCTTGACTCCAACAAGGACCCACCTGCGAGTGAGCTTATGCTTGATAATACAAAGGAGTTTGGGTGGTCCTTGTTGGATGACTTGGGGAGAAGCCCCATTCTTAGTGAAAGTGGTATGCCACATCCTTCTAATGAGCCTAAGGAACTCATTCCGATGCATCCGCCTATTGGTTGGAGGCTTTTGCTCGACGAGCAACTAAACCCTGGTGACGCAACGCAACTCCACTCATTCATGTTGTCTACACCCAACCAATATCATGAGGGGTTCGAGCCTTTCAGCTTTGACCTTTCACCCCTCATGGCACATTAGAGTACCCATGAAGCGGTCCCATCTTGGCAAATCTCTGGTCCGCAAGACTCGATGTTCTGATTTCATGTTCCTTGACCAAATGATCATGAGAATATCTTTGTTGATGTATATATCTTCTTTAGAAAAAAAGAAAAAAAGCAATAAAAGCCTCCACAAGTGAGCATTGGTTGTTGTGGTCCCAACCTTTGAGTATTTGGGCCCTATTTTTTTTGTTGTATTTGTCTCCCTTCTTAAGTATCTCACAGGTTTTTGGGAATTCGGGTTTATGTACATCAACATGACCATGAAACTTTCCTTGTGCTTCACGTTGGTGAGATCTTTTCTTTTTCATGCAAAAATCCATGTAGTATCATACTCACATTCATTGAGGACAATGCATGAAGTAAGTGTGGGGGTGATTTACATTTGTATATATGTGTACTCGAGTCTTTTTCATTTTATTTTTCATTTTCTATTGTTTGTATTGTTAGGGTCATCATAATGTGCTGCATTTAATATTGATATATCTGCCTACCATGATCCTTGGGTGACTTGTCTTCTTTTGCTTGCCTAATGCTTTAAAACTTTCACATTACTTTCAAATCTTCATGTATTTGCGAAGAAAATGTTTTGTGAGTTTTGCGTGTGTTTAGCATGTGCAAAACCGTTGGAGGCAAAGTAAAAAGAAAGCTCCCAAAATTGTCTTGTACTTGATGCATTAGGATACCTAGTATACCAACTTTAGGTCTTATCGAGTCGCAATGATTCACCCTGGTTTTCCCTCAGGGGGGCAAGTAATCATAGGGTTTTGGTACTCAAACAACTAAACAAGTCCACCCTGAACCTAGTGAGTCAAATATTTCGTGTCTAATAGTATAAGGAAGTTTGTCGTAGTCAGGGACCTTTAAACTCCTTTTGTGAAACCTTAAGTGTAGGGGTTTTGGTTCCCATGTAGATAAATAAATAAATAAGTGGTGTTCTCTCTTCTTGCACGACTTCTATCACTCGAGAAATTAGGTCCGAGGGACTTAGTGCCTGGTGCTTTCGAGTCATCTGACTTGGGATGCACCAACCGAAATCCCGTTACATGGGTGGTGGGGATTGCCCTATGTGGAGATTTGGGGGAAGGTGTACGTAATAATGTAAGTCCTCATAGGAAATGTTGCATGAAACCCAACCTTGGGAGAAGCAAACACCAACTAGTGTAATCCATAATGCTCTAAAAAGAAAAAAAATTAATGAAAAAAGAAGAAGAAAAAAGACAAATAAGAACCTTAATAAACTTTACACTTTGTATCACTTTAGGATGTTAAGGTTGCCCATGTTTATCACATATGTCCTTAACTAACTTGCACGAATGATTCAATAGGCTAGGTGTGTCGACTAATACCTATATAGAGTCGGCCTGTAGAATTACGGTGTCCGATGATCGACGAAAATAAGCCCATCGAGTCGTGTTGCTAGGTTGAATAATGCATTTATGTTTGTATTTTGTGAGTATATCCCCTAAAAATCCTTAGGAGACAAGACTCCTCCTTTTTGGCGAGAAATAGGTTTAACGACTTGTTGGACATGCTAAGTGCAACCGTTATTCCTACAAAAGTGAGTTAGGATTTCCCTATTTTTCATATGCTTTTTCCTTTCGTTGTTTTGCTCGGGACTAGCAAAAGTTAGGTGTGGGGGTATTTGATTGACATCATTTCATGCATTCATTTGTGTCTTATATCCTTTATTTTTAGCCTAAGCAATGCTATGTGTGAGTTTTATGTTTAAGTTTCAGGAATAAACAGATTTGAGAAGAAGAGACTAAAAAAGGACTTAAAAGCAAGAAAAAAGACTAAGTTGCAAGACTCATGGACTGAGGTGCAAGAGAGAATGACCCAGATGTAAAACCAAAAGGACTAATGAGGAAATCAAGAAGCTCCACACCATTATGAGGAGTATTTTGGCAATTAGATCTGGGCCCAAACATCAACAACCCAATCGGGTTCATAAAACATCAAGAAATCAAACCAGAAACCAACCACCGAAATCCCAACTCCATCAAATCTATCCGGACCGCCAATTGTCTGTCCCAGACCGTTAATTAGCGGTCCAAATTGGTCTAAAGGTTTCATGGTTGAGTCGGGTCGTGTATTATGTTGTTTTATTTCCATTTATAGTATGCGTTTAGTCCCATACCGGAGGATTGTCCCCGATTACCTTTTTTCATGCCTATAAATAGAACTCTTCCTCTCTTTTTGTATTCACCCATTGCTGGGTGGCATTCTCTATACTTGGAGTAAGCCTTGGAGCAAAACCTCAAGGTAGAGAAGAATGCTACTAGTAATGTGAGTCATTTAATAAAATAATTTTTCATTGTTTTGTTCTTACGTTATCTTTTTTTTATGCATGCGTAGCTTAGTCTTGTTTCTCTTTGATCATAGGCTAAATTAGTTATAATGTCTCCTTTGTTCTTTAGTTTAATTGCTATCATAATGGGTAGTGAGTAGATCCATCCCCTTTGGGGGATGGAGATGATGTTCATATATATTGTGATGTTTGGATGTTTGATAAATTTTTGATTGTGTAGACTTGCATGTTTCGGATGTTCATTGGGGGTATTTTAATCATCTACATGTTGGGTACTTTTGATGGGTTTTGCCGTAAGATTAGACACTTCCCATGCTTAGTTTTCTCATGTTTATTGACTGAAATTTCCTGTTGAATATGCTACATGTTAGTTATGTGTTTGTATTTGTGTTTGCTTGCTTGATTGATTGAAGAAACTTTGTTTTCATGGTTTTTGCCATAACATTTAGACACCTCCCATGCTTACCTTTGTTCTTCACATGAGTTTATAGTTTTTGATGAGTCTTGCCATATCTTTAGATACTTCTCATGCTGAGGCTAATATTATGATAATCAAGTAGTAATTTCCAATACATTTTGTATGAATGGATTGATAGGTTTTGCCACATCTTTAAACACTTCCTATGCATGACAACACACACACATACATGCTTACATGCATCATTCATCACATATTTCACTTAATATGTGCACACACTCCACCCCTTAGGGGGTTCTTTTTTTGATTTCTAATCTTTCGTTGCTTTCTTTCGCATTTGTTACTTACTAGTTTAGTGTAGTTTTGATTTAGTATAATCACATCTTTTCTCCCTTTATTCACCACTTCATTTCTGAAAAGCCAGAGACTACTCACCTCCCTGCAGTTCAACCCGTACTTGCCACCACTTCATCGTGGCCATGTACTTGCGGTCTAAATTTAAAACGTATAAACAAACAGGTTGCGTTAAGTTGGGGAGTATTGGTTAATTAACATTAAAGTCACAGATTTTAGTGAAAATTTTATATGGATCATGGCATTAATAGTAATGATTGATGGCAGACAGATAGGTAAAAGTTTATAATTGCATCATGTCAAATAGAAAAGGAGTGCCGACCATCTTGTAGTGCCACGCAAGTGAACAATCACAGTTTTCTATAATAAGTTTTGAAGCAAAATATAACATCCCTGAAAAAGAGGAAAGTATAAATGATAATTCAAGAGACATAAATTCAAAATGAACGAGAAAATTACTCATAATACTCACTATATGGGGCACCATTACAAGAGAATTCAAGTTTGATTACAACAAAGACAAGAAAGTACGTAATACAGATAACAACAACAACCTAGGAGATAAAACTGGAGGATCCGGTCCACGGTCTACTCGTCCTCAGTCGCCACCCACTCATCCCCTATCGAGGCCCTGAAATGCAACATGATGAAATGCAACCTGATGAAATGCCTGAGTTTTCATAACGAAAACCTTGTCTACTAAGTCCATTTATAAATTTATATGAAAGTATACTGCAACGAACTTATCATACTAGTGTCACAAGGCGTGGAGGTACCAACAAGGAAACGTTCCCCAATCGGGGCAATAGTGGACAACAGTCCCACCCACCATAGTCACACATGGTGTTACGGAGAGTACGTGACACCCCCACTTGTGACTATACTAATCATGAGGATTCAGTGACGGTCGAACGCACTTTCGAGTTATAGATACACGTCTGATCTCGTGGTCCTCAAGCCACAACTCCCGCCAGAGCCGTCGCTCTAGACGGCCATTCCCGCTGAAACATGTCCGGACGATCATCTTACTCCGTGGAGCTGTGTAACAATGCCTTGGGATCTGCAATCCCTCAGGTCTACTACATAAGGTTACTCAATGCTATGCAAAATGTCATACTAAAGCTTATAAATAAAAGGGTAGTACGTGTACCAAGCCTCCGCACTACTTCGCTCGACGGTCCCTACGCAGGTGCGATAATCGCACCCACCGTCACCTCCCAGCACATGCTCAAAGCGAGGACACAGGTTTCTGAGGAAACTATTTGACACATGGCTACACTTTCTTTCGCTCAGCGGTCCTGGGCAGGCGCGATCATAGCACCCACCGTCGTCTTTTGCCTCACGCTTAAAGCGAGGTTAGGGTTTCCAAGAAACCCGCTCTATTCACGACTCTCACATCCACGATGCTGCCTCGCCGGCTGTGGCTTACTCGCGTCTCACCCACGTCCAAGTGCTCACACCTCGCCCTCATGCTCCCGCCTCGCTTGCGTGTTCACATTGGTCATGTTGGTATTTAGTTCTCAATCTTCACTTGCTGACAGACCAAGGATCTGAATACAAATTCTGCTATGTCCCGTGATTAGTAGTACAACATGCATAATATTCATGCTATATATCCTTAATTTTACACCAATATTGTGCTTATCGAGTGTTTGTTGTTATATTTTAGGTATTAGGTAATACAGAAGAGAAAGGAAAGGAAAAAGGTCTGAAACATAAGAAAGATGACTTAAATGATGCAAAATGAATATGTCTGTCATACATAAGGACCCATCAGCAAGAGGGAAGGACCTGGACGTAAGTCTGGAGAGACCAAATAGGAAACCGAGAAACTCCACACTACCATGAGGAGTATTTTGGCAATTAGATTCGGGCATAGACTCACATTACTGACCAAGGACACCCAACGTAAGGAATTTCCGAACTTAAGTAGGGGCGCAAAATTGTGTCTCATCTGACCAATTGTGACCCACCAATTGGCGGTCCCTTTTGATCAAAATCCGACCGAGTTTTGCACGGATATGGGTTTTGTGTTTGTGTCCATTCTGGGAATGTTTCATTAGTCCCACATTGGGGGATTGTCTTTAGTTTCCTTTTTTATGTCTATAAATATAACTCATCTTCCTCCTTTGTAACCTACCATTTGCTTGGTGATCATTCTCTCTACTAAGAGCAAGCCTTTGGAGCAAAACTCAAGTGGAGAGAAGCTACTTGTAATGTGTTTGAGATTAAAGTTTAAACCGTAAGTACTCAACCGTGATGAAGCGGTGGCAAATACGGGTCGATCCACAGGGAGGTGAGTTGACTCTGGTTTATTCGAAATCAAGTGGCAAAAGAGGGGAAGAGATTTGATTATGCTAAGCTAACTACACTACACTAAACTAGTAAGTAAGAAATGCGAAAGAAAGCAACTAGCGATTGATTAAAATAAACTAAGAGAGCTTAGGAAAAGGTTGAAAATAAGGAAGAAAAAACCCTAAGGGGTGGAGTGTGTGTACACACGCAATAAGATGGTGAAGAATGCATTCAATGGGCACAAATGTAGGTTGTGTTTTCATGCATCGGAAGTGTCTAATGGATATGACAAAACCTATCAATCCAATCACTAACCTCGTTGATTAACATTCATATACAAAAGTTGGTTATTTCAGAACCTAAAAAAGCAGTGGAGGTGTCTAATAGTTGTTGTAAAACCGATCAAGTGAAGTGTTCTACTCTAAACAAGCAAGCATACATTCACATTTATCAACACATTTCAAAATAAAGCATTCATTTCCATTCTTTATTGCATGTATATACATCATCTCCACCACCCAAAGGGGAATGAAACTACTCACTGTTCATTAAACTATAAACTAAAAAAGGAGGCATTCTATGAACTAAAAAAGGAGACATTCTAATTATACAAGTAGCATTCTTCTTTGCCTTGAGTTTTGCTCCACGGCTTACTCCAAGTAGAGCGAATGCCACCAAGCAATGGGTAAATACAAAGGAAGGTGAAAAGTTCTATTTATAGATATTGAAAAAGTTAATCCGGGACAATCCCCCGGTATGTGACTAAAAGCATACCAAATATGGACTCAATACAACCTATTCTAACACCCGACAAAGGAATGTGCATTAAGAAATCTTGACCACTGATTAGCTGTCTAAGACTGCTAATTAGCGGTCTATATTTGTCGGATCAGGTCTGGATTTATTTGGCATCGTTCTAGCTCGATTTCTTAGTGTTTGATGAACCAAATTTGGTTACTGTTGGTTGGACCCGGATTTAATTGCCAAAATACTACTCATTAAGGTGTGGAGCTTCTTGATTGACTCATTGATCCTTTTGGTTTTACATCCTGGTCCTTCTTTCTTTCATCTTAGTCCATAAGTCCTGCAACTTAGTCATTTTCCTTGCTTTAAAGTCCTTTTTGAGTCTATTCTTTTCAAACATGTTTATTCCTGAAACATAAACATAAAACTTGTTATGTAGCATTGCTTAGGCTAAAAATAGAGGATATAAGACACAAATATATGCATGATATCATGTCAATGATAATGTGTGTCATAAATAAAATAATTTTTGTTAGCTTCATGTTGTTTCTATTTGCACGTATAGCTTAGTTTTGTTTCCTTAAACGTAGTATAATTAGTTAGAATGTTTCTCTTCCTTAGTATAATTGTTAACTTAATGTGTAGTGAGTCGTTTCATTCCCCAATGGGGGTGGAGATGATGTTTATACATGTAATAAAGAATGAGAATGAATGTTATATTGTGCAATATGTGACGAATGTGATTGTATGCTAGTTGGTTTAAAAGAGAATACTTAACTTCAAGGGTTTGTCCATAACCATTAGTTACTTCCCATGCTTGTTTAGGTTCATAATAACAAACTTGTTTACACTCATTTTAATCAACTAGGTTAATGATTGGAATGATAGGTGTGCCACAACCATTAGGCCACAACCAGCTATGCATGAAAACACAACCTACACTTGTGCTTTATTGAATGAATTTTGCACCACCTTATCACATGTGTAGACACACTCTACACCTTGGGGGCTTTTCCTGCTGAATTTCATCCTTCTTTGCTAGTTGCTTAGTTTAGTTTCAGTTACTCTGAGGTATTCATCTTTCTTGTTGGTTCATTGCTTGTTTAGTGTAGACTAGTTTAGTGTAATCTTCTTCTCCCCTTTATTTTCCACTTTATTTCTAAAGAACCAGAGTTAACACACCTCCTTGTGGACTCGATTTGTACTTGTTACCACTTCATCGTGGTCGTGCACTTGCAGTTTAAAGCTTAATCGAAACATGTTTTTGGCACCGTCGTTGGCGAGGTGCTCTCTCTAGACTCTTCTTTGGACGATTCGAGTGGATTTGATTTTTTCTATTTTGTTTTGGTTTGTTTTAGCACATCTCAGGATGAAGGGGATGTACCAAGAGAAATGTAGGGGACCAAAAAGTCATTCTGACCACCAATCAGCTGCCTGAGACAACCAACTAGCAGTCTGGTGAGCAACGTTTGCTTCCTAGTTTCTTCTGTTTGTTTCTACTTACAATATAGTTGTTTGGGAGCCCAATTTTGCATGTCGGAACCTGTAGATTTCTTCCAGATCAATCGATAAACCAATCAATCCCCTTTTTTGTACAACTTAGACCTTAAAAGTCAAAGCAAAAGATCTATCTAGGTCATGCATCATTTCTAGACCTTGTAGGCATTCGTCTTTTCTTTGCTTTATTTTTTTGTTGTCGAGTGTTGGCACGAGGTACGTGCACCCGTTCTCTCATTCATGAATGGTTAGAGCATGCATTAGTTAAGGTGCATCAGGACAAGAGTGAGGTGAGTGTTTGATTGGAGGGCTTGATTGCTAGTTTAGGAATCAAACTACTCTAAGGGGGGTTGTCCCATACAAGAATAGATGGGAGATTTCAACACCTTTTCCTTTGCCCCAAAAATCACACTAATCAAAAACCTTAACCTAAAATCAAGTAGACATTGACCACTAGGATTCAGGCGCATTTAGGAGACAATCATATTTTCAACGTCATGGCCTGAACGTCATCGTTTTCTTAGTTGCATTGAGACTTTTGGGACCTCCGGGTCTTGACTTTCTCATTTGGCTTTGCGACCTTTGGCCATGGGATATGAGGCGTTCGGGAGTGTGAGGAGTCGCGGTTAGGCATTGTCTAGCTTAAGAACCCATAGCAAGCCTAAGCTTGTTTGAGCCGTCTTTGCTAGATTAGACTTCTACCCTCACCCACTACCCACGCTAGACCTAGGGAGTCTTCCCTTCTCATTTGAGTATTCGCCTCCTCTATATTATTCGAGTAGTCTCCTCTTCTGATTAGACCTTATGTTGTGTGTAGTTTTTTTAGTCGAGTCGAGCGTTTTATGCGAGGTTGGGCTTGTTCGGGTGAAAGCGCTCGACTAGAGAGAGTACATTTTTCTGAGATGGACGGTCTAGGTAATCACCCATCTCCACATCGAGATCCTTTGGAGCACGAGGCCTAGTAGTATGATGGAGGTGGGGGAGACCGGGTTCTATAGATTTATTACCTCAGTCCACTCCTACCACCACGTAGACCTCCTTCTCCTCCTCTTCCTCCGACCCGAGAGGAAGAGGGATTCAGTCTGGATCAAGTTTTGGGTGCACCACAACCTTTAGCTCGATGGGATAGACCGATGACTTTGTCAGAGCGGATCCATCCTGTTCGGGTCGTGCAATATTCTTGCATAGTTCTCCCGCCTGCTCGTGGGAACTACTATGAATTGAAACCTGAACATGTGAGCATGCTTCGTACCTTCATTGCCAATAAGGAGGATTTGTATATCATTACACCTGAATTCCTGAAAGGTATGCTCCATGTTCAAGCTTCAATAGCTTGACGAGGATTTCGTCCGGTTGAGGATGATTTCTTTTGCGTTGAAGGATAATGCGAATAAATAGATGTACAGTCTCGCGGTGAACTCGATTTGGTCTTGGGATGAATTTGTGACCGTTTTTCTAAAGTGATTCTTCTTCCAAAGGATGACTCAACATATACGGCACCAGATACATCAAATGTATTAGACTGAGATTGAATCGTTTCATGCATTCTTTGAGAGGTTCAAAGACCTTCTCTTGCAGTGTCCTCATCATGGACTTGAGCTATCACAGTTGTGCCAGATTGTTTATGAGGGCCTCAATTATAACACCGACACATTTTTGGAGTCGATGTGTCAGAGTGACTTCCAAATGAAACCCATCGATGAGGCATAAGACACTTTTGAATTAATGGTTGAACGTACCCTTGAGTGGGACACAATGAGAGCGCCACCCGCCGCCAGATCTTCTGGTCGAGCTGGATCTTACCAAGTCGAGTCTACTATCGTGTTTGAGGCAAAAATGGCTGCTCCCATGCAGGATTGAGTAACAAAGATAATGGTTTACAAAAATCAAATGGTTGCTCTCATTGATAGCTTGGTCCTGCAGGCAAAAATGGTTGCTCCCAAGCCATCTTTGTAATATGGTATTAGTCTTTGTAATATGGTATTAGTCTTTGAAAGAGTTAAGGAAGATGGCTTGGTCCATAAACGTAGAGCTCTAAAAGATAATGGTTTACATAAATCAAAAGTTATTCACAATCATGGTAATTAACATAGAACATTAATTACCGAGATAAGATTTTCGTGTTGGTCATCGATTGTTGTAGCTCTACAAATAATTGGCGACACGAGTATATAAAATAGGAAAAGATTACTTTTATATATTGAATAGACCGAACAAGTAAAGCATTATGGAATTGTGTTTCGTGTCATTAATGTTTTACTATGTCTTGGATCTTAAGATATGAGACATATATCTTTTCAGTCAAGAAGTGCTTGATTTGATTATTGTCAAAAGCTATTAATGAGTATAGTGATAAAGGCGATAGTTTGTTGAACATGACTTGTGCTGGAAAAAAGATAGCTAGTCAAAAGATTATCGTTGTCCCTCTTAATTGAGTGATGATATTAGTGGGCCCCTTGATAAAGCAAAATTATAATGTGCACAATGTGGCTTGAGTTAAGTTACATAGTTATAATTAGCTTAAAGAGATAAAGAAATGGAGAGAAGGAGAGATTCGAGAAAAAGTAGGACAGAGAAGCTCTGGGGAGGCATGGGGGAACCTATGGTTTCCTAGGTCATTTCTTCACGCTTTTTTCCATTTCTACCACTGATTTCTCAACCAAATGGAGCGTTTGGCGCGCTCTAGCACTGTTTTAGGGATGTTGGAGGAGGGTGGCAGCCTTGATCCTCCTCGAGCAGCAAAAAACAAGCCATGGAGAGGTGGCTACCCGAAGTTTTGAGATGGGTTCGACTAGTGTTGGGGAGAAGCTGAAACCTAAGAGATTGTCCGAGTTGTTTGGAGAGGGTGCCAAGACTAAGGCCAAGACAACTCTAGAGTTCATTCAACATGAGAAACAAGATGGAGTCAAAGTTGTGGTGTGCACCAAGCAACAAGTGGTGGCTTCTCTACAATGTTAGGATAAGGTTCTCTTTGGTTATTTTGTGGAGTTTAAACCCCATTTACCAACTCTTGAAAGGTACCTCCACAAGCTTTGGGAGTTACATGGGGAGTAGAGTTGATTCGCCGCCGGAATGGGTTCCTACTTTTTCGATTCTCACTTGAAGAAGACTGACAACATGTGCTTGAGCGTGGAGCTTGGTTCGTGAGGGGAACCCCCTTAGTGGTCCGGAAATGGACACCTGAAATGGTCATGGAGAAAAGTAAAATTTCATCCATTCCGATATGGATAAGGCTGTCGGAGTAGACCTTAGATTTTGGTCATCGGAGATCTTGAGCACAATAGCTAGTGTTCTTGGAAAGACATTATACATGGATGATAATACGGCTACGGGAAGGAGGTTATCCTATGAAATATTTTGTGTGGAGGTTGAAGGATTTTTTGAGTATCCGGAGTTTGTGATGATTCAAATTGAAGGGGGTACTTCGACGAAGGTGGACATCGAATATGAGTGGAAACCAGGGTATTGCGAAACTTGCTTGGAGTTCGGGCACAAGCTAGCCCATGCCCATGAAGGCTGAGGGAGAAGGATGTAGTGGCGGAGAAAGTGATAGAAAAACATGTCCCAAAGACCCACGAATGGGTGCAAGTTGGTAGGAGAGGAGGGCCAAAGAAGTTTGGCAAAGGAAAGGGAGATGGTTTGTTGGAGACAAGGGGCGAAGAGAGCCCTGGAGAAATGGTGCATGATCTTGAGCAGGACAAGGCTGGGGAAGAAGGAGAAGATGGGTTGGAGGCATAAGGGCAAGCCATAACGGAAGTGGAGCTCATAACGAAGGAGGAGGCTCAAACGGTAACGGGGAGCCTTGGAACGGAATCGGTAGGGGCTGAGCCAACAGAAAAGCAACAAAGTTTGTTAGAGCAAGAACCAATATGAGCTGAGAGTGATAGTGGAGTGTGTTTGAATGCACCAACCATGGAGGACTTTCCTCCTTTGGGGGGACAAAGGCTGCTGCAATAAAGGTGGAAGTAGCGGATGCTATGACCAAGAGAGGGGAGCAAACAATTAGTGGACAGCTGCTTGGAGTTGAGCAAAAATAAGTTTCTGCTGGAGAGGGTCTTAGAGGGGTGTCTTTTGCTCCAAAAGAAGGAAAGGGGGTTGCAGATTTCCAAGGTGGGAGCAAGCTTGGGGTTTCAAGGCCAACATATGACGTGCAAGGGGGAAAAGAAGTTGAGGGTTGTGGGGAGCTAAATCTGAATGGGCTTAAAGGAGTGTATGAGTGCACCTCCGACCCCAACCATCTATGCCAAAGGGGAAATATCATCACTAGATCGAGGTCTATGAGGGACAAAACAAGCATAAGGGGCTTGGGTTGATTCGAAGGTCTTGTTGACTTTGAAGGAGGAGGGGAGCAAGAAGACATTGCAACCGAGGAAATGGATGTAGGAAGCACAATTGAAGCTCCCTTTCAGCGTGTGGGTCGGAAGTAGAGGAATGGCAGCAAGCCTTATCCCCACCACCTCCGGTGGATCTTGAAGTACTATCTCCACAACCTGAGGCTTTCCGTGCTATTCGTGAGAAGGGGTTGGAACAACAAAAAGTGAACCGAGGCGGTAAGGGACGAAAGTCCCATATTACAAAATCATGAATGTACTCATGTGGAATGTGCGCGGGGCAAATATCCCCAGCCGTGCGCACATGATTAGGGGTAAAATAAAGGAGGCAAAGGCCGACATTCTGTGTCTCCTCGAACATAAGGTGAAGCTTAAGAAGTTGGAGCGGTTCTGGAAAGCAATTTGAGGGCACGAGTGGGCATCAAACAACTTGGTAATAAACTCCGGGAGAATTCTGGTCTTATGGAATGAGTTGAAGGTGGATCTGAAGGTGACTTTTGAAACCACACAAATGCTACAGCTAGAGGGTAGTGAGAAAAGGAACGGGAAGAACTTGGTTGTCACTGCGGTCTATGCTAAAAATGGGCACTTGGAGAGATGTTCGCTTTGGGATGATCTTATCCGGGCAGCACCTCCGGACTGGACACCTTGGATGGTTTGTGATGACTTCAATTGCATTAGGAATGCATATGAGAAGAGAGGGGTGCGGGTTTAAATTTGGTGGATATGGATGAACTCAATTCTTGTGTAGACCGACTTAAGCTTTTGGAGGTTCCTTCAACGGGTGGCGAGTTTACATGGTAAAATTTTTCACACGAGGAGGCATGCATTGAGACACATATTGATAGAATTCTCATGTCTCATGCCTGGCTTGAGGCTTTCCCTGATTCGTTCTATGTTGTGGGGGATAGGGATTTGAGCGATCACTCGATGCTCATCATGGCCATGGAGAAAGAGGGACATCAAAAGAAATGGGTGTTTAGGTTCGTAAATTTCTGGGTTGAGCATGAGCAGTTTAAAGATGTGGTGAAGGACGTGTGGGCTAAAAGGGTGGTAGGAACTCCCATGTTTAGATTGATGGCAAAGTTAAGTGAGGCGAAGGAGGCATTAAAGAAGTGGAGTGAGGAGACATTTGGCAACGTTCAGAGGAGAGTAAGCGAAGCCCAGCTCTCCCTTGCTGAAATCAGGGAACAAATGGAGGAATACCCGAGCAATGAGAGCCTAATTCAGCGTGAGGGTTCTTGTAAGGTGGATCTTGACCGAGCCTTGGTGAGGGAGGATGCTCTTTTGAGGCAGAAATCAAGGGTACGATGGCTTCGTGAAGGTGACCGGAACTCAAGATTTTTCCATTCTTCTCTTAGAGTGAGGAGAGCAGCCAACACTATGAGGAGAGTGAGTTAGGTGGGGGTGGTTTTTGAGGAAGAGGAGGCTATCCAGGAGGCCTTTCGAAGGCGTTTTTCTAACTTGTTTGCTAGTGGTTTTCCGGTACAACATATTGATCCCATGCTATGTGTTCGTCGGTTGGGGGAGGACGAGAAGATGGCAGTTATCCATCCTTTGGATATGAAGGAACTGGAGAAGGTGGTGATGCATTCGAATGTGGACAAAGCCCCGTGACCGGATGGGTTTAATGCAAAAAAATTCAAAGCCGCTTGGGAGTGTGTGAATGGTGACTTGTTCAAAGCTGTCGATTCCTTCATGAGGAGTGGCAAGCTACTGAAGCGGGTCAACTATACATCTATAACCATCATTCCAAAGAAGACGACACCAGCCACGATTGACGATTATAGGCCCATCTCCCTCTGTAATATGGTGTACAGGTTCTTATAAAAGATTTTGGCAAATAGATTGAAGGTGTTGCTCCCGAGTTTGGTTGGGGAAACGCAAAGTGCATTTGTTAACGAAAGGCGGATCAGCGATAACATTTTACTTGCTCATTAGATATGCCATATTATGCTCTCGGGAGGAGGAAGAGGGCGGATGTGTTTGAAGTTGGACCTTCGAAAGGCCTATGACTCTATATCATGGCAATTGCTCGGGGAAGTGCTGCAGCAATTTCGTTTTCCAGCCCATTGGTGTAAGCTTATGTTGGCATGCATTCAAGCATCTTTTGTGGTCATGGTGAATGGAGTGAACTCACGACCGTTTCACGCAACAAATGGATTAAGGCAAGGGGACCCGCTAGCCCCCTACCTTTTTGTCCTTTGTATGGAGGGGCATATATGGAGGGCGAGACACCCCAGTAAGGGTGGGAGCGAAGAGTGAGTTGTTTTCAATCAAGGAAGCATGGACTTGGGTGGTACCCGGGCGTAGGCAAGTTGGCTGGTCAGATTTGGTGTAGCATAAGTACCATATCCCGAAGCACACTCTCACACTATGGAGAGCCTTACGAGGAAGGTTGCTGACAAAGGCGGTGTGAACAATCGGCACACGAATTCAGGAAATTCGAGAGGATCCCGAAGCTTGGAGGTTGTATGAGATTAGGTGGACTTAGGTGTGATATTTGTTAGATAGTCACGAGAATATGGTAGCCTAGAGTAGAGTCTAGTTATGTATTTAGCATAACTCGAGGGTTGTAAAAGACACTTTTTGTAGGTTGTAAATTTTACAATACATCAATACTAGAGGCTATGCCACCCTTTTTGCTTTGCAAAAAAAGATCAAGAAATGGATATGATACAAAGGTGACACATTTCTACTTTGTATATATTCTTAATATCATGAGGCAAGGGATGGACACAACTGGTTCACTAACATCACAAAATGGATCGTGTTTAGTTCTAGTGGAACAAGACATCTATACTAATTGGGTAACTATAATGTGTAGCTAGATACCGCTTATAGTTTGCGATATTAAGTGGTTAATATCGTTGCCGATTTAGCTTAGATCGTCCTATAGGTGACACCACAAAACTGCGAAACAAGAAGCTTGATTTTGAGTTCATATGATGTGTCGGGTTTCATGAGAAAAAGGGACACAAGTGGTGAATCAATAAAATCAATATGTCACGAAAATTGACATAATTAGAATCATAGATAAATTCATATGAAGTGTATATATTATGGGGTGTAATAATTTAATATTACATAAGATATGAGTTTGCAAAAACCCCCAAAAGTTCAAATTTTGTTGGATATAAATCCAAAATTTGACAAAGGCAAAATCAGGGTCAAAACGGTGAACCGTTTAGGGGTTAGTCGACCGAAGTTTCTTCGGAACGGTCAACCGAACGAGGAGCGGATAATGTAAATGACTGATCGAAATCATCTGGAGTGCCTAGACAATTGGAATCGGTCAACGTGGCTTAAACAGTCAACCGAAAGAAAATATCCAGGAGCTAACTTGGGATATATTCGGTAGATCGAAATAGACACGGTCGTCCGTGGGGATTCACCAGGAGAAATTTCGGTGAGTCAACGGTCGACCGGAGCGCGACGTGGTTCAAGAGCTATGATCAAGGGACATTCTGCTTGCCTTTAGCGGGACATAATTTCCTCCATCTTTGGAAATGTGGGAGATATAAGGATATTTATTGTTGTGTCATTAATAAGTACATAAAGTGAGTTTCACCCTTAGTGGACACTAAGTGTATTTGTTCATGAATACAATGGACAAAACTATCTCATATCAAATGAAATACAATCTTAAGCCTACTAGGACTACCCTCCAGTTGGCTGTTAGTTATTTCAAAATTCCACGTGGGAGTGTGGAGGATGTTCTTATTAAAGTGGGTGAGTTCGTATTCCCAGTTGATTTCGTCATCTTGGATATTGAACTTTTGTCAAACCCACAAGGACAAATTCCAGTGATCTTAGGGAGGCCATTCCTCGCAACGTATAATGATTTAATCAATTGTCGCAATGGCTTATTGAGTTGTCCTTTAAAAACCTCACGATGGATTTCAACATCTTCACTTTTGGTTAGCAACTACGTTCCCTCGACGATCCAGTTGATGCCAATCTCATTTAGGACATAGATGAGATACATCGACATTTTATTGAGATGCCCGATGACCAAGTTGTGAGTGAAGATGGTCTTGACGAATCCATTGAAATATGCATGTTCATGGTTTTTCATGTAGTGTTGTGTGTCTCATACCTACATTCTACACTAGCTTCTACTTGTATGGCACACACACTACACTTGTTCCTAATTGCATTGATCGCCGACTCACACAAACACCTCTAGACATCTCCATTCCAAGGGGGTTAGTTATCTTGTTGATTCATTCTTAGTTTGGTTTAGTTATTTTTGCATAATCCTCTCCATCTTCATTTCTCTACCATTCAAGTATGGTGGGAACAACGACACACACAACTCCTCGTGGTAGGACCCGTACTTGCTGCGTCTTTACCGACGTCGTGCACTTTTGGTTTTGAACTTTTAAAGTTTCCAAAAAATCTTCCATGCCCATTACGAGTTGGAAGTGATCAAAAGATAAAAATTGTGTGTATAGAAATATCTTTGTAAAGAATCTTGAATCTCCTTATTTGGATATCGGAGGAGAAAGTTGTGCACAAATTACTCATAGTCTGTCAATTGTCCTATTTCCAAATACAGCTTGTCTAGACACACATTTTTCATCCTGGAATCATCCAAAATTTGGCAAGCCTTAACATACAAAAATATTTGTTCTTGGCATTATCTTATCATACACAAAAAATTGATTTTTGGAGTAAATGTTATGACATCTTTCATGAAGTGTTGGATGGAATCAATTCTTTTCAAATTCATGATGATTGATTAATCCAAATTTCACAATTTTACTCCAAATGTTTTCTAATCATTTGAAGCACAAAAGGGGACATAATGTGTGGAGTGTATATTTTGCAATGGTTCTCAATTTTCGTTTTATATACTTGCATTTAAGTCATTTTGGAGTTTGATATTTGTGAAAGTTCCACCTATTTTCTTGAAATCTATAAAATGAAATAACATAACCAACATAGCAATAGTCAAATACAAAAATAAGATGATAACACAAGTAAAAGTAATAAATTATGATACTCATCACCTACAATCTGTTTTTCTTCTTAAAATGACAAACCACGATCAAAATTAAATTTGATTTTGAGTGTTCCCCTATCTATATGCACAATTATAATTGATACACAATATACTCCTGATTGATCGTTTTATATTTAACCGCAAGTGCACGGCCGCGTTGAAGCGGTGGCAAATACGGGTCGTCCACTGGGAGGTGTGTCGACACTTGGTTTGTGCGAAGGCGAGAGGTAAAGAAAGGGAAGAAAGGTTGGTTACACTAAACTACACTAAGATGCAAATGGAAATGGAGATAAGCAATAAAACTAAACCCCAAAGGGGGTAGAGAACTGATGTGAACATAAAGATGTGTGTGTGTGTTCAATTAAGCTCCTCACAACATGTAATGCATGAAATCATAAAACTACATCCAATCTTGCCTCTACATGAATTAAGATAAGACTACATCATTAAAACATACAAGACAATGATTGGAATGAAGCTACATGAACTCAAGTATAAAGACTAGACCCTACTATGCCTCCACATGAATTAAGATGACTATATCATTAAAGCATACAAGACATTAGCTAAGGAAAAGGCAACAAGAGTACATACACTACAAATTGTGTTTCCAATATTAACTTCATCCATATCCTAACCTTATCATTCCCCATAAAATAGGTCCACTAATCAAAGCATAAGCTAAGCTTCATTCAAGAGCATTAGCATATCAAAGATAAGAGTGGAGACCCATTAGATGGTTATGGAAATCATATAAAGCTCAAGGGATAAAAATAACACACACTTAATACACTACATTATTATATCACATATTTCTCCACCCCCCAAATGGGGATGGAACTACTCACTACTCATTACACTAACTAATTTAGCAAAGGAAAGCATAATACTGAAATGAAATTTATACTACTTAAGCAAGAAATATTAAAGAAGCATAAAACTAAACAAACAAACAAGCATGCAAATGAAAGGAAATTAAACTAAGAGAGAAACAACATCATTAAGAGAAAACTTATATTATTAACTCACTCAATTACAAGTAGCTCTTCCTCCACTAGAGTTTTGCTTCAAGGCTTCACTCTTAGTAGGGAAGATGGCCACCAAGAGGGAGATGGATACAATGGGAGGTGAAGAGTTCTATTTATAAGCATGGAAAAAGCTAATCAGGGACAATCCCCCGATGTGGGACTAAACCAATACCAAAAATAGCCTAAACGAACACTAATACAAGTCCAGGAGAAGTTGGGGCGGATCCTGCATGATCCAGACCGCCAATTGGCGGTTCCAGACCGCTAATTGGCGGCCTAGAAAGCCCAGATCCGTCTGGGTCTTCTGGTGGGCTTGCCTTGGTGTGTTTCTTGGTCTTGGATGCATCTAACTTGTTTAGTGGAGCTCCGACCCGAATTGAATTGACAAAATACTCCTCATGATGGTGTGGAGTTCCCTGTTTTGCTCTTAGGTCTTTCTGTCTTACGATCAGGTCCTTCTCCCTTGCATCTTGGTCCCCAGGTCTCACAATTAGGTCCTTTTTTCCTGCTTTTGGGTCCTTTCATGGCTCTTCTCTTCAAACCTCTTTATTTCTGAAAACTAAACATAACACTCGTCACGTAGCATTGCTTAGGTGTAAGATAATGGATATAAGGTACAAATATAAGCATGAAATGATGTCAATCAAATACCCCCACACCTAAGTTTTTGCTAGTCTCGAGCAAAACAAAGAAAGGAAAAAGCATACGAAAAACAAGAAATCCTAACTCACTTTCGTAGGAATCACGGTTGCACTTAGCACGTGCAACAAGCCGTTAAACCTCCTTGTTGCCAAGGAGGAGGAGTGGTGTCTCCTGAGGGTTTTCAGCGGATATACCCACAAAATCCGAATAAGATGCATTAATCAATCTAGCTACACGACTCGTTGGACTTATTTTGTCGATCATGGAATGCGGTAATACTACGGGTCGACTCTATATATGTAATCAGTCCACACACCTAACCTAATGAGTTATTCGTGAGAGTTAACTAAGGAATTAAGTGAAAGACATGGGCAACCTTAACTTCTGAATGTGAAACAAAGTGTAAAGTCCATTTTGGTTCTTATTTGACTCTTCTTTTCTTTTTCTTTTCTTTTTTTTTCTTTTTTTTTTCTTTTTCTTTGGAGCATATATTGGTTGGTGTTTGATTCTCCCAGGGTCAGGTTTCGTGCATCATTGCCTATGAGGACTTACACTATCACGTACACCTTCCCCCAAATCTCCACATAGGGCGATCCCTACCACCCGTGTAACGGGAGTTCGGTCGGTGCATCCCAAGTCAGATGACTCGAAAGCACCAGGCACAAAGTCCCCTCAGACCTACTTTCCCGAGTGATAGGAGCCGTGCGAGAAGAGAGAACACCACTTATTTATTCATTTATCTACATGGGAACCAAAACCCCTACACTTAAGTTTCACAAAAAGATATTAAGGGCCCTTGACTACAACAAACTTCCTAAATTAACAAACACGAATTATTTGACTCACTAGGTTCAGGGTGGACTTCTTTAAATGTTTGAGCACTGAAACCCACTGATTACTCACCCCCAAGGGAAAACTGGGGTGCATCCTAACGACTCGATAAATCCTAAAGCCACGTACTAGATATCCTAATGCATCAAGTTCAAGACAATTTTGGGAGCTTTCTTTTTACTTTGCCTCTCAACGGTTTTGCACATGCTAAACACACGCAAAACCCACAAAACATATTCTTTCGAAAAAACATGAAGATTTTGAAAGAAATGTGAAAATTTTGAAGCACTAGGCCAGCAAAAGAAGACAAGTCACCCAAGGATCATGGCAAGCAGATATATCGATATTAAATGCAGCACACTATCATGACCCTAACAATGCAAACAAAAGAAAACAAAATCAAAGGAAAAAGACTCGACTATGTACACACGTAAAACACCCCCCACACCTACTTCATGCATTGTCCTCAATGAATGCAAGCAAGATACCACATGGATTGATGCATAAAAAGGAGAGATCTCACCAACATGAAGTACAAAGGGAAGTGCAAGGTCATGTTGATGGACATAACCCGAATTCCCTCAAAATCTGTGAGATGCTAAAGAAGGGATACAAATACGTGAAAGAAATGGGGCCCAAATACTCAAGGGTTGGGGCCCACAACAATCGATGCTCACTGAAGGAGTTTTTTTTTTTTTTTTTATATAACTATGTACAAACATGAAAGCTCAACCACTCATGTAGGAGCATGAATGGTTGAGTGCGAGGGAGGTTCATGAAGGAACATGACCTCCTCGACTTCGGCTGGTGCCCCCTCCAAGTAGGGTTTGAGGCGTTGTCCATTAACTTTGAACACGTCCCCATTCCCTGGGTTCAAGATTTCAACCGCTCCATGAGGATAAACGGTTTGGACAATAAACGGGCCAGATCAGCGACTGCGGAGCTTACCCGCAAACAGATGAAGCCGGGAATTGTAGAGCAACACCTTCTGCCCGGCCGTAAACACCTTTCGCATAATCATGCGATCGTGAAACATCTTGGCTCGGGACTTATGAATTTTGGCATTCTCGTACGCATCATTGCGTAACTCTTCTAATTCCACAATGTCGAACTTACGTTGTACTCCTGCTTGATCAAGATCCATATTCAGGTTCTTTATCGCCCAGAAAGCACGATGCTCAAGCTCGACGGGTAGGTGGCAAGCCTTGCCGTACACTACCCGATAAGGGGACATACCCAAATTGGTCTTGTACGCGGTGCGGAAAGCCCACAATGCGTCATTCAATTTGGTAGACCAATCCTTCCTCGAGGAACTAACCGTCTTCTCAAGAATTTGCTTTAATTGACGGTTAGAGACTTCGACCTGCCCACTAGTTTGCGGATGGTATGGGGTCGCAAGCTTGTGGGTGATCGAATATTTCCTCATAAGCGCTTCAAAGGAGCGATTACAGAAGTGGGTACCCCTATCGCTGATTATGGTGCGAGGAGTACCAAATCGCGCAAAAATGTCCCTCAAGAATTTGGTGACCACCTTGTTGTCATTGGTCTTTGTGGGTATAGCCTCAACCCACTTAGACACATAGTCAACGGCCACCAGAATGTAAACAATCCCGAAAGAGTTCGGGAAGGGACCCATGAAATCGATGCCCCACACATCGAAGATGTCGACAACAAGGACATTTTGCAAAGGCATCATGTCACGTCGACCAATCCTGCCAAGGCGCTGGCACCTATCACATTGCTTACAAAAGTCGTAAGCATCCTTGAAAAGAGAGGGCCAGTAGAATCCAGATTGGAGCACCTTGGCAGCAGTTTTCTTTGCCCCAAAGTGTCCTCCACATGCCTTGGAATGGCAGAAATGGAGCACACTTTGGAACTCGGTATCTGGGACGCACCGCCTGAAAATTTGGTCAGAGCAGTATTTGAATAGGTAGGGGTCGTCCCAGTGAAAGAATCTGACATACGATCTAAATTTGGATTGGTCAGATTTTGACCAACCCACAGGAAATTGCTCGGTCACGAGGTAGTTCACGATGTCGGCAAACCAAGGGTTATCTTCGATCATGAACAACTACTCGTCAGGAAATTTGTCGTCAATGATTTGGTCCTGTGGGTTGGTCGTCTCTAGACGAGACAAGTGGTCAGCTACAACGTTTTCACACCTTTTTTTGTCCCGAATCTCGATATCGAATTCTTGTAACAACAAGATCCATCTCAAGAGTTGGGATTTTGCATCTTTCTTCGCCATGAGGTGCTTGATTGCTGTGTGATCAGAATAGATAATCACGTGGGAGCCAATCAAGTATGACCGGAATTTCTCCAAAGCAAATATGATCGCTAAGAATTCCTTCTCGGTCACGGTGTAGTTTAATTGGGCATCATTGAGTGTTCTACTGGCATAGGAGATCACATGAGGCAATTTGTCCAATCGTTGCCCAAGCACTGCTCCCACAGCGAAGTCAGATGCATCACACATTAACTCAAAGGGTTCAGTCCACACCGGTGCCTTAATAATGGGAGCTGAAGTCAACTCTTTCTTCAAGGTCAAAAAGGCATGGTGGCAATCCGGTGTGAACTCAAAAATGGCATCCTTAGCCAACAAGGCGGTGAGAGGTCGAGCGATTTTGCTAAAATCCCGAATGAACCGCCGATAGAATCTAGCATGCCCCAAAAAGGCGCGGATATCCTTCACATTACGTGGCGGTGGGAGATTAGCAATGATACCCACTTTGGCGGGATCGACCTCAATTCCCCTACTTGAGACCACATGTCCAAGTACAATCCCTCGCTTCACCATGAAGTGACATTTCTCCCAATTGAGAGCGAGGTTCTTCTCACGGCATCGCTTGAGGACAAGGCTCAAGTGATGAAGGCACTCATCAAAGGAAGCGCCAAATATGGAAAAGTCGTCCATGAAGATCTCAAGGAAATGCTCAATCATATCGGAGAAGATGCTGATCATACACCTCTGAAACGTTGCCGGCGCATTGCATAACCCAAAGGGCATGCGACGGTAGGCAAAGGTGCCAAAGGGACAAGTGAATGTGGTTTTCTCTTGGTCCTCGGGGGCGATGGGAATTTGGTTGTAACCGGAGTATCCATCAAGAAAACAATAGTACTCATGTCCGGCCAACCTTTCCAACATCTGATCAATGAATGGCAACGGGAAATGATCTTTCCGCGTTGCCGCATTGAGCTTGCGATAATCAACGCAAACTCGCCAGCCAGTTTGCAGGCGTGTCGGGATAAGCTCATTATGCTCATTCTCCACAACCGTCACGCCTGACTTCTTGGGAACCACATGGACAGGACTCACCCACGAACTATCAGAGATAGGATAGATTATGCCATGATCCAAGCACTTAAGAACCTCCTTTCGGACGGCTTCTTTCAGTACAGGATTCAATCTCCGTTGTGGGTCCCTGCAGGGCCTAGAATCCTCTTCCATGTGGATCCGATGCTGAACAATACCAGGGCTAATTCCCTTGATATCCTTCAAGGACCACCCGATCGCCTCTTTGTTTTCAAAGTGTACTCTTTTGAGGGCAACCTCTTGATCTTTTTCAAGATCAGAAGCAATAATGAGTGGCAAGGTCTCATTATCCCCTAAAAAGATGTACTTTAGGTTATCGGGGAGCGGTTTAAGCTCGACCAGAGGTGGGTCCTTGTCGGATTCAGAG
The DNA here is from genome assembly GCA_963682175.1 of Triglochin maritima. Classification (NCBI taxonomy): domain Eukaryota; kingdom Viridiplantae; phylum Streptophyta; class Magnoliopsida; order Alismatales; family Juncaginaceae; genus Triglochin; species Triglochin maritima. Next base: position 24,377,446 of record OY821774.1, on the reverse strand, counting down.
TTAATTTCAAGTGGCTCAAGGGTCACGGGGTAAGAGGAGCAAGCACCCAGATGTGCCTCCTCGTCCAGAGATATGCTGGCGGATTCCTCAAGATCCTCTTCACTCGCAACCTGATCATTAGGCACCTCAATAATATGTCGATGTGAGTCGAACATGCCTAATGAATCGGGCTCATCCGTGTCCTGGATGAAATTGGCTCCGACTGAGTCGTCGAAGAGCCCAGGTTGCTTACCAAGAGTGAAGATGTTGAAATCCGCCGTGAGGTTTCCAAAAGACAACCTCATCAAGCCATTGCGACAATTGATCAAGGCATTAGATGTCGCAAGAAATGGCCTCCCAAGGATTACAGGAATTTGTCCTTGTGGGTTGGACACGGGTTCGGTATCCAAGATGATGAAATCAACTGGAAATACGAACTCCCCCACTTTGATAAGGACATCCTCCACACTCCCTCGTGGGATTTTGACAGATCTATCAGCCAACTGGAGGGTTGTCCTCGTTGGTTTAAGATCGCCTATCCCAAGGTTGACATAGACTGAGTAAGGCAGGAGATTCACAGATGCCCCCAAATCCAATAGAGCTTGAGAGATGGTCACATTCCCAATCATGCAAGAGACAGTTGGACAACCAGGGTCCTTGTACTTGACAGTCATGGGTTGTGTCAATATGGAGCTCACATTGGCGGCCAAGAAGGCCTTCTTGGGCACATTTGTTTTTCTCTTGGTGGTGCAAAGGTCTTTGAGGAACTTGGCATATGGTGGCATTTGTTGAACAACGTCCAACAACGGGATGTTCACCTTTACTTGCCTAAGTACCTCAACGATCTTATCCCAATGCTCATCACGTTTTTTTGTCAACCGATGAGGGAATGGTGCCTTGGGGACATAGGAATCACGAGGAGGAGTCTCAGAATTAGGTTCCTTGACAGGCTCAAGACTCTCCTCGGAAGACTTGCCAACAGGATTGGCTTCCGGCATGTTCACATTGTTGTCAACGACCCTTCCCGATCTCAAGGTATGAATAACATTAGCATGTTGGGAAGGGTCACTTTCAACATTGTGTACATTCTGCCTGGTATTAGCAGGCTGACCCCTGGGATTTACCACAGGTTGACTCGGGAACTGACCCTTCTCGCGTTCATGGAATTGATGAGCCAATTGGCTAACTTGCATTTCCAAAGTCTTGACTGTACTTTGCATGCTCTGCATGAATGCTTGAAGGGTCGGATCACTAGAAGGGTCCTTGGGGTCAACCCGCTGAGGTGGTGGAGTCTGGTTAGAATAACCCGACGAAGAGGCCTGACCAGGTTGATAATTTTGGTGCTGAGACCTTTGATGTGGGGGTTGGTAGGTCGCCGATGGGCATGGAGGTTGATAAGGTGGAGGTTGAGGTTGAGCGTGCGAGCTCTGACCGTGTCCTCCACTAGACCCCCAAGAGAAGTTAGGATGGTTACGTCATCCCGGGTTATAGGAATGACTGTACGGGTCGTTTCGGGGCCTTTGATGATACATCGCATTTGCATGCTCAGTATCTCTTGGAGCGTAAGCGCACTCCAAGTCATCATGTCCCGACAGTCCACACCTAGTACACCCGGGAGTAGCGACCTGAGCTACAGGAGCTCGGTCCATCTCCAAACTCTCTATCCTATGCATGAGAGCAGCCATTTTCGCCTCAGACGCGATAGTCGACTCAACATGATATGATCCAGCTCGACCAGAAGACCTGGCGGCTGGTGGCTCTCTCATGGTGTCCCACTCGAAGGTGCGCTCAGCCATGGATTCAAAAGTGTCCCATGCCTCCTCGATGGGTTTCATTTGGAAGTCACCCTGACACATCGACTCCAACAATGTGCGGGTGTTGTAGTTGATGCCCTCATAAACAATCTGGCACAGCTGCCATAGCTCAAGTCCATGATGAGGGCATTGCTGGAGGAGGTCCTTGAACCTCTCAAAGAAACCATGAAACGATTCGGTCTCGGTTTGATACATCTGATGTATCTGGTGCCGTATCTATTGAGTTTTCCTTTGAGGGAAAAATCTCTTCAGAAAGACGGTCACAAAGTCATCCCATGACCGAATCGAGCTCGCCGGGAGGCTATACATCCATTTCTTCGCATTATCATTCAATGCGAAAGAAATCATCCTCAACCGGACAGAATCCTCGTCAAGCTGTTGAAGCTTGAACATGGAGCATACTTCCTCGAATTCGCGTATAAAGATATACGGATCCTCCTTATTGGCAGTGAAGGTCGGAAGCATGCTCACATACTGAGGTTTTAGCTCGTAGTTGTTCCCGCGAGCAGGGGGAACAACTATGCAAGAAGGTTGCGCGGCCCGAACATGATGGGTCCGCTCCCACAAGGTCATCGGCCTATCATGTCGAGCTAAAGGTGGTGGTGCACCTAGAACTCGATCCTGACCGAATCTCCCTTCCTCTCGAGTCAGAGGAGGAGGAGAAGGAGGTCTACGTGGTGGTGGAAACGGACCGAGGTAGTCCATGTATGGAACCCGGTCCCCTTCGCCACCACGAGACGACTCGGCCTCTTGCTCCAAAGGAGCACGAGGCGGAGATGGTCGATCACCAAGATCTTCCATCTCAGAAGTATGCACTCTCTCGAGCCGAGCGCTCTCACCAAAACGAGCCCAACCTCGCATGAAATGCTCGACTCGACTCTAAACCTACACACAACAGAAGGTGTACTAGAGGAGGAGACTATACGTAGAGAATAGATGAGGAGAGGACTCAGATGAGGAGGGAAGAATCCCTAGAGCTAGCGAGGGTAGTGGGATCAGGAAGAAGCCTAACTAGCAAGCACGGCTCAAACAAAGTAAGGCAATGGGTCCTTAAGCTAGACGACGCCTAACTTCGAGGTCACTAGCCTCGACACGTCTCACCTCCCTACAACGAGGACCACAATGCCCAGCAAGTGATACCAGATCCGGAGATCCAGTACCTCCTACTATCGACAAGGTAGGCAACGCCGATCAGGTCATGACGGTCTCAACTAGATTACTCTCCTAGTGCGCCCGCAATCCTAGGGCCAATGTCCACTTGCTTTTAGTTAAGGCTTTATTAAGAGTGATTTTTGGGGCCAAGGAAAGGGTGATGAAATCCCCCACCTTATCTTTTATGGGACAGCCCCTCCTTAGTAGCGATTTGATCCTAGATCTAGCAATCAATCGCTCCAATCAAACACTCTCTCACTCTTGTCCCGATGCACCTTACTAACTAATGCATGAAAGAAACATGCATGAATGAGGGATGTGGGTGCACGTACCTCACGCCAGCAATCAACGACAAAATGTAAAGCAAAGAAAAGACAAATGCATGCAAGGTCTACCAATGGTGCATGACCTAGATGGCAAGAAGTCTAATCTTTTGCTTTGAGTTTTATGGTCCAAGTTGATTAATGGGGGAGTTATTAATGATCTGGGAGCAAACCAGAAGTCAACGCATGCAAAATAGAGCTCACAGATAACCAAATAGAAGAAAACAACTACCAGAAAAAATTTCAAGGCAAGATGACCTCACCAGGCCGCCAGTTGGCGGTCTACAACCGCTGATTGGCGGTCTACAACCGCTGATTGGCGGTCCCTTTTGGTCGTCTGGTCCTCAGATTTTCCCAGTAGCCTCCCCTTGATCAGAGTGTTCCCTGAAACAAAGAAAAACTGAAAACAAAAAATTAAAAACCCCTCGAATCGTCCAAACCAAGGTCTGGACAGAGCACCTCCCCGGCAACGGCGCCAAAAACTTGATTGATCGTTTTATATTTAACCGCAAGTGCACGGCCGCGTTGAAGCGGTGGCAAATACGGGTCGTCCACTGGGAGGTGTGTCGACACTTGGTTTGTGCGAAGGCGAGAGGTAAAGAAAGGGAAGAAAGGTTGGTTACACTAAACTACACTAAGATGCAAATGTAAATGGAGATAAGCAATAAAACTAAACCCCAAAGGGGGTAGAGAACTGATGTGAACATAAAGATGTGTGTGTGTGTTCAATTAAGCTCCTCACAACATGTAATGCATGAAATCATAAAACTACATCCAATCTTGCCTCTACATGAATTAAGATAAGACTACATCATTAAAACATACAAGACAATGATTGGAATGAAGCTACATGAACTCAAGTATAAAGACTAGACCCTACTATGCCTCCACATGAATTAAGATGACTATATCATTAAAGCATACAAGACATTAGCTAAGGAAAAGGCAACAAGAGTACATACACTACAAATTGTGTTTCCAATATTAACTTCATCCATATCCTAACCTTATCATTCCCCATAAAATAGGTCCACTAATCAAAGCATAAGCTAAGCTTCATTCAAGAGCATTAGCATATCAAAGATAAGAGTGAAGACCCATTAGATGGTTATGGAAATCATATAAAGCTCAAGGGATAAAAATAACACACACTTAATACACTACATTATTATATCACATATTTCTCCACCCCCCAAATGGGGATGGAACTACTCACTACTCATTACACTAACTAATTTAGCAAAGGAAAGCATAATACTGAAATGAAATTTATACTACTTAAGCAAGAAATATTAAAGAAGCATAAAACTAAACAAACAAACAAGCATGCAAATGAAAGGAAATTAAACTAAGAGAGAAACAACATCATTAAGAGAAAACTTATATTATTAACTCACTCAATTACAAGTAGCTCTTCCTCCACTAGAGTTTTGCTTCAAGGCTTCACTCTTAGTAGGGAAGATGGCCACCAAGAGGGAGATGGATACAATGGGAGGTGAAGAGTTCTATTTATAAGCATGGAAAAAGCTAATCAGGGACAATCCCCCGATGTGGGACTAAACCAATACCAAAAATAGCCTAAACGAACACTAATACAAGTCCAGGAGAAGTTGGGGCGGATCCTGCATGATCCAGACCGCCAATTGGCGGCCTAGAAAGCCCAGATCCGTCTGAGTCTTCTGGTGGGCTTGCCTTGGTGTGTTTCTTGGTCTTGGATGCATCTAACTTGTTTAGTGGAGCTCCGACCCGAATTGAATTGACAAAATACTCCTCATGATGGTGTGGAGTTTCCTGTTTTGCTCTTAGGTCCTTCTGTCTTACGATCAGGTCCTTCTCCCTTGCATCTTGGTCCCCAGGTCTCACAATTAGGTCCTTTTTTCCTGCTTTTGGGTCCTTTCATGGCTCTTCTCTTCAAACCTCTTTATTTCTGAAAACTAAACATAACACTCGTCACGTAGCATTGCTTAGGTGTAAGATAATGGATATAAGGTACAAATATAAGCATGAAATGATGTCAATCAACTCCCTTAACTAAATGAAATCTCTTGCATTAAGCTCAAATATTTAATTTAGCACATATGTCACGGTTTGGGTGGTTCCTCTACCCACGGTTGTAGGTCGATGAGTATGAATCGTAACTAGGCCTATTATATATAATGTTCACTTGCTCATAATCAGGAGCAAGTGTCGCACACTCTATGTCACTATGACATATCATATCGCACCTAGAACAAGACATTACAACTAGCACAATATGGGCCATTTGGTTTTATGAAAAAGCTCTAGAGACCATCCTACGCATCAGCAAAGCAATGCGAGCCTACGCATCGCCACTATTGGATTTCCCCGCACTAGTTATCTTCGAACCTAAGCTCACATGTTGACTCCCTCCTTCACTATCCCACCACATGGTCTTCTTGGCAAGTTTGCTTAACAAAACTTGGAGCCCTTACTCGGTTTTGAGAAAGGGAGTTTTTCTGAGGAGGATTGGACAAATTCCACTTAATTAGAACGACAAGAATTGATTGACATCATATCATGCATATATTTGTGTCTTATATCTTCTATTTTTAACCTAAGCATTGTTACGTAACGAGTTTTATGTTTAAGTTTCAGGAATCAAAAAAAGTGAGAAGAAGAGACACAACATGGACCAAAAAGCAAGAGAAAGTACTGAATTGAGAGACTTATGGACCAATATGCAAGAGGGAAGGACCCGGATGTAAACCAAAAGGACCAATAAGCAAATCGAGAAACTCCACACCATCATGAGGAGTATTTTGGCAATTAGATCCGGTCCTAAACTCCAACAACCAACTCGAGTGCATCAAACATCAACAAATCAATCCATAAATGTGGCATATGAACAAGAGCTTGATCCAAGCAATCCAGACCACCAATTGGCGGTTATAGACCGCTTATGGCAGTTGGTTTGGATCCGAACCCGATTAGATTCAGTCGGGTGTTGTATTAGTGTGTATTTAGTCCATTTATGGTATGCGTTTAGTCCCATATCGGGGGATTGTCCCCGATTACCATTTTTCATGGCTATAAATAGAACTCTTCCTCCGCCCTTGTAATGCATCTACCCTCTTGGTGGCATTTCTCTACTTGGAGTGAAGCCTTGGAGCAAAACTCTAGTGTAGAGATGCTACTTGTAATGTGAGTGAGCAATAAAGAATGTTTTGTTAGTTTCTTGTTGTTTCTTTTAAATTCTTGCATGCTTAGTTAATTTCGTTTGTTTTAATCTTCGTAGAATTAATTAGCATGTTTTCATTCCTTAATATGAATGTTATCTTAATGTGAGTAGTTCCATTCCTTTTTGGGGGTGGAGTTGATGTTTATACATGTCATGTAGAATGGAATGAATGTTATATGTTCCTTTATGTGATAAATGTGAGTATACTTGTTTGAATTAAAGAGAATACTTAACTTGATTATTTTTGTCATATTCATTAGGTACATCCCATGCTTGTTTAGGTTCTTAATAACAAACTTGTTTATGCTCATATTAATCAACTAGGTTAATGATTTGGATGATAGGTCTTGCCATTAGGTACTTCCTATGCATAGCAACACTACCTACACTTGTGCTCTATTGAATGCATTCATGACCACTTATTTCATGTGTACACTCACTCAACCTCTTAGGGGTTTCTCTTCCTGAATTCCAACATGCTTTATTAGTTTGCTTAATTTCATTGTTGCTTGCTTTCGTCGTCTTTGTTTATTGCTTACTAGTGTAGCATAACATAGTTTAGTTTAGTGTAATCACTTCTTCTTCCCCTCTTTTCCCACTTGCCCTCAAAAGAACTAGAGTCGACACACCTCCCGGTAGATCGACCCGTACTTGCCAACGTGATTAACATCATATCATGCATATATTTGTGTCATATATCTTTTATTTTAGCCTAAGAAATGCTACGTAACGAGTTTTATGGTTATGTTTCAGGAATAAACAGGTTTGAGAAGAAGAGATTCAAAAAGGACTCAAAAGCAAGGAAAATGACTAAGTTGCAAGACTTATGGACTGAGATGAAAGAGAGAAGGACTCAGATGTAAAATCAAAAGGATCAATGAGCACATCAAGAAGCTCCACACAATCATGAGGAGTATTTTGGCAATTAGATCCGGGCTCAAACATCATCAACCAAATCGGCTTTACCAAACATGAAGAAATAAAGCTAGAATCAAGCCACCCAAAACCAGACCCCATCAATCTCATCCAAACCGCCAATTGGCTGCCCCAAACCGCCAATTGGTGGTCCATTTCGCCCCAAATGACATGTGCTTCAGTCGGGTGTTAGATTAGGTTGTATTTAGTCCATATATGGTATACATTTTAGTCCCATGCCGGGGGATTGTCCCCGGTTACCTTTTTTCATGCTTATAAATAGAACTCTTCCTTCTCCTTTGTATTCACCCATTGCTTGGTGGCATTCTCTCTACTTGTAGTAAGACTTGGAGCCAAACTCAAGGTGGAGAAGAATGCTACTTGTAATGTGAGTCATGTAAATAAAATAATTCTTCATAGTTTGTTGTAATGTTGTCTTTGTTTTAATGCTTGCTTGTTTAACTTGTTTTTATTTATTTATCGTAGTATAATTAGAATGTTTTCTTTTCTTAATATAGTTTATAGTTTAATGAGTGGTGAATAGTTCCATCCCCTTTCGGGGGTGGAGATGATGTTTATACATGAAATAGAGAGTGGAAAGGAATGCTTTATTTTGAAATGTGTTGATAAATGTGAATGTATGCTTGCTTGTTTAGAGTAGAACACATCACTTGATGGGTTTTACCACAACTATTAGACACCTCCCATGCTTATTTAGGTTCTTAAATAACCAACTTATGTATGTGAATGTTAATCAACTAGGTTAGTGATTGGATTGATAGGTTTTCCCATATCCATTAGCCACTTCCTATGCATCAAAACACGACCTACATTTGTGCACATTGAATGCATTCTTCACCATCTTATTGCATGTGTACACACACTCCACCCCTTAGGGGTTTCCATTCCTGATTTCCAGCTTTCTTGTATTAGTCACTTAGTTTAATTTTATCTCGTCTCATGATTTCATCTTCTTTGATTGTTTCGTGCTAGTTTAGCGTAGTTAGTTTAGTGTAGTGACAACTTATTCCCCTCTTTCCCCACTTGCCTTCGAACAAACCATAGTTGACACACCTCCTCGTGGACACGACCCATATATGACATGTCTTCACCGACACCGTGCACTTGCGGTAAATATAAACGAATTAACAAGTTTTTGACGCTGTTGCCTGGGAGGTGCTCTATCCAGACTCTGGTTTGGACGATTCGAGTGGGTTTAATCTTTTGTTTTTAGTTTTTGTCTATTGCAGGGATATCTCAGAATCCAGGGGAGGCCTCAGGAGAAATTTGTACGAGATGGTGGCTTTTTGGACCGCCAATCAGCAGTCTGGGACCGCCAATTGGCAGATTGGTAAGCTTCTTTTGCTCCAAATTTTCTTCTGGTTGTTGTTTATTTCAATCTAGTGGCGTGGGAGCTAAATTTTGCATGTTGTGACCTATAGTTTGCATGTTGTATCATTAAAACATACAAGACAATAATTGAAATGAAGGTTATAGATCACATGCATCATGACTCAAATCCAACTATGTCTCTACATGAAATAGGATTTATCACAATCATTAAAGCATACAAGACATTAATTTAGATAAAGTCAACATGAGCACATGCATGCACTAGTCTTGTTCCCTTCTTCCACTCCATCCTTATCCTCACCACATCATTCCCCATAAAATAGGCTCACTAATCTAAGCATGTGCTAAGCTTCACTCAAGAGCATTACCACATCAATGATAAGAGTGAAATCCCATAAGAGCGTTATGGAAAATCATGTAAAGCTCAAAGGATTAAAATTAACACACACTAATCCATCACATTATCAAATCACCTTTTTCTCCACACCCCAATGCGGATGGACTACTCTCTACTCATCTCTACACTGAAGAAAACATAAAAATAACATGAACCCATGATGGAAATGACTAAAAACAAGATTAAACAAACAACAACATCAAAGAAATTGCATCAAAGGAAAGACATGTATTTAAAGAATAAAACTCATACTTGATTGAAATGAAAGGATTACAAAGTATGCTTTTCTCCTCCAACTACACAAATCAGCAGCAAAACAAAACCTAAACTAATGGAGAAGCAAGAAGAAGTGGGAGAAGAGGGATTATAATGGTATATATAGACTAATACATGGTTAAGATTAATCTGGGAATAATCAGATGGCTCTAAATCATATCTGATAGTCCTGGAATGATCTGACCCGACAATCCAAACCGCGACCAAAGTTTGAGGGCCTTCTGACCATTTTGATCTGCCAGTGGTGGACCAAATGGATCCGATTGGGTCGCAATTTGTCTCCAGCTTTGTTTCTTTATTTGACACGTGGGGTGATGTCCGGGTTTGTTGGCTCGAATCACTTTTAGTTTAATTGGTGAAATACGGATCTGATTAAAGTCATGTGTCACCATATTTTCCACTTCACAATCAGGTCCCTCCGGGTTTTCACTTCGGTCCTTCCTTATTAGCGATCCAGTCCTTGTGCATTACAAATAGGTCCAGAGCCTTCTAAATTAGTCCACACTTGTTACATTTAGGTCCTTTTGTGCCCTTCCTCTTCTTTACTACCTATAAACAACAACTCGAGTAGCACAATATTGGGGTAAAATAAAGGATATATAGCTTGAATATAATGCATGATATGCTACTAGTCAAATACCCCCACACTTACATTTTACTAGTCCCGAGCAAAACAATGAAAGAGAAAAATGAAAGAAAGTAAAATATAAGAAAAATGGGAAAATCCTAACTCACTTTCGTAGGAATAACGGTTGCACTTAGCACGTGCAACAAGCCGTTAAACCTCATTGTTGCCAAGGAGGAGGAGTGGTGTCTTCTGTAGGTTTTCAACAGATATACCCAAAAATCCGAACATTTATGCATTATTCAATCTAGCAACACGACTTGTTGGACCAATTTTTGCTGATCATTGGACACAGTCCACACGACTCTCTATATGTATCCAGTCCACACACCTAGCCTAATGAATCATTGGTGCAGGTTAATTAAGGACTTCTTTATTTATTTAAGTACTGAAACCGTATGATTACTCTCCCCCCGAGGGAAAACCGGGGTGCATCCTCATAACTAGATAAGACCTAAAACGGGTGTATAAGATATCCTAATGCATCAAGTTCAAGTCAACTTTGGGAGCTTCCTTTTTACTTTGCCTTTCAACGGATTTGCACATGCCAAACACACGCAAACCCCCAAAACATTTTTTTCCGCAAACACCTGAAGATTTTGAAAGAAATGATAATTTTAAAGTACCAAGCAAGCAAAAGAAGACAAGTCACCCTAGGATCATGGCAAGCAGATATATTGATATGAAATGCAGCACACTAACATCACCCTATCAATACAAACAAAAGAAAACAAAAGAAAGGAGAAAGACTCGACTATGTAGACACGTAAAACACCCCCCACACTTAATTCTTGCATTGTCCTCAATGAATATGAGCATGAGACTACATGGATTTATGCATGAAAAAAAAAGATCTCACCAACGTGAAGCGCAAAGGGAAGTTCATGGTTATGTGGATGGACATATACCCGAATTTCCCTCAAAATATGTGAAATACTGAAGAAGGGAGACCAAAATGTAAAACAAACGGGGCCCAAATACACAGGGGTTGGAGCACACAACAAGTTGTGCTCACTCTCAGAGTCTTCTCATTTTTAATTTTTGTTGAAATATAACTCTGTACAAATATAAGTTCTCGTCTTTATTTGTCAAAGGACATCAAATGGAAACTTCAAAAGTGGGTCAATGCACTTGGAATAGGAACATGACACCACGTGGGGCCAAAATACTCATGAGTGGGCCCCCTCACAAAGTGCACAAAAGGAAAGGAGAGGTTCATGAATTAGACGTAAAGGCGTCTCATTCAATGGATCAAACTGAGAGAGCTTGAACCTCAAGAGTTTGAGAAAAATTGTGCAACGGAAGAAGAGTTTCTCCCTTTGCAATACTAAAGTTATGATCGTTAATCCAAACTCTCCAACCAACATGTTGGTGGGTCGGAACGAGGTCAAGAACCTCGTTATGCATGTCCGACTCACTAGGCGAACAGAAAGTGGGTCTCTTACCCAAGGTATCCTCTAAGGAACTTCCAATACCCTCATTTTCCAAGATGACCAGGAACAATAGTAAGAGGCAAACTCTCATCAAGTTGTATGAAATTAAGGCTACTAGGGAGCTCTTGCTCAACCACAGGAGAGTACTTAAGAGGCACAACAATAAGATAATGTGGCTGAACGGCCACGGAACAAAAAGATAAGGCACAATCCTATGCCGACTTATAATGAAACTGGTCCATGTTATTCTCAATTCGAATCGTCCACCAAGTGATCGTGAATTGAAACCCCGAGACCCTCAGACTGATTAGGAGTTTGACTTTGAAATATTGTGCTTTGAATTTGTGGATGTGGTGGTGGTTCGATATCAGAAGATAAATCCTCAGGTTGACAAGAAAGGTTACCCTCCTTACGTTTATGTAAATATTACGTGATCTGACTCACTTGCATTGCCAAATTTTGCATGGAATGTTGAGCGATTGCCATGAACGTAAGGAGAGTTTTTTTCAAGGAATCATGTATGTGATCAACTGTGAGCTCCAAATCTGAATTTTGGAAATTTTTGGGATGGTGTTTATGGGCTGAGACTGAGTCCAATGATTGGTCAGGGGTGGTGGCTGATAGGGATATGGGTATTCGGGAGGAGAATAATGGGGTGGGTATGATGTATAAAAATTTGAATCAATATTGTCTCCCCATGAATCCAATCAGGTGCAATTTTGTTTCTAGCTTTGTTTCTTCATTTGGCACGTGGGGCAAAATAGGGTCTGCTGGCTCGAATCACTTTGAGTTGAATTGGCGAAATACTGATCTAATTCAAGTCATGTGTCAGCATATTTTGCACTTCACAATCAGTCCCTTCGGATTTTCACTTGGGTCCTTCCTGATTTGAGATCCAATCCATGTGCATTACAAATAGGTCTAGAACCTTCCAAATCAGTCCATACTTGTTACATTTAGGTCCTTTTTGCTCCATTCGTCTCCTTTATTACCTAGCTCTTGAAATGCTACAAACAACAACTCGAGTAGCACAATATTGGGGGTAAAATAAAGGATATAGCATGAATATGATGCATGATATGCTACTAATCACAGCTCAAGCATGGTATCGTGTTGAAGTTTGAAAAACTATCGCACATTTTGGACGGTGAAATCTTAAAATTAAGTGAGACAACAACCGATGCTGAGAAAGAGGTTGTAGCAAAGTAGGAAGACCAAGAAAACCATGTTCACAGTCTATTGCTACCCTTCATGCGTGACTCGCTTCAAGCGAAAGACTTAGACTCAAAACCCAAGAAGACCATGGAATCTCTCACGAAAATGTTTGTGGATAGTGCTCGAAAGGAACATTATAAGACCAACATAGAACTCACAAGGTGCCACATGGCAGAGGGAACATTTGTGTCCTTACATTTTCTCAAAATGCAAGGATACCTTGAGAAGTTAGAAAAGCTCTTTTCCCGATGCCCAATGACATTGTGGAAGATTTGATTCTTGGCTCTCTAGCCCTATCCTACAAGGTCGACATCATGCATGAGAAAGGGTGAGTATTGAGGAGCTTCATAACACTCTCAAAATGGCTGAAGTTGATATGGGTAAAGGTAGGGAAAAGAATGTCCTAGCCGTCCATAGCGGAAGCAAAAAGATCACCAAAGGTAAAGCTAAATGATAAAGGTATATTTGTTATTGAAATAAATTTAGCCACCTTTATCCATGATTGGGTATGCGATATTGGATCTTGTGCTCCCATAATTTCCAATGTGCAGCTAGTAAAGGATAGGAAAGACCTCTCAAGAGGAGAGATAATTTTGAAGGTCGGAAATAGTGCAAGCATCGCTGCGATTGTACAAGGCTTTGTGGATATTCATTTATGTAGTGGTTTAATTTTAAGTTTAAAGAATGTCTATTATGTACCTTCGATTAGCAAGAATATTATAAATGTGTTGTGTGTAGATATGGATGACTGATTGAACGTTTTTATTAACCGCAAGTGCACGACCACGTTGAAGTGGTGGCAAATACGGGTCGATCCACAGGGAGGTGTGTCGACTTTAGTTTATTCAAAGGCGAGTGGGAAAGAAAATGAGAGAAAGGATTGATTAAACTAAACTACACTAAACTAGTAAACTAGAAGGGAGGAAATAAAAGCATGAAATGAACTAAACTAAGATAAGGAACTACTAAGAAGAAAGATAAATCTAAGGAATGGGAAAAACTCCTAAGGGGTGGAGTGTGTGTTTACACATGAAATAAGTGTGGTGAATGCATACAATAAGCTCGTGTAGTTAGTGTTTGTTAATGTATAAGAAGTACCTAATGGCAAGACCTATCATTTAAAGCACTAACCTAGGTGATTAATATGAGCACGACAAGTTTGTTATTAAAAACATATACAAGCATGGAATGTACCTAAACATTATGGCAGAAACCATCAAGTAAGAGTTCTTATTAATTCAAACAAGCATACTAACATTTTTCACATTCAACAATGTTTAGCATTCATACCATCTACATAACATGTATACACATCTACTCCACCCCTAAAGGGGATGAAACTACTCACACATATTTAAACTAACATTTATACTAAGGAAAGAAAACATGTTTACACAAATTATAAGAAGACTAAAACAAACAAGTTAACTAAGTATGCAAGAATTGAAAAGAAGCAATATGAACAAAACTTAACAAAACTTCTATTATTACTCACTCAATTACAAGTAGCCTCTCTCCACCAGGGTTTTTGCTTCAAGGCTTTTACTCCTAGTATGGAGGATGGCCACCAACAGATAGATGGGATACAAAGGAGGAGGAAGAGTTCTATTTATAGCCATAGAAACAGGTAATCTGGGAAAATCCCCCGGTATGGGACCAATACAATACCAAAAATAGACATAACACATAATTATACAAGACCCGACTAAACCACATCGGATCTGGAGCAACCCGGACCGCCAATTAGCCGTCCTAGATCACCAATTGGTGGTCTACAGGGTTTGGATCCGGTCTGGAATTTTTGTGGACTTTTCTGGATGGCTTTCTTCATGTGTGATGTATCCAAGTTGGTTGCTGGAGTTCCGACCAAAATCAAATTGCCAAAATACTCACCATGATGGTGTGGAGTTTCCTGATTTGCTCATTGGTCCTTTGGGCTTACATACAGGTCCTTCTCCCTTGCATCTTAGTCCCTAAGTCTTTCAAATCAATCTTTTTTCCTGCTCTTAGGTCCTTTTATGCCTCTTCTCCTCAATCATGTTTATTCCTGAAACTCAAACATAAAACTCGTAACGCAACATTGTTTAGGTGAAAGATAATTGATATATGACACAAATGTATGCATGATATGATGTCAATCAAATACCCCCACATCTAACTTTTGCTAGTCCCGAGGAAAACAAAGAAAGAGAAAAATAAAAGAAAGGAAAAAGCATACGAAAAGCAGGGAAATTCTAACTCAATTTCGTAGGAATCACGGTTGCACTTAGCACGTCCAACAAGCCGTTAAACCTCATTGTCGCCAAGGAGTCTCCCGAGGGTTTTTAGCAGATATACCCACAAAATCCAAACATAGATGCATTATTCAACCTAGCAACACGACTCGATGGACTCATTTTTGTCGATCATTGGACACAACAATCCTACGAGCTGACTCTATATAGGTATTTAGTCCACACACCTAGCCTAATGAACCATTTGTGCAAGTTAATTAAGGACTTAAGTGAAAGACATGGACAACCTCAACAACCTCAAGTGATACAAAGTGTAAAGTCCATTAAGGTTCTTATTTGCATTACCATTTTTTTTCTTTTTGTTTCTTTTGTTTCTTTTTTCTTACTAGTTGGAGTGTAATTCTCCTAGGGTCAGGTTTCGTGCATCATTGCCACGAGGACTTACACTAGCACGTACACCTTTCCCCACATCTCAACATAGGGCAATCCCTACCACCTGTTCAACAGGAGTTCGGTCGGTGCATCCCAAGTCAGATGACTCGAAAGCACCAGGCACTAAGTCCCCTCGCACCTAATTTCCCGAGTGGTAGGAGCCATTCAAGATGAGAGAACACCCTACCACTTATTTGTTATCTACACATGAACCCAAACCTCTACACATACGGTTTCACAAAAGGAGTTTAAGGGTACCTGACTACAACAAACATCCTTATATTAATAGACATAAATTATTTAACTCGCTAGGCTCAGGGTGGACTTCTTTATTTATTTAAGTACTGAAACCCTATGATTACTCTCCCCCCAATGGAAAACCGGGGTGTATCCTCATGACTATAGAAGACCTAAAGCCGATGTATAAGATATCCTAATGCATCAAGTTCAAGTCAACTTTGGGAGCATCCTTTTTAAGTTGCCTCTCAACAGATTTGCACATGCCAAACACACGCAAACCCACAAAACATTTTCTTTCGCAAACACGTGAAGATTTTGAAAGAAATGATAATTTTAAAGCACCAAGCAAGCAAAAGAAGACAAGTCACCCTAGGATCATGGCAAGCAGATATATTGATATGAAATGCAGCACACTAACATGACCCTATCATTACAAACAAAAGAAAACAAAAGAAAGGAGAAAGACTCGACTATGTAGACACGTAAAACACCCCCCACACACATACTTCATGCATTGTCCTCAATGAATGTGAGCATGATACTACATAGATTTATGCATGAAAAAGGGAAGATCTCACCAACATGAAGCGCAAAAGGATGTTCATGGTTATAGTTATGGACACAAACCTGAATTCCCTCAAAACCTGTGAGATGCTAAAGAAAGGATACAAATACGTGAAAGAAATGAGACCCAAATACTCAAGGGTTGGAACCCACAACAACCAATGCTCACTGAATGAGTTTTTTTTGTTTCTTTTCTCTTCTTTTTTTTCTTCTTTTTATCTTTATCTTTTCTTTTTCTTTTATTTTTTGAAGAATTTTACTTTATACAAACGTGAACGCTCAACCATTCATGCAGGAACATGAATGGTTGAGTGTGAGAGAGGTTCATGAAGGAACATGACCTCCTCAACTTCAGCTGGTGCCCCCTCCAAGTAGGGTTTGAGGCGTTATCCATTAACTTTGAACACATCCCCATTCCCTGGGTTCTGGATGTCAACCACTCCATGAGGAAATATGGTTTGGACAACAAAAGGGCCAGACCAGCGACTACGGAGCTTACCCGCAAACAGATGAAGCCGAGAATCGTAGAGCAACACATTCTGCCCGGCCGTAAACACCTTTCGCATAATCATGTGATCGTGAAACAACTTGGCTCAGGACTTATGAATTTTGGCATTTTCATGTGCATCATTGCGTAGCTCTTCCAACTCCAAAATGTCGAGTTTACGCTGCCCCCCTGTTTGATGAAGATCCATATTCAGGTACTTGATCGCCCAGAAAGCACGATGCTCAAGCTCGACGGGTAGGTGGCAAGCCTTGCCGTACACTACCCGATATGGGGACATACCCAAATTGGTCTTATACACTTTACGGAAGGCCCACAATGCGTCATTCAATTTAGTTGACCAATCCTTCCTCGATGAATTAACCGTCTTCTCAAGGATTTGCTTTAATTGACGGTTAGAGACTTCGACCTGCCCACTAGTTTGCGGATGATATGGGGTCACAAGCTTGTGGGTAATCGAATATTTCCTCATAAGCGCTTCAAAGGAGCGATTACAGAAATGGGTACCCCTATCGCTGATTATGGTACGAGGAGTACCAAATCGCGCAAAAATGTCCCTCAATAATTTGGTGACCACCTTGTTGTCATTGGTCTTTGTGGGTATCGCCTCAACCCACTTAGAAACATAGTTAACGGCCACCAGAATGTAAACATTCCCGAATGAATTCGGGAAGGGACACATAAAGTCGATGCCCCACACATCGAAGATGTCGACAACAAGGACATTTTGCAAAGGTATCATGTCACATCGACTAATCCTGCCAAGGCGCTGGCACCTATAACATTGCTTACAAAAGTTGTAAGCATCTTTGAAAAGGGAATGCCAGTAGAATCCAGATTGGAGCACCTTGGCGGCAGTTTTCTTTGCTCCAAAGTGTCCTCCACATGCCTTAGAGTGGCAGAAATGGAGCACACTTTGGAACTCGTTATTTGGGACACACCGCCTGAAAATTTGGTCAGAGCAGTATTTGAATAGGTAGGGGTCGTCCCAATGAAAGAATCTGACATAAGATCAAAATTTGGTTTGGTCAGATTTTGACCAACCCACAGGAAGTTGCTCGGTCACGAGGTAGTTCACGATGTCGGCAAACCAAGGGTTATCTTCGATCGTGAACAACTGCTCGTCAGGAAATTTGTCATTAATAATTTGGTCATGTGGGTTGGTCGTCTCTAGATGAGACGGGTGGTCTGCTACAACATTTTCACACCCTTTTTTGTCCCGAATCTCGAGATCAAATTCTTGTAACAACAAGATCCATCTCAAGAGTCGGGATTTTGCATCTTTCTTTGCCATGAGGTACTTGATGGTTGTATGATCAGAATAGATAATCACGTGGGAGCCAATCAAGTACGACTGGAATTTCTCCAAAGCAAATATGATTGCTAAGAATTCTTTCTCGGTTACAGTGTAGTTCAATTGGGCGTTATTGAGTGTTCTACTGGTATAGTAGATCACATGAGGCAATTTGTCCAATCGTTGCGCAAGCACTGCTCCCACAGCGAAGTCAGATGCATCACACATTAACTCGAAGGGTTCAGTCCACACCAGTGCCTTAATTATGGGAGTTGAAGTCAACTCTTTCTTCAAGGTCAAAAAAGCATGGTGGCAATCCGGTCTGAACTCAAAAATGGCATCCTTAGCCAACAATCCCGAATGAACCGCTGATTGAATCCAGCATGCCCCAAAAAGGCGTAGATATCCTTCACATTACGTGGCGGTGGGAGATTAACAATAAGTCCCACTTTGGCGGGATCAACCTCAATTCCCATACTTGAGACCGCATGTCCAAGTACTATCCCTCGCTTCACCATGAAGTGACATTTCTCCCAATTGAGAGCGTGGTTCTTCTCACGGTATCGCTTGAAGACAAGGCTCAATTGACGAAGACACTCATCAAAGGAAGCACCAAATATGGAAAAGTCGTCCATCAAAATCTCAATGAAACACTCTACCATATCGGAGAAGATATTGATCATACACCTTTGAAAAGTTGGCGGTGCATTACATAACACAAATGACATGCGACAGTAGGCAAAAGTGTCAAAGGGACAAGTAAAGGTGGTTTTCTCTTGATCCTCAGGGGCGATGGGAATTTGGTTGTAACCGGAGTATCATCAAGAAAACAATAATACTCATGTCCGGCCAACCTTTCCAACATCTGATTAATGAATGGCAACACAAAATGATCTTTCCGCGTTGCCGCATTAAGCTTGCGATAATCAATGCAAACTCGCCAGCCAGTTTGCTGGCGTTGTTGGGATAAGCTCATTATGCTCATTCTCAACAAGCATCACGCCTGACTTCTTGGGAACCACATGGACATGACTCACCCACGAACTATCAGAGATAGGATAGATTATACCATGATCCAAGCACTTAAGAACCTCCTTTCGGACGACTTCTTTTAGTATAGGATTCAATCTTTGTTGTGGGTGCCGGCGGGACCTAGAATCCTCTTCCATGTGGATCCGATGCTGAACAATACCAGGGCTGATTCCCTTGATGTCCTTCAAGGACCACCTGATAGCCTCTTTGTTTTCAAAGAGCACTTTTTTTAGGGCAACCTCTTGTTCTCTTGCAACATCAAAAGCTATAATGAATGGCAAGCTCTCATCATCCCCTAAAAAATGTATTTGAGGTTATCGGGGAGCGGTTTAAGCTCGACCGTAGGTGGGTTATTGTAGGATTCAGAGTTAATTTCAAGTGGCTCAAGGGCCACAGGGTTGGAGGAGCAAGCACCCAGATGTGCCACTTCTTCCAAAGTCTCACAGGCGGATTCCTTAAGATCATCTTCACTTGCAACCTGGTCATTAGGCACCTCAATAATATGTCGATGTGAGTTGAACATGCCTAATGACTCGGGCTCATCCGTGTCGTGAATGAAATTGCCTCCGACAGCATCGTCGAAGAGCCCCGGTTGTTTACTAAGAGTAAAGATGTGGAAATCCGTCGTGAGGTTTCCAAAGGACAACCTCATCAAGCCATTGCAACAATTGATCAAAGCATTAGATGTCGCAAGAAATGGCCTCCCAAGGATCACTGGAATTTGTCCATGTGGGTTGGACACAGGTTCAATATCCAAGATGATGAAATCAATTGAAAACACGAACTCCCTCGTGGAATCTTGACGAATCTGTCAGCCAACTGGAGGGTTGTCCTCATTGGTTTAAGACGCCTATTCCAAGGTTGACATAGACAGAGTACGGCAGGAAGTTCACAGATGATCCCCAATCCAATAGAGCTTGAGGAATTGTCACATTACCGATCATGCAAGAGATAGTAGATCAACCGGGGTCCTCGTATTTGACTTGCATGGGTTGTGTCAGTATCGAGCTCACATTGGCGGCCAAAAATGCCTTTTTGGGAACACTTTTTTTCTCTTAACGGTACAAAGGTCCTTAAGGAACTTGGCATACAGTGACATTTGCTAAACAACGTCCAATAGCGGAATCTTCACCTTGACATGCCTAAGTACCTCGACGATTTTGTCCCAATGCTCAACACGTTTTGTAGTCAACCTATGAGGGAATGGTGCCTTGAGGACATAACTATCAAAAGGAGGAGTCTCAGAATTAGGTTTCTTGAAAGACTCAAGACCCTCCTCGGAAGAGTCACCAACAAGGTTGGCTTCAGGCATTTCCACATTGTTGTCAACAACCCTTCCCGATCTTAAGGTATAGAAACCATTTGCATGTTGGGAAGGATCACTTTCAACATTGTGCACATTCTACCTAGCCTAAGCAGGTTGACCCCTGAGATTTACAATAGGTTGACTTGGTAACTGACCCTTCTCGCGTTCATGGAACTGATGAGCCAACTGGCTAACTTGCATTTCCAAAACTTTGACTATACTTTGCATGTTCTGCATGAACGCTTGAAGGGTCGGATCACTGGAAGGGTGCTTGGGGTCAACCCGCTAGGGTAGTGGAGTTTGGTTAGAATAACCCCACGATGAGGCTTCGGCAGGTTGGTAATTATGGTGCTAAGACCTTTGATGTGGGGGTTGGTAGGTCGCCGATGGGCATGGAGGTTGATAAGGTGGAGGTTGAGGTTGAGCGTGCGAGCTCTGACCGTGACCCCCACTAGGCCCCCAAGAGAAGTTAGGATGGTTACGTCATCCCGGGTTGTAGGAGTGATTGTACAAGTCCTTACGGGACATGTGTTGATACATCGCAGTTGCATGCTCAATATTACTTGGAGCGTAAGCACATTCCAAGTCATCAGGACCCATAAGTCCACACTCACTACACCCAGGAGTAGCGACCTGAGTTACAGGAGCATGGTCGAACTCTAAACTCTCAATCCTACGCATAAGAGCAGCCAATTTCGCCTCAGACGCGATAGTTGACTCAACTTGATATTATCCAGCTCGACCAGAAGATCTGGCGGCTGGTGGCTCTCTCATGGTGTCCCTCTCAAAGGTACGTTCAGCCATTAACTCAAAAGTGTCCCATGCCTCATTGATGGGTTTCATTTGGAAATCACCCTGACACATCGGATCCAACAATGTGCGGGTGTTGAAGTTGAGGCCCTCATAAACAATCTGGCACAACTACCATAGCCAAATCCTTGATGAGGGCACTGCTGCAGAAGGTCCTCAAACCTCTCAAAGAAAGCATGAAAAGATTCGGTCTCAGTCATATACATTTGGTGTATCTAGTGCCGTATCTGTTGAGTTTTCCTTTGAGGGAAAAATCGCTTTAGAAAGATGGTCACAATGTCATCCCAAGACCGAATAGAGCTCGTCGGGAGGCTGTACATCCATTTCTTCACGTTATCCTTCAACGCGGAAGAAATCATCCTCAAGCGGACTGAATCCTCATCAAGTTGTTGAAGCTTGAACATGGAGCATACTTCCTCGAATTCACGTATAAAAATATACGGATCCTCCTTATTGGCAGTGAAGGTAGGAAGCATGCTCACATATTGAGGTTTTAGTTCATAGTTGTTCCTGCGAGCTGGGAGAAGAACTATGCAAGAAGGCTACATGGCCCGAGCAGGATGGGTTCGCTCCCACAAAGTGATCAGCCTATCCTGTCGATCTAAAGGTGGTGGTGCATCAAGAACTCGATCCTGACCGAATCCCTCTTCCTCTCGAGTCAGAGGAGGAGGAGGAGGTCTACGTGGTGGCGGGAGTGGACCGAGGTAATCCATGTATGAAACCCCGTCTCCCCCATCCCCACGAGACGACTCGGCCTCATGCTCCAAACGAACATGAGGCGGAGATGGCCGATCACCTCGACCGTCCATCTCAGAAAAAATGCACTCTCTCAAGTCGAGCGCTCCCACCAGAACGAGCCCAACCTCGCATAAAACGCTCGACTCGACTCTAAAATTACACACAACAGAAGGTGTACTCAGAAGAGGAGAGTACTCGTAGAATATAGATGAGGAGAGGACTCAGATGAGGAGGGAAGAATCCTTAGAGCTATCGTGGGTAGTGGTGAAGGTAGAAGCCTAATCTAGCAAGCATGACTCAAACAACTTAAGACTATGAGTCCTTAGGCTAGACGACGCCTAACTTTGAGGTCACTAGTCTCGACATGCCTCACCTCCCTACATCGAAGACCACAATGCCCAGCAAGTGATACCAGATCCAGAGATCCAGTGCCTCCTAATATCGACAAGACATGTGATGCCGATCAGTTCATGACGGTCTCGACTAGATTACTCTCGTAATGCGTCCGAAATCCTTAGGGTCAATGTCTACTTGATTTAGAATTAAGGCTTTTATTAAGAGTGATATTTGGGGCCAAGGAAAGGGTGATGAAATCCCCCACCTGACCTTTTATGGGACAACCCCTCCTTAGTAGCGTTTTGATCCTAAATTTAGAAATCAACTCTCCAATCAAACGCTCAACTCACTCTTGTCCCGATGCACCTTACTAACTAATGCATGCTTGAACCAAGCATGAATGAGAGAATGGGTGCACGTAACTCACACCAGCAATCAACAACAAAAATGTAAAGCAACGAAGAGACAAATGCGTGCAAGGTCTACAAATGATGCATGACCTAGATGGCAATCAATCTACTCTTTTGCTTTGAGTTTTAAGGTCCAAATTGATTAAAGGGGGTTGATGGTTAATCTGGGAGCAAACTATAAGTCACAACATGAAAGATTGAGCTCCCAGACCACTAAAATGAACAAACAAACAACCAGAACAAATATTGGAGAAAACATCGCTCACCAGGCCGCCAATTGGCGGTCCCAGGCCACTAATTGGCGGTAACTCTGGTGGATTTCTGCCTCCAATTCCTCCAGTCACCTCCCCTTGATCGTGAGGAATCATGAAACAAAGAAAAACTAAAAAATAAAAATTAAAACAGCTTGAATCGTCCAAACTAAAGTCTGGACAGAACACCTCCCCGACAATGGTACCAAAAGATTGATTGAACGTTTTTATTAACCGCAAGTGCACGGCCGCGTTGAAGCGGTGGTAAATACGGGTCGATCCACAGGGAGGTGTGTCAACTTTAGTTTATTCGAAAGCGAGTGGGAAAGAAAGGAGAGAAAGGAATGATTAAACTAAACTACACTAAATTAGTAAACTAGAAGGGAGGAAATGAAAGCACGAAATCAACTAAACTAAGCTAAGCAACTACTAAGAAGAAAGACAAATCTCAGGAATGGGAAAAACTCCTAAGGGGTGGAGTGTGTGTCTACACATGAAATAAGTGTGGTGAATGCATACAATAAGCTCGTGTAGTTAGTGTTTCTTATTGTATAAGAGGTACCTAATGGCAAGACCTATCATTTAAAGCACTAACCTAGGTGATTAATATGAGCACGACAAGTTTGTTATTAAGAACATAAACAAGCATGGAATGTACCTAAACATTATGGCAGAAACCATCAAGTAAAATTTCTTATTAATTCAAACAAGCACACTAACATTTCTCAAATACAACAATGTTTAGCATTCATACCATCTACATAACATGTATACACATCTACTCCACCCCCAAAGGGGGATGAAACTACTCACACATATTTAAACTAACATTTATACTAAGGAAAGAAAACATGTTTAAACTGATTATAAGAAGACTAAAACAAACAACTTAACTAAGTATGCAAGAATTGAAAAGAAGCAATATGAAGAAAACATAACAAAACATCTATTATTACTCACTCAATTACAAGTAGCCTCTCTCCACCAGGGTTTTCCTTCAAGACTTTTACTCCTACTAGAGAGGATGGCCACCAAGAGAGAGATGTGATACAAAGGAGGAGGAGGAAGAGTCCTATTTATAGCCATAGAAAAAGGTAATCCGGGACAATCCCCCGGTCTGGGACTAATACAATACCAAAAATAGACATAACACGCAATTATACAAGACCCAACTAAACCACATCGGATCCGGAGCAAGCCGGACCGCCAATTAGTGGTCCGAGAGAACCAGTTGGCGGTCTACAGTGTTTGGATCCAGTCTACAATTTTTGTGGGCTTTTCTGGATGGCTTTCTTCATGTGTCATGTATCCAAGTTGGTTGCTAGATCTCCGACACAAATTGAATTGCCAAAATACTCCCCATGACGGTGTGGAATTTCCTGATTTGCTAATTGGTCCTTTGGGATTACATTCAGGTCCTTCTCCCTTGCATCTTAGTCCCTAAGTCTCTCAACTCAGTCTTTTTCCCTGCTCGTCGGTTCTTTTATGTGTCTTCTCCTCAATCTTGTTTATTCCTGAAACTCAAACATAAAACTCGTTACGCAGCATTGTTTAGGTGAAAGATAACGGATATAAGACACAAATGTATGCATGATATGATGTCAATCAATGACTTTATAATAAATATTTCAAATTCTTACATGTCTTTATCGAAGAATGGAATTTTCAATGCAAATGTTTTCATAAGAAATGGACTCTATTTGCTTGAACTGAATAATAGAAAAATGTTAAACATCAATAAGAAAAAACTTAACACAAGTCACATAAATGATACAATGTTGTGACATTATCGCTTGGCCACATCAATAAAAAAACTCATCAAGAAATTGCAGGAAGCTAACCTTCTTGGTCCTATTGATTTTAAATCATTAGAGACATGTGAACCATTCCTTATGGGTAAAATGACCATGAGGCCTTTCAAGAAGAAAGGTCCAAGAACGAGTGACTTGCTGGATTTGATACATTCTCATGTATGTGGTCCAATGAGTACAAGTGCAAGAGATTCTTATATGTACTTCATTACGTTCACGGATGACTATAGCCATTATGGTTAAAGTTATCTAATGAGAAACAAAAGTTAATCCTTTGACATGTTCAAGGAATTCAAGAATGAAGTAGAGAACCAACTCAATACGAAGATCAAATCTCTACAAACTGATCATGGAGGTGAGTACTTAAGTGCTGAATTTGACTCGTTCCTAATGGCGTGTGGTATTATACCACAAATCACTCCACCTGGTACACCTCAATGGAATGGTGTGTCCGAAAGGAAAAATAGGACATTGCTCGACGTGGTTCGATCAATGATGAGTCAAGCTAAATTACCACTTTATTTTTGGAGCTATCCACTACAAGTCGCGGCTTACACACTGAATAATGTTCCATCCAAATCCGTAGAGAAAACACTGTATGAGCTTTGGAGTTGTAAAGTACCCAAGCTCAAATTTCTCAAGATTTGGGGTTGTGAGGCCTAGTCAAAAATTTGATGTCGACCAAACTTCAACCAAAAGCGGAAAAATACTTCTTCATAGGTTATCCTCGTGATACAAGAGGATACTACTTTTTACATAAAACCTCCAATCGAGTGATTGTAGAGAGGAATTTCGTATTCTTGGAGAATGAATTTCTTGAAAGAATAATAAGTAGTGGGAGGTAGAGTTGTGCTTAAACTCAAGATACTCTAGAAGATCATGATATGGATGATAACATTCAAGTTCATGAAGGCCCAACCGAGGTTCCTTTGGTTAGTGGGTGCGTGAGTAAGAGACTCTCACAAGAAATTGTGAGTCAAACTCAATCATCCCCGCCTAGTGTACGTTCGATAATCGAACATGAACAAATTCCGCAAGAAAATGTGGAAAACGTTCAAGTAGAACACGTCGAACCAAAGGACTTAGAAGGTCAACGGAGGAAAGAAAGAAGCCCGATATGTATTAGGGACTTCATGCAATCATGGTACTAAATACCGATGATCCCTCGATCTTTCAATAAGCAATGGAAAGAGAGGAGTCCAAACTATGGTTTAAAGCCATGGAATCCGAAATAGAATCCACGTATGACAATCAAGTATAGAACTTGGTTGACCTTCCTCAAGGAAAGAAAGTCGTTCAAAACAAATGGGTCTTTAAGAGGAAGATGGACATGGATGAGAACTTGACAACCTACAAAGCCAGGCTTGTAGAAAAATGCTTAACTCAAGTTCAATGGATTGACTATGATGAAACTTTTTCACCGGTTGCCATCTTCAAGTCTATTCGGAATATGCTCGCTATTGCCGCATTTCATGATTATAAGATATGGCAAATGGATGTCAAAACAGCGTTCCTTAATGGGAACTTAGAGGAGGATATGTAGATGGTAAAACCTCAAGGTTTTGAAGATCCAAAGAATAGCGAGAAAGTAGGTGTTTGATCTCGTTTTATATTTAACCGCAAGTGCACGGCCGCGTTGAAGCGGTGGCAAATACGGGTCGTCCATTGGGAGGTGTGTCGATACTTGGTTTGTGTGAAGGCGAGAGGTAAAGAAAGGGAAGAAAGGTTGGTTACACTAAACTACACTACAAAGCTGAAATGAGATGGAGAAGAAACGATAAAACTAAACCCCAAAGGGGGTAGAGAAATAATGTGAACATAAAGAAGTGTATGTGTGTGTGTTCATTAAGCTCTTCACAACATGTAGTGCATGAAATCATAAAACTACATCCAACTTTCCCTCCACATGAATTAAGATTTCACTACATCATTAAAACATACAAGACAATAGTTGGAATGAAGCTACATGAACTCAAGTATAAAGACTAGACCCTACTATGCCTCCACATGAATTAAGATAAGACTACATCATTAAAACATACAAGACATTAGCTAAGGTAAAGGCAACAAGAGCTCACACACTACAACATGTGTTTCCAATATTAACTTCATCCATATCCTAACCTTATCATTCCCCATAAAATAGGTCCACTAATCAAAGCATAAGCTAAGCTTCATTCAAGAGCATTAGCATATCAAAGATAAGAGTGGAGACCCATTAGATGGTTATGGAAATCATATAAAGCTCAAGGGATAAAAATAACACACACTTAATACACTACATGATTATATCACATATTTCTCCCCCCCCAAATGGGGACGGAACTACTCACTACTCATTACACTAACTATATTAGCAAAAGAAAGCATAATACTGAAATAAAAGTTATACTAATCAAGCAAGAAATATTAAAGAAGCATAAAATAAAACAAGTAACAAAGCAAACATATGAAAGGAAATTAAACTAAGAGAGAAACAACACAATTAAAGGAAAACTTCTATTATTAACTCACTCAATTACAAGTAGCTCTTCCTCCACCAGAGTTTTGCTTCAAGGCTTCACTCTTAGTAGGGAAGGTGGCCACCAAAGAGAGAGATGGATACAAGGGGAGGTGAAGAGTTCTATTTATAAGCATGGAAAAAGCTAATGCGGGACAATCCCCCGATGTGGGACTAAACCAATACCAAAAATAGCCTAAACACATGATAATACAAGTCCAGGAGAAATCCTGGCGGATCTGGGGCCATATGGACCGCCAATTAGCGGTCCAAGACCGCCAATTGGCGGTCTATAAACTTCAGATCTGCTTGGTTTTTGTTTTGGGCTTTGCTTGGAGTGTTTCTTGGTCTTGGATGCATCTAACTTGTTTAGTGGAGCTCCGACCCGAATCGAATTGACAAAATACTCCCCATGATGGTGTGGAGTTTCCTGTTTTGCTCTTAGGTCCTTCTGTCTTACGATCAGGTCCTTCTGTCTTGCATCTTGGTCCCAGGTCTCACAATTAAGTCCTTTTTTCCTGCTTTTGGGTCCTTTCATGGCTCTTCTCTTCAAACCTCTTTATTCCTGAAAACTAAACATAAAACTCGTCACGTAGCATTGCTTAGGTGTAAGATAATGGATATAAGGTACAAATATAAGCATGAAATGATGTCAATCAAATACCCCCACACCTAAGTTTTTGCTAGTCCCAAGCAAAACAAAGAAAGAGAAAAGCAAACGAAAAACAAGAAATCCTAACTCACTTTCGTAGGAATCACGGTTGCACTTAGCACGTGCAACAAGCCGTTAAACCTCCTCGTTGCCAAGGAGGAGGAGTGTTGTCTCCTGAGGGTTTTCAGCGGATACACCCACAAAATCCGAACAAGATGCATTATTCAATCTAGACACTCGACTCGTTGGACTTATGTTGTTGATCATTGGACGCGGTAATCCTACGGGCCGACTCTATATAGGTAATCAGTCCACACACCTAACTTAATGAGCCATTCGTGTTAGTTAAATAAGGAATTAAGTGAAGGACATGGACCACCTCAAGATCCTCAAGTGATACAAAGTGTAAGGTCCATTAAGGTTCTTATTTGCATTACCATATTTTTTTTTCTTTTTGTTTCTTTTCACAATTTTTTTTTCTTTATTTTTTTCTTTTTATTAGTTGGAGCTTCGTTCTCCCAGGGTCAGGTTTCGTGCATCATTGCCCATGAGGACTTACACTATCACGTACACCTTTCCCCAAATCTCCACATAGGGCAATCCCTACCACCCGTGTAACGGGAGTTCGGTCGGCACATCCCAAGTCAGATGACTCGAAAGCACCAGGCACAAAGTCCCCTCAGACCTACTTTCCCGAGTGATAGGAGCCGTGCGAGAAGAGAGAACATCTACTCACTTATTTCTTATCTACACATGAACCAAAACCCCTACACTAATGTCTCACAACAAGATTAAGAGGGTCCTTGACAACAACAAACTTCCTAAATTAACAAACACGAATTATTGACTCACTAGGTTCAGGGTGGACTTCTTTGAATGTTCGAGCACTGAAACCCTATGATTACTCACCCCCAAAGGAAAACTGGGGTGCATCCTAACGACTCGATAAATCCTAAAGCCACGTACTAGATATCCTAATGCATCAAGTTCAAGACAATTTTGGGAGCTTTCTTTTTACTTTGCCTCTCAACGGTTTTGCACATGCTAAACACACGCAAAACACACAAAACATTTTCTTTTGAAAACAGATGAAGATTTTGAAAGAAATGTGAAAATTTTGAAGCACTAGGCAAGCAAAAGAAGACAAGTCACCCAAGGATCATGGCAAGCAGATATATCGATATTAAATGCAGCACACTATCATGACCCTAACAATGCACACAAAAGAAAACAAAATCAAAGGAAAAAGACTCAACTATGTACACACGTAAAACACCCCCCACACCTACTTCATGCATTGTCCTCAATGAATGCAAGCAAGATACTACATGGATTTATGCATGAAAAAGGAGAGATCTCACGAACGTGAAGTACAAAGGGAAGTGTATGGCTATGTTTATGGACACAACCCAAATTCCCTTAAAACCTGTGAGATGCTAAGGAAGGGATACTAATACATGAAAGAATTGGGGCCCAAATACTCAAGGGTTGGGGCCCACAACAATCGATGCTCACTGAATGAGTCTTTTTTTTTCTTTTTTTTGTACAACAAATGGGCTCCCATCTTCATATGTCAAGGGACATCAAATGGGAACCCACCATCTCTCGAGCCAGAAATGTGCATGCATGGGCTCGCAACATACACAACAGAATTGCTCGACCACCTGACACCCTTATAAGCATTGTGGTCGGTTGATGCCTCTTTAGAGTTAGCAAAAGAGGAGGCATGAACGAGAGGTGAACCTCTATCTGGTATAAGGGTATCAGGTGGTTGAATCTTAACCCACATGGGGTCCTCAGCAGATACAAAATGAAGAGGATGTGGCCGAGAGGCCATAAAAATAGTATCTTGTGGCTCAAAAGCCACGTGCTCAAAAGGATGTGGCTCAAGAGCCACGTGGTAAAAAAGAAGTGGCTCAAGGGCCACGTGATCAGAAGAATGTGGCTCAAGGGCCACAAGATCAGAAGAATGTGGCTGAAGGGCCACAAGATCAGAAGAATGTGGCTCAAGGGCCACGTGATCAAAACATAAGGCACCTTCTTGTGCCAGCCCAGGTGAAACATCTTCACCACCTTCAGGATCTTCATCGAACAATTCTCTGAAGTACTTGAAGGTGCCCTCAACTTCAATCTCATCCAAACCCTGGATAAGGTTGACCTCAACAGGGTCATTGAAGGCACCTGGCTTCTTGCCAATGGTGAAGATGTTGAAATCAGCGCATTGACTACCATAAGTCAAGCGCATCAGACCATTGCGACAATTGATCAAGGCATTGGAAGTCGCAAGAAATGGCCGCCCCAAAATGACTGGAATTTGTCCAAGTGGGTTTGGCACAGGTTCAGTATCCAGGACAAAGAAGTCGACTGGATAAATGAACTCTCCCACTTTGATCAGCACATCTTCCACCACACCCCTCGGTTTCTTCATGGACCTATCAGCCAATTGAAGAGTGGTCTTTGTTTGTTTGAGGTCTCCAAGACCGAGGTGGACGTAGACAGAATATGGCAGAAGATTAACAGATGCACCAAGGTCCAATAAGGCTCGATGTATGGACACATCACCAATCACACAAGAGATAGTAGGACAGCTAGGATCCTTGTACTTGACTTGCATGGGTTGTGCCAACAAGGAACTCACGTTAACCGCAAGAAAAGCTTTCTTGGGAACATGAGTTTTTCTCTTCTTGGTGCATAAGTCCTTGAGAACCTTGACATAAGGTGGCATTTGCTGAATCACCTCCAAAAGAGGGATATTCACCTTAACCTGCCGACACATCTCAAGCATCTTTTCATGCTAATCAGAGGTTTTCTTTTTAAGGCGCTCAGGGAATGGCGCCTTTGGGGCATAAGGATGCGAAGGCCCCCCAGAATTCAGGTCCAAAGAAATATGAGTGGGGACCTCAGAATCTGGTTCCTTCGACACAAGAGGAGACAAGGGGACCTCATGGTTCGGCCCCTTTGTCGAAGGAAATGTAGAAAGAACCTCAGGATCTGGCTCCTTCCTGGAGGTATTTGTGGAGGGAGCCTCAGGATCCGGCTCCCTCAAAGATGGTGATGACAAAGAAGGTACCCCAATGTGGTTATCCACTTCCTTACCAGACCTCAAAGTATGAATCACATTAATATGATGGGTCGGTTCAGAGGTGGCATGAGGTAAAGGTGTCCTTCCTTGAGAATGGGTACCCCGAGGATTCACCTCAGGTTGACTCGGGAACTGACCTTTCTCGCGTTCATGGAGTTGATGAGCCAACTGGCTAACCTGCATTTCCAAAGCCTTGACTGTACTTTGCAACGCTTGAAAGGTCGGATCACAAGAAGGGTCCTTAGGGTCAACCCGCTGGGGTGGTGCAGTCTGGTTGGAATAACCCAACGATGAGGCATCAGCAGGTTGGTAATTTTGGTGTTGCGGCCTTTGATGTGGGGGTTGGTAGGTCGCCGATGGGCGTGGAGGTTGATAAGGTGGAGGTTGAGGTTGAGCGTGCGAGCTCTGACCGTGGCCTCCACTAGACCCCCAAGAGAAGTTAGGATGGTTACGCCATCCTGGGTTGTAGGAATGACTGTACGGGTCGTTTCGGGGCCTTTGTTGATACATCACATTTGCATGCTCAGTATCCATTGGAGCGTAAGCGCACTCCAAGTCATCATGTCCTGACAGTCCACACCTAGTACACCCGGGAGTAGCGACCTGAGCTACAGGAGCTCGGTCCATCTCCAAACTCTCTATCCTACGCATGAGAGCAACCATTTTCGCCTCAGACGCGATCGATGAGTCAACTTGATAAGATCCAGCTCGACCAGAAGACATGGCGGCTGGTGGCTCTCTCATGGTATCCCACTCGAAGGTACGTTCAGCCATGGATTCAAAAGTATCCCATGCCTCCTCGATGGGTTTCATTTGGAAGTCACCCTGACACATCGACTCCAACAATGTGCGGGTGTTGTAGTTGATGCCCTCATAAACAATTTGGCACAGCTGCCATAACTCAAATCCATGATGAGGGCAATGCTGGAGAAGGTCCTTGAACCTCTCAAAGAAACCATGAAACGATTCGGTCTCGGTCTGATACATTTGATGTATCTGGTGCCGTATCTGTTGAGTTTTCCTTTGAGGGAAAAATCTCTTCAGAAAGACGGTCACAAAGTCATACCATGACCGAATCGAGCTCGCCGGGAGGCTATACATCCATTTCTTCGCATTATCCTTCAATGCGAAAGAAATCATCCTCAACCGGACTGAATCCTCGTCAAGCTGTTGAAGCTTGAACATGGAGCATACTTCCTCGAATTCGCGTATAAAGATATACGGATCCTCCTTATTGGCAGTAAAGGTTGGAAGCATGCTCACATATTGAGGTTTCAGCTCATAGTTGTTCCCGCGAGCAGGGGGAACAACTATGCATGAAGGCTGCGCGGCCCGAACAGGATGGGTCTGCTCCCACAAAGTCATCGGTCTATCATGTCGAGCTAAAGGTGGTGGTGCACCAAGAACTCGATCCTGACCGAATCTCCCTTCCTCTCGAGACAGAGGAGGAGGAGGAGAAGGAGGTCTACCTGGTGGTGGGAACGGACCGAGGTACTCCATGTATGGAACCCGGTCTCCCTCGCCACCCCGAGACGACTCGGCCTCTTGCTCCAAAGGAGCACGAGGCGGAGATGGTCGATCACCAAGACCGTCCATCTCAGCAGAATGCACTCTCTCGAGTCGAGCGCTCTCCCCGGCGAAACCCAACTGGACGGAGGTTGAAAACGCTCTGTTTGGTCGACCGGTTGTGTGGTTCGGTCGACCGAACGAGGTCTGTATGATGCCTGTCATGGAGGGAAATGTATGTTCGGTCAACTGGTGGTTGGGTCGGTCGACCGGGTTTTAATGAATATTAACTTACTGCCCGAAAACGGTCGAACGACGTCTGTGTGACGGTCGACCGTTTATGCCAAATTTTAGCGGGAATATTTATAAGGGTTATATTAGTCCGGTCGACCGGTGGTTGTTTCGGTTGACCGATCCCAGTAGATAGGGTAGACAGACCTTCGGCCGACCGAGTGTGTGTCTCGGTCGACCGAACTGCGCAAAGTCGGTCAAGAGCGTTGACCATCTAAACGGTCGACCGCTCGTTGTGATCCGGTCGACCGACCGCGTGCAGTTTTCTGCAGTGAAGTGCCTGTAGATCGGTCGACCGAAAGAGAGGTTTTGGTCGACCGAATGCGGTAGGCAGGATTCAGGCAGTTTTCCTTATCGGTTGAACGGACCCTGGTTTGACCGATAGGATATATATGTATATAAAATGTATAGCGTAGACCTTCCAAACGGTCGACCGCTAGATTTGACCTTGTTCAACTGGTGGGCCGAATTATCTTTCCTTGGTGGATTTATCCACACGCGAGACGTCGAGTTTAGGCGACTACCGGCTGCCGAGCCCACGGTCGATCACCGGACCTCGGAGCTACGGATTTCACCTACGACGATAGCGTATTTCTGTTGGACCCCTTGAGCCTGTGCGGCAGAGGGATGCCTTCCATGCCTGTGCGGGTGGTAGATGCCTTCTTCCTTGTGTAGGGAGGGGTTGCACTTTCCGTGTGTCGGAGAGCGAGGTCACTTGTGCCTGTGCGGCCAAGAGACGCCTTCTTCCTTGTGTAGGGAGGGGATGCACTTTCCTTGTGTTGGAGAGCGGAGGCAGTCAGTGGGCCCGAGGCGGATTTGCATTGCATGAGCATTATTTGGCATTTTCGTCTGTATTTCTGTTTATGATAGGAGATGTTGGCATACGGGGTTCCTTGCGGGAACTCAGGCAGATTTTATGTTTCATTTTCGGGGAGCAGGCAGTCGTAGGTTGGTGGTGACCGAGGGGAGTACCTCCACGATCGGATTCTGTCTTCGTATCTTTTTGTAGAGGTAGCGATTACAGTAGTTATGTAGTAGACTTGTAATCGCTCTTTTGACACTCTGTATTATGACTTCCACGTGGAGATATATTTATATATTTGTATTCAGTTGACTTTCAGTAACGTGCCCTTGTTGACCGTTGACGGTCGTATGTTGTATGTTTATTTTGAAAAATTTCTTCCGCTGTTTCGGGACGTTACAAGAAGGACCTGAACGTAAGACCGAAGGACCTAAGAGTAAAACAGAAAATTGCACACCAGCATGAGGAGTATTTTGGCAATTCGATTCGGGTCGGAGCTCCAATAAACAAAGTAGATGCATCCAAGACCAAGAAGTACATCAAGAAAAGTCCAGCACGAAATCCAAATGGATCTGGACCTTATAAACCGCCAATTGGCTGTCTGGGACCGCTAATTGGCAGTCCAGATAGCTCTGGAACCGCTAAGATTTGTGGAGCACGTGTATTAGTGTATTCTTAGTCTATTTTTGGTATTTGTTTAGTCCCACATCGGGGGATTGTCCCAGATTAGCTTTTTCCATGCCTATAAATAGAACTCTTCACCTTCCATTGTAATTACCCATTGGTTGGTGGCATTCTCTCTACTAGGGAGTAAGCCTTGAAGCAAAACTCAAGGTGGACAAGAATGCTACCTTCGATGTGCGGCATTATTAATAAAATAATTGTTCTAGTTTCTTTTAATTCTTGTCTTTTAATTCTTGCATGTTTCTTTAGTTTATGTTTCTTTCAATTAGCTTCATTAATGTTCATTTCTTGCTTAGTTGAATTTCTTTTCATTAATATGTTTCATTTGGTTAATGTAGTTAGTGTAATGAGTAGAGAGTAGTTTCATCCCCATTTGGGGGGTGGAGAAATATGTGATATGATAATGTAGTGTATTAGGTGTGTGTTATCTTAATCCCTTGAGCCTTATATGATTTCCATAACCATCTAATGAGATTTCACTTTTATCTTTGATATGATAATGCTCTTGAATGAAGCTTAGCTTATGCTTAGATTAGTTGACCTATTTTATGGGGAATGATAAGGTGAGGATATGGATGGAATTAATATTGGAAACACAATTTGTAGTGTATGTACTCTTGTTGCCTTTACTTTGGTTAATGCCTTGTATGTTTTAATGATATTGAGTTATCTTATTTCATGTGGAGGCATAGTAAGGTCTAGTCTTTATACATGAGTTTATTTAGCTTCATTCCAATTATTGTCTTGTATGTTTTAATGATGTAGTCTTATCTTATTTCATGTGGACGCAAAGTTGGATTTAGTTTTATGATTTCATGCACTACATGTTGTGAGGAGCATAATTGAATACACACACATCTTTATATTCACATTATTTCTCTACCCCCTATGGGGTTTAGTTTTATTGCTTATCTTCATTTCCTTTTGCATCTTAGTGTAGTTTAGTGTAACCAACCTTTCTCTCCTTTCTTTCCCACTCGCCTTCGCACAAACCAAAAGTCGACACACCTCCCTGTGGATCGACCCGTATTTGCCACCGCTACAACGCAGTCGTGCACTTGCGGTTTAATATAACACGAATCAATCAAGTTTTTGGCGCCGTTGCCGGGGAGGTGCTCTGTCCAGACCTTGGTAGGGACGATTCGAGTAGTTTTTAATTTTTTGTCTCCAGTTTTTTATTGGTTTCAGGGATCCTAGAGTTCACGGGGTGGCTACTGGATGAGTTGGAGCAGCTAAACATCAAAAGGGACCGCCAATCAGCAGTCTGAGACCGCCAATTGGCGGTCTGGTGAGAACTTCTTGATTCCATTTTTCTTCTGGTAGTTGTGTTCTTCATTGTCGTTATCTGGGAGCCCTCTTTTGCATGTTGTGACTTCTAGTTTGCTCCCAGATCATTAATCACTCCCCCATTAATCAACTTGGCCTTAAAATCCAAAACAAAAGATTAGACATTCTTATTTCTTTAGGTCACGCATCATGAACTTGACTTAGGCATATAGTCGTCTTTTCTTTTAGCTTTATCTTCAGTTGTTCAGCGCTGGCGTGAGGTATGGATTTCCTACACTCATTCATGCATCTTGTATGTCATGCATTAGTTAGTAGGAATTGCATGAGGACAAGAGTGAGTTGAGCGTTTTTATTGGAACGATTGATTGCTAGATCTAGGCTCAAAACGCTATTAAGGAGGGGTTGTCCCATAAAAGATAAGGTGGGGGATTTCATCACCCTTTCCTTGGCCCCAAAAATCACTCTTAATAAAGCCTTAACTAAAAGCAAGTAGACATTGGCCCTAGGATTTCGGACGCACTAGGAGAGTAATCTAGTTGAGACCGTCATGGCCTGATCGGCGTTACCTACCTTGTCGATAGTAGGAGGTACTGGATCTCCGGATCTGGTATCACTTCCTGGGCATTGTGGTCTTCATTGTAGGGAGGTGAGGCGCATCGAGGCTAGTGACCTCGAAGTTAGGCGTCGTCTAGCCTAAGGACCCATTGCCTTACATTGTTTGAGCTGTGCTTGCTAGTTAGGCTTCTACCTGATCCCATTACCCACGCTAGCTCTAGGATTCTTCCCTTCTCCTCTTAGTCATCTTCTTCTCACCTTCTTCTACGTTATAGTCTCCTCCCCTTTACACTCTCTGTTAGCGTTTTAGGGTCGAGTCGAGCACGTTTTGCGAGCTTAGCCTCGTGGTGGTGAGAGTGGTCGACTCGAGAGTTTTTGTTGAGATGGATGGTTACATGGGACACCATCCATATCATTGTTGGGACCAGGATAATTCTCCCTGGTATTCTGGACCCATGCAAGCTGGGGTGGCTCAAACTAACACCCCGTATGGTTGGGACATTCTTAATTGTGTGACTGAGCAATCTTCATATTGAGGTCGTATGAGAGAGGCACCGACTGCTAGACCACTATCTAGTTACGTCGGATCATATGTTGGTCATCAAACTGAGACATTACAAGAACCTTTGGCCTCTTTCATGCATGTGGTAGAGTACATGAGTGCACCGGTGGCTCCAGTAGTCGTACCGTGTGACTATTGTGGGTTGAGTGGTCATGTTTTCGGGGAATGTCCTTATGTTGCCCCTAAGCCTGAGTATGAGCACACATCTTCCCAAAATGCTCATTATGACCATTACGCATCCGCGTACAACCCGAGAGGGATGGATTCGTGGGGAGACAATTCTTATTAAAATTCTTATACATCATTTTCACCCCAGTATCCTCCTCCCGAATAAGTAGAATTCTACCAACACCCCACTTCCAATCATTGGACTCATTCTCAGCCCATCAACACCCAACCCCAAAATTTCCCAAGCTCTGACTTGGACCTCATAGTTGACCGCATACCTGATTGCTTGAAACAAAATCTCCAAACGTTCATGGAAACCACTCAAAATTTATTGAAGTCCAACTTGAATTCCTTGCAAACGATGGAAATGCAAGTGAGTCAAATGACACAACAATTACGTGAACGTGAGGAGGGTAATTTTTCTTGTCAACATGAGGATTTATCTTCTGAAATCGAACCACCACCACATCCACAAATTGAAAGCACAATCTTTCAAAGTCAAACTCCTAGTCAGTCTGAGGGACTTGGAGTTTCAATTCATGATCACTTAGTGGAGGATTCGATTCAAATTGAGAAAAACAATGACCAAATTCATTATGAGTCGGCACAGGATTGTGCCTTATCTTTTTGTCCTGTGGCCCTTGAGCCACATGATCTTCATGTTGTGCCTCTTAAGGACTTACCTCTGGTGGAGAAAGAGCTCCCTAGTACCCTCAATTTCAAACAACCTGATGAGAACTTGCCTCTCACTATTGTTCCTGATCATCTTGGAAATGATGGAACATCAAACAACTACATTGCTCATGAGGGTATTAGGAGTTCCTTGGAGGATACCTTGGGTATAAGACCCACTTTTTGTTCGCCTGGTGTGTCGGACATGCCTAACAAGGTTCTTGACCTCGTTCCGACGCACCAGCCTGTTGGTTGGAGAGTTTGGAATGGCGATCATAACTTCAGCAGCGCAACGGGAGAAACTCTTCTTTCGTTGCCCCTTATTTCCCAAACTCTTGAGAGGTTCAAGCTCTTTCAGTTTGATCCTTGGAATGAGACGCCTTTGCGTCCAATTCATGAACCTCTCATTTCATCTTGTACTCTTTGTGAAGGGGGTCCACGCATGAGTATTCTGGCCCCGCGTGGTGTCATGTTCCCTTTCCAAGTGCATTGACCCACTCTTGAGGTTTCCATTTGACGTCTTTTGACAAATGAAGATGGGAACTTATGTTTGTACGTAGTTATAAAAAAAGTACAATAAAGACTCCTTAAGTGAGCATCGATTGTTGTGGGCTCCAACCCTTGTGCATTTGGGATCCATTTCTTTCACGTATTTGTATCCTTTCTTTAGCATCTCACAGGTTTTGAGGGAATTCGGGTTTGTGTCCATCAACATGACCTTGAACTTCCCATTGTACTTCATGTTGGTGAGATCTCTTCTGTTTCATGCATACATCCATGTAGTATCTTGCTCGCATTCATTGAGGACAATGCATGAAGTAGGTGTGGGGGGTGTTCTACGTGTGTACATAGTCGAGTCTTTTCCTTTGATTTTTGTTTTCTTTTGTGTGCATTGTTTGGTTCATGTTAGTGTGCTGCATTTAATATCGATATATCAGCTTGCCATGATCCTTGGGTGACTTGTCTTCTTTTGCTTACCTAGTGCTTTAAAATTTCCACATTTCTTTCAAAATCTTGATGTGTTTGCGAAAGAAAATATTTTGTGGGTTTTGCGTGTGTTTAGCATGTGCAAAACCGTTGAGAGGCAAAGTAAAAAGAAAGCTCCCAAAATTATCTTGAACTTAATGCATTAGGATATCTAGTACAGTGGCTTTAGAACCTATCTAGTCGTTAGGATGCACCCCAGTTTTCCCTTGGGGGTGAGTAATCATAGGGTTTTAGTGCTCAAACATTTAAAGAAGTCCACCCTGAACCTAGTGAGTTAATAATTCGTGTTTCTTAATTTAAGGAAGTTTGTTGAAGTCAATGACCCTTTAAATCTTGTTGTGAGACATTAAGTGTAGGGGTTTTGGTTCATGTGTAGATAACAAATAAGTGAGTAGGTGTTCTCTCTTCTCACACGGCTCCTATCACTCGGGAAAGTAGGTCTGAGGGGACTTTGTGCCTGGTGCTTTCGAGTCATCTGACTTGGGATGCGCCGACCAAACTCTCGTTACACGGGTGGTAGGGATTGCCCTATGTGGAGATTTGGGGAAAGGTGTACGTGATAGTGTAAGTCCACATGGGCAATATGGAGATTTGGGGAATTTGGGGAATGAAGCTCCAACTAATAAGAAGAAAAACAAAAAAATGAGAAAAGAAACAAAAAGAAAAAAATGGCAATGCAAATAAGAACCTTAATGGACTTTACACTTTGTATCACTTGAGGATGTTGAGGTTGTCCATGTCTTTCACTTAATTCCTTTTTTAACTTACACGAATGGTTCATTAGGCTAGGTGTGTGGACTGATTACCTTTATAGAGTCAGCCAAATTTTGTCCATTATTCAATTCTACGGACTGATTACCATTAGTCGGACTGATTACCATTATTCAATTCTAGATACTCGACTCGTTGGACAAATTTTCTCGATCATTGGACGCAGTAATCCTACGGGCCGACTCTATAAAGGTAATCAGTAGTGAGTAGTTCCATCCCCATTTGGGGGGTGGAGAAATATGTTATATGATAATGTAGTGTATTAGGTGTGTGTTATCTTAATCCCTTGAGCCTTATATGATTTCCATAACCATCTAATGGGATTTCACTTTTATCTTTGATATGCTAATGCTCTTGAATGAAGCTTAGCTTATGCTTAGATTAGTTGACCTATTTTATGGGGAATGATAAGGTGAGGATATGGATGGAATTAATATTGGAAACACAATTTGTAGTGTATGTACTCTTGTTGCCTTTACTTTGGTTAATGCCTTGTATGTTTTAATGATATTGAGTTATCTTATTTCATGTGGAGGCATAGTAAGGTCTAGTCTTTATACATGAGTTTATTTAGCTTCATTCCAATTATTGTCTTGTATGTTTTAATGATGTAGTCTTATCTTATTTCATGTGGACGCAAAGTTGGATTTAGTTTTATGATTTCATGCACTACATGTTGTGAGGAGCATAATTGAACACACACACACACATCTTTATATTCACATTATTTCTCTACCCCCTATGGGGTTTAGTTTTATTGCTTATCTTCATTTCCTTTTGCATCTTAGTGTAGTTTAGTGTAACCAACCTTTCTCTCCTTTCTTTCCCACTCGCCTTCGCACAAACCAAAAGTCGACACACCTCCCAGTGGATCGACCCATATTTGCCACCGCTTCAACGTGGCCGTGCACTTGCGGTTTAATATAAAACCAATCAATCAAGTTTTTGGCGCCGTTGCTAGGGAGGTTCTCTGTCCAGACCTTGGTTTGGATGATTCAAGTGGTTTTTAATTTTTTGTTTCCAGTTTTTCTTGGTTTCAGGGATCCTAGAGTTCATGGGGCGGGTACTGGAGGAGTTGGAGTAGCTAAACATTAAAAGGGACCGCCAATCAGCGGTCTGAGACCGCCAATTGGCGGCCTGGTGAGGTCTTCTTGCTTCCATTTTTCTTCTGGAAGTTGTGTTCTTCATTGTCGTTATCTGGGAGCCCTCTTTTGCATGTTGTGACTTCTAGTTTGCTCCTAGATCATTAATCACTCCCCCATTAATCAACTTGGCATTGCCCCTCTTGACATGAGTGACGATATTGCTGGGCCCCTTGATAAAGCAAATTTATAGTGTGCACAATGTAACTTATGCATAGTTACATATTTATAATTTCCTTAAGAGATCAAGAAATAAATATATAATACAAAGATGACACATTTCTACTTTGTATAATATTCTTAATATCATGAGGCAACGGATAGACGCAAGTCATATTTTATATATCACTAAGTGGGTGGTGTTTAGATCGAGTGAGCAAAACATCTTTGTTATTTGGGTAACTATAATGTGTAGCTGGATACCGCTTATATTTATGATATAAAGTGTTTTATATCATTGTTAATATAACTTAGATCTTCCTATAAGTCACACCACAAAACTGGGAAACAAGAAATATGATTTTATATTTTATATGATGTATTAAGTTTCATGTGGTAAAAAATAAAATCAATATGTCGTAATAAATGTAATAAAATCAATATGTCGTAATAACGACATTGTTAGAATATCAAATAAATTTGTATGAGATATGTATATATTATGTGGTATAATGTTTGTCATTATATATGATAATATATCACATGATATATTGTGATCCCCATCATTATAACATATGAATTTGCTAAAACCCCAAAACCCAAATTTTGTTGGATATTAATCCAAAATTTGGTAAATTCAAAAAAACTGAAAAATAGTCAAACCGTTTGCACACATTTTTACATATATTAATAAGATTATTTTTCCAATTAATGGCTGGATTTAATCCACCTTGGTCAAAGTTAGTTATGGAATTATGATGTGGCAAATAAACAAGAGATCAAGTGCAAAGTGGTTTGCAAATAATGTGGTTTAGTGGAGAGATTAACAATGGATCATTTTAAGTAGTTTGCACATGATGTGGGTTAGAGGAAACTCTATTAATAGGCCCCTCCTTCCTTCCTTGTTTACATGACTACAAAATTCTTCTCTCTCCAATTTTCTCCATCATTCCATCCAAAATTCTCTTAGTTTTAATTGTGTGCTACTGATTCATTTCTTTGAAACATAGAAGGGATTATTAGCTACATTCTAACCTCGTATTAGATATCGATTGACTAGCTTCGAACTCTTTAATCTTGTTTAGGGTTTCATGAACTGATGGAGGTAATTCTGAGGCGATCTGAGTGCAACCCGACTTCCGATTGGTAAGAGGGATTTGATATTGCCCCTCTTGACATGAGTGACGATATTGCTGGGCCCCTTGATAAAGCAAATTTATAGTGTGCACAATGTAACTTATGCATAGTTACATATTTATAATTTCCTTAAGAGATCAAGAAATAAATATATAATACAAAGATGACACATTTCTACTTTGTATAATATTCTTAATATCATGAGGCAACGGATAGACACAAGTCATATTTTATATATCACTAAGTGGGTGGTGTTTAGATCGAGTGAGCAAAACATATTTGTTATTTGGGTAACTATAATGTGTAGCTGGATACCGCTTATATTTATGATATAAAGTGTTTTATATCATTCTTAATATAACTTAGATCCTCCTATAAGTCACACCACAAAACTGGGAAACAAGAAATATGATTTTATATTTTATATGATGTATTAAGTTTCATGTGGTAAAAAATAAAATCAATATGTCGTAATAAATGTAATAAAATCAATATGTCGTAATAACGACATTGTTAGAATATCAAATAAATTTGTATGAGATATGTACATATTATGTGGTATAATGTTTGTCATTATATATGATAATATATCACATGATATATTGTGATCCCCATCATTATAACATACGAATTTGTAAAACCCCAAAACCCAAATTTTGTTGGATATTAATCCAAAATTTGGTAAATTAAAAAAAACTGAAAAATAGTCAAACCGTTTGCTCACATTTTTATATATATTAATAAGATTTTTTTTCCAATTAATGGCTGGATTTAAG
This sequence comes from Triglochin maritima, assembly GCA_963682175.1. NCBI lineage: Eukaryota > Viridiplantae > Streptophyta > Magnoliopsida > Alismatales > Juncaginaceae > Triglochin > Triglochin maritima. The sequence continues at coordinate 24,335,069 of OY821774.1, read as the reverse complement.
CCACCTTGGTCAAAGTTAGTTATGGAATTATGATGTGGCACATAAACAAGAGATCAAGTGCAAAGTGATTTGCAAATAATGTGGTTTAGTGGAGAGATTAACAATGGATCATTTGTAAGTAGTTTGCACATGATGTGGGTTAGAGGAAACTCTATTAATAGGCCCCTCCTTCCTTCCTTGTTTACATGACTACAAAATTCTTCTCTCTCCAATTTTCTCCATCATTCCATCCAAAATTCTCTTAGTTTTAATTGTGTGCTACTGATTCATTTCTTTGAAACATAGAAGGGATTATTAGCTACATTCTAACCTCGTATTAGATATCGATTGACTAGCTTCGAACTCTTTAATCTTGTTTAGGGTTTCATGAACCGATGGAGGTAATTCTGAGGCGATCTGAGTGCAACCCGACTTCCGATTGGTAAGTGGGATTTGATAATGCCCCTCTTGACTTGAGTGATGATATCGCTGGGCCCCTTGATAAAGCAAATTTATAGTGTGCACAATGTAACTTATCCATAGTTACATATTTATAATTTGCTTAAGAGATCAAGAAATAAATATATAATACAAAGATGACACATTTCTACTTTGTATAATATTCTTAATATCATGAGGCAACAGATAGACACAAGTCATATTTTATATATCACTAAGTGGGTGGTGTTTAGATCGAGTGAGCAAAACATCTTTGTTATTTGGGTAACTATAATGTGTAGCTAGATACCGCTTATATTTATGATATAATGTGTTTTATATCATTGTCAATATAACTTAGATCCTCCTATAAGTCACACCACAAAACTGGGAAACAAGAAATATGATTTTATATTTTATATGATGTATTAAGTTTCATGTGGTAAAAAATAAAATCAATATTTCGTAATAAATGTAATAAAATCAAGATGTCGTAATAACGCCATTGTTAGAATATCAAATAAATTTGTATGAGATATGTATATGTTATGTGGTATATTGTTTGTCATTATATATGATAATATATCACATGTATATTATTGTGATCCATGTATTTCAATATTAAATAGTTTATTATATATATTGAAATCAATTAGGAAATTTTGTACATAAAATTGTTGAAAAATATGAAAACCGATCTATTTGCTTTTAATTTGTTTAAAAGTATACCCAAGTATTGGGCCCAAAATCCAACATTATCTTGGGTAAATGGTATTGTCTCCTGACGGTAACCTTATTCAGCATTTTGTAGTTGATGCACATCCGCAACGACTTATCTTCTTTACAAATAGCACCAGCGCTCCCCATGGTGGGACACTAGGTATGATGAACCTAATATCCAACTAATCTTGGAATTGCTTCTTCAGCTCAACCAGCTCTGCAGGTGCCATCTGATACAGAGCCTTCAACTATAGAGTGGTACCAACTACCAACTCAATGCCAAACTCGATCTCTCGGTGTGGTGGCAAGCCGGTGATATCAGTTGGGAACACGTCCGGGACGTCCTGCACTACCTCAATGACCTCCAATCTCCTCACTTCGTGGTCCGGAACCACCATAGTAGCTAAGAACGCCCAGTAACCCTAGTGCATTTGTAACATCCCCGAAAAATCGGAAATTTAAACTTTAAAGGATACTCAATAGTCATAGATAACCATATCACATGGGAACGCTACTCAAAATATATACTTTTAATATAAGGTGCACCATATACAAGAGTTGTCAAAAGTATCACTACATCAAAATATAATAGACAAAGATACAAGTAGTCACAATAACCTCAAAATAGACACGAGGACCCGAAAAACACTTTATCAGCTCATGAAGGGGATCCTGAAAAACATAAACAACTATGCCTGAGTTTCCATAAGGAACCCCCACATGTCAAGCCAACCTATATGCACATGAAATACATGACCTATCATACTAGTATAATATGGCAACATAAAATGTCATTAATACAATCCATAGCAATAATCTCCAAATACTGGGGTCATATGGTCATCAAACTCAACATTATTAGGACATCCGTAGATACCCATTGCAGGCACATGTGGTGATACGTAAACTACGTGACACCCCCACCCGCAGCTACAATAGTCATATGGGTTCGGTGAAGGTTGCACGCTCTCCAAATTGTCAACCTCTCCCATGGGCGTATTGACTTCCAAACTAGTAGTAAGCTTCACCGGGGCACGGCCCAAACCCCCACAAACTTCTCAAGATGAAGGAATGTGTAGCGCAACAATCGAAAAGAACTCTAGCAACAGGCCCATCAACATAAAGTTTACATTCCACCACGGTATTGGCGTCCTTCGTCTCCTCAGCATGGATGGTGAAGATTTATACAACTCATCTCCCTTGCTCTGGTGGTGCAATGGGTCCACCTCTGTGTTGGTGGTCCTGGCCTCCTTCTGGGCTCGCCTTTCCTGTTAGGACACTCTCATATGTGGTGTCCCTAGTGTTGAACGTTTTAATATAAACCGCAAGTGCACAACCATGTTGAAGCGGTGGCAAATCGGGTCGTCCTCAGGGAGGTGAGCAGCCTCTCGTTTGCACGAAATCAAGTGGCAAAAATATGGAGAAGAGAGTTGTTTATGCTACTCTACGCTACACTACACTAAGAAACGATTAACTAAAACTTAACTAAGAACAAAAGAAGAGTGTTGGAATTCATAAATAGAAAACCCCTAAGGGGTGGAGTGAGTGCACACATGCAAAGAGGTGGGTGTTGAACACATTCTTTAAGCACAAATAAAGGGGGTGTTATCATGCATAGGAAGTATCTAAATGTTATGGCAAAACCTATCAATCCATTCACCATCCTAGTTGATTAACATTTACATATACAAGTTGTTTATTTCAGAACCTAAACAAGCATGAGAGGTGTCTAATCATTTTGCCAAAACTCATCAAGTTATAAATTCTATCCTAAACAAGCAAGCATACATTCATGTTTTATCAACACATTGGAAATAAAACATTCATTCCATTCTCTAATGCATGTATGAACATCTACTCCACCCCCAAAGGGGATGGAACTACTCACTACACATTACACTAATTATTAAACTAAGCAAGGAAAGCATATTAACTAAGCTACTAAAACTAATGAAAAGAAATTAAACAAAGTAAAGCAAGAAATATGAAACAAACAACATAATAAAGAAACTTTTATTAACAAATGACTCACATTTCAAGTAGCATCCTCCTACTTAAGTGTGTGCTTCAAGGCCTCACTTCTATTAGGAAGAATAGTCACTCAAAATTTGGAGTCAGTACATTAGAAGGTGAAAAGTTCTACTTATAGCCATAGAAAAATGCACTCCGGGACAATCCCCCGATGTGGAACTAAACAGATACCAAAAATAGACTAAACATCCTCTAATACATGTGCTGGAGAAAGTTGAGCGGATCCAGAGTGATCTGGACCACCAATTAGCAGTCCCAGACCGCCAATTGGCGGTCCATAAAGTTTGGATCGGGTTGGAATTTGTTGTGGGATTTTCTTGCTGGTATTGTTTGTCTTGGATGCGGTTTCTTGACTTGTTGGAGCTCCGACCCAAATAGAATTGTCAAAATACTCCCCATGACTGTGTGGAGTCTTCTGTTTTGCTCTTTAGTCCTTTGGTCTTACGTTCAGGTCCTTCTCCCTTGCATCTTAGTCCCCAGATCTCACAATTCATTTTTTCCCAGCTTTTGGGTCCTTTTTGCTTCATCTCTTCAAACCTATTTATTTCTGAAATTCAAACATAAAACTCGTAACATAGCATTGTTTAGGTGAAAGATAATGAATATAAGATGCAAATATGAACATGAAATGATGTCAATCAAATACCCCCACACCTAACTTTTGCTAGTCCCGAGCAAAACAAAGAAAGGAAAAAGCATACGAGAAAAACAAGAAATCCTAACTCAATTTCGTAGGAATCACGGTTGCACTTAGCACGTGTAACAAGCCGTTAAACCTCCTTGTCGCCAAGGAGAAGGAGTGTTTTTATGCACAATAAGGATCAATTTACAATTTTGTATGATTTATTTCATGCATGCATCAATTTGTTTCAATAACTAGTTTCAAAACATTATTAAAACAAATATGGGCTCCGAAATTCATACCTAGAAGTTCTCTAAAACTTCTTGAAGATTCGGAGACGTTGGGGATGCTTCTCTCTGCGCCGGATTCCTCCGAGTATTCACCAAACTCTAAACAAGATCGGAGAGAGGGAAGCTAGTCTCTCAATCTCCGATAGGGTTTAGAATATAATTACTAACCCCTCTTTAATTCCCTTGAGAAGATGATCTCTTAAGAACTAAAACTAAACTTAAGAATTAAGGGATTTTCGTGGAGAATTATGGAGAGACAATTTTTGCACAAGAAATAATGAATTAGATTAATGGGGGTAAAGAGATAAACTTGTATTTATAAGCTCTCTCCAAATTACCTATTCATGTGCAACCCCTTGCCCATGATCTCATGCAAAATTCCATCCAATCATCCATTATGTGCTAACAAATAATCTTAGCCACGAATTAAATCAATTATGGACCAATTCCATGCATGATCTAATTAATTCTTAAATTAATTCTACATAAAATCGTCTGGCCGGTCGACCGTTTGCGAGGTCCGGTCGACCGCTTAGACCGAGTTTCGGTCTACCGTTCGACATTCGGTCGACCATTCTCAACAGTAGAATATTTCATCACAATGTTCGGTCAACCGACCGATAGATTCGGTTGACCGTTCCGAACAGACGAAAAATCCCTGTTATCGGTCGAGACACTACCGGTCGACCGGGCATCTTCGGTCGACCGTTAAGCGTTTACCGGTCGACCATTTGCACAGTCTTGCAAACTTGTCAAATTTCGGTTTAACCCCTACAAAATTTGACATTTCGGGATTAGTAGTAAATTCACAACTTATGTAACATATTATCCTATGTAATGATCAATCATTACACCCCATAATATTTACATCACATATGAATTTAATTTAGATTCTAATTATGTTATTAATCACAACATAATTTTGATTTTGCTTGTTCACCACATATGTCATATTTTCTACATGAAACCCGACACATCCTATGAACTCAAAATCCTCATTTCTTGTTTCCCAGTTTTGTGGTGTGACCTATAGGAGGATCTAAACTATGTTGGCAGTGATATTAAGAACTTAATATCACAAGCTATAAGCGGTATCTAGCTACACATTATAGCTCCCAATTAGTTAGATGTCTTAATTCCACTCAAACCAAAACCCGATCCATTTAGTGATGGAGTGCACCACTTGTGTCCGTCCCTTGCCTCATGATATTAAGAATACACACAAAGTAGTATTGTGTCATCTTTGTCTTAGTATTCATTTCTTGATCTCTTTAAGCTAGTTATAAATATGTGACTTAACTCAAATCACATTGTGCACATTATAACTTTGTTTTATCAAGGGGCCCACTAATATCATCACTCAATTAAGAGGGGCAATGATAATCTTTTGACTAACTATCTTCTCCAACAAAAGTTGTACTTAACCAACCAATGCCTTTACACTACACTTATCGATAGCTCAAGACACTAGTCTAATTAAGCATTCCTTAAGTGATCGGATATAAGTCTCATATCAAAGGACCAAAGACACAGTAAAATATTAATGACACAGAAACACATTTCTATAATATTTTACTTGTTAGGTCTATTCAGTATACAGAAGTAATATTTTCCTCTTTTGCATACCTGTGTTGTCACTCAGTTGTAGATCTACAATGATCTATGACCAACACGACAATCTTAGCTCGGTAATTAATGTACCATGTTAATTACCATGATTGCGAATACCTTTTGTTTTATGTAAACCAATATCCTTTAGAGCTCTACGGTTAAGGACCAAGAGCCTCTTCCTTAACACTTCTAAAAGACGAATAACATAAACAAGGAACAAAATGATTTCTCATTCAATTCATAATAATTGACATTTAAAAGTAAAACTTTTAGAACACATTCCCTTCAGTGTTGTCTCCTGAGGGTTTTCAGCGGATACACCCACAAAATCTGAACAAAGATGCATTAATCAATCTAGCTACACGACTCGTTGGACTCATATTGTCGATCATGGGATGCGGTAATACTACGGGTCGACTCTATATATGTAATCGGTCCACACACCTAGCCTAATGAGTTATTCATGAGAGTTAGTTAAGGACTTAAGTGAAAGACATGGGCAACCTTAACTTCTGAATGTGATACAATGTGTAAAGTCCATTTTCGTTCTTATTTGACACTTCTTTTTCTTTTTTCTTTTTTTCTTTTTTTCTTTTTCTTTTCTTCTTCTTTTCATTAGAGCATTTTATTGTTTGGTGTTTGATTCTCCCAGGGTCAGGTTTCGTGGATCATTGCCTATGAGGACTTACACTATCACGTACACCTTCCCCCAAATCTCCACATAGGGCGATCCCTACCACCCGTGTAACGGGAGTTCGGTCGGTGCATCCCAAGTCAGATGACTCGAAAGCACCAGGCACAAAGTGCCCTCAGACCTACCTTCCCGAGTGATAGGAGCCATGCGAGAAGAGAGAACACCACTTATTTATTTATCTACATGGGAACCAAAACCCCTACACTTAAGTTTCACAAAAAGAGATTAAGGGCTCTTGACTACGACAACTTCCTTATACTAATAGATACAAATTATTTGACTCACTAGGTTCAGGGTGGACTTCTTTAAATGTTTGAGTGCTGAAACCCTATGATTACACGCCCCCTGAGGAAAAACCGGGGTGCATCCTAACGACTCGATAAGACCTGAAGCCAGAAAACTAAATATCCTAATGCATCAAGTTCAAGACAATTTTGGGAGTTTTCTTTTTACTTTGCCTCTCAACGGTTTTTGCACATGCTAAACACATGCAAAACCCACAAAAACATTTTCCTTCGCAAACACATGAATATTTTGAAAGAAATGTGAAAATTTTAAAGCACAAGGCAAGCAAAAGAGGACAAGTCACCGAAGGATCATGGCAAGCAGATATATCGATATTAAATGCAGCACACTAACATGACCCTAGCAGTACAAACAAAAGAAAACAAACTCAAAGGAAAACGACTCAACTATGTACACATGTAAAGCACCCCCCACACCTACTTCATGCATTGTCCTCAATGAATGTGAGCATGATACCACATGGATTTATGCATGAAAAATGGAAGATCTCACCAACATGAAGCGCAAAAGGAAGTTCGTGGTTATATTGATGGACACAAACCCGAATTCCCTCAAAACCTGTGAGATACTGAAGAATGGAGACAAATATGTGAAGAAATGGGGCCCAAGTACACAAGGGTTGGGTCCCACAACAAGGAATTCTCGCTCATGAAGTCTTTTATTACACACTTATTTTTTGAATATAACTATGTACAAACATAAGTTCCCATCTTCATTTGTCAAAAGACATCAAATGGGAATCTCAAAAGTGGGTCAATGTACTTGGAAAGGGAACATGACACCACGGGGGGCCAGAATACTCATGTGTGGGGCCCCTTCACAAAGAGCACAAGATCAAATGAGAGGTTCATGAATTGGACGCAAAGGCGTCTCAATCAAAGGATCAAACTGAAAGAGCTTGAACCTCTCGAGAGTTTGGGAAATAAGGGGCAACGGAAGAAGAGTTTCTCCTGTTGCACTGCTGAAGTTATGATCGTCAATCCAAACTCTCCAACCAACTGGCTGGTCAGTCGGAACGAGGTCAAGAACCTCGTTACGCATGTCCGACTCACTAGGCGAACAAAATGTGGGTCTCATACACAAGGTATCCTCTAAGGAACTCCTAATACCCTCATTAGCAATGTAGTTTTTTGATGTTCCATCATTTCCAAGATGATCAGGAACAATAGTGAGAGGCAAACTCTCATCAAGTTGTTTGAAATTGAGGGTACTAGGGAGCTCTTGCTCCACCTGAGGTGAGTCCTTAAGAGGCACAACATGAAGATCATGTGGCTCAAGGGCCATGGGACAAAAAGATAAGGCACAATCCTGTGCCGACGCATAATGAAATTGGTCCATGTTATTCTCAATTTGGATCGAATCCCCCACAATGTGATCGTGAATTGAAACGCCAAGTCCCTCAGACTGACTAGGAGTTTGACTCTAAAAGATTGTGCTTTGAATTTGTGAATGTGGTGGTGGTGACAAGAAATGTCACCCTCCTCACGTTTACTTAATTGTTGTGTAATTTGACTCACATACATTTTCATAGTTTGCAGGAAATCGTGATTGGACTTCAACACATTTTGAGTGGTTTCCATGAACGTTTGGAGGGTTTGTTCCAAAGAATCAAGTTTGGGGTCAACTATGAGGTTCATGTCAGAATTTGGGAAATGGATGGGTTGGGTGGTAATGGGCTGAGAATGAGTCCAATGATTGGTCGTGGGGTGTTGGTAGAATTCAGGATATTCAGAAGGAGGGTACTGGGATGGGAGTGATGTATAAGAATTTGAATAAGAATTGTCTCCCCACGAATCCATCCTTCTCGGGTTGTACGTGGATGCGTAATAGTCATATTGAGCATTTTGGGAAAAGGTATGCTCATACTCAGGCTCTGAGGAAACATAAGGACATTCCCCGTAAACATGACCACTCAACCCACAACAGTGACACGGTACGACTACTGGAGTCACCGGTGCACTCATGTCTTCTACCACATGCATGAAAGAGGCCAAAGGTTCTTGTAACGTCTCAGTTTGATGACCAACATATGATCCGACGTAACTAGATGGAGATCTAGCAGTCGGTGCCTCTCTCATATCACCCCTATATGAAGATTGCTCAGTTACACAATGAAGATTATCCCAACTATACGGGGTGTTCGTCTGACCCACCCCAGGTTGCATGGGTTCGGAGTACCAGGGAGAATTGTCCTGGTCCCAATAATGATATGGATGGTCGCCCATGTAACCATCCATCTCAACAAAGAACTCTCGAGTCGATCACTTTCACCACCACGAGGCCAAGCTCGCAAAAACTGCTCGACTCGACCCTAAAACGCTAACAAAGAGTGTAAAGGGGAGGAGACTAAAACGTAGAAGTAGGTGAGAAGAAGATGACTCAGAGGAGAAGGGACGAATCCCTAAAAACTAGCGTGGGTAAAGTGTGAGGGTAGAAGCCTAGTCTAGCAAACACGGCTCAAACAAGCTTAGGTTGGCTATGGGTCCTTACAGCTAGACGACGCCTAACTGCGAGGTCACACGGCCTCAACACGCCTCACCTCCCTACGACGAAGACTACAATGCCCAGCAAGTAAGACAAGATCCGGAGATCTCGTCTCTCCTACTATCGACAAAGTGGGCGACACCGATCAGGCTATGACGGTCGTGACCACCTCACTCTCCTAATGCGCCCAAGTCCTAATGGCCAATGTCTACTTGATTTTAGATTAAGGCTTTACTTGAGTGTGCTTTTTGGGGCTAAGGGTGATGAAATCCCCACCTTATCTTTGAAGACTATAGGTGGTGCCCCTTAAGATGTTTTGATCCTTAAGCTAGCAAGCAACTCACCAAGCAAACACTCACCTCACTCTTGTTTCGATGCAAACCTTACTCACTAATGAATGTCCTAATGCGTGAATGAGTGTTAAGGAATGCGTACCTCGCTCCAGCAATCAATGACAAAAATTAAAACTAAGAGAAGACAATTAAGATGCTCAAGTCATTACTAGATGATGCATGACCTAAACATAGCAAATGCCGAATCTTTTGCTTTGGGTTTTAGTGTCCAAGTTGATTAAAGGAGGGTTGATTGGTTATTTTTTGATCTGGGAGCAAACTATAGGTTTACACATGTCAAATTGGGCTCCCAGATAACTAATATGTAAATAGAAACAAACAGACGAAAATTGGGGGTGAAAATATCTTACCAGGCCGCCAAACAGCGGTCTCGGACCGCTATTTGGCGGTCTTGAAGGCTTGAAGTGCTCCCAACTTTTTCCTGCTTCTTTCCCATTGAATCTCAAACGTCCTGAAAAAACAAAAAAAATGAAACAAAAAATCAAATCCACTCGAATCGTCCAAACAAGAGTCTGGACTGGCACCTCCCTGCCAACGGCGCCAAAAACTTGTTGAAGGTTTTAATTTAAACCGCATGTGCACGCCCGCGTTGAAGCAGTGGCAAATACGGGTCGTCCTCCGGGAGGTGAGAAGCCTCTCGTTTGCACGAAATCAAGTGGCAAAAATATGGAAAAGAGAGTTGTTTATGCTACTCTACGCTACACTACACTACGAAATACGAAATGCGAAAAAAAGCAACAAACGATTAACTAAAACTTAACTAAGAACAAAAGAAGAGTGTTGGAATTCAGAAATAGAAAACCCCTATGGGGTGGAGTTAGTGCACACATGCAAAGAGGTGGGTGTTGAACACATTCTTTAAGCACAAATAAAGGTGGTGTTATCATGCATAGGAAGTGTCTAAATGTTATGGCAAAACCTATCAATCCATTAACCATCCTAGTTGATTAACATTAACATATACAGGTTGTTTATTTCAGAACCTAAACAAGCATGAGAGGTGTCTAATCATTTTGACAAAACTCATCAAGTTATAAATTCTATCCTAAACAAGCAAGCATACATTCATGTTTTATCAACACATTGGAAATAAAGCATTCATTCCATTCTCTAATGCATGTATGAACATCTACTCCACCCCCAAAGGGGATGGAACTACTCACTACATATTACACTAATTATTAAACTAAGCAAGGAAAGCATATTAACTAAGCTACTAAAACTAATGAAAAGAAATTAAACAAAGTAAAGCAAGAAATATGAAACAAACAACATAATAAAGAAACTTTTATTAACAAATGACTCACATTTCAAGTAGCATCCTCCTACTTAAGTGTGTGCTTCAAGGCCTCACTTCTATTAGGAAGAATAGTCACTCAAAATTTGGAGTCAGTAAATTAGAAGGTGAAAAGTTCTATTTATAGCCATAGAAAAATGCACTCCGGGACAATCCCCCGATGTGGGACTAAACATATACCAAAAATAGCCTAAACATCCTCTAATACATGTGCTAGAGAAAGTTTAGCGGATCCAGAGTGATATGGATCGCCAATTAGCGGTCCATAAAGTTTGGATCGGGTTGGAATTTGTTGTACGCTTTTCTTGCTGGTATTGTTTGTCTTGGATGTGGTTTCGTGACTTGTTGGAGCTCCGACCCGAATAAAATTGCCAAAATACTCCCCATGATGGTGTGGAGTTTTCTGTTTTGCTCTTTGGTCCTTTAGTCTTACGTTCAGGTCCTTCTCCCTTGCGTCTTAGTCCCAAGATCTCACAATTCAGTCATTTTTCCCAGCTTTTGGGTCCTTTTATGGTTCATCTCTTCAAACCTATTTATTTCTGAAATTCAAACATAAAACTCGTAACATAGCATTGTTTAGGTGAAAGATAATGGATATAAGATGCAAATATGAGCATGAAATGATGTCAATCACCTAGTAACCGCATACCAATCTGCCAGGGTTTGCGGCACACACGTGAGTACCTGGGTCCTGAGCTACTTACGAAGTCCCCACGTGAACTTCATTGCCCTATGCTCCTGGGTACTCCAGGGTGTTGAATTTATTGACTTAGCTCTCAAGTGTCAACTCTTTCTGCTTCAGGGCCAGGAACTCTTACGTTTTGCATCCCTGACGTGCTGCGAAAAGTACTTCTGATTGAATTTCTCCAGGAACTCATCGCAACTCACATACTCGCTGTCGTTGAACACGATAGTGGACATGGCTCTCCACCAGTTGGACGCTGAACCACCCAGAACATAGGTGGCCAGATCCAACTTTATCTTCAAAAAACATCCGATCACCTAGAATATCCTCTAGATCTTGAAAATTCAGTCCCTAGATGCCTCTGGGTCAACTCCACCCTCAAAGGTAGGCGGATGCTGGCGTATCAATCTCTCTGCATCGTGCCCACCCTCGCCTGCTCAGTGTGGGTCGTCTGGCTTCGTCGAGCCTCTCCACGATCCCATAGAGCATCCTCCGCTCTTCCTCCCACGCCACGCTCCTAGTCTTTCCACTTGTTCTACGCTCGCGCGGAGGCATCTAAAAAACAACCATAAGAAAATGAGTTGTTTCAGTTATGCATGCATGCTCTACTGAAAGAAAGTAAAAATCTATTCACACTACTCCTAAGGGTGGTTTATTTGGATGAGTACACAAGAACCGACCTGCTCTTATAACGAGTTATTACATTCCCAAAAAAGAAAAAAAATTAAACTATGATTTTAGAGACATAAATCCAAAACGAACGGGCAAATTACTCATAATACTCCAAATAAGGTGCACCATTAGGAGATTACAACGAAAATGAACTGTTCAAAGTTTGATTACAACGAAGAGAAGAAAGTACATAATACCGATAAAAACAACAACCAAGGATAGAAGATTGGAGGATCCGGTCCATGGTTTACTTGTTCTCAGTCACCACCCACTCAACACCTATCGAGGTCTTAAAATGCAACCTGATGAAATGCCTGAGCTTTCTAGAAATATATATATATATATATATATATATATATATATATATATATATATATAAGTATAATGCAATGAACTTATCAGACTAATGTCACATGGCATGGAGGTAGCAACAAGTAAACATTCCCCAATCAGGGCAATATTGGACAACAATCCCACCAATAATATCGGATCCCTGGAGGACACCCACCTCATGCAAACACGGTCTTACAGAGAGTACGCGACACCACACCCCCCCACTCGTGACAATAATAATTGTGAGGGTTCAGGGAGGGTGACACGTACTTCCGAGTCATAGATACAAATTTCATATCGTCTTCTGCAGGCCACAACTCCCACTAGAACCATCATTTTGGACGGCCATACCCATCGAGCTGGGCCATAGCCCGAACGGCAATTCCCGCCAAAACATGTCCGGACGACCATTGCCACTGACTCAAGGGTTGAATGGTCATCTTGTTCCGTGGAGCTGTGTAACAATTCATTGGGATCCACGATCTCTCAGGTCTACAACATAGGGTGACTCATTGCTATGCAAAATGTCATACTAAAGCTTATAAACAAAAGCGTGGCACGTGTACCAAACCTCCACAGTCTTTCACTTGGCGGACCCTAGGTAGGTACGATCATGGCACCTATTGTCACCTCCCGGCTCACACTCGAAGCAAGGACACAAGTTTTTGAGGAAACTGTTCTATTCACGACTCTATGGTCAAAGATGTTGCCTCGCCCGTCGTGCCTTTCTCCCAACTCGCCTGCACCCACGTGCTCGCACCTCGCCCGCTCCGGCCTCGTCTTGCTCGTGTGTTCCGACCTTCGTCGCACCACAAGTGCACGCTAGGCAACGCCTTGCCATGTCAAGTGTGGCCCGAGCCCAGCGAGGCTACAATTGGGCAGGCATGTAGGCATTGGCCAGCCGGCGCCCGCCGAGGTCTGGTCTGCTGGACTTTCCGTGAGCCGGACCGGCTTCGTCGGCCCTCCGGTGAGCCCCACTTGCCGGTGCCAACCAACAATGACAAGGTGGGGTGGCTCGCCAAGCCACCACCCGCCTACCCTTTCACGGACGACCGACCCATCCTGGCGTCTAGTAGGGCTACCACCCGATGGACCTCTGACTGGCCGGCAGTAATCTCCCTCCTACACCTTGTGTGAGCAAAAAGTATACTTGGCATACCTTGATCTGAAGGTCACCGTAGTTCACCGGCAGCCACCTCCCTTGCACCTTAGCACCTCTGTAAACTAGCAAGCAACTCACCAAACAAGCACTCACCTCACTCTTGTTCAAATGCACCTTACCAACTAATGCATTATTTAACTATGAATGAATGCGAGAACGAGTACATATACCTCACACCAGCAATTGATAATGAAAAATTAAAGCGAAGGATAGACAATATGCATGCAAGGTCTACAGATGATGCATAACCTAGATGGCAAGTGATCTATCTTTTGCTTTGAATTTTAGGGGCCAAGTTGTCTTAAGAAGGGGTCATGCAAGCCCAATTAATTACTAACACTTAAATAGGGAGCATACATGACATCAATAGTATAACTTAATGACTCAAAATAGGCAAAGCAAGCTACTGTAGAAACATAATTTGGAATGACTCATCAGATCCGCCAGTCGCGGATCCAAATCCGCTACGAACTGATATTCTGGGGATTCGGGTCCCCAGAATTTACCAGAATGCTCCTAAGCCTCTATAGGTCACCCTGTACTCTTGTAACCTCCTTCCAACAACCAAAAACAAAAAAACAAAACGTAAAAACAAAAGAAAAACCCCACTGAAGTGGTGAACTTGACTACAAAAACGGCACTCCCCAACAACGACGCCAAAAACTTGTTTGATTAACTTAATACCGCATGCACATGGCCTCGATGAAGTGGTGGCAAGTACGGGTCGAGTCCACTGGGAGCACGTGTGAGTCGGAATCCACCATACTCAAGTGGGAAAAGATGAGGGAGAAATGAAGTCGGAATTACACTACAATACCTATGATATCAGAAAATGAACAATAAAATAAACTCCTTAGGGGTAGAGAAAGAATGCGGAAATGAAAATATGTGTACGTGTGTGTGTTCAGTTGTGCTTATCACAACATATAATACATGAAATCCATACAACCAAATCCAACTTTACCTCCACATGAAATAAGATAAGACATTATCATTAAAACATACAAGACGAAATAAAGCTAATATGAGCACATGCATACTAACCAAACTCCACTATGTCTCCACATCAAATAAGATTTAACACAATCATTAAAACATACCAGACTTAATAAGGATGAGGCCAATATGAGCACATGCATGCACATGTCATGTTTCTTTCTTCCACTCCATCTTTATCCTCACCTCATCATTCCCCATAAAATAGGCCCACTAATCTAAGCATGTTCTAAGCATCAATCAAGAGCATTAGAACATCAAAGATAAGAGTGAAAATCTCATTAGATGGTTATCGGACACATGTGAGGTTCAAAGGTTAGGATTAACACGCACACTTAATACATCACATAATCACATCACCTTCATCCCCATCCCCCAATGGTGATGGACTACTCTCTACTCATCCATAACCAAGAAAATACCAAAAGCATCACAACCCATAAACAAGTAAAGAAAACTGGAGTTAACCAAAGCAAGTGAACAATATTTGCATCAAATGAAATATAACAACATGAAGAGCATAAAAACTTACTTGATTAAGAATATGAAGAGTGCAAAGTTGCTCCTTTTCTCCTCCACTACACTACAACCTACTCTAATAACCAAGAAATAAAACATTCTCTACTAAACAGGAAAAGAAACTAACCTAAGGAGGAGAGGAAGGAAGCAGAAGAAAGAAGGCATTACAAGTCCATTTATAGAACATTAGAGGGCTCAAATGGATCTGGGCGTAATCGAACAGTTGTAACTCAGATCTAGATGTTGCATATTTCTCTAACTCGACAACCCGACCCGCTGGAGAAATGCGTCTGCCAAACTCTTAACCAGATTTGCCAGCGGTAGATTTTAATCAGCCACCGGCGGATCAATTTTGTTTGATCGCCTCCAAATTTTAACCACGACTTTAGTTCATATAATAAACGCGTGGGGTGCGCCAAGAGCAGTTGGTCGAGCCCATTTGTTTTTAATTGTTGATTTGCACCTCAGGTTCATGAGATTAAAGACTTTCGTAACCAACATGTTTTTCTTTACACGTAGGTCCCTCTAGGTTTTCACTTGGGTCATTCCTAACTTACAATCAGGTCCTTGGGCATTACAAACTGGTCCAGAACCTTCCAAATCAGTCCATTCTTCTTGCGTTTGGTCATTTTCTCTTCCTTTCTCTTCTTTATTTCCTAAACCCTGAAACATATCAAATAAACACTCGAGTAGCACAAATATAGGATAAAATAAAGGATATATCACATGAATTCAATGAATGATATGCTACAAATCAGTTGCCCATACCTCACCCCATATGTTCAACACTTGAACCCATACTCACTAGGGTTTTCAAATCGGGTCATGACACAAAATACGAAATTCGAACCCGAACCCGACCAAAAATTTCTGTGTTTGGGTTGATCTATTTCGGGTTTCGTGTATTTCGTGTCGACACGAACTACCCAAACTGTATTTCGGGTCATGGTTGGGTTTACCAAACTTTGGTTTCGTGTAATTCAGGTCGACACAAAATACCCACCCATATATATACGTTAAAAAACCCTAACCCTATCAAACCCCATCTCATTTTCTCCCATCTGACACCGACATCTCCTACTCCAACACCGCCATATCCTCCTTTCACAACGACACTGACACAGTGACACCCATCTCCTTCTCCTAGCTGTTGCGCCATCTCTTCCACCGAGTCGACAACCCGACACCCATCTCCTCCTCTACTGTGCCACCCTCCGGCCTCCGCAGTGTCCTCCATTGTGTCCTCCGTTGTGCCAACCTCTGGTCTCCATCGTGTCCTCCGCTGGGTGGGTTTCACTATTCTTTTTCGAACTTTTCCCAACTTTTCCCAAAGCAACAAAACTCGCAATCTCACGCCTCTCACTTTTCTGTGTTCGATTCGGTGTTTGATTTGGTTTTTTCCATGGTTAGTTTTTTGAATATGATTTTAGAGTTCACAATTTGTTTGTTGATCTGGCCATGGAATGAGTGGATCATGGTGGATGGATGGATGGATGAATTGAGTGTATTTCTGTTGCTTCACCACCTTCTGAACTGAAGAATTATGGTGGTAGATCATTTTTATAGATTCAAACCTTTTGATGTTGTTTGATATGTTTTCCAATGCTTTGCTTTGCTGTATTAGATCGCTTCTTCTGCCTCTGGATGTAGTGTCTTCATAACTATTCATGTTCTTGGACCGAACTCATATGTCATGTATGAATTGGTTTTCTTAATTAATGGGATATTTACTAAGCTTTAAATTTTCTTTTAGGCCAAGCACATGATCTTGAATTCCAAGGCTTTCCAAACAATCTCTTCCCACATCTAAGTCTAACTAAAGTAATGCTTTAGCATATCATGTATAACTCTATAACTTCGTGTAAATAACTATTTTTTCTTTATTTTTCGTAATCCTTTTTTGATTACCGAACCTTTAATCATAAGTGTCCATATTTTCAGTTTGTTTGATTTTCAGTTGTAGTTATTGGTGAATGGATTTGAACGTCTTTGTTTGTCGGTCTGAATGGTTTCTTTTCTTTTCTACGAATTGTCGTGGCCCTTCCGAATGACATCTTTTATTTCTAATATGAATGTCGATGAAAATGACCTAGTGTACTGTATTGTGGAACAAGTACCCCAACGAGATACAAGTAATAGAAGTTGAAACACCAAAAAAAGGAGAAACGAAACTTTTCTAGGAGATAACATGGTTGGAATTTTTTTGAGGACCTACCTTACCAGCCCGATAAAGTAGAATGGTCTAGATGCAAAGCTTGTGGGGCGACTTACGTTAGTAGCGGTAAATTTAGGACTGGGAACATGACCCGTCATATTAAAATTTGTCCTAGGATGAGTTCTCGTGACTGTGGCCAATTGTTGCAGGCCGGTACCGGTAGTACCAATTCAAAGTCATTGGGGTGCATCACTGCAAATTTGATTCTAAAAAATTCACTGAGTTGCTTGTGTCTGCCATTGTGATGCATGAATTACCATTCCAGTTTGTTGAATATGAGGGAATTAGGACAATTTTTTGATACTTGAGGCCTGAAATACATTTTATTAGTACAAATACTGCAAAATAAATTGCATGAAAATGTATAACCAAGAAAAAGTTAGAATCCAGACTTTGTTACATGTAACTCTTGGTGAAATAAGTTTGACTTCATATTTATGGAGTTCTCTGACAACCGATGGATACATGCCTTTGACTTAACATTTTATTGATGCTAGCTGGTAGTTGCAGAAAAGGATCTTAAACTTTTCATACCTCCCACCTCCTCACTCTGGTGTTGTATTATGTGATGTCATTTCTAATTTGTTGCTTGGATGGGTATTGGGAAAAAAATATTTGGCATTAATTTAGACAATGCAAGTGCTAATAATGTATCAGTGCTAAGTTGACAGAAGATTTGAATTCGAAAGGACAACTTCTGTTTGGTGGTAAGTTTTTTCATCTACGATGTTGCGTTCATGTGCTGAATTTGATTGTGCAAGATGGTTTGAAGGGAATTGACTCCTCGGTTGACAAAGTATGGGACAATGTTAAGTATGTAAAAGGTTGTAAAGTTAGAAAGATGAAGTTTCTTGAATGTGTCAGATTAGTCTCCATTGTTGGTAAAACAGGTTTGAGTCAAGATGTGGCGACTAGATGGAATTCTACATATCTTATGCTTTATAGTGCTTATTTTATCTTTGTGTATTTCAACATTTGGTATTGATTGATTCAAACTACAGTAAATGTCCATCAAGTGAGGAATGTGAGAAGAATTGAAAGTGTGCACAAGTTCTTGAAGGTTTTTTATGAAGCCACTGTGAGATTTTCTGGAACTGAGTATTCAACTTCTTCATTGTATTTTCCTATCATTATATATATTGCTATTCTGCTTTGAAAATGTGATGGAGAGTAGAGATGAGTATATGTCTACTTTGGCAACCAAGATGTGGAAAATTTTCAAAAATATTGGGCTGAATTTAGTGATACATTAGCTATTGCTTCAATATTTGATCCTCCCTACAAGTTGGAATTTGTAGACTTCATATACAACAAGCTTTATGGCTAAGATAAATTGCCTTTACCATGACTACTCCACCACTTTTGATGGTGGTATACCTTCTTCAAGCAAAGATGAAGATCCTAACCCGAAAAGGGCCAAGTCACTATATGAAGGTTTTGACATTAATGGCTCACTTTTTATGGTAACTTTTCTACTTCTAAGAGTATCAATTTGTCATGATTAATATCTTATTGTTGTTGTTATATTTTGGTAATGTTTTACTTTAATTTGTTGATTGTAGGAACTTGACAATGCTTTTGAAGAAATGTCAAATTCCTTGAAGTCACAACTTGACCTTTACCTGGAGGAGCCAAGGATGAGTAGACAAGATTACGTGGATGTCCTTGCATTTTGGAATTCAAATAAAAATCATTAGCCAATTGTTGTTGCTATGACTCGTGATGTCCTAGAAATTCAGGTCTCAATGGTTGCTTCAGAAGCTACCTTTAGTGTTGGTGGTCGTGTACTGGATCAATAATTTGCACTCGAGATTTGCTATTTGGAGATAAAGGTCAGTCATAACGTTTGAAAGTTAGTTTTGACATTGTTTAACATTGTCAAATTTTTTTAATGCATACATGTTAATTTCATGTAACAACCCAAAAGACACATATTTTGCACAATCCCAAATGATTATAGAAGGGTATTGATTTCTTTTCGACGATAAACAAAAAAGTTACATAACATTATTACCATTCAAGTCACATACATATATTAGTCTAATAACTATATATGATAATAAGCATTTGATAATAGACATTATAACTTGAAACATCTCTGCACTCTCCATCTTTAAACACGTACCACATGCATCCACACTTCACCACACATCCCAATTTATAACCTCTCACCTGTAGTGACCAACTGGATCATAATGTATGTTTCAAAGTATTTCCTTGCTATACTAATAATCCTATCGGTTTATTACTTGTTTAAACTTGGAATGACTTTTAACTAGGTGATCTAAAAATTGATAAAGATATCGACAAACTCACAGAAAATGTAATGGTCCTTCAAATGAGTGTTAAAGAAATTGTTGATGTTGATAACTCATTGGAAGAATGAATGAATTCTAATGCAGGTTTGTGGATATTCAAATCTTTCATTGAACATAAAGTAGATTTATTACTATGTTTATTTCATAATTCTACTCATCATCCCACAACTTGATAACAAGGAATGTGGAGAGTCTGGAGACATGATTGCAAGGAAGTTTAACAATGTTAACTCATGATGTTTATGAAAGTCTTTATCTTTTTTGTTAAGGAGGTTTATGATTGTTTATGGAAGTTTGACTATTTGTGATGAAGTTGTTAACTTTTGGATAAAGTTTCTATTGATGTTGAATGATTATAGATGTTAAGATGTATCATTGTAACCTTTTATATTTTAAAAGAGTCTGTGATGATGAAATATGAATCATGAATGTTTATTTTCTTTTAGGTTGACAGTTGCCATAAAGAATTCGTGTCAATTCGTGTCGACACGACCCGAAACACATATTCGTCAAACACGAAAAGAAATTCGTGTAAACTCGAGTCATGTTCGGGTTTCTAATTTCGTGTTCGTGTTCAAGTGTAAAATTTTGTGTTCGTGTTTGGGTTGATTTTTTTTAATTTCGTGTTCGTGTTCGGGTTAAGCATAAACTAATTCATGCCAAGTCGTGTCGACACGAACACGATCCGAAACACGAATTTGACAGCCCTTACTCACCATACCTCCACCCATTCCTACACCATACCTTCCAAGTCAAAGTACACTTAAACATAAACCTCACCACTAAAGCAAGCTTAAGCCAATCTAATCCAAAACCAAAAGTCCACCTTTCTTAATTTCTTGTCACCCATGATTAACCCCTAATTTAGGTTAGGACTTAACACAAAATTTAACACCTCGAAATGAGACCAAGGCAGATCGTGAAGCTAATTGAGCTAGATTTTACCCTACAACACCAAGACTTGAAAGTGGATAAATGGTGTGTCTAGAAGGGGTGAGTTGAATAAACATACTGGAAATTAATCTAAACTTAGGAATTCGAAAATAAAGTATTGTAGGAATAAAACCGCAATGAAGACAATATGTTATACAAGATCAGACATCAACCACAAGATAGTTTTCTCCCATATTGTGCTTAAGAGTTTCACGAAGCAATCTTCATTTCTTGGCCGAGACATCACCAATTTACAAACTCAAGTTAGAATACAACCTTCGCTTAGCTTGTCACTCTCTCATAGATAGAAAGGATGTCACATGACGTCATGAAGTGTTTACACATTTCATTGTGAAAGAAGATTAAAACTCTTTGATGATTCATAACTAGAACGCTTGTAATGAATAAGAAGTTTGGTCTATCAAGTAGAGTTTATGCACCATAGTTACGAAGAAAGTATGAGCTTTGCTCTGAGTGGCAAACGTGAGTAAAATTAGAAACATTTTATTAATTGCTCTGAATACGTGTAGTTTGGTGTGTATAATCTGTCGTACGGTGTCCTTCCAAGACTTTTCGTTGCATTTACTTACAACAAGAAAGATCCCCCAGCCTTCTGCCACACATGAATTTTGGTGCACTATTTTTTCGTTACTTGGTTGATCGTTCCATCATATAATAGAGAACTTATCCCCTCCTAACTTCACTACCACAGGGTCATTTCTTTTGTCAATTGATCTTTCTCAATTCGAAGATCCAAAATTTAAATTGATATTGGTTCATTGATTCTCTTAAAGATTTCATTTCAGTTGGAATTCAGGTATTCACAATATACTATTGAAGTTGTTAAAGACGAGACAGATTACGCAAAAAAAGAAGATTAACAAACTATGACATGAAAGTTCTTGCAGCTTAATTACATTTATGTCCTAAACGATTATAGTCTAACTAATGTATTGTTATAATTCCTCGTAGAGGTACTTGTACAACGTTGCCAAATCAAAGAGGGTTTGGAACAACCTTGATGCATGAATAGTGTAAAATCCCTAAACCCAATTAGGGGCTAAGTGGGGTTAAGAGGAGGTTTGACCAGGAGGAGAGAGGGAGGTATGGTGGGGAGTGTGGAGGTGTGGGCTTCGGAGTCGGAGGTATGGGAGGGGTGTTGGGTGATGATGGGGTCTGCTTTAAAAGCAACCATTCTCCTTCCTTCTTCTTCTTCTTCTTCTTCCTCTTCCTTCTTCATTTCCTCTATTTTCACCAAGCACCCATCTTCTCCCTCAGTGGTTCGAGCTCTGGCAGAAGAGGCAGTCCCGACGTGAGGCGTGTGGAGGTTGGCGCGTGAGGACAATCTCCGGAGGCGACATTGCGTGAGCGATGCTCCGGCGGGTTCGTCGTTTTCGAAAGGTATGTTGGTTCATTAGTGTGATTTTATTGCTCACCCGTGTTGGGGTGATATGGTGGTCGGTCGCAGGAGGTCGGAGACCTCATCGGCGACGAGTGTGGCATAAATCCTTAGCTGGTGCAAGGTTGCAGACGACCAACGGTCGATCGGATCCTTCGGGCGGTCGACCAATTTAATGTATTTGCCCGACTTTAACCAACACTTGTTGAACGATGCCTTGTGGCGGTCGACCAGTAGTGCATGTGCTGGTGGGTCGGGGGTTTGCCTGTGGATTTTTTGTCGACCATTTTCTTGCTTGTTTCGACCGGAACTTAAGTTGCATTATGTATGGTTTGACTATTTTTATGCATTGTTCGACCAAATGATGACTTGGACTACTAGGATGCCCCTGGTAGAATTCGGTCGACCGGGACCTTTGAGTCGGTCGACCGATTAAACTTGTTTGAATTTGACCAGACTCCGGATTTTGACCACGTATCGGTCGACCGGTTTTAGACTCTTGTTCGACCATTGCGACTTAGGTTTTACGCAGAGAGTTCGACCGTTGCAGACTTTCTGTTGACCGAACACTATGGGAACGGTCGACCGGATTGCCTCTTTTGGTTGACCATTTGTGCGCAGAACTGAATTCCAGGTACTTGTATGATGCCAACTCTATCCACGGAAACCCGTGTCCTCACCTAGTACGTGAGTCAGGAGTTGACGGCGGGCGCGTTATGCGTGCCTGCCCAGAGAACCGCTGTGTGGAATAGTGTGGGTATTCATGATGTATCACCTCCATATATGGATCGTGACTTAATGTGATGGATTGATGGACTCATGGTAGAGTAGCAGACCTGAGGGATCACGGATCCCAATATATGATGAAGTGCGGCTTGTGGAGCCTGATGACCTGACGGACTTCGGTCCGGAACCGTTTGTTGTTGTCTCGAACGTATGTTGGACCACCGATGTTGTGCCGGTGATGCCATCGATGTTGTTCAGGCGATGATGGGCCGATGTTGTTCCGACTATGATGTTTGATGGGCCGATGTTGTTCCGACTATGGTTTCCTCAGTTGGGAACCTACTGAGATGATGATTGATGGACCAACCGAGCGATGGCTCCGTTGGAGTTGTTTGACCATGAAGTTACAGATATGTTTCTTATGGCGTGGACCTGGCGGACGCTCCTTGCCGAACCCCATGATTAGTATAGCCGCGTTTGGGGAGCGTCACGTCTTGTTCCGTTAGACCGTATGTGCCTACAGTAGGTCTCCGAGGGAGACCTGATGATGATTGTCGGACTGATGTCCTGTTTTACCGTTCGGGGGAACTGTTTCCTTACTATTGATGACATGACACGCTACTAGTATGATAGGTTCATTTGTACTACTGCATTCATATAGGTGAGCTTGGCATACGGGGTTTCCTTATGGAAACTCAGGCATTGTTGTTGCATGTTTTATTTCAGGACCGCAGTAGATCCAATTGGGTGGTGACCGCAGGTGCGCACATTTTGGGATTGGATCCTCTCGTTCGGACCACTGAGTTCGACATGATTACTTGTACTTCCTTTTATTATATCTGATGTAATCATGTAGCTTTTGACAAACTCTGATGTAATATGGTGCACCGCTTGGATGTTTTTATTAGAAGTAACAGTCTCGTCTTTTGATTATTGGTCTATCGTATCTTGATGATAAATTGTAAATTTCTGTTGTTTCGGGATATTACAAATAGTCAAACCATAAATTGTTGGTATGATTGGCATATCTAGCTAAAATTTCTCAGTGTCATCGACAAACTAACAAAAAAATTTACAAAGAAAAGAGTAATGGTCAAAGCAGAAGGAAATTGTTCGACTACTCACATATCAAAACAAGAGAATTTAGTTTTAAGCTAGGACCAGTCCTACATAATGGTATTTGCACCATCGTTTGGAACATTAAAAATTGGTTGCAAAATTGATTTTGAAATTGATTTGGTCAATAAGGATAAATCGAAGTTATCGATAGAAGATTTATTGTGTATTAGATCATAAGATAGGTTTATATGGCCCATGGATAAGGAAATGTCATCAAAGTAGTCAGCCTTCTCATATGGTCCTTGTTGACAAATGTACAACATGCTCATCATGATTTCTCGAGCAAGTTTTATCGTGTAGTTTTATTTCTTGACTGGCTAAGAGACTCATACAAGCATATTGGGCTATGTTGAAATTTATCTGCAGGACATAAAAGACAGGGACACATGGTGTCTCCCAATTGGTCCGTGTTTATGGGAAAACCATAGCTCTCTATAAAAGACGAGAGGGTTGCAATAAATTAGGGTTTCCAAATCCACACCCTCTCCCCACTCCTCTCTAGCTGCCCACATCCACCAAATGCTAGGGTTTCAATAACCTCTCCCGTGTGCACCAACGACAACTAGGATGCTGAGTTTTAGGGTTGTAAATGGATTGGTTAAAAACCGTTTAACCGTCCTAACCAAACCGATGGGTAGGGTCACGGGTTGTAAAAATCATAATCGTTTAATAAATAGACGGATAAGGGTTGTGAACATAACCGTTTAATAAATGGGCGGATAAGGTTTCATGATTTAACCCGTTCGTTTAACCGTTTAACTGAGAAACATAATGAATATATATACTATATACATATAATTGTTTGTATTGTGTGGATGTTTGATATTGTTTTATATGAATTTGTTGATGTTTAGATTATGATTTTTTGGAGGTTTTGATTATAAAATTATGGATGTTATGATATTTTTAACAAGTTTGACAAGTTTTTATCCATTTACCTAATTCTTATATCAATTTTAGTATCCATTAAGTTTTAACCATATAATCATTTAACCCGCCCAAAACCGTTTAATTAAAATAAACGGGTAGGTTCATGGGTAGAGGTAAAAATAAACGGGTTTCAAACCGAACCGCGAACCATTTAATTAGGCGGGTAGGGTCATGGTTAAGTCATATAACCGTCCACGAACCATCCATTTCCAGCCCTACTGAGTTTCCTTACGAGAACTGTGACTAGACTTGAGACTTCTACAGTAATTTTAAGAAGATGAATACATTATGTGATGAACAAAACGCTTTATCTAGCAACAGTTGAAAGTGGAAGGATGGATAGCCGTTCCTCCATCATGTGAGTCATGTTGGTAACGGAACCTTCTTCAAAAAGGTTTAAAGGATAAACTACATAAGCAATAAATTGATCTTCCTCCCCAACAACGGGCTCGAAGTGATAGCATCGTCCTTTGTAACAATCCAAGCTAGTAAGTCCATCAGTCAACACGGTTGTCCATGTACCAGTAGAAGATTCGGCAGCCACTGCAGCCCCTGCTTCTTCCGGTGGAACTCCGGGTTGAGGAGTTACTCGGAATGTAACAATAACATAGTGATGCCATGTGTTACAGTGTAATTGGTGGTACTATAAGATGGTTTCCAAAACACACTATTATACATATGTATGTTTACGTATAAGAGAATGTGTCTAGGATCTTCTGTAACGCCCCGAGCCCGGACATGTGCTTACCCACCCAAACCCGGTGCGTTAAGATACGATCCACGATCCTGACCGCTACGCACTCTGATATTTAAATCCATCTGATAGGCCCATAATAATCTGAAAAATATAATCAACAAATTGTGAGCTCGACAGCCCGCAAGTTCCAACCGTCAATCAATCAGAATCATAATCATGTGGAAAATAATACAGAATATGACATTCAGTGAATAAGCACAATCAAGAGACATGCATCACAAAAAAATGCATGCATAACAATCTGGAACCCCCATTCGGATTCGACCACATCCTGTGCTTCTGAAATCTATCAATCAGTCAGACGCACACCTGGTAGCTCCACACTAACGACAGGCAGCCCTTCCTCTCTCGGGTGGCTCCACGCTGTCTGCTAGACAGCTCTTTCCTAAGTGGCTCAGCTAGAAACATACATACAGCCACAGGACATGTCAACCGAAACACCACCATGCAATCATATGGATATCCATAAAATCCATATCAATACTCAACATGCATGCAACTACGAATATCAAGAGAGACAGATATGATATGAAACTGAAGAATAACGAATCAGTACTTGCCTGTCTCGCAACCACAAGATTAATTCCATAATCACATCCAATCTCCATCTTTGTATATAAGGAATCCTACCACCATTCAACTCTTCACTCCACCTTCACCTTACTTCTCCACTCTAAAACTCATGTATATATATCAATTCATCCACTGCCATCATCTTCTCTCCTAACAGCAAAGCACGTGTAAAGTTTGTGAAAATTGCATCAAAGTCCACACCTTATGAAATATTGAGAACAATCTAGAAACAATTCGTGAAATCAAAATCAAGTCCATAGTCATTAATTTATTTGATTATTACCTCAACCTCAAAAATCTAGGATATTACATCTTCGTTTTGGTATTCCAACAAATTAAAACTAGACAAACAGATAATACTCTCTGTCCCCTTGCTTGCCTCTGCTGTCCACACCACGTGACATTCAAAGGACACTTAAATCATGATGAATTGCCTTCATTTTCAATATATCGAGACTAACCGGTAAAGAGAAAACAAAGGATTATTTGAGACATTAGTTGCGTGCATGATGTAAATTTGCAAAATTATGGGATTGAATATTATCTATATGTATTTTATGTAAGGTCCCCTTCTGCACGACGAAACAGAAGTTGAAGTCACGAAATAAGAAATTTCGTCGGAAGGAAAGAATACAAGCAAAATAATTTCAATCAATGGACACAAAGACGAATGAGGAGCTCCGTTAAGGTCAAAATTTAAAGTTGACAAAAGGGATTCACATGCTATAAAATAGTCATACATGTACCCAAATGGGTTTACACGAGGATCCAGCATAAGGTATGACCAAAAACCTAAGTTTCCAGTGTATAAGAGACAACAACCAAAAACTGTCATTACCATGCAACTACATGCTGCAAAAAGATGTCACGCTAACAACACCTATGTCTAGCAGTTTCCTGCAAAATAAGATCATGATGATGTGAGTTTATAAAACTTAGTATGCCAAAAGTCAAAATTAGAACCAAAATCAGATGGTCAAACAATTCAAAAGAATAAACCATTAACAATATTCGGTAAAAATGAATGTTCTTAATAAGGTTATGCTAGGGGTGCACATGGGTCGGGTTGGGTCGGGTTTGGGCCTCAACCCGACCCAACCCGAAATTTTCGGGTTGGGAAAAAATCCAACCCGAACCCGAACCCGAACCGGTTCGGGTTCAACCCAACCCGACCCGAAATTTTCGGGTTGGGTCGGGTCGGGTTGAACCCGAATTTGGAAATTTTTGGGTTGGGTTGGGTTGAATCGGGGTTATTTTCGGGTTGGGTCGGGTTTATTTTCGGGTTGGGTCGGGTTGGATCGGGTTTATTTGGGAAAAAATTAAAAAAAAAATAAAAAAAAATAAAAAAAATAAAATAAAAATAAAAATCGGGTTCGGGTTGGGTTGGGTCAACCCGACCCCCTCAACCCGAACCCGACCCGAAAATTCGGGTTTTTGATTTTCCCAACCCGACCCGACCCGAACCCCTCCTCAACCCGACCCAACCCGACCCGACCAGTCGGGTTCGGGTTGGGTTTCGGGTTGAACCCAACCCATGTGCACCCCTAGCATTAAATTATGCTATAAACAATCATTTAAATAATTATGTATACAAGTGACATTTAGCAATTATGAAACACAATCAACAGTTTCATTCAAAATAAACACTTGAATAATCCAATCAGAATTAGGTGACTAAAATGGTATAAAATAATTGACATTTCAATTTCAATTCAATTTTTCTCAATCAATAATTGATACATAGATGTTTCATAAATTCCGAAGAACTACCACCACTAGCACTTGTGGTCTTCCGGTTAATGTATGGTTCGTCCCCACATCCATACAATAAATCATTTTACTTCATTGTGGGATCTCATACATTAACCTATGTCAATACAATAGATATCAGATTTGTATCTGCGATCCTACGGCCACCAAAAATCTCATAAGAGATTTGCCCTGCCGGGCCCAATACTCGGAAGAGTTAGAATGCTCCACAGAGCCAATAGTGCCAAAACCCAATACTTTCTTTTATATCATTAAATTCGGCTCTTACAACTTGGAACAAAATGCAGAAGAGTAAAACCGTAAAAGCGAATAGAAGCACAATAATTCGATGTTATTAATCAACTTATGAAGAATTATGACTAATTGTGCTACTATGCATAGAAGTGGGATTTCCAAAACAATATCCAGCACTAGAATTATCTAAGTCATTTTCAACTAACCATGAATCATGAAGTATAGTAACATGTCACAAAGATATAGTACAATTAAATGACACTCAAAGTAGACAATGATGGTACAACAAAAAAAAATTTAAATAGGGTATTACAGCAATTCATTTATTTGATGCAACGACTTGGTTATAACTCTGGAAAATGACAACCCAAGCAAATTTAACTAAAATATTCCGAAATACTCACTGAAATCTGCAAGGGTGCGACTATGGTACAACACGATTCTCATTAACTCAATTCTATGAACTCACAGGTAGATTTATTAACAACATGAAGATACTCTTAAATTTTAAACGCCACTTAAATTGGTTAAAATAAAGGAAAGACAAGTCAATCCAAATTCGTGCTTTGAATCTACTATTAGAAATGTCAAAAATACGTTTTCAAGCATTGCACAAGGAGTACAAAATAATTGAAAATTTGAGATGGCAACTGACGCCAAGTGCATGTTACAAGCCATCAATCTGTTAATTGGAATATGACATGGCCTTTTTCTTGAATAATACAACGCAACTAATGTGTCGCTCGTAAAACCATACAAGATTGCAAAACCAAAATCAACTCCAAACTCCAGATTTAGTATGGTCTAACGATTAAAGTATTGCAACTTAGCCACTTGAAGGATACAAGAAACTATCCAACAGTTGTCAACCATGATTGCAAAAGAGAGATCAATTAGAGACCAAACACATGTCAGACAAGGGAAATGGGAACATATGGATATGCATCTCCAGAAAGTGTCATGACAGGTGTGTTTACTCGAGGATTAGTATATATCATGCATGCATAAGAAAATAATGTAAGTACATAAATATGCTAAAAGAGTAATACCAACATCCACCAACTGAATGCAACTAATGTGTAGCTCGTAAAACTTTTCCTGTTTCTAAAGAGGCTTAAAATTAAAAACGAGACCTACTGTACCTGCAAGATGCAACATATCAACAACTGAATCGTGAGCTAATGGCAAGTTGAGAACTAGATATCTAACATTAGTACGTTGATAGTACCTCAACTTCTAAATACATATGCCCATAGAATTGGTAATGATAAACGACATAAGTCAGCTTGTCTCTCCAAAACAACCTCCCATTCAAACCAACAAGGCTGCCATGTACAACTGGATGAAACATTACGAAACTAAAGAAACACAAATGTCATCACTAAGATTAAAAGTGCTGAAATTTCAAGAATAACCCCACATTTGTTGCCATGAAATTACCTTATCATTAACTTGACATATACAACTTAACAAGCTCTTTTTAACCACAACCATCTTCCCTTCACTTCCTAATTCTTTAAAAAGAATCGAGGATGAAACTCATCGAAGGGAAAAGAAGATGTCTAAGGTGGTTAAACCCTTGAGTCAAAGGACCTTGAGAAAGTTGATTCTCAATCTACCCAAGACATACTTTGAGAGAACCCAACCAATCTTCCCCAAAACGCAGCACGGAGGGTCCGAGGAAGCTCCTATATGTGATTCTGATAGTGCTCCGACGAGGTCCGGTGGCTTTGATGAGGTCTCTGGCGTGGTCCCCTCCTTTCCTAGCTCCTCTCACACAAACCCTACAAAGGGGCAAAACTAGGGTTTCTAATAACCTATTCTTTCTAATCCTATAGTGGGAGTCATTGCAAGAGAACTCCTAAGGAACCAAAAAAACAAACCCAGAAAAAGTTGCAGTACTGTACATTTTACGAGTTAAGCTATATGTGAGATCTTGCGTACACACAATAATAATTGCAAATCATTTACTTTTAATAAAGAGACGTACATGGTTTGATTTATAAATAATTCTGGTTATTATTTTACACGAAAATCAACTTATAATACATATATAATGATGCAAAGAGAAATTATACAAATTATTGGTAATATAACGGGTTTTTTTTGCTTGTGTGCCATAAATACAACTACATTATACTTTTGACACCTTTGTTTACGTATTTACTTACATGACCCTCTAGAATGCCACTTTTTTAACATTTTTCATCGATGATGTCACTTTTCTATTAACGATGTGAAAAATAAAAATATTTAATCGTAACTTTTACAAAATTCATCTTAAAACGTTTAACAAATGTTATTCACCTATCTTCTTTTTTGTTCACTGCTGGAAAATACGTGTACTACATCGCCTAGATTACGTCAAATATTGACAATCCGCCATGGTATTAGGCGTACCACATCAATAGCTGAAAATCCGATGTGTTATTAGACGTACCACATCAGTCGAAAACTATCTGACATGTTGTTTGTGTTACCCCGTCACCCATAATATGCTCCACCCGACCATTCGGGTTGTTCATACAACCAGCCCAGACCGAACACCCGTGCCCGACCAGAGCCACCCGGCCAACCTCAACCATCTTTCAAATCTAGCACTTCCTCATGAACCACGTCAGCCTTCTTTTTCTAACAATAGGACAAACCACATCAGTCTTCTGTTTCAACCGACATGGTGGGTCTATAGACCATGTCTACATATCACGTCAGACATTTGCAACCAAACCAATGTGGTATGACATTTTAAAAAAAAACTAGTTAAAAAAATGACATACTACGTCAGCCTTGTGGTTGCGGCAGACGTTATATGGCCTATATAGCGCGTCAGTGTTATTGTTAAACACCAACATGGTATACCTACATACCACATCGGAATATTGCCAGACATGATATCTCATCCCTTACCACGTCCTCCAAACCCACTTCGGTCAGCTATGGTTGATCAACTCAACGTGATATGTCAAAAAATCTGACGTAATAATCTTTTATTACAGCAGTGGCTGTTTCCTTTCATCGCTTTACTTTCTCATCTTTGGCATCTTCTGAATTAAAGAATAGGAGGAGAGAATGGAGAGAAGAGCCAAAGGGAGACAATAGAGAAGAGAAAGGAAGAAGTAAATATTGTTAAAATATTTAGGAGAAATTTCATAAAATTAACAATTAAATATTATTATTTTAATGTGGATAACCGAATAGTGACATCATATAAAAGATGTTATAGAGTGGCATTTTGGAAAAAAAACATAATAGCATTTTGAAATGTAAATTAAATAATTTTCCATTGGCATGCAAGAAAATACGTGGTCAAAGTACATCTTGATTGTTTCCCGTTGCACGTAGACAAAAAAAATAAAAATATTAAAATGTCTCGTGTTGGTTAATTAATATAAATGTGATGACCACAGAGAGGCCTCATCATGAATTTACACATTTATACATCGAATTTTATGTGCCCCAACATTGTGGACCACCCCATGTTTCCTCCTCTTTCGTCAACTAAAGTTGGGGTAAAGATACATACAATCATGGAAAATGGAATATAAACTAAATGACGAAGTACAATGATAAAAAATGAGTTGTAGGTTAACGTGTATGTTTGAAATTAAGAAATAATCGAGCGCGATCTTGCTACTGTTTCAGATAGACATCATAAATAAACAGGAGTAAGTTACAAGCTACCACACAAAAATAATGCAATGCCAACTCTCTAACTCTAAGCCAAACATAAAATGATCCAACTACACGTTTTAGATGTTAGACCCTAACCCCAGTTTAAGGCTAATCCCGTGATTAGTGGAGGGATTAGCATGGGAAGAGGTGGTGAATAGTGAGTTGGTGATCGGTGATGGAGTAGGGGGCCGGTTACTGTTGGGTTTTGGGTGGAGTGTAGGAGAAAAAAACGTTTTCCTCCCTCCTTTCCTTCATTTTCCATTCACTCAAGTCTCTCTCACTTTCCTTCCTTGTCCGGCGATCCAGAGCTCGTGGAGGCGACACCGGCGCGTGGAGGAGAGCTTGGAGTTGAGGAGGAGCGGACATGACGCTTGAGTGTGCGGAGGTTGCGGTCGGCGGGCGACGTGGAGCGAACTCCGGTGTGCTCCGTCTTCTCGTCGAGGTATGCCGGTTCTTAGTGTGTTTTCTTGTTGCTCACTCTCGTGAGAGAGTTTGGTTGGTCGGTCGGGGGAGGTCGGAGGCCTCCCCGGCAACGAGAACAACGTAAATCCTCGGCTGGCGTGAGATTGAAGACGACAACGGTCGACCGGGTCCCTTCGGGCGGTCGACCGATGTAGTGTTTTACCCGATTTTAACCATCACCGGTCGAACGATGCCTTGTGGCGGTCAACCGGTTGTGTATTTGTGCTGGTGAATCGGGGCTTCTTGTTGTGTTTCGATCGACCGTCCCTTGTTTTGGGGTCGACCGGAACTTAAGTGTACTTGATGATATTACATGTTGTTCGACCGTTTCATGTATATCGTTCGACCGTTATATGAGGTACACTATTAGGATGACCCTGGTAGTTTTGGTAGACCGGGACCCCTGAGTCAGTCGACCGAATAGCCATTGGTGATTTTGACCAACTCCGGATTTTGACCTCGTATTCGGTCGACCGCTTTTAGACTTCTGTTCGACCGTTTGGACTTAAGTGACGCGCAGAATAGTTCGACCGTTGTAGACTTTCGGTCGACCGAACCTATTAGGAACGGTCGACCAGTTAGGCTTTTTCGGTCGACCGTTTTTGTGCAGAACTGAATCTTGGTCCAGTGATTGTGTCAACTCTGTTCACGGAAACCCGTGTCCTCGCTTAGAGCGTGAGCCGGGAGGTGACGGTGGGTACGTGCTCGTACCGGCCAGGGACCGCCGTGTGGAAGAGTGTAGACGCTTGAGTCACGCCACCTCCGTGTTGGACGTGGTGTGACGTGTTGTTGCCTTACTCTCTGATGAGTAGTAGATCTGAGGGATTGCGGATCCCAATGCATGTGACGCATGGCTCGTGGAGCATGATGACCCTGCAGACTACGGTCTGGACCCGTCTGATGTTGTGCCGGACGTATGTTGTACCGCCGATGTTGTGCCGGCGATGCCGCTGAGGTTGTTGCCGGCGATGATGGTGCCGACGATGTTCCGACCTGTGGTTGTGCCGTCCGATGTTGTGCCGAACGTATGTTGTACCGCCGATGTTTTGCCAGCGATGCCGCTGATGTTGTGCCAGCGAGGATCCCCGATTGGGCACCTATCCTGGGATGTTGACCGACCGAGCTACGGCTCCGTCGAAGGTGGTGTTGACCACATGGTTCCTTGCACGGAAGTGCGGACGCTCCTCACCGATCCCTTAGGCTCGTGTCGTCGCGTGTGGGGGGACGCATCGCGTACTGTCCGTAAGACCGTATATGCCTACGGTAGGTTTCCGAAGGAAACTCGTTGTTGTTGCTGGACTGATGTTCTTGTGGACCTTGTTAAGGGTCGTCGTTGTTGGACTGAGGTTCCATTTACCCTGTTGAGGGACTTGATGCATTGCAGATGTGACATGACATGCTACTAGTATGATAGGTTCATTTACCGTACTATTGCATGTATATAGGTGAGCTTGGCATACGAGGTTTCCTAATGGATAACTCAGGCATCGTTGTTTGATTCATGTTTCAGGACCGCAGTAGGTTCTGCCGGGTGGTGACAGTGGGCGCACACATTTTGGGGTCAGGATCCTCATCGGACACTTCGAGGTCGTCGTGATTGCTTTATCTGTCTTTTCATTGTATTGTTGTAATCACGTCTTTTGACAAACTTTGTGGTATTATTGGTGCACCGACTGTTGATTTATTCGAGTAACATTCCCGTGATAATTTGATCTGAGTAATCTCTTGATTGTTTAAAATTTGAAATTTCCGCTGTTTCGGGATGTTACAACTTGGTATCAGAGCGGTCGGTCCCTTTGTGTGGCTCCCAAAGAAATCACCCCAGTGTAGTAGTGTAAGTTGTACTTTACATTTAGCATGCATTCATGGCTGATCTTGAGTTGTTTCTTGTGCCAGATGCCTCCGAGACGTGTGAGGAACGTCGCGAATGAGCGCGTTGCCAGTGATGCCACTGAGCGCGCTACGTGGGATAGGTTGAGCGAGTTCCTTGAGCATCAGGCAGTGAGGGCAGAGTAGACAGGGACAGGTGCGGAGCATGATCGCTTCATGAGGCAGCACCCGCCTAGTTTCGACGGTAGGAGTGACACTGAGGCTGCAGAGGTCTGGGTCTTTAAGATCCAGAGGATTTTCCAGGCGATCGGCTGTGTACTAGAGCGGATGGTGAGCCTGGCCACCTATGTGCTGGATGGAGAGGCAGCAAACTGGTGGAGGACCACATCTGCTGTGGTGTTCGCTGACCGAGTTGACGTGGGATGGGAGGAATTCCTTGTGGAGTTCAACCAGCAGTTCTTCCCGTAGCACGTCAGAGACAGGAAGAAGGAGAAGTTTTTGGCCCTCGAGCAGAAGGAGATGTCCTTGGCTAGTTATATCAGCAGGTTTAACGCCCTTGAGCGTTATTGTTCTGAGACCTACGTGACGCCGGAGCAGCGTGCACGGAAGTTCATAAAGGGACTGAGGAAGCATCTCAGGTCGCGTGTGATTACCAGCACGCCGCAGACCTTGGCGGATGCAGTGAAGTATGCGACTCTCATCGATCAGGACTACCAGGAGAATTACCAGGTGGCGCGGAAGCCGGCAGTGAGCATGGCAGAACGTGCAGTTGGACGTTCCACTAGGAACCCTAGCAAGAGGCCCCGGGTTGATGGAGGAGGATCACGCCAGTCTGGTGCGTGTGGTACGTATGGGAGATTTCATCTGGGTCAGGAGTGCCCCCGACGTACAAGTGCATGTTTGGGATGCGGTCAGATGGCCCATTTCATGCGAGATTGCCCGAGCATTTAGGGCGAGACGAGCAGGAGGCCAGGACCACCAGTCTCAGGGAGGAGCGGAGGCAGCAGGTCCGTCGTCCCGCAGAGCCAGACCAGGAGTGGAGGTCGAGTCTTCACCGTCCGGGCTGAGGAAGCGAAGGACTCCAACACTGTTGTGGAAGGTACCCTTGTCATTTCAGGTTTGGTTGCTCGTGTTTTATTTGATTACGGCGCCACGCACTCCTTCATTTCGGAGAAGTTTGCTGGTGAGTTGGAGCGGACCCCTGAGCTACTGACTGATTTGTTAGAAGTCAGTACGCCCATGGGTGAGGTGGGCACTATGGGGAGCTTTCTCCCCGGCTCCACAGTTGTTTCGGGAGACCATGATTTTCCGGCAGATCTGGTCTTACTACCGATGGAGGACTTCGACGTCATACTGGGGATGGACTGGCTATCACAGTATGATGTGCGAGTTTTTTGCCATGAGAAGATCTTTATTCCGAGGCAGCACGCGCCTGATGTGTTGATCAGAGGGACGAGGAGTAGAGGAGGTCGTCTGATTGTGTCTGCGGTTAAGGCACAGAGGTTGATACATCAGGGTTGCAGTGCGTTCGTGGCGACTTTGGTTATTCCTGATCCTAAGACGAGGAGGCTGGAGGATATAGATGTCGTAGAGGAGTTTCCAGATGTGTTTCCTGCAGAGATTCCTCGTTTACCGCCACACCGAGAGATCGAGTTCGGCATTGAGTTGACGGCTGACACGACACCGCAGTCGAAGGCACCATATCGGATGGCACCTGCTGAGTTGACAGAGCTGAAGAAGCAGTTGCAGGAGTTGATGGACTCTCGATTTATCCGACCGAGTGTCTCGCCGTGGGGAGCACCTGTGTTGTTCGTGAAGAAGAAGGATGGGTCGTTGCGGATGTGCATCGACTACGGGATGCTGAATAAGGTTACCGTCAGGAACCGGTACCCTTTGCCCATGATTGATGACATGTTTGATTAGTTGCAGACGGCGTGAGTGTTCTCGAAGATTGATCTGTGTTCGGGTTATGACCAGTTGTGGATCAGAGAGGTAGATGTTCAGAAGACAACCTTCAGGACACGATACGGGCACTACGAGTTCTTGGTGATGCCGTTTGGACTGACGAATGCACCTGCAGCATTCATGGACTTGATGAATAGGACATTTCAGCCGTACCTCGACAGATTTGTCGTGGTGTTTGTGGATGACATCTTGGTGTACTCGCCTGACAGGGAGCAGCACCGGGAGCACCTGAGGATTGTGCTTGGCATCTTGAGAGATCAGGAGTTGTATGCCAAGTACGCGAAGTGCGAGTTTTGGTTAGATCAGGTGGCATTTCTGGGGCATATTGTGTCAGCAGATGGGATTTCAGTGGATCCGGCAAAGGTTGAGGTTGTGACTCAGTGGAGAGCCTCGACGAGCGTGACAGAGATCAGGAGCTTCGTGGGACTTGCTGGGTATTACATGTGGTTCATTCAGGACTTCTCCAGACTCGCTTCGCCGTTGACAGTGTTGACGCAGAAGGGCGTCAAGTTCGTTTGGTCCCAGAAGTGCGAGGACAGTTTTCAGGAGCTGAAGAGGCGACTGACGACAACACTGATTCTGACGCTACCGAGTGACGGTGGAGGCTACGTGATTTATGGTGATGCGTCAGGGGTTGGCCTGGGCTGTGTTCTGATGCAGCACGTGAAGGTGGTGGCGTACGCTTCGAGGCAGCTGAAGGTACACCAGAAGAACTACCCTAGTCATGATCTGGAGTTGGCAGCGGTGGTTCACGCGTTGAAGGCTTGGCGGCATTATCTTTATGGCGAGCAGTTCGAGGTCTTCACAGATCATCAGAGCCTGAAGTATTTGTTCTCACAGAGGGAGTTGAATATGAGGCAGCGCAGATGGCTCGAGTTCATTAAGGACAACGTCTTCACCATCTCCTATCATCCGGGGAAGGCGAATTCGGTTGCGGATGCACTGAGCAGGAAGGTTGAGGTGTCAGTTGTGAGCTTGTGCGTGCAGGAGTGGAGGCTACTCGAGATGTTGTCAGAGTGG
Source organism: Triglochin maritima (assembly GCA_963682175.1). Classification (NCBI taxonomy): domain Eukaryota; kingdom Viridiplantae; phylum Streptophyta; class Magnoliopsida; order Alismatales; family Juncaginaceae; genus Triglochin; species Triglochin maritima. Next base: position 24,297,954 of record OY821774.1, on the reverse strand, counting down.
AGGCCGTTCACAGGGGGCTCTGAGGGAGCAGTGATTGCTGGGCTTTGGGTGGAGCCGCAGACCGTCTCGCGTGTGGTGCAGGCGCAGCGTGATGATGAGGAGTTAGCTGGTCTGCTACAGTTGGCTGCCAGAGATGGATCAGACTTCAGTGTGGGGGTTGATGGTGGTCTGAGGTTCAGGAGTCGGATCTGGGTGCCGTAGGTTGATGGACTGAGAGATGACATCATGGAGGAGGCACACCGAGTGAGATATATCATCCACCCTGAGAGTACGAAGATGTATAAGGACCTGCAGCGGAGCTTCAGGTGGAATGGCATGAAGAGAGATATTGCGGAGTTCGTGGGCCGGTGCTTAGTCTGTCAACAGGCGAAGATTGAGCATCAGCGACCAGCGGGACCGATGTAGTGTATAGAGCTTCCTGAGTGGAAGTGGGAGCACGTGACGATGGACTTTGTCAAAGGGCTGCCGAAGACGAGGAGATTCCACGACGCGATTTGGGTGATAGTCGATCGACTGACCAAGTCGGCGCATTTCTTAGCGATCAGGACCACATTGCCTTTGGAGGGTCTCGCTAAGTTGTACGTATTGGATTAATCTAAGGATTAAGATGATGTTTGCCGAAAGCACTGACACGTGGTGCACTCTCATTGGTTGCGCATTAGGGTTTTGGGTGGGGCCATCTATATAAGGAGGGGAGCCTCCCATTGGATGGACTAATTCTTGTGTGCAAACCTTAGCCCCACCAAACCCTAGCCGCCACCTCTCCCTCTCTCTCCCATTCGTCCCTCCACATCCACCAAGCTAATCCGTAGACTCTTGGGTTGTGTACACGTGCTTCTTCTCCAAGAGAGTAGGAGACCGACCGGTGAGAAGGATTCCGTAAGGTGACCTCCGATCTTCCTTCCGCTGCCACAGGTTCTCTCCAAGAAAGGTACTCCTGAACTTGTAGAATCTTTATTTGCTTACATTGGTACCAGAGCCATCTCGGTTACCTTCGAATCCTCACCATGCTTGAGGAATTTTTGTTTCATGATAATCTGATTTGAGATAAAAATAAAATATTCGGTGGTTATGTTTTTGGAGAAAGAAAGAAAACAAAAAATCAGCATTGCTTATTTACATGATGCGCATGTTATATATGTTGATTGTTCATGATTTTTTTTCTTTCAAATTCGTTTTTCATATTCCGGAAATGAAAACTCAGAGGTTTTTGATCTTTAAATGAAATAATATGATCATTCATTTAGAGATATAAGTGGTGCATGTTTGCTGATTTCTTTCTAACAGGCAATTAGGGTTTAGACTAGTTTCTACATGTTGCGCATGTTATGGTTCATTAGAGCATGCATCTAGGGTTAGATTTTGCTCCTCCATTCTTGCCCATATGTGCATGGTTTAAGATGGATTTTTCTGATTTTATTTCGAGCCAATATGATATGTTGCTCTCCTATCATTGCACATATATAGATGTGACCACAATTCTGTTTTTTCTGTGTTGTTACCTCTATTCTTTGTGCATGTATTAGATAAAATCAGAAGTTATTTTCCATGTTGATTCTTCTAAATCATGCACATGTATACATGAAATAAGATGTCTATTTTTCCTGATTTTTACGAATTATCGTTAAATATTATTTATTCTAATCTTTGAGCATGTATACATGAATATTGAGTTACCATATTGTATATTTCGTTTTTTTGGAATGAGAGCATTCATTTCATTTGAAATATTTCCTTTATGATTGAATGCACATATATGTTAATCTCATTAAGGATATTTCGGATTTATTTTGGAATAATTGCATGCATTTCGTTTGAAATATTTCCTTTATGATTGAATGCACATATATGTTAATCTCATTAAGGATATTTCGGATTTCTTTTGGGATAATTGCATGCATTTCATTTGAAATATTTCCTTTTCATCAAATGTGCATATATGTGATGCCATCCACCAAAGAATTTCGAATTTTTCTTTCCATTACAAGTAGCATAATTATTGTTGATTGCATGCTTATATTGATTATGGAAAGATTGGCTAATTCTGAAATTTTTGGAAAGATATTCTGGGCTGGAATTTTATTGCCATAAAAATATGTTTGGATGCTTTCCTTTGATGCAAAAATATGTGTTGTTCTCCACCATATAATTTCGAATTTTTTCTTTCCATTAGAAGTAACATAATTATTATTGATTGCATGATTATATTGATTATGGAAAGAAGAAGAAAAATTCTGTTTTGAGAATGATTATTGTGGAGATTGGTTGTCATTACCTAACACGTTTTTTTTGCCTATTTTCGTGCCCCATTCATGCATTGTTTCCTTATGCATTACTTCCTTATTGTTTGAATGAGGTGCACACTTTATGGTATTTTTTCATACGTCGGATTGTGCTAACGTATGGAAAGATTGTGGCTATGTGGAATGAATGATTTCTGATTTTATTTACTGCCTTATTGAGAGATGAGCGTAATTTCATTCATTTATTTCCATTTGCAATAGTTATCGCAATGGACTGTAATATTTATGGACTATAATAATTATGGACTGTGGACTGTTTATTGCCCTGAGGAGACGTGGGGCTCCTTTATTTTTATTATTGTGATATTATTGCTATAAGACTCATGCAGGTTCCCGTCGACGAGGCTAAATCCCTAATGGGGATCATTAGCTCCATATGGAAGTAATGTAGTAATCATATCTGTGTGATGTTGATTGTTTTTTTTGAAAACCGTTTTTTGGGAACTCGCATGCCTAGTGGGAGTTGCAAGGTTGAAGTGTTTTGTGTAAACCACCTTGCAACCGGCGGCAATTTTTTTTATTTGTTGATTTACCATGATTTAAAACGTTTTTTTGGGTCATTAAATCATGATGGAGCTAAATATCTAGATTAGTAAAATGGCTTTATTAACTATTGCATGAGGATTTGATTGAATGCTTTATGTTTTCTTTTGGTCTGAATGCTATAGCTATTAAGTCAGTTTATTCTTTATGATTATTGTAGCTCGTTATATTTTATGCTAGAACTCATGTATCGCTATGTATTTTGATTGTCCTAGATTCTTTATGGCTGCTTCCAAAAGCATTGTCGCTGATCTGACTCGAGGAGATAAACTCAATGAAAGAAATTACGATCTGTGGCATCGTAAAATTGAGTATCTCTTAGAGGATCAGGACATGTTAGAAAACAAAACCAATCTATGTCTCCCCCCGAGGAGGGGAATACTGCGCAACATCGCAGAAACTTGGATGTTTATAATGCATGGAAAAAGAGAGACCGAATTGGTCGAATCACAATTCTAAGTTCAATGAGGGACGATCTGTTCCTGCGGTTCGAAAAGTTTCGAACTGCAAAGGCCTTGTGGGAAGCTGTGAAGTTTCAGTACGGAGTGACCTCCGTCACAAGGGCCCGTCAGCTTGGGCTTATGTTTGATGGGTATAAAATGCGCCAAGGTCACACAATGACACAGCATATTACCGCAATGTCAAACATGATTAGCGAGCTGAGTGCTGCCGGTCGTGCTAAGACCGATGAGGAGCAAATGTCTGCTCTCATCAGATCATTGCCTTCGAAGAGTTGGGAGCATATGAAGGTCCATATGACCCATGCTTATGACATCAAGACATTCGACCAGGCCGCAAAACACCTAGAGCTGGAGGAGGACCACATGCTTGCGGAAGCCCCTCTAACTGAAGTGTTTGCTGCTGAAGCTGGCGCTCCTCGGAGGAGTGCAGGTTTTAAGCGCAAAAGAGATAGAGCTCAGGCTTTTAAAGGCAAGAAAGGTGCAAATGCAAACAAAACAGAAAACAAAGCTGGAAAGAAACGACCTCGAGGATCCAGGGGTGGGAAAGATAAGTCTAATGTGACTTGTTTTAACTGCCGAAAGACTGGACATTTTGCTCGTGAGTGCACTGAGCAAAAGGTAATTACTGTGTGTAATCCCTCGAATTGTAACGTGACTAGTTCTGTGATGCTCACTGATCATTCTCCTGTGTGGATTATGGATTCAGGTGCCACAGACCACGTAACAAAGGATCGTTCTGCCTTCGTGGAATATCGTCGTGTTCCAAGTGGGAGGCGAATAAACATGGCAAACAACACTAGCATTGAAGTTCTTGGAGTTGGCACATGCAAAGTGGCTTTGCGAAGTGGCCGGATCCTATTACTTCACGACGTGTTGTATGCACCAGCTATACGGCGAAATATTATTTCTGTTGTTGTCTTGATGAGACATGGTTTTAAAGTTCTTTTTGAGAACAATGATATGGGTTTATACCTTTCTAACATTTATTATGGACGTGCTTTTCTTTCTGACGGTTTTATTGTGTTGGACACAATTTATGATTTGAATCATAACGCTAGTGCCTTTATGAGCCAAAGTTCCATGAATAATGATTCAGTTATGTGGCATGCTAGACTAGGTCACATTGGTGTTGACCGGATGAACAGGTTCGCAAAGGAGGGGGTATTAGGAGAATGCTCCAAATTTTAATTGTCGACCTGTGAATCTTGTCTAGGTGGAAAGGCAACTAGAAAACCGTTCGGAAAATCCATTAGGGCTACTTCTCCTTTAGAACTAATTCACTCAGATATTTGTGGACCTTTGAATGTGCGTACTAGACATGGACAAAGTTACTTCATCACATTCATTGATGACTTCACTAGATATGGTCATATTTATCTTATTTCTCAAAAGTCAGAAGCTCTAGAATGTTTTAAGAAATTCATGAGCTTAGTTGAGAATCAGTTGGATAATAAGATAAAAACTCTTAGAACGGATAGAGGTGGTGAGTATCTCTCCATAATGTTCAAGGAGTTATGTGATGAAAAGGGGATATCTAGACAACTCACTATGCCTTATACTCCTCAGCAAAATGGTGTTGCCGAGAGAAGGAATAGAACGTTGCTAGACATGGTTAGATCCATGATGGCGCATGCGAGCTTGCCAATTTCATTTTGGGGAGATGCTCTAATGACTGCTGCCTATATCCTCAATAGAGTTCCAACAAAATCGGTTCCCTCAACTCCATATGAGTTATGGACAGGACGGAAGCCTGATTTTAGTTTGCTGCGTCCTTGGGGATGCACAACTTACATTCATTCTACTAGTCACCGATATGGAAAACTAGGACCCAGAGGGAGAAAGTGTATCTTTGTGAAATATTGTGATCTCTCCAGAGGTTATGTTTTTATCAGGTTAGACGAGAATGAAAGAAGAACGGAACTAGAGTCTAGGGATGCCACATTCTTGGAAAATGATTTTCAAACTCTCGCAGGAGCTATCAAAGAGGCAGTGGACTTCTTTGAACGACAAGATGAGGACATTACCACTCCACAGGATCAGGATCTGGAAGTCGAACATGAGGTTCCACCAGTCAATCCTAGTGGGAGCAGCAATATTGAGGATCTGATAGCTCTCACAGAGGATGAGCCATCAGATACCCATCTGCGTCGAAGTAAACACGGGCTCATTCCTCGTAGACGGTTTCGCTTAGAGGAAGAGGCCCTTATGATAGCTCAAGAAGAAATTGATTATGAATCATCCGAGATGACAGTAATCGATAAGCAAGAACCAGAGACCTGGAAAGAGGCTTTGGAGGGTCCAAATGCGAAAGAGTGGTTAGAAGCAATAAGGGAAGAGTTGGAGTCAATGAGAGTTAATCGAGTCTGGGACTTGGTTGACTTACCGCCGAACCGAAAGGCCATTGGAGCCAAGTGGATCCTCAAGATAAAGAGGAAGGCGGATGGATCTATTGATAGATTCAAGGCTAGACTGGTAGCTAAAAGCTACACCCAAAGAGAAGGCGTGGATTTTGAGGAAACCTTTTTCACCCGTGGTTAGGTTTGTCTCCATCCGCCTTTTACTAGCTATTGTAGCTCAGATGGACTTAGAGCTTTACCAAATGGATGTAAAGACAGCTCTTCTCAATGGAGAACTTGAGGAAGAGATCTACATGGATCAACCTCAAGGTTTTGAAGTCAAAGGACAAGAGCGCAAAGTGTGCAAGCTCAAGAGGTCCTTGTATGGCTTAAAACAAGCGTCTAGACAGTGGAACATTCACTTCCATCAAGCTATAACAGAGAATGCATTCTCTATACTTGAGGAAGATCACTGTGTATACGTTAAGAGATCCAATGGTAAATTTGTCATTCTGACCTTGTATGTTGATGACATACTCATGGCTGGCAATAGCAAAGAGCTGCTGAAATCCACTAAGGAGTGGTTGTCCTCCACGTTTGATATGAAGGACATGGGCGAAGCTAGCTACGTACTTGGTGTCAAGATAGTTAGAAATAGGTCCAAGAGACTTCTGGGATTGTCTCAAGAGACTTACATTAACAACATCTTGAAGAAATACCATATGGACAAATACAAACCAATCAACACTCCTGTTGAGAAAGGTTTGCACTTAAGCCTTGATAAGCATCCTGAGACTCCTGAAGAGAAGGCCAAAATGGACAAGGTTCCACTCTGTGAAGGACATTATAGCGAGAAAGGAAGTTGAGTTGAGACATGTGTCTACTAGTCTTATGGTAGCTAACCCTTTAACCAAGGCTATAGCTAAGGACTCGTTTGTGTGTCATGTGAACTCCTTAGGCTTACGCAGACTTTGATGTATTGACATGTCTAACTTCCTTTTATGAGTGATTGTGTTTTTCCTTTCAACTATATGTGTTTGGTTGATGTAGTTGTTCTAGCATAAAAATATTATTCTGTCAATAGGCTGAAGAATGCTTACTCAGACGAGCATTCGCCTCTGGCGCTTTTGATAGCGAGCAGAGATGAGACTGATCATGAAGAGATCTTGTATGATAGATCCAGAGTAGTTCGTGATAGGACAGTCGCCTTGATTAGGAATCAAGATGAGATCCTCTATGTTGGTTAGGATTGACATGAATGTTCCCACGATTCATGTGACCTATAGAAGCCAAGTGCGAGCATCACATGTGGCGCCAGGTAACACCTGTATGGTGTTAAGGCGACAATGATTAAGCTCGGGTCAGGCACAGAGGGGGTGCGACTGGACTAAGACTTGTATGGTGTTGAGAGACAGACATACTGTTGTGTGTAGTATGATCCACCATAGCATGTTTGTCATACAACATGTGCTGAGCGACCATTTGGAAGTGAAAGGATGGATCCCTGCTCCTTCACTGTGTGAGTCCAAGACTTGATTGTCATTTAGTTGCCCTCAGTGACCTTCGACGACACCATGAAGCAAAGAGTTGATGTGGCTACTTTGGGATGTTATCTATGACCATGAGAGATTCGGTCTAAAGAGGCATCTTCGGGAAAGGAGTCAACTCTGAGTGTAATGGTGGTCTGGGGCGAAGGGAAAGGTTTGACTCGACTGCACTAAAATTATTTGCTGGGCCCAACTGTATTGGATACAGTAGCAAGTACCTTCACGACAAGAAGGTATTCTCTCCGAGGGATCGAGATACTGTTCATGTTAAGTAAGTTTCTGAGTAAACCTGGGAACAATCATGTGCATTTGACTGCTTAATTGTTATTTTTGTGAGGATGTTGTCATTCTGGCCTTCTAGTAAGGTTTCTAGTTTGAGACTCCTAAATTGCAGGTGCATCACCGGTCGCACGACCCATTTGTCCATATGATCGGAAGAGTACATGTGTCGGGGACACATATGGTCTTGTATCAGGGATACATGATCAGAGACTTGCGTATTGTGGATGCATTCTTGGAAGAGAGAAATAGTTGTATATATCAGGGATGTATACATATGTGTCAGGGACACATGAAGAGGTGACACATTGCCATCTTATGATTGTATGTATCGGGGATATATACGTATGTGTCAGGGACACAAAAGAAGATGACGTGTTGTTGACGTGCTATTGTGCAAGTGGGAGATATTGGATTAATCTAAGGATTAAGATGATGTTTGCCCAAAGCACTGACACGTGGCGCACTCTCATTGGTTGCACATTAGGGTTTTGGGTGGGGCCATCTATATAAGGAGGGGAGTCTCCCATTGGATGGACTAATTCTTGTGTGCAAACCCTAGCCCCACCAAACCCTAGCCGCCACCTCTCCCTCTCTCTCCCATTCGTCCCTCCACATCCACCAAGCTAATCCGTAGACTCTTGGGTTGTGGACACGTGCTTCTTCTCCAAGAGAGTAGGAGACCGACCGGTGAGAAGGATTCCGTAAGGTGACCTCCGATCTTTCTCTGCTGCCACAAGTTCTCTCCAAGAAAGGTACTCCTGAACCTGTAGAATCGTCATTTGGTAACAGTACGTGGAGGAGATAGTTAGATTGCACGGAGTACCAGTGAGCATCAGCTTTGATCGAGATCCCAGGTTTACATCCAGGTTTTGGGGGAGTCTGCAGCCGGCTTTGGGGACACGTTTGAGATTCAGTACAACGTTTCACCCGCAGACCGATGGTCAGTCAGAGAGGACGATCCAGACCCTGGAGGATATGCTGAGAGCATGTACTTTGGATTGGTCAGGACACTGGGATGATCATCTGTCGCTGATAGAGTTTGCCTACAACAACAGCTACCATTCGAGTATTGGGATGACACCGTACGAGGCCTTGTACGGGAGGCCTTGCAGATCATCGGTATACTGGACTGATGTGGGCGAGAGGCAGTTAGTGGGGCCAGAGGTCGTGCAGATGTATTCAGAGAAGGTGGATGTGATCCGGAGGAGATTGTTCACGACACAGAGCAGGCAGAAGAGTTATGCTGACAGACGTAGATGGGCGTTGAGCTTTGAGGTTGGTGACCATGTGTTCCTGAAGATCTCCCCAGCTCGGGGGAGTGATGAGGTTTGGCAAGAAGGGGAAGCACAGTCCGAGGTATGTCGGACCATTTGAGATCCTAGACCGAGTCGGAGAGGTTGCTTATAGGATTGCATTGCCACCGCAGTTTTCCGGTCTTCACAACGTCTTCAACGTATCGATACTGGGAAGTACGTTGCAGATCTAGCTCATGTGATTGAGATAGCAGTGCCAGAGATCCAGCAGGACTTGTCGCGCGAGGAGAGACCAGTCGAGATCGTTGATCGTATGGATCATCAGCTCAGGAGGAGGACCATTCCGATGGTGAAGGTCCGGTGGCAGCATCACAGTGAGCGCGAGGCCACTTGGGAGATCGAGGAGGAAGTTCGGAAGCAATACCCGGAGCTTTTCGGTGAGTTGCTTGTTGATTTTGGGACGAAATCCTTTTAAGGTGGGTGGGTTGTTAGACCCTAACCCCAGTTTAAGGCTAATCCTGTGATTAGTGGGGGGATTAGCAAGGGGAAGAGGTGGTGAATAGTGAGCTGGTGATGGGTGATGGAGTAGGGGGCCGGTTGCTGTTGGGTTTTTGGTGGAGTGTAGGAGAAAAAAATGTTTTCCTCCATCCTTTCCTTCATTTTCCTTTCACTCAAGTCTCTCTCACTTTCCTTCCTTGTCCGGCAATCCAGAGCTCGTGGAGGCGACACCGGCGCGTGGAGGAGAGCTTGGAGTTGAGGAGGAGCGGACGTGACGCTCGTGTGTGCGGAGGATGCGGTCGGCGGGCGACGTGGAGCGAACTCCGGTGTGCTCCGTCTTCTCGTCAAGGTATGCCGATTCTTAGTGTGTTTTCTTGTTGCTCACTCTCGTGGGAGAGTTTGGTTGGTCGGTCGGGGGAGGTCGGAGGCCTCCCCGGCGACGAGAACGGCGTAAATCCTTGGCTGGCGTGAAGTTGAAGACGACAACGGTCGACCGGGGCCCTTCGGGCGGTCGACCGATGTAGTGTTTTACCCGATTTTAACCATCACCGGTCGAACGATGCCTTACGGCGGTCGACCGGTTGTGTATTTGTGCTGGTGAATCGGGGCTTCCTGTTGTGTTTCGGTCGACCGTCCCTTGTTTTGGGGTCGACCGAAACTTAAGTGTACTTGATGATATTGCATGTTGTTCGACCGTTTTATGTATATCGTTCGACCGTTATATGACGTAGACTATTAGGATAACCCTGGTAGTTTTCGGTCGACCGGGACCCCTGAGTCGATCGACCGAATAGCCTTTGGTGATTTTGACCAACTCCGGATTTTGACCTTGTATTCGGTCGACCGGTTTTAGACTTCTGTTCGACCGTATGGACTTAAGTGACGCGCAGAATAGTTCGATCGTTGTAGACTTTCGGTCGACCGAACCTATTAGGAAGGGTCGACCGGTTAGGCTCTTTTGGTCAACCGTTTGTGTGCAGAACTGAATCCTGGTCCTGTGATTGTGTCAACTCTGTCCACGGAATCCCGTGTCCTCTCTTAGAGCGTGAGCCGGGAGGTGACGGCGGGTACGTGCTCGTACCGCCCAAGGACCGCCGTGTGGAAGAATGTGGACGCTTGAGTCACGCCACCTCCGTGTTGGACGTAGTGTGATGTGGTGTTGCCTTAGTCTCTGTTGAGAAGTAGACCTGAGGGATCGCGGATCCCAATGCGTGTGATGCATGGCTCGTGGAGCATGATGACCCTGCAGACTACGGTCTGGACCCGTCTGATGTTGGGTCGGACGTATGTTGTACCGCCGATGTTGTGTCGGTGATGCCGCCGAGGTTGTTGTCGGCGATGATGGTGCCCACGATGTTCCGGCTTATGGTTGTGCCGTCCGATGCTGTGCCGGACGTATGTTGTACCGCCGATGTTGTGCCGGCGATGCCGCTGATGTTGTGCCAGCGAGGATCCCCGATTGGGCACCTATCCTGGGATGTTTACCGACCGGGCTACGGCTCCGTCGAAGGTGGTGTTGACCACATGGTTCCTTGCACGGAAGTTCGGACGCTCCTCACCAATCCCTTAGGCTCGTGTAATCGCGTGTGGGGGGACACGTCGCGTACTGTCCGTAAGACCGTATGTGCCTACGGTAGGTTTCCGAGGGAGACCCGTTGTTGTTGCTGGACTGATGTTCTTGTGGACCTTGTTGAGGGTCGTTGTTGTTGGACTGAGGTCCCGTTTACCCTGTTGAGGGACTTGATGCATTGCATGTGACATGACATGCTACAAATTTTGCAGATGCTAGACACACGCAAAACCCACAAAACATTTTCTTTCGCAAACACATGAAGATTTTGAAAGAAATGTGATTTTTTTAAAGCATCAGGCAAGCAAAAGAAGACAAGTCACCCAAGGATCATGACAGACAAATATATGAATATTAAATGCAGCACATTATCATGACCCTAACAATACAAACAAAACAAAATGAAAAACAAAATGAAAAAGACTAGACTCCACATATATACAAATGTAAAGCACCCCCCAAACTTACTTCATGCATTGTCCTCAATGAATGTGAGTATAATACTACATGGATTGATGCATGAAAAAGAAAAGATCTCACCAACGTGAAGCATAAAGGGAAGTTCATGGTTATGTTGATGGACACAACTCGAATTCTCCTAAAAACCTGTGAAATACTAAAGAAGGGATACAAATACAAGAAGGAATTGGTGCCCAAATACACAAGGGTGGAGCCCACAACAATTAGTGCTCACTGGTGGAGTCTTTTATTGCTTTTTTTCTCTTTATTTTTTTTTTATTTTTTTTGTTATAAGCAAGATATATACATCAAAGAAGATATTCTCAAAATCATTTGGTCAAGGCACATCAAATGAGAACATCGAGTCAGGCAAACCAAAAATTTGCCAAGATGGGCCTGCTTCATTGGTACTCCGAGGTGTCATGAATGTGAAAGGTCAAAACTGAAAGACTTGAACCCCTCATGATATTGGTTGGGCGTAGGCAACATGAATGAGTGGAGTTGTGTGGCCTCACTACGGTTTAGTTCTCATCGAACAAAACCCTCCGACCAATAGGTGGGTGCATGAGAATGAGTTCCTCAGGCTCATTCGAGGGATGCGGTAAAACATTTTCACTACGAATAGGGCTTCACCCCAAGTCATCCAAGAAGGACCACCCAACCTCCTTTATATGATCAAGCATAAGCTCGGTCGTAGGTGGGTCCTTGTTGGAGTGAAGATGAAGGTCAAAGAGCTCAATAGCCATAGGACATGGGGTAGAGACACGTTCTTGTATGGGCATATGATGTGGTGTGTCCCCCTCACTAATAGTCTCAGCTGAATCTTTCAACAAACACTCCCTTTGTAAATTAATGTTTGATGTCATCTCACTCTGTTGCATAGGAAAGACAAGCAATGAGTTTTCGCTGGGCAAATAAACATTCTCAACGGGATGCATTGGTGTTGGGTGTGTTTGTTGATTGGGCGGTGTTTTCTCTAATTGGCGGATGAGGTTGAGATTTAAAGGTTGGTCCAAGGGTTCATGTTGCCTACCAGAGTTGAACACATGAAACTTAGCACTCATGTTACCGAATGAGAGCTTCATGAGATCATTTCTACAATTAATTAAGGCGTTAGAGGTTGCCAGAAATGGTCTGCCCAAAATCAAAGGTATTTGAGAATGGGTGTTCGCAACAGGGTTGGTATCGAGGATGACAAAATCTACCGGAAATATAAAATCTCCAACTTTGATGAGCACGTCCTCGATAATCCGCTAATTGGAGGGTGATCTTAGTTGGTTTCAATTCTCCCAAGTTCAAGTGTTGATATACATAAAATGGGAGGAGGTTGACCGCTGATCCTAAATCAAGCAATACATTACTCATGCTAGTGTCCCCTATCGTACACTGAATAGTAGGACACCCAAGGCCCTTGTATTTTGTGTATGTGGGGTTGGCCAAAAGTGAGCTTACACTTGCAGCTAAGAATGCTTTCTTAGGAACAATGGTCTTCCTCTTTGTTGTGCAAAGATCCTTCAACACTTTGGCATATTGAGGTATTTTTTGGATGACATCCGACAAGTGGATGTTAACCTTCACTTGTTTTAAGACCTCTAATATCTTATCCATTGTGTCACTCTGCATTTTGGTTAACCTACTAGAATATGGAGCTTTTGGCAGGTAGGTTTTCTGTGGTGCCTGAGAAGGAGGCGTTGGTGTATTACCCTCACCCTCAGCTTCTTGATTGAACGTTTTAATTATAACCACAAGTGCACGGCGTCGGTGAAGACGTGGCAAATACGGGTCGTCCACAGTGAGGTGAGCAGCCTCTTGTTTGTCAGAAATCAAGTGGCAACAAAGAGGGAAGAGACTTGATTATACTAATCTACGCTATACTACACTACGAAGAAACACATGCACAAGCAAACAACAAACGATGAATTAAAACTTAACTAAGAACGAAATAAGTGTGCTGTAATTCAGAAATGGAAAACCCCTAAGGGGTGGAGTAAGTGCACACATGCAAAGAGGTGGTGAAGAACACATTCTTTAAGCACAAATGAAGGTAGTGTTTTCATGCATAGGAAGTGTCTAAATGTTATGGCAAGACCTATCAATCCATTCACTAACCTAGTTGATTAACATTCATATACACAAGATGGTTATTTTAGAACCTAAACAAGCATGGGATGTATCTAAGATGTATGGCAAAACCCATCAAGTGTAGTATTCTACTCTAACAAGCAAGCATACATTCACATTTATCAACACAATCAAAATATAAAGCATTAATTCCATTCTCTTTTGCATGTATGAAAATCAACTCCACCCCCCAAAGGGGATGGAATTACTTACTACCCATTAAACTAATTATTACACTAAGAAAGGAAAACATATTAACTAAGCTACTAAGATTAAAATGAAATCAAACAAAGTAAAACAAGCAACATGAAACAAACAACATAACAAAGAAACTTTTATTAAAAATGACTCACAATTCAAGTAGCATCCTCCTACTTTAGTGTTTGCATCAAGGCCTCACTTCAAGTAGGAAGAATAGTCACTCAAAATCTGAAGTGCTTACAATGGAAGGTGAAGAGTTCTATTTATAGCAATAGAAAAAGGCAATCCGGGACATTCCCCCGGTATGGGACTAAACAAATACCAGAAATAGAGTAAACACCCTCTAATACATGTGCCCACGAAGTCTTAGCGGATTCAGAGAGATCTGGACCGCAAATTAGCGGTCCCAGACCGCCAATTGGCGGTCCATAAGTTCTGGATCCGGCTGGAATTTGTTGTGGACTTTTATGGATTTCTTTGTCGATCTTTGATGCATATACTTTGTTTATTAGAGCTCCGACCAGAATCTAATTGCCAAAATACTCCCCATGATGGTGTGGAGTTTTCTGTTATGCTCTTTGATCCTTTGGTCTTACGTTCAGGTCCTTCTCCCTTGCATCTTAGTCCCCAGTTCTCACAATTCAGTCTTTTTTCCCTGCTTTTGGGTCCTTTTATGCTTCATCTCTTCAAACCTATTTATTTCTGAAATTCAAACATAAAACTCATCACGTAGCATTGTTTAGGTGAAAGATAATGGATATAAGATACAAATATAAGCATGAAATGATGTCAATCACTTCTTCTTCACTATCATTCCTACTGAGGGGTTGCACAGATGGTGGTGATGGCAAGGAAATGTGATTGTTGACCTACTTTCCATTCCTTAAGGTTACAATCACATTAACATCGTGAACAGGTTCCTCAACATGGTTTACTTGCCCCCCACCCCCCGTGGTACCGAACTCTCATTTTACAAGTGTGGCTACAGGTACATGCGGGGTTAGCCTTAGGCTGGCTTGGCAGAGTCCCTATCTCTCTCTCTCATGTATACACTGAGCCAATTTGCCCATCTGAAGCTCTAGAGATTTGATGTCTCCTGATTTGAAGTGAGAACTTGACTTGTGGATGGCATAAAGTTTTTCATTGAGTTTTCAAGTCCACGAGTCAAGGTCTCAAGCGAATTGAATCGGGTTTCCATATTGTTGGAATTTGGGAAACCTAATTGATTGGTGATTTGAGTCTGGGGTGACTGATAAGATTTTGTATGCATTGGAGGTTGGTGTGGTTTGTTAGGTAATCGAGAGAAGTTTGAAGGACAACCCTGGGCATCGTTTTGGTTCCATGAAAAGTTAGGGTGGTTCCTCTATCCAGGATTATATGATGATGAATATGGGTCATTCCGGGATCTATCATAGATGACCTTAACTTGTTCCATCTCAGGAGGAATGGATGCACACTCACCTCCTACATGACCTATCCTATCACATAGATAACAAGGAACTGGACCAGATGCAGACACATATGACACACTTTGTTGGTTTTGGAGCTCAATCGAATCTATACAGCGCATTAAGGCCGCCTGCATGCCTCGGTGACCGTAGTGGTATCGATAGCACATGCAACACCCGATCTAGTCGAGTTTGCATGTGCGATCCTCGCTCCTATGCTAGATGTTGGTGGTGGTTCCTTCACACTCTCTCACTGCATGGTCTTCTCAGTGAGGTCTTCTAGGAAAGCCCACGCCTTTCTTTCATCCTTTCCTAAGAACTTTCCTTGAGACATGGACTCAAGGAGCATTCGGGATGGGATGTGAAGACCCTCGTAGACAATCTAACAAAGGCACCACAACTCTATGCCATGGAGAGGGCATGAGGATAGTAGCTCCTTGAACCTCTCTAAGTATGCATGAAATGATTCAGTCTCATGTTGATAGAACGAATTGATTTCGTACCTAAATTTTTGAGTCCGATGATTTGGGAAGTACTTCTTGAGGAAAACAGATTGAAATTCATCGCAAGTCCTTAAGGCATTCGCTTGGTTTCTATACAACCACTTCTTGGCATCATCATTTAGTGCAAAGGGGACAAGCCTAAGATGGATGGAGTCTGTACTAACTTGTTGTAGCTTGAACATTGCATAGACCTCCTTAAATTCCCTGAGAAATATATAGGGATCACCCTTCCCAGTGAAGTGAAGGAGCATGGAGATAAACATAGGCTTAACCTCAAAGTGGTTCCCATTTGCCTCTGGCAATACGATGCACGAAAGTAGAGCAGTACGGCTCGGGTAGCATCGATCACGTAGAGAAATGGGAACAGGAACATGTGGAACAGGTGGGTCCAACAACTTCTCCTCCTCGCGGTACTGAGCAGCCATGGAATCCGGACTATGTGCGACACGAGAAGGGAAGGCATCGAGAAATCGACTACCGAGGCAAGATTGACGACACGCCTCGTCAAATGACCACTCTCGTCTCGTGCCCACACAAGCATGCACAAAGGTGCACATACACGAACATTATTTTTAAGAACTAAAGCAGAAGGTGCGTAGAGGAGAAGACGGGAGGACATAGATGAGAGGGAATGACTCAGGAGAGAAGGGAAGAAGTCCTTATGCTACGACGGGTAGGTACCAGTAGAAGCACACAGGCAAACAATGCTCAAACAACCTAGGGTCGCTATAAGTCCTTATAGCTAGACGACGCCTAACTTTGAGGTCACGCGGCCTCAACATGCCTCTCCTCCCTACAACGAGGACCACAAATCCCACCAAGTGAGCCAAGATCCGGAGATTTCGTCTCTCCTGCAATCGACAGAGTGGGCAACACCGATTGGGACATGACCTTCGCGACCGAATCACTGTCCTAATGCGACCGAGATCCTTAGGGGCCAATCTCTACTTGATTTTAAAGTTAGGCTCTTGATTAGTGTAATTTTTGGGCAAAGGAAAGGGTGATGAAATCCCCCACCTTATCTTATATGGGACAAACCCCTCCTTAGTAGTGTTTTGGAGTCCTAATCTAGAAATCAATCCTCTAAACAAACACTCAACTCAGACTTGTTGCAATGCAATTCTTACTAACTAATGCATGGTCATACCAAATGCATGAATGAGTGTAGGAGATGCGTACCTTACGCCAGCGCTCAACAACTGAAAGAAAAGCTAAAATAAAAGACGAACTACGTACCTTTGTCAAGTATATGATGCACGACCTAAACAAGCAAGAATGCCTAACCTTTTGCTTTGGATTTTAGGGACCAAGTTGCTTAAAAGTGATTGATTATTGATCTGAGGCAAACTACAAGTCAAAACATGCCAAATTGAGCCCCAGACAACAATATCATATGTATCAACACACCAAAGAATGAAGGAGGTAATTGGAGCTTACGAGACCGCCAGTTGGCGGTCTCAGGCCATTGATTGGCGGTCTATGTAGCTTTGTTTGCCTCCAAACTTCTCCTGGTGCCTTCCCTGAGCCTACAAAAACAAAGACAACTACAAAACAAAATTAAATCCACTCGAATCGTCCAAACTAGAGTCTAGATTGGTACTTCCCCTGCAACGGCACCAAAAACTGGTTTAAATGTTTAATTTATTCCCGCAAGTGCATGGCCGCGATGAAGCGGTGGCAAGTACGGGTCGATCCATGGGGAGGCGAGTAGCCTCTGGTTTGTCAGAAATCAAGTGGCAGAAAATGGGAAAGAGATTTGGTTATGCTAAGCCAAACTACACTAAACTAGTAAGTAAGAAACGCCAAAGAAAGCAACGAAAGATTGGAAATCAAGAAGACAAACCCCTAAGGGGTTGAGTGTGTGCACATATGAAGTGAAATAACTGATAAATGATGCATGTAAGCATGTATGTGTATGTGTCGTGTGTATGTTGTCATGCATAAGAAGTGTTTAAGGATGTGGCAAAACCTATCAATCCATGCACAAAATGTATCAGCAATTAGTACTTGATTATCATAGGATTAGGCTCAGCATGAGAAGTGTCTAAAGATATGGCAAGACTCATCCAAAACCATAAACTCATGTGAAGAACAAAGGTAAGCGTGGGAGGTGTCTAAATCTTATGGAAAAACCCATCAAAACAAGGTTTCTTCAATCAATCAAGCAAGCAAGCACAAATACAAATACTTAACTAACATGTAGCATATTCAACAGGAAATTTCAGTCAATAAACATGAGGAAACTAAGCATGGGAAGTGTCTAAATCTTGTGGCAAAACGAATCAAAATCCCCCAACATGTAGATGATTAAAATATCCCCAATGAACATACAAACATGCAAGTCTACATAATCAAAAATTCATCAAACATCTAAACTTCACAACATATATGTATCTCATCTCCACCCCCAAAGGGGATGGATCTACTCACAACACATTAAGCACCCATTCATATAAAGAAAAGGAGACATTCTAACTAATTTAGACTAAGATTAAAGAAACAAGACTAAGCTAAGCATGCAATAAAAAGAGACAACATGAGAACAAAACTATGAAAGTTTATTTTATTAAATGACTCACATTAAAAGTAGCATTCTTCTCCACTTGAGTTTTTTCTTCAAGGTTTTACTCCAATTAGAGAGAATGTCACCAAGCAATGGTTAAATACAAATGAGAAGGAAGAGTTCTATTTATAGGCATGAAAAAATATAACCGGGGACAATACCCCGGTATGGGACTAAAATGCATACCATAAATGGACTAAATACAACCTAATCGAACACCCGACTAAAGAACCTGTCATTTGGGGCCAAATGGACCGCCAATTGGAGGTTTGGGATAGCCAATTGGCGGTCTGGATGGGCTGGATCGGGTGTGGTTTCAGGTGTCTTGATTTCTTCATGTTTGGTGAACCCGATTTGGTTGTTGATGTTTAGGCCCAGCTCTAATTTCCAAAATAGTCCTCATGATGGTGTGGAGCTTCTTGATTTGCTTCTTGGTCCTTTTGGTTTATATTCGGGTCCTTCTCTCTTACATCTCAGTCCACAAGTCTTGCAATTCAATATTTTTTCTTGTTTTTAGGTCCTTTTTGTGTCTCTTCTTCTTACTTTGTTTTATTCCTGAAACTTAAACATAAAACTTATTACGTAGCATTGCTTAGGTTAAGAATAAAGGATATAAGACACAATTATATACATGATATGATGTCAATTAACTACAAACCACAGGTCCACAATCACATTGCCAAAAGTCCATAGGGACTCGACACTGGTGTTGCCAAGTTCCATTACACTGAACTCGGTGTTGTTGTTGCCAAGTAGGGTAGTAGGGTGTGATGCATGTTCGTAGTCTAAATAGAATGCGACACTAGTGTTGCTGAGTTCTAGTACACTAAACTCGGTGCTAGTGTTTCTGAGTTCTATTAAAAAGAACTCGACGCTGGTGTTGCCAAGTTCCATTACACTAAACTCGACATTGTTGTTGCCAAGTTTTATATAGATGAAGTTGGCAAACGTTCCACCAAATTTAGATGTACAGAACTCAGCCTTGTCAATATCAAGTTCTATTTAGACAGTTTTGAGACTGGATCATTCATTCGAGAATATTTCAATTCCTATTCAGCAAACATTTCGAAGATATACACACATGAAAACCATAGTTGTACCACCAAAATTGCATACTCACAAGAAACAATTAGAAATCATACACGAAACTGTCATTAAAAGAGTAACATCGTTCAATATTTTAGCGATCAATAAAAAAAATTCAACCAATTTGTTCACTCAATCTAACCTAAGTGATCCCTCAATCTGTTCTTCTTTATAGGATGTGCGTGCGCACGTTCTCCCCCCAGCCGCGTCCCCTGCTTCGTGTCGTACTTCTTGGCTATTTAGTATCCTGAGTCAGACCACCATCCCCACCATCTTGTGTATGTGGAATAGTAGTATCATTTTCTTCTACGATGCGATCTTGATTCAATCAAACTGTGGGTTCTTCAGCACCAAAATGCATGAGCCAAGCCATCACTTTGTAGTCATTGAAGAGTTTGTCTTATAATCTCTGATCGCTTCTTGGATTTTATGGAGTTTTTCGTGGAACTTGTAAACTTGATGCACTATAGACAATTTAAACATTAAACATACATCAAACACATTTAAAAAGCATCTCAAGTGTTGAATTTCAAGTCTAGATCTTAGCATCTCTCGTTCTCTACCCGCCCGGGGTTTGTACAAGTTGGGATTTGGAACGAAACTTTGGTGCACAATCCAAGGTACCGTAATGTTCTAGTACCCATTCCATATACAATTGTCTGCTCTCTTCACGAGTGGTGCCTGAAACTGTAGATGATCTTTTCTATGAGACCAATGCTGAATGAATCGTGACATTTCCACCAACCAATTCACGTCTACTCTCCCTTGAGCGGATTTGACCAAATGTCACTCGATCGGCTCTGGAATGTGTTGTTGTAGACCGAACTGTCTCATCATTAGGTCTGGACAATACATAACCACTTCCCAAAATTTATGAGCCATATGTATGACTCGTCTATATCTCTGTACATCGTGGTGGAAGCTTGTTAAAATCCAGATGATCATAAGGAACCCAGGTGACCTGGGTGTTGAGCTCATTCCGATAATAATCAAGTGTCGACATCTTGACACTTTCCCTGAACAATCATGGCCCTCACCAACAGGATCACTCCAACAAAATCAACTACAGTACAACAATAAATAATATTAGGAATAATTGAATGATTATAAAACTCTAGAACGAACATGATCACAAGTATGACTAACATTTTTTTTAAAAATTTGATGGAACCTCTTATATTTTCATATTTGAAATATTATAGCCTATATTGTGAAAATACAAGCAATACTACAAACAACACTTCCAACTTCAAAATTGTTATAACCACATACATTCTTTGCTCAACATCTAAAATATTACTTTACTCAACCACATACATTCTTTACTTAAAGATTTTACAAACAACCACATACATTCTTTACTCAACACCTAAAACATTATTAAAAACAATAACAAATCATCTCTACATTACATTATCAAATATAGGATCAACACCAAGAACAATAAAAATAATTTCCTAAAACAACAATAGTATCTAAAAAATCTTACAACAAATCCCACAAATTAACATTAACAACAATTAATATGATTTTAATCACAAAAAGCAAAGCTAAATTCAAAGAATTTTTGAATAACCAAATCAAACCTACAATCAAGAAAACCTATTCAATATTGTACAAATTAGAATCAACGAAAATTGTTCGCAAATGAAACACAAACCCAGAATCCATATTGGTCCTAAACGAGTTGTTAAAAAGATAGAAAGACAATAATCACACCTAAAACAACAATGTACAACATTCTAATACATAAAAATTGAAGAATAACTGTGGAAAACAGGAAAAAAATGGGTTAGGATTTCAAAATTGAACCTTTTTCTGCCGGAGCTCGCGTTGGGGGAGGGGAGAGGCGTTAGGCCTGTCTTATAGCATGACGGAACTCAGCGTCTCTAACGTCGAGTTCACTTTTTTTCAATGAACTCATGATTAGAGATGTCAAGTTCTGCTTTAAGGACTACGCGTCTGAGATGCCTAGTTCAACAATGATTCCCAAATTGGGAACTGTCTCAACATTCCAAAATGTTTAAAACTTCCAAATAGAACTCGATATTTGAACGACCTTGTGCTATTTGACAGAACGTGGCAACAACAGCGATGGGTTCTGTTATATAGAACTTGGTAATGTAGTTGCTAAGTTTTATTTATCATACTACCCTACTAGGTTTGTCCAAATTTTTCTAAGTGATTGAACGCTGCAGTACTGACACCGAGTTATCGTGTGAAGAACTCGACGTGCTCAACGCCGAGTTTTTCAAAGAAGTTTATCCTACAGAACTCGGTGCCCGTATACACTTAAAAAAAGACCCATCGCCACCATGTGTCGCGATGTGGTGGCAATGAGTCTTGTTTGAACATTATTTTTGAGAGGTTTAATTTGATTTTTCTCTGAAAAATATTTTAATTAAAAAAATTCCTTCAAACAAAAAAGATGTAACTTTTTTACGCTAACTAGACCTCGGTACCGGCCTAGGCTGACCAGGAAGGCTAAACGTGTCAGGCTTGGGGCCCGGCCCGGTAATTTTATATTTATTTAATTTGGTTAGACTTTTTAAAGGTATTTCAGTAATATTATTTTTTTTAACAGGCCCAGGCAAGCCGGCCCTGCTTGACTCGCCACGTACAGACCCGCAGGGGCCTCGGGCCCGACCCGTTAGGCGTGCCCTAGGCCCGGCCCAACACAGTGGTCTGTCAGGCCCAAACCGGCCCGATACCCTGCTCTAACATCGACTAGGTCAATGCCCTCGGATTTTTCCTCAATTTGTTTTTGCTTATTTTTAACGAACGTAGACTTTGATTTGGTGTTCCATTGTTAGTGGAAGCTAGGGATAGTTTGTTTGATTGTGTAATTACTCCACTTGTCTAATCTCAGATGCATATTTCTAGGTGTACTATTCAATTATCATTACTAATTTTTAAACAGGGGGATCAAAACATAAAAAATATTTAAAATGCAAACGTTGTAGATTGATTTATGTCATTCTTGTTGTGTATTAGTTACATCTGACCTTCTAGTCAACATACGTACTAAAAAATATAAGATTATTTGTTCAACCACCGCATTTGCCTCCTTTACTCAATACGACACATTCTCAAAAGCAAACTATTCCTTATTCGTCAAGAGCAAATATTCGCAAAAGACCGAGGCACACGAAAACTAGTCGTGCAAGAAAATCCAATATAGAGGTGTTGACATCGATTGTTCAAGAAGATAAGAGTGTCTTGATATCGACGTCAAAACTATCTCCAAGTCGTAAAACATAATCCATTACATAGATTACTTGGTGGGATGTAAATATGCAAAATAATGAAATTTGATGACATTGACAAATCGGGTTACTGGCAGCCTAAATATGACAGCAAAAAGCTCCAGATATAAGTTATTGACGTTTAGGGTGACCCTCCTTTTGTTCTAATAAATATAAAAATTGGAAAAGAAGATATAATTCACAGTGTTGAAACTTGAAACAAGTCCTATATTTGTCAATATGGACACTTATTTAGGAACGATTTTAATAAACGAGAGTTTACCTAATTTGACCTTATGTGAACTTTTACATGATTTTCCACCAATAAGCATACCAAATCCGAATTCGAATTTTTTATAACTTACAAAATTTCATATCCAAATTAGAAAATAATTTGAATTCGGATTCGAATAGTATACAATTTTTTATAACAGATTCTATATATATATATATCTTTCGCTGTATTTTCTTAAAATATTTTGTGAAATGATGTCTTAAAAATTTATATTCTAATTTGTTTTTGCATTCTGTTGTGTTTTTATTTATAGAGTTAGTTAATTTTTTATCAATTCATCATATAACTATTAACTAACACAAATATTGGATGCAAAAAATGGTATTTTCCGCTATTCGAATATTCGTATACGATTTGACTTATATCCGAATTTATATCCGAATTTAAAGCCAATAAAGTTTTAAAACCAATGTCAATTCTAAATTATATTCGGTAAGAACTTCTTTACCAAATACCAACCAAATTTTAATTTTGAAATTTGATCATGGTATAGTCGGTTATCATTTGCATCCTTAGATAAACCGCACCAATTATTTCAAAACAGGCTACATGAATTACCATCTTGTCAAGTGGACCCACACCATTATAAATATATTGGCCACGCGTATCAGCACATATTAATGGCGCAGTTACCCATTCGTCATCTTCACTGTAGACGACCAAAATGTTCGTTGTCTACTTGTCTTCTGGTGTCGTACGAAATTATAAATTATGTTGAGATTGTGTGGGTGTTTTCGCTCTGGATAATGTCACGACTGTAAGCAAATAACGATTCTACAGGTTCAGGAGTACCTTTCTTGGAGAGAACCTGTGGCAGCGGAAGGAAGATCGGAGGTCACCTTACGGAATCCTTCTCACCGGTCGGTCTCATACTCTCTTGGAGAAGAAGCACATGTCCACAACCCAAGAGTCTACGGATTAGCTTGGTGGATGTGGAGGGACGAATGGGAGAGAGAGGGAGAGGTGGCGGCTAGGGTTTGCACACAAGAATTAGTCCATCCAATGGGAGGCTCCCCTCCTTATATAGATGGCCCCACCCAAAACCCTAATGCGCAACCAATGAGAGTGCGCCACGTGTCAGTGCTTTGGGCAAACATCATCTTAATCCTTAGATTAATCCAATAACGACAGACTGTTGTAGCAATACTTTGTATACGTGACCCAAAAATTGAGATATGCGACTCTAGTTGGCATGTTAGGCAACATTGATAGTGTTCTTGTATATCCTTTTAATAATGTAATTATGGTTGATACAGAGCAAGCTAGGGATCGTGCGCTTACAGCTGGAAAAAAAGACAACAACGTTGACATGTCTCATCCGGTTTTTAGAAACCGACGTGAAATGCCGTTACCATGTCAATTGGAGAGAGATGCTTGACATCATTTCATGCATTCATTTGTGTCTTATATCCATTATCTTGAACCTAAACAATGCTACGTAACGAGTTTTATGTTTGAGGTTTAGGAATAAATAGGTTTGAGGAGAATAGGCATAGAAGGACCTTAAAGCAAGAAAAAAGACTGAGTTCTGATACTTGGGGACTACGATGCAAGGGAGAAGGACCCGAATGTAACCCCAAAGGACCAAAGAGAAAATGAAGAAACTGCCCACCATCATGAGAAGTATTTTGGTAATTAGATTCGGGCTGACAGTCCTATAACCGATCTGAGTGCACCCTATGTGAAGAATTGAAAAAATAAAGAACATATCCAAAAATGGGTCGGATCCGGGAAAAAATGACCGCCAATTGGCGGTCCATTTGTGTCCGAATCCGACCCGGTTTCTCCAGAACAATGGTTATGTGTTTATGTGTATTCTGGGAAGGTTTTGTTAGTCCCACATTGAGGGATTGTCCCCGATCACCTTTTTCTATGGCTATAAATAGAACTCCTCCTCCTCATTTTGTATTCACCCATTGCTTGGTGGCATTCTCTCTACTTGAGTAACAGCCTTGAAGCAAAAACTCAAGGTGGATAAGAATGTCACTTGTAATGTGAGTCATGTAAATAAAATAATTGTTCTTAGTTTCTTTTAATCTTGTCTTTTATTCTTGCATGCTTATTTAGTTTTACTTTCCTTTCAATTAGTTTCTTTAATATTCCTTTCTTGTTTAGTTTAATTTCCTTTCATTAGAATGTTGAATTTTGTTAATGTACGTTGTAGTGTAATGATTAGTGAGTAGTTCCATCCCTAATTGGG
Source organism: Triglochin maritima (assembly GCA_963682175.1). Lineage (NCBI taxonomy): Eukaryota > Viridiplantae > Streptophyta > Magnoliopsida > Alismatales > Juncaginaceae > Triglochin > Triglochin maritima. The sequence continues at coordinate 24,273,040 of OY821774.1, read as the reverse complement.
GGGTGGAGAAATATGTGATATGATTATATGATGTATTAGGTGTGTGTTATCTTAATCCTTTGAGCCTTATAGGATTTCCATAACCATCTAATGGGATTTCACTCTTGTCTTTGATATGATAATGCTCTTGAATGAAGCTTAGCATATGCTTAGATTAGTTGACATATTTTATGGGGAATGATGAGGTAAGGATAAGGATGAAATTAATATTGGAAACATGACTTTGGTTAATGCCTTTTATGTTTTAATGATAATGTACTATCTTATTTCATGTGGAGGCATAGTAGGGTCTACTCTTTATACATGAGTTCATTTAGCTTCATTCTAATTATTGTCTTGTATGGTTTAATGATATTGTGTTATCTTAATTCATGTGGAGGCAAAGTTGGATTTAGTTTTATGATTTTCATGCACTACATGTTGTGATGAACATCATTGAACACACATACATACACATATATTTGTATTCACATTCTTTCTCTACCCCCTATGGGGTTTAGTTTTATAGCGTATTTTTCATTCCTCTCGCATTGTAGTGTAGTTTAGATCATAACTCATTTCTCTCCTTTCTTTCCCACTCGCCTCCAAAGAAACTAAAGTCGACACACCTCCCTGTGGATCGACCCTTATTTGCCACCGCTTCAACGTGGCCATGCACTTGCGGTCTAAATTTAAAACGAATAAACAAGAGACCGACATGATAAGGAACGTATAGTGGGCATGTCATGTTAGTTTTTATGTAATGTCGGTTTTTATAAAACCGATGTGGTATGCCCTTCCTTATCAAGTCGGTTTCTCTACAATCAACGTGATAAGGGCATTTCACGTCGGTTTCTAAAAATCCGACGTGTTTTCCTTTTTTATTAATACTAACGTATTTTATACTTAACCACTTAACCGTAGCCAACATTATTCACCCCTTAACCCCAGCCACACCGCACCACCTCCGATCCAACCCACGCCGCCACTACAACCTTTGCGCCCGAGCCTCCGCCATGACTAGTGACCCTAACCTCGTAGTGGTCGACTCCTCCGATCTCACACTGGTCGAACTCGACCAAACACACTAGCCCCCACCACCTCCGACCACCGACCTCAACTCATTTGGTCACCAATACCTCATTGTGCTCGACCTCGACCCCTCTGACCTTGTCATGCTCGACCTCGACCCAACCTAGCACCTGACCACTCCGACCACTGACCCTGACTCCTTCGGCATCTAAGACCTTGTTGTGCTCGACCACGACTCCTCCGGTCACCCTGACCTTGTCGATCCAGACGACACCACGGCCGGCCAGACGACCTCCACTCCACTAGTCACCCCGACCCACGCCACCGCCGGCCAGCCTCCCCTGCCTCCTTCTAATAATGTCCAACAAAGTTTTGTTGATTTAATTAGTTGCTTTCATAACTATATGTTACATTTATTCAAATATTAGTTTCAAGTCTTAAACTTTAGATTTCTATTACGTTTAATGGAGTCTAGATTTCAAGTCTGAAACTATATGCCCATTATTGATTTCTTTTAGAGATTTTCAAAAACTTGTGTCAAAATTGTCTACTTCAGTGAATGATTATGTTTATGTTGACTACTCAACTGAATGAATGTCTTCAAGTGACTACTTAAGTTATCCATATATAGTAGTGTTAAAATAACTATTTAACTGAATGGTTGTATTGAAGTTTTTGAAATATATAGTTGTATATGTTTGTGTTTTTTTCCAAAGGGAAATTATTATTATTATGAAATTTAAGGGTACGTTCTGCTGAAATATTGAAAAATTCCTGTATATTGGGTTCATTTTTTATTATGATTGTTCGTGTTGTGTTGATAACAATGGATGGAAATTGAATTTTTGCAAGTCAATTGAGTGATGAGTATGAGTACGGATTTGATAAATTTCTGGAGTTTGCACAAAAGAAAGTGCATATTAGAAATGAAGGAACGGTCTTATGTCAATGTTGGAGTGTCTTAACATGTTCTTAAGAGATGTAAAAGCGATCAAGGCTAATCTTTATGAGAAAGGTTTTCATGAAAGATACACACGTTGGATATGGCATGGTGAGAGTGAAATAAGTACGAAGGAAGAAAGTGATAGTTCTTCAAATCAAGATGTTAATGATGAAGATCGGTTAGAGGATATGATTCGAGATGTCGTTGATAAGTTTGATGATAAACCCCAAGTACTTTGTAGTCTGCTGTTTGACAATGAAAAACATTTGTATCCAGGTTGCACTAATTTCAGTAGATTGTCTGCAGTGTTACAGTTATATACATTGAAAGCCTTGAACGGTTGGAGTGATGTCAGTTTTACTGCATTACTTAAGTTGTTAAAAGAAATTCTTCCAGAAAACAATGAAGTTCCAGACCGTACATATGAGGCTAAAAAATCTTGTGTCTGATGGGTATGCAGTATACGAAAATACACCCGTGCCCTAATGATTGTACATTATATAGGGTTGCATATGAAAATCTGCATTGTTGTCCGGTTTGTAATGCATCATAGTACAAACATAAGAAAAATCTGAGTGGTAATATACCAATACATGGTCCGCCTGCGAAGGTATTGTGGTATCTTTCGATCATACAATGGTTGAAACGTTTGTTTGCTTGTACCATAAATTCAAGGAATCTAACATGACACGCAGATTGTGATAAAGTGAATGATTAGATACTTCGACATCCTGCAGATTCTCCATAGTGGAAGAAGATCAATTCAGACTTTCTGGTGTTCGGTCAAGAATCCAGAAATCTGAGACTTGGTCTGTGTACTGATGGAATGAATCCTTACGGGAGTTTGAGTAGCCTTCATACTTCGTGGCCTGTTCTACTGGTTATGTACAATCTACCTATGTGGTTAAGCATGACACATAGATACATGATGTTGTCTTTAATGATTTCTGGTCCAAAACAACCACGCAATGGCATAGTTGTGTATTTGGCTCCCGTGATTGACGACTTAAAGAAATTGTGGAATGATGCTGAGCAAGTATGGGATGTCCACCGTCAACAATCATTTACATTGCGTGTGATGATATTTTTTACAATTAATGACTTCTTTGCATTTGGAAATCTATTTGGCTATTCTGTGAAAGGGAACAAAGGGTGTCCTATTTGTGAAGAAAAGACGTGTTCTTTGCCGCTTGTGCATGACAGTAAGATAATGTATTTTGGTCATCGTAATTTTTTTCCTATGAGTCATCCATACCGTAAAATGAAAAAGGCATTTTACGGAAACTAGGAATTCGAAGAACCCCTGCTGAAATCAGTGTAAGTAAAGTTCTTGAGCGGTTGAAGAACATCCAATGTGAATTTGGAAAGCCTTACAAATACGGAAACGATAAGAGTAGTTGGAAGAAAAAATCCATCTTTTTAAACCTTCCTTATTGGGAAACCATAAAAGTCAAACATTGTATTGATGTGTTGCATGTCGAAAAAATGTTTGCGACAATTTGTTAGGAACTATTCTAAACATACTGGGTAAGACTAAAGATGGATATAACGCCAGACTTGATCTACTTGAATTTGGTATTCGAGCAAAACTAGCACCAAAGAGTAAGGGTAATCGTAAGTATATACCACCAGCCTGTTACACTTTATCCAGAAAGGAGAAATTAGTTTTGCGTCAATGTCTACATGGTGTCAAAGTGCCGCAGGGGTATTCGTCAAATATTAGTAGTCTTCTTTCAACGAAAGATTTGAAACTAGTTGGTTTGAAGTCTCATGATTGCCTTGTGTTGATGCAACAATTGTTACCTGTTGTTATTAGATCGATATTGTCGAAACACATTAGACATGCTATTATCAAATTTTATTTGTTCTTCAACAAGATTCGCAGCAAAGTAATTGATCCAAAGTGTTTGGATAGGTTGCAGAATGAAGTGGTTGTTACGATATGTCAAGTTGGAGATGTACTTTCCCCATCTTTTTTTGACATTATGGTTTATTTGGTGGTTCATCTGGTTAGAGATGTTAAACTACTTAGTTCGGTGTTTTTAAGGTGGATGTATCCTTTCGAGTGTTACATGGGTGAGTTGAAATATTATTGTAACAATCGACGAAGGCCAGATGCGAGCACCTTTGAAGGTTACATATCTCAAGAGGAAAAACCCATCAAGTTAAGTATTCTCTTTTAAACAAACACGCATACACTCACATTCAACACATATTGCATCAGACAACAATCATTACCATTCTTCATTCCATATATAAACATCATCTCTATCGCCAAAGGGGGGTGAAACTATTCAGTACACATTAAGCTAAACTATATTAAGAAAGAAAGACATTTATATCTAATTATATTAAGCTGAAGAAAACAAAACTAAGCTAAACAAAACTAAACTAGGAAGAATTATTTTATTTAAGGACTGACACTAGAAGTAACATTCTTCTCCACTTGAGTTTTGCTCCAAGGCTTTACTCCAAGTGAAGAGAATGACCACCAAGCAATGGGTAGATTACAAAGAGGAAGAAGAGTTCTATTTATAGGCACGAAAAAGGAAACTGGGGACAATCCCCCGATGTGGGACAAATGAAACATTTCCAGAATATATATAAACATATAACCCACATCCACGCGAAATCGGGTTGGATTCTGAGAAACATGGACAGTTAATTAGAGGTCTTGGGCCGCCAATTAACGACCACCTTTTGTCGGATCAGTTATTGGAGTTTGGGCCCAAATCTAGCTACCAAAATACTCCTCATGATGGTGTGAAGTTTCTCGGTTTGCTATTTGCTCCATTCGGGCTTACGTCCAGGTCCTTCCCTCTTGCAGATGAGTCCTTGTGTGTGACTGAGACGTCCATTTTGCTTCATTTAAGTCTTTTCTTCTTACGTTTCAGTCGTTTTTCTATTCCTTTTTCTTCTTTATTATGTAATACCTGAAATATAACAACAACCACTCGAGTAGCAAAAAATTGGGGTAAAATTAAGGATATATAGCATGATATGCTATTAATAAATGGTCATCGCATTAGTTGTATTATGAATGTCTATCTATGTATGTGTGCATTAGAAGTCGTGCATGTGCATTTCTGAAATTTAATTAATCTGGGATCATTTCCTATGGGGCCGACGAGCCTTCTGGAAAGACCTCTATGTATAGACGCCAGGCGTGAGATAAGACCTTGACGTGAACATTGTCAGTTTCTACAGGACAGGCATACCCAACTTGCGATGTTATCATGTAGGTCTTCCCACGAGTTGGGATGTCAATCTGGAAGACTGTTTTGTGCCAAGCGGTGGGTCACACTTTCGGGTGACCTGCATGTGAATTAAACGAGCATGACTGGTGGTTGGGTTTCAATGTAGAGAAATCACGTCGGGCGAAGCCCGGGAGAGGTTGGTATGTAGAGCCATCGACTCATATTGGTTGCATGTGTTTCATTTAGGATTTCATGCATGGCTCTTTATCCTATTTTTGGATAGGGGGCATACGGGGTTTTCTTATTGAAAACTCAAACATATTTTGTTGTTGTTTTGCCAGGTACTTAGGTTTCTGATAGGGGTTGGACTGGAAAAGTTTCGGAGGATTATGTACACGAGGGACACGTTCACAAGTTTATCTTTTTCTTCCTTATATTTTGTTGTTGTAATTCTTTGAATTAGGCCTTCCAGGTATTGAATTCTGAGTTACTTCCATATATGGTTATAGTTCCTTTTTCGGCATCATGTCTTGTGTTGTATATCCACGCATGTTCTATTTCATATTCGTTATGTTTTGTTGTAACTCTATCGACAGTCGTGGAGACTTTGATCGCGACTTTTGCTAGGACTACCTCTCATCCGTACTCGCAAGATCGGGGCGTTACACCTTGGTATCAGAGCAGGTTGGTCCCGAAAGTGCATAGAATCTGAAGACTCTCCAGTAGGGCAGCATGCCCAAACCCTGTCGGTAAATTTTTTTCCTTTGAGAATTGCATTCCAGTTAGTAATAGGTCCTAAATGCATATTTGGCAGACTGATGGCACCACGTCGAAGGCTGGAATCATCCGGGACTATGCATGATTGGGAGACGGATCGCAGGCTGTTGTTTGAGGTAGTGGAGCGTCTTGGCGCCCTTATGAAGAACCAGATGGAGCGCCCTCGAGTTGATGGGGTAGTGACAGTTCATGAGCACTTCATAAGGCTGAATCCGCTGATCTTTTGTGGCAGAGTAAATACTGATACATCTGAGGAATGGGTCTAGAAGATCCAACAAATCTCTGAGGTCATCGACTATCCCCGAGAGAGGAAGGTGGACTTGGTGACCTACGTGTTTTAGGAGCACGCAATGACTTAGTGGCGAGCAACTTCTAGGGTCATGTTGAGGGACCGGGCAAATATTACAAATCGACAAATTTCTGGCTGAGTTCAACCAGAAGTTCTTCCCCCATCGTGGGCAGGACAGGAAGTATGAGGAATTTTCGGCCCTTCAGTAGCGAGAGTTCAGCTTGGAGGCATATGTCAAGAATTTCAATTCCTTGGAGAGGTACTGTCTAGGCATCTACGTCATGGACGAGCAGGGGGCGATGAAGTTTGTACGAGGACTGCAGAGGGCCAGGCCGCGGTCGAAGGTGTTGATTTGTATGCTCAGACTCTGGAGGAGGCCATGAAGTGTGGTACTCTACTGGAAGATGATTATCGTGGAGGTCAGTTCGATGGGAAGTGTTCGTTCAATGCTTCTCGCGGGCGACAAGATCAGGAGAAGCATAGTGGCAGTTTGGTGAAGTGACCACGTATGGATGAGAAGAAGAATCATATGTCTGAGCACTGTGGAAGGGCACATGCCATGAAGGACTATTACAGGAGGAATGGAGTTTGTCTGGGTTGTGGACAGATGGGACACTTTGTGCGAGAGTGATCACAGAAGAATACTGGAGCACCAGGGGCGGGGAAGACCAGGGTAGGTGTCGGTGTGAGTCAGGGCAAGAGTTCTAGGGGTCAGGGTCACATCTCAGAGTCAGGCAGGGCAATTGGACGTGTATTCGCCGTATGAGCAGAGGACTCTAAGCATGTGAATGACATCATTGAAGGTAAAATGCTTGTTTCTGGTCTGGTTGCAAAGAGATTAATTAAGATAAGGCCAACTAGAGCATATGATTCCACATGCCATCCTTATGTCTTTACCCAGTCCAACCTTATTCTCACCTAATCATTCGCCATAAAGTGAGGAACCCAACATAAAGGTTATGAAAATCTTGTGAAGCTCTAAGATTAAGATTAAAACACCCACCAATCTCACAACATTCACACTTCACATCATTCTTCACCCCCAATGGGGATGAATTACTCACTAATCATCATGTAAACAAAGAAAATAATAAAATAAAAACAACAATGAACAAGTAAAGAAAACAAGATCTGACCAAACAGTGGAATAAAAATTGCATCGAAGAAAAGATAAGAATATAAAGAATAAGAAACTAAAATTTGATTAAGAAAGAAAGAGAACACAAAATGTTTATCTTCTCTTACACTACACTGCTAAGAAAGAAATAACCTACTCTTCTAAACAAGAAATAAAACTAACCTGAGGACGAGAGGAAGGAGGAAGGAAGAGGGAGGCATTACAAGTGTATTTATAGAAGATTAGAGGGTTTGGATGGAACTAGGTGCAATCGGACGGCTGTAAATCAGAAGTAGATGTTACATATTGCTTTTACTAGACAACCCGACCGGCCGCCAAAATATAGGCGAAAAAGGACCAAAACATCCACCAATGGTTGATCCGGTGGCTCCGATCAACTTGAAATTTCTACAGCGGGTTAATGTTGCTTTGTTGCACGTGGGGCTGAATCCTGGTCCATTGTCTCGAGCCGATTTGATTTTAATTGTTGATTTACTCCTCAAGTTATGGACTTTTGTAACACAATATATTTCTTTACGCTTTGGTCCTTTTGTGTTTTTACTTAGGTCCCTTTGGGTTTACAGTCCAGTCCTTGGGCATTATAAATAGGTCCGGAAACCTTCCAATTTAGTCCATTCTTCATGTGTTTAGGCGCTTTTCTTTTCCTTTCCTTTCTCTTCTTTATTGCCTAAACCTTGAAACACATCAAACAAACACTCAAGTAGCACAACATTGGGGTAAATAAATGATATATAGCATGAATGGAATGTTTGATATGCTACTAATCAAATACCCCCACACTTAACTTTTGCTAGTCCCGAGTAAAAAAAAGAAAGGAAAAGTATAAGAAAAATAAGAAATCCTAACTCACTTTCGAAGGAATCACGGTTGCAATTCGCACGTGCAACAAGCCATTAAACCTCCTTGTCGGCAATGAGGAGGAGTGGTGTCTCCTCAGGGTTTTCAATGGATATACCCACAAAATACGAACATTCATGCATTATTCAACCAAGCAACACGACTTGATGGACCAACTTTTGTCGATCACTAGACATGGTCATTCTACGGGTCAACTCTATATATGTATCCAGTTCACATACCTAGCCTAGGGATCCATTCGTGCAAGTTAATTAAGGACTTAAGTGAAAGACATGGAAAATGATTGACATCATTTCATGCATTCATTTGTGTCTTAAATCCATTATCTTGAACCTGAGCATTGCTACGTAACGAGTTTAAGTTTCAGGAATAAACAAGTTTGAGAAGAAGCGATGCAAAAAGGACTTAAAAGCAAGAAAAAAAGACTAAATTTCAAGACTTATGGACTGAGATGCAAGAGAGAGGGACCCGGATGCAAAACCAAAAGGATCAATGACAAAAACAAGAAGCTCCACACCATCATGAAGAGTATTTTGGCAATTAGATCCGGGCCCAAACATCAACAACCAAATCGGGTTCATAAAACATCAAGAAATCAAGCCAGAAACAAACCACCAAAATCCAACCTCAATCAAAGCTATGTCGACCGCCAATTGGCGGTCCAAATTGGGCCAAATGTATCATGGTTGAGTCGGGTCGTGTATTATGTTGTTTTATGTCCATTTACAGTATGTGTTTAGTCCCATACCGGGGGATTGTCACCGGATACCTTTTTTCATGCTTATAAATAGAATTCTTCCTCCTCATTTGTATTCACCTCATTGCTTGGTGGCATTCTCTCTAGTTGGAGTAACGCCTTGGAGCAAAAACTCAAGGTGGAGAAGAATGTCACTTGTAATGTGAGTCATGTAAATTAAATAATTCTTCATAGTTTTGTTAGTTTTATATTGTCTTTATTTTGATGCTTGCATGTTTAGTTTGTTTCTTTTCTTTATCATAGTATAATTAGAATGGCTTCCTTTCTTTATATGGTTGTTAGATTAATGATTAGTCAGTAGTTCCATCCCTCTTTGGGGTGGAGATGATGTTCATAGATGCATTAAAGAATGGAAATGAATGCTTGATTTTGAAATCTATTGATTAATATGAAGTATACTTGCTTGATTAGAGTAGAACACTTCACGTGATGGGTTTTGTCACAATTATTAGACATCTCTCATGCTTGTTTAGGTTCTGAAATAACCAACTTGTGTATGTGGAATGTTAATCAAATAGGTTAGTGATTGGATTGATAAGTTTTGCCACAACCTTTAGACACTTCCTATACATGAAAACACTACCTACATTTGTGCATATTGAATGCAATCTTCACCATCTTATTACATGTGTGCACTCACTCCACCCCTTAGGGATTTTCCATCTTTGATTCCCAGCTTACTTATCATGTTTCTGAGTTTAGTTTTAGTCCATCGTTTGTTGTTTTCTTTGGCATGCGTTACTAGTCAAGTGTAGTGTAGCTTAGCATAATCGTATCTCTTCGCCCCTTTTGTTTGCCACTTGATTTATGAAGAACCAGAGTTGCTTTCGTGGGGTACGTGCACCCAATTCTCTCATTCATGCATGGTTAAAGCATGCATTAGTTAGTAAGGTGCATCAGGACAAGAGTGAGTTGAGCGTTTGATTGGAGAGTTGATTGCTATATTAAGACTCAAAACACTACTAAGGAGGGGTTGTCCCATACAAGATAAGGTGGGGGATTTCATCACCCTTTCTTTTGCCCCAAAAATCACTCTTAATCTAAGCCTTAATTCTAAAAGCAAGTAGACATTGGCCCTAGGATTTCGGACGCACTAGGAGAGTGATCGAATTGAGACCGTCATGACCTGATCGGCGTTGCCTGCCTTGTCGATGGTAGGAGGTACTGGATCTCCGAATTTGGCATCACTTGATGGGCATTGTGGTCTTTATTGTAGGGAGGTGAGGCGTGTCGAGACTAGTGATCTCAAAGTTAGGCGTCGTCTAGCCTAAGGACCTATAGCCATAAGTTGTTTGAGCCGTGCTTGCTAGATTAGGCTTCTACCTTCTCCCACTATCCACACTAGTTTTTAGGGATTCTTCCCTTCTCCTCTAAGTCATCTTCTTCTCACCTATTTCTATGTTCTAGTCTCCTCCCCTTTACACTCTTTGTTAGCGTTTTAAGGTCGAGTCGGGCACTTTTTGGGAGCTTAGCCTCGTGGTGGTGAGTGTGGTCGACTCGAGAGTATTTTGTTGAGATGGATGGTTACATGGGCAACCATCCATATCATTGTTGGGACTAGGACAATTCTCCCTGGTACTCCTGACCCATTCATCCTGGGGTACCTCAGACAAACACCCCGTATGGTTGGGACGATCTTAATTGTGTGTCCGAGTAATCTTCATATTGGGGTGATATGAGAGAGGCATCGACTACTAGACCACCATCTAGTTTGTCGCATCATATGTTGGTAAACAAACTCAGACATTACAAAGGCCTTTTGCCTCTTTCATGAATGTGATAGATGACATGAGTGCACCGGTAGCTCCAGTAGTTGTACCGTGTGACTATTGTGGGTTGAGTGGTCATGTTTTCGGGGAATGTCCTTATGTTTCCCCAGAGCCTGAGTATGAGCATACCTTTTCCCAAAATGCACAATGTGACCCTTACGCATCCGTGTACAACCCGAGAGGGATGGATTCATGGGGACACAACTCTTATTCAAATTCTTATACATCATTTCCACCCCAGTATCCTCCTCCCGAATTCCCAGAATTCTACCAACACCCTACTCCAAATCATTGGACTCATTCTCAGACTATCAACACCCAACCCAACAATTTCCCAAATTCTGACTTGAGCCTCACAGTTGACCCCAGTCTTGATTCTTTAGAACAAACACTCCAAACGTTCATGGAAACCACTGAAAATGTAATGAAGTCCACTCAAAATTCCATGGAAACTATGGAAATGTATGTGAGTCAAATTACACAACAATTAAATAAACATGAGGAGGGTGACATTTCTTGTCAACATGAGGATTTATCTTCTGATATCGAACCACCACCACATCCACAAAGTCAAAGCACATTATTTCACGGTCAAACTCATAGTCAGTTTGAGGGACTTGGGGTTTCAATTCACAAACACACGGTGGGGGATTCAATCCAAATTAAGAATAATATGGATCAACTTCATTATGAGTCGGCATAAGATTGTGCCTTATCTTTTTGTCCTGTGGCCCTTGAGCAACATGATCTTCATGTTGTGCCTTATAAGTACTCACCTCTGGTGGAGAAAGAGCTCCCAAGTACCCTTAATTTCAAACGACCTAATGAGAATTTGCCTCTCACTATTGTTCCTGATCATCTAGGAAATGATGGAACATCAAACAACTACATTGCTAATGAGGGTATTAGGAGTTCCTTCGGGGATAACATGGGTATGAGACCCACTTCTGTTCGTCTGGTGAGTCGGACATGCATAATGAGGTTCTTGACCTCGTTCCGACCCACCAGCCTGTTGGTAGGAGTTTGGATTGACGATCATAACTTCAGTACCACAACGGGAGAAATTCTTCTTTCGTTGCCCCATATTTCCCAAACTCTTGAGAGGTTCAAGCTCTTTCAGTTTGATCCTTTGAATGAGATGCCTTTGTGTCTAATTCTTGAACCTCTCCTTTCATCTTGTGCTCTTTGTGAGGGGGGGGGAACTTGAGTATTTTGGCTTCGCGTGGTGTGATGTTCCCTTTCCAAGTGCATTGACCTACTTTTGAGGTTCCCATTTTATGTTCTTTGACAAATGAAGATGAGAACTTATTTTTGTACATAGTTATTTTCAAAATATTTTTTTTTGAAAATGTTCCAAAGTAAACAAACAAACCAAAAAGAAGTTTTCTTTCTGTTTTGTCTTACTCGTGTAGGTGTGCAATCTTTGTGCATGCCAGTATGGTCACGAGATGCTGTTGGTCATTTGATGAGATTCCACATCAATCTTTCCTTGATTGTTGACCTTTCGAACTCTTCCCCATCCCATGTTCTACACAGTCCCGGGACCATGATCGGTCGTCAATCACACGAGGGCGACCTACACTTTGGATTCACACCACCATCTGGTACAGGATGTGGGGATCCACAATCTCATCACCTGGTTCCCAGGCTCCCATCCTCCTCCGCGATCGATGTTATCCGAGTCGTACTGCTCTACCTTTGTGCATCGTATTGCCCGAGGCAAATGGGAACCACTTTGAGGTTAATCCTTAATTTATCTCCATGCTCCCTCACTTCACTAGGAAGGGTGACCCCTATATATTTCTCAGGAATTTGAGGAGGTTTGTGCTATGTTCACGCTGCAACAACTTAGCACATACTCCATCCATCTTAGGCTTGTCCCCTTTGCACTAAAGGATGATGCCAAGAAGTGGTTGTATAGCAACTAGGCGAATGCCTTTAGGACTTGGGATGAATTTCAATCTACATTCCTCAAGAATTACTTTCCCAATCATAGGACTAAAAAATTGAGGAACGAAATCAATTCGTTTTATCAACATGAGACCGAATCATTTCATGCATACCTAGAGAGGTTCAAGGAGCTACTATCCTCATGCCCTCACCAAGGCATAGAGTTGTGGTGCCATTGTCATATTGTCTACGAGTGTCTTCACATCCCATCCCGAACGCTCCTTGAGTCCATGTGTCAAGGAGTGTTATTAGGAAAGGATGAAAGGGAGGCATGGGCTTTCCTAGAAGACCTCGCTGAGAAAACTATGCACTGGGAGAGTATGAGGGAACCACCAGCATCATCTAGCATAGGAGCAAGGATCGAAAACACAAACTCGACTAGATCGGGTGCCGCATTTGTTGTCGATACCACTACGGCCATTGAGGCACGCATGACGGCCTTAATGTACCGTATGGATTCGATTGAGCTCCAAAACCAACAAGGTGCGTCTTATGTGTATGCATCAGGTCCAGTTCCCCGTCATTCATGTGGTAGGATAGGTAATGTAGGAGGCTAGTGTGCGTCAATTCCTCCTGAGATGGAACATGTCAGTGCCTTCTATTATAGAGCAAGGAATGACCCATACGCATCATCATATAACCCTGGATGGAGGAACCATCCTAACTTTTCATGGAACCAAATAATGCCCCGGGTGGTCCTTCAAACTTCTCTCAACCACCTCACCAACCTCCCATGCATGCACAATCTTATCAGCCACCCCAAGCTCAAATCACCAATCAATCGGGTTTCCCGAATTCCAACAATATGGAAACTCAATTCAATTCTCTTGAGAACTTGACTCGTGGACTCGAGAACTCAATAAAAACTTTATGTCATCCACAAGTGAAGTTCTGACTTCAAATCAGTAGACCATCAAATTTCTAGAGCTTCAGATAGGCGAATTGGCTCAGGCTGTACATGAAAGAGAGTGAGGGACTCTGCCAAGCCAGCCTTACGCTAACCCCTGCATGTACCAACAACCACACATGCAAAATGAGAGTTTGGTACCTCGGGGACAGCAAGTGAACCATGTGGAGGAACCTGTTCACAATGTCATTGCCATTGTAACCATAAGGAATGGAAAACAGGTTGACAATCACATTGACAACCATAAGGAATGGATAAGTTATTACAAGTCTTTAAGCAAGTGAAAGTTAACATCCCCTTGTTGGATGTCATCCAACAAATACCTAAATATGCCAAACTGTTAAAATATCTTTGCACAACCAAGAGGAAGACCAATGTTCCTAAGAAAGCATTCTTAGCTGCAAGTGTAAGCTCACTTTGGTCCAATCCCACATACACAATGTATAAGGACCCTGGGTGTCCTACTATTCAGTGTACGATTGGGGACACTAGCATGAGTAATGTATTGCTTGATTTAGGATCAACGGTCAACCTCCTCCCATTTTCTGTTTATCAATAGTTGAACTTAGGAGAATTGAAATCAACTAAGATCACCCTCTAATTGGCGGATAGATTCATTCGTGTCCCAAAGGGGATTATCGAGGACGTGCTCACCAAAGTTGGAGATTTTATATTTTCGGTAGATTTTGTCGTCCTTGACACAAACCCTATTGCGAACTCCCACTCTCAAATACCTTTGATTTTGGGTAGACCATGTCTGGCAACCTCTAATGCTGTAATTAATTGTAGAAATGGTTTCATGAAGCTCTCACTCGGTAACATGAGTGCCGAGTTTCAAGTGTTCAAATATGGTAGGCAACATCAACCCTTGGACCAACCTTTAAATCTCAACCTCATTGTTGAACGTTTTAATTTAAACCGCAAGTGCACGGCCGCGTTGAAGCGGTGGCAAATACGGGTCGTCCTCAGGGAGGTGAGCAACCTCTCGTTTGCACGAAATCAAGTGGCGAAAAGATGGAGAAGAGAGTGGATTATGCTACGCTACGCTACACTACACTACAAAGTATGAAATGCGAAAGAAAGCAACAAACGATTAACTAAAACTTAACTAAAAACGAAAGACGAGTGCTGGAATTCAGAAATGGAAAACCCCTAAGGGGTGGAGTGAGTGCACACATGCAAAGAGGTGGGTGTTGAATACATTCCTTAAGCACAAATGAAGGTGGTGTTATCATGCATAGGAAGTATCTAAATGTTATGGCAAAACCTATCAATCTATTCGCCAACCTAGTTGATTAACCTTTACATATGCAAGTTGTTTATTTCAGAACCTAAACAAGCATGAGAGGTGTCTAATCATTTTGGCAAAACTCATCAAGTTATAAATTCTATCCCAAACAAGCAAGCATACATTCATGTTTTATCAACACATTGTAAACAAAGCATTCATTCCATTCTCTAATGCATGTATGAACATCTAGTCCACCCCCAAAGGGGATGGAACTACTCACTACACATTATAATAATTATTAAACTAAGCAAGGAAAGCATATTAACTAAGCTACTAAAACTAATGAAATGAAATTAAACAAAGTAAAACAAGCACAATGAAACTAATAACATAACAAAGAAACTTTTATTAACAAATGACTCACATTTCAAGTAGCATCCTCCTACTTTAGTTTGTGCTTCAAGGCCTCACTTCTAGTAGGAAGAATAGCCACTCAAAATATGGAGTGATTACATTAGAAGGTGAAGAGTTCTATTTATAGCCATAGAAAAAGACACTTCGGGACAATTTCCCGATGTGGGACTAAACATATAACAAAAATAGCCTAAACATCCTCTACTACATGTGCTGGAGAAATTGGGGCGGATCCCAGACCGCCAATTGGCGGTCCATAAACTTTGGATCGGGGTGGAATTTGTTGTGGGCTTTTCGTGCTGGTATTGTTTGTCTTTGATGTGGTTACTTGGCTTGTTGGAGCTCCGACCCGAATAGAATTGCCAAAATACTCCCCATGATGGTGTGGAGTTTTCTGTTTTACTCTTAGGTCCTTCGGTTTTACGTTCAGGTCCTTCTCCCTTGCATCTTAGTCCCTAGATCTCACAAGTCAATCCTTTTTCCCAGCTTTTGGGTCCTTTTATGCTTCATCTCTTCAAACCTATTTATTCCTGAAAACTAAACATAAAACTCGTTACATAGCATTGTTTAGGTGAATGATAATGGATATAAGATGCAAATATGAGCATGAAATGATGTCAATCAAATACCCCCACACCTAACTTTTGCTAGTCCCGAGCAAAACAAAGAAAGGAAAAAGCATACGAGAAAAACAATAAATCCTAACTCACTTTCGTAGGAATCACGGTTGCACTTAGCATGTGAAACAAGTGATTAAACCTCCTTGTCGCCAAGGAGGAGTGTTGTCTCCTGAGGGTTTTCAGTGGATATACCCAAAAAATCCAAACAAGATGCATTAATCAATCTAGCTACACGACTCGTTGGACTTATTTTGTCAATCATGGGACGCGGTAATACCATGGGTCGACTCTATATATGTAATCGGTCCACACACCTAGCCTAATGAATTATTCGTGAAAGTTAGTTAAGGTCTTAAGTGAAAGACATGGGCAACCTTAACTTCTAAATCTGATACAGTGTGTAAGGTCAATTTTGGTTCTTATTTGACATTTTTTTTTCTTTTTCTTTTTTTTTCTTTTTCTTTGGAACAATTTATTGGTTGGTGTTTGATTCTCCCAGGGTCATGTTTCGTGCATCATTGCCTATGAGAACTTACACTATCACGTACACCTTCCCCCAAATCTCCACATAGGGCGATCCCTACCACCCGTGTAACGGGGGTTCGGTCGGTGCATCCCAAGTCAGACGACTCGAAAGCACCAGGCACAAAGTCCCCTCAGACATACTTTCCCGAGTGATAGGAGCCGTGCGAGAAGAGAGAACACAACTTATTTAATATATACATGGGAAGCAAAACCCCTACACTTAAGTTTCACAAAAAGAGATTAAGGGCTCTTGACTACGACAAACTTCCTTATATTAACAGACCCGAATTATTTGACACACTAGGTTCATGGTGGACTTCTTTAGAAGTTTGAGTGCTGAAACCCTATGATTACACGCCCCCCGAGGGAAAACCGGGGTGCATCCTAATGACTCGATAAGACCTAAAGCCAGTAAACTAGATATCCTAATGCATCAACTTCAAGACAATTTTGGGAGCTTTCTTTTTACTTTGCCTCTCAACGGTTTTTGCGCACGCTAAACACACACAAAACCCACAAAAACATTTTTTTTCGCAAACACATGAGATTTTGAAAGAAATGTGAAAATTTTAAAGCACTAGGCAAACAAAAGAAGACAAATCACCCAAGGATCATGGCAAGCAGATATATCGATATTAAATGCAGCACACTAACATGACCCTATCAAAACACACGAACCAAAACCGCTACACTTAATGTCTCACAACAAGATTTAAAGTGTCCTTGACTACAACAAACTTACTTATATTAACAGACACGAATTATTGACTCACTAGGTTCCCAGTGGACTTCTTTAAATTTTTTAGTACAGAAACCCTATGATTACTGACCCCCCGTGGGAAAACTGGGGTGCATCCTTATGACTCGATAAGACCTAAAGCCGGTAGACTAGGTTTCTTTTGGAGCTTTATTTTTACTTTGCCTCTCAACGGTTTTGTAGAAGCTAAACACACGTAAAACCCACAAAACATTTTCTTTCACAAACACATGAAGATTTTTGAAAGAGGTGAACATTTTAAACCGCTAGGCAAGCAAAAGGAGATAAGTCACCCAAGGATCATGACAAGCAGATATATCAATATTAAATGTAGCACACTAACATGATCCTAATAATGCAAACAAAATAAAACAAAAAGCAAAACGAAAAATACTCGACTCCACATATATACAAACGTAAAGCGCCCCCCCACACTTACTTCATGCATTGTCCTCAATGAATGTGAGTATGAAACTTCATGGATTTATGCATCAGAAAGAAAAGATCTCACCAACGTGAAGCACAATGAGAGTTTCATAGTCATGTTGATGGACATAACCCTAAATTCCCAGACCCGTGAGATGCTTAAGAAGGGAGACAAATAGGTAAAACAAATGTGGCCCAAATACACAAAGGTTGGGGCTCACACCAATCATTGCTCACTGGTGGAGTCTTTTTATTACTTTTTTTTCTAAACAAGATATATACATCAACAATGATATTCTCTTTATCATTTGGTCAAGGAACATCAAATGAGAACATCGAGTCCTGCGGGCCAAAGTTTTGCAAAAATGTGACCACTTCATTGGTACTTTGAGGTGTCATGATGGGTGAAAGGTCGAAGCTGAAAGGCTTGAACCCCTCATGATATTGGTTGGGTGTAGGCAACATAAATGAGTGGAGTTGAGTTGCCTCACTAGAGTTTAGTTGCTCATCAAACAAAACCCTCCAACCAATAGGTGGGTGCATCGGAATGAGTTCCTAGGACTCATTAGAAGGATGCGAAATACTAGTTTCACTATGAATGAGGCTTCTCCCCAAGTCATTCAACAAGGACCACCCAACCTCCTATATATTATCATGCATAAGCTCGGTCGTAGGTGGGTCCTTGTTGGAGTCAAAATGAAGCTGAAAGGGCTCAATAGCCCTGGGACACGGGGTGACGACACCCTCTAGAATGGGTATATGCTGAGGTGTGTCCCCCTCAATAATGGTCTCAACTGAATCAGGCAACGAACACTCCCTTTGTACATTCATGTTTGATGGCAGCTCACTCTGTTGCATTGCAAAGACAGGCAATGATTTTTTGCTGAGCCCATAAACATTATCAATGGGTTGCATGGGTGTTAGGGGTGTTCGTTGATTTTGCGGTGCTTTCGCTAATTGGCGGATGAGATCGAGATTTAAAGCTTGGTCCATGGGCTCCTGTTGTCTACCAGAGTTGAACACATGAAACTTGGCACTCATATTACCGAAAGAGAGCTTCATGATACCATTTCCACAATTAATTAAGGCATTTGAGGTTGCTAGAAATGATCTGCCCAAAATCAAAGGTATTTGAGAGTGGGTCTTCACAACAGGATTGGTATCGAGGACAACAAAATCTACTGGAAATATAAATTCTCCAACTTTGATAAGCACGTCCTCGATAATCTCCTTTGGAATACGAATGGATCTATCCGCCAATTGGAGGGTGATCTTAATTGATTTCAATTCTCCCAAGTTCAACTATTGATAAATAGAAAATGGGAGCAGGTTGACCGCTGAACCAAAATCAACCAATACATTACTCATGCTAGTGTCCTCTATCTTACACTGAATCGTAGGACACCCAGGATCCTTGTATTTTGTGTAGGTGGGATTGGACAAAAGTGAGCTTACATTTGCAGCCAAGAATGCTTTCTTAGGAACATTGATCTTCCTCTTGGTTGTGCAGAGATCTTTTAACACTTTGGCATATTGAGGTATTTGTTGGATGACATCCAACAAGGGGATGTTAACCTTCACTTGCTTAAACACCTCTAATATCTTATCCATTGTGTCACTCTATTTTTCGTTAACGTACTAGGATTGGGAGCTTTTGGCAGGAAGGTTTTCTGCGGTGCCTGAGAAGGAGGTGTTGGTGTATTACCCTCACTGTCAGCCTCTTCTTCACCACCATTCCCACTGAGGGGCTGCATAGATGGTTGCGGTGGCAAGCAAATGTGATTGTCAACCTGCTTTTCATTCCTTAAGGTTACAATTGCATTGACATAGCGAACAGGTTCCTCCACATGGTTCATTTTGCATGTGTTATTGCTCGTACATGTAGGGGTTAGCCTCAGGCTGGCTAAGCAGAGTCCCTCTCTGTCTTTCATGTACAGACTGAGCCAATTGGCCCATCTGAAGCTTTAGAGATTTGATGGTTTTCTGATTTGAAGTGAGAACTTGACTTGTGGTTGACATAAAAAAAATTATTGAGTTTTCAAGTCCACGAGTCAAGGCCTCAAGCGAATTGAATTGGGTTTCCATATTGTTGGAATTTGGGAAACCCGGTTGATTGGTGATTTGAGCTTGGGGTGGCTGATAAGATTAGGCAGGCATGGGAGGTTGGTGTGGTTGGTTAGGTGGTCGAGAGGAGTTTGAAGGACCACCCGGGGCATTATTTTGGTTCCATGAAAAATTAGGGTGATTCCTCCATCCGGAATTATAAGATGATGAGTATGGGTCATTACTGGCTCTATCATAGATGGCATGGACATGTTCCATCTCAGGAGGAATGGACCCACACTCGCTTCCTACATGACCTATCCTACCACATGAATGGCAGGGAACTGGACCAGATGTAGACACATGAGGTGCACCTTGTTGGTTTTGGAGCTCAATCGAATCTATACGACGGTGGTCGTAGTGGTATCGACAGCATGAGGACCACCATGTGTGCCTCGGTGGTCGTAGTGGTATCGACAGCAAATGCGGCACCTGATCTAGTCGAGTTTGCATTTGTGATCCTCGCTCCGATGCTAGATGATGCTGGTGGTTCCCTCACACTCTCCCACTGCATTGTTTTCTCGGCCAGGTATACTAGGAAAGCCCATGCCTCCCTTTCTTCCTTTCCTAAGAACTCTCCTTGACACATGGACTCAAAGAGTGTTCGGGATGAGATGTGAAGACCCTCGTAGACAATCTGACAAAGGCACCACAACTCGATGCCATGGTGAGGGCATGAGGATAGTAGCTCCTTGAACCTCTCTAAATATGCATGAAATGTTTTGGTCTCAAGTTGATAGAACGAATTGATTTCATTGCTTAATTTTTGAGTCCGATGATTTGGAAAGTACTTCTTGACGAATGCAGATTGAAATTCATTCCAAGTACTAAAGGCATTGTCCTGGTTACTGTACAACCACTTCTTGGCATCATCATTTAGTGCAAAGGGGACAAGCCTAGGATGGATGGAGTTTGTCCTAAGTTGTTGTAGCTTGAACATAGCACAGACCTCCTCAAATTCCCTGAGAAAGATATACGGTTCACCCTTCCAAGTGAAGTGAGGGAGCATGGAGATAAACTGACGCATAACCTTAAAGTGGTTCCCATTCGCCTCACGGTGGGACAGGTGGGTCCAGCAATTGCTCCTCCTCGCGGTAATGAGAAGCCATTGAACCTGGACTCTGTGCGACACGAGAAGATGACGGTGTCGAGAAATCGACTACCGAGGCAAGATTGACGACACGCCTCGTCAAATGGCAACTCTCGTCTTGTGCCCATACAAGCATGCACAAGGGTGCACACACACAAACAAAAACTTTTTTTTTTAAACAACTAAAACAGAATGTGCGTAGAGAAGAAGACGGAAGGACACAGAACAGAGGGAATGACTCAGGAGAGAAGGGAAGAAGTCGTTATACTACGGCGGGTGGGTACAGGTAGAAGCGCACAAGCAAACAAGACTCAAACAACCTAAGGTCCCTATAGGTGCTTACAGTTTGAGGACGCCTAACTACGAGGTCACAAGGCCTCAACATGCCTCACCTCCCTACGATGAGGACCACATATCTGAGCAAGTGGGTCAAGATCCAGAGATCTCATCTCTCCTACTATCGACATAGTGGGCGACGCCGATCAGGCCATGATGATCGTGACCGGATTACTCTCCTAATGCGCTCGAGATCCTTATGGTCAATGTCTACTTGATTTTAAAATTAGGCTCTTAATTAGTGTCGTTTTTGGGGCGAAGGAAAGGGTGATGAAATACCCCACCTTATCTTATATGGGACAACCCCTCTCCAATCTATTTGGTAGCAATTTGGAGTCTTAATCTAGCAATCAACTCTCCAAACAAACGTTCAACTCACACTTGTTGCAATCCAATTCCTACTAACTAATGCACGTTCATACGAAATGCATGAATGAGAGTAGGAAATGCGTACATCATGCCAGCACTCAGCAACTGAAAGTAAAGCTAAAATAAAAGACAATCTACGTGCCTAAGTCAAGTACATGATGCATGACCTAAACAAGAAAGAATGCCTAATCTTTTGCTTTGGGTTTTAGGAACCAAGTTTCTTAAAGGGAGATTGATTATTGATCTGGGGACAAACTAAAAGTCAAAACATGCCAAATTAATCCACAGACCTCTATATCAGATAAAGAAACATGACACAGAAAGAAGAAGTAGAGAGGAGCTTACCAGACTGCCAGTTGGCGGTCTTACGTCGTTGATTGGCTGTCCAACAACCTGAGTTTGCCTCCAAACTTCTCCAGTTGCCTCCCCTTATGTCTCCATGTCTCCTGAAACAAAGAAAAACTACAAACCAAAAATGAAATCCATCCGAACTGTCCAAACCAGAGTCTAGACTGGAACCCGACAACGGCGCCAAACACTTGTTTGTTCGTTTTAAATTCAGACCGCAAGTGCACGGCCGCGATGAAGCAGTGGAAAGTATGGGTCGATCCGCAGGGAGGTGAGTAGTCTCTTGTTTGTCAGAAATCAAGTGGCGAAACACATTTTGCTAGCAATGAAACTAAAGAAGAAAGGAGACATTCTAACAAATTTAGCCTATAATCAAATAACAAGACTAGGCTAAGCATGCATAAAAAAGACAACATGAGAACAAAACAATGAAAAATTATTTTATTAAATGACTAACATTACAAGTAGCATTCCTCTCCACCTTGAGTTTTTGCTTCGAGGCTTACTCCAAGTAGAGAGAATGCCACCAAGAAATGGGTGAATACAAAAGGAGGAGTTCTATTTATAGCGATAGAAAAAGGTAATCAGGGACAATCCCCCGATGTGGGACTAATAAAACCTTCCCCGAATACACATAAACACATAACCCATGTCCTGGAGAAAACGGGTCGGATTCGGAGACAAACGGACCGCCAATGGGCGGTCACTTTTTCCTGGATCTGACCCATTTTCGGATGTGTTCCTTATTTCTTCAATTATTCAAATGGGGTGCACTCGGATCGGTTATAGGAGTGTCGGCACGAATCTAATTGCCAAAATACTCCTCATGATGGTGTGGAGTTTCTTCATTTGCTCATTGGCCCTTTGGGGTTACATTCGGGTTCTTCTCCCGTGCATCTTAGTCCCCAAGTCTCACAACTCAGTCTTTTTTCTTGCTTTTAGGGCTTTTTATGCCTATACTCCTCAATCATGTTTATTCCTGAAACTCAAACAAAAAACTCGTTACGTAGCATTGTTTAGGTTCAAGATAATGGATATAAGACACAAATGAATGCATGAAATGATGTCAATCATTGGCGTTCCATAATCTGACGTCTATCTATGGGTCGTTGATTAGTAGCATATTATGCATCATATTCATGTTATATGTCCTTAATTTTACCCCAATATTGTGCTACTAGAGTGTTTGTTGTTATATTCAGGTATTAGGTAATAAATAAGAGGACGGAAGAGAAAATACTGAAATGTAAGAAGAAAGGACTCAAATTAAAGCAAAGTTGATCTCTCTGTCATGCACAGAGACCCCATATGCAAGATGAAGGACATGGACGTACGTAATCCCGGAGGGACCGAATAGCAAATCGAGAATCAATGAGGAAGCCAACCGAAACTGGGTCGAATCTGACCAAACATGACCGCCAATTGGCGGCCCTAGTCAGTCAATTGGCGGTATAGTATGCTCACGATCTGATTCGGCTTCTCGTGGTTGTGTATTATGTTGTTTTATCCATTTGTAGAAATTTCATTAGTCCCACGACGGGGGATTGTCCCCAGTTGCCTTTTTCATGTCTATAAATAGAACTCTTCTTCCTCCTTTATAAAATAATTCCTTGCTTGGTGGTCATTCCCTCTACTTAGAATAAAACCTTAGAGCAAAACTCTAGTGGAGAGATGCTACTTCTCATGTGAGTCATGAATAAAATAAATCTTTCTTTGTTTCATGTTGTCTTTTTTAATTCTTGCATGTTTAGCTTAATTTTGTTGTAGTTAGAATGTTTTCTCTTCTTAATATAAATGTTAGCCTAATAAGTAGTGAGTAGTTCCTCCCCCTTTTGGGGGTGGAGATGATGTACATTTTTGTTTTGAGATTTTGATGTTTGACGCATTTTGAATGTGTAGACTTGAATGTTTGTATGTTTTAATCGGGTTTGTTTTAATCATCTACATGTTGGGGATTTATGTTGGGTTTTTCCATACGCTTCGGACATTTCTCATGCTTGGTTTCCTCATGTTTATTGGCTGACATCTCCTATTGGGTAAGCTACATGTTAGTCGTGTGTTTGTGTTAGTGTTTTCTCACTCGATTGATTTAAGAAACTTTGTTTTGATGGGTTTTGCCATAAGATTAATACAACTCCCATGCTTAGCTTCATTCTTCACATGAGTTCCTGGTTTTTGATGAGTCTAGCCATAATTTTAGACACATTTGTTATGTTGAGCCTCGTCTTTTTATAATCAAGCGGTAATTGCTGATATGTTCTGTGAATGGAGTGATAGTTATTTCCCATTTAATTTTGCTCACTCAAAGGTTGGCAACGCTCCCTGCGGATCAACTCATACTTGCCTTATCTTCACCGATGGTCGTGCACTTGCATTTAATGAGTAAAATTTTAACAAGTTTTTGGCACCATTGTCGGGGAGCGTCTTGTCCCAACCTTTGCTTGGGTGATTGGAGTCGTTTTTAATTTTTTGTTTTAGTTGTCGTGTTGTCCATGTGATGAAGTGAGTTTCAGATTTTGGTGGAAACTTGGGATCTGCTTTTGGAGCTAAACAGAGTGCTAGTCAGCGGTCTAGAGCCATCAATTGGCGGCCTCGTAATCTTTGCTAGTCTAGTAGTTCCTCCTGTAGCTCACACTTTCTGTTTAGTGTCTGGGAGCATCTTGCTTGATTTGTTTTAGTTTTTTACCGCTCCTAGTTTATCTCTTAACCCAAAAATCTCCTTTCATCAACATGGACAGTAAAACCCAAAAGAAAAGATTAGGCATTTGCTATGTTTAGGTCATCCATCATCTAGTGATGACTTGAGCATGTTATTTGTCTTCTTTTAGTTTTAATTTCTTTCGTTGATTGTTGGAGCAAGGTACGCATTCATGAACACTCATTCACGCATTAGTACATTCATTAGTTTGTAAGGTTTGCATTGAAACAGGAGTGAGATGAGTGTTGGATTGGTGAGATGCTTGCTAGTTTAAGAATCAAATCAAATTTAGGGCCACACCCTATAGTCTACTGATTGAACGTTTTAATTAACTGCAAGTGCACGGCCGTGTTGAAGCGGTGGCAAATACTGGTCGATCCACAGGGAGGTGTGTCGACTTTAGTTTGTTCGAAGGCAAGTGGGAAAGAAAGGAGAGAAAGGATTGATTAAACTACACTACACTAAACTAGTAAACAACAAAGAAGGAAACAAAAGTATAAAATGAACTAAAACTAAGCTAAGCAACAAATCACAGAAGATAGAACTCAGCAATGGAAAACCCCTAAGGGGTGGAGTGTGTGTGCACATGAAATAAGTGTGGTGAATGCATGCAATAAGCTCAAGTGTAGTTAGTGTTTGTTAATGCATAAGAAGTACCTAATGTCAAGACCTATCATTTAAAACACTAACCCATGTGATTAATATGAGCATGACAAGTTTGTTTTTAAGAACATAAACAAGCATGGAATGTACCTAAACATTATGGCAGAAACCATCAAGTAAAAGTTCTTATTAATTCAAACAAGCATACTAACATCTCGCACAATCATTAATGTCTAGAATTCATACCATCTACATAACATGTACACACATCTACTCCACCCCAAAGGGGATGCAACTACTCACACATATTTAAACTAACATTTATACTAAGGTAAGAAAACATGCTTAAACTAATTATAAGAAGACTAAAACAACAAGTTTAACTAAAAGAACATAAAACTAAAGAAGCATGCAAGACATGAGAAAAGAAATTAAGCTAAGAAAGAAACAACATAACCAAAGCAAAAACCTTTATTATTACTCACTCATTACAAGTAGTCTCTCTCCACTAGGGTTTTTTGCTTCAAGGCTTGAACTCCTAGTAGAGAGGATGGCCACCAAGAGAGAGATGGGGTACAAGAGAGGAGGGAGAGTTTTATTTATAGCCATAGAAAAAGGTAATCCGGGACAATCCCCCGGTATAGGACTAAACAAATACCAAATATAGACTAAACACACTCTAATACACGTCCCACAAAAATATTAGCGGACCGGGCCAACCCAGACCGCCAATTAGCGATCCCAGACCGCCAATTGGTGGTCTACAGAGTTTGGATCCGTCTGGGTTTTCTTCTGGGCTTTTGTGGATGGATTTGTTGGTCTTTGATGCATCTACCTTGCTTGCTGGAGCTTTGACCCGAATAGAATTGCCAAAATACTCCCCACGATTGTGTGGAGCATTCTTGTTTGCTCATTGGTCCTTCTATCTTGTATTCAGGTCATTCGATCTTGCATCTTCGTCCTCGAGTCTCTCAACTCAGTCTTTTTTCCTTCTTTTAGGTCGTTTCATGCCTATTCTCTTCAAACTTATTTATTTCTGAAATTCAAACATAAAGCTCATTACGTAGCATTTTTTAGGTGAAAGATAATGGATATAAGATACAAATGTAAGCATTAAATGATGTCAATCAAATGCCCCACACCTAACTTTTGCTAGTCCTGACCAAAACAAAGAAAGAGAAGCATACGAAAAACAAGAAATCCTAACTCACTTTTGTAGGAATCACGGTTGCACTTAGCACGTGCAACAAGCCGTTAAACCTCCTTGTCGCCAAGGAGGAGTGTTGTCTCCTGAGGGTTTTCAGGGAATATACCAACAAAATCCGAACAAAGATGTATTATTCAATCTAGACACTCGACTCGATGGACTCATTTTTATCGATCATTTGACGCGTTAATCCTGCAGGCCGAGTCTATATAGGTATTCAGTCCACACACCTAGCCTAATGTACCATTCGTGCAAGTTAAATAAGGAGTTAAGTGAAAGACATGGACAACCTCAATATCCTCAAGTGATACAAAGTGTAAAGTCCATTAAGGTTCATATTTGCATTACCTTTTTTTCTTCTTTAGTTGAGTTTCATTCTCCCAGGGTCAGGTTTCGTGCATCATTGTTCATGAGGACTTACACTATCACGTACACCTTTCCCCAAAACTCCACATAGGGCAATCCCTACCACCCGTGTAACGGGAGTTCGGTCGGCGCATCCCAAGTCAGATGACTCGAAAGCACCAGGCACAAAGTCCCCTCAGACATACTTTCCCGAGTGATAGGAGCCGTGCGAGACGAGAGAACACCTACTCACTTATTTCTTATCTACACAAGAACCAAAACCCCTACACTTAATGTCTCACAACAAAGATTTCAAGGGTCCTTGACTACAACAAACTTCCTTAAATGAACAGATACGAATTATTGATTCACTAGGTTCGGGATGGACTTCTTTAATTATTTAAGCACTGAAACCCTATAATTACTCACCCCCGAGGGAAAACTGGGGTGCATCCTAATGACTAGATAAGTCCTAAAGCCATTGTATTAGATATCCTAATGCATCAAGTTCAAGACAATTTTGAGAGCTTTCTTTTTACTATGCCTGTCAACGGTTTTGCACATGCTAAACACACACAAAACCCACAAAACATTTTCTTTCGCAAACACATGAAGATTTTGAAAGAAATGTGAAAATTTTAAAGTACTAGGCAAGCAAAAGAAGACAAGTCACCCAAGGATCATGGCAAGCAGATATATCGATATTAAATGCAGCACACTAACATGACCCTATCAAAACACACAAAAGAAAACAAAATCAAAGGAAAAAGACTCGACTATGTACACACGTAAAAAAAACCCCACACCTACTTTATGCATTGTCTTCAATGAATGTGAGCATGAAACTACATGGATTATGCATGATAAAGGAAAGATCTCACCAACGTGAAGCGCAAAAGGAAGTTCATGGTTATGCTGGACACAAACCTGAATTCCCTCAAAACCTGTGAGATGCTAAAGAAGAGATACAATTACGTGAAAGAAAGATGGGGCCCAAATACTCAAGGGTTGGAGCCCACAACAATCGATGCTCACTGAAGGAGTCTTCTTCTCTTCTTCTTCTTCTTTTGTATTTTTTTCTTTTTTTTCTTTCAAACTTGACTGTATACAAACATGAAAGCTCAACCATTCATGGAGGAACATGAATGGTTGAGTGAGAGAGAGGTTCATGAAGGAACATGACCTCCTCGACTTCGGCTGGTGCCCCCTCCAAGTAGGGTTTGAGGCATTGTCCATTAACTTTGAACACGTCCCCATTCCCTGGGTTCAGGATGTCAACCGCTCCATGAGGAAACACGGTTTGGACAATAAAAGGGCCAGACCAGTGACTGCGGAGCTTACCCGCAAACAGATGAAGCCGGGATTTGTAGAGCAACACCTTCTGGTCGGCCGTAAATACCTTTTGCATAATCATGCGATCGTGAAACAACTTGGGTCGTGTAACGCCCCCCGATCTCGCGGGTACGCACACTGGGAACCAACTCAAGTGTCGCGATCAGAGACCTCTGCGACGACCGAAGGAGTTACAAAAGACAAACCAAACAACGACTCGACAATACGTAGAGAGCTCATACGTGGATAGACTAACATAAAACAGAACTGAAAAGTGTCAGATTATACATATATGGTAACAAGGTCAAATACATTACATCGAGTTCAGAAGGGAAATACAACATAAATAATGCGGAAGCAAAAGACAAACTGAAGAATCTGGTCGATGTGCCCCTCGTGTACAGAATCTTCGACTACTCGTCCAGTCTGCCCTATGGAAACCTATGTACCTGCATGCACCGCATTAACAAATGAGTGAGTATCCAATTAAGAAAACTCAGTATGCCTCTGGCCCAATCAGAGTTATATGGAAGAATGCATGCAATCTATCAAAGACAAAAGCATCCGAAATAGAAACAGAAAAGCACATAATGCAATAAGAAGGCTACAACTCCAACAGTCGTGCCAATCGGGTAACACCCGCAGAAATCCCTCCAAGGGAGCCAGAATACCAACCATGTTGGTTAGAACATAACAAAAAGCAACAAATGCAACAGAAGGCTACGACTCCATAAGCCGTGCGGGTCGGGCGCACCCAAACCATTCCTCGAAAGGAACCAGAACACCAGCCTTGCTGGTCAAAGGCGGTCACTCGATAGTGACCCACCGTTTGGCACAAAGCGGTGCGCCGGATAAGTGTCCCAATTCGCGGCAAGTGACCTACATGGTTCCATCACGAACTTGGGAACACCTACCCTGAGACAGAATGGCAGCGCGTGTTGAACGTTTTAATTTAAACCGCAAGTGCACGGCTGCGTTGAAGCGGTGGAAAATACGGGTCGTCCTTAGGGAGGTGAGCAGCCTCTCATTTGCATGAAATCAAGTGGCGAAATGCTACGCTACACTACACTACGAAGTATGAAATGCGAAAGAAAGCAACAAATGATTAACTAAAACTTAACTAAGAACGAAAGACGAGTGCTGGAATTCAAAAATGGAAATCCCCTAAGGGATGGAGTGAGTGCACACATGCAAAGAGATGGGTGTTGAACACATTCTTTAAAAACAAATGAAGGTGGTGTTATCATGCATAGGAAGTGTCTAAATGTTATGGCAAAACCTATCAACCTATTCACCAACCTAGTTGATTAACCTTTACATATGCAAGTTGTTTATTTCAGAACCTAAACAAAGCATGAGAGGTGTCTAATCATTTTGGCAAAACTCATCAAGTTATAAATTCTATCCTAAACAAGCAAACATACATTCATGTTTTATCAACACATTGTAAATAAAGCATTCATTCCATTCTCTAATGCATGTATGAACATCTACTCCACCACCCCAAAGGGGATGGAACTACTCCCTACACATTACACTAATTATTAAACTAAGAACAAAAAGTATATTAACTAAGCTACTAAAACTAATGAAATGAAATTAAGCAAAGTAAAACAAAGAACAACAAACAAACAACGTAATGAAGAAACTTTTATTAACAAATGACTCACATTTCAAGTAGCATCCTCCTACTTTAGTGTGTGCTTCCAGGCCTCACTTCTAGTAGGAATAATAGCCACCAAAAATATGGAGTGATTACAATAGAAGGTGAAGAGTTCTATTTATAGCCATAGAAAAAGGTAATCCGGGACAATTCCCCGATGTGGGACTAAACAAATACCCGAAATGGACTAAATACACACTAATACGCGATCCACCAAAATCATAGCGGATTTGGGCCAAAACAGACCGCCAATTAGCGGTCTTGAACCGCCAATTGGCGGTCTATATGGTTCGGATCCCACTACGTTTTCTTCTGGGCTTTTCTGGATTTCTTTGGTGATCTTTGATGCATCTACTTTGCTTGCTGGAGCTCCGACCCGAATAGAATTGCCAAAATACTCCCCATGATGGTGTGGAGTACTTTGTTTTGCTCTTTGGTCCTTTGGTCTTACGTTCAGGTCCTTCTCCCTTGCATCTTAGTCCCCAGTTCTCACAATTCAGTCATTTTTCCCTACTTTTGGGTCCTTTTATGCTTCCTCTCTTCAAACCTATTTATTCCTGAAAACTAAACATAAAACTCATTACATAGCTTGTTTAGGTGAAAGATAATGGATATAAGATACAAATATAAGCATGAAATGATGTCAATCAGCGTGCTTGCCCAGGACTTATCTTACGCTTGGCCTCCCAACGTGAAGGTCTTATGCGAATGGCCTCTGGAGCTAGAGGACCCACTCGTGGCCCATCGGCCCAGAAAACGGAACATGTCCAGAATTATTAATCTGATTAAATGCAATGCAAGCTACTTAAGCATCTAAAATCTAATGCATCTACAGTGTATGCAACGAGCTCAAGGAGGAGTATCCGGATACCCTCCTAGCAGCCCTGAACCAACTCGGAAATCAGACATACCAATCAGGAATCAACCCACACACTCACAATAGCAAGCAATCATAACCAGATCGGCAATCAAGATAACAACTAATCGAGTCATCTACGGGTCATGATAAGGATGTTATAAGGTCTGAAATCCTATGCGTCATACATATCCACAACAACATACTTCATATCATTGACATGACATATTAAAGAAGTAGTGGAACAAATACAACAATGGGAAGTATCATAAACAACATCACGAGTAATCTATATCATGCATCATGAATTTCAGAACGTATATATATAGGATAGGGACTTTGCATTCCAAGCTAGATCAGAGATATAATCATGAGATAAAGCATGAACAATGGTCTGAAATCAGTAATAAATTTACAGGAAATTATCTGGATAAAATCACTAAGCAATGCTAGCACTCGACATAAAATCAGTAATTTTGTTATAGAAGATGGTCTAAACATAGACCTCGATTGACGCCTAATTGAGTGACTTATGATCAGCACAAAATCATGGAATATTATGTGAATGAAACCGAGTAGTAATGCAAGCATACATGTCCTAAAATCAGAAATCAAGGCATGGGATATGGTCTGAATATAGTCACGATTTATTGCATGGATACCCGATCTATATCAACCACTATGTCATGAAAACACATCTGTCTATAGCCACTAAGTAACACATGAATATATGTCTTATAACCAGCAACATGTCATGGGAGAATCTCCTGATAATGGCCACCAAAACGTGCAAGACATATGATTACACCAATGCAGAATGAATCAAGCAATATTCCTTGAACAAATAGCTTGATCACACATAGATCTAAGATCTGAAATCAGAAGCGATTCACAAGACTAAAAACATAACAAGTTGCAAGTTCATGCTACGAAGTGATCTCACAAATCAGTAATGCATAAAGGAGAGGGAGCATGCTCTAGCAAAAATAAACGTGAAACAGATCCCACGAGATTTCGAGATCAGCCACACAGATAGGGTTGCGCCTCACGTAAGGTGCACGCAACAACCCACCCAATCGTCTCCCTGCAGCCCAGCCTCCTCCCTACTAACTTCGCCATCAAACCATCATGGAAAAAATGGAGTGGAGGACGTGCAAGGAGAAGGAAAAACGTGGTCAGCCACTGAAGATCCGAGTTGCACCACAGCTCACCCAATCGGTAGAACTCTAGTTGTGCAAACCCTGATCCTCATGACCGACGAGCCACTGGTGTTGTGCAGAACTAAGCCCAACACCCACCCCCACATCCTAATCCAAAGGCTAGAGGCATACCTGAGCAGAAGGGAGGAACCTAAGCTGGCCGGAGATCTGCTGAAGCTCGCCTAGCTGCACACAAGAAAGTCTTTTGCTTCTTCTTCAATAGCTGTCGG
This sequence comes from Triglochin maritima, assembly GCA_963682175.1. NCBI lineage: Eukaryota > Viridiplantae > Streptophyta > Magnoliopsida > Alismatales > Juncaginaceae > Triglochin > Triglochin maritima. The sequence continues at coordinate 24,241,092 of OY821774.1, read as the reverse complement.
ATCTCCACCAGTAGAAGAACCGGAAATGATGGTGGTGGTAGTTGTGGTGGAAAGAGTTTGTGGCTTGGAAAGGAGGAAAGGAGGTTGAGGTCGGCTGGTGTAGGGTTTCTGTAGCTTTTGTTTCAAGAAACAAGCACCAAAAGGCAATAGATCAATGTCCTTGAAGGCCCAATCAAGACTTTCCATAAAGCACAAAATTCAAGTTTTGCAAGGATCTTAGGAGATCACCTCCTGATGACGTGGAAACCATGCCACCTCACCCACACGGCAGCCCACATCACCCAACCCAAGCTCAAACCAAAACAAGGCCCATACACACACGGTTTGTACCCGATCGGCCCGATTAAGTCACTGATTGCAAAAACCACCCGATGGGTCGCACTAGACCACAAACCACATAAAATCGCACAAAAAGGAAACTCTACCAAGTCCAAGCATGAAGCCACAAGCAGACATCAAGCACGTCAAGAAGACACCAAAATTGACCACAAGGATGAACAAGACTTTAATAATGTGGCAGGAGAGCGGGTCTTACAACCCGGGACTTATGAATTTTGACCTTTTCATACACAACATTGCGTAGGTCTTCCAACTCCATAATCTCGAGTTTATGTTGCACCCCTGCTTGATCAAGATCCATATTCAGGTTCTTGATCGCCCAGAAAGCACGATGCTCAAGCTCGACGGGTAGGTGGCAAGGTTGTCGTACACTACCCGACATGGGGACATACACAAATTGGTCTTGTACGCGGTGCGGAAGGCCCACAATGAGTCATTCAACTTAGTTGACCAATCCTTCCTTGAGGAATTAACCGTCTTCTCAAGAATTTGCTTTAATTGACGGTTAGAGACTTCGACCTGCCCACTAGTTTGCAGATGATATGGGGTCGCAAGCTTGTGGGTGATCGAATATTTCCTCATAAGCGTTTCAAAGTAGTGATTACAGAAGTTGGTACCCCTATCGCTGATTATGGAACGAGGAGTACCAAATCGCGCAAAAATGTCCCTTAAGAATTTGGTGACCACCTTGTTGTCATTGGTCTTTGTGGGTATAGCCTCAACCCACTTAGACACATAGTCAACGGCCACCAGAATGTAATCATTCTCGAATGAGTTCGGGAAGGGACCCATAAAGTCGATGCCCCACACATCGAAGATGTCGACAACAAGGAAATTTTGGAAAGGCATCATGTCACGTCGATTAATCCTGCCAAGGCGCTGCACCTATCACGTTGCTTACAAAATTTATAAGCATCCTTGAAAAGAGAAGGCCAGTAGAATCCAGATTGGAGCACCTTGGCGGTTGTTTTCTTTGCTCCAAAGTGTCCTCCACATGCCTTAGAGTGGCAGAAATGGAGCACACTTTGGAACTCAATATCTGGGACGCACCGCCTGAAAATTTGGTCAGAGCAGTATTTGAAAAGGTAGGGGTCATCCCAGTGAAAGAATCTGACATAAGATCTAAATTTGGTTTAGTCAGATTTTGACCAACCCACAGGAAGTCGCTCGGTCACAAGGTAGTTCACGATGTCAACAAACCAAGGGTTATCTTCGATCGTGAATAACTGCCATCACGAAATTTGTCATCAATTATTTGGTCATGTGGGTTGGTCATCTCTAGACGAGACAGGTGGTCTGCTACAACATTTTCACACCCTTTTTTGTCCCGAATCTCGAGATCGAATTCTTGTAACAACAAGATCCATCTCAAGAGTCGGGATTTTGCATCTTTCTTCGCCATGAGGTGTTTGATGGCTGTGTGATCAGAATAGATAATCACGTGGTAGCCAATCAAGTACGATTGAAATTTCTCCAAAGCAAATATGATTGCTAAGAATTCCTTCTCGGTCATAGTGTAGTTCAATTGGGATCATTGAGTGTTCTACTGGCATAGTAGATCACATGAGGCAATTTGTCCAATCGTTGCCCAAGCACTGCTCCCACAACAAAGTCAGATGCATCACACATTAACTCAAATGGTTCAGTCCACACCGGTGCTTTAATTATGGGAGCTGAAGTCAACTCTTTCTTCATGGTCAAAAAGGCATGGTGGCAATCCAGTGTGAACTCAAAAATGGCATTCTTAGCCAACAAGGTGGTGAGAGGTCGAGCAATTTTGCTAAAATTCCGAATGAACCACCGATAGAATCCAGCATGCCCAAAAAAGGCACGGATATCCTTCACACTACGTGGTGGTGGGAGATTAGCAATAATACCCACTTTGGCGGGATCAACCTCAATTCCCCTACTTGAGACCACTTGTTCAAGTACAATCCCTCGCTTCACCATGAAGTGACATTTCTCCCAATTGAGAGTGACATTCTTCTCATGGCATCGCTTGAGGAAAAGGCTCAAGTGACGAAGGCACTCATCAAAGGAAGCGCCAAATCTGGAAAGGTCGTCCATGAAAATCTCAAGGAAACGTTGTACCATATCGGAGAAGATGATGATCATACACCTTTGAAATGTTGCCGGCGCATTACATAACCCAAAGGGCATGCGACAATAGGCAAACGTTCCAAAGGGACAAGTAAATGTGGTTTTCTCTTGATCCTCGGGGGCGATGGGAATTTGGTTGTAACCGGAGTATCCATCAAGAAAACAGTAATACTCATGTCTGGACAACCTTTACAACACCTGATCAATGAATGACAACGGGATTTGATCTTTCCGCGTTGCCGCATTGAGCTTGCGATAATCAACGCAAACTCACCAACCAGTTTGCAGACGTGTCGGGATAAGCTCATTATGCTCATCCTCAACAACTATCATGCCTGACTTATTAGGAACCACATGGATAGGACTCACCGACGAACTACCAGAGATAGGATAGATTATGCCATGATCCAAGCACTTAAGAACCTCCTTTCGGACGGCATCTTTCAGTACAGGATTCAATCTTCATTGTGGGTCCCTGTGGGGCCTAGAATCTTCTTCCATGTGGATCCGATGTCGAACAATACTAGGGCTAATTCCCTTGATATCCTTCAAGGACCACCAGATAGCCTCTTTGTTTTCAAAGAGTACTTTTTTGAGGGCGACCTCTTAATCTTTTGCAAGATCAGAAGCAATAATGAGTGGCAAGGTCTCATTATCCCCCTAAACGGTGTAATTAAGGTTATCGGGGAGCGGTTTAAGCTTGACCAGAGGTGGGTCCTTGTCAGATTCGGAGTTACTTTCAAGTGGCTCAAGGGCCATGGGGTAAGAGGAGCAAGCACCCAGATGTGCCTCCTCATCCAGGGATTCACTGGCAGATTCCTCAAGATCCTCTTCACTCGCAACCTGGTCATTAGGCAATTCAACAATATGTCGATGTGAGTCAACATGCCTAATGACTCGTGCTCATCCGTCTCCGGGATGAAATTGGCTCCGACAGCATTGTCGAAGAGCCCGGGTTGCTTACCAAGTGTAAAGATGTTGAAATCCACTGTGAGGTTTCCAAAAGACAACCTCATTAAGCCATTGCGACAATTGATCAAAGCATTAGATGTGGCAAGAAAAGGCCTCCCAAGGATCACAGGAATTTGTCCTTGTGGGTTGGACACGGGTTCAGTATCCAATATGATGAAATCAACTAGAAATACGAACTCACCCACTTTAAGAAGGACATGCGCCACATTCCCTCGTGGAATCTTGATGGATCTGTCAGCCAACTGGAGGGTTGTCCTCGTTGGTTTAAGATCGCCTATTCCAAGGTTGACATAGACAGAGTAGGGCAGGAGGTTCACAGATGCTCCCAAATCCAATAAAGCTTGAGAGATTGTTACAATACCGATCATGCAAGAGACAGTTGGACAACCTGGGTCCTTGTATTTCACTTGCATGGGTTGTGTCAATATCGAACTCACATTGGCGGCCAAAAATGCCTTTTTGGGAACATTTGTTCTTCTCTTAACGGTGCAAAGGTCCTTAAGGAACTTGGCATACGGTGGCATTTGTTGAACAACGTCCAACAATGGGATATTCACCTTTACTTGCCTAAGTACCTCAACGATTTTGTCCCAATGCTCATCACGTTTTTTAGTCAACCAATGAGGGAATGGTGCCTTGGGGACATAACAATCACGAGGAGGAGTCTCAGAATTAGGTTCCTTGATAGACTCACGACCCTCCTCGGAAGTCTCGCCAACAAAGTTGGCTTCAGGCATTTCCACATTGTTGTCAACAACCCTTCCCAATCTCAAGGTATGGAAAACATTGGCATGTTGGGAAGGGTCACTTTCAACATTGTGTACAATCTGCCTAACATGAGCACGTTGACCCCTGGGATTTACCACAGGTTGACTCGGAAACTGACCCTTCTCGCGTTCATGGAACTGATGAGCTAACTGGCTAACTTGCATTTCCAAAGCTTTGACTGTACTTTGCATGCTCTGCATGAATGCTTGAAGGGTCGGATCACTAGAAGGGTCCTTGGGGTCAACCTGCTGGGGTAGTGGAGTCTAGGTGGAATAACCCGACGATGAGGCCTGAGCAGGTTGGTAATTAGGACTCCAAAGCTTGTTTGTGAGTTGTGCATTTTTTTTGGAGAGTTGATTTCTAGATTATGACTCGAAAATGCTACTAAGGAGGGGTTGTCCCATATAAGATAAGGTGGGGGATTTCATCACCCTTTCCTTCGCCCCAAAAACCACACTAATCAAGAGTCAAATTGTAAAATCAAGTAGACATTGGCCTTAAGGATCTCGAGCGAATTAGGAGAGTGATCTGGTCACGACCATCATTGCCTGATCGGCGTCGCCCACTTTGTCGATAGTAGGAAATATGAGATGTCCGGATCTTTGCTCACTTGCTGGGATTTGTGGTCCTCGTTGTAGGGAGGTGATGTGTGTTGAGGCTGAGTGACCTTGCAGTTAGGCGTCGTCTAGCTGTAAGAACTTATAGTGACCTTAGGTTGTTTTAGCCTTGCTTGCTTGTGTACTTCTACCAGTACCTACCCTCCGTAGCATATGGACTTCTTCCCTTCTCTCCTGAGTCATTGCCTCTCTTTTGTGTGCTCCCGTCTTCTCCTCTATACACATTCTGCTTTAGTTGTTAAAAAAATTGGTTTGTGTGTGTGTGCACCTTTGTGCATGCTTGTGTGGGCACGAGATGAGAGTGGCCGTTTGACGAGATTCCTGCCTCGATTGTCAATTTCTCGATGCCTTTCCGTTCTCGTGTTTCACATAGTCCAGGTTCCATGGCTACTCAAGACCGCGAGGAGGTGCAGTTGCTAGACTCACTTGTTCCACACGTTCTTGTTCCCATTTCTCTACGTGATCGATGCTACCCGAGTCGTACTACTTTACCTTCTTGCATCATATTACCCGAGGCAAATGGGAACTACTTTGACGTTAACCCTCAATTTATCTTCATGCTCCCTCACTTCACTTGGAAAGGTGAACCCTATATCTTTCTCAGGGAATTTGAGGAGGTCTGTGCTATGTTCAAGCCGCAACAACTTAGCATAGACTACATCCATCTTAGACTTGTCCCCTTTGCACTAAAGGATGATGCCAAGAAGCGGTTGTACAGTAACCAGGAGAATGCCTTTAGTACTTGGGATGAATTTCAATCTGAATTCGTCAAGAAGTACTTTCCAAATCATCGGACTCAAAAACTGAGGAACAAAATCAATTCGTTTTATCAACATGATACCAAATCATTTCATGCATACTTAGAGAGGTTCAAGGAGCTACTATCCTCATGCCCTCACCATGCCATCGACTTGTGAGTCCATGTGTCAAGGAGAGTTCTTAGGAAAGGATGAAAGGGAGGCATGAGATTTCCTAGAAGACCTTGCTGAGAAAACTATGCAGTGGGAGAGTGTGAGGGAAGCACCATCATCATCTAGCATAGGATCAAGGATCGCAAACGCAAACTCGACTAGATCGGGTGTCGTATTTGCTGTCGATACCACTACGGCCATGCATGCACCATCTTATCAAACTCCCCAAGCTTAAATCACCAATCAATCAGGTTTCCCAAATTCCAACAATATGGAAACCTGATTCAATTCGCTTGAGTCCTTGACTCGTGGACTCGAAAACTCAATATTTTTTTTCTAATCCACAAGTCAGATTCTCACTTCAAATATGCAAACCATCAAATCTCTAGAGCTTCAAATGGGCCAATTGGCTCAGTCTGTACATGAAAAAAAAAGACTCTGCCAAGACAGCTTGAGGCAAACCCCCGCATGTACCAACAACAACAAATGCAAAAATGAGAGCTTGGTATCTCGGGGGCGGCAAGTGTACCTTGTGGAGAAACCTGTTCACCATATCAATACCATTGTAACCTTAAGGAATGGAAAGCAGGTTGACAATCACATTTCCTTGCCACCACCACCATCTTTGCAGCCCCTCAGTGGGAATGATGGTGAAGAAGAGGTTGAGGGTGAGGGTAATCCACCAACGCCTCCTTCTCAGGCACAGCAGAAAACCTACCTACCAAAAGCTCCATATCCAAGTAGGTTAACCAAAAAGTAGAGTGACACAATGCATAAGATATTAGAGGTCTTCAAACAGGTGAAGGTTAAAATCCCCTTGTTGGATGTCATCCAGAAAATACCTCAATATGCCAAAGTGTTGAACAATCCCTGCACAACCAAGAGAAAGACCAATGTTCCTAGCTGCAAGTGTAAGCTCACTTTGGTCCAATCCCACATACACAATGTATAAGGACCCTGGGTGTCCTACTATTCCGTGTACGATTGGGGACACTAGCATGAGTAATGTATTGCTTGATTTAGGATCAACGGTCAACCTCCTCCCATTTTCTGTTTATCAACAGCTGAACTTAGGAGAATTGAAATCAACTAAGATCACCCCTCTAATTGGCAGATAGATTCATTCGTGTCCCAAAGGGGATTATCAAGGACATGCTCATCAAAGTTTAAGATTTTATATTTTTGGTAGATTTTGTCGTCCTTGACACAAACCCTGTTGTGAACACCTACTCCCAAATACCTTTTATTTTGGGTAGACCATTTCTGGCAACCTCCAATGCCTTAATTAATTGTAGAAATGGTCTCATGAAGCTCTCATTCGGTAACATGAGTGTCGAGTTTCATGTGTTCAACTCTGGTAGGCAACAGGTACCTTGGACCAACCTTTAAATCTCAACCTCATCCACCAATTAGAGAAAGCACTGCAAAATCAACAAACGCCCCTAACACCAATGCAACCCGTTGAGAATGTTTGTTTGCCCAGTGAAAACTCATGGCCTGTCTTTGCAATGCAACAGAGTGAGCTGGCATCAAACATGAATGTACAAAGGGAGTGTTTGTTAGATGATTCCATTGAGACTATAAGTGAGGGGGCACACCTCAGCATATGCCCATACCAGAAGGTGTCTCTACCCCATGTCCCACGGCCGTTGTGCCTTTTGTGCTTCATCTTGACTCCAACAAGGACCCACCTGCGAGTGAGCTTATGATTGATAATATAAAGGAGCTTGGGTGGTCTTTGCTTGATGACTTGGGGAGAATCCCCATTCTTAGTGAAAGTGGTGTGCCACATCCTTCGCATGAGCCTGAGGAACTCATTCCGATGCACCCGCCTATTGGTTGGAGGGTTTAGTTTGACAAGAACCTAAACCCTAGTGAGGCAACGCAACTCCACTCATTCATGTTGCCTACACCCAACCGATATCATGAGGGGTTCGAGCCTTTCAGCTTTGACATTTCACCCCTCATGACACCTCAAAGTACTAATGAAGTGGGACCATTTTTCCAAATCTCTGGTCCACAGGACTCGATGTTCTCATATGATGTTCCTTGACCAAATAATTATGAGAATATCTTTGTTGATGTATATATGTTGTTTAGAAAAGAAGAAAAAAACACACACAAAAGACTCCACAAGTGAGCATTGGTTGTGGCCCCAACCCTTGAGTAATTGGGCCACATTTGTTTGACGTATTTGTATATCTTCTTTAGCATCTCACAGGTTTTGATGGAATTCAAGTTTGTGTCCATCAACATAACCATAACACATTCCTTGTGCTTCACGTTGGTGAGATCTTTTTCTTTCTCATGCATAAATCCATGTAGTTTCATACTCACATTCATTGAGGACAATGCATGAAGTAAGTGTGGGGGGTGTTTTACGTTTGTATATATGTGGAGTCTAGTTTTTTCCCTTTTTTCTTTCATTTTCTTTTGTTTGTATTGTTAGGATCATGATAGTGTGTTGCATTTAATATTGATATATCTGCTTGTCATGATCTTTGGGTGACTTGTCTTCTTTTGTTGCCTAGTGCTTTAAAATTTTCACATTTCTTTCAAAATCTTCATGTGTTTGTGAAAGAAAATGTTTTGTAAGTTTGCGTGTGTTTAGCATGTGCAAAACCGTTGAGAGGCAAGGTAAAAAGAAAGCTCCCAAAATTGTCTTGAACATGTTGCATTAGGATATCTAGTATACCGGCTTTAGGTCTATCGAGTCGTTAGGATGCACCCCGGTCTTCCCTTGGGTGGCGACTAATCATAGGGTTTCAGTACTCAATCAATTAAAGAAGTCCACCCTAAATCTAGTTAGTCAATAATTCATGTATTGCTCCCGAATCAGATCTTGCTCCCCAAGAAGTTAATTTTTTTTAATATTATTGCCTCAGTTAATATAAGGAAGTTCGTTGTAGTCAATGACCCTTTAAATATTGTTGTGAGACATTAAGTGTAGGGGTTTTGGTTCCCATGTAGATAAATAAATAAATAAATAAATAAATAAATAAGTGGTGTTCTCTTTTCTCGTACGGCTCCTACCACTCGGGAAATTAGGTCTGAAGAGACTGTGTGCTTGGTGCTTTCGAGTCATTTGACTTGTGATGCACCAACCGAACTCCCATTACACGGGTGGTAGGGATTGCCCTATGTGGAGATGTGGGGAAAGGTGTACATGATAGTGTAAGTCCTCATAGGCAATGATGCACGAAACCTGACCATGGGAGAATTACACACCAACTACTAAAAAAAAGAAACAAAAAAAGAAACAAAAGAAACAAAAAGAAAAAAAAAGTTATGCAAATAAGAACCGTAATGGACTTTACACTTTGTATCACTTGAGGATGTTGAAATTGTCCATGCCTTTCACTTAAGTCCTTAATTAACTTGCACGAATGGTTTATTAGGCTAGGTATGTGGACTAATATCTATATAGAGTCGGCCCGTAAGATTACCGTGTCCAATGATAGACAAAAACGAGTCCATCGAGTCAAGTTTGTAGATTGAATAATGCATCAATGTTCGGATTTTATGCGTATATCCGCTGAAAACCCTCAAGAGACAACACTCCTCCTCTTTGGTGACATGGCGGTTTAACGGCTTGTTGCACGTGCTAAGTGCAATTGTGATTCCCCTGTTTTTCGTATGCTTTTTCCTTTCTTTCAATTTTTTCCTTTCTTTGTTTTGTTCGGGACTACCAAAAGTTAGGTGTGGAGGTATTTGATTGACATCATTTCATGCATTCATTTCTGTCTTATATCCTTTATTATTAGCCTACGCAATGCTACGTAACGAGTTTTATGTTTAAGTTTAAGGAATAGATAGGTTTGAGAAGAAGAGAGAAGGACCCGGATGTAAAACCAAAAGGACTAATGAGGAAATCAAGAAGCTTCACACCATTATGATGAGTATTTTGGCAATTAGATCCGGGACAAAACATCAACAACCCAATAGGGTTCATAAAACATCAAGAAATCAAGCCAGAAACCAACCATTGAAATACAGACTCCATCAAATCTATCTAGACCGCCAATTGGCTGTCGTAGACCGCTAATTGGCGGTCCAAATTGGTCGAAAGGTTTCATGGTTGAGTCGGGTGGTGTATTATGTTGTTTTATGTCCATTTATAGTATGCGTTTAGTCCCATACCAGGGGATTGTCCACGATTGCCTTTTTTCATGCCTATAAATAGAACTCTTCCTCTCCTTTTGTATTCACACATTTCTTGGTGGCATTATCTCTACTTGGAGTAAGCCTTGGAACAAAAACTGATGGTGGAGAAAAATGCTACTAGTAATGTGAGTCATTTAATAAAATAATTTTTCATTCTTTTGTTCTCATGTTGTCTCCTTTTTATGCATGCTTAGCTTAGTCTTGTTTCTTTGATCTTAGGCTAAATTAGTTAGAATGTCTCCTTTCTTCTTTAGTTTAATTGCTAGAATAATGTGTAGTGAGTAGATCCTTCCCCTTTGGGGGGGTGGAGATGATGTTCATATATATTGTGAAGTTTGGATGTTTGATGAATTCTTGATTGTGTAGACTTGCATGTTTTGTATGTTCATTGGGGGTATTTTAATCATGTACATGTTGGGGAATTTTGATGGGATTTTCCATAAGATTTAGACACTTTCCATGCCTATTTCTCTCATGTTTATTGACTGAAATTTCATGTTGAATATGCTACATGTTAGTTATGTGTTTGTATTTTTGTTTGCTTGCTTGATTGATTGAGGAAACTTTGTTTTCATGGGTTTTGCCATAACATTTAGACACCTCCCATGCTTACCTTTGTTCTTCACATGAGTTTATGGTTTTGGATGAGTCTTGCCATATCTTTAGATACTTCTCTTGTTGAGCCTAATCTTATGTTAATCAAGTAGTAATTGTCGATACGTTGTGTGAATGGATTGATAGGTTTTGCCACATCTTTAGACACTTCCTATGCATGAAGACACACACACATACATGCTTATCATGCATCATTCATCACTTATTTCACTTCATATGTGCACGCACTCCACCAGTTAGGGTTTCTCTTCTTGATTCCCAATCTTTCGTTGCTTTCTTTCATATTTCTTATTTACTAGTTTAGTGTAGTTAGCTTTAGCATAATCACATCATTTCTTCCTTTATTGGCCTCTTGATTTCTGACAAACCAGAGGCTACTCACCTCCCTGCGGATCGACCCGTACTTGCCACCGCTTCATTGTGGCCGTGCACTTGAGGTAATTAATAAAACATTTAAACACGGGGCAGTTCGACGTGTGTTTGCCATCCGAGCGAAGGACGTTAAGCATAAGAATGACGTCATTGACGGTAAAATGGTTGTTTCTAATCTGGTTGCAAAGACATTGTTTGATTATGGGCCTACACATTCCTTCATCTCAGAGGAGTTTGCAGTCATAGTAGATAGGACACTGGTGGAGTTCACTTTTCGGCTGGAAGTCAGTATGCCGGTGGGTGACGTTCTAGCTATGACGACGTATCTTCCGAGTGTGTCGATAATTCTGGGAGATCCGAACTTTCTGGCTGACCTCGTTGTGTTCCTATTGTTGGATTTCGATGTTATTTTTGTAATGGATTGGCTCTCTGACCACAATGCGTGTGTTCACTGTGGGGTCAGGAATGTAGTGGTGTCCAGACTAAAGGGACCTCTGATTGATCGTTTTAATAACCATAACTGCATGGAGTCGGTGAAGACGTACAAATACGAATCGAACGTCAACGAGTTGTGACTGTTGTTATGACTACCATACTCAAGTGGTACAAGAGAGGAGACTGAGGGTATCTAAACTAGTTGACAAACATGACACCAAATAAAAAACAACTAATCAAAAATGGATCATGTACGAGGTGGACAATGAATGTGAAAGTGTAGATGTGTATTCTTATGTATGTAACATTTATTGCTCATGAGATACATAACATGGAAATCCTATAATGCCACAATCCTAAGTGTGTCTCTACTGGATTAAGTACCCATCATTAAAACATACAAAACACTACCCAAGATGAGAACAAAGACAACCACATGATTACATGTTTAATGACATAAAGAACATGGAATCCATAATGACCAAAACTCAACTGTCTCCACAAGAATTAAGATGTAACATTATCATTAAAACATAGAAGACATTAATCAAGATGATGTCAACAAGAGCACATGCTCCCACATGTCATTCTTATCTCTTTACCACTCCAACCTTATCCTCACCTCATCATTCCCCATTAAGTGAGCCTACTAGCCAAACCATGTGCTAAGCATCAATTAAGACCATTAGCACATCAAAGACAAGAGTGAAGAACCTAACAAAAAGGTTATGAGAATCATGTGAAGCTCCAAGATTAACATTAAAACACACACCAATGTCACAACATTCACACTTCACATCATTATCCACTCCGAAATGGGGATGAATTACTCACAAATCATCATGTAAATAAAGAAAATAACAAAATAAAAACAACAATGAACAAGTAAAGAAAACAAGATCTCACCAAAACAATGGAATAAAATTGCATCAAATGAAAGACAAGAATATAAAGAACAAGAAACTAAAACTTGATTAAGATAGAAAGATTAAAAAAGTGTTTATCTTCTCTTACAATACACTACTAATCAAGAAATAAAACCAACTCTTCTAAACAAGAAATAAACCTAAACAAAGGAGGAGAGGAAGGAAGAAGGAAGAGGGAGGCATTACAAGTGTATTTATAGAAGATTAAAGGGTTTGGATGGAACTCGGTCCAATCAGACTGTTGTAAATCAGAACTTGATGTTGTATATTAGTCTTACCAGACAACCCGACCGACAGTCAAAATTTAGGCTAAAACGGAGCCAAAACATCTGCCAATTGCGGATTCAGTGGCTCCGATAAACTTGAAATTTCTGCAGCGGGTTAATCTTGCATTATTGCACGTGGGGCTGAGCCCTGGTCCATTGTCTTGAGCCGATTTGATTTTAATTGTTGATTTACTCCTCAAGTTATGGACTTTTGTGACACAATATATTTCTTTACACTTTGGTCCTTATGGGTGTTCACTTACTGTAGGATTTCGTGTCCCTATGTATGTATATGTTTTAAAAAAATTAATACAACATACAAGATTGATTTCATATTTTCAACAATTTTTATGTACATTACTTTGTGTTTATTCTAATGTCATGCAATCCTACATATATTAAAATAAATCACAAAGAGAGAATCATACCTAAAGGTTCTCTAAAACCTTTTGAAGATCCGGAGTCGCGTTGCCCGATGAATAGCCCGCCGATTCGCCTCCAAGTGTTCACCAAACTCTAAACAAGATTAGAGAGAAAGGAGCTAGCCAATCAATCTCTAATAAGGCTTAGAATCTACCTAGTAACCCCTCTTTGAGCTCCTAAGATTTCTATCTCCTAAACTCAAAATTAATAAGAGATTTTCGTGGTGATTAGAGGAGAGATTAATGAGAGAAAGAATTTTTGTATTAACATAAACAATTAGGAGGAGGGGTGCTTTTATAGTCTCCCAAAACATCTTTATCAAGAACAATTCCTTAGTCATGATCTCTTGCTTATTCTCTCCTAAAATTAATCTCTAATTTCCACATAAGCATCCTCTAAAATGTTTTAATTAAATCTGAAATTAATCCACCATGATCTAATTAATCTCTTAATAATTCAGGCAGAAATGACATTGTTCGGTTGACCGAGAATTTTTCTCGGTTAACCGAACCATTCGGTTTTAACACGTGTTTGGTGCACCATGAGCTAGGCGGTCGACCGAATCTGCAAGAGAAAATTTCTCTGGAAGAATTCGGACAAACCACGTCTTCTCTTCGGTCTACCGATGACTCACCAAAATTTCTCCTAGAGCATAGTCATCGGATGAACGTGTCACCTTCGGTCTACCGAAAATACCTTTTCTCGGTTGACCTTTCACACTCGGTTAACCGAACCCGATTGTCGAGGCACTCTAGACAATTTCGGTCAACCAATTGTGCTTACCCGTTCCCCATTCGGTTAACCGACCTGAAGATTCCCCGGTCGACCGAACCCTGAACGGTTCACCGTGTTTGACACCGATTTTGCCTTTGTCAAATTTTAGATTTATTTCCAACAAAATTTGATCTTTTCACTAGTGCTGAATAGGCTTTACTCGTCGCCAAATAGACGTCGGTCATTATAACCACCGACGTCTAGTGGGGAGAGGACCGAATGGACGTCGGTCCTTAGCGAGACCGACGTCTATTGTGTACTATAGACGTCGGGTGTAGTAATACAAGGTTTAGCCGACGTCTATAGGGTATAGACGTCGACCTAGACGTCAGTTTTTTGAGTACCTTGTGAAACCGACGTCTATAGGGTATAGACGTCGCCCTATAGACGACGTATATAATATAGACGTTGAGGTATAGACGTCGGCGTTATATAACATTCGACGTCTATATGTCTTAAAGAAATCGGACAGACGCATCTTCTTTCATTCATTTCAGACGAAACCCACCGAAACCCTAGCCGTCCCGCGACCGAACTCTCCTCCGCGACCGATCTCTGACCGATCCGCACCATCTCCGGCACCGCAGCGAGCTCCCAAGCTCTCCTCCACTTCTCCGGCCCTCTTCTCCTTCCTCCGTCTTCCTCTGTATTTCTCCACATGTAAGTCTTAAGTTTGTTTTTTGTTGTTTAAGTTCGTCTTCCTCCGTCCTCGGTTTTTCTCCACACAGTATTTGTAAGTTAGCCTTCATCTCGTGTCGTTTGCAGCCATCACTGCACCATCTCGTGTCGTTTACAGCCGTCAACACACCATCTCGTGTCACCGAACCACAAAGAGCTCCTCCGGCATCACATCTTTCCCCTCCTCTAGTTCGTGCTTAACCACCTGTACAAAAATCATATTGTTTGATTAGGTTCTCATGGTGTTCGGATATGTTTAGATATGTTTAGATTGTGGTGTTTAGAAATATTCTTTAACCTGTAAAAATATTTGATATGTTTAGATATGTTAAGAAAGAGTGAAGATCCCATGAAAACATACACTACTTATATAGAGATATTGGTGAAGAGTTTTATACAAAATTTATTGGTGAAAACAAAGTTTGGTTGACTAGAATGGAGTGTGATTGTGTGAATGTTTAATTCATTTGATTTGACTCATTCATTGGATTGATTTGGTTTGGATTGAGTTGGGTTGGTTGGATGATTGAAATGAGTATATATGACTTGGATTGGTTTGGTTTGCTATCTTATATTTGTAATGTAATGTTAATGTGAATGTGATGTAATGACTTGGATTGGATTGGTTTGATTTCAGGATTTGAAGAATTTTACATATCAAATTTTAAGTGGAGGTTCTGCCAAAATTTCAATAAAATTTTATTCCCAATTATTATTAATAACATGATAGTTTGTGTTTAAAATGGTTTTCTGTCAATCCAAGTAATTATTTTTTAATACTTGCTTTTAATATTTTAATTGTTTATTGCCTTAATTTTTTGAATTTTTTTAATATTATGATAATAACTCATTTCCCCCTTAAACAACTTGGCCTTTAATAACCCAAAGCAAAAGATTAGAGAATATTTGCTAAGTCATTCATCATATAGGATTTCCATGCATTGTATTTTTCTATTATTTACGATTTCTGTTGTAGATTGCTGGCGTAAGGTACGTACTATCTTTCACTCATCATACATTACAAAGCACACATTAGTTAGTAGGACTTGCATTGGAACAAGAGTGAGGTGAGTGTTTGTTTGGTGTGTTGTTTGTGAGATTAAGGTATGAAAAACACTTAGGGGGCAGTCACCTATAGGAGATGAGGTTGAGGATTTCATCACCGTTTCCTTGGCCAAGAAACCACTTAATAAAATCAATTACACGTTGGCCCCTAGGATTTTCGGACGCATTAAGCAGAGGAAACCGTTTAAGACCGTTATGGCCTGAATGTCGTTGCCCATCTAGTCTCCCTGAAATTTTAGGAACCTCCGGGTTCTTGATTTCCTATAGATTAGTGGTCCTCGATGTTTAAGACCGTTTCAGCCTGAACGTCGTTGCCGATCTAGTCTCCCTGAGATATTAGGGACCTCCGGGTTCTTGATTTCCTACAGACTGGTGGTCCTCGGTGGGACCTCGAAGTTAGGCGTCGTCTATTACTAAGGACCTATAGTGGACTTTAGGCTTGTTTTGGCCTTGAGTGCTTAGTTAGATTTCTAACCTTCCTTATTCTACGCTAGATTAAGGACTTCATCTCTTCTGCTCTGAGTCATTCTTTTCTCATCTTAATGTCTCCGAATCTTCTCATCTACGAACACATTCTTTTAAATTGAAATTTTATTTTTTTTCTGCAATAATAACTATCATTTTTGCCTCTGTTTAGATTGAAATGGATCGAGAGTGGATTGTTTCAAACAGATTGAGTGATGAGTATGAGAACGGAGTGAATATGTTCTTAGAGGTTGCCAAAAAACATTCTAAGAAAATGAAAGACAGCAACATGGCGTATTGTCCGTGCAATAAGTGTCATAATATGTCAGTGTTGATATTTCGGAAAATGAAAGATCATTTGTTTGAGAAAGGTTTCGACCCAAATTACAGACGGTGGATATGGCACGGTGAAAATGAATCATTTAGTCGTTCCAAGAATGATGGAGAAGACGTTAGTATGGAAGATCACTTAGAGGAAATGGTTCAGGATATGGCTGAAAAGTTTTCGTCCAACCCCGATTTACTTGGTAATTTGTTGACTGAAAATGAGAAGCCATTGTAAAAGAATTGTACCAAATTCACTAGATTTTCAGCGGTGTTGAAGTTGTACAATTTAAAAGCTGGAAATGGTTGGTCCGATGTGAGTTTCACATCAATGTTGAAGTTAGTGAAAGAGATGCTTCCAGATGATAATGAGTTGCCAGATAGAACTTATGATGCCAAGAAAGTGTTGTGCCCTATGGGAATGGAATATAGGAAGATACACGCATGCCCGAACGATTGTATATTGTATAGGGGTGAGTTTGAAAACTTACATTCTTGTCCCAGGTGTAATGTTTCAAGATACAAAATGAAACGTAGTGGACCAAACCACAATGAAGAGGCTGATGAGATGAAAATCAAGGGACCTCCTGCTATGATTTTGTGGTATCTTCCGATAATACCAAAGCTTAAACGTTTGTTTGCGGGTAAAGAGGATTCCAAGAACATGACATGGCATGCTGATCGTGAGAAACCAAATGATTAGTTGCTACGTCACCCTGCAGATTCACCTCAGTGGAAAAAAAATAGATATCGACTTTCCTGTGTTTGGTGAAGAATCCAGGAATGTACGACTTGGACTCTGTACTGACGGAATGAATCCTTTCAGTAGTTTGAGTAGCATTCACAGTTCTTGGCCCGTTCTGCTTGTAATTTACAATTTGCCCCCGTGGTTATGCATGAAATGCAAATATATCATGTTGTCCTTAATGATTTCTGGTCTGAAACAACCTCTAACCTATCTCCTCCTTCTCCCGTAGCTCGTTGTGATTCTTGGAAGAGAGCGAGAGTAAACTCCAGAAGGGAGTACGTCACAGACGAGTCGCAAGCGATCGGCTCGAATATAGTTAGTTGCATCACTTATATATATGTTATTAATTCAGAATCATTAATTTTATATTTTTCAAATGTTAGTAAATATTGTTTTAAACTTAGGACTCTCTGAAGTTGAGAGAATCTCAAGGCGAATTTGCTTCCGATGGTCGGAATGATATTCTACACGAGGCCTTGGGAAACGACGAACACCCCGGTCGTGTGCGAGGGGTAGGGAGTAGAGTTGGACTTCGACAATATTATGGGAAGACTCAACGGTCTACTTCATCGACTGGTCATACCAAATGTCAGCAAGAGATCACAGATTTGAAGAATACGTTGCAACTTGTTTTGGAGAGATTGGATCGTTTGCCTACTTCTCCTACCCGTCGTAAGACCGGTTCTTCCGCGGAGACTACTCCTCGAGTTCCGCCAGTGTTCCACCCTGATCGACAAGATGATTTCGTGTCTCATTCTCGAGAATTGGCCCTCGTCGACGGTCCCTCGTTTGGAAAGTTCGCGGATGGATCTAGATGTGCTTTATTTGTTGAAGACCCTGATCGAAGATTGGTGGGATACGGGAAACTTTATAACATCTGCAGACACCACTTCCCAGAGGTAGCAGAGGGAGAATTGAAGGTTGCAGTTGAGAGTTGCTTAGATCCTAGTGCTTTTGTGCCATTTCCGGAAGAAGAGATTGTTACTCTCGGCGATGCTATCGGTGGGTTCGTGCGGTGGCCTAGTTATTTAGTAGAGCTAAACGACAAACATGAGGTATAGTTTAACTTTGAAAGACTTTAAACTTCAAATTTGTTAACAATTGTATTTTAACGGTTGTATACATATCTGTAAGGTGTCAAGCCCCCGGAACAAAGGGTCAAACAATCAATCTCCGATTAACATTAATTCGCTTCCATGTAGGTGTAAAATGTTGTATCAATGTATGGTAGGTAGGGAAGCACAATCCTTAAGTACCTAGGACTTGGAGGGGGATAAAGGGTTGCCTACCGCTTTGTACGTCACCAAAGAGGATATCATGCAGTTCATGGCGATGGATTCGTTGTGTATCATGATTATTGACGTGCAAGTGAAGTAAGTGTTTTTTGTATACAATGAAAAGTATTGAATAATTTTATCAAAACTGTAATAAGTTATAATTTTTATAGTTGTAGACATCTTTACGACTCCAGAAGGTCAATCTTTCCCGAGGATCAAGTATTTGGATTTATCAGTCCATCTACATATATATACGGGAATGACGATAAATCGGGTCAACTTGGGACATTCTTTAAAGAAGACAAAAGATATTATCTGCTCCCTTATCATGAGAGGTAAACTATGTAATTCAAAGTGAAATTTTATTTTGTAATAAACTTCTAATTATATATATAACAGGGCTCATTGGATGCTTGTCGTTGTATGCCCCACGACTAATTCGGCATATTGGTTTGATCCATTGGGGTCGAATAAACCAAGGGACTCAATAAAGAAACTTCTAAATATGTAAGTTCATTTAGTCGTGAAAAAAGTAATTCGTGGATTTTTATTAGTATTATTGAATGATATTTTAACTTGTGTTACTCAGGGCAATTAAGGTTTACAGAGCTTTAGGTGGTAGGAGAACAACCACAAAAGCAGGAATAACATGACATGGAATGAGAGTACGTTCTATCCCATTTTTGTTAATTAAGTTAGGAACAAATATTTAGCGAATTCCTATGTTTGTACTACCGGAAGCAGATTGGAAATACGGAATGCGGTTACTACGTGATGAGATACATGGAGGAAATCCTCGATGTGGCAACTCAAGACGTATGCCTATCCGATGTAATGTAGATCGTTATTCAATTGTATAGTTGTGTAGTTTCAATATTTAGTTATTAATATTCAACACACTTGTAGTGATAGGATTTCCCAAAAAGTAGTGATCCCTACTCGCAACAGGAGCTCGATGAAACTCGCGACCGATGGGCTCGCTATTTCATCAAAAACATGTTGACGAACTAAGAGGTTCTCCTGCCAATAGTATTTTTTTGTAATTTAGTTAACAAGTGCACTTGTATTACAAACCTACACTTTATGCCTTAATATAATCGCCTTAATTTTAGAATGAATTAATTGCAAGTGTGTTGAATGTCAATTGTGTATGCTTTGTATGTTTGTGCATGTATGGTTGTATGTTTGTGCTTGTGCATGTATGCTTGTGTGTTTGTGCTTGTATGTAAATGTGGATGAAATTGTGAGTATTTGTAAACAAATTTATAGGTGAACGAATTTAGTGCAGTTGTATGTACACGAATATGATGACTAAAAACAATTTCGTCAGATGCTTTTTTTGTCCAGGTTTAGGAATAGACGACGACTGTTTTAATTAGCCGACGTCTAATCCTCTGAAGAAATGAATAGACGTCGGCTTTATGTGGAATCCGACGTCTATGCCTAAAGAATATACGTCGGCTTTAGTTCACCGACATCTATGCCTAAAGAATATACGTCGTTTGTTATATCACCGACGTCTATCCCTAAAGAATAGACGTCGGGTGTTGTATCAACCGACGTCTATGCGTTAATGAATATACATCGGCTTCTACGTATAGCCGACATATATTATTTAGGTATAGACGTCGGCTATACTATAGCCGACATCTATGTATAGACGACGCACACATAGACGTCAGATAGGGGAGTGCTTATATCCGACGTATATAGCCCCGTACATCCGACGTATATTCCCTTTTCTGTAGTAGTGTTTGGGGGTTTTAGCAAATTCATATCTTATGTAATATATTATCTTATGTAATATTATTACACCCCATAATATATACACCTCATATGAATTTATTATGATTCTAATTATGTTAATTCTCATGACATATTGATTTTATTCGTTCACCACATGTGTCTCATTTTCATATGAAACCCGACACATCATATGAACTTAAAAGCAAGCCTCTTGTTTCCCAGTTTTGTGGTGTGACGTATAGGAGGATCTAAGCCAAATTGACAGCGATATTAAACACTTAATATCTCAAACTATAAGCGGTATCTAGCTACACATTATAGTCACCCAATTAGCATAGATGTCTTTGTTCTACCCGAACCAAAACACGATCCATTTAGTGATGTAAGTGCACCACTTGTGTCCGTCGCTTGCCTCATCATATTAAGAATATATATAAAGTAGAAATGTGTCACATTTGTATTATATTCATTTATTGATCTCTTTAAGCTAATTATAACTATGTAACTTAACTCAAGTTACATTGTGCACATTATAATTTTGCTTTATCAAGGGGCCCACTTATATCATCACTCAATTAAGAGGGGCAATGATAATCATTTGACTAGCTATCTTTTTTAGCACATGTCATGTTCGACCAACTATTGTCTTTATCACTATACTCATTGATAGTTTTTGACAATAATCAAATTAAGCACATCTTGAGTGAAAAGATATAAGTCTCATATCTTAGGATCCAAGACACAGTAAAACATTAATGACACGAAAGACAATTCTATAATGTTTTACTTGCTAGGTCTATTCAATATATAAAAGTAATATTTTCCTCTTTTATATACTCGTGTCGTCAATTATTTTTAGAGTTACAACAATCGATGACTAACACGACAATCTTATCTCGGTGATTAATGTTCCATGTTAATTACCATGATTGTGAATAACTTTTGATTTATGTAAACCATTATCTTTTAGAGCTCTTCGGATAAGGACTAAGTGCCTCTTCCTTAACACTTCCAAAAGACGAATACCATAATCAAGGAACAAAATGTTTGCACATCCAATTCATAATAATTGACATATAAAAGTAAAACTTTTAGAACACATTCCTTTCACTTAGGTCCCTCCAGGTTTAGAGTCCAGTCCTTGGGCATTATAAACAAGTCTGGAAACCATCCAAATCAGTCAATTTTTCTTGCATTTAGGCCTTTTTTCTTTTCCTTTCTCTTCTTTATTGCCTAAACCATGAAAAACATCAAACAAGCACTCGAGTGGCACAACATTGGGGTAAAATAGCATGAATGCAATGTATGATATGCTACTAATCAAATACCCCCACACTTACCTTTTGCTTGTCCTGAGCAACACAAAGAAAGGAAAAGCATACGAAAAATAAGAAATCCTAACTCACTTTCGTAGGAATCACAGTTACACTTAGCACGTACAAAAAACCGTTCAACCTCCTTTTCGCAAAGGAGGAGTGGTGTCTCCTTAGGGTTTTCAGCGAATATACCCACAAAATGCGAACGTTAATGCATTATTCAACCTAGCAACACGACTCGATTGACCTACTTTTGTCGATCATTGGACATGATAATTTTATAGGTTGACTCTGTATATGTATCCAATCGACAGACCTAGCCTAGTGATCCATTCATGCAAGTTAATTAAGGACTTAAGTGAAAGACATGACAACCTCAACATCCTCAAGTGATACAAAATGTAAAGTCCTTTAATGTTCTTATTTGTATTATCATTTTTTTCTTCTTGTTTTAAACTACGAAAAACTAGGTTTCGTGCATCATTATCTGTGAGGACTTACACTATTACGTAAACTCTTCTCCCAAATCTCTAACTAGGGCGATCCGTACCACCCGTATAACAGGAGTTTGGACCGTGTATCCCAAGTCAGACGACTCGAAAGCACTAGGTACTACGTCCCCTCGGACCTAATTTCCCGTGTGATAGGAGTCGTGCGAGAAGGGAGAATACCCCACTAAACTATTTCTTATCTACATACGAACCAAAACCCTACACTTATGGTTTAACAATAGGAGTTCAAGGGTCCCTAACTACGACAACCTTCCTTACACTAACATACACGAATTGTTCGACTCACTAGGTTCAGGGTGGACTTCTTTATCCTTTGGACTACTCAAACCTTATGATTACTCGACCCCCGAGAGAAAACCGAGGTGCATCCTTACGACTAGATAAGACGTAAAGTCAGTGTACTAGATATCCTAATGCATTATGATCAAGTCAATTATGGGAGCTTCCTTTTTACTTCGCCTCTCAACAGTTTTGCATATGCTAGATACACGCAAAACCCACAAAATATTTTCTTTCGCAAAAACATGAATATTTTGAAAGAAATTGAAATTTTAAAGCATTAGGCAAGCAAAAGAAGACAAGTCAACCAGGTATAGCAACATATATTAATGTAAAATTCAGCACACTACCATGATCCTAGCAATACAAACAAAAAAACTCGACCATGTACATATGTAAAGTACCCCCGACAAACTTACTTCATGCGTTGTCGTCAAGGAATTTGAGTATGATACTACATCGATTTATGCATGAACAAAAAAAATCTCACCAACATGAAACGCTAATGGGAGTTTATGGTTATGTTGATGGACGTAAACCCAAATTCCCAAAACCTATGAGATACTTAAGAATGGAATGCAAATATGTTAACAAATGGGGTTCAAATTCTTAAGGAGTGGGAGCCACAACAACCAATTTTTTTTTAGTATAACTATATTAAAAAAGAAGCTCTCATTATCCTTTATTAATGGACAATGAAAGGGAACTTCATAGTGGATCAATGTACCAATGGGAACATGACACCACATGGGGCCAAAATACTCATGTGTGGCCCCCCTCACAAAATGCACCAGATATCGGGATAGGTTCATGAATTGGACACAAATGCGTATGATTCAAAGGATCAAACTGAGAGAGTTCAAACCTCTCAAGAGTTTGTCAACAATTGATCAATGGAAGAAGAGTTTCCCCGTTGCGGTATTAAAATATGGATCATCAATCCAAACTCTCCAACCAATAGGCTGGTGTCTCGGAACGAGGTCAAGAACCTCGTTATGCCGGCCCAACACACCAAGCAAACTGAAGGTGGGTCTTTTATCCAAGATATCCTCTAAAGACATCCCAATACCCCCATGAATTCTTACAAAAATAGGGGTATTAAGGAGGTGCTGGTCCACCACAGGTGACTCCTTAGGAGGCACAACAATAAGATCGTGTGGCTCAAGGGCCACTGGACAAAAAGATAAGGCACAATCTTGTGCCGACTTATAATGAAACTGGTCCATGCTATTCTCAATTTGGATCGAATCCCCCACGATGTGATCGTGAATTGAAACCCCAAGTTCCTCAGACTGACTAGGAGTTTGACTTTGAAGATTGTGCTTTGAATTTGTGGATGAGGTGGTGGTTCGATATCAAGAAGATAAATCCTCATGTTGATAAGAAATGTCACCCTTCTCATGTTACTTAATTGTTGTATCATCTGAGTTACTTGCATTTCCATAGCTTGCAAGGAATTCAAGTTGGACTTCAATTATTTTTGAGTGGTTTTCGCGAAGATTTGAATGGTTTGTTCTAAGGAATCAAGCTTGGGGTCAACTGTGAGGCTCAAGTTAGAATTTGGGAAAATTTTGGTTTAGGTGTTCATAGGCTGAGAATGAGTCCAATGGTTGGTAGTCGCGTGTGAGTAGAATTCTGAGTATTTGGGAAGAGGATACTGACGTTTATATCCTTCAAAAAAGACTTGGTGTCGCCTTCACCTAATAACCGACGTCTATACCACAGAATAGACGTCGAGTTAACCTAATAACCGATGTCTATACCCTTCCCAAATTAAAAGAAAATGTTAAATGCAATCAATATCATCATCCCACACAACACAGTAATTTTGCACTAATGTCATTCACAATCAATCATCCTACACAATCATACACAAATTCTACTAATTTCATTCACCCACATTTATATTTCACAAACTCATATACACAATCACTCATAAAGAAATATGATCATATTAAAATAAAAATTGTAGTCAAATAATATTAACATGTTGGTAATACAAAAAATGTGGTCATTAAAATTGCAGTCATGACATTAGAACCTGCTAGTTCAATAACATGTTGCTAATAAAGTAGTGACCCAATCACTCACAAGTATCATTGAGCTCGTGTAGTGAATAGGGATCACTATTCTTTTGGAAGTCCTATGAAAATACAATTACACAATATAAATATGTAAATAATGAAACTATATTTGTACCACGGAAATGATCTATATTACCTGAAATAGCCCTATGTTTTCAGGTGCAAAGTCAATGATGTCCTGCATGTATCTCATAACCTAGTACCCACATTCGGTATTTCCAGTCTGCTTGCAGTACTACAAAGATATAAATTTGCTAAATATATTTTCAAGTACTTAATAAAATTAACAAAAAAGGGAGAAACTTACTCCCAATGCATGCCAGGTTACGCCCGTATTTTTGGTAGTCCTTGTTCCACCCAACATTTTAGTAAAACTTCATTGTGTTGAGTAGCACAAGTTATTTAATATGAAGTCAATAATACAAATAAAAATATACGAATTACAAATATGATGATTAAAATGATCTTACGGTGAAACAAGTTTCTTTATGGATGTTGTTGGTGTAGTCAACCCAAAACCGATCAAACCAATATGCAAAATTAGCTTCGAGGCATATAACGGCAAGCATCCAATGATCTCTGATTATATATATAATAAGAAGTTTATTAAGAAATCAAATTAACAAAGTTACCTCTCATGATAAGGGGCCATATAATATTTTTTGTCGTGTTCTATCATAATTTCTACAAGCTCATCTGATTTATCGTCATTCCTATATATAAAAGTAGATGGACACATAAATTCAAATACTTTATCATAGGGAAAGACTATCCTTCGGGCGTCATAAAGGTGTCTACTAGAGTAAAAATTACATTCTGTTATAATTACGATAAAATTATTCACGTTTCATCTCATACACAAGAAAATACTTACTTCACTTGCACATCAATAATTGATATGCACAATTGATCCATCGCCAAGACTTGCATAACATCGATCCTCTATGGCGACATATAAATATGACGCCAAACGTTTAACCTCCTCCTCCAAATGGCATGTTGTTAAGGATTGTGATTCCCTAAGTAGCATTAATTGATACAACATTTTGCAGCTATTTGGTAGCAAATTAATGTTGATCGGAGGTTGTTCGTTTGATCCTTTGCTCCGGGGGCTTGAAACCTTACCGATATATATAAAAACATTAGAAATACAATTATTAACAAAATGGTAATTTATTTATTTTTCAAAATTAAAAGATACCACATGGTGTGTCATGGACCTTGACGAAGCCACCTCAGGAACCCACCGCATGCGTCACCTAAGGTAACAACCTTCTTTTCGGGAATTAGTACCAGAACATAAGCATCTAAACAATTCCCACGGAAACCTTCACGATTCCCTTTTCCACATCTTTGAAGTTGTGTTTAGAGATGTTATAAACTGTTCCGTGTGCCACCAATCTTCTCTCAGGCTCTTCAACATATAGATGACATCTACTGCCATCCTCAAAGTTATCAAGCAAGGGCCCACCTACTATGGCGAAATCTCGACAATGAGCCGCAAAATTAGATGGTCGGACGGAGTTCAGCCATGGGTGCACCGGAGGAGTGGTCAACGAGGAAGAAGCGGTCCTACGACAGGTTGGAGAAGTAGGCAAATCATAATTCAATCTCTCCATAACATATTGCAATTTATTTTGCAATTCTAAGATATTCTACCCACATTTTGTATGAATTGTCGACAAACTTGGGCAATTCGTAAAGGACCAGGATGCTCATCATTTCCCAAGGCCTTGCGTAGAATGTCATTCCGACCATCTGAAACAAAATCTCCTTAGGATTCTCTCAACTTCAGAGAGTCCTAAAGTTGTAAAAAATATTGTTACAAACAATTGAAAATATATATTTTTAGAATGTTATTTAATGACATACCAATGATACAACTTACTATCTTCGAGATGACCACTTGCGACTCGTCTGTGATGTACACCCCTTTGGAGTTTATTGTCGCTCTCTCTCAAGAATCACATCGAGCTATGGTGGAAGGAGGAGACAAGTTGCTTGCTTGCTCCTCACTCATACCGGAGTCAATTGCTTCTTGTTTCTTCAGGGTAACTTTTTCGGCCATCATTTGTTCTTCTAATTTTCGGTATCCGGGTCAAGACATACGATGAAGATACTTGTTAGAAGATAAGTGTTCTTGGTTTGTTGCTCGGAGGGTACAACAAATTTTATTAGATTATCATCTAAAGCAATAACTTAATAAGTTCATATTCTAAATTAAACTCCATTACATGAAATTTTGGGTTTCTCTTGTTTTTTTGAATTGAGCCCATGTACTCGGAGTGATGAAGTTATAGTAATCGCACGTATTTCTGTCCTAATACTCCTCGAATATCAACTTGTTTATTAACTTTGTCTTGAAGTCCGTCCAATGGACCGCAACGTATTTCATCCACTTTTTCATCAAAGTGGCAGTGGATGGGAACTCAAAACTTGCCTATAACACCTTAACATTTTTTTCTATAAATTAAAAGTTTGATAAAAACTAAAGAACATTATAATGGAGTCATCACCTGCACATCATCCCAAATGGTGTATTTGAGCTTCTAATCAACTTTGGTCCAACTCGACAAACATATGTCAACTTTGGACCTCGCTACGCTCCCCAAATAAGTAGACTACTGATTAGACATCATGCCTATTGGCTCAAGATGACTATCAAACTAGATCAAAATTTTACCATCTCTATTCCAAAAATTGACATTTGCTCATTTGTACGATTTTCTAAATTCACATTCAACATTCAATACACGTTCATATACCTTTTCAACTTTGATTTTAACTAGTGGATTCTGAAACTTTTGTTTTCCATTAAATTCCTTCTTCAACATACGATAAGGATGTGAGTTTGGCAAAAATCTGTGATGACCATTATAGATTGTCTTACAACCATTAAGAAGTTGCAAGGAGCATGCATTCTCTTCATAAATTGGACAAGCTTTATGATGTTTGATAGAATATCCAAGTAGATTACCATAAGCGGGAAAGTCATTAATCGTGCAATAAATCATTGCCCGCATTACAATGACTACTGACCATAAGTATAAAAAACTGGCTCTCCATTATCCCACAATCTGTTTAGGTCACCAATTAAGGGTTTTAAATACACATTTATGTCGTTTCCAGGTTGCTTTCGACTACAAATCATTAAGGACAACATAATATATCTGTGTTTCATGCATAGCCACGGTGGCAGATTGTAAATTACAAGCAGAACATGCCAAGAACTGTGAATGCTACTCATACTACCGAAAGGATTCATTCTGTTAGTAGAAAATCCAAGTCATAGATTCCTGGATTCTTCACCAAACAAAGGAAAGTCGTCATCTACTTTTTTTGACTGAGGTGAATCTGCAGGATGACGTAGCAACTGATCATTTGGTTTCTCAAGATCAGCATGCCATGTCAAGTTTTTGGAATCCTCTTAAAGCGCAAACAAACGTTTAAGCCTTGGTATTATCAGAAGATACCACAAAACTTTAGCAGGAGGTCCGTTGATTTTCAAATCATCACCATCTACATTGTGTTTCGGTCCACTGCATTTTATTTTGTATCTTGAATCATTACACCTTGGCAAGAATGTAAGTTTTCAAACTCACCCCTGTACAATATACAATCGTTCGGACAAGCATGTATCTTCCTATATTCCATTACAATAGGACACAATACTTTCTTAGCATCATAAGTTCTATTCGACAATTCATTATCATCTTGAAGCATCTCTTTCAATAGCTTCAACGGTGATGTGAAACTGACATCGGTCCAACCATTTCCTGCTTCTAAATTGTACAATTTCAACACTGCTAACAATCTAGTAAATTTGGTGCAACCCTTATACAACGACTTCTCATTGTCACTCAACAAACTACTATGTAATCGGGCCTGGCGGAAAAGTTTTCCGCTATATCCTGAACCATGTCCTCTAACTGATCTCCCACACTTACATTGTCCCAGTCATTCTTGGAACAACTAAATGATTTATTTTTACCATGTCATATCCACTGTCTGTATCCTGTGTCAAAACCTTTCTCAAACAAATGATCTTTTATTTTTTGAAAAGTCTACACTGACATATTATGACACTTACTACATGGACAATACGTCATGTCTTTGTCATTCCTATTCTTTGAATGATTTTTGGCAAACTCTAAGAACATATTCACTTAGTTCTCATACTCATCCCTCAATCAGTTTGAAAGAATCAAATCTCGATCCATTAAAATCTAAACATTAAGAGAAATCATAGTTATTATTGAAGTTAAGAAATAAAATGTCAATCTAAAAGAAGGTGTTCGTAGATAAAAAGATTTGCAGAAATGAAGATGAGAAAAGAATGACTCAGGAGAGAGGAGATGAAGTCCTTATAGCGTTGGAATAAGGTTAGAAACCTAACTAAGCAATCAAGGCAAAATCAAGCATAAAGTCCACTATAGGTCTATAGCACTAGACGACGCCTAACTTCGAAGTCCCACCGAGGACCACTAGTCTGTAGGAAATCAAGAACCCAGAGGTTCCTAAAATCTAAGGAAGACTAGATGAGCAAGGATGTTTAGGCCATCACGGTGTTCAATGGTTTCCTCCCCTTAATGCGTTCATAAATCCTAGGGGCCAATGTCTAAATTTATTTTATCAAGGTTTTTTTATGTGGGTTTGGGTACAAGGAATGGGTGATGAAATCTCCCACCTCATCTCCTAAAGATGACTGCCCCTAGGTGTTTTTCACACCTTAAGCTAACAAACAACGCACCAAATAATCACTCACTCTCTTGTTTCAATGCAATCCTACTAACTAATGCGTGGTTTTCTAGTGAATGATGAGTGAAAGAAATTATGTACCTTACACTAGCAATCTATGATAGAAATTGTAAAAGAAAAAAATAAATACGATGATTACATGCATGGAATGTCCTATGTGATGAATGCCTTAGCCAATATTGTCTAATCTTTTGTTATACGTTATTAAACGCCAAGTTGCTTAAGGATCGATAAGTTACTATCAACTACAACATAAATAAACATTTAACTAAAAAAATAAGTTTTACAAATAAAACATTATAACATTTCAGGATTCCCAAAAAAATGAAAAATTAAATTTCAGCATTCACATACGAAATTTTGAAAATATTCATGTTAAACTAAAATGTGGACTACATCTGTAATGACCCTAACCATGTTTAGGGTTTAATGAAGGTTAGGTGTGCTAATTGGAGGGTTTGCATGGGAAGTTGAAGTGGAATAGGAGAGGGCTGTTGGTGATGGGTTGGGTGACGTGAACAGTGGTGTTACGGTGTAGGATGATGGTTGGCTTGGTTGGGTTTAAGAGAAACGGGATCCATTCTTCTCTTCCTTTTCGTCTCTTTAAACCTTTCTGCTCTTCCACCCATCTCTTACTCTTCCTCAGTGGCTGATGCGTGGTGGTGAAGGTGCGTGAGGCGAGCGTGTTGGGTGTTGGGGAAGGTGCGAGGAGGTGCGTGGTGTGGACCGGAGTTGGTTGCGGAGCTCCTGCGTTCATCGTCGTTCTCCCAAAAAGGTATGCCAAGTTCTTGCATTAGAGGCCTATAGTGATCACCCACGTTAGGGTGATGTTTTGGTAGGTCGCGGGAGGTCAGAGACCTCGCCGGCGACGAGTTTCGGCGTCAAAACCTCGGCTGGCGCGAGGTTGAAGACGTCTGTCGGTCGACCGGGTCCCTTGGATGGTCGACCGAACGTAGTGTTATTTGCCTGTCTGTCGTGTTTCGGTCGACCAGTTCCCTTGTTCGGTCAAAGCTATATACATCAACCAAGATATATACATCAACCAAGATATATACATCAACCAAGATATTCTCATAATCATTTAGTCAAGGAACATCAAATGAGAACATCAAGTCAGGAGGACCAGAGACTTGCCGAGATGGGCAAACTCCACTGGTACTCTGAAGTGTCATGAGGGGTGAAAGGTCAAAGCTGAAAGGCTCGAACCCCTCATGATATTGGTCGGGTGTGGGCAACAAAGAATGAAGTTGTGTTGCCTCACTAGGTTTTAATTGCTCATCGAAGAAAACCCTCCAACCAATAGGCGGGTGCATCGGAATGAGTTCCTCAAGCTCATTCGATGGATGCAGCAGACCTGCATCACTAAGAATGTGGCTTCTCCCCAAGTCATCCAACAAGGACCTCCCACCATCATTTAGATCATCAAGCATAAGCTCGGTCATAGGTGGGTCCTTGTTGGAGTCAATATGAAGCCCAAATGGCTCAATGGCCATGAGACATGAGGTAGAGACACCTTCTGGTATAGGCATATGATGAGGTGTCTCACTCTCACTAGTACTCTCAACTGAATCATGCAACGAACACTCCCTTTGGACATTCATGTTCGAGGCCAGCTCACTCTGTTGCATTGCGAAGGCAGGCAATGAGTTTTCGCTGGGCCCACGAACATTCTCAATGGGTTGCATTGGGGTTAGGGGTGTTCGTTGATTTTGTGGTGCTTTCTCCAATTGGCGGATGAGATTTAGATTTAAAGGTTCATCCATGGGTTCCTGTTGCCTACCAGAGTTGAACACATGAAACTCGGCACTCATGTTACCGAATGAGAGCTTCATGAGACCATTTCTACAATTAATCAAGGCATTGGAGGTTGCCAGAAATGGTCTACCCAAAATCAAAGGTATTTGAGAGTGGGTGTTCGCAACAGGATTGGTATCGAGGACAACAAAATCGACTGGAAATATAAAATCTCCAACTTTGATAAGCACATCCTCGATAATCCCCATGGGAATACGAATGGATCTATCCACCAATTGGAGGGTGATCTTAGTTGGTTTCAATTCTCCCAAGTTCAACTGTTGATAAACAGAGAATGGGAGGAGGTTGACCGCTGATCCTAAATCAAGCAAAACATTGCTCAGTCTAGTGTCCCCTATCGTACACTGAATAGTAGGACACCCAGGGTCCTTGTATTTTGTGTAGGTGGGATTGGACAAAAGTGAGCTGATATTTGCAGCCAAGAATGCTTTCTTAGGAACATTGGTCTTCCTCTTGGTTGTGCAGAGATCCTTCAACACTTTGGCATATTGAGGTATTTGTTGGATGACATCCAACAAGGGGATGTTAACCTTTACTTGCTTAAACACCTCTACTATCTTGTCCATGTTGTCACTCTGCTTTTTGTTTAACCTACAGGGATAGGGAGCCTTTGGCAGGTAGGTTTTCTGCTGTGCCTGAGAAGAAAGCTTTTGTGTATTACCCTCACCCTCAGCTTCTTCTTCACCACCATTCCCACTGGGGGGCTGCATAGATGGTGGTTGTTGTGGCAAGGAAATGTGATTGTCAACCTGTTTTCCATTCCTTAAGGTCACAATGGAATTGACATGGTGAACAGGTTCCTCCACATGGTTCACTTGCCTCCCCCGAGGTACCACATTCTCATTTTGCATTTGTTGTTGTTGGTCCATGCGGGGGTTAGCCTCAGGCTGGCTAGGAAAAGACCCTCTCTCTCTTTCATGTACAAACTGAGCCAATTGGCCCATCTGAAGCTCTAGAGATTTGATGGTCTGCTGATTTGAAGTGAGAACTTGACTCGTGGTTGACATAAAATTTTTCATTGAGTTTTCAAGTCCACGAGTCAAGGTCTCAAGCGAATTGAATCGGGTTTCCATATTATTGGAATTTGGGAAACCCGATTGATTGGTGGTTTGCGCTTGGGGTGGCTGATAGGAATGCGCATGCATGGGAGGTTGGTGTGATTGGTAAGGTGGTCTCGAGGAGTTTTGAGGACCACCCGGGGCATTAGTTTGGTTCCATGAAAAATTGGGGTGGTTCCTCCATCCAGGATTATAAGATGATGAGTATGGGTCATTCCTGGCTCTATCATAGACGGCGTTGACACGCTCCATCTCAGGAGGAATGGACTCACACTCGCTTTCTACATGACCTACCCTACCACATGAATGACAGGGAACTGGACCAGATGTAGACATGTGAGGTGCACTTTGTTGGTTTTGGAGCTCAATCGAGTCCATACGGCGCATTAAGGCCGCCATGCGTGCCTCGGTGGCCGTACTGGTATCGATAGCAAATGCCGAACCCGATCTAGTTGAGTTTGCATTCGCGATCCTCGCTCCTATACTAGATGATGCAGGTGGTTCCCTCACACTCTCCCACTGCATGGTTTTCTCAGCGAGGTCTTCTAGGAAGGCCCATGCCTCCCTTTCATCCTTTCCCAAGAACTCTCCTTGACACATGGACTCAAGGAGCGTTCTGGACGGGATGTGAAGACCGTCATACACAATCTGACAAAGATGCCACAACTCAATGCCATGGTGAGGGCACGAGGATACACAATCTGAGAGTGCCGAGTTCTATATTAGAAACAGTTCTCCTGGTGCTCAGATCGTGCATGAGACGATTGAAGCGCCAGGAGAACAGTTACTTAAATAGAACTCGACACTAAGAGTGTCGCGTTCTAAAGGAAGAACTCGGTGTTCCTCAGTGTCATCGTCTTGAACGCTATGCATCTCTTTCAACGACCACGAAAGACGTCTAGAAAAGCCCAGATGAAAATCCAGCGGGATCCGAACCATATAGACCGCCAATTGGCGGTCCAAGACCGTTGATTAACGGTCTGTTTTGTGCCGAATCCGCTAAGATTTTGGTGGGACGCGTATTTGTGTGTATTTAGTCTATTTATGGTATTTGTTTGGTTCCATATCGGGGGATTGTCCCGGATTACCTTTTTCTATTGCTATAAATCGAACTCTTCACCTTCTATTGTAATCACCCATTCTTGGTGGCATTCTCTCTACTTGGACTAAGCTTGAAGGAAAACTCAAGGTGGAGAAGAAGAGTGCTACCTTCAATGTGAGTCATTTTAATAAAATATTTTTTCTTAGTTTCTTTTAATCATGTCTTCTAATTCTTGTATGCTTCTTTAGTTTTATGTCCTTTTAGTTTCTTTAATATTTCTTGCTTGCGTAGTTTAGTTTCATTTCAGTAGAATGTTTCATTTTAATGTAGGTTGTAGTGTAATGATTAGTGAGTAGTTCCATCCCCATTTGGGGGTGGAGAAATATGTGATATGATTATGTGATGTAGTAGGTGTGTGTTATCTTAATCCTTTGAGCCTTATATGATTTCCATAACCATGTAATGGGATTTCACTCTTGTCTTTGATATGCTAATGCTCTTGAATGAAGCTTAGGATATGCTTAGACTAGTGGACCTATTTTATGGGGGATGATGAGTTGAGGATAAGGATGGAATTAATATTGGAAACATGACTTGTAGTTGCATGTACTCTTGTTGCCTTTACCTTGGTTAGTGCCTTGTATGTTTTAATGATAATGTACTATTTTATTTCATGTGGAGGCATGGTAGGGTTTAGTCTTTATACATGAGTTCATTTAGCTTCATTCCAATTATTGTCTTGTATGTTTTAATGATATTGTGTTATCTTATTTCATGTGGAGGCAAAGTTGGATGTAGTTTTATGTTTTCATGCACTACATGTTTTGATGAGCTTAATTGAACACACATACACATATCTTTGTATTCACACTCTTTTCTCTACCCCCTATGGGGTTTAGTTTTATTGCTTATCTTCCATTTCCTTTTTGCATTGTAGTGTAGTTTGACCATAACTCCTTTCTCTCCTTTCTTTCCCATTCGCCTTCGCACAAACTAAAGTCGACACACCTCCCTGTGGATCGACCTATATTTGCCACCGCTTCAACACGGCCGTGCATTTGTGGTTAATTAAAACATATCAGAACCCTAGCCGCAAACCCGACCCTCTCCGTGATTGATCTCCGACCAAGCTTCTGGCACGGCAGTGAAGTCCCAACCCATCCTCCGGTCCTCCTTCATCTCAACTCTCAACCGCGTTCTCTCTGCCGCCACTACAATGAGAACACTTCTTCTTATAGTAACACTTCTTCTTCTTCTTGGACTTTGTTTTTTTGAACAATGTTGGTTGGTTTTGCAGTTTCGAGGGTTTCGAAATAGCAGGGGAGACTGGGGATGGATTTGGAGTTGAAATTTGTTGTCCTATTGGATTTGGAGTTGGGATTTTATAGATTTTAAAGACTTCTTTTGATTTAATTTCCTACAGATTGTCATCTAGTTGATCTTTTTTTGGGAGTGGATATTTGGATTTTGTGTTTATAATGTTTGTAGATCTATTTTGAGAAATTTGTTGTAAATTTTTAGTGGATATTGGGTCGTGTAAAATTGATTTGGGAGTTGAAATTTGTTGTAAATTGGATATGGAATCAATTTCTTTTGACAAATCAAACTTTCTCAATGATTTGTGATTCGATTTCCAACTTATTTTAGTCATGTATACATTGCTGAAGTTCCCTGTTTTAGTCATGTTTAACTTAAATAACCCTTTACACATACTCCACAAGTTTGCATCCTAATTTTAAAAGGCGTCCAAGTTATAATTTATTTATGGGTTTGCATAAAAAGTGTCAAAATTAGAATAAATCTTTAGTATAGTGAGCTCATACATTTATTTGTGTTTATTTATGTTTTGTTTAGTTAAATGTTTATTTATGATGAAAAAAACTTTTTTGTTTAGTTAAATGTTTAGTTTCTAATAACTCATTACCCCTTAAGAAACTTGGCCTTTAATAACCTAAAGCAAAAGATTAGTCAATATTGCTAAGTCATTCATCATATAGGATTTCCATTAATCGTATTTATTATTTATTTTACGATTTTTCTCGTAGATTGCTGGCATAAGGTATGTAATCTCTTTCACTCGTCATTCATTAGAAAACACGCATTAGTTAGCAGGACATACATTGGAACAAGAGTGACGTGAGTGTTTGTTTGTGGTTTTGTTTGTTAGATTAAGGTATGAAACACACTTAGGGGGCAACCACCTATAGGAGATGAGGTGGGGGATTTCATCTCCCTTTCCTTGGCCCAAAAACCACTTAGTAAAAGTGTCTTAATATAATCAATTAAACGTTGGCCACTAGGATTTCCGGACGAATTAAGGAGAGGAAACCGTTTAAGATCGTTATGGCCTGAACGTCGTTGCCCATCTAGTCTACCTGCGATTTTAGGAACCTCCGGGCTCTTGATTTCCTACAGACTAGTGGTCCTCGATTTTTAAAACTATTTCGACCTGAATGTCGTTGCCCATCTAGTCTCCATAAGATTTTAGGGACCTCCGGGTTCTTGATTTCCTTCAGACTAGTCATCGGTGGGATTTCGAAGTTAGGCGTCGTCTAGTACTAAGGACCTATAGGACTTTAGGCTTGCTTTGGACTTGATTGCTTAGTTAGCTTTCTAACCTTCCTTATTCCCACGCTAGATTAAGGACTTTATCTCCTCTCCTCTGAGTCATTCTTTTCTCATATTAATGTCTCCGAATATTCTCCTCTACGAACACATTCTTTTAAATTGAAATTTTATTTATTTCCTTCAATAATAACTATTATTTTTGTTAACGTTTAGATTGAAGTGGACCGAGAGTGGACTCTTTCAAACTGATTGAGTGATGAGTATGAGAACGGAGTGAATATGTTCTTAGAGGTTCCCAAAAAAATTAAAAAAATGAATGACAGCGACATGGCGTATTGTCCGTGCAATAAGTGTCATAATATGTCAGTGCTGACTTTTTGTAAAATAAAAGCTCATTTGTTTGAGAAAGGTTTCGACCTAAGTTAAAGACGGTGGATATGGCATGGCGAAAATGAATCATTTAGTTGTTCCAAGAATGACATAGACAATGTTAGTTTGGAAGATCACTTAGAGCAAATGGTTCAGGATATGGCTGAAAAGTTTGCGTCCAACCTCGATTTACTTTGTAGTTTATTGAGTGACAATGAGAAGTCGTTGTATAAGAGTTGTACCAAATTCAGTAGATTGTCAGCGGTGTTGAAGTTGTACAATTTAAAAGCAGGAAATGGTTGGACCGATGTCAGTTTCACATCATTGTTGAAGCTATTTAAAGAGATGCTTCCAGATGATAATGAGTTGTCAGATATAACTTATGATGCTAAAAAAATGTTGTGTCCTATGGGAATGAAATATTGGAAGATAAATGCACACCCGAATGATTGTATATTGTATAGGGGTGAGTTTTAAAACTTACATTACTGTCCCAGGTATAATGTTTCACAATACAAAATGAAACGCAGTGGACCGAACAACAATGTAGAGGCTGATGAGATGAAAATCGAAGGACATCCTCCTAATATTTTGTGGTATCTTCTGATAATACCAAGGCATAAAACATTTGTTTGCGGGTAAGGAGGATTCCAAGAACATGACATGACATGCTGATCGTGAGAAACCAAATGATCAGTTGCTACGTCATCCTGCAAATTCACCTCAGGGGAAAAAAGTAGATTTTGACTTTCCTTTGTTTGGTGAAGAATCTTAGAATGTACGACTTGGAATTTGTATGGACGGAATGAATCCTTTCGGTAGTTTGAGTAACATTCACAGTTCTTGGCATGTTCTGCTTGTAATTTACAATATGCATGAAACACAAATATATTATGTTGTCCTTAATGATTTCTTGTCCGAAACAACTTGGAAATGACATCGATGTGTATTTAAGACCTTTAATTGATGAGCTAAAGAGATTGTGGGATGACGAAGAGTCAATTTTTGATTCTTATCGTCAGGAGTGGTTTGTAATACGGGCAATGATATTATGCACGATTATTGACTTTCCCGCTTATGGTAATCTGTCTGGATATTCAGTCAAAGGTGGTAATGCTTGTCCAATTTGGGAAGAGAATACATGCACTTTGCAACTAGTTAATGGTTCTAAGACAGTCTATCTTGGTCAGCGGAGATTTCTGCCAAACTCCCACCCTTATCGTAGGTTGAAAAAGGCATTTAACAGTAAACAGGAGTTTCAGAATCCGACAGTTGAAATAGCATGGAAAAGGTGTATCAACGTGTAATGAACATTGAATTTGAATTTTGAAAACCGTACAAAGAAGTAAATGAATAAAGTCTTTGAAAAAAAGATCCATATTTTTTGATCTCCCTTACTGGAAAACTTTAGAAGTTAGACAAT
Organism: Triglochin maritima; assembly: GCA_963682175.1. Lineage (NCBI taxonomy): Eukaryota > Viridiplantae > Streptophyta > Magnoliopsida > Alismatales > Juncaginaceae > Triglochin > Triglochin maritima. Next base: position 24,203,883 of record OY821774.1, on the reverse strand, counting down.
GTATTGATGTCATGCACATAGAGAAAAACGTTTATGATAGTCTTGTTGGTACTTTTTTGAGCATACCTGGTAAAACAAAAGATGGATATAATGTAAGACTTGATCTTGTTTACCTTGGTGTACGAGCAATGTTGGCACCAGAGAAGAAAGGAGACCGGAATTACTTACCTCCAGCTAGTTATACATTGCGTAGAAAGGAGAAAAGAATTCTCTGTCAGTGTTTGCACGATATAAGGGTTCCATAAGGTTATTCTTCAAATATCAGTAGTCTTGTTGTTATGAAGGATTTGAAACTTGTGGAGATGAAGTCTCACGATTGTCACACTTTAATGCAGGAGTTGTTACCTTAATAGCAGAGTCTTTGCATGTGTCTAGTTCTAAAGACAAGAATCATGTATACGCCGACATGTCCTATTACGGTGTAATTGAAGAAATATGCGAGCTGGACTTGGTTAATTTCAAAGTACCTGTATTTAGATGTAAGTCGGCTGATAATAAAAGTGGAGTTCGAGTGGATCACTATGGGTTCACTTTAGTTGATTTTTCAAAAGAAGGGTATAAAGGAGAACCTTTTATTCTTGCTTCCCAAGCGAAACAAGTCTTCTATGTGGTTGATTCATGTGACAAGAAATGGGCAGTAATTTTGGAAGGAAAGAAAAAAATTGTATCAGATGATAGTCTGATCGAGTATGAAGAGACACCACCTTTCTCTAAGTAAGCACCAGAGTTGAACTCAGAAGACGAGGAAATAAATGTTGAGACTATGTTTAGAGGTGACCACGGTGAAGGTATATGGATTGAATATCCATTAAGGAAAAAAAGCAGTAAAGGTGAAAATTTTCTTGTAATACATTGTAATAACCATTTAATGTCTTGATTTTTAATTGTTAATGCCTTGAGTTTACCTTTTATAGTATCATGTCTCTGAAAAAGAAACCTGCTCCATCAGAGTCTGAAGGCTCAAAAACATATAGTTCACGAGGTCCTTGTCTCATGAAAGAATTTGTGGGGAGAAGAAATAGAGACGGTAGAGTTCCAATCCAATTTGATGACCGTCTTGAGCCGATCGGCATGCTGTCTGATAATTGGAAAACTTATCTGGGTAGCCTAGCAAGGGCCAAATTGACATTTGTTTGTCGAGTTGGGCCGATGTAGATGAGAAGTTGAAGGGCACATGATTGGATAAGATGATGCTAGAAATGTGCATCATGATTATCGTCATTCCCGTAATTGTGCATCATGATTATGGACGTGCAAGTGAAGTAAGTGTTTTCTTTGGCGTATGATGAAATGTATTGAATAATTTTATCGTAACTGTAAAAAATGTAATTTTTACTCTTGTAGAAACCTTTATGATGCCAGAAGGTCAGTCTTTCCCGACGATCAAGTATTTAGATTTATTAGTCCATCTACATATATATACGGGAATGACGATAAATCAGGTCAGCTTGGGACTCTCATGAAAGAAGAAGACAAAAGATATTATCTATTCCCTCATCACGAGCGGTAAACTTTGTAATTCAAAGTGGAATTTTATTTTGTAATAAGCTTGTAATTATATTTACAACAGAGCTCATTGGATGCTTGTCGTTGTATGCTGATTGATTCGTTTTAATTAACCGCAAGTGCACGGCCACGTTGAAGCGGTGGAAAATACGGGTCGATCCACAGGGAGGTGTGTCGACTTTTGGTTTGTGCGAAGGCGAGTGGGAAAGAAAGGAGAGAAAGGTTGGTTACACTAAACTACACTAAAATACAAAAGGAGATGGAAGATAAGCAATAAAACTAAACCCCAAAGGGGGTAGAGAAAAGAGTATGAATACAAAGATATGTGTATGTGTGTGTGTGTTGAATTAAGCTCCTCACAATATGTAGTGCATGAAAATCATAAAACTACATCCAACTTTGCCTCCACATGAGTTAAGATAACACAATATCATTAAAACATACAAGACAATAATTGGAATGAAGCTAAATGAACTCATGTATAAAGACTAGACCCTACTATGCCTCCACATGAAATAAGATAGGATCATATCATTAAAACATACAAGAAATCAACCAAGATAAAGTAAACAAGAGTACATTCAACTACAAATCATGTTTCCAATATTAATTCCATCCATATCCTCACCTTATTATTCCCCATAAAATAGGTCCACTAGTCTAAGCATAAGCTAAGCTTCATTCAAGAGCATTAGCATATCAAAGACAAGAGTGAAACCAATTAGATGGTTATGGAAATCATATAAGGCTCAAGGGATTAAGATAACACACACCTAATACACTACATGATCATATTACATATTTCTCCACCCCCCAAATGGGGATGAAACTACTCACTAATCATTACACTACAACCTACATTAAAATGAAACATCCTACTGAAATGAAACTAAACGAAGCAAGCAAGAAATATTAAAGAAACTAAAAGGACATAAAAGAAAAGAAATATGCAAGCATATGAAAGGAAATTAAACTAAGAAAGAAACAACATACTAAAGGAAAACATCTATTATTACTCACTCAATTACAAGTAGCCTCTCTCCACCAGGGTTTTTGCTTCAAGGCTTTAACTCCTAGTAGAGAGGATGACCACCAAGAGAGAGATGGGGTACAAGAGAGGAAGGATAGTTCTATTTATAGCCATAGAAAAAGGTAATCCGGGACAATCCCCCTGTATGACACTAAACAAATACCAAAAATAGCCTAAACACACTCTAATAGACGCTCCCCAGAAATCTTATCAGACCCGGGCCAACTCGGACCGCCAAGCAGCTGTCCCAGACCGCCAATTGGCGGTCTACAAAGTTTGGATCCGCATGGTTTTTGTTTTGGTCTTTTCTGGATGGATTTTTTGGTCTTTAATAGAATTGCCAAAATACTCCCCATGATGGTGTGGAGTATTCTTGTTTGCTCATTGGTCCTTCTATCTTGCATTCAGGTCCTTCGATCTTGCATCTTAGTCCTCAAGTCTCTCAACTCAGTCCTTTTTCCTTCTTTTAGGTCCTTTCATGCCTCTTCTCTTCAAACCTCTTTATTTCTGAAATTCAAACATAAAGCTCATTACGTACCATTGTTTAGGTGAAAGATAATGGATATAAGATACAAATATAAGCATGAAATGATGTTAATCATATTCCCCGCGACTAATTCGGCATCTTGGTTTGATCTGTTGTGGTCGAATAAACCAAGTGACTCCATAAAGAAACTTGTAAATCTATAAGTTCTTTTTAGTCATCGTATTTGTAATTCATGGATATTTATTAGTATTTTTGAATTCATGTTTAATAACTTGTGCAACTTAGGACAACGAAGGTTTACAGAGAGTTAGGTGGTAGGAGAACAACCCCAAAAGCAGGAGCAACATGGCATGGAATGGGATTAAGTTATTTCTCCCATTTTTGTTAATTAAGTTAGGAACATATATTTAGTAAATTTCTATATTTGTAGTACCGGAAGTAGACTGGAAATACGGAATGTGGTTATTACGTGATAGGATACATGGAGGAAATTCTCGAATTTCCAAGTCAAGACTTATCCCCATCCGAGGTAGTATAGATTTCTATTCAGTTGTATAGTTATAGTTTCATTATTTAGAAATTGATATTTTTACTTGTATTTTGATAAGTCTTCCCAAAAAGTAGTGATCCCTACTCGCAACAGGAGCTCGATGATACTCGCGACCGATGGGCTCATTATTTTATCAGAAACATGTTGATGAACTAAGAGGTTCTCATGTCACTTACACTTCTTTAGTAATTTTGTTAACAAGTTCACTTGTATTACAAACATACAATGTTATGCCTTAATATAATCGCCTCTCTTTTAGAATGAATGCCAAGTGTTTATGTATGAATTAATACCAAGTGTGTTGAATGATTATGTATATGCTTGTATATATGTGTTTGTGTATGTATGCTTGTATGTATATGTGGATAAACGTCTGTCTGTATTTGTGTTTGTGAACGAATTTGGTGCAGGATGAATGTGTTTACTATGTAGTGTTTTTGGTGCAGGCCTGATTGCTATTTTTTGTCTAGGTTTAGGAAAAGATGTCGGTTGTTTGTATTAGACGACGTCTATTCTTTTGAAATATGGTATAGACCTTGGCCGTTATATACGACGGCTGTACCTAAAGAATAGACGCCAGATGTATATAACGGCCGACGTCTATACCTAAAGAATAGACGTCGGATATATATAACGACCGACGTCTTGCGTTTGGTATATATGTCGGTCATACATACGACCGACGTCTTATCTTTAGGTATAGACGTCAGATATTACGTGATCGACGTCTATGTATATATGACTATACATAGACGTCGGATCTGGGGAGGCTTATATCCGACGTATCTTCCCTTTTCTGCAGTAGTGGAATCACGGTTGCACTTAGCACGTGCAACAAGACGTTAAACCTCATTGTCGCCAAGGAGGAGGAGTGGTGTCTCCTGAGGGTTTTTAGCAGATATACCCACCTAAGAACTCGACTCATCGACCTACTTTTGTCGATCATTGGACACGGTAATCCTACAGGCCGACTCACTATATGTATCCAGTCCACACACCTAACCTAATGAATCATTCGTGCAAGTTAATTAAGTACATGATCGAAGGACATGGGCGACCTTAACATCCTCAAGTGATACAAAGTCTAAAGTCCATTAAGGTTCCTATTTGCATTACCATTTCTTTTTTTATCTTTTTTTAGCTTCTCTTTTTTATCCTTTTTTCTTCTTCTAGTTGGTGTTTAATTCTCCCAGGGTCGGGTATCGTAAGTCATTGCCTATGAGGACTTACACTATCACATACACCTTCCCCAAATCTCCACATAGGGCGATCCCTACCACCCGTGTAACGAGAGTTCGGTCGGTACATCCCAAGTTAGTTGACTCCAAAGCACCGAGCACTAAGTCCCCTTGGACCTAATTTTCCGAGTGATATGAGTTGTGTAAGAAGAGAGAACACCACTCAATTATTTCTTGTCTATATGGGAACGAAGACCCCTACACCTAAGGTTTCACAACAAGAGTTTAAGGGTCCGTGACTACAACAAACTTCCTTATATTAACAGACATGAATTATAGACTCACTAGGTTCAGGATGGACTTCCCCATTTGTTTGAGTACTGAAACCTTATGATTACTCTCCCCTGAGGGAAAACCGGGGTGCATCCTTATGACTAGATAGTACCTAAAGTCGGTGTACTAGATATCCTATTGCATCATGTTCAAGTCAATTTTGGGAGCTTCCTTTTTACATTGCCTTTCAACGGTTTTGCATATGCTAAACACATGAAAAACCCACAAAACATTTTCTTTCGCAAACAAATGAAGATTTTGAAAGAAATGTGAAAATTTAAAGCACTAGGAAAGCAAAAGAAAACAAGTCACCCAAGGATCATGGCAAGCAGATATATCGATATTAATTGCATCATACTAATATGACCCTAACAATACAAACAAAAGAAAACAAAACAGAAGGAGAAATACTCGACTATTTACACACGTTAAACACCCCCATACTAACTTCATGCATTGTCCTCATTGAAAGTGAGCATGATACTACATGGATATATGCATGAAAAAGAAAGTTTCATGGTCATGTTGATGGACATAAACCCGAATTTGCCTCAAAACCTATGAAATTCTTAAGAAGGGAGACAAACACGAGAAACAAATGTGGCACAAATACACAAGGGTTGGAGCCCACAACAATCAATGCTCACTTGTGGAGTCTTTTGTTCTTCTTCTTTTTCTTTTTTTCCTTTTTTTGTTATAAACAAAATATAACATCAACAAAGATATTCTTATAATCATTTGGCCAAGAAACATCGAATGAGATCATCCAGTCATGTGGACCACAGATCAGCCATTATGGTCCCGCTTCTTTGGTACTGTGAGGTATCATGATGGGTGAAAGGTCAAAACTGAAAGGCTCGAACCCCTCATGATATCGGTTGGGTGTGGTCGAGAGAAGTTTGAAGGACCACCCTGGACAATGTTTTGGTTCCAGGAAAAGCTAGGGTGGTTCCTCCATCCAGGGCTATATGATGATAAATATGGGTCATTCCTGGGTCTATCATTGATGGCATTAACCTGATCCATCTTAGGATGAATGGATGCACACTCACCTTCTACATGACCTATCCCACAATATAAATAACAAGGAACCAGACCATATGCAAACACATGATACATACATTGTTGGTTTTGGAGCTCAATCGAATCCATACGGCACATAAGGATGCCATGCGTGCCTCGGTTGTCGTAGTGGTAACGACAGCAAATGCGGCATCCGATCTAGTCAATTTTGCGTTTGCAATCCTCGCTCCTATGCTAGATGATGGTGATGGTTCCCATAGACATTCTCCCACTACATGGTTTTCTCAGCGAGGTCTTCTAAGAAAATCCATGCTTCCCTATCATCCTTTACTAAGAACTCTCCTTGACACATGAACTCAAGGAGCGTTATGGATTATGTGAAGACCCTCGTAGACAATCTGACAAAGGCACCACAACTCAATGCGATGGTGAGGTCATGAGGATAGTAGCTCCTTAAACCTCTCTAAGTATGCATGGAATGATTCAGTCTCATGTTGATAAAATGAATCGATTTCATTCCTCAGTTTTTGAGTCTGATGATTTGGAAAGTACTTCTTGAGGATTGCATTTTGAAATTCATCCCAAGTTCTAAAGGCATTCACCTGGTTGTTGTACAACCACTTCTTGGCATCATCCTTTAGTGCGAAAGGAGCAAGCCTAAGGTGGATGGAGTCTATGCTAAGTTGTTGCAGCTTGAACATTGCACAGACCTCCTCAAATTTCTTGACAAAGATATAGTGGTCACTCTTCCCAATGAAGTGAGGGAGCATGGAGATCAACTGAGGCTTAACCTGAAAGTGGTATCCATTCGCCTATGGCAATACGATGCATGAAAGTAGAGCAGTACGACTTGGGTAGCATCGATCACAAAGGGGTATGGGAACCTGGGAAACCAATTGGTGAGATTGTGGACCCCCACCTTCTGGACCGGAAGGTGGTGTGGATCCAAAATATGTGTCGCCCTCGTGTGGTTCATGACTGGTCATGGTCCTGGGAATGTGCGGGACGAGGATGCGTCCGAAAAGTCGACAATCGAGCATAGATCAATGTCGTATCTCGTCAAGCGACCCTCAGTGTATCGTACAACACTAGCCTGCATAAAGTTGCACACCCACACGAGTCACACGAAAAAGTAAAAAAAAAAATCCAAACAATTAAAACATAAGTTACGTAGAGCAGAAGATGGGAAGACTCGGATGAGAAGGAATGACTCAGGAGAGAAGGGAATAAGTCCTCATGCTACGGAGGGTAGGTAATGGTAGAAGCAGACAAGCAAATACGGCTCAAACAACCTAAGGTCATTATAGGTCCTTACAGCTAGACGACACCTAACTACGAGATTACGCGGCCTCAACACGCCTCTCCTCCCTACGACGGAGACCACCAAGCCCAGTAAGTGAGCCAAGATCTGAAGATCACATCTCTCCTACTATCGACAGAGTGGGCGCCGCCGATCAGGCCATGACGGTCACGACCGGATCTGTAAGACCCGCTTTCCTGCTATAATAATAATAAGTCCACTCTCCGCGGTTAGGCATAATTGACTTCTTGGAATGTCAAATTGTGTTATGGCATGCTTGTTTGAGTAGATTTGATCAGATTTCTCGTTGGTCGATCGGGTGCGACATATCGGATGAGTCCGCGGTTGTTTGACTCGATCGACTCAATTTGGGCCCGAGTGAGTGTAGGGTCGGTTTTGGACTAAAACCGTGGTTAAGTGGCATGGAATTGGAAGGGTTGCATTAGAGTTTGGATGTGCATTTTCGTGGCTTTTGGATGCCTTTCGAATGGTGCCATTTTGGCATGCCTTAATGTGACTTGAATAGCCATGAAGCCTATGGAAGTTGGAGGGTTGTTTGCAAACAAAACACCCTCAACCCAAGCCATCCCTACCCTCTCACTCCCTCACCCACGAAATTCAGACCCTCTCCATCTCCCTCTCCGGTGTGCTAGTGGTTGGAGCTTCGACGAGTCAAGTGGAGCAAGCTAGAGTGCATCTTCTGGGAGCAACTAGACGAAGATCTGGGCGGGCTGATCTCCGGTAATCTCGGGCAAAGTTTTTTGTGAATTCAGGTATGCTCCTGAACCTTGAAGAGTTGTATGGGAGGGGGGTGTTGGCTGGAGGGCCAGCCAGCACCATGTTGGTGGTTGGTGCAATCAGTTGCACCAACAACCGAGTTCCCTTCTAGCGTGCGCATGGAGCATGCGCTAGATGGGGCTGGCTGTGGGGCAGCCAGAGGGACCGGGGTTCCAGTGAGCTCCGGTGAGGTCCGATAAAGAGTGATGAGGTTTCTTCTGGGCTGAGTTTTGGGGTGGGCACGGATCTGGTTGGGTGTGGCTGGTGCACACAAGATCCGACTAGGATTTGTCTTCAACCCTTTTGACTCTTTGTTTGGATCGGATGGCTTGTCCAGCTCTTCTAGATGGTGGAAAAGGTCAGGAAAAGGTGTGGAACAAACCTAGGGATGATAAGGGTGAGGGGGATCTTGATGGGCTAGCTCGGTCTGAGCAGCATGCACTTGAATGGGCTAGCCATGCGGTTAGTGCACCATGTGCATCAGCTTGCTCGATTGTTGGGTTGAGCTGCTTGGATGGATCTCTACTGACCCTCTCCCACCATATACGGCCTGAGAGGGATACTCTAAGCACGTGGGTTGGAGTGGTCAAGGGCTCATGCATATGTTTGAGTCGATTGAACTTGTTAGCTTGTCTTTTGTTAGTTATCGTGCTCTATGTGTTGAATGTGTTTTGCTTTATATGACTTGTTGTGTTTCAGTAGCAGATATAACGTGGTTATATGATCGGATGTGTGTGTATTCCTGATGTTGTAGTCATGCATGCACTTATGAATGTAAACGGGCTCTTTCATATCATGTGTTGATCGTGTCATGTTCTAAAGCAACATATTAACTCGTTGCATGAATGTATGCTAGTTTAGAGATCTATATCGTCTACTGATATTTTATGCATGTTCCAACATCATTATCCTACTAATATACATGTAATACATACCCATATCAACTCTAATCATGCTCTGAGATTTCAGTTATCATCACATATAAACTCTGAAATTAAGGATGCATGCAACCGATTATTGTGGAGTATGATTTTGATATATCTAGTTGTAATGCATCATTCTATTGCATATCTCAAGTCTATATGTTACTGAAGTGATGTGTTATGATATGGTTATGTATGACCCTTAGGATATCAGACCTTTTAACATCCTTATCATGACCCGTAGATGACTCGATTATCTATTATTTTGATTTGCTGATCCGGTTATGATTGCTTGCTGTTGTGAGTTTCATTTGATTTCTGATTGGGATGTTCTTATTTGATTTGTTTGGGGGCTGTTAGGAGGGTATCCGGATACCTTTCCTTGAGCTCATTCCATACACTGTAGATGCATTAGATTTTAGATGCTTAAGTAGCTTGCATCGCATTTAATCTGATTAATAATTCTGGGCACATTCTGTTTTTGGGCCGACGGGCCACGAGTGGGTCCTCTAGCTAGAGAGGCCATTCGCATAAGACCTTCACGTTGGGAGGCCAGGCGTAAGATAAGTCCTGGGCAGGCGCGCTGCCATTCTGCCTCAGGGTAGGTATTCCCAAGTTCGCGATGGCACCATGTAGGTCACTTGCCGCGAATTGGGACACTTATCCGGCGCACCGCTTTGTGCCGAGCGGTGGGTTACTGTCGAATGACCGCCTTTGACCAGCGAGGCTGGTGTTTTGGTTCCTATTGAGTAATGATTCGGGTGCGCCCGACCAGCACGGCTTATGGAGTCGTAGCCTTCTGTTGCATTATGTGCTTTTCTGTTTCTGTTTCGGATGCTTTTGTCTTAGATAGATTGCATGCATTCTTCCATATAACTCTGATTGGGCCAGGGGCATACTGGGTTTTCTTTATAGAAAACTCACGCATATATTGATGCGGTGCTTGCAGGTACTTAGATTCCTACAGGGTAGACTGGACGAGTAGTCGAAGATTCTGTACACGAGGGACACGTCGACCAGATTCTTCAGTTTGTCTTTTGCTTCCGCATTGTTTATGATGTATTTTCCTTTTCAACTCGATGTAATGTATTTGACCTTGTTACCATATATGGATAATCTCTCACTTTTCAGTCATGTTTTATGTTAGTCTATCCATGTATGATCTCTCTACGTATTGTCGAGTCGTTGTTGGTCTATCTTTTGTAACTCCTTCGGTCGTCGCGGAGGTCTCTGATCGTGACACTTGTAGTCCTTTCCAGTGTGCGTACCCACGAGATCGGGGGCGTTACAACTTGGTATCAGAGCAGGTCGGTCCCTAAAGTGTACAGAATTCAAAGACTCACCAGTGGGGCATCTTACCCAAACCCTGTCGGTAATTTCCTATCTTTTAGAATTGCATTTGATTGTGGTAGATCATATTTGCATTGGTCAAATTGCTTTCTTGTGGATTGCCTTGTGTGCTTGGAGACCAAAACCACCCAGCCCTATCTACCTTTATTAGTGCCCTTGCATGCTCCATCGTTTTGGTGTCGAGATCACCAACAAGTCCAGCCGGTCAAGCAAGCAAGAAGTGCAAGTGCAAGGGGCAACTAGCTAGCATGTATAGGAGGCAGTTGCAGCGGGATTCCCGCAAAATCGAAGGCTCTTCTCCACCAGTTTCAGGTATTGTTCTACTCCCTTAGCATAATAGGTTGTAGAGTGGGAGTTGGATGAAGTCTAGTCCAGCACCATTGGGTTAGCCGACCTGAGGTTCGGAGTGCACAAGTGGATATCCACCCGATAGTGTGGACTGTGTAGCACCATTCGAATTTCAGAGGTTGGCTGGGCTTTTCTCCCACTAGCACGACCCTTGCTTCATGCTTTCCTTGTTGGTTTGATGAAGAAACCAGAAGGGATGAGGCTGGGCTATGGGCAGCAAGTCGGGGTTGAGTTTGTATGCATGTTGTGCATGATTTGCTACCACCTCTTGTGGTTGAAATTATGATTTCTTCGTTGATCTGTTAATGTATTTAACATGCTGTATCATGCGATTTTTGTAGGGTGTTACTGATTTTAGAACTCATGCTCCTTCATTATTTCATGACTTAGTTAAGATGATATTTGCATGAATCATTACTGATCACTGATCCTAGGTCTATGCGTGACTGAGCAATGAGTCCAAATTTCCTTGCATGAGGAGCTTGCTGATTTAGGTCTTATATTCATCTATGGATTTATAATTTCATTCAGACATTAGTTACATGAATTGTTACTATTTTAGGTCACCTAATCTTGCATGATTTCATGACTTGTTACGTCAGTAGTTCATAAGTCATCACTGATTTCAGACATTATATCTATGCATGATCTAGCTAATAGGTCTAAATAATACAGCATGACTCATTCTGATTTTAGTCCAGTAACGACCAATACAAGTATACGCTCTGATCAGACTATTTCCTAAGATATATTCATGACATCTCATCTGAGAATAAGTTGCATAATTCCATATAGTTGATAATGCAATCGGTAGGGCTGATATGTGTCGATTGCTATAATTGCTAATCTAGTTTGATTTCATTCCAGCAGTAGCCATATCACATATATAATCTAATTTTCGTATACCTCCTCTGATATGTCTTGTTATGCTCTCACATGAAAATGAAATCAGAATTCATCCATGTTATATGCAACTCATTCTATGGCTTATAAGTAGTAAGCAAATCTGAATGCATGCATGTAGATCAATTTATAAATCAGTTTGGACTATTGATATCACAAGCATGTTTCATAACCTTATCTTATTGTTATATACTTGTGCATGTTCATATCATCTCTGATCATGTTGAGTGTGGCTAGAACTAACATGCATGTGGTCTGAAATTTAATGTTCCTGTCATATAATGCTTGCAGTATCTCTTTTGTGATACCTCTTTTTGTTATGGATGTGTTTTCTCCTACTGAATAGATGCTATTGTTTGAATTTCATTTTCTGCTAATTAGGTACATCACAGACATGTATAATTATCCTTTGAGATCTGGTTTTTATTTTATCCCATAATTAAAATGTTGTGAAGGTGCTACATGTTGATACATCTTTAGTTGCTAAATACATGTGATTCTTTCCTAACTAAGTGGTTGTTAAGATGTTGCATGCCTATGTATTATTTAGCTACTAGATTTATGGGAATATTCATGTTTAGATTATTGTTAGGAAGCTATACCTGTATGCATGATATCATCGCTGGAAACAGGAAATCACACTACATGTAAAGGCTAACCGAACATTTAAATTCAACTATGTGCATGATGCTATCCACTAAAAATTTTGAATGAAAAGTGATTTGCCATCCATTCATGCATCGACACCTATCACTCGTATTATCAAGATTGCATCGTGGGATCTTGTATTATGCATATAGTCTCATATATCTCCTAAACGTACTTAGATTCATGCATGAATGAATTCTAAACCCATGATTGCGTTATAGTAGAGTGAAGTGTTGTGTAATCATCACATCATGACCATAGCTTCCACAGATTGCATGTTTGATTCCCATGATCTACAATTATTATGGCATGTGCTATACCTAATTTATTATAATTGTTGTTGCTTCTATTATGTGTATGATGACGTGAGTGCATGTCGTGCATGCAAGTAAGTTTGTGTTGTGATATTATGACTATGATTCCATGATTTATTGGTTGTGCAGATACATCATGCCCATATATATTTAGTCATCGAGATCTTATTATGATTACACAACTTAATTGCTATCTTCATACATCATGTGCATGTAGATATATAAACACATGGAGATCTTGTTATTAGCACATGATTTAATTGCTGCCTAGATATATCTTGTGTATGGATATTGTCTATCGAGATCTTGTCAATAATTTCATGTTTTAATTGTTGTTCTCATACACCTTGTGCATATAGATATAAATATATTATATCTTCATGTATGTTTAGTGATTGTATTTTGTGTGACCTTCCTAATTAGTTTGTTGTCAATAGACATTATGATCATGCATGATTAGCTTGCTGCTGTTAGGTCATACGTATATAGATTGTCAGTTGTTGGATTCATGTGATTTGTTCATGATTAGTTATCAAAATCTATGTCTATCATGACACTTGTATTTCATATCTTATGGCCATTGTTGGCAATGTTTTTGCGGTGCCCCTTGTTTTTGTTGTTATTGCATGTGTTTTGTCAGGAGGATGATGTAAGGAGTTTGTATCCAGAGCTCTTGTTAAGAGTTAGGGATAGCAAATTTCGAGGACGAAATTTATTTAAGGGGGGTAGGTTGTAAGACCCGCTCTCCTGCTATAATAATTATAAGTCCACTCTCCGCGGTTAGGCATAATTGACTTTTTGGAATGTCAAATTATGTTATGGCATGCTTGTTTGAGTAGATTTGATCAGATTTCTCGTTGGTCGATCGGGTGCGACACATCGGATGAGTCCGCGGTTGTTTGACTCGATCGACTCAATTTGGGCCCGAGTGAGTGTAGAGTCGGTTTTGGACTAAAACCGTGGTTAAGTGGCATGGAATTGGAAGGGTTGCATTAGAGTTTGGATGTGCATTTTCGTGGCTTTTGGATGCCTTTCGAATGGTGCCATTTTGGCATGCCTTAATGTGACTTGAATAGCCATGAAGCCTATGGAAGTTGGAGGGTTGTTTGCAAAAAAAAACCCCTCAACCCAAGCCATACCTACCCTCTCACTCCCTCACCCACGAAATTCAGACCCTCTCCATCTCCCTCTCCGGTGTGCTAGTGGTTGGAGCTTCGACGAGTCAAGTGGAGCAAGCTAGAGTGCATCTTCTGGGAGCAACTAGACGAAGATCTGGGTGGGCTGATCTCCGGTAATCTCGGGCAAATTTTTTTGTGAATTCAAGTATGCTCCTGACCCTTGAAGAGTTGTATGGGAGGGGGGTGTTGGCTGGAGGGCCAGCCAGCACTATGTTGGTGGTTGGTGCAATCAGTTGCACCAACAACCGAGTTCCCTTCTAGCGTGCGCATGGAGCATGCGCTAGATGGGTCTGGCTGTGGGGCAGCCAGAGGGATTGGGGTTCCAGTGAGCTCCGGTGAGGTCCGATCAGGAGTGATGAGGTTTCTTCTGGGCTGAGTTTTGGGGTGGGCACGGATCTGGTTGGGTGTGGCTGGTGCACACAAGATCCGACTAGGATTTGTCTTCAACCCTTTTGACTCTTTGTTTGGATAAGATGGCTGGTCCAGCACTTCTAGATGGTGGAAAAGGTCAGGAAAAGGTGTGGAACAAACCTAGGGATGATAAGGGTGAGGGGTATCTTGATGGGCTAGCTCGGTCTGAGCAGCATGCACTTGAATGGGCTAGCCATGCGGTTAGTGCACCATGTGCATCAGCTTGCTCGATTGTTGGGTTGAGCTGCTTGGATGGATCTCTACTGACCCTCTCCCACCATATACGGCCTGAGAGGGATACTCTAAGCTCGTGGGTTGGAGTGGTCAAGGGCTCATGCATATGTTTGAGTCGATTGAACTTGTTAGCTTGTCTTTTGTTAGTTATCGTGCTCTATGTGTTGAATGTGTTTTGGTTTCTATGACTTGTTGTGTTTCAGTAGCAGATATAACGTGGTTATATGATCAGATGTGTGTGTATTCCTGATGTTGTAGTCATGCATGCACTTATTAATGTAAACGGGCTCTTTCATATCATGTGCTGATCGTGTCATGTTCTAAAGCAACATATTAACCTGTTGCATGCATGTATGCTAGTTTAGAGATCTATATCGTCTACTGATATTTTATGCATGTTCCAACATCATTATCCTACTAATATACATGTAATACATACCCATATCAACTCTGATCATGCTCTGAGATTTCAGTTATCATCGCATATAAACTCTGAAATTAAGGATGCATGCTACCGATTATTGTGGAGTATGATTTTGATATATCTAGTTGTAATGCATCATTCTATTGTGTATCTCAAGTATATATGTTACTGAAGTGATGTGTTATGATATGGTTATGTATGACCCTTAGGATATCAGACCTTTTAACATCCTTATCATGACCCGTAGATGACTCAATTATCTATTATCTTGATTTGTTGATCCGGTTATGATTGCTTGCTGTTGTGAGTTTCATTTGATTTCTGATTGGGATGTTCTGATTTGATTTGTTTGGGGGCTGTTAGGAGGGTATCCGGATACCTTTCCTTGAGCTCATTACATACACTGTAGATGCATTAGATTTTAGATGCTTAAGTAGCTTGCATCGCATTTAATCTGATTAATAATTCTGGGCACATTCTGTTTTTGGGCCGACGGGCCACGAGTGGGTCCTCTAGCTAGAGAGGCCATTCGCATAAGACCTTTACGTTGGGAGGCCAGGCGTAAGATAAGTCCTGGGCAGGCGCGCTGCCATTCTGCCTCAGGGTAGGTATTCCCATGTTCGCGATGGCACCATGTAGGTCACTTGCCGCGAATTCGGACACTTATCCGGCGCACCGCTTTGTGCCGAGCGGTGGGTCACTGTCGAGTGACCGCCTTTGACCAGCGAGGCTAGTGTTTTGGTTCCTATTGAGGAATGATTCGGGTGCGCCCGACCAGCACGGCTTATGGAGTCGTAGCCTTCTGTTGCATTATGTGCTTTTCTGTTTCTGTTTCGGATGCTTTTGTCTTAGATAGATTGCATGCATTCTTCCATATAACTCTGATTGGGCCAAGGGCATACTGGGTTTTCTTTATAGAAAACTCACGCATATATTGATGCGGTGCTTGCAGGTACTTAGATTCCTACAGGGTAGACTGGACGAGTAGTCGAAGATTCTGTACACGAGGGACACGTCGACCAGATTCTTCAGTTTGTCTTTTGCTTCCTCATTGTTTATGATGTATTTCCCTTTTCAACTCGATGTAATGTATTTGACCTTGTTACCATATATGGATAATCTCTCACTTTTCAGTCATGTTTTATGTTAGTCTATCCATGTATGATCTCTCTACGTATTGTCGAGTCGTTGTTTGTCTATCTTTTGTAACTCCTTCGGTCGTCGCGGAGGTCTCTGATCGCGACCCTTGTAGTCTTTCCCAGTGTGCGTACCCACGAGATCGGGGGCGTTACAGGATCACTCTCTTAATGCGCCCGAGATCCTTAGGGGCCAATGTCTACTTGATTTTAAAATTAGGCTTTTTGAGAAGTGTTTTGTGGGGCTGAAGGAAGGGGTGATGAAATCCCCCACCTTATCTTGAAAACTATAGGTGGTGCTCCTTAAAGATGTTTTGATTCCTTAATCTATCAATTAACTCACCAATCAGACACTCATTTCACTCTTGTTCCGATGCAATTTCTACTAACTAATGCATGGTCATACAAAATGCATGAATGAGAGTAGGAAATACGTACCTCACTCCAACGCTCAACAACTGAAAATAAAGCTAAATAAAAGACAAACTACATGCCTAAGACAAGTACATGATGCATGACCTAAACAAGTGAGAATGCCTAATCTTTTGTTTTGGGTTATAGTTGCTAAGTTTATTAAAAAGTGGGATTTCTTATTGATGGATTTGGGAGCAAACTACAGGTCATAATATTTCAAATTAAGCTCCCAGACCACTACATTAAAAGTAGAAACGAACCAGTGAAATTAGGAAGCAAATGAAGCTCACCAGACCGCTGATTGGCAGCCATTCTGGTGTTTTTCTTCCTCCAATTTCACCAGGTGCCTTCACTGAGTCTTCAGATGTCCTGGCACAAACCAAAACTAAAAAACAAAAATCAAATCCACTCGAATCTTCCCAACAAGAGTGTGGACTGAACACCTCCCCAGCAACGACACTAAAAACTTGTTTGATATTAAGTTTGACCGCATGTGCACTTCCGCGATGAAATGGTGGAAAGTATGGGTCAATCCGCAAGGAGGTGTGTAGTCTCTGGTTTTTCAAACATCAAGTGGCGAAATAGGGAGAAGAAGTTGATTAGACTAACCTAAACTACACTGAACTAGAAGTTAACAAATGAAAAAGAGAGCAACTACAGATTGACTAAAACTAAACTAAAGACTTAACTAAGAGGTTGGAATTCAAGAAGAGAAGCCCCTAAAGGGTGGAGTGAGTGTACACATGGAATGAGATTGTGATAAATGCATTCAATTTGCACAAATGTAGGTGTGTTTTCATGCATAGGAAGTGTCTAATGATTATGGAAAAACCTATCAATCCAATCACTAACCTAGTTGATTAACATTAGCATACACAAGTTGGTTGTTAAGAACCTAAACAAGCATGGGAGGTGTCTAATAGTTGTGGCAAAACCCATCAAGTTAAGTTTTCTAATCTAAACAAGCAAGCGTACATTCACATTTATGAACTCATTTCATAATAAAGCATTCATTTCCATTCTTTATTACATGTATAAACATCATCTCCACCCTGAAAGGGGGATGAAAGTATTCACAAATCATTAAGCTAGTAATTATGTTAAGAGAAGAAAACATTCTAACTAATTTATACTAAGATTAATGAAGCAAGATTAAGCTAAGCATCCAAGAAGTAAAAGAGGCAACATGTAACTAAGAAAAGATTTATTTTATTTCAGACTCACATTACAAGTAGCATCTCTCCACTTGATTTTTTGCTCCAAGGCTTTACTCTAAGTAGAGGGAGGGGCCACTAAGCATTTAGTAATTACAAAGGAGGAAGAAGGGTTCTATTTATAGGCATGAAAAAAGGTTACCGGGGACAATCCCCCGACGTGGGACTAATGAAACCCTCCAAAAATGGATAAAAACAACATAACAAATATTTGAGCCAAAGAAGATAGAATTTTGATCGTAAAGGGCTGCAAATTAGTGGTCCTTGCTGCTGATTGGCGGTCATAAAATGTCAGATTCGACTAGTATTTCTCTGGTGCCTTTACATCTACAATTATTAGTGTTAGGTTCACTCTGTTTGGTCATGGGGATCTAGATGCGAGTGGAATTGTCATAGTACACCCTATGATCGTTTGGAGTTTCTCGATTTTCTAATTAGTCATCTTGTGTTGCATCCAGGTCCTTCCCTCTTGCAGATTGGTCCATAAGTCTCACCGATTAATTTTTTGCTCACGTTTTAGTTTTTTTTGTCTTTTCTTCTAAATCTTGTTTATTCCTGAAACTTAAACATAAAACTAGTTA
Organism: Triglochin maritima; assembly: GCA_963682175.1. Taxonomy (NCBI): domain Eukaryota; kingdom Viridiplantae; phylum Streptophyta; class Magnoliopsida; order Alismatales; family Juncaginaceae; genus Triglochin; species Triglochin maritima. The sequence continues at coordinate 24,185,621 of OY821774.1, read as the reverse complement.
TATAGCATTGCTTAGGTTCAAAATAGAGGATATAAGACAAAAATGTATGCATGATGTGATGTCAATCACTTAGATGTAGTTTTCTTTACTTGTTCATTTGCTATTTTTATTTTGTTATTTTCTTTGTTTACATGATGATTAGTGACAAATCCATCCCCATTGGGGGGTGGAGGATGATGTAAACTGGGAAGGTTGTCAGATTGGTGTCTGTTTAATCATAATCTTGGAGCTTCAAATGATTTGCATGACCATTTTGATGAGTTTCTAACTCTTGCCTTTGATGTGTTAATAGTCCTAATGGATGCTTAGCACATGCTTTGGCTAGTAGGGCCACTTTTTGGGGAATGAGGAGGTGAAGATAACATTGAAGTTGATAAAGAGATGAGAATGAGATGTGGCAGCCTTATCTTGATTAAGGTCTTTTATGTCTTAATGATGATGTTAAATCTTAATTCGTGTGGGAACATAGTTAGGGTTGTGGTCACTATGGATTTCTATGTTCTTCATGTTTTATAGAGATAAGATTGACATGTAATCATGTGGTTGTCTTTTTCTTTATCTTGAGTAGTGTTTTGTATGTTTTAATGATGGTGATAAATCTTAATCCATGTAGAGACACACTTAGGATTGTGCCATTATAAGATTTCCCTTTAATGAGTGTGATTAGCGCTTGATTGTAGACACACATATATCACACATCTATACTTTTGCATGCATTTTCCACCTCCAACGAGACTAGTCATATTAGGATTTCTTTAGCGGATTCACGTCATATTAGTTAGTTCCTTTAGATACACTCAATATTCGTTTCTTCCGCTACTCAAGTATGGTAAACAAAGACCCGCACTTGCTACTCGTGGACACAACCCGTACTTGCCAATGCTTCAACGCGACCGTGAACTTGCGGTTGCGAACGTTAATTTCCACAAAGAAGTTTTTGGCACCGTTGTAGGAAAGCAAGTTTTGGTTCTCAGGTTTAACATTGTGACGAGTTTATTTCTTTTTTATTGTTTTTGTTTTCGGTTTGGATTGTTGTGCAGGGTGTTATGGTGGAAACAGGACACACATGATTAAAGGAGAATTCAAAACAAATTGCATAACCTGAAAGGCCATTTCATCCGCCAGTAGCGTTGCTTTCTATATTTGCTTTTTGCACAATGCTTAGTTACGGCTTTGTCTTTCTATCAAGCAATACATCCTCCATGCTTATGTCAACCTAATAAATGTGTGTGATTTCCCTTTTAAGATAACTTGGCCTTTAAAAGTCAAAGCAAAAGATTAGAGATTACCATATAGATCATGAATCATTTGTAGATCTTGCATGCTTTCGTCTTTTATTTTCATTACATTTTCTTTTGTCGAATGTTGCCATGAGTTACGTGCATCTTTTCCTTCCACATGAATGGTTAAAGCATGCATTAGTGAGTAAGGTGCATCGGGACAAGTGTGAAGTAAGTGTTTGTTTGGAGAGTTGGTTGCTATACTTAAGACTCAAAATGCTACTAAGGAGGAGATGCCCTATATAAAATAAGGTGGGGGATTTCAACACCCCTTACTCTTCCCCAAAAATCACAATAATCTAAAGCCCTAATTAAAATCAAGTAGACATTGGCCCTAAGGACTTCGGACGCACTTAGGAGACAATCCCATTCCCGACGTCATGGCTTGAACGTCGTTGTTTTTTGGTTGCACTAAGACTTTTGGGACCTCCACGTCTTGACTTTCTCATTCAGCTTTGTGACCTTCGGCCAAGGGAGGTGAGGCATTTGGGAGTGTGGGGAGTCACGGTTAGGAATCATCTAGCCTAAGGACCTATAGTCAACCTTAGGTTTGCTAGTTTATACTTCTACCCGACCCCACTACCCAAGCTAATTTTTAAGGCTTCTTCTCCTCACCCTTGAGTCATCTTCTCCTTTACTTTTGTCATTTAGTCTCTTCCTTTTTAAACCTTTTCTTAGTGTTTTAGGGTCGAGTCGAGCACTTTTTTGCGAGCTTGATCTCGTGGTGGTGAGAGTAGTCGATTTGAGAGTGTTATTGTCGAGACAGATGGTTACATGGGTGATCATTTATTTCATTGTTAGGACCAGTAGTCCTCTCCCTGGTATACCAACCTATGCATCCTGAGGTTCCCTAGACTACCACCCAATATGATTGGGACTGTTTTAATTATGTAAATGAGCAATCTTTTGATTGGGGTGATATGAGAGAAGCACAAACCGCTAGACCATCATTTAGTTATGTTGGATCATATGTTGGTGAACAAACTAAGTCATTTAAGAAACTTTCACATCTTTCATGTGTGCGGTATAGGGTATGATTGGATCGGTTGGTCTGGAGCCACGTCCGATGACCAGAGTGCTTTAAGAGGCCACGTATTCGAAGAGTGTTCTTATGTACCTCCCAAACTCGAATATGATGATGTTTTCCCCCGAAGTATTCATTATAACCCATATGCATTCACGTATAACCAAGGGAGGACATATTCATGGGGAAACCACATAAATATTTAGTATCGTACATTATGTTCGTCCCAGTCTCCTACTCCCATATACTCAGAATTCTACCAACACCGAACTACCAATCATTTGACTCATTCTCAGCCCATGAACACCCAACCTGAAAAATTCCAAAATTCTGACTTGGGCTTCATAGATGACCCCTAACATGATTCCTTAGAACAAACCCTCCAAAAGTTTATGCAAACCACTCAAATTTGATGATGTCCAACTTGAATTCCTAGCAAACTCTGGAAATGCAAGTGAGTCACATGACTCAACAATTAAGGAATGTACGGAGGGTGAACTTCCTTGTCAACATGGGGATTCATCTTCTGATATCAAATCACCCCCACATCCACAAATTCAAGGCACAAACATTCAAAGCCAAACTCATAGTCAATCTGATGGACTTTGGGTTTCAATTCACGATCACTTGGTGGAAGATTCGATCCAATTTGAGAGTAATGATTCACATCATATCATGCATATATTTGTGTCTTATATCCTTTATTTTTAGCCTAATCAATGATACATAATGAGTTTTATGTTTAATTTTCAGGAATAAATATGTTTGAAAAGAAGCGACTCAAAAATGACTTAAAAGCAAGGAAAGTGATTGAATTGTAAGACTTATGGACTGAGATGTAAGAGACAAAGACCCGGATGTAAACCACATTAGTTTCGAGAATTCTGAAACTTATAATAAATCACATTAGTTATAAAGCATTACATGATAAATGACTCAACATAAACTCAAGTAATCAAAATATACTAACACCAAATTAAAATAATAACTTTATTCTTCTTCTCATCACCCTAAATCCGTCACCCCCACCCTTTGGAGAGAGTTAGAAACTCATAGATGGAGGGAAGGAGAAGGGGTCCTAGAGAAACTACAAAAGAAAAATAAAAACACAAAAATAAAAGAACAGAATTTTATTGCTAAAACATGGAACAAAAACTAAGGACCTTCTACAACATCGTTTCGGGGCTATTTATAGCCGATACAAGGGACCTAAGTATAAAATAGGAAAGTACACGCGTCAATACACGACTGGACAAAATCCAAGGCCACGGATCCAAAGGGGGCGGTGTTTCCGCCGCATGGTGTATGTAAGGTGCGGCGATTTCGCCGCAAATTGTGCTCTGATTGGATCCGGATTTTTCCTGTGTGTTTATGGTATGATTGCAATGTCCTTTGCGCATCCAGATGATTTCTTTCCTTTCTTTTGGGCTCCGAATTAATTCATATATATATTTGGAGATCCAAATTGATTTTTCTTTAAAACTACTCCAAGATAATATTTTGGTACTTTAATTTGCAGTCGGGTCCTCGGCTTTTTGCAATTACGTCCCTGACTACTTTTGTGCTTAAGTCCTTGGCCTTTTTGTAATTAGGTCCTTGAATTCTTTTATGCTCGGATGAACTTCCATTTGAATCCCGATAATCTTGAACTTGGTTTTTATGACAGAAATGAGTCTCTTGCACGCATTTATGCTCGGGATATGGGTAATTTGATTCAGGTCCCTTTATTCTGTAAATAAGACTAAACACATACCTTTGTAGTATTTATTGATATAAAATTAATCTAAATGAGAGACATATGATGCAATGTATGCAATGCATCACTGAGCCTCGGCTCATGATAGTGAAGTAGTAATTGCTGATACGTTGTGTGAATGGATTGATAGGTTTTGCCACATCTTTAGACACTTCCTATGCATGAAGACACAAACATGACACACACAGACAAATGCTTACATGCATCATTCATCACTTATTTCATTTCATGTGTACACACACTCCAACCCTTAGGGGTTTCTCTTCCTGAATTCCAGTTCGCTTTATTAGTTAGTTTAGTTTCATTGTTGCTTGCTTTCGTTGTCTTTGTTTCTTGCTTACTAGTGTAGCGTAGCATAGTCAAAGCATGGTTAAAGCATGAATTAGTTAGTAAGGTGCATCGGGAAAAGAGTGAGGTGAGCATTTGTTTGGAGAGTTGATTGCCAGATTAAGACTCAAAACGCTACTAAGGAGGGTTGTCCCATACAAGATAAGGTGGGGTATTTCATCACCCTTTCCTTTGCCCCTTAAATCACTCTTAATCAAAAGCCTTAATCTAAAATCAAGTAGACATTGGCCACTACGACTGTGGTGCATTAGGAGAGTGATCTGGTCACTACCGTCATAGCCTGATTGGCGTTACCCACTTTGTTGATAGTAGGAGGGACGATATCTCCAGATCTTGGCTCACTTGTCGGGCTCTGTGGTCTTCGTTGTAGGCAGATGAGGCATGTTGAGGCCGTGTGACATCGTAGTTAGGTGTCCTCTAGCTATAAGGACCTATAGAGACCTGATTGACATCATACCATGCATACATTTGTGTCTTATATTCATTATCTTTCACCTAAACTATGATGCGTAATGAGTTTTATGTTTGAGTTTCAGGAATAAACATGATTGAGGAGAAGAGGCATAAAAGGACCTAAGAGCAGGAAAAAGGACCGATTTGAGAGACTTAAGGACTAAGATGCAAGGGAGAAGGACCTGAATGTAAACTTAAATAACTAATGAACAAATCAGGAAACTCCACACCATCATGGGGAGTATTTTGGCAATTCGATTTGGGTTGGAGCTCCAGCAACCAACTTGGATACATCACACATGAATAAGGCCATCCAGGAAACCCACACAAAAGCCCAACTAAATCTGAACCCTGTAGACCGCCAAATTGGCGGTCTAGGACCGCTAATTGGTGGTCCGGGTTGCTCCGGATCCAATGTGGTTTAGTCGGGTCTTGTATAATTGTGTGTTATGTTTATTTTTTGTATTGTATTAGTCCCATACCAGGGGATTGTCTCGGATTACCTTTTTCTATGGCTATAAACAGTCCACAACTTGTAGTTTTTTTTTTCAGATTAAAAATCAATCCCTTTAATCAACATGGCCACTAAAATCCAAAGCAAAAGATTAGGCACTCTTACTTGTTTAGGTCATGCATGACATACTTGATTTAGGCACGTAGTTGTCTTTTATTTTAGCTTACTTTTAGTTGATGAGTGCTGACGTGAGGTACGCATTTCGTACTCTCATTCATGCATTTTGTATGACCATGTATTATTTAGTATGAATTGCATCGGGACGAGAGTGAGTTGAGCGTTTGATTGGAGAGTTGATTGCTAGATTTATGATCAAAACGCTACTAAGGAGGGGTTGTCCCATAAAAGATAAGGTGGGGGACTTCATCACCCTTTCCTTGGCCCCAAAAATCACTCTTAATAAAAGCCTTAATTCTAAAAGCAAGTAGTCGTTGGCCCTTAAGGATATCGGATGCACTAGGAGAGTAATCTAGTCGAGATCGTCAAGACCTGATGGGCCTCACCTGCCTTGTCGATAGTAGGAGGTACTGGATCTCCAGATTTGGTATCACTTGCTGGGCATTCTGGTCTTCGTTGTAGGGAGGTGAGGCGTGTCGAGACTAGTGACCTCGAAGTTAGGCGTCGTCTAGCCTAAGGACCCATAGCCTTAAGTTGTTTGAGTCGTGCTTGCTAGATTACGCTTCTACCTTCACCACTACCCATGCTAGCTCTAAGGATTCTTCCCTCCTCCTCTGAATGCACATTCTGTTGTGTGTTATTTTAGAGTCGAGTCGAGCATTTATGCGAGGTTGGGCTCATTCTAGGGAGAGCGCTCGACTTGAGAGAGTGCATTTTTCGGAGGTGGACGGTCCAGGTGATCGGCCATCTCCGCCTCGTGCTCCTTTGGAGCGTGAGTCCGAGTCTTCTCGTGGTGACGGTGGAGACCGGGTTCCATACATGGATTACCTCGGTCCGCTCCCACAACCACGTAGACCTTCTTCTCCTCCTCCTATGACTCGAGAGGAAGAGGGATTCGGTCAGGATCGAGTTCTTGGTGCACCATCACCTTTAGCTCGACAGGATAGACCGTTGACTTTGTGGGAGTGGACTCATCCTTTTTGGGCCGCGAAGCCTTCTTGCATAGTTCTTCCCCCAGCTCGCGGGAACAACTATGAACTGAAACCTCAATATGTGAGCATGTTTCCTAACTTCACTGCCATTAAGGAGGATCTGTATATTTTAATACGTGAATTCGAGGAAGTATGCTCCATGTTCAAGCTTCAACCGCTTGATGAGGATTCAGACCGGTTGAGGATGACTTCTTTCGCCTTGAAGGATAACGCGAAGAAATTGATGTACAGCCTCCCGGCGAGCTCTATTCGGTCTTGTGATGACTTTGTGACCGTTGTTGAACGTTTTAATTTAAACCGCAAGTGCATGGCCGCGATGAAGCGGTGGCAAGTACGGGTCGTCCTCAGGGAGGTGAGCAGCCTCTTGTTTGCACAAAATCAAGTGGCGAAAATAATGGAGAAGAGAGTTGGTTACGCTACTTTACACTAAACTACGGTAAGAAGTACGAAATGCGAAACAAAGAAATAAACGATCAAATAAAAACTAAGCTAAGAACAAAATAGAAGTGCTGGAATTTCAGGAATGGAAAACCCCTAAGGGGTGGAGTGAGTGCACACAAGCAAAGAGGTGGGTGTAGAATACATTCTTTAAGCACATGAAGGTGGTGTTTATCAAGCATAGGAAGTGTCTAAATGTTATGGCAAAACCTATCAATCTATTCACCAACTTAGTTGATTAACATTTACATATGCAGGGTGTTTATTTCAGAACCTAAACAAGCATGAGAGGTGTCTAATCATTTTGGCAAAACTCATCAAGTTGTAAATTGTATCCTAAACAAGCAAGCATACATTCATGTTTAATCAACACATTGAAATTAAAGCATTCATCCCATTCTCTAATGCATGTATGTACATCTACTCCACCCCCCAAAGGGGATGGAACTACTCACTAAACATTACACTAATTATTAAACTATGGAAAGAAAGCATATTAAAACTAAGCTAGAATTAAAAGACGATTAAACTAAAACATGCACAACAATAAAAGAAGCATAAAACAAACAATGAAAGAAACATAAAACTTTATTGATAAAATGACTCACATTAAAAGTAGCATCCTCCTACTTTAGTGTGTGCTTCAAGGCCTCACTTCTAGTAGGAAGAATAGCCACTTAAAATATGGAGTGATTACAATAGGAGGTGAAGAGTTCTATTTATAGGCATGGAAAAAGCTAATCCGGGACAATCCCCCGATGTGGGACTAAACAAACACCAAAAATAGCCTAAACGAACATTAATACAAGTCCAGGAGAAATCTTGGCGGATCTGGACTAATCCAGACCGCCAATTGGCGGTCCAAATGTCCGGATCCAGTTGAGTTTTATTCTGGGCTTTTCTTTGTGCTTTTGGTGGTCTTTGATGCATCTACTTCGTTTGTTGGAGCTCCGACCCGATTAGAATTGCCAAAATACTCCCCATGATGGTGAGGAGTATTCTGTTTTGCTCTTAGGTCCTTCTGTCTTGCAATCAGGTCCTTCTTCCTTGCATCTTGGTCCTCAGATCTCACAATTCAGTCCTTTTTTCCAGCTTTTGGGTCCTTTTATGCTTCATCTCTTCAAACCTATTTATTCCTGAAAACTAAACATAAAACTCGTGACATAGCATTGTTTAGGTGAAAGATAATGGATATAAGATACAAATATGAGCATGAAATGATATCAATCAAATACCCCCACACCTAACTTTTGCTAGTCCCGAGCAAAACAAAGAAAGAGAAAAACATGCGAAAAACAAGAAATCCTAACTCACTTTCGTAGGAATCACGGTTGCACTTAGCACGTGCAACAAGCCGTTAAACCTCCTTGTCGCCAAGGAGGAGGAGTGTTGTCTCCTGAGGGTTTTCAGCGGATATACCCACAAAATCCGAACAAGATGCATTAATCAATCTAGATACATGACTCGTTGGACTTATTTTGTCGATCATGGGACGCGGTAATACTACGGGTCGACTCTATATATGTAATCAGTCCACACACCTAGCCTAATGAGTTATTCGTGAGAGTTAACTAAGGAATTAAGTGAAAGACATGGGCAACCTTAACTTCTGAATGTGATACAATGTGTAAGGTCCATTTTGGTTCTTATTTGACTCTCTTTTTTTTTCTTTTTTTTCTTCTTCTTTGGAGCATTTTATTGGTTGGTGTTTGATTCTCCCAGGGTCAGGTTTCGTGCATCATTGCCTATGAGGACTTACACTATCACGTACACCTTCCCCCAAATCTCCACATAGGGCGATCCCTACCACCCGTGTAACGGGAGTTCGGTCGGTGCATCCCAAATCAGATGACTCGAAAGCACCAGGCACAAAGTCCCCTCAGACCTACTTTCCCGAGTGATAGGAGCCGTGCGAGAAGAGAGAACACCACTTATTTACTTATCTACATGGGAACCAAAACCCCTACACTTAAGTTTCACAAAAAGAGATTAAGGGCCTTTGACTACGACAAACTTCCTTATACTAACAGACACGAATTATTTGACTCACTAGGTTCAGGGTGGACTTCTTTAAATGTTTGAGTACTGAAACCCTATGATTACACGCCCCCCGAGGGAAAACCGAGGTGCATCCTAACGACTCGATAAGATCTAAAGCCAGTAAACTAGAAATCCTAATGCATCAAGTTCAAGACAATTTTGGGAGCTTTCTTTTTACTTTGCCTCTCAACGGTTTTGCATATGCTAAACACACGCAAAACCCACAAAAACATTTTCTTTCGCAAACACATGAAGATTATGAAAGAAATGTGAAAAATTTAAAGCACTAGGCAAGCAAAAGAAGACAAGTCACCCAAGGATCATGGCAAGCAGATATATCGATATTAAATGCGGCACACTAACATGACCCTAACAATACAAACAAAAGAAAATAAAACCAAAGGAAAAAGACTCGACTATGTACACACGTAAAACACCCCCCCACACCTACTTCATGCATTGTCCTCAATGAATGTGAACAAGATACTACATGGATACATGCATGAAAAAGGAAAGATCTCACCAACATGAAGTACAAAAGGACGTTCAGGGTCATGTTGATGGACACAAACCCAAATTCCGTCAAAACCTGTGCGAAGCTGAAGAAGGGAGATAAATACGTGAAGAGATTGGGCCCAAGTACACAAGGGTTGGGGCCCACAACAATCGATGCTCACTGAAGGAGTCTTTTATTACACACTTCTTCTTCTTTTTTCTTTTTTTTTTGTTGTTTTTTGTTGTTTGTTTTTTTTAAAGATATATACATCAACCAAGATATTCTCATAATCATTTGGTCAAGGAACATCAAATGAGAACATCAAGTCAGGAGGACCAGAGGCTTGCCGAGATGGGCAAACTTCACTGGTACTCTGAGGTGTCATGAGGGGTGAAAGGTCAAAGCTGAAAGGCTCGAACCCCTCATGATATTGGTTGGGTGTGGGCAACAAAGAATGAAGTTGTGTTGCCTCGCTAGGGTTTAATTGCTCATCGAAGAAAACCCTCCAACCAATAGGCGGGTGCATCGGAATGAGTTCCTCAGGCTCATTCGATGAATGCAGCAGACCTGCATCACTAAGAATGGGGCTTCTCCCCAAGTCATCCAACAAGGACCTCCCACCATCATTTAGATCATCAAGCATAAGCTCGGTCATAGGTGGGTCCTTGTTGGAGTCAATATGAAGCTCAAATGGCTCAATGGCCGTGGGACATGAGGTAGAGACACTTGCTGGTATAGGCATATGATGAGGTGTCTCACTCTCACTAGTACTCTCAACTGAATCATGCAACGAACACTCCCTTTGAACATTCATGTTTGAGGCCAGCTCACTCTGTTGCATTGCAAAGACAGGCAATGAGTCTTCGCTGAGCCTACAAACATTCTCAACGGGTTGCATTGGTGTTAGAGGTGTTCGTTGATTTTGTGGTGCTTTCTCCAATTGGCGGATGAGATTTAGATTTAAAGGTTCATCCATGGGTTCCTGTTGCCTACCAGAGTTGAACACATGAAACTCGGCACTCATGTTACCGAATGAGAGCTTCATGAGACCATTTCTACAATTAATCAAGGCATTGGAGGTTGCCAGAAATGGTCTACCCAAAATCAAAGGTATTTGAGAGTGGGCGTTCGCAACAGGATTGGTATCGAGGACAACAAAATCGACTGGAAATATAAAATCTCCAACTTTGATAAGCACGTCCTCGATAATCCCCATGGGAATACGAATGGATCTATCCGCTAATTGGAGGGTGATCTTAGTTGGTTTCAATTCTCCCAAGTTCAATTGTTGATAAACAGAGAATGGGAGGAGGTTGACCGCTGATCCTAAATCAAGCAAAACATTGCTCAGTCTAGTGTCCCCTATTGTAAACTGAATAGTAGGACACCCAGGGTCCTTGTATTTTGTGTAGGAGCTGATATTTGCAGCCAAGAATGCTTTCTTAGGAACATTGGTCTTCCTCTTGGTTGTGCAGAGATCCTTCAACACTTTGGCATATTGAGGTATTTGTTGGATGACATCCAACAAGGGGATGTTAACCTTCACTTGCTTAAATACCTCTAATATCTTGTCCATGTTGTCACTCTGCTTTTTGTTTAACCTACTTGGATAGGGAGCTTTTGGCAGGTAGGTTTTCTGCTGTGCCTGAGAAGAAAGCTTTGGTGTATTACCCTCACCCTCAGCTTCTTCTTCACCACCATTCCCACTGAGGGGCTGCATAGATGGTGGTGGGTGTGGCAAGGAAATGTGTTTGTCAACCTATTTTCCATTCCTTAAGGTCATAATGGAATTGACATGGTGAACAGGTTCCTCCACATGGTTCACTTGCCTCCCCCGAGGTACCACATTCTCATTTTGCATTTGTTGTTGTTGGTACATGCGGGGGTTAGCCTCAGGCTGGCTAGGAAAAGACCCTCTCTCTCTCTCATGTACAGACTGAGCCAATTGGCCCATCTGAAGCTCTAGAGATTTCATGGTCTGCTGATTTGATGTGAGAACTTGACTCGTGGTTGACATAAAATTTTTCATTGAGTTTTCAAGTCCACGAGTCAAGGTCTCAAGCGAATTGAATCGGGTTTCCATATTATTGGAATTTGGGAAACCCGATGGATTGGTGGTTTGCGCTTGGGGTGGCTGATAGGAATGTGCATGCATGGGAGGTTGGTGTGATTGGTAATGTGGTCTAGAGGAGTTGGAAAGACCACCCGGGGCATTAGTTTGGTTCCATGAAAAATTGGGGTGGTTCCTCCATCCAGGATTATAAGATGATGAGTATGGGTCATTCCTGGCTCTATCATAGACGGCGTTGACACGCTCCATCTCAGGAGGACTGGACTCACACTCGCTTTCTACATGACCTATCCTACCACATGAATGACAAGGAACTGGACCAGATGTGGACATGTGAGGTGCACTTTGTCGGTTTTGGAGCTCAATCGAATCCATGCGGCGCATTAAGGCCGCCATGCGTGCCTCGGTGGCCGTAGTGGTATCGATAGCAAATGCGGCACCCGATCTAGTCGAGTTTGCATTCGCGATCCTCGCTCCTATACTAGATGATGCAGGTGGTTCCCTCACACTCTCCCATTGCATGGTTTTCTCAGCGAGGTCTTCTAGGAAGGCTCATGCCTCCCTTTCATCCTTTCCCAAGAACTCTCCTTGACACATGGACTCAAGGAGCGTTCTTGACGGGATGTGAAGACCCTCGTACACAATCTGACAAAGGCGCCACAACTCAATGCCATGGTGAGGGCATGAGGATAGTAGCTCCTTGAACCTCTCTAGATATGCATGAAATGTCTCGGTCTCATGTTGATAGAACGAATTGATTTCGTTCCTCAACTTTTGAGTCCGATGATTAGGAAAGTACTTCTTGAGGAATGCAGATTGAAACTCATCCCAAGTCTTCAAGGAATTCGCTTGGTTGCTGTACAACCACTTCTTGGCATCATCCTTTAGTGCAAAAGGAACGAGCCTAAGATGGATGGAGTCTGTGCTAAGTTGTTGCAGCTTGAACATAGCACAGACCTCCTCAAATTCCCTGAGAAAGATATAGGGGTCACCTTTCCCAGTGAAATGAGGGAGCATGGAAATGAATTGAGGCTTAACCTCAAAATGGTTCCCATTACCCTCTGGTAATACGATGCATGAGGGTAGAGTTGTACGGTCGGGTAGCATCGATCACGTAGAGGTATGGGAACGACAACTGGAAGCACTGGTCGAACAGGTTGGTCCAGCAACTGCTCCTCCTCACGGAAATTAGCAGCCATTGAACCCGGACTGCGTGCGACACGAGAGGAGGGAGGTGTCGAGAAATCGATGACCGAAGCCGGATTGACAACGCTCCTCGTCAAACGACCACTCTCGTCTCGTGTCCACGAAAGCATGCACAAAGGTGCACACATACACAAAACAAAACTTTTTTTTTAACAAAGAATGTGCGTAGAGGAGAAGACGGGGGAACACAGGAGAGAAAGAATGACTCAGGAGAGAAGGGAAGAAGTCCTTATGCTACGGCGGATGGGTACAGGTAGAAGCACACAAGCAAACAAGGCTCAAGCAATCCTAAGGTCGCTATAGGTCCTTACAGCTAGACGACGCCTAACTGCGAGGTCACACGGCCTCAACACGCCTCATCTCCCTACAACGAGGACCACAAAGCCCAGCAAGTGAGCCAAGATCCGGGGATCTCGTCACTCCTACTATCGACAAAGTGGGCAACGCCGATCAGGTCATGACGGTCGGGACCGGATCACTCTCCTAATGCGTCGGAATTCCTTAAGGCCAATGTCTACTTGATTTTAAAATTAGGCTCTTGATTAGTGTGGTTTTTTGGGGCGAAGGAAAGGGTGATGAAATCCCCCACCTTATCTTTTACGGGACAACCCCTCCTTAGTAGCGTTTTGGAGTCCTAAATCTAGCAATCAACTCTCCAAACAACGCTCAACACACACTTGTTGCAATGCACTTCCTACTAACTAATGCATGTTCATACGAAATGCATGAATGAGAGTAGAAGGTGCGTACCTCATGCCAGCTCTCAGCAACAGAAAATAAAGCTAAGATAAAAGACAATCTAAATGCCTAAGTCACATACATGACGCATGACCTAAACAAGAATGAATGCCTAATCTTTTGCTTTGAGTTTTAGGGTCCAAGTTGCTTAAAGGAGGTTGATTATGGATCTGGGAACAAACTATAAGTCAAAACATGCCAAATTAAATCCCAGATCACTACATCAATTATGAAAACCGACCAAAGAAATAAGAGAGAAAAACGAGCTTACCAGACCGCCAATTGGCGGTCTCAGGCCGCTGATTGGCGGTCTTAAATGCTCAGATTCACTCCAAACATCTCCAGGCGTTCCTCCTGATGACTCCAAGTCTCCTGAAACAAGGAAAAACTACAAGACACAAATTAAATCCACTCGAATCGTCCAAACAAGAGTCTGGACTGGCACCTCCCCGGCAACAGCGCCAAAAACTTGTTGAACGTTTTAATTTAAACCGCAAGTGCACGGCCGCGATGAAGCGGTGGCAAGTACGGGTCGTCGTCAGGGAGGTGAGCAGCCTCTTGTTTGCACGAAATCAAGTGGCGAAAATAATGGAGAAGAGAGTTGGTTACACTACTTTACACTAAACTACGCTAAGAAGTACGAAATGCGAAACAAAGAAATAAACGATCAAATAAAAACTAAGCTAAGAACAAAATAGAAGTGCTGGAATTTCAGGAATGGAAAACCCCTAAGGGGTGGAGTGAGTGCACACAAGCAAAGAGGTGGGTGTAGAATACATTCTTTAAGCACATGAAGGTGGTGTTTATCAAGCATAGGAAGTGTCTAAATGTTATGGCAAAACCTATCAATCTATTCACCAACTTAGTTGATTAACATTTACATATACAGGGTGTTTATTTCAGAACCTAAACAAGCATGAGAGGTGTCTAATCATTTTGGCAAAACTCATCAAGTTGTAAATTCTATCCTAAACAAGCAAGCATACATTCATGTTTAATCAACACATTGAAATTAAAGCATTCATCCCATTCTCTAATGCATGTATGTACATCTACTCCACCCCCCAAAGGGGATGGAACTACTCACTAAACATTACACTAATTATTAAACTATGGAAAGAAAGCATATTAAAACTAAGCTAGAATTAAAAGACGATTAAACTAAAACATGCACAACAATAAAAGAAGCATAAAACAAACAATGAAAGAAACATAAAACTTTATTGATAAAATGACTCACATTAAAAGTAGCATCCTCCTACTTTAGTGTGTGCTTCAAGGCCTCACTTCTAGTAGGAACAATAGCCACTTAAAATATGGAGTGATTACAATAGGAGGTGAAGAGTTCTATTTATAGGCATGGAAAAAGCTAATCCGGGACAATCCCCCGATGTGGGACTAAACAAACACCAAAAATAGCCTAAACGAACATTAATACAAGTCCAGGAGAAATCTTGGCGGATCTGGACTAATCCAGACCGCCAATTGGCGGTCCAAAATGTCCGGTTCCAGTTGAGTTTTATTCTGGGCTTTTCTTTGTGCTTTTGGTGGTCTTTGATGCATCTACTTCGTTTGTTGGAGCTCCGACCCGAATAGAATTGCCAAAATACTCCCCATGATGGTGAGGAGTATTCTGTTTTGCTCTTAGGTCCTTCTGTCTTGCAATCAGGTCCTTCTTCCTTGCATCTTGGTCCCCAGATCTCACAATTCAGTCCTTTTTTCCACCTTTTGGGTCCTTTTATGCTTCATCTCTTCAAACCTATTTATTCCTGAAAACTAAACATAAAACTCGTGACATAGCATTGTTTAGGTGAAAGATAATGGATATAAGATACAAATATGAGCATGAAATGATGTCAATCAAATACCCCCACACCTAACTTTTGCTAGTCCCGAGCAAAACAAAGAAAGAGAAAAACATGCGAAAAACAAGAAATCCTAACTCACTTTCGTAGGAATCACGGTTGCACTTAGCACGTGCAACAAGCCGTTAAACCTCCTTGTCGCCAAGGAGGAGGAGTGTTGTCTCCTGAGGGTTTTCAGCGGATATACCCACAAAATCCGAACAAGATGCATTAATCAATCTAGATACATGACTCGTTGGACTTATTTTGTCGA
Source organism: Triglochin maritima (assembly GCA_963682175.1). Taxonomy (NCBI): domain Eukaryota; kingdom Viridiplantae; phylum Streptophyta; class Magnoliopsida; order Alismatales; family Juncaginaceae; genus Triglochin; species Triglochin maritima. The sequence continues at coordinate 24,170,030 of OY821774.1, read as the reverse complement.
TCATGGGACGCGGTAATACTACGGGTCGACTCTATATATGTAATCAGTCCACACACCTAGCCTAATGAGTTATTCGTGAGAGTTAACTCTGGAATTAAGTGAAAGACATGGGCAACCTTAACTTCTGAATGTGATACAATGTGTAAGGTCCATTTTGGTTCTTATTTGACTCTTTTTTTTCTTTTTCTTTTTCTTTTTCTTTTTTTTTCTTCTTTGGAGCAATTTATTGGTTGGTGTTTGATTCTCCCAGGGTCAGGTTTCGTGCATCATTGCCTATGAGGACTTACACTATCACGTACACCTTCCCCCAAATCTCCACATAGGGCGATCCCTACCACCCGTGTAACGGGAGTTCGGTCGGTGCATCCCAAGTCAGATGACTCGAAAGCACCAGGCACAAAGTCCCCTCAGACCTACTTTCCCGAGTGATAGGAGTCGTGCGAGAAGAGAGAACACCACTTATTTACTTATCTACATGGGAACCAAAACCCCTACACTTAAGTTTCACAAAAAGAGATTAAGGGCCTTTGACTACGACAAACTTCCTTATACTAACAGACACGAATTATTTGACTCACTAGGTTCAGGGTGGACTTCTTTAAATGTTTGAGTACTGAAACCCTATGATTACACGCCCCCCGAGGGAAAACCGAGGTGCATCCTAACGACTCGATAAGACCTAAAGCCAGTAAACTAGAAATCCTAATGCATCAAGTTCAATACAATTTTGGGAGCTTTCTTTTTACTTTGCCTCTCAACGGTTTTGCACATGCTAAACACACGCAAAACCCACAAAAACATTTTCTTTCGCAAACACATGAAGATTTTGAAAGAAATGTGAAAATTTTAAAGCACTAGGCAAGCAAAAGAAGACAAGTCACCCAAGGATCATGGCAAGCAGATATATCGATATTAAATGCGGCACACTAACATGACCCTAACAATACAAACAAAAGAAAATAAAACCAAAGGAAAAAGACTCGACTATGTACACACGTAAAACACCCCCCACACCTACTTCATGCATTGTCCTCAATGAATGTGAACAAGATACTACATGGATACATGCATGAAAAAGGAAAGATCTCACCAACATGAAGTACAAAAGGACGTTCAGGGTCATGTTGATGGACACAAACCCAAATTCCCTCAAAACCTGTGAGAAGCTGAAGAAGGGAGATAAATACGTGAAGAGATTGGGCCCATGTACACAAGGGTTGGGGCCCACAACAATCGATGCTCACTGAAGGAGTCTTTTATTACACACTTCTTCTTTTTTTTCTTTTTTTTTGTTGTTGTTTTTTTTTAAAGATATATACATCAACCAAGATATTCTCATAATCATTTGGTCAAGGAACATCAAATGAGAACATCAAGTCAGGAGGACCAGAGGCTTGCCGAGATGGGCAAACTTCACTGGTACTCTGAGGTGTCATGAGGGGTGAAAGGTCAAAGCTGAAAGGCTCGAACCCCTCATGATATTGGTTGGGTGTGGGCAACAAAGAATGAAGTTGTGTTGCCTCGCTAGGGTTTAATTGCTCATCGAAGAAAACCCTCCAACCAATAGGCGGGTGCATCAGAATGAGTTCCTCAGGCTCATTCGATGGATGCAGCAGACCTGCATCACTAAGAATGGGGCTTCTCCCCAAGTCATCCAACAAGGACCTCCCACCATCATTTAGATCATCAAGCATAAGCTCGGTCATAGGTGGGTCCTTGTTGGAGTCAATATGAAGCTCAAATAGCTCAATGGCCATGGGACATGAGGTAGAGACACCTTCTGGTATAGGCATATGGTGAGGTGTCTCACTCTCACTAGTACTCTCAACTGAATCATGCAACGAACACTCCCTTTGAACATTCATGTTTGAGGCCAGCTCACTCTGTTGCATTGCAAAGACAGGCAATGAGTCTTCGCTGAGCCTACAAACATTCTCAACGGGTTGCATTGGTGTTAGAGGTGTTCGTTGATTTTGTGGTGCTTTCTCCAATTGGCGGATGAGATTGAGATTTAAAGGTTCATCCATGGGTTCCTGTTTCCTACCAGAGTTGAACACATGAAACTCGGCACTCATATTACCGAATGAGAGCTTCATGAGACCATTTCTATAATTAATCAAGGCATTGGAGGTTGCCAGAAATGGTCTACCCAAAATCAAAGGTATTTGAGAGTGGGTGTTCGCAACAGGATTGGTATCGAGGACAACAAAATCGACTGGAAATATAAAATCTCCAACTTTGATAAGCACGTCCTCGATAATCCCCATGGGAATACGAATGGATCTATCCGCTAATTGGAGGGTGATCTTAGTTGGTTTCAAATCTCCCAACACAAGCATACATTCATGTTTAATCAACACATTGAAATTAAAGCATTCATCCCATTCTCTAATGCATGTATGTACATCTACTCCACCCCCCAAAGGGGATGGAACTACTCACTAAACATTACACTAATTATTAAACTATGGAAAGAAAGCATATTAAAACTAAGCTAGAATTAAAAGACGATTAAACTAAAACATGCACAACAATAAAAGAAGCATAAAACAAACAATGAAAGAAACATAAAACTTTATTGATAAAATGACTCACATTAAAAGTAGCATCCTCCTACTTTAGTGTGTGCTTCAAGGCCTCACTTCTAGTAGGAACAATAGCCACTTAAAATATGGAGTGATTACAATAGGAGGTGAAGAGTTCTATTTATAGGCATGGAAAAAGCTAATCCGGGACAATCCCCCGATGTGGGACTAAACAAACACCAAAAATAGCCTAAACGAACATTAATACAAGTCCAGGAGAAATCTTGGCGGATCTGGACTAATCCAGACCGCCAATTGGCGGTCCAAAATGTCCGGATCCAGTTGAGTTTTATTCTGGGCTTTTCTTTGTGCTTTTGGTGGTATTTGATGCATCTACTTCGTTTGTTGGAGCTCCGACCCGAATAGAATTGCCAAAATACTCCCCATGATGGTGAGGAGTATTCTGTTTTGCTCTTAGGTCCTTCTGTCTTGCAATCAGGTCCTTCTTCCTTGCATCTTGGTCCCCAGATCTCACAATTCAGTCCTTTTTTCCAGCTTTTGGGTCCTTTTATGCTTCATCTCTTCAAACCTATTTATTCCTGAAAACTAAACATAAAACTCGTGACATAGCATTGTTTAGGTGAAAGATAATGGATATAAGATACAAATATGAGCATGAAATGATGTCAATCAACCGTCTTTCTGAAGAGATTTTTCCCTTAAATGAAAACTCAACAGATACGGCACCAGTTACATCAAATGTATCAGACTGAGACCGAATCCTTTCATGCTTTCTTTGAGAGGTTCAAGGACCTTCTCCAGCAGTGCCGTCATCATGGACTTGAGTTATGGCAGTTGTGCCAGATTTTTTATGAGGGCCTCAACTACAACACCCGCACATTGTTGGAGTCGATGTGTCAGGGTGATTTCCAAATGAAACCCATCAATGAGGAATGGTACACTTTTGACTTAATGGCTAAACATACTTTTGAGTGGGACACCATGAGAGAGCCACCAGCCTCCAGGTCTTTTGGTCGAGATGGATCATATCAAGTTGAGTCAACTATCGCATTTGAGGCAAAATTGGTTGCTCTCATGCGTAGGATTGAGAGTTTTAAGTTGGACCGAGCTCCTGTAGCTCAGGTCGCTACACCCAAGTGCAGTAGGTGTGGACTTACGGGCCATGATGACTTGGAATGCGCTAACGCTCCAAGGGATACTGAACATGCAAATGCGATGTGTCAACACAAGCCCCGTAACGACCCATACAATCACTCCTACAACCCGGGATGGCGTAACCAACGTAAATTCTCTTGGGCCCTAGTGGGGGTCACAGTCCGAGCTCGCACGGTCAACCACAACCTCCACCTTATCAACCTCCACGCCCATCAGCGACCTACCAACATCCACATCAAAGGTCTCAGCACCATAATTATCAACCTGCTTAGGCCTCATCGTCGGGTTATTCTAACCAAACTCCACTACCCCAATGGGTTGACCCGAAGGACCCCACTCTAGAACAAACCCTTCAAGCATTCATGCAGAGCACACAAACGATGTTTGTGGCCATCAATAATTTGGTCAAAGCATTGGAAATGCAAGTTAGCCAATTGGCTCATTAGCTCCATGAACGCGAGAAGGGTCAGTTACTGAGTTAACTTGTGGTAAATCCAAGGGGTCAACCTACTCATGCTAGGAAAAATGTGCACAATGTTGAAAGTGATCCTTCCCAACATGCTAATGTGGTCCATACCTTAAGATCGTGAAGGGTTGTTGACGACAATGTGGAAATGCCTGAAGCCAACCCTGTTGGTGACTCTTCCGAGGAGGGTCGTGAGCCTTTCAAGGAACCTAGTTCTGAGACTCCTCCTCGTGATAGTTATGTTCCCAAGGCACCATTCCCTCATAGGTTAACAAAAAACATTATGAGCATTGGGACAAAATCGTTGTGGTACTTAGGCAAGTGAAGGTGAACATCCCGTTGTTGGACGTTGCTCAGCAAATTCCACTGTATGCCAAGTTCCTTAAGGACCTTTGTATTGTTAAGAGAAGAACAAAAGTTCCCAAAAAGACATTTTTGGCCGACAATGTGAGCTTGATATTGACACAACGCATGCAAGTCAAATACAAGGACCCAGGTTGTCCAACTGTCTCTTGCATGATCGGTAATGTGACAATTCCTCAAGCTTTATTGGGTTTGGGAGCATCTGTGAACCTCCTGCCCTACTCTGTCTATGTAAACATTGGAATAGGCGATATTAAACCAATGAGGACAACCCTCCAGTTGGCTGACAAATTCATCAAGAGTCCACAAGGGATTGTGGAGGATGTCCTTATTAAAGTGGGTGAGTTCGTATTTCCAATTGATTTCATCATCTTGGATATCGAACCTGTGTCTAACTCACAAGGACAAATCCAGTGATCCTTGGGAGGCCTTTTCTTGCGACATCTAATGCTTTGATCAATTGTCACAATGGCTTGATGAGGTTGTCTTTTGGAAACCTCACGGCGGATTTCAACATCTTTACTCTTGGTAAGCAACCCAGGCTCTTCGACAATGTTGTCGGAGCCAATTTCATTCAGGACACGGATGAGCCCAAGTCATTGGGCATGTTCGACTCACATCGACATATTATTGAGGTGCCTAATGACCAGGTTACGAGTGAAGAGGATCTTGAGGAATCCTCCTGTGAATCTCTGGATGAGGAGGCACATCTGGGTGCTTGCTCTTCTTACCCCGTTGCCTTTGAGGCACATGAAATTAACTCTGAATCCGACAAGGACCAACCTCCGGTTGAGGTTAAACCGCTCCCCGATAACCTTAAATACATTTTTTAGGGGATAGTGAGACTTTGCCACTCATTATTGCTTCTGATATTGCAAAAGATCAAGAGGTTGCCCTAAAAAACGTGCTCTTTGAAAACAAAGAGGCTATCGGGTGGTCCTTGAAGGATGCCAAGGGAATTAGCCCTGGTATTGTTCAGCATCGGATCCACATGGAAGAGGATCCGAGGCCCCGCTGGGACCCACAACGAAGATTGAATCCTGTATTGAAAGTAGTTGTCCGAATGGAGGTTGTTGAGTCATGTCCATGTGCTTCCCAAGAAGTCAGGCATGACGGTTGTTGAGAATGAGCATAATGAGCTTATCCCGACACGCCTGCGAACTGGCTGGCGAGTTTGCATTTATTATCACAAGCTCAATGCGGCAACGTGGAAAGATCATTTCCCGTTGCCATTCATTGATCAGATGTTGGAAAGGTTGGCCGGACATGAGTATTATTGTTTTCTTGATGGATACTCCGGTGACAACAAAATTCCCATCGCCCCCGAGGCTCAAGAGAAAACCACCTTTACTTGTCCCTTTGGCACGTTTGCCTACTGTCGCATGCCCTTGGAGTTATGTAATGTGCCGGCAACGTTTCAAAGGTGTATGATCAGCATCTTCACCAATATGGTAGAGCATTTCCTTGAGATTTTCATGGACGACTTTTCCATATTTGGCGCTTCCTTTGATGTGTGCCTTCGTCACATGAGCCTTGTTCTCAAGCGATCTCATGAGAAGAACCTCGCTCTCAATTGGGAGAAATGTCACTTCATGGTGAAGCGAGGGATTGTACTTGGACATGTGGTCTCAAGTAAGGGAATTGAGGTCGATCCCGCCAAAGTCGGTCTTATTGCTAATCTCCCACCGCCACGAAATGTGAAGGATATCCGTGCCTTTTTGGGGCATGCTAGATTCTATCGGCGGTTCATTCGGGATTTTAGCAAAATCGCTCGACCTCTCACCGCCTTGTTGGCTAAGGATGACATTTTTGAGTTCACACCGGATTGCCACCATGCTTTTTTGACCTTGAAGAAAGAGTTGACTTCAGCTCCCATAATTAAGGCACCGGTGTGGACTGAACCTTTCGAGTTAATGTGTGATGCATCTGACTTCGTTGTGGGATTTATTTCTTGTAAGAATTATTGTGGATTTATTTTGTATGAGAATAATGTGAATTATTTGGATTGTTTTAAAAATAGTTACATAAATGTAACTATCACATGCATGTGTGTTGTATACATGTGTGTGTATGGTCATATGTCTTGAAGTTTAGTCCCACATTGGAGAAAGTTTTTTGTTGGTGGAGTTGAAGTACCCCACCACTCATTTACTTCTAAATGGTAGTTTGGTTCCACACTACGAAACACAAGTGAGACATATATATATATTTAATGGTCAAAAGATTGGCACTTGGGGCACTTGGGCCTAAGATGGTTGTAATTTTTTTTACTAATTACTCGTGTATAGACGTCGGATGTATCGAATGACCGACGTCTATAGGACATAATATTTTTATTATTGTTATTTAAATGTATAGACGTCGAATGTATGACATGACCGACGTCTATTAGGCGTACTGTATGTATAGACGTCGGTCGCCCGATATATCCGACATCTATAGGCTGTCAAAGTTTAGTCCCACATCGACCAATTTTTTTTGCTGCTGTGGTTGAAGTACTCCACCACTACTACACAGATGAATGCGAATGAGTTTGGTCACTTGGGCGACTTGGGCTTTCTCTATGTTGTTATTGGTCAAAACATGGGCACTTGAGGCACTTGGGTGACTTGGGCTTGATAGGTTGGGTGCATGTTATAGGCCGTATAACAAGCGTAATATTTTTGTCGGTAAACTATAGGTATAATAGACGTCGGCTATATATGACCGACGTCTATACAATATACATTATATAGACGTCGGTCGTATATAGCCGACGTCTATACACAAGGGTATAGACGTTGGTGGAATATACGTCGGACACTTGGATCACAAAAAGTCGTCGTATATACCACTGTATATCCGACGTATATGACACTTTTTCCACTAGTGCCTTCAAGCGTTCACGCAAAGCATGCAAAGTTAATTTGAAACTTTGGAAATGCAAGTTAGCAAGTTGGCTCATCAGCTCAGTGAATGTGAGAAGGAACAATTTACATGTCAACCCAAGGTGAATCCCCGAGGTACCTATTCTCAAGTAAGGCTGCTAGTGCCTCATGTTACCTCTGAACCGACCCATCATGTTAATGTGATTCATACTCTGATGTCTGGTATGGAGGTGGACAACTAAATTGGGTTGCCTTCCTTTCAATCACCATCTCTTGAGGTTCCCTCACCAAATACTTCCAAGAAGGAGCTTGATCTTGAGGTTCCTTCTACATTTATTTCGACAATGGGGCTGAACCCTGAGGTCGCCTTGTCTCATCTTGTGTCAAAGGAATCAGATTATGAGGTCCCCAAAAATGTTTCTATGGACCAGAATTCTGAGGTTCCTTCGAAAGACCATTATAACCCGAAGGCGACATTCCCTGGGCACCTTAAAAAGAAAATTTTAGATCAGCATGACAAGATGCTTGAGATCTTTCAGCAAGTTAAGGTGAAGATCCTTCTGTTGGAGGTGATTCAGCAAATGTCACCTTATGCCAAGGTTCTCAAGGACTTATGTACCAAGAAGAGAAAAATCCATGTTCCCAAGAAAGCTTTTCTTACGGCAAACGCGAGTTCATTGTTGGCACAACCCACACAAGTCAAATACAAGTACCCTAGTTGTCCTACTATTTCTTGTGTGATTGGTGATGTGTCAATACATTGAGCTTTATTAGACCTTGGTCCATCTGTCAATCTTCTACCGTATTTAGTCTATGTCCACCTCGGTCTTGGAGACCTCAAACAAACAAAAATCACTCTTCAACTAGATGATAGGTCAATGAAGAAACTGAGGGGCGCGGTAAAAGATGTTCTGATCAAAGTGGGTGAGTTCATTTATCCAGTCGATTTCTTTGTTTTGGATACTGAACTTGTGGCAAATCCACTTAGACAAATTCCTGTGATTTTGGGGCGACCATTTTTAGCGACTTCCAATGCCTTGATCCATAGTTGTAATGGTCTTATGTGCTTGACAAATGGTAGTTAATGCGCTGATTTCCTCTTATTCACCATCAGGAAGAAGCCAGGTGCCTTCGATGACCCTATTGAGGTCAATCTTATCTAGGAAATGGATGAAAACGAAGTTGAAGGCACCTTCGAGTATTTCCAAGAATTGTTCGATGGAGATCCTGATGGTGGTGAAGATGTTTCATCTGGGCTAGCACAAGAAGGTGCCTTATCTTGTGATCATGTGGCCTTTAAGCCACATCCTTTCGATCATGTGGCTTTTGAGCCACAAGATACAATTTTTGTGACCTCTGAGCCACATGATCTTCACTCTATATGTTGAGCACCCCATGTGGGTTAAGAGTCAACCACCTGATACCCTACATTTCGAACAACCAGACAGAGGTTCACCTATCATTCATGTCTCTTATCTTACTCATTCTCAAGAGGCATCAAACGACCACAATGCTTATACGGGTGTCAGGTGGTCATGCAATTCTGTTTCTCGACTGAGCCATCTAGGTAATCAGTTTAGCGTGTCACTTTGTGTGGATGAAATGATCTCGATGCACCCAAATGTTAGTTGGAGGGTATATATTGATGACCCTCAGCTCTGTCGTGGAATGGAAACATACTTGTTTCCATTTCCTTTCAGAGACACCAGTTTTGAGAGGCATGAACCACCATTCTTGGTTCATAAACCTCTCAACGATCCTCCTATTTCTTATGTTGCGAGCCCATACAAATGAATATCTGGGTCGAGAGACGGTGGGTTGTCATTTGATGTCCCTTGACATATGAAAATGGGAGCCCATTCTTGTACATAGTTATATTTGAAAAAAAGGAAAAAAAAACATATATGTCTCCCTTATTTATTATTTCACGGGTTTTGAGGGGAATTCGGGTTTGTGTCCATCAGCATAACAATGAACTTCCCTTTGCGCTTCACGTTGGTGAGATCTTTTCTTTTAGATGCATAAATCCATGTAGTATTATGCATGCATACGTTGAGGACAATGCATGAAGTAAGTGTGGGGGTGTTTTACGTATGTGCATAGTCGATTCTTTCTCCTTTTGTTTTTGTTTTCTTTTGTGTGCATTGTAAGGGTCATGTTAGTGTGCTGCATTTAATATCGATATATCTTCTTGCCATGATCCTTGGGTGACTTGTCTTCTTTTGCTTGCTTAGTGCTTGAAATTTTGACATTTCTTTCAAAATCATCATATGTTTGTGAAATAAAATGTTGTGGGTTTTGCGTGTGATGGGCATGTGCAAAACCATTGAGAGGCAAAGTAAAAGGAAGCTCCCAAAATTGTCTTGAACATGATGCATTGAGAGTCGTAAAGATACACCCCAATCGTCTCTCGGGGGTGAGTAATCATAGGGTTTTAGTACAGAAATAATCAATGAAGTCCACTTTGAACCTAGTGAGTCAAATAATTCGTATCTATTAGTATAAGGATGTTTGTCATAGTAAGGGACCCTTAAACTCCTGTTGTGAAATCTTAAGTGTAAGGGTTTTGGTTCATGTGTACATAATGAATAAGTAGGTAGGGTGTTCTCTCTTGTCGCACAGCTCCTACCACTCAGGAAATTAGGTCCGAGGGGACTTAGTACCTGGTGCTTTCGAGTCATCTGACTTGGGATGCACCGACCAAACTCCCATTACACGGGTGATAGAGATTGCCCTATGTGGAGATGTGAGGAAAGGTGTACGTGATAGTGTAAGTCCTCATAGGCAATGATACAAAAAACCTAACCCTGGGAGATTACACACCAACTAGTAAAAAGAAAGGAAAAACGAATAAACAAAAACAAACAAAAAACAAAAAAGAGAGAAAAGAAGTGGCAATGCAAATAAGAACCTTGATGGACTTTGCACTGTATCACTTGAGGATGTTAAGGTTACCCATGTCTTTCACTTAAGTCCTTAACTAACTTGCACGAATGATTCATTAGGCTAGGTGTGTGGACTAAATACATATGTAAAGTCGGCCCGTAGTATTACCGTATCCAATGATCGACGAAAATAGGTCAAAAAAGTTGTGTTGCTAGGTTGAATAATGCATCTATTTTCGGATTTTGTGGGTATATCTGCTGAAAACCCTCAGGAGACAACACTCCTCCTTGGCAACAATGGGATTTAACGGCTTGTTGCACATGCTATGTGCAACCGTGATTCCTATGAAACTCAGTTAGGATTTCCCTATTCTACATACACCTTTATGTTTCTTTCATTTTTTTGTCTTCCTTGTGTTTTGCTTGGGACTACCAAAAGTTAGGTGTAGGGTATTTGATTGACATCATATCATGTTTATATTTGTGTCGTATATCCTTTATTTATAGCCTAAGCAATGCTACGTAACGAGTTTTATGTTTAAGTTTCAGGAATAAACCGGTTTGAGAAGAAAAGACTCAAAACGGACTTAAAAGCAAGGAAAAAGACTGAATTGTAAGACTTATGGATTGAGATGCAAAAGAGAATGATCCTGATGTAAACCAAAAGGACCAATGAGCAAAGTAAGAAGCTCAACACCATCATGAGGAATATTTTGGCAATTAGATCCGGGCCTAAACATTAACAACCAAAACGGGTTCACCGAACATGAAGAAATCAAGTCAGAAGCGAGCCACCCAAATCCAAACACGATCCAAGACATCTTGACCGGCAATTAGCGATTCCAGACCGCCAATCAGCGGTCTAGATGGCTCCAAGTGATCCATGTCTTAGTCGGGTGTTGAATTATGTTATTTTATGTCCATTTCTAGTATGCAATTAATCTCATACCGGGGGATTGTCTCGGGTTAACTTTTTTCATGGCTATAAATAGAACTCTTCATTCTACTTTGTAATACATCTCCTCTCTTGGTGGTCATTATCTCTACTTGGAGTAAAGCCTTGGAGAAAAAGTCTTGTGGAGAGATGCTATTTGTCATGTGAGTGAGCAATAAAGAATGTTTAGTTAGTTCTTTGTTGTTTCTTTTAGTTCTTGCATGCTTAGTTAATTTCGTTTGTTTTAATCTTTGTAGAATTAATTAGCATGTTTTCTTTCCTTAATATAAATGTTTGATTAATAATGTGTGAATAGTTCCATACCCAATGGGTGGTGGAGATGATGTACATATATGTTGTGAAGTTTGGATGTTTGATGAATTTTTTGATTGTGTAGACTTGCATGTTTGTATGTTCATCGGGGGTGTTTTAATCATCTACATGTTGAGGGATTTTTTATGGGTTTTGCCATAAGATTTGTACATTGTCATAAGATTTAGACATTTCTCATGCTTAGTTTCGTCATGTTTATTGACTGAAATTTCTCCTTGAATATGCTACATGTTTGTTATGTGTTTGTATTTGTGTTTGCTTGCTTGATTGATTGAGGAAACTTTCTTTTGATGGGTTTTCCCATAAGATTTAGACACCTCCAATTCTTAGCTTTGTTCATAACATGAGTTCATTGTTTCTGATGAGTCTTGCCATATCGTTAAACACTTCTCATGTGAGCCTAGTCTCACGATAGTCAAGTAGTAATTGCCGATACGTTGTGTGAATGGATTGATAGGTTTTGCACCATCTTTAGACACTTCCTATGCATGAAGACACACACATGAATACTTACATGCATCATTCATCACTTATTTCACTTCATGTGTACACACACTCCACCCCTTAGGGGTTTCACTTCCAGAATTCCAGCTTGCTTTATTAGTTAGTTTAGTTTCATTGTTGCTTGCTTTCGTCGTCTTTGTTTGTTGCTTACTAGTGTAGCCTAGCATAGTTAAGTGTAGTTTAGTGTAATCAACTTCTTCTCCCCTCTTTTTCCCACTTGCCTTTGAATGAACCCGAGTCGACACACCTCCCTGTGGATCGACCCGTACTTGCCTCATCTTCACCGACATTCATGCACTTGCTGTTTAACTTAATATCAATTAACATGGACCAACTTGTTTTTTAGTTTGCATAAGATTGTGCCTTATCTTTTTGCCCCGTGGCCCTTGAGCCGCACGATCATAATGTCGTGCCCCTCACGGAACTACCTTTGGTAGAGCAGTACCTCCCTAATACTCTTATTTTCATAAGACCTGATGAGGCTATTGGGAGGTCCTCAAGGGATTTCTTGGGTGAAAGACTCACTTTCTATTCTCTTAGTGTGCCAGACAAGCATAACGAGGTTCTTGAGCTCGTTCTAACACATCAGTCTGTTGGTTGGAGAGATTGGATTGATGATCATTATTTAATTCCACAATGAAGGAAACTCTTCTCCCGTGGCATAGTTGTTGCCAAACTCTTGAGATATTTGAGCTCTTTCAGTTTGATCCTTTGAATCTGATGCATTTGCGTCCAATTCAAGAACCTTTCCCAATATCTGGTACTCTTGGTGAGGGAGGCCGACACATGAAAATTTTGTCCCGCGTTGTGTCGTATTCCCATTCGAGGTACATTTATCCACAATGAGGTTTCCTTTCGTTGTCCTTTGACAAAGAACAATGAGAGCTTCTTTTGTATGTAGTTATACTAAAAAACAATGGTTGTCATGGCTCCCACTCCTTGAGGATTTGGATGCCATTTGTTAATGTGTTTGTATTCCCTTCTTACGTATCTCAGGTTTGGGGAATTCGAGTTTATGTCCATCAACATAACCACGAACTTCCTTTTGCGCTTCACGTTGGTGAGATCTTTTCTTTTTCAACCATAAATCCATGTAGCATCATACTCACATTCATTGAGGACAATGCATGAAGTATGTCATAGTCGAGTTTGTTTCTTTTTCTTTTATTTTCTTTTGTTTGTTTTGTCAATGTTATGATAGTGTGTTGCAATTTATAGTGATATATCTTTCTATACCAAGATACATGGGTGACATGCCTTTTTTGCTTGACTAGTGCTTTAATTCTTCAATTTCTCTCAAAATCTTCATGTTTTTACGAAAATAACTATTTTGTGGTTTTTACGTGTATTAAGCATTTTGAAAACCGTTGAGAGGGAAAGTATAAATGAAGCTCCCAGAATTGACTTGAGCATGAGAGGCAAAGTACACTGATTTTAGGTCCTATCTCTAGTCGTTAGAATGCACCCTAGTTTCCCTCGTGGAGAGAGTAGTCATAGGGTTTCAGTAATCAAATTGATAAAGAAGTCCAACATGAACCTAGTGAGTCGAAAAATTCGTGTCTGTTAGTATAAGGAAGTTTGTTGAAGTTAGGGACCTTTTAAACTCCTGTTGTAAAACATTAAGTGTAGTGTTTTGGTTCATATCTAGATAAGAAATAATTTAGTATGATGTTCTCTCTTCTCGCTCGACTCCTATCACTCAGGGAATTAGGTCCGAAGGGGACTTAGTACCTGGTACATCCGAGTCATTTGACTTGGAATTCACTGACCGAACTCCTATTACAAGGGTGGTAGGGATCGCCCTGAGTGGAGATTAGGGGGAAGGTGAATGTGATAGTGTATGTACTCACAGGTAATGATGAACAAAACCAGTCCTTCGGAGAATTAGACACCAACAAGGTTTAGTTCCTTGTTTTAAAAAAAGAAAAAAAAGAAGAAAAGAAGAAAAAAAGAACCTTAATGGACTTCACACGATGTATTACTTCAGGATGTTAAGGTTGCCAACGTCTTTCACTTAAGTCCTTAATGAACTTGCACGAATATTTCCCTAAGCTAGGTGTGTGGACAAGATACATATATAGAGTTAGCATGTAGAATCATTGTGTCTAGTGATCAAGAAAAGTAGGTCCACTGAGTCATGTTGCTAGGTTGACTATTGCATCAATGTTCGGATTTTTGGGGTATATCCGCTGAAAACCGTCAATACACACCATTCCTTCTCATTGGAGACAAGGAGGTTTAATGGCTTCTTGCACGTGTTAGGTGCAACTGTGATTCCTACCAAAGTGAGTTAGAATTTATTGTTTTCGTTTGTTTTTTATTTTACCCCAATGTTTTGCTACTCGAGTGTTTATTTGATGTGTTTCAGGTTTTAAGAAATAAAGAAAAGAAAGGAATAGAAAACGACTTAAGTGCACAAAAATGACCTGATTGAAGCATCTTGGACCTGTTTGTCTTGCTTAAGGACCCATCTGCAATTCAGGAAGGACCTTGGTGAAAACCTGGAGGAACATATGTGTAAAGGAAAATATGTTGGTTGCAAAAGTCCATAATGTCGTGAACCTGAGGAGTAAATCAACAATTAAAACCAAACATACTCCAACCAACCTCTTCTGGTGCACCCCACCGTTCAATATGTTAGCTAAAGTCGCTGTCAAAATTTGAAGGCGATCGAACAGAAATGATTCGCCAATGGCAGATTAAAATTTGTCACTTGTTGATCTGATTGATCAATTAGTCCTTGGATTTCTCCAGTGGATCGGGTTGCCAGGTCAGAGGAATACGCAACATCCAAATCTGATGTATAGTCGTCAGATTGCTCCCAGGTTCATCTACACCACGTTTTCTTCTATAAATAGCAATGTTTCTCCTACTTTCTTCTTCTTCTCCTAATTAGGTGAGCTTTATTTCTTGTTTAGTAGAGTATATTTTATTTCTTTCTTATTTCTATAGTGTAGGAGAAGAGAAACACCTTTTGTAATCTTTCTTTCTTAATCAAATTTTAGTTTCTTGTTCTTTATGTTCTTGTCTTCCATTTGATGCAATTTTATTCCATTTAGATCTAGCTTTCTTTAGTTGTTCATGTGTTGTTTTTATTTTGTTATTTTCTTTGTTTACATGAAGATTAGTATGTCATCTATCCCCATTGGGGGGTGGAGAATGATTTGAGGTGTGAATGTTGCGATATTAGTGTGTGTTTAATCTTAATCTTCAAGCTTCAAATAATTTCCGTGGCCGTTATGATGAGTTTCTCACTCTTGGACTAGTTATATTAGGATTTCTTTAGCTGATTTGTGTCATATTAGTTAGTTAGTTTAGATACACGCAATCTTCATTTTCTTCCCCCTTTCTAGTTTGGTCGACGACGACCCGCACTCGCTCCTCGTTGAAACGACTCATACTTGTCACTGCTTCAACGCGGTCGTGCACTGCGGTCTTGAACTGAAATTTCCACGAACAACAGTCATACATTCAAGTTTGGTCACGTCATAGAGCGTGTGTGCAAATCGAGGCACCTTTACTATCGAATGACCCAATTACTTGTAGACAAATATATATGGAATTGTATTGGTAGATTACCATTCCAAGGCTATTAGTTAGTTCAAGTTGAAGAACTACCGATTTATATGCCTCCAGCTACTAGGGATCGTTACATGGTAATAAATTTATTTTTTAAATTACAATTATGTTTTACTCATTTTAATCATAATGATCGTATTTATTTGCAGCTTCACTGCTTACACGAGTTACATGAAGATATTCACCTGCTTCAAGGGATGCATTCTGCACACCACCCGAGGTTGTCAATAACTGAAAAATTGAAGAAAAAATCAAGGATATGATGGCGTGCCTCATGAATGTTGATCCCTCGTTGAAGGAGTGTCACTAGATGTTAGTTAAGATTCTGTGGAAAATGTCCCACAAATTGGAGTGTCGCTACATGAAGAAGACAATTTCATCTTAATGGGCGTGTCTTCTTCCGATGGAGGAATTCTGACTCAAGAGGCGTGCATGACAATGTTCTTTCAAGGTGAAGGTTCATCTTTTATAGTCAGTGAAGTTGAAAGAGGTGATGATGGTGGGTTTCTTACATTAATGTGGGTTGGTGTTATTTTTTCTGCATGACAATTGTGATTAATTACAAAGGTATTAGTTGTTCATTTTTTGATTTTCACATGTAAACAACAATAGTTGCAACAAATATAAATTGAAGTTCGTAACGCTTAACTATGCATTGTTGATTCAAAAAAGATCCAATAAGGTTGCAAATTCAATAACATGGATCACTATTATAGACAAATGGTAGGTTGTATTACACTGTGCACTAGGGATGCTTGAACTCTACATAACTCTATGTGCACCATGACATTAATTAATCCAACACAATCCACACCCAAGAGATGTGAGGTAACTCTGTGTAATATTCAGACATAGTGTGCTGAAATTTTATCCTGTCGAGTTGGCCAACACGTACAACTATTGATCTTTTTCTGCACTAGGATCTGCTGACCACCAACTTGGAAGCCTTGATCTCTTACGGACTCCTTCTCCAAGATGACCTCTAGTTGGTGCGTAGGAGCTGTCCCCGACTCTTTCTCCATGACGACCTACAGTTGGGAGCTTGAGCTCTTGGGGACTACCTCTGCAAGATGTCCACCAACTTGGGAGGCGGCACTAGTGCGTTGGATTTTGTTGGCTGGACTGCGACCCGTTGTGGAGACGCCTCTAGTCAGTCTCTCGTGCATGCAAACAACCCAACAGTTCCAGCAATGGAGCTCTAGCAAATCTTCAAATGGAGGGTGTATCGAGAGTCTGAATACCAAGCGACCTCCTCCACCAGTGATACCAACATCTCTTGAAGTCGATCCAGGTCATCCATGTGGTGGGGCACATTTTCCAAACATTGGAGAATGAAGCGGGGCATAGTCACTGGTTCTTCGTGAATAAAAATGACACAACGGTGGACCCCCTACAAAAAAATTAAACCAAAATATAAAAAAACTTATGATGAAGAAGGTAGAAAAATACCACCTTATTTGGGGGAGTCGGCTAGGCAAAGAACCAGGGACCGAAGGCGTCCGACGTCCGTACTCAGCCGCATTTCGCAAACAAATCACAAAAGCAAGTGACCCTGCAGTGGGAGAGAGTGGGGTCTTCTTGCACGTTGATGGAGGTCATTTCAAAAAGTGGGCTTTCGGAGCGAGGAATGACATATTACACCAAGGGTTTAGGGAGTATGAATGAAATAAACTACAAATGATGATTTTACAGAAGGAATGGAAGGTTAAGTCTCTTCGCCTACCATAAACTGAAAGGTTGTCTCCCTTCGTAATGACTGCCAATGAAATAAACCGCCAAAACCTATATCTTCATATGAGGGCATTTGACGTCGATTAATTTCTAAAAACCAACTTGAGTTGTGCTCTTTATTGTAAATATTTTGTGATGTTTCATTTCTTATTAATAAAACAAACAATTTCGGGTTATGCGGTAATATCTGACGTAATATGTCATCTTTATTGTGACGTTGTGTTTCTCAATAATCATAACTTGCTTCTTCATCAAAAGATATTTACTGTGACATGTTAGGAACGTAATAATTCATCATAGAAAGTATCAATAAATTGAATATTAATGAAGTAAATAATTCATTTGGCTTAACTTATCACTTGGGAATATTAAGTAGTTTAAATTATTGAACACTCGGATAAGATTCTCATCTCCTCAATTCATATTACTTAAACAACAATTGAATTATTTTACATAACAATTAAAAATTTATAAAAAAAAGACCAGAATATATGCAATTCTCATGACTCACTTCCTTTTCTCAGGACGCATCCCTTTGTAGACCTTGTAATGAAATGTTGTGTTTTTTTCATTATGACTCCCCATAAGCCACCTCAAAATTGTCTTAAAACTACGGCACTCCATGCCAGACAAAATTAAAATTTGATAAAAAAAATATTTTAGAAATTTAATTTAACAAGATCTAATCTTATTGTTAATCTTCATTATATAGTTTTATAGTATAATTATGAACATATTGTCATGGTTAGGATTCTCAGGATTCGCATCCCTTTATCATGTACACATCTCTCATTGCACGAGAAGAACTATCAATGAAACACACTACAAACTATGTAATGAAAGATTGTATTGTGTCTCGTCATAATGAAACCCTACAAGGATATGCAATAGTTTTTTTGACACTGAGTCCACAATCTCTTTCTCTTTCGTCATCTCAACCATAATCTTTATTAAAAGATTTTGTAGTCAAATCAACTTTTCTCTTTCCACCAACTCATTTCTTACATTTTACCAATAACTTAATAAATTTATATATCATAATTTATATAATTGTATGTATGAATTATTACTACAGTTTGATACAAATTTTTTTCATTTCAAATTTTCAAAAGTAATTTTCAGAAATTATTAAAATTTTATTTTAGAAATTTAATCTCATTGCTTAATTATTATTATATAGTTTTATGGTATATTTTTTTATCATATTGTCAGGGTTTTTTAAGACATTTATATAGATTACTTTTTAAAATATGATTTAGTGTTTTCGTTAATTTGCTTTTGTAGTTATGGACAGTTGAGTAAAATTGAGGGAAAATATTTCACTTTTCCATGGATGACACAAAGCCAAGGAAATTCCAATGTAAGATGACATTTCATTGGATTTTTTAGACAATTTTTACTTGAATCACAGAAAATTCACTAGATATCCTAGTGTGGTTAATTAATTCTATTTGTTCCGTTTCTCTTGATTCATGAAATGAAGATGCCAACAGTTTAGTTTGATAAAAATGAAAGTTGTGTTGATAAGCAAATCAGAGTAGAATACAAATAACATTCTAAAAGTACAATTTCAATTAATTTAAATCTTCATGTTACATACACCCAAAAACCAAATAGAAATATGACAACAACTTGTGAAAAAAGAAAGAAAGATGACAACAACTTGTACAAAAAGCCAGTACTGAATTCCACGTCCAGGAGGCCATGTCTTGATTGTCTTCATCAAAACGAGCTCTATAAATTGGTTTGACGGATAGAGTTCTCGAAGATGGGTTTGAAAAAATGGTTCCAGCAAACCAACCTAATTAACGCAGATTGGATTTCTAGCAAACCAATCTAACATCAGAAGGATTTCCTAGCAAACCAAACTAATGCCAAATCCATAGGAAATGAGTGCTCCAATGATTTGTCGTCTCCAAACGCATTAGATAATACGGTTGAGTTCCATAGTCTACCAGTTTCTTACCAATGCTGGGGGGATTATGTCTCCCTAGCGTCCTCCAACTATGAAATCCTTATCATCGCTGGAGTAGTGATCATTGTAGTGTTGGAAGGTCATTTGTTTGTTATGGAAACAAACTGAAACGGTATTGGATGTGGAAGTAAGAAGGGAATACCGAAATAAGACCAGACACGGGAGGAATTTATAGACCCCATATGGCTGTAGTGAAAGGGCATGTCCAATCACATTAAAATCTCCTCACATGATAGGTCAGTTTTATTTGTCTGTAGTATGACTGATTGAATTAGTTATAATACAGCAAGTGCACGGCCGCGTTGAAGCGGTAGCAAATACGAGCGGTCCACATGGAGAGTGCGTGAGTCGAGTTCGCAAGATTTTGAAAGATGTGTGTGTGTGTGTGTTCAATTAAGCTCCTCACAACATGTAATGCATGAAATCATAAAACTACATCCAATGTTGCCTCTACATGAATTAAGATAAGACTACATCATTAAAACATACAAGACAATGATTGGAATGAAGCTACATGAACTCAAGTATAAAGACTAGACCCTACTATGCCTCCACATGAATTAAGATGACTACATCATTAAAACATACAAGACATTAGCTAAGGAAAAGGCAACAAGAGTACATACACTACAAATTGTGTTTCCAACATTAACTTCATCCATATCCTAACCTTATCATTCCCCATAAAATAGGTCCAC
Organism: Triglochin maritima; assembly: GCA_963682175.1. Classification (NCBI taxonomy): domain Eukaryota; kingdom Viridiplantae; phylum Streptophyta; class Magnoliopsida; order Alismatales; family Juncaginaceae; genus Triglochin; species Triglochin maritima. The sequence goes on along the minus strand of OY821774.1, from coordinate 24,149,994 downwards.
TAATCAAAGCATAAGCTAAGCTTCATTCAAGAGCATTAGCATATCAAAGATAAGAGTGGAGACCCATTAGATGGTTATGGAAATCATATAAAGCTCAAGGGATAAAAATAACACACACTTAATACACTACATAATTATATCACATATTTCTCCACCCCCCAAATGGGGATGGAACTACTCACTACTCATTACACTAACTAATTTAGCAAAGGAAAGCATAATACTGAAATGAAATTTATACTACTTAAGCAAGAAATATTAAAGAAGCATAAAACTAAACAAACAAACAAGCATGCAAATGAAAGGAAATTAAACTAAGAGAGAAACAACATCATTAAGAGAAAACTTATATTATTAACTCACTCAATTACAAGTAGCTCTTCCTCCACTAGAGTTTTGCTTCAAGGCTTCACTCTTAGTAGGGAAGATGGCCACCAAGAGGGAGATGGATACAATGGGAGGTGAAGAGTTCTATTTATAAGCATGGAAAAAGCTAATCAGGGACAATCCCCCGATGTGGGACTAAACCAATACCAAAAATAGCCTAAACGAACACTAATACAAGTCCAGGAGAAGTTGGGGCGGATCCTGCATGATCCAGACCGCCAATTGGCGGTTCCAGACCGCCAATTGGCGGCCTATAAAGCCCAGATCCGTCTGGGTCTTCTGGTGGGCTTGCCTTGGTGTGTTTCTTGGTCTTGGATGCATCTAACTTGTTTAGTGGAGCTCCGACCCGAATCGAATTGACAGAATACTCCTCATGATGGTGTGGAGTTTCCTGTTTTGCTCTTAGGTCCTTCTGTCTTACGATCAGGTCCTTCTCCCTTGCATCTTGGTCCCCAGGTCTCACAATTAGGTCCTTTTTTCCTGCTTTTGGGTCCTTTCATGGCTCTTCTCTTCAAACCTCTTTATTTCTGAAAACTAAACATAAAACTCGTCACGTAGCATTGCTTAGGTGTAAGATAATGGATATAAGGTACAAATATAAGCATGAAATGATGTCAATCAAATACCCCCACACCTAAGTTTTTGCTAGTCTCGAGCAAAACAAAGAAAAGAAAAAAGCATACGAAAAAACAAGAAATCCTAACTCACTTTCGTAGGAATCACGGTTGCACTTAGCATGTGCAACAAGCCGTTAAACCTCCTTGTTGCCAAGGAGGAGGAGTGGTGTCTCCTGAGGGTTTTCAGCGGATATACCCACAAAATCCGAACAAGATGCATTAATCAATCTAGCTACACGACTCGTTGGACTTATTTTGTCGATCATGGAATGCGGTAATACTACGGGTCGACTCTATATATGTAATCAGTCCACACACCTAGCCTAATGAGTTATTCGTGAGAGTTAACTAAGGAATTAAGTGAAAGACATGGGCAACCTTAACTTCTGAATGTGATACAACGTGTAAAGTCCATTTTGGTTCTTATTTGACTCTTCTTTTTTTTCTTTTTCTATTTTTTCTTTCTTTTTTTCTTTTTTTCTTTGGAGCATTTATTGGTTGGTGTTTGATTCTCCCAGGGTCAGGTTTCGTGCATCATTGCCTATGAGGACTTACACTATCACGTACACCTTCCCCCAAATCTCCACATAGGGCGATCCCTACCACCCGTGTAGCGGGAGTTCGGTCGGTGCACCCCAAGTCAGATGACTCGAAAGCACCAGGCACAAAGTCCCCTCAGACCTACTTTCCCGAGTGATAGGAGCCGTGCGAGTAGAGAGAACACCACTTATTCATTCATTTATCTACATGGGAACCAAAACCCCTACACTTAAGTTTCACAAAAAGATATTAAGGGCCCTTGACTACAACAAACTTCCTAAATTAACAAACACGAATTATTTGACTCACTAGGTTCAGGGTGGACTTCTTTAAATGTTTGAGCACTGAAACCCACTGATTACTCACCCCCAAGGGAAAACTGGGGTGCATCCTAACGACTCGATAAATCCTAAAGCCACGTACTTAGATATCCTAATGCATCAAGTTCAAGACAATTTTGGGAGCTTTCTTTTTACTTTGCCTCTCAACGGTTTTGCACATGCTAAACACACGCAAAACCCACAAAACATTTTCTTTCGAAAACACATAAAGATTTTGAAAGAAATGTGAAAATTTTGAAGCACTAGGCAAGCAAAAGAAGACAAGTCACCCAAGGATCATGGCAAGCAGATATATCGATATTAAATGCAGCACACTATCATGACCCTAACAATGCAAACAAAAGAAAACAAAATCAAAGGAAAAAGACTCGACTATGTACACACGTAAAACACCCCCCCACACCTACTTCATGCATTGTCCTCAATGAATGCAAGCAAGATACTACATGGATTGATGCATAAAAAGGAGAGATCTCACCAACATGAAGTACAAAGGGAAATGTATGGCTATGTTGATGGACACAACCCAAATTTCCTCAAAACCTGTGAGATGCTAAGAAAGGGATACACATACGTGAAAGAAATGGGGCCCAAATACTCAAGGGTTGGGGCCCATAACAATCGATGCTCACTGAATGAGTTTTTTTTTTTTTTTTTTTTTAACTATGTACAAACATGAAAGCTCAACCACTCATGTAGAAGCATGAATGGTTGAGTGCGAGGGAGGTTCATGAAGGAACATGACCTCCTCGACTTCGGCTGGTGCCCCCTCCAAGTAGGGTTTGAGGCGTTGTCCATTAACTTTGAACACGTCCCCATTCCCTGGGTTCAAGATATCAACCGCTCCATGAGGATAAACGGTTTGGACAATAAACGGGCCAGACCAGCGACTGCGGAGCTTACCCGCAAACAGATGAAGCCGGGAATTGTAGAGCAACACCTTCTGCCCGGCCGTAAACACCTTTCGCATAATCATGCGATCGTGAAACATCTTGGCTCGGGACTTATGAATTTTGGCATTCTCGTACGCATCATTGCGTAACTCTTCTAATTCCACAATGTCGAACTTACGTTGTACTCCTGCTTGATCAAGATCCATATTCAGGTTCTTGATCGCCCAGAAAGCACGATGCTCAAGCTCGACGGGTAGGTGGCAAGCCTTGCCGTACACTACCCGATAAGGGGACATACCCAAATTGGTCTTGTACGCGGTGCGGAAAGCCCACAATGCGTCATTCAATTTGGTAGACCAATCCTTCCTCGAGGAACTAACCGTCTTCTCAAGAATTTGCTTTAATTGACGGTTAGAGATTTCGACCTACCCACTAGTTTGCGGATGGTATGGGGTCGCAAGCTTGTGGGTGATCGAATATTTCCTCATAAGCGCTTCAAAGGAGCGATTACAGAAGTGGGTACCCCTATCCCTGATTATGGTACGAGGAGTACCAAATCGCGCAAAAGTGTCCCTCAAGAATTTGGTGACCACCTTGTTGTCATTGGTCTTTGTGGGTATAGCCTCAACCCACTTAGACACATAGTCAACAGCCACCAGAATGTAAACATTCCCGAAAGAGTTCGGGAAGGGACCCATGAAATCGATGCCCCACACATCGAAGATGTCGACAACAAGGACATTTTGCAAAGGCATCATGTCACGTCGACCAATCCTGCCAAGGCGCTGGCACCTATCACATTGCTTACAAAAGTCGTAAGCATCCTTGAAAAGAGAGGGCCAGTAGAATCCAGATTGGAGCACCTTGGCAGCAGTTTTCTTTGCTCCAAAGTGTCCTCCACATGCCTTGGAATGGCAGAAATGGAGCACACTTTGGAACTCGGTATCTGGGACGCACCGCCTGAAAATTTGGTCAGAGCAGTATTTGAATAGGTAGGGGTCGTCCCAGTGAAAGAATCTGACATACGATCTAAATTTGGATTGGTCAGATTTTGACCAACCCACAGGAAATTGCTCGGTCACGAGGTAGTTCACGATGTCGGCAAACCAAGGGTTATCTTCGATCATGAACAACTGCTCGTCAGGAAATTTATCGTCAATGATTTGGTCCTGTGGGTTGGTCGTCTCTAGACGAGACAAGTGGTCAGCTACAACGTTTTCACACCCTTTTTTTGTCCCGAATCTCGAGATCGAATTCTTGTAACAACAAGATCCATCTCAAGAGTCGGGATTTTGCATCTTTCTTCGCCATGAGGTGCTTGATGGCTGTGTGATCAGAATAGATAATCACGTGGGAGCCAATCAAGTACGACCGGAATTTCTCCAAAGCAAATATGATCGCTAAGAATTCCTTCTCGGTCACAGTGTAGTTCAATTGGGCATCATTGAGTGTTCTACTGGCATAGTAGATCACATGAGGCAATTTGTCCAATCGTTGCCCAAGCACTGCTCCCACAGCGAAGTCAGATGCATCACACATTAACTCAAAGGGTTCAGTCCACACCGGTGCCTTAATAATGGGAGCTGAAGTCAACTCTTTCTTCAAGGTCAAAAAGGCATCGTGGCAATCCGGTGTGAACTCAAAAATGGCATCCTTAGCCAACAAGGCGGTGAGAGGTCGAGCGATTTTGCTAAAATCCCGAATTAACCGCCGATAGAATCCAGCATGCCCCAAAAAGGCGCGGATATCCTTCACATTACGTGGCGGTGGGAGATTAGCAATGATACCCACTTTGGCGGGATCGACCTCAATTCCCCTACTTGAGACCACATGTCCAAGTACAATCCCTCGCTTCACCATGAAGTGACATTTCTCCCAATTGAGAGCGAGGTTCTTCTCACGGCATCGCTTGAGGACAAGGCTCAAGTGATGAAGGCACTCATCAAAGGAAGCGCCAAATATGGAAAAGTCGTCCATGAAGATCTCAAGGAAACGCTCAACCATATCGGAGAAGATGCTGATCATACACCTCTGAAACGTTGCCGGCGCATTGCATAACCCAAAGGGCATGCGACGGTAGGCAAACGTGCCAAAGGGACAAGTGAATGTAGTTTTCTCTTGGTCCTCGGGGGCGATGGGAATTTGGTTGTAACCGGAGTATCCATCAAGAAAACAATAGTACTCATGTCCGGCCAACCTTTCCAACATCTGATCAATGAATGGCAACGGGAAATGATCTTTCCGCGTTGCCGCATTGAGCTTGCGATAATCAACGCAAACTCGCCAGCCAGTTTGCAGGCGTGTCGGGATAAGCTCATTATGCTCATTCTCCACAACCGTCACGCCTGACTTCTTGGGAACCACATGGACAGGACTCACCCACGAACTATCAGAGATAGGATAGATTATGCCATGATCCAAGCACTTAAGAACCTCCTTTCGGACGGCTTCTTTCAGTACAGGATTCAATCTCCGTTGTGGGTCCCTGCGGGGCCTAGAATCCTCTTCCATGTGGATCCGATGCTGAACAATACCAGGGCTAATTCCCTTGATATCCTTCAAGGACCACCCGATCGCCTCTTTGTTTTCAAAGAGTACTCTTTTGAGGGCAACCTCTTGATCTTTTTCAAGATCAGAAGCAATAATGAGTGGCAAGGTCTCATTATCCCCTAAAAAGATGTACTTTAGGTTATCGGGGAGCGGTTTAAGCTCGACCAGAGGTGGGTCCTTGTCGGATTTAGAGTTAATTTCAAGTGGCTCAAGGGTCATGGGGTAAGAGGAGCAAGCACCCAGATGTGCCTCCTCGTCCAGAGATATGCTGGCGGATTCCTCAAGATCCTCTTCACTCGCAACCTGATCATTAGGCACCTCAATAATATGTCGATGTGAGTCGAACATGCCTAATGAATCGGGCTCATCCGTGTCCTGGATGAAATTGGCTCCGACTGAGTCGTCGAAGAGCCCAGGTTGCTTACCAAGAGTGAAGATGTTGAAATCCGCCGTGAGGTTTCCAAAAGACAACCTCATCAAGCCATTGCGACAATTGATCAAGGCATTAGATGTCGCAAGAAATGGCCTCCCAAGGATTACAGGAATTTGTCCTTGTGGGTTGGACACGGGTTCGGTATCCAAGATGATGAAATCAACTGGAAATACGAACTCCCCCACTTTGATAAGGACATCCTCCACACTCCCTCGTGGGATTTTGACAGATCTATCAGCCAACTGGAGGGTTGTCCTCGTTGGTTTAAGATCGCCTATCCCAAGGTTGACATAGACTGAGTAAGGCAGGAGATTCACAGATGCCCCCAAATCCAATAGAGCTTGAGAGATGGTCACATTCCCAATCATACAAGAGACAGTTGGACAACCAGGGTCCTTGTACTTGACAGTCATGGGTTGTGTCAATATGGAGCTCACATTGGCGGCCAAGAAGGCCTTCTTGGGCACATTTGTTTTTCTCTTGGTGGTGCAAAGGTCTTTGAGGAACTTGGCATACGGTGGCATTTGTTGAACAACGTCCAACAACGGGATGTTCACCTTTACTTGCCTAAGTACCTCAACGATCTTATCCCAATGCTCATCACGTTTTTTAGTCAACCGATGAGGGAATGGTGCCTTGGGGACATAGGAATCACGAGGATGAGTCTCAGAATTAGGTTCCTTGGCAGGCTCAAGACTCTCCTCGGAAGACTTGCCAACAGGATTGGCTTCCGGCATGTTCACATTGTTGTCAACGACCCTTCCCGATCTCAAGGTATGAATAACATTAGCATGTTGGGAAGGGTCACTTTCAACATTGTGTACATTCTGCCTGGTATTAGCAGGCTGACCCCTGGGATTTACCACAGGTTGACTCGGGAACTGACCCTTCTCGCGTTCATGGAATTGATGAGCCAATTGGCTAACTTGCATTTCCAAAGCCTTGACTGTACTTTGCATGCTCTGCATGAATGCTTGAAGGGTCGGATCACTAGAAGGGTCCTTGGGGTCAACCCGCTGAGGTGGTGGAGTCTGGTTAGAATAACCCGACGAAGAGGCCTGACCAGGTTGGTAATTTTGGTGCTGAGACCTTTGATGTGGGGGTTGGTAGGTCGCCGATGGGCGTGGAGGTTGATAAGGTGGAGGTTGAGGTTGAGCGTGCGAGCTCTGACCGTGTCCTCCACTAGACCCCCAAGAGAAGTTAGGATGGTTACGCCATCCCGGGTTATAGGAATGACTGTACGGGTCGTTTCGGGGCCTTTGATGATACATCGCATTTGCATGCTCAGTATCTCTTGGAGCGTAAGCGCATTCCAAGTCATCATGTCCCGACAGTCCACACCTAGTACACCCGGGAGTAGCGACCTGAGCTACAGGAGCTCGGTCCATCTCCAAACTCTCTATCCTACGCATGAGAGCAGCCATTTTCGCCTCAGACGCGATAGTCGACTCAACATGATATGATCCAGCTCGACCAGAAGACCTGGCGGCTGGTGGCTCTCTCATGGTGTCCCACTCGAAGGTGCGCACAGCCATGGATTCAAAAGTGTCCCATGCCTCCTCGATGGGTTTCATTTGGAAGTCACCCTGACACATCGACTCCAACAATGTGCGGGTGTTGTAGTTGATGCCCTCATAAACAATCTGGCACAGCTGCCATAGCTCAAGTCCATGATGAGGGCATTGCTGGAGAAGGTCCTTGAACCTCTCAAAGAAACCATGAAAAGATTCGGTCTCGGTCTGATACATTTGATGTATCTGGTGCCGTATCTGTTGAGTTTTCCTTTGAGGGAAAAATCTCTTCAGAAAGACGGTCACAAAGTCATCCCAAGACCGAATCGAGCTCGCCGGGAGGCTATACATCCATTTCTTCGCATTATCCTTCAATGCGAACGAAATCATCCTCAACCGGACAGAATCCTCGTCAAGCTGTTGAAGCTTGAACATGGAGCATACTTCCTCGAATTCGCGTATAAAAATATACGGATCCTCCTTATTGGCAGTAAAGGTTGGAAGCATGCTCACATACTGAGGTTTCAGCTCATAGTTGTTCCCGCGAGCAGGGGGAACAACTATGCAAGAAGGTTGCGCGGCCCGAACAGGATGGGTCCGCTCCCACAACGTCATCGGCCTATCCTGTCGAGCTAAAGGTGGTGGTGCACCTAGAACTCGATCCTGACCGAATCTCCCTTCCTCTCGAGTCAGAGGAGGAGGAGAAGGAGGTCTACGTGGTGGTGGGAATGGACCGAGGTAGTCCATGTATGGAACCCGGTCTCCCTCGCCACCACGAGACGACTCGCCTTCTTGCTCCAAAGGAGCACGAGGCGGAGATGGTCGATCACCAAGATCTTCCATCTCAGAAATAAGCACTCTCTCGAGTCGACTCACCAGAACGAGCCCAACCTCGCATAAAAATGCTCGACTCGACTCTACCAAACACACAACAGAAGGTGTACTAGAGGAGGAGACTAAACGTAGAGAATAGATGAGGAGATGACTCAGGTGGGGAGAGAAGAATCCCTAGAGCTAGCGTGGGTAGTGGGATCAGGAAGAAGCCTAACTAGCAAGCACGGCTCAAACAAAGTAAGGCAATGGGTCCTTAAGCTAGACGACGCCTAACTTCGAGGTCACTAGCCTCGACACGCCTCACCTCCCTACAACGAGGACCACAATGCCCAGCAAGTGATACCAGATCTGGAGATCCAGTACCTCCTACTATCGACAAGGTAGGCAACGCCGATCAGGTCATGACGGTCTCGACTAGATTACTCTCCTAGTGCGTCCGAATTCCTTAGGGCCAATGTCTACTTGCTTTTAGTTAAGGCTTTATTAAGAGTGGTTTTTGGGGCCAAGGAAAGGGTGATGAAATCCCCCACCTTATCTTTTATGGGACAGCCCCTCCTTAGTAGCGATTTGATCCTAGTTCTAGCAATCAATCGCTCCAATCAAACGCTCTCTCACTCTTGTCCCGATGCACCTTACTAACTAATGCATGAAAGAAACATGCATGAATGAGGGATGTGGGTGCACGTACCTCACGCCAGCAATCAACGACAAAATGTAAAGCAAAGAAAAGACAAATGCATGCAAGGTCTACCAATGGTGCATGACCTAGATGGCAAGAAGTCTAATCTTTTGCTTTGAGTTTTATGGTCCAAGTTGATTAATGGGGGAGTTATTAATGATCTGGGAGCAAACCAGAAGTCCAAGCATGCAAAATAGAGCTCCCAGGTAACCAAATAGAAGAAAACAACTACCAGAAAAAATTTCAAGGCAAGATGACCTTACCAGGCCGCCAGTTGGCGGTCTACAACCGCTGATTGGCGGTCCCTTTTGGTCTTCTGGTCCTCAGATTTTCCCAGTAGCCTCCCCTTGATCAGAGTGTTCCCTGAAACTAAGCAAAACTGAAGACAAAAAATTAAAAACCCCTCGAATCGTCCAAACCAAGGTCTGGACAGAGCACCTCCCCGGCAACGGCGCCAAAAACTTGATTGATCGTTTTATATTTCTACCGCAAGTGCACGGCCGCGTTGAAGCGGTGGCAAATACGGGTCGTCCACTGGGAGGTGTGTCGACACTTGGTTTGTTCGAAGGCGAGAGGTAAAAAGAAGGGAGAAAGATGTATTACACTAATCTAAACTACAACGCTGAAATGAAATACAAAGGAAATGAAGATAAGCAATAAAACTAAACCCCAAAGGGGGTAGAGAACAGATGTGAACATAAAGATGTGTGTGTGTGTGTGTTGAATTAAGCTCCTCACAACATGTAATGCATGAAATCATAAAACTACATCCAATCTTGCCTCTACATGAATTAAGATAAGACTACATCATTAAAACATACAAGACAATGATTGGAATGAAGCTACATGAACTCAAGTATAAAGACTAGACCCTACTATGCCTCCACATGAATTAAGATGACTACATCATTAAAACATACAAGACATTAGCTAAGGAAAAGGCAACAAGAGTACATACACTACAAATTGTGTTTCCAACATTAACTTCATCCATATCCTAACCTTATCATTCCCCATAAAATAGGTCCACTAATCAAAGCATAAGCTAAGCTTCATTCAAGAGCATTAGCATATCAAAGATAAGAGTGGAGACCCATTAGATGGTTATGGAAATCATATAAAGCTCAAGGGATAAAAATAACACACACTTAATACACTACATAATTATATCACATATTTCTCCACCCCCCAAATGGGGATGGAACTACTCACTACTCATTACACTAACTAATTTAGCAAAGGAAAGCATAATACTGAAATGAAATTTATACTACTTAAGCAAGAAATATTAAAGAAGCATAAAACTAAACAAACAAACAAGCATGCAAATGAAAGGAAATTAAACTAAGAGAGAAACAACATCATTAAGAGAAAACTTATATTATTAACTCACTCAATTACAAGTAGCTCTTCCTCCACTAGAGTTTTGCTTCAAGGCTTCACTCTTAGTAGGGAAGATGGCCACCAAGAGGGAGATGGATACAATGGGAGGTGAAGAGTTCTATTTATAAGCATGGAAAAAGCTAATCAGGGACAATCCCCCGATGTGGGACTAAACCAATACCAAAAATAGCCTAAACGAACACTAATACAAGTCCAGGAGAAGTTGGGGCGGATCCTGCATGATCCAGACCGCCAATTGGCGGTTCCAGACCGCCAATTGGCGGCCTATAAAGCCCAGATCCGTTTGGGTCTTCTGGTGGGCTTGCCTTGGTGTGTTTCTTGGTCTTGGATGCATCTAACTTGTTTAGTGGAGCTCCGACCCGAATCGAATTGACAGAATACTCCTCATGATGGTGTGGAGTTTCCTGTTTTGCTCTTAGGTCCTTCTGTCTTACGATCAGGTCCTTCTCCCTTGCATCTTGGTCCCCAGGTCCCACAATTAGGTCCTTTTTTCCTGCTTTTGGGTCCTTTCATGGCTCTTCTCTTCAAACCTCTTTATTTCTGAAAACTAAACATAAAACTCGTCACGTAGCATTGCTTAGGTGTAAGATAATGGATATAAGGTACAAATATAAGCATGAAATGATGTCAATCAAAGCGGTAGCAAATACGAGCGGTCCACATGGAGAGTGCGTGAGTCGAGTTCGCAATACTCGAGTGGGAAAATGAAAGGAGATGAAGGTCGAAACTATACCACAATGCGAAAGAAATCAGAAAATAAGTAATAAAACAAGACCCCTTAGGGGGTAGAGAAAGAATAGGGAAATGAAGATGTGTGGTGTAGTGTGTTTATTTGTGCTCATCAAAACATGTCATACATGAAATTCATAAAACTCAAATTTAACTTTGTCTCCACATGAAATAAGATAAAAGATTATCATTAAAATATACAAGACAATAATTCAAATGAAGCAAATGTGTTCACATGCATAATAACTCAAATCCAACTGTCCACATGAAATAAGAAATTAATTTGGATAAAGCCAACACGAGCACATGCATTCACATGCCTTGTTCCCCTCTTCCACTCCATCATTATCCTAACCTAATCATTCCCCATAAAATAGGCTCACTAATCTAAGCAAGTGCTAAGCTTCATTCAAGAGCATTAACACATCAAAGATAAGAGTGAAATTCCATTAGATGGTTATGGAAATCATGTGAAGCTCAAAGGAATAGATTAACACACACTCGTCCATCACATGCCCAAATCACCTCTTTCTCCACCCCCCAATGGGGATGGACTACTCTTGATTGAATCAGTTATAATAACCGTAAGTGCACGGCCGCGTTGAAGCGGTGGAAAATACGGGTCGATCCACAGGGAGGTCTGTCGACTTTGGTTAGATCGGAGGTGAGTGGGAAACAAAGGGGAAAGAGATTAATTAACCTAACTAGACTAACAATGCTACGCTACACTAGTATGAAACAAACGAACATGATGAAAGCACTAAATAAAACTAAACTAAGTGACTAATAGATGAAGCTGGAAATCAGGAATGGAAAACCCCTAAGGGGTGGAGTGTGTGTACACATGATATATGTGGTGATGAATGCATACAACAAGCTCAAGTGTAGGTAGTGTTTGTTATGCATAAGAAGTACCTCATGGCAAGACCTATCATCCAAAACACTAACCTAGATGATTAATATGAGAACGACAAGTGTGTTATTAAGAATCTAAACAAGCATGGAATGTACCTAAATATTATGGTAGAAATCATCAAGTTAAGTATTCTCTTTCATTCAAACAAGCATACTAACATTTCTCACAAACAACAATATTTAGTATTCATTCCATCTACATAATATGTATAGACATCTACTCCACCCCCAAAGGAGGATGGAACAACTCACACATTATTAGACTAACATTCATACTTAGGAAAGAAAACATGCTAATTAATTCTAAGAAGACTAAAACAACAAAGATAACTAAGTATGCAAGAATTGAAAAGAGATAATATGAAAAAACTAACAAAACATCTTTTTTTACTAACTCAATTACAAGTAGCCTCACTCCACAAGAGTTTTGCTCCAAGGCTTTACTCCTAGTAGAGAGGATGAACACCAAGATAGGAGATGTATACAAAGGAGGAGGAGGAGTTCTATTTGTAGCCATAGAAAAAGGTAATCCAGGACAATCCCCCCAGTATGGGACTAAACGTATACCAAAAATAGACTAAATACAACCTAATACATGACCCTTCAAAGTCTTAGCAGATCCAGAGCTGACCTGACCGCCAATTGGCGGTATATAGACTCTGGATCGAGTTTGGATTTTAGGTGTAGTTATCTGGCTTGCTTTCTTCATGTGTGATGCATCCAAGTCCGTTGTTGGAGCTGAAGCCCAAATCGAATTGCCAAAATACTTCTCATGATGGTGTGGAGTTTCTTGATTTCCTAATTGGTCCGATGGGCTTACATCCGGATCCTTCCCTCTTGCATCTCAGTCCCCAATTGTTGCAACTCAGTCCTTTTCCTTGCTTTTCAGTCCTTTTGGCCTCTTCTCCTTAAACCTGCTTATTCCAGAAACATAAAAATTAAACTCGTTACGTAACATTGTTTGGGTGAAAGATAATAGATATAAGACAGAAGTGTATGCATGATATGATGTCAATCAAATACCCCCACACCTAACTTTTGCTAGTCCCCAGCAAAAGAAAGAAAGAGAAAAATGAAAGAAAGGAAAAATCATTCGTAAAACAGGGAAATCCTAAGTCACTTTCGTAGGAATCACAGTTGCACTTAGCATGTGCAACAAGTCGTTAAACCTCCTTGTTGACAAGGAGGAGGAGTGTTGTCGCCTGAGGGTTTTCGGCAGATATACCCACAAAATCCGAACATAGATGCATTATTCAATCTAGAAACTCGACTCGATGGACTCATTTTTGTCGATCATTGGACACGGTAATCCTACGGGCTGACTCCATATATGTATCCAGTCCACAGACCTAGCCTAATAAATCATTTGTGCAAGTTAATTGAGGACATAAGTGAAAGACATGGACAACCTTAACATCCCCAAGTGATACAAAGTGTAAAGTCCATTAAGTTTCTTATTTGCATTAGTATATTCTTTCTTTTTGTTTCTTTTTTTAGTTAGTGTGTAATTCTCCCAAGGTCAGGTTTCATGCATCATTGGCTATGAGGACTTACACTATCACGTACACCTTTCCCCACATCTCCATTTAGGGCAATCCCTACCAACCGTGTAATTGGAGTTTGGTCGGTGCAGCCCAAATCAGATGACTCGAAAGCACCAAGCACAAAGTGCGTCAGACCTAATTTCCCGAGTGATAGGAGTCCTGCGAGAAAAGAGAACACCTACTCACTTATTTCTTATCTACATATGAACCAAAACCACTACACTTAATGTCTCACAACAGGAGTTAAAGGGTCCTTGACTACAAAAAAATTCCTTATATTAACGGACACGAATTATTCAACTCACTAGGTTTAGGGTGGACTTTTTGAAATGTTTGAGTTCTGAAACCCTATGATTGCACGCCCCCAAAGGAAAATTGGGGTGCATCCTTATGAATCAGTAAGACCTAAAGCCGGTGTACTAAATATCCTGATGCATGAAGTTCAAGAAAATTTCGGGAGCTTTCTTTTTACTTTGCCTCTCAATAGTTACACATGCCAAACACATGCAAAACCCACAAAACATTTTCTTTCGCAAACACATGAAGATTTTGAAAGAAATGTGAAAATTTAAAGCTTAAGGCAAGCAAAAGAAGACAAGTCACCCAAGGATCATGGCAAGCAAATATATCGATATTAAATGCAGCATACTAACATGACCCTAGCAATGCACACAAAAGAAAACAAACTCAAAGGAAAAGACTCAACTATGTACACACGTAAAATACCCCCCACCCGCACACCTACTTCATGCATTGTCCTCAATAAATGTGAGCATGATACTACATCGGTTTATGCATGAAAAAGAAAACATCTCACCAACATGAAGCGCAAAGGGAAGTTCATGGTAATATTGATGCACACAAACCTGAATTCCCTCAAAACCTATGACATGCTAAAGAAGGGATACAAATACATGAAAGAAATGTGGCCCTAATACTCAAAGGTTGGAGCCCACAACAATCAATGCTCACTCATGGAGTCTTTTATCTTTTTTTCTTTTTTTCCTTTTTTTTGATTTGATTTTTTCAAATTTAACTTTATACAAACATGGAAGCTCAACCATTCATGCAGGAACATGAATGGTTGAGTGCGAGAGAGGTTCATGAAGGAACATGACCTCCCCGACTTCCACTGGTGCCCCCTCCCCAAGCATGGTTTGAGGCATTGTCCATTAACATTGAGCACGTCCCCATTCCATGGGTTCAGGATGTCAAGCGCTCCTTGAGGAAATACAGTTTGAACAATAAAAGGACCAGACCATGATGTTACCTACAAACAGATAAAGCAAGGAATTGTAGAGCAACACCTTCTGCCCGGTCGTAAACACCTTTCACATAATCATGCGATCGTGAAACGTCTTGACCCAGGAATTATGAATTTTGGCATTTTCATATGCATCATGGCGTAGCTCTTCCAATTCCACGATGTCGAGATTACGTTGCACCCCTCCTTGATCAAGATCCATTTTCAGGTTCTTGATCCCCCAGAAATCACGATGCTCAAGCTCGACGGGTAGGTGGCAAGCGTTCCTGTACACAACCCAATATGGGGACATACCGAAATTGGTCTTATACGCGGTGCAGAAAGCCCACAATGCGTCATTCAACTTAGTCAATGAATCCTTCATCGAGGAATTAATCATCTTCTCAAGGATTTGCTTTAATTGACAGTTAGATTATTCGAGTTGCCCACTAGTTTGCAGATGATATGGGGTTGCAAGCTTGTGGGTGATCGGATATTTCCTCATAAGTGCTTTAAAGGAGTGATTGCAGAAGTGGGTACCCATATCGCTGATTATGGTACGAGGAGTACCAAATTCTCCAAAGCCAATATGATCGCTAAGAATTCCATCTCAGTCACAGTGTAGTTCAATTGGGCATCATTGAGTGTTCTACTGGTATAGTAGATCACATGCGGCAATTTGTCCAATCATTCCCCAAGCACTGCTCCCACAGCAAAGTCAGATGCATCACACATTAACTCGAAGGCTTCAGTCCACACCGGTGCCTTAATTATGGGAGCTCAAGTCATCTCTTTCTTCAAGGTCAAAAAAGTATGGTGGCAATCCGGTGTGAACTAAAAAATGGCATCCTTAGCCAACAAGACAGTGAGAGGTCGAGCAATTTTGCTAAAATCCCAAATGAACCATCGATAGAATCCAGCATGCCCTAAAAAGGTGCAGATATCCTTCACATTACGTGGTGGTGGGAGATTAGCAATAAGACCCACTTTGGCGGAATCGACCTCAATTCCCCTACTTGAGACCGCATGTCCAAGTACAATCCCTTGCTTCACCATGAAGTGACATTTCTCCCGATTGAGAGCGAGGTTCTTCTCACGGCATCACTTGAGGACAAGGCTCAAGTGATGAAGGCACTCATCGAAGGAAACGCGAAATATGGAAAAGTCGTCCATGAAAATCTCAAGGAAACGCTCTACCATATTGGAGAATATGTTAATCATACACCTTTGGATCGTTGCTGGCGCATTACATAACTTAAATGGCATGCGACGGTAGGCAAAGGTGCGAAAAGGACAAGTAAAAGTTGTTTTTTCTTGATCCTCGGAGGCGATGGGAATTTGGTTGTAACCGGATTATCCATCAAGAAAACAATAATACTCATGTCCGACAAACCTTTCCAACATCTGATCAATGAATGGCAATGAGAAATGATCTTTCCGCGTTGCCACATTGAGCTTGCGATAATCAACACAAACTCGCCATCTAGTTTGCGAACGTGTTGGGATAAGCTCATTATGCTCATTCTCAACAACCGTCACAACTGATTTCATGGGAACCACATGGACAACACTCACCCACGAACTATGAGAGATAGGATAGATTATACCATGATCCAAGCACTTAAGAACCTCCTTTCGGATGACTTATTTCAGTACACGATTCAATCTTCGTTGTGGGTCCCGACGGGTCCTAGAATTCTCTTCCATGTGGATCCGATGTTGGACAAAACCATGGCTAATTCCTTTGATGTCCTTCAAGGACCACCCGGTAGCCTCTTCGTTTTCAAAGAGCACTTTTTTGAGGGCAACCACTTGATCTTTTGCAAGATTAGAAGCAATAATGAGTGGCAAGGTCTCATTATCCCCTAAAAAGATGTATTTAAGGTTATCGGGGAGCGGTTTAAGATCGACCGGAGGTGGCTCACTTATTACTTATCTACATATGAACCAAAACCACTACACTTAATGTCTCACAACAGGAGTTAAATGGTCCTTGACTACAAAAACTTACACGAATTATTCAACTCACTAGGTTTAGGGTGGACTTTTTGAAATATTTGAGTACTGAAACCCTATGATTACACGCCCCTGAAGGAAAATCAGGGTGCATCCTTACGAATCAGTAAGACCTAAAGCCGGTGTACTAAATATCCTAATGCATGAAGTTCAAGACAATTTCGGGAGCTTTCTTTTTACTTTGCCACTCAATAGTTGGACATGCCAAACAAATGCAAAACCCACAAAACATTTTCTTTCGCAAACACATGAAGATTTTGAAAGAAATGTGAAAATTTAAAGCTTAAGGCAAGCCAAAGAAGACAAGTCACCCAAGGATCATGGCAAGCAGATATATCGATATTAGATGCAGCACACTAACATGACCCTAGCAATGCACACAAAAGAAAACAAAATCAAAGGAAAAGACTCAACTATGTACACACGTAAAATACCCCCCCACCCACCCCCACACCTACTTCATACATTGTCCTCAATGAATGTGAGCGTGATACTACATGGGTTTATGCATGAAAAAGAAAACATCTCACCGTCATGAATCGCAAAGAGAAGTTCATGGTAATGTTGATGGACACAAACCTGAATTCCCTCAAAACCTGTGAGATGCTAAAGAAGGGATACAAATACATGAAAGAAATGTGGCCCGAATACTCAAAGGTTGGAGCCCACAACAATCAATGCTCAGTCATGGAGTCTTTTTTTTTCTTTTTTTTCATTTGACTTTTTCAAATTTAACTTTATACAAACATGGAAGCTCAACCATTCATACAGGAACATGAATGGTTGAGTGCGAGAGAGGTTCATGAAGGAAAATGACCTCCCCGACTTCCGCTGGTGCCCCCTCCAAGCATGGTTTGAGGCATTGTCCATTAACTTTGAACACGTCCCCATTCCCTGGGTTCAGGATGTCAAGCACTCCATGAGGAAATACGGTTTGAACAATAAAGGGCCAGACCAGGATGTTACCCACAAACAGTTGAAGCTGGGAATTGTAGAGCGACACTTTCTGCCCGGTCGTAAACACCTTTCTCATAATCATGCGATCGTGAAACATCTTGACTCAGGAATTATGAATTTTGGCATTTTCCTACGCATCATGGCGCAGCTCTTCCAATTCTACGATGTCGAGTTTATGTTGCACCCCTGCTTGATCAAGATCCATTTTCAGGTTCTTGATTGCCCAGAAATCACGATGCTCAAGCTTGACGGGTAGGTGGCAAGCCTTGTCGTACACGACCCAATATGGGGACATACCGAAATTGGTCTTATACGCGATGCGGAAAGCCACAACCTGTCATTCAACTTAGTCAATGTGTGTGTGTACACATGATATATGTGGTGATGAATGCATACAATAAGCTCAAGTGTAGGTAGTGTTTGTTATGCATAAGAAGTACCTCATGGCAAGACCTATCATCCAAAACACTAACCTAGATGATTAATATGAGAACGGCAAGTGTGTTAATAAGAATCTAAACAAGCATGGAGTGTACCTAAATGTTATGGCAGAAACCATCAAGTTAAGTATTCTCCTTAATTCAAACAAGCATATTAACATTTCTCACATACAACAACGTTTAGCATTCATTCCATCTACATAACATGTATAGACATCTACTCCACCCCCAAAGGGGATGGAACTACTCACACATTATTAGACTAACATTCATATTAAGGAAAGAAAACATGCTAATTAATGCTAAGAAGACTAAAACAACCAATAGACTAAATAGACTAAATAGAACCTAATACATGACCCGCTAAAGTCTTAACGGATCCATAGCTGAGCCGACTGCCAATTGGCGGTCTATGGACTCTGGGTCGAGTCTGGATTATGGGTGTAGTTGTCTAGCTTTCTTTCTTCATGTGTGATGCATCCAAGCTGGTTGTTGGACCTCAGGCTCGAATCGAATTGCCAAAATACTCCTCATGATGGTGTGGAGTTTCTTGATTTGCTCATTGGTCCATTGGGCTTACATCCGGATCCTTCCCTCTTGCATCTCAATCCCCAAGTCTTGCAGCTCAATCATT
Source organism: Triglochin maritima (assembly GCA_963682175.1). Taxonomy (NCBI): domain Eukaryota; kingdom Viridiplantae; phylum Streptophyta; class Magnoliopsida; order Alismatales; family Juncaginaceae; genus Triglochin; species Triglochin maritima. The sequence continues at coordinate 24,131,327 of OY821774.1, read as the reverse complement.
TTCCTTGCTTTTGAGTCCTTTTTGTGCCTCTTCTCCTCAAACCTGCTTATTCCTGAAACTTAAACATTAAACTCATTACGTAGCATTGTTAAGGGGAAAGATAACGGATATAAGACACAAATGTATGCATGATATGATGTCAATCAACTCTCTACTCATTTCTACACTAAAGAAAGCATAAAAACAACATAAACCCAAAATAGAAATGAAGCAAAATGAGATTAAGTGAACCAAAGTATAAAAGAAATTGCAACGAAGTAAAGACACTAAAGTAAAGAACAAGAACAAAACTAGATTAAGAAACAAAAATACAAAGTTTGCTCCTCTCGAACCCCCTTATTACGCTACTAAAACAGGGAACTAAAACCTACTCTAGTGGGGGAAGGAGGAAGAAGGTGGAGAGGAGGGATTACAATGGTATATATAGACTAATAAATGGTTAGGATTAATCTGTGAATGGTCGGACGGCTCTAAATCACATCTGATAGTCCAATAATGCTCTGACCGGACAACCCAAACCGCAACCAAAATTGGAGACCATTTGGCCCATTTTGATCTGCCGTTGGTGGATCCAAATCTGCCACTGGTGGATTAAATGGATATGATCGATCTGAAATTTTATTTCCCACTTTATTTCTTCATTTGTCACGTGGGGTGAAGTGCTTGTCTTCTGACTCGAATCACTTTGAGTTTAATTGACAAAATACTAATTTGATCAAAGTCATGTGTCACCATATTTTGCACTTCACAATCAGGTCCCTCCGGTTTTGCACTTGGGTCCTTCTTGATTTGCGATCCAATCCTTGTGCATTACAAATAGGTCCAGAACCTTCCAAATCAGTCCATACTTGTTACATTTAGGTCTGTTTTGCTCCATTCCTCTTCTTTATTACCTTACTCCTTAAACACTACAAATAATAACTCGAGTAGCACAATATTGGGTCAAAATAAAGGATATATAGCATGAATATGATGCATGATATGCTAATAATCAAGGACCTTCTATTTGTTGGATTTTTTTGCGACTTATTGTTTCATTGGATTTGAAGCAAGAATCTGTCTTTTAAAGGGCCCTTATTTTTTAAAAAGGCAGGTATGTCTTTAAAGGACTGATGTATCCTTTAAAGTAGGAGTTTGTCCTTGAAACTCAAAAGCATACTTAAACATCAAGCCTGTCCCCAAAAGGACACCTATGTCCTTCAAAATACGATGCTTACCTTTAATCCTAAAGTCTACCTTTTAAAGCATGTGTCAATTGCTTAATGAGGAATTTTGGAGGCCGAGATGTATTTGGTCATCCATGTAGCACATTTCGATGTACCGAAATGGTTTCATTCAACTAGTTTTCTATTAGGTTAAAATTTATTTAAGTTTCCAAACTCAAACATTGAGAAGGAAAAGAAAAAGTGTACATGGAATCCAAATTTCCAACGAGTGCACCAAAATCCCGTTCATTCAAAGGACACTTATATCATTAAAGAACACTAAGGTCCTTTTTCATGCAAAAGTGGACATGGATTCCCACTTCCCAAGGTGCACAATAAACCCCCATCCTAATCCATATTTTTGAATTTCTTCCTTCGCTAAAAAATCCATATTATTCTTTAACATCGTTATGTATAATCCTATCTTATCTTATTTCGACCATCCTACAACAATATTTCCCAAGTATTTGATACATAAGATGTCCTCACGTGATATGTTGGTTTTATAGATCATTGGTGTGAGCCTTTTATATGGCTATGTTGTGTTCCATAATCATGACACCTAACACGTCAAATATTATGCTAATGACTGATGTGAGATGTCCTTTCTATGATAAGATCTATGAATTGAACACACTATAACTTCTGATATTGTAGACCGAGTAATGAAAGTTTGTGTCCTGTCATAACGAAACACAAAAAGGACATGCTATAATTTTCTGACACCCAATAGGATATGCTAATTCACATGTATGGGGTTGACCGAACCCATTTCAGTCCATTGAAACCACTTACTAGAATTACAAGTTTAGACAACTGAAATGCATTTTGTCAATATAAGTCAAATGCTTGGGAAACACTACCACAAAAACTACATTTCCCGACGGCCTACTACCGATGGAAAATCTGTCGGGATCATTACTGACAGATTTTTCGTGGGCAATGGCCTTTTTCCGTGGGCACAACATTAAACCCGTATGTAAATCTTCTCGCCCCCTCACCCAAAATCATAAATCTCTCAAAATTTGAACCCTACATTCTAAATCCCTAAACACTCTCCCAATTTTTTGCCACTTCTCACTGCAACATCGCCGCCGTCATGCTCTTCTCTCTCCGGTCTCAAGGATGGGATGCAAGGATTGAGGAGGTGTGGGGTAGTGTAGTTGGATGGTGTTCTGAGGGATTCCAAATGAGAGTGTTGGGGGGATGAGGGTTTTGTGCATGTTGATGGGTTTACTGATAAGGAGTTTGTCTGTGCCACTCTTGATTCGTGCCACCTGAGAAGTGTGATTATGAGACTTGCAGTTGAGATATTGCTTCCATGCTTAATCTGGTAAGGATCATTCTGTTGAGTTCCAATTTGTTTAATGTTGGTATTAGTATGATTATGGGAGTTGCAGTTTTGATGTCTATTATCTTGTTTTACATCGTAAATACATATGCAAAAATAAAGCCTTTTACTAGTCATTGTTGAAGATGTTCAAAGTGAGGCTCTTCCAACTCTCATTCTCAACAAACTCCGAGCGGAATCAGGGTTTGTTTGTTTTTTCAGAAAGTTTTTTTCTCTTGTTTTTGTTGTGGTTTATTATGTGGTCGGGGGTACCACAATCACTCTTTAGGTCTGTGTAATTAAAACCCAGGTTTTGTAGAAAATTGAAAAGCTAATTTGCAGGATCTAGCTACTTTAATTGGTGGTGAGGTGGGTTTCAATTTTCTTGTATGCAGTGTGTTTCATGTTTTGTCTCAATTGTTTTTGACCATCTCTCTCTGGTACTATATTAGAGGTTATCACCAAGGAACTTGGTATGAATCTGGACAAAGTGGAATTTGAAATGCTTGGAACATGTAAAAAGATAAAAAATGTGATATTTCTTGTGAATGTTTCTATTACGATCTTCGGATGCTACCAGACTCAGTTGATTAACTGAATTTGCTTTGGAAATTACTATCACTGTGCTTTGGAAATTACTATCACTGAACACTAGAGCAACAACACATAATCAAGTTAAGATGTATTATATTTATATGTGAACGATCATGTGATATGAATGTAAATATTTAATTTATAAGTGGGAAATTTTGGTGGTGGTGGTATTCATCCTATACTCTATGTCCGTTACTAGTTTGGGATTGAAATCGTTGCTAATGTTTTGTTATTTGACACTTTACTTTGTTTTGTGAATTATATATGAAATCTAGTGAGGTACAATTGGTCAGTCATTGAGTTTTTTAGTTGGATTCAATTGTATTCAATTAAAAAAATTCATTAAAATGATTATATGGTACGTTATGTGGGTTTTACCATCATTTCAACTGTATAAGGTAAGCCTTTTTCCTATTTTATAATAGAAAGAGAACATAAGATGAAACTTGTCAAATCTTACAATTTTTTAGTTCCTGAATGTTAAGTGCACTTTGTTAGCTTTTTGCCTTAATCTATGTTTTGATAATTTAACAAGCCTAATCTTAATGACAATCAAATATAGTGTAGAACACATTATGCATAGACACTAGTGCAGAATGTTGGAGGACGGGAGGAGGGCGGGGAGCTATTGATCAACCCACCACAGGAGATTACCCGTCTCCTGGGCTATAGGGACCGTTGATTGGCGGTCCCCAACCGCCAATTGGCGGTCTAAAAGGCGCGCCTCGTGTGCTGCCTTAGACCACCCTGATCACGATTCATTTTGCCTTCTTTTGATTCCACTAGATCCATTCTTGATCTATGTTACTGGGGGCACGAAGGAAAGAAGGTGGCTCTCTACTCACAAAGCAAAAAAACGATTTTGCAATGCACACTCTTCTTCTTCTTTCTACTCACATACTCACTCTTTTCTCACACAATTTCGTGGCTCAACTTCTAATGCTTGATATATGTTGTTGTTACAAATGGTAAATTGTAGTGCTTTATATAGGCACTTACATGACCCTACAACTTCCAAACATAATGACTACATAAACATGATCATTGAAGATCATTACACCCTCTACTTAAATTGCATACATAATTAGGACGAAAATTACTCAAAAAATGAAAAGACTCTTGTCTCTTCCACTCCCTCAACCTTTTGTCTTCTCATGTGTTGACTCATCTCCTCCTTGATGTGTCATCAAGCACTGATGATGTGGCGGGTGACTAGGACGCCACATAGGATTAAGTCGCCACATAGGATTAAGTTCAATTCTCAATACTCCTCCTTGAACTTAATCCTCTTCCATCCACCATCCCAAGTTGATTTCTCAACTTCACATACAAGCGGATTGGCAGAGCTTTTGTTTTGTGTGAGAAGACACACCATGTGCAACTCACTCGTCGTCTCGTAGATTTCACGAAGTGTCTTGAACTTCCTTGGTCTCATCTCGTCATGTTTGTCAGATGGAACCGTTTCATGATCAGTGGGGTTGGCTATCTCCTCTTCTTGTTCTTCATTTGGCACTTATGGAATCTCCTCTTTGGACTCCCATGTTACCTCCTCGTTAACCTGTACATCACGACTAATGACAATTTTGTTGTTAGTTGGATCGAGAAGCCTATAAGCTTTCAATCGTTCATCATAGCCAACAAATACAAGCTTGATGCTCCTATCATCAAGTTTTATCCTTCTTTCTTTTGGTACATGTGCATATGCTGTGCTTCCAAACACCTTCATATGTGCTACGGTTGGCTTATAGCAACTCCACGCTTCTTGTGGAGTTACTCCCTCCAAACTTGCAGTTTTGCAACGATTCAACGTATACACTGCACAGGCCACAGCTTCGGCCCATAGCTCTTTTGACACGTTCTTGCTTTTCAACATACTTCGAACCATGTCCATGATGATTCTATTCTTCCTTTCAGCTACACCATTTTGTTGTGGTGAATATGGAACCGTTAAATGGCGTTTTATGCCATTCTCCTCACAAAAGTTGTTGAACTCGGTTGATGTAAACTCGCCTCCTCGATCAGACCTTAATGTCTTGATGTTGTTGCCACTTTGTTTCTCCACATATGCCTTGAACTTCTTGAACACGCAAAAAGCCTCAGATTTCTCCTTCAAGAAGTACACCCACGTTTTCCGTGAAAAGTCATCAATAAACGTTAAGAAATAACGATTCTTACTAATCGAGTGTGGAGTGATCGGTCCACATATGTCGGTATGCACCAACTGTAGCACCTTCTTTGCTCTATGTTCAGCTTGCTTTGGAAAACTCTTCCTTGGTAATTTTCCAACCATGCAACCTTCACAAAATCCGTCTTTGGATTCGGTCATCCGCAGACCATGCACCATTCCCTTTTGCACCATTTCTTGGATCCCGCCGAAGTGCAAGTGTCCAAGTCGCATATGCCACAACCAATCTCCCTTAATGCATGCATTCAAACATCTAGCACGAGCACATGTTAGATTCAATTTAAACATTCGATTTTTGGACATTTCTACCTTTGCAATCAGATGTCCATCTTGTCCTCGCACGGTCATGTGTCGATCCTTCATCAAGATCGTGAACCCTTTCTCCAGGAGTTGTCCCATGCTTAAAATGTTCGTCTTCATATCGGGCACAAAGAACACATTGGAGATAAGCTTTTGAGATCCATCCTTTACTTGGATCATGATGTGACCTTTCCCTTCCACGCGCACCTTTGATGCATCTCCAAACGAAACGTGCCCATGTACTCCTTCCTCCAAATGTGCGAACATGTGTCTATTTCCACACATGTGGTTGCTTGCTCCCGTATCGAGATACCAAACACCTTCTTGTTCGCCTTCCATTCCTTTGTCGGCAAGCAAGACTACATCCTCATCACAATCATTCTCCTCCACGGCCACAAGGTTGGAGTTTTCTTCCACCCTTTTCTTCGACCAACACAAGCTTGCGTAGTGTCCATGCTTCCCACAATTGAAACACTCAATCACCTTCTTCGATCCGCGATCACCACGGACACGGCTGGAGCTCTCCTCCACCTTCTTTTGCGACCAGCATTCTTTCGCAAAATGACCACGCTTCCCACACTTGAAGCATTCGATCTCCTTCTTTCTTGAATGACCTCCATAATCACGACCGCTTCCACGATCTACATTGCGAGGTTTCTCCTCCTTAAGCAACATCTTCGCTTGCAACGCCTCCTCTAAGACATCTTGTCTTTTCTTCTTCTTTCTTTGCTCGTGTGCCTCCAACGAGCTAGCTAGATCATCAATAGTCATTTTCTCGAGGTCCTTTGATTCCTCGATTGCGCACACCACATTCTTGAAGTCCTCGGTGAGAGAACGCAACACCTTCTCCACCACTCTTCCTTCGGTCAGCGCCTCCCCATTTCTTTTTAATTTGTTCGCCACCATGCGAACTCTCGTCACGAAATCGGCAACACCTTCCGATTCCTTCATTTTTAACGCCTCGAACTCGCCTCGAAGCATTTGGAGGCGCACTTGCCTTACTCGATCAGCACCCTTGTAGCTCCTCTCAAGGGTGTCCCACGCCTCCTTCGACGTCTTCGCTTCAGCGATCTTTTCAAAGCCACTCTCATCCACCGCTTGGAAGAGAAGGAAGAGAGCACTCTTATCTTTGGCTCTTCTCTCCTTTTGTGCTTTGATTTGTGCGACGGTTTCTTCTCCCGTCTCGGCCTCCTCCTCGAAGCCGCTCTCCACAAGATCCCAAGCATCATGCGCACCCAGCAGCGCACGCATTTGGATACTCCAATTGTCGTAGTTTCCTTTCGACAATCGAGGCAACGACGCATGACCAAACGGGGTCATTCCCGAGCTTCCCATCGGACGAGGCTCTGATACCAGATGTTGGAGGACGGGGAGCTACTGATCAACCCACCACAGGAGATTACCCATCTTCTGGGCTACAAGGACCGTTGATTGGCGGTCCCCAACCGCCAATTGGCGGTCTAAAAGGCGCGCCTCGTGTGCTGCCTTAGACCACCCTGATCACCATTCATTTTGCCTTCTTTTGATTCCACTAGATCCATTCTTGATCTATGTTACAGGGGGACACGAAGGAAAGAAGGTGGCTCTCTACTCACAAAGCAAAAAACCGATTTTGCAATGCACACTCTTCTTCTTCTTTCTACTCACATACTCACTCTTTTCTCACACAATTTCGTGGCTCAACTTCTAATGCTTGATATATGTTGTTGTTGTTACAAATGGTGAATTCTAGTGCTTTATATAGGCACTTACATGACCCTACAACTTCCAAACATAAAGACTACATAAACATGATCATTGAAGATCATTACACCCTCTACTTAAATTGCATACATAATTAGGACGAAAATTACTCAAAAATGAAAAGACTCTTGTCTCTTCCACTCCCTCAACCTTTTGTCTTCTCATGTGTTGACTCATCTCCTCCTTGATGTGTCATCAAGCACTGATGATGTGGCGGGTGACTAGGATGCCACATAGGATTAAGTCGCCACATAGGATTAAGTTCAATTCTCAATACAAAAAAGTTAATATGTGTCGGATATACGTCTTATATACGTCGAATATACGGCTTCCCTGACCCGACGTCTATTTATGTGTCGTATATAGCTAGACATCAGTCACTTAAAACCCGACGTCTTTGCTTAGATAATAGACGTCGGCTATTAGGTACAACCAACGTCTATACCCTCACCAGATTATAATAAAAAATACAAAATGTAGCAATCATAGAATCCTGCATAACAAACACATTCAACCTACACACGAAAATCATTCATCCTGCACAACACATTCATGTACAAACACAAATACATACACAAACACATTCATCTACAAACACAATCATTCATCCACAAGAAAACATACACAAACACGTGGCATTCATTCACAAAGATGTTTGATTATATTAAAGATGCCATTGTATGTTGGTAATACAAGTAAACATGTTAAATAAATTTGCATATTTAATTACAAAGAAACAACCAACGTCTATTGAGAGACAAGTATTCACTATTCTGCACTAGTGAGAACATATATTGTATTGTGCTAACATCTACAGTTGATCGAGACTCAATGAAGAATGGAATGATGTCAAGACATGTAATCAAACTATTTGAAGACATGTAATTTTGTCTTTATTTGACTCTTACGAATTTATGTGAACTTACCAATACAAGAGTTAAAACCTATTCACATACACATTGGGTTCCTTGTAGAAGTCACAGACCAAATTTCACATCAATTGGACTTCAATAGATCACCCAAACATATGTAGAAAAATCACTTAATCTAATCTGGCTTCTTCCTCTTTGTGTAGAACGGTCAACCGAAACGAGTTTTCTGTTCGACCATTCTATCAGCTAACGGTTATCCAAATAGTGACTGCACCGAGCTCTACCAGTCAACCTCTTTTGTCTTTTCGGTCGACCATTTCTCCCACATTTCCCAGATGACCGTTAAACTTGTCATATTCGTATTTTCTTAAATACGCCGAATATGTATTTCTCCATCGGTCGAGAGATGCCTTGATGGCTGATTGATATGTTTTATTTAACCACAAGTGCACGGCCGCGTTGAAGCGGTGGCAAATACGGGTCGATCCACAGGGAGGTGTGTCGACTTTAGTTTGTGCAAAGGCGAGTGGGAAATAAAGGAGAGAAAAGAGTTATGATCAACACTACACTACAATGCGAAAGTAAATGGAAAATAAGCAATAAAACAAAACCCCAAAGGGGGTAGAGAAAAGAGTGTGAATACAAAGATATGTGTATGTGTGTGTGAGTTCAATTAAGCTCCTCACAATATGTAGTGCATGAAAATCATAAAACTACATCCAACTTTGCCTCCACATGAAACAAGATAAGATCATATCATTAAAACATACAAGACAATAATTGGAATGAAGCTAGATGAACTCAAGTATAAAGACCAAACCCCACTATGCCTCTACATGAAATAAGATTTACCTAGTCATTAAAACATACAAGACATTAATAAAGGTAAGGGAAACAAGAACACATACACTACAAGTCATGTTTCCTTCATCAATTTCATCCATATCCTCACATTATCATTCCCCATAAAGTAGGTCCACTAATCTAAGCATAAGCTAAGCTTCATTCAAGAGCATTACCATATCAAAGACAAGTGAAATCCCATTAGATGGTTATAGAAATCATATAAGGCTCAATGGATTAAGATAACACACACCAAATACACCACATGATCATATCACATATTTCTCCACCCCCAAATGGGGATGAAACTACTCACTAATCATTAGACTAGCTACATTAACAAAATGAAATATTGTACTGAAATTAAATTAAACTAAGCAAGCAAGAAATATTAAAGAAGCTAAAAGGAAAGGAAAGTAAAACTAAAGAAGCATGCAAGAATTAACAGACAAGATTAAAAGAAACTAAGAACAATTATTTTATTAAAATGACTCACATTGAAGGTAGAACACTTCTCCACCTTGAGTTTTGCTCTAAGGCTTACTCCAAGTAGAGAGAATGCCACCAAGCAATGGGTAGAATACAATGGAGGAGGAGTTCTATTTATAGCCATAGAAAAAGGTAATCTGGGACAATCCCCCGGTATGGGACTAAACGCATACCATAATTGGACTAAATACATACTAATACAACACCCGACCAAGTCTTATAGGGTTTGGATCCAAATAAGCCGCCAATTGGCGGTCTATAAATGTTGGATCGAGTCTGGATTTTGGTGGCTCGGTTCTGGATTGATTTCTTGGTGTTTGATGAACCCAATTCGGTTGTTGATGGTTGGCCCGGATTTAATTGCCAAAATACTCCTTATGATGGTGTGGAGTTTCCTGATTTGCTCATTGGTCCTTTAGGCTTTCATCGAGGTCCTTCCCTCTTGCATCTCAGTCCCCAATTCTTGCAACTCAGTCCTTTTCCTTGCTTTTGAGTCCTTTTTGTGCCTCTTCTCCTCAACTTGCTTATTCCTGAAACTTAAACATATAACTCGTTACGTAGAATTGTTTAGGTGAAAGATAACGGATATAATAAATAAATATATGCATGAAATGATGTCAATCAAATACCCCCACACCTAACTTTTGCTAGTCTTGAGCAAAACAAAGAAACAGAAATTTGGAAGAAATGAAAGCATACGAAAAACAAGAAATCCTAACTCACTTTCGTAAGAATCACGGTTGCACTTAGCACGTGCAACAAGCCGTTAAACCTCCTTTTCGCCAAGAAGGAGTGGTGTCTCCTGAGGGTTTTCAGCGGATATACCCACAAAATCCGAACATAGATACATTATTCAATCTAGAAACTCGACTCGATGGACTCATTTTTATTGATCATTGGACGCGGTAAACCTATGGGCCGACTCTATATAGGTAATCAGGTCACACACCTAGCCTAATGAACCATTCGTGCAAGTTAAATAAGGAATTAAGTGAAAGACATGGACAACCTCAACATCATCAAGTGATACAAAGTGTAAAGTCCATTAAGGTTCTTATTTGCATTACCATTTTTTTTTCTTTTTGTTTTTTTCCGTATATTTTTATCTTTTCTTTTCATTAGTAGGAGTTTCCTTCTCCCAGGGTCAGGTTTTGTGCATCATCGCCTGTGAGGACTTACACTATCACGTACACCTTTCCCCAAATCTCCACATAGGGTAATCCCTACCACCCGTGTAACGGGAGTTCGGTCGGCGTATCCCAAGTCAGATGACTCGAAAGTACCAGGCACAAAGTCCCCTCAGACCTACTTTCCCGAGTGATAGGAGCCGTGCGATAAGAGACAACACCTACTTACTTATTTCTTATCTACACATGAACCAAAACCCCGACACTTAATGTCTCAAACAAGATTTAAAGGGTCCTTGACTACAACAAACTTCCTTAAATTAACACACACGAATTATTGACTCAATAGGTTCAGGGTGGATCCTAGCGACTCGATAAGACCTAAAGGCGATATACAAGATATCCTAATGCATCAAGTTCAAGACAATTTTGGGAGTTTTCTTTTTACTTTGCCTCTCAATGGTTTTGCACATGTTAAACACACGTAAAACCCACAAAACATTTTCTTTCACAAACACATGAAGATTTTGAAAGAAATGTGAAAATTTTAAAGCACTAGGCAAGTAAAAGAAGACAAGTCACCCAAGGATCATGACAAGCAGATAAATCGATAATAAATGCAGCACACTAACATGACCCTATCAATACACACAAAAGAAAACAAAATCAAAGGAAAAAGACTCGACTATGTACAAACGTAAAACACCCCCCCCCCACACCTACTTCATGCATTGTCCTCAATGAATGTGTGCAAAATGGATTTATGCATGAAAAAGAAGAGATCTCACCAACGTGAAGTACAAAGAGAAGTTCATGGTTATGTTGATAGACACAAACCTGAATTCCCTCAAAACCTGTGAGATGCTAAAGAAGTGATACAAATACGTGAAAGAAATGGGGCCTAAATACTCAAGGGTTGGAGCCCACAACAATCGATGCTCACTCAAGGTGTCTTTTATTGTATTTTTTTGTTTTGAATATAACTATGTACAAAAATAAGTTCACATCTTCATTTGTCAAATGACTTCAAATGAGAACCTCAAAAGTGGGTTAATGCACTTGGAAAGAGATCATGACAGCATGCGGGGCCAGAATACTCATGTTTGGGCCCCCCTCACAAAGAGCACAAGATCAAAGGAGAGGTTCATGAATTGGACGCAAAGGCGTCTCATTCAGAGGATCAAATTGAAAGAGCACGAACCTATCAATAGTTTGGGAAATATGGGGAAACGGAAGAAGAGGATCAAGTGGGAAAGAAAGGAGAGAAAGGAGTTATGACCTACACTACACTACAATGTGAAAGTAAATGGAAAATGAGCAATAAAACTAAACCCCAAAGGGGGTAGAGAAAAGAGTGTGAATACAAAGATATGTTTATGTGTGTGTGTGTTCAATTAAGCTCCTCACAATATGTAGTGCATGAAAATCATAAAACTACATCAACTTTGCCTCCACATGAAATAAGATAAGATCATATCATTAAAACATACAAGACAATAATTGGAATGAAGCTAGATGAACTCAAGTATAAAGACCAAACCCCACTATGCCTCTACATGAAATAAGATTTACCCAGTCATTAAAACATACAAGAACTTAATAAAGGTAAGGGCAACAAGAGCACATACACTACAAGTCATGTTTCCTTCATCAATTTCATGCATATCCTCACCTTATCATTCCCCATAAAGTAGGTCCATTAATCTATAAGCTAAGCTTCATTCAAGAGCATTAGCATATCAAAGACAAGAGTGAATTCCCATTATATGGTTATGGAAATCATATAAGGCTGAAAGGAATAAGATAACACAGACCAAATACACCACATGATCATATCACATATTTCTCCTCCCCCCAAATAGGGATGAAACTACTCAATAATCATTACACTAACTACATTAACAAAATGAAACATTGTACTGAAATGAAATTAAACTAAGCATGCAAGAAATATTAAAGCAGCTAAAAGGAAAGGAAAGTAAAACTAAAGAAGCATGCAAGAATTAAAAGACAAGATTAAAAGAAACTAAGAACAATTATTTTATAAAAATGACTCACATTGAAGGTAGCACTCTTCTAGATCTTGAGTTTTGCTTCAAGGCTTACTCCAAGTAGAGAGAATGCCACCAAGCAATGGGTAGAATACAATGGAGGAGAAGGAGTTCTATTTATAGCCATAGAAAAAGGTAATCCGGGACAATCCCCCGGTATGAGACTAAACGCATACCATAAATGGACTAAATACATACTAATACAACACCCGACCAAGTCTTATAGGGTTTCGATCCAAATAGACCTCCAATTGACGGTCTTGGACCGCTAATTGGTGATCTATAAGTGCTGGATCGAGTCTGGATTTTGGTGGGTCGGTTCTGGATTGATTTCTTGGTGTTTGATGAACCTAATTTGGTTGTTGATGGTTGGGCCCGGATTTAATTGCCAAAATACTCCTCATGATGGTGTGGAGTTTCCTGATTTTGTCATTGGTCCTTTAGACTTTCATTGGGTCCTTCCCTCTTGCATCTCATTCCCCATGTCTTGCAACTCAATCATTTTCCTTGCTTTTGAGTCGTTTTTGTGTCTCTTCTCCTCAACTTGCTTATTCCTAAAACTTAAACATAAAACTCGTTACGAATCATTGTTTAGGTGAAAGATAACGGATATAACACACAAATGTATGCATGAAATGATGTCAATAAATGGCCGTCGACTAGATGTAAACAATTGTGTGCGCAAAAATGGCCTATTATTTTTGGTCAAAGAGACTTCCTTGTTCCGTTCGACCGCTAATCGTTTTCGTGGCCAAAACCCTCTGAACGGTCGAGCGTCCCCTAGATTTACTCGACCATTCACTTAAGTTGTTGCCATTTGGTTCGACCGTGTATTAAGTTGGATTGAATGTTTCCTTAATTTCTTGGAAACGATTGACTGTTGATCCTGTGTCGGTCGACTGGTTTTGGATAGATTTGCATAACTTAACTTTCTATATTGTGTATCTTACACAGGCCTTTACCAAATGTTCCCCAACGGCTATATCCCTCTAGGAGTTTATAAATAGAGGTTCGCACACCTTACTTCCACAGCTCTTATACTTCCAATTGCTCCATACTTTAAAGAGAAACTCTCCCACTCAAGAATCCTAAATCCTACACTCAAGTGCTTAAACTCCCACAACTTGACCCAAAACTTATCCTACACAAAGTGTGTTCAAAGTTATAGTGTCAATACTCTTGCTTCGTTGCTGTCAAAGTTGTAAAGGTTTCGGTGAAAGGCCGAAGCATCCCTCTTGGGTTGTGAGAGGAAGAAATCAAGCTCGACGAGGATTGTTCGCGAGTTCGTAATGTAAAGGCGTTGTCTCCCGACCCAAAATGGGGAGTCGATAGTGAAGGCGTAGGTGGAGCTCGCAGAATTGGGCGGACCTTGCAAGAGAGGAAGTAGGACCTGGGTTGGGTGCCGAACCTCTATAAATCGCCATCTATTGTGGTTTGCATTGCTTTCCTGTATTTTTTTAATTATCATTTCCGCTGCATCTTAAGCAAAGATTAGACGAATCTAATTAGATTAATTATGGGCCATAACATTCCTACACTCATGAGTTTGTTTTATCACAAAGTTTATTTGCTTGTACATTTAGTTCTTAAATTTATTTGCTTTTGAGAATTTTTTTAGGAAAAATGAAATTGAAGTGATACATTCTAAATTTGAAGGTCTAAAAATCAAATTGGTTACATGGTTTAGGATGTCTACATTGATGCCTAATATGCTTGTCGTCTACTGCGTTGTGGCCAGGTACACTTTCCACCCTCACCATTCAAGATTAGGTTGGTGCATCTGATGCTCGATTGGATCGCCCAATGCGAAGGAATCACCGTCATCACCTTCCAGTCCAAGGCCCTGCTTAGAAATGGTAGGAAAAAATGGATATGTTTCAAAAAAAAGGGTGATTTTTTGATTTGGTTTTGCTGTAGGTTTGATTGCGGAGGTTCCGGTGTTGCCGGTGAATCCTTAAAATTACATGAATTATCGAAAAGAGGCAGTATGGGCTTTTGCTTTGCTTAAACGTATGATTTTTTACGAGTATGAAGTTTATATTATGCATGTGGTGGTGTAATGATACTTTTGTTTCAAGTTTGTATAGTAATTCAAGTAAGTTTATATGTGAGTTTAGTGATTCAGTTTCAGCAAGAATCTTACCGTTTTACTTGCTTTTAGGATTCTTGGAATCATGTTCTAGAAGTTAGAATAACTTTCACTTTGAAAGGTGTTTTATTTGATAGGTAATCTATTTTTACTCCTTGATGGTGTTGTTAAATTTGTATTGGTTGCATATTAGGCCTTAAAGGTCGAAAATGTTTGAAGTCATCACCTCAAATTTGTGGTATCAGTAGACAAATTGTTGCCACAGTAAACGTAAAGCAAAAATTATATTGCATAAGGCTTAAATTAAAAATTTCATGTTTAGGTTCTCATTTAAAATTTGCTAATTTGTCATAGTCCTTTCTCATTTGAAACTTTGCTACTAACACAGAAATACAATGTAGTTACAAATATGAGAAGGTTGTATTTGATTTCTTCAAGACGATGTTTAATGAGAGCACATCTTTAATGTGTCGTTTCTTAACTTTTTCTTATCATTGGGTTGTGGTTTTTTTCTTAATCATACCATGCAAAAGACAAGAAAGATTTCGTATTATAGATAGACACGAACAAGTTAAAACATTAGCTTCTAATTTTAAAATTACAAAGGTGTACAATGCTTGTTGCTTAATGATGTCTATAAGTTCTTAGCTTGTTGCTAATGTTGCTTAATTGATCTCTATAGTTTCATTTTTGTTTAGTTTGATATTAGGATATGAATTCGGTGGCCTTTGTTTTGACTGATCCTTAATCTATTTTGTTGGATTATACTTGATGGCCTTCTAATTTTAATTCTTGGTATATTGAACTTGTAGGCTTATATATATCTTAATGATATTGATGTTGCCATTTAAAGCTTCAAAAACGCATCAGAGTTTAAACCAAATGATGGGATTATTTCTCCTTCAAGTATTTGATTAGTTGGATATACTGTGTTAGTTTTATTCGATTGCTCTAATGTATCAATTAAAAAAAAAGGTTGATGCTTTGATGTCAATAGTTGCATGGGAAAACTAAAACGTAGATTATTTCATATTATTTTTTATTCTTTTTAATGATTATGATGTTTAAATGGGTATCAATATGAACGTTAGATTTTATCTGTGATTGATGTCAATTGATATTTCATGTTGAGTTTATGTTGGATGTTAATTTTGGAGTCATTAGTGGTATGAATTTTTTTAATTCTAAATGACAAAAACATGTCAAAAAATTTCTGAATTTTTTGTTAAAAAATTAGTATGCCGACAGACGGAAATTTCGTCGGCAAAACAGAGGGAATATTTGGGGCTAAAATAATGGCGCCAGAAATTGGGTACACAAAATGGCGCTAAAAATACAATTGCTGATGGAAATTCCGTCGACAATAGTAATGTGGACTCCCATATTGCTGGTGGATTTCCGTCGGCACTACCCATTGCCAACGGAAATGAGTACTATTGCTAACGGATTTGTCGGTCGGCAAAAGCCAATTTTGTAGTAGTGAAATATTGTGCTAGAATGGTCAATGTAAGACAAGACATGATTAGACAACAAAACTTTAAAGAATAATATGGATTTTTTAATGATCAGTATTTTTAGTACGTTTGGCAAGAGATTTCATTTTGGGGGTTCGTGATCAGTGTATTCATCTACTATCTTGGCATATAGTTAGTCTTTTCGAGGGAGTCTCTTTTGACTTATAGATTTGGTTTGACTCCATGGATGGGGGTTGTTTGTGCACTCCTGGGAATCCATACCCTATTTTCCTTTTCTGTTCTCAATGTTTGAGGTCAGAAAGTAACAGAAACTCTTGTGCAAAATGGACGATTGAACACATGTCGATCTACCTAATGAACAAATGTGCTAGTTGCCCGACTTGTTTATATTGCCAAGGAAATCCATGATCTCATTTTGAGAATGGATGAACGCTTGGCGAGAATCTCCAACCACACAAATTTAGTTGTTGATTTCGTTGAGCAAATTCGATGTCGTCAACTGGAATACGATTTTCTTGAGATCTTTAATTACGATATTCCACTCCATAATATGGTTTGGACTGCTAATCGATATGAAGTGTCGCTATGCATTTTGGTGGATTAAAACATAGGATGGAGAGTAAGGGAAGAGCTCTTCAGGAATTTATTCTGTTGGTGTCGTCAAGGTGGATGGGATGTCGGGATTAAGATGACTTTTCTTCATCGAAGGGACCAACTTCTTACCTTTCCTTTTGGTCGATTTCTTAGTTGGGGCAGGTACTTTCTTGAAGGCAAGAACCTTTTTTGTAGCTATTGAAAAGTAGTGAAGAGAGTAGGGATTGTAAGAATTTGAGTAGAAGAAAGAGTTTAGAATGTATGTAGAAAAGATGCATGAAAAAAAGAGTGAATGGGGGCTTGTTTATATAGAAAACATGAATGGAAAATTGGGAATTTCGTGTCGAACAGTCGTCCATTGATGGTGCGGATGACCGGGGGGGGGGGGGGGGGGTTCAAATGGTTAAATTCCGCAGCGCATTGGTCGCCACAACTAATTTGGTCTTCCAAAATGTGTGGGCAAGGAACTCCAGATTAACATATGGAATTTCAAAACGGACGTGCATGAAGGTGGTTGTTTCACTTGTTTGTGCACTTCTGGGAATTCAAGCTGATTTTCCTTTTCCTTTCTCAAATTTTGAGGTCAGAAGGCAATGGAAACCCATCGTATGCGGCCACCCAAAAAATTTGGTCACCCGAAAGGTGCTATCCGGACGACCAAACGAATTTCGGACCCCCAAAACCCCTAACTGAAATCACAATGCTTGGGAAATATTGTGCTAGGATGGTCAATATAAGGCAAGACATGATTATATACAACAAAAAGTTAAAGAATAATATAGATTTTTGAGAGAACAAACTCCGCAATATGGCTTGAAATTTTTTGAAACAAACATCAACCAATTTTGAATTTGTTTTGTTCCCTTCAAGCAATTCAAAACTTGTTTTCTGATAGAGCATGAAATAGTTGGTTCCCAAAAAGGTTGTGAAAATTCTTTCCATAACAACAAGGCCAGGCTCAATCGCAACTTTTCAAAGAACTATCTTTTTCAAACAAATCCTAAATCTTCCTCCGCTACGTCGATTTCAAGAAAAAACCAAAACCGAAGAAATGACATCAAACATCAAAGTCCCAAACATGGACATCCAAAACAAGGAAGGCTGAGTACCAGGAGTAGAAAGTAGGTGAGGTGATCGTCGTAAAAATAGCATGTCATGTTCACAGGTATACGATTTTCTTGAGTTTGTATAAATCAAGCTTCACGACCACATTAGTGTGGTCTTGTGAAGTTCTATGGGGGTCTGTCCCTTAAACAATGGAACTTACCTATCACGTCAACTAATTTTGAGGATTTTGGGGATATTTTAAAGCAATTTAAAATTTGTTTTCCGATAGAGTAAGAAACAATTTCTTTCCTATAACAGTGGTGTGAATGTTTTCCATAACAACACAACCAGGATAAACCATAACTTTTCGAAGAATTGCCTTTATGAAACTAACCATAAATCTTCCTCCCCTACTCCAACCCCAACAAGAAGTCAAAATCGAAGAAATCAGATCAAATATGGAAGTCCCAAACAAGAATGTCCCAAACATGGAAGTCCTGAGTACCAGTAGTAGCAATTAGGTGAGGTGGTCGTCGTGAAAACACCATCGTTATTTTCGCTGGTCTAGGTTTTTCTTGATTTTGATTAAATCAATCTTTACGACCACCGGTTTGTTGTCGAAAAACATGGTAGGAATTCTTTCCCAAAAAACAAAACCAGGCTAAACAACTACTTTCAAAGTTCTATCTGTTTGGAACAAATCCTAAATCTTCATTTGCTACGCCGACTTCAACAAAACACCCTAACCAAAGAAATGAAATCCAACAAGGAAGACCTAAACATGGAAGTCCATAGTTACGAAGATTAGAAGCAAGTGAGGTGGTTGACGAGAAAATAAGATCGTCATTTTTACTGGTCTACGGTTTGCTTGAGTTTGTTTATATCAAGCTTCACGACCACCATGGTGTTGTCCTGTTAAGTTTTCCAGGGTCTTTCCTTTAAGTAGTGGAACTCACTAGCCACGACAACAATTTTTTTGGATTTTTTAAAGTAATACAAATTTTGTTTTCTGATAAAGTAAGAAATAGTTGGTTTTCCAGAAAAGTGGCGGGAATTGTTTCCATAATAACTCAACCATGCTAAATCATAACTTTTCAAAGAACTACCTTTATGAAACTAATAGTACATCTTTCTCCCATAGGCCAATCCCAATAAAAAACCAAAACCAAAGTCACGTTAAACGTGGAAGTCCCAAACATTAAAGTTAAAAACATGAAAGTCCCGAGTACTAATGGTAGAAAGCAGGTGAGGTGGTCGCCGCAAAAACACCGTCATCATTCACGTTTGTCTACGGTTTGCTTGAGTTTGTTTGAATCAAGCTTCACGACCACCGTGGTGTTGTCCTATTACGTTTGCTGGGGTCTGTCCTTTAAACCATGGAACTCAACAACCACGTCAACCAATTTTGAGATTTTTGGGATCTTTTAAAGCAATCAATAATTTGTTTTTGATAGAGTAATAAGCAGTTGGTTTCCCCAAAAAGGTGGGGATTTTTTTCCATATCAACACAACCGTGTTAAATCGTAACTTTTCAAAGAACTACCTTTACGAAACTAATCGTAAATCTCTCTCCCCTAGGCCAACCCCAACAAAAACCATAACCGAAGAAATCGTGTCAAACATGGAAGTTCCAAACATGAAAGTCCAAAAATGAAAGTCCCGACTACCAGCAGTAGAAAGCATGTGAGGTGGTCGATGTGAAAACACCGCAATGTTTTCACTGATTTAGGGTTTTCTTGATTTTGACTAAATCAATCTTTACGATCCCCGATTATGGTCGTGTTATGTTCGCTGGGTCTTCCCAGGTTACGTCAACCAATTTTGAGGATTTTTTGGATTTTTAAAACAATTGATAATTTCTTTTCTGATAGTAAGAAACTGTTGGTTTCCCAAAAAAGTGATGAAAATTATTTCTATGACAAAAAACGGGCTAAACCGCAACTTTTTGAAGAACTACATTTTTCAAACAAATCGTCAATCTTGCTCTGCGATGTCGACTTCAACAACAAAAAATAATTGAAAAAATGACATCAAACATGAATTTCCACACATGGAAGTCCAAGACAAGGAAGTCCTGAGTAGCATAAATAGAAAGCAGGTTAGGTGGTTGTCAAGAAAAACTGTCATCATTTTCACTGGTCTATGATTTTCTTGAGTTTGTTGAAACCAAGATTTACAACCATCAGGGTGTGCTCGTGTTAAGTTTGCCTGGATCTGTTCTTTTAAAACTGAAAATCACCAACCACGTCAACAAATTTGAGGATTTTTTGATTTTTATACATTAATTCAAAATTTATTTTCCAATAGAGTTTGAAACATTTGGGTTCCTAGGAAATTGGTGGGAATTCTTTCCATAACAACACAACCGGGCTATGGTAACTTTTCAAAGAACTTTTTTCAAACAAACCAAAAAATTTCGACCGATACGACGGCCCCAAGAAAAAACCAAAACCAAAGGAATCACATCAAACATGGATGTCCCAATAGGGAAGTACAAAATGTTGAAGTGTTGAGTACCAGTGGTAGAAAGCAAGTGAGGTAGTCGTCTTGAAAACACCATCGTCATTTACACTGGTGTAGGATTTTTTTATTTTGTTTAAATCAAACTACACGACCACCGTGGTGTGCTCATGTTAAGTGTGCTAGGGTCTATTTTTCAAACAATGGAACTCACTAGCAACGTCCACCAATTTTGAGGATTTTTAAAACAATTCAAAATTTCTTTTCTTATAGTGGGAAATAGTTGGCTTCCTAAAAAAGTGGTGGAAATTCTTTCCATAACAACAAAACCAGGCAAAACCACAACGTTTCAAAGAACTGTATTTTTCAAAGAAATCGTAAATCTTCCTTTGCTATGCCGACTTCAACAAAAAAACACAATCGACCAAATGACATCCAACATAAAGTCCCAAAAATGGAAGTCTAAAACAAGGAAGTCCTTACTACTAGAAGTACAAAGCAGGTGAGGTGGTTGTCATGAAAAAATGTCGACATTTCCATTGGTCTAGGGTTTTCTTGTGTTTGTTTAAATCAACCTTTAAGACCACCAGGGTGTCTTCGCATTAAGTTCACCCAGAGAATCCTTCAAATAGTGATTATTTTTTAGGATTGTTTTGGTTCGTTTAAAGAAATTCAAAATTGGTTTTCTGATATAGTATGAAACAATTGGTTATCCCAAAAAGTGGTGGGAATTCATTCTAAAACAATGATTGACATCATATCATGCATATATTTCTGTCTTATATCCTTTATTTTTAGTCTAAGCAATACTATGTAGCGAGTTTATGTTTACGTTTCAGGAATAAATTGGTTTGAGAAGAAGAGATTCAAAAAGGACTCAAAAGCAAGAAAAATGACAGTTGAAAGACTTATGGACCGAGGTGCAAGAGAAAAGGACCCGTATGTAAACCAAAAGGACCAATCAGAAAATCAAGAAACTCAACACCATCAGCAGGAGTATTTTGGAAATTAGATTCGGGCCGACACTCCAATAACCGATCCGAGTGCACCTCATGTGGAGAATTCAAGAACTAAAGACAATAGCCGAAAATGGGTTGGATCCGGGAAAAAGTGACAGCCAATTAGCAGTCCATTTGTCTCCAAATCAGACCCAGTTTCTCGAGGATATGTGTTATGGGTTTTTGTGTATTTTGGGAAGGTTTCATCTTTCTTCTTTGTTAGTTTCTAGTTTAATGTAGCTTAGATTAGCATAATCACATCTTTTCTCCCTTATTTTCCACTTCATTTATGAAGAACCAGAGTCGACACACCTCCCTGTGGATCGACCCGTATTTGTCACCGCTTCAACGTGGTCGTGCACTTGCGGTTTTTTATACTGATTCAATCAAATTTTTGGTGCCATTGTCGGGTGGTGTTCTGTCCCGACATTGGTTTGGACGATTCGAGTGGTTTTAATTTTTTGCTAGTAGTTTTAGTTTGTTTCTGGAGGCTTCGAAGATCAAGAGACGTCGCTAGGAGAAGTTCGGCAGCCTAGTGAGCACCAAAATCCTTCTTACTTTTTCTGGTTGTTTCTACATTTACTAGATCATCTGGGGGCTCAATTTAGAATGTTTTGACCTGTAGTTTGCTCCCATATTAACAATCCAGACCCTTTATTCAACTTGGACCTTAAAACTCAAAGCAAAAGAGTAGATTGATTGCCATCTAGGTCATGCATCTTTTGTAGACCTTGCACGCACTCGTATTTTCTTTTCTTTTCTTTACATTCTTGTTGTTGATTCCTGATGTGAGGTACGTGCATCCATTCTCTCATTCATGCATGGTTTATGCATGCATTAGTTAGGACAAGACTAGGGTGAGCATTTGATTGTAGAGTTGATTGCTAGATTAAGAATCAAACCGCTACTAAGGAGGGGTTGTCCTATACAAGATAAGGTAGGGGATTTCATCACCCTTTCCTTTGCCCTAAAAATCACTCTTAATTGAAGCCTTAATTCTAAAAGCAAGTAGACATTGGCCCTAAGTATTTCGAACGCACTAGGAGAGTGATCTAGTTGAGAGCGTCATGACCTGATCGGCGTCGCCTGCCTTGTCGATAGTAGGAGATACTGGATCTCCGTATTTGGTATCACTTGCTGGGCATTGTGGTCTTCGTTGTAGGGAGCGAGGCGTCGTCTAGCCTAAGGACCTATAGCCATAAGTTGTTTGAGCCGTGCTTGCTAGATTAGGCTTCTACCTTCTCCCACTTCCCACGCTAGCTCTAGGGATTCTTCCCTTCTCCTCTGAGTCATCTTCTTCTCACCTATTTCTACATTCTAGTCTCATCCCCTTTACACTCTTTGTTAGCATTTTAGGGTCGAGTCGAGCACTTTTTGCGAGCTTGGCCTTGTGGTGGTGAGAGTGGTCGACTCGAGAGTTTTTGTTTTGTTTTGCTGAGATGGATGGTTACATGGGCGACCATCCATATCATTGTTGGGACCAGGACAATTCTCCCTGGTACTCCGGATCCATGCATCCTGGGGTGCCTTAGACAAACACCCAGTATGGTTGGGACAATCTTAATTGTGTGGCTGAGCAATCTTCCTATTGGGGTGATATGAGGGAGGCATGAGTGCTAGACCAATGGGAGAATGTGGGGAAAGGTGTATGTGACAGTGTAAGTCCTGTTTACCTCAGTTTATAAACTTAGGTGCAAGAGAAAAGGACCCAGATGTACACCAAAATGACCAATAAGAAAATCAAGAAACTCAACACCATCATGAGGAGAATTTTGGCAATTAGATTCGGGCCGACACTCCAATAACTGATCCAAGTGCACCCCATGTGAAGAATTGAAGAACTAAAGACAATATCCAAAAATGGGTTGGATGCGAGAAAAAGTGACCGCCAATTAGCAGTCCATTAAGCTCCAAATCCAACCCGATTTCTCCAAGATATGGGTTATGGGTTTTTGTGTATTTTGTGAAGGTTTTAGTAGTCCCACATCGGGGGATTGTCCCCGTTTACCTTTTTCTATGACTATAAATAAAATTCTTCCTCCTCTCTTGTAATACTACCCATTGCTTGGTGGCATTCTCTCTACTTGGAGTAAAGCCTTGGAGAAAAAGCTTAAGCTGGAGAAGAATGTCACTTGTAATGAGAGTCATGTAAATAAAATAATTCTTTATAGTTTTGTTAGTTTTATATTGTCTTTATTTTGATGCTTGCATGTTTACTTTGTTTGTTTTCTTTATCATAGTATAATTAGAATGTCTTCCTTTCTTTATATGGTTGTTAGATTAATGATTAGTGAGTAGTTTCATCCCCCTTTGGGGGTGGAGATGTGTTCATACATGCATTAAAGAATGGAAATGAATGCGTGATTTTGAAATGTGTTGATAAATGTGAATGTATGCTTTCTTGTTTAGAGTAGAACACTTCACTTGATGGGTTTTGTCACAACTATTAGACACCTCTCATGCTTGTTTAGGTTCTGAAATAACCAACTTGTGTATGTGAATGTTAATCAACTAGGTTAGTGATTGGATTGATAGGTTTTGCCATAACCTTTAGGCACTTCCTATACATTAAAACACTACCTACATTTGTGCTTATTGAATGCATTATTCATCATCTTATTACATGTGTGCACTCACTCCACCCTGTAGGGGTTTCCATTTCTGATTTCCAGGTTTCTTGTATTAGTCACTTAGTTTAATTTTATCTTGTCTCATGCTTTCATCTTTCTCCTTTATTAGTTTCTAGTTTAATATATCTTAGATTAGCATAATCACATCTCTTCTCCCTTATTTTCCACTTGATTTCTGAAGAACCGGAGTCGACACACATCCTTGTTGATCAACATGTATTTTCCACCGCTTCAACATGGTCGTGCACTTGCGGTTTATTATAACTGATTCAATCAAACAACCTTTCAAAGAACAGAATTTTTCAAACAAATCGTAAATCTTCCTCCACCTTGCCAATCCCCACAAAAAACCAAAACTGAAGAAATGACATCAAACTGGACGTCCCAAACATGGAAGTCCAACATTTGGGGATCCTGAGTACCATCGGTAGAAAGTTTTTGAGGTGATCGTCGTGAAAACAACGTCATTGTTTTCATTGGTCTAGGGTTTCAAGATTTTGTTTAAATCAAACTTTACGACCACCAGGTTGGGGTCGTGTAAATTCGTCGGGGTCTATCCTTTAACAAATGGATTTGACCAATGTTGAAGATCTTTTTTAATTTTTTAAAACAATTCAAAATTTCTTTTCTGATTATGCGAAACAGTCGGTTTCCCAAATAAGTGGTGAAAATTCTTTCCATAACAACAAAATCGGGCTAAACAACAACTTTTCAAAGAACATCATTTTTCAAACAAATCGTAAATCTTGCTCTGCGACCCCGACCCCAAATGAGATGTATAAATGAAGAAACGACATCAAATATAGAAGTTCCAAACATGGAAGTTAAATATAAGGAAGATCCGAGAACCAACAGTATAAAGCAGTTGAGTGGGTCGTCGTCAAAACATCCTCTTTGTTTTCACTAGTCTAGGATTTTCTTGATATTTTTGAATGAAGATTTACGACCACTCGGCGTGTGGTTGTGTTTTCTTCACCAGGTTTGTCTATTAAATAGTGGAACATACCAGCCACGTCGACCAATTTTGAGAATTTTTTTTGATTTGCTAAAGTAATTCAAAAATTGTTCTCCCACATAGTGGAAAAAAATGGTTTTTAAAAAAGCGGTGGAAATTCTTTCTATAACAACAAAATTTGGTAAAACCTCAACTTTTTAAAGAACTACCATTTTCAAACAAACCTTAAATCTCCCTTCCCTATACCGACCCCAACAAAAAATCAAAACTAAAAAAGTTGCATCAAACAGGGAAATCCCGAGTACCAATGGCAGAAAGTAGGTGAGGTGGTCGTCATGAAAACACCATCATCATTTTACTGGTCTAGGATTTTCTTCAGCTTTTAAAATCAAGCTTTACAATGACCAGGGTGTGGGCATGTAAAGTTCGTCGGGTTCTGTCCATTAAATAGTGGAGGTTGTGTTCTTTAACAATCGAGGTTTGTCCTTTTTGGGTATGGTCTGTCCTTTTAAGCTTTTTTGCGGTAATGAATGAAAATATCTATATTGTAGACTTTCAAATACTTTCAACCATCGAAGTGTTTGTGGGTGACCTTTGAGAAGGAGGTTCCGCTCATTACTAATAACCAACGGGTGATATTGTAGAGGCATTGTTCACTTAGTTCTTGAGGATGCAAAGAATCAGGGTAGACAATTACATCCTCGACTTCAAGATTGAAAATTTTTAGGTGGAAGAAGGTGGGTTTATGATAAGGAGTAAACTTCTTAATTTCAACACATTTTATGTTTTTAATAGGTTTTCATTACACCAAATATTGACATATTACTGCAAGTATGGCTGTGGGAGAAGTAAACAATTGAGAATGCAAAGACACCTTCCATTCCAAGACTCAATAGATGGAGTTCTTTGTTTGGGTCACTAAAGATGCTTAGAATACATGAAATGCAGGGCATGCCCATCCAAAAATTAGTCAGCGGACAAGTGGAAGTCAGACACATAGAAGAGCTAGAAGAACCAGAATATGTACAAATAGGTGAGGTTAACAAACAAGCTCACCCTTGTACCACCGGCAAGAAAAGAACGTACAACATTCCACGAGACATGGAGCCTCCAGAAATAACCATTGGAGCCCACGAAATCCCAAGAGATCTACTACAAGATGAGGTGGACTTCACGGAAATGAAATTAAGGTGGTTGAAGGCAGAGTAACAATACAAAGAGGTCTTAGAAAAATTGGCTAAGAAAGATCAACAAATACAATTCTGGAAAAATATAGCAATGGAGAACGCAAAAGATGTACCCAATACACACCAGTAGATCCACCTTCTCTAGTAGAGTAAAGAAACGAAGTACTTGGAGATGCGAGCTTAAGAACACCTACATAAGCTGCCTCCACACCTCAGTTTGAAGCCACATAATTCTTCACCAATGTAATGGTATGTTTTTTAAAACCTATCACCATGTCCTTTAAAGGACACATATGTCTTTCATACTCATAGTGTCATTTAAGCTCGTAGTGTCCTTTAAAATTAAAATATGTCCTTTAAAGGAATTTTTGGTCATTGAAAACAGGAAAGTGTCCTCAAATAAAAGTCCAGTCTTCTAAAGGACACATATGTCATTTATGCTCTTAGTGTCCTTTACATATTTTATCATATAAATAATTATTGTCCTAGTAAATTGAATTTGTCCTTTAAAAAACATTCTCCTAAAAAGGACATCTACACCCTTTTAACCACGAATTTGCTTGTAATCATCTTACATGATATTTAACAGATCAAAATGATGAATCTGACCTTTTTCGGTGGAGAAGAAGATGCGATGAAGAAGGATGAGTAGGACAAAGAGCAGGATGAAGTGGAAAGACGGAAGAACATAGAGGAAGAATGAAGAAAGGAAGAAGTTGAGAAGACAAAGAAAAAGGATGATGAAGAAAGAAAGAAAAGAGTCAAAATAACAAGAAAAGAAGAGAAAGATCAGATGGAAGAAGAGAAGAAGAAAACGAAGAGAAAAGAAAGAGAAGAAGAAGAGGAAGAAAGAATAAAGGAAGAAGAAGAGAATAAAAAGAAAAAGGATGAAGAAGAAGGAAGAAAGAAAAAAGAAGAGGAAAAAAAGGAAAAAACACTACTAGAGAAATAGGTTTCACCGACAGATAGAAGAAGAATAAATAAAGAGGAGAAGAAAATGAGGAAGAAAGAAAGAAAAGAAAAGATAAGAGGATTTAAGAAGAAGAGACGTGGAGGAAAAGAAAAAAGAAGAAGAGGAAAATGAATGGGGGAACCAAAAATGATTGACATCATTTCTTGCTCATATTTGTATCTTATATCCATTATATTACACCTAATCAATGCTACGTGACGCGTTTTATGTTTAGTTTTCAGGAATAAAGAGGTTTGAAGAGAAGATCCATGAAGGGATCCAAAAGCAGGAAAAAAGTACTTAATTGTGAGACCTGGGGACTAAGAAGCAAGGGAGAAGGACCTGATCGTAAGACCGAAGGACCTAAGAGCAAAACAGAATACTCCACGCAATCATGGGGAGTATTTTACCAATTCGATTCGGGTCGGAGCTTCAAGAAGTCAAGTAACCGCATCAAAGACCAACAATACCAGAAAGAAAAGCCCACAACAAATTCCAACGCGATCCGAAGCTTTTGGACCGCTAATTGGCGGTCCGTATTGCTGAGGATCCATCCAAATTTCTCCTGGACTTGTATTAATGTTCATTTAGGCTATTTTTGGTATTGGTTTAGTCCCACATCGGGGGATTGTCCCCGATTAGCTTTTTCCATGCTTATAAATAGAACTCTTCACCTTCCATTGTAATTACCCATTGCTTGGTGGCATTCTCTCTACTAAGGAGTGAGATTTGAAGCAAAAACTCAAGGTGGAGAAGAATGCTACCTTCAATGTGAGTCATTTGTTAATAAAATAATTCTTCTAGTTTCTTTTAATCTTGTCTTTTAATTTGTGCATGTTTGTTTAGTCTTTCCTTTCCTTTTATGTTTCTTTAATACTTCTTGCCTTCTTAGTTAACTTTCATGTCAGTATTATGCTTTCTTTTGCTAATATAGTTAGTGTAATGAGTAGTGAGTAGTTCCATCCCCATTTGGGGGGTGGAGAAATATGTGATATAATCATGTAGTGTATTAAGTGTGTGTTATCTTTATCTCTTGAGCTTTATATGATTTCCATAACCATCTAATGGGTTTTCACTCTTATCTTTGATATGCTATTGCTCTTTAATGAAGCTTAGCTTATGCTTTGATTAGTGGACTTATTTTATGGGGAATGATAAGGTTAGGATATGGATCAAGTTAATATTGGAAACACAATTTGTAGTGTATGTGCTCTTGTTGCCTTTACCTTAGCTAATGTCTTGTATGTTTTAATGATGTAGTCTTATCTTAATTCATGTGGAGGCATAGTAGGGTCTAGTCTTTATACTTGAGTTAATGTAGCTTCATTCCAATTATTGCCTTGTATGTTTTAATGATGTAGTCTTGTCTTAATTCATGTGGAGGCAAAATTGGATGTAGTTTTATGATTTCATGCACTACATGTTGTGAGGAGCTTAATGAACACACACACACACACTTCTTTATGTTCACATTATTTCTCTACCTCCTATGGGGCTTAGTTTTATTGCTTATCTTCATTTCCTTTTTGCATCTTAGTGTAGTTTAGTGTAACCAACCCATCTCTTCTTCCCCCTTTTTACCACTCTCCTTCGAACAAACCAAGTGTCGACACACCTCTCAGTGGATGACCCATATTTGCCACCGCTTCAACGCGGCCGTGCACTTGCGGTTAATATAAAACGAGATCAATCAAGTTTTTGGTGCCGTTGCCGGGGAGGTGCTCTGTCCAGACGTTGGTTTTGGCGATTCGAGGGATTTTTAATTTTTTGTTTCCAGTTTTGTTTAGTTTCAGGGAACCTTCGCATCAAGGGGATGCTACTAGAGAAGTTTGAGGACCACAAGCTACAAAAGGACCGCCAATAAGCGGTTTGAGACCGCCAATTGGCGGCCTGGTGAGGGTTTCCTGCTCTCAATTTTTTTTTGGTAGTTAGTGCTATAATTTGTGTTATCGGGGAGCCCTATTTTGCATGCTGTGACTTTGTTTGCTCCCAAATCATTAATCACTCCCCCATTAATCAACTTGGACCAAAAAACTCAAAGCAAAAGATTAGACTTCTTGCCATCTAGGTCATGCATCATGTGTAGACCTCGCATGCATTTGTCTTTTCTTTGCTTTACATTTTGTTGTTGATTGCTGGCGTGAGGTACGTGCACCCAAATCTCTCATCATGCATTAGTTAGTAAGGTGCATCGGGGCAAGAGTGAGTTGGGCGTTTGATTGGAGCGATTAATTGATAGATCTAGGATCAAAACGCTACTAAGGAGGGGTTGTCCCATAAAAGATAAGGTGGGGGATTTCATCACCCTTTCCTTGGCCCCAAAAATCAGTCGTAATAAAGCCTTAACTAAAATCAAGTAGACATTGGCCCTAAGGAATTCGGACGCACAAGGAGAGTAATCTAGTCGAGACCGTCATGACCTGATCGGCGTTGCCTACCTTGTCGATAGTAGGAGGTACTGGATCTCCGGATCTGGTATCACTTGCTGGGCATTGTGGTCCTCGTTGTAGGGAGGTGAGGCGTGTCGAGGCTAGTTACCTTGAAGTTAGGCATCGTCTAGCCTAAGGACCCATTGCCTTACATTGTTTGAGTCGTGCTTGCTAGATTAGGCTTCTACCCTCTCCCGTTACCCACGCTAGCTTTAGGGATTCTTCCTTTCTCCTCTGGGTCATCTTCTTCTCACCTTCTTCTACGTTATACTCTCCTCCCCTTTACACTCTTTGTAGCGTTGTTAGGGTCGAGTCGAGCACTTTTTGTGAGTTTAACCTCGTGGTGGTGAGAGTGGTCGACTCTAGAGTTCTCTGTTGAGATGGATGGTTACATGGGCGACCATCCATATCATTGTTGGGACCAGGATGATTCTCCCTGGTACTCCCGACCCATGCATCCTGGGGTGCGTCAGACAAACACTCAGTATGGTTGGGATAATCGTAATTCTGTGACTGAGCATTCTTCATATTGGGGTAACATGAGAGAGCCACTAGCCGCCAGGTCTTCTGGTCGGGTTGGATCATATCGAGTCAACTATCGCATCTGAGGCGAATTTGGATGTTCTCATGCGTAGGATTGAGAGGTTAGAGTTGGACCGAGCTCCTGTAGCTCAGTTCGCTATTCCTGGGTGTAGTAGGTGTGGACTTACGGGCCATGATAACTTGGAATGCGCTTACGCTCCAAGGGATACTGAGCATGCAAATGCGATGTATCAACAGAGACCCCGTAACGACCCGTACAATCACTCCTACAATCTGGGATGGCGTAACCATCCTAACTTCTCTTGGGGGCCTAGTGGGGGTCACGGTCAGAGCTCGCACGCTCAACCTCAACCTCCACCTTATCAACCTCCATGCCCATCGGCGACCTACAAACCCCCACATCTATAGTCTCAACACCATAATTACCAACCTACTCATGCCTCATCGTCGGGTTATTCCAACCAGACTCCACCACCCCAGCATGTTGACCCCAAGGACCCTTCTCGTGATCTGACCATTCAAGCGTTGCAAAGTACAATCAAGGCTTTGGAAATGCAAGTGATTCAAATGACACAACGATTACATGAGGAGGGTAATTTTTCTGGTCAACATGAGTGTTTATCTTCTGAAATCGAACCACCACCACATCCACAAATTCAAAGCACAATCTTTCAAAGTCAATCTCCTAGTCAGTCTGAGGGACTTGGGGTTTCAATTCACGATCACCTAGTGGAGGATTCGATTCAAATTGAGAATAACTTGGACCAGCTTCATTATGAGTCGGCACAGGATTGTGCCTTATCTTCTTGTCCCGTGGCCCTTGAGCCACATGATCTTATTGTTGTACCTCCTAAGGACTCACCTTTGGTGGAGCAAGAACTCCCTAGTACCCTTAATCTCATACGACCTGATGAGAGTTTGCCTCTCACTATTGTTCCTGATCATCTTGGAAATGATGTAACATCAAACAACTACATTGCTCATGAGGCAATTAGGAGTTACTTGGAGGATACCTTGGGTATGAGACCCACTTTCTGTTCGCCTGGTGAGTCGGACATGCCTAACGAGGTTCTTGACCTCGTTCCGACGCACCAGCCTGTTGGTTTGAGAGTTTGGATTGATGATCATAACTTCAGCAGCGCAACGGGTGAAACTCTTCTTCCGTTGCCCCTCATTACCTAAACTCTTGAGAGGTTCAAGCTCTTTCTGTTTGATCATTTGGATGAGACGCCTTTGCGTCCAATTCATGAATCTCTCATTTCATCTGGCGCTCTTTGTGAGGGGGGGCCCACGCATGCGTATTCTGGCCCCGCGTTGTGTCATGTTCCCTTTCCAAGTGCATTGACCCACACTTGAGGTTCCCATTTGATGTCTTTTGACAAATGAAGATGGGAACTTATGTTTGTACATAGTTATAAAAAAAGACAAAAAAAGAAGAAAAAGAAGAAGTACAATAAAAGACTCCTTCAGTGAGCATCGATTGTTGTGAGCCCCAACCCTTGTGTATTTGGGCTCCATTTCTTTCACGTATTTGTATCCCTTCCTTAGCATCTCACAGGTTTTGAGGGAATTTGGGTTGTGTCCATCAACATAGACGGAAACTTCCTTGGGTACTTCACGTTGGTGAGATCTATTCTTTTTCATGCATATCTCCATGTAGTATCTTGCTCGCATTCATTGAGGACAATGCATGAAGTAGATGTGGGGGGGTGTTTTACGTGTGTACATAGTCGAGTCTTTTCTTTTGATTTTGTTTTCTTTTGTTTGCATTTTTAGGGTCATGTTAGTGTGCTGCATTTAATATCGATATATCTTCTTGCCATGATCCTTGGGTGACTTGTCTTCTTTTGCTTGCCTAGTGCTTTAAAATTTCCACATTTCTTTCAAAATCTTCATGTGTTTGCGAAAGAAAATGTTTTGTAAGTTTTGCGTGTGTTTAGCATGTGCAAAACCGTTGAGAGGCAAAGTAAAAAGAAAGCTCCCAAAATTGTCTTGAACTTGATGCATTAGGATATCTAGTACTGTGGCTTTAGGATTTATCGAGTCGTTAGGATGCACCCCAGTTGTCCTTTGGGGGTGAGTAATCATAGGGTTTCAGTGCTCAAACATTCAAAGAAGTCCACCCTGAACCTAGTCAGTCAATAATTCGTGTTTGTTAATTTAGGAAGTTTGTTGTAGTCAAGGACCCTTTAAATCTTGTTGTGAGACATTAAGTGTAGGGGTTTAGTTCATGTGTAGATAAGAAATAAGTGAGTATGTGTTCTCTCTTCTCGCACGACTCCTATCACTCAGGAAAGTAGGTCTGAGGGGACTTTGTGCCTGGTGCTTTCGAGTCATCTGACTTGGGATGCGCCGACCGAACTCCCGTTACACGGGTGGTAGGGATTGCCCTATGTGGAGATTTGGGCAAAGGTGTACGTGATAGTGTAAGTCCTCATGGGCAATGATGCACGAAACCTGACCCTGGGAGAATGAATCTCCAACTAATAAAAAGAAAAAAAATTGAAAAATGAAAAAAATGAGAAAAGAATCAAAAAGAAAAAAAATGGTAATGCAAATAAGAATCTTAATGGACTCTACACTTTGTATCACTTGAGGATGTTAAGGTTGTCCATGTCTTTCACTTAATTCCTTATTCAACTTGCGCGAATGGTTCATTAGGTTAGGTGTGTGGACTGATTACCTTTATAGAGTCGGCCCGTAGGATTACCGCGTCCAATGATCGACAAAATATTTCCAACGAGTGGAGAGTCTAGAATGAATAATGCATCTTGTTCGGATTTTGTTGGTATATCCGCTGAAAACCCTCAGGAGACAACACTCCTCCTCCTTGGCAACAAGGAGGTTTAACGGCTTGTTGCACGTGCAAAGTGCAACCGTGATTCCTACGAAAGTAAGTTAGGATTTCTTGTTCCTCGTTTGCTTTTCTCTTTCTTTGTTTTGCTCGGGACTAGCAAAAACCTAGGTGTGGGGGTATTTGATTGACATCATTTTTTGTTCATATTTGTATCTTATATCCATTATATTACACCTAACCAATGCTACGTGACGAGTTTTATGTTTAGTTTTCAGGAATAGAGAGGTTTGAAGAGAAGAGCCATGAAAGGATCCAAAAGTAGGAAAAAATGACTTAATTGTGAGACCTGGGGACTAAGATGCAAGGGAGAAGGACCTGATCGTAAGACCGAAGGACCTAAGAGCAAAACAGTATACTCCACACCATCATGGGGAGTATTTTACCAATTCGATTCGGGTCGGAGCTCCAACAAGTCAAGTAACTGCATCAAAGACCAACAATACCAGAAAGAAAAGCCCACAACAAATTCCAACGCGATCCGAAGCTTTTGGACCGCCAATTGGCGGTCCATATTGCTCAGGAGCCGTCCAAATTTCTCCTGGACTTGTATTAATGTTATTTTAGGCTATTTGTGGTATTGGTTTAGTCTCACATCAGGGGATTGTCCCCGATTAGCTTTTTCCATGCTTATAAATAGAACTCTTCACCTTCCATTGTAATTACCCATTGCTTGGTGGCATTCTCTCTACTAAGGAGTGAGCCTTGAAGCAAAAACTCAAGGTGGAGAAGAATGCTACCTTCAATGTGAGTCATTTGTTAATAAAATAATTCTTCTAGTTTCTTTTAATCTTGTCTTTTAATTTGTGCATGTTTGTTTAGTCTTTCCTTTCCTTTTATGTTTCTTTAATACTTCTTGCCTTCTTAGTTAACTTTCATTTCAGTATTATGCTTTCTTTTGCTAATATAGTTAGTGTAATGAGTAGTGAGTAGTTCCATCCCCATTTGGGGGGTGGAGAAATATGTGATATAATCATGTAGTGTATTAAGTGTGTGTTATCTTTATCCCTTGAGCTTTATATGATTTCCATAACCATCTAATGGGTTTTCACTCTTATCTTTGATATGCTAATGCTCTTGAATGAAGCTTAGCTTATGCTTTGATTAGTGGACTTATTTTATGGGGAATGATAAGGTTAGGATATGGATGAAGTTAATATTGGAGACACAATTTGTAGTGTATGTGCTCTTGTTGCCTTTACCTTAGCTAATGTCTTGTATGTTTTAATGATGTAGTCTTATCTTAATTCATGTGGAGGCATAGTAGGGTCTAGTCTTTATACTTGAGTTCATGTAGCTTCATTCCAATTATTGTCTTGTATGTTTTAATGATGTAGTCTTATCTTAATTCATGTGGAGGCAAAATTGGATGTAGTTTTATGATTTCATGCACTACATGTTGTGAGGATCTTAAGGAACACACACACACACTTCTTTATGTTCACATTATTTCTCTACCCCCTATGGGGCTTAGTTTTATTGCTTATCTTCATTTCCTTTTTGCATCTTAGTGTAGTTTAGTGTAACCAACCCATCTCTTCTTCCCCCTTTTTACCACTCGCCTTCGAACAAACCAAGTGTCGACACACCTCAAAGTGGACGACCCGTATTTGCCACCGCTTCAATGCGGCCGTGCACTTGCGGTTAATATAAAACGAGATCAATCAAAAAACAAGGAAAAAAAGAGTTCCGTTAAAAAAAGAAATAGATGAAGAGAAAGAGAAGAGGGAGAAAGAAGAAGACTAAGAAGTATGAAAAAGAAATAGAGGTTCAAAAGAAGAATCTCACATAAAAGAAAAGAGAAAGAGAACAAAACACAGAAGAGTCAATTGTGCTAAAGATGCTGAAATTTTAGACAAACAAGAAGTGAGTTCTCAAACAAAATGCTGGCTAGCAAACCCATGCACAAAACAATATAAAAACATCGACATGAAAGCATGGATGGGTTGACAAATGAGGAAAAATGTGCTTCTTGATTTAACAACACGGAGGGGAAACTTGCAAAGAGTTGTCAGGTGCAAGGACGGGACTCAATAAGCCTAAAAGATCTAAAAGATGTAATCACTTAAGTCTCAAGTCCACTTGCGGTATATTTCATTTTGTGAATCGAGTTCTGGTTTAATCCCTTGAAATGACCAGTTAATTGTATTTAATTTAATGGACAGTTAATAGACGCATTGCTTGCTGTGTTAAAAAAACCAGAAGCTAGGATGTTACCAAAGGAAGGTAGTTCTCATTCCCTGCATAGCCATCGTTGCTATGGAGCCTGGCTACCTTGATTTATTTTCATCCATAGTGCAAAAAAAACTAGAAGACTAAGACCCAAAGGACAGTCATTGGACAACAGTTAATAAAATCAGAGCACTGGACAGTACTGATCGTGGACGGAAGAACTAAACAAGTGACACAACTTAATAGCCTTCTTCAGGTTACAGGAGACAATGAGAATCCAAAAACAGCAGTGGGTGACCATGAACAAGCAGCTGTAATAATGGTAGAATTCTGGGGATCCTACCTCAACATTGACTCGAAACTGTCCTGATTGATCGTTTATATACCGCAAGTGCACGACGTCGGTGAAGACGCGGCAAGTACGGGTCGTGTCCACGAGGAGGTTTTTCAACTCTGGTTTGTTTGAAGGCAAGTGGTAAAAGAGGGGACAAGAAATTGATTACACTAAACTAGACTAAACA
Organism: Triglochin maritima; assembly: GCA_963682175.1. Taxonomy (NCBI): domain Eukaryota; kingdom Viridiplantae; phylum Streptophyta; class Magnoliopsida; order Alismatales; family Juncaginaceae; genus Triglochin; species Triglochin maritima. The sequence goes on along the minus strand of OY821774.1, from coordinate 24,095,682 downwards.
GTGCTACGCTACACTACTACGATACAACAAAGAAGATGAAAGCACGAGACTAAGTAAAACTAAACTAAGTGACTAATATAAGCAAGCTGGAAATCAGGAATGGAAAACCCCTAAGGAGTGGAGTGTGTATACACATTAAATAAGAGGTGATGAATGCATTAAATAGAGCACAAGTGTAGGTAGTGTTGCTATGCATAAGAAGTACCTCATGACAATACCTATCATCGAAATCACTAACCTAAGTGATTAATATGAGCACGAACAAGTTTTTTATTAAGAACATAAACCAGCATGGAATGTACCTAAATATTATGGAAGAAACCATGAAGTTAAGTATTTTCTGTAATTCAAACAAGCATACAAACATTTCTCACATACAACAATATCTAGCATTTATTTCATTCTACATGACATGTATAAACATAAACTCCACCCCCAAAGGGGGATGGAACTACTCATTACTCATTAAAAGAAGATAAAAAAAAATAAGTTATTTAAGATAGGAAAGGGAGACATGTTAATTACTTCTACTAATATTAAGACAAACAAAACAAGCTAAACAAACAAGCATCAAAACAAAGACAACATTAAAACAAACTATGAAGAATTATTTTATTTACATGACTGACATTACAAGTAGCATTCTTCTCCACCTTGAGTTTTTCTCCAAGGTTTACTCCAAGTAGAGAGAATGCCACCAAACAATGGGTGAATACAAAGGAGAAGAGTTCTTTTTATTGTCATAGAAAAAGGCAATCGGGGACAATCCCCCGATGTGAGACCAATTCACAACTACAAAGAGACATAAAACCATCTAATACATGACCCACCGAAATTATATCGGATTCGGAGAAGAATCGACCGCCAATCAGCGGTCTTGGACGCTAATTGGCAGTCTATATGCTTCGAATTGGGTCTGGATTTGGAGTGTGGTTGTTTGGCTTGATTTCTTCTCCTAGAGTGCACCCTAATCGGTTGTGTGAGTTGCGACCCGAATCCAATTTCCAAAATACTCCTCATGATGGTGTGGAGCTTCTTGATTTGCTCATTGGTCCTTTTGGATTTACATTCGGGTCCTTTTCTCTTGCATCTTAGTCCGTAAGTCTTCCAAGTTAGTCATTTTCCTTGATTTTAAGTCCTTTTTGAGTCCCTTCTTCGCAAACCTATTTATTCCTTAAACTTAAACATAAGACTCGTTACATAGAGTTGCTTAGGCTAAAAATGAAGCATATAAGACATAATTATATGCATGATATGATCTCAATCATGTCCTATGGAAGGGAAGAGTGGCAACCCGCTTGGCACAAAGCGGTACGCCAGATAGACGCACCAAATCGTGGAAATAAACCTACATGGTGTCATCTCGACCTTGGGAACATCTAACCTGAGACAGAATGACAGCGTGCCTATCCAGTACTTTTCTTACGCCTAGCCCCCACATAAAGGCCGTATGTGAATGGCCTCTGAATCTAGAGGCACCACTCGTGGCATGTCGGCCCAGAAAACCTTATGTGCGTGGAATTACTTATCAGATTATATGCAATGCAAGCTACTTAAAACTACATAATTCTAATATAGCTACGGGGTCCAGAACGAGCTCAAGGAAGGATTTAAGAATACCCTCCTTACAGCCCCAAACAACAATCAGGACCAAATGTTTTAAATCAGGGATCAATTTGAATCTACAACAAAAACTAATCTCAACTAGATCGATAATACAGTCTAACAACTAACGGAGTCTTCTACGGGTCATGATAAAGAAGTTATGAGGCTTGATCCTAAGGGTCATACACTACCATGACACAACACTTCACAACAGGAACTCAAAGGCGAGATAGGACTAATATAAACAAGCATAACAGTAGGAGATATTACAATCACACCACACAACAATCGATAATATGTACTATCAATTTTAGAGAATACAAGTGATCGAAACTAAAATCTCAGAACATGATCACATCTTTTGTGGACATGAGACGACATTTATATCAGTGTCACAACATGGCAAGACTTGGAAATTATCTCAGGAAGCTATACATGATAACTCCTCTTAACATTCCAATCGACACATGCAACATTACTTGGACATAAAAGTCAGATCATGATTAGGTGCTAAATCTGAAATCAGTAAAGAGTCCTACAAATGATGCCTGAATGAAATCACAAACTAACACATAAATATGAGTTCTAATATCAGCAAGCATCTCATGCAAAGATATCTGGACTTGCTCACACTATCACGCATAAACCTGACCTCCAACACATCACAAGCTAAACACCACAAGTGATTAATAAATCACGCAACATGCAATCAAAACCCCTCCCCGACCAGCTCTCCACATCCTAGCCCCACCTCCTCTGGCACATTGGTGAGTCTGAAAGGCATCACCAGAACTCTAAGTGGCCATAACGCGTCCTGAAAGCAGTCTTTGAAACATCCTCGCCCTTAATCCTCAGCTGATGATACCTGATTGACATCATATCATGAAAAAAATTGTGTCTTATATACTTTATTCTTAACTTAAGCAAAGTTACTTAACGAGTTTTATGTTTAAGTTTCAGAAATAAAACAAGTGCTAAGAAGAGTCACAAAAAGGACCTAAAAGCAAGAAAAAAGATTGAATTGCAAGACTTATAGACTGAGATGCAAGAGAGAAGGACCCCGGATGTAAACCAAAAGGACCAATGAGCAAATCAAGAAGCTCAACACCATCATGAGGTGTATTTTGGCAATTAGATTCGGACCTAAACATCAACAACCAAATCAGGTTCACCAAACATCAATAAATCAAGCCAGACACGAGCCATGCAAATCCAAACTCGATTCAACCCATCCAAACCGCCAATTGGTGGTCCAAATGAGTCCAAATGGTTCATGGTTTAGTCGGGTGTTTGATAATGTTGTTTTATGTCCATTTATAGTATGCGTTTAGTCCCACATCGGGGGTTTGTCCCCGATTACCTTTTTCTATGACTATAAATAGAACTCTTCCACCTCCATTGTAGACATCTCCTCTCTTGTTGGTCATTCTCTCTACTAGGAGTAAAGCCTTGGAGCAAAATTCTGGTGGAGAGATGCTACTTCTAAGTGAGTGAGAAATAAAGAATGTTTTGTTAGTTCCTTGTTGTTTCTTTTAGTTCTTGCATGCTTAGTTAATTTCATTTGTTTTAATCTTCATAGAATTAATTAGAATGTTTTTTTTCCTTAATATGAATGTTAGCTTTATATTGTGTGAGTAGTTTGATCCCCCTATGGCGGGTGGAGATGTTGTACATTTATGTTTTGAGGTTTTGAATTTTTGACAAATTTAGATTGTGTAGACTTGAATGTTTGTATATTCATCGGGTTTGATTCATCTACATGTTGGGGGATTTTCGATGGGTTTTGCCACAAGATTTAGACACTTCCCATGCTTGGTTTCCTCATATTTATTGGCTGAAATTTCTTGTTGGATGTGCTACATGTTAGTCGTGTGTTTGTATTAGTGTTTGCTCACTTGATTGATTGAAGTAACTTTGTTTTGATGGGTTTTGTCAAAACATTTTGACACTTTCCATGCTTAGCTTTGTTCTTCACATGACTTCCTAGTTTTTTATTAGTGTTGCCATATCTTTAGAAACTTCCCATGTTGAGCCTCATCCTATGATAATCTAGTAGTAATTGCTAGTATGTTGTGTGAATGGATTGATAGGTTTTGCCACATCTTTAGCCACTTCTTCACTGACAGTCGTGCACTTGCGGTTTAAACTTAATATTCACATCAAGTTTTTTGTGCCGTTGTCAGGGAGGTGTTTTGTCCAGACTGTTTTGGACCATTTGAGTGGGTTTAATCTTTTGTGTTTAGTTTTTGTTTATCTCAAGGACATCTCAGCATCCAGGGGAGGCAACCAAGAGAAATTTGAAGAAGAGAGAAGCTATTTGGACCGCCAATCAGCGGTTTCGGACCGCCAACTGGCGGCCAGGTGAGATTCCTTTGCTCCAAAAATTCTTCTACTTGTTTTTTTATTTCCATCTAGTTGTCTGGGAGCTCAATTTGGCATGTTGTGACCTGTAGTTTGCTCCCAGATCTATTAATAACCAATTCCCTTTTAATCAACTTGGCCACTAAAATCCAAAGCAAAAGATTAGGCATTCTTGCTTGTTTAGGGCATGCATCACATACTTGACAAAGGCATGTAGTTTGTCTTTCATTTTGCTTTACTTTTAGTTGTTGATTGCTGGTGTGACGTACGTTTACCCGTTCTCTCATTCATGCATGGTTAAAACATGCATTAGTTAGTAAGCTGCATTGTAACAAAAGTCAGGTGAGTGCTTGTTTCGTGAGTTGCTTGCGAGCTTAAGTTTTCAAAACATCTTTCAAGGGTACCACCTATAGTCTTCAAGATAAGGTAGGGGATTTCATCACCCCTTCCTTATCCCCAAAAACCACACTCAAGTGAAGCCTTAATCTAATATCAAGTAGACATTGGCCAATAGGACTCTGCCGCATTAGGAGAGTGATCCGGTCATGACCGTCATAGCTTGATCGGCGTCGCCCACTATGACGGTAGCAGGAGAGACGAGATCTATGGATCTTGGCTAACTTACGAGGCTTTGTGGTCTTCATTGTAGGCAGGTGAGGCATGTTGAGGTCGCGTGAGCTCGAAGTTAGGCGTCGTCTAGCTTAAGGACCCATAGCCAGCCAAAGCTTGTTTGAGCCGTGTTTGCTAGACTAGGCTTCTACCTTCAGCCTCTACTCACGCTAGTTTTAGGGATTCTTCCCTTCTCCTCTGAGTCTTCTTCTTCTCAACTACTTATACGTTCTAGTCTTCTCCCCTTTACACTATCTATAGGCATTTTAGGGTCGAGTCGAGAACTTTTTGCGAGCTTGGCCTTGTGGGGGTGAGAGTGGCGGACTCGAGAGTTCTTTGTCAAGATGGGTGGTTACATGGGCGACCATCCATTTTATTGTTCGGACCAAGAATATTCTCCCTGGTATTCCAGACCCACACATCTTGGGGTTCCTCATACAAACACCCCGTATGGTTGGGACGATCTTAATTGTGTGGCTGAGCAATCTTCAGATTTGGTAATATGAGAGGCACCGACTTGTAGACTACCATATAGTTATGTTGGATCATATGCTAGTCAACAAACTGAGACATTACAACAATCTTTGGCCACTTTCATGTGTGCGGTAGATGACATGAGTGCACCGGTGGCTGTTGTGGCTTGAGTGGTCACGTTATCGGGGAATGTCCTTATGTTCCCCCAGAGCTTGAGTACGAGCTACATTTTCCCAAAATGTTCAATGTGACCTTTATGCATCCGCGTACAACCCAAGAGGAATGGATTCATGGAGAGACAATATTGATTCAAATTTTATACATCATACCCACACCATTATTCTCCTCCCAAATACCCACATCCCTACTAGCCACCACCCATGACAACGTAGACTAATTCCTAGCCTATCAACCTCCAACCCATCCATTTCCCTATTCTTAATTGGACCTCATAGTTGACCATAGACATGATTCCTTGAAACAAACTCTCCTTACGTTCATGGAAACTGCTCAATATTCCATGCAAAATCTGGCAATGCAAGTAAGTCAGGTCACGCAATAATTACGTGAACGTGAGGAGGTTAACCTTTCTTGTCAACATGAGGATTTATCTTCTGATATCAAACCACCATCACATCAACAAATTCAAAGCATAATCTTTGAGAGCCAAACTCCTAGTCAATCTGAGGGACTTGGGGTTTCAATTCATGATCACTTGGTGGAGGATTTGATTCCAATTAAGAATAGCATGGACCTGTTTTATTATGAGTCGGCACATGATTGTGCCTTATCTTTTTGTCCAGTGGCCCTTGAGCAACATGATATTATTGTGGTACCTCTTATGGACTCTCCTATGGTTGAGCAAGAGATCCCTAGTACCCTTAATTTCATACGACCTGATGAGAGTTTGCCTCTCACTATTGTTCCGGATCATCTTGGAAATGATGGGACATCAAACAACTACATTGCCAATGAGGGTATTGAGAGTTCGTTAGAGGATACGTTGGGTAAGAGACCCACTTTCTGTTCGCCTGGTTAGTAGGATATGCATAACAAGGTTCTTGACCACGTTCCGACCCACTAGCCTGTTGGCTGTAGAGTTTGTATTGACGATCATAACTTTAGTACCGCAACGGGAGAAACTCTTCGTTCGTTACACATTATTTCCCAAACTCTTGAGAGGTTCGAGCGCTTTCAGTTTGATCCTTTGAATGAGACCCTTTGCGTCTGATTCATGAACCTCTCCCTGAATTTTGTGCACTTTGCGAGGGGGGCCCATGCAAGAGTATTTTGGCCTCGTGTGGTGTCATGTTCCCATTCCAAGTGTATTGACCCACTTTTGAGGTTCCCATTTGATGTCCTTTGACAAATGAAGATGGGTACTTATGTTGTACATAATTATATTTCAAAAAAAGGAAGACTCCAAGAGTGAGCATTGATTGTTGTGGGCCCCATCCCTTGTGTATTTGAGCCCCATTTCTTTCACGTATTTATATTCCTTCTTTAGTATTTCACAGGTTTTGAGGGGAATTCGGATTTGCGTCAATCAACAAAACCATGAACTTCCCTTTGTGTTTCACGTTGGTGAGATCTTTTCTTTTTCATGCATAAATCCATGTAGTATCATGCTCACATTCATTGAGGGCAATGCATGAAGTAAGTGTGGGGGGTTGTTTTACGTGTGTACATAGTCGTTTCTTTCTCCTTTTGTTTTTGTTTTGTTTTGTGTTCATTGTTAAGGTCACTTAGTGTGTTGCATTTAATATCGATATATCTTCTTGCCATGATCCTTCGGTGACTTGTCTTCTTTTGCTTGCCTTGTGCTTCAAAATCTTCATGTTTTTGTGAAAAGAAACGTTTTGTGGGTTTTGCGTGTGTTTAGCATGTGTGAAAGCGTTGATAGGCAAAGTAAAAGGAAGCTCCCAAAATTGACTTGAACTTGATGCATTAGGATATCTAGTACACCAGACTTAGGTCTTATCTAGTCATTAAGGTGTCAGTACTCAAACAACTAAAGAAGTCCACCCTGAACCTAGTTAGTCGAATAATTTGTGTCTATTAGTATAGGGACGTTTGTCGTAGTCAGAGACCTTTAAACTCCTTAAGTGTAGGGGTTTTGGTTCATGTGTAGATAAGAAATAAATGAGTACCTATTCTCTCTTATTGCACAACTCCTATCACTTGGGAAATTAGGTCGGAGGGGACTTAGTGCCTGGTGCTTTCGGGTCATTTGACTTGGGATGCACTGACCGAACTCCCATTACACGGGTGGTAGGGATCGCCCTATGTGGAGATTTGGGGGAATGTGTACGTGATACTATAAGTCCTCATAGGAAATGATGCGCAAAACCTGACCCTGGGAGTATTAAACACCAACTAGACAAAAATAAAATGCAAAAATAACAAAAAGAAAAAAAGAAAAAGAAAGGGTAGTACAAATAAGAACCTTAACGGACTTTACACTTTGTATCACTTGAGGATGTTAAGGTTGCCTATGTCTTTCACTTATGTCCTTAATTAACTTTCACGAATGGTTCATTAGGCTAGGTGTGTGGTCGGAATACCTATATACAGTCAGCCCGTAGTATCGACAAAAATGAGTCCATCCAGTCGGGTTTCTAGGTTTATTAATGCATCAATGTTTGGCTTTTGTGGGTGTATCCGCTGAAAACCCTCAGGAGATAACACTCCTCCTCCTATGTGACAAAGTACTTGTTGCACATGCTAAGTGCAACCGTGATTCCTAGGAAAGTGAGTTAGGATTTCCCTGTGTTTACAAATGATTTTTTCTTTCTTTGTTTTGCTCGGTACTAGCAAAAGTTAAGTGTGGGGGTATTTAATTGACATCATATCATGCAAATAATTGTGTCTTATATCCTTTATTCTTAACCTAAGCAATGCTACGTAACGAGTTTTATGTTTAAGTTTCAGGAATAAGACAAGTGAGAAGAAGAGTCACAAAAAGGACCCAAAAGCAAGAAAAATGATTGAATTGCAAGACTCATGGACTGAGATGCAAGAGATGACCCGGATGTAAACCAAAAGGACCAATGAGCAAATCAAGAATCTCCACACCATCATGAGGAGTATTTTGGCAATTATATTCGGGCCAAAATATCAACAACCAAATCGGGTTCACTAAACATCAAGACATCAAGCCAGACACGAGCCATTCAAATCCAGACTCGATCTAACCAATCCAGACCGCCAATTGGTTGTCCTTGACCACCAACTGGCGGTCCGAATGAGTCCAAATGGTTCATGGTTTAGTTGAGTGGGCGATTGTGTTGTTTTATGTCCATTTATAGTATGTGTTTAGTCCCACATCAGGGTATTGTCCCCGATTACCTTTTTCTATGACTATATATAGAACTCTTCCTCCTCCACTGTAAACATCTCCTCTTTTTGTGGCCAATCTCTCTACTAGAAATAAAGTCTTGGAGTAAAACTCTGGTGGAGAGATGCAACTGGTAAAGTGAGTGAGCAATAAAGAATGTTTTGTTAGTTCCTTGTTGTTTCTTTTAGTTCCTTCAGTGTTTTTATTCCTAAATTTTGTCTTGCTTTCGATTTCTCTCTCTTTCAATTTCTCTCGCTTTCAATTTCTCTTGCTTTAGTGTAACCACATTTCTTCTCCCCTCTTTTCCCACTTGCCTTTGAAAGAACCAGAGTCGACACACACCTCCTTGTTGATCAACTCGTATTTGCCACGTCTTCACCGACGACCGTGCATTTGCAGTTTAAACTTAATATTCACATCACTATGCAGACATCAGATCAATCTTGGAGAACACCTTCACCGTCTGCAGCTGATCGAACAAGTCATCAATCCTCAGTAGGGGATACTGATTCCTGATCGTCACCTTGTTCAATATCCTATAGTCAATACACATCTGCATTGACCCGTCCTTCTTCACCAACAGCACTGGAGCGCCCCACAGAGAACAACTCAGCCTGATGAAACCTTTATCCAGAAGCTCCTGCAGCTGATCCTTCAATTTTGCTAACTCTGCTGGAGCCATGCGGTACGATGCGTTAGATATGGCGGTCGTTCCAGACAGGAGGTCAATAGAGAACTCAATCTCCCAAGGTGGAGTCAATCCCTGGATATCATCTGGAAACTCCCAAACCACAACAATCTCCTCCAGAGACTTGACTGCCTTCTCGGAAGACACTACGCATGCCAGAAACGTGCAACAACCCTTCTCCAACAACCTCCGAGCCTTCAGAGCTGAGATCACCACACGTCCATTCCTACTCCAAACACCCTTAACCACCAATGGAGGTACCTCCGATCAGGAGATTACAACTCTCCTTTCCCAGCATAGAACGCACGTATCATGCTGAGAAAGCCAATCCATTCCGAGGATGAAGTTGAAATCAGACATTGGCAGAACAACAAGGTCAGCCAAAAGGTCCTGATGTCCCAGCACCACTGACACCCTTGGAAGATCCGTCCTCACGGCAAGAACGTCGCTGACTGGAGTACTGACCTCCAAGGTGAAAGTTAGCTCCACTGACTCCTTCTCCACTACGACCGCATACCCCTCCAAAATGAAGGAATACGTCACCACACAATCAAAAAGTGTCTTCGCGACACGACCAGAAATAAGCATTGTACCTTCAATGATGTCGCCAAACTTCTCCACATCCTCAGCTCGGATAGCGAATACACACCCAGCTAGCCTGCCCTGATTTGAATTACGACCCTACCCACCAGAGGTCTTGCCCTGACTCGCACTAGCGCCTGCTCTGCTAGTGCCTACACCCTGACCTCCTGTAATCTTCTGACACTCCCAGATGAAATGCCCCATCTAGCCGCATCTCAGACATGCCCCAGACCACCTTAAATAGTGCCTCGTGGCGTGAGCTCCACCACAATGCTCACACCGACCACCTCCAGACTTCTGATTCTTCTTCTCGTCTCAACGGGGCCACTTTTACGATATGCCGCCCTACTTCTCCTTGTCCTTCCGACCACGAGAAGCATCAAATGGTCACTTCCATCTGACTGCAACTCCCGGTAATCCACCTCCAGCAGGGTGGCGCACTTCACCTCCTCCTCCAGTGCCTACGACATCCTGATGAGCACCTTCGATCCCAGACCTCGTTGCAGCCCATGAACAAACTTCATTGCGTACTACTCATCAGTGACATAGATCCCAGGGTTGTACTTCTCTAGTAAATGGAACTTGTTGATGTTGGCCTCCAGCCCCAAGTCCCACTGCTCCAGCTCTAGGAACTCCTCGTGCTTCCAATCCTGCACATGCTGAGGGAGAACTTCCTGTTGAACTTAACAAGAAACTCGTCCCGACTGATATCCATCCTATCCCTGATACGACCCCAACAATTGCCCTCCACAAGGTCACGAGACGCTCCAGAAAGACGTAAGTCGCCAGATCCACCTTCCTTTAAGGGGGACAATCAATGACCCCAAAGATTCGCTGGATCTTGTAAACCCACTCCTCCACAGCATCTGGACTCACTCCACCTTAGAAGATCGACCGATTCTGCCTCATAAACTTCTTGTGAACCGCAACGGCTCCAATAACTTGGTGTCCCTAAGCCTGCCCCTCCATGAGTGCGTCCAAACACCTGACAACCTCAAAAAGCAAGTGATGATCTGCCTCCCAATCCCCAGTGGTCCCAGAGGACTCAGATCTCCGCCTAGGTGCCATAATCTACCATTGTAAATATGATCTATTACTGTCAGAATGTAATTGTAAAAAATAAGAAATTACCGACAGGATTTGGGAAAGATGCCCACGACGACTGAAAGAGATACAATAGACAGACAACAGACTACTTGAGAAAATATAAAAAGACATACCAGGATGGTTGACATATAAAATAACTTAGACAACAGAAAAAATCCATATATGAAAAGATTCAATACATACTCGAGTTTCAAAGGAAAATACAATAACGACAAGTGGAAGTAAAGATAACTGAAGACACTGGTAATTTATCGTTTATATTTACCGCAAGTGCATGGCAATGGGGAAGACGTGGCAAGAACAGGTTGTGTCCACGAGGACGTGAGTAGCTTCTGGTTGGTACGAAATCAGGTGACGAATAAAGGGGAAGAGATTTGAGTATGCTAATCTAAGCTACACTAAACTTGTAAGAAGAAATGAGAAATAAAGCAACTAACAAGTGATTCAAACTAAACTAAGAGAGCAAAATGCAAAGCTGCAAATTAAGAAGAGAGACCCCTAACGGGTGGAGTGAGTGCACACTTGTAATAAGATGGTGAAGAATACTTTCAATAAGCACAAATGTATAGGAAGTGTTTAATGGTTATGGCAAAACCTATCAATCCAATCACTAACCTAGTTGATTAGCATTCACATACACAAATTGGTTATTTTAGAACCTAAACAAGCATGGGAGGTGTCTAATAGTTGTGGCAAAACCCATCAAGTGAAGTGTGCTACTCTAAATAAGCAAGCATACATTCACATTTATCAACACATTTCAAAATAAATCATTAATTTCCATTCTTTAATGCATGTACGAACATCATCTCCACCGCCAAAGGGGGATGGAACTACTCACTACTCATTAAAAAAACAAAATTAAGGTAATTAAGATAGGAAAAGGAGACATCTAATTACTTCAACTAAGATTAGGACAAACAAAACAAGCTAAACAAAGACAACATTAAAACAAACCACGAAGAATTATTTTATTAACAAGACTCACATTACAAGTAGCATTCTTCTTCACCTTGAGTTTTTCTCCAAGGCTTACTCCAAGTAGAGAGATTGCCACCAAGCAATGAGTAAATATAAAGGAGAAGGAAGAGTTTAATTTATAGGCATGAAAAAAGGTAACCGGGGACAAGTCCCCGGTCTGGGACTTAAACACATACCATATATGGACTAAATACAACCTAATCTAACACCTGACTGAAGCACCTATTATTTGGGGCCAAATGGACCGCCAATTGGCGGTTTGGAACAGCCAATTGTCGGTCTACATGGGCTTGATCAGGTCTGGTTTTGGGTGGTTGATTCTAGCTTGATTTCTTCATGTTTGGTGAACCCGATTTGGTTGTTGATGTTTGGGCCTGAAGGTAATTGCCAAAATACTCCTCATGATGGTGTGAAGCTTCTTGATTTGCTCATTGATCCTTTTTGTTTTACATTCGGGTCCTTCTCTCTTTCTTCTCAGTCCTTTAGTCTTGCAACTTAGTCATTTTCCTTGCTTTTGAGTACTTTTTTAGTCTCTTCTTCCCAAACTTGTTTGTTCCTGTAACATAACCATAAAACTCGTTACGTAGCATTGCTTAGGCTAAAAATAAAGGATATAGGACCTAAATATATGCATGATGTGATATCAATCAAATACCCTTACATCTAACTTTTGCTAGTCCCGAGCAAAACAAAGAAATGAAAAAAGACAAAGGCGTACATAAAACAAGAAAATCCTAACTCACTTTCGTAGGAATCGTAGTTGCAGTTATCATGTGTAACAAGCAGTTAAACCTCCCTGTCGTCAAAGAGAGGAGTGTTGTCTCCTAAGGGTTTTCAGCGGATAGACCCACACAATCCGAACATAGATGCATTATTAAACCTAGCAATACGACTCGCTGGACTCATTTTCGTCGATCATTGGACACGGAAATTTTACGGGCTGACACTATATATGTAATCAGTCCACACACCTAGCCTAATAAACCATTCATGCAATTTAATTAAGAACTTAGGTGAAAGACAAGGGCAACCTTAACATCCTCAAGTGACACAAAGTGTAAAGTCCATTAAGGTTCTTATTTGCATAACCATTTCCTTTTCTTTTTTTTTCTTTTGTTCTTTTTTTAGTTGGTGTGTAATTCTCCCAATGCCAGGTTTCGTGCATCATTGCCTATGAAGACTTACACTATCACGTACACTTTTCCCCACATCTCCACATAGGGTGATCCCTACCACCCGTGTAACGGGAGTTCGGTCGGTGCATCCCAAGTCAGATGACTAAAAAAACCAGGCACTAAGTCCCCTAGGACCTAATTTCCCGAGTGATAGGAGCCATGCGAGAAGAGAGAACAACACTTATTTATTTCTTATTGATTGGCATCATTTCATGCTTATATTTGTATCTTATATCCATTATCTTACACCTAAGCAATGCTACGTGACGAGTTTTATTTTTGAATTTCAGAAATAAATAGGTTTGAATAGATGAAGCATAAAAGGACCCAAAAGCAGGGAAAAAGACTTAATTGTGAGACCTTGGGACTAAGATGCAAGGAAGAAGGACCCGAACGTAAGACCGAAGGACCAAAGAGCAAAACAGAAAACTCCACACCATCATGGGGAGTATTTGGGCAATTCTATTTGGGTCGGAGCTCCAACAAGTGACGAAGATGCATCAAAGACCAACAAAGACATCCATAAAAGCCTAGAATAAAATCCAGAGTGATCCGAACCATACAGACCGCCAATTGGTGGTCCAGGACCGCTAATTGGCGGTCCAAAACTGCTAATTGGCGGTCTGTTTTGGCCCATATCCGCTAAGATTTTGGTGGGTCGCGTATCAGTGTGTATTCAGTCCATTTCTGGTATTTGTTTAGTCCCACATCGGGGGATTGTCCCAGATTGCCTTTTTCTTTGGCTCTAAATAGAACTCTTCACCTTCTATTGTAAACTACCCCATTGCTTGGTGGCATTCTCTCTAATAAGGAGTAAGCCTTGAAGCAAAACTCAAGGTGGAGAAGAATGCAACCTTCAATGTGAGTGATTGTTAATAAAATAATTGTTCTAGTTTCTTTTCATCTTGTCATTTAATTTGTGCATGCTTGTTTAGTCTTTCCTTTCCTTTTAAGCTTCTTTAATGCTCCTTTCTTGCTTAGTTAAATTTCCTTTCAGTATAATGTCTCATTTTGTTAATGTAGGTAGTGTAATGATTAGTGAGTAGTTCCATCCCCTTTGGGGGTGGAGTAGATGTATGTACATGTTATGTAGGTGGTATGAATGCTAGATATTATTGTTTGTGAGAGATATTAGTATCCTTGCTTGAATTAATAAGAACTTTACTTGATGGTTTCTGCAATAGTTAGGTACACTCCATGCTCGTTATGTTCTTAATAACAACCTTGCATTGCTCATATTAATCACCTAGGTTAATGTTGTAAATGATAGGTCTTGCCATGAGTTACTTCTTATGCATTAACAAACACTAACCACACTTGAGCTTATGCATTCACCACACTTATTTCATGTGCACACACACACTCCACCCCTTAGGGGTTTTCCATTCCTGAGTTTTATCTCATTTCATTAGTTGCTTAGTTTAGTTTGTTTTGTCATTTCATTTCTTGCTTTCTAGTTTCCTAGTTTAGATTTGTGTAGTTTAGTGTAATCAATCTCTTCTTCTCTTTCTTTCCCACTCGCCTTCGGACAAACAAAAAGTCGACACACCTCCCTGTGGATCGACCCGTATTTGTCACCGCTTCAACGCGGCCGTGCACTTGCGGTTTAATATAAAACGAATCAATCAAGTTTTTGGTGCCGGTGCCGGGGAGGTGCTCTATCCAGACTTTGGTTTCGACAATTCGAGTGGTTTTAATTTTTTTCTTCTTAGTTTTGCTTTGTTTTCGGGAACCACCGGATCAAGGGGAGGCTACTGGATGAGTTTGAGCACAAAAGACTTAAAAGTGACTGCCAATTGGCGGCCTGGTGAGCATCTTTTGTCTTCATTTTTGTTCTGGTAGTTTTTGCTTTGATATTAGTTATCCGGGAGCACAATCTTGCATGTTCTGATTTCTAGTTTGTTCCCAGATCATTAAACCAATCCCCATTAATCAACTTGGCCTTAAAATCCAAAGCAAAAGATTAGACATTCTTACTTGTTTAGGTCACGCATCATGTACTTGACTTAGGCACGTAGTTGTGTTTTCTTTTAGCTTTATTTTCAGTTGTTGAGCGCTAGCGTGAGGTACGCATTTCCTACACTCATTCATGCATCTTGTATGCCCATGCATTAGTTAGTAGGAATTGCATCAGGACAAGAGTGAGTTGAGCGTTTGATTAGAGCGATTGATTGCAAGATTTAGGATCAAAACGCTACTAAGGAGGGGTTGTCCCATAAAAGATAAGGTGGGGGATTTCATCACCCTTTCCTTCGCCCCAAAAATCACTGTTAATGAAGCCTTAATCTCCAGATTTCGGACGCACTAGGAGAGTGATTTAGTTGAGACCGTCATGGCCTGATCGGCGTCGCCTACCTTGTCGATAGTAGGAGGTACTGGATCTCCGGATCTGGTATCACTTGCTGGGCATTGTGGTCTTCGTTGTAGGGAGGTGAGGCGTGTTGAGACTAGGGATCTTGAAGTTAGGCGTCGTCTAGCCTTAGGACCCATAGCCTTAAGTTGTGTGAGTCGTGCTTGCTAGTTAGGATTCTACCTGATCCCATTACCCACGCTAGATTTAGGGATTCTTCCCTTCTCCTCTGAGTCGTCTTGTTTTCACCTTCTTCTACGTTCTAGTCTCCTCCCCTTTACACTCTCTGGTAGCGTTTTAGAGTCGAGTTGAGCACTCTTTGTGAGTTTAGCCTCGTGGTGGTGAGAGTGGTCGACTCGAGAGTTTTTTTGTTGAGATGGATGGTTACATGGGCGACCATCCATATCATTGTTGGGACGAAGACAATTCTCCCTGGTATTACGGACCCATGCAACCTGGGGTGGCTCAGACCAACACCCCATATGGTTGGGATAATCTTAATTGTGTGACTGAGCATTCTTCATATTGCGGTAATATGAGAGAGGCACTGACTGCTAGACCACCATCTAGTTACATCGGATCATATGTTGGTCTTGAAACTGAGACATTACAAGAACCTTTGCCCTCTTTCATGCATGTGGTAGATGACATGAGTGCACCGGTGGCTCCAGTAGTCGTACCTTGTGACTGTGTGGGTTGAGTGGTCATGTTATCGGGGAATGTCCTTATGTTGCCCCTGAGCCTGAGTATGAGCACACATTTTCCCAAAATGCTCATTATGACCATTACGCATCCAAGTACAACCCGAGAGGGATGGATTCGTGGGGAGACAATTCTTATTCAAATTCTTATACATCATTTCCACCCCAGTATCCTCCTCCCGAATACCCAGAAGTCTACCAACACCCCACTCCAAATCATTGGACTCATTCTCAGCCCATCAACACCCAATACCAAAATTTCTCAAATTCTGACTTGGACCTCATAGTTGACCGCATACCTGATTCCTTGAAACAAACTTTCCTTACGTTCATGGAAACCACTCAACAGTCCATACAAAATGTGGCACTGCAAGTGAGTCAAATGACGCAACAATTACGTGAATGTGAGGAGAGTAACTTTTCTTGTCAACATGAGGATTCAACTTTTGATATCGAACCACCACCATATCCAGAAATTCAAAGCACAATCTTTCAAAGACAAACTCCTAGTCAGTCTGAGGGACTTGGGGTTTCAATTCACGATCACTTGGTGGAGGATTCGATTCCAACTGAGAATAGCATGGACCAGTTCTATTATCAGTCGGCACAGCATTGTGCCTTACCTTTTTGTCCCATGGCCCTTGAGCCACATGATCTTATTGTTGTACCTCCTAAGGGCTCACCTTTGGTGGAGCAAGAGCTCCCTAGTACCCTTAATCTCATACCACCTGATGAGGGTTTGCCTCTCACTATTTTTCCTGATCACCTTGGAAATGATGGGACATCAAATAATTACATTGCCAATGAGGGTATTAGGAGTTCCTTGGAGGATACCTTGGGTATGAGACCCACTTTTTGTTCGCCTGGTGTGTCGGACATGCCTAACGAGATTCTTGACCTCGTTCCGACACACCATCCTGTTGGTTGGAGAGTTTGGATTGACGATCATAACTTCAACACCGCAATGGGAGAAACTCTTCTTTCGTTGCCCCATATTTCCCAAACTCTTGAGAAGTTCAAGCTCTTTCAGTAAGAGATCCTTTGAATGAGACGCCTTTGCGTCCAATATATGAACCTCTCATTTCATCTTGTGCTCTTTGTGAAGGGGGCCCACGCATGATTATTCTGGCCCAGCGTGGTGTCATGTTCCCTTTCCAAGTGCATTGACCCACTCTTGAGGTTCCCATTTGATGTCTTTTGACAAATGAAGATGGGAACTTATGTTTGTACATAGTTATAAAAAAAGTACAATAAAAGACTCCTTCAGTGAGCATCGATTGTTGTGGGCTCCAACCCTTGTGTATTTGAGTTCCATTTATTTCACGTATTTGTATCCCTTCTTTAGCATCTCACAGGTTTTGAGGGAATTTGGGTTTGTGTCCATCAACATGACCTTGAACTTCCCTTTGTACTTCATGTTGGTGAGATCTCTCCTTTTTCATGCATAAATCCATGTAGTATCTTGCTCGCATTCATTGAGGACAATGCACGAAGTAGGTGTGGGGGGTGTTTTACGTGTGTACATAGTCGAGTCTTTTCCTTTGATTTTTGTTTTCTTTTGTGTGCATTGTTAGGGTCATCTTAGTGTGCTGCATTTAATATCGATATATCTGATTGCCATGATCCTTGGGTGACTTGTCTTCTTTTGCATGCCTAGTGCTTCAAAATTTTCACATTTCTTTCAAAATTTTCATGTGCTTGCGAAAGAAAATGTTTTGTGGGTTTTGTGTGTGTTTAGCATGTGCAAAACCGTTGAGAGGCAAAGTAAAAAGAAAGCTCCCAAAATTGTCTTGAACTTGATGCATTAGGATATCTAGTACAGTGGCTTTAGGATTTATCGAGTCGGTAGGATGCACCCCTGTTTTCCCTTGGGGGTGAGTAATCTTAGGGTTTCAGTGCTCAAACATTTACAGAAGTCCACCCTGAACATAGTAAGTCAATAATTTGTGTCTGTTAACTTAAGGAAGTTTGTTGTAGTCAAGGACCCTTTAAATCTTGTTGTGAGACATTAAGTGTAGGGGTTTTGGTTCATGTGTAGATAAGAAATAAGTGAGTAGGTGTTCTCTCTTCTCGCACGGCTCCTATCACTCGGGAAAGTAGGTCTGAGGGGACTTTGTGCCTGGTGCTTTCGAGACATCAGACTTTGGATGCGCCGACCGAACTCTCGTTACACGGGTGGTAGGGATTGCCCTATGTGGAGATATGGGGAAAGGTGTACGTGATAGTGTAAGTCCTCATGGGCAATGATGCACGAAACCTGACCCTGGGAGAATGAAGCGCCAACTAATAAAAAAAAAATTTGAGAAAAGAAACAAAAAAGAAAAAAATGGTAATGCAAATAAGAACCTTAATGGACCTTACACTTTGTATCACTTGAGGATGTTGAGGTTGTCCATGTATTTCACTTAATTCCGTATTTAACTTGTATGAATCGTTCATTAGGTTAGGTGCGTGGACTGATTACCTATATAGAGTCGGCCCGTAGGATTACCGCGTCCAATGATCGACAACATATGTCCAACGAGTCGAGTATCTAGATTGAATAATGCATCTTGTTGGGATTTTGTGGGTATATCCGCTGAAAACCCTCAGGAGACAACACTCCTCCTTGGCAACAAGGAGGTTTAACAGCTTGTTGCACGTGCTAAGTGCAACCGTGATTCCTACGAAAGTAAGTTAGGATTTCTTATTTCTCGTTTGCTTTTCTGTTTCTTTGTTTTGCTCGGGACTAGCAAAAACATAGGTGTGGGGTATTTGATTGGCATCATTTCATGCTTATATCTATATCTTATATCCATTATCTTACACCTAAGCAATGCTACGTGACGAGTTTTATTTTTGAATTTCAGAAATAAATAGGTTTGAATAGATGAAGCATAAAAGGACCCAAAAGAAGGGAAAAAGACTTAATTGTGAGACATGGGGACTAAGATGCAAGGGAGAAGGACCTGAACGTAAGACCGAAGGACCAAAGAGCAAAACAGAAAACTCCACAACATCATGGGTAGTATTTTGGCAATTCTATTCGGGTCGGAGATCCAATAAGTTAAGTAGATGCATCAAAGACCAACAAAGACAGCCAGAAAAGCCCAGAATAAAATCCAGAGTGATCAGGACCATATGGACCGCTAATGGGCGGTCTAAGATCGCTAATTGGCGGTCTATTTTGGCCCAAATCCGCTAATATTTTGGTGGGTCGCGTATTAGTGTGTATATAGTCCATTTCTGGTATTTGTTTAGTCCCACATCGGGGGATTGACCCGGATTGCCCTTTTCTTTGGCTATAAATAGAACTCTTCACCTTCTATTGTAAACTACCCCATTGCTTGGTGGCATTCTCTCTACGAAGGAGTAAGCCTTGAAGCAAAACTCAAGGTGGAGAAGAATGCTACATTCAATGTGAGTGATTGTTAATAAAATAATTGTTCTAGTTTCTTTTAATCTTGTCTTTTAATTTGTACATGCTTGTTTAGTCTTTCCTTTCCTTTTAAGCTTCTTTAATGCTCCTTTCTTGCTTAGTTAAATTTCCTTTCAGTATAATGTCTCATTTTGTTAATGTAGGTAGTGTAATGATTAGTGAGTAGTTCCATCCCCTTTGGGGGTGGAGTAGATGTATGTACATGTTATGTCGGTGGTATGAGTGCTAGATATTATTGTTTGTGAGAGATATTAGTATGCTTGCTTGAATTAATAAGAACTTTACTTGATGGTTTCTGCCATAGTTAGGTACACTCCATGCTCGTTATGTTCTTAATAACAACCTTGCATTGCTCATATTAATCACCTAGGTTAATGTTGTAAATGATAGGTCTTGCCATGAGGTACTTCTTATGCATTAACAAACACTAACCACACTTGAGCTTATTGTATGCATTCACCACACTTATTTCATGGGCACACACACACTCCACCCCTTAGGGGTTTTCCATTCCTGAGTTTTATCTCCTTTCATTAGTTTCTTAGTTTAGTTTGTTTTGTCATTTCATTTCATGCTTTCTAGTTTCCTAGTTTAGATTTGTGTAGTTTAGTGTAATCAACCTCTTCTTCTCTTTCTTTCCCACTCGCCTTCGCACAAACCAAAAGTCAACATACCTCCCTGTGCATGGACCCGTATTTGCCATCGCTTCAACGCGGCCGTGCACTTGCGGTTTAATATAAAACGAATCAATCACTTATCAACATGGGAACCAAAACCCTTACACTTAAATTTTCACAACAAGATTTTATGGGTCCTTGACTACGACAAACTTCCTTATATTAACAGACACGAAATTTTTGACTCACTAGGTTAAGGATGGACTTCTTTAATTGTTTGAGTACTGAAACCCTATGATTACTCACCCCCCAAGGGAAGACCGGGGTGCATCCTTATGACTTGATAAGACCTAAAGCTGGTATACTAGATATCCTAATGCATCATGTTCAAGTCAATTTTGGGTGCTTCTCTTTTGATTGACTCAAAGCGGTTTTGCACATGCTATACACACGCAAAATCCACAAAACATTTTCTTTCGCAAACACATGAAGATTGTGAAGGAAATGTGAAAATTTAAAGCACTAAGCAAGCAAAAAAGACAAGTCACCCCAGGATCATGACAAACAAATATATCGATATTAAATGCAACACACTAACATGACCCTAACAACACAAACAAACACAAACAGAACAAAAGGAGAAAGACGACTATGTACAAACCTAAACACCCACCCACCCACACTTACCGCATGCATAGTCCTCAATGAATGCGAGCATGACACTACATGGATTTATGCATGACAAAGAAAACATCTCACCAATGTGAAGCGCAAAGGGAAGTTTCATGGTCATGTTCAGGGACATAAACCCGAAGTCCCAAAAACATGTGAGATGCTTAAGAAGGGAGACAAATACGTCAAACAAATGTTGCCCAAATACTCAAGGGTTGGGGCCACAAAAACCATTAATCACTTGTGGAGTCTTTTGTGTTTTTTTTTCTTTTTTTTTATTTTCTAAACAAGATATATACATCAACAAGGATATTCTCATAATATTTTGGTCAAGGAAAATCAAATGAGAACATCGAGTCATACGGACCAGAGATTTGCCAAGATGGGTCCGCTTCATTGGTACTCTGAGGTGTCATGAGGGGTGAAAGGTCAAAGTTGAAAGGGTCAATCCACTCATAATATTGGTTGGGTGTAGGCAACATGAATGAGTGGATTTGTGGTCCCTCACTATGGTTTACTTGCTCATCGAACAAAACCCTCCAACCAATAGGTGGGTGCATCAGAATGAGTTCCTCAGCGTCATTCGAAGGATGCGACACACCTTTCCCACTAAGAATGGGGCTTCTCTCCAAGTCATCCAACAAGGACCACCCACCCTCCTTTATATTATCAAGCATAAGCTAAATCGCAGGTGAGTCCTTGTTGGAGTCAAGATGAAGCTCAAAGGGCTCAACGGCCATGGGACATGGGGTAAAGGCACCTTCTGGTATGTGCATATAATGAGGTGTGTCCCCCTCAATAATAGTCACAACTGAATCATCTGACAAACACTTCCTTTGTACATTCATGTTCGATGCCAACTCCCTCTGTTGCATTGCAAAGACATGCAATGAGTTTTCGCTGGGCAAACAAACATTCTCAAAGGGTTGCATTAGTCTACCCATAATCAAAGGTATTTGAGAGTGGGTGTTTGCAACAGGATTGGTATCGAGGACGACAAAATCTACCAGAAATATAAAATCTCCAACTTTGAAGAGCATGTCCTCCATAATCCCCTTTGGGACACGAACGGATCTATCCGCCAATTGAAGGGTGATCTTAGTTGGTTTCAGTTATCCCAAGTTCAACTGTTGATTAACAGAAGATGGGAGGAGGTTGACTGCTGATCCTAAATCAAGCAATATGTTACTCATGCTAGTGTCCCCTATCGTACACTGAATAGTAGGATACCCAGGGTCCTTGTACTTTGTGTATACGGGATTGGACAAAAGTGAGCTTACAGTTGCAGCTAAGAATACTTTCTTAGGAACATTGGTCTTCCTCTTGGTTCTGCAGAGATCTTTCAACACTTTGGAATATTGAGATATTTGTTGGATGACATCCAACAAGGGGATGTTAACCTTCACTTGTTTTAAGACTTTTAATATCTTATCCATTGTGTCACTCTGTTTTTTGGTTAACCTACTAGGATATGGAGCTTTTGGCAGGTAAATTTTCTGCGATGCCTGAGAAGGAGGCGTTGGTGTATTACCCTAACCCTTGGCCTCTTGCTCACCATCTTTCCCATCGAGGGGCTGCACAGATGGTGGTGGTGGGAAGAAAATGTGATTGTCAACCTGCTTTCCATTACTTAAGGTTACAATGGCATTAACATGGTGAACATGTTCCTCCACATGGTTCACTTTCCACCCCTGAGGTACCGAACTCTCATTTTGCTTGTGTTGTTGCTGGTACATGCGGGGGTTAGCCTCAGGCTGGCTTGGCAGAGTGCCTCACTCTCTCATGTACATAGTGAGCCAATTGGCCCATCTAAAACTCTGGAGATTTGATGGTCTGCTGATTTGAAGTGGGAACTTCACTTGTGGATGACATAAAAAATTTGATTGAATTCTCAAGTCCACGAGTCAAGTTCTCAAGCGAATTGAACCGGGTTTCCATGTTGTTAGAATTTGGGAAACCCGATGGGTTGGTGATCTGGGCTTGGGGTGGCTGAAAAACCGTGGATGCATGGGAGATTGGTGTGGCCTTTAAGGTGGTCTAGAGAAGTTTGAAGGACCACCCTGGACAATGTTGTGGTTCCATGAAAGGTTAGGGTGGTTCCTCCAAGCGAGATTATATGATGATGAGTATGGGTCATTCCTAGATCTGTCATAGATTGCATTGACATGTTCCATCTCAAGAGGAATGGATGCACACTCGCCTCCTACATGACCTATCCTACCACACAAATAACAAGGAACCAGACCAGATGCAGACACATAAGGTGCACCTTGTTGGTTTTGGAGCACAATTAAATCTATATGGCGCATTAAGGCTACCATGCGTGCCTCGGTGGCCGTAGTGGTATCGACAGCAAATGCGGCACCCGATCTAGTTGAACTTGCGTTTGCGATCCTCGCTCCTATGCTACATGATGCTGGTGGTTCCGCCACACTCTCCCACTGCATGGTTTTCTCAGTGAGGTCTTCTAGAAAAGCTCATACCTCTCTTTCATCATTTCTTAAGAACTCTCCTTGACACATGGACTCAAGGAGCATTCAGGACTTATGTGAAGACCCTCGTAGACAATATGACAAAGGTGCCATAAATCGATGCCATGGTGAGGGCATGAGGATAGTAGCTCATTGAACCTCTCTAAGTATGCATGAAATGATTCGGTCTCTTGTTGAAACGAATTGATTTCGTTCCTCAATTTTTGAGTCCGATGATTTGGAAAGTACTTCTTGAGGAATGCATATTGAAATTCATCCCAAGTCCTAAAGGCATTCGCTTGGTTGCTGTACAACCACCTCTTGTTATCATCCTTTAGTGCAAAGGGGATGAGCCTAAGATGGATGGAGTCTGTGCTAAGTTGTTGCAACTTGAACATAGCACAGACCTCCTCAAATTCCCTGAGAAAGATATAGGGGCCACCCTTCCCGGCGAAGTGAGGGAGCATGGAGATAAACTGAAGCTTAACCTCAAAGTGGTTCTCATTCACCTCTAGCAATACGATGCAAGAAGGTAAAGCAGTACGACTCGGGTAGCATCAATCGCGAAGGGGAATGGGAACCTAGGGCACCAATTGATGACGTTGTGGACCCCCACCTTCTTGATCAGAGGGTGGTGGAGGTTCAAAACCTGAGTCCTCCTCTTGTGGTCCACGACTCGCCATGGTCCCAGGACTGTGTAGGACACGGGATGGGGATGTGTTCGTAAAGTCGATAATCGAAGACAAATTGATGTCGTATGTCGTCAAACGACCCGCAACATCTCGTGACCACATTGGCATGCACAAAGATGCGCACCCACACGAGTCAGACAAAAAATAAAGAAAACTTTTTTAAGCAACTAAAGCATAATGTGCGTAGAGAGAAAACATGAAGATACAGATGAGAGGGAATGACTCAGGAGAGAAAGGAAGAAGTCCTTATGCTACAACACGTAGGTACTTGTAGAAGCACACAAGTAAGCAAGGGTCAAACAACCTAAGGTCGCTTTAGGTCATGACAGTTGTGACCGGATCACTCTCCAAATGTGCCCGAGATCCTTAGGGGCCAATGTCTACTTGATTTTTAAGTTAGGCTCTTGATTAGTGTGATTTTTGGGGCCTAGGAAAGGGTGATGAAATCCCCCACATTATCATATATGGGACAACCCCTCCTTAGTAGTGTTTTGGAGTCTTAATCTAGAAAGCAACTCTCCAAACAAACACTCAACTCACACTTGTTCCAATGCAATTCTTACTAACTAATGCATGATCATACACATTGTATGAATGAGAGTGAGAAATGTGTACCGCACACCAATGTTCAACAACTGAAAGTAAAGCTACAATAAAAGACAATCTACATGCCTAAGTCTAGTACATGATGCATGACATACGCAAGCTAGAATGCCTAATCTTTTGCTTTGGGTTTTAGTGGCCAAGTTGATTAAAAGGGGATTGATATTGATCTCGGGACAAACTACAGGTCAAAACATGGCAAATTGAGCCACGGACCTCTATAACAGATGTGAAAACAATTCAAAGGAATGAGAAAGAAATTGAAGCTCACTAGACCGCCAGTTGGCGGTCTCAGGCCGTTGATTGGCGGTCCAAGTAGCTCTTCTCTCCTCCCAAATTCTCCTGGTGATTTCCCTTGAACCTCAGAGTATCCTGAAACAAAGAAAAACTAAATAAAAAAGATTAAATCCACTCAAATCGTCCAAACGAAAGTCTGGACTGAGCACCTCCCCGACAATAGCGCCAAAAACTTGTTTATCATTTATATTTACCACAAATGCTCGACGTCGGTAAAGATGCGTCAAGTAGGGGTCATGTCCACGAGGAGGTGAGTAGCTTCTGGTTTGTACAAAATCAAGTGGCGAATAAAGGGAAAAGAGATTTGAGTATGCCAATCTAAGCTACACTAAACTAGTTAGAAGAAATGCGAAAGAAAGCAATTAACGAGTGATTCAAACTAAACTAAGAGAACTTAATGCAAAGCTGCAAATCAAGAAAAGAGACTCCAAAGGGGTGGAGTGAGTGCACACATGTAATTAGATGGTGAAGAATGCATTCAATAAGCACAAATGTAGTTACTGTTTTCATGTATAGGAAGTGCCTAACGGTTATGGAAAAACCTATCAATCGAATCGCTAACCTAGTTGATTAACATTCACATACATAAGATGGTTATTTCAGAACCTAAACAAGCATGGGAGGTGTCTAATAGTTGTGGAAAACCCCATCAAATGATGTGTTCTACTCTAAACAAGCAAGCATACATTCACATTTATCAATACATTTCAAAATAAAACATTCATTTCCATTTTTTAATACATGTACGAACATCATCAACACCCCCCAAAGGGGGATGGAACTACTCACTACTCATTAAAAGAAGGCAAAACGAATTTAAGGTAATTAAGATATGAAATTGAGACACTCTAATTACTTTAACTAAGATTAAGACAAGCAAAACAAGCTAAACAAACGCAACATTAAAACAAACTATGAACAATTATTTTATTAACAAAACGGTACGTCGAATAGACGCCCCAAATCGTAGAAACAAACCTACATGGTGTCATCGCGAACTTGGTAACATCAAACCTGAGACAAAATGACAGCACGCCTGTCCAGGACTTATCTTATGTTAGTCCTCCACTTAGAGTTCTTATGTGAATGTGCCCAGAATTACTTATCAGATTATATGTGATGCAAGTTTTTTAAAACTATATAATTGTAATGTAGCTACGGGGTACAGAACAAGCTCAAGGAAGGATTTAAGAATACCCTCCTTACACCCCCCTCCAAAACAACAATTAGGACCAAACATCCGAAATCAGGGATCAATTTGCATCCACAACAACAACCAATCTCAATGGGATCGGTAAAAGAGTCTAACAACTAACCGAGTCTTCTACGGGTCATGATAAAAACGTTATGAGGCCAGATATCCTAAGGGTTGTTGATTGAATCAGTTTAATATACTGCAAGTGCACGACCGCGTTGAAGCGGTGGCAAGCACGGTTCGATCCACAAGGAGCGTGCGCGAGCCAGATTTGCAATACTCGAGTGGGAAAAGAAAAGGAGAGAGATGCGGTCCGAATCAAACTACAACTCGTAAGAAATCGAAAACAAACAATAAAACTAAACCCCTCATGGGTAGAGAAAGAACATGAATATGAAAATGTGTGGTGTAGTGTGTGTTCAAATGTGTTCATTAAAACATGTCATACATGAAATCCACAAAACTCAATTCCAGCTTTGCCTCCACATGAAATAAGATAAAACCTTATCATTAAAACATACAAGACAATAATTGAAATGAAGCTAATATGTTCACATGGAAAATGACTCTAATCGAACTATGTCTCCACATGCAATAAGATTTATCACAATCATAAAAACATACAAGACATTAATTTGGATAATGCCAACATAAGCACATCTTTGCACATGCTTTGTTTCCTTCTTCCACTCCATCCTTATCCTAACCTCATCATTCCCCATAAAATAGGCTCACTAATCTAAGCATGTGCTAAGCTTCATTCAAGGGATTAGCACATAAAAAATAAGAGTTAAACCCATTAGATGGTTATGGAAGTCATGTAAGGCTCAAAGGATTGAGATTAACACACACACTAATCCATCACATGATCAATCACCTTCTTCTCAACCCCCCAATAGGGATGGACTACTCTCTACTCATCTCTACACTAAAGAAAGCATAAAAACAACAAGAACCCATAATGTAAATAACTGAAAACAAGATTAACTAAACAACAACATCAAAGAAATTGCATCAAAGTAAAAAAATTGTATTTAAAGAACAAAACTCACTATTGATTGAAATGAAAGGATTACAAAGTGTGCTTCTTCTCCTCCAACTACACTAGGCAGCAGCAATATAAAACCTAAAACTAATGGAGAAGCAAGAAGAAAAGGGAGAGGAGGGATTACAATGGTATAAATAGACTAATACATGGTTAGGATTAATCTGGAAATAATCGAACGACTCTAAATTAGATATGATAGTCCAAGAATGCTCTAACCCGACATCCCGAACCACGACCGAAATTGTATCCCAATTGGAGCATTTTGATCTGGCAGTGGTGGTTCCAAATCCGCCACTAGTGGATCAAATGCGTCTGATCCGGTTGAAATTTTACGTCCAACTTTATTTCTTCATTTGGCACATGGGGTGAAGCCCTGATCTGCTGCCTCGAATCACTTCGAGTTTAATTAGTGAAATACGGAACTAATTCAAGTCATTTGTCACCATGTTTTGCACTTCACAATCAGGTCCCTCCGGGTTTGCACTTGGGTGCTTCATGATTTGCGATCCAGTCCTTGGGCATTACAATTAGGTCCATAACCTTCCAAATCAGTCCAGACATGCTACATTTTGCTCCTTTCCTCTTCTTTATTGCCTAACTCCTGAAAAAATTCAAACAACAACTCGAGTAGCACAATATTGGGGTAAAATAAAGGATATATAGCATGAATATGATGCATGATATGCTACTAATCAAATACCACCACACTTACCTTTTGTTAGCCTGAGAAAAATAATGAAAGGGAAAAATAAAGGAAAGGAAAACATACGAAAAAATGGGAAATCCTAACTCACTTTCGCAGGAATCACGGTTACAAATAGCATGTGCAACAAGCTGTTAAACCTCTTTGTCGTCAAGGAGGAGGAGTGGTGTGTCCTGAGGGTTTTCGGCGGATATACCCACAAAATCTGAACATTGATTCATTATTCAATCTAGCAACATGACTCGTTGGACCCATTTTTGTCGATCATTGAACACAGTAATACTACGGGCCGACTCTATATATGTATGCAATCCACACACCTAGCCTAATGAAATCATGCATGTAAATTAATTAAGGACTTAAGTGAAAAACATGGACAACCTTAACATCCTCAAGTGATACAAAGTGTAAAGTCCATCAAGGTTCTTATTTGCTATTTTTTTCTTTTTCTTCTTTTTTTCAAGTTGGTGTGTAATTCTCCCAAGGTCAGGTTTCGTGGATCATTGCCTATGAGGACTTACACTATCATGTACACCGTTCCCCACATTTCCACATAGGGCAATCCCTACCATCCGTGTAGCGAGAGTTTGGTCGGTGCATCCCAAGTCAGAGGCTCGAAAGTACCAGGCACAACGTCGCCTCGGACCTATTTCCTGAGTGATAGGAGTCGTGCAAGAAGAGATAACACCTACTTACTTATTCCTTATTTACACATGAACCAAAACCCCTACACTTAATGTCTCACAACAGGAGTTTAAGGGTCCTTGACTACAACAAACTTCCATATATTAACAGACACGAATTATTCAACTCAGTAGGTTCATGGTGGACTTCCTTATTTGTTTGAGTACTGAAACCCTATGATTACTCTCCCCCTGAGGGAAAACCGGGGTGCATCCTAATGACTAGATAAGACCTAAAGCCACTGTTCTAGATATCCTAATGCATCAAGTTCAAGACAATTTTGGGAGCATTCTTTTTACTTTGCCTCTTAACAGTGTTGCACATGCTAAACACATGCAAAACCTACAAAACATTTTCTTTAGCAAACACATGAAGGGTTGGAAAGAAATGTCAAAATTTAAAGCACAAGGCAAGCAAATGAAGACATGTCACCAAAGGATCATGGCAAGCAGATATATCGGTATTAAATGCTGCACACTAACATTACCTTAACAATGCACACAAAAGAAAACAAAAACAAAAAGAGAAAAAACTTGACTATGCACACACGTAAAATACCCCCCACACTTCATACATTGTCCTCAATGAATGTGAGTGATTAACATCATATCATGCATATATTTGTGTCTTATATCCACTATTTTTAGCCTAAGCAATTCTATGTAACGAGTTTATGTTTAAGTTTCAAGAATAAATAGGTTTGAGAAGAAGAGATTCAAAAAGGAATCTAAAGCAAGGAAAAGGACTAAGTTGCAAGACTTATGGACTGAGATGAAAGAGAGAAGGACCTGGATGTAAAATCAAAGGATCAATGAACAAATCAAGAAGGTCCACACCTTAATGAGGAGTATTTTGGCAATTAAATCTGGGCCCAACCATCAAAAACCAAATCGGGTTCATCAAACACTAAGAAATCAAGACAAAACCGAGCCACCAAAATCCAGACTCGATCAGACACATATAAACCACCAATTGGCTGTCCAAGACCGCCAATCAGCGGCCTAAATGTGTCCAAATGTGACATGGGTGAGTCGGGTCGTGTATTATGTTGTTTTATGTCCATTTATAGTATGCATTTAGTCCCATACTGGGGGATTATCGTCGGTTACCTATTTTCATGCGTATAAATAGAACTCTCCCTCCTCATTTTTATTCACCCATTGCTTGGTGGCATTTTCTATACTTGGAGTAAAGCATTGGAGCAAAACTCAAGTGGAGAAGAATGCTTCTTGTAATGTGAGTCATTTAATAAAATAATATTTTATAGTTTTGTTCTCATGTTGTCTTTTTTCTTGCATGCTTAGCTTAGTCTTGTTTCTTTAATCTTAGTCTAAATTAGTTAGAATGTCTCATGTTCTTTATATAAATGATTGCTTAATGTGTAGTGAGTAGATCCATCCCCTTTGGGTGGTGGAGATGACATACATATATGTTGTGAAGTTTGGATGTTTGATGAATTTTGGATTGTGTAGACTTGCATTTTTGTATGTTCATTGGGGGTATTTTAATCTACATGTTGGAGATTTTGATGGGGTTTTCCATAAGGTTTTGACACTTCCCATGCTTAGTTTCCTCATGTTTATTGTCTGAAATTTCCTGTTAAATATGCTACATTTTAGTTAAGTGTTTATATTTGTGGTTGCTTGCTTGCTTGATTGAAGAAACTTAGTTTTGATGGGTTTTGCCGTTGGATTTAGACACCTCCCATTCTTACCTTTGTTCTTCACATGAGTTTATGGGTTTTGATGAGTTTTGCCATATCTTTAGACACTTCTCATGTTGAGCCCAATCTTATGATAATCAAGTAGTAATCGCTGATACATTGTGTGAATGGATTGATAGGTTTTGCCACATCTCTAGACACTTCCTATGCATGACAACGCACACACGACACACACACATACATGCTTACATCCATCATTAATCACTAATTTCACTTCATATGTGCCCATACTCCGCCCCTTAGGGGTTTCTCTTCTTGATTTCCAATCTTTCGTTGCTTTCTTTCGCATTTCTTACTTACTAGTTCAGTGTAGTTTAGCTTAGCATAACCAAATCCCTTCTGTCTTTATTCGCCACTTGATTTCTGACAAACCAGAGGCTACTCACACCCTCGTGGATCGACCCGTACTTGCCGCATCTTCACCGACGTCGTGCACTTGTGGTATTTTAAAACGTTTAAATAGTGAGCATGATACTACATGGATTTATGCATGAAGAAGAAAATATCTCACAAACATGACGCGCAAAGGGAAGTTCATGGTTACGTTGATGGATACAAACCTGAATGTCCCTCAAAACTTCTGAAATACTTAAGAAAATACATAAATACTTGAAAGAAAATGGGCCCAAACACAAGGGTTGGGCCCACAACAATCAATGCTCACTCTTGGAGTCTTTTA
This sequence comes from Triglochin maritima, assembly GCA_963682175.1. NCBI lineage: Eukaryota > Viridiplantae > Streptophyta > Magnoliopsida > Alismatales > Juncaginaceae > Triglochin > Triglochin maritima. The sequence continues at coordinate 24,064,910 of OY821774.1, read as the reverse complement.
TTTTTTTCTTTTTTCTTGTTTTTTTAAATAACTATGCACAATAATAAGTTCCCATCTTCATTTGTCAAAGAAAATCAAATGGGAACCTCAAAAGTGGGTCAATGCACTTGGAATGGGAACATGACACCATGCGGGGCCAATATACTCAAGCGTGGGCCCCCTCGCAAAGAGCACAAGATGAAAGGAGAGGTTCATGAATTTTACGCCAACGTATCTCATTCAAAGGATCAAACTGATAGAGCTCAAACCTCTCAAGAGTTTGGGAAAAATTGTGCAACGGAATAAGAGTTTCTCCCGTTGCGGTACCCAAGTTATGATCGTCAATCCAAACTCTCCAACCAACAGGCTGGTGGGTCAGAACGAGGTCAAGAACCTCGTTATGCATGTCCGACTCACTAGGAGAACATAAAGTGGGTCTCTTACCCAAGGTATCTTCTAAGGAACTCCCAATACCCTCATTGGCAATGTAGTTGTTTGATGTCCAATCATTTCCAAGATGATCAGGAACAATAGTGAGTGGCAAACTCTCATCAGGTCGTATGAAATTAAGGGTACTATGGAGCTTTTGCACCACCATAGGTGTGTCCTTAAGCGGCACGACAACAAGATCATGTGGCTCTAGGGACACTGGACAAAAAGGTAAGGCACAATCCTCTGCCGACGCATAATGAAATTGATCCATGCTATTCTTAATTTGGATCGAATCTCCCATCATGTGATCGTGAATTGAAACCCCAAGTCCCTCAGACTGACAATGAGTTTGACTCGGAAAAAATGTGCTTTGAATTTGTGGATGTGGTAGTGGTTTGATATCAAAACATGAATCGTCATGTTGACAAGAATGGTTACTGATTGACATCATTTCATTCTTATATTTGTATCTTATATCCATTATCTTACACCAAAGCAATGGTACGTGACGAGTTTTACGTTTGAATTTCAGAAATAAATAGGTTTGAAGAGATGAAGCATGAAAGGACCCAAAAGCAGGGAAAAATGACTTAATTGTGAGACCTTGGGACTAAGATGCAAAGGAGAAGGACCTGAACGTAAGACCGAAGGACCAAAGAGCAAAACAGAAAACGCCACACCATCATGGGGAGTATTTTGGCAATTCTTTTCGGGTCGGAGCTCCAAAAAGCGAAGTAGATGCATCCAAGACCAACAAATACATCAAGACAAGCCCACAACAAAAATGAGCCCGATCCAGAACTAATGGACCGCCAATTGGCGGTCTGTTTGGCTCCGGATCCGCTCATCTTTGGCGGGCACGTGTATTAGTGTATTCTTAGTCTATTTTTGGTATTTGTTTTGTCCCACATCGGGGTATTGTTCCGGATTAGCTTTTTCCATGCTTATAAATAGAACTCTTCACCTTCCATTGTACACATCACCCATTGCTTGGTGGCATTCTCTCGACTAAGGAGTGAGCCTTGAAGCAAAAACTCAAGGTGGAGAATAATGCTACCTTCAATGTGAGTCATTGTTAATAAAATAATTGTTCTAGTTTCTTTTAATCTTGTCTTTTAATTTGTGCATGCTTGTTTAGTCTTTCCTTTCCTTTTAAGTTTATTTAGTATTTCTTGCTTGCTTAGTGTAGTTTCATTTCAGTATTATGCTTCATTTTGTTAATAAAGTTAGTGTAATGAGTAGTGAGTAGTTCCATCCCCACTTGGGGGTGGAGAAATATGTGATATGATCATGTAGTGTATTAAGTGTGTGTTATCTTAATCCCTTGAGCTTTATATGATTTCCATAACCATCTGATGGGTTTTCACTCTTATCTTTGATATGCTAATGCTCTTGAATGAAGCTTAGCTTATGCTTTGATTAGTGGACCCATTTTATGGGGAATGATAAGGTTAGGATATGGATGGAATTAATATTGGAAACATAATTTGTAGTGTATGTACTTTGTTGCCTTTACCTTAGTTAATGTCTTGTATGTTTTAATGATATTGGGTTATCTTAATTCATGTGGAGGCATAGTAGGGTCTAGTCTTTATACATGAGTTCATTTAGCTTCATTCCAATTATTATCTTGTATGTTTTAATGATGTAGTCTTATCTTAATTCATGTGGAGGCAAAGTTGGATGTAGTTTTATGATTTCATGCAATACATGTTGTGAGGAGCTTAATTGCACACACACACATCTTTATATTCACATTATTTCTCTACCCCCTATGGGGTTTAGTTTTATTGCTTATCTTTCATTTCCTATTGCATTCTAGTGTAGTTTAGTGTAATCAATCTTTCTCTCCTTTCTTTACCACTCGCCTTCGCACCAACCAAAAGTTGACACACCTCCCCGTGGATCGACCCGTATTTGTCACCTCTTCAACGTGGCCGTGCACTTGCGGTTTAATATAAAATGAATCAATCAGTTACCCTCCTCACGTTCACGTAATTGTTGTGTCATTTGACTCACTTGCATTTCCATAGTTTGCAAGGAATTCAAGTTGGACTTAAATAAATTTTGATGGTTTCCATGAACGTTTGGAGGGTTTGTTTTAAATCACGTTTGGGGTCAATAGTGAGGTTCATGTTAGAATTTGGGGAATTGTTGGGTTGGGTGTTGATAGACTGAGAATGAGTCCAATGATTAGGGGTTGGGTGTTGGAAGAATTCTAGGTATTCCGGAGGAGGATACAAGGGTGGCAATGATGTATAAGAATTTGAATAAGAATAGTCTCCCCACGAATCCATCTCTCTTGGGTTGTATGCGGATGGGTAAAGGTCACATTGAGCATTTTGGGAAAATATATGCACATACTCAGACTCAGGGGGAACATAAGGACATTCCTCGATAACATGACCACTCCACGCACAATAGTCACACGGTACGGCTACTGGAGCCACCGGTGCACTCATGTCATGTACCACATGCATGAAAGAGGACAAAGGTTCTTGTAATGTCTCAATTTTTTGATCAACATATGATCCGACGTAACTAGATGGTGGTCTACTAGTCAGTGGCTCTCTCATATTACCCCAATTTGAAGATTCCTTAGCCACACAATTTAGATCGTCCCAACCGTAAGGGGTGTTTGTCTAAGGCACCCCAGGATGCAAGGGTCCGGAATATCAGGGAGAATAGTCCTGGTCCCTACAAGGAAATGGATGGTAGCCCATGTAACGACCCATATCGATAAAGAACTCTCAAGTCGACCACTCTCACCACCACGAGGCGAAGCTCGCAAAAAGTGCTCGACTCGACCCTAAAACTCCTACAAAGAGTGTAAAGGGGAGAAGACTAGAACGTAGAAGTAGGTGAGAAGAAGATGACTCAGAGGAGAAGGGAAGAATCCCTAAAGCTAGCGTGGGTAAAGGATGAGGGTAGAAGCCTAGTCTAGCAATCACGGCTCCAACAAACTTGGGTTGGCTATGGGTCTTTAAGCTAGACGACGCCTAACTTCGAGCTCACACGACCTCAACATGCCCACCTTCCTACGACGACGACCTTAGAGCCCAGCAAGTGATCCAAGATCCAGAGATCTCGTCTCTCCTACTATCGACAAAGTGGGCAACGCCGATCAGGTTATGACGGTCGTGACCGGATCACTCTCGTAATGCGCCCCAGTCCTATTGGCCAATGTCTACTTGATTTTAGATTAAGTATTCACTTGAGTGTGATTTGTGGGGATAAGGGAGGGGTGACGAAATCCCCCACTTTATCTTGAAGCCTATAGGTGGTGCCCCTTAAAGATGTTTTGAAATCTTAAGCTAACAAGCAACTCACCAAACAAGCACTCGCCTCACTCTTGTGACAATGCACCTGACTAACTAATGCATGATCTAAACATGCATGAATGAGAGATCAGGTTCGTGTACCTCACGCCAACAATCGACAACAAGAATGTAAAGAAAAGAAAAGACAAATGCGTGCAAGGTCTACGAATGATGCAAGACCTAGATGTAAATAAGTCAAATCTTTTGCTTTGAGTTTTATGGTCCAAGTTGTCATAACAAGGGGTCATGCAAGCCAAATTAATTTTTAACACGAAAACAGAGCATGCATGGAATGAACAGTGACAGGAAACAACTAGATATAGGGAAAGGAAGATACCGTAAAAACAGAAATCCAAACTGGCTCACCAGAGCCAGCAGTGGCGGATTGTCTGGGGATTCTAGTCCCCAGACTCACCAGAGTGCTCCCACGCTCCATTAGGTTCCTTTGTCCACTTGTGGCCTTTTCCAGTCACCAAAACAGAAAAGAAAACGAAAAAAACAAAGGAAAAACTCCACCGATATGGTGAACTCGACTACGAAAACGATGCTCCCCGACAACGGTGCGAAAAACTTGATTGAATCAGTTTAATATACCGCAAGTGCACGACCATGTTGAAATGGTGGGAAGCATGGGTCGATCCACAAGGAGCGCGCGTGAGTCGGATTCACGATACTCGAGTGGGAAAAGAAGAGGGGGAGATGCGATTGGAATCAAACTACAACACGTAAGAAATCGAAAACAAACAATAAAACTAAACCCCTCGGGGGGTAGAGAAAGAACACGAATATGAAAATCTATGGTGTAGTGTGTATTCAAATGTGCTAATTAAAACATGTCATACATGAAATCCACAAAACTCAATTCCAACTTTGCCTCCACATGAAATAAGATAAAAGATTATCATTAAAACATACAAGGCAATAATTGAAATGAAGCTAATATGTTCACATGCAAAATGACTCTAATCCAACTATGTCTCCATGTGAAATAAGATTTATCACAATCATTAAAACATACAAGACATTAATTTGGATAAAGCCAACATAAGCACATGCATGCACATGCTTTGTTTCCTTCTTCCACTCCATCATTATCCTAACCTCATCATTCCCCATAAAATAGGCTCACTAATCTAAGCATGTGCTAAGCTTCATTCAAGAGCATTAGCACATCAAATATAAGAGTTAAACCCATTAGATGGTTATGGAAATCATGTATGGCTCAAATGATTAAGATTAACACACACACTAATCCATCACATGATGAATCACCTTCTTCTCCACCCCCAATTGGGATGGACTACTCTCTACTCATCTCTACACTAAAGAAAGCATAAAAACAACAAGAACCCATAATGTAAATAACTGAAAACAAGATTAACTGAACAAAAAAATCAAAGAAATTGCATCTAAGTAAAAGACATGTATTTAAAAAACACAACTCACTATTGATTGAAATGAAAGGATTACAAAGTGTGCTTCTTCTCCTCCAACTACACTAAGCAGCAGCAAAATAAAACCTAAAACTAATGGAGAAGAAAGAAGAAGAGGGAGAGGAGGGATACAATGGTATATATAGAATAATACAAGGTTAGGATTAATCTAGAAATAATCGGACGGCTCTAAATTACATATGATAGTCCAAGAATGATCTGACCTGACAACCCGAACCACGACCGAAATTGTAGCCCAATTGGAGCATTTTGATCCGCCACTGGCGGATCAAATGCGTCAAATCCAGTTGAAATTTTACGTCGCACTTTATTTCTTCATTTGGCACATGGGGTGAAGCCCGGTCTGCTGGATCCAATCACTTCGAGTTTAATTGGGGAAATACGGATCTGATTCAAGTCATTTGTCACCATGTTTTGTACTTCACAATGAGGTCCCTTCGGGTTTGCACTTGGGTCGTTCTTGATTTGCGATCCAGTGCTTGGGCATTACAAATAGGTCCAGAACCTTCCAAATCAGTCCATGCTTGCTACATTTAGGTCCTTTTTGCTCCATTCTTCTTCTTTATTACCTAACTCCTGAAACACTACAGACATCTACTCGAGTAGCATAATATTGGGGTAAAATAAAGGATATGTAGCATGAATATGATGCATGATATGATAATAACCAGCCCTACACTACCACGACATAACACTACACAGTAGGAACTCAAAGGCGTGAAAGCAGTAATGTAAACAAGCATAACAGTAGGAGATATTACAATCGCACTACACAACAATCTATAATATGTACTATCAATTTCAGAGCATACAAGTGATCGAAACTAAAATCTCATAACATGATCAGATCTTATGTGGACATGAGACGACATCTATATCAGTGTCACAACGTGGCAAGACTTGCATATGTTCTCAGGAAGCTATACATACATATAGATATATGTACATATACATATATATACATATACATATATATATACATATACATATACATATATATCCATAGATAGTATACATGCATGCAAAAAGGTTATACCTTGCAATAAAGCTTATAATGGAAAACATATAATATGGATGAATGTAATAGCATTTCAATGTGAGAACATGACATTAATAGCAGAGGTTATACACAAAATCAGAACCACCATGCCCTCTCTGCTTCCAGAATTATTAGCCCGCTATGAATATATTCACATATATTGCTGGAATTAAATCAAGCTGATTACTTATTCAATCTATTGACATAAATCAATTTTACCGATTGCATTAACGTCTAGTTGAAATTATGGCACTTACGCTCAGATGGATGTAATGACTCTATCTTAGAGAGTTTACAAATCATATCATGTCTATGGATTGTCATTACTGGAATAAATCAGACATGATAACTCCTCTTAACATTCAAATCGACACATGCAACATTACTTCCACATAAAAATCATATCACGATGCGGTGCTAGATCTGAAATCAGTAAAGAGTCCTACAAATAATGCCTGAACGAAATCACAAACTAACACATAAATATGAGTTCTAATATCAGTAATCATCTCATGCAAAGATATTTGGACTTGCTCACACTATCACGCATAAACATGACCTCCAACAGATCACAAGTTAAACACCACAAGTGATTAACAAATCACACAACATGCAATCAAAACTCCTCCCCGACCAGCTCTCCACGGCCCAGCCCCACCTCCTCTGGTTCCTCCAACAAACCACCAAGGGAGAACATGAAGCAAAAGTCATGATAGAGAGGGAGGTGCACAGCCAACCCCTGAAATTCGGATGGCGCACCACAGTCCTCACAATCGGGTCGATCTCAACTTGTGCACCCCGAACCTCAGACCGACTAGCCCACTGGTGTTGGACTAAACTCTGTCCAACACCCCCTTCCTACATCATCATACACAAAAAGGCTAGGAGCATACCTGATCAGCAAGGAGAATGCTTGAGCTTAGTCGGTGATTCTGCCCACCACTCCTCTTCAAGTCGCACAATGTTGCACTAGGCGTTGCTTTACCCAGCTCGTCGGAGATCATCCCACAAGCATGCCGGAGAGGGAAAGAAGAGTGGTCTGAGGTGAAGTGTGTGTGAGGGAGGAAAGGGTAGGAGAGGGGATGGCTGGGTGAGACTTATTTGCTTGCAATAAATACACCACCTTTAATAGACATCAAGGCTATTCAAGCCACTTCAAAGATTGCCAAAAATGGCACCATTCAAAAGCATGAAATAATGTGCATTCAAACACACTAATGCACCACCCTAATTCCCACGCCAGCTCACATGGGCTCAGCCCATCACACGAACCATTTCACCCCATTGCACCCAGATTGAGCCGATCAAGCTAATGAAATGCGCACTCGCCTGGTGAGTCGCACCCGGTCACCCGACAAGGAACAAACCTGAAATCAAACATACAACACATTACAAGCACAATTACATAAGATAAGAACTAAATTAAGCATAAACAAGGAGAGTTGACTTATTATTATTACAGTAGGAGAGCGGTTCTTAAAAGAAGTACATCTCCAACTGACGTATTGTAACAATCACTTCATGCTAGAACCTATCCTAGTAGTTGAGATCAAGTACTTTGCTGCAAATGTTGTTAAGGAATAAATAAATTTTGATAATTGTGTGTCTGACATGTTTCAGCAATATCAATCTAATAGAAACTTGTAGAAGTTGCGTCATAAATACATGACAACCATCAGACTTCAAACCAAGTAGTTTCAAATCTTTCATTGAATTCAGACTACTAGTATTTGAGGAATACCCCTGTGACACTTTAACTCCACGTAGACTTTGACACGAAGTTATCTTCTCTTTTCTGGACATAGTGTAACAAGCTAGTGGTAAAAATTTATGGGTCCCCTTATCCTCTGCTACTAGTTTTGCTCGCATAGCAAGTTCTACTAGATCAAGTCTAGCATTATAACCACCTTTAGTCTTTCCAGGATTGTTCAGAAGAGTTCCCAGTAAACTATCACAAACATTTTTTACTACATGCATGACATCAATACAATATCTAACTTCTATAGTTTTCTAGTAAGGTTGATCAACAAGATGGATTTGTTTTTCCAACTGCTCTTACCATTTCTGTGGTTGTAAGGCTTGCCAAATTCAAATTTAATGTTATTCACATGTTCATATACTTGTTTGGCACTGACTACTTTGGGTATTTTATTATATTCCTACTTTCAGTTGAATGTCTTCTTCAATCTACGGTAGATATGATTTATAGGAAGGAATCTTCGATTACAAAGATACATATATCATCTTATCACCATGCTCTAGTTGCAAGGAACAAATGTTCTCTTCATGACACGAACATGCTTTGTGGCCTTTCAGGGAATATCTCAACAGATATCCATATGCATGAAAGTCATTTATTGTGTAGAAGAACATCATATGCATAGTAAATTACTATTTTTGATGGGTATCCCACACTTAATCACCATCTTCCCACAAATTCTTTAGGTCATAAATTAAGGGTCTCAAGTACACATCGATGTCGTTTCCCGGTTGTTATGAACCTAAAATCATTAACGACAACATCATGTATTTGCGATTCATTCTTAATCACGATGGGAGATTGTAAATAACCAGCAAAACAGGCCACGAGCTATAAAGGTTATTCAAACCGCCATAAGAATTCATTCCACAGGGCAAGTCTTAGGTTTCAAGATTCCTCACCAAATAATGGGAACTGGGAATCAATTTTCTTCCACTAGGGAGAATCTGTAGGATGCCGAATGATTAGTAGCATATCTATAATGGCCCCGATCTCGCAAGTACACACGCTGGGGAAGCTAAACAAAAATCGCGATCGAGTCATCCACGACGACCGAAGGAATTATAATCAAATAGAATCGATACAAGCCACACTCGATAAAAACATACATGGATACACAAAATTAGGACATGAAACCAAAAATCGTGATTATCCATATATGGAAATAACATCAAATGCATTACATGATTTCAATAAAGGAAATACATCAAAAGCATGCGGAAGCAAAGATAACTAGGAAACCGGTCGACGAATCCCTCATGTACAGAATCCTCTGAAACATCTCCAGTCCAACCCCTGTCAGAAACCTAAGTACTTAAGGCAAAATAATCAACAAATATACATGAGTTTTTAATAAAAGAACGCGATATGCCCCAGGTCGAAAACCCAGATAAGAAGTTATGAATGAGACCTATATACCACACATGCAAGGCAAAAACCCTACATAGCTGCGCCGGGAGATTACTCTACATAGTTGCACCGCTCGGGATCCACCTGTGGTTCCTCTACAAAGGACACTGACCACCAGCCATGCTGGTCTAATCCAAAGGCGGGTTACCCGAAAGTGTGACCCACCGGTTGTCACACAGCGTCTTTCAGATTTACACCCCAACTCGCGGCAATGACCTACATGATTTGATTGCAAAATTGGGAATGCCCGTCCTGTAGCAAATTACGGTGCACACATCTAGGTCTTATCTTACGTTGTCCTCTCTACATAGAAGTCTTACAATCAGGCTCATTTGCCCCTCAACAATAGTGCCTAGATTAATTATATTAACCAGTGTGCAAATGCAAGCTATCAACTGTAATATATCTGATCTATAGCTAACTAGTTCAGCTCAAGCCTAACGCAATGACCACAAGCAAACACCCACCAAGGCTCTCCAGCATAGCATCAGGAAAACACCACGTGAATTAAAAGTAATAGCCAGAAAGGACATGGGCATACAACCATCTCAATACAAACATAAACAAGGCACAACATAAGACTTTGTTGTTTACGGGTCATGAAATAATAGTCGTAACATCGAATCATGAACTTATGTGCATGTATCTACAATATCACACATGTAACAGCAGGAACAACAACTATAAGATTATTTAAAGCAAATGCATTAATAATCATACCTCATGAAAATCAAACATGCAACCTAGAGCTACGGGTCATGATAAGTTGGATATATGGCACTTACTTTACAATAATGTAACACGTTCATGAGTCTAGAATTTATTTATGCATGAATCAAGGTATATTTAGGAGAAACATGAGATCCTAACGTGGCCGATTTCAGACCCAAGAATTCAAGTCATAGAGGTTGTAATACCAAACCCCTAGTCGCATACAAGGACCCGAAAGAAGCCACACACGCGCCAATTTAACATGCAATCCATGAGGGTACCTATATGGATGAATATCAGATCACATGATACAATCAAAACACTACAAGGAATAATGCGTGCGTGTAGGAATAGATGACAACTGATTCTGATTAAAACATTTCAGGCACATAGCAACATGCGCAAAGCCAAATAACGCTAAATGACGAGTTGTAATTTCAAGGGATATAATTCATAAATCTAGCAACTAAATCATACATTCACGTGTAACAACTTATCAGTAAACAAATCATATAGAATCACATAAATCCAGCATGCAAGGCACATCCACAAAGATCCATGCAACAACAGGTTCATACAACAAACATGGAGCATCACGCTACACAATATTCATGCATGGAATGCACCCGACGTGCTCCCCCACGACCCAGCCTCACCTTCACCGATTTATCTCCTCAAACCACCATGGAATGTGTGACAAAGGCGGTGATGAGGGGGAGGATGTCCCAGCCAGCCTCGCAGCCCAGGACCCGCGCTACAACCAACCTAATGAGGTTGAGTTCCACCTGCACGTGTGCCCTAGGTTCTTGACCGGGCAGCCCACTGGTGCTGGATGAACCTCCATCCAACATCCCCACTAGTTATCCTACTTTTGGGAAAAAAGCGTACCTATGAGTTGAAGGAAGACATGCTCCAAGTCGCCAGAGAAAACTATAGCCTGCCTTCTTATAAGAAATGCCTCCTTGCTGTCGTACGTAGCTCCTTTTTGGAACTTCACCGGAGGAGTGGTTGGAGTTTCTGGTCACCGGAGATGGGAAGGGAGGTCAAGAGGGGGAAAAAGTGAGTGTGAGGGAGGGATGAAAGTGAGCAAAGTTGGCTAGGATTCCCCATATATACCCCACATGCACCAACTTACCAAAACCCACACCAAACATGTGCACCAAATCTCCCTTCATCCTTCTTTCCTATTTCCATGCTAATTGCATCCTTGATTGCTGACACATCAATTCCCATCCACAGCAGCTCGTGGCATGATAAAATAAAATCAAACGTAACAACTTACCAAAATGCAACACTAACATGTGCACCAAAATCTCCCATGATCGTTCCTTCTTATTTCCATGCTAATTGCATCCCTTATTGCTGACGTGGTGCCAACTCACATTCTCACATGCCAAGTCTCACACAGCAGCTCACGTGGCATGAAGGAAAAGGAAGCCAAAGCCTCACACGCTGAAGCAAAATTGATCGAGCCTAGTTGCACACGCGCTCGACGTACCACACCCGTTCGACCAAAAAGGAAACTTTTCCCTATTATGAAATGTCTCCCAAAAAGGAAACCTTTCCTCAAAAAGGAAACTTTCCCCGAACAGGGATTCTTCCCGACAGAAACTGTTCCTTAAAAAGGAAACTTTCCCGAAAAGGAAATTTTTCCAAAAATTAAACTTTCCCGAAAATGAAAACTTTCCCGAAATAATAACAAAGACACAATCACGAGCAACCAACATAACAAACCATGACCCAAGTATGAACAATGAAATGGGGATTTATTAAAGTATCAGGAGAGTGGGTCTTACTGAAAGGAATATGTTCTAAAAGTGTACTTTATGTGTTTTATTACGAATTGAATGTATAAGCATTTTGTTCCTTAATGAACGTATTCATCTTTTAGAAGTGTTAAGAAAGAGACTCTTGGTCCTTAATCATAGAACTCCAAAAATGGTTTGCATAAATCAAAAATGATTCACAATCATGGTGATGACCATGGAATATTAATTACCGAGATATGATTGTCATGTTGGTTAAAGTATATTGTAGCTCTACAAATATTTTTAAAACATGAGTATATGAAATGGAGAATATTTTCTTTCATATAATGAATAGACGTAATTGATGAAACATTATGGAATTGTGTCAGTGTCATTATTGTTTTCCTTGTGTATTTGAATCCTAAGATATGCGACCTATATCTTTTCACATGATACGTCTATAATTTAATTATTATACAAAGCTATCATTGCGTATAGTGATAAAGATATGAGTTTATTATACATGACTTGTGCCGGAAAAGATCACATGTCAAAATATTATCATTGCCCTCTTAATTTGAGTGATAATATTATTGGACCCCTTGATAAAGTGAAATTATAATGTGCACAATGTAACTTATGTATAGTTACATATTTATAATTAGCTTATGAGATCAAGAAAAAAAAATATATAATACAAAGATGACACATTTCTACTTTGTATAATATTCATATTATCATGAGGCAAGGGATAGACACAAGTGATATGATTGATTCAGTTATAATTTACCACAAGAGCACGACGTCGGTGAAGATGCGGCAAGTACGGGTCGGTCCACAAGGATCGTGATTGTTCAGTTCACAAGTAATTCCATATTCGAATTGGCAAAAAGGATAGAGAACGGAATTGATTTATCGTAATCTACACTACAATTAACTAAATGCAACATAGTTAACACTTAGAAGATGAGGACTATGAATTAGGCATAGATTAAGATTATGTGTGTAGTTGACATGAAGCATAAGAGGTGCCCTTAGTGTCATGAAAGCATGGACGGTGTCTAAAATTATGACAAACATCCTTCAAACATTAACATCTAATTTCAAGTTAGTGATGGGAGAATGGAAGGTGCCTAAAGATTATGGAAAACATCCATCAAACATTCACATAACCCATTATTAAGGTCAAACATGTTTTGTAAACAACATTTAAGGCAATGCACTTAGATATGAGCACAAAGTGTGAAACCATTTAAGAAATGACATTTCGTCAAACACCTAATGAGCATGTACCGTAAAGAAGTAAATCTACACATTAGAGTCTTAACCACCACATTCAATGTCAAAACAAAACACACAACCACCATTAACCTATCCTACCATCGTCCCCACCTCCTAAGACGTGGTTTAGCCACACGTTAAGATGAGAAATAGTAGAGAATGAAGTAAGTGAAGATAGTTACAAAATAAATGTTGCAACAATACAAAAGAGAAATCCAAAGCTTGAATATTAAATCTACTGCTAACCTAGTCTAACCTACTCTAATGGTGAAAAAAAGGAAAAAAATAGAAGAGAAGGGAAGGGGAAGAGAGAGAGGTGGAATGTAGGTTACCCTCTCCTTATATAGGATTAAGGTACTAGATCTTCTTGATGGACTCAATCCAATGGTCAAGATGATTTCCCACATTTTTCATCACTGTTTTGTGAATCTGTCCTGACCTGGTGCATATATTTGAAATCTGGGTGTAGATTTAGATTCCTCTCATTGAGCTGGTCGATTTGAGTACCAATTCGAAGTAATTTGAATTTCTCCAGACTTTTTTTGCCAAGCAAAAGGGAGGCTTAGCCTCGAAATTTATTGATTTGCGTAAATAAACTTACATACAAACCAACCCAAGTACTACACTCTTATGCCCTCGGAACTTGCTGAAGCACAAGCTTGGATCCTCACATAGCACGTACACTATCACTAATCCCACATGTTACCACATCGCATTACATTAATCTACTAATTTACTGAGCTAATGGCTAGTATCTTATAACCTCGTCGTCTCAAAGTTCGCCTTCTCAAGCTCGTCTCCCCTTCCTTCTAGCATTCCGGATACTTTGATCCGAATCACATCCTTCACTTGCTGGACAATGGACTCCACTCTTCCTCGCCATCCATACATCTTCTATTCCATTCCGCCCAACATTCGAAAACCACAACTCCCAAAGCTAGCTTTATCGTTAGTGCATTATACTTGGAGGGTGCATTCCACCTTTGAATTCTATAGATTTCCTCCATTGTGGCTAGTTTCATGCGGGCAACATCTCCTCCCACCTTTCAAATCCTCATATGCACTCTTACATAAGGCGCATCTCGATATAACACCTAGCTTCAGCCCCCTTTTCCTCATCATGTCATGATTGGGAAATATCTCATGAACCACCCTCCAGAAGGTTAGTGCGTGCTTCGAGACCGCCCACTTGTGCCACACTATCGACCCCCAGCTAACAATGGGTCTTTCCGGCTTCACCCAATGCCAAGTTTCGCTCAATGTATGTTTGATCCGAGTAGCCCCGACCCATGATAGTGTGTATTCCCCATGGCCCACCGCAATGGAGGGCAGCCTCGCCCAAAGTTGCATGAGATCGGGGGAGCATAGACGAGGCACTCTCCACCTACCATTTTCAAGAAAGTGGGAAACCATGATGTCTTGTGGAACTCCTAGATCATACCTCATTCTCTCACCCTCTGGTAGTGTATGAAGCGGCGGACCATACCAAGGGTCCTCAAAATACTTCACCATTCGCCCATCACCTATTTGGAATAACATCTTCTCTCTCGCAATGTCCGAAACTCGCATAATACCTCTATATGCCCAATAAGAAAGTGGGGGAAGACACATCATCCATATGGTCTTTCTCCTAATGTATTTTCTCCACAAGCAAGTAGCCGATAAAGATGTATCATTTGAAGCAATAATCCAAAATAAACGAAGAAGGCCGGCGCCATTCCATTCCACCAATCTACGTAGCCCTAAACCACCTTGCCTCTTTGGCACGCATATATCCTTTCATGATACAGCAGCCATCTTCTTTGGTCCCCCAAACAAAATGCATCATAATCCTTTCTATCTCGTAAAGCACACTCCTTGGTAACAAGAAAGCCGAAGTCCAATAAATACTAACGGATGTGAGTACACTTCGCATAAGCTCCACTCTCCCGGCCACGGAGAGAAGCTTGCCTTTCCATGAACTTAGCCTCTTATCCTTTCAATAAGTGCTCTGCAATGGGTCTTAGCAAATATTGAGGAGAAAAGTGGCCGCCCAAGATATGTCACTGGAACTTGCTCCTTTGCATTCATAGGTGGTTACATATCAAATCCACATCTAATGTACTTCCTCCCAAGAAGACTTGGATATTCAAGTTATTTAGTTGCAGCCCCGAATACCTCGAAAACTCATCCAACATTCTTTTAAGTGCGTGGGCATCAGCCTTGGTGGCACTCGCAAAAACCATTACGTCATCAGCAAACATCATTTGTGATACCGATACCGCTCCACACTTTACCAGGCATATACCACCTCTCATTTCCTTGCAACGTAACAAAGCCCCCAGCACTTCCATGCAAAGAACAAAGAGGTATGGGGCAAGAGGATTGCCTTGTCGAAGCCCGTTCGAAGCCATAAATGGCCTCAAGTAAGCACCATTAACATTCACAACAAAAGAAGCCTTCACACGAGCCGCCACTAACTACCTCCACTTGTTGTTGAACCCGAACCTGCCTAATATCTCATCCAAGAACTCCCATGATACTGTGTCATAAGCCTTCCTCAGGTCGATCTTCACACACATTCGTCCCAAACCCTGTTTGGAATGCATGTTGTGACAAAGTTCATGAGCAAGCAACACATTGCCTCTGTAAGCAAATAACGATTCTACAGGTTCAGCAGTACCTTTCTTGGAGAGAACCTGTGGCAGCGGAAGGAAGATCGGAGGTCACCTTACGGAATTCTTCTCACCGGTCGGTCTCCTACTCTCGTGGAGAAGAAGCACGTGTCCACAACCCAAGAGTCTACGGATTAGCTTGGTGGATGTGGAGGGACGAATGGGAGAGAGAGGGAGAGGTGGCGGCTAGGGTTTGGTGGGGCTAGGGTTTGCACACAAGAATTAGTCCATCCAATGGGAGGCTCCCCTCCTTATATAGATGGCCCCACCTAAAAACCCAAATGCACAACCAATGAGAGTGCGCCACGTGTCAGTGCTTTGGGCAAACATCATCTTAATCCTTAGATTAATCCAATATCTCCTACTTGCACAATAGCACGTCAAGAACATGTCATCTTGTTTTGTGTCCCTGACACATACGTATATATCCCCAATACATACAATCATAAGATGGCAATGTGTCCCTGAAACATATGTATACATCCCTGATATATACAACTATTTCTCTCTTCCAAGAATGCATCCACAATACGCAAGTCTCTGATCATGTATCCCTGATACAAGACCATATGTGTCCCCGACACATGTACTCTTCCGATCATACGGACAAATGGGTCGTGAGACCGGTGATGCACCTGCAATTTAGGAGTCTCAAACTAGAAACCTTACTAGAAGGCCAGAATGACAACATCCTCAAAAAAATAACAATTAAGCAGTCAAATGCACATCACTGTTCCCCAGGTTTACTCAGAAACTCACTTGACATGAACAGTATCTCGATCCCTCGGAGAGAATACCTTCTTGTCCTCAAGGAACTTGCTACTGTATCCAATATAGTTGGGCCCAGCAAATACTTTTAGTGCAGTCGAGTCGAACCTTTCCCTTCGCCCCAGACCACCATTACACTCAGAGTTGACTCCTTTCCCGAAGATGCCTCTTTAGACCGAATCTCTCATGGTCATAGATAACATCCCAAAGTAGCCACATCAACTCTTTGCTTCATGATGTCGTCGAAGGTCACTGAGGGCAACTAAATGACAATCAAGTCTTGGACTCACACAGTGAAGGAGCAAGGATCCATCCTTTCACTTCCAAATGGTCGCTCAGCACATGTTGTATGACAAACATGCTATGGTGGATCATACTGCACACAACAGTATGTCTGTCTCTCAACACCATACAAGTCTTAGTCCAGTCGCACCCCCTCTGCGCCTGACCCGAGCTTCATCATTGTCGCCTTAACACCATACAGGTGTTACCTGGCACCACATGTGATGCTCGCACTTGGCTTCTATAGGTCACATGAATCGTGGGAACATTCATGTCAATCCTTAGCAACATAGAGGATCTCATCTTGATTCCTAATCAAGGCGACTGTCCTATCATGAACTACTCTGGATCTATCATACAAGATCTCTTCATGATCAGTCTCATCTCTGCTCGCTATCAAAAGCGCCAGAGGCGAATGCTCGTGTGAGTAAGCATTCTTCAGCCTATTGACAGAATAATATTTTATGCTAGAACGACTATATCAAGCAAACAGATACAGTCGAAAGGAAAACACAATCACTCATAAAAGGAAGTTAGATGCCAATACATCAAAGTCTGCGTAAGCCAAAGGACTTCACATGACACACAAATGAGTCCTCAGCTATAGTCTTGGTTAGAGGGTCAGCTACCATAAGACTAGTAGACTGATGTCTCAACTCAACTTCCTTTCTCGCTATAATGTCCTTCACAAAGTGGAACCCTGTCCATTTTGGCCTTCTCTTCAGAAGTCTCGGGATGCTTATCAAGGCTTAAGTGCAAACCCTTCTCAACAGGAGTGTCGATTGGTATGCATTTGTCCATATGGTATTTCTTCAAGATGTTGTTAATGTAAGTCTCTTAAGACAATCCCAGAAGTCTCTTGGACCTATTTCTAACTATCTGGACACCAAGGACGTAGCTAGCTTCACCCATGTCCTTCATATCAAACGTGGAGGACAACCACTCTTTAGTGGATTTCAGAAATTCTTTGCTATTGCCAGCCATGAGTATGTCATCAACATACAAGGTCAGAATGACAAATTTACCATTGGATCTCTTAACGTACATACAGTGATCTTCCTCAAGCATAGAGACGCATTCTCTGATGTAGTTTAATGGAAGCGAATGTTCCACTGTCTAGACGCTTATTTTAAGCCATATAAGGACTTATTGAGCTTGCACACTTTGCGCTCCTGTCCTTTGACTTCAAAACCTTGAGGTTGATCCATATAGATCTCCTCCTCAAGTTCTCCATTAAGAAAAGCAGTCTTTACATCCATTTGGTAAAGCTCTAACTCCATCTGAACTACAATAACTAGTAGAAGGCGGATGGAGGCAAATCTAACCACGGGTGAAAAGGTTTCCTCAAAATCCACGACTTCTCTTTGGGTGTAGCCTTCAGCTACCAGTCTAGCCTTGAATCTATCAATAGATCCATCCGCCTTCCTCTTAATCTTGAGGATCCACTTTGCCCCAATGGCCTTTCGGTTCGGCGGTAAGTCGACCAAGTCCCAGACTCGATTAACTTTCATCGACTCCAACTCTTCCTTTATAGCTTCTAACCACTCTTTAGCATTTGGACCTTCCAAAGCCTCTTTCAAGGTCTCTGGTACTTGCTCATCGATTACTGTCATCCCAGATGATTCATAATCAATTTCTTCTTGAGCTATCATGAGGGCCTCTTCCGCTAAGCGAAACCGCCTACGAGGAATGAGCCCGCGTTTGCTTCGACGCAGATGGATATCTGATGGCTCATCCTCCGTGAGAGCTATCGGATCCTCAACATTGCTGCTCCCACTAGGATCGACTGGTGGAACCTCATGTTCAACTTCCAGATCATGATCCCGTGGAGTGGCAATGTCCTCATTTTGTTATTCAAAGAAGTCCACTGACTCTTTGATAGCTCCAGCAAGGGTTGGAAAATCATTTTCCAAGAATGTGGCATCCCTAGACTCCAGTTCCGTCATTCTTTCATTCTCGTCTATCCCGATAAAAACCTAACCTTTGGAGAAATCACTGTATTTTACAAAGATACACCTTTTCCCTCTAGGTCCTAGTTTTCCATATCGGTGACTAGTAGAATGAATGTATACCGCACATCCCTAAGGACGCAGCAGACTAAAATCAGGCTTCCGTCTTGTCCATAACTCATATGGAGTTGAGGGAACCGATTTTGTTGGAACTCTATTGAGGATATAGGCAGCAGTCATTAGAGCATCTCCCCAAAATGAAATTGGTAAGCTCGCATGCGCCATCATGGATCTAACCATGTCTAGCAACGTTCTATTCCTTCTCTCAGCAACACCATTTTGCTGAGGAGTATAAGGCATAGTTAGTTGTCTAGATATCTCATTTTCATCACATAACTCCTTGAACATTATGGAGAGATACTCACCACCTCTATCCGTTCTAAGAGTTTTTATCTTATTATCCAACTGATTCTCCACTAAGCTCATGAATTTCTTAAAACATTCTAGAGCTTCTGACTTGTGAGAAATAAGATAAATATGACCATATCTAGTGAAGTCATCAATGAATGTGATGAAGTAACTTTGTCCATGTCTAGTACCCACATTCAAAGGTCCACAAATATCTGAGTGAATTAGTTCTAAAGGAGAAGTAGCCCTAATGGCTTTTCCGAACGGTTTTCTAGTTGCCTTTCCAGCTAGACAAGATTCACAGGTCGGCAATTCAAATTTGGAGCATTCTCATAATACCCCCTCCTTTGCCAACCAGTTCATCCGGTCAACACCAATGCGACCTAGTCTAGCATGCCACATAACTGAATCATTATTCATGGAACTTTGGCTCATAAAGGCACTAGCGTTATGATTGAAATCATAAATTGCGTCCAACACAATAAAACCGTCAGAAAGAAAAGCACGTCCATAATAAATGTTAGAAAGGTATAAACCCATATCATTGTTCTCAAAAACAACTTTAAAACCATGTCTCATCAAGACAACAACATAAATAATATTTCGCCGTATAGCTGGTGCATACAACACGTCGTGAAGTAATAGGATCCGGCCACTTCGCAAAGCCACTTTGCATGT
Organism: Triglochin maritima; assembly: GCA_963682175.1. Taxonomy (NCBI): domain Eukaryota; kingdom Viridiplantae; phylum Streptophyta; class Magnoliopsida; order Alismatales; family Juncaginaceae; genus Triglochin; species Triglochin maritima. The sequence continues at coordinate 24,045,038 of OY821774.1, read as the reverse complement.
GCCAACTCCAAGAACTTCAATGCTAGTGTTGTTTGCCATGTTTATTCACCTCCCACTTGGAACACGACGATATTCCACGAAGGCAGAACGATCCTTTGTTACGTGGTCCGTGGCACTTGAATCCACAATCCACACAGGAGAATGATCAGTGAGCATCACAGAACTAGTCACGTTACAATTCGAGGGATTACACACAGTAATTACCTTTTGCTCAGTGCACTCACGAGCAAAATGTTCAGTCTTTCGGCAGTTAAAACAAGTCACATTAGACTTATCTTTCCCACCCCTGGATCCTCGAGGTCGTTTCTTTCCAGCTTTGTTTTCTGTTTTGTTTGCATTTGCACCTTTCTTGACTTTAAAATCCTGAGCTCTATCTCTTTTGCGCTTAAAACCTGCACTCCTCCGAGGAGCGCCAGCTTCAGCAGCAAACACTTCAGTTAGAGGGGCTTCCGCAAACATGCGGTCCTCCTCCAGCTCTAGGTGTTTTGCGGCCTGGTAAAATGTCCTGATGTCATCAGCATGGGTCAGATGGACCTTCATATGCTCCCAACTCTTCGAAGGCAATGATCTGATGAGAGCAGACACTTGCTCCTCATCGGTCTTAGCACGACCGGCAGCACTCAGCTCACTAATCATGTTTGACATTGCAGTAATATGCTGCCTCATTGTGTGACCTTGGGGCATTTTATACCCATCAAACATAAGCCCAAGCTGACGGGCCCTTATGACGGAGGTCACTCCGTACTTAAACTTCATAGCTTCCCACAAGGCCTTTGCAGTTCGAAACTTTTAGAACCGCAGTAACAGATCGTCCCTCATTGAACTTAGAATTGTGATTCGAGCAATCCGGTCTTTCTTTTTCCATGCATTATAAACATCCAAGTTTCTGCGATGTTGCGCAGTATTCCCCTCGTCGGGGGTAGACATAGATTGGTTTATGTTTTCTAACATGTCCTGATCCTCTAAGAGATACTCAATTTTACGATGCCACAGATCGTAATTTCTTTCATTGAGTTTATCTCCTCGAGTCAGATCAGCGACAATGCTTTTGGAAGCAGCCATAAAGAATATAGGACAATCAAAATACATAGCGATACATGAGTTCTAGCATAAAATATAACGACCTACAATAATCATAAAGAATAAACTGACTTAATAGCTATAGCATTCAGACCAAAAGAAAACATAAAGCATTCGATCAAATCCTCTTGCAATAGTTAATAAAGCCATTTTACTAATCTAGATATTGAGCTCCATCATGATTTAATGACCCAAAAAAAACGTTTTAAATCATGGTAAATCAGCAAATAAAAACAATTGCCGCCGGTTGCAAGGTGGTTTACACAAAACACTTCAACCTTGCAACTCCCACTAGGCATGCGAGTTCCCAAAAAACGGTTTTCAAAAAACAATCAACATCACATAGATATGATTACTACATTACTTCCATATCGAGCTAATGATCCCCATTAGGGATTTAGCCTCGTCGACGGGAACCTGCATGAGTCTTATAGCAATAAAATCGCAATAATAAAAATAAAGGAGCCCCTCGTCTCCTCAGGGCAATAAACAGTCCACAGTCCATAATTATTACATTCCATAAATATTACAGTCCATAAATATTACAGTCCATTGCGATAACTATTGCAAATGGAAATAAATGAATGAAATTACGCTCATCTCTCAATAAGGCAGTAAATAAAATCAGGAATCATTCATTCCACATAGCCACAATCTTTTCATACGTTAGCACAATCCGACGTATGAAAAAAATACCATAAAGTGTGCACCTCATTCAAACAATAAGGAAGTAATGCATAAGGAAACAATGCATGAATGGGGCACGAAAATAGGCAAAAAAAACGTGTTAGGTAATGACAACCAATCTCCACAATAATCATTCTCAAAACAGAATTTTTCTTCTTCTTTCCATAATCAATATAATCATGCAATCAATAATAATTTATGCTACTTCTAATGGAAAGAAAAAATTCGAAATTATATGGTGGAGAACAACACATATTTTTTGCATCAAAGGAAAGCATCCAAACAAATTTTTAAGGCAATAAAATTCCAACCAATAATATCTTTCCAAAAATTTCAGAATTAGCCAATCTTTCCAAAATCAACATAAGCATGCAATCAACAATAATTATGCTACTTGTAATGGAAAGAAAAATTCGAAATTCTTTGGTGGATGGCATCACATATATGCACATTTGATGAAAAGGAAATATTTCAAATGAAATACATGCAATCATCCCAAAAGAAATCCGAAATATCCTTAATGAGATTAACATATATGTGCATTCAATCATAAAGGAAATATTTCAAATGAAATGCATGCAATTATTCCAAAAGAAATCCGAAATATCCTTAATGAGATTAACATATATGTGCATTCAATCATAAAGGAAATATTTCAAATGAAATGAATGCTTTCATTCCAAAAAAAAACGAAATATACAATATGGTAACTCAATATTCATGTATACATGCTCAAAGATTAGAATAAATAATATCTAACCCTAATTCGTAAAAATCAGGAAAAATAGACATCATATTTCATGTATACATGTGCATGATTTAGAAGAATCAACATGGAAAATAACTTCTGATTTTATCTAATACATGCAGAAAGAATAGAGGTAACAACACAGAAAAAACAGAATTCTGGTCACATCTATGTATGTGCAATGATAGGAGAGCAACATATCATATTGGCTCGAAATAAAATCAGGAAAAATCCATATTAAACCATGCACATATGCGCAAGAATGGAGGAACAAAATCTAACCCTAGATGCATGCTCTAATGAACCATAACATGCGCAACATGTAGAAACTAGTATAAACCCTAATTGCATGTTAGAAAGAAATCAGCAAACATGCACCACTGATATCTCTAAATGAATGATCATATTATTTCATTTAAAGATCAAAAACCTCTGAGTTTTCATTTCCAGAATATGAAAACGAATTTGAAAGAAAAAAATCATGAACAATCAACATATATAACATGCGCATCATGTAAATAAGTAATGCTGATTTTCTGTGTTTCTTTCTTTTTCCAAAAACATAACCACCGAATATTTTGTTTTTATCTCAAATCAGATTATCATGAAACAAAAATTCGTCAAGCATGGTGAGGATTCGAAGGTAACCGAGATGGCTCTGGTACCAATGTAAGCAAATAACGATTCTACAGGTTCAGGAGTACCTTTCTTGGAGAGAACCTGTGGCAGCGGAAGGAAGATCGGAGGTCACCTTACGGAATCCTTCTCACCGGTCGGTCTCCTACTCTCTTGGAGAAGAAGCACGTGTCCACAACCCAAGAGTCTATGGATTAGCTTGGTGGATGTGGAGGGACGAATGGGAGAGAGAGGGAGAGGTGGAGGCTAGGGTTTGGTGGGGCTAGGGTTTGCACACAAGAATTAGTCCATCCAATGGAAGGCTCCCCTCCTTATATAGATGGCCCCACCCAAAAACCCTAATGCACAACCAATGAGAGTGCACCACGTGTCAGTGCTTTGGGCAAACATCATCTTAATCCTTAGATTAATCCAATAGCCTCCAATCCGACGCACTCTAATAAATGCACTTTGATTCTCACTTACAAGTTTTGGCAGAACCTCCTTCAACCTATTTGCAAGAATCTTTGAAATATATCAGTACACCATGTTACACAACAAAATCGGCCAATAGTCATCAATCGAGACGGGTGCTTTCTTCTTCGGAATCAAAGTAATAGCCGTATAGTTAACTTGGTTGAGGAGTTTACCCTTACGAAAGAAAGATGCAACGGCCTTGAATAGGTCCTTCTTTATAATCTCCCAAGCCACCTTGAAGAACTTTGCGTTAAAGCCATCCGGTCCGGGTGCTTTGTCAACGTTTGAGTGCAGCACCACATGCTCTAGTTCCGCCATACACATTGGGCGGGTGAGCAAATCAGCCTCAATAGTATCTAGCATAGGAAAATCAATATTCACATCAATGTTTCTGCCCTGCACACTACAATAAAACAAGTTAGCAAACCGGTGTCTTATCGCCTCTCGGATTTGGTCCTCATCCTCAATCGTCTCTCCTCCCTTAACTATCCTATGCACTGTATTGGTGGATCTCCTCACTCGAAGGGAAGCATTGTATAACCTCAAATTAGAGTCACCTTCCCGCTGCCATCTCACCCTAGATTTCTGTCGAACTAGTGACTCCTCCACCACCAATTGGCGGGACAGCTTGTCCACAACCTTGCTTTCCTTTCTCCTCAACTCCTCGTCCCCCGGATGTCGTTCTACCTCCATTTGAACTTGTTGTAGCTCCTGTCTTGCCTTGCTTATTCGTTCATTAACATTTCCAAACACTTCATCACTCCACCTTTTTAGTTCCCTTTTTAAAGCCTCCAACTTCCCATGACACGATACATTGGAGTGCCAACAATATAGGTCGACCAAGCCTCCTTGACCACCCCTATAAATTGGTCGTGGCTAGCCCAAGCATTTACAAATCTGAACATCTTCCTCTTCCGCACACCATGACGCTCAAAATCCACCATCAAAGGACAATGGTCACTAAGCTCTTTACCTTCCACATAACAAATAGCATCCGGGAAGCATTCCAACCACACATGTGAGCACAAGACTCGATCAATTCTTGTCTCTATCCGCCCGGGGCCATGCGATGAGTTTGACAATGTGAACTCTCCTTCCATCGTTTGTACCTCAAGCAAACTACTAGCCTCAATCCAATGGTTGAACTCCGCCATAGACACCGTATTAAATCCACGTCCTCCACGTTACTCCCATTCACTCCTAATGCAATTGAAATCCCCCATGACCACCCACGCCACGCCATCCCTAGGTTCGCACCCGTGTAAGGCCTCCCAAAGTGCTCTCCTCGTAACATAGTTATTGTCACCATACACCAAAGTTAGGGAGATTTGCTGACCCGTGGCCCGAACCAATCTCTCTATATGACCAATTGAGCCGTCTCACGAGTCTTCTGAAGAGTATATTCTGAGTCCTTCCACAACACAAGGATCCTCCCGGAGTTAACCACCTCACTATTAGGTGCCCATTCATCTTGTCATATTGACTTTACAAACCTCGTCAACCTTTTATTTTAAATTTTGTGTTCAATAATACAAGCAAAATTCACCGTCCCCCGGGTTATTTTATCTCGAATCATGTAGGGCACCCCAAGCATTCGCGCCACGCACGTTCCAACAAAGCCACTTCGTAGGTGCGAAAGTGGGGAGCGAACTCCTTTCTTTCCCCGATTACCTTTCCTTTGCTTTGCAACTTCCACCTCTCTCACATGCCGGAAGGAGTACGGAGGTGTAGCTTCCGCAAGATTGACATTGGTAGGTGGCGAGAACATCTTCCTTCCAACCTTGCCACCCTTCTCTATGACACTTCCATCTGTCTCTCCTTCATGGTACTTCACTTCGGTAGCTATTGGGCTTCCCTCACAAGCCCTACCATCCTCCTCCATCTCGTCAGCAAGGATCTGGAATTTATTTGGTGAGAGAGCATCTTCTTCCTCCCTTGGTTTGACCCCATGCAACACTTCCACTTTTACTTCTCGTGAGAGTCCATCACACATGCATGCACGTTTCCCTTGAGGCTTTCTATTCATTTGTTGTGTTCCACTTAGCATTTCATTTTCTAGCCACTCCTCTTCACGTTGCATACATCCACTCCCATGCAAAGCCTCTAGTCCCCCACGTGACCCATCCACCTTGGGTGCATTTTTGGTCACTCCACCAAGTACAACCCACTTTCCTCATTTGCCCCAACCAGAGAAGGTGCTCCCTTACAAGGTGTTGCCTCCTTGTTATTCTCATCTCTACACACACCTTCCACTCCACCTACCTCAACTCCTATTGTCCCCTCTCCTTCCACTCCACCTATATCAGCTCCTATTGGTTCCCTTCCTTCACTTGACCCCTTCTCATTGGTTCCCACTCCCCTAAGTCTGTTTTGGGCAGCCCCATCCCAACGATTTCCTTCCTTTGCATTGTTCTTGTTTGAAGGAAGTAAGGATGTTCCTATCTCTCTCCCATTGATGGACTCCACCTCTTCCCCTAATAGAATACCATCAACACTGCTATCCTTTGTTCCCTTTCTCTTCACACCATCCCTCACGTTGTTACACCCTTCCGTTACACCCACTTGGAGAGGTTGTTCTGCACCCTCTAACAAAATTTCCATCGCCGGTGAGCTGTTGTCCTCCATACTCCCATGAACTCCATCCGCATCACCAACAACACCTCCTCCACTACCCCCACTCCCTCCTTCATGTCCCTTCCTTTTCTCCACCCACCTATGCCCTCTACCCATTGCTTCCATTCCAATTACAATCCTCACTTCCAGTGCCTTCTTGGGGGCAACAAGTGTCAAGATGACCAAACATTGAACATACTTACAAATAATGGCTTCCACTCGTACTCCACATTCACGACCTCTCCCTCCTACTTCTCGTTTTACACCAAGATGTGTGATGGGTAATGAAAATCACCACTAACCTCCACGCACACTCGAGCATAATCTAGTTGATGCCCCGTCGCCGTGTTCTCATCCATGTACATTGGTGACCCCAACACACTAGCAAGTGTGCCAAGGTGTTTCCTTGACCAGATTTTGAAGTCCATATACGGGAACCTCACCAATATTGGGACCGTGCAAACCTTATCTTGGGTCTTAATGCCAGCCGACCATGGTTGGAGAATGAGTGGTGCCCTCCGCACAAACCATGGTCCATTCTCAAGAGCATAAACTCGGTCGGCATCGGGGGAGAATCTGAAAATCATCATGTTGATTTTCAACATGATGAATTTCTCTAGACTCGTGGAGAGACTTTTTAAGTTCAAGCGCCTCTCGAAAGCACATGGCACTAAGTCCTCTCGGACCAAATTTCCCGAGTGATTGGAGCCGTGCAAGAAAAGAGAACACCTACTCACTTATTTTTTATCTACACATGAACCAAAACCCCTACACTTAAGGTTTCACAAAAGGAGTTTAAGAGTCCCTAACTACAACAAACGTCCTTATATTGATAGACACGAATTATTCGACTCACTAGGTTCAGGGTGGACTTCTTTAGTTGTTTGAGTACTAAAACCGTATGATTACCTCCCTCCAAGGTAAAACCAGGGTGCATCCTTACGACTTAATAAGACCTAATGTCAGTGTACTAAATATCCTAATGCATCATGTTCAAGACAATTTTGGGAGCTTCTCTTTTGATTGCCTGGATCTCAACTATTTTGCACATGCTAAACACACTCAAAACCAACAAAACATTTTTTTTCGCAAAAACATGAAGATTTTGAAAGAAATATGAAAATTTAAAGCACTTGCAAGAAAAAGAAGACAAGTCACCTAAGGATCATGGCAAGTAGATATATCGATATTAAATGCAGCACACTAACATGACCCTACTAATACAAACAAAAGTAAATAAAAAAAAGACTCAACTATATACACACGTAAAAAAACCCTACACTTACTTCATGCATTGTCCACAATGTATGGTAAATATGACCTACATGACATGCATAAGTAGAAAAGATCTCACCGAGGTTTAAGCACGTAAAGAAAAATCCTTGCACTTTGCACTTGTGAAACGATGGGAGAGAAAGAAACAGCCATATTATAATGGATGGGTCCCGAAATGGGAACCCATCACCGCCCTAGTTCGCAAGGCTAGGGTGGGAAACAAGACAATATTCATGTGGTTATCTTATTATTATTATTTCCATTTTGTCTTTTGTCTTTTTAGTTTTGAGATTTAAACATATTTACAAGAAGAGTATGCTCCCATTACATAAGTTCAATGGACCTCGAATGGGAACATGAGATCACGTGTGGATAAGATACTCATGTCAGACCACACGTGGGTCTCACTATTAGATGTGTGGAAAGGTTCGTTGATTGACATCATTTCATGCTTATATTTGTATCCTATATCCATTATCTTTCACCTAACAATGCTACGTGACGAGTTTTATGTTTGAATTTTAGAAATAAATAGGTTTGAAGAGAAGAGGCATAAAAGGACCTAAAAGCATGAAAAAGTACTGAGTTGAGAGAATCAAGGACTAAGATGCAAGATCGAAGGACCTGAATGTAAGATAGAAGGATCAATGAGCAAACAAGAATACTTCACACCATCATGGGGAGTATTTTGGCAATTCTATTCGGGTCGGAGCTCCAGCAACCGAAGTAGATGCATCAAAGACAAAAAAAGCCTTTCAGAAAAGCCCACAAGAAAATCCAGAGCGATCCGAACATTGTAGACCGCCATTTGGCGGTCTAAGACCGCTAATTTGCGGTCCTTTTTTGTCCAGATCCGCTACGATTTATGTGGAGTGTGTATTAGTGTGTATTTAGTCTATTTCTGGTATTATTTTAGTCCCATACCAGGGTGTTGTCCCGGATTACCTTTTTTTATGGCTATAAATAGAACTCTTCACCTTCTATTGTAATTACCCATTGCTTGGTGGCATTCTCTCTACTTGGAGTAAGTATTCGAGCAAAATCTCAAGGTGGAGAGGAATGCTACCTTCAATGTGAGTAATCTAATAAAATAAATTTTCCATTGTTTTGTTCTTATGTTGTTTTTTTATGCATGCTTAGCCTAGTTTTATTTCTTTGATTCTAGGCTAAAGTAGTTTGAATGTTTCTTTTATTCTTTATTTTAATTGTTAGAGTAATGTGTAGTGAGTAGATCCATCCCCTTTGGGGGTGGAGATGATGTTCATACATGCATTAAAGAATGGATATGAATACTTTATATTTTGATTGTGTTGATAAATGTGAATGTATATTTGCTTGTTAGAGTAGAATACTACACTTGATGGGTTTTGCCACACATCTTAGACACCTCCCATGCTTGTTTAGGTTCTGAAATAACCAGTTTGTGTATATGAATGTTAATCAACTAGGTTAGTGAATGGATTGATAGGTTTTGCCATAACCTTTAGACACTTCCTATGCATGAAAACAGTACCTACATTTGTGCCTATAGAATGCATTCTTCACCATCTTTTTACATGTGTGCACACACTCCACCCCTTAGGGGTTTTCCATTTCTGATTTCCAGCTTTCAGTTTCCCTTGCTTTCGTTGTCCTTATTTGATGCTTACTCGTTTAGTGTAGTTAGTCTAGTTTAGTGTAATCACAACTTCTTCCCCTGTTTTCCCACTTGCCTTCGAACAAACCAGAGTCTACACACCTCCTTGTGGATCGACCCGTATTTGCCACCACTTCAACGTGGCCGTGCACTTGCGGTATTTAAAACGATTAAACAAGTTTTTGGCGCCGTTGCCAGGGAGGTGCTCTGTCCAAACTTTGGTTTGGACGATTCGAGTGGTTTTAATTTTTGTTTTTAGTTTTTGTTTGTTTCAGGGATTCTTAGGATCAAGGGGAGGCTACTGGAGGAATTGGAGCACAAACACTTCAACATAGACCGCCAATCAGTGGTCTGGGAGTGCCAATTGGCGGCCTGGTGAGCTTCATTTGCTCTCAGTTTCGTTCTGGTTGTTCTTTGCTTCAGTGTAGTTGTCTGCGAGTGCAAGCTTGCATGCTGTGACTTGTAGTTTGCTCCCACATCATTAATTACTCCCCCATTAATCAACTTGGTTATTACAATCCAAAGCAAAAGATTAGACATTCTTACATGTTTCGGTCATGCATCATATACTTGACTTAGGCACGTAGTTGTCTTTTATTTTAGCTTTATTTTCAGTTGTTGAGTGCTGGCGTTAGGTACGCATTTCCTACACTCATTCATGCATTTTTGTATGACCGTGCATTAGTTACTAGGAATTGCATCGGGACAAGAGTGAGGTGAGTGCTTGTTTGGTGAGTCGCTTGCAAGCCTAAGATTTCAAAACATCTTTAAGGGGCATCACCTATAGTCTTGAAAGATAAGGTGGGGGATTTCATCACCCCTCCCTTATCCCCAAAAAGCACACTCAAGTAAAGCCTTAATCTAAAAGCAAGTATACATTGGCCATTAGGACTCGGGTGCATTAGGAGAGTGATCCGGTCACGACCGTCATAGCCTGATCGGCGTCGCCCACTTTGTCGATAGTAGGTGAGATGAGATTTTTGGATCTTGGCTCACTTACTGGACATTGTGGTCTTTGTCATAGGGAGGTGAGGCATGTTGAGGTTGTGTGACCTCGCAGTTAGGTGTCGTCTAGCTGTAAGGACCCTTAGCCAGCCTAAGCTTGTTTGAGCCGTGTTTGCTAGACTAGACTTCTATCCTCACCATTTACCCTAGCTAGCTTTAGGGATTCTTCCCTTATCCTCTGAGTCATCTTCTTTTCACCTAATTCTACGTTCTAGTCTCCTCCCCTTTACACTCTATGTTAGCATTTTAGGGTCGAGTCGAGCACTTTTGCGAGCTTGGCCTCGTGGTGGTGAGAGTGATCGACTCGAGTGTTTTTTGTTGTGATGGATGGTTAGATGGGTGACCATCCATATCATTGTTGGGACCAGGACAATTCTCCCTGGTACTCCGGACCCATGCATCCTGGGGTGCCTCAGAGAAACACCCCGTATGGTTGGGGCAATCTTAATTGTGTGACTGAGCATTCTTCATATTTGCGTAATATGAGAGAGGTACCGACTGCTAGACCACCATCTAGTTACGTCGGATCATATGTTGGTCATCAAACTGAGACATTGCAAGAACCTTTGGCCTCTTTCATGCATGTGGTAGAAGACATGAGTGCACCGGTGGCTCTAGTCGTCGTACCGTGTGACTGGTGTGGGTTGAGTGGTCATGTTATCGGGGAATGTTGTTATGTTCCCCTAGAGCCTGAGTATGAGCATACCTTTTCCCAAAATGCTCAATACGACCATTACGCATCTGCGTACAACCCGAGAGGGATGGATTCGTTGGGAGACAATTCTTATTCAAATTCTTATACATCATTCCCACCCAGTATCCTCCTTCTGAATATCCTGAATTCTACCAACACCCCACGGCCAATCATTGGACTCATTCTCAACCCATCACCACCCAACCCATCCATTTCCAAAATTTTGACATGAACCTCACAGTTGACCACAAACTTGATTCTTTAGAACAAGCCCTCCAAACGTTCATGGAAACCACTCAAAATGTGTTGAAGTCCAATCACGATTCCCTGCAAACTATGGAAATGTATGTGAGTCAAATTACACAACAATTAGGTAAACAAGAGGAGGGTGACATTTCTTGTCAACATGAGGATTCATCTTTTGATATCGAACCACCACCACATTGACAAATCCAAAGCAAAATCTTTCAGAGTCAAACTCCTAGTCAGCCAGAGGGACTTGGGGTTTCAATTCACGATCACATTGTGGGGGATTCGATCCAAATTGAGAATAACATGGACCAACTTCATTATGAGTCGGCACAGGATTGTGCCGCATCTTTTTGTCCCGTGGCCCCTGAGCCACATGATCTTCATGTTATTCCTCTTAAGGACTCACCTCTGGTGGAGCAAGAGCTCCCTAGTACCCTTAATTTCAAACGACCTGATGAGAGTCTGCATCACTATTGTTCCTGATTATCTTGGAAATGATGGAACATCAAACAACTACATTGCTAATGAGGGTATTAGGAGTTCCGTGGAAGATACATTGGGTAAGAGACCCACTTTCTGTTCGCCTGGTGAGTCGGACATGCATAACAAGGTTCTTGACCTCGTTCCGACCCACCAGCCTATTGATTGGAGACTTTGGATTGACAATCATAACTTCAGTACCGCAACGGCAGAAACTCTTCTTCCATTGCACAATTATTCCCAAACTCTTCAGAGGTTCAAGCTCATTCACTTTGATCCTTTGAATGAGACGCATTTGCGTCTAATTCATGAACCTCTTCTTTAATCTTGTGCTCTTTGTGAGGGGGGCACAAAAATAAGTATTCTGGCCCCGCGTGGTGTTATGTTCCCTTTCGAAGTGCATTGACCCACTTTCGAGATTCCCATTTGATGTCCTTTGACAAATGAAGATGGGAACTTATTTTTGTACATAGTTTTATTAAAAAAAAGAAAAAAATAGTACAATAAAAGACTCCATGAGCAAGCATTGATTGTTGTGGGCCCCAACCCTTGTGTACTTGGGCCCCTTTTCTTTCACGTATTTGTATCCCTTCTTTAGCATCTCACAGGTTTTGAAGGAATTCGGGTTTGTGTCCATCAACCTAACCATGAACTTCCCTTTGTACTTCATGTTGGTGAGATCTTTTCTTTTTCATGCATAAATCTATGTAGTTTCATGCTCAAATTCATTGAGGACAATGCATGAAGTAGGTGTGGGGGGGTGTTTTACGTGTGTACATAGTCGAGTCGTTTTCCTTTGATTTCATTTTCTTTTGTTTGTACTGCTAGGATCATGTTAGTGTGCTGCATTTAATATCGTTATACCTGCTTGCCATGATCCTTGGGTGACTTGTCTTCTTTTGCTTGCCCAGTGCTTTAAAATTTTCACATTTCTTTCAAAATCTTCATGTGTTTGTGAAAGAAAATGTTTTTGTGGGTTTTGCGTTTGTTTGGCATGTGCAAAACCGTTGAGAGGCAAAGTAAAATGAAAGCTCCTAAAATTGAACTTGATGCATTAGGATACCTAGTATACCGGATTTAGGTCTTATCGAGCCGTTAGGATGCACCCTGGTTTTCCCTCGGGGGCGAGTAATCATAGGGTTTTAGTACTCAAACATTTAAAGAAGTCCACCCTAAACCTAGTGAGTCAATAATTCGTGTCGGTTAATATAAGGAAGTTTGTCGTAGTCAAGGGCCCTTAAACTCTTTTTGTGAAACTGTAAGTGTAGGGGTTTTGGTTCCCATATCGATAAGTCAATAAGTGGTGTTCTCTCTTCTCGCACGGCTCCTATTACTCGGGAAAATAGGTCTGAGGGGACTTTGTGCCTGGTGCTCTTGAGTCATCTGACTTAGGATGCACCAACCGAACTCCCGTTACACGGATGGTAGGGATCGTCCTATGTGGAGATTTGGGGGAAGGTGTACATGATAGTGTAAGTCCTCATAGGAAATGATGCACGAAACCTGGCCGTGGGAGAATCAAACACCAACCAATATAATGCTCCAACGAAAAAGAAAAAAGAAAAAAAGAGTCAAATAAGAACCTTAATGGACTTTACACAATGTATCACTTTCAAAAGTTGAGGTTGCCCATGTCTTTCACTTAAGTCCTTAATTAACTTTCACGAATGATTCATTAGGCTAGATGTGTGGACTGATTACATATATAGAGGCGGCCCATAGGATTACCGCGTTCAATGATTGACAAAAATGAGCCAACGAGTCGTGTAGCTAGATTGAATAATGCATCTTTGTTCGGATTTTGTGGGTGTATCCATTGAAAACCCTCAGGAGACAACACTCCTCCTCATTGGCGACAAGGATGTTTAACGTCTTGTTGCACGTGCTAAGTGCAACCGTGATTCCTACGAAAGTGAGTTAGGATTTCCCAGTTTTACGTATGCTTATCCTTTCTTTCCTTTTTCTCTTTCTTTGTTTTGCTCGAGACTAGCAAAAGGTAGGTGTGGGGGTATTTGATTGAAATCATTTCATGCTTATATTTGTATGCTATATCCATTATCTTTCACCTAAACAATGCTACGTGACGAGTTTTATGTTTGAATTTCAGAAATAAATAGGTTTGAAGAGAAGAGGCATAAAAGGACCAAAAAGCGTGGGAAATGACTGAGTTAAGAGACTCAAGGACTAAGATGCAAGATCGAAGGACCTGAATGTATGATTGAAGGACCAATGAGCAAACAAGAATACTTCACACCATCATGGGGAGTATTTTGGCAATTCTATTCGGGTCGGAGCTCCAGCAAGCAAAGTAGATGCATCAAAGACAAAAAAAGCCTTCCAGAAAAGCCCACAAGAAAATCCAGAGCGATCCGAACACTGTAGACCGCCAATTCGAGGTCCAATACCACCAATTGGCGGTCACTTTTTGTCCAGATCCACTAAGATGTATATGGAGCATGTATTTAGTCTATTTCTGGTATTGGTTTAGTCCCATACCAGGGGATTGTCCCGGATTACCTTTTTCTATGGCTATAAATAGAACTCTTCACCTTCTATTGTAATTACCCATTGCTTGGTGGCATTTTCTCTACTTGGAGTAAGAAATGCAGCAAAATCTCAAGGTGGAGAAGAATGCTACCTTCAATGTGAGTCATCTAATAAAATAATTTTTCCATTGTTTTGTTCTTATGTTGTTTCTTTATGCATGCTTAGCTTTGTTTTATTTCTTTGAGTCTAGGCTAAAGTAGTTAGAATGTTTCTTTTATTCTTTAGTTTAATTGTTAGAGTAATGTGTAGTTAGTAGATCCACCCCCCTTTGGGCGTGGAGATGATGTTCATACATGCATTAAAGAATGGATATGAATTCTTTATATTTTGATTGTGTTGATAAATGTGAATGCATGCTTGCTTGTTAGAGTAGAATACCACACTTGATGGGTTTTACCACACATCTTAGACACCTCCCATGCTTGTTTAGTTTTTGAAATAACCAGCTTGTTTATATGAATGTTAATCAACTAGGTTAGTGAATGGATTGATAGGTTTTGCCTATAGAATGCATTCTTCACCATCTTTTTACATGTGTGCACACACTCCACCCCTTAGGGGTTTTCCATTTCTGAGTTTTAGCTTTCAATTTCCCTTGCTTTCGTTTTCCTTATTTGATGTTTACTCGTTTAGTGTAGTTAGTCTAGTTTAGTGTAATCACAACTTCTTCCCCTTTTTTCCCACTTGCCTTCGAACAAACCAGAGTCTACACACCTCCTTGTGGATCAACCCGTATTTGCCACCGCTTCAACACGGCCGTGCACTTGCGGTATTTAAAACGATTAAACATTCGTGAACCCAACACGGAGACATGCGAGTCAAAAAGTCAAACTCAAAGAGCTCGAACCTTCCCACATATTGATTGGAGAGAGGGAATGGGAATTGCTCTTTTACCATTGCCGTATTATAAGCATGATCATCTATCCATACTCTCCAACGAATTGGTTGGTGTGTTGGACTGAGTCTAGTAACATCATAGGAAGAAACCAACACACCAACCTTACATAAAGTGGGTCTATCATCCAAAATATCCCTTAAGGACCTCCCTATACCCTCATCGGGTCTAACAAAAATAGGGATATTAGGGAGTTGTTGCCTTACCAAAGGTGGGTCCTTAAGGGGCAAAACATTGAGATCATGTGCCTCAAGGGTCATGGGACAAAAAGATAAGGCACAATGTTGTGTCAACTCAAAATCAATCTGGTCCATGTTATTCTCAATTTGGATTGAATCCTCCACCAAGTGATCGTGAATCGAAACCCCAAGTCCATCAGATTGACTAGGAGTTTGACTTTGAAATATTGTGCTTTGAATTTGTGGATGTGGTGGTTGTTCAATATCAGAAGATAATTCCTCATGTTGACAAGAAAAGTCACTCTCCTCAAGGTCACGTAATTATTGCGTGATGTGACTCACTTGCATTGCCTGATTTTGCATAGAATACATAATCCTTTATTTTAGCCCAATTATCCTTATTTCTGAAATACGTATAAACAAACTCGAGTAGCACTTGTAGAGGGTCCAATTAAACAAATATATCATCGATATTACACATGATATTTTACTAATCATGATATATTACATATCACTAAATGGATTGTGTTAACTTGTAGTGAACAAAGCATCGTTGTTATTTAGGTAATTATAATGTGTAGCTAGATAGCGCTTATAGTTTATGATATTAAATGTTTAATATCACTGCTAACATAACTTAGATCCTCATATAGGTCACACCATAAAACTGGATATAACAGATGCGATTTTATATTTTATATGATGTATTAAGTTTCT
Organism: Triglochin maritima; assembly: GCA_963682175.1. Classification (NCBI taxonomy): domain Eukaryota; kingdom Viridiplantae; phylum Streptophyta; class Magnoliopsida; order Alismatales; family Juncaginaceae; genus Triglochin; species Triglochin maritima. Next base: position 24,029,138 of record OY821774.1, on the reverse strand, counting down.
TATGTTATGAAATAATATACGTGGTAAAATAATAAAATCAATATGTCGTAATAAGGGCATGTTTAGAATAACAAATAAATTCGTATGAAATGTATATATTATGGGTATAATCTTTTGACATTATATATGATAATATATTACATGATATAATGTGATCCGCAACATTATAACATATAAATTTACGAAAACCCCAAAGCTCAAAATTTGTTGGGTGTTAATCCAAAATTTGTCAGAGGCAAAAACAGAGGAAAAACTTGGTCAGAGGTAGTTATGGGATGATGAGAGGCGAAATAAACAAGAGATCTTGTTCGAAGTGGTTTGCACATAATATGGCTTAGTGGAGAGATTAACAAGAGATCATGTGTAGTAGTTTGCACATGATGTTGGTAAGACGAAACCCTATAAATAGGTCCTTCCTCCCTTCCTTGTTTACATGAATGCAAAAATTCTTCTCCTCCATATTTTGTCCATCATTCCATCCGAATTTATTTTAGTTTTAATTGTGTGTGGAAGATTAATTTCTTTGGAGCATAGAAGGGGTTATTAGCTAGATTCTGACATTGTATTAGAGATTGATTGACTATATTAGATCTCTCTAATCTTGTTTAGAGTTTGGTGAATACTTCGAGGTGATTCTGAGGAAATCCGACATGTAACCTGACTTCCGATTGGTAAAAGTGATTTGGTAATCCCCAAGATATGATATAATCTATGTATTACAATATTAAATAGTATATTATATATATGAAATACAATTTCGAAGTTTTGTACATAAAATTGTTGAAAAATATGAAAACGATATTGCTTGCCTGTACAATTTTTTAAAAAATGTACAGATAATCATGGGACGAAATCTAACAATGGTATAAGAGTTTTTTGTTCATATTTTCAATAATAATGCTATTTAATAAGGTTTAGTTTGTGGTTTCTTAATTAAATAATTCGAATTTTGCCTTTTTCGAGTCCTTTTTGAATTTTGGTGGAAGCATTAAATTGTAATCATGGTTTTTTGTATTTCCTATTTTCCTACATTAGTTTATAATGTTAGAAAATATATTAGCCAGTAAGATGAATGGGATAATTTTGAACTTTAAGGTGAAACAAAGAAAATCGGGAAAATATGACTGTTTTCTCAAGTTTGATTGTAATAATTGTTTTGATAGTTTAAAGTATTTTAAAACATATCATATGATTGTTAGAATCATGTTTTCTTCATGTGTCCAATTTTGTATAATTTTTGTTTATTTTAAATGATTATTTAACTTGGAATTGACAAAACAAAAGGGGCAATTAAGTTTATTTTCCTTGAAGTTTTTTTTCTTTTGGGAATTTAGCTAAACTTACGTTCATATATTTTTATATCTTGAACTATGGATGCTCGAATAATTTTAAAGTGTTTCAAATGATTTTTTAATTAGTTAATTGAGTTGAATGATTAACTAATTAGTTTAAAATAATGTATTTACATATTGTTGCACTTCTTTTGTTTTGCAGGAATAAGTGACTTTATATGTTCCATCGAAGCCATATCTGAATGTATGATATGTATATTACTATTAATTAATCATAGGGGCTTTTGTATATGTGAAGGCCTTTTATTTTTGTATGCATGCAGATGAGAAGACTTTTACATAGGACTTGCACTAGCCAATTTAATTCAAATTGTGAGATGCATGTTTATATTATGCAATATTTACATCCATTGTGCAAGGAGAAGAAGCAAAGGTCGAGGAAGCTGAAACATATAAACTCACACCAATTTGTGTGAATAGATTTATTTTATGTTTATGCCTTGACTTGTATGTGATTGAATGATTTAATGTTAGGATGGGTACATAACTATCTAGATTCTAGTATCATATATAAATTGTTAACTGACCAAACAAAAATTAAGAAAGTCTTTCTTTCTTATTTCATCCACTTATAGCCATCGATCGAGAAATGTTTTACTCACCCTTAGCGGGAGATGGTTTCCTCAATCTTTAGGAATAGTGAGAGATATTAGGATATTCATTGTTGTCCCACCAATAAATACATAAGGTGAGAATCACCATTTGTGGACACCAGGCATATTTATTCATGAATACAATGGACAATCGTATGTAATGAAATAAGTTTTCTTAACGAAAGTAGGAGCCCTCTCTCGATTTTGAGAAAGAGTGTTTTTCCTTGGAGGATTGGACAAATTCCCTCTTAATTTAAACGACAAGAATCATAAGAGTTTGAAAAATGCAAAAGATTGCAAATTTTGAAAATGGTTATGATTAGAAAATGTTTCTTACAATGAGTTTATGACATATTCGATAACCCTTAGCTAGTCTATGTTATGAATTATAGGATCTCATACGACAGCAATTATGGACATATTTATTTATTTGCAGTACAGATTTTAAACATAAAATTGACATGAAAACCCTTATAACTTATTTTGCAGAAATGTCGAACATTCAACCAATTTTGCAATCTAAGATTGAAAAACATCCATTGGCAAATGATGCCTCTAACTTTAATAGCTAGCAGCTTATAATTGAGTCTGAAGGAAACCGATACTAAGCGTGAGGCTGTAACCAAGTGGGTAGACCAAGAGAACCAAGTTTATGGTCAAATGCTTGCCTCCACAGGTGACTCGCTTCAAGCAAAATACTTGGATTCAAAACCCAAGAAGACCATGGAAGATTTGATTCTCGGCTCTCTAGTCCCATCCTACAAGGACTTCATCATGCATTACCATATGCGTGAGAAAGGGGTAAATCTTGAGGAGCTTCATAATCCTCTCCAATCAGCTGAATTTGATATGGGCAAAGGCAGGGACAAGAGTGTCTTGGCCGTCTATGGTGGAAACAAAAAGATCGCGAAAGGTAAAGCAAAAGGTAAATTAACCAAAGAGATTCCAATCAAGGGCAAGGGAGTAGGAAGTGCTCATGCGAGTGCCTCAGACGGGAAATCATCAAAATCTCCAACTCCTATCACAGAGTGCTTTCACTGCGGTGAAAAAGGACACATTTGGCCTAATTGCCCAAAGTACAAGGAAGACCTTGATATGGAGTGATTGAGTGCAAGCACCCCAAAAAAGCCAAAGGCATATTTGTTATTGAAATAAATTTTGCCACCTGTATCCATGATTGGGTATTAGATACTAGATCTTGTGCCCACATAATTTCCAATGTGCAGCTACTAAAGGATAGGAAGGACCTCGCAAAATGGGAGATGATTTTGAAGATTGGAATGGTGCAAACGCCGCTGTGATTGTACAAGGCTCCATGGATCTTAATTTATCTAGTGGTGTAATTTTAAGTTTAAAGAATGTCTATTAATTACCTTCAATTAGCAAGAATATTATATCTGTATCGTGTTTAGATATGGATGACTTTATAAAAAATATTTTAAATTCTTGCATGTCTTTATTAAAGAATGGAATTTTCTATGCAAATACTTTCATAAGAAATGTACTCTATTTGCTTGAATTAAATAATGGACAAGTCTTAAACATCAATAGCAAAAGACTTAGACAACTCACATGAATGATGCAGTCTTGTGGCACTATTGCCTTGGTAACATCAATGAAAAAAGCATCAAGATATTGCAAGAAGCTAACCTTTTGGTCCTACTGACTTTAAATCATTAGAGACCTGCGAACCTTGCCTTATGGGCAAAATGACCAAGCGACCATTCAAGAAGAAAGGTCCAAGATCTAGCAAGTGACTTGCTGGATTTGATACATTCTGATGTATGTGGTCCAATGAGTACGAGTGCAAGATATGGTTATAGGTACTTCATTACGTTCACGGATGATTGTAGACATTATGGTTTCATTTATCAAATGAGGAACAAGAGTGAATCTTTTGACAAGTTCAAAGAATTCAAGAATGAAGTAAAACGGAGAAGGGGAGAGAGTGAATTAGAGTGAGAAGTGAAGAGAGGAGCGACAAGGAGACTATGAATGAAGGAAAAGGAGATAGAGAAGAGAGTGAAAAAAACATGAGAGAGGAGAGAGAAGGAGTGGCGCAACATGGAGAACCTAGGGGTTTCTAGGGTTTCCGATTTTTCTTCCATCAAATCTCTTAGTTTTTTGCACCAAAATGGATCCCAAGCCTAGTTCTACTCATTTGCACTTAGAAGATGGAGATTGTGGCAAGTTTTTGGATCTCCATCCACCACCATTGCATGTCTCATCCTCATCTCTTGGAGATGATGGAGAGGATGGTTCTGCACCACCTCTAGGGAGTGTTCTTGCTCCCCCAAGGAAGTGGAGCGAATTATTCAAGGCTGGAAATAGGGTCTCCACAGCCCTAGAGTTTGTCCCTCCGGCTGAGAAAGGAGGGGAGAAATTGGCGTTTTGTTCCAAGCAAGAGGTAGTTGAGTCATTGAAGAGATGGGACAAAGTTCTTGTTGGTTACTTCATTGCATTTAGACCACACTTGCCTACACTTGAGAAACACCTCCACAAGGTGTGGGGCTTGGCTGGAACGTTGGAGGTCATTAAGAGGAGTCAAGGGTTTCTTCTATTTCGGTTCTCTCTTGCTGAAGATAAGACGAGGGTGCTTGAAGGAGGTCCTTCCTTCATTCGAGGCTGCCCCTTGTGGTCCTTGAATGGGCACCGGAAGTGGCATGGCAAAGGGCAAACATCACCACGGTTCCCATTGGGATTCGTCTCCCGGAGCTAGACCTTCGATTTTGGTCTCAAAAAACGTTGAGCAACATTGTGAGTGTTCTTGGGAGGCCATTATACATGGATGAGCAAACCACATCGGGGAGGAGGCTTGCCTATGCTAGGGTGTGCGTGGAAGTGTCCTCTAATTTAATTTACCCAAGTTGGGTGGAGGTGCAAATAGAAGAGGCCGGCATACATAGAGTAAATGTGGAGTATGAATGGAAGCCCGGGTACTGCACGAATTGTAGCGAGTTTGGTCATAACTTGGAACGATGCAAGCTGAGAAGAGGGGCCATAAACAAGGTTAGTGACACTCAGCAAGGAAAGGAGGAGAGGTGGGTCGTGGTTGATAGGAGGAAGGCTGGAAAGAGCAATGCAAAATAAGGAAATTCGGAGTTGTCTAGCCGTGGCACAAACGTTTCTTTGGTGGAGTTTGCAGCTAGAGGTCAAGAGGAGAATGGGAAGGCTGGAGGAGATGATGACGTGGAAGGAAGGAGTGCTGATGTGGAAGAGGGAGCAAGTCTTGAAATGCCATGTGGAATGTTAGATGAGAGTGCACAAGTGGAGAGAGAATGCAAAAAATTAGAAGGTTTGTGTCTCTCTCTTGAGCAAGGGAAAACCTTGATGCAAGTAGCATGTGGGGGGGACCAGATTTGCTTTGGGGTTAGGATGGGAGACATGTTGGATGATATGCCAACGGATTCCTCTTTGGGGACACAAGAGAGGGAGCCTAGTGGTGGACAAAAACAGCAAGGGGAAGTGGGAGTGGAAAGTGGTGTTTCTATTTCGGGAAGAGCCAATGGGGAGAGAGTTGAGTGCTCTAGGTTTGAATGGGCAAATGAGGAGGCTGGTATTTTGGTTGCAAAAGAGAGGGAGCTGGACCACTTGACTCCTCTTGGGGGAAAATTATCAATTAGCACCTCACATAAAGGAAAGAAGGGAAGGGTGGAAAAAGAGGACATTTTGCTAGCAAGCCCCCCACGAATTGAGAGGGAGAGTGGCACCAATCCTTCTCTTGGGAAACAGATTTCAGTAAGCAAGGAGAGGGGGGGGGGGGGGGGGGGAGAACAATATGGCACCTTGCAAGGGAGGCCCCACGATATATGTGTGAAGAGGAGTTACTCTCCTTGGGAGAGGCAACCCTAGAAGACAATACGAGGACCACCGTGGGGACAAACCATGCCTCGCAAGAGAAAGGGAAGGCAAATGTCGGCACAAGGGTCCATGGCAATGAGGGTCACGAAAATTCTGGCAAGCAAGAAAGAAAGAAGACTTCCCCACAAGGTGAATCTCATGTGGGTGTACTAGCTTCTTTGGTATGTGACGAGTTGGGGTGGAATTCACCAACATGAGTAGCAAAGATTAAAGATGTTTCGAGCCTCATGTCACACACAAGTGGAGGAAGGTATGACATTCTTGGACACAAGGATTTTGTGGAGGAGGCGGAAGAAGAGAAAGAGGATGTGGGAATTGTAAAACCGGGGTTAAAGAAAGCGATATCGCCACCACCCACGCTTAGGCTATCCGGAAGGAAGTTAAACAACAAGCTCTCTAGTGGAGGTCATGGGGGTCACCCCGCACCTTTAAACCCATGAATGTAATAATGTGGAATGTGCGCGGTGCAAATGGACCCGGCCGTGCACTCATGATTAGGTCTTATGGAACACAAGGTAAAACACAAGAAGATGGAAAGATTCAAGCGAGCGATTTGGCCGCATGCATGGATTGCAAATAGCTTGATCGTGGACTCGGGAAGGCTGTTGGTGTTGTGGAATGACAACGTTATTGACCTTCAAGTGACTTTCGAAACACCACAACTACTACACTTCAAGGGCTGCAAGAAGATGGATGGGGCAACATTTGATATCACGACGGTGTACGGAGAAAATGGGCATGTGGATAGGAGAGCTTTGTGGAGTGACCATCTTGTGGCTCCGGAGGTTTCGAGGCCGTGGATTGTAGGAGGTGACTTTAATTGTATTCGCTATGCTAGTGAGAAGCGGGGGGGGGGGGGGTGCTGCTGGAAATGAGACAGCCATGAAGGAGTTTAATGAGTGTATTGATGCACTTCAGCTACTTGAGGTGCCTTCTACGGGAGGGGATTTCACGTGGTCAAATTCCTCCGAAGGAAGTGCATGCATTGAGACAAGGATTGACCGTATACTCATGAACAATGCGTGGCTCGAGATGTTCCCGAAATCCTATTACATCATTGGTGATAAAGATCTTAGTGACCATGCCATGCTAGTGATGAGGACGGAGGGAAATGAAAAAAGGAAAAAGAAAATGTTTCGTTTTGAAAACCATTGGACGGAGCATGAGGAGTTCAAAGCCATAGTGGATCAAGCTTGGTCTACATTTGTAGTTGGCACGCCTATGTTTCGTGTTGCTGAAAAGCTAAAAGAAGTAAGGAAGGCACTTATAGCTTGGAGTGGAAGAACATTTGGGAACATTACAAACAAGGTGGGTGAAGCCCGGATTGCCCTTGAGGAGGTGAGAAAGAAAAGACAAAGCCTACCACATCTAATAGAGCTAGCCGTTGAGGAAGGGACAGCAAAGGGCATTCTTGAGTGTGCCCTTGCTCGGGAGGAATCCATTATCCTGCCAAAATCAAGGGTGAAGTGGCTGAAAGAGGGGGATCGAAACACTAGGTTTTTCCATGCGCAACTCCGTGTGAGGAGAGCCACCAATCAAGTGAGGAGAGTATGTGAGGGAGCGCATATCGTGGAGGAGGACGGCAAAATTCGGGACGCCTTTCGGCGTTTTTATGCTAACCTATTTGCTCATGATTTTCAGGTACAACCGATTGGTCCTTCTATCATCCTCCCACAGCTCCGGCCGGAGGAAGGGAGAATCCTCACCCAAAAGCTGGAATTAAAAGAGATTGAGGAGGTGGTGTTACATGCAAATGTGGACAAGGCACCGTGCCCCGATGGCTTCAATGCAAAGTTCTTCAAGACCACGTGGGACACCATCAAAGGAGACATATTTCAGGCCATGAACTCCTGTTTGGACAGCGGAAGAGTGCTCACCCAATGGAACTCTACCTCAATCACCCTCATCCCGAAGAAGAAGGCACCGAATTCGGTAGAGGATTATCGTCCCATCGCTTTATGCAACATGACCTATAGGTTCACCTCCAAAGTGCTCGCAAACCGAATCAAGGGGCTGCTGCCAAGACTTATTGGGGAGAACCAAAGTGCTTTTGTCAAAGGGAGGCGAATCGGTGATAATATTCTCCTTGCACATGAACTTTGTCACAATCTACACCTACAAAAAGGGAGGGGACGGATGTGCCTAAAGCTTTATATTAGGAAAGCGTATGACTCCATCTCATGGTCCTTCCTTGATGAGGTAACGACTCGCTTTGGTTTCCCTCCGAAGTGGAGAAGGCTGATTATGAGTTGTGTCAAAGCATCATTTGTAGTGACCGTAAATGGAGCTCACTCAACCGCGTTTGCTGCGACAAATGGCTTGAGGCAAGGTGACCCCTTGGCACCATACTTGTTTGTTTTGTGTATGGAAGTCCTAAGTGAGATGATAAATCAAGCGGTGAGGGATGGAATGATTGAGCCATTATCTTGTGGGGAGGTATCTATTTCACATTTGCTCTTCGCCGATGACGTCCTAGTCTTTGGTAGTGCAACAAAGGCAAATGCTCGGGCTATAAGGGCTGTCCTTGAGGAGTTCACGGCATGCTCGGGGCTGAGATTTAGCACGGCAAAATGCCAAGTATTCGTGCGAGGAAACGTGCCACATGGAGCTTGGATCGCAGCCCACCTTGGTATGGAACGAAAGGAATTTCCGGTGACTTACCTCGGGCTGCCTTTATTCTCTGGGAGGATGGGGAGAACTCATTGTATGTCACTAGTAAACAAGGTCAAGCAAAGACTTAGCACTTGGAAGCAGAATTTCCTATCCATTGCCGGTCGGGTAGAGCTTGTGAAAAGCGTGCTTGTCTCGCTTAGTATCTATTGGACCTCCGCATTCCTTATTCCTCGAAAGGTGCTGAAAGAGATCGAGAGCCTCATGGCTCAATTCGTTTGGGGGGGGCAAAGAAGTGGGTTGCTGTGGCATGGAAGGATGTGTGTACTCCAAAGGATGAAGGAGGGCTCGGTCTGAAAAGACTAACAAGCTGGAATGATGTGGGACTCCTTCGATTATTGTGGCTAGTTGTGGCGGAAGGAAGCTCTCTTTGGGTCAAGTGTGTCAGAAGAAAATACCTTAAAAACCGCTCTATTTGGCTAGCGAGGCCACCATCATCACCATCATGGGCATGGAGAGGAATTCTCCGAGTCCGTGACATTGCCCAACGGCACATCACATATAACGTGGGAAATGGGCAAGACATTCGGTTTTTCCAATATCCGTGGTGTGGTGAACCTTTTCAATGCGAGAGTTGGGGAGCTCGTCTTCATCATGTATTGGGAGTACCTTGGGATACCAAAGTGTCCTACTTCATTAGAGAGGGAAAATGGAACCTCCCCCCCCCCCCAAGATCAACGATAACGGAGGAAGTCCACTTGAAAATCACAAATACTCGCATTTTTTGGAGGTGTGGACCAGCCTATGCGCATAGAAGGGAATGGGTCTACATTAGGAATAAAGGAAGTGTGGAAGTGGGTGCTGAAACCGGGGAGGAAGGTCACTTGGGCGGATGTGGTTTGGCACAAACATGCCATTCCCAAACATGCGATCACAGCTTGGCGTGCAATGAGGGGGCGCCTATTAACAAAGAAGCTTATGAATCTACGAGGAGCAAAGTATGACCCGGTGTGTAGCCTTTGTGAGAGGGAGGAAGAGGACATGGACCATCTCTTCTGGAGGTGTTCGTATATTAGAGGGGTGTGGACAACACTACTCCTCCTCATGAAGCTGGGAACTAGGATTGCAAGATCCCTCGAAGCTGAAGCCACACGCCTCTCACACGCGAGAGGATCCCGGATTGCAAAGGTGGTGCAAAGGTGGGCTCTTAGTGCCATGATACATGAGTGCTGGCTGGAACGAAACTGACGGATTTTCGAGGGAGAGAAAAAGGAGCCAGGAGATATCGTGGTGGTAATCAAAGACATGGTTGGGTGTCTTTGGGATAAAATAAAGAAGCTTGCGGATAAAGATAGCGAGGAGCAGAATTTTCAGCTCACGTGGTGCTAAGTTGGGGGATACTCGGACATAATTTTAAATACATAGTTTGAGTGATGGAATACTTGTAGTGTGTGTGGCTGGTCATGCGTGTTGGCATGCCCACGGACTTCAAATTTTGTAACCTTGTTTCTTTCATTTAATAAATTTAGAGGCAAAGCCTCCCTTTTGCTTTGCAAAAAAAAGTAGAGAACCAACTCAATAAGAAAATCAAGCCTCTAGGAACGGATCATAGAGATGAGTACTTGAGTGCCGAATTTGACTTATTCCTAAACAAGTGTGATACTATTCCACAACTTAATCCACCTGGTACACCTCAATGCTATGGTGTATTCGAATGAAGAAATATGATGTTACTCGACATGGTTTGATCACTTATGAGTCAAGCTGAATTGCCACTTTACTTTTAGAGTTATGCACCACAAGCTGCGGCTTACACACTGAATAATGTTCCATCCAAATCCGTAGAGAAAATGCCATATGAGTTGTGGAGTGGTAAAATACCCAAATTCAAGTTTCTGAAGATTTGGGTTGTGAGACCTACGTCAAAATATTGATGTCGACCAAACATCAACCAAAAATGGATAAATACTTCTTTATAGGTTATCCTCGTGAAACAAGAGGATACTACTTTTGACATAAGAACTCCAATCGAGTGATTTTCGATAGGGATGTTGTGTTCTTAGAGAAAGAGTTTCTCAAAAGAATAAAAAGTAGTGGGAGTAGAGTTGTGCTTTAGCAAACTCAAGATACTTTACAAGATCATGATGTGAATGATGACATTCAAGATCATGAAGGCCCAATCGAGGTTCCTTTGGTTAGTGGGAATATGAGAGAGCAACCCTCGCAAGCTATTGTGAGTGAAGCTCCATCATCCCCACATATTGTTCGTTCAAGAGTTGAACATGAACATATTCCGCAAGAAATTGTGGAAGAAGTTCAAGATGCACACTTAGAACCAATAGAGCATAGAAGGTCAATGAAGGAGAGAAAGAAGCCTGTTATATTTGGGACTTCAAGAAATCAAGGTACTTGATACCAATGATCCCTTGATCTTTCAAGAAGAAAAGGAAAGGAAAGACTCCAAACTATGGTTTAAAGTCAGGGAATCTAAAATACAATCAATGTATGACAATCAAGTATGGGACTTGGTTGACCTTCCTCAGGGAAAGAATGTCGTTCAAAACAAATGGGTTTTTAAGAGGAAGATTGACATGGATGGGAACTTGACAACCTACAAGGCAAGGCTTGTAGTGAAAGGTTTCACTGAAATTCAAGGAATTTACTACGATCAAACTTTTCATCGGTTTCCATATTCAATTCTATTCAGATTATGATCGCTAGTGTCGTATTTCATGATTATAAAATATGGCAAATGGATGTCAAAAAATGTTCCTTAATGGGAACTTGGAGGAGGATGTGCAGATGGTACGACCTCAAGGTTTTGAAGATCCAATGAATAGTGACAAAATATGTGGGCTTAAATGATCCATTTATGGATTGAAGCAAGCATCGAGGAGTTGGCACAACCGCTTTGACAAAGAAGTCAAAAATATTAACTTCGTCCAAAGCAAGGAAGAACCTTGTATATACAAAAAGGTCAGTAGGAGTTACATAGTGTTTCTGATCTTGTATTTGGATGACATACTCCTCATGGGAAATCATATCCCTTTGTGGAGCAAACGAAAAGTTCATTAAAATCTGTATTTTCAATGAAAGACATGGGTGACGCTCAATACATCATGGGAATCAACATATATAGAGACGGACCCTGTAGACTCCTTCGCCTAAGTCAACGTACATACATTGACAAGGTCTTGGAGAGGTCCAATATGAACAACTCCAAAAATGGCAATGCGGCAATAAGTATGGGTATGCAACTCAAGAAGTCTATCCGTGCAATATAACGTAAAGACTTAGAGTACATGAAAGACATTCCTTATACTTCGGCCATAGGATCAATCATGTACACGATGACTAGCACAATACCTGATGTCTCGTATGCTCTAAGCGTGATAAGCCATCACCAATCCAACATGATCATTGGACAACGGTCAAGAATATTCTGAGGTACCTTAACCAGAGCAAAGATGAGTTTCTTGCTTGTGGAGGATAAAGGGAGCTAGTAGCCGAGGGCTACTTGGATGTGACTTTCATGAGTGATCCAGACGATAGGAGGTCCTCAGTTAGGATATGTCTTTATTCTAAATGGTGGAGCAGTGAGTTGGTGATTGACATCATTTCATGCTTATATTTGTATCTTATATCCATTATCTTTCACCTAAAGAATGCTATGTCACGAGTTTTATGTTTAGTTTTAAGGAATAAATAGGTTTGAAGATATGAAGCATAAAAGGACCCAAAAGCTGGGAAAAGGACTGAATTGTGAGATCTTGGGACCAAGATGCATGGAAGAAGGACCTCATTGCAAAACAGAAGGACCTAAGAGCAAAACAGAATACTCCACAACATCATGGGGAGTATTTTACCAATTCGATTCGGGTCGGAGCTCCAACAAGTAAAGTAACCGCATCAAAGACCAACAATACCAGAAAGAAAAGCCCACAACAAATTCCAACGCGATCCGAAGTTTATGGACCGCCAATTGGCGGTCCATATTACTCAGGATCCGCCCAAATTTCTTCTGGACTTGTATTAATGTTTGTTTAGGCTATTTTTGGTATTGGTTTAGTGCCACATCGGGGGATTGTCCCGGATTAGCTTTTTCCATGGCTATAAATAGAACTCTTCACCTCCTATTGTAACCACTCCATATTTTAAGTGGCTATTCTTCCCACTAGAAGTGAGGCATTGAAGCACACACTAAAGTAGGAGGATGCTACTTTTAATGTGAGTCATTTTAATACAAGTTTTCTTTATTATGTTGTTTGTTTTATGTTTCTTGTTTTGCTTTGCTTAATCTCATTTCATTAGTTTTATTAGCTTAGTTAATATGCTTTCTTTGTTTAGTTTAATAATTAGTGTAATGTTTAGCGAGTAGTTACATCCCCTTTGGGGGTGGAGTAGATGTACATACATGCAAATGAGAATGGATTGAATGCTTTATTTCCAATGTATTGATAAAACAGTATGCTTGCTTGTTTAGGATAGAATTTATAACTTGATGAGTTTTGCCAAAATGATTAGACACCTCTCATGCTTGTTTAGGTTCTGAAATAAACATCTTGCATATGTAAATGTTAATCAACTAAGTTGGTGAATAGATTGATAGGTTTTGCCATAACATTTAGACACTTCCTATGCATGATAACAATACCTTAATTTGTGCTTAAAGAATGTGTTCAACACCCACCTCTTTGCATGTGTGCACTCACTCCACCCCTTAGGGGTTTTCCATTTCCTGAATTCCAGCATTTTGTTCTTAGCTTAGTTGTCATTTTATTGTTTGTTTCTTTCGTTCGCATTTCATACTTCTTAGCGTAGTTTAGTGTAGAGTAGCATAATCAATCTTTCTCCCCCAATTTTTGCCACTTGATTTCTGATAAACAAGAGGCTACTCACCTCCCTGAGGATGACCCGTACTTGCCACCGCTTCATCACGGCCGTGCACTTGCGGTTTTAAGTAAAACCTTCAACAGTTGGCGTAGCTCGAAATAGACTATAACAGCCGACTCAACCACCACTTCAGAAGTCATGGTTGTCTCTGAAGTGAGAAAGGAAGGAGCGTGGATTAAAAAGTTCCTTAAACATTTTGTTTCTTGATTAATGTATTCGTATTTTAGAAGTGTTAAGGGAGAGGCTCTTGGTCTTTAACCTTAGAGCTCTAAAAGATAATGTTTGTATAAATCAAAAGTGATTCACAATCCTGGTGATTAACATGGAACATTAATTACCGGGATAAGATTGTCATGTTGGTTAAAGAATATTGTAGCTCTACAAATATTTTAACAACATGAGTATATGAAATGGAGAATATTTTCTTTCATATGTTGAATAGACCTAATTGATGAAACATTATGGAATTGTGTTTGTGTCATTAATGTTTTTATTTTGTCTTTGAATCTTAAGATATGAGACCTATATCTTTTCACAAGAGAAGTGTATAATTTGATTATTATCGAAAGCCATCATTGTGCTACTGATAAAGGTATTAGTTGGTTATACATGACTTGTGCCGGAAAAAGATCATGTGTCAAAAGATTATAATTGTCCATCTTCATTTGAGTGATGATATTATTGGGCCTCTTGATAAAGCGAAAGTATAATGTGCACAATGTAGCTTATGTATAGTTACATGTTTATAATTAGCTTATGAGATCAATAAAAAATATATACAAAGATGATACAATTCTACTTTGTATAATATTCATAATATCATGAGGCAAGGGATAGATACAAGTGATATATTACATATCACTAAATGGATTGTGTTTACTTCTAGTGAACAAATCATCATTGTTATTTGGGTAACTATATTGTGCAGCTAGATACCGCTTATAGTTTATGATCTTAAATGTTTAATATCATTGCCAACATAACTTAGATACTGCTATAGGTCACACCACAAAATTGGGAAACAAGAGATGTGATTTTATATGATGTATTACGTTTTGTGTGTTATGAAATAATATACATGTGGTAAAACAATAAAATCAATATTTTGTCATAACGGCATGGTTAGAATAACAAATAAATTTGTGTGAGATGTATATATTATGGGGTATAATGTTTTGACATTATATATGATAATATATTTCATGATATAATGTAATCCGCAACATTAAAACATATAAATATGCTAAAACCTCAATGCTCAAAATTTGTTGGGTGTGAATCCAAATTTAGTGAGAGGCAAAACAGAGGAAAAACTTGGTCAAGGGTAGTTATGGGATGATGAGAGGAGAGAAAAACAATCTTGCTTGAGTGTATAAATATTTTAAAAATATACATATAAGCATGGGACGAAATCAAACACTTACAAACTACCCTAAAAAAATCGTCATCCAAATTTGCTATCCCTAAGCCTCAACGAAGAGTTCAGGATACAAAGTTCTTACATCATCCTCACACTCCCAACCAACCTCACTCGCACTGCTCAGCATCCTCAGCTCCAATGGGAAACACACGTCCAGCTGTTAAACATGCAAGAATGACCTAATACTAACTCAAATGCAATCGAAAAGGAAAGTAATATTACCGACACGGTTTGGGCATGATGCCCCACTGGAGTGTTTTTGGATTTTGTACACTTTTTGGGCCGACCTACTTTGATACGAAGTTGTAATGGCCCCAATCTCATGGGTACACACGCTGAGGAAGCCAAGTGAAAGTCACGATCAAATCCATCTGTGAAGACAGAATGAGTTTTAATAAAATTGAAGTGATACAAGACACACTCGATAAAAACATACATTGATACACGAAATAAGGACATGAAACGAATAAGCAGGATTATCCATATATGGAAATAATATCAAATGCATTACTTGAGCTCAATAAAGGAAATACATCAAAAGATTGCGGAAGCAAAGATAACTAGGAAACCAGTGAACGAATCCCTCATGTACAGAATCCTCCGAAACACCTCCACTCTAACCCCCTGTCAGAAACATAATTACCTGAGAGAAAATAATCAACAAATATGCGTGAGTTTTCAATAAGAAAATCTCGTATGCCGTGGGTCCAAAAATAGAATAAGAAGTTATGCATAAGACCTATCTACCACACATGCAAGGCAAAAAGTTAACAACTCTACATAATTGCTCCTCTCGGGCTCCACCCATGGTTACTCTACGTAGGAAACCGACCTCCAGCCATTCTGGTCTAATCGACAAGCGGGTCATCCGAAAGTGTGACCCATCGCTTGGTACACAGTGGTCTTCCTGATTGACACCCCAACTCGTGTTAATGACCTACACGATTCCATCACGAAGTTGGGAATGCCCATCCTATAGCAAATGACGATGCACACGTCCAGGTCTTATCTTACGCTTCGCCTCGCTACATAGACGTCTTACAATCATGCTAGTCGGGCCCCTCACCAATAGTAACCAAATTAATTGTATTAACCAGTTTGCAAATGCAAGATATCAACATAAATATATCTGATCTATACCTAACTAGTTGAGGTCAAGCCTAACACAATGAGCAAGAGCGAATGGGTCGGATCATGTATGGCCTAATTAATATAATGAAATTAACGTAGTACATAATTCAATAAGATGCAGCGGAAATGATAAATTAAAATCAAGTAGAGAGAAGTAATGCAAACCACAATGAAGACGATGCGACTTTTATAGAGGTTCGGCCTCCCACCTATTTCCTCTCTTGCAAGCTCCGCTCGACTCCACGAGCTCCCCTATGTCTTCACTATCCAATCTTGTTCTGGGCCCAGATTAAGCATGTACAACTTCAAGCTAGCGAACAACCCTCGTTGAGCTCAGCTCCTCCTCTCACAACCCGAGAGCGACCCATTAGGCTTTCACCGAAGTCTTTAGAAGTTGCCTTGGGCTTTCACTAAGACCTTTGCTTCTTTGACAATTGAGTTGACTGGATCAAAACACTCTTTAACTTGAGCACACTTTGAGTATGAGTAGGATTTGATAACTAAAGTGTGGAAGTGTAAGCTTGTGAGTGTTGTATTTGGGATTTGAAGATTGGGAGAAGGCTTTCTAGTATGTGGAGCAATTGGAAGTGTGAGAGATATGTAAATAAGGTGTATAGACATCTATTTATATGCTCCTAGAGAGATATAGCCGTTGGGGAAGAATTGGGTGAGTTGTGTATAAGATACACAAATCAGAAATTGAAGTTCTGCAATTATGTCCCTCAACGGTCGACCGAATCGGGAAGAATAGTCGACCGTTTTCTTAAGTACAAGGAAACGCTGAGACCATATAATGCTTTGGACAAACCATTTTGGTTTATGACTTAAGTGATCGGTTGACTGAAAATGGGGCGGTCGTCCGAATCCAGGGTTTTGGCCAGGTTAAAGGATATATCGGTCGACCACAAATGGAAGGTCCAATCGACTGAAAATGGGGCGGTCGAACAAAAAAGACATACACTTTTGGTGTCTCGAAATGTTTATATTCGGTTGACCATTTCTAGGTCCACAGTCGACCGGTGATCAAATGTATTTTGGAGGTTATTTAAAAAATATTAATACGACCGCTGTAGAATACGACAAGGTTAACAATCGTCTGGAAAATATGGGTCATCAGTCGATTGGAAGGTCAAAAACGGTCAACCGAACCAAGGCTAAATATCCACACGTCAACCGGTCGACCGGACATCTGTCGGTCGATCGTATGGGTGCAGAGAGTTCTACACAGCTTGGTTATCTTATGGAATTGATTGCCTATTCAAGTCGCATTGATATGGAAATATGTATGTGACTTCTATAGGTTCCCTAGAGTCTATGTGAATGGATTTTAACTCATGTATGCTCAAGTTCACATAGATTCCTAAGACCCAAAATGGAATTAAAATGACACGTGTTCAAAAGCTTGATTACAGGTCTTGACTTCAATTTCATTCTTCCTTGAGTCTTGATCACCTACAGATGTTGGCTCAATACAATATATCTTCTATGCATAATGTGTGCTACTCTACATTTGATTAAATCATCAAAAAATGGATTAAGGCCAAAAAGCTAACAATCTTCCCTACCAAGGCTCCCAAGCATAAACATTAGGAAAATACCACGTGAAGTAAAGTAATAGGCAGCAATGATATGGGCATACAACCATCTCAATACCAACATAAACAAGGCACAACATAAGACTTTGTTGTTTACGGGGTCATGAAATAATAATCATAATATCGAATCAAGAACTTACGTGCATGTATCTACATTATCACACAGATAAAAGCAACAACAACAACTATAAGATTATGTAAAGCACATGCATTAAAAATCATAGCTCATGAAAGTCAAACATGCAACCTAGAGCTACGGGTCATGATAAGTTGGTTATATGGCACTTACTTTACAATAATGTAACACGTTCATGAGTCTAGAATTTATTTATGGGTGAATCAAGGTATATTTAGGAGAAACATCAGATCCTAATGTGGGTGATTTCATACCGTAGAATTCAAGGGATGGAGGTTGTAATATGCAACCCATAGTCGCATACAAGGACCTAAAAGAAGCCACACATATGATAATTAAACTTGCAAGCCATGAGGGTAACTATATGGATAAATCTTTGATTGCATCATACAATCAAAACACTACAAGGACTAATGCGTACATGTTGGAATAGATGACAAGTGATTCTGATTAAAACATTTCAGGCACATAGAAACATGCGCAATGCTAAATAACACTAAATGGCTAGCTGTAATTTTGTGGGATATAATTCATAACTCCAGAAACTAAATCATGGATGAACTTGTAACATCTTATAAGTAAACAAATCATGAAGACTCACATAAATCAAGCATGCAAGTCACATCCACAAAGATCCATGCAACAACAAGTTCATACAACAAAATGGAGCATCACGCCACACCAGAATCATGCATGCAATGCACCCGACGTTCTCCCCTGATGTGTTCGTTTTAAATAATGCAAGTGCACGACGTCGGTGAAGACGTGGCAAATATGGGTCGATCCACAGGGAGGTGTCTCGACTCTAGTTCGTTCGAAGGCAGGTGGGAAAAGAGGAGAGAAGAAGTTGATTACGATAAACTAGACTAAACTAAACTAGTAGGCACAAACAAGGAAATGAAAGCACGCACCAATGAATCTAAACTAACTAAGACAACAAGCTGGAATTCCGGAATGGAAACCCCTAAGGGGTGGAGTGTGTGCACATATGAAGTGAAATAAGTGATGAATGACACATGTAAGCATGTATGTGTGTGTCTTCATGCATAGGAAGTGTCTAAAGATATGGAAAAACCTATCAATCCATTTACACAACGTATCGGCAATTACTACTTGATTAGCAAGACTAGGCTCCTCATGAGAGGTATCTAAATGTTATGGCAAACCCCATCAAAACAATGTTTCTTTAATCAATAAAGCAAGCAAACACGAATAAAAACACAACTAACATGTAGCATATTCAACAAGAAATTTCACTCAATAAACATGAGGAACTAAGCATGGGACGTGTCTAATTCTTATAGCAAAACCCATCAAAAATCCCCCAACATGTAGATGATTAAAATACCCCCAATGAACATACAAACATGTATGTCTACACAATCAAAAAGTTCATCAAACATCCAAACTTCATAACATATATGTACAACATCTCCACCCACCAAAGGGGGATGGAACTACTCACATTATTAAGCTAACATTCATATTCAGGAAAGAAAACATGTTAATTAATTCTACGAAGATTAAAACAAACAAAATTAACTAAGCATGCAAGAACTAAAAGAAACAACAAGGAACTAACAAAACATTCTTTATTACTCACTCACTTTATAAGTAGTATCTATCCACCAGTGTTTTGCTCTCAGGCTTTACTCCTATTAGAGAGAATGTCCACCAAGAGAGGAGTTGTTTACAATGGAGGAGGAAGAGTTCTATTTATAGTCAAAGGCAAAGGTAATTGGGGAGAATCCCCCGATGTGGGACTAAACCATACTATAAATGGACATCAAACAACATAATCGAGTACCCGACTAAATCATGACCCATTTGGACTCATTTGGACCGCCAATTAATGGTCTGGGACAGCCAATTGGCGGTCTGGATTGGTTGGATCGAGTCCAGATTTGAATGGATCGTGTTTGGCTGGATTGTCTTGATGTTTGGTGAACCAAATTTGGTTGTTGGTGTTTAGGCTCGAATCTAATTGCCAAAATACACCTCATGATGGTGTGGAGCTTCTTGATTTGCTCATTTGTCCTTTCGGTTTACATTCGGGTCCTTCTCTCTTGCATCTCAGTCCATAAGTCTTGCAACTTAGACCTTTTCCTTGATTTTAAGTCCTTTTTTAGTCTCTTCTTCTCGAACCTATTTATTCCTGAAACTTAAACATAAAACTAGTTACGTAGCATTACTTAGGCTAAAAATAAAGGATATAAGACACAAATATATGCATGATATGATGTCGATAATCCCCCACGATCCAACGTCACCTTCCTCATTTTTCCCCCTCAAACCACCAGGTAAATGTGTCAGAAAGGTCTTGATGAGGGGGAGGACGTGTCAGCCAGCCATCGCAACCCAACCCAACCCAACCAGTTTGAGTTCCACCAGCGTGAGCGCCGTAGATGCTTGACCGGACAACACATTGTGCCGGATGAACCTCCATCCAGCACCCCCACTTATTATCCTACTTTTGGGCCAGAAGCACAACTGAGAGTTGAAGCAAAACGTGCTCCAAGTCGTCGGAGAAAATAGATGCCCGCCTTCTTTCCAACAAACGCTTCCTTGCTGTCTCAACTCCTTTTTGCCACTTTACCAGAGGAGTGGTCAGAGTTGTTGGTCACCAGAGATGGGAAGGGAGGTGAAGAGGGGGGAAAAGTGCGTGAGCATGAAAGGAAGAAAGTGAGCAAAGTCGGCTAGGGTTGCCCATATGTAGACCACAAGTGCCAACTTACCAAAACCCACACCAAACATGTGCACCAAATCTCCCTTGATCCTTCCTTCCTATTTCCATGCTACCTGCATCCTTGATCGCTGACGTGGTGCCAACTCATATGCTCACTTGCCAAGTCTCACACAACAGCCCACGTGGAAGAAGGAAAAGGAAACCAAAGCCTCACACACCTGAAGCAATACCGATCGAGCCTAGTTGTACACGGGCCAGGCGTGCCACACCCGTTCGACCAAAAAGGAAAATTTTCCCCATCTAGAAAGTTCTCCCCAAAAGGAAACTTTTCGTCAAAAAGGAAAGTTTCCCCGTAGCGGGATTTTCCCCAAGACGAACTGTTCCCGAAAATGGAAACTTTCCCGAAACAAGAACAAACACAGAATCACGAGAAACCAACAAAACAAACCACGTCCCAAATATGAAATATTTAAAGGGTACATATTAAAGTATCAGGAGAGTAGGTCTTACAATATCATACATTGCATTCATGCCTTATATTCTTTATTTTACCCGATATTTGTGCTGCTAGGGTATTGGTTTCCTATATTTTAGGACTTAGGCAATAAAGAAGATAAAGAAAGAGAAAAGTACCTAAATGCAAGATAAATAGACTGGTTGGAAATGTTTTTGGACCTGTTTGTAATGTATAAAGATTGGAGTTAACATGAAGGGACCAAAGTGAAAACCTGGAGGGACCAAAGTGTAAAGAAATATATTGTGTCACAAAAGTCCATAACCTAAGGAGTAAATCAAAAATTAAAATCAAATCGGCTCGAGACAATGGACCCAGGGCTCGACTCCACATGCAACAAAGGTAACTTAACCCGCTGGAGAAATTCTAGATGGATTAAAGCTACTAGATCCGCCACCGGTGGATTTTAATCCGCTACTAGTGGATGGTTCTTATCTGTTGGAGCACCAAGTTCTCCAACGGGTCAGGGTTTCGGGTCAGAGAATTTCGCAACATCAAGATTTGATTTACAGCCGTCTGATTGCTCCAGATTCATTGAGCCCTTCTAATCTTCTATAAATACACTTGTAAACCTTCCTCCCCCTCTTCTTCCTTCTTCTCCAATTTTAGTCTAGGTTTTTTCTTGCTTTGTAGTGTAGTGGCGGAGAAGAGGAGTAACTTTGTAATCTCCATTTCTCAATCAAGTTATGTTTTTATGTTCTTCATGTCGTTATCTTTTATTTGATGCAAATTTTGTTCACCTTCTTTGGTTAACTTTAGTTTTCTTTACTTGCTTATGGTTTGTTTTGTTGTTGTTGTTTTGTAGGTTTTGTAGATGAGTAGAGAGTAAATCAACCCCATTGGGGTGGCGGGTGATGTGAAGTGTTGATGTGTTGTATTAGCGTGTGTGTTTAATCCTAATCTTGGAGCCTCACATGAATTCCATAGCCACTTAGTGGGTTCTTAACTGTTGCCTTTGATGTGCTAATGGTCTTAATTGATGCCTAGCACATGCTATGGCTAGTGGGCCCACTTTATGGGGAATGATGAGATAAGGATAAGGTTGGAGTGGGTAAAGAGATAAGGATGGCATGTGGGAGGATGTGATATTGTTGACCTCATCTTAATTAATGTCTGTATGTTTTGATAATAATGTTACATCTTAATTAATGTCTGTATGTTTTAATGATAATGTTACATCTTAATCCTTGTGGAGACATAGTTGGGTTTTGGTCATTATGGATTCCATGTTCCTTATGTCATTCAACATGTAATCGTGTGGTTGTCTTTGTCCTCATCTTGAGTAGTGTTTTGTATGACATCAAGTGAACGGTCGACCAGTTTATTAGTTTCGGTCGACCGGTTTTGGACAGATTTGCAGCCTAATTTTCTGCTTTGTGTATCTTACACAAAACCCAACAAAATCTATCCCCAACGGCTACAATACCTTAGGAGCTTATAAATAGAGGATCAAGACCTGTTGTTAACACAACTCTCCAATTCCTCATAGTCAAATTCATAGAGAGAAATCCCAAATCCTCAAAGCTCTCATTTAGTGATCTTAAGCTCAAATCTCCACATTATTCATCACTCACACATTTAGCAATTGTTGTGCTTAGTTAGAGAAGAGTGTGTCCCACTCATTGAGTTGTCAAAGCAAAGGCTTCGGTGAAATTCCGAAGAAGAAGCAAGGACTTCGGTGAAAGCCCGAAGTGATCCTCTCGGATTGCGAGGGTTGTTCGCGAGCTTGAAGAAGTGTAAAAGGCGTTGCTCCCGGCCCGGAACGGGGAATCATAGTGATGACGCAAGAGGAGCTCGAACGGGGATTCGAGAGGGGCCTGCAAGAGAGGACGTAGGCGGGGCCAAACCTCTGGAAAATCCGACGCATCTATTGTGATTTGCATGTCCTTTTCCCTACTAGTCTTTAAATTGTTTCCGCTGTGTTTATTGTTTGATTAGCTAGGGATTAGCGTAAAAGTGATTAGATTAACCCGACCCACGATGATCCAACATTTGGTATCAGAGCCTTGTTAGCTAAATTTCATTACTTTACCGTAATTTTAGCATGGCTTCAACATCTAATCACTTAGAGGATTTATGCACCACAAGGCCTCCTTTGCTTAATGGGTCAAATTATGATTATTGGAAAAATAGAATGAAAATCTTTTTAATATCAAATGACCTTAAGTATTGGAAATTTATTCAAAATCCATACATACCCCCAAATGAAGATGAGTTAGATTGTCTATCTAGGGCTCAAATGAAAGAAATTGAAATGAATTCTAAAATCATGAACATTCTTTATTGTGGCCTTAATGAGGGAGAATACAATAGAATTAAGGGTTGTGAAAGTGCCAATGAAATATGGCATAAGTTACAAATGCATCATGAGGGTGATAGTAAAACCAAAGAAACTAGGATAAGTCTCCTCATGCATAAATATGAAATATTTTCTTTGCAAATCGGTGAGAACATAAGCGACATGAACACTCGCTTCACCGATATTACTAACTCTGTTTTGATTCTTGGAAGAAGGATACATTAAGGAGAGATGACTCGAAAATTCCTCCGGTCATTGAGCAACGATTGGGAAGACAAGGTCGTCGCAATTGAAGAATCGCACGATCTTTCAAAATTGAAGATGGAGGAACTCATTGGAAATCTTATGGCCTATGAGCTCCAATTGAGTCATCGAAAAGAGAATGAAGCTTCAAAGAAAAACTCCACGGTGGCATTGCATGCAAACTTTGATGAGCCAAGGAGAGTGGAAGAAGAGGACATTGAGGTCCTTGCCCAAGACTTCTTCAAATACCTCAAGAGGGATAAGGGAGAAAAGAATGAAAGAAGAGGTAGAAGAAGTGAGAAAAGAGAAAAAGAGAGGGAGGAGAGCGAAAATGAGAGAAGAGAAGGGGAAAAGAAAAATGATAGAAGGGAGAGAAGGAGAGAAAAAGAGAGGAGTAAGAGAAAAGAGAAGAGGTTGGAAGCTTACAAGGCCACTTGGGACGATTCATCGTCGTCATCATCCAAATCAACCGCACCTTCATCAACAAAGGAATATGCGCATATGTGCTACATGGCAATTCAAGATGAAGGAAGTGAGGTATCTTATAACTCTTACTCCAATAGATCAAATTCATGCTCATCTAAGTCATATGCTAGTGATAGTTCATGTTCTAAAGAAGAAACATATTCGTATGATGAACTTCAAAATGCATTCCATGATTTAGTTAAACAATATGATATCATTTGTGATAAAAACAAGAGTGCTAGAAAGTTAATCAAAGATCTCCAAAGACAAATTGAAACATGCATGAATGAGAAAAATGAGGTGATTGCTAAATTTGAAAGGAATGCATCAAATATTGATAAATTAAAAGCAATACCCATAGATTGTGATCAACTAAATCTTCAAGCTTGTAATTTGCAATTAAGAAAAGATTTAGAAAGATTCACAAATGGAACTCATATGCTCAACATGTTATTAGGTAGTCAAAGGCAATCCTTGCAAAAACATGGTTTAGGTTACAATTCAAAATCGAAAAACCTTGTATCTCACACTACACTAAATGGCAAGCATATGTTCATTAACCATAGTTCCTCAAGTGTGTGGGCTCCTAAAACCAAAATGGTTTGGGTTCCCAAAGCTAACATTCAAGGACCCAAAGTTGTTTGGGTACCTAAATCTACACTTGTAGGTGCTTGAGGAGGAGATTGGTGGTGACCGGGTTAGCCAAAGCGTCGAATTCGAATCTGGTTGCATCACCAAGTCAAGATTGGAGCTATTCAAGATTCAAGTTGGTATAAATTTGTATCTTTGAAATTTCTGAAAAATTAGCTCTAATCTAGTTTATATGCTTAATTGTCATATCCTTAGATGTTTAATTCATTGAAAATCATTAACCCTATTCATTGCAAATCATATACCACATCCATTGATTTTAAATGTCATATTGCAAATGGATGTTAGAATAAGGCTTGAGTAGAAACTTAAATGAATTTAACTTGAATCATACTCATTGTTTCCATTTAGCCTTATTGATAGGGGGAGCTTAAATGTTATATCTTTTATTAGAGTAATGAAGTGCAAAATTTAGGGGGAGCAACTTCATTACAAATGACATCCTATTTAAACTTAAATAGTTATATAATTCTCGATGGGGGAGAAATTTCATTTCATATCTTACATTGATTATTGTTTTTGATGGATGTCAAAGGGGGAGAGATAATTAAGGGAAGTAATTAAGGGGGTTACTTGAAAATCGTGTAAAAATGAACAAAAACTATGCACATCCATTGGGGGAGCATTTATATGCACATCCATAGTTTACACTTAAAATTTTCAAGTATTAAGATATAGGTTGCCATCATCAAAAGGGGGCTTTTTGGCCTTAATCCTTGTTTTGATGATTTAATCAACCTAATCTTAATCATAAGTAATGTAGAGTAGCACACATATTGCATTGCATATATTTTGCATGTGCTAACCTCTACAGGTGATCAAGACTCATGGAAGGAAGGAAATCAAGTCAAGATTTGTAATAAAGCTATATGAAGACTTGTAATCTTGATTTTATTTTGAGTCTTAGGAACATGTGTAAATTGAGCATACAAGAGTTAAAAACCAATCACTTACACACTAGGTTCCTTAGAGAAGTCACACACAAAGTTTCAAATCATTTGGACTTCTTTAGGTCCTCCAAACCCTAGTCGGAAAATCACCTTAAACCTAAACCCAGAATTCCTGTGTGAATCGGTCGACCGAACCAGTTCTCAGTTCGACCGATTTATAACAGACTCTCAACAGTGATTTTACCGAACTCTACCGGTCGACCAGTTCTACCTTTTCGGTCGACCGATCCCGGATTTTAATATGACCGTTTTCTTTGTCGTATTCCTATAACGGTCGTATTCGTATAAAACAAACTTAACCCCTAAATACATTCGGTAACCGATCGAACGACGACCTTTTTTCGGTCGGCCGGTTGAACAGTTTTTCAAGAAACCAAATTCCCTGCTATCGGTCGACATATTCTTCGTTCGACCGTTGCACCTTAGTCTCAACCGAATCCCCTTAACGGTCGACCGCCCCAAACTTTGGTTCGACCGATTCACTTAAGTAGACTTAAGTTCTAGCTCGTTCGTTCGACCGAATATTTATTTGTTCGACCGTTCTCCTTGATATCAAGTGAACGGTCGACCGGTTTATTAGTTTTGGTCGACCGGTTCTGGACAGATTTGTAGCCCGATTTTCTGCTTTGTGTATCTTACGCAAAACCCAACCAAATTTATCCCCAACGGCTACAATACCTTAGGAGCTTATAAATAGAGGATCAAGGCCTGTTGTTAACACAACCCTCCAATTCCTCATAGTCAAATTCATAGAGAGAAATCTCAAATCCTCAAAGCTCTCATTTAGTGATCTTAAGCTCAAATCTCCACATTATTCATCACTCACACATTTAGCAATTGTTGTGCTTAGTTAGAGAAGAGTGTGTCCCATTCATTGAGTTGTCAAAGCAAAGGCTTTGGTGAAATTCCGAAGAAGAAGCAAGGACTTCGGTGAAAGCCCGAAGTGATCCTCTCGGATTGTGAGAGGTGGTGCCAAGCTCGGCGAGGGTTGTTCGTGAGCTTGAAGAAGTGTAAAAGGCGTTGTTCCCGGACCAGAACGGGGAAGCATAGTGAAGACGCAAGAGGAGCTCGAACGGGGATTCGAGAGGGGCTTGGAAGAAAGGACGTAGGCGGGGCCAAACCTATGGAAAATCCGACGCATCTATTGTGGTTTGCATGTCCTTTTCCCTACTAGTCTTTAAATTGTTTTCGCTGCGTTTATTGTTTGATTAGCTAGGGATTAACGTAAAACTGATTTGATTAACCCGACCCACGACGATCCAGCAGTATGTTGGTTCAATAGATGCATGTTGTTTTGCTCCAACTGGTGGCGTGAGGTATTGGCTAGTCGGCGGAGGTCGGAGACCTCACCGACATTTAGTGAGCGACATGTTAGACCTAGTTCGGCTAGGTTGTTGCCGGCCAACGGTCAACTGGTTCCTTTGGGTGGTCGACTGAATGTAGTGTAAATGCCCGACTTTAACCCGCACTGGTTGAACGATGCCTTGTGTCGGTGTAGCGGTTGTGCTCATGTTGGTGGGTCGGAGGAATGCCGGTTGTTTTTCGGTTGTCCGGGACCCCTGGGTCGGTCATTCTTGACAGGTTTGGACAGAATGTGGACCGTCTAAACGGTTGACCACTCTTGACTTTGTTCAACCGGTACTTATGTGGACTTGATGATTGTTCGACCGATTTATAGTTAGTTTGACTGATTGATGACTGGAAACTTCTTGGTTGCCCTTGGTACATTTCGGTCGACCGGGACCACTAAGTCAGTCGACCGGTTGACTTGTATGATTTTGAATTAGTTTCAATTTTGATTGTGTTTCGGTCGACCGGTTACATGTTTGTTCGACCGTTCGGGTTTAAGTTAGGAGTGGAGAGTTAAACTGTTGTAGGTGTCTATTTGACCAATCCTATTAGGAACGATCGACCGGGTTGCCTCTTCCAGTTGACCGGTTGTGCTCAAAACTGAATCTCTGGTCCTATTGTTGGGCCAACTCTGTTCACGGGAACCTGTGTCCTCGCGTAGAGCGTGAGTCAGGAGGTGACGATGGGTGCGTTGATCGTGCCTACCGAGGGACCGCCTAGTGGATGAGTGTGGCTACTTGGTTTGTGCCACTTCAAGGTTTAGACTATGGCAATATTGGAAGATTTTATGGACTCCCTGTAGAGTAGTAGACCTGGGGATCATGGATCCCAATGTATGATGATGCAAGGCCCACAGAGCATAATGACCTGGCGGACTTCGATCTGAAACAATCCGATGTTGTGCCGGACGTATTGATTGGCTCGACCGATGTTGTTCCGGCGATGATATGGCCGATGTTGTTCCAGGATGATACCTCAGCAGGGCACCTACTGAGTGTCTGATGGACCGACCTGGGCGACGACCTCATTGGTGTGGTGATGACCATAATGATTCAGATCTGATTCTTATGACACGGAAGTGCGGACACCCCTCACCGAACCCCATGATTAGTGTAGCTGCATGTGAGGTGCGTTACTTACTATCTGTAAGACCGTATGTGCCTATGGTAGGTCTCCGAGGGAGACCCGATGATGTTTGTGGGACTGATGTCCAGATTTACCCTTGGAGGGGAACTATATTCCTTACCTTTGATGACATGACATGCCACTTGTATGATAGGTTCATTTTATTATACTATTGCATTCATATATGTGAGCTTGGAGTAAGGGATTTCCTTATGGAAACTCAGGCATTGTTGTTACATTTGTGTTTCAAGACCGCAATGTGTTTCAGGACAGCGGGTGCACACATTTTGGGACTAGGATCCTCTCTTTGGACCATTCAAGGTTGTCATGATTACTTACACTTGTCTTTCGTCATTTTTTATGTAATCATGTATTTTGACAAGAGAGGTAGAGCAAGAGAGCTGGGCGAGTCTTCACCATCCAGGCTGAGGAGGTAAAGCACTCCAACACTGGTTGGGTATTCGTATTTTGTTTGATTGCGGCGCCACACACCTTCATTTCGGAGAAGTTTTCTACGAGTTGGGTTGGACCCCTGAGCTGCTGACTAATTTGTTGGAAGTCAGTACGCCCATTTGTAAGGTGGGCACTGTGGGGACCTTTTTCCCTGACACCATAGTTGTTTCAGGAGACCACGATTTTCCAGTAGATATGGTTTTGTTACTGATGGAGGATTTTGACGTCATACTGGGGATGGAATGGCCGTCACATTACGACGTGCGAGTCTTTTTCCATGAGAAGAAGATCCTGATTCTGAGGAAGGACCTCCCAGATGTGTTGATTAGAGGGATGAAGGGCAGTGAAGGACGTCTCACTGTGTCTGCAGTTAAGGCACAGAAGCTGATACACCAAGGTTGCAGAGCGTTTGTGGCTACACTAGTAGTTCCAGATCAACAGATGAGGAGGTTGGAGGATATAGAGGTTGTATGGGAGTTCCCAGAGGTTTTCCCAACATATATTCCTGGTTTACCGCCGCACCGAGACATTGATTTTGGCTTTGAGTTAGTTGCTAACACGACTCCACAGTCGAAGGCTCCGTATTGGATGACACCTACAGAGTTGGCCGAGCTGAACAAGCAGTTGCTAAAGTTGATGGATTCTGGGTTCATCCGACTGAGTGTTTCACCTTGAGGAGTGCCTTTACTGTGTGTGAAGAAGAATGATGGGTCATTGCGGATGTGCATCGACTACCAGATGCTGAATGAGGTTACCATCAGGAACCAGTACCCTTTGCCCGGGATCGAGGATCTATTTGATCAGTTGCATTCAGCGAAGGTTTTCTCGAAGATTGATCTGCGCTCTGTATATCACCAGTTGACGATCATAGAGGCTGATGTCCAGAAGACAACTTTCAGGACATGGTACGAGTATTAGGAGTTTTTGGCGATGTCGTTTGGACTAACGAATGCACCTGCGTCATTCATATACCTGATGAATCAGACATTCCAGTAGTAGCTCGACAGGTTTGTTATTGTCTTTGTGGATGAAATTTTGGTGTACTCAATAGACAGAGAGCAGCATTAGGAGCACCTGAGGATTGTGCTTTGCATGTTGAGGGATTAGCAGCTCTATGCTAACTACACAAAGTGCAAGTTTCAGTTGGATCGGGAGGCTTTTTTGGGGCAAATTGTGTCAGGGGACGGGATATCTGTGGATCCGGCAAAGGTTGAGGTTGTGACTATAGGATTTCGTGTCCCTATGTATGTATATATTTTTAAAAACTTAATACAAACATACAAGATCGATTTCATATTTTCATTGCTTTTACGTACATGTATTTGTTTATTCTAATATCATGCATTCCTCTACATATTAAAATAAATAAAGGATAGAGGATCATACCCAAAGGTTCTCCTAAAACATTTCAGAAGATCTGGAGTTCTGTTGCTTGTCAAATCGCCCGACGATTCGCCTCCAAGTGTTCACCAAACTCTAAAGAAGATTAGAGAGAAAGGAGCTAGCCAATCAATATCTAACTAAGCTTAGAATCTAGCTAATAACCCCTCTTTACGCTCTTGAGATTTCTATCTCCAAAACATAAAACTATTAAGAGATTTTCGTGGTGATTAAGGGAGAGATTAATGAGAGAGAGAGCATTTATGCATTAACATAAACAAGTAGGATGAGGGGTCCTTTTATAGGCTCCCAAAACATCCTTATCAAGAACTATTCTTTGGTCATGATCTCTTGCTTATTCTCTCCGAAAATTAATCTCAAATTGCAACATAAGCAACCTAAAAAATGTTTGATCAAATCTGGAATTAATCAAACCTATGATCTAATTATTCTATTAATAATTCAAGCAAAATTCGTGTTGTTCGGTTGACCGAGAATTCTTCTCGGGGAACCGAACCATTCGGTTTTAACACATGTTCAGTGGACCGTGAGCTAGACGGTCGACCGAATATGCATGAGAAAAATTCTCTGGAAAATTTTGGACGATCTGCGTCTTGCTCCGGTCGACCATTGTCCCACCAAAATTTCTCCTAGCGAAATTTCATCGGACAACCGTGTCACCTTCGGTCTACCAAAAATATCCCAAGATATCTCCTGGATATTTTCTCTCGGTTGACCGTTCACGCTTGGATGACCGAACCCAATTGTCCATGCACTCCAGACAATTTTGGTCAACCAATTGTGTTTTACCCGTTCCCTGTTCCGTTGACCGTTCCGAAGACACCTTGGTGAAACGTGTTTGACCCCGATTTTGCCGTTGTCAAATTTTGGATTTATTTCCAACAAAATTTGATCTTTTGGGGGTTTTAGAAAATTCATATCTTATGTAATATATTATCCTATGTAATATTAAATTATTACACCCCATAATATATACACCTCATATGAATTTATTATGATTCTAATTATGTCAATTCTCATGACATATTGATTTTATTCATTCACCACGTGTGTCCTTTTTTCACATGAAACCCGACACATTATATGAACTCAAAATCAAGTTTCTTGTTTCCCAATTTTGTGGTGTGACCTATAGGAAGATCTAAGTCAAATTGGCAGCGATATTAAACATTTAATATCCTAAACTATAAGCAGTATCTAGCTACACATTATAGTTACCCAATTCGCATAGATGTCTTTGTTCCACTTGAACTAAAACACGATCCATTTTGTGATGTAAGTGTACCACTTGTGTCTGTCCCTTGCCTCATGATATTAATAATATATACAAAGTCGAAATGTGACACCTTTGTATTATATTCATTTCTTGATATCTTTAAGCTAATTATAACTATGTAACTTAACTCAAGTTACATTGTGCACATCATAATTTTACTTTATGAAGGGCCCACTAATATCATCACTCAATTAAGAGGGGCAATGATAATCGTTTAACTAGCTATCTTTTCCAGCACAAGTCATGTTCAAACTATTATTGCCTTGACCACTATACTCATTGATAGCTTTTGAAAATAATCAAATTAAGCACTTCTTAGTGAAAAGATATAAGTCTCATATCTTAGGATCCAAGACACAGTAAAACATTAATGACATGAAACACAATTCCATAATGTTTTACTTGTTAGGTCTATTCAATATATAAAACTAATATTTTCCTCTTGTATATACTCATGTCGTCAATTATTTGTAGAGCTACAACAATCGATGACCAACACGACAATCTTATCTCGGTGATTAATGTTCCATGTTAATTACCCTGATTGTGAATAACTTTTGATTTATGTAAACCATTATCTTTAGAGGTCTACGGTTAAGGACCAAGCGCCTCTTCCTTAACACTTCTAAAAGACGAATACTATAATCAAGGAATAAAATGTTTGCACATCCAATTCATAACAATTGACATATAAAGTAAAACTTTTAGAACACATTCCTTTTAGTGACATAGTGGAGAGCTTTGACTAGCGTGACGGAGATCTGGAGTTTTGTGGGCCTCACCGGTTACTATCGTTATTTCATTCAGGACTTCTCCATACTTGCTTCACCAGTGACGGCGTTGATCTAGAAAGGTGTCAAGTTTGTTTGGTCCCAAAAGTGCAAGGAAAACTTCCAGGAGTTGAAGAGACGGCTAATGACTGCACCGATTCTGACACTTCTGAGTGGCAGCGGAGGCTATGTAATCTATAGTAACACATCAGGTGTTGGCCTGGGCTGTGTATTGATGCAGCACGGGAAGGTCGTGGCATATGCTTCGAGGCAGCTGAAAGTGCATGAGAAGAACTACCACACACATGATTTGGAGTTAGCAGCTATGGTTCATGCATTGAAGACCTAGCGGCATTATCTTTATGGCGTGCAGTTCGAGGTCTTCACTGATCACCAGAGTCTGAAGTATTTGTTTTCGTAGAAGGAGCTGAATTTGAGGCCGCGCAGATGGCTTGAGTTCATCACGGATTATGATTTCACCAACTCCTATCATTTTAGGAAAGAGAATTCAGTTGCAGATCCCCTGAGTAGGAATGTGGAGGTGTCGGTTGCTAGCTTGTGCATTCAAGAGTGGGGGCTACTTTAGGCTTTGTCAGAATAGAAGTCGTTCACAGACGACTCTGAGGGCGCAGTGATCACTGGACTACGGGTGGAGCCACAGACCATCTCAGGAGTTGTACAGGCTTAGCATGATGATGAGGAGTTAGCGAGCCTGTTGCAGTTAGCTACTAAGGATGGATCAGACTTCAGTATGAGAGTTGATGGGGGTCTGAGGTTCAAGAGTCAGATCTGGGTTCTGAAGGTAGATAAGCTGAGAGAGGACATCATGGAGGAGGCACACCGAGCTAGATATTCCATTCACCGAGGGAGCACGAAGATGTATGAGGACCTACAACGGAATTTCTGCTGGAAAGGCATGAAATAGGATATTGCAGAGCTTGTGGACCGGTGCTTAGTCTGTCAATAGGTGAAGATTGAGCACCAACGACCAGCAGGACCGATGCAGTTTATTAAGCTGCTTGAGTGGAAGTGGGAACACGTGACGATGGATTTCGTCACAGGGCTGCCGAAGACAAGGAGATTCCACGACGTGATTTGGGTGATAGTCGATCGACTAACCAAATCGGCACACTTCTTGGCCATCAGGACCACGTTACCTCTGAGGTCTACCTAAGTTGTACATTGAGGAGATAGTCTGACTGCACGATGTACCAGTGAGCATCATCTTTGATCGAGATCCCATATTTTGGGGGAGTCTGCTGTAGGCTTTGGGCACACGACTGAAGTTTAGTACAACGTTTCACCCACAGACAAATTGTCAGTCAGAGAGGACTATACAGACATTGGAGGATATGCTGAGAGCATGCACACTGGATTGGGTAGGACACTAGGATGAGCAATTCCACTGATTGAGTTCGCCTACAACAAAAGCTATCATGCGAGTATTAGTATGACACTGTACGAGGCATTGTATGAGAGACCTTGCAGATTGCAGGTATGCTGGAGTAAGGTAGGCGAGAGGCAGCTGGTGGGGCCAGAGCTCGTGCACATGTATGCAAAGAAGGTCAACCTGATCAGGAGGAGATTGGGTAGAAAACAGAGCAGACAGAAGAGTTATGCTGACAGAGTCAGACAGGGGTTGAGCTTTGAGGTTGGCGACTACGTGTTTATGAAGATCTCTCCTGTCAGAGGAGTGATGCGGTTTGGGAAGAAGGGGAATCTCAGTTCGAGGTATATCCGCTAGTTTGAGATCCTAGACTAAGTTGGTGAGGTTGCCTACCGGATTGCTCCGCCTCCACAGTTTTAAGGTCTCTACAATGTCTTCCATGTTTCGATGATGAAGAAGTACATTGCAGATCTAGCTCATGTGATCGAGATAGTAGTGCCACAGATCCAGCAAGACTTGTCTCTTGAGGAGAGACCAGTGGAGATAGTCGATAGTATAGAGCACCAGCTCAGGAGGAGGAGCATTCTAATTGCAGCAGCACAGAGAGCGTGAGGCCACCTAGGAGATCGAGGAGGAAGTTTCTGAAGCATTACCCGGAGCTTTTGGTGAGTCGCTTGTTTGAATTTCAGGACGAAATTCTTTTAAGTTGGGTGGATTGTTAAATCCCTAACCCTTATTAGCGTGCTAATGGTGGTTAGTTGTAGAGATGGCATGGTGATGCGATGGAGGCATGGGTATAGGGGATGGGTGGAGTGTTGGTGATTTGATGGGAGACGGATGGGTTGGCCCGTTTTAAGAGAAAAACCAACGTTTCTCTTCCTTCTTCTTCAACTCTTTTATTCATCTCCACTTCCATCCACTCACCACCTTTTTTCCCTCTTCAGAGGTGTGGATCCGAGTTTTCTTGCGGAGGTCGAGCAGGAAGTTGAGAAGGAAGCTTAGCAGAGGCCCGACTTTAACAAACACCAGTCGAACGATGTCTTGTGGCAGTCGACTGGTTGTGCTCATTTTGGTGGGTCGGAGGAATGCCTATTTTTCTTTGGTCGACCGAGACCCCTTAGTCGGTCGACCGTGCCTTTCTGGACAGGTCTAGAGAGAGCGTGGACCATCTAAACGGTGGACTGCTCTTGACTTTGTCCGACCGATACTTATGTGGACTAGATGATTATTCGACTGATTGATAGCTAGTTCGACCGATTGATGACTAGAAACTTCTAGGTTACACTTGGTAGTTTTTGGTCGACTGGGACCCCTGAGTTGGTCGACCGGTTGACTTGTATGATTTTGACTTTGTCCGGATTTTGACCGCATTTCGGTCAACCAGTTACATGTTTGTTCAACTGTTTGGGCTTATCTTAGGAGCAGAGAGTTCGATCGTTGCAGGCGTTTGTTCGACCAATCCTATTGGGAACGATCTGAAGGGAATGTGTTCTAAAAATTTACTTTTATATGTCAATTATTATGAATTGAATGTGCAAGCATTTTGTTCCTTGATTATTGTATTCGTCTTTTGGAAGTGTGAACGAAGAGGATCTTGGTCCTTAACCATAGAGCTCTATAACATAATGGTTTACATAAATCAAAAGTTATTCACAATCATGGTAATTGACATGGAAAATTAATTATTGAGATAAGATTATCGTGCTGGTTAAAGAGTATTTGTAGCTCTACAAATATTTAACAAAACGAGTATATAAAAGAGGAAAATGATTACTTTTATATATTGAATAGACCTAGCAAGTGAGACATTATGGAATTATGTTATGTGTCATTAATGTTTTGACTGCGTCTTTAATCTTAAGATATGAGACTTATGTCGTTTCACATAGAAAGAGTTTAATTTGATTATTGTCAGAAGTTGTCAATAAGTATAGTGATAAAGACAATAGTTAGTTAAACATGACTTATGCTGGAAAACATAGTTCGTCAAAAGATTATCATTGTCCGTCTTTACTTGAGTGATGATATTAGTGGGCCCCTTGATAAAGTGAAATTATAATGTGCACAATGTGACTTGCGTAAACTTACATATTTATAATTAGCTTAAGTGATCAAGAAATGAATATCTAATACAAAGGTGACGCAATTCTACATTGTATAATATTCTTAATATCATGAGGCAATGGATAGACAGAAGTGATGTTCTTATATCACTAAGTGGATCATGTTCAGTTCGAGTGAGCAAAATATCTTTGTTATTGGGTAACTATAATGTGCAGCTAGATACCGCTTATAGTTTGTGATATAATGTGTTTTATATCATTGTCAACATAACTTAGATCCTCTTATAGGTCACACCACAAAAATCGGAAATAAGAAATACGATTTTCTATTTTCTATGATGTATTAAGCTTCATGTGTTATGAAATAATATACATATGGTAAAATAATAAAATCAATATGTCGTAAAAAAGACATGGTTAGAATAATTAAAAATTTCGTATGAGATGTATATATTATATGGGGTATAATCTTTTGACATTATATATGATAATATATTACATAATATAATGTGAACTACAACAATATAATATATGAATTTTCTAAAACCCAAAGTCCAAATTTTGTTGGATATTAATCCAAAATTTTGTGGAGTCAAAAATAATGAAAAATGGTCCAACCGTTTGACCACATTTTTGCATATCTCAATAAGAGAATTTTTACTATTAATGGCTGGATTTAATCCACATTGGTCAAAGGTAGTTATGGGATGATGTTGTGGCAAAATAAATATAAGTTGTTTGCACATGATGTGGTTTAGTAAGATGTAAACAAGAGATCATGTGTAAATGGTTTGAACATGATATGGTTTAGTGGAGAGATTAACAAGGGATATTGTGTAAGTGGTTTGCACATGATGTGTGTTAGAGGAAATCCTATAAATAGGTCCCTCCTCCCTTCTTGGTTAATGCTAATGCAAAATTCTTCTCTATCCAATTTTTCCGTTATTCAATCCAAAATTTTCTTAGTTTTAATTGTGTGCTAGAGATTAATTCCTTTGGAGAATAGAATGGGTTATTATCTAGATTCTAACCTTGATTTCGAGATAGATTGGCTAGCTCATTTCTCTGTAATCTTGTTTAGAGTTTGGTGAACACTTGGAGGTGAATCGACAAACGACTCAATAGGCAACGTACCTCCGGATCTTGATAAAGGTTTTAGTGAACATTTGGGTATGATCTCCTTCTATTTATTTTAATATAAATGTAGATTACATGATATTCGAATAAATATAAAATAATGTACATGAAATCGTCGAAAATATGGAAATCGATCTTGTATGCATGTATCGATTTTTTAAAATATATACATACATAGGGGCACGAAATCCTACACAATCGATCGGGTTGCCTCTTCCGGTCGACCAAATGTGCTCATAACTGAATCCCTTGTCGTAGTATTGTGGCAAATTTGTTCACAGAAGCCTGTGTCCTCGCCTAGAGCGTGAGCCAGGAGGTCACGGTGGGTGCGTTGATCGTGCCTACACAGGGATCGCCTAGTGGAAGAGTGTGAGTACTTATGGATCATACAACTTCTTATTTTAGACTATGGCGTAATGTAAGCTTTTATGGACTCCCTGTAGAGTATTAGACCTGATGGATCACATATCCCCATGTATGATGATGCATAGCTCACGGAGCATAATGACCTGGCAGACTTCGGTCCGGAACCGTCCGATGTTGTGCCGGACGTATTGATTGGCTCGACGGATGTTATTCCGGAGAGTATGCCGTCGATGTTGTTCCGACGATGAAATGGCCAATGTTGTTCCAACGATGATATGGTCGATGTTGTTCCGACATGATACCTTAGTTGGGCACCTACTGAGTGATTGATGGACCGACCTGGGCGACGGCCCCATTGGTGTGGTGATGACCATGATGATTCAAATCTGATTCTAATGACGCGGAAGTGCAGACGCCCCTCACTGAACCCCATGATTAGTGTGACCGCGTGTGAAGTGCGTTGCGTACTGTCCGTAAGACCATACGTGCCTACGGTAGGTCGTCGAGGGAGACCAAATGATGTTTGTAGGACTGATGTCCAGATTTACCCTTCGTGGGGAACTATTTTCCTTACCGTTGATGACATGACATGCCACTAGTATGATAGATTCATTTTATTGTATTGTTGCATTCATATAGGTGAGTTTGACATACGAGATTTCTTTATGGAAACTCAGCCATTGTTGTTATATTTGTGTTTCAAGACCCTAGTAGGTTCTGGGGGGGGGGGGGGGTGACAGCAATCGCACACATTTTTGGGCTAGGATCCTCTCTTCGGACCATTCGAGGTTGTCATGATTAGTTGCACTTGTCTTTTGTCATAGTTGATGTGGTGTAATCATGTATTTTGACAAACTCGGATGTATTTTGGTGAACCGACTGATTATTTATATAAGTAACATTCCCGCCTTGATGATCTTCCATTGTGATTTGTTATTTTAAAATTTTAAAATTTTCTGTAGTTTCGGGATGTTACACCACATCATGGTTTTAGAACTAGGTGTTGGAAGCTGGAACAAATAAGGAAGCACCATAAGAGATATAGATATACATGATAAACAAATAGTTCTCAAATTATTGAATTAGATATGGTCGTATGGCCCATACAATTTGGCCATGGTATAGGTAGGGGAGTGTTAGCACTTAAGGCCCAATCGTCTAATAATTACCACAAAACATAGGTAAAAATGGCATCTTTTGACTTTCTGAACAAATTTGCTCATAAAAAAAATGGTATAGCCATTACAGATCAAAATACTAAGGGTTTTTTTCAAAATAGCATATTTTTAAAAAAAATTGTCAAAACAAACCTCCTTCAAAAGTATTTTTCAGACTAGACCTGCAGCCACCATGTACTGACACGTGACGATGGTGCGTTATTTTTAGTGAATACAGAACTCGGCATCACCAGTGTCGAGTTCTACTTGAGAGAAGTCGGCACTGGTGATGTCGAGTTCATTTTGGTTTTTATGAACACTTGCCATATTTTCCAAGTTGAACTCAGGATCATCAGGGTCGAGTTCTACCAAAGGGAACTCGGCAGTACCAGTGCCTAGTGCATTTTGGTTTTTATTCTCCCAGCTCAGAGATCGTGCATGAGACGGTTGGTGGGCCAGGAGAACAATGTTTTAAATAGAACTCGACATCCTTGATGCCGAGTTCTAAAGGCAGAACTCAACATCTAAAATGCCGAGTTTCGTCCGGCTATGAAAAATAGCAGGACGCCCCCCCCCCCCTCTCCCTCACACCGAGTTCTCACGATTTGGAGGTTAGGGTTTCGATTTTTTTTTCTTTTTCCACCATTTTCTTGCCATTTTTATGTATTAGGATTATATACGTTGTTGTTTTAGATATGATTGTAGTGATTTTGTGGGTTTAGGAACCCGTTTTGGTGCAAACCCGATTTCGATTTTGGGTTTTTGGGCCAAACTATTTATTTCTTGTTCTTAGTTGATTATTGATTTCATTTTTGTTGATTCTAGGTCTACGGTAGTAATCGTAAAAATAGTTGAATTTAAGTTTGATTATTGCGATTGCAATTAGATTTGTTGTTATTTTGGTTTGAATGTTTGTTAGTTTAAATGAATGTAAACTTAAAAATGATTTGTTTGCGTTTGAATGTATGTGACTTTGAATGTATGTGAGAATTTAAGTATGATATTTGTAATCTTAAAAATAGAGTAATGAATGTATGTGGGTTTTATTTTTATTTTTTTTCAAGTTGAGAGCTATGTCCGTTAAATATGTGGTGATTTGCATGTTTTTGAATGTATGTCGTTTGAAGTTGTGAATTACGTCATTATTTAGATGTTTGGAATTTGAGAATGTTATTTATCGTATTGTCAGTTAGTTCTACAGTGAAGGTTTAGAATTTACGAATTTGAAAATATATGGGTGGTTTTGTCAAATTTTAAAATAAATTCTAACATTATTTGTAATGTTGTTTATTGTAGTTGATTTTGCTACTACACTCATTGCTCGATGTTTACAGTCGTTTGCTACTACACTCGATTGAGGTAATTTCTAAAACGATTTGAGTACTATGAATTATTTTATTAATTCGTAATAGAATAACATCCATCTCAGTTGAACACATTTTCAAATTTAATTAATATATGTTTGGAATGGATAAAGATGATGAAGGATCCTTGTTGGTCATGTATAATGGGAAATTAGAATGTAACGGAGATTTGACAGAGTATACAGGATCTGACCGTAAATTGGTAGTTCTTCCATTGAAAATAAAATATGGGGATTTAATGGATGTCATAAGATCTGAATGTTGTTATCCAGACGGTATGTTTGATGTCAAGTTGACGGCGAAATTGCCATTAAACAATGATTGGACATACTCTCCATTAACCAATGATAGGTCGGTTTATGGAATGATGCGTTTATTTAAATGGATGTCTGTGGTTGGAGTGTATGTGGAAGTTGAACCTAAAGTGCCCGACCCTACGCTAACAACCAACACTCATTCGCCGGATTATGGTACAGTAAGGTTGACCGAATTGGACTGCGAAATAGATTTGAATATAAGTCCTTATCATGGTCTGTCACAATTCCGGCATACCAGCAAATTCCATTTTTCCAATCGCAGAACTTACAAATAGGCACTGAATGGACAGAAAATGCATGTGACATTCATTCCAGCAGTGCAAATCCTTATCATATGTCACAATTTGAACACATGCATACAGTCCCACATCGGGGGATTGTCCCGGTTTGCCTTTTTCCATGGCTATAAATAGAACTCTTCACCTTCCATTGTAATCACTCCATATTTTAAGTGACTATTCTTCCTACTACAAGTGAGGCCTTGAAGCACACACTAAAGTAGGAGGATGCTACTTTTAATGTGAGTCATTTTATCAATAAAGTTTTGTGTTTCTTTCATTGTTTGTTTATGCTTCTTTTATTGTTTGTGCATGTTTTAGTTTAATCGTCTTTTATTTCTAGCTTAGTTTTAATATGCTTTCTTTGCTTAGTTTAATAATTAGTGTAATGTTTAGTGAGTAGTTCCATCCCCTTTGGGGGGTGGAGTAGATGTACATACATGCATTAGAGAATGGGATGAATACTTTATTTTTGATGTGTTGATTAAACATGAATGTATGCTTGCTTGTTTAGGATAGAATTTACAACTTCATGAGTTTTGCCAAAATGATTAGACACCTCTCATGCTTGTTTAGGTTCTGAAATAAACACCTTGCATATGTAAATGTTAATCAACTAAGTTGGTGAATAGATTGATAGGTTTTGCCATAACATTTAGACACTTCCTATGCTTGATAAACACCACCTTCATGTGCTTAAAGAATGTATTCTACACCCACCTCTTTGCATGTGTGCACTCACTCCACCTCTTAGGGGTTTTCCATTTCTGTATTCCAGCATTCCTCCTTTGTTCTTAGCTTAGTTGTTAGTTCATTGATTGTTTCTTTCGTTCGCATTTCATACTTCTTAGAGTAGTTTAGTGTAGAGTAGCGTAACAAACTCTCTTCTCCCCCTATTTTTGCCACTTGATTTCGTATAAACAAGAGGCTGCTCACCTCCCTGAGGACGACCCGTACATGCCACCGCTTCATCGCGGTCGTGCACTTGCGGTTTAAAATAAAACGTTCAACACCAGTGACCACAAAGAATGAGTTATTACTTGCACTTGTGGATACATAATTGCAATGCACGTCCCCTGTTCACATGTACTAGCAGTTTGCCATGGCAGACATGCAAATGTCAGCACTTCACATTCGGTCTCCTCGTATTTTGAGGTTCAAATGTACAGACAAGCGTACAAACCAATATTTATCCCAATTCCTGATGTGAGGTATTGGTCAGATCGTGGCAACATGACAATGAAGTCTCCCCAAACCAAAAGACCTCCTAGTCGGCCAAAATCAACGTGAATCGGAAACGAGATGGACGAGCACTCTAGAAGAAGGGTACGGTGTGAGATATACATTGGTTTGGGGCATAATAGAAAATGATGCAAGGAACCTATATAGTAAAATTGTTTAAAAAATGTCTATGTTACTATTATGTAGGATTTCAGATAAACGTAAGACTTGAATGGTTGATTAAATGTAATAGCATCAATGGTTGATTAAATGTAATACTTGAATGGTTGATTAAATGTAAGAGTTGAATTGTTGTGGTGTAAGACTTGAATTAATGTATAGTATTTCATTATGCGTCAGATTTGTTATTGTTCCAATTCCTCTCCTATTTACTTTGCAACACTTGATTTGCAACACTTAAATTTAGTTTCTAATATTTGATTTGCAACACTTGATTTGTTTTCTAATATTTGATTTGCAACACTTGATTTGTTTTCTAATATTTGATTTGCAACACTTGATTTGTTTTCTAATATTTGATTTGCACCATTTGATTTGCAATACTTCAATGTTTTCTAATATTTACAATGTTACGTATAGATGGAGTTCGGTGGTTCCAGTGTTGATTCAGTTAGAGGTAGCTACGCTTTGCAGGGTCTGGTGGACAGATTAGTGTTGGTTTTGCAGGCCGACCACAAGTCTGACTTGTTCAATGATTTGGTAAGCATTTTACTACTTTCAAACAATGTTTGTACGTACGTATTAATGTTCAAAAATTTATGTTATTTTATGCAGAAAGATGTCGAGGGAGTAAAATGCGTTGAGTATGGATCCAAACTCAACGCTTGGCAGATAACTATGAGAGGATGTGGTTTCTGCTAGAACTGGCAGGCTTCGACACTGTCACTCGGTTAGGCCAAGTACAGTTAGATCATACCTTGTTGGGGGCGATGGTGGAGCATTGGAGACCAGAGACTCATTCCTTTCACCTGCGACATGGTCATATCACTTGCACCTTGCGTGACATTTCATTGCTTATGGGATTGCCGGTAGACGGTTTGCCAGTATGCGAGTCCCAGGATTACAATTGGTCAGATGTCTGCATGGATTTATTGGGTCAGTGTCTGGATTGTTTCAGCGGTAAGGGTTCGTTAACTCTGCGTTGGGTGCAAAAACAGTTTTAGGAGGTCCCTTTCGATGTCGATGAGGTTATGATTACTAGACACACTAGAGCTTTTTTCTGTTCCAGCGGGGATACAGTATTTTGGCTGATAAGAGCGGCACAATGGTTCACTTGATGTACCTTCTTTTGCACAGAGATTTGGCTGTCGCATCAGAGTATAGTTGGGGTAGTGCGGGTCTGGCCCACTTATATAACAGTTTGGACAAAGCTGCATTGATCCCGACCAAACATCGGTGTGGATTTCTTACGTTTCAGCAGTTTTGGTGCTGGCAATATTTCCACATTGGGAGACCTTTGAAGAGCAGACCGTTACTGTACCCGGAGGACGATATAGCAGCATTAGGTTCCCGTTAGAGACGCCCAAGAACATTCAAGGGTAGTGGTAAGACGATGACACTTGATTTTTATCAAAATGAGCTCGACGTGCCAGAGGTCCACCAGGTCACATGGGATCCGTATGAGCATATGGATCTTAGTCAGTTACCACCACTATGTACAAAAGGTTCTAAGATTTGGACGAGTCGTACATGGCTTATACATTTTGGAGAGGAGGTTATGCATTGTCCAGACCGAGCTATAATGTAGTTTGGTCTACAACAACACATTCCAGAGTCGATGGAGAGACATGAAGTGAAATCAGCATAGGGGAGAGTAAGCGTTAATTGGTTGGTTGAAAATCACATATTCATCCAGCATTGGTCTCATAGAAGAGATCATCTACATTTTGAGCGACCACTCTTAGGTGCCACTCCTGAAGAGAGCACACAATTATATATGTAATGGTACTGGAACATCACGGTATGTTGGATTATTCACCACACCGAGCGGGTAGAGAGCGGGAGATGGTAAGATCTAAACATTTAATTAAACAATTACAATGTTTTTAAATTGTGTTTAGTATTTGTTAAATGAATTAATTGTCTATAGGTGCACGGAGTTTATGAGTTCCACGAACAACCCCATGAAATTCATGAGATGATCAGAGATCACAAGAGAGGCTCTTCGATGGTTAGAAAATTGAAGGAAAAAAATGAAGGCTTGGCTCATGTGTTTTGGTGCTGAAGAACTCACATTACATTTGAGTCAGGATAGCGTTGTTGAAGAAGAATATCCACACACACAAGAAGATGGTGGCGGTCTGATTTAGGATACAGAATAGGTAAAGCATGCACACGAGGAGGGGGACGCGGCCAGGGAAAAGGCCGTGCTCAAGCACGTCCTAGAAAGAAGAAGAGATTATAAGTTCACTTAGGATAGATATTTGGTTGTATTAAACTTATTTGTTTGTTATTACACTAGTTTTGGTTTTATTTATGTTAAAATGTTAAACTTGTTATTGTGGATGTTATTTTGATTTTATTGTAGTTGTTTGTGTTTTGTGGTTGAAATGATTGTGTTTTCTACAATATTTGTTGTTGAAAATGATTGTGTTTGTTGAATTTTAGGAACTGGGAAATGGTGATGTTTGTTGTATTTTTCTACTTGGAAACGGCTGTGTTTGTTGTTGAATTTTTTGTAATAGGAAAGATCGTCTTTGTTGTCAAAAAAAATTTAAATAGTAAATGAAATTGTCGAGTTCTTAAATTAAATGAATT
The DNA here is from genome assembly GCA_963682175.1 of Triglochin maritima. Classification (NCBI taxonomy): domain Eukaryota; kingdom Viridiplantae; phylum Streptophyta; class Magnoliopsida; order Alismatales; family Juncaginaceae; genus Triglochin; species Triglochin maritima. Next base: position 23,985,296 of record OY821774.1, on the reverse strand, counting down.
TCCCGATTTCTCTTCAATAGAACTCTCGGCACTAGTGCCGCCTAGTTCTCTTGATATGAACTCGGTAGCGCCAGTGTCATGTTCTACTTGAGAGAACACAACATCACTAGTGTCGAGTTCTATTGAAGAGAAATCTGCACGTTTCGGTTACATAAAAAACAACACATTGGGACTTACCTTTCGGTTTGTCTCAGAAGGGGTGTTAGCAAGTTTTTATCCTACTTTACCGGTTTCTTTTAGAAGATCTAAAACATACTTTCGTTGAGATAAAAATAGACCTTTCCTTGAATATGTGAATTCTACGCCCAAAAAAATATTTCATGAATCCTACATCCTTGATGTCAAATTTTGATTTTAAATATGATTTTACAAGGTTGATTTCATTGATATTATTTCTTGTGATTATGATGTCATCTACATAAACAAGAATGATTGTGGTGATGTTATGGTGTTTGGTAAACATAGATGCATTAGCGGAACATTTAGTAAAGCCAAATTGAAGAAGAGAGAGACTAAGTTTCGCATACCATGTTCTGGGAGATTGTTTCAATTCGTAAATAGATTTATGGAGTTTGCAAACCTGATTATGGGCGGAGTTGTACCCTGGAGGGGGAGTCATATAGACTTCTTCAAGGGTCCCTCGAAGAAAAGCATTCCCGACATCCATCTGATAAAGATTCCATCCATAGTTGACAACTACAAATAGGAGCACTCTGACCATGTTCATTTTAGCTACAGAGGCGAAGGTTTCAAGGTAATCAAGACCATAGGTTTGAGTGTACCCCTTAGAGACTAATCAAGCTTTGTATCGATCGATAGAGCCATCACTATTATATTAAATCTTATATACCCATTTTCATCCGAGAGGTTTTACTCCAGGTTTAGAGGGGACAAGAGTCCACGTTTGGTTTTTTTCTAAGGCATCTCTACCTCCTCTTTCATAGCTTGTACCCAATGAGGGTGATTAAGGGCTTCGAGGTAGGAGGTAGGTTAAGTAACTTGATCGATTACATTCAAGAAATTTTGATGAGATGAAGATATAGCATTGTAAGAAATATAATTTTGGATGGGGTATGTGACGTTGTAAGTCACAAAATCTTGGAGGCGGGATGGAGTACGAGTAGGTCTTGTGGACCTTCTTGCTGTAATCCCTCCTTGTGGTTCCACCTGTTTTCCATTTTGCTCTCCTGTAGTACCTACACATTTATCTCCCTATCTTGGGGAATGGGAGTTTCCTCAAGAGGAGAGATATCAAACATATCAAAGTTGGGGAGAGGAGATGTCTCACTTGTAGGGTTAGTTTTTGTAGATTCAAAATAGGATTCATGTTCGAAGAAGGAAACATCTCGTGAAATATAAAGTTTACATTCAGACAGATGATAACATTTGTACCCTTTCTTTTGAAAAGAAAACCCAAGGAAAACAGTTTTCACAGAACGAAAATCAAGTTTATTAGGACGATTTTTGTGAACATAGCAGTTGCAACCAAAAATCTTAAGATGATCGATATTCATTCGCCTACTATTCATAATTTCTAAAGGTTGTTTATTTTGGATTGTGGGACGAGGCGGACGATTAATTAGGCAAACAACGTTTAAGATAGCTTCATACAAAAAACTTTAGGTACATGAGTTTGAAATAGAAATGCTCTAGTGACATTCAAAAGTTGCCTATTTTTCCTTTCAGATATCCCATTTCAATCAGGAGTGTTAACACACGTAGTTTGATGAAAAATTCCTTTTTTCTTTTCGAAAATTTTGAAAAACAATACTAGTGTATTCAGTACCATTATCAGATGTAAGAGTTTTTATTTTTGTATCATATAGATTTTCTACCAAGGAAACGTACTCACGAAAAATAGAGAAAACATCAGATTTTGATTTAAGTTTGATTAGCAATAAAGTACTCACTGTGAGAGAAGTCATCAATAAAGCTAATAAAATACTTAAAACCATTATAAGACTCAACTGGGGCTGGACCCCTGATGTCAGAGTGTATCATCTCCAGTGACTTTCTTGTCTTAGTAGTAGATGCATGAAAAGTTAACCTGGTTTGTTTGGCAAGACGACACGTCTCACAACATATTTCAGTATTTAAATTTAAAGCAGGAAGTAATTGTTTTAAAACTGAAAGAGACGGATGTACCATGCGTTTGTGCCGCAAGTTAGGAGTAAATTGTGACACTTTATTAGCAAACATAAGGTTATTTGAATACGCACATACAAGCCATTTATAAGAAATCCTCTAGCATTCATCTTCCGTGATGTTAGGTCCTGAAATAACACATCAAATGGTGACAAAATAACATTACAATTTAAGTTTTTCGTTAACCTTGCTATAGATAGTAGACTAGATGCAAATTCTGGGATATATAAGACATTTTCATAAGTGCTTTTGAGTAATGTTGATTGTCTTGTGCCACTAATTTTTATTCAATTACCACTAGCAACGATCAGGAATTTGTTTAAGTCTGGGTTATATAAGGTCTTTATTTTCAGTCACATGATCAGTGGCACCCATGTCTATAATCCAACAATTAGGAGTAAAAGTTTGATTAGCAAAGTTATTAATACCTGACCCATTACCTTGTGGGCTTTGAGTTTTGTGGAGAATAATGTTGAGATACGATAGGACGAAGCCCAACTCCTTATGGACTGACTCAGGCCCATTCCCACCAGTGGCGTATGCTCCCGGTCCGCTACTAGTGGCATTCACAGTGAAATCTTATGTACCCGGTTTTGCGTCTGTCCGTACATTTATCAGCAACCGGTTGTCGGGTGTTCAAAGATCCGCGAGAGAATTGGATATATAACCCCGACTATCGGGTGCTGACCCGATCAGCGACCATTTTTGTTTTCCATCAGAGAAATTAGAGTTAGGGTTTAGAGAGAAACCTGAGTCCGGTACACCGCTTGGTCATCCTCTGCCATCGCCCTTCTTTTTACGGTGCTATCCTTGGGTGGGTGGAGGTGTGGTAAGGAAACCAACACTGGTCTCGTCTATGTCCTAGTTTTTTGTAGTTGTCACAGTGTTCATCTTTTCATTTCATGAACTGGGTCTTTGCTTTTGTGTTTTTATTATGGTTGTATGCGGCTGCGAATGCTTGATTGCCTCACCAACAATCTCTTTGAATCCTACAAAGATATGATTAAAAACACTATCAAATTCGGATTTTAAAAATAATAATCGGTTGTTCGACGTCATTGCCTCACTAACAATCTCGTTGGACCATTCAAACCGATAGTCTTTTCTTAGTACAACAAGTTTACAAATTACAAACAACTACAAATGTATTAAGCATTACAATTATAAATATCACAACAACTTCATCTATTGAAACCTCATTTGTTCATTCGTCTTCATCGATATTATAATTTATTTGCATGTTTTGCATCCTCTCTGCCACAGCCAACAAGCCCTCTAAGCAAATGTTTGTCTCGAGTGATCCATCAGACGTGTTGCGTTTCTTGTAGATAAAGATTTCTTTACCTGCGCTAAATGAAGACTCAGATGCCACAATTAACGCCGAAGGAGTTACTAAATTGCGTGGTAATGAAAAACTATTGGAAATCTATCATAGTTAGATTTCCACCAGTCAAAAATATCAAAACACATTGCTTGTGCAGAATTTAAGTACATTTCACTTTTTAAATATCTAATTAATTCGTTATGTGTTTTCTTTGGTATGAATTATAATTTTTCTTGTTTAACCAACTCCATTTAGATGTCCCGTCATCTTCCTTTTGATCCACAAATATGTGTTGAGGGGATGATGATGAACTAGCAATGTTTGAACTAATCCTTCATAAATTTTAAAATATATATTAAGGGGTATTTTAATTCCTTTAAATAATTTTCAAAACTGTCATAATTCATTTTTCAAAAATAGTTTCTAAGTAAATGTCTAAGCCGGTCATCTTCAATCTAGGATTCATAATAATAGCTAAACAAAAATTTAATGGTGGAGGTTTCCAATTTTGAATAAAGTTAGTCTCCATTACATTTCTAATTTCAACAAAATTAGCATTACTATTATATATTATAAATACTTTAGTAATCGGAAGTAATTCAGCAATAAATATGTTAGCAGTTGTGTAATATAGGTTTCAGGTTTTTTACTTGGGTACACCTTCAAAAGATGTCAATAATTGATTTACACCTATGTTTTCCATATGTGTTTCAGTACACCTTACGTGTTGTGTTTTTACATGGGTACGCCCTCCATCAATGGGACCCACTCCGTCAGACCTCCGTAACCCCCTTTAACACCCCCGTCGCACTCTACAATCCTAAAGTAACTTATTTACATCTATGTTTTCCATATTTACTCGAGTACGCCTTACGTGCTGTGTTTTTACTTGGGTACACCTTCCCCGTCAATCCTAAACTTTACCATTTGGTGAGTGTGACTTGGTTTTAATTGAGGTTAATGTATTAGGTGAATGTATTGATTGAATGTGAGTGTGGCTTTGCTTTAATTATGTGCATGTAATGATCTAGGATTGATTTGTGCTTCTATGACTATGGTGCTTAGATGTTGAATTGATTTGTGCTTAGATCTATGCATTTCTCATGCTAATGTTTAGGGTTTAAAAACATATATAGAAAATGTTTGATCATTACATGCATTTCTCAGATTGATATAGCACGTAAAAGCATATGTATTTCTCATAATGATTTGTTTAGGGTTGAAAAACATTTGCATTTCCCAGATTGATTTGTGCATTTCTCAAGCCACACTCACATTCAATCAATACATTCATTTAATACATTAATCTCAATTAAAACCAAGTCACACTCACCAAATGTTAAATTTTAGGGTTGACAGGAAAGGTGTAGCCAAGTTATAACATAGCACGTAAGGTGTACACAAGTAAATATGGAAAATACAGTTGTAAATCAGTTATTTGGGGATTGTAGAATCTGACGGGGGTGTTACAGGGGGTTACAGAAGTCCGACGGAGTGGGTCCCGTTGACGGGGATGGCGTACTCAAGTAAATACACAACACGTAAAGCGTACTCAAGTAAATATTGAAAACACAGGTGTAAAACACGGCTGTAAATCATTTATTGTCATCTTTTGCAGGCGTACCCAAAAGTAAAAAACCCAATAGGTTTCACTTAATGCCTTAGTGAAGTTGAAAAAAGGTTTCAAAAATCTAACATAATTCTACAATAATTCTACAATTTTCCCAATCAATAATAGTTAAACAATTTTAATTTTGTTTTCATTATAAAAAGCTGAAATTAAAGAATTATAATGATAACAATATTTCAACATTTCATAAGTGGAGTTCCATCTATGAGAGACATCTAATTTAAATTTCATAGGTTTCACATCAGTAATAGAACATATAAGGGTATCTTGATATCTATATGCACTACTACTACTACCTATAAAGGCTACAACATCTCTGAGATTTTGTAAATAAGATTTAATTATTTCAAGTCCATCTTGTACGACTAAGTTTAAAACATGAAAAACACATCTAATATGAAAAATAATACCATCTAAGGGTCAATTACATAAATTTTTAAGTAATTCTATTAGTCCAGAATTATTACTAGCATTGACAAAGAAATTGCACAAAGTTTTATTTTCTATTTGTAGAAGTTTGCAATACATCTTTTATATATATAATCATAATAGTGTGTGGATGAAATATTGGTTGAAAAGAAATAATTTGTTTATGTAAAACACATGAATTATCTAAACAATTAGCAGTTGCACAACAATATGGGAATTAATAAGGACTGGTCCAGACATCGCTAGTTAATGGTATGTTATAAGTTATTGATGGAAATGTAGTAATTAATTCCATTGTTCCGGTATCAAATATTTTATTTGCAACATTATTAAATGTGTGTCGGGAAAATGGTTGAAATTGCGGTTTACGGTAACTAAATGTCTTTCTATGCTGTGGAGATTCACATTGGCTATATGGTAATTCATCTCTAATTATATATTCCGAAATTACATCTCGACCTTTAATTTGATCGTATTTCCTAGTTTTTGAATTTCCACCAGTAGAATCTAAAAATGTTTTGTGTGAACTAAATGATCCAACTTTCCTATGTTTAAATTTTTCGGCATGTCTTGTTAGATGACGGGCTCCATTGCTACTAGTTGTGCACCACATATTTTACGTACGACGATAGGTTTCCCATTATTACCTTGGCCTAGGTCAAAATCTTCCCAAATGGGGCTATTTATTTTTCTAGTACCTTTGCCTTTGAAGTTAATGTTTCTAATTGATGCACTAACAGGGGGATTACTATGATGCATTTCAGGTGATGAATTAATCGTAGGTTCTGATGCTAGTGAAATTAAAATATATGCAAAACAAAAATATAATTTTTTTAAACAATGAGAAAATCAAGATATTTAACTAAAATAAACTAATTTTAATAAATAAACTAAAAACTTTAAGAAATACAAACAAAAAGATGTGTCGGCATGTCGTGAAATCTGACAAATCGGGCAACCACATTCTGACACACCAGTCTGTTGGTTGGAGATTTTGGATTGATGATCATGATTTTAATACTACAATGGAGGAAAATTTTCTTCCGTTGAGCAATTGTTGCGAAATTCTTAAGAGGTTCGAGCTCTTTCAGTTTGATCCTTCGAATTAGACGAATTTGCGTCCAATTCATGAACCTCTCCCGATATCAAGAACACTTTGTGAGCCGGGGGGGGGGGGGGGGACCACACATTAGTATTTTCGCCCCAAGTGATGTCGTGTTCCCATTCCAGGTACATTGATTCATTATGAGGTACCCTTTTATTGTCCTTTGAAAAAGGACGATGAGAGCTTCTTTTTGTATGTAGTTATAATAAAATAAAAATAAAAAATTGGTTGTCATGGCTGCTACTCCTTGAGTATTTGAGCTCCATTTGTTTAACTTGTATTCCCTTCTTAAGTATCTCACTGGCTTTGGAGAATTCAGGTTTATGTCCATCAACATAACCATTAACTTTCTTTTGCGCTTCATGCTTGGAAATTTATCAGTTCAAAACTGCAAGGGTACGATGTCGGTGAAGACGCAGCAAGTAAGGGTCGTACCATGAGGAGTTGTGTGTGTCATTGTTCGCACAAAACTCAAATGGCAGAAAAAGTACATGGAGAGGATTATGATAAGCTAACTAAAACTAAACTAGGAATGAAATAACAAGAAAACTAAAGCTCCTTGGAGTGGAGGTGTGTAGAAGTGTTTGTGAGTGGGTATTCCATGCAATTAGGCACAAGTGTAGTGTGTGTGGCATACAAGTAGAAGCTAGTTTAAAATATAAATATAGGACACCCAACACTACTTGGCAAACCATGAATGACCATGCATATTTCACATAAAGCTTAAGTTGATTTTAGATTATCAAAAATGGATTCATATATTTCAAGTCAATTCCATACAAAGATAACCATCACAAGCAACCAGATTAACTCTAGATCTAGCATGATACAAGTACCTAGTGTGTCCATTATCTCATCTAATACAAGTTCAAGCATGTTAGAAGTATAGATCTATATTACGCACATGGAAATACTACAAATAAGAAAAAACCCATCAGCACATAACAAATAGTCTATATCACCTACACCCTAAATGGGGTGGATCTACTCTCTACTCATAACAACAAGCATGGAAAGCAAGAAATCTACACTAAACATGGCAAGAATATGAAACCACTAAATCAACCAACAAAATGTAAAAATACTAGGATAGAAAGAAAGCTAAAGAAGAAAGGACTCAAATCTAACTTTAGATTAAACAAATAGTATAATTACAACCTTCATCCACCATCATTACTTTGCAGCCAAATTGGGTAAAGTAAACCTATTCTAATGGAGGAAGGTGGATGATTAGTAGCATATCATACATTGTATTCATGTTATATATCCTTTATTTTACGCAAATTTTGTGCTACTTGAGTGTTTCTTTGTGGTGTTTCAGATGTTAGGTAATAAACAAGAGAAAGGAAGAGAAAAAGACTGAAATGCAAATAAAAAGGACTCAAATGAAGCAAAGTGGACCAGTTTATCATGTACAAGGACCCATCTCCAAATCAGTAAGGACCCAGATGAAATCCAGAGGGACTTGAATGCACGAAAAATATTTTGGGAGCAAAAATCCCTCAATACCATGATTTGGAAGAGTATTTGTGCAATTAAGACCAAACGAGCTCAAACCAGTGGACCAGGAGTGCTCTCTACATACGAAATACATCACTTCAGATACAGAGCGAGTTTGGGGAGGATCAGACCAATCTAATCTCCCAATGGCGGATTTTGGTACCCATTGGTGGATCAATTTGGTCCAAATCCTCTCAAATTTCAAACGTGGCTCGGACTTGCTTAATTGGAGGCACCAAAATTTGGAGAAATTAATTTCAGCCGTTGGATTGCTCCCAGAATCACTACACCACGCTTTCTTCTATAAATAGCATGGTTTCTTCTTTCTTTCGTCTACTTCTCCACCTCCACCATTACAATAGGTAATTAGGTTTTACCCATTTGGGCTGCAAGAATAAGGAGGTGGTTGGAGCTTGTCAACTAGTGTGTTCCTTTATCTAAATGTAGATTTGGATTCCTCTGTTCTTTAGCTTTCTTTCTATCCAAGTATTTTGGTGTTTTGTTGGTTGATTTTCTACTTTACTTTTATTTCCATGTTTAGTGTAGATTTCTTGCTTTCCATAGTTGTTAACATAAGTAGAGAGTAGATCCACCCCAATTGGGGTGGAGATGATGTAGATTATGTGATGTGTTAGTGATGAGTTCTTTTTATTTGTGTCATTTCATGTGCTTGATGTAAATCTATGTATATAACTTGCTTAAACTTGTATGATATGTGATAATTGCCACACTAGGTACTTATCTCATGCTAGAACTAGAGTTTATCTTATTGCTTGTAGTGGTGAATGAGTTGTTATGTATCTGGATGCATGATAAGTAGAGAATGTATTAAGTTGTATGGTGGTTAATTAATGTCCTAATGGCCACACTAGGTACTTAGTTCATTCTTGAGAACCCAAAGTGCATCTTAACTTCATGTCTAACTATATTAGTCATGTATTCATGTAAATGTAGTTGATGTGGATTAGACTCCACACTAGTTCCTAGTTGATTTCACCTACTTTACACATTTTTGCCTCATGTAATCAAGAACCATTCACACACACACACACACACACATAACTACACACCTCCACTCCATGGGGGTTTAGTTTAATTGTCATTGATTCCTAGTTTAGTGTAGTTACTCTAGCATAATCCCTAATTCTCCTCTCCTTTCCCATTCCAGTATGGTAGTCACTTTTGATTTCTTTCTAGTCCTATATGGGTATGTATTTCATCTCACTCATGAAGCCATTCTATATGGTTCTTCAAACCCATGGACTCGAAATGTATTTCACCTTTGCCTTGGGATAAGTGTTTGGTGAATGGATCAGTTGTGTTGTTTGTGTCCACCCATAATAAATTTATTTTGCCTTCGTCGATGAAATCATGGGTGATAAAGTACTTGTGGTCCATGTACCTCACCTTGTGATGGGATTTAGTATCTTGATTTGCGAGATAGATATGCTATTATCGCAAAACAGCCCTATGGGTCCCTCACTCAAGGGAACTACTTGAAGCTCTTCAATGAACTTCTTAATTCACACTCCTTCCTTTCTCGCTTCAGAGACAACTGATTGACATCATTTCATGCTTATATTTGTATCTTATATCCATTATCTTACACCTAAGCAAAGATACGTGACGAGTTTTATGTTTGAATTTCAGAAATAAATTTGTTTGAAGAGAAGAGGAATAAAAGGACCTAAAAGCATGAAAAAGGACTGAGTTGAGAGACTCAAGGACTAAGATGCAAGATCGAAGGACCTGAATGTAAGATAGAAGGACCAATGAGAAAACAAGAATACTTCACACCATCATGGGGAGTATTTTGGTAATTCTATTCGGGTCGGAGCTCCAACAAGTGAAGTAGATGAATAAAAGACCAACAAAGCCATCCCAAAAAGCCCAGAAGAAAATCCAGCGTGATCCGAACCATATAGACCACCAATTGGCGGTCCAAAACCGCTAATTGGCGGTCTGTTTTGGCCCGAATCCGTTAAGATTTTGGTGGGTCGCGTATTATTGTATATTTAGTCCATTTCTGGTATTTGTTTAGTCCCACATCGGGGGATTGTCCCAGATTGCCTTTTTCTATGGCTATAAATAGAACTTTTCACCTTCTATTGTAATCACCCATTGCTTGGTGGCATTCTCTCTACTTGGAGTAAGCCTTGAAGCAAAACTCACGGTGGAGAAGAATGCTACCTTCAATGTGAGTCATTTTTAATAAAACAATTGTTCTTAGTTTTTTTAATCTTGTCTTTTAATGCTTCTTTAGTTTTATGTCTTTTAGTTAACTTGTTGATTAGTCTTCTTATAATTAGTTTAAACATGTCTTCTTTCCTTAGTATAAATATTAATTTAAATATGTGTGAGTAGTCCCATCCCCTTTGGAGGTGGAGTAGATGTGTGTACATGTTATGTAGATGGTATAAATGCTAGATATTATTGTTTGTGAGAGATATTAGTATGCTTGCTTGAATTAATAAGAACTTTACTTGATGATTTCTGTCATAGTTAGATACACTCCATGCTTGTTATGTTCTTAATAACATCCTTGTCATGCTCATATTAATCACCTAGGTTAGTGTTGTAAATGATAGGTCTTGACATTAGGTACTTCTTATGCATTAACAAACACTAACTAAACTTGGGCTTCTTGTACGCATTCACCACAGTTATTTCATGTAAACACACACACTCCACCCCTTAGGGGTTTTCCATTCCTGAGTTCTATCTTCCTACATTAGTTGCTTAGTTTAGTTTGTTTTGTGAATTCATGTCAGCCTTTCTAGTTTACTAGTTTAGATTAGTATAGTTTAGTGTAATCAATCTTTCTCTCCATTCTTTCCCACTCACCTACGCACAAACCAAAATGTCGACACACCTCCCCGTGGATCGACTCGTATTTGCCACCGCTTCAACGTGGCCGTGGACTTGCAGTTAATATAAAACGAATCAATAAACAACCATCACTTCTCTTAGTATTTTAGGGTCGAGTCGAGTGCTTTTATGCGAGTTTGATCTTGTGGTCGTGAGAGTAGTCGATTTGAGAGTGTTATTGCCAAGATGGATGGTTACATGGGTGATCATTGATTTCATTATTGGGACCATGACCACTCTCTCTGGTATACCCAACCCATGTATCCTGGGGTGCCCTAGACTAACACCTAGCATGGTTGAGACAATTGGGACAATCTTAATTTTGTGGCTGAGCAATCTTCCGATTGGTATAATATGAGAGAGGCACCGATTGCTAGACCATCATCTAGTTGTGTCAGATCATATGATTGTCAACAAACTGAGTCATTACAAGAAACTTTGGCCTCTTTCATGCGTATGGTAGAGGGTATGACTGGATCGGTGTTTCCAGAAGCAAGGTCAGATGACCAGAGTAGTTTAAGTAGTCAGGTGTTCGAAGAGTGTCCATATGTTCCTCTCAAACATGAATATAATGATGTTTTCCCCAAAGTACTCATTATGACCAATACTCATTCACGTCTTACCCAGGGAGGACTTATTCGTGGGGAAACCATAGAAATACTCAGTATCATACATCATGCCCACCCCAATATCCTCCTCCCAAATACCCAAAATTCTACCAACACCCGACTACTAATCATTGGTCTCATTCTAAGCACATCAACACCTGACCTAAAAATTTCCCAAATTCTGACTTGAGCCTTACCATTGACCCTAGACTTTATTTCTTACAACAAACCCTCCAAATGTTCATGGAAACCACTCAAAATTTAATGAGGTCCAACTTGAATTCCTTGTAAACTGTGGAAATGCAAGTGAGTCAGATGACACAACAATTAACTAAACATAAAGAGGGTGACTGATTGACATCATATCATGCATATATTTGTGTCTTATATCCTTTTTTGTTAGCCTAAGCAATGCTATGTAACGAGTTTTATATTTAAGTTTCAGGAATAAATAAGTTTGAGAAGGACATACTCTAAAAGGACTTAAAAGCAAGAAAATGGACTAAGTTGCAAGACTTATGGACTAAGATGCAAGAGAGAGGGACCCGAATGCAAAACCAAAGGACCAATGAGCAAATGAAGAAACTCCACACCATCATGACGAGTATTTTGGCAATTGGATTCGAGTCACAAGTTACGCAACCGATTAGGGTGCATCGGGTATGAAGAAATCAAGCCAACCACACTCCACAACACAACCCGATACAACCTTATAGGCCATAAATTGGTGGTCGAAGACCGTTCTTTGGCGGTCTGTTTTGGCCCAGATCTGATAAAACTTCTTCGGGTCATGTATTATAGTGTTTTATGTCTATTTTTAGAAGTGTATTAGTCCCATACGAGGGATTGTCCTTGATTGCCTTTTTCTTTGACTATAAATAGAACTCCTCCTCCTCCCTTGTAATATACACATGTTTGGTGGCCATGCTCTCTACTTGAAGTGAGCGTTGGAGCAAAATCTCAAGTAGGGAGAGGCTACTTGTATTGTGAATTTGACATTAATAAGTTTTTCTTTAGTTATGTTGCTTCTTCCTTTAGTTTACTTTCCTTTCATTTAGCTTCTTTAATATTTCTTTCATGCTTCCTTAGTTTAATTTCCTTTCATTTAGCTTCTTTAATATTTCTTGCTTGCTTAGTTTAAATTCTTTTCATTAATGTTAGTAGGCTTAGTTAACATGTTTTTCTATACAATAGTTAGTGTAATGATTAGTGAGTAGTTTCATCCCTATTTGGGCGGTGCAGAAGAGTGTGATGTATTAGGTGTGTGTGTTATCTTAATCCTTTGAGCCTTACATGATTTCCATAAACATCTAATGGGATTTCACTATTATCTTTGATGTGCTAATGCTCTTGAATGAAGCTTAATTCAAGATTAGATTAGGGGGCCTATTTTATGGGGAATGATGAGGTGAGGATAATGATGGACTTGATAAAGGAAACATTACATGTAGTTACATGTAATCTTGTTTCCCTCAGCGTGATTAATGTCTTGTATGTTTTAATGATTATGTAAATCTTATTTCATGTGGAGACATAGTGGGGTTTGCTCTTTATGCATGAGTTCATTTAGCTTCATTCCAATTATTGCCTTGTATGTTTTAATGATAATGTGTTATTTTATTTCATGTGGAGGCAAAGTTGGATTTAGTTTGATGGTTTTCATGTACTACTTGTTGTGACAAGCACAATTGAACACACACACGTACACATATTTTTGTATTCACATTCATTCTCTACACCCTTTGGGGTTTAGTTTTATTGATTGTTCATTCCTATTTTAGGGTAGTGTAACGAAACTCTTTCTCTCCTTTGTTTCCCACTTGCCTTCGAACTAACCAAAGTCGACACACATCCCTGTGGATCGACCCATATTTGCCACCGCTTTAACGCGGTCGTGCACTTGCGGTTATTATAACTGAATCAATCAATTTTTTGGCACCATTGTCGGGGAGGTGTTCTGTCCAGACTTTGGTTCGGGCGATTCGAGTGGTTTTCAATTTTTGTTTGTAGTTGTACTTTGTTTCAGGAGGCGTTACCTAGAGAAGTCGGGAGGGGAGCAGGAGCGAACAGACTGCCAAGCAGCAGTTCTGGACTGCCAATTGGTGGCCTGGTAAGCTCCAAATTCTCTCTAATTTTTTCTGGTTGTTTCTACATTCAGTACGTCATATGGGGGCTCAATTTGGCATTTTTTGACTTGTAATTTTCCCCCAGATTAACAATGAAGTCCCTTTAATCAACTTGGACCTTAAAACTGAAAGCAAAAGAGTAGATTGATTGTCATCTTGGTCATGCATCATTTGTAGACCTTGCACGCACTCGTCTTTATTTTCTTTAAATTCTTGTTGTTGATTACTGGTGTAAGGTACGTGCACCCATTCTCTCTTTCATGCATGGTTTAAGCATGCATTAGTTAGTAAGGTGCATCGTGACAAGAGTGAGGTGAGCATTTGTTTGGAGAGTTGATTGCTAGATTATGACTCAAAACACTACTAAGAAGGGGTTGTCCTATACAAGATAAGGTGGGGGATTTCATCACACTTTCCTTTGCCCCAAAAATCACTCTTAATCAAAGCCTTAATTCTAAAACCAAGTAGACATTGGCCCTAAGGATTTCACATGCACTAGGACAGTGATCTAGTTGAGACCGTCATGACCAGATTGGCGTCGCCTGCCTTGTCGATAGTAGCAGGTACTGGATCTCCGAATCTGGTATCACTTGCTGGGCATTGTGGTCTTTATTGTAGGGGGGTGAGGCGTGTTGAGACTAGTGATCTCGATGTTAGGTGTCGTCTAGCCTAAGGACCCATAGCCATAAATTGTTTGAGCCGTGCTTGCTAGATTAGGCCTCTACCTTCACCTACTACCCACACTAGCTCTAAGGATTCTTCCTCACTCATCTAAGTCTTCTCCTCCTCTATATTCTTCGTTATAGTCTCCTCCTCTGATTACACCTTCTGTTGTTTGTTGTTTTAGAGTCGAGTCGAGCATTTTATGCGAGGTAGGGCTTGTTCTGGTGAGAGCGCTCGACTTGAGAGAGTGCATTTTTCTAAGATGGACAGTCTAGGTGATCGACCATCTCCGCCTCGTGCTCCTTTGGAGCATAAGGCTGAGTTGGCTCGTGGGGATAGGGGAGACCGGGTTCCATACATGGATTACCTCGGTCTGCTCCCACCACCACATAGACCTCCTTCTCCTCCTCCTCTGACTCGGGAGGAAGAGGGATTCGGTCAGGATCGAGTTCTTGGTGCACCACCACCTTTAGCTCGAGAGGATAGGTCGGTGACTTTGTGGGAGCGGACCCATCTTGTTCGAGCCGCGCAGCCTTCTTGCATAGTTCGTACCCCAGCTCGCGAGAACAACTATGAACTGAAACCTCAATATGTGAGCATGCTTCCTACCTTCACTGCCAATAAGGAGGATCCATATATTTTTATACGTGAATTAGAGGAAGTATGCTCCATGTTCAAGCTTCAACAACTTGATGAGGATTCAGTCTGGTTGAGGATGATTTCTTTCGCATTGAAGGATAACGCGAAGAAATGGATGTACAGCCTCCCGGTGATCTCTATTCGGTCTTGGGATGACTTTGTGACCGTATTTCTGAAGAGATTTTTCCCTCAAAGGAAGACTCAATAGATACGGCACCAGATACATCAAATGCATCAGACTGAGACCGAATCTTTTCATGCTTTCTTTGAGAGGTTCAAGGACCTTCTCCAGCAGTGCCCTCATCATGGACTTAAGCTATGGCAGTTGTGCCAGATTGTTTATGAGGGCCTCAACTACAACACCCGCACATTGTTGGAGTGGATGTGTCAGGTTGATTTCCAAATGAAACCCATCAATGAGTCATGGGACACTTTTGAGTTAATGGCTGAACGTACCTTTGAGAGGGACACCATGAGAGAGCCATCAGCCGCCAGGTCTTCTAGTCAAGCTGGATCAAATCAAGTTGAGTCAACTATCGCGTCTGAGGCAAAATTGGCTGCTCTCACGCGTATGATTGAGAGTTTAGAGTTGGACCGAGCTCCTGTAGCTCAGGTCGCTACTCTCGGGTGTAGTAGGTGTGGACTTATGGGACACGATGACTTGGAATGCACTTACGCTCCAAGGGATACTGAGCATGCAAATGTGATGTATCAATAGAGTCCCCGTAACGACCCGTACAGTCACTCCTACAACCCCGGATGACGTAACCATCCTAACTTCTCTTAGGGGCCGAGTGGGGGTGACAGTCAGAGCTCACACGCTCAACCTCAACCTCCACCTTATCAACCCCCACGCCCATCGACGACCTACCAACCCCCATATCAAAGGTCTCAACACCACAATTACGAACCTCCTTAGGCCTCATCGTCGGGTTATTGTAACCAAACTCCACTACCCCATCGGGTTGACCCGAAGGACCACACTCTAGAACAAACCATGTTTATGGCCAGCAACAATTCGGTCAAAGCATTGGAAATGCAAGTTAGCCAATTGGCTCATCGGTTTCATGAACGTGAGAATGGTGAGTTGCCAAGTCAATCTGAGGTGAATCCCCGAGGTAACCATTCTCAAGGAAGGCCACTAGTGCCTCATGCTACCTCTGAACTGACCCGTCATATTATTGTGATTCATACTTTGAGGTCTAGTAAGGAGGTGGACAACCACGTTGGGGTGCCTTCCTTCCAATCACCATCTGTTGGTGTCACCAGACCTGCGGTGATACCTACATCTATGAGGGAGCCGGATCTTGAGCTTCCCTCAACAAATACATCCACAAAGGAGCTTGATCCCGAGTTTCCTTCTACATTTATTTCAGCAATGGGGCCGAACCCTGAGGTCCCCTTGTCTCATCTTGTGTCGAAGGAATCAGATTCTGAGGTCCCCACTCATATTTCTTTGGACCAGAATTCTGAGGTTCCTTAGGAAAATCCTTATGTCCCGAAGGCGCCATTCCCTGAGCACCCTAAAAAGAAAACTTCGGATCAGCATGACAACATGCTTGGGATCTTTTGGCAAGTTAAGGTGAAAATCCCTTTGTTGGAGGTGATTCAGTAAATGCCACCTGATGTCAAGGTTCTGAAGGACTTATGCACCAAGAAGAGAAAAACTCATGTTCCAAAGAAAGATTTTCTTACGGCTAACGTGAGTTCTTTGTTGGCACAACCCATGCAAGTCAAATACAAGGATCCTGGTTGTCCTACTATCTCTTGTGTGATTGGTGAGGTATCCATACATGGAGCTTTATTGGACCTTGGTGCATCTTTTAATCTTCTATCGTATTCGGTCTACGTCCACCTTGATCTTGGAGACCTCAAACAAACAAAAACAACACTTCAATTGGCTGATAGGTCTATGAAGAAACTGAGGGGCGTGGTGGAAGACATTTTGATCAAAGTGGGAGAGTTCATTTATCCAGTCGATTTCTTTGTTTTGGATACTGGACCTGTGTCAAACCCACTTGGACAAATTCCTGTTATTCTTGGGTGATTGACATCATTTCATACTTATATTTGTACCTTATATCCATTATCTTACACCTAAGCAATGCTACGTGATGAGTTTTATGTTTGAATTTCAGAAATAAAGAGGTTTGAAGAGAAGAGACATGAAAGGACCCAAAAGCAGGGAAAAAGGACTTAATTGTGAGACCTGGGGACTAAGATGCAAGGGAGAAGGACCTGAACGTAAGATAGAAGGACCTAAGAGCAAAACAGAAAACTCCACACCATCATGGGGAGTATTTTGGCAATTCGATTCGGGTCGGAACTCCAATAAACAAAGTAGATGCATCCAAGACCAAGAATTACTTCAAGCAAAGCCCACAACAAAACTCAAGTGGATCTGGAGCTTGTAGACTGCCAATTGGTGGTCTGGAACCGCTAATTGGCGGTCCAGATAGCTCTGGATCCGCTTAACTTTCGGGAGCACGTGTATTAGTGTATGCTTAGTCTATTTTGAGTATTTCTTTAGTCCCACATCGGGGGATTGTCCCGGATTAGCTTTTCCATGCTTATAAATAGAACTCTTCACCATCCATTATATCCATCTCCCTCTTTCGTTGCCATCTTCCCTAATAAGAGTGAAGCCTTGAAGCAAAACTCTGGTGGAGGAAGGGCTGCTTGTATTGAGTGAGTTAAAAATAGATGTTTTTCCTTTAATTGTGTTGTTTCTCACTTAGTTTAATTTCCTTTCATATGCATGCTTGCTTGTTTGTTTTGTTTTATGCTTCTTTAATATTTCTTGCTTGATTAGTGTAGTTTTATTTCAGTATAATGCTTCATTTAGTTAGAGTAGTTAGTTTAAATATGTGTGAGTAGTTCCATCCCCTTTGGGGGTGGAGTAGATGTGTGTACACGTTATGTAGATGGTAGGAATGCTTGATATAAATGTTGGTGAGAAATATTAGTATGCTTGCCTGAATTAATAAGGACTTTACTTGATGGTTTCTGCCATAGTTAGGTACACTCCTGATGCATTGCATACATTGCATCATATGTCTTTCATTTAGATTAATTTTATATCAATAAATACTACTAAGGTATGTGTTTAGTCTAATTTACAGAATACAGGGACCTGAATGCAAATTACTCATATTCCGAGCATAAATGTGTGCAAGAGACTCATTTTTGTCATAAAGACCAAGTTCAAGATTACCGGGATTCAAATGGAAGTCCATCCAAGCATAAAAACATTCAAGGACCTAATTACAAAAAGGCCAAGGACTTAAGCACAAAAGTAGTGAGGGACGAAATTGCAAAAAGCCGAGGACCCGACTGCAAATTACAAGTACCAAAACATTATTTTGGAGAAGTTGTAAAGAAAAATCAATTTGGATCTCCAAATATATGAAGAAATAAATTCCGAGCTCAAACGAAAGGAAAGAAATCAATCCAGACGCGCAAAGGACATTTAAATCATACAATAAACACACAGGAAAAATCCAGATCCAATCAGAGCTAAAATTGCGGCGTTTCCACCGCACACTACATGCCACTTGCGGCGAAATCGCCACACCCCTTGCGATCCGTGGCCCCGGATTTTGTCCAGTCGTGTCATGACGCGTGTACTTTCCTATTTTATACTTGGGTCCCTTGTATCGACTATAAATAGCCCCGAAACGATGTTGCAAAGCAGTTTTAGTTTTTATTCCATGCTTTAGTAATAAAATTATGTTGGTTTATTTTGTAATTTTAGTTTTCTTTTGTAGTTTCTCTAGGATCCCTTCTCCTTCCCTCCATCCATGAGTTTCTAACTCTCTCCAAAGGGTGGGGGTGACGGATTTAGGGTGATGAGAAGAAGAATGATGTTATTATTTTAATTTCGTGTTAGTATATTTTGATTACTTGAGTTTATGTTGAATCATTTATCATGTAATGCTTTATAACTAATGTGATTTATTATAAGTTTCAGATTTCTCTAAACAAAACCCGATATCTAAACCCCCACCCGCTGGACCCTCATCTATATTTGCTTTATTCTTAAATTGTTTTTGTTGTTCTTGCTTTAGAAATTAAAAATCCAAAAATCTCAAACCAACTTTATTTCTCTCTCTTTCCTTCCTAAATCGAAAATCACAAAAATAACAATATCTCTCCCTCTTTGTGTTCGAGCCGTACTTGCCGCGTCTTCATCGACGCCGTGCACTTGCGGTATAAATTAAATTCTCATCAAGTATTTGGCACCGTTGCCGGGGAGGCGACGAAGATTTTGTTTATTTTTGGTGATTTCGATTCTTTTCTGTTTATCGTGTGCACGATCTAACTATTTGGGTTTGCGTTTCAGGAGACAACAGAGTGCGCGGCGAAATCCGGGCACAGTTGGAGCAAGAAGGGCGGCGAAATCGCCGCATCCAAAGAACAACTTGCGGCGGATCCGCCATACGTCTGAAGTATCTGGGCTTCTAATTTTTCTGGGGTTGTCGCCATCTCTGGGTGGACGCATAGAGCGACTGGAAATTTTCGAGAGCGGGCGGCGAACCCGACTGAGCGTGCGTAGGTAACCTTTGTTGCCTTTTTCCTCGTAATTTCTATTTACGGAAAATTTCCTTTTCGTAGAACTGCACGTGTTAGCTTCAAATTCCATAATTGGCAATAATTCAACTCTGACCTAAAAATTGGCAAAATTAGAAGTGACTTAGTGCATGCATCATATAGTGTTTTGTTTGCATTATTCTTGCTAACTTCTTGCAAATTAATTTTTGTTGAAAAGTGTTGGAGGCAAGGTACGTGCGCGGTTTTGATCGATTGCTTTTAAGCATATAATTTAGTTTGCATACAATCTTGCAATTGTCCCCCAATTAAGGACCAATGTTTGACTATCTTTGCTAGATTTAAGTTAAACTATCTTAAGGCAACTCCGTAGGAAAAGATACGGTGGAGATTTCATCACACTTTCGTGACCCACAAATCACAATCCTAAAGTGTCACCCAAGCCTTAAAATTAAAATCAATTAGACATTGGCCCTAAGGACTCGGACTCAATTAAGGAGAAGATTGGTTTGACTTGCTATGACTTGAAGCTAATCGAATTTAATTTGGTGTCTAGAAAGTGTTTTTGTGTTGACGTAAGTCTTCCAAGCGAAGTGGTTGTCTAATTGACACCGACTCTGTCGGAACCGCCCCCACTAGCTATACACTGCCTGGCCAATTTGTTTTGATTAGTGAGGGAGGTGAATCAAGCGAATCAATTCGACTCAACCAGTTAGGAGTCGTCTAGATTTAAGTGACATTAGGTCTAGGATTGTTTGAACCGTGCTTGTTTAGGAAACTTCTGACCAACCCTCTCATCTATCTTTTAGAGTTAAGTTTCCCTTCTCATCTGAGTCTTCTTTCTCTTCTCACCTCAATTCTCTAGATTAGGATTCCTTTCTCATCTTTCCCCCTTTTATTGTTTGTTCCCCTACATGCTCAGCCATCATGCATCGTTATGCCCACCATACCGGGTCGCGACTTCAAACAGAAGGCACAATACATGAGTATGTTGCCCAAGTTCACCTCTAGGGAAGACCCATATGTCTTCCTTAGAGAATTTGAGGAAATCTGCTCCCTTATGCAATACCAGCATATCTTTGAGGAGGCAGTGCATCTTAAATTCGTGCCTCTAGCACTGAAGGACGACGCTAAGAAATGGCTATATAGTCTAGCCGAAAGATCTTTTAGGAGTTGGGCTAAGTTTGTTCAGGTGTTCTTAAAGAAATATTTCCCCAACCATAAGACTATTAGGATTAGGAATGAAATTGTTGCATTCGTTCAATCTGAGAGCGAGCCGTTCTATTCCTATTTAGAAAGATTTAAGAGTCTGTTGACCCAATGCCCTCATCATGGAATTCCAAGATGGCAATTGTGCCAAATTATCTATGGGGGATTGACACCTACATCTAGGGTTATGGTAGAATCTGTAAGCCAAGGAAACTTCATGTCCAAAAATGAGAATGATGCTTGGACTTTTCTTGAGGATTTAGCCGAAAATAGTATGCAATGGGACAATGCTAGAGCACCGAATAATCCGAGTATTGGATCTAGAATAGCAAGTCAACCCAAACGAGGTGTCTTAGCTATAGTTGCTACAGTAGCTGCTGAAGCAAAACTAGCTACCCTTATGCGTAGAATGGAAAGTCTAGAGCTAAAAACCCGACCCCTAGTGAATCAAGCATCTTCTATCCCTTGCTCTAGATGTGGTCAAACTGGTCATACACTGGAGGATTGTGCGGACTTGGAACAAGTTAATGCCGCATTTAACCATTCTAGAAATGACCCATACGTATCAACCTATAACCCGGGTTGGCGTAATCATCCCAATTTTTCATGGAGCCAACAAGGTCAACCTCCTAGACAACAACCAAACCCGTATAACCAAAATAATACATCATGTGGGGTTAGTAACAATGGAGACTATGATGTTAGGTTGACAAGCTTGGAAAATATGGTTAAGACTTTTATGCAAACAACCACCCAATCCTTCCAAAGGCTAGAAACACAAGTCAGCCAACTAGCACAAATAGTAGGTGAAAGAGAAAAAGGTCAGTTTCCAAGTCAACCTGAGGTGAATCTAAGATCTAATAATCAATATGAGCCCTATCAACCACCTCTAGGAAATAACAACCCTAGACCGGTTCAAATGGTTCATGAGGAAGGACCGTTCCAACAAATTAATGCAGTTGTATCATTACGGTCTGGAAAACAAGTTGATAACAATGTGGTAAATCCAAGAACTCCTAATCAATCTAGCCATCAAGCACCTACATGTGACCTGACCATTGAACCTGAAGTCCAATTTGAAAAGCCCAACCCACCTACTCAACCTGACCCTATAGCTCAACCTGAGCGAGTCTTTGTTCCTAAAGCCCCATTCCCCAATAGACTCAAGAAGAGCTCAAGTGCACAAATGGAGAAAATCTTGGAAGTATTTAAGCAAGTTAAGGTGAATATTCCACTCCTAGATACGATTTAACAAATACCTGCTTATGCTAAATTCTTAAAAGATCTGTGCACTAAAAAGAGAAAAACGAACGTACCAAAGAAGACATTCTTAACTGCAAACATATGCTCTATTCTGTCCAACTCGTCTCCTATAAAGTATAAGGACCCTGGGTGTCCCACAATTTCTTGTGCGATAGGAGATACTTTTATCACAAAGCCCTTCTAGACCTTGGTGCTAGTGTTAACTTACTCCCGTTCTCTGTCTATGACGAACTCAACCTTGGTCCACTAAAACCCTCTAAGACAACCCTTCAATTTGCTGATTGCTCTATTAAGAAATCAAGAGGTATAGTAGAGGATGCTTTGATTAAGGTTGGTGACTTCATTTACCCAGTGGATTTTGTCGTACTAGACACTGAACCTGTTGTAAATCCTAAGAGACAAATCCCTGTAATACTAGGCAGACCCTTTTTAGCCACTTCTGAAGCTTTGATAAATTGTCGAAATGGGCTCATGCAACTATCTTTTGGAAACTTAAAAACTGAATTTAATATCCTTCATGTTCATAGTGAGCCAGAAATAGTATGCAATCAAAGTGATGTTGTGATGAGATCGCGTATCTATAAGATTTTTGAATCAAATAAATCATCACAAAATCAAAAAGAAAGTGAGAAAAAGGGGAGTAATTCATCCACCCAACCACCATCACTCGAGCAAATAAGAGAACCAATACATGTGAGGGGTGTGGAATTTGTGCCTCAGGACTCTTAGTGCAACATGGGGAACAATTCAACTGGATACATGCACCAACATGGTGACATTCAATCCAGTTCTGACTATGGTTGACTTTGAGCAAGTTCAATCCCTGCACCGCAGTTGACTTAGGTAATAAGTGCATTTGCTTTATCTTTGCATACATTGAGGACAATGCATGATTTAGGTGTGGGAGTGTTTATCTATCTACCTATCTGTTTTATTTTTGGTTCAAAAAAAATGTTTCATGACATTGCTTAAGATTGAACTACCAAAACCCATGTATAAATTGCATTGAGTTTTTGTTCCTTATTATATAGTTCTGCTTGTAGAAACTATGACATAAATCTAAGTTCTAAAGAAATAACCCATTACCCTTTAAGACATGTATGCACTTAAATTGGATGAATCAAATCTTTGAAGTGGTTGATAAAAAGAAAAGGTTGAGGAAAATATACCGGGAAGTGTGTACTTCTAATATCAATTAAGCATTGAGGAAAATAAAAGTTAAAAAATAAATAAAGGAATAAAGTGAGGAAAGCACATTTTGCAAAATGATTACAATACCCAAGCCATTGAGTCACTGGTCCGTAAGGGTATCTTGAAACCCGATAACTTGAGTCTGTCAGCTCGGGATTATCGACCAAACTCGCTACACGAATGCAAAAAGGGTAAAATTGTCAAAAAAGCAAATGTGTTGAATTACGAAAAAAAGAAAAAAAAATATACTTTAAGATACTCAAGGCCCAAAGCAAAAAGAATGATCCATGCCAGGGTTGATCCGAATGATACTTCACCACCAGAGGAGGCGTGCAAAATAATTTAAGTGATAACATGTGTAGAAGGGTTAGTGGTGTGAATATTGGAGGAATGAAGACCAAGTCAGATTTTTTAATGAGTTAGATTTATATAATGAGAATGCAAGAATTCTAAGTGAGATGTATAAGGGTGAGGTGGAGATATTGAGAGTTGTTAATGAAATGTTGAATTAAGACTTTGTGGGTGTGTCAACTGAAAACCCTCACGAGACAAAACTCGTCCTCTAAGGAAACATAGGGGTTGAAAGGCTTGTTGCACATGCTAAGTGCAACTGTGATTCCTACGAAAGTGAGTTAGGATTTGTAACGCCCTCCGATCTCGCGGGTACGCACACTGGGAACCAACTCAAGTGTCACGATCAGAGACCTCCGCGACGACCGAAGTAGTTACAAAAGACAGACCAAACGACAACTCGACAATGCGTAGAGAGATCATACATGGATAGACTAACATAAAACATAACTGAAAAGTGTGAGATTATCCATATATGGTAACAAGGTCAAATACATTACATCGAGTTCAAAAGGGAGATACATCATAAATAATGCGGAAGCAAAAGAGAAACTGAAAAATCTGGTCGACGTGCCCCTCGTGTACAGAATCTTCGACTACTCGTCCAGTCTGCCCTGTGGAAACCTAGGTACCTGCAAGCACCGCATTAACAAATACGTGAGTTTTCAATTAAGAAAACTCAGTATGCCCCTGGCCCAATCAGAGTTATATGGAAGAATGCATGCAATCTATCAAGGACAAAAGCATCCCAAAACAGAAACAGAAAAGCACATAATGCATCAAAAGGCTACAACCCCAACAGTCGTGCCAATCGGGTAACACCCGCAGAAATCCCTCCAAGGGAGCCAGAATACCAACCATGCTGGTCAGAACATAACAAAAAGCATCAAATGCGACAGAAGGCTACGACTCCATAAGTCATGCCGGTCGGGCGCACCCGAACCATTCCTCGAAAGGAACCAGAACACCAACCTCGCTGGTCAAAGGCGGTCACTCGACAGTGACCCACCGCTCGGCACAAAGCGGTGCGCCGGATAAGTGTCCCAATTCGCGGCAAGTGACCTACATGGTGCCATCGCGAACTTGGGAACACCTACCCTGAGACAGAATGGCAGCGCGCCTGCCCAGGACTTATCTTAGGCCTGGCCTCCCAACGTGAATGTCTTATGCGAATGGCCTCCGGAACTAGAGGACCCACTCGTGCCCCGTCGGCCCAGAAAACGGAACGTGCCCAGTATTATTAATCGTATTAAATGCAATGCAAGCTACTTAAGCATCTAAAATCTAATGCATCTACAGTGTATGGAACAAGCTCAAGGAGGAGTATCCGGATACCCTCCTAGCAGCCCTGAACCAACTCGGAAATCAGACATACCAATCAGGAATCAACCCACACTCACAATAGCAAGCAATCATAACTAGATCGACAATCAAGATAACAACTAATCGAGTCATCTACGGGTCATGATAAGGATGTTATAAGGTCTGAAATCCTATGCGTCATACATATCCACAACAACATACTTCATATCAGAAACATACATACGAAATAAGTAATAGAACATGCACCATAGAAGGAGGTATCATAAACCAACATCACAAGCTATCGATATCATGCATCATGGATTTCAGAACATGTGTATATGATAGGAACTTAGTATTCCAGACTAGATCAGAGATTATATGAATCAAATCATGAGACAATGCATGAACATATGGTCTGAAACCAGCATATAATTTATAGGAGAACATCAGGATATAATCCGAAAGCAATGCTAGCACTTATGATATAAAAATTTGCAAACCCCTTATGGAATATGGTCTGAACATAGACCTCAACTAACGCATGATTATGTGACTTATGATCAGCGTAAAATCATGGAACATTATGTGAATGAAATCGAGAAGTAATGCAAGCATACATGACCTAAAATCAGAAATCAAGGCATGGGATATGGTCTGAACATAGTCACGATTTATAGCATGGATACCCGATCTATATCAGCCACTATGTCATGAAACACATCTGACTATCGTCACTAAGTAACACACGAATATATGTCTTATAACCAGCAACATGTCATGGGAGAATCTCCTGATAATGGCCACCCAACCGTGCAACACATATGATTAAACAAAAATAGAACGATTCATGCAATGTTCTTTGGACAAACAGCTAGATCACACATAGATCTAAGATCTGAAATCAGAGGCAATTCACGAGACTAATAACATAACAAGTCACAAGTTCATGCTAGAAAGAGATCTCACAAATCAGTGATGCATAAAGGAGAGGGAGCATGCTCCAGCAAAATAAACAAGAAACAGATCACATGAGATTTCGAGATCAACCACAAAAGTAGGGTTGCACCTCACGCAAGGTGCATGCAACAACCCTACCCAACCGTCTCCCTGCAACACAGCCTCCTCCCTACGAACTTCTCCATCAAACCATCATGCAAAACATGGAGTGGAGGACGTGCAAGGAGAAGGAAAAACGTGGTCAGCCACTGAAGATCCGAGTTGCACCACAGCTCACCCAATCGGTAGAACTCTACTTGTGCAAACCGGGATCCTCATGACCGACCAGCCACTGGTGTTGTGCAGAACTAAGCCCAACACCCACCCCCAGCTCCTAATCCAAAGGCTAGAGGCATACCTGAGCAGCAAGGAGGCACCTAAGCTGGCCGGAGATCTGCTGAAGTTCGCCTAGCTGCACACAAGGAAGTCTTTTGCTTCTTCTTCAATAGCTGCCGGATCTCCACCAGCAGGAAACCAGAAATGATGGTGGTGGTGGTGGTAAGAGTTTGTGGCGTGGAAGGGAGGAGAGGAGGTTGAGGTCGGCTGGTGTAGGGTTTCTCTAGTTTATGTTTCAAGAAACATGCACAAAAGGCAATAGATCAATCTCCTTGAAGGCCCCATCAAAACTTTCCATAATGCACACAATTCAAATTTGCAAGGATTCTATGAGATCATCTCCTGGTGACGTGGCAACCAGGCCACCTCACCCACATGCCAGCCCACAACATCCAATCCGAGCTCAACTAAAACCAAGCCCACATACACACACGGTTTGCACCCGATCGGCCCGATTAAGCCACCGATTGCAAAAACCGCCCGATGGGTCGCACCAGACCACAAACCACATAAACTCGCCCCAAAAGGAAACTTTATCATGCCCAGGCATGAAGCCGCAACACACACCAAGTATGCCAAGCAGACCCCAAAATGACTAGAAGGATGAATAAAACTTTAATAATGTGGCAGGGGAGCGGGTCTTACAACCTACCCCCCTTAAACAAAATTTCTTCCTCGAAATTTGCTATCACTAACTCTCAAGCTCGGAATACAAATTCCTCACCTCAAACCTCAACAACAAATGCTATAAGATGATGAAATACCAGTGCCATGACAACCAAAGATTCTGAGACCAAATCATGAACCAATCACAAGAATCTAACAACTAATAATAAGAGGAAATATGACATGTGGACAACAATTTAAAAGTGTATTTAAAATAAGATTTCGATGGTTAAATATACATGTGCATGATGTATCTAGACAACCACTAAATCGTGAAATCGTAGTCATAATATCACATCATGAACTTACTTGCGTGCACCTACATCATCATACTCATAACAACAACAACTATAATAAATTTGGTAAAGCACATGCTATAGTAATCATGGATCATGGAAATCGAACATGCAACCAGCAGGAGCTATGGGTCATGATGAGATGATATACAACATTTACTTCAATCGATAGTGACACATCCATGGGTTTATAATTCATTCATGCATAAATCTAAGTATATTTAGGAGGTATATGAGATTATAACATGACTGATTTCAGGCCTCATCATGCAAGACATCGAGGTTGTAAACTCAACCTCTAATCGCATATAAGCACCTGAAATTTGCATTAGTTGCACTACATGTTAAACATACTAAGATTGAGACTATATGAATAATATAAGATCCCACGATGCAATCATGACAATACAGGTGTTACACATGCATGCATGAATGGATGGTAAGTTACTTCTGATTTCAACATTTCCGGGCATAACATCATGCACATAGTAGAATCAAAACTATTTGGTTAACCTTTTCATATAGTGCAATTTCTTGTTTCCAACAACTATGTCATGCGTACCAGTATAACTTCCTAACAACAATCTAAACATGAAATGAGTAATAGAATGTGCAAAAGGCATCGTAGTAAATATTACAAGCATTCGATAGCATGAGTCATAAATTTCAGGACATATATGCGTTACAATCTTCCAAATCAGGCCATGATCAGAGATTATACCGACATGAAACAATATATGTATCAGTAATACAACATGGTGAACATGCATATGAGATCAGGAGCCTACATATATCCATATATAATATACATGCATGCATTCGGATTCACACATTACGATAAGTCATGGAATGAGTTGCATATGTTATGGATGAGTGCATATTTTATTCTAAAAGAAAGCATAACGATAACATCAGAGAAGGTATACAAAATCAGATCATGAATGTGGTATGCGTACTACTAGAATGAAATCAACTCAAATAACAAGTCACCACAAACAACACCTATAATCCAACTGATTGCACCCATCATAATTTCAGAACGTACATGCATTAGAAGGTAGCGATTCAGAAAATGGCCCGAGATCATATGAATAGGACTTAATATATGAATATATCAGCAATCTAACATGGAAAGCATATATCTAGAAATCAGAAGTCAGAGCATAATCATGATCGATATAAATCTACGTGCATAAGGATTTGTACAAAACAAGACGGCATAGGATGAATAGCATAACTCATAAATTCTGATATAATATTCATGTGAGAGCATAGCAAGTCATATCAGAGAAGGTTTATGGAAATCAGATCATACACATAAACTGAACATGGTGGGGATAAAATCAGACTTCAGAAACTCATAGCAACATTAGAGTCAATACATGCATTTATACCGATTGCATCAACATTTAAATTAAAATATATCACTTATGCTCCGATGTTGTAAAGATTATATCTTAGAGCGGTTATAAATCAGAGCATATACATTGATTAGTCATGACTGGGATAAAATTACACATTTAATTCCTCTTAACATTCCAATCGATAAATGCAGCATTCCTTGACCATAAAATCAGATCACCATAGAAACTAGATTTGAAATCAATAACATGTCATGACGCCTGATCCAAAATAAAAAAATAAAAAAATAACACGTGATTATGACATCTAACATCAGCAAGCATATCATGCGAGAAAATATGGACTGGATCACAATATCATGCATGAACATAACATCTAAAATATCAAAAGATTCTACACCACAAGGTTATTAACAGAACACTCAATATGCAAGCAAAACCCCTCCCTAACTAGCTCTCCACGATCGAGCCCACTTCCTCTGGTTTCTCCAGCAAACCACCAAGGAAGACTGAGCCCCAGTCGTGGTAGAGATGGAGGTGCTCAGCCACCTCTGAAATTTGGATGGTGCACCACAGTCCACACAATCGGTGGATCTCCACTAGTGCATACCAATCCTCAGATCGGCAAATACAATGGTGCTGAACTAAACTTCGTCCGACCCCCACTCTACATCCTCTTATGCTAAAGGGGTAGGAGCATACCTGAAACTAATGGAGAAGCCGCAGAGTTTGCTGAAATCCAGCTGCAGCCGCCTCCCAGGCTTGGTAGCTAGTCACCGCCTGCACTTGCACTTCTTGCTTGTTTGACCGGTTGGACTTGTTGGAGATCTCAGCACCAAAACGTAGGAGGAGGTGAGGGAACTGATAAAGACAGATAGGGTTGGGTGGTTCGGTCTCCGTACACGAGGCAATCCACAAGAAGCAATTGAACCAATGTAATATGATCTATCACTATCAGAAAGCAATTCTAAAAGATAAGAAATTACCGACAGGGTTTGGGCAAGATGCCCCACTGGAGAGTCTTTAGATTCTGTACACTTTAGGGACCGACCTGCTCTGATACCAAGTTGTAACGCCCCCCGATCTCGCGGGTACGCACACTGGGAACCAACTCAAGTGTCGCGATCAGAGACCTCCGCGACGACCGAAGGAGTTACAAAAGACAGACCAAACGACGACTCGACAATACGTAGAGAGATCATACATGGATAGACTAACATAAAACATAACTGAAAAGTGTGAGATTATCCATATATGGTAACAAGGTCAAATACATTACATCGAGTTCAAAAGGGAGATACATCATAAATAATGCGGAAGCAAAAGAGAAACTGAAAAATCTGGTCGACGTGCCCCTCGTGTACAGAATCTTCGACTACTCGTCCAGTCTGCCCTGTGGAAACCTAAGTACCTGCAAGCACCGCATTAACAAATGCGTGAGTTTTCAATTAAGAAAACTCAGTATGCCCCTGGCCCAATCAGAGTTATATGAAAGAATGCATGCAATCTATCAAGGACAAAAGCATCCCAAAACAGAAACAGAAAAGCACATAATGCATCAAAAGGCTACAACCCCAACAGTCGTGCCAATCGGGTAACACCCGCAGAAATCCCTCCAAGGGAGCCAGAATACCAACCATGCTGGTCAGAACATAACAAAAAGCATCAAATGCGACAGAAGGCTACGACTCCATAAGTCATGCCGGTCGGGCGCACCCGAACCATTCCTCGAAAGGAACCAGAACACCAGCCTCGCTGGTCAAAGGCGGTCACTCGACAGTGACCCACCGCTCGGCACAAAGCGGTGCGCCGGATAAGTGTCCTAATTCGCGGCAAGTGACCTACATGGTGCCATCGCGAACTTGGGAACACCTACCCTGAGACAGAATGGCAGCGCGCCTGCCCAGGACTTATCTTAGGCCTGGCCTCCCAACGTGAAGGTCTTATGCGAATGGCCTCCAGAACTAGAGGACCCACTCGTGGCCCGTCGGCCCAGAAAACGGAACGTGCGCAGTATTATTAATCGGATTAAATGCAATGCAAGCTACTTAAGCATCTAAAATCTAATGCATCTACAGTGTATGGAACAAGCTCAAGGAGGAGTATCCGGATACCCTCCTAGCAGCCCTGAACCAACTCGGAAATCAGACATACCAATCAGGAATCAACCCACACTCACAATAGCAAGCAATCATAACTAGATCGACAATCAAGATAACAACTAATCGAGTCATCTACGGGTCATGATAAGGATGTTATAAGGTCTGAAATCCTATGCGTCATACATATCCACAACAACATACTTCATATCAGAAACATACAAACGAAATAAGTAATAGAACATGCACCATAGAAGGAGGTATCATAAACCAACATCACAAGCTATCGATATCATGCATCATGGATTTCAGAACATGTGTATATGATAGGAACTTAGTATTCCAGACTAGATCAGAGATTATATGAATCAAATCATGAGACAATGCATGAACATATGGTCTGAAACCAGCATATAATTTATAGGAGAACATCAGGATATAATCCGAAAGCAATGCTAGCACTTATGATATAAAAATTTGCAAACCCCTTATGGAATATGGTCTGAACATAGACCTCAACTAACGCATGATTATGTGACTTATGATCAGCGTAAAATCATGGAACATTATGTGAATGAAATCGAGAAGTAATGCAAGCATACATGACCTAAAATCAGAAATCAAGGCATGGGATATGGTCTGAACATAGTCACGATTTATAGCATGGATACCCGATCTATATCAGCCACTATGTCATGAAACACATCTGACTATCGTCACTAAGTAACACACGAATATATGTCTTATAACCAGCAACATGTCATGGGAGAATCTCCTGATAATGGCCACCCAACCGTGCAAGACATATGATTAAACAAAAATAGAACGATTCATGCAATGTTCTTTGGACAAACAGCTAGATCACACATAGATCTAAGATCTGAAATCAGAGGCAATTCACGAGACTAATAACATAACAAGTCACAAGTTCATGCTAGAAAGAGATCTCACAAATCAGTGATGCATAAAGGAGAGGGAGCATGCTCCAGCAAAATAAACATGAAACAGATCCCATGAGATTTCGAGATCAACCACAAAAGTAGGGTTGCACCTCACGCAAGGTGCATGCAACAACCCTACCCAACCGTCTCCCTGCAACACAGCCTCCTCCCTACGAACTTCTCCATCAAACCATCATGCAAAACATGGAGTGGAGGATGTGAAAGGAGAAGGAAAAACGTGGTCTGCCACTGAAGATCCGAGTTGCACCACAGCTCACCCAATCGGTAGAACTCTACTTGTGCAAACCGGGATCCTCATGACCGACCAGCCACTGGTGTTGTGCAGAACTAAGCCCAACACCCACCCCCAGCTCCTAATCCAAAGGCTAGAGGCATACCTGAGCAGCAAGGAGGCACCTAAGCTGGCCGGAGATCTGCAGAAGTTCGCCTAGCTGCACACAAGGAAGTCTTTTGCTTCTTCTTCAATAGCTGCCGGATCTCCACCAGTAGGAAACCAGAAATGATGGTGGTGGTGGTGGTAAGAGTTTGTGGCGTGGAAGGGAGGAGAGGGGGTTGAGGTCGGCTGGTGTAGGGTTTCTCTAGTTTATGTTTCAAGAAACATGCACAAAAGGCAATAGATCAATCTCCTTGAAGGCCCCATCAAAACTTTCCATAATGCACACAATTCAAATTTGCAAGGATTCTATGAGATCATCTCCTGGTGACGTGGCAACCAGGCCACCTCACCCACATGCCAGCACACAATATCCAATCCGAGCTCAACTAAAACCAAGCCCACATACACACACGGTTTGCACCCGATCGGCCCGATTAAGCCACCGATTGCAAAAACCGCCCGATGGGTCGCACCAGACCACAAACCACATAAACTCGCCCCAAAAGGAAACTTTATCATGCCCGGGCATGAATCCACAACACACACCAAGTATGCCAAGCAGACCCCAAAATGACTAGAAGGATGAATAAAACTTTAATAATGTGGCAGGGGAGCGGGTCTTACAGGATTTCCCTGTTTTCATTTTTATTATATTTTGTTTTGCTAGGGACTAGGAAAATCTAGGTGTGGGGGTATTTGATGCATTGCATACATTGCATCATATGTCTTTCATTTAGATTAATTTTATATCAATAAATGCTACTAAGGTATGTGTTTACTCTTATTTACAGAATACAAGGACCTGAATGCAAATTTCCCCTATCCCGAGCATAAATGCGTGCAAGAGACTCATTTCTGTCATAAAGACCAAGTTCAAGATTACCGGGATTCAAATGGAAGTCCATCCAAGCAAAAAAGCATTCAAGGACCTAATTACAAAAAGGCCAAGGACTTAAGCACAAAAGTAACCAGGGACGTAATTACAAAAAGCCGAGGACCCGACTGTAAATTACAAGTACCAAAATATTATTTTGGAGAAGTTCTAAAGAAAAATCAATTTGGATCTCCAAATATATGAAGAAATAAATTCGGAGCTCAAACGAAAGGAAAGAAATCAATCGAGACGCGCAAAGGACATTTAAATCATTCCATAAACACACAGGAAAAATCCGGATCAAGTCAGAGCTAAAATTGCGGCGTTTTCGCCGCACACTACATGCCACTTGCGGCGAAATCGCCGCACCCCTTGCGATCCGTGGCCCCGGATTTTGTCTAGTCGTCTCATGACGCGTGTACTTTCCTATTTTATACTTGGGTCCCTTGTATCGGCTATAAATAGCCCTGAAACGATGTTGCAAAGGAGTTTTAGTTTTTATTCCATGGTTTAGTAATAAAATTCTGTTGGTTTATTTTGTGTTTTTAGTTTTCTTTTGTAGTTTCTCTAGGACCCCTTCTCCTTCCCTCCATCCATGAGTTTCTAACTCTCTCCAAAGTGTGGGGGTGACGGATTTAGGTCGATGAGAAGAAGAATGATGTTATTATTTTAATTTCGTGTTAGTATATTTTGATTACTTGAGTTTATGTTGAATCATTTATCATGTATTGCTTTATAACTAATGTGATTTATTATAAGTTTCAGATTTCTCTAAACAAAACCCGATATCTAAACCCCCACTCGCTGGACTCTCATCTATATTTGCTTTATTCTTAATTTCTTTTTGTTGTTCTTGCTTTAGAAATTAAAAATCCAAAAATCTCAAACCAACTTTATTTCTCTCTCTTTCTTTCCTAAATCGAAAATCACAAAAATAACAATATCTCTCCCTCATTGTGTTCGACCCGTACTTGCCGCGTCTTCATCGACGTCGTGCACTTGCGGTATAAATTAAATTCTCATCAACTCCATGCTTGTTATGTTCTTAATAACAACCTTGCATTGCTCATATTAATCACATTAGTTTTAGTGTTGTAAATGATAGGTTTTGCCATTAGGTACCTCTTATGCATGAACAAACACTAACTAACTTGAGCTTATTATATGCATTCAACACCACACTTATTTCATGTGCATACACACACTCCACCCCTTAGGGGTTGTCATTCCTGTGTTTTTATCTTCTTCATTAGTTGTTTAGCTTAGTTGCTTAGTGATTTCATTTCAGCTTGCTTGTTTACTAGTTTAGATTAGTGTAGTGTAGTGTAGTACATCTTTCTTACCTTTCTTTCCTTCCTTTCGCCTTTGCACAAACCAAGCGTCGACACACCTCCCAGTGGACGACCCGTATTTGCCACCGCTTCAACGCGGTCGTGCACTTGCGGTTAATATAAAACGATCAATCATTGGGTGACCATTTCTAGAGACTTCCAATGCCTTGATCAATTGTTGCAATGGTCTGATGTGCTTGACATATGGTAGTCAGTGCGCTGATTTCAACATCTTCACCATCGGCAAGAAGCCAGGTGCCTTCGATGACCCTGTTGGGGTCAACCTTATCCAGGGCATGGATGAGATTGAAGTTGAAGGCACCTTCAAGTATTTCAGGGAATTATTTGATGGAGATCCTGAAGGTGGTGAAGATATTTCACCTGGGCTGGCACAAAAAGGTGCCTTATCTTGTGATCACATGGCCTTTGACTACATCTTTTCCATCATGTGGCTATTGAGCCACAAGATACCATTTTTGTGGCCTCTGGCCTACATGTTTTTCATTCTGTATCTGTTGAGGTCCCCATGTGGGTTAAAAATCACCACCTGATGTCCTACATTTCAAACAACCAGATAGAGGTTCACCTCTCATTCATGCCTTATATCTTGCGCACTCTCAAAAGGCATCAAACGACCATAATGCTTATAAGGGTGTCAAGTGGTCAAACAATTCTATTTTTGGACATTACTATCTGGGTAATAAGTCCAGGGTGTCACCTTGTGGGGTTGAAATGATCCTGGTACACCCAAACATTGGTTGAAGGGTATACATTGATAACCCTCAACTTTGGCGTGGAGTGGAAACATTTTTGTTTCCATTTCCATTCACAGACCCTGCTTTTGAGAAGCATGAATCCCCATCTGTGGTTCATAAACCTCTCAACAATCCTCTTATTTCTTATGTTGTGAGCTCATGCAGGTGCATTTCTGGCTTGAGAGATGGAGGGTTCCCATTTGATGTCCCTTGACATATGAAGATGGGAGCCCATTGTTGTACATAGTTAAAAATAAAGTACAATAAAAGACTCCATGACCGAGCATTAATTGTTATAGGCCGCAATCCTTGTGTATTTGGCCCCAGTTCTTTCACGTATTTGTATCCCTTCTTTAGCATCTCACAGGTTTTAAGGGAATTTGGGTTGTGTCCATCAACACAACCATGAACTTCCCTTTGCGCTTCACGTTGGTGAGATCTTTCCTTTTTCATGCATAAATCCATGTAGTATCATGCTCACATTCATTGTGGACAATGCACGAAGTAGGTGTGGGGGGGTATTTTACGTGTGTACATAGTCGAGTCTTTTCCTTTGATTTTGTTTTCTTTTGTTTGCATTGTTAGGGTCATGATAGTGTGCTGCATTTAATATCAATATATCTGCTTGCCCTGATCCTTTGGTGACTTGTCTTCTTTTGCTTGCCTAGTGCTTTAAAATTTTGACATTTCTTTCAAAATCATCACGTGTTTGCGAAATAAAATGTTTTGTGGGTTTTGTGTGTGTTTGGCATGTGCAAAACTGTTGAGAGACAAAGTAAAAAGAAGCTCCCCAAATTGTCTTGAACTTGATGCATTAGTATATTTAGTACACCGACTTTAGGTCTTATTGAGTTGTAAGGATGCCCACCGATTTTCCCTCGGGGGATGAGTAATCATAGGGTTTAAGTACTCAAACATTTAAAGAAGTCCACTATGAATCTAGTGAGTCAATAATTCGTGTCTGTTAATATAAGGTAGTTTGTTGTAGTCAAGGACCCTTTAAATCTTGTTGTGAGACATTAAGTGTAGGGGTTTCGGTTCATGTGTAGATAAGAAGTAAGTGAGTAGGTGTTCTCTCCTTTTGCACGGCTCCTATCACTCGGAAAATTAGGTCTGAGGGGACTTTGTCCCTGGTGCTTTCGAGTCATCTGACTTGGGATGCACCGACCGAACTCCTGTTACACGGGTGGTAGGGAATACCCTATGTAGAGATTTGGGGAAAGCTGTACCGGATAGTGTAAGTCATCATAGGCAATGATACACGAAACCTGACCCTTGGAGAATTACACTCCAACTAGTAAGAAACAAATTGGTAATGCAAATAAGAACCTTAATGGACTTTACCCTTTGTATCACTTGAGGATGTTAAGGTTCTCCATGTCTTTCACTTAAGTCCTTTATTAACTTTCACGAATGACACATTAGGCTAGGTGTGTGAACTGATTACATCTATAGAGGCAGCCCGTAGAATTATTGTATCCAATGATCGACAAAAATGAGTCCATCGAGTCGAGTGCTAGATTGAATAATGCATCTATGTTAGGATTTTGTTGCTATATCCACTGAAAACCCTCAGGAGACAACACTCCTCCTCCTTGGCGACAAGGAGGTTTAACGGCTTGTTACACGTGCTAAGTGAAACCATGATTCCTACGAAAGTGAGTTAGGATTTCCTATTTTTCGTATGATTTTTTCTTTCTTTCATTTTTATCTTTCTTTGTTTTGCTCATGAATAGCAAAAGTTAGGAGTGGGGGTATTTGATTGACATTATATCATGCATATATTTTTATCTTATATCCTTTATTCTTAGCCTAAGCAATGCTACGTAACGAGTTTTATGTTTAAGTTTCAGGAATAAATAGGTGTGAGGAGGAAACTCTAAAAGGACTTAAAAGCAAGAAAATGGACTAAGTTGCAAGACTTATGGACTAAGATGCAAGAGAGAGGGACCCGAATGGAAAACCAAAGGACCGATGAGCGAATGAAGAAACTCCACACCGTATTTTGGCAATTGGATTTGTTGGCTTTAGGCCTTAATCTATGTTTTGATGATTTAATCAACCTAATCTTAATTGTAATCACGTAGAGTAGCCCACATATTGCATTGCATATATATTGCTATGTGCTAACTTCTACACGTGATCAAGACTCAAGAAAGAAAGGATTCAAGTCAAGACATGTAATGAAGCTCTATTGAAGACATGTAATTTGCATTTATTTGAGTCTTAGGAACATTGTGTAATTGAGCATACTTGAGCTAAAAACTACAAAAACACACAGTAGGTGATGAAGATTTAAATTTATACCGCAAGTGCACGGCGTCTATGAAGACGTGGCAAGTACGGGTCGAACACAAGGAGGGAGAGATTTCGTAGTTGATGTTATTTTCGATTAGGGGAAGAAGGGAAGAAGAAATAAATTGGGTTTTTGGGATTTTTGGTTTAATTATCTAAAGTACGAAATAAGAACAATTAAAATTAAAACAAGAACAAAGAGGAAAATCCGTGGGGTGGATGTTTAGATTTAGGTTTAGAGTAGAGAATTACTGAAATTTATTGTAAATCATGTTAGTTATGAAGCATTACAAGATAAATGACTTAACATAAACTCAAGTAATCAAAATACACTAATCATGAACTTAAAATAATAACATGCATTCATCATTCTCTAACCCTAATTCCATCACCTCCACCCTTTGGAGAGAGTTAGAAACTCATGGAGGGAGGAAGAAGAAGGGGTCCTAGAGGAAGTAGAAAAGAAAAACAAAACAAAACAAAAATCAGAATTTTATTACTAAGGTAAAA
The DNA here is from genome assembly GCA_963682175.1 of Triglochin maritima. Taxonomy (NCBI): domain Eukaryota; kingdom Viridiplantae; phylum Streptophyta; class Magnoliopsida; order Alismatales; family Juncaginaceae; genus Triglochin; species Triglochin maritima. Next base: position 23,947,535 of record OY821774.1, on the reverse strand, counting down.
ATAAGAACAACAACCAAGGACCCTATTTACATCGTTCTCGGGTCTATTTATAGTTGCTACAAGGGACTTAGGTATAGAATTGGATAGTACACGTGTCCATACACGACTGGACGAAATTGGGACACACAGATCGACCAATGGGCGGCGGAATCGCCGCACATCATGTGTATTGTGCGGCGGATTCGCCTCACACGTTGGTCGGATTTAATCTGGATTTTTGTCACGCGTTTATGGTATGATTTGATCCTCCTTTGCGCGTCTGGATTGATTCTTTCCATTGTCTTGAGCTCCGGATTAATTCCTTCCATTGTTGGAGATTTATATTTGATTTTTCTTTTGACTTTCTCCACACAATAACTTGGTCCTTTTATTTTACAATCAGGTCCTTGGCATTTTGCAATTAAGCCATTGACCTTTTTTGTAATTAGCTCCTTGAATGCTTTTATGCTTGGATGCATTTCCATTTGGAACCCGATAAACTTGAACTCGGTCTTTATGATAGAAATGAATCTTTTGCACGCGTTTATGCTCGGAATGTGGGTAATTTGCATTCAGGTCCCTGTATTCTGTAAATACGACTAAACACATACCTTAGTAGCATTTATTGATATAAAAGTAATCTAAATGAAAGACATATGATGCAATGTATGCAATGCATCAAATACCCCCACACCTAGATTTTGCTAGTCCCTAGCAAAGCAGAATATAAGAAAAATGAAAGCAGGGAAATCCTAACTCACTTTCGTAGGAATCACGGTTGCACTTAGCATGTGCAACAAGCCTTTAAACCTCCTTGTTGCCAAGGAGGAGGAGTGTTGTCTCCTGAGGGTTTTCAGCGGATATACCCACAAAATCATAAATCAACGTTTCATTAATAGTTCTCAATATCCCTACCTCAACCTTATACATCTCACTAAGAATTTTTGCATGCTCATTATATGAATCTAACTCATTAAAAATATGACTTGGTCTTTATTCCTCCAACATTCACACCACTAACCCCTCTACACATGTTATCACATAAATTATTTTGCACGCCTCCTCTGGTGGTGAAGTATCATTTGGATCAACCATGGCATGGATCATTCCTTTAGCTTTGGGCCTTGAGTATCTTAAAGTATTTATTTATTTTTGTCCTTTTTCCGTGATTCAACACGTTTGCTTTTCTTTTTGACACTTATACCCTTTTTGCATTCGTGTAGCGAGTTTGGTCGATAATCCCGAGCTGGCAGACTCAAGTTACCGGGTTTCAAGATACCCCTACGGACCAGTGACTCGAAGGCTTGGGCTTTTGTAATCATTTTGCAAAATGTGTTTTCCTCACTTTATTTTTATTTTATTTTACTTTTATTTTCCTCAAGGCTTAATTGCTATTAGAAGTCCACACTTCCCGGTATATTTTCCTCAACCTCTGCTTTTTATCAACCACTTCAAAGATTTGATTCATCCAATTTAAGTGCATACATGTCTTGCAAGGGTCATGGGTTATTTCTTTGGAACCTAGATTTATGTCATAATTTCTACAAGCAGAACTATATAATAAGGAACAAAAACTTAATGCAATTTGTACACGGGTTTTGGCAGTTCAATCTTAAGCTATGTCATAGAATATTGAAATTTTTTTTTATTTTTTTTTGGTTTTAAAATAAAGCAGAACATAAAATCAAATAGATAGATATGTACATATATAAACACCCCCCCACACCTAAATCATGCATTGTCCTCAATGTATGCACATATACAATAAATGCACTTATTACCTGCGTCGGCTTGCGGTAGAGGGGTTGAGTTTGCTCAAAGTCAACCATAATCAGAACTGGATTGAATGACACCATGTTGGTGCATGTATCCAGTTGAATTGTTCCCCATGTTGACTTGAGGAAAAGATTCCACTCTTTTCACTCGAATAGGTTTGCTTGTTTGCTCGAGTGATGGCGGTTGGGTAAATGAATTACTCCCTTTTTTCTTACATCCTTTTTGCTTATGTGATGATTTATTTGATTCAGAAGTCTGATAAATACGTGCTCTCATCACAACATCACTTGGGTTGCATATTATTTCTGGCTCATTATCAATATGGAAGATATTAAATTCTGCTTTTAAGTTCCCGAAAGATAATTGCATGAGCCCATTTCGACAGTTTATTAATGCTTCCGAAGTGGCTAAAAAGGGTCTACCTAGAATTACAGGGATTTGTCGGTTAGGATTTACAACAGGTTCAGTATCAAGTACGACAAAATCCACTGGATAAATGAAGTCACCAACCTTAATCAAAACGTCCTCTACTATACCTCTCGGTTTCTTAACAGAACAATCAGCGAATTGGAGGGTTGTCCTAGAGGGTTTCAGTGGACCAAGGTTGAGTTGCTCGTAGACAGAAAATGGGAGCAAGTTAACGCTTGCACCAAGGTCTAGAAGGGCTTTATTGATAAACGTATCTCCTATTGAACATGAAATTGTGGGACACCCCGGGTCCTTATATTTTATAGGAGATGTGTTGGAAAGAATTGAGCATATGTTTGCAGTTAAGAATGCCTTCTTTGGTACATTCGTTTTTCTCTTCTTAGTGCACAAATCTTTTAAGAATTTAGCATAAGCAGGTATTTGTTGAATCATGTCTAAGAGTGGAATGTTTACCTTAACTTGCTTAAATACTTCCAAGATTTTCTCTATTTGTGCACTAGAGTTCTTTTTGAGTCTATTGGGAAATGGGGCTTTAGGCACATAGACTCGCTCAGGTTCAGGTTGAGCTACAGGTTCAGGTTGGGTAGGTGGATTGGGCTTTTCAATTTGGACGTCGGGTTCAATGGTCAAGTCATATGTGGGTGCTTGATGGCTAGATTGATTAGTCATTCTAGGGTTTACCACATTATTGTCAATTTGTCTTCCGGACCGTAATGATACTACAACATTGATTTGTTGGAATGGTCCTTCCTCATTAACCATTTGAACCGGTCTAGGGTTGTTATTTCCTGAAGGTGGTTGATAAGATTGATATTGATTATTAGTTCTTGGGTTTACCTCAGGTTGACTTGGAAATTGGCCCTTTTCTCTTTCACCTATTATCTGTGCTAATTGGCTGACCTGTGTCTCTAGCCTTTGGAATGATTGGTTGGTTGTTTGTATAAAAGTTGTCATTAAATTTTCTAATTTTGTCAACCTAACCTCATGATTTCCATTGTTATTACCCCCAGATGATGTATTATTTTGGTTATATGGGGTTGGTTGTTGTCTAGGAGGTTGTCCTTGTTGGGTCCACGAAAAATTGGGATGATTACGCCAACCTGGGTTATAGGTTGATGCGTAAGGATCATTTCTAGAATTGTTAAATGTGGCATTAACATGTTCCAGGTCCACACAGTCCTCCATTAAATGACCAGTCTGACCACATCTAGAGCAGGGGATAGACAAGGGTTGATTCATTCGGGGTTGATTTTGTAGCTCTAGACTTTCCATTCTACGCATTAGGGTAGCTAGTTTTGCCTCAGCCGCTATGTTGGAGTCTACAGCTAAGACACCTGGTCGGGGTTGACTCGCTATTCTAGATCCAATACTCGGGTTGATGGGTGTTCTAGCATTGTCCCATTGCATACTATTTTCAGCTAAATCCTCAAGAAAAGTCCAGGCATCATTTTCATTTTTGGACATGAAGTTCCCTTGGCTCACAGATTCTAGCATAACTCTAGATGTGGGTGTCAATCCCTCATAAATAATTTGGCATAATTGCCACTTCGGAATTCCGTGATGAGGGCATTGGGCCAAGACACTCTTAAATCTCTCAAGATAGGAATAGAACGGCTCGCTCTCAGACTGAACGAATGCAACAATTTCATTCCTAATCTTCATAGTCTTATGGTTGGGGAAATATTTTTTTAGAAAAACTTGAACAAATTCGGCCCAACTTCTAATAGATCTTTCGGCTAGACTATATAGCCATTTCTTAGCGTCGTCTTTCAGTGCTAGAGGCACGAATTTCAGACGCACTGCCTCTTCAGGGATATGCTGGTATTGCATAAGAGAGCAGATTTCCTCAAATTCTCTAAGGAAGAGATATGGATCTTCCCTAGAGGTGAACTTAGGCAGCATACTCATGTATTATGCCTTAAGTTCGAAGTCGCGACCCGCTATGGTGGGCATGACAATGCACGATGGGTGAGCAGCCATCGTTGGGTAGCACCGATCCCTCAGAGTCATAGGCGGGTTCACGACATTCTCACCCATTAGATTCGGGTGAGGTGGTGCAACAGATGGGTTGGGGTTAAGCTCTAGACTGGAATCCAGATGAACTCGTGACAGTCGATTGCTTAAATCCCGCACCCAAATCTGAGTGCACCGGTTTGAATTAATTTTTGAATTTGAATTCGAAATTTAAATTTCAAATTCAATTCCAAGAATCAATTACTCTTTTTTTTTTTGAATTTTTGAATTTTAATATTTTTTTTTTTAGGAAACAAACAATAGAAAGGTAAGGATGAGAAGGGAAAGAAGACTCAGACGAGAAGGGAAACTTAACTCTAAAGGATAAAAATTAGGGTTGGTCAGAAATTTCCTGAACAAGCACGGTCAAAACAATCCTAGACCTAGTGTCACTTAGATCTAGACGGCTCCTAACTGGTTGAGTCGAATTGATTTGCTTGATTCACCTCCCTCACCAATCAAACCAAGTTGGCCAGTTAGTGTATAGCTAGTGGGGGCGCTTCCGACAGAGTCGGTGCCAATTAGACAACCACGTCGCTTGGAAGACTTTCGTCGACACAAAAACACTTTCTAGACACCAAATTGAATTCAATTAGCTTCAGGTCATAGCAAGTCAAACCAATCTCCTCCTTAATTGAGTCCGAGTCCATAGGGGCCAATGTCTAATTGATTTTAAATTTTAGGCTTAGGCGACACTTCAGGATTGTGGTTTGTGGGCTACGGGAGGGTGATGAAATCCCCACCGTATCTTTTCCTACGGAGTTGCCCTTAAGATAGTTTAACTTAAATCTAGCAAAGATAGTCAAACAATGGTCCTTTGAATGGGGGCAATTGCAAGGTTGTATGCAACTAATTTATATGCTCTAATGCAATCGATAAAAACCTCGATACGTACCTTGCCTCCAGCAATCTTCAACAAGTATTAATTTGCAAGAAATTAGCAAGAATAATGCAAGCAAAACATTATATGATGCATGCACTAAGGTCTTTCTAATTTTGCCAATTTTAGGTCAGAGTTGAATTATTGCCAATTATGGAATTGTAACCCTAACACGTGCAATTCTACGAAAGGAAACTTTTCAACTATTCAGATTTTACGACAAAGGCAAGAAAAGTTACCTCCGCAATGCTCAGTCGGGTTCGCCGCCCGCTCTCGGAGATTCCAGTAGCTCAATGCGACCACCAGAGATGCCGACGACGCCCTCAAAATTTGAAGACCGGAAGACCAACCTGTGCGGCGATTTCGCCGCAAATGCTTCTTATGGGGTGGCGGATTCGCCGCTCTTTAAGCTCAGAATGCGCTCGTATTTCGCCGCGCGCTCTGTTTTCTCCTGAAACACAAATCCAAATACTTAGATCGCGCACAAGATAAACAGGAAAAATCGAAAAACACAAAAACAACAAAAATCTGCGTCGCCTCCTCGGCAACGGCACCAAAAACTTGATGAAGATTTAAATTTATACCGCAAGTGCACGGCGTCTATGAAGACGTGGCAAGTACGGGTCGAACACAAGGAGGGAGAGATTTCGTAGTTGATGTTATTTTCGATTAGGGGAAGAAGGGAAGAAGAAATAAATTGGGTTTTTGGGATTTTTGGTTTAATTATCTAAAGTACGAAATAAGAACAATTAAAATTAAAACAAGAACAAAGAGGAAAATCCGTGGGGTGGATGTTTAGATTTAGGTTTAGAGTAGAGAATTACTGAAACTTATTGTAAATCATGTTAGTTATGAAGCATTACAAGATAAATGACTTAACATAAACTCAAGTAATCAAAATACACTAATCATGAACTTAAAATAATAACATGCATTCATCATTCTCTAACCCTAATTCCATCACCTCCACCCTTTGGAGAGAGTTAGAAACTCATGGAGGGAGGAAGAAGAAGGGGTCCTAGAGGAAGTAGAAAAGAAAAACAAAACAAAACAAAAATCAGAATTTTATTACTAAGGTAAAAATAAGAACAACAACCAAGGACCCTATTTACATCGTTCTCGGGTCTATTTATAGTTGCTACAAGGGACTTAGGTATAGAATTGGATAGTACACGTGTCCATACACGACTGGACGAAATTGGGACACACAGATCGACCAATGGGCGGCGGAATCGCCGCACATCATGTGTATTGTGCGGAGGATTCGCCTCACACGTTGGTCGGATTTAATCAGGATTTTTGTCACGCGTTTATGGTATGATTTGATCCTCCTTTGCGCGTCTGGATTGATTCTTTCCATTGTCTTGAGCTCCGGATTAATTCCTTCCATTGTTGGAGATTTATATTTGATTTTTCTTTTGACTTTCTCCACACAATAACTTGGTCCTTTTATTTTGCAATCAGGTCCTTGGCATTTTGCAATTAAGCCATTGACCTTTTTTGTAATTAGCTCCTTGAATGCTTTTATGCTTGGATGCATTTCCATTTGGAACCCGATAAACTTGAACTCGGTCTTTATGATAGAAATGAATCTTTTGCACGCGTTTATGCTCGGAATGTGGGTAATTTGCAATCAGGTCCCTGTATTCTGTAAATACGACTAAACACATACCTTAGTAGCATTTATTGATATAAAAGTAATCTAAATGAAAGACATATGATGCAATGTATGCAATGCATCAGTAGGTTCCCTATAGAAGTTACACGCAAAATTTCATATAATTTGGACTTCAACAGATCACCCAAACTTAGACCGGAAAACACCAAACCTTAACCTGAATTGTCTGCCCACATTTGGTCGTCCGAAATAGACCGTTTGGTCGACCGAGTGATCCTATATCCTGTTAGTGTTTTACTACCCTAATTCGGTTGACCGTCTAGACCTTTTTGGTCGACCGAGTAACACCATATTTCCGACCGTTTGTTTTTTCGTATATACCCAACGGTCGTATTATTTCCAAATATCCTAAAAATACTTTTCCCTATCGGTCGACCGAACTTAGATGTCTTGACAAACCCGAACTGCCGGTTAGTTTTCGGTCGACCGAGGAACTTGTTTCGGTCAATCGAATATGATCTTGTTTGTCAACCCCAAAGAGCATGTTGTAAATCGGTCAACCGAACCTATCTCCGTATTCGACCGATCACTTAAGTGTACCTGAGTCATAGCCTTTGGCGGTCGACCGTTCCTTAATCGGTCGACCGAACTGTGTTCAATATTGCCAAACGGTCGACCGTTCCGCCCAATCCGGTCGACAGAATTTACTCAGAATTGGGTCCTGTCAGTTTCTGTTTTATGTATCTTACACAATCTTTACCCAATTCATCCCCAACGGCTATAACTCTTTAGGAGCTTATAAATAGAGTTGTAAAACACATTTTAACACAACTCTCTCACTACTATTATTCCCCTACATTAGAGAGAAAACTCCAAACACTCAAAGCCTCAAACCTTCCACACTTTAGTCTTAAATCCTATTCTCACTCAAGTGTACTCAAGATTAAAGAGTGTTGTTCCACTCATTGTTTGTTCAAGAAGCAAGGGTCTTGGTGAAAGCCCAAGACAAGAGTATAGACTTCGGTGAGAGCCCGAAGTATCCCTCTCGGATTGTGAGAGGAGGAGCCAGGCTCGGCAAGGGTTGTTCGCGAGTTTGAAGATTGTAAAGGAGTTCTCTCCCGGCTTAGGTGTTTTTCTCTTTCTTTGTTTTGCTCGAGACTAGCAAAAACTTAGGTGTGGGGGTATTTGATTGACATCATTTCATGCTCATATTTGTATCTTATATCAATTATCTTACACCTAAGCAATGCTACGTGACGAGTTTTATGTTTAGTTTTCAGGAATAAAGAGGTTTGAAGAGAAGAGCCATGAAAGGACCCAAAAGCTGGGAAAAAGGACTGAATGGTGAGATCTAGGGACCAAGATGCAAGGGAGAAGGACCTGAATGTAAGACAGAAGGACCTAAGAGCAAAACAGAATACTCCACACCATCATGGGGAGTATTTTACCAATTCTATTCGGGTCGGAGCTCCAACAAGTCTAGTAACCGCATCAAAGACCAACAATACCAGAAAGCAAAGCCCACAACAAATTCCAACACGATCCGACAATTTTGGACCGCCAATTGGCGGTCTTGGACCGCTAATTGGCGGTCCATATTGCTCAGGATCCGTCGAAATTTCTCCTGGACTTGTATTAGTGTTCGTTTAGGCTATTTTTGGTATTGGTTTAGTCCCACATCGGGGGATTGTCCCCGATTAGGTTTTTCCATGCTTATAAATAGAACTCTTCACCTTCCATTGTAATTACCCATTGCTTGGTGGCATTCTCTCTACTAAGGAGTGAGCCTTGAAGCAAAAACTCAAGGTGGAGATGAATGCTACCTTCAATGTGAGTCATTGTTAATAAAAGTTTATTTGTTTCTTTCAATCTTGTTTTGTTATGTTGTTTGTTTTGTGTGGGTTGCTTTACTTTGTTTAATTTCTTGTTTAGTAATTTTAGTATCTTAGTTAAATGTTTTCTTTACTTAGTCTAATCAGTAGTGTAATGAGTAGTGAGTAGTTCCATCCCCATTTGGGGGTGGAGAAATATGTGATATAATTATGTAGTGTATTAAGTGTGTGTTATTTTTATCCATTGAGCTTTATATGATTTCCATAACCATCTAATGGGTCTCCACTCTTATCTTTGATATGCTAATGCTCTTGAATGAAGCTTAGCTTATGCTTTGATTAGTGGACCTATTTTATGGGGAATGATAAGGTTAGGATATGGATGAAGTTAATATTGGAAACACAATTTGTAATGTATGTGCTCTTGTTGCCTTTTACCTTAGCTAATGTCTTGTATGTTTTAATGATGTAGTGAAATCTTAATTCATGTAGAGGCATAGTAGGGTATAGTCTTTATACTTGAGTTCATGTAGCTTCATTCCAATTATTGTCTTGTATGTTTTAATGATGTAGTCTTATCTTAATTCATGTGGAGGCAAAGTTGGATGTAGTTTTATGATTTCATGCACTACATGTTGTGAGGAGCTTAATGAACACACACACACTTCTTTATGTTCACATTATTTCTCTACCCCCTATGGGGCTTAGTTTTATTGCTTATCTTCATTTCCTTTTTGCATCTTAGTGTAGTTTAGTGTAACCAATCCTTTTCTCCTTTCTTTACCCCTTGCCTTCGCACGAACCAAGTGTCGACACACCTCCCAGTGGACGACCCGTATTTGCCACCGCTTCAACGCGGCCGTGCACTTGCGGTAGAAATATAAAACAAGATCAATCATTTTTCTATACAATAGTTAGTGTAATGATTAGTGAGTAGTTTCATCCCAATTTGGGGGGTGGAGAAAAGTGTGATGTGATTATGTGATGTATTAGGTGTGTGTGTGTTATCTTAATACTTTGAGCCATACATGATTTTCATAACCATATAATGGGATTTCAATCTTATCTTTGATGTGCTAATGCTCTTGAATGAAACCTAGCTCATGCTTAGATTAGTGGGCCTATTTTAAGGGGAATGATGAGGTGAGGATAATGATGGAGTTGATAAAGGAAACATTACTTGTAGTTGCATGTACTCTTGGTGCCCTCACCTTGATTAATGACTTGTATGTTTTAATGATTGTGTAAATCTTATTTCATGTGGAGACATAGTGGGGTTTGGTCTTTATGCATGAGTCCATTTAGCTTCATTCCAACTATTGTCTTGTATGTTTTAATGATAATGTGTTATCTTATTTCATGTGGAGGCAAAGTTGGATTTAGTTTGATGGTTTTCATGTACTACTTGTTGTGACGAGCACAATTGAACACATACACATATTTTTTGTTCACATTATTTCTCTACCCCCTATGGGGCTTAGTTTTATTGCTTATCTTCATTTCCTTTTTGCATCTTAGTGTAGTTTAGTGTAACCAATCCTTTTCTCCTTTCTTTACCCCTTGCCTTCGCACGAACCAAGTGTCGACACACCTCCCAGTGGACGACCCGTATTTGCCACCGCTTCAACGCGGTCGTGCTCTTGCGGTAGAAATATAAAACGAGATCAATCAAGTTTTTGGCGCCGTTGCCGGGGAGGTGCTCTGTCAAGACGTTGGTTTGGACGATTCGAGGGGTTTTTAATTTTTTGTTTTTAGTTTTAGCAAGTTTCAGGTAACCTAAGCATCCAGGGGAAGCGACTGGAGGAGTTGGAGAGCCAAAGAAGCAAAACGGACCGCCAATCAGCGGTCTGGGACCGCCAATTGGCGGCCTGGTTAGCCTCAATTGTTCTCAAATTTGTTCCAGTTGTTATATTGTTCATGTTAGTTATCTGGGAGCACAATTTTGCATGCTGTGACTTCTACTTTGCTCCCAGATTTAATTTCAATCCCCTTTAATCAACTTGGACCATAAAACTCAAAGCAAAAGATTAGACTTCTTGCCATCTAGGTCATGCATCATTTGTAGACCTTGCATGCATTTGTCTTTTCTTTTCTTTACATTTTGTTGTTGATTGCTGGCATGAGGTACGTGCACCCCGATCTCTCATTCATGCATGTTTCGATCATGCATTAGTTAGTAAGGTGCATCGGGACAAGAGTGAGTTGAGCGTTTGATTGGAGTGATTGATTGCTAGATTTAAGCTCAAAACTCTACTAAGGAGGGGCTGTCCCATAAAAGATAAGGTGGGGGATTTCATCACCCTTTCCTTGGCCCCAAAAACCACTCTTAATAAAGCCTTAACTAAAATCAAGTAGACATTGGCCCTAGGATTGCGGGCGCACTAGGAGAGTAACCTAGTTGAGACCGTCATGACCTGATCGGCGTTGCCTACCTTGTTGATAGTAGGAGGTACTGGATCTCCGGATCTGGTATCACTTGCTGGGCATTGTGGTCCTCGTTGTAGGGAGGTGAGGCGTGTCGAGGCTAGTGACCTCGAAGTTAGGCATCGTCTAGCCTAAGGACCCATTGCCTTACATTGTTTGAGCCGTGCTTGCTAGATTAGGCTTCTTCCTGATCCCATTACCCACGCTAGCTTTAGGGATTCTTCCCTTCTCCTCTGAGTCATCTTCTTCTCACCTTCTTCTACGTTATAGTCTCCTCCCCTTTACACTCTCTGTAGCGTTTTAGGGTCGAGTCGAGCACTTTTTGCGAGCTTGGCCTCGTGGTGGTGAGAGTGATCGACTCGAGAGTTCTCTGTTAAGATGGATGGTTACATGGGAGACCATCCATATCATTGTTGGGACCAGGACGATTCTCCCTGGTACTCCGGACCCATGCAACCTGGGGTGGCTCAGACGAACACCCCGTATGGTTGGGATAATCGCAATCGTGTGACTGAGCAATCTTCTTATTGGGGTAATATAAGAGAGGCACCGACTACTAGACCACCATCTAGTTACGTCGGATCATATGTTGGTCATCAATCTGAGACATTACAAGAACCTTTGGCCTCTTTCATGCATGTGGTAGATGACATGGGTGCACCGGTGGCTCCAGTAGTCGTACCGTGTCACTATTGTGGGTTGAGTGGTCATGATTTCGGGGAATGTCCTTATGTTCCCCCAGAGCCTGAGTATGAGCATACATTTTCCCAAAATGCTCATTATGACCATTACGCATCCGCGTACAACCCGAGAGTGATGGATTCATGGGGAGACAATTCTTATTCAAATTCTTATACTTCATGTTCACCCCAGTATCTTCCTCCCGAATACCCAGAATTCTACCAGCACCCCACTCCAAATCATTGGACTCATTCTCAGCCCATCAACACCCAACCACAAAATTTCCCAAGCTCTGACTTGGACCTCATCGTTGACCGCATACCTGATTCCTTGAAACAAACTTTCCTTACGTTCATGGAAACCACTCAACAGTCCATACAAAATATGACACTGCAAGTGAGTCAAATGTCGCAGAAATTACGTGAATGTGAGGAGAGTAACCTTTCTTGTCAACATGAGGATTCTTCTTTTGATATCGAACCACCACCACATCCACAAATTCAAAGCACAATCTTTCAAAGTCAAACTCCTAGTCAGTCTGAGGGACTTGGGGTTTCAATTCACGATCACCTAGTGGAGGATTCGATTCAAATTGAGAATAACTTGGACCAGCTTCATTATGAGTCGGCACAGGATTGTGCCTTATCTTCTTGTCCCGTGGCCCTTGAGCCACATGATCTTATTGTTGTACCTCCTAAGGACTCACCTCTGGTGGAGCAAGAGCTCCCTAGTCCCCTCAATTTCAAACAACTTGATGAGAGTTTGCCTCTCACTATTGTTCCTGATCATCTTGGAAATGATGGAACATCAAACAACCACATTGCTCATGAGGGTATTAGGAGTTCCTTGGAGGATACCTTGGGTATGAGACCCACTTCCTGTTCTCCTGGTGAGTTGGACATGCATAACGAGGTGCTTGACCTCGTTCCGACCCACCAGCCTGTTGGTTGGAGAGTTTGGATTGATGATCATAACTTCAGTTCCGCAACAGGAGATATTTTTCTTTCGTTGCCCCTTATTTCCCAAACTCCCGAGAGGTTCAAGCTCTTTCAGTTTGATCCTTTGAATGAGACGCCTTTGCGTCCAATTCATGAACCTCTCATTTCATCTGGTGCTCTTTGTGAAGGGGGCCCACGCATGCGTATTCTGGCCCCGCGTGGTGTCATGTTCCCTTTCCAAGTGCATTGACCCACTCTTGAGGTTCCCATTTGATGTCTTTTGACAAATGAAGATGGGAACTTATGTTTGTACATAGTTATATAAAAAAAAGAAAAAAAAAGAAGAAAAAAAAGAAAAAAAGAAATACAATAAAAGACTCCTTCAGTGAGCATTGATTGTTGTGAGCCCCAACCCTTGTGTATTTGGGCTCCATTTCTTTCACGTATTTGTATCCCTTCTTTAGCATCTCACAGGTTTTGAGGGAATTCGGGTTATGTCCATCAACATGACCTTGCACTTCCCGTTGTACTTCACGTTGGTGAGATCTCTTCTGTTTCATGCATACATCCATGTAGTATCTTGCTTGCATTCATTGAGGACAATGCATGAAGTAGGTGTGGGGGGGTGTTTTACGTGTGTACATAGTCGAGTCTTTTTCCTTTGATTTTGTTTTCTTTTGTTTGCATTGTTAGGGTCATGATAGTGTGCTGCATTTAATATCGATATATCTGCTTGCCATGATCCTTGGGTGACTTGTCTTCTTTTGCTTGCCTAGTGCTTCAAAATTTTCACATTTCTTTCAAAATCTTCATGTGTTTTCGAAAGAAAATGTTTTTGTGGGTTTTGCGTGTGTTTAGCATGTGCAAAACCGTTGAGAGGCAAAGTAAAAAGAAAGCTCCCAAAATTGTCTTGAACTTGATGCATTAGGATATCTAGTACAGTGGCTTTAGGATTTATCGAGTCGTTAGGATGCACCCCAGTTTTCCTTTGGGGGTGAGTAATCATAGGGTTTCAGTGCTCAAACATTCAAAGAAGTCCACCCTGAACCTAGTGAGTCAATAATTCGTGTCTGTTAACTTAAGGAAGTTTGTTGTAGTCAAGGACCCTCTAAATCCTGTTGTGAGACATTAGTGTAGGGGTTTTGGTTCATGTGTAGATAAGAAATAAGTGAGTAGGTGTTCTCTCTTCTCGCACGGCTCCTATCACTCGGGAAAGTAGGTATGAGGGGACTTTGTGCCTGGTGCTTTCGAGTCATCTGACTTGGGATGCGCCGACTGAACTCCCGTTACACGGGTGGTAGGGATTGCCCTATGTGGAGATGTGGGGAAAGGTGTACGTGATAGTGTAAGTCCTCATGGTCAATGATGCACGGAACCTGACCCTGGGAGAATGAAGCTCCAACTAATAAAAAGTAAAAGAAAAAAAAATGTGAAAAGAAACAAAAAGAAATAAAATATATGATAATGCAAATAAGAACCTTAATGGACTTTACACTTTGTAGCACTTGAGGATGTTGAGGTTCTCCATGTCTTTCACATAATTCATTATTTAACTTGCATGAATGGTTCATTAGGGTAGAGGTGTGGACTGATCACCTATATAGAGTCGGCCCGTAGCATTACCGCGTCCATTGATTGACAAAATATTTCCAACGAGTCGAGGTCTAGATTGAATAATGCATCTTGTTCGGATTTTGTGGGTATATCCGCTGAAAACCCTCAGGAGACAACACTCCTCCTCCTTGGCAACAAAGAGGTTTAACGGCTTGTTGCACGTGCTAAGTGCAACCGTGATTCCTACGAAATTGAGTTAGGATTTCTTGTTTCTCGTTTGTTTTTCTCTTTCTTTGTTTTGCTCGAGACTAGCAAAAACTTAGGTGTGGGGGTATTTGATTGACATCATTTCATGCTCATATTTGTATCTTATATCAATTATCTTACACCTAAGCAATGCTACGTGACGAGTTTTATGTTTAGTTTTCAGGAATAAAGAGGTTTGAAGAGAAGAGCCATGAAAGGACCCAAAAGCTGGGAAAAAGGACTGAATGGTGAGATCTAGGGACCAAGATGCAAGGGAGAAGGACCTGAATGTAAGACAGAAGGACCTAAGAGCAAAACAGAATACTCCACACCATCATGGGGAGTATTTTACCAATTCTATTCGGGTCGGAGCTCCAACAAGTCGAGTAACCGCAGCAAAGACCAACAATACCAGAAAGCAAAGCCCACAACAAATTCCAACACGATCCGACAATTTTGGACCGCTAATTGGCGGTCTTGGACCGCTAATTGGCGGTCCATATTGCTCAGGATCCGTCGAAATTTCTCCTGGACTTGTATTAGTGTTCGTTTAGGCTATTTTTGGTATTGGTTTAGTCCCACATCGGGGGATTGTCCCCGATTAGATTTTTCCATGCTTATAAATAGAACTCTTCACCTTCCATTGTAATTACCCATTGCTTGGTGGCATTCTCTCTACTAAGGAGTGAGCCTTGAAGCAAAAACTCAAGGTGGAGATGAATGCTACCTTCAATGTGAGTCATTGTTAATAAAAGTTTATTTGTTTCTTTCAATCTTGTTTTGTTATGTTGTTTGTTTTGTGTGGGTTGCTTTACTTTGTTTAATTTCTTGTTTAGTAATTTTAGTATCTTAGTTAAATGTTTTCTTTACTTAGTCTAATCAGTAGTGTAATGAGTAGTGAGTAGTTCCATCACCATTTGGGGGTGGAGAAATATGTGATATAATTATGTAGTGCATTAAGTGTGTGTTATTTTTATCCATTGAGCTTTATATGATTTCCATAACCATCTAATGGGTCTCCACTCTTATCTTTGATATGCTAATGCTCTTGAATGAAGCTTAGCTTATGCTTTGATTAGTGGACCTATTTTATGGGGAATGATAAGGTTAGGATATGGATGAAGTTAATATTGGAAACACAATTTGTAATGTATGTGCTCTTGTTGCCTTTTACCTTAGCTAATGTCTTGTATGTTTTAATGATGTAGTGAAATCTTAATTCATGTAGAGGCATAGTAGGGTATAGTCTTTATACTTGAGTTCATGTAGCTTCATTCCAATTATTGTCTTGTATGTTTTAATGATGTAGTCTTATCTTAATTCATGTGGAGGCAAAGTTGGATGTAGTTTTATGATTTCATGCACTACATGTTGTGAGGAGCTTAATGAACACACACACACTTCTTTATGTTCACATTATTTCTCTACCCCCTATGGGGCTTAGTTTTATTGCTTATCTTCATTTCCTTTTTGCATCTTAGTGTAGTTTAGTGTAACCAATCCTTTTCTCCTTTCTTTACCCCTTGCCTTCGCACGAACCAAGTGTCGACACACCTCCCAGTGGACGACCCGTATTTGCCACCGCTTCAACGCGGTCGTGCACTTGCGGTAGAAATATAAAACGAGATCAATCATTTTTCTATACAATAGTTAGTGTAATGATTAGTGAGTAGTTTCATCCCAATTTGGGGGGTGGAGAAAAGTGTGATGTGATTATGTGATGTATTAGGTGTGTGTGTGTTATCTTAATACTTTGAGCCATACATGATATTCATAACCATATAATGGGATTTCAATCTTATCTTTGATGTGCTAATGCTCTTGAATGAAACCTAGCTCATGCTTAGATTAGTGGGCCTATTTTAAGGGGAATGATGAGGTGAGGATAATGATGGAGTTGATAAAGGAAACATTACTTGTAGTTGCATGTACTCTTGGTGCCCTCACCTTGATTAATGACTTGTATGTTTTAATGATTGTGTAAATCTTATTTCATGTGGAGACATAGTGGGGTTTGGTCTTTATGCATGAGTCCATTTAGCTTCATTCCAACTATTGTCTTGTATGTTTTAATGATAATGTGTTATCTTATTTCATGTGGAGGCAAAGTTGGATTTAGTTTGATGGTTTTCATGTACTACTTGTTGTGACGAGCACAATTGAACACATACACATATTTTTTATTCACATTCTTTCTCTACACCCTTTGGGGTTTAGTTTTATTGATTATTCATTCCTAGTATAGTGTAGTGTAACCAAACTCTTTCTCTCCTTTGTTTCCCACTCGCCTTTGAACTAAACAAAGTCGACACACCTCCCTGGGATCAACCCGTATTTGCCACCGCTTCAACGTGGCCGTGCACTTGTGGTTATTATAACTGAATCAATCAGTGACCTTTCTCGTCAACATGAGGACTTATCTTGAGATATCAAATTCCAACCACATCAACAAATTCATAGCACAATTTGTCAAAGTCATACTCCTAGTTAGTCTGCAGGACTTAGGGTTTCAATTCACGATCACTTGGTGGAGGATTCAATCTAAATTAATGATAAAGTGGACCATCTTGATTTGGAGTTGGCAGAAGATTGTGTCTTATCTTTTTGTCCCATGGCCCTTGAGACACATGATTGTAATGATATATCCCTCGGGGACCCACCTTCGGTGGAGCAGCAACTCCATAATACTCCATTCATCATAAGAACTGATGAGGGTATTGGGTTGTCTTTAGAGGATATCTTGGGTAGAAGACCTCATAGGTTTTGGGAAATTCGAGTTTATGACCATCAATATCACCATGAATTTCCATTTGCACTTCATGTTGGTGAGATCTTCACTTTTCATGCATAAATCCATGTAGTATCATACCCACATTCATTGAGGACAATGCATGACGTAACTGTGGGGGGTACTTTATGTATGTACATAGTCGAGTCTTTTTTGTTTTCCTTTGTTTTCTTTTGTTTGTATTGCTAGGGTAATGATAGTTTGCTACAATATAAATTTATATATATGTTATACCATGATCCTTGGGTGACTTGCATTCTTTTGCTTTCTAAGTGCTTTAATTCTTCCCTTTGTTTTAAAATCGTCATGTGTTTGCGAAAGAAAATATTTTGTGGGTTTTGCGTGTGTTTAGCAGTGCAAAACCGTTGAGAGGCAAAGTAAAAAGGAAGCTCCGAGAATCAACTTGAACATGATGCATTAGGATATCTAGTACACCGTCTTTAGGGCTTCTCTTGTCGTAAAGATGCACCATGGTTACCCTTAGGGAGAGGGTAATCATAGGGTTTCAGTACTTAAACAAATAAAGAAGTCCACCCTAACCTTGTGAGTCGAATAAGTCGTGTCTGTTAGTCTAATAACTTTTGTCGTAGTCAGGGACCCTTAAACTTCTAATGTGAAACCTTAAGTGTAGGGGTTTTGGTTCGTTTGTAGATAAGAAATAATTTAGTAGGGTGTTCTTTCTTCTCGCACGACTCCTATCACTCAGGAAATTAGATCTGAGGGGACTTAATACCTAGTGCTTTCAAGTCATCTGACTTAGGATGCACCGACCGAAACCCTGTTACACGGGTTGTAGGGATAGCTCTATGTGGAGATTTGGGGGAAGGTGTACGTGATAGTGTAAGTCCCCACAGACAATGATGCATGAAACCTGAACCTGGGAGAATTAAACACCAACTAGTTAAATAATAATAAATAAATAAAAAGAAAAAGAAAAAATTGTAATACAAATAAAAACCTTAGTGAACTTTACACGGTGTATCACTTCAGGATGTAAGGGTTGCCATTGTCTTTCATTTAAGCCATTAATGAACTTGCATGGATGGTTCCCTAGGCTAGGTATGTGGACAGGATACATATAGAGAGTCGGCCCATTAGATTACCGGGTTCAATGATAGACAAAGCTAGGTCCATCGAGTCGTGTTTCTAGGTTGAATACATCATTGTTTGGATTTTGTGGGTATATATGCTGAAAACCCTCAAGAAACAACATTCCTCCTCCTTGGCGACAAGGAGGTTTAACGGCTTGTTGCACGTGCTAAGTGCAACCGTGATTCCTAGGAAAGTGAGTAAGGATTTCGCCATTTTTTGTACGTTTTCAGTTCTTTCATTTCTCTTTCTTTGTTTTACTCGAGACTCGCAAAAGATAAGTAGAATATCATACATTACATTCATGTTATATATCCTTTATTTTATGCCAATTTTGTGCTACTGGAGTGTTTCTTTGTGGTGTTTGAGATGTTAGGTAATAAAGAATAGAAAGGAAGAGAAAATGACTGGAATGCAAATAGAAATGACTCATACGAAGCAAAGTGGACCTGTTTGTCATGCACAATGACCCATCAGCAAATCAGTAATGACCCAGATGAAATCCAGAGGGACCTGATTGCACGGAAAACATTTCGAGAGCAAAAATCCCTCAATACCATGATATTGAAGAGTATTTGGACAATTAAGACCAAACGAGCTCAACCCAGCGGACCAGGAGTGCACCCCACATCCCAAATACAGAGTGAGTTTGGGTCAGATCAGACCAATTTGATCCGCCAATGGTGGATTTTGGTCCCCATTGGTGGATCAATTAGGTCCAAATCCACCCAAATTTGAAACGTGGCTCGGACTTGCTTGATTGGGGGCATCAAAATTTAGAGAAATCAATTTCAGTCGTTCGATTGCTCTCAGAATCACTACGCCACATTTTCTTCAATAAATAGCATGGTTTCTTCTTTCTTTCCTCCACATCTCCAGCTCCACCATTAGAATAGCTAATTAGGTTTTACCCACTTGGGCCGCAAGAATAAGGAGGTGGTTGGAGCTTGTAAACTAGTGCTTTCTTTTATCTAAAGGTAGATTTGGATTCCTCTCTTCTTTAGATTTCTTTCTATTCAAGTATTATGGTGGTTTGTTAGTTGATTTTCTACTTTGCTTTTCTTGCCATGTTTAGTGTAGATTTCTTGCTTTCCATAGTTGTTAACATGAGTTGAGAGTAGATCCACCCCGGGGTGGAGGTGATGTAGATTATGTGATGTTGTGGTGATGAGTTCTTTTTATTTGTGTCATTTTATGTGCTTGATGTAGATCTATGCATGTAACTTGCTTAACTTGTATTAGATGGGATAATGGCCACACTAGGTACTTGTCTCATGCTAGAACTAGAGTTTATCTTCTTTCTTGTAATGGTGAATGACTTTTTATTTATGTGGATGCATGATTAGTAGAGAATACATGAATGTATTATGTTTTATGGTGGTTAATTGATGTCCTAATGGCCACACTAGGTACTTAGTTCATTCTTGAGAACCCAAAGTGCATTTTAACTTCATGTCTAACTATATTAGTCATGTATTCATGTAAATGTAGTTCATGTTGATTAGACTCCACACTAGTGTCTAGTTGATTTCACCTTCTTTACACATTTCTTCCTCATCTAATCAAGAACTACTCTCACATACACACATACCTACACACCTCCCTTCCATGGGGTTTAATTTAATTGTCATTAATGACTTAAGTGAAAGATAGGAGCAACCTTAATATCCTAAAATGATACATTGTGTAAAATCCATTAAGGTTGTTATTTTGTTTATTTTGTTTTTTTCTTTTCTTCTCTTTTTCTCATCATTATTTTATCTCTTGGTAGAATAAAGAGTTAAAACTACTTGGTTTTTAATTCTCCCAGGGTTGGGTTTGTGCATCAGTACCTGTGAGGACTTACACCATCATGTACACCTTCCTCCAAATCTCCATATCGGACGATCCCTACCACCCGTGTAATGGGAGTTCGGTCGATACATCGCAAGTTAGATGACTCAAAAGCGCTAGCTATTTAGTCACCCTCGGACCTAGTTTCCCTAGTGATAGGAGTCATGCGAGAAGAGAGAACACCACACTAAATTATATTTTTTCTACATATGAACCACAACTCCTACACTTAAGGTTTCACAAAAGGAATGTAAGGGTCCCTGACTATGACAAACTTGGTTGAATCAGTTTATTTACCACAAGTGCATGCCCGTGTTGATGTAGTGGCAAGCACGGGTCAGTCCAAAGGGAGCGTGTGCGAGTCGGATTCGCGATACTCGAGCGGGGAATGAAAACAAGTAAAGGTCGAAACTACACTACAATTTGAAAGAAATCGGAAAAAAACAATAAAAGTAAACCCCTTACGGGGTAGAGAGAGAAAGCGAATACAAAAATATGTGTATATGTGTGTGTTCAAATGTGCTAATCAAAACATGTCATACATGAAATCCATTAAACTCAACTACAACTTTGCCTCCACATGAAATAAGATAAAGATAAAGCAATATCATTAAAACTAATTGAAATGAAGCTAATATGTTCACTTCCATCATGACTCAAATCCAACTATGTCTCCACAAGAAATAAGATTTATCACAATCATTAAAATGTACAAGACATTAATTAGGATAAAGCCAACATGAGCACATGCATGCACATGTCTTGTTTCCTTCTTCCACTCCATCCTTATCCTCACCTCATCATTCCCGATAAAATAGGCCCACTAATCTAAGCATGTGCTAAGCATCACTCAAGAGCATTAACACATCAAAGGTAAGAGCGAAATCCCATTAGATTGTTATGGAAATCATATGAAGTTCAAAGGTAGGATTAACACACACTATGCTATTGGATTAATCTTGGATTAATAAGATATTTTCCCAAAGCACTGACACATGGCGCGTCCCTATTGGACTACACATTTAAGGGTTTAGGGTGGAGCCATCTATATAAGGAGGGGAGCCTCCATTTGGATAGAAGAACAAGTGTGCAAACCCTAGCCTTCACCCACCCTAGCCGCCACCTTCTCTCTCTCCCATTTCGTCCCTCCACCTCCACCAAGCTCATTCCGTGGACTCTTTGGTTGTGGACTCGCGCTCCTTCTCCAAGAGAGTAGGAGACCGACCGGTGAAAAGGATTCCATATGGTGACCTCCGATCTTCCTTCCGCTGCCACATGTTCTCTCCAAGAAAGGTACTCATGAACCTGTAGAATCGTTATTTGCTAACATTGGTACCATAGCCATCTCGGTTACCTTCGAATCCTCACCATGTTTGATGAATTTTTATTTCATGATAATCTGATTTGAGATAAAAATTCGGTGGTTATGTTTTTTGGAGAAAGAAAGATAACAGAAAAATCAGCATTGCTTATTTACATGATGCGCATGTTTTGGTTCATTAGAGCATGCATCTAGGGTTAGATTTTTCTCCTCCATTCTTGCACATGTATGCATGGTTTAAGATGGCTTTTCCTGATTTTATTTGGAGCCAATATGATATGTTGCTCTCCTATCATTGCACATACATAGATGTGACCAGAATTCTGTTTTTTCTGTGTTGTTACCTCTATTCTTTGCGCATGTATTAGATAAAATCAGAAGTTATTTTCCATGTTGATTCTTCTAAATCATGCACATGTATACATGAAATCAGATGTCTATTTTTCCTGATTTTTTCCGAATTAGGGTTAGATATTATTTATTCTAATCTTTGGGCATGTATACATGAAATCTGTGTTAACCCTATCATGATGATCTTCTGTTTTTGCACATGTTTTATATGATAATCAGTAGTTTAATTCTCTGATATTTTTTCATGCTTGAATTAGATGATAATGTTTGTATGTCATTTGTATATCATCATGCATGTCGGATTGCATGGATGGATCAAATGTTGTTATCTCTTATTCGTGTACATGCATGACTAGATCTCATGTTTGCTGGAATTTCGTGTATATGCTTGTTTGTTTATCACTTTTCAATATGAGCATGCATCTAGAGTAGATGTTTATTGCCATATGCATATGCATGATAATTGTGTTGCCTTGTTGCTCCAAAGAATTTCGGATATAGCTGTTTTTGGAGCATTAACATGCATGTGATTGATTGGTTTCCTTACTGAAAAATGCGCATATATGCTTGCTGTTCTCTTGAAAATTTCGAATTTTTTCTTTCCAATACAAGTAGCATAATTATTGTTGATTGCATGCTTATATTGATTAAGGAAAGATTGGCAAATTCTGAAAATGTTTAGAGCATATTATGGGCTGGAGTTTTGTTGCCTTAAAAGTATTTTTTGAATGCTTTCCTTTGATGCACATATATGTGTTGATCTCATTTAAGGAATTTCGGATTTTTTGGAATGATAGCATACATTTCATTTGAAATATTTCCTTTATGATTAAATCCACATACATGTGTTGATCTCATTGAGGATTTTTTCCGGATTTATCTTTCCTAATGCGAGTAGGATAATTTTTACGCTCTCATGATTATGTTGATTGGGGAAAGAAAAGAAAATTTCTGTTTTGAGATACTATTATGGAGATTGATTGGTATTTCTATATACGTTTTTCTTATGCTCCATATATGCGTTGTTTCCTTATATATTACTTCCTTCTTATTTGGAAGTGGTGTACACTTTATTCATGCGTGTGATTGTGCTAACGTATGGAAAGATTGCGCTTGTATGGTATGAATGGTGTGAATGGATGCTGATTTATTTTTGCTGCCTTATTGAGGGTTGAGCGTAATTTCATTCATTCATTTCCATTTGCAATAAACATCGCAATGGGCTGTAATATTTATGGACTGTAATAATTATGGACTGTGGATTGTTTATTGCCCTAGGGAGACGAGGGGCTCCTTTATTTTTATTATTGCGATATTATTGCTATAAGGCTAATGCAGGTTCCCATCTACTATGCTAAATCCTTATGGGGGATCCTTAGCTCGATATGGAAGTAATGTACCAATTAATTTCTGTGTGATCTTGATTGGAATGTTCTGAAATGGACGTTTTTTGGAACTTGCATGCCTAGTGGGAGTTGTAAGGTAGAAGTGTTTTGTGTAAACCACCTTGCAACCGGCGGAAAATTATTTATTTGCTTCTGATTTGCCATGATTTATACGTTTTTTAGGGTTATTAAATCATGATGGAGCGCAATATATGAATTGGTAAAATATCTTTATTAACTATTGCATGAGGATTTGATCGAACGCTTTATGTTTTCCTTTGGTCTGAATGCTATAGTTATTAAGTTAGTTTATTTTTTTATGACTATTGGGGCTCGTTGTATTTTATGCTAGAACTCATGTATCGCTATGTGGTTTTTTGTCCGAGATTTTTATGGCTGCTTCCAAATGCATTGTCGCTGATCTGACTCGAGGAGATAAACTCAATGAAAGAAATTACGATTTGTGGCATCATAAAATTGAGTATCTCTTCGAGGATCAGGACATGTTAGAAAATATAATTCAAACTATGTCTCCCCCCGAGGAGGGGAACACTGCGCAGCATCGCAGAAATATGGATGTCTATAATGCATGGAAAAAGAAAGACCGTATTGCTCGCATTACAATTCTGAGTTCGATGCGAGATGATCTATTACTGTGGTTCCAAAATTGTGAACTGCAAAGGCCTTGTGGGAAGCTGTGAAGTTTCAGTACGGAGTGACCTCCGTCACAAGGGCCCGCCAGCTTGGGCTCATGTTTGATGGGTATAAAATGCGTCAAGGTCACACGATGAGGCAGCATATTACCACAATGTCAAACATCATAAGCGAGCTGAGCGCTGTCGGTCGTGCTAAGACCGATGAGGAGCAAGTGTCTGCTCTCATCAGATCATTGCCTTCGAAGAGTTGGGAGCATATGAAGGTCCATCTGACTCATGCTGATGACATCAGGACATTTGACCAAGCCGCAAAACACCTAGAGCTGGAGGAGGACCGCATGCTTGCGGAAACCCCTCTAACTGAAGTGGTTGTTGCTGAAGCTGGCGCTCCTCGGAGGAGTGCATGTTTTAAGCGCAAAAGAGATAGAGCTCAGGGTTTTAAAGGCAAGAAGGGTGCAAATAAAAACAAAACAAAAAACAAAGCTGGAAAGAAACGACCTCGAGGATCCAGAGGTGGGAAAGATAAGTCTAATGTGACTTGTTTTAACTGCCGAAAGACTGGACATTTTGCTCGTGAGTGTACTGAGCAAAAGGTAATTACTGTGTGTAATCCCTTGAATTGTAACGTGACTAGTTCTGTGATGCTAACTGATCACTCTCCTGTGTGGATTGTGGATTCAGGTGCCACGGACCACGTAACAAAGGATCGTTCTGCCTTTGTGGAATATCGCCGTGTTCCAAGTGGGAGGCGAATAAACATGGGGAACAACACTAGCATTGAAGTTCTTGGAGTTGCCACATGCAAAGTGACTTTGCGAAGTGTCCGGATCTATTACTTCACGACGTGTTGTATGCACCAGCTATACGGAGAAATATTATTTCTGTTGTTGTTTTGATGAGACATGGTTTTAAAGTTGTTTTTGAGAACAATGACATGGGTTTATACCTTGCTAACATTTATTATGGATGTGCCTTTCTTTCATACCGTTTTATTGTGTTGGACGCAATTTATGATTTCAATCATAACACTAGTGTCTTTATTAGTCAAAGTTCCATGAATAATGATTCAGTTATGTGGCATGCTAGACTAGGTCACATTGGTGTTGACCGGATGAACAGGTTGGCAAAGGAGGGGGTATTAGGAGAATGCTCCAAATTTGAATTGCCGACCAGTGAATCTTGTCTAGCTGGAAAGGAAACTAGAAAATCGTTCAAAAAAGGCATTAGGGCTACTTCTTCTTTAGAAGTAATTCACTCGGATATTTGTGGACCTTTGAATGTGCGTACTAGACATGGACAAAGTTACTTCATCACATTTATTGATGACTACACTAGATATGGTCATATTTATCTTATTTCTCACAAGTCAGAAGCTCTAGAATGCTTTAAGAAATTCATGAGCTTGGTAGAGAATCAATTGGATAATAAGATAAAAACTCTCAGAATGGACAGAGGTGGGGAGTATCTCTCCATAATGTTCAAGGAGTTATGTGATGAAAAGGGGATATCTAGACAGCTCACTATGCCTTATACTCCTCAGCAAAATGGTGTTGCCGAGAGAAGGAATAGAACGTTGCTAGACATAGTTAGATCCATCATGGCGCATGCGAGCTTGCCAATTTCGTTTTGGGGAGATGCTCTAATAACTGCTGCCTATATCCTCAATAGAGTTCCAACAAAATCGGTTCCCTCAACTCCATACGAGTTATGGACAGGACGGAAGCCTGATTTTAGTCTGCTGCATCCTTGGGGATGCGCAGCATACATTCATTCTACTAGTCACTGATATGGAAAACTAGGACCTAGAGGGAAAAAGTGTATCTTTGTAAAATACAGTAATCTCTCCAAAGGTTATGTTTTTTAACGGGTTAGATGAGAATGAAAGAAGGACGGAACAGGAGTCTAGGGATGCAACATTCTTGGAAAATGTTTTTCCAACTCTTGCTGGAGCTATCAAAGAGTCAGTGGACTTCTTTGAACAACAAGATGAGGACATTGCCACTCCACGGGATCAGGATTTGGAAGTTGAACATGAGGTTCCACTAGTCAATCCTAGTGGGAGCAACAATGCTAAGGATCTGATAGCTCTCACGGAGGATGAGCCATCAGATACCCATCTGCGTCGAAGTAAACGCGGGCTCATTCCTCGTAGGCGGTTTCGCTTAGAGGAAGAGGCCCTCATGATAGCTCAAGAAGAAATTGATTATGAATCATCTGGGATGACAGTAATTGATGAGCAAGAACCGGAGACCTTGAAAGTGGCTTTGGAAGGTCCAAATGCGAAAGAGTGGTTAGAAGCTATAAAGGAAGAGTTGGAGTCGATGAAAGTTAATCGAGTCTGGTACTTGGTCGACATACCGCCGAACCGAAAGGCCATTGGGACCAAGTGGATCCTCAAGATTAAGAGGAAGGCGGATGGATCTATTGATAGATTCAAGGCTAGACTGGTAGCTAAAGGCTACACCCAAAGAAAAGGTGTGGAGTTTGAGGAAACTTTTTCACCCGTGGTTAGGTTTGCCTCCATCCGCCTTCTACTAGCTATTGTAGATCAGATGGACTTAGAGCTTTACCAAATGGATGTAAAGACTGCTTTTCTCAATGGAGAACTTGAGGAGGAGATCTATATGGATCAACCTCAAGGTTTTGAAGTCAAAGGACAAGAGCGCAAAGTGTGCAAGCTCAATAAGTCCTTGTATGGCTTAAAACAAGCGTCTAGACAGTGGAACATTCTATTCCATCAAGCTATATCAGAGAATGCATTCTCTATGCTTGAGGAAGATCACTGTGTGTACATTAAGAGATCCAATGGTAAATTTGTCATTCTGACCTTGTATGTTGATGACATACTCATGGCTGGCAATAGCAAAGAGTTGCTGAAATCCACTAAAGAGTGGTTGTCCTCCACGTTTGATATGAAGAACATGGGTGAAGCTAGCTACGTCCTTGGTATCAAGATAGTTAGAAATAGGACCAAGAGACTTCTGTGATTGTCTCAAGAGACTTATATTAACAACATCTTGAAGAAATACCATATGGACAAATGCAAACCAATCGACACTCCTGTTGAGAAGGGTTTGCACTTGAGCCTTGATAAGCATCCTGAGACTCCTGAAGAGAAGGCCAAAATGAGCAAGGTTCCATAATCAAATGCTGTGGGAAGCCTTATGTACGCTATGATTTGTACTAGGTCAGACATTTGTTATGTTATGGGCATGGTGAGTCGATGCCAGTCTAGTCCAAGCATGGAGCACTGGAAGGCAGTCAAGAGAATCATGAGATACTTCAGATGAACGAGTAACTACATGTTGTGTTACCAAGCATCAGATCTCCGCCTGATTGGCTATAGTGATGTCGATTGGGCTGTAGACATTGATGAAAGGAAGTCTACCTCTGGTTATGCTTTCTTGCTGGCTAATGGGGCCATCTCATGGTCCAACAAGAAGCAAACCTGTATAGCCCTGTCGACTATGGAAGCATAGTATGTTGCATGCTCTGCAGCAGTACATGAGGTAGTTTGGTTGAGGAGGTTCTTACAACATACAGGGCTAGTAGAGACATAAGATGAGCATGTTGTTGTCTATTGTGACAGCATGGCTGCCCTTTGTTATGTGAAAGACCCCAAATATCATGGAAAGACCAAACATATACAGTTAGGTATCATTTTGTGAAGGACATCATAGCGAGAAAGGAAGTTGTGTTAAGACATGTGTCTACTAGTCTTATGGTAGTTGACCCTCTTACCAAGACTATAGCTAAGGACTCGTTTGTGTCCCATGTGAAGTCCTTAGGCTTACGCAGACTTTGATGGATTGACATGTCTAACTTCCTTTTATGAGTGATTGTGTTTTCCTTTCGACTATATCTTTTTGGTTGATGTAGTTGTTCTAGCATAACATATTATTCTGTCAATAGGCTGAAGAGTGCTCACTCACACGAGCATTTGCCTCTGGCGCTTTTGATAGCGAGCAGAGATGAGACTGATCATGAGGAGATCTTGTATGATAGATCCAGAGCAGTTCATGATAGGACAGTCGCCTTGATTATGAATCAAGATGAGATCCTCTATGTTGGTGAGGATTGACATGAATGTTCCCACGATTCATGTGACCTATAGAAGCCAAGTGCGAGCATCACATGTGGCTCCAGGTGGCACCTGTATGGTGTTAAGGCGACAATGATGAAGCTCGGGTCAGGCGCAGTGGGGGAGCAACTGGACTAAGACTTGTATGGTGTTAACAGACAGACATACTGTTGTGTACAGTATGATCCACCATAACATGTTTGTCATACAACATGTGCTGAGCGACCATTTGGAAGTGAAAGGATGGATCCCTGCTCCTTCACTGTGTGAGTCCAAGACTTGATTGTCATTAGTTGCCCTCTGATTGATCGTTTTATATTTCTACCGCAAGTGCACGGCCGCGTTGAAGCGGTGGCCAATACGGGTCGTCCACTGGGAGGTGTGTCGACACTTGGTTCGTGCGAAGGCAAGGGGTAAAGAAAGGAGAAAAGGATTGGTTACACTAAACTACACTACAATGCTAAACTAGAATGCAAGAGGAAATGAAGATAAGCAATAAAACTAAACCCCATAGGGGGTAGAGAACTGATGTGAACATAAAGATGTGTATGTGTGTGTGTTCAATTAAGCTCCTCACAACATGTAGTGCATGAAATCATAAAACTACATCCAATCTTGCCTCTACATGAATTAAGATAAGACTACATCATTAAAACATACAAGACAATGATTGGAATGAAGCTACATGAACTCAAGTATAAAGACTAGACCCTACTATGCCTCCACATGAATTAAGATGACTACATCATTAAAACATACAAGACATTAGCTAAGGAAAAGGCAACAAGAGTTCATACACTACAAATTGTGTTTCCAACATTAACTTCATCCATATCCTAACCTTATCATTCCCCATAAAATAGGTCCACTAATCAAAGCATAAGCTAAGCTTCATTCAAGAGCATTAGCATATCAAAGATAAGAGTGGAGACCCATTAGATGGTTATGGAAATCATATAAAGCTCAAGGGATAAAAATAACACACACTTAATACACTACATGATTATATCACATATTTCTCCACCCCCCAAATGGGGATGGAACTACTCACTACTCATTACACTACTGATTAGACTAAGCAAAAAAAAACATTTAACTAAGATACTGAAATTACTAAACAAGAAATTAAGCAAAGTAAAACAAACCACACAAAACAAGCAACATAACAAGACAAGATTAAAACAAACAAATAAACTTTTATTAACAATGACTCACATTGAAGGTAGCACTCTTCTCCACCTTGAGTTATTGCTTCAAGGCTCACTCCTTAGTAGAGAGAATGCCACCAAACAATGGGTAATTACAATGGAAGGTGAAGAGTTCTATTTATAAGCATGGAAAAAGCTAATCGGGGACAATCCCCCGATGTGGGACTAAACCAATACCAAAAATAGCCTAAACGAACATTAATACAAGTCCAGGAGAAATCTCGACGGATCCTGAGCAATATGGACAGCCAATTAGCGGTCCAAGACCGCCACTTGGCGGTCCAAGACCGCCACTTGGCGGTCCAAAATTGTCGGATCGTGTTGGAATTTGTTGTGGGCTTTGCTTTCTGGTATTGTTGGTCTTTGATGCGGTTACTCGACTTGTTGGAGCTCCGACCCGAATAGAATTGGTAAAATACTCCCCATGATGGTGTGGAGTATTCTGTTTTGCTCTTAGGTCCTTCTGTCTTACATTCAGGTCCTTCTCCCTTGCATCTTGGTCCCTAGGTCTCACAATTAGGTCCTTTTTCCTGCTTTTGGGTCCTTTCATGGCTCTTCTCTTCAAACCTCTTTATTTCTGAAAACTAAACATAAAACTCGTCACGTAGCATTGCTTAGGTGTAAGATAATTGATATAAGGTACAAATATAAGCATGAAATGATGTCAATCACCCTCAGTGACCTTTGACGACACCATGAAGCAAAGAGTTGATGTGGCTACTCTGGGATGTTATCTATGACCATGAGAGATTCGGTCTAAAGAGGCATCTTCGGGAAAGGAGTCAACTCTGAGTGTAATGGTGGTCTCGGGGGAAGGGAAAGGTTTGACTCGACTGCACTAAAAGTATTTTCTGGGCCCAACTGTATTGGATACAGTAGCAAGTACCTTGAGGACAAGAAGGTATTCTCTCCGAGGGATCGAGATACTATTCATGTGAAGTGAGATTCTGAGTAAACCCGGGGAACTGTGATGTGCATTTTGACTGCTTATTTGTTGTTTTATGAGGATGTTGTCATTCTGGCCTTCTAGTAAGGTTTTTAGTTTGAGACTCCTAAATTGCAGGTGCATCACCGGTCGCACGACCCATTTGTCCGTATGATCGGAAGAGTACATGTGTCGGGGACATAGATGGTCGTGTATCGAGGATACATGATCAGAGACTTGCGTATTGTGGATGTGTACTTGGAGAGAGGAGTAGTTGTATGTATCACGGATATATACATATATGTCGGGGACACATAAAGAGGTGACATATTTCCATTGTGTGATTGTATGTATCAGGGATATATGCATATGTGTCGGGGACACAAAAGCAGATGACATGTTGTTATCGTGCTGTTGTGCAAGTGAAAGAAATTGGATTAATCTAGGATTAATAAGATATTTGCCCAAAGCACTGACACATGGCGTGTCCCTATTGGACTACACATTTAAGGGTTTAGGGTGGAGCCATCTATATAAGGAGGGGAGCCTCCCATTGGATAGAAGAACAAGTGTGCAAACCCTAGCCTCCACCCACCCTAGCCGCCACCTTCTCTCTCTCCCATTTCGTCCCTCCACCTCCACCAAGCTCATTCCGTGGACTCTTGGGTGTGGACTCGCGCTCCTTCTCCAAGAGAGTAGGAGACCGACCGGTGAAAAGGATTCCATATGGTGACCTCCGATCTTCCTTCTGCTGCCACAGGTTCTCTCCAAGAAAGGTACTCCTGAACCTGTAGAATTGTTGTTTGCTAACATATGCATCACATAATCCCATCACCTTCCTCTCCACCCCCATGGGGATGGACTACTCTCTACTCATATCTAAACTAAAGAATGCATAAAAATAACATATACGCATAATGGAAATGATGAAAAACAAGATTAAGCAAACAACAACATCAAAGAAATTGCATCACAGTAAAGACATCAATGGAAAGATCAAGATTCAACTAACTTGAAATGAAAAGATTTCAAAGTTCCTCCTTCTTCTCCTCTTACATTAATCAACAGCAAAACAAAACCTAAAACTAATGGAGAAGCAAGAAGGAGTGGGAGAGGAGGGATTACAATGGTATATATAGACTATAACATGGTTAGGATCAATCTGGAAATAATCGGACGACTCTAAATCACATCTGATAGTCTTGAGAGCTCTGACCCGACAACCCGACCCGAGGCCAAAATTGGAGATCCAACAAAGCAACATGATCTGCCAGTAGCGGATAAAAATTCGCCAATGGCAGATCCAAATGATCTGATATAGCTCAAATTGGTCCAGCGCATAAGTTCATTCATTTGGCACGTGGGATGAAGTCCTGGTTCACTAGGTCGAATCATTTTGATTTTCATTGCCAAAATACTTATCTAGTTCAAGTCATGTGTCACCATATTTTGCACTACACAATCAGGTCCCTCTGGGTTTTCACTTGGGTCCTTCCTGATTTATGATACGATCCTTGTGCATTACAAATAGGTCCATAAGTCTTCAATTTAGTCCATTCTTGTTAACTCAGATCCTTTTTGCTCCCTTCCTCTTCTTTACTACCTAACTCCTGAAACACTACAAACAACAACTCGAGTAGCACAATATTGGGGTAAAATAAAGGATATATAGCATGAATGTGATGTATGATATGCTACTAATCGGCCCCTCACTATCACCAACTTCCTTATACTAACGTACACGACTTATTCGACTTAGTAGGTTCGGGGTGGACTTCTTTATTTATTTGAGTACTGAAACCATATGATTACTCTCCCCACAACAGAAAATCGGGGTGCATCCTAACTACTAGAGATAAGACCTAAAATCGGTGTACTAAATATCCTTATACATCATGTTCAAGTTATTTTTTGGAGCTTCCTTTTTACTTTGTGTCTCAATGGTTTTGCAAATGCCAAATACACAAAATCAACAAAACATTTTCTTTTGCAAATACCTGAAGATTTAGAAAGCAATGAAAAAATTAAAGCACTAGGCAAACAAAAGAAGGTAAATCACCCAAGGATCGTGATATAGCAAGATATATCAATGTAAAATGCAGCACACTATCATGACCCTAACGATACAAACAAAGGGAAATGAAAAGACTCGACTATATACACATAAAGAACCCCCCACACACACTTACTACATGCATTCCTCAATGAATGTCAGTATAAGACTATATGGATTTATGCATGAATAAGAAAAGATCTCACCAACATGAAGCCCAAAAGGATATTCATGGTTACGTTGATTGACATAAACCCGAATTCTACAAAACCTATAACACACTTAAGAATGGAATACAAGTACGTTAATAAATGGAACCCACCTCCACGAGGAGTGGGACCCACAAGAACATTTCTTTCTTTATTTTTGTTTTCTTTTTTATATGTTTGTACAAACATGAAATCTCAATCTTTCAAATGGTTGAGTGAGAGGGAGGTTCTTGACCTCATCGACTTCAGATGGTGCCCCCTCCAAGTACGGTTTGAGGTGTTGTCCATTAACTTTGAACATGTACCTATTCCTTGGGTTCAAGATTTTAACCGTTCCATGAGAGAATACAGTTTGCACAATAAATGGGCCAGACCAGCGACAATGGAGCTTACTCGCAAATAGATGAAGCCGGGAGTTGTAGAGAAGCACTTTATGCCTGGCCATAAACACTTTTCGCATATTGATGCGATCATGAAACATTTAGGATGGAGACTTATGAATTTTGACATTTTCAAACACATCATTGCGTAACTCTTCCAACTGCACAATGTCAAGCTTACATCGACCCCTACTTGATCAAGATCTGTATATAGTATTTTATCATCCATAAAGCACGATGCTCAAGCTCGATGGGTACGTGGAAAGCCTTGTTGTACACTACCTGATATGGGGACATACCAAAATTGTGGTTATATGCGGCGCGGAAAGCTCATAACGCATCATTCACTTTAATAGACCAATCCTTCCACGACGGGTTAAACGTCTTCTCTTGGATTTGCTTGTACTATCATTGTAGATCACATGCGGGAATTTGTCTAATCGTTGTCCAAGAACTACTACTACAATGAACTCAGATGCATCACACATTAACTTAAAGGGTTTGGTCCACACCGGTGCCTTAGTTATAGCAGCCAAAGTTCTCTCTTTCTTCAGGTTTAAAAAGGCATGGTGGCAATCCGGTGCAATCTCAAAATTGGCATCCTTAGCCAACAAAGCTGTGAGAGGTCGAGCAATTTTACTAAATCCCGAATGAACCGTCGATTGAATCCAGGATGTCCCAAAAAGGAGCAGATATCCTTCACATTAAGTGGTGGTGGGAGATTTGCAATAAGACCCACTTTGGCGGGATTGACTTCAATTCCCCTATTTGAGACCACATGTTGAAGTACGATCCTTCCCTTAACCATGAAGTGACATTTCTCCCAATCAAGAGGGAGATTCTTCTCACAACATTGTTTGAGGACAACGCCCAAGTGATGAAGGCAATCATCGAAGGAAGAACTAAATATTGAGAAGTCATCCATGAAAATCTCAAGGAAACGCTCCACCGTATCGGAGAAGATAGTAATCACGCAGATTTGAAATGTTGCAGGTGCGTTACATAAGCGAAAGCGCATGCGACGGTAAGCGAACATGCGAAAGGGACATGTCCTGCCAACCTTTCCAACATCTGATCAATGAATAACAACGGGAAATTATATTTTCGTGTTGCCACATTGAGCTTGTGATAATCAATGCAAACTTGCCAGCCATTTGCAGGCATGTCGGTATAAGCTCATTATATTCACTCTAAACGAACCGTCATGCCCGACTTCTTGGGAACCACATGGACAGGACTCACTCATGAACAATCAGAAATTGGATATTTTATACCATGATCCAAGCTCCTAAGAATCTCCTTTCGGATGGCTTCTTTCAGTATAGGATTCAACCTTCGTTGTGGGTCATGACGGGGCTGAGAACTCTCTTCCATGTGGATCTTGTGCTAGACAATACAAGGGTTGATTCCACTGACATCCTTCAAGTACCATCTGATAGCCTCCTTGTGTTCCAAGAGCAACTTCTTAAGGGTCGCTTCTTGTTCTTTTGCAAGATCAGAAGCGATAATGAGTGGCAAAGTCTCGTTATCCCCCATGAAGATGTATTTAAGGTTATCGGAGAGTGGTTCTACCTCGACCGGAGGTGGGTCCTCGTTGGAGTCAGAGTTGTTCTCAAATGGGTCAAAGGCCACAAGATAGGAAGAGCAAGCACCCAGATGTGCCTTCTCATCAATGAATTCAGATGCAGTTCCTCAAGATAATCTTTGCTCGCAACCTAGTCATCAGGCACTTCAATAATAAGTTGATGTGTCTCGAATATACCAATCGATTCAATCTCATTTGTGTCTTGAATAAGATTGGCATCAATTAGATCATCCAAGGAACCAGGTTGGTTACCTATAGTATAGATGTTGAAATCCACCATGAGGTTTCCAAAGGACAACCTCAATAAGCCATTGCAACATTGATTAAAGGATTAGATGTCGTGAGGAATGGCCTCCCAAGGATCACTAGAATTTGTTCTAATGGGTTTGACACAGGTTCAGTATCCAAGAAGATGAAATCAACTGGGAATACGAACTGACCCACTTTAATATGAATATTCTCCACACTCCCACGTGGAATTTTGCAAGATCTGTCAGCCAACTGGAGGGTAGTTCTAAAAGGCTTAAGATCGCCTATTCTGAGGTTGACATAGATAGATTAAGGGAGGTGTTTTACTGATGCTCCCAAATCCAACAAAGCTTGGTGGATTGTCACGTCCGAACATGTATGAAATAGTAGGACAACCAGGGTCCTTTTATTTGACTTGCCTGGGTTTTGTCAAGATCGAACTTACATTGGAAACCAAAAAGACCTTTTTGGGGGACATTTGTTCTACTTTTTTGGGTAAAAAGATCCTTAAGGAACTTGGTGTATGGTCACATATGCGGAACAACGTCCAAAATTGGAATGTTCACCTAGACCTGCCCAAGTTCCTCAACAATTTTATCCCACCTCTCATCGTATTTTTGTACCAACCTATCTAGGAAAGGTGCCTTGGTGACAAAGGCCTCGAAAGTAGGAGTCTTAGGAATGTTTTCCTTGCAAGACTCGTAGAGATCCTTGGGAGAGTCACAATAGGGTCAGGCGTATGTATTTCCACATTGTTGTCGGTAACCCTTCCCGATCTCAAGGTATAGGCAACATTTGCATGTTGGGAAGGGTTTTGGAGGTAAGAATGGTTTGCGTGCTCTACATGAACGTTTGAATGGTTTGCTCTAAGGTCAAAACCCAGGGGTCAAAAGATTGCTAGGGTGGAGTTTAAGTGGAATAATCCAGAGATGAGGCTTGAGGAGGTTGGTGAGTACGGGGCTGAGACCTTTGATGTGGTGGTTGGTAGGTCGCCGATCGTTGTCGAGGGTGATGAGGTGGGGGTTGAGGTTGAGCGTGCCAACTCTGACCGTGGCCCCCACTAGGCTCCCAACAGAAGTTAGAGTGGTTTTGCCATCCCGGGTTGTAGGAATGATTGTACGGGTCGTTATGGGACCGCTGTTGATAAATCACATTTGGATGCTATGTATTGCTTGGAACATAAGCACATTCCAAGTCACTATGCCCCGTAAGTCCATACCTGATACAAACGGGAGTAGAGACCTTAGCTACAGGAGCTCCGTCCAACTCTAAACTCTTTATCCTACGCATGAGAGCAACCATTTTTGCTTCAAACGCGATGGTCGACTCGACTTGGTATGATCCACCTTAACCAGAAGACCTGGAGACTGGTAGCTCTCTCATGGTGTCCTAGTCAAGGGTGCGTTCAACCATTAATTCAAAAGTATCCCATGCCTCATCAATGAGTTTCATTGGAAATCACCCTGACACATCGACTCCAACAATGTGTGGGTGTTGTAGTTAAGGCCCTTATAAACAGTCTGACACAACTACCACAACTCAAATCCATGATGAGGGCACTACAGGAGAAGGTCATTGAACCTCCCAAAGAAAGCATAAAACAATTTGGTCTCAAATGGATACATTCGATGTATCTAGTGTTGTAACTGTTGAGTCTTCCTTTTGGGGAAGTCATCTCAAGACTGAATCAAGTTTGTCAGGGGGTTGTACATCAATTTCTTGGTGTTGTCCTTTAACGAGAAAGAAATCATCCTCAGCCAAACATAATCCTCATCAAGTTGTTGAAGCTTGAACATGGAACATACCTCCTCAAATTCATGTATAAAGATATACAGATGCTCCTTAATGGCTATCAAGGTAGGAAGAATGCTCAGATATTGGGGTTTGAGCTCATAGTTATTCCCACGAGCAGGCAGGAAAAATATGCAAGATGGTTGCACGACCCGAATAGAAAAGGTTCACCACAAAGTCATCGATCGATCCTGTCGAGCTATGAGTGTGGTACTCCCATAGCTCGATCCAGACCGGAACCACTACTATGAGACTGGTTTTGTGCATTACCATCATGCATAATCAACCTCTAAATCAACTAGATGTTATGAATGCTTTTCTATATGGTACTTTTGAAGAAGAAGTCTATATATCTGAACCTCCTCGTTTTGTTAATAATTCTCACCCTAGACATATTTGCAAATTAAACAAGACACTATATGGTTTAAAGTAATCCCCTAGAGCGTGTTATGATAGATTTGCTTCCTTTTTGTTTACAAAAGGCTTTTACATTAGTACCTTAGATAGGTCGCTGTTCATCTCTCATACTTATGGAACTGTTTTTGTTCTTATTTATGTAGATTGTGTAATCACTTGTAGTACAAGCATTGTAAGACCCGTTCTCCTAATTTTATTATAATAATAAAAAGTCCATTTCCATCTTCATGCTTGTGTGTTTATTCTTATGTATGCTTGCTTGTGATGTGTCTTTATTTTCGTTTCGCGGAAGTTTCCTTTTTGGGGAAAGTTTGCATAATTCAAATTGGTTTGGATTTGGAAGGTGATCATGAGAGTTTATTGTGCAAATGTTGTGCAATCTTGGTGTGTGCATTTATGAAAGGATTTTAAGCCCCTTAACCCTAGTTGTTCCTGGTTTAGCACATCCCTCCCTCTCCTTTGCACCACTATCCTCCTCCCTTCCATCTCCAGCGACCTTCAGGCCATCTCTCTGGCGAACTCTCAAGGAGGCATGGCAGCCTAGAAGAGGAGGTAAACAAGGAGGCAACCAGTAGCGCTTCAAGGGAATCTTCGGGTATCTTCTTCGTCCAGATCAGATATACCTTGGACCCTAGACTAGGACATGGGGTGTGGGTGATGGTCAAATGGTCGGCCATCACTGGCAAGGTAGGTGGCGAGGTGGGTAGCTCCACCTTAACGTGCGTTACACCAAGAGCACGCACGCTGGGCGAGCATACTCTTGGTTGTTGGTTGCTGGACCAGCCAGGCAGTTCCAGAGATCCGATGAGGTCCGACAAAGCTCCGGTCAGGGCAACCAAGTTGGAGGCTTCGCAGCTTCTGCCTGGGCCAAGCGCGGTAGCCATGCACATATCGCCTAAGTTTCTTGATTGATCGTTTTATTTAAACCGCAAGTGCACGGCCGCGTTGAAGCGGTGGTAAATACGGGTCGTCCACTGGGAGGTGTGTCGACGTTTGGTTTGTGCGAAGGCGAGTGGAAAAAAATGGAGAGAAAGATGGATTACACTACACTACACTACACTAGTAAACTAACAAAGCTGAAATGAAATCACTAACAAACTAAGCTAAACAACTAATGAAGAAGATAAAACCTCAGGAATGAAAACCCCTAAGGGGTGGAGTGTGTGTGTGTGCACATGAAATAAGTGTGGTGTGGAATGCATACAAGAAGCTCAAGTTAGTTAGTGTTTGTTAATGCATAAGAGGTACCTAATGGCAAAACCTATCATTTACAACACTAACTTATGTGAATAATATGAGCAATGCAAGGTTGTTATTAAGACACTTAGACAAGCATGGAATGTACCTAAGCTATGGCAGAAACCATCAAGTAAGGTTCTTAATAATTCAAGCAAGCATACTAATATCTCGCACAAAACATTCATATTAATCATTCATACCATCTACATAACATGTACACACATCTACTCCACCCCTAAAGGGGATGGAACTACTCACACATATTTAAACTAACTACTCTAATAAAATGAACCATTATACTTAAATGAAACTATACTAATCAAGCAAGAAATATTAAAGAAGCATAAAACAAAACAAGCACCAAAGCAAACACATTAAAGGAAACTAACTAAGCAAGAATTAACAAGCTAATGAAAACATCTATTATTAACTCACTCAAATTACAAGTAGCCCTTCCTCCACCAGAGTTTTACTTCAAGGCTTCACTCTTAGTAGGGAAGATGGCCACCAAAGAGAGATATAGATACAACGCAAGGTGAAGAGTTCTATTTATAAGCATGGAAAAAGCTAATCTGGGACAATCCCCCGATGTGGGACTAAACCAATACCAAAAATAGCATAAACAAACATTAATACAAGTCCAGGCAAAATCTTAGCAGATCTGGGATGATCCAAACCGCCAATTGGTGTTTCCAGACCGCCAATTGGCGGTCTATAAGGCCCAGATATGTCTGCTTTTTGTGTTGGGCTTTGCTTGAAGTATTTCTTGGTCTTGGATGCATCTACTTGGTTTGTTGGAGCTCCGACCCGAATCGAATTTCCAAAATACTCCCCATGATGTTGTGGAGTTTCCTGTTTTGTTCTTAGGTCCTTCGGTCTTACGATCAGGTCCGTCTCCCTTGCATCTTAGTCCCCATGTCTCACAATTAAGTCCGTTTTCCTGCTTTTGGGTCCTTTCATGGCTCTTCTCTTCAAACCTCTTTATTCCAGAAAACTAAACATAAAACTCGTCACGTAGCATTGCTTAGGTGTAAGCTCATGGATATAAGATACAAATATAAGCATGAAATGATGCCAATCATCTCTCTCGCGCACATGCGCGGGGTAGCTCTCGGGCAGCCAGTTGGTGTCACTGGATCCTGGTGGTGGTTGGCATTCGGTAGCGTGGAGAGGGACCGGGTGATGTAGAGGACCGGCATGACTGGGGTTGGGCATGTTCTGGGCTGTGCGTGGAGGCCGCGCGTGGTGCTGAGTCGTTGGCTTGGTTAATGCTACGGGCGTGTCTCTTGGGCGGTGGGCTGGCCAGATCACCTTGTCTCTCTATGCTCACATCGTCCCTACCATGAGTTGGTCTTGGAGGTGAGGTCTGGACATACTTTTGGGCGGTCAGTGGGTTGGTGCATGCATGTGTGATACGTATAGTTCATGTCACATGATCTAGTAGATGTTGTGTAAGTTATTAAGTTGTCGATTCAATTATTGTATATGCTTAGATAGATGTATGGTTAGGTCTAAAAGTGTAGTTTCATATGTATTCACTCGTATCATGGATATATAGAGGTATACATGAATCTGCTTCGTTCCTTGCATGTGATTAATGTCACAAAATATATATAACTCATGACTAAAGCTTAATGACCTGTAGCTTCTTGTTGCTTGTTTGATCATGTTTGAAACATGACTATAATTGCATATGCCCTACATAATCATATTACTGTTGTCACTGATGTTATGAGATTTAGAACACGAATTCTTGTATACATGTTATAGATTTGATTATATGACAAATATCTCATCACCCATAGATACCAAAGTTCTAATGTTATGCTTCGTATATGTTGAACTTGGGATGTCTATTTAGTCATGACCTTGTTGTCTATTAGCTATTAGTGCATGTGGTATTTTCTAATGCCTTATGCTCATGAGCCTCGGTGGGTTCTCAGTCATGCTCATCGTGATAGGCATGAGTTTGGCTACCTAGCTATAGATCGGTATGTAATACCTTTGATAGCTTGCATTTGCATACTTGTTAATATATTTGTATTTGGGTACTATTATATTGAGAGGTCAATGGGCCTATTGAAAGACCTCTATGTAGAGAGACAACGGGCATATCAGGTTTTCTTATTGAAAACTCACAATTTGTTTTTGTTTTGCCTCAGGTACATTGGTTTACTCTACGGGTCAGTGATTGACATCATTTCATGCTCATATTTGCATCTTATATCCATTATCTTTAACCTAAACAATGCTATGTAATAAGTTTTATGTTTAGTTTTCAGGAATAAATAGGTTTGAAGAGATGAAGCATAAAAGGACCCAAAAGCTGGGAAAAAGGACTGAATTGTGAGATCTGGGGACTGAGATGCAAGGGAGAAGGACCTGAACGTAAGACCAAAGGACCAAAGAGCAAAACAGAAAACTCCACACCATCTTAGGGAGTATTTTGGCAATTCGATACGGGTCGGAGCTCCAATAAACAAAGTAGATGCATCAAAGACCGACACACAAATCCAGAAAAGCCCAGAAGAAAATCCAGCGTGATCCGAACCATATAGACCGCCAATTGGCGGTCCAAGACCACTAATTGGCGGGCTATTTTGGCCCAAATTCGCTAAGATTTTGGTGGGTCGCGTATCAGTGTGTATTTAGTCCATTTCTGGTATTTGTTTAGTCCCACATCGGGGGATTGTCCCGGATTGCCTTTTTCTTTGGCTATAAATAGAACTCTTCACCTTCTATTGTAATCACTCCATATTTTGAGTGGCTATTCTTCCTACTAGAAGTGAGGCCTTGAAGCACACACTAAAGTAGGAGGATGCTACTTGAAATGTGAGTCATTTGTTAATAAAAGTTTCTTCATTATGTTATTTGTTTCTTGTTGTTTGTTTTACTTTGTTTAACTTCATTTCATTAGTTCTAGTATCTTAGTTAATATGCTTTCTTTGCTTAGTTTAATAATTA
Source organism: Triglochin maritima (assembly GCA_963682175.1). Classification (NCBI taxonomy): domain Eukaryota; kingdom Viridiplantae; phylum Streptophyta; class Magnoliopsida; order Alismatales; family Juncaginaceae; genus Triglochin; species Triglochin maritima. Next base: position 23,906,641 of record OY821774.1, on the reverse strand, counting down.
GTGTAATGTGTAGTGAGTAGTTACATCCCCTTTGGGGAGTGGAGTAGATGTTCATACATGCATTAGAGAATGGAATGAATACGTTATTTACAAAGTGTTGATAAAACATGAATGTATGCTTGCTTGTTTAGGATAGAATTTATAACTTGATGAGTTTTGCCAAAATGATTAGACACCTCTCATGCTTGTTTAGGTTCTGAAATAAACAACTTGCATATGTAAATGTTAATCAACTAGGTTGGTGAATAGATTGATAGGTTTTGCCATAACATTTAGACACTTCCTATGCATGATAACACCACCTTCATTTGTGCTTAAAGAATGTGTTCAACACCCACCTCTTTGCTTGTGTGCACTCACTCCACCCTTTCGCGGTTTTCCATTTCTAAATTCCAACACTCTTATTTCGTTCTTAGTTTAGTTTTAGTTAATCGTTTGTTGCTTTCTTTTGCAATTCGTACTTCGTAGTGTAGCGTAGCGTAGAGTAACATAATCATCTCTCTTCCCTATTTTGCCACTTGACTTTGTGCAAACGAGAGGCTGCTCACCTCCCTGAGGACGACCCATATTTGCCACCGCTTCAACGCGGCCGTGCACTTGCGGTTTAAATTAAAACGTTCAACTAGTTTTTGGCGCCGTTGCCGGGGAGGTGCCAGTCCAGACTCTTGTTGGGAGGATTCGAGTGGAATTAATTTGTGTTTTTATTTTTTCTTTGTTTCAAGAGACTTGGAGTCGCCAGGAGGAACACCTGGAGAAATTTTGAGGCAATCTGGGCACTATAGGCCGCTAACCAGCCGCCTGAGACCGCAAATTGGCGGTCTGGTAACCTCGGTTTGCTCTCACATTTCATTGGTCGGTTTGCAATATTGATGTAGTGATCTGAGACTTGATTTGGCATGTTTTGACTTATAGTTTGTTCCCGGATCAATAATCAAACCTCCTTTAAGCAACTTGGACCCTAAAACCGAAAGCAAAAGATTAGGCATTCTTTTTGTTTAGGTCATGCATCATGTATGTGACTTAGGCATATAGATTGTCTTTCATTTTAGCTTTATTTTCAGTTGCCGAGTGCTGGCGTGAGGTACGCACCATCTACTCTCATTCATGCATTTCGTATGAACATGCATTACTTTGTAGGAAGTGCATTGAAACAAGTGTGAGTTGAACGTTTGCTTGAAGAGTTTATTGCTAGATTAGGACTCCAAAACTCTACTAAGGAGGGGATGTCCCATAAAAGATAAGGTGGGGGATTTCATCATCCTTTCCTTCGCCCCAAAAATCACACTAACCAAGAGCTTAATTTTAAAATCAAGTAGACATTGGCCCTAAGGACTTTGGGCGCATTAGGAGAGTGATCCAGTCCCGACCGTCATGACCTGATTGGCGTTGCCCACTTTGTCGATAGTAGGAGAGACAAGATCTCCGGATCTTGGCTCCCTTGCTGGGCTTTGTGGTCCTCGTCGTTCGGAGGTGAGGCGTGTTGAGGCCGTGTGACCTCGCAGTTAGGCGTCGTCTAGCTGAAAGGACCTATAGCGACCTTAGGATTGTTTGAGCCTTGTTTGCTTCTATACTTCTACCTGTACCCATCCGCCGTAGCATAAGGACTTCTTCCCTTCTCTCTTGAGTCATTCTTTCTATCCCGTGTTCCCCCGTCTTCTCCTCTACTTTTGTTTTGTGTGTGTGCACCTTTGTGCATGCTTTCGTGGGCACGAGACGAGAGTGGTCGTTTGACGAGGCGCGTTGTCAACCCTGCTTCGGTAGACGACTTCTCGATGCCTTCCTCCTCTCGTGTCGCACACAGTCCGGGTTCAATGGCTGCTAATTTCCGTGAGGAGGAGCAGTTGCTGGACCCACCTGTTCCACCAGTGCTTCCAGTTGTCGCTCCCATACCTCTACGTGATCGATGCTACCCGAGCCGTACTGCTCTACCCTCATGCATCGTATTGCCAAAGGCAAATGGGAACCATTTTGAGGTTATGCCTCAGTTTATTTCCATGCTCCCTCACTTCACTGGGAAAGGTGACCCCTATATCTTTCTCAGGGAATTTGAGGAGGTCTGTGCTATGTTCAAGTTGCAACAACTTAGCATAGACTCCATCCATCTTAGGTTTGTCCCCTTTGCGCTGAAGGATGACGCCAAGAAGTGGTTGTACAGCAACCAGGCGAATACCTTTAGGACTTGGGATGAGTTTAAATCTGCATTCCTCAAGAAATACTTTCCAAATCATCGGACTCAAAAATTGAGGAACAAAATCATTTCGATCTATCAACTTGAGACCGAAGCATTTCATGCATATCTAGAGAGGTTCAAGGAGCTACTATCCTCATCCCCTCACCATGGCATTGAGTTGTGGCGTCTTTGTCAGATTGTTTACGAGGGTCTTCACATCCCGTCCCGAACGCTCCTTGAGTCCATGTGTCAAGGAGAGTTCTTGGGAAAGGATGAAAGGGCGGCATGGGCTTTCCTAGAATACCTTGCTGAGAAAACAATGCAATGGGAGAGTGTAAGGGAACCACCTGCATCATCTAGTATAGGAGCGAGGATCGCGAATGCAAACTCGACTAGATCGGGTGCCGCATTTGCTGTCGATACCACTACGGCCACCGAGGCGTGCATGGCAGCCTTAATGCGCCGTATGGATTCGATTAAGCTCCAAAACTAACAAGGTGCACCACACATGTCCACATCTGGTCGAGTTCCCTGTCATTCATGTGGTAGGATAGGTCATGTAGAAAGCGAGTGTGCGTCCATTCCTCCTGAGATGGAACATGTCAATGCCATCTATGACAGAGCTAGGAATGACCCATACTCATCATCTTATAATCCTAGATGGAGGAACCACCCCAATTTTTCATGGAACTAAAATAATGCCCCGCGTGGTCCTTCAACCTCCTCTCGACCACCTAACCAATCATACCAACCTCCCATGCATGCACAATCTTATCAGCAACCCCAAGTTCCAAGCACCAACCAACCAGGTTTCCCAAATTATAACAACTTTGAAACCCGGTATAATTCGCTTGAGAACTTGACTCGTGGACTTGAGAACTCTGTGAAAAATTTTATGTCATCCACAAGTCAAGTTCTCACTTCAAATCAGCAGACCATCAACTCTCTAGAGCTTCAGATGGGCCAATTGGCTCAGTCTATACATGAAAGAGATAGAGGGTCTTTTCCTAGCCAGCCTGAGGCTAACCCCCGCATGTACCAACAACAACACATGCAAAATGAGAATGTGGTACCTCGGGGGAGGCAAGTGAACCATGTGGAGGAACCTGTTCACCATGTCAATTCCATTGTGACCTTAAGGAATGGAATGCAGGTTGACAATCACATTTCCTTGCCACCACCACCACCACCATCTATGCAGCCCCTCAGTGGGAATGGTGGTGAAGAAGAGGTTGAGGGTCAGGGTAATACACCAACGCCTCCTTCTCAGGCACTGTAGAAAATCTACCTGCCAAAAGCTCCTTATCCAAGTAGGTTAACCAAGAAGCAGAGTGATACAATGGACAACATATTAGAGGTGTTTAAGCAAATTAAGGTTAACATCACCTTGTTGGATGTCATCCAACAAATACCTCAATATGCCAAAGTGTTGAAGGATCTATGCACAACCAAGAGGAAGACCAATGTTCCTAAGAAAGCATTCTTGACTGCAAATGTAAGCTCACTTTTGTCCAATCCCGCCTACATAAAATACAAGGACCCTGGGTGTCCTACTATTCAGTGTACGATAGGGGACACTAGCATGAGTAACGTTTTGCTTGATTTAGGATCAGCGGTCAACCTCCTCCCATTTTCTATTTATCAACAGTTAAATTTGGGAGAATTGAAACCAACTAAGATCACCCTCCAATTGGTGGATAGATCCATTCGTATTCCAAAGGGGATCATCGAGAACGTGCTTATCAAAGTTGGAGATTTTATATTTCCAGTCGATTTTGTTGTCCTCGATACCAATCCTGTTGCGAACACCCACTCTCAATACCTTTGATTTTGGGTAGACCATTTCTGGCAACTTCCAACGCCTTAATTAATTGTAGAAATGGTCTCATGAAGCTCTCATTCGGTAACATGAGTGCCGAGTTTTATGTGTTCAACTCTGGTAGGCAACAGGAGCCCATGGATCAACCTTTAAATCTAAATCTCATCCGCCAATTGGAGAAAGCACCACCAAATCAACGAACACCCCTAACACCAATGCAACCCATTGACAATGTTTGTGGGCCCAGCGAAAACTCATTGCCTGTCTTTGCAATGCAACAGAGTAAGCTGACATCAAACATAAATGTCCAAAATGAGTGTTCGTTGCATGATTCAGTTGAGAGTACTAGTGAGAGTGAGACATCTCATCATATGCCTATACCAGAAAGTGTCTCTACCTCATGTCTCATGGCCATTGAGCCATTTGAGCTTCATCTTGAGTCCAACAAGGACCCACCTACGACCGAGCTGATGCTTGATGATCTAAATGATGGTGGGAGGTCCTTGTTGGATGACTTGGGGAGAAGCCCCATTCTTAGTGATGCAGGTCTGCTGCATCCATCGAATGAGCTTGAGGAACTCATTCCGATGCACCCACCTATTGGTTGGAAGGTTTTGTTCGATGAGCAACTAAACCCTAGTGAGGTAACACAACTTCATTCATTCATGTTGCCCACACCCAGCCAATATCATGAGGGGTTCGAGCCTTTCAGCTTTGACCTTTCACCCCTCATGACACCTCAGAGTACCGGTGAAGTTTGCCCATCTCGGCAAGTCTCTGGTCCTCATGACTTGATGTTCTCATTTGATGTTCCTTGACCAAATGATTATGAGAATATCGTTGTAGTTGTATATATCATGTAAAAAATCAAAAAAAAGTGTAATAAAAGACTCCATGAGCGAGCATTGATTTTTGTGGGCCCCAACCCTTGGGTACTTGGGCCCTATTTCTTCATGTATTTGTCTCCCTTCTTCAGTATCTCACAGGTTTTGAGGGAATTCGGGTTTGTGTCCATCAACATAACCGCGAACTTCCTTTTGCGCTTCATGTTGGTGGGATCTTCCATTTTTCATGCATAAATCCATGTGGTATCATGCTCACATTCATTGAGGACAATGCATGAAGTAGGTGTGGGGGGTGTTTTACGTGTGTACATAGTCGAGTTTTTTTCCTTTGATTTTGTTTTCTTTTGTGTACATTGTTAGGGTCATGTTAGTGTGCTGCATTTAATATTGATATATCTGCTTGCCATGATCCTTGGGTGACTTGTCTTGTTTTGCTTGCCTAGTGCTTTAAACTTTTCACATTTCTTTCAAAATTTTCATGTGTTTGCGAAAGAAAATGTTTTTGTGGGTTTTGCGTGTGTTTAGCATGTGCAAAAACCGTTGAGAGGCAACGTAAAAAGAAAGCTCCCAAAATTGTCTTGAACTTGATGCATTAGGATATCTAGTTTACTGGCTTTAGGTCTTATCTAGTCGTTAGGATGCTCCCCGGTTTTCCCTCGGGGGGCGTGTAATCATAGGGTTTCAGTACTCAAACATTTAAAGAAGTCCACCCTGAACCTAGTGAGTCAAATAATTCGTGTCTGTTAGTATAAGGAAGTTTGTCGTAGTCAAGGGCCCTTAATCTCTTTTTGTGAAACTTAAGTGTAGGGGTTTTGGTTCCCATGTAGATAAGAAAATAAGTGGTGTTCTCTCTTCTCGCACGGCTCCTATCACTTGGGAAAGTAGGTCTGAGGGGACTTTGTGCCTGGTACTTTCGAGTCATCTGACTTGGGATGCACCGACCGAACTCCCGTTACACGGGTTGTAGGGATCGCCCTATGTGGAGATTTGGGGGAAGGTGTGCGTGATAGTGTAAGTCCTCATAGGCAATGATGCACGAAACCTGACCCTGGGAGAATCAAACACCAACCAATAAACTGCTCCAAAGAAAAAGAAAAAAAAGAAAAATAAAAAGAAAAAGAAAAAAAAGAGTCAAATAAGAACCAAAATGGACTTTACACATTGTATCACATTCACAAGTTAGGGTTGCCCATGTCTTTCACTTAAGTCCTTAACTAACTTTTACGAATGGTTCATTAAGCTAGGTGTGTGGACTGATTACTCATATAGAGTCGACCTGTAGTATTACCGTGTCCCATGATCGACAAAATAAGTCCAACGAGTCGTGTAGCTAGATTGATTAATGCATCTTGTTCGGATTTTGTGGGTATATCCGCTGAAAACCCTCAGGAGACAACACTCCTCGTCCTTGGCGACAAGGAGGTTTAACGGCTTGTTGCACGTGCTAAGTGCAACCGTGATTCCTACGAAAGTGAGTTAAGTTTTCTTGTTTTTCGTATGCTTTTCTCTTTCTTTGTTTTGCTCGGGACTAGCAAAAGTTAGGTGTGGGGGTATTTGATTGACATCATTTCATGCTTATATTTGTATCTTATATCCATTATCTTTCACCTAAACAATGCTATGTAACGAGTTTTATGTTTAGTTTTCTGGAATAAATATGTTTGAAGAGATGAAGCATAAAAGGACCCAAAAGTAGGGAAAAAGGACTGAATTATGAGACCTGGGGACTAAGATGCAAGGGAGAAGGACCTGAATATAAGACCAAAGGACCAAAGAGCAAAACAGAAAACTCCACACCCTCTTGGGGAGTATTTTGGCAATTAGATTTTGGTCGGAACTCCAATAAACAAAGTAGATGCATCAAAGACCGAGAAAGCCATCCAGAAAAGCCCAGAAGAAAATCTAGCGTGATCCGAACCATATAGACCGCGAATTGGCGGTCCAAGACCACTAATTGGCAGGCTATTTTGGCCCAAATTCGCTAAGATTTTGGTGGGTCGCGTATCAGTGTGTATTTAGTCCATTTCTGGTATTTGTTTAGTCCCACATCGGGGGATTGTCCCGGATTGCCTTTTTCTTTGGCTATAAATATAACTCTTCACCTTCTATTGTAATCACTCCATATTTTGGGTGGCTATTCTTCCTACTAGAAGTGAGGCCTTGAAGCACACACTAAAGTAGGAGGATGCTACTTGAAATGTGAGTCATTTGTTAATAAAAGTTTCTTCATTATGTTATTTGTTTCTTGTTGTTTGTTTTACTTTGTTTAACTTCATTTCATTAGTTCTAGTATCTTAGTTAATATGCTTTCTTTGCTTAGTTTAATAATTAGTGTAATGTGTAGTGAGTAGTTGCATCCCCTTTGGGGGTGGAGTAGATGTTCATACATGCATTAGAGAATGGAATGAATACGTTATTTACAATGTGTTGATAAAACATGAATGTATGCTTGCTTGTTTAGGATAGAATTTATAACTTGATGAGTTTTCCAAAATGATTAGACACCTCTCATGCTTGTTTAGGTTCTGAAATAAACAACTTGCATATGTAAATGTTAATCAACCAAGTTGGTGAATAGATTGATAGGTGTTGCCATAACATTTAGACACTTCCTATGCATGATAACACCACCTTCATTTGTGCTTAAAGAATGTGTTCAACACCCACCTCTTTGCATGTGTGCACTCACTCCACCCCTTAGGGGTTTTCCATTTCTGAATTCCAGCACTCTTATTTCGTTCTTAGTTTAGTTTTAGTTAATCGTTTGTTGCTTTCTTTTGCATTTCGTACTTCGTAGTGTAGCGTAGCGTAGAGTAGCATAATCATCTCTCTTCCCTATTTTGCCACTTGATTTCGTGCAAACGAGAGGCTGCTCACCTCCCTGAGGAGGACCCTTATTTGCCACCGCTTCAACGCGGCCGTGCACTAGAGGTTTAAATTAAAACGTTCAACAGTCAGACTGGAGGAGTTTCAGAGGATTCTGTACATTAGGGACTCGTCGACCAGTTTCCTTTACCATCTTTTGCTTCCACATTGTTATGTTATTCTTATGAGCTAAACTATTTTGAAATAAATCCTGAAATTATTCATATATGGATAGTATCCCTTCTTGCGTTCATGTCCCGTATTGTCTATCCGTGTATGCTATTATTCTGTACGGTCTTCGTGGTTGAATCTGATCGCGACAATTTCACTTGGTTTCCCAACTTGCGTATCTACAAGATTGGAGGAGTTACAACTTGGTATCAGAGCCAGGTTAGTCCCTAAAGACTCTGTAGTGGGGCAGCATGCCCATACCCTGTCGGTAATATTACTTTCCTTTTCAGTTGCATTCTAGTTAGTATTAGGTCATTCTTGCATGTAGGGCAACTTGACGTGTGTTCTCCATTCAAGCTGAGAATGTTGAGAAGGCCAGCGACATCATCTAGGTAAAATGTATGTTTCTGGTCTCATTGCGAAGACCTTGTTTTGTTGTGGGGCTACACATTCCTTCATCTCAAAGGAGTTCGCAGCCGTAGCGGTTAGGGCGCCGGGTAGCTCACTTTCTGTTTGGAAGTTAGTAAGTCGGTGGGTGACGTTCTCGCTGTGATGATGTATCTTCTGAGGGTGTTTGTGGTTTTGGGAGATTAAGACCTCTCGATAGACCTCGTTGTTCTGTCAATGTAGGATTTCGACATCATTCTCGGAATGGAATAGAATGGCTTTCTGACCACAACGTGTGCGTTCACTGTCGGGACACGAGGGTGGTGATCTTCAGACCTAAGGGACCCTTGTTGGTGGTCAAGGGCGTCCGAGGTAGGGACGGTCGTATTGTGGTATCTGCACTGAAGGCCCAATGGTTACTTGAGAAGTGTTGTTGTGCGTTTGTGGCCAGTGTGGTGTCTACCTAGGGAGCTATTAAATCTATGGAGGAGATTGACGTGGTTCGGGAATTTCCTGACATGTTCTTTGAAGACATTCAAGGATTGCCTCCACCTTGGGAGATCGAGTTCTCCATCAATCTAGTGTCGAGGGCGACAACCATCTCTAAGGCACTGTATCGCATGGCTCCGACAAAGTTGCCAGAGTTGAAGGGTCAGTTGCAAGAGCTGTTGGACAAAGGTTTCATCAGGCCTAGTGTTTCACCTTGGGGAGCTCTAGTATTGTTGGTGAAGAAGAAGGATGATTCGATGTGCATGTGTATCGACTATGGGATGTTGAACAATGTCACGATCAAGAATTGGTACCCCCTACAGAGAATTGATGACTTGTTCGACCAATTGCACACAGTGACGATGTTCTCCAAGATTGATATGAGGACTGGGTATGGATTAGGGATGAGGATATTCAGAAGATGGCATTTAGGATGTGCTATGGTCACTTCGAGTTTCTAGTGATGCACTTCGGTTTGACCAATGCACCTGCAATATTTATGGACTTGATGAACCGATTTACTCTCCGGGTCGGGGGAAACACAAGGAGTATCTGAGGACCGAGTTGGAGATTCTGAGGAAGGAGCAGTTGTTCGTGAAGTTCTCGAAGTGTGAATTCTAGTGGGAGAAGGTGGCATTCATTGGGCATACAGTGTCGAAGGATGGCATCATGGTGGACAATGTGAAGGTTGAAGTTATTGTGGACAGGAGGGTGCAAACCAATGTATCAGAGATTATGAGTTTTGTTGGACTCGCATGTTATTATTGGTGATTCATCAAAGATTTCTCCAAAATCGCCACACCATTGACGACGCTGACCAGGAAGGGAGCGAAGTTCGAGTGGTCGAGGAAGTGCGAAGAGGGTGGGAGAATGATTAGTAGCATATTATGCATCATATTCATGCTATATATTCTTAATTTTACACCAATATTATGCTACTCGAGTGTTTCTTGTTATATTTCAGGTATTAGGTAATAAAAAAAATATGCAAGATAAAAAGTACTGAAACGTAAGAACAAAAGACTTAAATGAAGCAAAATGGACCTCTCTATCATGCACAAGGACACATCTGTAAGGGGGAAGGACCTGGATGTAAGCCCGAAGGGACCAAATAGCAAACCAAGAAACTCCACACCATCATGAGGAGTATTTTGGCAATTAGATTCGGGTGCAGACTCAAACAACCAATCCAGGTGCATCCCACCTGAAAAATTGAAGCAATGAAGAAGCCAACCTAAACCGGGTCGAAATCCGACTAAAGGTAACCGGCAATTGGCTGTCCTAGCCAGCCAATTGGTGGTCCAATATGCTCAGAATCCGACTTGGCTTCTCGTGGGTGTGTATTATGTTGTTTGTTTCCATTTATAGAAGTTTCATTAGAACCACACCGGGGGATTGTCCCTAGTTTCATTTTTCATGCCTATGAATAGAACTCTTCTTCCTCCTTTGTAACCTACTCATTGCTTGGTGGTCATTCTCTCTACTTGGAGTAAAGCCTTGGATCAAAACTCACGTGGAGAAGAATGCTACTTGTAATGTGAGTCATGTAAATAAAATATTTTCTTAGTTTTGTTATATTGTTGTCTCTTTTAATGTTTGCATGTTTAGCTTAGTTAATTTTGTTTTCTTAATCTTAGTATATTTAGTAGAATGTCTTCTTTCCTAAATACAATTGTTATCTTAATATGTAAGGAGTAGTTCCATCCCCCTTTGGGGGTGGAGATGATGTTTATACATGTAATGAAGAATGAGAATAAATGCTATCTTATGCAATATGTGATGCAAGTAAATGTATGCTTCTTTGTTTAAAAGATAATACCTAACTTGTTGGGTTTTGCCATAATCATTAGGTACTTCTCATGCTTGTTTAGGTTCTTAATAACTAACTTGTTTATGCTCATGTTAATCAACTAAGTTAGTGATTGGAATGATAGGTTCTGCCACCACCATTAGGTATTTCCTATGCATGAAAACACAACCTACACTGGTGCCTTATTGAATGCATCATTCACCACCTTATTACATGTGTACACACACTCCACCCCATGGGGGTTTTTCTTACTGAATTAGAGCTTGCTTTGATAGTTACCTAGTTTAGTTTCAAGTCTTCTCATGCTTTCATCTTCCTTGTTTCTTGCTTGCTAGTTTAGTGTAGCTTAGTTTAGTTTAATCAACTTCATCTCCTCATTATTTTCCACTCAATTTCTGAAAAACCAGAGTTGACACACCTCCCTCTGGACTCGATCCGTACTTTCCACCTCTTCATCGTGGTCGTGGACTTGCGGTTTATAACTGAATCAATCAAGTTTTTGGCGTCGTTGCCCAGAGGTGCTCTGTCCAGACTCTGGTCTGGATCATTCGAGTGGATTTAATCTTTTGTTTTTAGTTTTGTTTTATTTCAGGGTGTTTAAAGTTCACTGGGAAAGATGCAAGACAAATCTTAGAGTATTTGAAGCTACCAAGACCACCAGATAGTGGTATGAGACCACTGGGTAGCGGTCTGAGACCGCTGATTGGCGGCTTGGTGAGCTCCTTTCTCCCTAAATTTTCTTCTTGTTGTTCGTAATGATACAATAGTTGTCTGGGAGCTCACTTGTACATGTCCAGACCTTTAGATTGCTCCTAGATCAACAAATAAACCAATTAACTCCTTTAATCAACTTAGCCATTAAAAGTCAAAGCAAATGATTAGTGGATTGCCATCTAGGTCACACATCATTTCTAGACCGGCCTTGTACGCATTCATGTTTTCTTTGCTTTATTTTTCTGTTGATGATTGCTGGTGTGAGGTACGTGCACTCATTCTCTCATTCATGCATGGTTTGAGTATGTATTAGTTAGTAAGGTGCATCAAGACAAGAGTGAGATGACTACTTGTTTGGTAAGTTTCTTGCTAGCCTAAGGATTCAAAACATCTTTAAGGGGAAACCACCTATAGTCTGCAAGATAAGGTGGGGGATTTCATCACCCCTACCTTAGCCCCACAAACCACACTCAAGTAAAGCCCTAAATCTAAAATCAAGTAGACATTACCCATTTGGACTCAGGCACATTAAGAGAGTGATCTGGTCACGACTGTCATAGCCAGATCGACTCGCCGACTTTGTCGACAGCAGGATAGGCGAGATCTCCAAATCTTGGCTCACTTGCTGGGCTTCATGGTCTTCATCATTGGGAGGTGAGGTGTCTTGAGGTAGTGTGACCTCGCAGTTAGGCGTCGTCTAGCTGTAAGGACCTATAGTGACCTTTGGCTGCTTGAGTCGTGTTTGCTAGATTAGGCTTTTACCATCACCTACTACCCACGCTAGATCCAAGGATTCTTCCCTTCTCCTCTGAGTCATCTTCTTCTCACCTACTTCTACGTTATAGTCTCCTCCCTTTTACACTCTCTATAAGCGTTTTAGGATCGAGTCGGACACTTTTTGCGAGCTTGGCCTCGTGGTGGTGAGAGTGGTCGTCTCTAGAGTACTGTGTCGAGATGGATGGTTGCATAGGTGACCATCCATTTCAGTGTTGGGACAAGGACTATTCTCCCTGGTATTCCAGACCAATGCATACTGGGGTGCCTCAGACTAACACTCCGCATGGTTTGGACAATCATAATCATGTGACCAAGCAGGATTCAGATTGGAGTAATATGATAGAGGCACCGACTGCTAGATCACCATCTAGTCATGTTGGATCATATGTTGGTCAACAAAATGAGACATTACAAGAAAATTTGGCCTCTTTCATACTTGCGGTAGAGGATATGAGTGCACCAGTGGCTCCAGTGTTGTACTATGTGACTGTTGGGGGTTGAGTGGTCACGTTATCGGGAATGTCCTTATGTTCCCCCAGAGCCTGAGTATGAGCATACATTTTCCCAAACTGCTCAATTTGACATTTACGCATCCGCGTACAACCCATGGGCGATGGATTCATGGGGAGACAATACTGATTCAATTTTTTGTACATCATACTCACCCCATTATTCTCCTCCTGAATACTTACATCCCTACCAACCACCAACCACGACCACATGGACTCTGCCTAGTTACACCGAATCCAACAATTTCCCAAATTTTGACTTGAACCTCACAGTCGACCGCGGACATGATTCCTTGAAACAAACTCTCCTAAGGTTCATGGAAACGACTCAAAATTCCTTGCAAAATCTGTCAATGCAAGTGAGTCAGATGACACAACAATTAAGTGAACGTGAGGAGAGTGGCATTTTTTGTCAACATGAGGATTCATCTTTTGATATCGAATCACCACCACATCTACAAATTCAAAGCACAATCTTTCATAGTCAAACTCCTAGTCATTCCGACGGACTTGGGATTTCAATTCACAATCACTTGGTGGGGGATTAGATCAAAATTGAGAATAGCATGGACCAATTTCATTATGAGTCGGCACAAGATTGTGACTTATCTTTTTGTCCCATGGTCTTTGAGCGACATGATCTTAATGGTCCTCATCATCGACGTCTATTCTGATGGAATATGTGTCAGTTATACTTATAGTCGACGACCATGCTAAGGAAATATGCGTAGGTTATACTTACAACCGACGTCTATTCTTAATAAATACACGTCATTGATACTTATAGCTGATGTCTATTCTAAGGATATACGCGTCAGTGGTACATACAACCGATGTCTATTCCCCTTCAAAAAAGACTTGGTGTCGGTCATGCTAACCGTCGACGCCTATTTTGGGGTATGGACGTCGGGTTGACCTAATAACCGACGTCCATACCCTTAACAAATAAAAATAATAATACTAAAATGTGTATAATTTTTTTATTCATCCTGCACAATCCTGCACAACACATTCCCAATGAAATTTTCACAATCATTCATCCTGCACAATCCTACACAAATTCAACTAATTTCATTCTCCCACATATTTCACAAATTCATAAACACAATCATTCACAACATTTCAATCACAAATTCATAAACACAATGATTCACAAATTCACATTTCATTCATAAAATGTTAGTTCAATACACAAAATGTATTTACAAAGAATGTTGGTAATACAAAGAATGTTAGTAATACAAAGAATGTTGTTTAATAAAATTGCAGTCATGAAATTCTAGTTCAATAACATATTCCTAATAAAGTAGCAAGACCATCGCTCGCAAGTATCATTGAGCTCTCTTTGCAAATAGGGATCACTAGTCTTTGAGAAGACAAATCAAAATACACGTACAGAATATAAATATGTAAATAATGAAACAATATTTATTCCACTGAAAATAATCTATAATACCTCAAATAGGTCCATGTTTTCAGGTGCAATCTCGACGATTTTTCGCATGTATCTCATAATGTAGTACCAACATTCAGTATTTCCAGTTTGTACGGGTGTACAAAAGATATAAATTCACTAAATATACGTTCAAGTACTTAATAAATTAAGTATAATGGGAGAAACTTATTCCCATTGCATGCCAGGTTACGCCAATATTTTTGGTAGTCCTTATTCCACTTAACATTCTGTAAATCTTCATTCACTAGTGTAGAATGCTCGATAGACGTCACCAAATAGACGTCGGATATACAAACATCCAACGTCTATAGTATAAACATCCAACGTCTATAGGTATAGACGTCGGATATTTATACATCCGACGTCTATAGGTTTGTATAAACGTCGGTTGTTTAGTATAACCGACGTCTATACCTCCTGAAAGAAGAAAATATTTTTTGTTTATTTTTTTGGATTTATTTCGTATAAGAATTTATGTGGATTTCTTTTGTATCAGAAATAACGCAATTTTTGGGGATTTATTTCGTGTAAAAATTAACTCATTTTTTTGGAATTTATTTTGTATAAGAAATAACGTAATTTTTAGGATTTATTTCATGTAAGAATTAATGTGGATTATTTTGTATAAGAATAATGTGGATTTAAAAATAATTACAATCACATGTGTGTTGTGTTGTACACATGTGTGTATATGGTGACATGTTTAGTCCCACATTGGAGAAAATTTTTTATTGGTGGAGTTGAAGTACTCCACCACTCCTTTACTTCCAAATGGTAGTTTGGTACCACACAACAAAATGCAAGTGAGATACATATATATATTTAAAGGTCAAAAGATTGGCACTTGGGGCACTTGGAAATCTTGGGCTCAAAATGGTTGCAACGTTTTTTTTACTATTAACCCATGTATAGACGTCGGATGTATAGCATGACCGACGTCTATAGGGTGTATTTTTTATTAATTATTGATATATCAATGTATAGACGTCGGATGTATAGCATGACCGACGTCTATAGGTCGTGGTCTAAGTATACACGTCGGTCAACTTATATATCTGACGTCTATAAGGCGTAAAAGTTTAGTCCCACATCGGAGAATTTATTTTTGTTGGTGTGGTTGATGTACTCCACCACTCCTTTACCGCTGAACGCAAACGATTTGGGGCATCTGCGCATGTTGGGCTTGATATTCGTGGTTATTTGTCAAAAGTTGAGCACTAGGGGCACTTGGGTTGTTTGGGCTTCATTAATGTGAGTGCAGAATGCCCGATATAGGTTCCAATGTATTTTTTGTTAATTAACATATAATAGACGTCGGTGGTATATAGCCGACGTGTATACACTGTATAGACGTCGGTCGTATATAGCCGACGTCTATACAACAATGAATAGACGATGGGGAAATAGACGTCGGGTACTTGGACCGTCGAAATCCGACGTCTATACCACTATATATCCGACGTATATGGACTTTTCTGCACTAGTGATTGTCCTGAGTAACACAAGTTATTCAATATGAAGTCGATAATACTCACTCAAATACGCGAATTACTAATACGATGAATAAAACGAACTTACAGTCTTACAAGTTTTTTAAGGATGCCGTTGGTGTAGTCAACCCCAAGGGATCAAACCAATATGCAGAATTAGCTTCGGGGCATATAACGACAAGCATCCACTGAGCTCTGATTTTATATATAATTAGAAGTTTATTACAAAATCAAATTCTAATTACTTTCAATTAACAAAGATACCTCTCATAATAAGGGGTCATGTAATATATTTTTCCCCTGTTCTTTTATAATACTCGCAAGCTCGCCTGAATTATCGTCATTCCCGGGTATTAAAGTAGATGCACACAGAAATCCATATACTTTATCATTGGGAAAGACTGACCTTCTGGCGTCGTAAAGGTGTCTACAAGATTAAAAATTGCATTATGTTATAATTACAATAAAATTGTTCAATACATTCAATCTTGTACTCAAGAAAACACTTCACTTGCACGACGATAATTGATATGCACAATTTATCCATCGCCAAGAAGTGCATAACATCCTCTTTGGTGATATATAAATCCAAAGGCAAACCTTTGCACACTTCCTCCAAATGCAGGTAGTTAAGGCTTGTGATTGCCTACCGAGAGTTAATTGATACAACATATTGCACCTATTTTGTAGCAAATTAATGTTGATCGGAGGTTGGTCGTTTAATTCTTTGGTGGATCGGTTTCAAATAACCTTACCGATATATATAATTTTTTTAGAAATACAATTATTAACAAAATGGTAATTTATTTGTTTTCAAAATTAAAGGATACCTCATGTGTGTCTTCAAGCTCTACTAAATGACGAGACCGCCTCACGAACCCACCGCATGTTTTGCCGAGGGTAACGACCTCTTCTTCCGGAATTTGCAAAGAACATCATCATCTAAATAATTCCCCACAACGACCTTCACAACTCCCTCTTCTACAACTTTGAAGTGGTGTTTGGAGAGGTTATAAACTATTCTGTGTCCCACCAATCTTCTCTCAAACACTTCAAAAAGTAGATGACATCTACTGCCATCCTCAACCTTACCAAGCGAGGGCCCGCCTACGGGGGCCAAATCTCACGAATGTGCTGCAAAATTAGATGGTCTGACGTGGCTGACCACTGGCCGCACTGGACGAGTGGCCACTGGTAAGAAGCGGTCCTACGGCGGGTTGGAGAAGTAAGCAAATCGTGATCCAATCTCTCCCTAAGATATTGCAATTGATTTTGCAATTCTAAAATCTTATGCTCGCATTTTGTATGGACTGTTGATGCATTGCATACATTGCATCATATGTCTTTCATTTAGATTACTTTTACATCAATAAATGCTACTAAGGTATGTGTTTAGTCTTATTTACAGAATACAGGGACCTGAATGCAAATTACCCACATCCCGAGCATAAACGCGTGCAAAAGACTCATTTCTATCATAATGACCAAGCTAAAGATTATTGGGTTTCAAATGGAAATGTATTCAAGCATAAAAGCATTGAAGACCTAATTACAAAAAGAACAAGGACTTAAGCACAAAAGTAGTCGGGGACTTAATTGCAAAAAGACAAGGACCTAATTGCAAATCACGAGTAGCTTTTATTATCTTGGAGAAAATCTAAAGAAAAATCAATATGGATCTCCAAATATATGAAGGAATTAATCTGGAGCTCAAAAGAATGGAAAGAATCAATCCAGACGCGCAAAGGAGGATCAAATCATACCATAAACACACAGGAAAAATCTGGATCGAATCCGAGCCAAAAAGGTGACGATTCCGCCGCACCTCATGTACAAATTGCGGCGATTTAGCCGCACAAAATTCGATCCGTGTGCTCAAATTTTTACCAATGCTGTATTGACGCGTGTACGTTCCATTTATATATTGGGATCCCTTGTATCGGCTATAAATAGCCCCGAGAACGATGGTAGAAGGGTCCTTGGCCTTAGACCTAGTTTTTAGTTGTTGTTTTTATTTGTCTTTATTTTAGTAATAAAATTCTGTCTTTTATTTCTTGTTTTTACTTTTCTTTTGTAATGCCTCTAGGATCCCTTCTTCCTCCCTCCATGAGTTTCTAACTCTTTCCAAAGGGTGGAGGTGACGGATTTAGGGTGAAGAGAAGATGAATGAATGTTATTATTTTAATTTCGTGTTAGTATATTTTGATTACTTGAGTTTATGTTAAATCATTTATCATGTAATGCTTTATCACTAATATGATTTATTATAAGTTTCTGAATTCTCTAATCTAAACCGTAAATCTAAACCTCCACCCAACGGAATTCACTTCTTTGTTCTTGTTTTAGTTTTAATTGTTCTTGTTTCTTGCTTTAGATAATTAAAAAATCAAAAATCTCAAAACCAACTTATTTCTTCTCTCCTTCTTTCCCCCAATCGAAATCACACTAATAACAAAATCTCTCCCTCCTTGTGTTCGACACTTATTTGCCACGTCTCCATTGACGCCGTGCACTTGCGGTATAAATTTAATTCTCATCAAGTTTTTGGCGCCGTTGCCGGGGAGGCGACGCAGATTTTGTTTTTTTTGTTAATTTCGATTTTATTCTGTTTATCTTGTGCGCGATCTGAGTATTTGGATTTGTGTTTCAGGAGACAACAGAGTGCGCGGCGAAATCCGACCACCATCTGAGCTAAACGAGCGGCGAAATCGCCGCACCTGAAGAACAACTTGCGGCGAATCCGCCGCACACTTGGAGCTTCTGGGCTTCAAATTTTTCTGGGACGCGACTTATCTCTGGGTGGACGCGTGGAGCTACTGAAATTTCGAGAGCGGGCGGCGAACCCGACTGAGCATTGCGTAGGTAACCTTTGTTACCTTTTTCCTCGTAATTTCTAGTTTCAGAAAATTTCCTTTTCATAGAACTACATGTGTTAAGGCAAAATTCCATAATTGGCAATAATTCAACTCTGACCTAAAATTGGCAAAATTAGAAAGGTCTTAGTGCATGCATCATCTAGTGTTTTGTATGCATTATTCTTGCTAAATTCTTGCAAATTAATTCTTGTTGAAGAGTGCTGGAGTCAAGGTACGTATCGCGTTTTAACGATTGCATTTAAGCATGTAATTTAGTTTGCATACAACCTTGCAATTTCCCCCAATTAAAGGCCATTGTTTGACTATCTTTGCTAGATCTAAGTTAAACTATCTTAAGGGCAACTCCGTAGGCGAAGATACGGTGGGGATTTCATCACCCTTCCGTGGCCCACAAATCACAATCCTAAAGTGTCACCTAAGCCTTAAATTTAAAATCCATTAGACATTGGCCCCTAAGGACTCAGACTCATTTAAGGAGAAGAATTGGTTTGACTTACTATGACCTGAAGCCGATTGAATTTAATTTGGTGTCTAGAAAGTGTTTTTGTGTTGACGTAAGTCTTCCAAGCGAAGTGGTTGTCTAATTGGCACCGACTCTGTCGGAAGCACCCCCACTAGCTATACACGGCCTGGCCAAGTTGGTTTGATTAGTGAGGGTGGTGAATCAAGCGAATCAATTCGACTCAACCAGTTAGGAGTCGTCTAGATCTAAGCGACACTAGGTCTAGGATTGTTTGAACCGTGCTTTCTTAGGAATTTTCTGACCAACCCTTTTTATATCTTTAGAGTTAAGTTTCCCTTCTCTTCTGAGTCATCTTCTTCTCACCTACTTATACGTTCTAGTCTCCTCCCCTTTACATTCTCTATTAGCATTTTAGGGTCGAGTCGAGAACTTGTGCTTGCTTAGCCTCATAAGGGTAAGAGTACTTGACTCAAGAGTGTTTTGATGGATGGTTACATGAGCAACCATCCATATCATTGTTGGGACCAGGACAATGCTTCCTGGTATTCTAAAACCATGCAACCTGGGGTGGCTCAGACTAACACCCCATATGGTTGGGACAATCTTAATTGTATAACTGAGCAATCTTCATATTGGGGTAACATGAGAGAGGCACCGACTGCTAGACCACAATCTAGTTATGTTGGATCATATGCTGGTCAACGAACTGACACATTACAACAAACTTTTGCCTCCTTCATGCGTTGGGCTGACAACATGAGTGCACCGGTGGCTCCAGTAGCCGTACCGTGCGACTGTTGCGGGTTGAGTGGTCATGTTATCAGGGAATGTCCTTATGTTCCCCCAGAGCTTGAGTATGAGCATACCTTTTCCCAGAATGCTCGATATGACCGTTACACTTCCGCATATAACCCAAGAGTGATGGATTCGTGGGGAAACAATTCATATCCAAATTCTTATACGTCATTTTCGCCCCAATATCCTTCTCCCGAATACCCAGAACTCTACCAACAACCCACTTCAAATCATTGGACTTGTCCTCAGTCTACCAACACCCAACCTAAAAATGTCCCGAGTTCTGACTCGAACCTCATAGTTGACCACATACCTGATACCTTGGAACAAGCTTTCCATACGTTCATGACAACTACTCAACAGTCCGTAGACAATATGGTACTGCAATTGAGTCAAATGTCGCAGCAATTAAGTGAGGAAAGTAACTTTTCGTGTCAACATGAGGACTCATCTTTTAGTATCGAACCACCACCGCATACACAAATTCAAACCACAATCTTTCAAAGTCAAATTCCTAGTCGGTCTGAGGGACTTGGGATTTCAATTCACGATCACTTAGTGGAGGAATCAATTTATATTGAGAAAAACATGGACCAATTTCATTATAAGTCGGCACAGGATTGTGTCCTATCTTCTTGTCCTGTGGCCCTTAAGCCACATGATCTTCATGTTGCATCTCTTAAGGACTCAACTCTGGTGGAGCAAGAGCTCCCTAGCAACCTCAATTTCAAACAACCTGGTGAGAGTCTGTCTCTCACCATTGTTCCTGATCATCTTGGAAATGATGGAACATCAAACAACCACATAGCTCATGAGGGTATTAGAAGTGCCTTAGAAGATACCTTGGGTATGAGACCCACTTTTTGTTCGCCTGGTGAGTCGGACTTGCCTGACAAGGCTCTTGACCTCGCTCCGACACACCAGCCAGTTGGTTGGAGAGTTTGGATTGATGATCATAACTTCAACACCGCAACGGGAGAAACTCCTCTTCCGTTGCCCCTTAATTCCCAAACTCTCGAGAGGTTCAAGCTCTTTCAGTTTGATCCGTTGAATGAGACGCCTTTGCGTCCAATTCATGAACCTCTCATTTCATCTAGCGCTTTTTGTGAAGGCGGCCCACACATGCATTTTCTGGCCCCACGTGGTGTCATGTTTCCTTTTCAGGTGCACTGACCCACTCTTGAAGTTTCCATTTGATGTCTCTTGACAAATGAAGATGGGAACTTATGTTTGTACATAGTTATATATGTATAACAATAAATAAATAAATAAAAATTCATCTGTTGTATTTATCCCTTCTTTAGCATCTCACAGGTTTTTGAGGGAATTCGGGTTTTTGTCCATCAACAGAGCCATGAATTTTCCTTTGTACTTCACGTTGGTGAGATCTTTCCTTTTTCATGCATAAATCCATGTAGTATCTTGCTCACATTCATTGAGGACAATGCATGATTTAGGTGTGGGGGGGTGTTTATGTATATATCTATCTATATATCTGTTCTTTTATCTCTAAAAATAATAATAATAATAATAAAATAAAAAATTCAATGTTTCATGATAGCTTAAGATTGAACCACCAAAACCTATGTACAAATTGCATTGAGTTTTTGTTCCTTATTATATAGTTCTGCTTGTAGAAACTGTGACATAAATCTAAGTTCCAAAGAAATAACCCATTACCCTTTAAGACATGTATGCACTTAAATTGGATGAATCAAATCTTTGAAGTGGTTGATAAAAAGCAGAGGTTGAGGAAAATATACCGGGAAGTGTGGACTTCTAAATAGCAATTAAGCCTTGAGGAAAATAAAATTAAAAATAAAGGAATAAAGTGAGGAAAACACATTTTGCAAAATGATTACAAAAGCCCAAGCCTTTGAGTCACTGGTCCGTAGGGGTATCTTGAAACCCGGTAACTTGAGTCTACCAGCTCGGGATTATCGACAAAACTCGCTACACGAATGCAAAAAGGGTAAAAGTGTCAAAAAGCAAATGTGTTGAATCACAAAAAAAAATATAATAATAATAATACTCAAGGCCCAAAGCTAAAAGAATGATCCATGCCATGGTTGATCTGAATGATACTTCACCACCAGAGGAGGCGTGCAAAATAATTCAAGTGATAAACATGTGTAGAAGGGTTAGTGGTGTGAATGTTGGAGGAACAAAGACAAGTCATATTTTTAATGAGTTAGATTTATATAATGAGCATACAAGAATTCTTAGTAAGATGTATAAGGTTGAGGTAGGGATATTGAGAACTATTAATGAAATATTGAATTAAGACTTTGTGGGTGTGTCAACTGAAAACCCTCACGAGACGAAACTCGTCCTCTAAGGAAACTTGGAGGTTTAACGGCTTGTTGCACAAGCTAAGTGCAACCGTGATTCCTACGAAAGTGAGTTAGGATTTCTCTGTTTTCATTTTTTCTTATATTCTGTTTTGCTAGGGACTAGCAAAATCTAGGTGTGGGTGTATTTGATGCATTGCATACATTGCATCATATGTCTTTCATTTAGATTACTTTTACATCAATAAATGCTACTAAGGTATGTGTTTAGTCTTATTTACAGAATACAGGGACCTGAATGCAAATTACCCACATCCCGAGCATAAACGCGTGCAAAAGACTCATTTCTATCATAATGACCAAGCTCAAGATTATTGGGTTTCAAATGGAAATGTATTCAAGCATAAAAGCATTCAAGAACTAATTACAAAAAGAACAAGGACTTAAGCACAAAAGTAGTCGGGGACTTAATTGCAAAACGACAAGGACCTAATTGCAAATCATGAGTAGCTTTTATTATCTTGGAGAAAATCTAAAGAAAAATCAATATGGATCTCCAAATATATGAAGGAATTAATCCGGAGCTCAAAAGAATGGAAAGATTTAATCCAGACGCGCAAAGGAGGATCAAATCATACCATAAACACACAGGAAAAATCTGGATCGAATCCGAGCCAAAAAGGTGGCGATTCCGCCGCACCTCATGTACAAATTGCGGCGATTTAGCCACACAAAAGTCGATCCGTGTGCTCAAATTTTTACCAATGCTGTATTGACGCGTGTACGTTCCATTTATATATTGGGATCCCTTGTATCGGCTATAAATAGCCCCGAGAACGATGGTAGAAGGGTCCTTGGCCTTAGACCTAGTTTTTAGTTGTTGTTTTTATTTGTCTTTATTTTAGTAATAAAATTCTGTCTTTTATTTCTTGTTTTTACTTTTCTTTTGTAATGCTTCTAGGATCCCTTCTTCCTCCCTCCATGAGTTTCTAACTCTTTCCAAAGGGTGGAGGTGACGGATTTAGGGTGAAGAGAAGATGAATGAATGTTATTATTTTAATTTCATGTTAGTATATTTTGATTACTTGAGTTTATGTTAAATCATTTATCATGTAATGCTTTATAACTAATATGATTTATTATAAGTTTCTGAATTCTCTAATCTAAACCGTAAATCTAAACCTCCACCCAACGGAATTCACTTCTTTGTTCTTGTTTTAGTTTTAATTGTTCTTGTTTCTTGCTTTAGATAATTAAAAATCAAAAATCTCAAAACCAACTTATTTCTTCTCTCCTTCTTTCCCCCAATCGAAATCACACTAATAACAAAATCTCTCCCTCCTTGTGTTCGACCCGTATTTGCCACGTCTCCATTGACGCCGTGCACTTGCGGTATAAATTTAATTCTCATCAACTGTCGACGAACTTGGGTGATTTGTCTTTCCATATTATTGTTGCAGTCCAACCCGTACATGACCAGGATGCTCGTCATTTTCCAAGGCTTCGCCTAGAATGTCATTTCGAACATCTGAAACAAAATCGGCTTGGGATTCTCTCAACTTCAGGGAGTCCTAGAGTTGTAAAAAATTTGTTACAAACAATTCAAAAATATACAATTTTAGAATGTGATTTAATGACATACAAGTGATACAACTTAGTATCTTCGAGCCAACCTCTTGCGACTCTTCTGTCACGTACTCCCCTTTAGAGTTTATTCTTGCTCTCTTCCCAGAATCACATCGAGCTACGGGGGAAGGAGACAAGTTGCTTGTTTCCTCCTCACTCATACCGGAGTCAATTGCCTCTTGTTTCTTCCGGGAGATTTTTTCCGCCATCATTTGTCCCAACGAGACATACGGTGAAGATACTTGTTAGAATATCGGTGTTCTTGGTTTATTGCTCGGAGGGCCTACAACCAATTTTATTAATCATTTAAAACAATAACTTAATAAGTTCCTATTCTAAATTAAACTCAGTTACCTGAAACTTTGTGGTTTCTCTTGATTTTTTGAATTAAGCCCATGTACTCAGAGTGATGAGTTTTAGTAATCGCACAGATTTCTGTCTTAATACTCTTCGAATATTCATTTGTTAGTTAACTTTGTCTTGAAGTCCCTCCAAGGGACCGTAACATATTTCATCCACTTTTTCTTCAAAGTGGCAGTGGATTGGAACTCAAAACTTACCTATAACATGTTAACATTTTCAATTTCAATAAATTAAAAGTTTGACTAAAACTAAATAACATTATGATGGACTCATTACCCACACGTCATCCCAAATGGTGTCTTTAAGATTCTGATCAACTTCGGTCCAACTCGACAAACATATGTTAAATTTTTGTCCTTACTAGGCTCCCCACATAACTATACTGGTGATCATACATCATGCCTACCGGCTCAAGACGACTATCAAACTAGATCGGAGTTTTCCCGTCTCTATTCCTTTTGCCCACGAATTCGTTCGTGAAGGTAGCACCTTGTGAACTGTAAGTCCTCAAGACCTCAGACTCTGATGGAGTGGGTTTCTTTTTCGAAGCCATGATACTATAAAAATCAAATCAAGACATTAAAAAGTAAAATCATGACATTAAATGGTTATTATTGATAATTACGCATCACCTTTAGGATTTATTTTTCTTGATGGATTTTCAATCCATATACCTTCACCATGGTCATCTATTGTGATTAATGTCTCAACATATATTTCTTCATCTAGTGACTCCAACTAGGGTATTTGCTTACAGAAAGGTGGTGTCTTTTCATACTCGATGAGACTACCATCTGATATAATTTTTTTCTCTTCTAGGATTACCAACCAATTCTTATCACATGGATCAACCATAATGAAGACTTGTTTCGCTTGGGAGGCCAAAATAAAAGGTTATCTGTTAAATCCTTCTTTCGAAAATTCAATTAACATGAACCCCAAGTCATCCACACGAACTCCACTTTTATTGTCAACCCACTTGCATCTAAATACATGCACTTTGAATTTAACAAACTCCAGCTCCCATATGTCTTCAATTACCCCGTAAAAGGACATGTCAGCGTATACATGATTCTTGTCTTTAGAACTAGACACAGGCAAAGACTTCGCTATTAAAGTGACCTCACTATTCTGAACAATACTTTTGGCATCTTCAGAAACAGTGTAGAATGAGTATTCATTGATATCATAGCCACTATAACTTGTAACAACGAAATGCCGACCGTAGGCCAGCCACTGTATTGTTTCCGAAACATCACACTTGTAAGCAACCTTTTGGATCCAAGAGATAAAATTCTTATTGTGCCTCTTAACTACTTGATGATGACTCCATAAAGGATTTGTTTCTTTTAAAAGATTCAGGTGTTCATTTAGATAAGGCCGAACTTCATTAGAATTGCACAACACATAGAAATATGTTTTCATTAAGTTATCACCTTTTGGATTTAACATTTTCATCCCACACGTCCCTTTACCATCAGACAGTTCATCGTGATGATTGTTAGGAAGTCCAATACTTTTGGTGTTTGCGGTATCGAATGCAAAACTTGATAACCTCCTCATCTAAGTATCCTTCAATGATACTAGCATCTGCCATTTGATGATTTTTACAATAACCTTCCAACACTTTCATATAGTGCTTGAAAGAATACATCCACCTTAAAAAATGTGTCCACACAATTTAACTTCTCTAACCACATGAATAACTTGATGAATCATAATGTCGAAAAAAACATGTGGAAAATACATCTCCAACTCACATAATGTGACCACGATTTCATTCTACAACTGATCTAACTACACAGGATCGACCACTTTACAATGAATCTTGTTGAAAACATGTCTAACATGTTTCGGTAGTATGGATCATAGTGTTATAGGTATCAACTGCTGCATTAAAGTCTAACAATCATAAGACTTCATCCCCACAAGTTTCAAATCCTTCATAACAACAAGACTACTAATATTTGAAGAATAACCCTGTGGAACCCTTACATCATGCCAACACTGACAGAGAAGTTACATCATGCTTTTCTCCTATTTTAGGCAACGTATAACAAGCTGAAGGTAAGTTGCTACAGTCTCCCTTCTTCTACGGTGTCAGCCTTGCACGTATACCAAGGTCAACAAGATCAAGTCTAGCATTAAATCCATCTTTTGTCTTACCAGGTATGTTCAACAGAGTGACAACAAGACGATCCCAAATGTTTTTCTCTACATGCATCACATCAATACAACATCTAAGTTCTAAACTTTTCCAATAAGTAATATCAAAAAATATGGATCTTTTTTTCCAAGAACTTTTGTCATTTCCCTGCTTATACGGGTTTCCAAATTCACATTCAACATTCATTAAACGTTCATACACCTTTTCGATGCTGATTTCAACTAGCGGATTTTGAAACTCTTGTTTTCCATTAATTGGCTTCTTCAACCTACGATAAGAATGTGAGTTGGGCAAAATCTTCAATGACCAAGATAGATTGTCTTACAACCATTAAAAAGTTGCAAGGAGAATGTATTAGCTAATTGGAAAAGTTTTATGACCTTTGACAGAATATCGAGACAAATTACCATAAGTGGGAAGGTCATTAATCGTGCAATAAATCATTGCCCGCATTACAAATGACTGTTGACGATGAGCATAAAAAACTAGCTCTCTGTCATGCCACAATCTCTTTAGGTCATCAATTAAGGGTCTTAAATACACATCTATCTCATTTCAAGGTTGCTTCGGACAAGAAATCATTAAGGACAACATAATATATCTACGTTTCAGGCAAAACTATGGACGCAGATTGTAAATTACAAGCAGAATAGGGCAAGAACTGTGAATGCTACTCATACTACCGGAAGGATTCATTCCGTCGGTACAATGTCCAAGTCATATATTCCTGGTTTATTCACCAAACGAAGGAAAGTCGCAATCTACTTTTTTTTTCCATTGAGGTGAATCTGCTGGATGACGTTGCAACTGATCATTTGGTTTCTAACGATTAGCATGTCATGTCAAGTTTTGGAATACTCCTTACACGCAAACAAACGTTTAAGCTTTGGTATTATCGGAAGATACTACAAAACTTTAGTAGGAGGTCCTTTGATTTTTAAATCATCAATATCTACATTGTGTTTCGGTCCATGGCGTTTCATTTTGTACCCTAAAACATTACACCTGGGTCAAGAATGTAAGATTTCAAACTCACCCATATACAATATACAATCATTTGAACATGCATGTATCTTCCTATATTCCATTCCCATAGAACACAACACTTTCTTACCATCATAAGTTCTATCCAACAGTTCATTATCATTTGGAAGCATCTCTTTCAAAAGCTTCAACAATGATGTGAAACTGACATCGGTTCAACCATTTCCTTCTTTCAAATTGTACAATTTCGACACCGCTGACAATCTATAAATTTGGTGCAAACCTTATACAATGGCTTCTCATTGTTACTCAACAAACTACCAAGTAAATCGGGGTTGAACGAAACGTTTTCAGCTATATTCTGAACCATGTCCTCTAATTGATCTCCCACACTTACATTGTCCCCATCATTCTTGGAACAACTAAATGATTCATTTTCGTTGTGCCTTGTCCACCGTCTGTAACTTGTGTCGAAACCTTTTTCAAACGAAGATCTTTTATTTTTTGAAAAGTCTGCACTGACAAATTATGATACTTGCTTCATGGACAATACGCGATGTCTCTTTCATTCCAATTCTTTGAATGATTTTTGGCAACCTCTAAGAACATATTCCCTCCGTTCTTATACTCATCACTCAATTGGTATGAAATAATCCAATATTGATCCATTTCAATCTAAACATTAAGAAAAATGATAGTTATTATTGAAGCCAAGAAATAAAATTTTAATTTAAAAGTAGGTGTGCATATATGAGAAGATCCAGAGACATGAAGATGAGAAAAGAAAGACTCAGGAGAGAGGAGATGACGTCCTTAATCTAGCGTGGGAATAAGGAAGGTTAGAAACCTAACTAAGCAATCAAGGCAAAAGCAAGCCTAAAGTCCATTATAGCTCCTTAGCACTAGACGACACCTAACTTCAAGGTCCCACTGAGGACCACTAGTCTATAGGAAATCAAGAACCCAGAGAATCCTAAAATCTCAGGGAGACTAGATAGGCAACGACGTTTCGGCCATAATGGTCTTAAACTGTTTCCTCTCCTTAATGGGTCCAGAAATCCTAGGGGCCAAACGTGATGACCGCATTCAACTCCATCCTGTAAATATATAGAAAGACAAAATTGTCACAAGTACTATTACACAATATGAAGATCGAAAATAAATAAATTTAAATAAAAACATCACCTCAAACACACTGAGTCCTTTTCCTGAAATACTTTTATTGATGTTTCCAAAATTATACCTGGTTGACGGATTCCGGAATCGGGACTTCAGTCACTGGATTCACAGTTCAGTAACATCATGGTGTTGGTACCTTTGTAGCAATATTGGTGGAAACTCCACTGCTGGAAAATAAGGGTATTACATCGCCTTGACTACTTCAGAATTCAACAAGCTAACATGGTAATAGTTGGATCACATTGGTAGCTTAAAATACGATGGGATATTCGACATACACAAACGTGGATTTTGGCTTATCACAAATGTGAATGTCCGAATTACCATGTCGGTCGTTATATGTTTGATGTGCACTGATAAGTAGCATATCATATATCGCATACATGCTATATATCCTTTATTTTAACCCAATTGTGTGCTACTCGAGTATTTATTTCTGGTATTTCAGGTATTAGGTACTAAAGAAGACAAAGGAAGAGAAAATGACTTGAACGTAAGAAGAATGACACAAAGGAAGCAAAATGGACTTGTTTGTCATGCACAAGAACCCATATGCAAATCATGAATGACCCATATTTAATCCAGAGGGACCCGAAAGCAGGAAAAACATTTCGGGCAATAAAATCATTCAATACCATGATCTTGAAAAGTATATGGGAAATTAAAGACAAAATGGGCTCGAACCAACAAACCTGGAGTGCACCATACATTTAAAATACAACAATTAAGTTGCTAGAGAAAAACGGGCGGATCAGAAGCAAATGATCCGCCAGGGAAGATCCAATTGCTTCAAATGCATCCCAATTTCTCCCATGCCTTGATATCAATTATTTGGATGCAACAGACTATAGAGAAAGTGATTACAGCCATCGGATTGCTTCCATATTCATCCACACCCTTATTTCTTCAATAAATAGAAATGTTTCTCCTACCTTTCCCTTCTTCTCCACCTCCACCATTAGAATAGCTTAGGTTTTACCCATTTGGGCTGCAAGAATAAGGAGGTGGTTGGAGACTATAACTAGTGCTTTCTTTAATCTAATGGTAGATTTGGATTCCTCTATGAAGGGAATGTGTTCTAAAAGTTTTACTTTTAAATGTCAATTATTATGAGTTGAATGAGAAATCATTTTGTTCCTTGTTTATGTTATTCGTCTTTTAGAAGTGTTAATGAAGAGGCTCTTGGTCCTTAACCGTAGAGCTCTAAAAGATATTGGTTTACATAAAACAAAAGATATTCGCAATCATGGTAATTAACATGGGACATTAATTACGGAGTTAAGATTGTAGTGTTGGTTATAGATCATTGTAGCTCTACAAGTGAGTGACAACACGGGTACACAAAAGAGGAAAATATTACTTTTGTATACTGAATAGACCTAATAAGTAAAACATTATAGAAATGTGTTTTCTGTGTCATTAATGTTTTACTGTGTCTTTGGTCCTTTGATATGAGACTTATATCCGATCACTTAAGAAATGCTTGATTAGACTAGTGTCTTGAACTATCGATGAGTGTAGTGTAAAGGCATTGGTTGGTTAAGTGTGACTTTTGTTGGAGAAGATAGTTAGTCAAAAGATTATCATTGCCCCTCTTCATTGAGTGATGATATTACTGGGCCCCTTGATAAAGCAAAGTTATAATGTGCACAATGTGATTTAAGTTAAATCACATATTTGTAACTAGCTTAAAGAGATTAAGAAATGAATACTAATACAAAAATGACACGATACTACTTTGTGTGTATTCTTAATATCATGAGGCAAGGGACGGACACAAGTGGTGCACTCCATCACTAAATGGATCGGGTTTTGGTTCGAGTGGAATTAAGACATCTAACTAATTGGGAGCTATAATGTGTAGCTAGATACCGCTTATAGCTTGTGATATTAAGTTTTTAATATCACTGCCAACTTAGTTTAGATCCTCCCATAGGTCACACCAAAAAACTGGGAAACAAGAAATGGGGATTTTGAGTTCATATGATGTGTCGGGTTTCATGTAGAAAATATGACATATGTGGTGAACAAGCAAAATCAAAATTATGTTGTGATTAATAACATAATTAGAATCTAAATTAAATTCATATGTGATGTAAATATTATGGGGTGTAACGATTAATCATTACATAGGATAATATGTTACATAAGTTGTGAATTTACTACTAATCCCGAAATGTCAAATTTTGTAGGGGTTAAACCGAAATTTGACAAGTCTGCAGAACAGTAAACGGTCGACCGATCGGTGCACGGTCGACCGGACACATCTCGACCGATAACAGGGAATTTTCGTCTGTTCGGAACGGTCGACCGAATCTATCGGTCGGTCGACCGAACATTGCGATGAAATATTTTATTGTTGCGAACGGTCGACCGAAACTCGGTCTAAACGGTCGACCGGCCAGACGGTTTTATGCAGAATTAATTTAAAAATTAATTCGATCATGCATGGAATTGGTCCATAATTGATTTAATTCGTGGCTGAGATTATTTGTTAGCAAATAAGGGATGGTTAGATGGAAGTTTGCATGAAATCATGGGCAAGTGGTTGCACATGAATAGGTAATTTGGAGAGAACTTATAAATACAAGTTTATCTCATTACCTAATCAATTAATTCATTATTTTCTTGTGCAAACTTCTCTCTCCATAATTCTCCACGAATTTCTATTAATTCTTGAGTTTAGTTTTAGTTTTCAAGAGACCTTCTTCTCAAGGGAACTAGAGAGGGGTTAGTAGTCGGATTCTAAACCCTATTGGAGATTGAGAGACTAGCTTTTCTCTCTCCAATCTTGTTTAGAGTTTGGTGAATACTCAGAGGCAATCCACCGGGAGATTTGACCGGCAACACGACTCTAGATCTTCAAGACGTTTTAGAGAACCTCTAGGTATGATCCTCTTCGCAATTATTTGTTTGTTCTAACGCATGTTAAATAATTAGGACAAACAAATGCATGTCTATATGAAAATCGAAGAAAATATGAATGTTTCGATCCTATATGTTTATAAAATTTCGAAAAATATATACATATAATAGGGCACGAAATCCAACAGTGGTATCAGAGCTTTTGATTCATATTATCTTTGATTTAGACTATAAAATAAATTTAGGCTACCATCTAGAATCAAAACAATTCGGTTTTATGTCTTTTTCAAGTTTGTCATTGTTTTGTTGATAAAATTCTAATAAATTCGTTTTGATGGTTTTATATGTTTTAAAACATCACACATGATTGTTAGAATTGAAATTTAGACATTTGTCTAATTAATAGAATTTTCGTTATATTTTAAATGATTATTTTATGAAAGAATCAACAAAATCGAAAAGGACTAATGTTCATCTTTCTTTTTGGAAATTGGATGAACGGCGGTTCAAAATAATTAATTTTGAACTATGGATGCATGAAAACCATTTTAATGGATTTCAAATGATTTTTCTAGAATTGTTGATTTTAGATGCTTGATAATCTAGATTAAATAGTTTGTATTGGACATGCGTGTATGCGTTGCTCTAGTTCTCTTTGCAGGGATTGTGAGTTTATATGTTCCAAATCAGCACCTATGAATGTATGTAATTATTATTATACAGGGGCTTATTTATATGTAAAAGTCAAATTCTATCTTTCTATCTTTAGATAATTGCATTGCATTTGAGAGGTTTTACATAGGACCTGCACTAGTCGATTTTAATCGAATGTGAGGAGCATGTTTATTTTCTGTAAAATCTACATCTCCGGTTCAAGAGGAAGTCACCACTATAGCGTATCGATCGAGGATCGAGGATCAGGGATCGAGGATCAAGGATCGAAGGGAACATATAAACTCACACGATGTGGATTGTGTGAATGGTTTAATTTCTGTTCTTATAATTTCTGTTATGCATGTGATGAATGTGATTGAATGTTAGGATGTGTATGAATGATAATATGCATAATAACCTAAAATTCCGAATCACATGTTAATATATGAAATTGTCCAACAAAAATTAAGAGTAATTTTCCTTCTTATTTCATCCACTAGCATTCATCGATCAAGGGATACTCTGCTCGCCCTTAGCGGGAGATAGCTCCCTCCATCTTTGGGAATAGTGGGAGATATAATGGTTGTCTATTGTTGTGCCACGATTAAATATATGAGGTGCATTTCACACCCTAGTGAACCCCAAGTATGTTTAGTTGTGAATACAATGGATAAACGTATCTCGTATAAAATGAAAATAAGTTTTCTTAACATTACCTAGAGCCCTCACTCGGTTTTGGGAAAAAGTTTTTCTTACGAGGATAGGTCATATTCCCTCATAATTAAAACGACAAGAATCACAAGAATTTGAAGATGCTAATATTGCTAAAATTCAAAAAGGTTGTGATTAGAAAGAGTTTTTCTTACCTTGATATTGTGATATATTCGATAGCCCTTAGCTAGTCTATATTGCAATTGATAGGATCTTGGATTACTGCATTTACGGGCAAAATTTTATTTGCAGTATTTACATTTATATTCGATATATATGTATGTATTTTAAAACATAAAATTGACATTAAAATACTGTATAATTTATTTTGTAGAAATGTCTAATATCCAACCAATTGTGCGATCTATGATCGAAAAGAATCCTTTGCAAAATGATGCCTCAAACTTACATGAAATGGCAACTCAATCTTAATATCGTGTTGATGTTTGAAAAACTATCTCATATTTTGGATGGTGAAATCCCAAAATTGAATGAGAAGGCAACCGGTAATGAGAAAGAGGCGATAGCCAAGTGGGAAGACCAAGAGAACCAAGTTCACGGTCTAATGTTGGCATCAATGGGTGACTCGCTTCAAGCAAAATACTTGGATTCAAAACCCAAGAAGACCATGGAAGCTTTAACAAAGATGCTCATGGACAGTGCCCGAAAGGAGCGCTATAAGACCATCATCGCACTCACAAGGTGCCACATGGCGGAGGGAACATCGGTATCCATGCATTTTCTCATGATGCAAGGATACCTTGAGAAATTGTCGAAGCTCTCTTCTCCAATGCCTGAGGACATTGCCGAAGATCTGATTCTTGGCTCTCTAGCCCAATACTTTAAGGACTTTGTGATGCACTATCATGTGCGTGAAAAAAGGGTGAGTCTTGAGGAGCTTCACAACGCTCTCAAAACGACAGAAGTTGACATGGGCAAGGGTTGGGACAATCACGTCCTAGCCATCCATGAGAGGAGCAAAAAGATCAACAAAGGTAAAGGCAAATTTACAAAAGATGCGTCAATCAAGAGCAAGGGAGTAGGAGGTGCTCATAGTAGTGCCTCAAGGGGGAAATCTTTGAAATCTCCAACTCCCAACACGGAGTGCTATCACTGCGGTGAAAAGGGACACATCCGACCTAATTGCCCCAAGTACAAGGAAGACCTTGAAAATGGGATGATTGAACGTAGGCACCCGAGAAACGCCGTAGGTATGTTTGTTATTGAGATAAATTTAATCACCTCTATCCTTGATTTGGTAATGGTTACCGGATCTTGTGCTCACATAATTTTAATGTGCAGCTATTGAAGGATAGGAAGGAACTCGTGGAAAACGAGATGATATTGAAGATCGGAAATAGTACAAGCATAGCTGCGATTGTACAAGGTTCTATGGAACTTCAATAGTCTAATGATTTAAATTTATGTTTTGAAGAGTGTTTGTTATGTGCCTTCGATTAGCAAGAACATTTTTGTATCAAGTTTTTAGATATGGATAAATTTTAATAAATATTTTAATTCTTGCTCGTCTATATCGAAGAATGGAATTTTCTATGCAAATACATTCGTATAGAATGGTTTCTATTTGCTTGAAATGAATAATAAACAAACTCAAACAAACAATAACAAAAGAAACTAAGATAACTCACGTGAATGATTCATTCTTGTAGCACTATCGGATTGGTCAAGTAAATGACCAAGAAACCTTTAAAGAAGAAAGGAACGAAAACGAATGACTAATTGGATATGATACATTTTAATGTATGTGGTCCGATAAGTACAAG
Source organism: Triglochin maritima (assembly GCA_963682175.1). Classification (NCBI taxonomy): domain Eukaryota; kingdom Viridiplantae; phylum Streptophyta; class Magnoliopsida; order Alismatales; family Juncaginaceae; genus Triglochin; species Triglochin maritima. The sequence continues at coordinate 23,872,381 of OY821774.1, read as the reverse complement.
TGAAAGTGACGGTTTAAGGTACTTCATTTTGTTCACGGATAACTATAGTCATTATGGCTATATTTGTCCAATGGGAAACAAAAGTGAAATCTTTGAGAAGTTCAAAGAATTCGAGGATGAAGTAGTGAACCGACTCAACTAGAATATCGAGTCTCTATGAAAGGTTCGTAGGGGTGAGTGCTTAGGATACCTAATTTGACTTATTCCTAAAGTAGGAACATGATATATCTCGACATGGTTCGATCAATAATGAGTCAATCTAAATTGCCTATTTACTTTTGGAATTATGCACTACAAATAATGACAAACTCACTAAATAATGTTCCATCCAAATCCGTGGAGAAAATGTCTTGTGAGCTGTGGAGTTGAGAGACACCTAAGCTCGACTTTCTCAAGATTTGGGGTTGTGAGGTATACATCAAGAAATTGATGTCGACCAAACATCAACCAAAAGCGGATACGTGCTTCTTTATAGGTTGTCCTCGTGTGATAAGAGGATACTACTTTTTATGTATCACCTCCAATCGAAAGATTGTAGAGAGAGATATGGTTTTTCTAGAATTTCTGGAAAAGAGAGAAAAGTAGTGGGAGTAGAGTTGAGCTTGAGGAAACTCAAGATACTCTACAAGATCATGATGTGAATGTTGCATTCAAAATCATGAAGGCCCAACCGAGATTCATTTGGTTAGTGGGAGCATGAGCGAGAGATCCTTACAAGAAATTGTGAGAGAATCTCAATCATCCCCACCTAGTGTACATTTGAGAGACGAACGTGAACCTATTCCTCAAGAAATTATGGAAGTTCGAGAGACACGAGAAGAACCAAATGAATTGAGAAGGTCGACGAGGGAAAGGAAGAAACCCAATAAGTATGCGGGACTTCATGAGATCGTGGTACTAGGTACCAAAGATCCCTCGACCTTCCAAGAAGCAATGGAAAGGGAAGACTCCAGACTATGGCTTAAGGCCATGGAATCCGAAATAGAATCCATGTATGACAATCAAGTATGGAACTTGATTTGCCTTCCTCAAGAGAAAATGTCATTTAGTATAAATGAGCTTTTAGGAGGAAGATAGACATGGATAGTGACTTGACAACCTACAAAGCAAGGCTTATAGCAGAAGTTATACTCAAATTCAAGAAATTGACTTTGATGAAATTTTTGAGAGGTTGTCATATATTCGGATTAAGCTCACTATTACCGCATTTCACAATTGTGGGATATGGAAGATGGATATAAAAATGGCGATCCTTAATGGGAACTTGGAGGAGGATATGTACATGGTACAACCTCAAGGTTTTGATGATCCAAAGAATAGCGAGAAGATATGCAAGTTTCAAAGATCCATTTATGGATTGAAGCAAGCATCGAGGAGTTGGAACAAACGCTTTGACGAAGAGGTGAAGAAGATTCACTTCATTCAAAGTAAAGGAAAACCTTGTATATACAAGGAGATTAGTGGGAGTCATGTAGTACTTCGGATCTTATATGTCGATGACATATTGCTCATGAGCAATCATATACCTTTGCTTGAGCAAAACGAGAGGTTCATTGAAATCTGCATTTTCAATGAAAAGATATGGATGAGGCTCAATACATCTTCAGAATCAAGATACATTGAGATACATCCTATAGACTCATTGGCCTAAGTCAACGTGTATACATTGACAAGGTCTTGGAAATGTTCAGGGTGAACAATTCCAATATGGACAATGTGCCAATAAGTGCGAGTATAGGTGTGCAACTCAAGAAGTCTCAAACGTGCCCAATGACGTAAAGACTTGGAGTACATGAAGGTATCCCTTATGCTTCGGCAAAAGGAAGGACCATGTACACGATGACTTGCACAAGACTCAATATCTCGTATGCTCTAAGCGTGACAAGTAGTCACCAATCCGACGCAAGTCCTAAGCATAGGATTGCGGTCAAGAATATTCTGAAGTACCTTAACCGAACTAAAGATAAAGTTCTTGTTTATGGAGGACAAATGAGAAAATAGCTGAGGGCTATTTTGATGCAATTCTCATAGGGATTCTTAACAATAGGAGGTTGGAATGATGATGTGTCTTCATTATCGAAGGTGGAGTAATATCACTACGGCTAACTCAACCACCAACGAAAGACAAAATGAATAAATGGGTGGACACAACAGTGACACAACTGATCCATTCAACAAACCTTCATACCAAGCTAAGAGCCGAAATATATTTCGAGTCCATGGATCCGAGGATCCATGTGGATTGGCTTGATAGGTGATTAGAGAAGGTTAGCCTAGTTATTAATGTTTTATACATTGAGAATGTATGTGAAAGAAAACTTTGATAACAAGTGGGAGATTGAATGGAATGTGTTCTAAAAGTTTTACTTTTAAATGTCAATTATTATGAGTTGAATGAGAAATCATTTTGTTCCTTGTTTATGTTATTCGTCTTTCAGAAGTGTTAAGGAAGAGGCTCTTGGTCCTTAACTGTAGAGCTCTAAAAGATATTGGTTTACATAAAACAAAAGATATTCGCAATCATGGTAATTAACATGGGACATTAATTACCGAGTTAAGATTTTAGAGTTGGTCATAAATCATTGTAGCTCTACAAGTGAGTGACAACACGGGTACACAAAAGAGGAAAATATTACTTTTGTATACTGAATAGACCTAATAAGTAAAACATTATAGAATTGTGTTTTCTGTGTCATTAATGTTTTACTGTGTCTTTGGTCCTTTGATATGAGACTTATATCCGATCACTTAAGAAATGCTTGATTAGACTAGTGTCTTGAACTATCGATGAGTGTAGTGTAAAGGCATTGGTTGGTTAAGTGTGACTTTTGTTGGAGAAGATGGTTAGTCAAAAGATTATCATTGCCGCTCTTAATTGAGTGATGATATTACTGGGCCCCTTGATAAAGCAAAGTTATAATGTGCACAATGTGATTTGAGTTAAATCACATATTTGTAACTAGCTTTAAGAGATCAAGAAATGAATACTAATACAAAGATGACACAATACTACTTTATGTGTATTCTTAATATCATGAGGCAAGGGACGGACACAAGTGGTGCACTCCATCACTAAATGGATCGGGTTTTGGTTCGAGTGGAATTAAGACATCGAACTAATTGGGAGCTATAATGTGTAGCTAGATACCGCTTATAGCTTGTGATATTAAGTTTTTAATATCACTGCCAACTTAGTTTAGATCCTCCCATAGGTCACACCACAAAACTGGGAAACAAGAAATGGGGATTTTGAGTTCATATGATGTGTCGGGTTTCATGTAGAAAATATGACACATGTGGTGAACAAGCAAAATAAAAATTATGTTGTGATTAATAACATAATTAGAATCTAAATTAAATTCATATGTGATGTAAATATTATTGGGTGTAATGATTAATCATTACATAGGATAATATGTTACATAAGTTGTGAATTTACTACTAATCCCGAAATGTCAAATTTTGTAGGGGTTAAACCGAAATTTGACAAGTCTGCAGAACAGTGCTCAACGGTCGACCAAACAACAGTAAACGGTCGACCGATCGGTGCACGGTCGACCGGACACGTCTCGTCCGATAACAGGGAATTTTCGTCTGTTCGGAACGGTCGACCGAATCTATCGGTCGGTCGACCGAACATTGCGATGAAATATTTTATTGTTGCGAACGGTCGACCAAATTTCAAACGGTCGACCGAACCTCACAAATGGTCGACCGGCCAGACGGTTTTATGCAGAACTAATTTAAGAATTAATTAGATCATGCATGGAATTGGTCCATAATTGATTTAATTCGTGGCTGAGATTATTTGTTAGCAAATAAGGGATGGTTAGATGGAAGTTTGCATGAAATCGTGGTCAAGTGGTTGCACATGAATAGGTAATTTGGAGAGAACTTATAAATACAAGTTTATCTCATTACCTAATCAATTAATTCATTATTTTCTTGTGCAAACTTCTCTCTCCATAATTCTCCACGAATTTCTTTTAATTCTTGAGTTTAGTTTTAGTTTTCAAGAGATCTTCTTCTCAAGGGAACTAAAGAGGAGTTAGTAGTCGGATTCTAAACCCTATTGGAGATTGAGAGACTAGCTTTTCTCTCTCCAATCTTGTTTAGAGTTTGGTGATCACTCGGAGGCAATCCACCGGGAGATTTGACCGGCAACGCGACTCCGGATCTTCAAGATGTTTTAGAGAACCTCTAGGTATGATCCTCTTCGCAATTGTTTGTTTGTTCTAACGCATGTTAAATAATTAGGACAAACAAATGCATGTCTATATGAAAATCGAAGAAAATATGAATGTTTCGATCCTATATGTTTATAAAATTTCGAAAAATATATACATATAATAGGGCACGAAATCCAACACTCTCTTCTTTAGCTTTCTTTCTATCCAAGTATTTTGATGTTTTGTTGGTTGATTTTATACTTTGCTTTTCTTGACATGTTTAGTGTAGATTTCTTGCTTTCCATAGTTGTTAACATGAGTAAATAGTAGTCCAATTGTCGAAGTAGTCACTGCTACAGATATAGAACTTCATGTGCACTTTTCCCTTTCCTTAATTCCTTTCTAAACGTTTGAGGTCGGAAAGAAAAAAAAATACATCGTAGAATTTTGAATTTTTTGTTGGTTTTTGGATGTATGGAAACTTAATATTAAATAACATATATAACTTTAATTGGTTTAGCATCCGTAGCCATGATCTTTAAAAAAAGATCATCCTGGTTTTTATTGAGAATTGAACTTAATCCTAGGTGGCATCCTAGTCACTAGCCATATCACCTATGGAGGGTGAGTCATCTAAGAGTTGATGACTAAACAAGATGGAAGACAAAAGGTTGAAGGAAAGGAAGAGACAAAGAGTCTTTTCATTTCTCTATGATTTTCGTCCTATTTTATGATGCAATTTAAGTAGAGGTTGTAATGATCTTGAATGGTCATCTTTATGTAGTTTATGTTATGTTTATGTTTTAGGTTAAGTTGAAGAGTCTTTGTAAGTGCCTATATAAGCACAAGAGTTCTCCATTTGTAAAACAAGTCATGTGAAGTCAAGTCAAGTGAGAAAGAAGAAAGAAAAGATGAGTTTGGTGCAAATCTCGTTTTTGCTTATGAGTGTTAAGTAGTGAGTTCCCTTCTTTCATTCGTCTCCACCAATTGAGTAGATCAAAGTATGGATCTAGTGATGGCAATAGAAGGCCATCAGCATGGAGAACAAGGCGAGCTAAAGCCGCGCACCAGGCCCAACTTCTGAACCGCCAATTGGCGGTCCATGTGCGTCTGGTAGAGCGCGGCTTTCTGGGGGGGCTTGGTCTGGTGCTCCCCGTCTTTCTCCCGCATCTAACATCTGCTATCAGAGCCTCGTCTGATGGGGAGCTCAGGAATGGCGGCGTTTGGTCATGTATCGTTGCCTCACCTTTCGAAGGGGGACTACGACAATTGGAGTATCTAAATGCGTGCCCTGCTCGGTGCGCATGATGCTTGGGATCTTGTGGAGAGTGACTTCGAGGAGGAGTCCGTGACGGGGGTGGCAACCGTCGCACAAATCAAAGCACAAAAGGACAGAAGACCAAAGACAAGAGTGCTCTCTTCCTTCTCTTCCAAGCGGTGGATGAGAGTGGCTTTGAGAAGATTGCTGAAGCGAAGACGTCGAAGGAGTCATGATCACCCTTGAGAAGAGCTACAAGGGTGCTGATCGAGTGAGGCAAGTGCGCCTACAAATGCTTCGAGGTGAGTTCGAGGCGTTGAAAATGAAGGAATTGGAAGGTGTTGCCGATTTCGTGACGAGGGTTCGCATGGTGGTGAACAAATTGAAGAGAAATGGGGAGGCGTTGACTGAAGGAAGAGTGGTGGAGAAGGTGCTGTGTTCTCTCACCGAACACTTTGAGAATGTTGTGTGTGCTATCGAGGAATCAAAGGACCTCGAGAAGATGACCGTCGATGACCTAGCAAGCTCGTTGGAGGCACACGAGCAAAGAAAGAAGAAGAAAAGGCAAGATGTCTTGGAGAAGGTGTTGCAAGAGAATATGTCGCTTAAGGAGGATAAATCTTGCAACGTAGATCGTGGAAGCGGTCATGACTATGGAGGCCGTCCAAAAAAGATGGAGATCGAGTGCTTCAAGTGTGGGAAGCGTGGCCATTTTGCGAAAGAGTGTTGCTCGCAAAAGAAGGTGGAGGAGAGCTCCCGCCGTGGCCGTGGTGATCGTGGATCAAAGAAGGAGATTGAGTGCTTCAATTGTGGGAAGCATGGACACAATGCTAGTGAGTGTTGGTCGAAGAAGAAGGTGGAAGAGAGTTCCAACCTTATTGCCGAGGAGGAAGATGCCTACGGTGATGGAATGGCTTTGTTTGTTAACCCCGAGGAGGTGACCAATCATGTCATGCATGCTCAAGTTGATGATGAGCATAAGGAGGAATACGAAGAAAACAGTGAAAATGAGGAGCAAGAGGTGGAGGTGGCAGATTCCACCGAGCACAAAGTTATATCATCCGATGATGAAGAGACGAGACCGAGGAAGAAAAGGAGTCTTCGTGATCTATACGAGGGAACAAGTGAGCTACACTTGGTTTGCCTCTCCGATCAAGGCGAGAGCATCCCGTTCGAAGAAGGAGTAATGGCAAGAGCAAGAAGGCGAGCCACGATGAATGATGAGATGGAGTCGATAGAAAAGAATGAGACTTGGGAGCTAGCTTCGCTTCCAAAATGTCACAGAACCACTAGTGTCAGGTGGGTGTATAAGAAGAAGATAACACCCCAAGGAGAGGTCGAGCAATTCAAGACACGCTTGGTAGCAAAAGGCTACAAGCAAACGACCAGCATAAATTATGAAGAAGTGGTCGCACCGGTGTCATGCATGGAGACAATCCCTCATTGTGTGGCTTATGAACAAGTGAGGTTCACATGGTGTGTCTTTTAGATCAAACAAAAGTGTTGTCAATAAGGTTGCAGGAAAGGATGCGCAACCTACTTGGGATGGTGGATGGAAGATGATTAAGTTCAAGGAGGAGTATTGAGAATTGAACTTAATCATAGGTGGCATCCTAGTCACTAGCCACATCACCTATGGAGGGTGAGTCATCTAAGAGTTGATGACTCAACAAGATGGAAGACAAAAGGTTGAAGGAAAGGAAGAGACAAAGAGTCTCTTCATTTCTCTATGATTTTTGTCATATTTTATGATGCAATTTAAGTAGAGGTTTTAATGATCTTGAATGATCATCTTTATGTAGTTTATGTTATGTTTATGTTTTAGGTTAAGTTGAAGAGTCTTTGTAAGTGCCTATATAAGCACAAGAGTTCTCCATTTGTAAAACAAGTCAAGTGAAGTCATGTGAAGTCAAGTAAAGCAAAGTTGATTTACATCATTTCATGCTTATATTTGTATCTTATATCCATTATCTTTCACCTAAACAATGCTACGTGACGAGTTTTATGTTTAAATTTCAGAAATAAATAAGTTTGAAGAGACGACGCATAAAAAGACCTAAAAGCATGAAAAATGACTGAGTTGAGAGACTCGAGGACTAAAATGCAAGATCGAAGGACCTGAATGCAAGATAGAAGGACCAATGAGCAAACAAGAATACTCCACACCATCATGGGGAGTATTTTGGCAATTCTATTCGGGTCGGAGCTCCAGCAAGTGAGGTAGATGCATCAAAGACAAACAAATCCATCCAGAAAAGCCCAGAACAAAAACCATGCGGATCCGAACCCTGTAGACCGCTAATTGGCGGTCTGTTTTGGCCTGAATCCGCTAAGCTTTTGGTAAATTGCGTATTAGTGTGTATTTAGTTTATTTCTGGTATTTATTTAGTCCCATATTGGGGGATTGTCCCGGATTACCTTTTTCGATGGCTATAAATAGAACTCTTCACCTTCTATTATAATGACCCATTGCTTGGTGGCATTCTCTCTACTTGGAGTAAGCCTTGGAACAAAATCTCAAGGTGGAGAAGAATACTACCTTCAATGTGAGTCATCTAATAAAATAATTTTTCCATTGTTTTGTTCTTATGTTGTTTCTTTATGCATGCTTAGCCTAGTTTTATTTCTTTGATTCTAGGCTAAAGTAGTTAGAATGTTTCTTTTCTTCTTTAGTTTAATTGTTAGAGTAATTTGTAGTGAGTAGATCCATACCCCTTTGGGGGTGGAGATGATGTTCATACATGCATTAAAGAATGGATATGAATGCTTTATATTTTAATTGTGTTGATAAATGTGAATGTATGCTTGCTTGTTAGAGTAGAATACTACACTTCATGGGTTTTGCCACACATCTTTGACACCTCCAATGCTGCTTTAGGTTATGAAATAACCAGCTTGTGTATATGAATGTTAATCAACTAGGTTAGTGAATGGATTGATAGGTTTTGTCATAACCTTTAGACACTTCCTATGCATGAAAACACTTCCTACATTTGTGCCTATAGAATGCATCTTCACCATCTTTTTACATGTGTGCACACACTCCACCCCTGAGGGCTTTTCCATTTCTAATTTCCAACTTTCAATTTCCCTTGCTTTCGTTTTCCTTATTTGATGCTTACTCGTTTAGTGTAGTTAGTCTAGTTTAGCATAACCACAACTTCTTCCCCTCTTTTCCCACTTGCCTTCGAACAAACCAGGGTCTACACACCTCCTTGTGGATCGACCCATATTTTCCACCGCTTCAACGTGGCCGTGCACTTGCGGTTAATTAAAACATATCAATCAAGTTTTTGGTGTCGTTGTCGGGGAGGTGCCAGTTCAGACTCCGGTTTGGACGATTCGAGTGATTTTAATCTTTTGTTTGTAGTTTTAGTTTGTTTCAGGAGCTTCCAAAGATCAAGAGACATCGCCAGGAGAAGCCGGGAGGGGAGCTGGACCAAACAGACCGCCAATCAGCGGTTCTGGACCGCCAATTGGCGGCCTGGTGAGCACCAAAATTCCTCTTATTTTTTGTGGTTGTTTCTACATTTACTGGGTCATCTGGGGGCTCAAATTGAAATGCTTTGACTTGTAGTTTGCTCCCAGATTAACATTCAAGTCCCTTTAATCAACTTGGACCTTAAAACTCAAAGCAAAAGAATAGATTGATTGTGATCTAGGTCATGCATCATTTGTAGACCTTGCATGCATTTGTCTTTTCTTTGCTTTACATTTTTGTTGTTGATTGCTGGCGTGAGGTAGTGCAACCATTCTCTCATTCATGCATGGTTCAAGCATGTATTAGTTAGTAAGGTGCATCGGGACAAGAGTGAGTTGAGCGTTTGATTGGAGTGTTGATTGCTAGATTTAAGATCAAAACGCTACTAAGGAGGGGTTGTCCCATAAAATATAAGGTGGGGAATTTCATCACCCTTTCCTTGGCCCCGAAAATCACTCTTAATAAAGCCTTAATTCTAAAACCAAGAAGACATTGGCCCTAAGGATTTTGGATGCACTAGGAGAGTAATCTAGTTGAGACTGTCATGGCCTGATCGGCGTTGCCTACCTTGTCGATAGTAGGAGGTACTGGATCTCCAGATCTAGTATCACTTGCTGGGCATTGTGGTCTTCGTTGTAGGGAGGTGAGGCGTGTCGAGGCTAGTGACCTCGAAGTTAGGCGTCGTCTAGTCTAAGGACCCATTGCCTTACATTGTTTGAGTCGTGCTTGCTAGATTAGGTTTCTATCTTCCCCATTACCCACGCTAGCTCTAGGGATTCTTCCCTTCTCCTCTGAGTCATCATCTTCTCACCTACTTCTACGTTCTAGTCTCCTCCCCTTTACACTCTCTGTTAGTGTTTTAGGGTCGAGTCGAGCACTTTTGCGAGCTTGGCCTCGTGGTGGTGAGAGTGATCGACTTGAGAGTTCTTCGTCGAGATGGATAGTTACATGAGCGACCATCCATATCATTGTTGGGACCATGACAATTCTCCCTGGTACTCCAAACCCATGCATCCGGGGGTGCCTTAGAAAAACACCCCGTATGGTGGGGACAATCTTCATTGTGTGACTGAGCAATCTTCATATTGGGGTAATATGAGAGTGGCACAGACTGCTAGACCACCATCTAGTTACGTCGGATCGTATGTTGATTCTCCAACTGAGATGTTGCAAGAACATTTGGCCTCTTTCATGCATATGGTAGATGACATGAGTGCACCGGTGGCTCCTGTAGCCGTACCGTGTGACTGGTGTGGGTTGAGTTGTCATGTTATCGGGGAATGTTCTTATGTTCCTGATTGATCTCGTTTTATATTTAACCGCAAGTGCACGGCCGCGTTGAAGCGGTGGCAAATACGGGTCGTCCACTGGGAGGTGTGTCGACACTTGGTTTGTGCGAAGGCAAGGGGTAAAGAAAGGAGAAAAGGATTGGTTACACTAAACTACACTACAATGCTAATGGAAATGAAAGATAAGCAATAAAAACTAAACCCCAAAGGGGGTAGAGAAATAATGTGAACATAAAGAAGTGTGTGTGTGTTCATTAAGCTCCTCACAACATGTAGTGCATGAAATCATAAAACTACATCCAACTTTGCCTCTACATGAATTAAGATAAGACTACATCATTAAAACATACAAGACAATAATTGGAATGAAGCTACATGAACTCAAGTATAAAGACTATACCCTACTATGCCTCTACATGAATTAAGATTTCACTACATCATTAAAACATACAAGACATTAGCTAAGGTAAAGGCAACAAGAGCACATACATTACAAATTGTGTTTCCAATATTAACTTCATCCATATCCTAACCTTATCATTCCCCATAAAATAGGTCCACTAATCAAAGCATAAGCTAAGCTTCATTCAAGAGCATTAGCATATCAAAGATAAGAGTGGAGACCCATTAGATGGTTATGGAAATCATATAAAGCTCAATGGATAAAAATAACACACACTTAATACACTACATAATTATATCACATATTTCTCCACCCCCCAAATGGGGATGGAACTACTCACTACTCATTACACTACTGATTAGACTAAGTAAAGAAAACATTTAACTAAGATACTAAAATTACTAAACAAGAAATTAAACAAAGTAAAGCAACCCACACAAAACAAACAACATAACAAAACAAGATTAAAAGAAACAAATAAACTTTTATTAACAATGACTCACATTGAAGATAGCATCCTTCTCCACCTTGAGTTATTGCTTCAAGGCTCACTCCTTAGTAGAGAGAATGCCACCAAACAATGGGTAATTACAATGGAAGGTGAAGAGTTCTATTTATAAGCATGGAAAAAGCTAATCGGGGACAATCCCCCGATGTGGGACTAAACCAATACCAAAAATAGCCTAAACGAACATTAATACAAGTCCAGGAGAAATTTCGACGGATCCTGAGCAATATGGACCGCCAATTAGCGGTCCAAAATTGTCGGATCGTGTTGGAATTTGTTGTGGGCTTTGCTTTCTGGTATTGTTGGTCTTTGATGCGGTTACTCGACTTGTTGGAGCTCCGACCCGAATAGAATTGGTAAAATACTCCCCATGATGGTGTGGAGTATTCTGTTTTGCTCTTAGGTCCTTCTGTCTTACATTCAGGTCCTTCTCCCTTGCATCTTGGTCCCTAGATCTCACCATTCAGTCCTTTTTCCCAGCTTTTGGGTCCTTTCATGGCTCTTCTCTTCAAACCTCTTTATTCCTGAAAACTAAACATAAAACTCGTCACGTAGCATTGCTTAGGTGTAAGATAATGGATATAAGATACAAATATGAGCATGAAATGATGTCAATCAAATACCCCCACACCTAAGTTTTTGCTAGTCTCGAGCAAAACAAAGAAAGAGAAAAACAAATGAGAAACAAGAAATCCTAACTCACTTTCGTAGGAATCACGGTTGCACTTAGCACGTGCAACAAGCCGTTAAACCTCTTTGTTGCCAAGGAGGAGGAGTGTTGTCTCCTGAGGGTTTTCAGCGGATATACCCACAAAATCCGAACAAGATGCATTATTCAATCTAGACCTCGACTCGTTGGAAATATTTTGTCGATCAATGGACGCGGTAATCCTACGGGCCGACTCTATATAGGTAATTAGTCCACACCTAGCCTAATAAACCATTTGTGCAAGTTAAATAAGGAATTATGTGAAAGACATGGACAACCTCAACATCCTCAAGTGCTACAAAGTGTAAAGTCCATTAAGGTTCTTATTTGCATTATCATATTTTTTTTCTTTTTGTTTCTTTTCACATTTTTTTTTCTTTTACTTTTTATTAGTTGGAGCTTCATTCTCCCAGGGTCAGGTTCCGTGCATCATTGCCCATGAGGACTTACACTATCACGTACACCTTTCCCCACATCTCCACATAGGGCAATCCCTACCACCCGTGTAACGGGAGTTCAGTCGGCGCATCCCAACTCAGATGACTCGAAAGCACCAGGCACAAAGTCCCCTCAGACCTACTTTCCCGAGTGATAGGAGCCGTGCGAGAAGAGAGAACACCTACTCACTTATTTCTTATCTACACATGAACCAAAACCCCTACACTAATGTCTCACAACAGGATTTAGAGGGTCCTTGACTACAACAAACTTCCTTAAGTTAACAGACACGAATTATTGACTCACTAGGTTCAGGGTGGACTTCATTAAATGTTTGAGCACTGAAACCCTATGATTACTCACCCCCAAGGGAAAACTGGGGTACATCCTAACGACTCGATAAATCCTAAAGCCACGTACTAGATATCCTAATGCATCAAGTTCAAGACAATTTTGGGAGCTTTCTTTTTACTTTGCCTCTCAACGGTTTTGCTCATGCTAAACACACGCAAAACCCACAAAACATTTTCTTTCGAAAACACATGAAGATTTTGAAAGAAATGTGAAAATTTTGAAGCACTAGGCAAGCAAAAGAAGACAAGTCACCCAAGGATCATGGCAAGCAGATATATCGATATTAAATGCAGCACACTATCATGACCCTAACAATGCAAACAAAAGAAAACAAAATCAAAGGAAAAAGACTCGACTATGTACACACGTAAAACACCCCCCACACCTACTTCATGCATTGTCCTCAATGAATGCAAGCAAGATACTACATGGATTGATGCATAAAAAGGAGAGATCTCACCAACATGAAGTACAAAGGGAAGTGCAAGGTCATGTTGATGGACATAACCCGAACTCCCTCAAAACCTGTGAGATGCTAAAGAAGGGATACAAATACGTGAAAGAAATGAAGCCCAAATACACAAGGGTTGGGGCTCACAACAATCAATGCTCACTGAAGGAGTCTTTTATTGTACTTCTTTTTTTTTCTTTTTTTTTATTATATAACTATGTACAAACATAAGTTCCCATCTTCATTTGTCAAAAGACATCAAATGGGAACCTCAAGAGTGGGTCAATGCACTTGGAAAGGGAACATGACACCACGCGGGGCCAGAATACGCATGCGTGGGCCCCCTTCACAAAGAGCACCAGATGAAATGAGAGGTTCATGAATTGGACGCAAAGGCGTCTCATTCAAAGGATCAAACTGAAAGAGCTTGAATCTCTCGAGAGTTTGGGAAATAAGGGGCAACGGAAGAAAAATATCTCCCGTTGCGGAACTGAAGTTATGATCATCAATCCAAACTCTCCAAGCAACAGGCTGGTGGGTCGGAACGAGGTCAAGCACCTCATTATGCATGTCCAACTCACCAGGAGAACAGGAAGTGGGTCTCATACCCAAAGTATCCCCCAAAGAACTCCTAATACCCTCATGAGCAATGTGGTTGTTTGATGTTCCATCATTTCCAAGATGATCAGGAACAATAGTGAGAGGCAAACTCTCATCAGGTTGTTTGAAGTTGAGGGTACTAGGGAGCTCTTGCTCCACCAGAGGTGAGTCCTTAGGAGGTACAACAATAAGATCATGTGGCTCAAGGGCCACGGGACAAAAAGGTAAGGCACAATCCTGTGCCGACTCATAATAGAACTGGTCCAAGTTATTCTCAATTTGAATCGAATCCTCCACTAAGTGATCGTGAATTGAAACCCCAAGTCCCTCAGGCTGACTAGGAGTTTGACTTTGAAAGGTTGTGCTTTGAATTTGTGGATGTGGTGGTGGTTCGATATCAAAAGATGAATCCTCATGTTGACAAGAAAGGTGACCCTCCTCGCGTTCATGGAATTGTTGTGTCATTTGACTCACTTGCAATTCCATATTTTGCAAGGAATTCAAGTTGGACTTCAATAAAGTTTGAGTGGTTTCCATGAATGTTTGGAGGGTTTGTTTTAAGGAATCAAATTTGGGGTCAACAGTGAGGTCCAAGTCAGAGCTTGGGAAATTTTGGGGTTGGGTGTTGATGGGCTGAGAATGAGTCCAATGATTTGAAGTGGGGTGTTGGTAGAATTCTGGGTATTCGGGAGGAGGATACGGGGGTGAAAATGAGGTATAAGAATTTGGATAAGATTTTTCTCCCCATGAATCCATCACTCTCGGGTTGTACGCGGATGCGTAATGGTCATAATGAGCATTTTGGGAAAATGTGTGCTCATACTCAGGCTCAGGGGGAACATAAGGACATTCCCCGATAACATGACCACTCAACCCACAACAGTCGCACGGTACGGCTACTGGAGCCACCGGGGCACTCATGTCGTCTGCCATACGCATGAAAGAGGCCAAAGTTTGTTGTAATGTCTCAGTTTGTTGACCAGCATATGATCCGGCATAACTAGATTGTGGTCTAGCAGTCGGTGCCTCTCTCATGTTACCCCAATATGAAGACTGCTCAGTCACAAAATTGCGATCATCCCAACCATACGGGGTGTTAGTCTGAGACACCCCAGGTTGCATGGGTCCGGAGTACCAGGGAGAATCGTCCTGGTCCCAACAATGATATGGATGGTCGCCCATGTAACCATCCATCTCAAGAAAAACTCTCGAGTCGATCACTCTCACCACCACGAGGCTAAGCTCGCAAAAAGTGCTCGACTCGACCCTAAAACGCTAACAGAGAGTGTAAAGGGGAGGAGACTATAACGTAGAAGAAGGTGAGAAGAAGATGACTCAGAGGAGAAGGGAAGAATCCCTAGAGCTAGCGAGGGTACAGGGTGAAGGTAGAAGCCTAACTAGCAAGCATGGCTCAAACAATGTAAGGCAATGGGTCCTTAGGCTAGACGACGCCTAACTTCGAGGTCACTAGCCTCGACACGCCTCACCTCCCTACAACGAGGACCACAATGCCCAGCAAGTGATACCAGATCCGGAGATCCAGTACCTCCTACTATCGACAAGGTAGGCAACGCCGATCAGGTCATGGCGGTCTCAACTAGATTACTCTCCTAGTGCGTCCGAATTCCTAGGGCCAATGTCTACTTGCTTTTAGTTAAGGCTTTACTTGAGTGTGCTTTTTGGGGCTAAGGGAGGGGTGATGAAATCCCCCACCTTATCTTTGAAGTCTATAGGTGATGCCCCTTAAAGATGTTTTGAAATCTTAGGCTAGCAAGCAACTCACCAAACAAGCACTCACCTCACTCTTGTTTCGATGCAAACCTTACTCACTAATGAATGTCCTAATGCGTGAATGAGTGATAAGGAATGCGTACCTCGCTCCAGCAATCAACGACAAAATGTAAAGCAAAGAAAAGAAAGATGCATGCAAGGTCTACATATGATGCATGACCTAGATGGCAAGAAGTCTAATCTTTTGCTTTGAGTTTAATGGTCCAAGTTGATTAAAGGGGATTGAAATTAAATCTGGGAGCAAACTAAAGATCACAACATGCAAAATTGGGCTACCAGATAACTAAAGTGAACAACATAACAACTGGAACAAATTTGAGAGCAATTGAGGCTCACCAGGCCGCCAATTGGCGGTCCCAGACCGCTGATTGGCGGTCACTTTGGGGTCTTTTGCTCTCCAATTACTCCAGTCGCTTCCCCTTGATCCTCAGGTTCCCTGCCACTAAGAAAAACTGAAAACAAAAAATTAAAAACCCCTCGAATCGTCCAAACCAACGTCTGGACAGAGCACCTCCCTGGCAACGGCGCCAAAAACTTGATTGATCTCGTTTTATATTTAACCGCAAGTGCACGGCCGCGTTGAAGCGGTGGCAAATACGGGTCGTCCACTGGGAGGTGTGTCGACACTTGGTTTGTGCGAAGGCAAGGGGTAAAGAAAGGAGAAAAGGATTGGTTACACTAAACTACACTACAATGCTAATGGAAATGAAAGATAAGCAATAAAAACTAAACCCCAAAGGGGGTAGAGAAATAATGTGAACATAAAGAAGTGTGTGTGTGTTCATTAAGCTCCTCACAACATGTAGTGCATGAAATCATAAAACTACATCCAACTTTGCCTCTACATGAATTAAGATAAGACTACATCATTAAAACATACAAGACAATAATTGGAATGAAGCTACATGAACTCAAGTATAAAGACTATACCCTACTATGCCTCTACATGAATTAAGATTTCACTACATCATTAAAACATACAAGACATTAGCTAAGGTAAAGGCAACAAGAGCACATACATTACAAATTGTGTTTCCAATATTAACTTCATCCATATCCTAACCTTATCATTCCCCATAAAATAGGTCCACTAATCAAAGCATAAGCTAAGCTTCATTCAAGAGCATTAGCATATCAAAGATAAGAGTGGAGACCCATTAGATGGTTATGGAAATCATATAAAGCTCAATGGATAAAAATAACACACACTTAATACACTACATAATTATATCACATATTTCTCCACCCCCCAAATGGGGATGGAACTACTCACTACTCATTACACTACTGATTAGACTAAGTAAAGAAAACATTTAACTAAGATACTAAAATTACTAAACAAGAAATTAAACAAAGTAAAGCAACCCACACAAAACAAACAACATAACAAAACAAGATTAAAAGAAACAAATAAACTTTTATTAACAATGACTCACATTGAAGATAGCATCCTTCTCCACCTTGAGTTATTGCTTCAAGGCTCACTCCTTAGTAGAGAGAATGCCACCAAACAATGGGTAATTACAATGGAAGGTGAAGAGTTCTATTTATAAGCATGGAAAAAGCTAATCGGGGACAATCCCCCGATGTGGGACTAAACCAATACCAAAAATAGCCTAAACGAACATTAATACAAGTCCAGGAGAAATTTCGACGGATCCTGAGCAATATGGACCGCCAATTAGCGGTCCAAAATTGTCGGATCGTGTTGGAATTTGTTGTGGGCTTTGCTTTCTGGTATTGTTGGTCTTTGATGCGGTTACTCGACTTGTTGGAGCTCCGACCCGAATAGAATTGGTAAAATACTCCCCATGATGGTGTGGAGTATTCTGTTTTGCTCTTAGGTCCTTCTGTCTTACATTCAGGTCCTTCTCCCTTGCATCTTGGTCCCTAGATCTCACCATTCAGTCCTTTTTCCCAGCTTTTGGGTCCTTTCATGGCTCTTCTCTTCAAACCTCTTTATTCCTGAAAACTAAACATAAAACTCGTCACGTAGCATTGCTTAGGTGTAAGATAATGGATATAAGATACAAATATGAGCATGAAATGATGTCAATCAGTTCCCCTAGAGCCTGAGTATGAGCATACCTTTTCCCAAAATGCTCAATATGACCATTACGCATCCGCGTACAACCCGAGAGGGATGGATTCATGGGGAGACAATTCTTATTCAAATTCTTATACATCATTCCCACCCCCAACATCCTCCTTCTGAATATCCTGAATTGTACCAACACCCCACGACCAATCAATGGACTCATTCTCAGCCCATCACCACACAACCCATCCATTTCTCAATTTCTGACATGAACCTCACAGTTGACCCCAAACTTGATTCTTTAGAACAACCCCTCCAAACATTCATGGAAACCACTCAAAATGTGTTGAAGTCCAATCACGATTCCCTCCAAACTATGGAAATGTATGTGAGTCAAATTACACAACAATTAAGTAAACGTGAGGAGGGTGACATTTCTTGTCAACATGAGGATTCATCTTTTGATATCGAACCACCACCAGATTCACAAATTCAAAGCACAATCTTTCAGGGTCAAACTCCTAGTCAGTCTGAGGGACTTGGGGTTTCAATTCACGATCACTTAGTGGAGGATTCGATTCAAATTGAGAATAATATGGACCAACTTCATTATGAGTCGGCACATGATTGTGCCTTATCTTTTTATCCCATGGCCCTTGAGCCACATAATCTTCATGTTGTTCCTTTTAAGGACTCACCTCTGGTGGAGCAAGAGCTCCCTAATACCCTTAATTTCAAACGACTTGATGAGAGTTTGCCTCTCACTATTGTTTTTTATTATCTTGGAAATGATGGAACATCAAATAATTACATCGCCAATGAGGGTATTAGGAGTTCCTTGGAGGATACCTTGGGTATGAGACCGACATTCTGTTCGCCTGGTGAGTCGGATATGCATAACAAGGTTCTTGACCTCGTTCTGACCCACCAGCCTATTGGTTGGAGAGTTTGGATTGACGATCATAACTTCAGCACCGCAACGGCAGAAACTCTTCTTCCATTGCGCAATTATTCCCAAACTCTTGAGAGGTTCAAGCTCTTTCACTTTGATCCTTTGAATGAGACGCCTTTGCGTCCAATTGATGAACCTCTTCTTTCAACTTGTGCTCTTTGTGAGGGGGGCCCAAACATGAGTATTCTGGCCCCATGTGGTGTCATGTTCCCTTTCCAAGTGCATTGACCCACTTTTGAGATTCTCATTTGATGTCCTTTGACAAATGAAGATGAGAACTTACTTTTCTACATAGTTTTATTCAAAAAAAAGAATAAAAAAGTACAATAAAAGACTCCATGAGCGAGCATTGATTGTTGTGGGCCCCTTGTGTATTTAGGCCCCATTTCTTTCACGTATCTGTATCCCTTCTTTAGCATCTCACAGGGTTTGAGGGAATTCGGGTGTGTGTCCATCAACATAACCATGAACTTCCTGTTGTACTTCACGTTGGTGAGATCTTTTCTTTTTCATGCATAAATCCATGTAGTTTCATGCTCACATTCATTGAGGACAATGCATGAAGTAGGTGTGGGGGGTGTTTTACATGTGTACATAGTCGAGTCTTTTTCTTTTGATTTTGTTTTCCTTTGTGTGCATTATTAGGGTCATGTTAGTGTGCTGCATTTAATATCGATATACCTGCTTGCCATGATCCTTGGGTGACTTGTCTTCTTTTGCTTGCCTAGTGCTTTAAAATTTTCACATTTCTTTCAAAATCTTCATGTGTTTGTGAAAGAAAATATTTTTGTGGGTTTTGCGTGTGTTTGACATGTGCAAAACCGTTGAGAGGCAAAGTAAAAAGAAAGCTCCCAAAATTGTCTTGAACTGGATGCATTAGGATAACTAGTTTACTGGCTTTAGGTCTTATCGAGTCGTTAGGATGCACCCCAGTTTTCCCTCGGGGGGCGAGTAATCATAGGTTTTCAGTACTCAAACATTTACAGAAGTCCACCCTGAACCTAGTGTGTCCATAATTCGTGTATGTTAATTTAAGGAAGTTTGTTGTAGTCAAGGACCCTTTAAATCTTGTTGTGAGACATTAAGTGTAGGGGTTGTGGTTCATGTGTAGATAAGAAATAATTGAGTAGGTGTTCTCTTTTCTCGCATGGCTCCTATCACTCGGGAAAGTAGGTCTGAGGGGACTTTGTGCCGGGTGCTCTCGAGTCATCTGACTTAGGATGCACCGACTGAACTCCCGTTACACGGGTGGTAGGGATCGCCTTATGTGGAGATTTGGGGGAAGGTGTACGTGATAGTGTAAGTCCTCATAGGCAATGATGCATGAAACCTAACCCTGGGAGAATCAAACACCAACCAATAAAATGCTCCAAAGAAAAAAAAAGAGAAAAAAAGAAGAAGAAGAAGAAAAAGGTCAAATAAGAATGTTAATGGACCTTACACTTTGTATCACTTGAGGATGTTGAGGTTGTCCATGTCTTGCACTTAAGTCCTTAATTAACTTTCACGAATGATTCATTAGGCTAGGTGTGTGGACTGATTACATACATAGAGTCGGCCCGTAGTATTACCGCATCCCATGATCGACAAAATGAGCCAACGAGTAGTGTAGCTAGATTGAATAATGCATCTTTGTTCGGATTTTGTGGGTATATCCGCTGAAAACCCTGAGGAGACAACACTCCTCCTCCTTGGCGACAAGGAGGTTTAACGGCTTGTTGCACGTGCTAAGTGCAACCGTGATTCCTACGAAAGTGAGTTAGGATTTCTTGTTTTTCGTATGCTTTTCTCTTTCTTTGTTTTGCTCGGGACTAGCAAAAGTTAGGTGTGGGGGTATTTGATTTACATCATTTCATGCTTATATTTGTATCTTATATCCATTATCTTTCACCTAAACAATGCTACGTCACGAGTTTTATGTTTAAATTTCAGAAATAAATAAGTTTGAAGAGAAGACGCATAAAAGGACCTAAATGCATAAAAAATGACTGAGTGGAGAGACTCGAGGACTAAAATGCAAGATCGAAGGACCTGAATGCAAGATAGAAGGACCAATGAGCAAACAAGAATACTCCACACCATCATGGGGAGTATTTTGGCAATTCTATTCGGGTCGGAGCTCCAGCAAGCGAGGTAGATGCATCAAAGACAAACAAATCCATCCAAAAAAGCCCATAACAAAAACCACGCGGATCCGAACCCTGTAGACCGCCAAGTGGCGGTCCAAGATCGCTAATTGGAGGTCTGTTTTGGCCCGAATCCGCTAAGATTTTGGTGGGTCGCGTATTAGTGTGTATTTAGTCTATTTCTGGTTTTTGTTTAGTCCCATATTGGGGGATTGTCCTGGATTACCTTTTTCTATGGCTATAAATAGAACTCTTCACTTTCTATTGTAATGACCCATTGCTTGGTGGCATTCTCTCTACTTAGAGTAAGCCTTGGAGCAAAATCTCAAGGTGGAGAAGAATGCTACCTTCAATGTGAGTCATCTAATAAAATAATTTTTCCATTGTTTTGCTCTTATGTTGTTTCTTTATGCATGCTTAGCTTAATTTTATTTCTTTGATTCTAGGATAAAGTAGTTAGAATGTTTCTTTTCTTCTTTAGTTTAATTGTTAGAGTAATGTGTAGTGAGTAGATCCATCCCCCTTTGGGGGTGGAGAAGATGTTCATACATGCATTAAAGAATGGATATGAATGCTTTATATTTTGATTGTGTTGATAAATGTGAATGTATGCTTGCTTGTTAGAGTATAATACTACACTTGATGGGTTTTGCCACACATCTTAGACACCTCCCATGCTTGTTTAGGTTATGAAATAACCAGCTTGTGTATATGAATGTTAATCAACTAGGTTAGTGAATGAATTGATAGGTTTTGTCATAACCTTTAGACACTTGTTATGCATGAAAACACTACCTACATTTGTGCCTATAGAATGCATTCTTCACCATCTTTTTACATGTGTGCACACACTCCACCCCTGAGCGGTTTTCCATTTCTGATTTCCAGCTTTCAATTTCCCTCGCTTTCGTTTTCCTTATTTGATGCTTACTCGTTTAGTGTAGTTAGTCTAGTTTAGCGTAACCACAACTTCTTCCCCTCTTTTCCTACTTGCCTTCGAACAAACCAGGGTCTACACACCTCCTTGTGGATCAACCCGTATTTATCACCGCTTCAACGCGGCCGTGCACTTGCGGTTAATTAAAACATATCAATCAAAAGTCAAGTGAGAAGAAGAAAGAAAAGATGAGTTTGGTGCAAATCTCATTTTTGCTTATGAGTGTTAAGTATTGAGTTCTCTTCTTTCATTTGTGTCCACCAATTGAGTAGATCAAAGTATGGATCTAATGATGGCAATAGAAGACCCTCAGCATGGAGAACAAGGCGAGCTAAAGCCGTGCACCAGGCGCAACTTCTGAACCGCCAATTGGCGGTTTGGGACCGCTGGTTGGTGGTCCATGTGCGTCTGGTGGAGGGCAGCTTTCTGGGGTGGCTTGGTCTGGTGCTCCCCGTCTTTCTCCCGCATCTAACAACTTTCTCTCTCTACCACATAAACCTTTTCACTTCACAACCACGTAAAGCATGGGGGTTTCGGACAAAAGAATCATGATTTGTTGATTCTTTAAATCATTAACAATTTGTGATAAAAGAGGAAACTGGTTTTCCCAAACAACGTGGGTTTCCAAAAAAATACACGACGGTTCACATACATGGTCACGAGTTTGGACAAACGTGGACATGGGTCTGTCGACTCCTATATGTAACATAGGTTTCCAGCACAGGACAGTTGCATGTCCAGTGCTAGAGACAACATTGGATTGGTTGCTGGACACGTTCTGGACACACTCTAGACAAACTATGGACACGAACCTGGGTATCAATGGCGGGCTAGTTTTCCTTTTCCTTTTACAATGTTTGAGTTCGGAAACGTCGACAGAAAGCAACAAAAGGGCAATAACCCATCGTATGTGGTCTATCGTAAATCTGTCGGTTCATCGAAATGTGCTACACTGACCACTGAACACATATCTGTCCACCGATGTCATTAACTACGATCACCAGTTTGGAGTCTTCGGACAACCAAAATGCATTCAGCCAATATAAGACAAATCCGACGTAGATATCTTTTTTTAGCACGTTCTGTTTTTAATAATGAAATATGTATAAGAGGCCGAATATTATGTGCACGGGAGATGTGAGATTTCTTTTTTTATAAGAAGTTATATACGGTGAGGTTGTGTTTTAAAGGAATAAAGGACACACACAAATTTAATGGACAGACTTGGGGTTTAAAGGACATTTGAATATTTGATCTTTACAAGATGTAAGTTGCGTTTGATAGGACAATTTTTTTGTAGGACACATTCAATATTAAGGGACACACGTGTACTTTAAATTAGGGTCCTATTATTTTAAGGACACACTGGATTTCCAAAGGACAGGCATGGCGTGTATAGGACATATTCGTGGGTTTAAATGGACAGTGTTTGTAACTTGTAAGTAGTTTTTACTTTAAGGTTTAACTTTTCACCACCAGTAATTAATTTTATTTTGCGCGCCACGAATTTTCGCCCTCGAAACCATCTGAGTTGTACCTCCTACTTTCCTGCTTTGCCCTGAGCATTCCAAACCTGCCACGACCATCCTCTATCACGCACACTGACTCGGTCTCTATAGAGCAGGCATCAACCACCCTAAACCCTCAACCCATCCTCTCAGACCGGTCCCAACCATTCGCTACTTGGTGAATGGATTCCAACAAGCAGACCAACCAGCCAAAGGAAAACAGTAAGAAAAATGAGGATGATACAAGTGACACTAACATGATAGAGTCTCATGCCCACGAAGCTACTATTATGTTGGAGTTTCAGGAAAAAATTCAGCAGCAAGGTCCATTGCCCCTAGAGTTTGATTCTTACTTGGAGTCCACCGAAGAAAACAACGGTTATTGGATAAGTTATATGGGTACTCTGGCAAGAAGCCAAGTGTGTATTTGTACTCTCAAGTGTCAATGATGGATGAATCATTGAAAGAGAAAATTTTGAAGAATACAATAGTTAGTTCATTATTATCTAGATTTTGTTTTAAGTTAATTCCTTCTTTACAATTTTTTATCTAATCAATACTACTTTTCTTTATTTCGTGTTGTAGGAAAAAATTATTTTCCAATCAACTAAAGAGTAGAAAAACAAGTGGATGTCCTTTGTGGGTACTCGGTGGAAGGATTTCAAAACAAAGTTGACGTCTAATTTCATTTTTGGAAAGTATAAGTATATTTGTGGACCTCTGAATGTGCACAATAGGCATGGTCATATTTTGTTATTTCTCACAAATCAGAGGCTATAAAATGCTTTAAAATTCATTAGCTTGGTTGTGTATCAGTTGGATCGTAAGATAAAAACTCTTAGAATGAATAGAGTTCAGGAGTATCTTTCCGATATGTTCATAGAGTTGTGTGATAGTGTTGTTAATATCTGTAGACAACTTACTTCACCTTACACTTCAAATAAAATTGGTGTTGTTGGGAGAAGGAATAGAACATTGCTATATATGGTTAGATCTACGATAACGTAGGGGAGTTTGCGAATCTCCTATAAGGGAGATGCCCTACTAACTGCAGCCTATATCCTCAATAGAGTTCTAACTTAATTGGCCACTTCAACTCTATATAAGTTGTTGACTAGAAGGAAGCTGAATTTCAGCTAGATGTATCCATGGGATTGTGCGGCATACATTCACTCTGCTTCTTATCGGTATGGAAAACTAGAGGAAATGTGTCTTTGTAAGATACTCTGATTGCTCCAAAGATTATGTTTGTATGCGGTTAGATGAGGATGAGAGAAGGACGGAGTTTGTGTATAGAGATGTGACATTTTGGAAAAATATTTTCCAACTATGGCTAGAGGTTGCGAAGAGCTAGCGGACTTCTTTGAAGAATAAGGTGGCATGATTAGTATTTCAGGTAATCTAGATCGTGAACATGAGGTTCCACCAGTTGATCCTAATAGGAGCATTAATAGTGATGATCAAATACCCCCATAACGGGTCAGCAATCAAATCCCCTTCTAGTTGTAGTGCATGCAGTCTTACTCTTCGTCGATGATTCAACTTGGACAAAGGTCTTACGGTAGCTCCAAGTGAGATTGATAGTGATTTGACTCTCCAACCATTTGCTTCAACATGCTTAGTTATCTCTCCTTCCCATCTCTTCCCCCTTTTCTCTCCCTCCCGTACTCTCTCTTGCTCCTTATGTCTCTCTCATTCTCCTTTATCTTTATCTCTCCTCCTCCTTTTCCTTTGCCTTCTCCTTCTCCTTCTTCTTCTTCTTCTTCCTCTTCTTCTTCTGCTTCTCATTCTCTCCTTTTCTCCCTTTCTCTCTCTTCTCGTCCTCTCTCTATGTCTCTTTCTCCTCTCTCTTCTCCTTCTCATTCTCCTCTCTCTCTCTCTTCTTCTTTTCTCTCTTCTTCTGGCAAATCTTCTCTCTCTCCTTCTCCATTTCTCCCTCTCACCTTCTCCTCTTCTCTATCTCTTTCTCTCTCTCTCACCCATTATAATATTTTCTCCTTCTCTCTCCTTCTCCTACCCTTTCTCTCTCATTCGCCTTGTCCACCTGTCGCTTTCTCTCTCACCTTCTCGTTTTCCTTCTCCTTCTTCTCATTCTCCTTCTCTTTCTCTCTCTCTTATTCTCTTCCTTTCTCTCTCATTCTTGTTCTCCTTCTGTCATTCTCTATCCTTCCCTCTTCCTCCTTCTCTCTATTCTACTACTCTCTTTCTATCTCCTACTCCTTGTCTTCCTCCTTCTTGTCCTTCTCTTTCTCCTATCTCGCTTCTTCTTTTCTCTCTCTCATGTCCTTCACTCTATCATTCTTCTACTTTGTCCCTCTATCTCCTTCTCTTCTCTGTCCCACCCTCATTTCCCATCTCTTTTTCCTTCACCCTTCTCCTTCTCCTTCACTTTCTCTCTCTTTTTCTACTTTCCCGACCTTCTCTCTCTCTCCTTCTTTTTTTTTTCTTCTCCCTTCTATCCTTGTCCTTTATTCTCATCTTCTCTCTCCTATTTTTCTCAACCTCCCTCTCCTTCCATTATCTCTGTACGTCTCTCCTTCTCCTTCTCTCTCTTTCTCATTCTCCTTCTCTCTCACCCTCTCGCTTTCTCCTCCACTTCTCTCAACTCTATCTCTTCCCCTATCCTTCTCTTTCTCTCTATCCTCTCTCTTCTGTTCTCTCTCCTTCTCCCTCTCTTCCATTTTCTCTCTCTCCTCCTCTCTCTCACTTTTCTTTTCCTTTTCCTTCTGCTTCTCCTTCTCTCTATCTCTCTCCTCTCTATCTTTATCTCTCTATCATTCTTGTTGGCTTTTAGCCTTAATAATCTTCATTTTTATGATTTAATTAACCTAATCATAATCACAATTTAATTGGGTCAAACACATTGCATGCATTGTATATATACTTGCATTGTGCATATTCTAATCCTAATATGTGATCAAGACTGAAGAAGAAAGAGATTGTAGTGGACTTGTAATCAAGCTTTTTGAAAAGATTTCATTTTATATGTACTTGAGTCTTTAGTAACCTTTGTAAAGTTGAGTATACATGTTGGGATATCCATCCACATTCTCTCTAGGTTTCATCTAGAAGTCACATACCAAATCTCACATTATTGGGACATCAATAGATCACCTAAACCTTAGCCAGAAAACCACCACAACTCAACCTTCAGCCCGTCTATGTAAAACTGTCCACCAACAGCTTTCATTCGACCATTTGTAAACAACAGATCTTTAATTAAACGGTCGACCACTCTCCTAGTTTTGCCTGACCATTCTTTAGTTTTTGAATATCCTTTTCGAACCATTTTCTAGTCGTTATTCCTCAACGACTACCTTGTAGATCGCACATTTACCAAAATTGTACTTCAAGATATCGGTCGATGAGACCATTCCTCGCGGTCGACCGAATTGTCACAAAATTGGATAGTAACTTTTCTTGATTTTGTTCAACCATTTATGACCTAACGGTGGATCATTCCTTGATATTCAGTATACAAACTCCCATTTTACATTGTGTTTGTTTAGCTGAGATGCACACTCATCTAGCCGTTAACTTAAGTGAACAATCAGACGGATTGTCGTAACGGCCGACCATTTGTGGGTTTGACAGAACTTCTGTTTTATACATTTTGATCGGTTGCCTTTAACTTATTTTCTCACTAGCCCCAACGGCTATATGGATCTTAGAATCTATAAATAGGTGCTCAAACCATAGTTTAACACATCTCTTACACTCTATAAAAAACTCCGGTCTTCTTGTGGTTTGCGTATCTCTCTATTGCTTGTTTATTTTTGCTACATTTACTTAGTATTAGAGATTAAATTATGGTCGTTGAGATCCAACACTTGTCTCTGTCTTCTCATTTTCTTCTCTCTTTCTTCTTCTTTCTTTTGTTTCTTCCTTCTTCTATCTCTCCTCCTTCTCCTTGTCTCTCTCTCCTTCTCCCCTCCTCTATCGCTATCTCTCCTTCCCATCCCCTTGTAGTTGTCCTTCTCCCTCTCCTCTGTCTATCCAATTCTCTCTGTCTCCTTGTTCGGATGTGAAGTTTAAAACTGCAAGTACATAGCCACGTTAAAGCGGTGGAAAGTACAATGGGAGCTACAGCTGGTCGTTGTCTACCATAATCGAGTGGGAAAGAAAATGAAGAGTGAGTGATGAACTACACGTTAAGTTACACTAATCAACAAAGAAAACAAAATTTAACTAACCCCATAGGAGGTGGAGAATCGTGCCATAGTGTAAATATGTGACGCGTGTGTGAACAATTACGCTCTCATGACATGAATAATATGGAAATATATGGTGGGCATAATCCGAAGTGTATTTCCACATGGTATTAAGATTTATCACCATCATTAAAACATACAAAATACTACTCAAGATAATGCCAAAAATAACCACATGCTTGCATGTCAATCTTATCTCTTTAATGACATGAAGAATATAGAAATCCATAATGACCACAATCCCAACTATGTCTCGACATGAATTTAAGATTTAACAGTATCATTAAAACATACAAGACATTAATCAAGATAAGGCCAACATAGCCACATTCTTATCTCTTTATCCACTTTAATCTTATCCTCAACTCATCATTCCCTATTAAGTAGATCCACTAACTAAAGCATGTGCTAAGCATATATTAGGACCATTAACACATCAAAGGCAAGAGTAGAAACTCATCAAAAGGGCTATGGAAATCATATGAAGCTGAAAGATTAAGATTTAAACACACAAAAATCTACTGCATCCACACTTCACATAATTCTCCACGCCCAATGGGATGGACTATTCACTAATCATATCCATAAGAAAGAAAAACAACAACAGAGAGAACATGAAATTGAAACTTGATTAAAGAAGGAAAGATTTCAATGGATTCCTCTCCACCCCGTACTACACTACTAAAAAAAGATATAAAACCTACACTAATGGGGAGAGGGGTAGAAGTAGAGAAGGAAGAGGGGATACAAGCATTTTTATAGAAGTTTAGACGGTTTGGATTAATTTGGGCGCAATCGGACGGTTAAAAATCAAATGTGGATGCTCCGGAATGTACCTACCCGAATACCTGAGCCACTTCAGAAATCCAGTCATCCATCTCCGAACTGGATCCGCCACTGGAAGATTTGAATCCGCATTTAGCGGATCCTTTGTGTTGGATCCAAATTTCAATAGCAACTTTAATGTATCAATAGAGCACGTGGGTGCACCCGAATCTGTTGGTTCGAGCCCGTTTGACCATAATTGTTGGAAAACTTCTAAACTTCTTGAGTTTGAGGAACTTTTGCATAAGAGAATTCTTGTATGCACTTGGATCCCTATGGGCTTTCAATTAAGTTCTTCTAGTCTAGTAATCAGATCCTTGGGCATTACGGATAGGTCCAGAATACTTTCAAATCAGTCCTTTCTACATGCATGTGAGTCCTTTTTTCTTCCTTTCTGTCCTTTATTACCGAAAACCTAAAATACATGTAACACCAAACCGAATAGCACAAATATAGGATGAAATAAAGGATATATAGCATGAATATATTGTATGATATGCTACTAATCAAATACCCCCACACTTATATTTTGCTAGTCCCGAACAAAACAAAAAGAAAAATGAAAACATATAAAGTAGAAAATCCTAACTCACTTTTTTAGGAATCACGGTTGCACTTAACACAAGTCATTAAACCCCCTTTTCTCCAAGGAGGAGGAGTAGTGGTGTCTCCTGAGGGTTTTTAGCAGATAAACCCAAAACATTTGAACATAGATGCATTATTCAACCTAGCGACACAAGTCATGGACCTACTTTCGTCTACCATTGGACACAATAATGCTATGGGCCGACTCTATATGTATTTCATGTCCACACACCAAGCCTAGGGAACCATTTGTGTACGTCAATTACGGACTTAAGTGAAAAACATGGGCAACCTTAACATCTTGAAATGATATGTTATGTAAAGTCCATTAAAGTTTATCAGGTTTTTTTAACTACCTTTCTTGGTGTGTTAGTTCTTCTAGGATTCGCTTTCGTGCATCATTACTTGTGAGGACTTACACAATCATGTATACCTTCCTCCAAATTTTCACATAGGGCAATCCCCACCACCCTTGTAATGGGAGTTCAACCGGTGCATCCCAAGTCAGATTACTCGAAAGCACAAGGTATTAAACCCCCTCGGACCTACTTTCCCGAGCTATAGGAACCGTGCGAGAAGAGAGACGTTTGACTATATTATTTCTTAGACTACAGATGAACCAAAACCCCTGCACTTAAGGTCTCACTAAAGGAGGTTAAGGGTCCTTAACCTCAACAAACTTCCTAATACTTATAAGCACGAATTTCTTCAAAAGAAGGAGACTCACTAGGTTCAGGATGGACTTCTTTATTTGTTTTATTACTAAAGCCCTATAACTACTCTCCCCTCGAGAGAAAATAGATAGAACCTAAAGTCAGTATACTAGATTTCCTAATGCATCGTGTTCAAGTCAATTTTGGGAGCTGCACATATTACTTTGCCTCTCAATATTTTGCAAATGCTAAGCACACACAAACCCACAAAAACATTTTTTTGCAAACAAACAAATGTTTTGAAAAAAAAAAGTGGAAAAGATTAAAGCACTAGGCAAGAAAAAGAAGATAAGGCACCCAAGGATCATGGTATAGCAAGATATATCATTGTAAAATGTTGTGTACTACATGACCCTACCAGTACAAACAAAAACAAAATAAAGGAAAACACTTGACTACGTACACACGTAAAGCACCCCCCACACACACACTTACTTCACACATTTTCCTCAATGAATGTGAGTATGGTACTACAGGACTTTGTGAATGAACAAGTAAAGATCACATCAACGTGAAGCGCAAAAGGAAGTTCAAGGTTATGTTAATGGACATAAACCGAAATTCCCCAAAACTTGCGAGATACTTAAGAAGGGAATACAAATACGTTAACAAATGGATCCCCAATACTCAAGGAGTGGAACTCACAACAACCCTTGTTTTATATACAAAAGTGGCTTCCATCATCCTTCAACAAAGAACAATGAATAGGAACCCCTTAGTGGATCAATGTACCTAGAATGGGAACATGACACCACCTGGGGCCAAACCAATCATGTGTGGGTGCCCTCACAATGTGCACCAGATATCGGGAGAGGTTCATGAATTAGACGCGAAGGCTTTTGATTCAAAGCATCAAACTCAAAGAGCTCGATCCTCTCAAAAATTTGGTAACACTAAGTGCACAACAGAAGAACAGTTCCCCCATTAGAGTATAAAAGTCATGATCATCAATCCAAACTCTCCAAGCAATAGTTTAGGCTTGGAGAGTATAGGTTTGGGGAGTTTCTCTTAGATGATTGTGACAATGAGAAGTGTAAAAGATGATGAATTATGTCTTGGTAACACCTATTCATAAGATCCCAAGGTGTTATAGCCGTTGTTATTAAAGTGGTAAGTGATTGTGTAAGAATCACAAAATAGAAAAGCACAGGTGACTGTTCAGGACACAATCGGTCGACCGAATCGGCCAAACCGGTCGACCGTTGTCTCAAGTTTAAGAAAATGTTCGAATAGTCAAGCAATCGGTCGAACCAACTTGGGCTATAACTCAAGTTCACTTAAGTAAACGATCGAACTATAGTGTGGGACGGTTGACCATTCAGGGAGTTTTAGCCAGACAAAAAATAAACGGTTGAACTCAAGGAATGGTCTTGTTTGACCAAAAATTAACAAGCACTTTGGGTTTCCAGAGGAGTCTACTTTCGGTCCACCGGGGTCTAGGGAAAGGTCGACCGAAAACTTCCAATAAGTTCTAGATGAGCAAAAGTACTTCATTTCTTCCAATAAGTTCTGGATGAGCAAAAGTCTTCAAAAGCTTGATTACATGTGTTGACTTGAATTCCTTTCTTCCTTGAGTCTTGATCACATGTAGATGTTAGCACAAAGAAATATATATGTTATGCCTAATGTGTGCTACTCTACATTTGATTGTTATTAAGATTATGTTGATTAAATCATCAAAACACAGATTAGGGCTTAAAAGCCAACAAAGTGTTTGATATTTTGTCCGACTTATGAACATTGTTTGTGCAAAGAACATGAGAATCTCTTCGGTATGAAGTACGGAACAATTAGTAGCAAATTTCTTTGTTTTAGGAGCATGTATCACAATTAGTCACAAAAGTGGGTGTTGTGGTAGCAAATAAACTGTAGTATCATTTTTAATGTTTAGTAGG
The DNA here is from genome assembly GCA_963682175.1 of Triglochin maritima. Lineage (NCBI taxonomy): Eukaryota > Viridiplantae > Streptophyta > Magnoliopsida > Alismatales > Juncaginaceae > Triglochin > Triglochin maritima. The sequence continues at coordinate 23,841,140 of OY821774.1, read as the reverse complement.
AAATACAATACAATTAGTTGCAAATGTTTACTCATCAGTAGGAAATCTCTACTTATAAGCGACAAATATAGTTAGTTGTGTTTTTGTATTCAAACCCAAGTTCATCCATTCAACTTCTAAGCCTACTTCCATGTTTTAGTAGCATATAAATTGTTATTAGTAGCAAATCTCTGCTTATTAGTAATCCTATATTGTAGTGTTTTAGTAGTCATTCCCAGTGTCCCCATGGATTCCCTTTGACTACTGATATGTTTTATGCCTCAAAAGACTATTGTGTTTTCTTCGTCCCTCAAGTGAAATTTGAGTATACCTTTTCCAAACTTAACAAGTATGTTAGTTTCTTTTTGACTGGTGTATTGGCTTCTTTTGTTTGACACATTAACTGTTGATCTTTTGTTTAATTAGAATTATGGTTGCGCATGCAATACAACACACTCTACACTCCAAGAAATGCCACATAATCCAAAGACTCTCCAACAACATCACACTTGGATGAAATTTGAAAGATCTAATCTTGGATTGGATGTTGAAGTGAAGTCAAATTAGTAAAATATATCATAAACAAAGTCGTAATCCGTTGTTATTGAGAATTACAAGGTGAATTCTTTTAGCGAATATACTGTAGTAACACATTTCTATGCGTTATTGGCGGATACACTATAACTATTAGCATATTTTGGCAATTTAGTAGCAAATACATTCTTGTAACTTTTTGTATTAGCAAATACATTACAATTAGTAGCAAATTAAGCATTATTAATTAAGTGTTTCAAACCACTGATTGACATCATTTCATGCAGTCATGTGTGTCTTGTATCTATTATCTTGAACATATACAATGCTACGTGACAAGTTTTATGTTTAAGTTTCAGGAATAACAAATTTGAGAAGAAGACTAAAAAAAGACATAAAAGCAAAAAAAAATGATTAAGTTGCAAGACTTATGGACTGAGGTGCAAGAGAGAAGGACCCAGATGTAAAACCAAAATGACTAATGAGGAAATCAAGAAGCATCACACCATTATGAGGAGTATTTGAGCAATTAGATTCGGACCCAAACATCAACAACCAAATCGGGTTCATCAAACATCCAGATATCAAGCCAGAAACGAACCACCGAAATCCAGACTCAATCCAAGCAATCTGGACCACCAATGGGCTGTCCCAAACCGCCACTTGGTGGTCCAAATTTGTCTAAATGTTCCATGGTCGCGTTGGGTCATGTATTATATTGTTGTATGTTCATTTATAGTATGCGTTTAGTCCAATATCAGGAGATTGTCCCCGATTACCTTTTTCTAGCACTATAAATAGAACTATTCCTTCTCCTTTGTATTCACCCATTGCTTTGTGACATTCTCTCTACTTGGAGTAAGCCTTGAAGCAAAAACTCAAGGTGGAGAAGAATGTTACTTGTAATGTGAGTCATGTAAATAAAATAATTTTCTTAGTAAGTTTTCTATTGTTTCTTTTAATTCTTGTATGTTTATTTAGTTTAATTTCCTTTCATTTAGATTCTTTAATATTTCTTGCTTGTTTAGTTTAATTTCCTTTCATTAGAATGTTTCATTTTGTTAATATAGTTTATAGTTTAATGAGTAGTGAGTAGTCGATCCCCATTTTAGGCTGGAGAAAAATGTGATGTGATTATGTGATGTATTAGGTGTGTGTTATCTTAATCCTTTGAGCCTTACATGATTTCCATAACCATCTAATGAGATTTCACTCTTATCTTTAATATGCTAATGCTCTTGAATGAAGCTTAGCATATGCTTAGACTAGTGGATCTATTTTATGAGGAATGATGAGGAGAGGATATTGATGGGATTGATAAAGTAAACACGATTTGTAGTTGCATGTACTCTTGTTTCCCTTACTTTGGTTGATGTCTTGTATGTTTTAATGATTGTGTGAATCTTATTTCATGTGGAGGCATAGTAGGGTTTGCTATTTTACATGAGTTCATTTAGCTTCATTCTAATTATTGTTTTGTATGTTTTAATGATATTGTGTTATCTTATTTCATGTGGAGGGAAAGTTGAATTTAATTTTATGATTTTCATGCATTACATGTTGTGATGAGCATAATTGAACACACATACAATTATTTTTGTATTCACATTTTTTCTCTACCACTTAAGGGGTTTAGTTTTATTGCTTATTTTCCATTCCCTTTCGCATATTAGTGTAGTTTCGATCATAACTCATTTCTCTCATTTCTTTCCCACTCACCTTCGAACAAACAAAAGTTGACACACCTCCCTGGAGATCGGCCCGTATTTGTCACCGCTTCAACACGGCCGTGCACTTGCAGTTATAAAAAAACTTTCAATCAACCACTCAAATATGATTCTTCCAATTTGTAATGGAAGAGTGCCACAAAAACAAATAAAGGTAGCTTGACCTTTACCTTGAATCAAACTAGACAGAGCATATAATATACTTGTAACGTCCCGAAACAGCGGAAGATTTAAAATTTCAAAATAAACAACATAACAGACAACTCACGCGGGAACGTCACTAATATATAAATATATAAATCCGGGTGCACCCAAAATACAAGGAGTTTTCCAAAAGAAGTACAACTACAATACTGATACACTCGAATAGAATACAAGTAGTCGTACGGTCTAGCAACTGCCGAAGAGGATCCGACTCCAAAGCGCTCCGTCCTCGGTCACCACCCACCCGGACCTACTACGATCCTGAAAAAGATGCAACAACAATGCCAGAGTTTCCAGAAGGAAACCCCGTATGCCAACTCACCTATATGCATGCATCACATAATGAACCTATCATACTAGTAGCATGTCATGGCATCAACAGAAATGGAAAACAGTTCCCCCGAAGGGTAAAACAAGACATCAGTCCGACAATCAATCATCGGGTCTCCCGAAGAGACCTACTGCAGGCACATGCAGTCTAGCAGCCCGCGACATCGCACCCCCCACACGCGGCTACACTACTCAAGGGTTCGGCAGGGAGCCTCTGTCACGTCTACGCGCCGATAGAAACAGATCTGTAAATCTCAGTGGTCGGGGCCACAGGGACCAACGGGACCATCGCCCGGAAGGTATAACAACATCATCTCGGTAGGTGCCCAGCCGAGGAAAACAACATAGCCGGCACAGCCTCGGCCCAACAATCATCATCGTCGGCACAACCTCGGCGGCATCACCGGCACAGCATCAGACAGATCCAGACCGAAGTCTGCCAGGTCATCAGGCTCCTCGAGCCGCAAACACCAACCGCGCCGCTATAAAAGAAGGGCAACGACCTCCGTAGCCCGTGGGCCGGTAGTGACCTCACCCAACGCCAGTTGCGTGCCCGCACAACATCAACACTGGGATCCGCGATCCCTCAGGCCTGCTATACTACAAAGTGCCAACAATCGTCTCAAAAGTCACGGTCCATACATGGAGGTGACGCGTCCCGAACACCCACACTCTTCCCAAAGGCGGTCCCTGGGCAGGCACGCATCACGCGCCCACCTTCACCTCCCGGCTCACGCACAAGGCGAGGACACGGGTTTCCGTGGACAAAGTTGGCGTTCAAAATGGGATCCAGGAATTCTGTTCTGGGCCCAAACGGTCGACCGGAAGAGGTGATTCGGTCGACCGGTTCCAGAAAGGAATCGGTCGACCGTACTCCTAAAACGGTCTACCGCTGCGCTCAAAACAGAACCCCCAACGGTCGAACAAAGGTCTAAAACCGGTCGACCGAACGAGGTCAAAATCCGGAGTCTGGTCAACGTTAAAATTCAATTCCATCGGTCGACCGACTCAGGGGTCCCGGTCGACCGAACACTAACATGGCATTTCTACATCATTTAACACTACCGGTCGACCGACTCAGGGGGTCCCGGTCGACCGATAACAGGCAGGGTCAACCTATTATTCTAAGTCATATAATCGGTCGAACGCAAGCCTCCAACGGTCAAACAACATACAACCGGTCGAACGCAATAAAAGAACGGTCGAACAAATTATGCAATCAACTCAGTACACTTAAGTTCCGGTCGAACGACCCAAGGAACCGGTCGACCGAAAACAGGCAGAACGTCCCAACTCACCAGCAATAATGCACTACCGGTCGACCGCCACAAGGCATCGTCCGACCGGTGAAGGTTAAAGTCGGGTAAAAACACTACATTCCGTCGACCGCCCGAAGGGACCGGTCGACCGTTGGTCGTCTGCAACCTTGCGCCAGCCAAGGATTTACGCCCAAACTCGTCGCCGGAGAGGTCTCCGACCTCCCCCGACCGACCAACACCTCCCTCACATGAGGGTTAACAACCAAACCACACTAATGAGTCGACATACCTCAACGAAAACGGAGAAACGCCGGAGCAACGCTCACGCCTATGTCACCTCCGGTCTCCCTCGCGCTCAGCCTCCGCGCGAAAGCCTTCCTCGCCCGCCTCCTCCGCGACAGCTGATCACCACCGCGCGCACCAACAAGGAAAGAAGGAAATGAGGAAGGAGAAGAAAAGAAGAAGAAGGAGAAGAAACTATGTTTTATAACCCCGTCTGCTACAGTGCCCGCCAACCTCACCATCACCCTACTCACCTCAGGCCACTGTAGCCCGCCTCTTCCCCATGCAAACCCAACTTCCCATGCAAAGCAAGCCCTAATCCTCCTCTAATCTCCATTAGCTTCCTAATCTCGGTTAGGGACATAACAATCCACCCAACTTAAAAGGATTTCGTCCCGAAATCAAAGCAAACTACTCACCGAAAAGCTCTGGATACTGCCTTCTGACATCCTCCTCGATCTCCCAAGTGGCCTCGCGCTCGCTGTAATGCTGCCACCTGACCTTCACCATCGGAATGGTCCTCCTCCTGAGCTGGTGATCCATGCGATCAACAATCTCTACTGGTCTCTGCTCAAGCGACAAGTCCTGCTGAATCTCTGGCACTGCTATCTCAATAACGTGCAACGGATCTGCCACATACGTCCTCAGCATCGACACATGGAAGACATTATGCAGACCTGAAAACTACGGCGGCAATGCAATCCTGTAGGCAACCTCTCCAACTCGGTCGAGGATCTCAAACGGCCCAACATACCTCGGACTGAGCTTCCCCTTCTTCCCAAACCTCATCACACCTCGAGTAGGGGAAATCTTCAGAAACACATGGTCGCCCACCTCGAAACTCAACGCTCGTCTGCGGCAATCAGCATAACTCTTCTGTCTGCTCTGTGCTGTGGCCAATCTCCTCCTGATCACATCCACCTTCTTTGAGTACATCTGCACAATCTCTCGCCCCACTAACTGCCTCTCGCCTACATCACTCCAGCATACCGGTGATCTGCAAGGCCTCCCGTACAACGCCTCGTACGGTGCCATCCCAATACTCGAGTGGTAGCTGTTGTTGTAGGCGAACTCTATCAGCGGCAAGTGCTCATCCCAGTGCCCTGCCCAATCCAGTGTGCATGCTCTCAGCATATCCTCCAAGATCTGAATCGTCCTCTCTGACTGACCATCTGTCTGCGGATGAAACGTTGTACTGAACCTCAGACGCGTCCCCAACGCCTGCTGCAGACTCCCCCAAAATCTGGAAGTGAAACGAGGATCTCGATCGGAGATGATGCTCACTGGCACTCCATGCAACCTAACAATCTCCTCCACGTACAACTTAGCTAGACCCTCCAAAGGCAACGTGGTCCGGATCGCTAAGAAGTGCGCCGACTTGGTCAGTCGATCGACTATCACCCAAATCGCGTCGTGGAATCTCCTCGTCTTCGGCAATCCCGTGACAAAATCCATCGTCACGTGCTCCCACTTCCACTCAGGAAGCTCAATACACTACATCGGTCCTGCTGGCCTCTGATGCTCAATCTTCACCTGCTGGCAGACCAAGCATCGCTCCACAAACTCTGCAATATCCCTCTTCATGCCCTTCCACCAGAAGTTCCGCTGCAGGTCCTTATACATCTTCGTGCTCCCCGGATGAATGGTATATCTAGCTCTGTGTGCCTCCTCCATGATGTCATCTCTCAGCCCATCAACCTTCGGCACCCAGATCCGACTCCTGAACCTCAAACCACCATCAACCCCCACAGTGAAATCTGATCCATCTCTGGAAGCCAATTGTAGCAGACCAGCTAACTCCTCATCCCCCTGCTGAGCCTGAACCAACCGTGAGACAGTCTGCGGCTCCACCCGAAGCCCAGCAATCACTGCTCCCTCTGTACCCTCTGTGAACGGTCTCCACTCTGACAAGGCCTCGAGTAGCCTCCACTCCTGGATGCACAGACTCGCAACAGAAACCTCCACCTTCCTGCTCAGCGCGTCTGCAACCGAATTCGCCTTCCCCGGATGATAGGAAATGGTGAAGTCGTAGTCCTTAATGAACTCAAGCCATCTGCGCTGCCTCATATTCAGCTCCTTCTGCGAGAACAAGTACTTCAGACTTTGATGATCGGTGAAGACCTCGAACTGCTCGCCATACAGATAGTGTCGCCAGGTCTTCAACGCGTGAACTACCGCCGCCAACTCCAGATCATGAGTAGGGTAGTTCTTCTCGTGCACCTTCAGCTGCCTCGAAGCATACGCGACCACCTTCTTATGCTGCATCAGAACACAACCCAAGCCTATCCCTGATGCATCGCTGTAAATCACATAGCCTCCACCGCCACTCGGTAGCGTCAGAATAGGTGTTGTCGTCAATCGCCTCTTCAGCTCCTGAAAGCTGTCCTCGCACTTCTGGGACCAACCGAACTTGACGCCCTTCTGCGTCAATGCTGTCAGTGGCGATGCAAGTCTGGAGAAATCCTAGATAAACCGCCTGTAATACCCTGCCAGACCTACGAAACTCCTGATCTCCGTCACGCTCGTCGGGGCTCTCCACTGAGTCACTGCCTCGACCTTCGCCGGATCCACTGAAATCCCATCTGCTGACACAATATGCCCCAGAAAAGCCACCTGATCCAACCAAAACTCACACTTCGCGTACTTGGCATAAAACTGCTGATCCCTCAGAATGCCAAGTACAATCCTCAGGTGCTCTCGATGTTGCTCCCTATCAGGCGAGTATACTAAGATGTCGTCTACGAATACAACGACAAATCTGTCGAGGTACGGCTGGAAGGTCCTATTCATCAGATCCATGAATGTTGCAGGCGCATTCGTCAGTCCAAATGGCATCACCAAGAACTCGTAGTGGCCGTACCGCGTCCTGAAGGCTGTCTTCTGAACATCTGCCTCCCTGATCCGCAACTGGTGATAACCCGAACGCAGATCGATCTTCGAGAACACTCTCGCCGTCTGCAACTGATCAAACAAATCATCAATCCTGGGCAAAGGGTACCAGTTCCGAACGGTAACCTTATTCAGCATCCTGTAGTCAATGCACATCCGCAACGATCCATCCTTCTTCTTCACGAAGAGCACAGGCGCTCCCCATGGAGAAACACTCGGTCAAATGAACCCGGACTCCATCAACTCCTGCTACTGCTTCTTCAGCTCTGTCAACTCAGCAGGTGCCATCCGATAAGGTGCCTTCGACTGAGGTGTCGTACCCGCAACCAACTCGATGCTGAACTCAATCTCTCGGTGCGGCGGTAATGCTGGAATCTCTGCTGGAAAAACATCTGGGAACTCCTGCACTACCTCTATATCCTCCAGCCTCCTCGTCTCAGGATCAGGAACTACCAGCGTGGCCACAAACACTCTGCATCCCTGCTGTAACAGTCTCTGTGCCTTAACCGCAGACACAATCAGACGACCCCCTCTACTCCTCGCACCTCTGATCAGAACATCTGGCACGCCCTCCATCGGAATCAGGATCTTCTTCTCACGGCAAAAGACTCGCACGTCGTACTGTGACAGCCAGTCCATCCCCAGTATGACGTCGAAGTCCACCATCGGTAACAAGACCAGATCTGCCGGAAAATCCTGGTCTCCCGAAGCAACTGTGGTGCCGGGGAAAAAGCTCCCCACAGTGCCCACCTCACCCATGGGCGTGCTGACCTCCAAAACATCAGTCAGCAGCACAGGGGTCCGACCCAACTCGCCAGCAAACTTCTCCGAAATGAAGGAGTGAGTGGCGCCACAATCAAACAACACCCGAGCTACTGAACCAGAAACTGAAAGCGTACCTTCCACGACGGTGTTGGAGTCCCTCGCCTCCTCAGCCTGAATAGTGAAGACTCGCCCGGTCTTCCTGCTCTGCCCTGGTGAAACAACTGATCGGCTGCCTCCACCTCTGCCCACTGCTGGTGGTCCTGGCCTCCTGCTCGGCTCTCCCTGCCTCTGAGGACAATCACGGACAAAATGCCCCATCTGGCCGCAACCCATACACGCTCCAGTCCGACGGGGACACTCCTGTCCTGGATGGAACATCCCGCAGTAAGTGCACGCTCCTGACTGACGTGCTCCTCCTCCATCGAACCTGGGCCTCTTGCCCGGGTTCCCTGCTCCACGACCAGCTACTCTGCTGCCGGTGCTCACTGGCGCGTTCCGCGCCTCCTGAATACACTCCCTCTGGTCCTGCTCGATGATCGTAGCATGCTTCACCGCATCTGCAAGGGTCCGCGGCATGCTGTTGATCACCCGAGATCGAAGCGGCTGTCTCAGTCCCTTCACGAACTTCCTCGCCCGCTGCTCTGGGGTCACACAAATCTCAGGGTAGTAACGCTCCAAAGCGTTGAACCTGCTGATGTAGCTCGTCAGTGTCATGTCCTTCTGCTCCAGCGACATGAACTCCTCCCTCTTCTGATCCCTGACATGCTGGGGGAAGTACTGCTCATGAAACACCTCCAAGAACTCCTCCCAGCTCACATCCACACGATCATCAAACAACACCGTGGACGTAGATCTCCACCAGTTGGCGGCCTCGCCATCGAACACGTAGGTGGCCAACTCCACCATCCTCTCAGGTGCTACACCAATAGCACGGAAGATCTTCTCCATCCTGAAGACCCAGTCCTCTACAACCTCTGGGGCCCTCCTGCCATCGAAAGTCGGCGGGTGCTGACGCATGAACCGATCGTGCTCAGCTCCCACTCCGCCCTGGGCGCTCTGAGCTGCCTGACGCTCCAGAAAGTCGCCCAACCTGTCCCACTGAGCACCTGAAGTGTCGTCACTGGGATCACGATCGCGTGGAGAACTCCTCACGCGCCTAGGTGCCATCTGTCACCACAACAATCAACAGATAAGCAACAATGCATGCATGAGCTACGGAACTAATGCATGCCTCTAGCACTACTCCTAAGGGTGGTTCTTTAGACGAAGACACAGGAATCGACCGCTCTGATACCAAGTTGTAACGTCCCGAAACAGCGGAAGATTTAAAATTTCAAAATAAACAACATAACAGACAACTCACGCGGGAACGTCACTAATATATAAATATATAAATCCGGGTGCACCCAAAATACAAGGAGTTTTCCAAAAGAAGTACAACTACAATACTGATACACTGGAATAGAATACAAGTAGTCGTACGGTCTAGCAACTGCCGAAGAGGATCCGACTCCAAAGCGCTCCGTCCTCGGTCACCACCCACCCGGACCTACTGCGATCCTGAAAAAGATGCAACAACAATGCCTGAGTTTCCAGAAGGAAACCCCGTATGCCAACTCACCTATATGCATGCATCACATAATGAACCTATCATACTAGTAGCATGTCATGGCATCAACAGAAATGGAAAACAGTTCCCCCGAAGGGTAAAACAGGACATCAGTCCGACAATCAATCATCGGGTCTCCCGAAGAGACCTACTGCAGGCACATGCAGTCTAGCAGCCCGCGACATCGCACCCCCCACACGCGGCTACACTACTCAAGGGTTCGGCAGGGAGCCTCTGTCACGTCTACGCGCCGAGAGAAACAGATCTGTAAATCTCAGTGGTCGGGGCCACAGGGACCAACGGGGCCGTCACCCGGAAGGTATAACAACATCATCTCGGTAGGTGCCCAGCCGAGGAAAACAACATAGCCGGCACAGCCTCGGCCCAACAATCATCATCGCCGGCACAACCTCGGCGGCATCACCGACACAGCATCGGTGGTCCATCACAATAGTCCGGCACAGCATCGGACAGATCCAGACCGAAGTCTGCCAGGTCATCAGGCTCCTCGAGCCGCAAACACCAACCGTGCCGCTATAAAAGCAGGGCAGTGACCTCCGTAGCCCGTGGGCCGGTAGTCACCTCACCCAACGCTAGTTGCGTGCCCGCACAACATCAACACTGGGATCCGCGATCCCTCAGGCCTGCTATACTACAAAGTGCCAACAATCGTCTCAAAAGTCACGGTCCATACATGGAGGTGACGCGTCCAGAACACCCACACTCTTCCCAATGGCGGTCCCTGGGCAGGCACGCATCATGCGCCCACCGTCACCTCCCGGCTCACGCACAAGGCGAGGACACGGGTTTCCGTGGACAAAGTTGGCGTTCAAAATGGGAACCAGGAATTCTGTTCTGGGCCCAAACGGTCGACCGGAAGAGGTGATTGGGTCGACCGGTTCCAGAAAGGAATCGGTCGACCGTACTCCTAAAACGGTCTACCGCTGCGCTCAAAATAGAACCCCCAACGGTCGAACAAAGGTCTAAAACCGGTCGACCGAACGAGGTCAAAATCCGGAGTCTGGTCAACGTTAAAATTCAATTCCATCGGACGACCGACTCAGGGGTCCCGGTCGACCGAACACTAACATGGCATTTCTACATCATTTAACACTACCGGTCGACCGACTCAGGGGGTCCCGGTCGAACGACCCAAGGAACCGGTCGACCGAAAACAGGCAGAACGTCCCAACTCACCAGCAATAATGCACTACCGGTCGACCGCCACAAGGCATCGTCCGACCGGTGAAGGTTAAATTCGGGTAAAAACACTACATTCGGTCGACCGCCCGAAGGGACCGGTCGACCATTGGTCGTCTGCAACCTTGCGCCAGCCAAGGATTTACGCCCAAACTCGTCGCCGGAGAGGTCTCCGACCTCCCCCGACCGACCAACACCTCCCTCACATGAGGGTTAACAACCAAACCACACTAATGAGTCGACATACCTCAACGAAAATGGAGAAACGCCGGAGCAACGCTCACGCCTATGTCACCTCCGGTCTCCCTCGCGCTCAGCCTCCGCGCGAAAGCCTTCCTCGCCCGCCTCCTCCGCGACAGCTGCTCACCACCGCGCGCACCAACAAGGAAAGAAGGAAATGAGGAAGGAGAAGAAAAGAAGAAGGAGAAGAAACTATGTTTTATAACCTCGTCTGCTACAGTGCCCGCCAACCTCACCATCACCCTACTCACCTCAGGCCACTGTAGCCCGCCTCTTCCCCATGCAAACCCAACTTCCCATGCAAAGCAAGCTCTAATCCTCCTCTAATCTCCATTAGCTTCCAAATCTCGGTTAGGGACATAACAACACTCACGCATCTCCAACTCGAACAACAATATTTTTGATTTTTTTTATAAATGACATTTAAAGTTTCAACGCATATGTAGCACATCTTTAACCTTGAAGACAAATGGTAGTTCCAATGACCCAAATATTTTCTTGATATCCATATATGTAGTGGCGATAACGTTCCGAGAACCATTTTTCACTGCAGGACCTGGGAAAGTTGTATTTCAACTACCCGCATCTCGATTATTCTTTTCTGAAGATAACATAGCAAGAACACAAGATTTGTCTGCAACCCATGAGCCTATAACAACTGAACAATAAATCAAATAAGAAAAGAGTATCTAACCAACTAGCAATTTCAGAAGTACAGACAATTGAGGTAAAAGTCTCTAATGGTGTGTTTCAATGTGTTGCTCATATATGGAAATTCAAATTTTGGGGAATTTCAAAATACTAGTCATTTGTAAGTAACATGTTTGGTAGATTGAAGATTTGAATTTTTAAATTCCAAGTGAAATTTTAGAAATTTAAGCCTGCTCATACAAAAATGAACAAAATTCTGCATTTTAGGTAGAATTTACAAATCCCTATTTAATTCTCAACACCAAATTCCACTCCAAATCCCAATACCTCATCTTACCACCTCTACCCCTCCACTGCCGCTGCCGAACTATTCACCACATCTGTTGAGTTCCACCGCCATCGAGATCCACCACCTCCCTAATATATCCAACACCTCCCCGATATCCACCACCTCTCATCTCGAAATGACATACTAATCCAAATAAGATGAAAACAAATGACATCATTTAAAAATATCAAGATTTGTAAATTCCGTTGTTCCAAAGTTCAATGGAATGGACAAACGAACGCACGCTTAGATTTTAGTACCTTGTTACTGTAGGAAATCGTGAGAGCTTGGTCCACTTACTTCACCTTTGAACAATGTTTACAATAAACAATACAAGTTAATCATTTTCTAGCTAGCAAAATCGTAGTCCTACGGTTAGCACAAAACTTACTTTGATGTCTTAAAACCTTCATATTACCAACCAACCATTTGATATTGCACAGACCCAAAGATGGAACATAGATAACCCATCAAAAGAAAATTCCCATTAAGGAGATGAAGGGAAAAAAACTACATTCAATTTGAGGAGTAGAGAAGGACATGAACTTACATTTTAGATCCAAACACAAGATAAATTCCATTTACATTGAAAGTTCTCAAGGGAAAGGCATTATGAAGATGAACATTACCATATTCATTCATAGAAAAATCAAGATGTAGCTTGATTAAAAAATTGATTCCTGAAAAGAAAAAAACACGTTCCATGTTCATGCGTAGAAAAATCAAGGTAGCTTGATTACACATTGATTCCTGAAAATAAAAATAACACGTTGAATAACCTCATCCCAACCTATCCCAATCATGCCAAACAGACACAATTCGCATGTTCCAAAAACACAAAAGCAACCAAAGGCAACATCATTTGGAACAACAAATTCATAAAAACGGAAACAAAACCAACGCATAGCGACTCAAAGCAAAATCAAAAGTAAATCAGTAACTAAAATGTAAATCTTTTTTTATCGAAAACCAAAATGTAAATATTATTTTATCAGATGCAGATTTTGACTACTTTTGACATTATAATTCTAAGCTTTTGCAGAGATTGCTCAACGTCATAAGTGTTGGCTAGCTCCCAATAACATGCACTAACCTGAAAGTGTTTGTATAGCATAAATAAACACAACCACATCAATACTAGTAGTTTGATGTTCCACAACAAACTCTTGAATCAATAAGTCTTGATCTATTTAAGGGACACCACTCCTGAAAATAAGCAAAAATCATACTGTTTTAAATTTTAGTAGTAAATATTACTATGCAAGTATCTATGTGGTTTAGTAGCAATTCAACCAAATGAGTAGAACAGACATTTGTAATTGAATTATACAAATTGTATGAGTAGCACACATATGATAAAAACTAAACCAAATACCTATGTCGAGGATTCCAAACTAGCACCAATATCATCGAAGTGTCCAATCTTTCTTCCATTGGTTTGTTTCTTCATCAGAATCACCACAACCTTGCTGTTTTTGCTGGTCGTATATAAAGAAATAAGATAATTTTTATGCTCAGAAAAACGCAATGACATCTGTGAAGAGTCATAGAAGCACTCCAATATTGCACGAAGTTGAATCTCACCATGACGAGGTTGATGCCATTTTAACCAGGAAAAGAAATAAACCAGAATTGTCACCTCAACATTCCCAATGCCCGTCACCTCTCCACCTGCCACGCTCCCCCTTCATCCCAACCAAACCAATTGGAAACAAGAGCAAACCAACAATTACTTGGAGAATAATATCTACTCTGTCATGATTTGCAATCTCTACACTGGGTTAGTAAGTTTGACATCTAAAATGGCATGCAAGTCTTTCTTGGTTCAGAGACAAGAAAAAAGATGAAGATTTTGCTACCATGAAAATCGGGTGCTCGAAAATTGAAATTGGACATTATTGTGGTAGGAAATAAGATAAGCAGTTCCAATATGAACCTGATATTCGCTAATAATTATTTTAGATTTTGATAAGAGAGATTCATATTTACCATTTATCAAAATCCCTCTGCATGGCACTACACAATTGTAATACATTTGTATCCTCGTCGAACAATTGTAATTAAATTACACACACGCTTAACACATTTTTCATGTGTATCCTCTTTTGTATCCTCCAGTGCGATGTTTTAATAATCAATAGACCACAAATATATGGACCGGAAGAAAGAAGAAGTTGTGTTTTGAAATTGCTACTTTGAGAACATTGATGTGCCACTGTGATGGGCAATAAAAAATAATTTTAGTTTCAAATTAACAATCTTACAAATAAAACCTTCAGAGCTGAATAAGGATGAATAGTTGAAACAATTTTTTTTACTCCGTTACAACTTTGTCATCTTCAAGCATCAACTAACTTATATGTAACGATCAATATTTAAGAAGCAGGTCAATCGCTAGTGTATAGTGAGAAATAGAAAATTCAACTGGACAGAGGAGGGGTGGGAGGCGGCGAGAGCATGCCTATGTCTAGCTTCAATCGGTGCAGCGCAATCAATTTGGTTATTTCTATAAAAGTTAGAAACCATTTACATTGAAATTAGAATGAATGTACTTTGTGTTTCATGTTGTAGGAAGAATTAAATGTGGTTCAGATCATTCATAAGCATATTAAGTAATTATTTAGCAAGTTTTCTTAATTAAATATATGTCCTTCTAATTAGTCGACCTTTTAGTGCACATAGTAAAAGATTAGTTAGATTTAAAAGTTGACAGCCTAAAAGAATTGTATGTCATGTTCACATCATATGGCTAACAGTATACCCAAACATGCTCTAACTAACACTCTAGATGCCCAAATTACAAATTGTGATGCAAGTGATTCGGTAACTTGTATGTCTCAACTTGCCCTTATGAAGAATCAAATGAAAAAAATTTGCAAAAAATATTTTCATTAAACAAAATTGAAAAATAAAAAAGGGAATATAAAATTCTCTTAACATACAAAAGAATAGTACGTCTTATACTCTTATATGCATACTAAATCTCAGAAATCAACAACGGTTAATTGGTTTATCTAAGTTAACCGAAAAAGGCAAACAATATTCTTTCGTGAAATTAAAGATGTCTCTACGTTGAATTTGTTGACTCTATAGACAATAAATAGGGAGCTACTATTCGTCGCTGGAAAACTACTTAAATCGTCCTAAAAATGATTTTTTTGCCATTAACAAATCAATTAATACCTATTTCGTCCTGTGTCTTTAAACAAGGTGTTTGACTCAGTTTTACTCATATTCCTAGTACCAACACCACGAAAATATCTGGCGAAGCACCTGAATCCGGCGAGGTAATGGGGGCGGAATTTTTTTCCCGACTCGGGCGTCTGGCTAAGCCGCCTCCACCTATGTGCAGGCGTCTTAGATGGACGCCTCCACTAAGTTGAAGGCGTCTGGCTAACACGCCTTCACGTATGTGGAGGCGTGTTAGAAAGACGCCTCCACCTTGGTGGAGGCGGCTTAGCCAGACGTCCCTTTTTTTAAATTTTCTGTTAAATTCATTTTTTTCAGGTTCCATTGCAAGATTTCGCTGGTGATGGAGTAGATTACAGTGAGTTTTTTGACAATAAAGAAATATTTACAACAATCGAGGAAGCTTGTAAATGGACGAAACAAGTTGCACTAGGAGCCAGATTTTTTTTGGTTATATCATCATACAAACCAAAAGCAGATAACCGGATGGATTGTTACCTGAGATGTGATCGCAGACGTGAGATGAGTTCTCGTGATACGAGTATTGCACTGCGAAAGAATACGAAAAGAAAAGGTTGCGGTTGTCGGTTTTTGGTAAAAGTGGTGGAGCGACGGGATCGTGATGGATGGGTCATTTTTCTAGTAGCATCTATGGGCAGCACAACCACCCACTTGCAGTTTATTCAGAGGGTCACCGACAGGTCAGCGGACTTAGTGCTGGGGCAAAACAATTTGTTCGTGATATGACAGAGGCACAAGCAAGACCCCGTAACATTTTGTTGGCGGTAAAGAAAAAATTCCCGGACGATAATCCGAATCAAAGACACATTTATAACTTCAAAGAGTACATGAGGAGGACGAAATCTGAAGACAGGAATCTCGCGTAGCAGTTTCTCAGGGAGGCAGTGCAGCATAAGTATTTACATTGGATTGTAGCAGATGAAGAAATTGTTGCCTTTTTGGCCCTAATCTATGTTTTGATGATTTAATTAACCTAATCTTAATTATGATCATGTAGAGTAGCACACATATTGCATTGCATATATATTGCTTTGTGTTAACCTCTACAGGTTATCAAGACTCAATGAAGAAAGGAAAATCAAGTCAAGACATGTAATCAAGCTCATTTGAAGACATGTATTATGTATTTTCTTTGAGTCTTAGGAACATGTGTAAATTGAGCATACTTGAGCTAAAATAAACTTAAACACACACTAGGTTGTTTAAACAAGTAGAGAATTAGGTGATTAGCCTTAATTGTGGACCCATAACCCACACGATCCTACATTTGGTATCAGAGCCTTCTGCGCTAAATTCATTACTTAATCGTATTTTTAGCATGGCTTCTACATCATCTAATCAGATAGAAGGATTATGCACAACTCGACCTCCTTTGCTAAATGGGTCTAATTATGATTATTGGAAGAATAGGATGAAGATTTTCCTAATTTCTAATGACCTTAAGTATTGGATGTTTCTCCAAAATCCATACACACCGCCAAATAAAGATGAATTAGATTCACTCACTAGGCCCAAATTGAAAGAAATTGAGATGAACTCAAAAATTATGAACATTCTATATTGTGGGCTAAATGAGGGTGAATATAATAGGATTAGAGGGTGTGTTAGTGCATATGAGATTTGGCATAGATTGCAAATGCATCATGAGGGGGATAGCAAAACGAAGGAAACTCGCATTAGTCTCCTCATGCATAAATATGAGATTTTTTCTATGCAAATCGGTGAGAACATAAATGAAATGAACACTTGCCTCACCGATATCACTAACTCTCTTTTGGTTCTTGGAAGAAAAATCAATGAAGGAGAGATGACAAGAAAGTTCCTCTGGTCACTTAACATCGATTGGGAAGATAAGGTGGTTGCAATTGAAGAAGCACACGATCTTTCCAAACTCAAGATGGAGGAATTAATTGTAAATTTGATGGCGTATGAACTCCAAATCAACCATCGAAAGGAGAAGGAAGCTTCACAGAACAAACCCTTCTTGTCATTACATGCAAACATTGACCAACCAAGAAGGAGTGTAGAAGATGAGGACATTGAAGTCCAAACCAAAGACTTCTTCAAATACCTCAAGAAGGATAAGGGAAAAAGGATTGAAAGAAGAGGTAGAAGAAGTGAAAAGGGAGAAAAAGAAAAGGAGAAGGAGGAGAGTGAAAATGAGAGAAAAGAAGGGGAGAAGAAAAAGGAGAGAAGGGAGAGGAGAAGAGAAAAGGAGAAGAGCAAGAGAAGAGAAAGGAAGGAGGAAGCACACAAGGCTACATGGGATGATTCTTCATCACCATCATCATCGTCGTCTTCCTTGCAAAGTAGAAGAGAAGTGGCTCACTCATGCTTCATGGCTATTGAAGATCAAAGTGAGGTAGAATCTAACTCTTGCTCTAGTAATTCATGCTCAACTAAGTCATATTATAGTGATAGCTCACATTCTAGTGTTAATGAAGAAAATTATACACATGATGAGCTTCAAAATGCATTCCATGACTTAGTTAAACAATATGAGATCATTTGTGATAAAAACAAGAATGCTAGAAAGTTAATCAAAGATCTCCAAAGCCAAATTGAAACATGCATGAATGAGAAGAATGAGGTGATTGCTAAATTTGAAAAGAATGCATCAAATATTGATAAATTAAAAGCAACACCCATAGATTGTGATCAACTAAATCTTCAAGCTTGTAACTTGCAATTAAGAAAAGATTTAGAAAGATTCACAAATGGAACTCATATGCTCAACATGTTATTAGGTAGTGAAAGACAATCCTTGCAAAAACATGGTTTAGGTTACAATTCAAAATTGAAAAATCATGTATCTCACACTACACTAAATGGCAAGCATATATTCATTAACCATAGTTCCTCAAGTGTGTGGGCTCCTAAAACCAAAATGGTTTGGGTTCCCAAAGCTAACATTCAAGGACTCAAAGTTGTTTGGGTACCTAAATCTACACTTGTAGGTGCTTGAGGGGGGGATTGGTGGTGACCGGGTGAGCCAAATCGTCAAATTCGAATCCGGTTGCATCACCAAGTCAAGATTGGAGCTATTCAAGATTCAAGTTTGGTATAAATTTCTATCTTTGAAATTTCTGAAAAATTAGCTATAATCAAGTTTATATGCTTATTGTCATATCCTTAGAGTTTAATTCATTGCAAATCATAAAACCTATTCATTGCAAATCATATATCACATCCATTGATTATAAATGTCAAATTTTGAATGGATGTTAGAATAAGGCTATAGTAGAAACTTAAATGAACTTAACTTGAATCATACTCTTAGTTTCCATATAGCCTTATTGATAGGGGGAGCTTATTGAATATCATTTTCTTAGAGTAATTAAGTGCAAAATTTAGGGGGAGCAACTTCATTACAAGACATCCACATTGACCTTTAATTGTATAACCTTATTTTATTAATATCAATTTTTTGATGGATGTCAAAGGGGGAGAGATAATTAAGGGGGTAACTTGGAATTTTGTAAGAAAATTGAACAAAAACTATGCACATCCATAGGGGAGCATTAATATGCATAGTTTACAAATACAAATTCCATGTATTAAGATATAGTTAAGATATAGGTTGCCATCATCAAAAAGGGGGAGATTGTTGGCTTTTTGGCCCTAATTTATGTTTTGATGATTTAATTAACCTAATCTTAATTATGATCATGTAGAGTAGCACACATATTGCATTGTATATATATTACTTTGTGTTAACCTCTACAGGTGATCAAGACTCAAGGAAGAAAGGAAAATCAAGTCAAGACATGTAATCAAGCTCATTTGAAGACATGTATTATGTATTTTCTTTGAGTCTTAGGAACATGTGTAAATTGAGCATACTTGAGCTAAAATCAACTTAAACACACACTAGGTTCCTCATAGAAGTCACACGAAATTTCACATAATTTGGACTTCAATAGATCACCCAAACTTAGACCGGAAAACACTAAACCTGAACCCTAACTGTCTACCCACATTCGGTCGACCGCAACAGGCCGTTCGGTCGACCGGATGATCAAAGTCTTATGTTTGTGTTTCCCTGTCTAGTTTCGGTCGACCGCACATTCTCTTTCGGTCGACCGTTGGAACTTAATTTTCCGACCGTTATTTTTGTCGTATATACCCAACGGTCGTATTCGTATTAAACCAAAAATACCCCAAATACATTTCATGTATCGGTCGACCGAGGACCAAGATCGGTCGACCGTTTGTCCATCTCTTGACAAACCTCAAGTGCCTGTTGAAAATAGGTCGACCGCTAGACCTGTTTCGGTCGACCGAATATCTAATTGTTTGTCAACCCCAAAGTGCCTGGACGAAATCGGTCGACCGAACCCTCTTCTTGTGTTCGACCGATGACTTAAGTGTACCTAAGTCGTAGCGTTGGGAGGTCGACCGTTGCCTAACCGGTCGACCGAACTTAGTGCAAAACTGCCAAACTGTCGACCGTTCATCCCGATCCGGTCGACCGAATTCATCCAGAATTGGGTCCTGAACTTTCTGTTTTGTGTAATCACACATCAACTCATACCCAATCAATCACAACGACTCTATTCTCTCTAATTCCTATATAAGGAGTTGTAAAACACATTTTAACACAACTCTCCCACTACAAACTTGTCCCAAACATTAGAGAGAATCCAAAACACTCCAAACCTCCAATTTCCACACTTTAGTCTCAATTCCAATATTTCTCAAGTGTGCTCAAGTTAAGAGTGTTGTTCCACTCAAGTTCTCTGTTGTAAAAGAAGCAAGGACTTCGGTGAAGGCCCGAAGTGTTCCTCTCGGATTGTGAGAGAAGAAAGTCAAGCACGCGAGGTTGTTCGCGGAGCTTGTTTTGTAAAAGGCGTTCTCTCCCGGCCCGAAACGGGGAGTGGATAGTGAAGACGCGAGCGGAGCTCGAAGTGTCGAGCGGAGCTTGCAAGAGATGACGTAGGCGGTGGCCGAACCTCTCTAAAAACCCCCGGCGTCGATTGTGGTTTGCATATTCTCTTCGTACTCGCTTGTTTGTTTTAAATTTTACTGCATATCTTTGATTGTTTAAACAAGTAGAGAATTAGGTGATTAGCCTTAATTGTGGACCCATAACCCACACGATCCTACAGAAACTAATGTCTTGACTCACGCAATTTTGGCACATCCGACTTCTGTTCAGTTGTTGCGTACATACCCATTCATAATCTGTATGGATTCGACGTATAAGACGAACAAGTACAAGATGCCTTTGTTTGAGATGGTTGGGGTTACTCCAACAAACATGAATTTCCTCGTCAGATATTCGATTTTGTAGGATGAGACCGAGTCTAGTTACCGGTAGGTGTTGGAGAGGTTGCGAGATCTGTTATTGGATATTGTTAGCTCGACTGCAATAATTACGGACCAGGAGATTGGTCTGATGCGACCAGTAGCAGAGGTTTTTCCTGAGTCTGCTCATTTACTATGCACTGACATATCAACAAAGACGTGTACAACAACGCATACCACGTATTCGGCAAGGACAAGCAGCTTGCAGAGAGTTTTAGGCGTGGAAGGTGGAGGAGAGTCATGCTTTCAGATTCACAGACGGATTATGATAGAGCAGTCCGTAATCTGAAAGATTCTTACAAGTCCTGGCCAGTGCTGACGGAGTATGGAAGACACGTGGTTGGTGCATAAGGAAAAATTTGTGTTGAATTTGACGAATCAAGTTTTTCATTTCGGCAACACTACGAACTGCAGGGTGGAAAGTGCACATTCAGCTCTGAAAGAGTGGATCACTACATCGACTGCCGCTCTCGACACTCTTTTCGACCGCGTGAACTCGGCTATTGAAATGCAGTTGACGAATATTCGGAACTTTCTTGAAGATTCGAGACGTCGAATTGTGACAAACTACATAGGTCCCTTGTTTCAGCATATAAATGACCGAGTTTCGCATCACTGCTTGTTGTTATTGACTCAGGAGTTGAAGAAAATGTAGGACTTAAGTGATGAAATTGAATATCGTTGTGGGTGTGCTTTCCTGACAACACATGAGATTCCTTGTGCCTGTACCATTTACGAGTGTTTGGTGTCAGGTGATGGAATTTATTTAGAGCAGATTCATCCATTCTGGAAAACACTTGTTATCGGAGAAGGAGTCCAGATGTCAGAGTTTATTGATCAGTCAGCACAAGACGTCGAGCATTTTCGGAAGCTAGTTGATGAGATTTCGGAGAGCGGCCCATGGGGGAGGCGGTTCCGACGGCCGCCCTCTCGTTGGGTCGGGCGCCTCCCGTGGACGCCCGACCCAAAAATGTTTTTTTAAAAATTAATTAAAATAAATATGGCAATTTACCAGATGTGAGTAGTCCAGGGTGTCCGCTGGTTCTTTTCCTGGCCTCCGAGACATTGTATTTGATGAATAGAAGAGTGATATGAAGAGAAAGTTGTGTTAAAAAAGTGAAATGTAGAGTTATATAAGTAGAAAGGGTAGAGGGGCAAAATTGTAATCTGTTGGGGGCAATTTAAGTAGTTTTACGGTGACGAATAACAGTTCAGTATAAATATTCTCATTTAAATGTTTGTTGTTCTTCACAATTTGATGTAGGAATTAGTGATATTTGAACATAAACGCTAATTCTTTGACTGAAAACAATAGATGATAATTTTTGCTATTGGCTACCAGTCTTTCCACTTTGCTTGTTCAACTTGTATGATGCACCTTCCTCTGGATGCAAACACCCAATATGGACCCAAAAATGTGGTTCAACTATTTTTTCTTCTAGATCTACGGAACACCCTAAACAAACATCACACGCAAAACGTGGTGTCTAGCAATTCATCGAACACGTGTTATGCAAAATGATATATTTCCATAGTTTACAAAATGATAATAGATCTCGGCTGAAGGCATCTTTTTTTTGAGACTGCACTGCTATAGTCAAATATAACACCGTTAAATGATCGAATAGTGTAAAATTAAGAGTACATCAAAATAGTTACTAATTGCACTCCCAAAGATGCATTTAGTTGGGATTCACTACTGCAACCCCCTTTCACATTCGAAATTTTTTGAAAGGCCAAAACAAATCATACCAAAGAAACCAAATCATAATCTACATTTGTTAAAATAATAGAAAATCTTAGACAAAATCGACTCAAATAATTATTGCCAATCATATCATCATCAAGGATATTGATCAAGATCTCATCCAAATTAGGCAACTCCTCCCATTTTGTATCTTGTGTAACAGCTAGATTAGCCAATATATAAGACAATCAAGTGTAATAACATGATATACAAAAATAATACAAACACAAAACTCGTTTTATCATGGTATCAAAGCAATGAAAGCCTCACACTCCTTGAAGGGATAATCATCGACCCTGGGCTCAAAAACCTTAAATCTAGGGAGAGGACTACAGTTTAAGGCTGCATCCAGCTCCCCCCCATGATGACTGAAAGCGTCGGCATCCACTCGGAGGTCAACACAACGTCTTGTCTCACAACCATTAAACGGAACAAATTTCTTATCATGGGCCCGGGAAATCACCCTCTCCATGGATTGTAAGGTTAAGCTCGACCACATCACTAGGAAAACCACAAAACCAACCGAGGTAGGCAGCAGCGAGAACAAGCAAGAAGAATGGAAAAATTCCGACCACTTGGTCATTGTCATGTATACTCAATTCCATGCAACTTCAGATCGCCAAAATGTTTCTTTATTCCAACCCTGCAAAAGAACTATGGGAATCCATCCAAGAACTATACAGCAAACAACACAACTTCGCACATGTGTTTAAAATCGAACAAGAAAATTTTGCAAACCAAACAACGACAAAAAACCCATCACGGAGTATCTCAGCTTTCTGAAGAGCGAATGGGACGAGCTCAGGATCTACGAGCCCCCGAGCATCGACATAAAAACCACCCAAATTAAACAGATCAAACAGGACCGAGTGTACCAACTCTTGTTGGGTCTGTGAGACATCAGATCCTAGATCCTCCTATCAACCAAACTCCCATCTCTGTCAAGCATAGTCGTGATGATCCACCATGAGGAATCCACACGGAAAACCATGGACCAGCCACCGGAGAGGGACAGCTAGGCCTTCGCCATTGCCACTCGCAACCCATCAAATCAAAACTCCTGATGTAAAGGAAACTATGGTAATCGCATGGATGAGTACTACGAAAATTGCAAAAAAGCAAGGGTACAACAAGAACATGTCTCAGTTCCTGTACCTGCACCTCCGACCGACGAAGGGAGATGGAGAGACAGGGACGGCAGCAGCGGTGACTCTGGAAACCCTAGCAGTGGCGGCGACTCCAAGACTGGAAACCTTACAAGGGAGAGAAAGGAGGCAAATGGGGAGAGATCGGACTTGACCCGACTTCTCGAGGGTTTAGGCATATGATGGCAACCCAACAATCTTTGGATCTGATATGATGAGGGGTCAAGCTATTGTTGCTACTGGATCGTTGGATCTAGTGGATCGTCACCAATTGGGCCAGTTGTTGGGCCATCTCAAAAATCAAAGCATAAATCATAATACAGGTAGCTACTCAGGTATGATCCATCCATCTAATTACGTTGCAAATATTGTTAATTTATTGAATGATTCAAGTTGGATTATAGACTCAGAGGCCACAGATCACATGACAAGAGACCTAAGTATGTTAAATAATGTCAAAACCAACTTAAATTCACATAAATCAGTTACTGTTGCAAATTGTGACCAAGTCAAAATAAAATGGATGACAACATGAATTTGCTAAACAATATAATGGAAAATATATTATATGTGCCATCTTTTGGATCAAACTTACTCTCTATTGCAAGGATAAAAAAACCTAAATTGCAATGTGTTTTTTGCACCTTTTGATGTGATTTTTCAGGATCGTTCCACAGGGAAAACGATTGGTAGGGGCATTCTCAGGAATTGATTGCCTCTATTTCTTGATAAATCAAATTTTGTGTTGCATAATTGAAAAGTGTCAAACCATGAACTTTAGCACAAAAGAATGGGTCACCCATCACATATAGTTTTAAAACAATTATTTCCGTTAATCAGATCTGAATTGTGTTGCGATATATGTCATTTTTCAAATCAAACCAGACTGTCATTTTATCCTTCTACAAATAAGATAGGTCAACACCTTGAGATGTTTCACTCAGATATGTGGGGCCAACCCCTATGGAATCATATAATGGATTTAGATATTTTATTACTTTTATTGATGATTTTTCTCCCACTACTTGGTTATATTTGTCAAAAGCTAAATTGGATGTGTTTTCTATTTTTTGTGAATTTGTTGCATTCGTAGAAAACATGCACAACACCAAAATAAAAAATACTTAGGTTGAATAATGGCTCAAAGTTTACAATTATTTTTTTTCAAAAAAATTTAAAACAAAATTGCATTTTTCATCAAATTACATGCATTAATACGCTTGAGCAAAACATTATTTCCGAAAGGAAAAATTGTCATCTTTTAAATGTCACAAGTCATTATTAAAAAAAAATGTTCCAAACGTTTTTTGTCTCAAGTTGTCCTTATTGCGACATACATTATAAATCGTCTCCCCAATCCAACAACTCAAAACAAACAACCATTAGAAATCTTGCACGATAGAAAAATGAATATTGACCATCTTTGAATACTTGGATGCACTTGTTTTCTCCACAAAACAAGAACCGACAAATTTGATTGTAACTATGTTAAAATTACTTTTCTTGGTTATTCTTTTCAGAAAAAGGGGTACAAATGTTATGATCCCCAAAACTGTAAATTGTATATTTCTCGTGATGTATCCTTCTTTGAAGATGAGACATATTTTAAAACGGGTTTTTTGCTTCCGTACCGATCAAAATATTGTTAATTGGTGACGTACCCATAGTTCGGAGAAAATTGATCATGTACGTATCAAAAACAATATAATTGGCCTCATACACATCCGTTACGGTGTGGTCCACATTTGTTAACGTTTTCCGTAACATCCCATGATTTATGAACGTGTTTTTTTGCTTCCGTACCAATTAAAACAATGTTAATTCGGTACGTACCCATGGTTTGGAGAAAATTGACCCTATACGTATCAAAAATAGTGTAATTGGCCTCATACCCATCCGTTATTGTGGGGCCCACAATCGTCTGACAGCGTTTACGTTTTCCGTGGCGTCCCGTGATTTATCAACCTTTGCCTTCTATCAACACCTTATAACTCTAATTAGCATCCTAACCTAACCCGAATTACAACTTAAAATCCCAGCCTGGTAGAGCGCCCAACCTGACTCCAATTATCCAGCCAAATCCCTAGCCCCATTTCCCGACTTAGAGAATCTCGACCTGGTGGTGCAATCCTATAATGGAGAATCCAGTTTTGGTGCCCTATCGGGAAACCCCATAAGTAGATTCTCCAAGTTGGGAAAGGGCTAGGGATTTGGAGGGAGAATTGAGGTCGGGTTGGGTGCACCACCGGGTCAGGATTTGAAATTGTAATTGGGGTCGGGTCGGAATACTAACTAGAGTTGTAAGGTGTTGATAAGAGGCAAAGGTTGAGAAACGACGAGACGTCACGGAAAACATAAACAACACCAGACGAATGTGGCCCCACTGTAACAGATATGTATGAGGTCAATTACATTGTTTTGATACGTACATGGCCAATTTTCTCTGAACCATGGGTACGTCGCCAATTAACAATGCTTTGATGGGTACGGAAGCAAAAAAAAACACATTTTAAAACCAATGGAGACAATCCAGACAACGTTCATCAAGAAGCGAGGGAAGAAAATGCAAAGATGAGAACACAGGTCAAGAAGAAGGCAATCACGAAGAAGAAATTCTGAGAAGAAGACCAACCATACAAATTCACTGTAACATCTTGATTTCAACAGTAAAATACGGAAGCGAACAATCAAAAAAATTATCAGACAAAATTCAAGATGTTACTAGTCAGTATTATATATCTACGTCTTTATGAAGGTTGGACAATACAAAAAAACATGTAAAATATTTTACAATTTACGTGGAATTTAGTTACAAAACTTCCTACCACAACAGAACCCAAAAGACTCTATTTACAATACACAACCAATAAATGGTTCCACGTGTACAGTCGGTCGGTATTATCCACCCGCAAAAATGATGTTATCCACGGGATTGCTTGTTAGAAATAAACCTATTCTACTTCAAGATTTGCAAGAAAGACAGAATACTCCATCTGAGTCTTTAAAATTAAAGATCCAACATGCAAGCATATCCACCTAACTACTTTGGTTAGGCTACAAAGATTTGTTCAAATAATCTCAAACTATTTAATTTAAAAAAGTACAGTAACATGAATTAGAAGCAGTAAATCTCATAATTCAAGTTTCAGACAAAATAGAGCAACAAGTAGTTAGGGACAATTTCTAAGTACATTAACAAATTCATAAATTTCTAAGTATGTCTTAACAAAATTAATTCTCCAATTAAACTCATTAGTTTTTGATCCATACAGTTCGAAATTCAGTTTAGTTCCGATTAATTCATAAAATCAATTAATATTTACCCGGAGCACCCATCATTCAGGCACATTGCGGCTTCGGTCAACGTAAAAGCCAACCTCACACACAATATTTTAAATTTCCAAATATATCTAATATTAGACTCTTGTGAGGCCCTCATACACTACATGTATCTATTAGTTGACATCAGATCTGAGTCTTATGGTCTTATCATTGCCACACGATCCACTATGGATCTAGTTGCCCCGTCGGGCCGGCTCGTCAGCCTATGCTCAAAAGAGTCAGTATAATCCGAAGAGTCAGTATGCTCCGAAGAGCCATAAGTGCAAGACCAATTTGACTGATCAGTTTACAAGTTCTTTATTCATTTTATTTAGATCAAATAAATAGAACAATTAGCTTATTGACTCTTAAAATCCAACAAAAGATTTAGGATAAACCAATTGCCTTTCCAATTGATGACTTGAGCTATCTACATATTATTGAGGAAATCAATGACGACATATGAACTTAAGATATCGATCATACAACTCTGAAAGAACCTTTAAAATCATAATTATCTTCACAACAAATTCACAAATCATGAGCAATTTGGTAAAAGACTTGTAAATACAATATAAATAATCAACTAGACATAAGAAGAAGGCAAAACCACCTCAATGTATTGGCATTCTAAAGATTTCAGCAATTACAGAGGCAATTAAAGTCTAAGAGATCTTATAAGCTCTTCAAGCCAAAATGACAACAAAATAAGATGTGGGATGGTTAGGGAAAATTTGGAAACAACACAACATTCATAAAATCATACATGCAATAAAATTTCAGAACTTACTAAACATTTAGCTATTTCTAACTTCTGAATTAAATTCATTTACCCAACCTCTATCTCTAAGATTTGTATCATTTAATTCCTATAGCATTCTGATTGACATCATTTCATGCATACATTTGTGTCTTATATCCATTATCTTTCACCTAAACAATGCTACGTAACGAGTTTTATGTTTGAATTTCAGAAATAAATAGGTTTGAGGAGAAGAAGCATAAAAGGACCTAAAAGCAGGAAAAATGATTGATTTGAGAGACTTATGGACTAAGATGCAAGAGAGAGGGACCCGAATGCAAAACCAAAGGACCAATGAGAAAATGAAGAAACTCCACACCATCATGGGGAGTATTTTGCCAATTCTAATCGGGTCGGAGCACACGAAAGCCCAACGTGATCCAAACCCTGTAAACCGCCAATTGGCGGTCTGAAACCGTTGTTTGGCGGTCCGGGTTGCTCCGGATCCGATGCGGTTTAGTCGGGTCGTGTATTAGAGTGTATTTAGTCTATTTCTGGTATATATGTTTAGTCCCAAACCGGGGGATTATCCCGGATTACCTTTTTCTATGGCTATAAATAGAACTCTTCACCTTCTATTGTAATCACTACATACTTGGTGGCTATTCTTCCTGCTTGAAGTGGATCCTTGGAGAAAATACTGAAGTAGGAAGATGCTACTTGTATTGTGAGTCTGAAATCAAAAAAAAATTCCTTGTTATGTTGCTTCTTTTATGGTTCTTGCATGTTTAGCTTAATTGTCTTTTATTAAATCTAGTAGGCTTAGTTGATATGTTTTCCTATCTTAGTATAATAGTTAGTTTAATGGTTAGTGAGTAAAACCACTCCCCTTTGGGGGTGGACATGATACTTATATATGCAATTAAGAATGGAAAAATGCTTTATTTTGAAATGTGTTGATTAATATGAATGTATGCTTCCTTGTTAGAGTAGAATACTTCACTTGATGGATTTTTCCACAAATCTTAGACACCTCCCATGCTTGGTTAGGTTCTGAAATAACTAGCATGTGTATATGAATGTTAATTAAATAGGTTAGTGATTGAATTGATGGGTTTTGCCATGACAAGTAGACACTTCCTATACATGAAAACACTACCTCCACTTGTGCCCATTGGAATGCATTCTTACCTTCTTATTGCATGTGTGTAATCACTCCACCCCTAGGAGTCTCTCTCTTCCTGATTCACAGCTTAATATTAAGTTCTCTTAGTTTTGTTCGAAGTAATCATTAGTCGCTTTTCTTTGTATTTTCTTCTTAGTAGTTTAGTGTAGCGTAGATTAGCAAAAACAAAACTCTTCCCCATTTTTGTTGCCACTTGACTTCGTGCAAACCAGAGATTGCTCTCCTCCCCTCGATCGACCCGTATTTGCCACGTCTTCACCGACACCGTGCACTTGTCGTAGTTTAAACGATTAAACACGTTCAACTAGAACAACCTCAAGATAAACCAACCTTAAGAACATCACATAATTTACCTAAACTTGATTTACTAGGGTTCTTCTGGCCCAAATCGATAAAGTTTACCCAAATAAAGAGGTGGATTTGGTTCCTGCCCACTAGAACCCTTGCATACCTAGAGCCGATTCCAAATACGAGAGGAACCCAAATGACGCTGGAGCGATACGAAGTCGACGATGGTGATAACACCCCTCGATCTGCCTTCTTCCTCTTCTCAACCTCTGTGCCTCTTCTCTTTCCCCTTTCTTAAGGAAAAACCAAAGCAAAACCCTTCTCCCAGTCGGCTGCAGGATGGGGGTATGAGTTGGGAAAATTGCATTCTAGCCCCCAAACTATCCCATTATTTCCACTTAGTCCAAAACATTCATTTATTTCACTTAAGCTCGCTATTAACATCCCTTATATTCATTTGTTTAACTTAAATTTATTTATTCTATTTGCTTAGAATTAAGATATTACATTCACCCTCCATCCAAATTTCAGGTTTTGTTACCTACAACGTAACATGCCCGATACAAAACTATGTCCTATAAACTCATAAATCCAAACCACAATGCCTTCCTAACCAAAATAGATAACCAAAGAGAACAACCCTAAAGCTATAAATCACCGAAAATGAAAAAAACCATGGACGATGAAGTAGATGTGATTGTGATTTTATCAGTTCAATACCGCAAGTGGACGACGTCAGTGAAGACGTGGCAAGTACGGGTCGTACCACGAGGAGTTGTGTGTGTCGATATTCCCACCATACTCAAATGGAGAATGAGAAAGAGAGAGAGATTAAGGGTATCTAAACTAGTTGACAAACGTGAGACGAAACAACAACTAATAAAAACTAGTCTTGTAGGAGGTGGAGAATGAATGCAAAAGTGTAGATGTGTGATACATGTGTGACATGCATAGCATGGAACTCTTATACTACAACAATCCTAAGTGTGTCTCTACATTGATTAAGATTTATAACCATCATTAAAACATACAAAATACTACTCAAGATGAGGACAAAGACAACCACATGATTACATGTTTAATAACATAAAGAACATAGAATCCATAATGACCACAACCCCAAATATGTCTCCACATGAATTAAGATTTAACATTATCATTAAAACATACATTAAATTAATTAAGATGAGGCCAACAAGAGCACACGCTCCCACATGCCAAATTTATCTCTTTACCCACTCCAACCTTATTATCACTGCATCATTCTCCATAAAGTGAGCCCACTAACCAAAGTATGTGCTAAGCATAAATTAAAACCATTAGCACATCAAAGGCAAGAGTGAGGAACCCACTAAATGGCTATGGACTTCATGTGAAACTACAAGATTAGGATTAAACACACACATTTATACAATACATCAAACTTCACATCATCCTCCACCCCCTAATGGGGATGGATTACTCTACTTATCTCCATTACCAAGAAAACAACTCATAAGCAAGTAAAGAAAACTAAGCTAACTAATTTACATCATATCATGCATATATTTGTGTTTTATATCTTTCATTTTTAGCTTAAGCAATGCTACGTAACGAGTCTTATGTTTAAGTTTCAGGAATAAACATGTTTGAGAAGAAGAGACTCAAAAAGGACTTAAAAGCAAGGAAAATGACTGAATTGCAAGACTTATGGATTATGATGCAAGAGAGAAGGACCCGATTATAAACCAAAAGTACCAATGAGCAAATCAAGAAACTCTCCACCATTATGAGGAGTTTTTTGGCAATTAGATTCGGGCCTAAACTTCAACAACCAAATCGGGTTCACCAAACATCAAAATCAAGCCAGAACCGAGCCACCAAAATCCAGACTCGATCAGAGGCATCCAGACCGCCAATTCGCTGTCCCAGACCGCCAATTGGTGGTCCAAATGGTTCATGATTTAGTCGGGTGTTCTATTATGTTGTTTTATATCTGTTTATAGTATGAGTTTAGTCCCACAACGGGAGATTGTCCCAGATTATGTTTTTCTATGACTATAAATAGAACTTTTCCTCCATTGTAAACATCTCCTCTCTTGGTGGCCATTCTCTCTACTTGGCGTAATGCCTTGGAGCAAAACTGTACTAGAGAGATGCTACTTGTAATGTGAGCGAGTAATAAATAAAGTTTGTTAGTTTTATATTGTCTCTTTTTAATTCTATCATGCTTAGTTTAATTTCATTTTTCTTAATGAGTAGTGAGTAGTTTCATCCCCCTTTCGGGGTGGAGGTGATGTAGATTATGTGCTAGTTATGGGTTCTTTTATTTGTTCCATTTTATATGCTTAATGTAGATCTATACTTGTAGCATGCTTAAACTTATATTAGATGGGATAATGTCCACACTAGGTACTTATCTCATGCTAGCTTTAGAGTTTATCTTGTTTCTTGTAATGGTTTGATAAGAATGTTTTGCTATGTATGGATCTATGTTTGGTGCACATTCACATGAATGATTTAGGTTGTATGTAGGATTGATTAATGTTGTAATGGCCACACTAGGTACTTATTGCATGCTTGGTAATCTAAAATCCACCTCAAGTTTATGTGAGATATGCACACTAGGAGTATTGTGTATCCCACATTAAAATTCTACACTATCTTCTACTTGTATGCCACACAAACTACACTTGTTCCTAACTGAAATGAAGACCTACTCACACACATATACCTACACACCTCCACTCCATAGGGGTTTAGTTTAATTGTTAGTTCATTCATAGTGTAGTTTAGTGTAATCAAACTCCTTCTTCTCCTCTTTTCCCACTTGCCTTCGGAAGAACAAGAGTCGACACACCTCATTGTGGATCGACTCGTATTTGTCACGTCTTCGCCGACGTCGTGCACTTGCGGTTTATTATAACTGATACAATCAAGTTTTTGGTGCCGTTTCCGGGGAGGTGCTCTATCCAGACTCTGGTTTGGACGATTCGAGTGGGTTTATTTTTTATTTGTAGTTGTTCTTTGTTTCAGGAACCTTTAAAGATCAAGAGCATCACCGGGAGAAGTTTGGAGGGGAACATAGGTAAACTGACCACCAGTCAACGGTGGTTGACCGCCAACTGGTGGTCTGGTGAGCTCAGTTTTCCCTCTACTTTTTTCCGGTTGTTTCTACATTCACTAGAGTATTCTAGAGCTCAATTAGGAATGTTTTGACATGTATTCTTGCTTGTTTAGGTCATGCATCATATACTTGACTTAGGCACGTAGTTTGTCTTTTGTTTTAGCTTTACATTCAGTTGTTGAGTGATGGCGTATGGTACGCACTTCCTACTCTTATTCATGCATTTTGTATGACCATGCATTAGGTGGTAGGAATTGTATTGCAACAAGTGTGAGTTGAGCGATTGTTTGGAGAGTTGATTTCTAGACTAAGACTCCAAAATGCTACTAAGGGGGGTTGTCCCATACAAGATAAGGTGGGGGATTTCATCACCCTTTCCTTAGCCCCAAAAATCACACTAATCAAAGCCTAATTTCTAAAAGCAAGTAGAAATTAGTCCTAAGGATTTTGGACACACTAGGAGAGTGATCGAGTTGAGACCGTCATGACCTTATCGGCGTTGCCTGCCTTGTCGATAGTAGGAGGTACTGGATCTCCAGATAAGGTATTACTTGCTGGGCATTGTGGTCTTCGTTGTAGGGAGATAAGACGTATTGTTTAAATTGTTTAAAATACCGCTAGTGCATGGTGTCGATGAACACACAACAAGAATGGGTCGTGTCCACGAGGAGGTGAGTAGCTTCTGGTTGGTACGAAATCATGTGGCGAATAAAGGGAGAGGAGATTTGAGTATGCTAATCTAAGCTACACTAAACTAGTAAGAAGAAATGCAAAAGAAAGCAACTAACGAGTGATTCAAACTAAACTAAGAGAACTTAATGCAAAGCTGCAAATCAAGAAGAGAGATCCCTAAGAGTAGAGTGAGTGCACACATGTAATAAGATTGTGAAGAATGCATTCAATAGGCACAAATGTAGGTAGTGTTTTCATGTATAGGAAGTGTCTAATGGTTATGGCAAAACCTATCAATCCAATCACTAACCTAGTTGATTAACATTCACATATACAAGTTGGTTATTTCAGAACCTAAACAAGCATGACAGATATCTAATAGTTGTGGCAAAACCCATAAAGTGAAGTGTTCTACTCTAAACAAGCAAGAATACATTCACAATTTTCAACACATTACAAAATAAAGCATTCATTTCATTTTTAATGCATGTATGAACATCATCTCCACCCCCAAAGGGGGATGGAACTACTCACTACTCATTAAAAGAAGACAAAATGAAATCAAGGTAATTAAGATAGGAAATGTAGACATGAAAATTACTTCAACTAAAATTAAGACAAACAAAACAAGCTAAACAAGCAAGCATTTAAACAAAGACAACATTAAATCAAATTATGAAGAATTATTTTATTTAAATGACTCACATTATAAGTAGCATTCTTCTCAACCTTAAATTTTGCTCCAAGGCTTACTCCAAGTAGAGAGAATGCCACCAAGCAATGGGTAAATACAAAGGAAGGTGAAGAGTTCTATTTATAGGCATGGAAAAAGTTAATTCGAGACAATCCCCTAGTATGGGACTAAACGCATACCAAATATGGACTAAATACAACCTAATCTAACACCCGACCAAAGCATCTGCGTTTTGAAGCAATCTTGACCGCTGATTCCTGATCTAGGACCGCTAATTAGTAGCATGTATTTGTTTGATCGGGTGTGGATTTGTTTGGTGTGGTTCTAGATTGATTTCTTGGTGTTTGATGAACCCGATTTGGTTGTTAATGGTTGGTCCCGGATTTAATTGCCAAAATACTCCTCATTAAGGTGGGGAGCTTCTTGTTTGCTCGTTGATCCTTTTGGTTTTACATCTGGGTCCTCTCTTTCATCTTAGTCCAGAAGTCTTGCAACATAGTCCTCCTTGGTTTTGAGTCATTTTTGAATCTCTTCTTCTCAAACTTATTTATTCCTAAAACTTAAACATAAACTTGTTACATAGCATTGCTTAAGCTAAAAATAAAAGATATAAGACACAAATATATGCATGATATGATGTCAGTCAAGTACCCCAACACCTAACTTTTGCTAGTCCCGAGCAAAACAAAGAAAGGAAAAATGAAAGAAAGACAAAGGTATACCTAAAACAAGAAATCCTAACTCACTTTCGTAGGAATCACGGTTGCACTTAGCATGTACAACAAGTCGTTAAACCCCATTGTAGCCAAGGAGGAGGAGTGTTGTCTCCTGAGGGTTTTCAACGGATCCACCCACAAAATCCGAACATAGATGCATTATTCAACCCAGACACACGACTCGATGAACTCATTTTCATCGATCATTGGACGCGGTAATTCTACGGGCCGACTATATATATGTAATCAGTCCACACACCTAGCCTAATGAATCATTCGTGAAAGTTAATTAACGATTTAAGTGAAAGACATGGGCAACCTTAACTTCTTAAAGTGATACATTGTGTAAAGTCCATTAAGGTTCTTATTTGACTCTTTTTATTTCTTTTCTTCATTCATCATTTTTCTATTCTTTGCAGCATTATATTGGTTGGTGTTTAATTCTCCCAGGGTCGGGTTTTCTGCATCATTGCCTGTGAGGACTTACACTATCACGTACACCTTCCCCCAAATCTCCACATAGGGGGATACCTACCACCCGTGTAATGGGAGTTCGGTCGGTGCATCCCAAGTCAGATGTTTCGAAAGCACCAGGTACTAAGTCCCCTCAGACCTAATTTCCCGAGTGATAGGAGTCGTGCGAGAAGAGAGAACAACACTTATTTATTTATTTATTTATTTATTTATCTACATGGGAACCAAAACCCCTACACTTAAAGTTTCACAACAATATTTTAAGGGTCCCTGACTACGACAAACTTCCTTATACTAACAGACACTAATTATTTGACTCACTAAGTTTAGGGTGGACTTCTTTATTTGTTTGAGTACTGAAACCCTATGATTACTCACCCCCCGAGGGAAGACCGAGGTGCATCCTTACGACACGATAAGTCCTAAAGCCGGTATACTAGATATCCTAATGCATCATTTTACAGTCAATTATGGGAGCTTCTTTGTTGATTACCTCAAAAAGGTTTTGCACATGCTAAACACATGAAAAACCCACAAAACAATTTCTTTCACAAACACGTGAAGATTTTGAATGAAATGGAAAATTTTAAAGCACCACGCAAGCAAAAGAAGGCAAGTCACCCAAGGATCATGGCAAACAGATATATCGATATTAAATGTAGCATACTAACATGACCCTAACAATACAAACAAAAGAAAACAAAAAAGGTGAAAGACTTGACTATGTACACACGTAAAACACTCCACACAGTTACTTCATGCATTGTCCTCAATGAATGTGAGTATGATAGTACATGGATTTTTGGATGAAAAAGAAAAGATCTAACCAACGTGAAGCGCAAGGAAAGTTTCATGGTCATGTTGATGGACATAAACCCGAAGTCCCAAAAACTTGTGAGATACTTAAGAAGGGAGACAAATATGTCAAACAAATGTGGCCCAAATACTCAAGGGTTGGGGCCACAATAACCAATGCTCATGTTTAATCGTTTAAAATACCACAAGTGCACGACGTCGGTGAAGACGCGACAAATACGGGTCGATCTGCGGGGAAGTGAGTAGATTCTGGTTTTAACAAAATCAAGTGGCAAAAAGAGGGGAAGAAGTTGTGACTACACTAACTAAACTACACTAAACTAGCGTGAAACAATCAAAGAAGATGAAAGCATGATACAAACTAAACCTAAACTAAATGTCTAATAAAAGGAAACTTCAAATTGGGAAGAGAGACCCCTGAGGGGTGGAGTGAATGTACACATGCAATAAGATGGGGGAAGAATGCATTCAATAGGCACAAATGTGAGTAGTGTTTTCATGCATAGGAAGTGTCTAAAGATTATGACAAAACCTATCAATCCAATCACTACCTAGTTGATTAACATTCACATACACAAGTTGGATATTTCAGAACCTAAACAAGTATGGGAGGTGTCTAATAGTTGTGGCAAAACTCATCAAGTGAAGTGTTCTACTCTAAACAAGCAAGTATACATTCACATTTATCAACACATTTCAAAATAAAGCATTCATATCCATTCTTTATTGCATGTATATACATCATCTCTACCCCCAAATGGGAATGGAACAACTCACACATTATTAAACTAACATGCATATTAAGGAAAGAAAACTTGCTAATTAATTCTATGATTAAAACAAACAAAGTTAACTAAGCATGCAAGAATTAACTAAAGAAAACACAATATGAAAAACTAACAAAATATCTTTTATTACTCACTCACACTATAAGTAGCATCTCTCCACCAGAGTTTTGCTTCAAGGCTTTACTACTAGTAGAGAGGATGGCCACCAAGAGAGGAGATGTCTACAAAGGGAGGTGAAGATTCTATATTTAGGCATGGAAAAAGTTAATTCGGGACAATCCCCCAGTATGGGACTAAAAGCTTACCAAAAATGGACTAAATACAACCTAATCTAGCACCCGACCAAGGCATGTCCATTCTGAAGCAATCTTGACCGCTGATTGGTGGTCTGGGACCACCAATTATCATTCTGGATTCGTTTGATCGGGTCTGGATTTGTTTGGCTTGGTTCTAGCTTGATTTCTTGGTGTTTGATGAACTCAATTTGGTTGTTGATGGTTGCCCTGGATTTAATTGCCAAAATAATCCTCATTAAGGTGTGGAGCTTCTTGATTTGCACATTGGTCCTTTTGGTTTTACATCCGGGTCCTTATCTCTTTCATCTCAGTCCAGAAGTCTTGCAACTTAGTCATTTTGCTTGCTTTTGGGTCCTTTTTGTTACTCTTCTCCTCAAACCTGCTTATTCCTTAAACTTAAACATAAAACACGTTACGTAGCATTGTTTAGGTAAAAGATAACAGATATAAGACACAAATGTATGCATGATATGATGTCAATCAAATACCCCCACACCTAACTTTTGCTAGTCCCGAGCAAAACAAAGAAAGGAAAAATGAAAGAAAGACAAAGGCATACGTAAAATAGGGAAATTCTAACTCACTTTCGTAGGAATCACAATTGCACTTAGCACATACAACAAGCCGTTAAACCTATTTGTCGCCAAGGAGGAGGAGTGTAGTCTCTTGAGGTTTTTCAGCAGATACACCCACAAAATCCGAACATAGATGCATTATTCAACCTAGTAACACGACTCGTTTGACTCATTTTCGTTGATCAATTGACACGGTAATTCTACGGGCCGAATCTATATATGTAATCAGTGACTTCATTCGTGCAAGTTAGTTAAGGACTTAAGTGAAAGACATGGGCAACCTTAACATCCTCAAGTGATACGAAGTGTAAAGTCCATAAGGTTCTTATTTGCATTACCATTTCTTTTCTACTTCTTCTTTTCTTTTTCTTTTCTTCT
The DNA here is from genome assembly GCA_963682175.1 of Triglochin maritima. Classification (NCBI taxonomy): domain Eukaryota; kingdom Viridiplantae; phylum Streptophyta; class Magnoliopsida; order Alismatales; family Juncaginaceae; genus Triglochin; species Triglochin maritima. Next base: position 23,803,682 of record OY821774.1, on the reverse strand, counting down.
TATTTTTTAGTTGGTGTGTAATTGTCCCAGAGTCAGGTTTCGTGCATAACTGCCTATGAGGACTTACACTATCACGCACACATTCCCCCACGACTCCACATAGGGTGATCCATACCACTCGTGTAACGGGAGTTCGGTCGGTGCATCACAAGTCTGATGACTCGAAAGCACCAGGCACTAAGTCCCCTCGGACCTAATTTCCTGAGTGATAGGATCCGTGCGAGAAGAGAGAACACCACTTATTTATTTATTTATCTACATGGGAACCAAAACCCCTACACTTAAAGTATCACAACAAGATTTTAAGGGTCACTGACTACGACAAACTTCGTTATACTAACAGACACGAATTATTTGACTCACTAGGTTCATGGTGGACTTCTTTATTTGTTGGAGTACTGAAACCCTATGATTACTCGCTCCTTGAGGGAAGACCAGGGTGCATGCTTACGACTAGATAAGACCTAAAGCCGATATACTAGATATCCTAATGCATCATTTTCAAGTCAATTCTAGGCTTCTCTTTTGATTGCCTCAAAATGCTTTTGCATACGCTAAACACATACACAAACCCCCCAAAAAAATTTCTTTTGCAAACACATCAGATTTTTGAAAGGAAAAAGAAATGAAAGCACTACGGCAAACAAAAGATAACAAGGCACCCAAGGATCATGGCAAGCCGATATATCAATATTAAATGCAGCACACTATCATGACCCTAGAAAGGTACACAAAAAGAAAGCGAAATAAAACAAAAGACACACAAAATATGTAGATACGTGAAAACACCGCGACCTAATCCATGCATTGACCTCAATGTATGGCAGAATGGCACCAATACATGGATAAGGTGTACCAGACTAATGATGGTATCCAGAGGTGCTCGAGGAGGCACCTTGCTCAAGAGACGATAACTTCCTATAAATCTTCAAATTTTGCTTGGCCAAAATGACATTTTTCTGCTCAACCGCCATCTCAGATATGTCGGTGTTGAAAAGCGTTCCCTAGCTCACAGATGAGTTTGGGGAACTAGCTCTAACATCCTCCTCCATGTAATCAGGGACCCATGCCTCCTGAAGGCAATGGCGATATGACAGGGTTATCTTCACAACCTCAAACCGTGGGATGTCCAACATTCCACACAATTTGGTCACCAGAGTAGGCAAACAATGTATTTCTTTAAGCTTGGCGTAAACCAACACATCGAACAACGTTCAACAAATGTAGTGAGGTGAACCATCCACGAGACTATACACTTTTCACAAACTATGTGTGAAGAATGTGGTGTTCCGCTCTTGGCCCAACACATTCCTACACACCCACCTGGCTACAATGTGCACATTGGAGTAGATGTGCGCATTAGGTATTCCCCCATGCGATGAAATGGGTTTCCCATGCCCAAGCATAGATCGGTAAAAATTATTGTCGCGAATGGGCACGAGATCATTGACTAAAGGGATCCCAGTCGCGTTGGAGATAAATTGGGGTGTCATGGTGTGCTTCACCCTTTTAAGGGTGACGCTAAACTCGTGTGGTCTGGTCTGGTCACACTCGAGTTTAGAAAAGAACTCATGTACGAGAGGCTCTACATACATGGCTTCATCACCCTCATACAACAAATGATGCCACCCTTTGGCTACGATTCTATCGTAGAAGGGTTCTCTGAATTGGTGAATCAGGGAGGCAAAATTATGTTCTGGAATTAAATGTGGGCTGGCCATACCTGCACCTACCTTTGTGAGCTTTAACAGCGGAACACGTGGCAACGAAGATGAACACGGCACAAGAGGGTCAGAGACCACATCACGTCGACTCCAGCAGTAAAAAAACTCTAAACCAAACTCAACCGACAGAAGACACAAACACACATGACCCGACAAAGACAGAAGAGCAACTCGCCACAACAGACTGCTGGTTGGCGGTGGGAAACCGCTGATTAGCGGTCTGTTTGCGAGATCTGGGGAAGGGATTCGGGTGGTGGTGGCCAGCAAGGGCAAAACACATTTTTCATTTGGTGGAGGATGGGTAGGGCAAAGCATCACGCGTTTTTAACAAAGAAAAGGGAAAAATATCAAAAGCCACTTCTATTTTTTCTTTTTTTTCTTTTTTTTACAAAGATATGTACAGCCAAATAAAGGGATGGATCACGTCAAGTGACCACATCCACGGGGAGTTCGTGTGAAGATGACTTCCCCCTCGACCTCTGTCGTGGTCCCTTCCAAGTACGGTTTGAGGCGTTGTCCACTAACTTTGAATACGTCAGGTGACTAAGTCACCTCGGACCTAATTTTCTGAGTGATAGGAGTCGTGCGAGAAGAGAGAACACCACTTATTTATTTATCTACATGGGAACCAAAACCCCTACACTTATAGTTTCACAAAAAGACTTTAAGGGTCCTTGACTATGACAAACTTCCTTATACTAACATACACGAATTATTTGACTCGCTAGATTCACGGTGGATTTCTTTATTTGTTTGAGTACTGAAACCCTATGATTACACGCCCCCCGAGGGAAGACCGGGGTGCATCCTTACGACTCGATAAGACCTAAAGCCAGTATACTAAATATCCTAATGCATCATGTTGAAGACAGTTTTGGGAGCTTTCTTTTTTACTTTGCCTCTCAATAGTTTTGCACATGCTAAACACACGCAAAACCGCAAAACATTTTCTTTCGCAAACACATGGAGATTTTGAAAGAAATGTGAAAATTTTAAAGCACTAGTCAAGTAAATGAAGACAAGTCACCGAAGAATCATGACAAGCAGATATATCAATATTAAATGCAGCACACAAACGTGACCCTAGCAATACAAATAAAAGAAAATGAAATAAAACAAAAGACACACAAAATATGTACAACTGAATGTGAAAGTCCGCTCTTGGCCCAACAGATTCCTACACACCCACCTTGCTACAATGTGCACATTGGAGTAGATGTACGCATTGGGTATTCCCGATGCAATGAAATGGGTTGCCCGTGCCCAAGCATAGATCGGTAAAAATTAATATCACGAGTGGGCGTGAGAGCATCGACTAAGTGGATCCCAGTCGCGTCGGAGATAAATTGGGGTGTCACAGTGTGTTTAACCCCTCTAAGATTGACACTAAACTCGAGTTGTCCGGTCTGGTCAAACTCGAGTTTAGAATAAAACTCACGTACGAGAGGTTCTACGTACATGGTTTCATCACCCTCATACATCAAATGACTCCACCATTTTGCTACATTTCTATCGTAGCAGGGTTCTCCGAAATCGCAAATCAAGGAGGAAAAATTAACTTCTGGAATTAAATGTGGGCTGACCTTACTTGTACCTACCTCGGCGAGCTTTAACGAAGGAACAAGCGGCAGCGGAGAGGAACATGACGCTCGAGCGGTGGAGACCAAAGCACGTCGACGCAAGCAGTAACAAAAAATCTCAACACCAACCGAAACCTACTGCCCCCAACAAAATAAACTCCCAGCCGAAGATCCAAGAGTAGATCAGCACAACAGACCACTGATCGGCGGTTGTAGACCGCTGATTGGCGGTCCGGTTGTGCGATCTGGGGAAGAAAATTCGTGGGGTGGCGGCCAGGAGAGAAAAAACACGTTTTGGTGTGGTAGGGGGGGGGGGGGTGATGGGTTGGGTAATAAAAATGCCTTTTCAAAGAAGGAGCATGGAAAAATATCAAAAAAGCACTTCTACTTTTTTCTTTTCTACTTTTTGCTATTTTTTTGAAGATATGTACAACAAAATGAAGGGATGAATCACATGAAGTGATCACATCCTCAGGAAGTTCGTGTAAAGACACGACTTCCGCCTCGACCTCTGTCATGGTCCCCTCCAAGTGCGGTTTTAGCCGGTGTCCATTAACTTTGAACATGTCGTTGGTAGTCAGGTTCTGAATCTCAACCGCTCCATGAGGGAAAACGGTTAAAACATAAAGGGTCTAGACCAACGACTGGATCCTCACATGAATTCCATGGTCATTTTGCTGTGTTCCTCTATAACGCCCCCGATCTCACGAGTACGCACACTGGGAAAGGAATACAAGTGTCACGATCAGAGACCTCCACGAAGACCGAAGGAGTTACAATAGACAAACCAAAATAGACAACTCGATGATACATAAACGAGCATACATGGGTAGACAGAATACAGGTAACCAAAATAGAAAATTATCCATATATGGAAATAATTTGATATCAACACAGAGAGTTCAAAGGGGAAATACATCAAACTAATGTGGAAGCAAAAATAAAAGGAAGACTCTACTCGACGTGTCCCTCGTGTACAGAATCCTCCGAAACTCGACCAGTCCACCCCTGAAGGAACCTAAATACTTGAGCCAAAACATCAACAAATATGTGTGAGTTTTCAAAAAAGAAAACCCCGTATACTCCAAGTCCAATCCAAGTTTACAGAGATATGCATGAAGCTAGCTACCACAGATGCAACAGAAGGCACAGAAAGAAACAGAATGACCATGACTCTAAACAACAATGACAGTTGGGTAACACCCGAACAAATTCCTCTAAAAAGAGAAAGAACATCAGCCACACTGGTCAGAATCTGAAGCGGGTCACTCGACAGTGACCCACTGCTTGGCACAAAGCGTTACGCCGGATAGATGCCCCAATTCACTGAAACAAACCTACATGGTGTCATCGCGACCTTGGGAATATCTAGCCTAAGACAGAATGACTGTGTGCATGTCCAAGACTTATCTTTTGCCTGGCTTGTCTTGGCTTTCTGGCTAATAATTGCTAATCTGTTTTGATGATTAATTAAAATATCAATAAACGCATGTAATTCTTTAATATCATTGCATGTATATATTGTATCGCTAACATGTCAGGAAACAAGTGTGGATCAAGAACAAATCAAGATTGCAAGCAGATAGGCTTTATATTGTTTGTTCATAGGATTATCATGTAACTTGAGCACTTGAATTCTTGATGTATTGCATTACATGACCCATAGTAAGCTTATAGAAGTCTCACACTTAATTCTATATCCAACTGACTTCATTAGGACATCCACAAAACATAGAAATTCCCTTAGAATAGGATTTCTAGTTCAATCAGGTCGACCAGTAGGACATCTGGCTTGACCAGAACGCATCATATTCAATTCTTTTTCCCAAACGGTCGACCAATCATACATTTAGTTTGATTGATTCTATAATATATTTTCAAAGTTTAAATTGGTCGACCGAATCACTTCTCCCGTTCGACCATTTGAATATGTCAACCAATATAACCTAGTCGACTGATACATTCTTGCTCACCTGTTATATCTTGACAGGTGTCCTGGTTAGAGTGATAAATGGTCGACCGAAAGTCACGTTTTGTTCAACCGTTTGCTTTCTGTATTTGTCTTTATTATGACCGTTATACTTGTCGTATTATACAACGGTCGTATACACCCATCTTTTGTATTTGGCCACTGGTCGAACAATGCCTAATGGAGGTCGACGAGTTGAAGAACAAGTCAAAGTCCCAAACTTCCTAGTTTCGGTCGATGCATATTTCTTTCCACCGACTACAACGTACCCCTGCCAAATCTCCCTTAACGGTCGACCAATAGTTTTTTTCTAGTTCGACCGTTCACTTAATATTTAGCCTTGGAGGATCGACCCATATACACTTCAGCTCGACTGTGTTCTTATTTACATGAAAACGGTCGACCATTTAGCCCGATCTGGTAGACCGATAATGTCCTGATTTGAGTTTTGAACTTCCTGGTTGTATGTTTTTCACTCAAATCACCACCACTTCAATCCCAATGGCTAGATTAAATTTAGAGCTTATAAATAGAGCTTAGAACACACTTCTCTGGTCACCAATCCTTTCTCTAAGCTCACATACTCTTACTACTCTAAATTTGCTCTAAACATACTTTGTGCTCACATCTTTCCACTTGAATCAATTCATTGCTCTCATAATTCATTTAAGTGCTCAAGATTAGGTTACTCAAGTTTTCTTACAAAGTGTTGTACTACCTTCCGGAGTGAAGCTCTTCTGGATTGTGAGAAGGTGATCCAAGCTAGGCGAGGTTGTTCGTAAAGCTTGAAGTGTAAAGGCTTGACTCGGCTTGGAACGGAGAACAGATTAGTTGAGGACGTGAAGTTGCTCGAGGAGGAGCAATTCGTAAGAGAGGACTAGGATCCGGTTGTTGGATCCAAACTTCTACACATCCGGTGTTGTGGTTTGCATATCTCTCCTTTACTTTTATTGTTCTAGCTTTAAAATTACTAAACCTTTTTAATAGAACGAAATTAGTCTATTCACCCCCCTTTAGACTAATATTAGGGCCCATTAGATCCTACATTTAGTATCAGAGCCTCGTAGATTGCATCTAAACAAATCAACATTTGTAGCAATGGCCCAACAACGCGAGGGATTCCACACTGGTAGACCTTCGTTGTTTGATGGAACCAATTATGCTTATTGGAAGAAACGCATGATAACTTTCATTCAATCTTATGATGTTAAGTTATGGGTGTTCTTTCAAATTCCATATACTCAAAACAAAGAATTTGAACTCATGAATGATGATGAATTAGCCATGGTGCAAATGAATGCAAAACTCATGAACATTCTAATGTGTGGATTAACCGAAGAAGAGTATGGTAGGATCAATGCATCTGATTCAGCATTTGAGGCATGACATATGTTAGAGAATCATTTTGAAGGTCGATCATCCGTTAAGGAAACTAAGATAGATTCATTTATGCAAAAATATGAAATGTTTGCTATGAAGCCGAATGAAACCATAATCGAGATGCTCACTCGCTTTACTCTTATTACTAATTCCTTGAAGAACCATGGTAAGGTTTTGGTTGAAACTGATAGGGTATGGAAGTTTCTTAGGTCATTAACTTTGGAATGGGAGAAAAAGACCACGGAGATAGAAGAAGCCAAAGACCTCTCAAAGTTGAAGGTGGAGGATCTCATAGGAAGCCTCATGGCTTATGAGATTCAAATGGAAGAAAGAAGAGACAAGGAGAAGGAGCAGGAAGGGTCAAGAAGGAAAGAAAAGACTATCGCTCTAAAATCAACCTCGGATTCGGAAGTTATCGAAGAAGAGGACACCGATGAAGATGTCGCATTCCTAACCTACAACTTCAAGAAGTTCCTCTCTATAGAAAATTTTGCAAGAGGAAAAGGAGAATCATCTCGCACGTTCACATGCTATGAATGCAATAAAACCAGCCACATGAAGAAAGATTCCCCCTTGCTTAGGCCAAGAGACCGTGAACGAAGAGAAGAGAAGAAATATCCTCCTAGAAGAGAAAGGGAGGAGAGGCCAAGAAGAGATAGAGAAGAAAGGACCTCACGAAGAGACAAAGAGGAGAGGCCTAGTAGACGAGAACATGATCATAACAAGAGAAGAGATCGTCACTAAAAAGATGGGAAGAAGGCTCTCAAGGCCACTTGGGATGACTCAAGCTCATCAAAGGATTCTGACTCTGAGTACTCTGAAGACGAGGAAGGACACATGTGTTTCATGGCCACTAATGACGATTCAGAATCAAGCTTACCTCCTTCACCAAAAAAGAATGGTCAACATCAAGTGGTGGAAATCGACGACGATGACGTAATCTCTCATGAGGAAATTTCTTACGATGACTTATTAGATGCATTTCATGAACTTGCTGAGCTATGAAATGATTTGTCATAAAAATAAACTAGGAAGAAAATTGCATCAACATTTATCTATCAAATATGACATTTTGGCTAAAGAAAATGAATTATTCAACTCTGAGATAAAAACCTTGAAATCTATAAAAGGATGTCATGCAAATGAAGATCTTATTTCTAGAATTGAACAACTTACAAAAGATCTTGAGAAATTCACTTTAGTGAGAAAAATGCTTGACATGCTTCTTGGCACCCAAACTAAATCCCTAACAAAGCATGGCTTAGGATACAAGGGAGGTAAACAAAAGAAATCCACATCATAGTTTGTTAAAATGAACAACTCTTTTGTTAAGAAAGTAAATCATTCAATTTTTTGGGTACCTCTAAGACTTCTCAAGTTTGGGCACCAAAAGCTAACCCTCAAGGACCCAAACAAATTTGGGTACGAAAGTCTTCACTTGTTTACTTGTTTGTACAAAAAAACAAGGAGAAAGGGGAAGTGGATTCTCGATAGTGGGTGCTCGAGGCAGATGACAGAAGACTCCCACGTTCTATCACGCATAAAGCCTAAGAATGTAGGAACCATTACATTTGGAGACAATGCTAAAGTTCATATTGTCGGCATTGGTAATGTTGGCAATACTTCTACTCCAACGTATTGAAATAGTTTTATTAGTAGATGGTTTCAAACATAGCTTGCTAAGTGTTGAACGTTTTAATTAAACCGCAAGTGCACGGCCGCGTTTAAGCGGTGGCAAATACGGGTCGTCCTCAAGGAGGTGAGCAGCCTCTCGTTTGCACGAAATCTAGTGGCAAAAATAGGGAAGAGAGTTTGATTATCCTAATCTACGCTACACTACACTACAAAATAACGCATGCATAAGCAAACAACAAATGATTAACTAAAACTTAACTAAGAACGAAATAAGAGTGCTGGAATTCAGAAATGGAAAACCCCTAAGGGGTGGAGTGAGTGCACACATGCAAAGAGGTGGGTGTTGAACACATTCTTTAAGCACAAATTAAGGTGGTGTTATCATGCATAGGAAGTGTCTAAATGTTATGGCAAAACCTATCAATCCATTCACCAACCTAATTGATTAACATTTACATATAGAAGTTGTTTATTTCAGAACCTAAACAAGCATGAGAGGTGTCTAATCATTTTGGCAAAACTCATCAAGTTATAAATTCTATCCTAAACAAGCAAGCATACATTCGTGTTTTATCAACACATTGTAAAGAAAGCATTCATTCCATTCTCTAATGCATGTATGAACATCTACTCCACCCGCCAAAGCGGATGGACTACTCACTACACATTAGACTAATTATTAAACTAAGCAAGGAAAGCATATTAACTAAGCTACTAAAACTAATGAAATGAAATTAAACAAAGTAAAACAAGCAACATAAAACAAACAACATAATAAAGAAACTTTTATTAAAATGACTCACAATTCAAGTAGCATCCTCCTACTTTAGTGTGTGGTTCAAGGCCTCACTTCTAGTAGGAAGAATAGCCACTCAAAATGTGAAGTCATTACAATGGAATGTGAAGAGTTCTATTCATAGCCATAGAAAAAGGCAATCCGGGACAATCACCCGATGTGGGACTAAACAAATACCAGAAATGGACTAAAGACACATTAATACGCGACCCACCAAAATCTTAGCGGATTTGGGCCAAAACAGACCGCCAATTAGTGGTCTTGGACCGCCAATTAGTGGTCTTGGACCGCCAATTGGAGGTCTATATGGTCTGGATCACGTTGGATTTTATTCGGGGCTTTTCTGGATGTCTTTGTTGGTCTTTGATGCATCTACTTCACTTGTTGGAGCTCCGACCCCAATAGAATTGCCAAAATACTCCCCATGATGGTGTGGAGTTTTCTGTTTTGCTCTTTGGTCCTTTGGTCTTACGTTCAGGTCCTTCTCTGTTGCATCTTAGTCCCCAGGTCTCACAATTCAGTCCTTTTTTCCAGCTTTTGGGTCTTTTATGTTTCATCTCTTCAAACCTATTTATTTCTAAAATTCAAACATGAAACTCGTCACATAGCATTGTTTAGATGAAAGATAATGGATATAAGATATAAATATAAGCATAATAGGATGTCAATCACTAAGTATTACTCAATTAACTGATAAATATTTATTAGTTGTGTTTGATAAACCTACTTGCCATATCATTTCCAAACATAACATGAAAGCCATTTTCAAAGGGTATAGATCAAATAACATTTACATTGTGCATGTTGATAATCTTAGCAATATGAATGTTGAAACATGTCTTGTTGCCTCACATGACGAAGCTTGGTTATGGCATCACCGTTTGGGACATATTAGTATGTCACAATTGCACAAATTATCCAAACTTAAATTAGTTAGAGGTCTTCCGAAAATCGATTTCAAAAAGCACAAGTTTTTGTACGTTTTAATTAAACCGCAAGTGCACGACCGCGTTGAAGCGGTGGCAAATACGGGTCAACCTCAGGGAGGTGAGCAGACTCTCGTTTGCACGAAATCAAGTGGCAAAAAAATGGAAGAGAGTTTGATTATGCTACTCTACGCTACACTACACTACGAAATACGAAATGCGAAAGAAAGCAACAAACGATTAACTAAAACTTAACTAAGAACAAAAGAAGAGTGCTGGAATTAAGAAATGGAAAACCCCTAAGGGGTGGAGTGAGTGCACATTTGCAAAGAGATGGGTGTTGAACACATTCTTTAGGCACAAATGAAGGTGGTGTTATCATGCATAGGAAGTGTCTAAATGTAATGGCAAAACCTATCAATCTATTCACCAACCTAGTTGATTAACATTTACATATACAAGTTGTTTATTTCAGAACCTAAACAAGCATGAGAGGTGTCTAATCATTTTGGCAAAACTCATCAAGTTATAAATTCTATCCTAAACAAGCAATCATATATTCATGTTTTATCAACACATTGGAAATAAAACATTCTTTCCATTCTCTAATGCATGTATGAACAACTACTCCACCCCCAAAGGGGATAGAACTACTCACTACACATTACACTAATTATTAAACTAAGAAAGGAAAGCATATTAACTAAGGTACTAAAACTAATGAAATGAAATTAAACAAAGCAAAACAAATAAAATGAAACAAATAACATAACAAAGAAACTTTTATTAACAAATGACTCACATCTCAAGTAGCATCCTCCTACTTTAGTGTGTGCTTCAAGGCCTCACTTCTAGTAGGAAGAATAGCCACTCAAATTATGGAGTGATTACAATAGAAGGTGAAGAGTTCTATTTATAGCCAAAGAAAAAGGCAATCCGGGACAATCCCCCAATGTGGGACTAAAAAAATACCAAAAATGGCCTAAACATCCTCTAATACATGTGCTGGAGAAATTTGAGCGGATTGGTGCCAAAACATATCGCCAATTAGCGGTCTTGGACCACCAATTCGCGGTCTTGGACCGCCAATTGGCGGTCTATATGGTTCGGATCCCGCTCAGTTTTGTTGTGGGCTTTTCTTGGTATATTTGCTGGTCTTGGATGCATTTACTTGGTTTGTTGGAGCTCCGACCCGAATCGAATTGCTAAAATACTCCCCATGATGGTGTGGAGTATTCTGTTTTGCTCTTAGGTCCTTCGGTCTTACATTCAGGTCCTTCTCCCTTGCATCTCAGTCCCCATATCTCACAATTCAGTCCTTTTTCTCAGCTTTTGGGTCCTTTTATGCTTCATCTCTTCAAACCTATTTATTCCTGAAAACTAAACATAAAACTCGTTAGCATTGTTTAGGTGAAAGATAATGGATATAAGATACAAATATAAGCATGACATGATGTCAATCAAATACCCCCACACCTAACTTTTGCTAGTCCCGAGCAAAACAAAGAAAGGAAAAAACATACGAAAAACACGAAATCCTAACTCACTTTCGTAGGAATCACGGTTGCACTTAGCACGTGCAACAAGCCGTTAAACCTCCTTGTCGCCAAGGAGGAGGAGTGTTGTCTCCTGAGGGTTTTCAGCGGATATACCCACAAAATCCGAACAAGATGCATTAATCAATCTAGCTACATGACTCGTTGGACTCATTTTTGTCGATCATGGGACGCGGTAATACTACGGGTCGACTTTATATGTGTAATCAGTCCACACACCTAGCCTAATGAACCATTCGTGAAAGTTAGTTAAGGACTTAAGTGAAGGACATGGGCAACCTTAACTTCTGAATGTGATACAATGTGTAAAGTCCATTTTGGTTCTTATTTGACTATTTTTTTCTTTTTTTTTCTTTTTTTCTTTTTTCTTTTTCTTTGGAGCAGTTTATTGGTTGGTGTTTGATTCTCCCAGGATCAGGTTTCGTGCATCATTTCCTATGAGGACTTACACTATCACGCACACCTTCCCCCAAATCTCCACATAGGGCGATCCCTACCACCCGTGCAACGGGAGTTCGGTCGGTTCATCCCAAGTCAGATGACTCGAAAGTACCAGGCACAAAGTCCCCTCAGACCTACTTTCCCGAGTGATAGGAGCCGTGCGAGAAGAGAGAACACCACTTATTTATTTATCTAGATGGGAACCAAAACTCCTACACTTAAGTTTCACAAAAAGAGATAAAGGGCCCTTGACTACGACAAACTTCCTTATACTAACAGACACGAATTATTTGACTCACTAGGTTCAGGGTGGACTTCTTTAAATGTTTGAGTGCTGAAACCCTATGATTACACGCCCCCCCGAGGGAAAACCGGGGTGCATCCTAAGGACTCGATAAGACCTAAAGCCAGTAAACTAGAAATCCTAATGCATCAAGTTCAAGACAATTTTGGGAGCTTTCTTTTTACTTTGCCTCTCAACGGTTTGGCACATGCTAAACACACGCAAAACCTACAAAAACATTTCCTTTCGCAAACTCGTGAAGATTTTGAAAGAAATGTGAAAACTGTAAAGCACTAGGCAAGCAAAAGAAGACAAGTCACCCAAGGATCATGGCAAGCATATATATCGATATTAAATGCAGCACACTAACATGACCCTAGCAGTGCACACAAAAGAAAAAAAAATCAAAAGAAAAGACTTGACTATGTACACACGTAAAGCACCCCCCACACCTACTTCATGCATTGTCCTCAATGAATGTGAGCAAGATACTACAGAGATTTATGCATGAAAAAGGGAAGATCTCACCAACATTAAGCGCAATAGGAAGTTCATGGTTATAGTGATGGACACAAACCCGAATTCCCTCAAAACTTGTGAGATACTGAAGAGGGGAGACAAATACGTGAAGAAATGGGGCCCAAGTACACAAGGGTTGGGGCCCGCAACAATCAATGCTCGCTCATAGAGTCTTTTATTACTCTCTTTGTTAACATGATATATACATCAACAACGATATTCTCATAATCATTTGGTCAAGGAACATCAAATGAGAGCATCAAGTCATGAGGACTAGAGACTTGCCGATATGAGCAAAGTTCACCGGTACTCTGAGGTGTCATGAGGGGTGAAAGGTCAAAGCTGAAAGGCTCGAACCCCTCGTGATATTGGTTGGGTATAGGCAACATGAATGAGTGAAGTTGTGTTGCCTCACTAGGGTTTAGTTGCTCATCGAACAAAACCCTCCAACCAATAGGTGGGTGCATCGGAATGTGTTCCTCAAGCTCATTCGATGGATGCAGCAGACCTGCATCATTAAGAATGAGGCTTCTCCCCAAGTCATCCAACAAGGACCTCCCACCATCATTTAGATCATCAAGCATAAGCTCAGTCATAGGTGGGTCCTTGTTGGAGTCAATATGAAGCTCAAATGGCTCAATGGCCATGGGACATGAGGTAGAGACACCTTCTGGTATATGCATATGATGAGGTGTCTCACTCTCACTAGTACTCTCAACTGAATCATGCAACGAACACTCCTTTTGGACATTTATGTTTGAAGCCAACTCACTCTGTTGCATTGCAAAGACATGCAATGAGTTTTTGCTGGGCCCACAAATATTCTCAATGGGTTGCATTGGTGTTAGGGGTGTTCGTTGATTTTGTGGTGCTTTCTCCAATTGGCGGATGAGATTTAGATTTAAAGGTTGATCCATGGGCTCCTATTGCCTACCAGAGTTGAACACATGAAACTCGGCACTCATGTTACCGAATGAGAGCTTCATGAGACCATTTCTACAATTAATTAAGGTGTTGGAAGTTGCCAGAAATGGTCTACCAAAAATCAAAGGTATTTGAGAGTGGGTGTTCGCAACAGGATTGGTATCGAGGACAACAAAATCGACTGGAAATATAAAATTTCCAACTTTGATAAGCACGTCCTCGATAATCCCCTTTGGAATACCAATGCATCTATTCGCCAATTGGAGGGTGATCTTAGTTGGTTTCAATTCTCCCAAATTCAATTATTGATAAACAGAAAATGGGAGAAGGTTGACCGCTGATCCTAAATCAAGCAAAACATTGCTCATGCTAGTGTCCCCTATCGTACACTGAATAGTAGGACACCCAGGGTCCTTGTATATGGTGTAGGCGGGATTGGACAAAAGTGAGCTTACATTTGCATCCAAGAATGCTTTCTTAGGAACATTGGTCTTCCTCTTGGTTGTGCAGAGATCCTTCAACACTTTGGCATATTGAGGTATTTGTTGGATGACATCCAACAAGGGGATGTTAACCTTAACTTGCTTAAACACCTCTAATATCTTGTCCATTGTGTCACTCTGCTTTTTGGTTAACTGATGCATTGCATACATTGCATCATATGTCTTTCATTTAGATTAATTTTATATCAATAAATGCTACTAAGGTATGTGTTTAGTCTTATTTACAGAATACAGGGACCTGAATGTAAATTACCCATATCCCGAGCATAAACGCGTGCAAGAGACTTATTTCTGTCATAAAGACCAAGTTTAAGATTATCGGGGTTCAAATTGAAGTCCATCCAAGCATAAAAGCATTCAAAGACCTAATTACAAAAAAGCCAAGGGCTTAAGCACAAAAAGGCCAGGGACTTAATTGCAAAATGCAGAGGACCCGATTGCAAATTACGAGTACCAAAATATTATTTTGGAGAAAAATCAATTTGGATCTCCAAATATATGAAGAAATTAATTTGGAGCTCAAAAGAAAGGAAAGAAATCAATCCGGACGCGCAAATGACAGCTAAATCATACCATAAACACACAGGAAAAATCCGGATCAAATCTGATCAAATCTGATCCGCCGCACATTACATGTAAAGTGCGGTGTTTCCGCCGCACCCCTGTGGATCTGCGGGTCGTGCTTTTGTCCAGTTGCGTATTGACGCGTGTAATTTCCTATTTTATACTTGGGTCCCTTGTATCGGCTATAAATAGCCCCGAGATTATGTTGTAAAGAGAACTTATTTTTTATTCCATTCTTTAGCAATAAAATTCTGTTGGTTTATTTCATGTTTTTAGTTTTCTTTCGTAGTTTCTCTAGGACCCCTTCTCCTTCCCTCCATCCATGAGTTTCTAACTCTCTCCAAAGGGTGGGGGTGACGGATTTAGGGTGACGAGAAGAAGAATGATGTTATTATTTTAATTTCGTGTTAGTATATTTTGATTACTTGAGTTTATGTTAAGTCATTTATCATGTAATGCTTTATAACTAATGTGATTTATTATAAGTTTCAGATTTCTCTAAACAAAACCCGATATCTAAACCTCCACCCGCTGGACTCTCATCCATATTTGCTTTATTCTTAGTTTGGTTTTGTTGTTCTTGCTTTAGAAAATTTAAAATCCAAAATCTCAAACAAACCTTATTTCTCTCTCTTTCTTTCCTTAATCGAAAATCACAAAAATAACAATATCTCTCCCTCCTTGTGTTCGACCCGTACTTGCCATGTCTTCATTGACGTCGTGCACTTGTGGTATAAATAAAATTCTCATCAAGTTTTTGGCGCCTTTGCCGGGGAGGCGACGAAGATTTTGTTTATTTTGGTGATTTCGATTCTATTCTGTTTATTGTGTGCGCGATCTAACTATTTGGGTTTGCGTTTCAGGAGACAATGCAGTACGCGGTGAAATCCACGCACAGTCGGAGCAAGAAGGGTGGCGAAATCGCCGCACCTAAAGAACAATCTGCGGCGGATCCATCGCACGTCTGAAGCATCTGGGCTTCAATTTTTTCTGGGGTCGTCTCCATCTCTGGGTGGACGCGTAGAGCAACTGGAAATTTTTGAGAGCGGGCGGCGAACCAGACTGAGCGTGCGTTGGTAACCTTTGTTGCCTTTTTCCTCGTAATTTCTATTTTCGAAAAATTTCCTTTTTGTAGAACTGTACGTGTTAAGCTCAAATTCCATAATTGCCAATAATTCAACTCTGACCTAAAAATTGGCAAAATTAGAAAGACTTAGTGCATGCATCATATAGTGTTTGTTTTGCATTATTCTTGCTAAATTCTTGTAAATGATTTTTTGTTGAAGAGTGCTGGAGGCAAGGTACGTGCGCGGTTTTTATCGATTGCATTTAAGCATATAATTTAGTTTGCATACAACCTTGCAATTGTCCGCCAACTAAAGACCAATGTTTGACTATCTTTGCTAGATTTAAGTTGAATTATCTTAAGGGCAACTCCGTAGGAAAAGATACGGTGGGAATTTCATCACCCTTCCGTGGCCCACAAATCACAATCCTAAAGTGTCACCCAAGCCTTAAAATTAAAATCAATTAGTGATTGACATCATTTCATGCTTATATTTGTATCTTATATACATTATCTTTCACCTAAACAATGGCATGTTATGTGTTTTATGTTTAGTTTTCAGGAATAAATAGGTTTGAAGAGATGAAGCATAAAAGGATCCAAAAGCAGGGAAAAAAGACTGAATTGTGAGACATGGGGACTAAGATGCAAGGGAAAAGGACCTGAACGTAAGACCGAAGGACCAAAGAGCAAAACAGAAAACTCCACACCATCTTGGGGAGTATTTTGGCAATTAGATTCGGTCGGAGCTCCAATAAACAAAGTAGATGCATCAAAGACCGACAAAGAAATCCAGAAAAGCCCAGAATATATTCCAGCCGGATCCAGACTATATAGACCGCCAATTGGCGGTCCCTTTTGGCCCAAATCCTCTCAGATTTTGGTTGGTCGCGTGTTAGTGTGTATTTAGTCCATTTCTGGAATTTGTTTAGTCCCACATCGGGGGATTGTCCCGGATTGCCTTTTTCTTTGGCTATAAATAGAACTCTTCACCTTCTATTGTAATCACTCCATATTTTAAGTGGCTATTCTTCCTACTAGAAGTGAGGCCTTGAAGCACACACTAAAGTAGGAGGATGCTACTTGAAATGTGAGTCACTTTAATAAATGTTTCTTTATTATGTTGTTTGTTTTATGTTTCTTGTTTTACTTTGTTGAATTTCATTTATTAGTTTTAGTAGCTTAGTTAATATGCTTTCTTTGCTTAGTTTAAAAATTAGTGTAATGTGTAGTGAGTAGTTCCATCCCCTTTGGGGGGTGAAGTAGATGTTCATACATGCATTAGAGAATGGAATGAATGTTTTATTTCCAATGTGTTGATAAAACGTGAATGTATGCTTGCTTGTTTAGGATAGAATTTATAACTTGATGAGTTTTGCCAAAATTATTAGACACCTCTCATGCTTGTTTAGGTTCTGAAATAAACAACTTGTATATGTAAATGTTAATCAACTAGGATGGTGAATGGATTGATAGGTTTTGCCATAACATTTAGACACTTCCTATGGATGGTAACACCACCTTTATTTGTGCTTAAAGAATGTGTTCAACACCCACCTCTTTGAATGTGTGCACTCACTCCACCCCTTAGGGGTTTTCCACTTCTGTATTCCAGCAATCTTCTTTCATTCTTAGTTAAGTTTTAGTTAATCGTTTGTTGTTTTCTTTCACATTTCGTATTTCGTAGTGTAGCGTAGCATACTCAACTATCTTCTCCATTTTTCTCGCCACTTGATTTTGTGCAAACGAGAGGCATCTCACCTCCCTGAGGACGACCCGTATTTGCCACCGCTTCAACGCGGCCGTGCACTTGTGGTTTAATTAAAACGTTCAACAAGTTTTTGGCGTCGTTGCCGGGGAGGTGTCAGTCCAGACTCTTGTTTGGACGATTCGAGTGGATTTAATTTGTGTGTTGTAGTTTTTCTTTGTTTCAGGAGACTTGTAGTCGCCAGGAGGAACATCTGGAGGAATTTGGAGGCATTCTGGGCACTTTAGACCGCCAATCAGCGGCTTGAGACCGCCAATTGGCCGTCTAGTGAGCTCATTTTACTCTCTTATTTCTTTAGTGTGTTGGTATAATTGATGTAGTGATTTGGGACATTGTTTGGCATGTTTTGACTTATAGTTTGTTCCCAGATCAATAATCAAACCTCCTTTAAGCAACTTGGACCCTAAAACCCAAAGCAAAAGATTAGCCATTCTTTTTGTTTAGGTCATGCATCATGTATGTGACTTAGGCATATAGATTTTCTTTCATTTTAGCTTTATTTTCAGTTGCTGAGTGCTGGCGTGAGGTACGCACCTTCTACTCTCATTCATGCATTTCGTATGAACATGCATTAGTTAGTAGGAAGTGCATTGAAACAAGTGTGAGTTGAGCGTTTGTTTGGAGAGTTGATTGCTAGATTTAGACTCCAAAATGCTACTAAGGAGGGGCTGTCCCATAAAAGATAAGGTGGGGGATTTCATCACCCTTTCCTTCGCCCCACAAACCACACTAATAAAGAGCCTAATTTTTAAAATCAAGTAGACATTGGCCCTAAGGATTTCGGGCGCATTAGGAGAGTGATCCGGTCCCGACCATCATGACCTGATCGGCGTTGCCCACTTTGTCGATAGTAGGAGAGACGAGATCCCCGGATCTTGGCTCACTTGCTGGGCTTTGTGATTCTCGTCGTAGGGAGGTGAGGCGTGTTGAGGCCGTGTGACCTCGCAGTTTGGCGTCGTCTAGCTGTAAGAACCTATAGCGACCTTAGGATTGCTTGAGCCTTGTTTGCTTGTGTGCTTCTACCTGAACCCATCCACCGTAGCATAAGGACTTCTTCCCTTCTCTCCTGAGTCATTCTTTCTCTCCTGTTTTTCCCGTCTTCTCCTCTATGCACATTCTTTGTTAAAAAAAGTTTTGTTTTGTGTGTGTGCACCTTTGTGCATGCTTTCGTGGACACGAGACGAGACGGGTCGTTTGACGAGGAGCGTTGTCAATCCGGCTTCGGTAATCGATTTATCGACGTCTTCCTCCTCTCGTGTCGCACACAGTCCGGGTTCAATAGCTGCTAATTTCCGTGAGGAGGAACAGTTCTGGACCCACCTGTTCGACCTGTTCTTCCAGTTGTCATTCCCATACCTCTCCGTGATCGATGCTACCCGAGCCGTACAACTCTACCCTCATGCATCGTATTGCCAGAGGCTAATGGGAACCATTTCGAGGTTAAGCCTCAGTTTATCTCCATGCTCCATCATTTCACTGGGAAAGGTGACCCCTACATCTTTCTCAGGGAATTTGAGGAGGTCTGTGCTATGTTCAAGCTGCAACAACTTAGCACAGACTCCATCCATCATAGGCTTGTCCCCTTTGCGATGAAGGATGACGCCAAGAAGTGGTTGTACAGCAACCAGGCAAATTCCTTTAGGACTTGGGATGAGTTTCAATATGCATTCCTCAAGAAATACTTTCCAAATCATCGGACTCAAAAATTGAGGAACGAAATCAATTCGTTCTATCAACTTGAGACCGAAACATTTCATGCATATCTAGAGAAGTTCAATGAGCTACTATCCTGATGTCCTCACCATGGCATAGAGTTGTGGCGTCTTTGTCAGATTGTTTACAAGGGTCTTCACATCCCGTCCCGAACGCTCCTTAAGTCCATGTGTCAAGGAGAGTTCTTGGGAAAGGATGAAAGGGAGGCATGGGCTTTCCTAGAAGACCTTGCTGAGAAAACAATGCAATGGGAGAGTGTAAGGGAACCACCTGCATCATCAAGTATAGGAGCGAGGATCGCGAATGCAAACTCGAGTAGATCGGGTACCGCATTTGCTATCGATACCACTACGGCCACCGAGGCACGCATGGCGGCCTTAATGCGCCGTATGGATTCGATTGAGCTCCAAAACCAACAAATTGCACCTCACATGTTCACATATGGTCGAGTTCCCTGTCATTCATGTGGTAGGATAGGTCATGTAGAAAGCGAGTGTGCGTCCATTCCTCCTGAGATGGAACATGTCAACGCCATCTATTACAGAGCTAGGAATGACCCATACTCATCATCTTATAATCCTGGATGGAGGAACCACCCCAATTTTTCATGGAACCAAAATAATGCCCTGGGTGGTCCTTCAAACTCCTCTCGACCACCTAACCAATCATACCAACCTCCCATGCATGCTTATTCATATCAGCAACCCCAAGTTCCAAGCACCAATCCACCAGGTTACCCAAATTCTAACAACTTTGAAACCCAGTTTAATTCGCTTGAGAACTTGACTCGTGGACTTGAGAACTTTGTGCAAAATTTTATGTCATCCACAAGTCAAGTTCTCACTTCAAATCAGCCGACCATCAAATCTCTAGAGCTTCAGATGGGCCAATTGGCTCAGTCTATACATGAAAGAGAGAGAGGGTCTTTGCCTAGCCAGCCTGAGGCTAACCCCCGCATGTACCAGCAACAACACATGCAAAATGAAAATGTGGTACCGCGGGGGAGGCAAGTGAACCATGTGGAGGAACCTGTTCACCATGTCAATTCCATTGTGACCTTAAGGAATGGAAATCATGTTGACAATCACATTTCCTTGCCACAACCACCACCATCTATGCAGCCCCTTAGTGGGAATGGTGGTGAAGAAGAGGCTGAGGGTGAGGGTAATACACCAACGCCTCCTTCTCAGGCACTGCAGAAAACCTACCTGCCAAAAGCTCATTATCCAAGTAGGTTAACCAAAAAGCAGAGTGACACGATGGACAAGATATTAGAGGTGTTTAAGCAAGTTAAGGTTAACATCCCCTTGTTGGATGTCATCCAACAAATACCTCAATATGCCAAAGTGTTGAAGGATCTCTGCACAACCAAGAGGAAGACCAATGTTCCTAAGAAAGCATTCTTGGCTGCAAATGTAAGCTCACTTTTGTCCAATCCCGCCTACACAAAATACAAGGACCCTGGGTGTCCTACTATTCAGTGCACGATAGTGGACACTAGCATGAGTAATGTTTTGCTTGATTTAGGAGCAGCGGTCAACCTCCTCCCATTTTCTGTCTATCAACAGTTAAATTTGGGAGAATTGAAACCAACAAAGATCACCCTCCAATTGGCGGATAGATCCATTCGTATTCGCAAGGGGATTATCGAGGACGTGCTTATCAAAGTTGGAGATTTTATATTTCCAGTCGATTTTGTTGTCCTCGATACCAATCCTGTTGCGAACACCCACTCTCAAATACCTTTGATTTTGGGTAGACCATTTCTGGCAACTTCCAACGCCTTAATTAATTGTAGAAATGGTCTCATGAAGCTCTCATTCGATAACATGAGTGCTGAGTTTCATGTGTTCAACTCCGGTAGGCAACAGGAGCCCATGGATCAACCTTTAAATCTAAACCTCATCCGCCAATTGGAGAAAGCACAACAAAATCAACGAACACCCCTAACCCCAATGCAACCCATTGAGAATGTTTGTGGGCCCATTTAGAATGTCCCATGGCCATTGAGCCATTTGAGCTTCTTATTGACTCCAACATGGACCCACCTATGAACGAGCTTATGCTTGATGATCTAAATGATGGTGGGAGGTCCTTGTTGGATGACTTGGGGAGAAGCCCCATTCTTAGTGATGCAGGTCTGCTACATCCATCGAATGAGCTTGAGGAACTCATTCTGATGCACCCACCTATTGGTTGGAGGGTTTTGTTCGATGAGCAACTAAACCCTCGTGAGGCAACACAACTTCATTCTTTGTTGCCCACACCCAACCAAAATCATGAGGGGTTCGAGCCTTTCAGCTTTGACCTTTCACCCCTCATGACACCTCAGAGTACCGGTGAAGTTTGCCCATCTCGGCAAGGCTCTGGTCCTCATGACTTGATGTTCTCATTTGATGTTCCTTGACCAAATGATTATGAGAATATCGTTGTTGTTGTATATATCATTTAAAAA
This sequence comes from Triglochin maritima, assembly GCA_963682175.1. Classification (NCBI taxonomy): domain Eukaryota; kingdom Viridiplantae; phylum Streptophyta; class Magnoliopsida; order Alismatales; family Juncaginaceae; genus Triglochin; species Triglochin maritima. The sequence continues at coordinate 23,781,880 of OY821774.1, read as the reverse complement.
AAAGAAAAAAACAAAAAAAGAAGAAAAAACAAAAAAAAGAGTGAGTAATAAAAGACTCCATGAGCGAGCATTCATTGTTGTGGGCCCCAACCCTTGTGTACTTGGGCCCCATTTCTTCACGTATTTGTATCCCTTCTTTAGTATCTCACAGGTTTTATGGGAATTCAGGTTTGTGTCCATCGCTATAACCATGAACTTCCTATTGCACTTCATGTTGGTGAGATCTTTCCTTTTTCATGCATAAATCCATGTAGTATCATGCTCACATTCATTGAGGACAATGCATGAAGTAGGTGTGGGGGGTGTTTTACGTGTGTACATAGTTGAGTCTTTTTCCTTTGATTTCTTTTGTGTGTATTGATAGGGTCATGTTAATGTGCTGCATTTAATATCGATATATCTGCTTGCCATGTTCCTTGGGTGACTTGTTTTCTTTTGCTTGCCTAGTGCTTTAAAATTTTCACATTTCTTTCAAAATCTTCACGTGTTTGCGAAAGAAAATGTTTTTGTAGGTTTTGCGTGTGTTTAGCATGTGCAAAACCGTTGAGAGGCAAAGTAAAAAGGAAGCTCCCAAAATTGTTTTGAACTTGATGCATTAGGATATCTAGTTTACTGGCTTTAGGTCTTATAGAGTCGTTAGGATGCACCCCGGTTTTCCCTCGGGGGGCGTGTAATCATAGGGTTTCTGTACTCAAACGTTTAAAGAAGTCCACCCTGAACCTTGTGAGTCAAATAATACGTGTGTGTTAGTATAATGAAGTTTGTCGTAGTCAAGGGCCCTTAATCTCTTTTTGTGAAACTTAAGTGTAGGGGTTTTGGTTCCCATGTAGATATATAAATAAGTGGTGTTCTCTCTTCTCGTACGGCTCCTATCACTCGGGAAATTAGGTCTGAGGGGACTTTGTGCCTGGTGCTTTCGAGTCATCTAACTTGGGATGCACCGACCGAACCCCCGTTACACGGGTGGTAGGGATCACCCTATGTGGAGATTTGGGGGAAGGTGTATGATGCATTGCATACATTGCATCATATGTCTTTCATTTAGATTAATTTTATATAAATAAATGCTACTAAGGTATGTGTTTAGTCTTATTTACACAATACAGGGACCTGAATGAAAATTACCCTTATCCCGAGCATAAACGCATGCAAGGGACTCATTTCTATCATAAAGACCAAGTCAATATTATCGGGTTTCAAATTGAATTCGATCCAAGCATAAAAGCATTTAAAGACCTAATTACAAAAAGGTCAGGGACTTAAGCACAAAAGTAGTCAGGGACTTAATTGCAAAAAGCCGAGGACCCGACTGCAAATTACAAGTACCAAAATATTATTTTGGAGAAGTTCTAAAGAAAAAACAATTTGGATCTCCAATGATATGAAGAAATTAATTCAGAGCTCAAATGAAAGGAAAGAAATCAATCCGGACGCGCAAAAGACAGCTAAATCATACCATAAAGACGCAAGAAAAATCCGGATCGATTCTGAGCCAAAAAGGTGGCGATTCCGCCGCACCCCATGTACAAAATGTGGCGAAAACGCCGCACAAACGTCGATACGTGTGCCCAAATTTTTACCAATGCTGTATTGACTCGTGTACTTTCCTATTTTATACTTGGGTCCCTTGTATCAGCTATAAATAGCCCCGAAACGATGTTGTAAAGAAGTTCTTGTTTTTATTTCCATTCTTTAGTATTAAAATTCTGTTGGTTTATTTTGTGTTTTTAGTTTTTCTTTTGTAGTTTCTCTAGGACCCCTTCTCCTTCCTTCCATCCGTGAGTTTCTAACTCTCTCCAAAGGGTGGGGGTGACGGATTTAAGGTGATGAGAAGAAGAATGATGTTATTATTTTAATTTCGTGTTAGTATATTTTGATTACTTGAGTTTATGTTGAATCATTTATCATGTAATGCTTTATAACTAATATGATTTATTATAAGTTTCAGATTTCTCTAAACAAAACCCGATATCTAAACCTCCACCCGCTGGACTCTCATCCATATTTGCTTTATTTTCTTTTTAGTTTTTGTTGTTCTTGCTTTAGATACTTAAAAACCAAAAATCTCAAACCAAACTTATTTCTCTCTTTCCTCCCTAAATCGAAAATCACAAAAATAACAATATCTCTTCCTCCTTGTGTTCGACCCGTACTTGCCGCGCCTTCATTGACGCCGTGCACTTGCGGTATAAATAAAATTCACATCAGTGTACGTGATAGTGTAAGTCCTCATAGGCAATGATGCACAAAACCTGACCCTGGGAGAATCAAACACCAGCCAATAAAATGCTCCAAAGAAAAAGAAAAAAACAAACAAAAAAAAGAGAAAAAAAAGTCAAATAAGAACCTAAAAGGACTTTACACATTGTATCACGTTCAGAAGTTAAGGTTGCCTATGTCTTTCACTTAAGTCCTTAACTAACTTTCATGAATAATTCATTAGGCTAGGTGTGTGGACTGATTACATATAAAGAGTCGACCCGTGGTATTACCGCGTCCCATGATCAACAAGATAAGTCCAACGAGTCGTGTAGCTAGATTGATTAATGCATCTTGTTCGGATTTTGTGGGTATATCCGCTGAAAACCCTCAGGAGACAACACTCCTCCTCCTTGGCGACAAGGAGATTTAACAGCTTCTTGCACGTGCTAAGTGCAACCGTGATTCCTACGAAAGTGAGTTAGGATTTCTTGTTTTTCGTATGCCTTTTCCTTTCTTTGTTTTGGTCGGGACTAGCAAAAGTTACGTGTGGGGGTATTTGATTGACATCATTTCATGCCTATATTTGTATCTTATATCCATTATCTTTCACCTAAACAATGCCATGTTATGAGTTTTATGTTTAATTTTCAGGAATAAATAGGTTTGAAGAGATGAAGCATAAAAGGATCCAAAAGCAGGGAAAAAGGACTCAATTGTGAGACCTAGGGACTAAGATGCAAGGGAGAAGGACCTGAACGTAAGACCGAAGGACCAAAGAGCAAAACAGAAAACTCCACACCATCTTGGGTAATATTTTGGCAATTATATTCGGGTCGGAGCTCTAATAAACAAAGTCGATGCATCAAAGACCGACAAAGAAATCCAGAAAAGCCCAGAATAAATTCCTGCCGGATCCAGACTATATAGACCGCCAATTGGCTGTCCCTTTTGGCCCAAATCCTCTCTGATTTCTGGTATTTGTTTAGTCCCACATCGGGGGATTGTCCCAGTTTGCCTTTTTCTTTGGCTATAAATAGAACTCCTCACCTTCTATTGTAATCACTTCATATTTTAAGTGGCTATTCTTCCTATTAGAAGTGAGGCCTTGAAGCACACACTAAAGTAGGAGGATGCTACTTGAAATGTGAGTCACTTTAATAAATGTTTCTTTATTATGTTGTTTGTTTTATGTTTCTTGTTTTACTATGTTTAATTTCACTTCAATAGTTTTAGTAGCTTAGATAATATGCTTTCTTTTCTTAGTTTAAAAATTAGTGTAATGTGTAGTGAGTAGTTCCATCCCCTTTGGGGGGTGGAGTAGATGTTCATACATGCATTAGAGAATGGAATGAATGCTTTATTTCCAATGTGTTGATAAAACATGAATGCATGCTTGCTTGTTTAGGATAGAATTTATAACTTGATGAGTTTTGCCAAAATGATTAGATACCTCTCATGCTTGTTTAGGTTCTGAAATAAACAACTTGTATATGTAAATGTTAATCAACTAGGATGGTGAATGGATTGATAGGTTTTGCCATAACATTTAGACACTTCCTATGCATGATAACACCACTTTTATTTGTGCTTAAAGAATGTGTTAAACACCCACCTCTTTGAAAGTGTGCACTCACTCTACCCCTTAGGGGTTTTTCCACTTCTGTATTCCAGCAATCTTCTTTCATTCTTAGTTAAGTTTTAGTTAATCGTTTGTTGCTTTCTTTCACATTTCGTATTTCGTAGTGTCGCGTAGCGTAGAGTAGCATACTCAACTATCTTCTCCATTTTTCTCGCCACTTGATTTCGTGCAAACGAGAGGCTGCTCACCTCCCTGAGGACGACCCGTATTTGCCACTGCTTCAACGCGGCCGTGCACTTGCCATTTAATTAAAACGTTCAACAATTAGACATTGGCCCTTAAGGACTCGGACTCAATTAAGGAGAAGATTAGTTTGACTTGCTATGACTTGAAGATAATCGAATTTAATTTGGTGTCTAGAAAGTGTTTTTGTGTTGACGTAAGTCTTCCAAGCGAAGTGGTTGTCTAATTGGCACCGACTCTGTCGGAAGCGCCCCCACTAGCTATACACTGCCTGGCCAATTTGGTTTGATTAGTGAGGGAGGTGAATCAAGTGAACCAAATCGACTCAACCAGTTAGGAGTCGTCTAGATTTAAGCGACATTAGGTCTAGGATTGTTTGAACCGTGCTTGTTTAGGAAACTTATGACCAACCCTCTTATCTATCTTTTAGAGTTAAGTTTCCCTTCTCATCTGAGTCTTCTTTCTCTTCTCATCTCAATTCTCTAGATTAGGATTCCTTTCTTATCTTTCCTCCATCTATTGTTTGTTTCCATTTTTGAAAAAACAAATTATAAAAAAAGAAAAAGTAATTGATTCTTGAAATTGAATTTGGAATTTAAATTTCAAATTTGAATTCAAAAAATGATTCAAACCGGTGCACTCAGATTTGGGTTCGGGACTTGAGCAATCGACTCTCACGAGTTCATCTAGATTCCAGTCTAGAGCTTAGCCGCAATTCACCTGTTGCACCACCTCACCCGGATCCAATGGGTGAGAATGTAGTGGACCCGCCTATGACTCTGAGGGATCGGTGCTACCCAATGATGGCTGCTCAGCCATAGTGCATCGTTAGGCCCATCATACCGGGGTGAGACTTCGAACTGAAGGCACAATACATGAGTATGTTGCCCAAGTTCACATCTAAGGAAGACCCATATCTCTTCCTTAGAGAATTTGTGGAAATCTGCTCCCATATGCAATACCAGCATATCTCTGCGGAGGCAGTGCGTCTTAAATTCGTGCCTCTAGCACTGAAGAACGACGCTAAGAAATGACTACATAGTCTAGCCAAAAGATCTATTTGGAGTTGGGCCGAGTTTGTTCAAGTATTCTTAAAGAAATATTTCCCCAACCATAAGACTATTAGGATTAGGAATCAAATTGTTGCACTCGTTCAATCTGAGAGCGAGCCGTTCTATTCCTATTTAGAAAGATTTAAAAGTCTGTTGACCCAATGCCCTCATCATGGAATTCCAAGATGGCAATTGTGTCAAATTATTTATGAGGGATTGACACCTACATCTAGGGTTATGGTATAATCTGTAAGTGAAGGAAACTTCATGTCAAAAAATGAGAAACCTATTTAGAAAGATTGTGGCAATGAAGACGTGGCAAGTACGGGTCAAACACAAGGAGGGAGAGATATTGTTATTTGTGTGATTTTCGAGTTAAGGGAAGAAATAGAGAGAAAACATAATTTTGGTTTGAGATTTTTGGTTTTTGATTTCTAAGGCAAGAACAACAAAAACAAATTAAGAATAAAGCAAAGAAGGGTGAGAGTCCAGCGGGTTGAGGTTTAGATGTCGGGTTTTGTTTAGAGAAATCAGAAACTTATAATAAATCATATTAGTTTTAAAGCATTACATGATAAATGATTTAACACAAACTCAAGTAATCAAAATATCCTAGCACGAAATTTGAATAATAACCTCATTCTTCTTCTCATCACCCTAAATCCGTCACCCCCACCCTTTGGAGAGAGTTAGAAACTCATGGATGGAGGGAAGGAGAAGGGGTCCTAGAGAAATTACAAAAGAAACTCAAAACACAAGATAAAACAACAAAACTTTATTACTAAATTATGGAATAAAAATAAGAACATCCTCTACAACATCGTTTCGGGGCTATTTATAGCCGATACAAGGGACCTAGGTATAAAATAGGAAACTACACGAGGCGAGACACGACTGGGAAAAATCCGAAGCCACGGATCCACAAGGGGGCGGCATTTCCGCCGCACATTACATGTGATGTGCGGCGGTTCGCCTCAAGAATGTGTCTGTTCGATCCGGATTTTTCCTGCGTGTTTATGGTATGATTTAAATGTCCTTTGCGCATCCAGATGATTTATTTCCTTTCTTTTGAGCTCCGAATTAATTTCTTTGTATATTTTGAGATCCAAATTGATTTTTTTAGAACTTCTCCAAAATAATATTTTGGTCCTTGCAGTCGGGTCCTTGCCTTTGGCAATTAAGTCCCTGGCTACTTTTGTGCTTAAGTCCTTGGCCTTTTTGTAATTAGGTCTTTGAATGCTTTTATGCTTGGATGGACTTGCATTTGAATCCCGATAATCTTGAACTTGGTATTTATGACAAGAATGAGTCTCTTGCACGCATTTATGCTCGGGATATGGGTAATTTGCATTCAGGTCCCTGTATTCTGTAAATAAGACTAAACACATACCTTAGTAGCATTTATTGATATAAAATTAATCTAAATGAAAGACATATGATGCAATGTATGCAATGCATCAATAGCAAATGCGGCACCCGATCTAGTCGAGTTTGCATTCGCGATCCTCGCTCCTATACTAGATGATGCAGGTGGTTCCCTTACACTCTCCCATTGCATTGTTTTCTCAGCAAGGTCTTCTAGGAAAGCCCATGCCGCCCTTTCATCCTTTCCCAAGAACTCTCCTTGACACATGGACTCAAGGAGCGTTCGGGACGAGATGTGAAGACCCTCGTAAACAATCTGACAAAGATGCCACAACTCAATGCCATGGTGAGGGCATGAGGATAGTAGCTCCTTGAACCTCTCTATATATGCATGAAATGCTTCAGTCTCAAGTTGATAGAACGAATTGATTTCGTTCCTCAATTTTTGAGTCTGATGATTTGGAAAGTATTTCTTGAGGAATGCAGATTGAAACTCATCCCAAGTCCTAAAGGCATTCGCGTGGTTGCTGTACAACCACTTCTTGGCGTCATCCTTCAGCGTAAAGGGGACAATCCTAAGATGGATGGAGTCTGTGCTAAGTTGTTGCAGCTTGAACATAGCACAGACCTCCTCAAATTCCCTGAGAAAGATATAAGGGTCACCTTTCCCAGTGAAATGAGGGAGGATGGAGATAAACTGAGGCTTAACCTCAAAATGGTTCCCATTTGCCTCTGGCAATACGATGCAAGAGCGTAGAACAGTACGGCTCGGGTAGCATCGATCACGTAGAGGTATGGGAACGACAACTGGAAGCACTGGTCGAATAGGTGGGTCCAGCAACTGCTCCTCCTCACGGAAATTAGCAGCCATTGAACCCGGACTGTATGCGACACGAGAGGAAGAAGGCGTCGAGAAATTGACTACCGAAGCCGGATTGACAACGCTCATCGTCAAACACGGCTCACCTCCCTACGACGAGGACCACAAAGCCCAGCAAGTGAGCCAAGATCTGGGGATCTCGTCTCTCCTACTATCGACAAAGTGGGCAACGCCGATTAGGTCATGACGGTCGGGACCGGATCACTCTCCTAATGCGCCCGAAATCCTTAGGGCCAATGTCTACTTGATTTTAAAAATTAGGCTCTTTATTAGTGCGGTTTGTGGGGCGAAGGAAAGGGTGATGAAATCCCCCACCTTATCTTTTATGGGACAGCCCCTCCTTAGTAGCGTTTTGGAGTCTAAATCTAACAATCAACTCTCCAAATAAACGCTCAACTCACACTTGTTGCAATGCACTGCCTACTAACTAATGCATATTCATACGAAATGTATGAATGAGAGTAGATGGTGCGTACCTCACGCCAGCACTCAACAACTGAAAATAAAGCTAAAATAAAAGACAATCTATATGCCTAAGTCACATACATGATGCATGACCTAAACAAAGAGAATGCCTAATCTTTTACTTTGGGTTTTATGGTCCAAGTTGCTTAAAGGAGGTTTGATTATTGATCTGGGAACAAACTATAAATCAAAACATGCCAAATCAGGTCCCAGATCACTACATCAATTATGCAAACAGACCAAAGAAATAAGTGAGCAAACAGAGCTTACCAGACCGCCAATTGGCGGTCCCAGGCCGCTGATTGGCGGTCCAAAATGCCTAGGTTTTCCTCCAACTTCTCCTGTCGCTTCCCCTTGTGACTCCAAGTCTCCTTAAACAAAGAAAAACTACAAAACACAAATTAAATCCACTCGAATCGTCCAAACAAGAGTCTGGACTGGCACCTCCCCGGCAACGGCGCCAAAAACTTTTTGTACATTTTAATTAAACCGCAAGTGCACGACCGCATTGAAGTGGTGGCAAATACGGGTCATCCTCAGGGAGGTGAGCATCGTCTCATTTGCACGAAATCAAGTGGCAAAAAAGATGGAAGAGAGTTTGATTATGCTACTCTACGCTACACTACACTACGAAATACGAAATGCGAAAGAAAGCAACAAATGATTAACTAAAACTTAACTAAGAACAAAAGAAGAGTGCTGGAATTCAGAAATGGAAAACCCCTAAGGGGTGGAGTGAGTGCACATATGCAAAGAGATGGGTGTTGAACACATTCTTTAAGCACAAATGAAGGTGGTGTTATCATGCATAGGAAGTGTCTAAATGTTATGGCAAAACCTATCAATCTATTCACCAACCTAGTTGATTAACATTTACATATACAAGTTGTTTATTTCAGAACCTAAACAAGCATGAGAGGTGTCTAATCATTTTGGCAAAACTCAACAAGTTATAAATTCTATCCTAAACAAGCAAGCATACTCTCATGTTTTATCAACACATTGGAAATAATCCATTCATTCCATTCTCTAATGCATGTATGAACATCTACTCCACCCCCAAAGGGGATAGAACTACTCACTACACATTACACTAATTATTAAACTAAGAAAGGAAAGCATATTAACTAAGCTACTAAAACTAATGAAATAAAATTAAACAAAGCAAAACAAACAAAATGAAACAAATAACATAACAAAGAAACTTTTTTTAACAAATGACTCACATCTCAAGTAGCATCCTCCTAGTTTAGTGTGTGCTTCAAGGCCTGACTTCTAGTAGGAAGAATAGTCACTCCAATTATGGAGTGATTACAATAAAAGGTGAAGAGTTCTATTTATAGCCAAAGAAAAAGGCAATCCGGGACAATCCCCCAATGTAGGACTAAACAAATACCAAAAATGGCCTAAACATCCTCTAATACATGTGCTGGAAAAATTTGAGCGGATTGGGCCCAAAACAGACCGCCAATTGGCTGTCTCTATGGTTCGGATCCCGCTCAGTTTTGTTGTGGGCTTTTCTTTGTATATTTTCTGGTGTTGGATGCATTTACTTGGTTTGTTGGAGCTCCGACCCGAATCGAATTGCTAAAATACTCCCCATGATGGTATGGAGTATTCTGTTTTGCTCTTAGGTCCTTCGGTCTTACATTCAGGTCCTTCTCCCTTGCATCTCAGTCCCCAGATCTCACAATTCAGTCCTTTTTCTCAGCTTTTGAGTCCTTTTATGCTTCATCTCTTCAAACCTATTTATTCCTGAAAACTAAACATAAAACTCGTTACATAGCATTGTTTAGGTGAAAGATAATGGATATAAGATACTAATATAAGCATGAAATGATGTCAATCAACAAGCTTTGTGATGCATACCAATTTGGAAAAAAATTCAAATCTTCTTTCAAATCTTTAAATGTGGTATCAACTTCAAAACATCTTGAGCTTTTGCACTTAGATCTCTTTGGACACTTAATGTACCACGAGTCTAGGAGGCAAAAGTTATACTTTTGTGATTGTCGATGATTTTTCAAGATCTACTTGGGTTTTGTTCTTAGCAAACAAACAGGATGCTTTTAAATGATTTAAAAGTTTTTGCCAACATGTTCAAAGGGAAAAGGACTCCAACATCATTACTATTCATAGTAATCATGGTGGAGAGTTTGAAAATGACTCTTTTCAAAAAAAATTGTGAAAAATATGGAATTGAGCATAATTTTTGTTTTCCTCGCACTCCTCAACAAAATCGAGTGGCTGAGAGGAATAATAGAACACTTCATGAAATGGCAAGAACCATGCTTGTAGAAAAAGGGCTTCCAAAGTACTTTTTGTGCGAAGATGTTAATACCTTTTTCTATATTTTGAATCGTGTTCTCATTCGACCCATTTCAAAGAAAACTCCTTTAGAGTTTTGGCATAACCGCATTCCTAAATTTTTTTACTTCAAAGCTTTCGGTTCAAAATATTTTGTCCTCAACACTAAAGATAACTTGGATAAATTTGATGTTAAATCAAATGAGACTATCTTTTTAGGGTATTCCAATAGGAGTAAAACTTATAGAGTTTACAATAACGAACTAGTTGTGTCGAGGAATCTCTACACGTCAACTTTGATGAATTAGCATGTGTAGACAATTCGTCTCCTGATGATGATTGCATGGATATCATTAGACATGTATCATCCCAAGATGCCACACTTGAGTTTCATCATGAACGTCCATGTCCTCCTCCAGAGGATATAGAAAAACTTCCTAAGGATTGGACCTTTGTAAAGGATCATCTGAAGGACCTTATAATATGAGATTATCAAGGTGTAGCAACATGATCTAGAGCTCATGTAGTTTGTGATTCTTATTCTTTTATCTCTATATTAGAACCCAAGAAAGTAGAACAAGCATGTAATGGTGAATTTTGGCTAATTCCTATGCATGAAGAGCTAAATCAATTTATTCGGAATAGTGTTTGGGAACTTGTTGAAAACCAACTAACCAATCGGTTATTGGAACTAAGTAGATATTTTGAAACAAACTTGATGAAGAAGGGAATGTAGTTAGAAAGAAAGCTAGACTCATTGCTCAAGGCTACAGCCAAGAGGAGGGGATAGACTTTGATGAAACTTATTCTCTCGTTGCTCTTATAGAAGCTATTGGCATGCTTTTAGGTTATGTATCTTTTATGGACATAAAACTCTTTCAAATGGATGTTAAAAGTGCTTCTCTAAATGGTGTTATTGCTAAAGAAGTCTATGTTGCACAACCCTCTAGATTTGTAAGTGAAACTTACCCAAACCATGTTTTCAAACTTAAGAAGGCTCTTTACAGACTCAAGCAAGCTCTTAGAGCTTGGTATGAGTGATTGAAGAATTTCTTGATTGATAAAGATTTCTCAATGGGTAAAGTGGATACCACTCTTTTTGTAAATTCTCATAATCATCATCTATTGGTGGTACAAATCTATGTAGATGATATTATCTTTGGTGCAAATAACCCTCGTATTTGCGAGGAATTTTCTAAGTCTATGCAGGGGGAGTTCGAGATGAGCTTAATTGGAGAATTGAATTTCTTCCTCGGACTTCATATCAAGCAAAGTCAAGATGGAAACTTCATAAACCAAGAAAAGTACACAAAAGTACTTAAGTGTTTTGGTTTTGAAGATAGCAAGCCATACAAGACCCCATGAGCACTAGCATTACACTAGACAAAGATGAAAATGGCAAGGATGTTGACGTCAAGAAATATCAATGTATGATTGGATCTCTACATTCCCGTCTTCATCAATTTGTTCGAAATGATGATTGGGAACTTGTTGAAAAACCAACTAACAAATCGGTTATTGGAACTAAGTGGATATTTCGAAACAAACTTGATGAAGACGGAAATGTAGTTAGAAACAAAGGTAGACTCATTGCTCAAGGCTACCACCAAGAGGAAGGGATAGACTTTGATGGAACTTTTGCTCCTGTTGCTCCTATTATGGATATCAAACTTTAAGAAGGCTCTTGTTCGCATATTATCGAGGTATGATCGGATCCTTGCTCTACCTTATTGCTAGTCGCTCTGATATCATGTTTGTCGAGTGTTTATGTGTTCGTTTTCAAGCATGTCCTAAAGAATCTCACTTAAATGATTTGAAACGAATTTTTCAATATCTCAAAGGATCTTAAGATTTTGGTTTGTTTTACCCTAACACTAGGCCTTTTAATATTGTTGCTTATAGTAACGCCGACTATGCATGTTGCATTTTAGATCGTAAAAGCACTAGTGGCACTTGCCAATTTTTGGGAAAATTGATTGTTTCTTGGTTTAGTAAGAAACAAAATAGTGTTGCATTGTCGAAAACTGAGGCTAAATATATTTCCACGGTTGTGCATGTGCACAAGTCTTGTGGATGAGACAAACCCTCAAAGACTTGAAACTTGAGTTTCAAACTACTCATATCTTTTGTGATAATACAAGTCTCATAAATCTTACAAAAAATCCCATTTTGCATTCAAGAACTAAGCACATAGAAGTAATACATCATTTTCTTAGAGATCATGCAAATAAGGAAGATATAAACTTGTGTTTGTACCAACAAATGATCAACTAGCGGACATTTTCACCAAACCTTTAAATGTTGATCAATTCAATCACATTAGACTCAATATAGGCATGTGCAACTTAAATGATTTATAATTGTGTAATATCATGCCATACCTTCGAAATTGCATGTTGAATGAATTATTCCTTGGGTTTTCCATCTATTTGTTGTGATAGTCGTTTGTTTTAGCTGAAATTCATATTTCAGGCTCCGTTCGGTCGACTGGATGATGATTTTCGTTCAACCGGTTGTCTTTGCTCGATCTGGTCCTTTAAGTTCGGTTAAGTGATCGGTCAAACGCTATTTTTTTTGTCTACCATTTCGTTAGACCAATATATCCTCGTTCAACAGTTACTTTTAGGTCTCGCTCGACCGATTTCAGGCATTTGTGTGATTATCGGTTTGGTCGACTGGTACCTTAGTTTTGTTCGACCGAAGGTTTTCACTCTCTTTTCAATCTCTTCGTTCGGTTGACCGACATCTTTTTGTTGTGTTTGTTCAACCGAAATCAGGGATTTTTGGTGCTCAAAAATCTCTCCTTTTGGTCAACCGTTGTACCCATTCTGTTCGACCGACCGCTTCACTATATTTTATTCCGGTCGACTAGTTTCTCTCTGGTGTTTTCGTTCGACCGAAAACATGGATTTTTGATGTTTTGGGCCTCACCAATCGATCACCTGTTGCCTCTATTTTGTTCGACTGAATGTTTCTGGAACTTTCTGCCTTCCCTTTCGGTCGACCATTTCCTCTCGTCGGTCGAACTATCACCCAATCAGAAATTTTCCCCCTAATTTATTTGTTTGGTCGACTGTCGCCTCCGTTCAGTCTTTTCCACCTAGTTTATTTTCCCCCTAATTTATTCGTTTACTCTATTCACTTTTCCACTTTCCTCTCATTTACCCTAGTCGTCGCCCACCTCTTCCAGTCGACTAAATCTTGGTTTTTTAACCGTCTTTCGTTTCCCCTCTTCTTCCTCTTCCCATTGCTACCATTTTTTTGTTGCCTTGTCCACCATCACCATGATGGGAAGAAAGAAAGATGGCTTGTCGCAAGAAACGCCCCGACTCGGATGTCATCTCCACTGAACGTCGCACGAAGAGAGCACAAGATCGCCCTTCCGCTGACCCCAATGTCTGCCATTCGCTCGCACCTCCCATACACCTTTTTTCCCCGATTCACGTGCTTGCCCAAGTTTCTTGGGACAGACACTTTTTGGCCGCTCCTTTGATCCCGTGTCGGAAGGTTAAGGTATCAGACTTTATCGAGTTTTCTTTAAGAGCTCATCTTGATGCAAATACGCTCACCCTAAGCATGACTAAATTCGCATCCAAACCATATTACCCATTTTTAGTGCAATAATTTTATTGTTATATGAGAAAGGAACCTGATTGTCACATTTTTCGAACCATGATCAATGGCATAACTTATGAGATTGTTCCCCGTATGATTGTCAAAGCCTTAGGTCTAGATTATTCTGGCGTTCATTTATATTTAGACCGTCCTTTTACCGCATTAGAAGACGTTGACCCTGTTGGATCGTAATGGCCCCTAATTATCTAATCAAATTATGCTTAATCCCTACTTAAACAAAAAGATGTGCAGCAGAAACAATTTAAACAAGTAGGGAAGAAACAAGCAAACCACGAATGAACACGGGAGATTTTACAGAGGTTTGGCCACCCGCCTACGTCCTCTCTTGCAAGCTTCGCTCACGACTTCACTATCTGCTCCCCGTTCCGGGCCGGGAGACAACGCATTTACAATCTTCAAACTAGAGAACAACCCTTGCCTAGCTTGGAATCCACATTTCACAATCCAAGAAGGATGCTTCGGGCTTTCACAAGAGCCTTTACTCTTTTGAACAAAGAACTTGAGTGGAACAACACTATCTAGCTTGAGCACACTTTGAGTATAATGTGGAATTTATCAAAGATGTGGAATTTTGGCTTGGAGTGTATATTTACGAGCTTTGAGGATTGAGAGACTTCTCTCTAGTGTATGAGACAATTTGGAATGGGAGAGATGTCTAAATAATGTGTTTGATCCTCTATTTATAAGCTCCTAAAGTTTTGTAGCCATTGGGGAAGGATTGATTGATTGGTGTGAAGAACACACAAACAGAAATCAAGGTTCAGCAATTCTGTCTCTCAACGGTTGACCAAATCAGGGAAGTCGGTCGACCGGTTCCTTAAGTATAAGGAAAAGGTTGAACAAGTCTAAGCTTCGGTCGAACTCAATTGGTCTGTGACATAAGTGAACGGTCGACCAAACATGGGACGATCAACCGACTAGGGAGATTTGTATAGGGTAAAAATAAGATCGATTGAACAAAGGGTGTATTGACCGAAAATGAAAACTTTTGGTGTTTGGAAAGATTCATATTCGGTCGACCATTTCAAGGTCCACGGTCAACCGAAGATCAAAAGTAGTTAGGGGGTTAGATAACAAGACTAATAGATTGTTGGTTTAATAAGAAAAGGTTAACAGTCAACCGAAAAATACGGGATCGATCGACCGAAAAGGTCCAATCGGTCGAACAGAGGAGTTCGATAAAATCACTGTATGATAACTGGTTGAAATGGTCTAACTGAGAACTCGATTCATTCGACCATTGCTCGCAGGCAGATTAGGTTTAGGTGATTTTCCAGTCTAAGTTTGGGTGATGATTGACATCATTTCATGCTCATATTTGTATCTTATATCCATTATCTTTCACCTAAACAATGCTATGTCACGAGTTTTATGTTTAGTTTTCAGGAATAAATAGGTTTGAAGAGATGAAGCATAAAAGGACCCAAAAGCTGGGAAAAAGGACTGGATTGTGAGATCTGGGGACCAAGATGCAAGGGAGAAGGACCTGAACGCAAGACAGAAGGACCTAAGAGCAAAACAGAATACTCCACACCATCATGGGGAGTATTTTAGCAATTGGATTCGGGTCGGAGCTCCAATAAACAAAGTAGATGCATCCAAGACCACCAAATACACCAAGCAAAGCCCAGAACAAGATTCAACTCGATCCGGAAAATTTGGACCGCCAATTGGCGGTCCAAGACCGCCAATTGGCGGTCACGTTGGGCCCAAATCCACCAAGTTTTCTCCTGGACGTGTATTAATGTTTGTTTAGGCTATTTTTGGTATTGGTTTAGTCCCACATCGGGGGATTGTCCCGGATTAGCTTTTTCCATGCCTATAAATAGAACTCTTCACCTCCTATTGTAATCACTCCATATTTTAAGTGGCTATTCTTCCTACTAGAAGTGAGGCCTTGAAGCACACACTAAAGTAGGAGGATGCTACTTTTAATGTGAGTCATTTTATCAATAAAGTTTTATGTTTCTTTCATTGTTTGTTTTATGCTTCTTTTATTATTGTGCATGTTTTAGTTTAATCGTCTTTTAATTCTAGCTTAGTTTTAATATGCTTTCTTTCCATAGTTTAATAATTAGTGTAATGTTTAGTGAGTAGTTCCATCCCCTTTGGGGGGTGGAGTAGATGTACATACATGCATTAGAGAATGGGATGAATGCTTTAATTTCAATGTGTTGATTAAACATGAATGTATGCTTGCTTGTTTAGGATAGAATTTACAACTTGATGAGTTTTGCCAAAATGATTAGACACCTCTCATGCTTGTTTAGGTTCTGAAATAAACACCTTGCATATGTAAATGTTAATCAACTAAGTTGGTGAATAGATTGATAGGTTTTGCCATAACATTTAGACACTTCCTATGCTTGATAAACACCACCTTCATGTGCTTAAAGAATGTATTCTACACCCACCTCTTTTCTTGTGTGCACTCACTCCACCCCTTAGGGGTTTTCCATTCCTGAAATTCCAGCATTCTTGTTTTGTTCTTAGCTTAGTTCTTATTTCATCGTTTGTTTGCTTCTTTCACATTTCATACTTCTTAGCGTAGTTTTGTGTAGAGTAGCTTAATCAATCTTTCTCTTCCCTATTTTGCCACTTGATTTCTGATAAACAAGAGGCTGCTCACCTTCCTGAGGACGACCCGTACTTGCCACCGCTTCATCGCGGCCGTGCACTTGCGGTTTAAATATAAAACGAGATCAATCAAGTTTTTGGCGCCATTGCCGGGGAGGTGCCAGTCCAGACTCTTGTTTGGACGATTCGAGTGGATTTAATTTTTTTTCTTGTAGTTTTCGTTGTCGCAGGTGACTCACATTGAGAAGGGGAAGCATTTGGTCAAGTTTGGAGGTGATCTGAGAGAAGAAGACCGCCAATCAGCGGTCTTCAACCGCCAACTGGCGGTCTGGTAGCTTCATTTCGCCTCTAAATTTTTGTGGAGTATTTCTTTATCTGTTATAGTGATCTGGGACTCAATTTGGCATGTTTTGACTTATAGTTCGTTCCCAGATCAATAATCAAACCTCCTTTAAGCAACTTGGACCTTAAAACTCAAAGCAAAAGATTAGGCATTCTTTTTGTTTAGGCCATGCATCATGTATGTGACTTAGGCATTTAGATTGTCTTTTATCTTAGCTTTATTTTCTGTTGCTGAGAGCTGGCGTGAGGTACGCACCTTCTACTCTCATTCATGCATTTCGTATGAACATGCATTAGTTAGTAGGAAGTGCATTGCAACAAGTGTGAGTTGAGCGTTGTTTGGAGAGTTGATTGCTAGATTTAGGACTCCAAAACGCTACTAAGGAGGGGCTGTCCCATAAAAGATAAGGTGGGGGATTTCATCACCCTTTCCTTCGCCACAAAAAACCACACTAATCAAGAGCCTAATTTTAAAATCAAGTAGACATTGGCCTTAAGGAATTTGGACGCATTAGGAGAGTGATCCGGTCCCGACCGTCATGACCTGATCGGCGTTGCCCACTTTGTCGATAGTAGGAGAGACGAGATCCCCGGATCTTGGCTCACTTGCTGGGCTTTGTGGTCCTCGTTGTAGGGAGGTGAGGCGTGTTGAGGCCGTGTGACCTCGCAGTTAGGCGTCGTCTAGCTGTAAGGACCTATAGCGACCTTAGGATTGCTTGAGCCTTGTTTGCTTGTGTGCTTCTACCTGTACCCATCCGCCGTAGCATAAGGACTTCTTCCTTTCTCTCCTGAGTCATTCTTTCTCTCCTGTTTTCCCTCGTCTTCTCTTCTACGTACATTCTTCATTTGAAAAAAAAAAAAGAAAAAAAAAAGAAAAAAAGAGAGTTGTGGTTTGTGTGTGCACCTTTGTGCATGCTTTCGTGGACACGAGACGAGAGTGGTCGTTTGACGAGGAGCGTTGTCAATCCGGCTTCGGTCATCGATTTCTCGACACCTTCCTCCTCTCGTGTCGCACGTAGTTCGGGTCCAATGGCTGCTAATTTCCGTGAGGAGGAGCAGTTGCTGGACCAACCTATTCGACCAGTGCTTCCAGTTGTCGTTCCCATACCTCTACGTGATCAATGCTACCCGAGCCGTACAGCTCTACCCTCATGCATCGTATTACCAGAGGCTAATGGGAACCATTTTGAGGTTAAGCCTCAGTTTATCTCCATGCTCCCTCATTTCACTGGGAAAGGTGACCCCTATATCTTTCTCAGGGAATTTGAGGAGGTCTGTGCTATGTTCAAGCTGCAACAACTTAGCACAGACTCCATCCATCTTAGGCTCGTTCCTTTTGCACTAAAGGATGACGCCAAGAAGTGGTTGTACAGCAACCAGGCGAATTCCTTTAGGACTTGGGATGAGTTTCAATCTGCATTCCTCAAGAAGTACTTTCCTAATCATCGGACTCAAAAATTGAGGAACGAAATCAATTCGTTCTATCAACTTGAGACCGAGACATTTCATGCATATCTAGAGAGGTTCAAGGAGCTACTATCCTCATGCCCTCACCATGGCATTGAGTTGTGGCGCCTTTGTCAGATTGTGTACGAGGGTCTTCACATCCCGTCAAGAACGCTCCTTGAGTCCATGTGTCAAGGAGAGTTCTTGGGAAAGGATGAAAGGGAGGCATGGGCCTTCCTAGAAGACCTCGCTGAGAAAACCATGCAGTGGGAGAGTGTGAGGGAACCACCTGCATCATCTAGTATAGGAGCGAGGATCGCGAATGCAAACTCGACTAGATCGGGTGCCGCATTTGCTATCGATACCACTACGGCCACCGAGGCACGCATGGCGGCCTTAATGCGCCGTATGGATTCGATTGAGCTCCAAAACCAACAAAGTGCACCTCACATGTCCACATCTGGTCCAGTTCCTTGTCATTCATGTGGTAGGATAGGTCATGTAGAGAGCGAGTGTGAGTCCATTCCTCCTGAGATGGAGCATGTCAACGCCATCTATGATAGAGCCAGGAATGACCCATACTCATCATCTTATAATCTTGGATGGAGGAACCACCCCAATTTTTCATGGAACCAAACTAATGCCCCGGGTGGTCCTCCAAACTCCTCGAGACCACATTACCAATCACACCAACCTCCCATGCATGCACATTCCTATCAGCCACCCCAAGCGCAAACCACCAATCCCTCGGGTTTCCCAAATTCCAATAATATGGAAACCCGATTCAATTCGCTTGAGACCTTGACTCGTGGACTTGAAAACTCAATGAAAAATTTTATGTCTACCACGAGTCAAGTTCTCACTTCAAATCAGCCGACCATCAAATCTCTAGAGCTTCAGATGGGCCAACTGGCTCAGTCTGTACATGAAAGAGAGAGAGGGTCTTTTCCTAGCCAGCCTGAGGCTAACCCCCGCATGTACCAACAACAACAAATGCAAAATGAGAATGTGGTACCTCGGGGGAGGCAAGTGAACCATGTGGAGGAACCTGTTCACCATGTCAATTCCATTGTGACCTTAAGGAATGGAAAACAGGTTGACAATCACATTGCCTTGCCACACCCACCACCATCTATGCAGCCCCTCCGTGGGAATGGTGGTGAAGAAGAAGCTGAGGGTGAGGGTAATACACCAAAGCTTTCTTCTCAGGCACAGCAGAAAACCTACCTGCCAAAAGCTCCCTATCCAAGTAGGTTAAACAAAAAGCAGAGTGACAACATGGACAAGATATTAGAGGTGTTTAAGCAAGTGAAGGTTAACATCCCCTTGTTGGATGTCATCCAACAAATACCTCAATATGCCAAAGTGTTGAAGGATCTCTGCACAACCAAGAGGAAGACCAATGTTCCTAAGAAAGCATTCTTGGCTGCAAATATCAGCTCAGTTTTGTCCAATCCCACCTACACAAAATACAAGGACCCTGGGTGTCCTACTATTCAGTGTACGATAGGGGACACTAGACTGAGCAATGTTTTGCTTGATTTAGGATCAGCGGTCAACCTCCTCCCATTCTCTGTTTATCAACAGTTGAACTTGGGAGAATTGAAACCAACTAAGATCACCCTCCAATTGGCGGATAGATCCATTCGTATTCCCATGGGGATTATCGAGGATGTGCTTATCAAAGTTGGAGATTTTATATTTCCAGTCGATTTTGTTGTCCTCGATACCAATCCTGTTGCGAACACCCACTCTCAAATACCTTTGATTTTGGGTAGACCATTTCTGGCAACCTCCAATGCCTTGATTAATTGTAGAAATGGTCTCATGAAGCTCTCATTCGGTAACATGAGTGCCGAGTTTCATGTGTTCAACTCTGGTAGGCAACAGGAACCCAGGATGAACCTTTAAATCTAAATCTCATCCGCCAATTGGAGAAAGCACCACAAAATCAACGAACACCCCTAACCCCAATGCAACCCATTGAGAATGTTCGTGGGCCCAGCGAAGACTCATTGCCTGTCTTTGCAATGCAACAGAGTGAGCTGGCCTCGAACATGAATGTCCAAAGGGAGTGTTCGTTGCATGATTCAGTTGAGAGTACTAGTGAGGGTGAGACACCTCATCATATGCCTATACCAGAAGGTGTCTCTACCTCATGTCCCATGGCCATTGAGCCATTTGAGCTTCATTTTGACTCCAACAAGGACCCACCTATGACCGAACTTATGCTTGATGATCTAAACGATGATGGGAGGTCCTTGTTGGATGACTTGGGGAGAAGCCCCATTCTTAGTGATGCAAGTCTGTTGCATCCATCGAATGAGCCTGAGGAACTCATTCCGATGCACCCGCCTATTGGTTGGAGGGTTTTCTTCGATGAACAATTAAACCCTAGTGAGGCAACACAACTTCATTCTTTGTTGCCCACACCCAACCAATATCATGAGGGGTTCGAGCCTTTCAGCTTTGACCTTTCACCCCTCATGACACCTCAGAGTACCAGTGGAGTTTGCCCATCTCGGCAAGTCTCTGGTCCTCCTGACTTGATGTTCTCATTTGATGTTCCTTGACCAAATGATTATGAGAATATCTTGGTTGATGTATATATCTTTAAAAAAAACAAAAAAAAAAAACAAAAAAAAAGAAGAAGAAGTGTGTAATAAAAGACTCCTTCAGTGAGCATCGATTGTTGTGGGCCCCAACCCTTGTGTACTTGGGCCCAATCTCTTCACGTATTTATCTCCCTTCTTCAGCTTCTCACAGGTTTTGAGGAAATTTGGGTTTGTGTCCATCAACATGACCCTGAACGTCCCTTTGTACTTCATGTTGGTGAGATCTTTCCTTTTTCATGCATGTATCCATGTAGTATCTTGTTCACATTCATTGAGGACAATGCATGAAGTAGGTGTGGGGGGGTGTTTTACGTGTGTACATAGTCGAGTCTTTTTCCTTTGGTTTTATTTTCGTTTGTTTGTACTGCTAGGGTCATGTTAATGTGCCGCATTTAACATTGATATATCTGCTTGCCATGATCCTTGGGTGACTTGTCTTCTTTTGCTTGCCTAGTGCTTTAAAATTTTCACATTTCTTTCAAAATCTTCATGTGTTTGCGAAAGAAAATGTTTTTTGTAGGTTTTGCGTGTGTTTAGCATGTGCAAAACCGTTGAGAGGCAAAGTAAAAAGAAAGCTCCCAAAATTGTCTTGAACTTGATGCATTAGGATTTCTAGTTTACTGGCTTTAGGTCTTATCGAGTCGTTAGGATGCACCCTGGTTTTCCCTCAGGGAGCGTGTAATCATAGGGTTTCAGTACTCAAAAATTTAAAGAAGTCCACCCTGAACCTAGTGAGTCAAATAATTCGTGTCTGTTAGTATAAGGAAGTTTGTCGTAGTCAAGGGCCCTTAATCTCTTTTTGTGAAACTTAAGTGTAGGGGTTTTGGTTCCCATGTAGATAAATAAGTGGTGTTCTCTCTTCTCGCACGGCTCCTATCACTCGGGAAAGTAGGTCTGAGGGGACTTTGTGCCTGGTGCTTTCGAGTCATCTGACTTGGGATGCACCGACCGAACTCCCGTTACACGGGTGGTAGGGATCGCCCTATGTGGAGATTTGGGGGAAGGTGTGCGTGATAGTGTAAGTCCTCATAGGCAATGATGCACGAAACCTGACCCTGGGAGAATCAAACACCAACCAATAAAATGCTCCAAAGAAAAAAAAAAGAGAAAAAGAAAAAAAAGAGTCAAATAAGAACCAAAATGGACTTTACACGTTGTATCACATTCAGAAGTTAAGGTTGCCCATGTCTTTCACTTAAGTCCTTAACTAACTCTCACGAATAACTCATTAGGCTAGGTGTGTGGACGGATTACATATATAGAGTCGTGTAGCTAGATTGATTAATGCATCTTGTTCGGATTTTGTGGGTAGATCCGCTGAAAACCCTCAGGAGACAACACTCCTCCTCCTTGGCGACAAGGAGGTTTAACGGCTTGTTGCACGTGCTAAGTGCAACCGTGATTCCTACGAAAGTGAGTTAGGATTTCTTGTTTTTTTTGCATGCTTTTCTCTTTCTTTGTTTTGCTCGGGAGTAGCAAAAGTTAGGTGTGGGGGTATTTGATTGACATCATTTCATGCTCATATTTGTATCTTATATCCATTATCTTTCACCTAAACAATGCTATGTCACAAGTTTTATGTTTAGTTTTCAGGAATAAATAGGTTTGAAGAGATGAAGCATAAAAGGACCCAAAAGCTGGGAAAAAGGACTGGATTGTGAGATCTGGGGACCAAGATGCAAGGGAGAAGGACCTGAACGCAAGACAGAAGGACCTAAGAGCAAAACAGAATACTCCACACCATCATGGGGAGTATTTTAGCAATTGGATTCGGGTCGGAGCTCCAATAAACAAAGTAGATGCATCCAAGACCACCAAATACACCAAGCAAAGCCCAGAACAAGATTCAACTCGATCCGAAAAATTTGGATCGCCAATTGGCGGTCACTTTGGGCCCAAATCCACCAAGTTTTCTCCTGGACGTGTATTAATGTTTGTTTAGGCTATTTTTGGTATTGGTTTAGTCCCACATCGGGGGATTGTCCCGGATTAGCTTTTTCCATGCCTATAAATAGAACTCTTCACCTCCTATTGTAATCACTCCATATTTTAAGTGGCTATTCTTCCTACTAGAAGTGAGGCCTTGAAGCACACACTAAAGTAGGAGGATGCTACTTTTAATGTGAGTCATTTTATCAATAAAGTTTTATGTTTCTTTCATTGTTTGTTTTATGCTTCTTTTATTATTGTGCATGTTTTAGTTTAATCGTCTTTTAATTCTAGCTTAGTTTTAATATGCTTTCTTTCCATAGTTTAATAATTAGTGTAATGTTTAGTGAGTAGTTCCATCCCCTTTGGGGGGTGGAGTAGATGTACATACATGCATTAGAGAATGGGATGAATGCTTTAATTTCAATGTGTTGATTAAACATGAATGTATGCTTGCTTGTTGAGGATAGAATTTACAACTTGATGAGTTTTGCCAAAATGATTAGACACCTCTCATGCTTGTTTAGGTTCTGAAATAAACACCTTGCATATGTAAATGTTAATCAACTAAGTTGGTGAATAGATTGATAGGTTTTGCCATAACATTTAGACACTTCCTATGCTTGATAAACACCACCTTCATGTGCTTAAAGAATGTATTCTACACCCACCTCTTTTCTTGTGTGCACTCACTCCACCCCTTAGGGGTTTTCCATTCCTGAAATTCCAGCATTCTTGTTTTGTTCTTAGCTTAGTTCTTATTTCATCGTTTGTTTGCTTCTTTCACATTTCATACTTCTTAGCGTAGTTTTGTGTAGAGTAGCTTAATCAATCTTTCTCTTCCCTATTTTGCCACTTGATTTCTGATAAACAAGAGGCTGCTCACCTTCCTGAGGACGACCCGTACTTGCCACCGCTTCATCGCGGCCGTGCACTTGCGGTTTAAATATAAAACGAGATCAATCAGGTGATCTATTGAAGTTGAATTAATGTGAAATTTTGTGTGTGACTTCTACAAGGAACCTAATGTGCATTTGAGTAAGTTTTATCTCTTGTATGCTCAAGATTACACAAGTTCCTAAGACTCAAAATAAATTAAAATTACATGTCTTCAAATAGCTTTGATTACATGTCTTGACTTCAAATCCATTCTTCTTGAGTCTTGTTCACATGTAGAATTTTAGCACAATACAATATATCTTCTATGCAATATATGTGTTACACTACATTTGATGTGATTAAGATTTGGTTGATTAAATTATCAAAATACGGATTAAGGCCAAAAAGGCAATAGACTCCTCTGAAATGATCGAAGAGTTATCTACCACCCACCACCTATCAAAAATGGCAATGTAGTACACAATTCTTCTCTTATGCATCCACTACCTCGGATTTTAACCTATATTGTGTCCTACAATGTATTACCCAAACAAGGCTACTAGAACAAAATCTCATCGACCGAGCTTATGTGCATCTACTATCTCTTTAAGATAATTCCAGAAAATTGGCCTCTGTTTATCTTCCTCCACATGTATCATCGGAAAGGGAGATACCTCCCCTACCCGATGTGGCACACATGAATTTTTTAGCATCTTCAAATCTGTCTTCGGCTTTTCTTCGGTGGTCTACAAGTACCCCATTTGCAAGATAACACTGTCAAAGATGAAAATGATCGCCTCAACGTCTGATCAACCATCATTTGATGAGGCAAAGAGGATGAGGTTCCCACTAACCCGCGTTGGGTGCCATGCCATGCTCCGAGGGAGACAAGTGACTCGTGGGGTGAGGGAGGTATAGATGAATGGACTCGTGGTGGAAATTGATCGGCTTCTAGCTCGTTCGATGCTTATGCTTTTCAGCAGCTTTCTGACCATGTTGATGCATTTGAGGCCTCCGCATTTGCTCGTTTTGATAGACTCAAGCCCACATTGATACTCGTTACGACTCGATCATGAATGGGATTGACTCCATCTCCACCTTTCTTCGTGATCAACGTCTCAGTTGATTCTTATGTGTTTCTGTTGTGATTGTCTCTTTAGTTGTTTTTCAGATTTTGAGTTGCTTTGAACGTTTGTCTTTGTTGTAGTTGCTTTCAACTTTTGGATGTTTATGTTGTTATGACTATTTCTTGGTTGTTTACTTTGGATATTGGATGTTTGAATGACTAAGTATTTTCCGAGATTACTTTGACATGCTTCATTACTATTATTTCTTTTTGGCATATTATATTTGCGCTTCCGTTGTATCCTCTCAAGACATGCTTTCATATTTCCAACTTATATTCATGAATATTTTCTTTTTCATCATGCCAAAGGTGGAGAAATAAATACATGCATCATAGATAGGGGGAGCTATAAGATAAAGGGAGCTTATTGATGATAAAAATCGTGGTTTATTGATAATAACATGTATTTCGATTGATAGGTTGTCATCATCAAAAAAAGGAGATTGTTGGTTTTCTGGCTAATAATCGCTAATCTGTTTGGATGATTAATTAATATATCAATAAACACATGTAATTCTTTAATATCATCGCCTGCATATATTGTATCTCTAACATTTCAGGAAACAGGTGTGGATCAAGACAAGAAATCAAGATTGTAAGTAGATAGGTTTTATATTTTCTTGTTGTTAGGATTATCATGTAACTTGAGCATTTGAATCCTCGATGTATTGCATTACATGACCCATAGTAAACTTATAGAAGTCTCACAGTTAATTCTATATCCAACCGACTTCGTTAGGACATCGACAAAACATAGAAATTCCCTTAGAATAGGATTTCTGGTTCAATCTCGTCAACCGGTAGGACATCTGGTTCTACCGGAACTCAACAGACTCAATTCTTTTTCCCAAACGTATTTGTCTTTAAAATGACTGTTATACTTGTCGTATTATACAATGGTCGTATACACATACTTTCACCTAACCCATCTTTTGTATTTGGTCACCGGTCGAACAATGCCCTAACGACGGTTGACCAGTTGAAGAACATATCAAACTCCCAAACTTCCTATTTTCGGTTGATGCATATTTTGTCCGACCGACTACGACTTACCCCTGCCAAATCTCCCTTAACAATTGACCAATAGTTTTTTCTGGTTTGACCATTCACTTAAGTTATAGCCTTCGAAGATCGACTTCTTCACACTTCAGCTCGACTGTGTTCTTATTTACAAGAAACCGGTCGACTGTTTAGCCCGATCTGGTCAACCGATTATGTCCTGATTTGAGTTTTGAACTTATTGGTTGTATGTTTTTCACTCAAATCACTACCACTTCAATCCCAGTGGCTAGATTAAGTTTAGAGCTTATAAATAGAGATTAGAATACACTTCTCAGGTCACCAATCCTTTCTATAAGCTCACATACTCTTACTACTCTCAATTTACTCTAAACATTCTTTATGTTCACATCTTTCCACTTGAATAATTCATTGCTCTCATCATTCATTCATGTGCTCAAGAATAGGTTACTCAAGTTTTCCTACAAAGTGTTGTACTAGCTTTTGGAGTGAAGCTCTTCTCGGATTGTAAGAAGGTGGTCACAGCTAGGTGAGGTTGTTTGTAAAGCTTGAATTGTAAAGGCTTGATCTCGGCCCGGAACAAAGATCAGATTACTAGAGGATGCGAAGTTGCTCGAAGAGGAGCAATTCGTAAGCAAGGACTAGGATCTGGTGGTTGGATCCAAACCTCTATACATCCGGTGTTGTGGTTTTCATATCTCTCCTTTACTTTTATCGTTCTAGCTTTAAAATTGCTTAACCTTTTTAATAGAACAAAATTAGTCTATTCACCCCCCTAGACTAATATTAGGACCCATTAGATCCTACAACCTCCACATAGAGGTCTTGTGTGAATGGCCTCTGAACCTAGAGAACCCACTCGTGGTCCGTCGGCGCAGAAACAAAATGTTCCCAGAATTACTTTATCAAATTATATGCATTGCAAGCTACCTAAGAATCTACAAATCTAATGCAACTATAATGTCCGGAACGAGCTCAAGGAATGGTATATGAATACCTTCCACACATATCTAAACAGAATCAGAATCATAACCTTCCAATCAAGAATCAAAGTGCACTCACAACAAGCAATAATTACTGGAAATCGATAAATCAACAAGACAACTAGATAAGTCATCTACCGGTCATGTATATAGGATATGGAGTCGTATTCCTAAATGGGTTTTTTGCTTGGGTGCACCTCCACAAATCGTTTATTAGGCCTTTACACTCGTGTATTTTTTTATTACTCCAGAACGCCCACAAAACAAACTACTTGCTTGGGTGCACCTCCCTCAAACACCATTAACGGATTTTGTGACACAGTTAGTTGCCCTCGTTAAATTTGAACCCAAACGGTCGACCAAAAACCAATTTGACTCTCAATTCGAGGTGATCGAGTCTAAATATGCTACTTAACACCTAATTAGATATCAATTAAGTTCAACTCGAAACGGTCGACCGAAAACCAAATTAACTCACAATTCGAGCCGACCGAGTATTCTAGATACTTTCGATGTTAATTAGAGCTCGAATTAGTGTTTAATTAGGTGTCAAGTAACATATTTAGACTCGGTAGACTCAAATTAGGAGTCAATTTGATTTTCGGTCGACTGTTTGGCTTTCAGTTGACCGTTTGGATTCGAACTTAATGGGGGCAACTAACAATGTCACGAAATCCATTAACGGTGTTAGAGAGAGGTGCACTCAAGCAATTAATTTGATTTGTGGGTGTTCTGGAGCAATAAAAAAAATACACGAGTGCAAAGACCTAACAAACGGGTTTTAGAGGTGCACCCAAGCAAAAACCCCATTCCTAAATGGCACAAGCTAGCACTCGTTAACATAACAGATCAGCAGTATACATACATATGAGAAGCAATAAACATACACCACGGCATGAGGTATTAAAAATTAATTAAGACATAAAGATAGTCCTACGACATGAGCACATAATTCTCAGAACATAGGTTCAATAAATTGTGCAATTCAGAGCATGATCAGACGTGACATGGGCATGCACCAATGATAAATAATATATATATCATGACACAACAAATGCTTGAAAATAGAAATCTAATTACCTCTCTAAGTTATCATGCATGCTCGTATATTGGAACACATATGACTCGATGGCATCGCTAGCTATGAATAAAAATTTCAGAACATACATACACATTGCACGCATATTAACGAATATACATACCCTATGATTACAATAATGTATGAGGTGTAATCTAGACACTTATATTAGGATTGCATACAAGAAGCCATAGTCGAAATATACACATGCACAATACAAGTCATAAATGCACATATGCGTGTATCGCATGGAAGCAATATCAATACATTACTATAATGTTCAAGTAACTTCGACATGCATATATATCATTATGAGATCCATTTCAGTATATGACAGAGCTCATACATACGAAAATTCAAAGCACACATACATACAATTAATACAAGCATCACTACCGAAATCTCAAACATGCATAGTATCGACAACCCTATGCTCAGACCATGCATGCAACCAATTCCAGATGCATACCCACCCTTCCAGATCTCCCTTAAGACATCTCAGAGGGTGGTTGTAGTGGCTGAAGTGGTGCGAGGAGGTCTAGTCAGGCACAAGACTCGACAGGACACGAGGAGGACCAATCAATCACTAGGATGGTCACGCATGCCTCTCACTCAAGCCTTGGCCTTTCCTGTCCATTCCACCACAGCCCAAGCCAACCCCCCCCCCCCCCTTCCCTTGAGTCCCTCTTCATGTCTATAGGGTCCAGCCACCGCCGGATTTCAGCCGCACCAGCCGGCAGTGCAGGAGCTACAACCACACAAGCAAGAAACCCAAAGGAGGAGATCAGGTGCACCATCCCCCCTAGCCTCCAACCGGAACCACCACGGATCCCCTGAGACGTCTGACCGGAGGTGTTCAGACCCCACCAGAGGTCGACAGAGCTCTGGCTTCCTCTATCTTCCCACAACCATCCACCTACACGCGCCAACCTATCGCGCGTTAGGTGTAAATCGGGTTGCACCACCAGCTAGCTTGGTGATGGCCGGCCCTCCATCCACCACCCCCACTCCATAAATTCTTCAAGGGCCTAGAGCATACCTGAGATTTCTGAAAATCTTGCCGGAGATTGTCGGAGAAGAGCCCACAACAGCCTCTTCCTAGCCGCACCAACAAGCAGCATTTCTTCTAGCAACCACGTCAGATTTGATTGCTTCGCCGGAGCTGCAGCCACACCACGTCAGAGGGAGGAGGAGAGGGTCTGGATTTTGTGGGAGAGGGAGAGAAAAAGGATAGGGATTGATAAGGTAATGTCTGGTTTTGTCTCAAGGAAACAAAAGAAAGGCAACAAAAGAATAGGAAATAATCTTCATTAGTACTTGTGTAAAATCTCAATCCTTGTTTAAAGATTTAATGTTTTTCTTTGGAGAAGTATGGTGTTAGGCATGGGAGGCTTGGGTGCATGTCAAGTGATGGTGATGTGATAGGGTATGCTTGACGTGTTGTGGAGTATGGTGGAGTGGTGGTGATGTGATGGAGGTAGGGTGAGGGTGTGATGGAGGGATGGAGGGGTTGTAGGTGTTGGGCTATTTAAGGTAGAAGGAAGCATTCACCTCACTTCTTTTCTCTCTCCCTTTTTTAGCCACAACTCCTCTCCATGTTTTCTGGCAACCCAGCCCAGCGGAGCTCCGACGTGTGGTTGCAGCAGCTAGCAAGGAAGACGATGAGGTCGTGATTTTGAGGTGCGGAGTTAGAGCGCGAGGAGATCTCCGGAGGCGACGTGCGCGCGCGAGGCTACGGCGGGTTTTCGTCGTCTTGCAAGGTATGTCGACTCATTAGTGTGGTTTGGTTGCTCACCCGAGTGTGGGGGAGGTGTTGGTTGGCCGGGAGAGGTCGGAGACCTCTCCGGCGGCGAGATTCTTCGTAAAACCTCGGCTGGCGCGAGGTTGAAGACGACCAACAATTGACCGGGCACTTCGGGCGGTCGACCGATTTAGCACTATTTACCCGACTTTAACCTTCACCAGTCAAACGACGCCTTGTGGCAGTCGACCGGTAGTGCATATTGCTGGTGAGCTGGGACTGCCTGTTGGTTTTCGGTCGACTAGGGTCCTTGTGCCAGTCGACCAGAACTTAAGTGTACTGGTTTATTATGCATGTTGTTCGACCGTTTTTATGTGTTCGGTCGACCGTTATTTGACGTAGAAATAATAGGTTGACCCTGTTAGTTTTCGATTGACCGAGACCCCTGAGTCGGTCGATCGATAGATTTGAATTTGATGTTGACCAGACTCTGGATTTTGACCTCGCTCGGTCGACCGCTTTTAGACCTTTGTTCGACCGTTGGGGATTGTGTTTTGAACGCAGCGGTAGACCGTGATAGGCGTACGGTCGACCGATTCCTTTCTGGAAACGGTCAACCGAATCACCTTTGCCGGTCGACCGTTTGGGCCCAGGACAGAATTCCTGGTTCCTTTTTGAATGCCAACTTTGTCCACGAAAACCCGTGTCCTCGCCTTGTGCGTGAGCCGAGAGGTGACGGTGGGCGCGTTCCGCGTGCCTGCCCAGGGACCGTCGTGTGGAAAAGTGTGGGTGTTCGAAACGCATCACCTCCATGTATGGACCATGACTAAGTTGATGGATTGATTGGACTCATTGTAGTATAGCAGGCCTGAGGGATCGCGGATCCCAATGTTTGATGTTTGTACGGGCACGCAACCGACGTTGGGTGAGGTGACTACCGGACTACGGGCTACGGAGGTCGCTGCCCTGCTTTTACAACGGCACGGTTGGTGTTTGCGGCTTGTGGAGCCTGATGACCTGGCAGACTTCGGTCTGGACCTGTCCGATGTTGTACCGGACGTTTGTGATGGACCATCGATGCTGTGCCGGTGATACCGCCGAGGTTGTTCCGGCTATGTTGATTCCTCGACTGGGCACCTATCGAGATGATGTTGTTATACCTTCCGGGCGACGACCCCGTTGGTCCCCCAGTGACTCTGACCACAGAGATTTGCAGATCTGTATTCTATCGGCCCGCAGGCGTGACAGAGGCTCCCTGCCGAACCCTTGAGTAGTGTAGCCGCGTGTAGGGTGTGCGATGTCGCGTGCTGTTAGACCACATGTGCCTGCGGTAGGTCTCCTCGGGAGACCCGATGTTCACTGTCGGACTGATGTCCTGTTTAACCCTTCGGGGGAACTGTTTTCCTTTCTGTTGATGCCATGACATGCTACTAGTATGATAGGTTCATTGTGTAATGCACGCATATAGGTGAGTTGGCATACGGGGTTTCCTTCTGGAAACTCAGGCATTGTTGTTATATATTTTTCAGGACCACAGTAGGTCCAGTTGGGTGGTGATCGTCGGGCACACGCATTTTGGAGTCGGATCCTCTACTCGGACCATTGAGGTCGACATGATTACATTTATCTTCCTTGTTGTTCTGTAGTAATCATGTATCGTTTTTGACAAACTCTAATGTAATTTGGTGCACTGCTTTTATGTTTTATGAGAAGTAACAGTCCCGTCTTTGATTATTGAGTTCCATTGTCTTGATTATAAATTTAGGCTATTTCGGGATGTTACAATTTGGTATCAGAGCAGTCGATTCCTATGCGGTTCCCAATGAAATCACCCTTGTAGTAATAGGACGCATGCATCTTATCTTATAGCATGCATTCATGGCTGAAGTTTGTGTTGTTTGATTGCGGGGCCACTCACTCCTTCATTTCGGAGAAGTTGCTGGCAAGTTGGGTCGGACCCCTGTGCTTTTGACTGATGTTTTGGAGGTCAGCACGCCCATGGGTGAGGTGGGCATTGTAGGGAGCTTTTTCCCCGGCACCACAGTTGCTTCGGGAGACCATGATTTTCCGGCAGATCTGGTCTTGTTACCGATGGAGGACTTTGACGTCATACTGGGGATGGACTGGCTGTCACAGTACGACGTGCGGGTCATTTTCCGCGAGAAGATCCTGATTCCGATGGAGGGTTTGCCAGATGTTTTGATCAGAGGTACGAGGAGCAGAGGGGGTCGTCTGATTGTGTCTGTAGTTAAGGCACATAGACTGATACAGCAGGGATGCAAAGCGTTTGTGGCTACGCTGGTTGTTCCTGATCCTGAGACGGGGAGGCTGGAGAACATAGTGTTTGTGCAGGAGTTCCCAGATGTGTTTGCAGCAGAGATTCCAGCATTACCGCCGCACCGAGAGATCGAGTTCGGCATCGAGTTGGTAGCGGGTACGACACCTCAGTCAAAGGCACCTTATCGGATGGCACCTGCTGAGTTGACAGAGCTGAAGAAGCAGTTGTAGGAGTTGATGGAGTCCGGGTTCATTCGACCGAGTGTTTCTCCATGGGGAGCGCCTGTTCTCTTCGTGAAGAAGAAGGATGGGTCGTTGCGGATGTGCATCGACTATAGGATGCTGAATAAGGTTACCGTTCGGAACCGGTACCCTTTGCCCTGGATTGATGACTTGTTTGATCAGTTGCAGACGGCGAGAGTGTTCTCGAAGATCGATCTGCGTTCGGGTTATCACCAGTTACGGATCAGGGAGGCAGATGTTCAGAAGACGGCCTTCATGACGCGGTACGGCCACTATGAGTTCTTGGTGATGTCATTTGGACTGACGAATGCACCTGCAGCATTCATGGATTTGATGAATAGGACCTTCCAGCCGTACCTCGACAGATTCGTCGTTGTATTCGTAGACGACATCTTGGTATACTCGCCTGACAGAGAGCAGCATCGAGAGCACCTGAGGATTGTGTTTGGCATCTTGAGGGATCAACAGCTTTATGCCAAGTACACGAAGAGTGAGTTTTGGTTGGATCAGGTAGCTTTTCTGGGGCATATTGTGTCAGCAGATGGGATTTCGGTAGATCCGGCGAAGTTCGAGGCAGTGACTCAGTGGAGAGCCCCGACGAGCGTGACGGAGATCAGGAGTTTCGTAGGACTGGTAGGGTATTACAGTCGGTTCATCCAGGATTTCTCCAGACTTGCATCGCCGCTGACAGCATTGACGCAGAAGGGCGTCAAGTTCGTTTGGTCCCAGAAGTCCGAGGAAAACTTTCAGGAGCTGAAGAGGCGATTGACGACAACACCTATTCTGACTCTACCGAGTGGCAGTGGAGGCTATGTGATATACAGCGATGCATCAGGGATTGGCTTGGGTTGTGTTCTGATGCAGCACGGGAAGTTGGTGGCGTACGCTTCAAGGCAGCTGAAGGTGCACGAGAAGAACTACCCTACTCATGATCCGGAGTTAGCAGCGGTAGTTCACGTGTTGAAGACCTGGCGGCACTATCTGTATGGCAAACAGTTTGAGGTCTTCACCGATCATCAGAGTCTGAAGTATTTGTTCTCGCAGAGGGAGGTGAATATGAGGCAACACAGATGGCTTGAGTTCATTAAGGACTACGACTTCACCATTTCCTATCATCCGGGGAAGGCGAATTCGGTTGCAGATGCACTGAGCAGGAAGGTGGAGGTTTCAGTTGCGAGTCTGTGCATCCAGGAGTGGGGGCTACTCGAGGCATTGTCAGAGTGGAGACCGTTCACAGAGGGTTTAGAGGGAGCAGTGATTGTTGGGCTTCGGGTGGAGCCGCAGACAGTCTCACGGGTGGTGCAGGCTCAGCATGGGGACAAGGAGTTAGCTGGTCTGCTACAGTTAGCTTCCAGAGATGGATCGGACGTCAGTGTGGGGCTTGATGGTGGTCTGAGGTTTAGGAGTCGGATCTGGGTGCCGAAGTTCGATGGGCTGAGAGATGACATCATGGAAGAGGCACACAGAGCTAGATACACCATTCACCCGGGGAGCACGAAGATGTATAAGGACCTGCAGCGGAACTTCTGGTGGAAGGGCATGAAGAGGGACATCGCAGAGTTTGTGGAGCGATGCTTAGTCTGTCAGCAGGTGAAGATTGAGCATCAGCGGCCAGCTGGACCGATGTAGTGTATTGAGCTTCCTGAGTGGAAGTGTGAGCACGTGACGATGGATTTTGTCACAGGATTGCCGAAGACGAGGAGATTCCACGACGCGATTTGGGTGATAGTCGATCGACTGACCAAGTCGACGCACTTCTTAGCGATCAGGACCACGTTGCCTTTGGAGGGTCTAGCTAAGTTGTACGTGGAGGAGATAGTCAGATTACATGGAGTGCCAGTGAGCATCATCTCCGATCAAGATCTTTGATTCACTTCCAGGTTTTAGGGGAGTCTGCAGCACGCTTTGGGGACGCGTCTGAGGTTCAGTACAGTGTTTCATCCGCAGACAGATGGTCAGTCAGAGAGGACGATTCAGACCTTGGAGGATATGCTGAGAGCATGCACACTGGATTGGGCAGGGCACTGGGACGAGCATTTGCCGCTGATAGAGTTTGCCTACAACAGCTACCACTCGAGTATTGGGATCGCACCGTACGAGGCGTTGTACGGGAGGCCTTGCAGATCACCGGTATGCTGGAGTGATGTGGGCGAGAGACAGTTAGTGGGGCCAGAGATTGTGCAGATGTATGCCGAGAAGGTTGATGTGATCCGGAGGAGACTGGCCACAGCACAGAGCAGGCAGAAGAGTTATGCTGATCGACGCAGACGAATGCTGAGTTTCGAGGTGGGCGACCATGTATTTCTGAAGATTTCCCCAGCCCGAGGTGTGATGAGGTTTGGGAAGAAGGGGAAGCTCAGTCCGAGGTATGTGGGGCCGTTTGAGATCCTCGACCGAGTTGGAGAGGTTGCCTACCGGATTGCGTTGCCACCGCAGTTTTCGGGTCTTCACAACGTCTTCCATGTATCGATGCTGAACGTCTTCCATGTATCGATGCTGAGGAAGTACGTTGACGATCCAGCTCACGTTATCGAGATAGCAGTGTCAGAGATTCAGCAGGACTTGTCGCTCGAGGAGAGGCCAGTCGAGATAGTCGATTGCATGGATCATCAGCACTGGAGGAGGACCATTCCGATGTTGAAGGTCAGATGGCAGCATCATAGTGAGCGCGAGGCCACTTGGGAGATCGAGGAGGAGGTCTGTTGCTTGATTTCAGGACGAAATCCTTTTAAGGAGGGTTGATTGTAAAATCTCAATCCTTGTTTAAAGATTTAATGTTTTTCTTTGGAGAAGTATGGTGTTAGGTATGGTAGGCTTGGGTGCATGTCAAGTGATGGTGATGTGATAGGGTATGCTTGACGTGTTGTGGAGTATGGTGGAGTGGTGGTGACGTGATGGAGGTAGGGTGAGGGTGTGATGGAGGGATGGAGGGGGTGTAGGTGTTGGGCTATTTAAGGTAGAAGGAAGCATTCACCTCACTTCTTTTCTCTCTCCATTTTGAGCCACAACTCCTCTCCATGTTTTCCGGCAACCCAGCCCAGCGGAGCTCCGACGTGTGGTTGCAGCAGCTAGCGAGGAAGACAATGAGGTCGTGATTTCGAGGTGCGGAGTTAGAGCACGAGGAGATCTCCGGAGGCGACGTGCGCACGCGAGGCTACAACGGGTTTTCGTCGTCTTGCAAGGTATGTCGACTCATTAGTGTGGTTTGGTTGCTCACCCGAGTGTGGGTCCCCAGTGGCTGCGACGACCCCGTTGGTCCCCAGTGGCTCCGACCACAGAGATTTGCAGATCTGTATTCTATCGGCCCGCAGGCGTGACAGAGGCTCCCTGCCGAACCCTTGAGTAGTGTAGCCGCGTGTAGGGGGTGCGATGTCGCGTGCTGTTAGACCACATGTGCCTGCGGTAGGTCTCCTCGGGAGACCCGATGTTGACTGTCGGACTGATGTCCTGTTTTACCCTTCGGGGGAACTGTTTTCCTTTCTGTTGATGTCATGACATGCTACTAGTATGATAGGTTCATTGTGTAATGCACGCATATAGGTGAGTTGGCATGCGGGGTTTCCTTCTGGAAACTCAGGCATTGTTGTTATATATTTTTCAGGACCACAGTAGGTCAAGTTGGGTGGTGATCGGCGGGCACGCGCATTTTGGAGTCGGATCCTCTACTTGGACCATTGAGGTCGACATGATTACATTTATCTTCCTTGTTGTTCTGTGGTAATCATGTATCGTTTTTGACAAACTCTGATGTAATTTGGTGTTGTTTTATGAGAAGTAACAGTCCCGTCTTTGATTATTGAGTTCTATTGCCTTGATTATAAATTTCTGCTGTTTCGGGATGTTACAACTTGCCTAAAACATGCACATCAAATATTGCTTGCAAAATCAGATCCCCTCTTGCTGACTAAGATGCCACATCATCCACCTCTACCTAGTCAGCCCCACATACCCCTACAACAAGTCAAGTCGATTTACACAAGCAACTCGCACTTGATTGACCCGATTGAGTGAATCGGTTACAAGTTTCCCTGATGAGTCGCACTCGCTTACAAGCCGCATTTTGTCGCCCAAAAAGGGAACTTTTCCTTGAAGAGAAGACTTTCCCGGAAGATGGGTTTTTCCTCGAGAGAAACTGTTCCCGAAAAGGAAACTTTCCTGAAACGAAAAATAAGCACACAAGCAAGCAGACATAAGGATCAAAAAAGTATAAGAGATGACAAGGGACTTATTATAATGTCAAGAGAGCGGGTCTTACACCCTCACTATTGCCTTTAATGTGTTAATGGTCTTAATTGATGCTTAGCACATGTTTTGTCTAGTGAGCCCACTTTATGAGGAATGATGAGGTGAGGATAAGGTTGGAGTGGTAAATAAATAAGGATGGTATGTGGGAGCATGTTGTCTTATTGGCCTCATCTTAGTTAATGTCTTGTATGTTTTAATGATAATGTTACATCTTAATTCATGTAGAGACATAGTTGGGTTTTTGTCATTATGGATTCCATGTTCTTTATATCATTAAACATGTAATCATGTGGTTGTGTTTGTCCTCATCTTGAGTAGTGTTTTGTATGTTTTATTGATGGTGATAAATCTTAATCCATGTAGAGACACACTTAGAATTGTGGCATTATAAGATTTCCAAGTTATGCATGTTATGAGCACTAAATGTTACACAGACACGAAACACATACAACAATTTTGCATTCATTCTCCACCATCTACGGGACCCATTTTTGATAAGTTGTTTTTGATTTCCGTCGCACGTGTCGTGTAGTTAGTTTGGCATAATCCCATCATTGTCCTCTTATTTCCCTCTCGAGTATGGTAGTCACAATAACACTCACAACTCTTTGATGTTCGATCCGTATTTGTCATGTCTTCACCGACGCAGTGCACTTGTGGTTATTAAAATGATCAATCAAATTCCAACAAGACATTGACCTTACTTCCATTAGAACCGGGAATCAAACCAGTAGGATGTAAATGGATATATAGAATACCAGTAGTATGTAAATGGATTTATAAAATTAAGTATAATAGTAACGAGACTATTGAAAGATATAAGGCCCGGTTAGTTGCTAAAGGATACACCCAAACTTATGGCATTGACTACCAAGAAACTTTTGCCCCAATTGCAAAAATGAACATTGTTCAGGTTCTTCTCTCTATTGTTATCAATAAAGATTGGAACTTATTTCAGATGGATGTACGAAACACTTTTCTCCAGGGAACACTAGAAGAAGATGTATATATGACTCCTCCCCTCGGCTACACTTCCGCCTATAACCAGGTTTGCAAGCTTCATAAATCAATCTACGGATTGAAATAGTCACCAAATGCATGGTATACCAAGCGAAGCCACTCTCTTTTATTTACAGGGTTTCAAAAGGTTCTGTCGATGCTTCTATGTTTATTAAACACTACAACAACATCACCATTATTGTACTAATTTACGTAGATGATATCGTAATTACCGGAAACAATGATAAGGAAATTAATCTGGAAAAATTATACCTAAAATCCAATTTGACATCAAAGATCTTGGATTCATGAAATACTTCTTAGGAATTGAAATTGCTTATTCTAAAAAGGGATTGTTCTTATCACAGGGAAGATATACTTTAGATCTACTCCAAGAAATAGGAAAATTAGGGTCCAAACCCGTTGATACTTTAATAATGACAAACCAAAATGTAAGTCCCACTGATGGAGAACCTCTTAAAGACATAAGGCAATTTCAAAGCCTAGTAGGAAAACTCATATGTCTTACTATAACTAGACCTGACATAACTTATGTTGTTAGTATTATAAGACAATTTATGCACTCTCCCCACACACATCACCTAGACATCATTGATAGGATCCTCAAATATCTAAAGAAAACCCTAGGTCAAGGAATATGGATGAAAAAGAACAACTCTAATTCAATAATTTGCTACTTTGATGCAAACTGGGCAGGAGGGCAAAATCGCAAGTCAACCACTGGCTTCTGCGCATTCGTTGGTGGGATTCTAGTCACTTGGAGAAGTAAAAAGCAAAATATTGTTGCACGATCTAGCACTGAAGCTGAGTACAGAGTCAAGGTGTCCACCACCAGCGAGCTGATTTTGCTCAAACAGCTACTCAAGGAAATGAAAATAGAGTGTCAAGAACCAATGCAAATGTTATGTGATAACCATCTTACGCATCGCATTGCCTCAAACCTTGTTTTCAACAAATGAACCAAACACACTAAAGTTGATTGTGACTTCATCCGATAAAAGATTCAAACAAAGAAAATCAAAGTTCCCCATGTCCAAAGCAAAGATCAACTAGCAGAGATCTTCACCAAGTCCTGGGACCACAAATAATTCCAAAGCAATCTTCACAAGTTGGGATCCTTCAATCTCTTCTGGACTCAACTTGAGGGGAGTGTTAAAATAATTGCAAATCTCAGACGGAATTGGCTTAAATAATCATTGCCAATCATATCATCCTCACAGATATTGATCAAGATCTCATTCAAATTAGGCAACAACTCAATAAGCAACTCGTCCCGTTTTGTATCGTGTGTAAAAGCTAGATTAGCCAATATATAAGACAATCAAGTGTAATGTCATAATATACCAAAATAATACAAAATCAAAACTCATTTTATCAGCATTTAAATACAAATCACCAAGAGAATAATCAGCCAAGTTAAAATTATAGCTGAACCTAGAAACAATTTAATTATTTGCTCTCTTCTCATGATGGTTGGAGCCAAAAAAAATGAAAAACTTGATTCTTAAATAGGACAAACCTATGTAACTATGAGCATGATCAAAGTGAGGAGAAGATCACATTTTCCTTGTTAACATGATCACTTCCTCTGCTACCACAAACCCAAACTCGATTCTTAAATAGGACTAACCTCTCGTGACTTTCCACGCCACCACGTTCTTTATAGCGCTTGTCTTCCCCACCTCTCACCCTCCGTCTATCATAATCAACCTTGGGATTCTGCTAAAGAACCGCCTGAAGCATTCTGAAGCAGAAAAGCCTCCCATGCCATCATGTCGATGGATTTTTAGCTACAATGATTTGGATGTGTGAAGTGTGACATAATATTCAATGACCAAGTCTACATACAACTTTCTAGAACCCAATGTAAGATGTCGCACCAACATCTTTAAAAATAAATACAGTGAAATTGCTAAAGACAAGTAGCAAGCAAGACCTAACTATTGTGAGAACCTATTTTGCACCTCAACCAAATGGTCACTAAGAATACACATTCACACCCAAACAATAAGATAGCTACTGGACTGGCATCTCTTCATCATGCATGTGTAGTCTTGGGCTTTGAAATCCTATTAACAATAAAAGTAAATAATATTAGAAGTGGTAGAATTTGTTCACTTATAGCAAAATTTTACTAAAGCATATGGCAAACAAAAGATGAGTACTACTGTGACTTTCAGCAGTTAATGAGAGAAATAACGGAAATCAATGACAGATAGAACATAAGACAATGGCCCCTTTGCACAACAAAATTTAAGCTCGTAAGAATTCAGTGTTTGTCTTAGAAGCAGTCTCAACTTGGAATAGGATGCACCCTCAATGGCATAAGTGATGGAAAAATCAATGTGAATTGTGAAAGGATTGAAGGTAAAAACATGGATGTTGTAAAGATGGAAAAAATGAAATAGAATAGTCAAAAAGCAACTCAAAATCAAAATCCATGGAAAAATGTGAAAGAAAGCACTAACCAACCAAACATTTATATATAATAGAAAAATAGGTAATTTTTTTAATCCAAAACACCGGAAGGGCAAAGTCCATTGGCATGAAGAAACAATTTATTGGACTATAATAAAATGCATGGATATGGTATTTCCATATTACAAAATACATTAATAAAATACCCATGACATGACAAAATATAAAAAACACTTACTTTACATAACATTTGGTAATGTTTTAGAACTTCAAAAATAGAAATAATATAATTAATCCAATCAAAGATAAATAAGTAATTGTATTAAAATTGTGAAATTTCAGCGTAAAAAAACGAAAATAGTCTCGGATATTAACCTTAATATTCATTGGGCAGCACAATGGCAGGTCCCTCCTGAAAAAAACAATCTCCATAGATTTACCTAGATGACAAAAAACATAAAATCATAAATCGAGAACTTAATGGCCTCAGTTGATTCAAATTTAATAAGTAAAACCAACCTTTTAGGTTCATTTATTCTTCACTTGGACGTTTTGAATCACTTGAATGGTCAAATTCAGAGTTGGTCGTTGAAACTTCTATTTTTTCTATCAAAATATCATATTACAAACATACATTCAAAGTAAGAAATATACAGAAGAAGATCAACAGATGCAAAATAATTTAATGAATGCAACAATATATTGTTCTCAAGAATCTAGAAACATGAAAATTTCAAAATCTTTGAGATCATCCATTTTTCAACTATCAAACATATGAAATGGATCTTTCAAATTTTTTGGAAAGGGAGCGCCATTAAAAAAAGGTAAAAAATAATTGTATAGAATTTTTTTCGAAATATAAATCTCCAAAAGGTAAAAGTTAATTCAATTTTTTTATGGAAACTCAATTTTCAACCGCTAATTCTAATGTAACGGAAAGAGGAAAAGTTATTGGGTGAATTAGTTTCGTGCACCTGAACTGGATTGAAATTGGCCACGTGCACCTGCATTTTCGTTATTTACTGTTGTGCACCTTGCATCTCAAATAGTTTACTTGTATACACCTCTACCGTTAGTAGGACCCACTAAGTCACAGTTTCTGTTCGATAACGTGCACATTAAACCTTATAATTTTTGCTAATAACATTTTCTATTAGACAATTGTGCTGATTACACCTTTTAAATTTTGCTAATAACATTTTCTGTTAGAAAATTTTACTAATAACACCTTCTAAATAACATTTTCATATTAATAACATTCTCCACACTCTCCCAATTTCTCTCTCTTCCATTCTCTCTACTCCCTCTCTTTTCCGTTCTCTCTCCTCCAACACCATCTCCATTCTACTAATCTAGCATCATCATCTCTTCCTCCACCATCACCCTACCAAAGTCAACCAAACCAACCCAGAAGCCAACATTCAATAATACCACAACCACACTGACATGCACACACCCGCTCTCCCCCAACCAAAACATTCAATAATACAAGTGTGCAAGATACTATTTATTTATTTTTGTCCAGGTTTAGGAATAGACGTCGGATGTTTTTATTAGCCGACGTCTATTCCTAAAAATAGACGTCGTCTGTTGTTTAACCGACGTCTATACCTAAAGAATAGATGTTAGTCCTATATTAGAGTTGACGTCTATTCTTTAAGTATAGACGTCGTCTGATACATACAACCGACGTCTATTCTTTAGGAATAGACGTTGGATTTTGCGCGACTGACGTCTATGTATAGACGACATACACATAGACGTCGGATCTGGGAGTGCTTATATCCGACGTATATACCCCCATACATCTGACATATATTCCCTTTTCTGTAGTAGTACCAGTACCCCAACCACATTGCATCCCGATGGGCTGCTCCTGAAGGAGCAAACCACGACCAGTCCAAGTTCTGATCATCAACAGTGTCTCACCCAATGGCTGCGGCACGTCCAACTCTCAATCTGACCTCATCTCCTACCACCAATCTTATAACATGGACCCCATCGTCCGCACCTTCGACGCCGACCTCCAAACCCGCATCACTCAACTCATCTCTTCTGATCTCTCCTCCGACCCGGACCTCCTCTCCTTCGCCTCTTTTCGCGACTTCACCTCCCTCCTCCTCAACCGCAATGACCAGGTCGTCCTGGTAACAAGGAGAATAGAGAGGACAAAGAGGAGACAGAACAGAAAAGAGAAAGGGCTTTGGAGAAAGGGAGAATCAGAGAACGAAAGGGAAGAGAGAGGACAGAGTGAGGATGGAAAGACAGAGGGAAGAAAGAGAGGATAGTTATTTGGATTTATTATTTTTTTACTTTATTTTTGTTATTATCATTAAGTATATTTATTATTTTATAAGGTATAGTTTGCAAATTTTCTAACAAAAAAATTCTACTGAGTGAGCCCTACAAACGGTAGAGGTGTATACAAGTAAACATTTCAGATCCACGGTGCACAACAATAAATAACAAAAATGCGGGTGCACGCAGACAATTTTAATCCAGGCCAAGTGCACGAAACTAATTCATGCAAAAGTTATTCTAAAAATCATGGAATGAAGTCATCCACAACCACAAAAATCTTGAAACAAGTTGGGTCATTTGACCAAACGAGCTGACTTGTTTTCACCAAACAAGCTAGGTTGTTCAACTAAACAAGTTGTGTCGTTCGGTCAAAACTGAAAGGATTGTTTTCTAAAAGTTTTACTTTTATATGTCAATTATTATGAATTGGATGTGCAAACATTTTGTTCCTTGGTTATGGTATTCGTCTTTTGGAAGTGTTAAGGAAAAGGCGATTGGTCCTTAACCGTAGAGGTCTAAAAGATAATGGTTTACATAAATCAAAAGTTATTCACAATCGTGGTAATTAACATGGAACATTAATCACCGAGATAAGATTGTCGTGTTGGTCATCGATTGTTGTAGCTCTACAAATAATTGATGACACGAGTATATAAAAGGGGAAAAGATTACTTTTATATATTGAATAGACCTAACAAGTAAAACATTATAGAATTGTGTTTCGTGTCATTAATGTTTTATTGTGTCTTGGATCCTAAGATATAAGACTTATATCTTTTCACTCAAGAAGTGCTTAATTTGATTATTGTCAAAAGCTATCAATGAGTATAGTGATAAAGGCAATAGTTGGTTGAACATGACTTGTGCTGAAAAGATAGCTAGTCAAACGATTTTCGTTGCCCCTCTTAATTGAGTGATGATATTAGTGGCCCCTTGATAAAGCAAAATTATAATGTGCACAGTGTAACTTGAGTTAATTTACATAGTTATAATTAGCTTAAAGAGATCAAGAAATGAATATAATACAAAGGTGACACATTTCTACTTTGTATATATTCTTAATATCATGAGGCAAGGGACGAACACAAGTGGTGCACTTACATCACTAAATGGATCTTGTTTGGTTCGAGTGGAACAAAGACATCTATGCTAATTGGGTAACTATAATGTGTAGCTAGATACCGCTAATAGTTTGAGATATTAAGTGTTTAATATCACTGCCAATTTAGCTTAGATCCTCCTATAGGTCACACCACAAAACTGGGAAACAAGAAGCTTGATTTTGAGTTCATATGATGTGTCGGGTTTCATGTGAAAAAGGGACACATGTGGTGAACGAATAAAATCAATATGTCATAAGAATTGACATAATTAGAATCATAATAAATTCATATGAGGTGTGTATATTATGGGGTGTAATAATTTAATATTACATAGGATAATATATTAGATAAGATGTGAATTTGCTAAAAACTCAACTATGTTCACACGTAAAACACCCCCACACACACACTTACTTCATGCATTGTCCTCAATGGATGCGAGCATGATATTACATGGATTTATGCATGAAAAAGAAAAGATCTCACCAACCTAAAGCGCAAATGGAAGTCCATGGTTATTTTGATTGACACAAACCCGAATTCCCTCAAAACCAGTGAGATGCTAAAGAAGGGATACAAATACGTGAAAGAAATGGTACCCAAATACTCAAGGGTTGGAGCCCACAACAATCAATGCTCACTCATGGAGTCTTTCTCTTTTTTTTGATATATAACTAACAACACTCTGTAGAAACATGAAATCTCAATCATCCATGCAGGTCATGAATGGTTGAGTGCGAGAGAGGTTCATGAAGGAACATGACCTCCTCGACTTCAGTTGGTGCCCCCTTCAAGTAAGGTTTGTGGCGTTGTCCGTTAACTTTGAACACGTCCCCATTTCCCTTGGTTCAGGATGTCAACCGCTCCATGAGGAAATACGGTTTGGACAATAAAATGGACCGGCCACTACGGAGCTTACCCGCAAACAAATGAAGCCAGGATTTGAAGAGCAACACCTTCTGCCAGACCGTAAACACCTTTCACATAATCATGTGATCGTGAAACATCTTGGCTTGGGACTTATAAATTTTGGCATTTTCATACGCATCATGGAGTAGCTCTTCCAATTCCATGATGTCGAGTTTATGTTGCACTCCTGCTTGCTCAAGATCGAAATTCAGGTTCTTGATCGCCCAGAAAGTACGATGCTCAAGCTAGACAGGTAGGTGGCAAGCCTTGTCGTAAACTACCCGATATGGGGACATACCCAAATTGGTCTTATACGCAGTGCGGAAAGCTCACAATGCGTCATTTAATTTAGTCGGCCAATCCTTCCTCGTGGAATTAACCGTCTTCTGAAGGATTTGCTTTAATTGACGGTTAGAGACTTCGACATGCCCACTAGTTTGCGGATGATATGGGGTCGCAAGCTTATGGGTGATCGAATATTTCCTTATAAGTGGTTCAAAGGAGCGATCAGAATTTCTCCAAAGCGAATATGATCGCTAAAAATTCCTTCTCAGTCAAACTGTAGTTCAATTGAGCATCATTGAGTGAGTGTTCTACTGGCATAGTAGATCACATGAGGCAAGTTGTCCAATCGTTGCCCAAGCACTGCTCCCACAGCGAAGTCAGATGCATCACACATTAAGTCGAAGGGTTCAGTCCACACT
Organism: Triglochin maritima; assembly: GCA_963682175.1. NCBI lineage: Eukaryota > Viridiplantae > Streptophyta > Magnoliopsida > Alismatales > Juncaginaceae > Triglochin > Triglochin maritima. The sequence goes on along the minus strand of OY821774.1, from coordinate 23,737,195 downwards.
GGTGCCTTAATTATGGGAGCTGAAGTTAACTCTTTCTTCAAGGTAAAAAAAACATGGTGGTTATCCGGTATAGAAAACCACATTTACATGTCTCTTTGGCATGTTGATCCTCGGGGGCGATGGGAATTTGGTTGTAACCGGAGTATCCATCAAGAAAACAATAATACTCATGTTTGACCAACCTTTTCCAACATCTGATCAATGAATGGCAACGGGAAATGATCTTTCCGCGTTGCCGTATTGAGCTTGCGATAATCAACGCAAACTCGCCAGCCAGTTTGCAGGCGTGTTGGGATAAGCTCATTATGCCCATTGTCAACAACCATCACGCCTGACTTCTTGGGAACCACATGGACAATCAGAGATAGGATAGATTATACCATGATCTAAGCACATAAGAATCTCGTTTCGGATGGCTTCTTTCAGTACAGGATTCAATCTTCGTTTTGGGTCCCGACGGTGCCTAGAATTCTCTTCCATGTGGATCCGATGCTGGACATTACCAAAGCTAACTCCCTTGATGTCCTTCAAGGGACCACCTGATAGCCTCTTTGTTTTCAAAGAGCACTTTTTTGAGGGCAGCCTCTTGATCTTTTGCAAGATCAGAAGCAATAATGAGTGGTAAGGTCTCATTATCCCCTAAAAAGATGTTTTTAAGGTTATCGGGGAGCAGTTTAAGCTCGACCAGAGGTGGGTCCTTGTTGGATTCAGAGTTAATTTCAAGTGGCTCAAGGGCCATAGGGTAAGAGGAACAAGCACCCATATGTGCCTCCTCGTCCAAAAGTTCACTGGTAGATTCCTCAAAATCATCTTCACTCACAACCTTGTCATTAAGCACCTCAATAATATTTTGATGTGAGTCAAAGATGCCTAATGACTCGGGGTCATCCGTATCCTTAATGAAATTGGCTCCGACAGTATCGTCGAAGAGCCCGAGTTGCTTACCAAGAGTGAAGATGTTGAAATCCACCGCGTGGTATCCCAAAGAGAACGTCATCAAGCCATTACGACAATTGATCAAAGCATTAGATGTTTCAAGAAATGGCCTCCCAATGATCACTAGAATTTGTCATTGTGGGTTGGACACAGGTTTAGTATCCAAGATGATGAAATCAACTAGGAATATGAACTCACCCACATTAATAAGGACATCTTCCCAGTTCCTCGTGGAATCTTGACGGATCTGTCAGCCAATTTGAGGGTTGTCCGTGTTGTCTTAAGTTCACCTATTCCAAGGTTGACATAAACAGAGTAGGGCAGGAGGTTCACAGATGCTACCAAATCCAATAGAGATTGAGGAATTCTCACATTACCGATCATGCAAGAAACAGTTGGACAACCAGGTTCCTTGTATTTGACTTTCATGGGTTGTGTCAATATTGAACTCACATTGGCGGCCAAAAATACCTTCTTGGGAATATTTGTTCTTCTCTTAACGGTACAAATGCCCTTAAGGAACTTGACATACGGTGGTATTTGTTGAACAACGTCCAACAACGGAATGTTCACCTTGACTTGCCTAAGTACCTCAACGATTTGTCTCAATGCTCATCGTGTTTTTAGTCACGCTATGAGGGAATGGTGCCGTGGGGACATAACTATCATGAGGAGGAGTCTCAGAATTAGGTTCCTTGAAAGACTCACGACCCTCCTCGGAAGAGTCACCAACAGGGTTGGATTCAGGCATTTCCACATTGTTGTCAACAACCCTTCTCGATCTTAGAGTATGGATAACATTTATATGTTGGGAAGGGTCACTTTCAACACTGTGCACATTCTGCCTAGCCTGAGCAGGTTGACCCATGGTATTTACCACAGGTTGACTCGGTAACTGACTGTTGAACGTTTTATTTTAAACCGCAAGTGCACGGCCACGATGAAGCGGTGGCAAGTACGGGTCGTCCTCAGGGAGGTGAGTAGTCTCTTGCTTGTACGAAATCAAGTGGCAAAATTAGGGGGAAGAAAGTTGTTTATGCTAATCTAGACTACGCTACACTAAGAAGTATGAAATGCGAACGAAACAAACAAACGATGGAATAACAACTAAACTAAGAACAAAGGAAGAATGCTGGAATACAGAAATGGGAAAAACCCCTAAGGGGTGGAGTGAGTGCACACATGCAAAGAGGTGGGTGTAGAATACATTCTTTAAGCACATGAAGATGGTGTTTTTCAAGCATAGGAAGTGTCTAAATGTTATGGCAAAACCTATCAATCTATTCACCAACTTCGTTGATTAACATTTACATATGCAAGGTGTTTATTTCAGAACCTAAACAAGCATGAGAGGTGTCTAATCATTTTGGCAAAACTCATCAAGTTATATATTCTATCCTAAACAAGCAAGCAGACATTCATGTTTAATCAACACATTGAAATTAAAGCATTCATCCCATTCTCTAATGCATGTATGTACATCTACTCCACCCCCCAAAGGGGATGGAACTACTCACTAAACATTACACTAATTATTAAACTATAAAAAGAAAGCATATTAAAACTAAGCTAGAATTAAAAGACGATTAAACTAAAACATGCATAAACAATAAAAGAAGCATAAAACCAACAATGAAATAAACACAAAACTTTATTGATAAAATGACTCACATTAAAAGTAGCATCCTCCTACTTTAGTGTGTGCTTCAAGGCCTCACTTCTAGTAGGAAGAATAGCCACTTAAAATATGGAGTGATTACAATGGAAGGTGAAGAGTTCTATTTATAGGCATGGAAAAAGCTAATCCGGGACAATCCCCCGATGTGGGACTAAACAGATACCAAACACAGCCTAAACATCCTCTAATACATGTGCTGGAGAAATTTGAGCGGATTTGGGCCAAAATGGACCGCCAATTAGCGGTCTATATGGTTCAGATCCTGCTCATTTTTGTTTTGGGCTTTTCTTTCTGGTATTGTTGGTCTTTGATGCGGTTACTTGACTTGTTGGAGCTCCGACCCGAATCGAAGTGGTAAAATACTCCCCATGATGGTGTGGAGTATTCTGTTTTGCTCTTAAGTCCTTCTGTCTTGCAATCAGGTCCTTCTCCCTTGCATCTTGGTCCCCAGATCTCACAATCCAGTCCTTTTTCCCAGCTTTTGGGTCCTTTTATGTATCATCTCTTCAAACCTATTTATTCCTGAAAACTAAACATAAAACTTGTGACATAGCATTGTTTTGGTGAAAGATAATGGATATAAGATACAAATATGAGCATGAAATGATGTCAATCACTGACCATTCTCACGTTCATGGAACTGATGAGCCAACTGGCTAACTTGCATTTCCAAAGCTTTGACCGAATTTTTTGTGTCGGCAAGCATGGTCTGTGTGCTTTGCATGAACGCTTGAAGGGTTTGTTCTAGAGTGGGGTCCTTCGGGTCAACCCGCTGGGGTAGTGGGGCTTGGTTAGAATAACCCGACAATGAGGCATGAGGAGGTGGGTAATTATGGTGCTGACACCTTTGATGTAGGGGTTGGTAGGTCGCCGATGGAGGTGGAGGTTGAGGTTGAGCGTGCGAGCTCTGACCGTGACACCCACTAGGCCCCAACAGAAGTTAGGATGGTTACGTCATCCCGGGTTGTAGGAGTGACTGTACAGGTCATTACGGGGCCTCTGTTGATACATCGCATTTGCATGCTCAGTATCCCTTGGAGTGTAAGCACATTCCAGGTCATCATGTCCCGTAAGTCCACACCTACTACACGTGGGAGTAGCTACCTGAGCTACAGGAGCTCGGTCCAACTCTAAACTCTCAATACTACACATGAGAGCAGCTAATTTCGCCACAGACGCGATAGTTGACTCAACTTGATATGATCCACCTTGACCAGAAGACCTAGTGGCTGGTGGCTCTCTCACGGTGTCTGATTGACATCATATCATGCATATATATGTGTCTTATATCCTTTATTTTTAGCCTAAGCAATGCTGCGTAATAGTTTTATGGTTATATTTCAGGAATAAACAGGTTTGGGAAGAAGAGACTCAAAAAGGACTTAAAAGCAAGGAAAAGAACTAATTTGCAAGACTTATGGACTGAGATGAAAGAGAGAAGCACACCGATGTAAAACCAAAAGAATCAATGAGGAAATAAAGAAGCTCCACACCATCACGAGGAGTATTTTGGCAATTAAATCCGGGCCCAAACATCAACAACCAAATCGAGTTCATCAAACATCAAGAAATCTAGCCAGAAATGAGACGCCGAAATTCAAACGCGATCCGACCACTCAAGACCACCTATTGGCTGTCCTAGACCGCCAAATTGGTCCAAACCATTCATGGTTTGGTCAGGTCGTTGGTTATGTTGTTTTATGTCCATTTATATTATGCTTCTAGTCCCATACCGGGGGATTGTCCCCGATTGCCTTTTTCTATGACTCTAAATAGAACTCTTCCTTCTCCTTTCTAGCCACCAATTGCTTGGTGGCATTCTCTCTACTTGGAGTAAAGTCTTGAAGCAAAACTCAAGTGGAGAAGGATGCTACTTGTAATGTGAGTCATTTAATAAAATAATTTTTCATAGTTTTGATCTCATATTGTTTCTTTTTCTTGCATGCTTAGCTTAGTCTTGTTTCTTTAATCTTAGTCTAAATTAGCTAGAATGTCTCCATTTCTTTATATGAATGAGTGCTTAATGTGTAGTGAGTAGATCCATCCCCTTTGGGGGTGGAGATGATGTACATATATGATGTGAAGTTTGGATGTTTGATAAATTTTTGACCGTGTAGACTTGCATGTGTTGTATGTTCATTGGGGGTATTTTTATCATCTACATGTTGGGGGATTTTGATGGGTTTTGTCATAAGATTTCGGCACTTCTGATGCTTAGTTTTCTCATGTTTATTGACTGAAATTTCCTGTTGAATATGCTACATGTTAGTTAAGTGTTTGTATTTCTGGTTGCTTGCTTAATTGATTGAAGAAACTTTGTTTTGATGGGTTTTGCCATAAGATTTAGACACCTCCCATGCTTACCTTTGTTCTTCACATTAGTTTATGGTTTTTTATGAGTCTTGTCATATCTTTAGATACTTCTCATGCTAAGCTTAATCTTATGTTAATCAAGTAGTAATTGCCGATACATTGTGTGGATGGATTGATAGGTTTTGACACATCTTTAGACACTTCCTATGCATGAAAACACACACACGACACACACACATACATGCTTACATGCATCATTCATCACTAATTTCACTTCATATGTGCACACACTCCACCCCTTAGGGGTTTCTCTTCTTGATTTCCAATCTTTCATTGCTTTCCTTCGCATTTCTTACTTACTAGTTTAGTGTACTTTAGCTTTAGCATAATCACATTTTTTCTCCCTTTATTCGCCACTTGATTTCTGATAAACCAGAGGCTACTCACCTCCCCGTAGATCGACCCATACTTGAACATTGAGCATACCTCCTCGAATTCTCGTATAAAAATATACGGATCCTCCTTATTGGCAGTGAAGGTAGGAAGCATGCTCACATATTGAGGTTTCAGTTCATAGTTGTTCCCGCGAGCTGGGGGAAGAACTTTGCAAGAAGGTTGTGCGGCCCGAATAAGATGGGTTTGCTCCCACAACGTCATCGGTCTATCCCGTCAAGCAAAAGGTGGTGGTGCACCAAGAACTCGAGCCTGACTGAATTCCTCTTCCCCCGAGTCGGAGGAGGTGGCGAAGGAGGTCTACGTGGGGGTGGGAGCGAACCGAGGTAATCAGAGGTGGAGACTATAACGAAGAATATAGAAGAGGAGACTATAACAAAGAATATAGAAGAGGAGAAGACTCATATGAGAAAGGAAGAATCCTTAGAGCTAGCGCGTGTAGTGGGTGAAGGTAGAAGCCTAATCTCGCAAACACGGCTAAAACAATATATGGCTATAGGTCCTTAGGCTAGACAATGCCTAACTTCGAGATCATGAGTCTCGACACGCCTCACCTCCCAACAACGAAGACCACAATGCCCAGAAAGTGATATCAGATCAGTAGATCCAGTACCTCCTACTATCGACAAGGCATACGACGCCGATCAGGTCACGACGGTCTCAACTCGATCACTCTCCTAGTATGTCCGAAATCCTAGGGCCAATGTCTACTTGCTTTTAGAAGTAAGGCTTTGATTAAGAGTGATTTTTGGGGCAAAGGAAAGGGTGATGAAATCCCCCACCTTATCTTGCATGGGACAGCCCCTCCTTAGTAGCATTTTGAGTCTTAATCTAGAAATCAACTCTCCAAACAAACGCTCACCTCACTCTTGTCCCGATGCACCTTACTTACTAATGCATGATGTAAATATGCGTGAATGAGAGATCGCGTGCACGTACCTCACGCCAGCAATCGACAACATGAATGTAAAGAAATGAAAAGACAAATGCGTGCAAGGTCTACAAATGATGCATGACCTAGATAGCAATAAGTCAAATCTTTTGCTTTGAGTTTTATGGTCCAAGTTGTCTTAACCAGGTGTAGTGCAAGCCAAATTAATTTTAAGCTCTAAAAACAAAGAAAAATCCACCGAAATGGCGAACTCGACTACGAAAACAATGCTCCCCGGAAACGGCACCAAAAACTTGATTGAATCAGTTAAAATACCCGCAAGTGCACGACCGCGTTGAATTGGTGGCGAGCACGGGTCAATCCACAAGGAGCATGCGCGAGTCGAGTTCACAATACTCGAGTGGGAAAAAGGAAGGGAGAGAGATGCAGACGGAATCAAACTAAAACACGTAGAAAATCAAAAAACAACAATAAAACTAGACCCCTAGGGGGGTAGAGAAAGAACATGGAATTGAAAATATGTAGTGTATGGTGCGTTCAAATGTGCTCATCAAAACATGTCATACATGAAATCCATAAAACTCAAATTCAACTTTGCCTCCACATGAAATAAGATAAAACATTATCATTAAAACATACAAGACAATAATTGAAATGAAGGAAATATGGTCACATGCATAATGACTCATATCAAACTATGTCTCCACATGAAATAAGATTTATCACAATCATTAAAACATACAAGACATTAATTTAAATAAAGCCAACATGAGCACATGCATGCACATGTCTTGTTCCCTTCTTCCACTTCATCCTTATCCTAACCTCATCATTCCCCATAAAATAAGCCCACTAATCTAAGCATGTGCTAAGCTTCATCCAAGAGCATTAGCACATAAAACATAAGAGTGAAGTCTTGTTAGATAGTTATGGAAATAATGTAAGGCTCAAAGGATTAAGATTAACATACACTAATCCATCACATAATCAAATCACCTTCTTCTCCACCCCCAATGGGGAAGGACTACTCTCTACTCATCTTTATACTAAAGCAAACATAAAAATGGCATGAACCTATAAAGGAAATGAAGAAGACAAGATTAAAGAAACAACAACATCAAAGAAATTGCATCAAAGTAAAAGACATGTATTAAAGAACACAACTCACTATTGATTGAAATGAAAGGATTACAAAGTATGCTTCTTCTCCTCCAACTACACTAAGCAGCAGCAAAATAAAACCTAAAACTAATGGAGAATTAAGAAAAAAGGGAGAGGACGGATTACAATGGTATATATAGACTAATACATGGTTAGGATTAATTTGGGAATAATCGAACGACTCTAAATCACATATGATAGTCCAAGAATGCTCTGACCCGACAACCCGAACCACGACCAAAAATTCAACCCAATTGGAGAACTTTGATCCACCAGTGCCGGATCAAATGCGTCCGATCAGGTTGAAATTTTGCGTCCGACTTTATTTCTTTATTTGGCACGTGGGGTGAAGTCCTGGTCTTCTGGCTCGAATAACTTTGAGTTTAATTGGAAAAATACTGATTTGATTCAAGTCATGTGTCACCATATTTTGCACTTCACAATTAGGTCCCTCTGGGTTTGCACTTGGGTCCTTCCTGATTTGCGATCAAGTCCTTATGCATTACAAATTGGTCCAGAACCTTTCAAATCAGTCCATACTTGTTACATTTAGGTCATTTTGGGTCCCTTCCTCTTCTTTATTACCTAATTCCTGAAACACTACAAACAACAATTGGAGTAGCACAATATTAGAGTAAAATAAAGGATATATAGCATGAATATGATGAATGATATCCTACTAATCAAGAGGCTACTTGTAATGTGAGTGAGTAATAAAAGATGTTTTGTTAGTTTCTTCATATTGTCTCTTTTCCATTCTTACATGCTTAGTTAACTTTGTTTGTTTTAATCTTCATAGAATTAATTATCATGTTTTCTTTCCTTAATATGCATGTTAGTCTAACAATGTGTGAGTAGTTTCATCCCATGTTGGGGTGTAGTTCCATCCCTTTTTGGGGGTGGAGTTGATGTTTATACATGTCATGTAGAATGGAATGAATGCTATATGTTGTTTTACGTAAGAAATAGGAGTATGCTTGATTGAATTAAAGAGAATACTTAACTTGATAGACTCTGCCATAATCTTTAGGTACATTCCATGCTCGTTTAGGTTCTTAATAAGAAACTTGTTCATGCTAATATTAAATCACTTAGGTTAGTGCTTTGGATGATAGGTCTTGCCATGAGGTACTTCTTATGCATCGCAACACTACTGATGCATTGCATACATTGCATCATATGTCTTTCATTTAGATTACTTTTACATCAATAAATGCTACTAAGGTATGTGTTTAGTCTTATTTACAGATTACATGGACCTGAATGCAATTTACCTACATCCCGAGCATAAACGCATGCAAAAGACTCATTACTATCATAAAGACCAAGTTCAAGATTATCGGGTTACGAATGGAAATGCATCCCAAGCATAAAAGCATTCAAGTCCTAATTGCAAAAAGAACAAGGGCTTAAGCACAAAAATAGCCGGGGACTTAACTGCAAAAAGTCAAGGACCTAATTGCAAATCACGAGTAGCTTTTATTCTCTTGGAGAAAATATATAGAAAAATCAATGTATATCTCCAAATATGTGAAGGAATTAATCCGGAGCTCAAAAGAATGGAAAGAATCAATCCAGACGCGTAAAGGAGGATCAAATCATACCATAAACATTCAACCAAAATCCGGACCAAATCAGAGCATGATGTGCGGCGATTCCGCCGCAGATCACACACACCATGCGGCGATTCCGCCGCCCCCTAGTCGATCTGTGTGCTCCAATTTCGTCCAGTCGTGTCTGGACACGTGTACTTTCCAATATTATACCTAGATCCCTTGTAGCAACTATAAATAGACCCGAGAACGATGTTAGAAGGGTCCTTAGTCTTTGGTGTTAGTTTTTATTCTTAATATTAGTTTTGTAATCTTCTTTTCATTAATAAAATTCTGTCTTTTATTTCTTACTTTTAGTTTTCTTTTGTAATGTCTCAAGGACCCCTTCTTCCTCCCTCTATGAGTTTCTAACTCCTTCCAAAGGGTGGAGGTGACGGATTTAGGGTGAAGAGAAGACGAGTAAATGTTATTATTTTAAGTTCGTATTAGTCTATTTTGATTACTTGAGTTTATGTTAAATCATTTATCATGTAATGCTTCATAACTAATATGATTTATTATAAGTTTCTGAATTCTCTAATCTAAACCTTAAATCTAAACCTCCACCCGACGGAATTCACATCTTTGTTCTTGTTTTAGTTTTAATTATTCTTGTTTCTTGCTTTAGATAATTAAAATCCAAAAATCTCAAAACCCAATTACTTCTTCTCTCCTTCTTTCCCCCAATCGAAATCACACTAATAACAAAATCTCTCCCTCCTTGTGTTCGACCCGTACTTGCCACGTCTTCATAGACGTCGTGCACTTGCGGTATAAATTTAATTCTCATCAAGTTTTTGGCGCCGTTGCCGGGGAGGCGACGCAGATTTTGTTTTTTGTTAATTTCGATTTTATTCTGTTTATCTTGTGCGCGATCTGAGTATTTGGATTTGTGTTTCAGGAGACAACAGAGTGCGCAGCGAAATCCGAGCACCATCTGAGCTAAACGAGCGGCAAAATCGCCGCACCTGAAGAACAACTTGCGGCGAATCCGCCGCACACTTGGAGCTTCTGGGCTTCAAATTTTTCTGGGACGCGACTCATCTCTGGGTGGACGCGTGAAGCTACTGAAATTTCGAGAGCGGGCGGCGAACCCGACTGAGCATTGCGTAGGTAACCTTTGTTGCCTTTTTCCTCGTAATTTCTATTTTCAGAAAATTTCCTTTTATTAGAATTGCATATGTTACGGCAAAAATTCCATAATTGGCAATAATTCAACTCTGACCTAAAATTGGCAAAATTAGAAAGGTCTTAGTGCATGCATCATCTAGTATTTTGTATGCAATATTCTTGCTAAATTCTTGCAAATCAATTTCTGTTGAAGAGTGCTGGAGTCAAGGTACGTATCGTGGTTTTCATCGATTGCATTTAAGCATATAATCTAGTTTGCATACAACCTTGCAATTGCCCCCTCTAAAGACCATTGTTTGACTATCTTTGCTAGATCAAAGTTAAACTATCTTAAGGGCAACTCCGTAGGCAAAGATACGGTGGGGATTTCATCACCTTTCCGTGGCCCACAAATCACAATCCTAAAGTGTCACCCAAGCCTTAAATTAAAATCAATTAGACATTGACCCCTAAGGACTCGGACTCATTTAAGGAGAAGAATTAGTTTGACTTGCTATGACCTGAAGCCGATTGAATTTAATTTGGTGTCTAGAAAGTGTTTTTGTGTTGACGAAAGTCTTCCAAGCGAAGTGGTTGTCTAATTGGCACCGACTCTGTCGGAAGCGCCCCCACTAGCTATACACGGCCTGGCCAAGTTGGTTTGATTAGTGAGGGAGGTGAATCAAGCGAATCAATTCGACTCAACCAGTTAGGAGTCGTCTAGATCTAAGCGACACTAGGTCTAGGATTGTTTGAACCGTGCTTTCTTAGGAATTTTCTGACCAACCCCCTTTCTATCTTTAGAGTTAGGTTCCCCTTCTCATCTGAGTCTTCTTTCTCTTCTCACCTAAATTCTCTAGATTAGGATTCCTTTCTCATCTTTCCCCATTCTGTTGTTTGTTTCCCTTTTGAAAAAAAAAATTAAAAAAAAAATATTAATTCTTGAAATTAAATTTGGAATTTAAATTCCGAATTTGAATTCAAAAATTGATTCAACCCGGTGCACTCAGATTTGGATTCGGGACTTGAGTAATCGACTCTCACGAGTTCATCTAGATTCCAGTCTGGAACTTAGCCCCAATCCACCTGTGGCACCACCTCACCCGGATCCAATGGGTGAGAACGTAGTGGACCCGCCTGTTGCACAACCTATAACTCTGAGGGATCGATGCTATCCAGCAATGGCTGCTCAGCCATCGTGCATCGTTATGCCCACCATACCGGGTCGCGACTTCGAACTTAAGGCACAATACATGAGTATGTTGCCTAAGTTCACCTCTAGGGAAGACCCATATCTCTTCCTTAGAGAATTTGAGGAAATCTGCTCTCTTATGCAATACCAGCATATTCCTGAAGAGGCAGTGCGTCTGAAATTTGTGCCTCTTGCACTAAAGGACGATGCTAAGAAATGGCTATATAGTCTAGCCGAAAGATCTATTAGGAGTTGGGCTGAGTTTGTTCAAGTATTTCTGAAAAAATATTTTCCCAACCATAAGACTATGAGGATTAGGAATGAAATTGTTGCATTCGTTCACTCTGAGAGCGAGCCGTTCTATTCCTATCTAGAAAGATTTAAGAGTGTACTGACCCAATGCCCTCATCATGGAATTCCAAGATGGCAATTATGCCAAATTATTTATGAGGGATTGACACCCACATCTAGAGTTATGGTAGAATCCGTAAGCCAAGGGAACTTTATGTCAAAAAATGAAAATGATGCCTGGACTTTCCTTGAGGATTTAGCTGAAAACAGTATGCAATGGGACAATGCTAGAACACCGCTTAACCCGAGTATTGGATCTAGAATAGCAAGTCAACCCAAACCAGGTGTCTTAGCTGTAGATGCCAACATAGCGGCTGAAGCAAAACTAGCTACCCTTATGCGCAGAATGGAAAGTTTAGAGCTACAAACCCAAAACCGAGTGAATCAAGCCTCGACTATCCCGTGCTCTAGATGTGGTCAGACTGGTCATGTAATGGAGGATTGTGCGGAATGGGACCAAGTTAATGCCATGTATAACCATGCTAGAAATGACCCATACGCATCAACCTATAACTCGGGTTGGCGTAATAATTCCAATTTCTCATCAAACCAACATCGTCAACCTCCTAGACAACAACCAAACCCGTATAACCAAAATAATACATCATCTGGGTTTAGTAACAATAACGATCATGAGGTTAGGTTGACAAGATTGGAAAATTTGATGAAAACTTTTATACAAACAACCAACCAGACCTTCCAAAGGCTAGAGACACAAGTCAGCCAACTAGCACAAATAGTAGGTGAAAGAGAAAAGGGTCGGTTTCCAAGTCAACCTGAGGTGAACCCTAGATCTAATAATTCATATCAATCCTATCAAGCACCTTCAGGAAATAACAACCCTAGACCGGTTCAAATGGTTAATGAGGAAGGACCGTTCCAACAAATAAATGTTGTAGTATCATTACGGTCCGGAAGACAGATTGATAATAATGTGGTAAATCCTAGAACATCTAATCAATCTAGCCATCAAACTGCCACATATGACCTAACCATTGAACCCGACGTCCAATCTGAAACGCCCACCCCACCTATTCAATCTGAACCCGTAGCTCAACCTGAACCTGAGCGAGTCTATGTCCCTAAAGCCCCATTTCCCAATAGACTCAAAAAGAACTCAAGTGCACAAATAGAGAAAATCTTGGAAGTATTTAAGCAAGTTAAGGTGAACATTCCACTCTTAGACATGATTCAACAAATACCTGCATATGCTAAATTCTTAAAAGATTTGTGCACTAAAAAGAGAAAAACGAACGTACCAAAGAAGGCATTCTTAACTGCAAACATAAGTTCTATTTTGTCCAACACATCTCCTATAAAATATAAGGATCCTGGATGTCCCACAATTTCATGTTCAATAGGAGATACTTTTATCAACAAAGCCCTTCTAGACCTTGGTGCTAGTGTTAACCTACTCCCGTACTCTGTCTATGAGCAAATGAACCTTGGTCCATTAAAACCCTCTAGGACAACCCTTCAATTTGCTGATTGCTCTATTAAGAAACCAAGAGGTGTAGTAGAGGATGTTTTGATCAAGGTTGGTAACTTCATTTACCCAGTGGATTTTGTCGTACTAGATACCGCACCTGTTGTAAATCCTAATCGACAAATCCCTGTAATTCTAGGCAAACCCTTTTTGGCCACTTCAGAAGCATTGATAAACTGTCGAAATGGGCTCATGCAATTATCTTTTGGGAACTTAAAAGCTGAATTTAATATATTTCATATTGATAGTGAGCCAGAAATAACATGCAATCAAAGTGATGTTGTGATGAAATCGCGTATCTATAATATTTCTGAATCGTCACAAAATCAAAAAGGAAGTAAGAAAAATGGGAGGAATTCATCTACACACCCACCATCACTCGAGCAAATAAGAGAACCAATTTATATGAGGGGTGTGGAACCTGTGACTCAGGACTCTCATTGCAACATGGGGAACAACTCAACTGGATACATGCACCAATTTTGTGTCATTCAATCCAGTTCTGACTATGGTTGACTTTGAGCAAATTCCACCCTTCCACCGCAGTTCATCAAGGTAATAAGTGCATTTGCTTTATATTTGCATACATTGAGGACAATGCATGATTTAGGTGTGGGGGGGTGTTTATGTATATATTTATCTATAGATCTGTCTTTTATTTCTAAAAATAAAATAAAAAAAAAATCATCAATGTTTCATGACATAGCTTAAGATCGAACTGCTAAAACCCGTGTACAAATTGCATTGAGTTTTTGTTCCTTATTATATAGTTCTGCTTGTAGAAATTGTGACATAAATCTAAGTTCCAAAGAAATAACCATTGCCCTTTAAGACATGTATGCACTTAAATTGGATGAATCAAATCTTTGAAGTGGTTGATAAAAAGCAGAGGTTGAGGAAAATATACCGGGAAGTGTGGACTTCTAATAGCAATTAAGCCTTGAGGAAAATAAAAATAAAGGAATAAAGTGAAGAAAACACATTTTGCAAAATGATTACAAAAGCCCAAGCCTTTGAGTCACTGGTCCGTAGGGGTATCTTGAAACCCGGTAACTTGAGTCTACCAGCTCGGGATTATCGACCAAACTCGCTACACAAATGCAAAAGGGTAAAAGTGTCAAAAAGCAAATGTGTTGAATCACGGAAGAAAAGAAAAGAAAAAAAAATAATAATACTCAAGGCCCAAAGCTAAAAGAATGATCCATGTCATGGTTGATCCGAATGATACTTCACCACCAGAGGAGGCGTGCAAAATAATTCAAGTGATAAACATGTGTAGAAGGGTTAGTGATGTGAATGTTGGAGGAACAAAGACCAAGTCATATTTTTAATGAGTTAGATTCATATAATGAGCATACAAGAATTCTAGGTGAGATGTATAAGGTTAAGGTGGAGATATTAAGAGCTATTAATGGAATGTTGATTTAAGATTTTGTGGGTATATCCGCGGAAAACCCTCAGGAGACAACACTCCTCCCCCTAGGAAACTTGGAGGTTTAAAGGCTTGTTGAACATGCTAAGTGCAACCGTGATTCCTACGAAAGTGAGTTAGGATTTCCCTGTTTTCATTTTTCTTATATTCTGTTTTGCTAGGGACTAGCAAAATCTAGGTGTGGGGGTATTTGATGCATTGCATACATTGCATCATATGTCTTTCATTTAGATTACTTTTACATCAATAAATGCTACTAAGGTATGTGTTTAGTCTTATTTACAGATTACAGGGACCTGAATGCAATTTGCCCACATCCCGAGCATAAACGCATGCAAAAGACTCATTACTATCATAAAGACCAAGTTCAAGATTATCGGGTTACGAATGGAAATGCATCCCAAGCATAAAAACATTCAAGTCCTAATTGCAAAAAGAACAAGGGCTTAAGCACAAAAATAGTCGGGGACTTAACTGCAAAAATTCAAGGACCTAATTGCAAATCACGAGTAGCTTTTATTCTCTTGGAGAAAATATATAGAAAAATCAATGTATATCTCCAAATATGTGAAGGAATTAATCCGGAGCTCAAAAGAATGGAAAGAATCAATCCAGACGCGTAAAGGAGGATCAAATCATACCATAAACATTCAACCAAAATCCGGACCAAATCAGAGCATGATGTGCGGCGATTCCGCCGCAGATCACACACACCATGCGGCGATTCCGCCGCCCCCTAGTCGATCCGTGTGCTCCAATTTTGTCCAGTCGTGTCTGGACACGTGTACTTTCCAATATTATACCTAGATCCCTTGTAGCAACTATAAATAGACCCGAGAACAATGTTAGAAGGGTCCTTAGTCTTTGGTGTTAGTTTTTATTCTTAATCTTAGTTTTGTAATCTTCTTTTCATTAATAAAATTCTGTCTTTTATTTCTTACTTTTAGTTTTCTTTTGTAATGTCTCAAGGACCCCTTCTTCCTCCCTCTATGAGTTTCTAACTCCTTCCAAAGGGTGGAGGTGACGGATTTAGGGTGAAGAGAAGACGAGTAAATGTTATTATTTTAAGTTCGTATTAGTCTATTTTGATTACTTGAGTTTATGTTAAATCATTTATCACGTAATGCTTCATAACTAATATGATTTATTATAAGTTTCTGAATTCTCTAATCTAAACCTTAAATCTAAACCTCCACCCGACGGAATTCACATCTTTGTTCTTGTTTTAGTTTTAATTGTTCTTGTTTCTTGCTTTAGATAATTAAAATCCAAAAATCTCAAAACCCAATTACTTCTTCTCTCCTTTCCCCCAATCGAAATCACACTAATAACAAAATCTCTCCCTCCTTGTGTTCGACCCATACTTGCCACGTCTTCATAGACGCCGTGCACTTGCGGTATAAATTTAATTCTCATCAACTACCTACATTTGTGCTCTATTGAATGCATTCATCACCACTTATGTCATGTGTACACACACTCCACCCCTTCGGGGTTTTCCAATCCTGATTTCAAGTCTGCTTCTAGTTTAGCGTAGTCTAGTTTACTGTAATCCATTCCCTCTCCCCTCTTTTCCAACTCGATTTCTGAAGAACCAAAGTTGACACACCTCCTCGTGGACACGACCACTATTTGCCACGTTTTCACCGATGTCGTCCACTTGCGGTAATATAAACGATCAATCAAGTTTTTGGTGTCGTTGCCGGGGAGGTGCTCTGTCTAGACTTTGATTTGGACGATTCTGAGTGGTTTTAAATATTTTTTGTAGTTTTTTTTTATTTTAGGAGGCTCTAAAGATAAAGAGACATGACCAGGAGAAGTTTGGAGGGGAACAAATGTGAACAGACCGAACATCAGCGGTGGTGGACTGCCAACTGGTGGCGTGGTGAGCTCAATATTCCCTCTAATTTTTTATGGTTGTTTCTACATTCACTATGTCATTTGGGGCCTCATTTTAGAAAGTTTTTACTTGTAGTTTGCTCCCATATTAAGAAACAATCCCCTTTAATCAACTTGGCCACTAAAATCAAAAGCAAAAGATTAGTCATTATTGCTTGTTTAGGTAATGCATCATATACTTGACTTAGGCACGTAGTTTGTCTTCAGTTGTTGAGTGTTGGCGTGAGGTACACACTTCCTACTCTCATTCATTAATTTTGTATGACCACGCATTAGTTAATAGGAATTGCATCGCAACAAGAGTGAGGTGAGCGTTTGTTTGGAGAGTTGATTGCTAGATTAAGACTCAAAACGCTACTAAGGAGGGGATGTCTCATACAAGATAAGGTGGGGGATT
The DNA here is from genome assembly GCA_963682175.1 of Triglochin maritima. NCBI lineage: Eukaryota > Viridiplantae > Streptophyta > Magnoliopsida > Alismatales > Juncaginaceae > Triglochin > Triglochin maritima. The sequence continues at coordinate 23,720,303 of OY821774.1, read as the reverse complement.
TCATCACCCTTTCTTTTGCCCCAAAAATCATTCTTAATCAAAGCCTTAATTCTAAAATCAAGTAGACAATGGCCCTAAGGATTTCGGACGCACTAGGAGAGTGATCGAGTTGAGACCGTCATGATCTGATCGGCGTTGTCTTCCTTGTTGATAGTAGGAGGTACTGGATATCCAGATCTGGTATCACTTGTTGGGCATTGTGGTCTTCGTTGTAGGGAGGTGAGACGTGTCGAGACTAGTGATCTTGAAGTTAGGCGTCGTCTTGCCTAAGGACCTATAGCCATACGTTGTTTGAGCCTTGTTTGCTTGTGTGCTTCTACCTTCTCCCATTACTCACGCTAGCTCTAGGGATTCTTCCTTTTTCATTTGAGTATTCTCCCCCTCTATATTCTTCGTTATAGTCTCCTCCTCTGATTACACCTTCTGTTGAGTGTTGTTTTAGAGTTGAGTTGAGTGTTTTATGCAAGGTTGGGCCCGTTCTGGTGAGAGTGATCGACTTGAGAGAGTGCATTTGTCTGAGATGGATGGTCTAGGTGATCACCCATCTCCGCTTCAAGCTCCTTTGGAGCGTGAGGCCAAGTCGTCTCGTTTAGATGGGGAGACCAAGGTCCATACATGGACCACCTCGATCCAGTCCCACCACCACGTAGACCTCCTTCTCCTCCTCCTCCAACTCAGGAGGAAGAGGGATCCGGTCAGGATCGAATTCTTGGTGCACCACCACCTTTAGCTCGACGGGATAGACCGATGACTTTGTGGGAGTGGACTCATCTTGTTCGGGCCGCGCAACCATCTTGCAAAGTTCTTCCACCAGCTCGCGGGAACAACTATGAACAGAAATCTCAATATGTGAGCATGCTTCCTACCTTCACTGCTAATAAGGAGGATCTGTGTATTTTTATACGTGAATTCGAGGAGGTATGCTCCATGTTCAAGCTTCAACAACTTGATGAGGATTCAGTCCGGTTGAGGATGATTTCTTTCGCGTTGAAGGATAACGTGAAGAAATGGATGTACAGCCTCCCGGCGAGCTCTATTCGGTCTTGGGATGTCTTTGTAACCGTCTTTCTAAAGAGATTTTTCCTTCAAAGGAAAACTCAACAGATACGGCACTAGATATATCAAATGTATCAGACTGAGACCGAATCTTTTCATGCTTTCTTTGAGAGGTTCAAGGACCTTCTCCAACATGGCCCTCATCATGGACTTGAGCTATGGCAGTTGTACCAGCATGTTTATGAGGGCCTCAACTACAAAACCCGTACATTGTTGGAGTCAATGTGTCAGGATAATTTCCAAATGAAACTCATCGATGAGGCATGGGACAATTTTGAATTGACAGCTGAACGTACCTTTGAGTGGGACACCATGAGACAGCCACCATCCGCCAGGTCTTCTGGTCGAGCTGGATCATATCAAGTTGACTCAACTATCGCGTCTGAGGCGAAATTGGCTGCTCTCATGGGTAGGATTGAGAGTTTAGAGTTGGACCAAACTCCTGTAGCTCAGGTCACTACTCCCGCATGTAGTAGGTGTGGACTTACGGGACATGATGACTTGGAATGTGCTTACGCTCCAAGGGATATGGAGTATGAAAATGTGATGTATCAATAGAGGCCCCCCTGTAGAGTCACTCCTACAACCCGGGATGGCGTAACCACCCTAACTTCTCTTGGGGGCCTAGTGGGGGTTACGGTCAGAGCTCGTATGCTCAACCTCCACCATATCACCCTCTACGCCCATCGGTGACCTACCAACCCCCACATTAGAGGTCTCAGCACATAAATTACCAACCTCCTCAAGCCTCATCGTCGAGTTATTCTAACCACCACTACCTCGCGGGTTGACCCAAAGGATCACTCTAGTGATCCGACCCTTCAAGCGTTCATGCAGAGCATGCAAAGTACAGTTGAAGCTTTGGAAATGCAAGTTAGCCAGTTGACTCATCAGTTCCATGAATGTGAGAAGGGTTAGTTACCAAGTCAACCTGTGGTAAATCCCAGGGGTCAACCTTCTCAAGCTAGGCAGAATGTGCACAATGTTAAAAATGACCCTTCCCAACATGCAAATGTTGTCCATACCTTAAGATCGGGAAGGGTTGTTGACAACAATGTGAAAATGCTTGAATGCAACCCTGTTGGTGACTCTTCCGATGAGGGTCGTGAGTCTTTTAAGGAACCCAATTATGAAACTCCTCCTCATGATAGTTATGTCCCCATGGCATCATTCCCTCATAGGTTGACTAAAAAGTGCGATGAGCATTGGGACAAAATCGTTGAGGTACTTAGGCAAGTCAAGGTGAACATTCCATTGTTGGACGTTGTTCAACAAATACCACCGTATGTCAAGTTCCTTAAGGGCATTTGTACCGTTAAGAGAAGAACAAATATTCCCAAGAAGGTATTTTTGGCCCCCAATGTGAGTTCAATATTGACACAACCCATGAAAGTCAAATACAAGGAACCTGGTTGTCCAACTGTTTCTTGCATGATCGGTAATGTGACAATTCCTCAAGCTCTATGTGTGTGTGTGTGTGTGTGTGTGTTTTCATGCATAGGAAGTGTCTAAAGATGTGTCAAAACCTATCAATCCATCCACACAATGTATCGACAATTACTACTTGATTAACATAAGATTAGGCTCAGCATGAGAAGTGTCTAAAGATATGGCAAGACTCATAAAAAATCATAAACTCATGTGAAGAACAAAGGTAAACATGGGAGGTATCTAAATGATATGGCAAAACCCATCAAAACAAAGTTTCTTCAATTAATCAAGCAAGCAAACACAAGTAAAAACACATAACTAACATGTAGCATATTCAACAGGGATTTTCAGTCAATAAACATAAGAAAACCAAGCATGGGAAGTGTCTAAATCTTATGGAAAAACCCATCAAAATTCCCCAACATGTAGATGATTAAAATACCCCTAATGAACATATAAAACAAGCAAGTCAACACAATCAAAAATTCATCAAACATCCAAACTTCACAATATATATGAACATCATCTCCACCCCCCAAAGGGGATGGATCTACTCACTACACATTATTCTAGCAATTAAACTAAAGAAGAAAGAAGACATTCTAACTAATTTAGCCTAAGATTAAAAAAACAAGACTAAGCTAAGCATGCTAAAAAAGAGATAACATGAGAACAAAACAATGAAAAATTATTTTATTAAATGACTCACATTACTAGTAGCATTCTTATCCACCTTGAGTTTTTGCTCCAAGGCTTACTCCAAGTAGAGAGAATGCCACCAAGCAATGAGTTCCATACAAATGAGGAGGGAGAGTTCTATTTATAGGCATGAAAAAAGGTAACCGGGGATAATCCCTCGGTATGGGACTAATGAAACCTTCCCAGAATACACATAAACACATAACCCATGTCCTGGAGAAATCGGGTCCGATTCGGAGACAAACGGACCTCAAATTGACGGTCTTAGACCGCCAATTGGCGGCCACTTTTTCCCGTATTAACTTGAGGATGTTAAGGTTGCCCATGTCTTTCACTTAACTCCTTAATTAACTTGCACGAATAGCTCCCTAGGATAAGTGTGTGGACTAAATACATATAGAGAGTCGGCCCGTAGAATTACTGTGTCCAATGATCGACGAAAATGAGTCCAACGAGTCGTGTTGCTAGATTGAATAATGCATCTATGTTCGGATTTTGTGCGTGTATCCGCTGAAAACCCTCAGGAGACAACACTCCTCCTCCTTGGCGACAAGGAGGTTTAACGGTTTGTTGCACGTGCTAAGTGCAACCGTGATTCCTATGAAAGTGAGTTAGGATTTCCCTGTTTTACGTATATTTTTTCCTTTCTTTCATTTTTCCCTTTCTTTGTTTTGCTCGGTACTAGCAAAAGTTAGGTGTGGGGGTATGTGATTGACATCATATCATGCATATAATTGTGTCTTATATCTATTATCTGGTTCCTAAACAATGTTATGTAACGGGTTTTATGTTTAAGTTTCAGGAATAAACAGGTTTGGGAAGAAGAAACTCAAAAGGAACTTACAAGCAAGGAAATGACTGAATTGCTGGAATTATGGACTGAGAGAAAAGGACCCAGATGTAAATCAAAAGGATCAATGAGCAAATCAAGAAGCTCCACACCATCATGAGGAGTATTTTGGTAATTATATCATGGCCCAAACATCAACAACCAAATCGGTTCATCAAACATCAAGAAATCAAGCCAGAAACGAGACACTGAAATCCAAACGTGATCCAACCATTCCAGACCACCAATTGGCTTTCCAAATTGGTCCAAATAATTCATGGTTTAGTTGGGTCATGGATTATGTTGTTTTATGTCTATTTTTGGTATGTGTTTAATCTCATACTGGGGGATTGTCCCGGGTTACCTTTTTTCATGGATATAAATAGAACTCTTTGTCTTCCTTTGTAATACATCTCCCCTCTTGGTGGCCATCCTCTCTACTAGGAGTAAAGCCTTGGAATAAAACTCTGGTGGAGAGAAGCTACTTGTAATGTGAGTGAGTAATAAAAGATGTTTTGTTAGTTTCTTCATATTGTCTCTTTTCAATTATTACATGCTTAGTTAACTTTGTTTGTTTTAATCTTCATAGAATTAATTAGCATATTTTCTTTCCTTAATATGCATGTTAGTCTAATAATGTGTGAGTAGTTTCGTCCTCTTTTGGGGGTGGAGTTGATGTTTATACATGTCATGTAGAATGAAATGAATGTTATATGTTGTTTTATATTAGAAATATGAGTATGCTTGTTTGAATTAAACAGAATAGTTAACTTGATGGTTTTTGCCATAATCTTTAGGTACATTCCATGCTAATATTAATCACTTAGGTTAGTGTTTTGGATGATAGGTCTTCCCATGTGGTACTTCTTATGCATAGCAACACTACCTACACTTGTGCTCTATTGAATACATTTATCACCACTTATGTCATGTGTACACACACTCCACCCATTATAGGTTTTCCATTCCTGATTTCAAGCTTGCTTCTACTAGTCATTTAGTTTAGTTTTATTTTGTCTTGTGCTTTCATCTTCGTTGTTTGTTTCGTGCTAGTTTAGCGTAGTCTAGTTTAGTGTAATAAATTCCTTTTCCCCTCTTTTCCCACTCGATTTCTGAAGAACCAAAGTTGACACACCTCCTCGTGGACACGACCAGTATTTGCCACATCTTAACAGATGTCGTGCACTTGCGGGAATATAAACAATCATCACAAAGCCAGATGCAGAACAAGTAAGCTCACCAGCGTTGTAATGAGTGTCCGTTTGGGAGCATTGCTCACGGGCTCAGGCGTGTGGTCAGAGTAGGGCATTACCCTATGGAAAAGATGTGCGGTCTTGTCGAGGTTGCACGCTCAGCTTCGCTGGGATACGTTGTCGCCTTGGGACGTGTGACAGTTCTGCCGTGAGAGCAGGTTGAGTGTTGCCTTGTGGATCAAAGGCACCGTGGGATCGAGGTGCACGCTCGGCTTCGCTGGGACGCATGGTCGCCTTGGGACACGAGACCTGTGTGAGCCATTTGGACGGCTTGGCCTAGTTTTGTGATCTAAACGGACGACGTGGACATAATATGGTGTCGGGTTGGGGTGGTGTACGGGGTCTTGATTCAAGACTCCGGCATGGTTTGCGTGTGCGCAGGTGAGACACGATAGGCGACTGGAGACGACTTGGGCTTGGGACGCGTGGACTGGATCTATTGAGCTCAGTTATCATGTTTTTTCCTGCTCCTCTTAGTAGTAATGTAGTAGGAAATTCAGAGTTTCATATATTTTCCTTCCGTATTGTACTATGATATTGACTTTATGTTTACTTTTTTATCGAGACATCGACCTGATTATTGTTAGTTAATGTCCTTTTCTCTCTTGTTATAGTTGTGATTGATTGTTGTGTCTCCAGTGCGGATTAGGGGCGTTACAATACTTCTCTCTAAGATATTAAACAACTTGTCCAAAATGAAATAACTTAATTCACAACATATGCAATTGCAGATGATTATTTTTTAGTGTTAGACCAGAACTATGTAGTAGAATTTATTTTGTTAAGTCAACTTTCTATGTTTCATTCTTGAACTATTTGTGGTGTTATGAAAATTCAAATGTTTTCAAACAACTTTTTGGACCGTTGTTAGATTCAAATTCAATCAAGACAAATAAATTGAAAAGATCACAAACAAACTTGGTACAAATCACCAAACAAATTAGGTCGTTCGACCAAATGAGATGACATGTTTTCAGCAAATAAGGTTGGGTTGTTCGACCCAATGGGCTAGGTCGAAACAACCTGGGTCGTAGCAATTTAATTTACAACCTTACACATTTATAAAAGATTATACTTCTCTCTAAGACACCAAACAACTTGTCCAACATGAAAAAACATAAATTAATAACATATCAAATTGCAGATGATTATTTTTGAGTGTTAGACAATTACTATGTAGTACAATTTATTTTGTTAAGTGAACTTCCTATATTCCACTTCTGAACTATTTGTGTTGTTATGAAAATTCATATGGTTTGAACAACTTTTTGAATCATTGTTAGATTCAAATTCAATCAAGACAAACGAGTTGAAAACATCATATTCCAAATTCGTACAAATCACTAAACAAACTGGGTAGTTCGACCAAACTAGCTGGCTTATTTTTACCAAATGGGGTGGGTCATTTGACCAAACGAGTTGTGTCGTTCAGTCGAAACAACCTGGGTCGTTGCAACTTCATTAACAATCTGCCTCATTTTAAAATAAAATTATACTTCTCTCTAAGACATGAAATAATTTTTCCAACATGAAACAACATATTCAATTGCTGATGATTGTTTTTATGTGTTTTAGACCATAACTATGTAGTACAATTTATTTTGTTAAGTGAATTTCCAAACAAGTTATGGAAATTCAGATGTTTTGAAATAACTTTTTGGACCATTGTTATATTTCAATTCAATTAAGACCAATGAGTTGAAAATATCACAAACCAATTTGGTACAAATCACCAAATAAGTTGGGTCGTTCAACCAAACGAGCTGCCAAACTGAGTCGTTTGACCAATCGAGTTGGGTCGTTCGGTTGAAACAACTTGGGTCATTGCAGGTTAACTACCAACTTGCATCGTTAATTACAGATGATTTTTTTAGTGTTAGACCATTACTATGTAGTACAATTTATTTTGTTAAGTGAACTTCCTATGTTCCATTTTTGAACTATTTCTCTTGTTATGAAAATTCATATGTTTTGAAACAACATTTTGGACCATTATATTAAAATTCAATCAAGACAAACGAGCCTTAAACATCACCAACAAACCTGGTAAAAATCATCAAACAAGCTCGGTTGTTCGACCAAACAAGCTGGATCTTCGACCAAACGAGCTTGGTTGTTCGGTTGTAATGACCTGGGTCATTGCAACTTAATTAACAACCTGTCTCGTTTTAAAAAATATATCTCTCTAAGACATGAAACAACTTGTTCAACATAAAACAACTTAATTAACAACATATCCAATTGAAGATCATTGTTTTTCAGTGTTAGACCATTACCATGTAGTACGGTATATTTTGTTAAGTGAACTTCCTATGTTCCATTTCTAAACTATTTGTGTTGTTATGAAAATTCATATGTTTTGAAACAACTTTTTGGACCGTTGTTAGATTCAAATTCAATCAAAACAAACGAGTTGAAAACTTCACAAACGAACTTTGTACAAATCACCAAACAAACTAGGTCGTTCGACCAAAAATGCCAACTTGTTTTCAACAAACAAGCTAGGTCATTTGGTCAAAACAACCTGAGTCATCGCAACTTAATTATAACACCACACTTAATTCAACATTTGAGAATTCAATCACGTTTTCTCCAAATTCGAAAATGTTGTTTATGTGCTCGTATGTGTTGACAGCATCATAGACAAAACTTTTATCCATTGTGGAATCCTTATTAAGATGGAAGAATGGGACAAAAGGGGTGTCATCTAAAAGCCTTCAATGCTCGTTCGTCAACTTTCCTTCAATGGACTTCAAATTCTTTACGAATGTGCTTAGGTAGCATGACAATTGCAACTTTAGTGTAGATCCTATGCCTTTCTTTACAACTTGTGGTTTATTTGATCCTTTGTTTTTTGTTTTTAACCTACAAAATTAGCATTTGAAATTTTCAATATACATTATACTACACTTGGGTATAATAAACTTCACTATGAATAAAATGATCTTAAACCTTGTCCAAACCGAATGGATTTGTAGGCACAAGAGATTCTCGAACACCAAACGAGTTGTTCATGTTGTGGGGCTTCACCACGAACAATTGTTTGTCAACTGATGTTTCATCAGTGCTCATCTGCGATTTAACAAAATATAAATTAAATAAGCTAGGTCGTTTAATAATACTAAATAACCTATGTCATTTTTTAATACTAAATAAGGTATGTCATTTTTTAATATTAAATAAGTTAGAACGTTTTTAATACTAAATAAGTTGGGTCATTTTCTTAAGTTAAAGAAGTTATGTTATTTTCTTAAGCTGAATAAGCTGGGTCGTTTTCTTGAGTTGAATAAGTTGGGTCGTTTTCTTGAGCTAAATAAATTGTCATTTTTAATACTAAATAAGCTTGGTTATTTTTTATACTAAATAAGTTGGTTCGTTTAATAATATTAAATAACTGAGTCGTTTAATAATACTAAATAAGTTGGGTCATTTTTTAATACTAAATAAGTTGGGTCATTTTTTAATACTACATAAGCTGGATCATTTTTAAATACAATAACCTAGGTCGTTTTTTTGAGCTAAATAAGCTGGGTCGTTTTGTTAAGTTGAATAAGTTAGATCGTTTTCTTGAGATAAATAAACTGAGTCGTTTTCTTGAACAAAATAAGCTCAATCATTTTTTAATATTAAATAAGCTGGATTGTTTTTTAATACTAAAAAAGTTTGATCCTTTTTTTATACTAAATAACCTAAGTGAAGTGTGAGGGATAACTTAGGTCGACGATAGCTTGGCAGCTTGCTTCTTTTTATCTTGTAAATTTAAGTTCAAGATTTTTATCTAAACAACAAAGAATTTCTGTCTCATTTCATTGCCAATTCACATATCCATGCTGCTAGACCAAACGAAGAAGAAAGATTTTCGTTTAACGGGAATAGAAATGTATAAAGTGAAATTTGTTTGCATGCCTTTCTTTTCTAAGGTGGGGCCAATTGCTTCATCCAAAAGGCTTAGAACTTGATTGCATGCATTCCGAAGAAAAAGGCAGAAGCCTTCAGAGTCCACTTCTTTGAACAGTGAAATTGGTGAATACAATAATCACTCAAAACATCATGGTTACCCACATATTCAAACCACAGACTTAGAATTCTCAGATAAGCTCTTGCCCTGGTAATGATTGTAGCTGGTACTCTCACCAAAAACACACAAATCAACCACTTCTTCCAATAAAAAATAAACAATTCGGCAAATCAAGACAAAACCCAATTCAGCACTCCAACATTAGATGCATAAAACCCTGTCTTCCCTAACTACACACCAAGTATTGGTTGGCAGCCTCTTCCACATGCATCTCTGCTATTTTTTAAAAATAATTATAACTTTCACACTAGTGCAGGATAGTCTTTACTCATCACCCAGTAGACGTCGATCATTTTAATATCCGCTATTGGAATAGACGTCGGCCAATACAACAACCGACATCTATTGGGTCCTATAGACGTCGATTGTTGGAATACTGATTGATATGTTTTAATTAACCGCAAGTGCACGTCCACGTTGAAGCGGTGGCAAATACGGGTCGATCCACAGGGAGGTGTGTCGACTTTAGTTTGTGCGAAGGCGGGTGGGAAAGAAAGGAGAGAAAGATTGATTACACTAAACTATACTAATCTACACTAGTAAACTAGAAAGGAGGAAATGAAATCACAAAACAAACTAAACTAAGCACTAATAAAGGAAGATAGAACTCAGGAATGGAAAATCCCTAAGGGGTGGAGTGTGTGTGTGTGCACATGAAATAAGTGTTGTGAATGCATACAAGAAACTCAAGTGTAGTTAGTGTTTGTTAATTCATAAGAAGTACCAAATGGCAAGACCTATCATTTAAAACACTACCTAGGTGATTAATATGAGCATGACAAGTTTGTTATTAAGAACATAAACAAGCATGGAATGTACCTAGCACTATGGCAGAAACTATCAAGTAAAAATTCTTATTAATTCAAGCAAGCATACTAACATCTCTCACAAACAATAATGTCTAGCATTCGTACCATCTACATAACATGTACACACATCTACTCCACCCCCAAAGGGGATGGAACTACTCAGTCATATTTAAACTAACATTTATACTAAGGAAAGAAAACATACTTAAACTAATTATAAGAAAACTAAGCAACAAGTTTAACTAAAAGGACATAAAACAAAAGAAGCATGCAAGCATATGAAAAAGGAATTAAACTAAGAAGCAAACAGCATAACTAAAGAAAACATCTATTATTACTCACTCAATTACAAGTAGCCTCTCTCCACCAAGGTTTTTGCTTCAAGACTTTAACTCCTAGTAGAGAGGATGGACACCAAGAGAGAGATATGGGGTAGAAGAGAGGAGGGAGAGTTCTATTTATAGCCATAGAAAAAGGTAATCCGGGACAATCCCCCGGTATAAGACTAAACAAACACCAACAATAGACTAAACACACTCTAATACACGCTCCACAGAAATCTTATCGGACTCGGGCCAACCCAGACTGCCAATCAGCGGTCCCAGACTGCCAATTGGCGGTCTACAGGGTTGGGACCTACACATATTAGTACAGTATACCGGGGTCTCCGGCCAGAACCACACGTGCGAGTTTCCCTGCATGTCGCCTGGTTTTTGTTCTGAGCTTTTCTGGATGGATTTGTTGGTCTGTGATGCATCTACCTCGCTTGTTGGGTCTCCGACCCGAATAGAATTGCCAAAATACTCCCGATGATGGTGTGGAGTACTCTTGTTTGCTCATTGGTCCTTCTATCTTGCATTCAGGTCCTACGATCTTGCATCTTAGTCCTCGAGTCTCTCAACTCAGTCTTTTTTCCTTCGTTTAGGTCCTTTCATGTCTCTTCTCTTCAAACCTCTTTATTTATGAAATTCAAACATAAAGCTCATTACGTAGCATTGTTTAGGTGAAAGATAATGGATATAAGATACAAATGTAAGCAAGAAATGATGTCAATCAAATACCCCCACACCTAACTTTTGCTAGTCCCGAGCAAAACAAAGAAAGAGAAGCATACGAAAAACAAGAAATCCTAACTCACTTTCGTAGGAATCACGATTGCACTTAACACGTGCAACAAGCCGTTGAACCTCCTTGTCGCCAAGGAGGAGGAGTGTTGTCTCCTGAGGGTTTTCAGCGGATATACCCACAAAATCCGAACATAGATGCATTATTCAATCTAGACACTCGACTCGCTGGACACATTTTGTCGATCATTGGACGCGGTAATCTTACGGGCCGACTTTATATAGGTAATCAGTCCACACACCTAGCCTAATGAACCATTCGTGCAAGTTAAATAAGGACTTAAGTGAAAGACATGGACAACCTCAACATCCTCAAGTGATACAAAGTGTAAAGTCCGTTACGGTTCTTATTTGCATTACCATTTTTTTTATTTTTTTTCTTTTTCTTTTTATTAGTTGGAGTTTCATTCTCCCAGGGTTAGGTTTCGTGCATCATTTCCTATGAGGACTTACACTATCACGTACACCTTTGCCTAAATCTCCACATAGGGCAATCCCTACCACCCGTGCAATGGGTGTTTGGTCGGCGCATCCCAAGTCAGATGACTCGAAAGCACCAGGCACAAAGTGTTGTCTTTTTGGCCTTAATCTATATTAATTTTGATGATTAATTAAACTAATCTTAATCAATCAACCTAATCAATCAAAGTGAGCAAACACGATTACATGCATTGTGATTGATTCGTTTTATATTAAACTGCAAGTGCACGGCCGCGTTGAAGCGGTGGCAAATACGGGTCGATCCATAGGGAGGTGTGTCGACTTTTGGTTTGTTCGAAGGCGAGTGGTAAAGAAAGGAGAGAAAGATTGATTACACTAAATTACACTAGAATGCAAGAGGAAATGAAAGATAAGCAATAAAACTAAACCCCATAGGGGGTAGAGAAATAATGTGAATATAAAGATGTGTGTGTGTGTTCAATTAAGCTCCTCACAACATGTAGTGCATGAAATCATAGTCCCTTGCATCTTAGTCCCCAGGTCTCACAATTAAGTCCTTTTTTCCTGCTTTTGGGTCCTTTCATGCTTCATCTCTTCAAAACTATTTATTTCTGAAATTCAAACATAAAACGCGTCACGTAGCATTGCTTAGGTGTAAGATAATGGATATAAGATACAAATATAAGCATTAAATGATGCCAATCAAATACCCCCACACCTAAGTTTTTGCTAGTCCCGAGTAAAACAAAGAAAAAGAAAAACAAACGAGAAACAAGAAATCCTAACTCACTTTCGTAGGAATCATGGTTGCACTTAGCACGTGCAACAAGCCGTTAAACCTCCTTATTGCCAAGGAGGAGTGTTGTCTCCTGAGGGTTTTCAGCGGATATACCCACTAAATCTGAACAAGATGCATTATTCAATCTAGACACTCGACTTGTTCGACATATTTTGTCGATCATTGGACGCGATAATCCTACGGGTCGACTCTATATATGTAATCAGTCCACACACCTAGCCTAATGAATCATTCATGCAAGTTAAATAAGGAATTAAGTGAAAGACATGGACAACCTCAACATCCTCAAGTGATACAAAGTGTAAAGTCCATTAATGTTCTTATTTGCATTTTTTTCTTTTTGTTTCTTTTCTCTCTTTTTTCTTTTCTTTTTATTAGTTTGAGCTTCATTCTCCCAGGGTAAGGCTTCGTGCATCATTGCCCATGAGGACTTACACTATCACGTACACCTTTCCCCAAATCTCCACATAGGGCAACCCCTACCACCCGTGTAACGAGAGTTCGGTCGGCGCATCCCAAGTCAGATGACTCGAAAGCACCAGGCACAAAGTCCCCTCAGACCTACTTTCCCGAGTCATAGGAGCCGTGCGAGAAGAGAGAACACCTACTCACTTATTTCTTATCTACACATGAACCAAAACCCCTACAATTAATGTCTCACAACAAGATTTAAAGGGTCATTGACAACAACAGACTTCCTTAAGTTAACAGACACGAATTATTGACTCATTAGGTTCAGGGTGGACTTCTTTAAATGTTTGAGCCCTGAAAACCTATGATTACTCACCCCCAAGGGAAAACTGGGGTGCATCCTAACAACTTGATAAATCCTAAAGCCACTGTACTAGATATCCTAATGCATCAAGTTCAAGACAATTTTGGGAGCTTTCTTTTTACTTTGCCTCTCAACGGTTTTGCACATGATAAACACACGCAAAACCCACCAAACATTTTCTTTCACAAACACATGAAGATTTTGAAAGAAATGTGAAAATTTTGAAGCACTAGGCAAGCAAAAGAAGACAACTCACCCAAGGATCATGCCAAGCAGATATATCGATATTAAATGCAGCACACTAACATGACCCTAATAATGCACACTAAAGAAAATAAAATCAAAGGAAAAAGACTCAACTATGTACACACGTCAAACACCCCCCCACACCTACTTCATGCATTGTCCTCAATGAATGTGAGCAAGATACTACATGGATTTATGCATGAAACAGAATAGATCTCACCAACGTGAAGTACATAGGAAAGTTCATGGCTATGTTCATGGACAACAACCCGAATTCCCTCAAAACTTGTGAGATGCTAAAGAATGGATACAAATACGTGAAAGAAATGGGGCCCAAATACTCAAGGGTTGGAGCCCACAACAATCGATGCTCACTGATGGAGTCTTTTATTGTACTTTTTCTTCTTCTTTTTTGAATATAACTATGTACAAACATAAGTTCACATCTTTATTTGTCAAAAGACATCAAATAGGAACCTCAAAAGTGGGTCAATGCACTTGGAAAGGGAACATGACACCACGCGGGGCTAGAATACGCATGTGTGGGCCCCCTTCACAAAGAGCACAAGATGAAATGAGAGGTTCATGAATTGGACGCAAAGGCGTCTCATTCAAAGTATCAAACTGAAAGAGCTTGAACCTCTCAAGAGTTTGGGAAATAAGGGGCAACGGAAGAAGAGTTTCTCCTGTTGCGTTGCTGAAGTTATGATCTTCAATCCAAACTCTCCAACCAACAGGCTGGTGCATCGGAACGAGGTCAAGAACCTCGTTAGGCATGTCTGACACACCAGGAGAACAAAAAGTGGGTCTCATACCCAAGGTATCCTCCAAGGAACTCCTAATACCCTCATGAGCAATGTAGTTGTTTGATGTTCCATCATTTCCAAGATGATCAGGAACAATAGTGAGAGGCAAACTCTCATCAGGTTGTTTGAAATTGAGGGTACTAGGGAGCTCTTGCTCCACCAGAGGTCAGTCCATAAGAGGCACAACATGAAGATCATGTGGCTCTAGGGCCACGGTACAAAAAGGTAAGGCACAATTATGTGCCGACTCATAATGAAGCTGGTCCATGTTATTCTCAATTGGGATTGAATCGTCCACTGAGTGATGGTGAATTGAAACCCCAAGTCCCTCAGACTGACTAGGAGTTTGACTTTGAAATATTGTGCTTTGAATTTGTGGATGTGGTAGTGGCAGTTCGATATCAAAAGATGAATCCTCATGTTGACAAGAAAAGTTACTCTCCTCATGTTCACGTAATTGCTGCGACATTTGACTCACTTGCAATGCCATATTTTGTATGGACTGTTGAGTGGTTTCCATGAATGTAAGGAAAGTTTTTTTCAAGGAATCAGGTATGCGGTCAACTATGAGGTCCAAGTCAGAGCTTGGGCAATTTTGGGGTTGGGTGTTGATGGGCTAAGAATGAGTCCAATGATTTGAAGTGGGGTGTTGGTAGAATTCTGGGTATTCGGGAGGAGGATACTGGGGTGAAAATGAAGTATAAGAATTTGGATATGAATTGTCTCCCCACGAATCCATCACTCTCGGGTTGTACACGGATGCGTAATGGTCATATTGAGCATTTTGGGAAAATGTATGCTCATACTCAAGCTCAGGGAGAACATAAGGACATTCCCCGATAACATGACCACTCAACCCACAACAGTCGCACGGTACGGCTACTGGAGCCACCGGTGCACTCATGTCGTCTGCCATACGCATGAAAGAGGCCAAAGTTTGTTGTAATGTCTCAGTTTGTTGACCAGCATATGATCCGACGTAACTAGATGGTGGTCTAGCAGTCGGTGCCTCTCTATACTACCCCAATATGAAGATTGCTCAGTCACACAATTAAGATTGTCCCAACCATACGGGGTGTTAGTCTGAGCCACCCCAGGTTGCATGGGTCCAGAATACCAGGAAGAATTGTCCTCGTCCCAACAATGATATGGATGGTCGCCCATGTAACCATCCATCTGAACAAAGAACTCTCGAGTCGATCACTCTCACCACCACGAGGCCAAGCTCGTAAAAAGTGCTCGACTCGACCCTAAAACGCTACCAGAGAGTGTAAAGGGGAGGAGACTATAACGTAGAAGAAGGTGAGAAGATGATGACTCAGAGGAGAAGGGAAGAATCATAGAGTTAGCATGGGTAATGGGATCAGGTAGAAGCCTAACTAGCAAGCACGGCTCAAACAATGTAAGGCAATGGGTCCTTAGGCTAGACGACGCCTAACTTTGAGGTCACTAGCCTCGACATGCCTCACCTCCCTACAACGAGGACCACAATGCCCAGCAAGTGATACCAGATCCGGAGATCTAGTACCTCCTACTATAGACAAGGTAGGTAACGCCGATCAGGCCATGGCGGTCTCAACTAGATTACTCTCCTAGTGCGTCCGAAATCCTAGGGCCAATGTCTACTTGCTTTTAGTTAAGGCTTGATTAAGAGTGATTTTTGGGGCCAAGGAAAGGGTGATGAAATCCCCCACCTTGTCTTTTATGGGACAACCCCTCCTTAGTAGCGTTTTGATCCTAGATCTAGCAATCAACACTCCAATCAAACGCTCAACTCACTCTTGTCCTGATGCACCTTACTAACTAATGCATGATTGAAACATGCATGAATGATAGATTTTGGTGCACGTACCTCACGCCAGCAATCAACAACAAAATGTAAAGCAAAGAAAAGACAAATGCATGAAAGGTCTACAAATGATGCATGACCTAGATGGCAAGAAGTCTAATCTTTTGCTTTGAATTTTATGGTCCAAGTTGATTAAAGGGAATTGAAATTAAATCTGGGAGCAAACTAGAAATCACAGCATGCAAAATAGTGCTCCTAGATAACTAAAGTGAAAGCATCAACTACCAGAAGAAAATTGAGAGCCAAAAACACTCACCAGGCCACCAATTGGTTGTCCAAGACCGTTGATTGGCGGTCCTTGTTGAAGTTCTTCTGCTCCAACTCATCCAGTAGCCTCCCCGTGATCTCTAGAATCCCTGAAACTAACAAAAACTGAAAAAAAAATTAAAAACCTCTCGAATCGTCCAAACCAAGGTTTGGACAAAGCACCTCCCCGGCAACGGCGCCAAAAACTTGATTGATTCGTTTTATATTAAACCGCAAGTGCACGGCCGCGTTGAAGCAGTGGCAAATACGGGTCGATCCACAGGGAGGTGTGTCGACTTTTGGTTTGCTCGAAGGCGAGTGGTAAAGAAAGGAGAGAAAGATTAATTACACTAAATTACACTAGAATGCAAGAGGAAATGAAAGATAAGCAATAAAACTAAACCCCATAGGAGGTAGAGAAATAATGTGAATATAAAGATGTGTGTGTGTGTGTGTTCAATTAAGCTCCTCATAACATGTAGTGCATGAAATCATAAAACTACATCCAACTTTGCCTCCACATGAATTAAGATAAGACTACATCATTAAAACATACAAGACAATAATTGGAATGAATCTAAATGAACTCATGTATAAAGACTAGACCCTACTATGCCTCCACATGAATTAAGATAACCCAATATCATTAAAACATACAAGACATTAACTAAGGTAAAGGCAACAAGAGTACATACACTACAAATTGTGTTTCCAATATTAATTCCATCCATATCCTAACATTATCATTCCCCATAAAATAGGTCCACTAATCAAAGCATAAGCTAAGCTTCATTCAAGAGCATTAGCGTATCAAAGATAAGAGTGAAACCCCATTAGATGGTTATGGAAATCATATAAAGCTCAAGGGATTAAGATAACACACACTTAATACACTACATGATCATATCACATATTTCTCCACCCCCAAGTGGGGATGGAACTACTCACTACTCATTACACTAACTATATTAACAAAATGAAGCATAATACTGAAATGAAACTACATTAAGCAAGCAAGAAATACTAAATAAACTTAAAAGGAAAGGAAAGACTAAACAAGCATGCACAAATTAAAAGACAAGATTAAAAGAAACTAGAACAATTATTTTATTAACAATGACTCACATTGAAGGTAGCATTCTTATCCACCTTGAGTTTTTGCTTCAAGGCTCACTCCTTAGTAGAGAGAATGCCACCAAGCAATGGGTAGTTTACAATAGAAGGTGAAGAGCTCTATTTATAGCCAAAGAAAAAGGCAATCCGGGACAATCCCCTGATGTGGGACTACACAAATACCAGACATGGACTAAATACACACTAATACGCGACCCACCAAAATCTTAGCGGATTTGGGCCAAAACAGACCGCCAATTAGCGGTCTTGGACCGCCAATTGGCGGCCTATATGGTCTGGATCACGCTGTATTTTATTCTGGGCTTTTCGGGATGTCTTTGTTGATCTTTGATGCATCTACTTCACTTGTTGGAGCTCCGACCCGAATAGAATTGCCAAAATACTCCCCATGATGGTGTGGAGTTTTCTGTTTTGCTCTTTGGCCCTTCGGTCTTACGTTCAGGTCTTTCTCCCTTGTATTTTAGTCCCCAGGTCTCACAATTAAGTCCTTTTTCCCTACTTTTGGGTCCTTTCATGCTTCATCTCTTCAAACCTATTTATTTCTGAAATTCAAACATAAAACTCGTCACGTAGCATTGCTTAGGTGTAAGATAATTGATATAATATACAAATATAAGCATGAAATGATGTCAATCACATTGCATATATGTTTGTATACTTGGAATCATCTTAATAGGTTGATCAAGACAATCAAGGAGATGAGCATTTGGACAAGGACATCAGGACTCAAGATTTGTAATCAAAGCTTTGGACCAAGACATGTAAGTTTATATTTATTGAGTCCATAGGATTTTATGTAAATTTGAGCACTAGGATTCCGTCCCGTCATCTCTCGGTAAACCGAAATCTACCCAGTTCGGTCCACCGAACACCTATCGGATAGTCTAATACTTCCCAACAGTGAAACTTAGGTGTTCTCTGGAATTGCCCCAAAGGAAGACCGAAACACCTTCGGTCGACCGAATAGCCCTGGATCGGTTTTGGACTTTGCTCCAACGGTCGCATTCAAATCAAGTTCCTAGAGTCCAATTAACTTGACCCACTTCGGACGACCGCACACACTTCGGTCTACCGAATCTATATTGGCTTTAGGAGCCCAACGACTATTTAACTTGACCGTTATCAACAAAACAATTTCCCACGCGTTGTCAGCGGAATACCCGCACTACTTCGGTCTACCGAAGTGTACACGGTCAACCGAACCTGAGTAGATCAGAGCCCAATCAATTCTATTGTCCACCTTGGAACGGTGAACTGAATGGACTTCGGTGAACCGAATTTAATTAGGGCTAAAAAGCTAAAAGCAACTAGAGGTTGGTGAACGGTGATCCGATACTTAATCGGTCAACCGAGTTCTTAGTTAAGACCAATGTTGCGGACTACCGTGTGGATAACGGTCGACCGAATCTGTCTCGATTTCTGGACGAGCTTAAGACACATCATGCTTTCTCATTGGTCCATTCACCACCAACTCCCAAACGGATATATGAGTTTGAAGGCTTATAAATAGGACCTCATTTGGTTGCTTTGAGGATCTTGAACACTTCCTATCTATCCAATTCTCAAAGTCAAATCCTCTCCATCTTCAAGCTCTCAATCCACAACACTCAAGCCTAAACTTCACCACTTGCATATCCAATTCAATATCATATCCAAGTGTGCTCAAGTATAGAGTGTTAGTTAGAGTGTGATTCAACTTCCATATCAAAGAATCAAAGAGTTGTAAAAGCTTCGAGGAAGCTCCCTCTCGGGTTGTAAGAGGAGACACGAGCGAGGCGAGGGTGTTCGCGAGGCTCAGTGTTGTAAACGGTGTTGATCTCGGCCAGGAACGGAGATCGGTTAGTGGAACCATAAGCGAGGCTCGGGGGATCGAGCGAGGCTTGCGAGGAGGACTAGGACCCGAGTGTGGGTGTCGAACCTCTCTATACTCCAGTGTCGACGAATTTGTGGTTTGCAATTGTCTCTTCCTTAATCCTTCGCTAAGTATTTTTAATTCCGCATTTATCCATCGATTAGAGGGTCATAGATCCTAACAATTGGTATCAGAGCATTAGGTTGCTAATTTCATCTACTTAATCGTAATTTAGCATGGCATCTACTTCTAATCATTGGGAAGGATTATCCACATCTAAACCACCTTTGTTTAATGGGTTAAACTATGACTATTGGAAGAAAAGAATGAGAATATATTTGCAATCAAATGATTTGAAATATTGGACATTCATACTAAACTCATACACACCTCCTAATGATGATGAAATTGTATCCTTAACAAAACCCAAAATTAAGGAAGTGGAGATGAATTCCCTCATTATAAATAACTTGTATTGTGGGTTAAATGAAGGGGAATACAATAGAGTGAGAGGTTGTGAAAGTGCTTATGATATTTGGCATACATTAGAAATGCATCATGAGGGTTCAAATAGATTGAAAGAAACTAGGATTAATTTGCTCATGCATAAATAAGAATTATTTCGTATGCAATCCGGTGAAAACATAAGTGAGATGCACACTCACTTCACCGAGATAATTAACTCTCTTAAAGCACTTGGCAAAGATTTTAGCAAGGGAGAAATGACTCGAAATATTCTTCGGTCACTCACCAACGATTGGGAGGATAAGACGACTGCCATCGAAGAAGCACAAGATCTCACCAAATTATCGGTCGAGGAGCTAATGGGTAGTCTCATGACATATGAGATACAAATGAAAGACCGCAATGAGAAGAGAGTCAAGAAATCCTTGGGGCTACACGTCGTCACCAATTCGATCAAAGGAGATAGTGATATCGAGGAACAATTGGTGACACATCAATTTAAGGAATTTCTCAAAGAAGAGAAAGAAAGGAGAAAAGAGAAGAAGAAGAGCAAGAGAAAAGAGAAGAAGAAGAAAGCTCTCAAAGCAACTTGGGATAGTTCATCATCTTCATCAATTGAAGGCGAATTCGCCTCGATGTGCTTCATGCCAGTAGAAGATGATGAAAGTGAGGTATCTTCTTGCTCTAGTCGTGATTCAATTGATTCAAATAATTCAAATGCATATAATGAACTTCAATGTGAATTCAATGAATTGCATGAAAATTTTGAGAAAGATTGTCAAAAGAATAAACTAGCAAGAAAGAAAATCAATGAGCTACAATCTCAAATTGAATCTATCATGAATGAGAAGAATGAATTGCTTGCTAGTCATGATAAAATTGCATTAGAGAACACTCAATTGATTGATGAAATTACAACTCTAAATGCAAAACCTTTATGTAGTAATGATATTCAAGATGTAATTGCTAAGAATGTTCAATTACAAAAGGATCTTGAAAAATTCACAAGAGGAAAGAAAATGCTTGATATGCTCATAAGGAGTCAAAAACAATCTTTAGATAAGCATGGTGTAGGCTATTGTGTAAACAACTACAAAAACCATGTTATTCACACTACTATGAATGGAAAGCATTTCTTTGTGAATAAAAGTTCTTCAAGTGTTTGGGCACCTAAGACCAAAATGGTTTTGGTACCAAAGATTAATGTCAAAGGACCCAAATTTGTTTGGGTACCAAAATCTTCACTTGTAGGTACTTAGAAGAAGGAAAATCGATAGTGATCGGCTCAAGCTACAAAAGATCGATTCCAAGCTTCAAGGAAATCATTTGGATCGAATTCATAAAGTCATCGTCGCTATCGAAAGGAGATTGGAACCAATACAATATCGAGGATCAAAAGTTGGGTAATATTTTCAATCCTCTCAATCATGTTAATTTTAGCATTTGGTTCTAATCTAGGGATATTACATGCTTAATTGATATCATACATCATTGCTTTTAGGCCTTAGTGATAGGGGAGCATATAATGTTATATCATCTAATTAAGGGGGAGAATTATGAAATCCTATACCTTTACATCATATGGTTGTATTGTTTGCATTTGATTGATGTCAAATGGGGAGAATGATAAGGATTGAGCTTCAATTTACTCATACTATGCACATTCTTAGGGGGAGCATCCTATACATGCATAGTTTACATATATGAAGGGGGAGCAATCATATAGATTAGGGGAAAACTTAAATTGAAACTCAATCATTAAGATATAGATTTTCCATCATCAAAAAGGGGGAGATTGTTGGCTTTTTGGCCTTAATCTATATTAATTTTGATGATTAATTAAACTAATCTTAATCAATCAACCTAATCAATCAAAGTGAGCAAACACGATTACATGCATTGCATATATGTTTGTATACTTGGAATCATCTTAATAGGTTGATCAAGACAATCAAGGAGATGAGCATTTGGACAAGGACATCAAGACTCAAGATTTGTAATCAAAGCTTTGGACCAAGACATGTAACTTTATATTTATTGAGTCCATAGGATTTTATGTAAACTTGAGCACTAGGATTCCGTCCCGTCATCTCTCGGTAAACCGAACCTATTTCGGTAAACCGAAATCTACCCAGTTCGGTCCACCGAACACCTATCGGATAGCTGAATACTTCCCAACAGTGAAACTTAGGTGTTCTCTGGAATTGCCCCAACGGAAGACCGAAACACCTTCGGTCGACCGAATCGCACTGGATCGGTTTTGGACTTTGCTCCAACGGTCGCATTCAAATCAAGTCCCTAGAGCCCAATTAACTTGACCCACTTCGGACGACCGCACACACTTCGGTCTACCGAATCCATATTGGCTTTAGGAGCCCAACGGCTATTTAACTTGACCGTTATCAACAAAACAATTTCCCACGCATTGTCAGCGGAATACCCGCGCTACTTCGGTCTACCGAAGTATACAGAGTCAACCGAACCTGAGTAGATCAGAGCCCAATCAATTCTACTGTCCACCTTGGAACGGTGAACCGAATTTAATTAGGGCTAAAAAGATAAAAGCTACTGGAGGTTGGTGAATGGTGATCCGATACTTAATCGTGTAGGATTTCATGTTTAATTATGCATATATATTTTTCGAATTTTTATGCATAATAAGGATCAATTCCAATTTTCTACGATTTATTTCATGCATGCATCGGTTTGTTTTAATAACTAGTTTCAAAAACTTATTAAAACAAACACAAGGGACTCCGAAATTCATACCTAGAAGTTCTCTAAAACTTCTTGATGTTCCAGAGACATTGAGGAAGACGATCGTCGCTTCTCGTTGCGTCGGATGCCTCCGAGTGTTCACCGAAACCCTAAACAAGGTTGGAGAGAAAGGAGCTAGCCAATCAATCTCCAAACTAGCTTAGAATCTAGCTACAAACCCCTTCCTTAATCTCTGAGATTTCTCCTTCCAAAGACTTAGAAAACTAAGAGAATTTTCGTGGCTTTTTGTGGTGAATTAGGAGAGAAAATAATTAGAAAAAACATCTAACTCAATTAAAGAGAATAAGGACCTATTTATAGGCTTCAATCTTAATCTCAATCATGGCTATTCTTAAGCCATGTTTTCTTGACATTTTCTCTCACAAACTAATTCCATAATGCATTACATGCATCCACAAAACGTTTGACCAAGTTTGGAGCTAATCCAACCATTGATCAAATTAATCTCTTAATTATCAAAGGCAGAAAATCGATCGCGGTTCGGTTTACCGAGTCCAACTCGGTTAACCGAATATGTCACGATTGTTTAACCGAGTATCAGACGGATGACCGAATCTTAAGGAGAAAAATTCTCCTTAACCGATCGGACGAATTCTCGTCTAAAACCGAGTGCCATTCCGTTAACCGAAAATATCAGAACTGTACATTGTTCGGTCGACCGTTCCTGGTTCGGTACACCGTACCAGAGTTCCAGGCACTTTGGTCAAGTTCGGTCAATCAACTATGACTATCCGTTCCACGTTCGGTTGACCGATCCACAGATCCTTCGGTCGACCAAACCATAACGGATTACCGAACTTTTACCCGATTTTGCCTTTTCAAATTTTGGATTTATTTCCAACAAACTTTGAACTTTTGGGGTTTTAGCAAATTCACAACTTATACAATATATTATCCTATGTAACAATAAATTATTGCACCCCATAATATATGCATCTCATATGAATTTATCATGATTCTAATTATGTTATATACAACACAATTGATTTTACTTGTTCACCACATGTCTCATATTTTCTATAAGAAACCTGACACATCATATGAACCAAAAATCAAGCTTCTTGTTTCCTGGTTTTTGCGGTGTGACCTATGGGAGGATCTAGACTAAGTTGGCAGTGATATTAAGAGCTTAATATCACAAGATATAAGCGGTATCTAGCTACACATTATAGCTCCCAATTAGTTAGATGTCTTAATTCCACTCGAACCAAAACCCGATCCATTTAGTGATGGAGTGCACCACTTGTGTCCGTCCCTTGCCTCATGATATTAAGAATACACACAAAGTAGTATTGTATCATCTTTGTATTAGTATTCATTTTCTTGATCTCTTAAAGCTAGTTATAAATATGTGACTTAACTCAAATCACATTGTGCACTTTATAACTTTGCTTTATCAAGGGGCCCACTAATATCATCACTCAATTAAGAGGGGCAATGATAATCTTTTGACTAACTATCTTCTCCAACAAAAGTCATACTTAACAAACCAATGCCTTTACACTACTCTTATCGATAGCTCAAGACACTAGTCTAATTAAGCAATTCTTAAGTGATCGGATATAAGTCTCATATCAAAGGACCAAAGACACAGTAAAATATTAATGACACAGAAACACATTTCTATAATATTTTACTTATTAGGTCTATTCAGTATACAAAAGTAATATTTTCCTCTTTTGCGTACCCGTGTTGTCACTCACTTGTAGAGCTACAATGATCTATGACCAACACGACAATCTTAACTCGGTAATTAATGTCCCATGTTAATTACCATGATTGTGAATATCTTTTGTTTCATGTTAACCAATATCTTTTAGAGCTCTACGTTTAAGGACCAAGAGCCTCTTCCTTAACACTTCTAAAAGACGAATAACATCAACAAGGAACAAAATGATTTCTCATTCAATTCATAATAATTGGCATTTAAAGTAAAACTTTTAGAACACATTCCCTTCAATATCCCACTTGTTATTAATGTTTTCTTTCACATACATACTCAATGTATAAAACAATAATAACTAGGGTAAACCCCATTACATATCAATCATCAAGCCAATCTACACGGTTCCTCCATCCCATAGACTCGGAATGCATTTCGCCCTTGGCTTGGGATAAGGGTTTTGTGACTGGATCAGCTGTGTTGTTGTTGGTGTCCACCCATAAAAGATTTATTTTGCCTTCGTCGATGAGGTCACGCGTCACGAATTACTTACGATCCATGTACTTCACTTTGTGGTGTGATCTAGGATCCTTGATTTGCGAGATAGATGCACTATTATCTCAAAATAGCTCAATGGATCTCTCGCTCGTGGGAACTATTCCAAGCTCTTCAAGGAACTTCTTGATCCACACTCCTTCCTTGCTCGCTTCAGCGACAGCCATTACTTCTGAAGCAGTGGTTGAATCGGCCGTAGTGGTTTGCTTCCAGCTACGCCAACTCATAGCTCCACCATTCAGAAGAAAGACGTATCCTGATTGCGACCTTCTATCGTCTGGATCACTCATGAAACTCGCATCCGAGTACCCTTCGGCTATCAACTCCCTTTGTCCTCCATAAACAAGAATCTTATCCTTAGTCCGGTTAAGGTACTTCAGGATATTCTTTACCGCAGTCCAATGCTCAGGTCCTACGTTGGATTGGTGACGACTTGTCACGCTTAGAGCATACGAGACATCGGGTCTTGTGCAAGTCATCGCGTACATGATTGACCCAATTGCCAAAGCATAAGGGACATCCTTCATGTACTCTAAGTCCTTACGTGATTGTGTACGTTGAGACTTCTTGAGTTGCACACCCATACTCATTGGCACATTGCCCTTTTTGGAGTTGTTCATCTTGAACATTTCCAAGACCTTGTCAATGTATGCACGTTGACTTAGGCCAATGAGTCTACGGGATTTATCTTGATATATCTTGATTCCCAAGATGTATTGAGCCTCACCCATATCTTTCATTGAAAATGCAGATTTCAATGAACTTCTCGTTTGCTCAAGCAAAGGAATATGATTGCGCATAAGCAATATGTCATCGACATATAAGATTAGGAATACTACATGGCTCCCACTAACCTTCTTGTATATACAAGGTTCTTCCTTACTTTGAATGAAGTGAAGCTTCTTCACTTCCTTGTCAAAGCGTTTGTTCCAACTCCTTGATGCTTGCTTCAATCCATAAGTGGATCTTTGAAGCTTGCATACTTTCTCGCTATTCTTTGGATCTTCAAAACCTCGAGGTTGTACCATGTAAACATCCTCTTCCAAGTTCCCATTAAGGAACGCCGTTTTGACCTCCATTTGCCATATTTCATAATCATGAAATGCAGCAAGAGCGAGCATTATCCGAATAGATTTGAACATGGCAACTGGTGAAAAAGTTTCATCATAGTCAATTCCTTGAACTTGAGTGAAACCCTTCACTACAAGCCTCGCTTTGTAGGTTGTCAAGTTCCCATCCATGTCCATCTTCCTCTTGAAAACCCATTTATTTTGAATGGCCTTTTTCCCTTGAGGAAGGTCAACCAAGTTCCACACTTGATTATCATACATGGATTCTATTTCGGATTCCATAGCCTTAAGCCATAGTTTGGAGTCTTCCCTTTCCATTGCTTCTTGGAAGGTCAAGGGATCATTGGTATCTAGTACCATGATTTCATGAAGTCCTAGATACAAGTCGGGTTTCTTCCTTTCCCTTGTTGACCTTCTTAGTTCTTTTGGTTCTTCTCGTGTCTCTCGAACTTCTTCCACAATTTCTTGAGGAGTGGGTTCACGTTCAACTCTTGAACGTACACTAGGTGGGGATGATTGAGATTCTCTCACAATTTCTTTCGAGGGTCTCTCACTCACGCTCCCACTAACCAAAGGAATTTCGGTTGGGCCTTCATGATCTTGAATGTCATCATTCATGTCATGATCTTGTAGAGTATCTTGAGTTTCCTCAAGCACAACCCTACTCCCACTACTTTTTACCCTTTCCAGAAATTCCTTTTCCAGAAATATGGCATCCCTCTCTACAATTACTCGATTAGAGGTGATATGCCAAAAGTAGTATCCTCTTGTCTCACAAGGATAACCTATAAAGAAGCACTTATCCGCTTTTGGTTGAAGTTTAGTCGACATCAATTTCTTGACGTAAGCCTCACAACCCCAAATCATGAGAAAATTGAGCTTGGGTGTTTTACCACTCCATAGATCATAAGGAGTTTTCTCCACGGATTTGGATGGAACATTATTTAGTGTGTAAGCCGCAGTTTGTAGTGCATAACTCCAAAAGTAAAGAGGTAATTCCGCATGACTCATCATTGACCGAACCATGTCGAGCAATGTTCTATTCCTCCTTTCGGATACCCCATTCCACTGAGGTGTACCGGGAGGGGTGAGTTGAGGTACAATACCAAACTCCTTTAGGTATGAGTCAAATTCGGCACTTAAGTACTCACCTCCACGATCCGTTCGTAGAGACTTGATTTTCTTGTCGAGTTGGTTCTCTACTTCATTCTTGAATTCTTTGAACTTGTCAAAGGATTCACTTTTGTTTCTCATTAGATAAACATAGCCATAACGACTATAATCATCCGTGAACGTAATGAAGTACCTGAAACCATCTCGTGCACTAGTACTCATTGGACCACATACATCGGAATGTATCAAATCCAACAATCCACTCGCCTTTGGGCCTTTCTTCTTGAAAGGCTTTTTGGTCATTTTTCCCATTAAACATGGTTGGCACGTCTCCAATGATTTAAAATCAAGTAGACCAAGAAGGTTAGCTTCTTGCAATTTCTTGATGCGCTTTTCATTTATGTGACCAAGACGATAGTGCCACAAGAGAGTATAATTCTCGTGAGTGGTCTTAAGTCTTTTGTTATTAATATTAAAGATTTGTTTATTATTCAATTCAAGCAAATAGAGACCATTCCTTATGAATGCATTTGCATAGAAAACATCATTCTTCGATATAGACAAGCAAGAATTTGAAATATTTATATTAAAATTATCCATATCTAAACATGATACAGAAATAATGTTCTTGTTAATCGAAGGCACATAATAAACATTCTTTAGACATAAATTTAAACCACTACATAATTGAAGCACCACAGAACCTTGTGCAACCGCAGAAACGTTCACACCATTTCCGACATTCAACTCTACCTCGTTCCTTACGAGTTCCTTCCTATCCATGAGTGGCTGCACATTAGAAACTATGTGAGCACAAGATCCGGTATCAATTACCCAATCCTGGACAGAGGTGGCTAAATTTATTTCAATAACAAATATACCTTTGGCCTTTTTGGGGTGCCGATGTTCAATCACTCCGTTGTCAAGGTCTTCCTTGTACTTGGGGCAATTTGGCCGGATGTGTCCTTTTTCACCGCAGTGAAAGCACTCCGTATTGGGAGTTGGAGATTTTTGATATTTCCCCCTCAAGGCTCTCGCACGAGCACCTCCTACTCCCTTGCTCTTGATTGAACCACTTTTGGTAGATTTGCCCTTTCCTTTACCAATCTTTTGGCTCCTCCCATGGACGGTAAGGACTTGCTTGTCCCTACCCTTTCCCATGTCAACTTCAGCAGTTTTGAGAGCGTTGTGCAGCTCCTCAAGACTCGCCCCTTTTTCACGCACATGATAGTGCATCACAAAGTCCTTAAAGGACGGGGCTAGAGAGCCAAGAATCATATCTTCAACAATGTCCTCGGGCATTGGTGAAGAGAGCTTTGCCAACTTCTCAAGGTACCCTTGCATCGTGAGAAAATGCATGGATACCGATGTTCCCTCCGCCATATGGCACCTTGTGAGTGCGATGGTGGTCTTATAGCGCTCCTTTTCGGGCACTATCCATGAACATCTTAGATAAATCCTCCATGGTCTTCTTGGGTTTTGAATCCAAGTATTTCGCTTGAAGCGAGTCACCCATGGATGCTAGCATAAGACCATGAACTTGGTTCTCTTGGTCTTCCCACTTGGCTTTAGCCTCTTTCTCTTCATCGGTTAATCTCTCATTCCGTTTTGGGATTGGACCTTCCAAAATGTGAGATAGTTTCTCAAACTTTAACACGATGTTGAGTTTGAGTTGCCAACTAATGAAGTTTGAGCCATCATTTGTTAAAGGGTGTTTTTCTATCATGGATCGTACGATAGGTTTGATGTTCGACATTTTTCTACAAAATAAATCATACAGGTTTTAATGCCAATTTTTTGTTTTAATACACATACATATATATCTCGAATATAAATGTAAATACTACAAATAGAATTTTGCTCGTAAATGCAGTAATCCAAGATCCTATCAATTGCAATATAGACTAGCTAAGGGCTATCGAATACATCACAATATCAAGGTAAGAAAAACTCTTTCTAATCACAACCTTTTTGAATTTTAGCAACATTAGCATCTTCAAACTCTTGTGATTCTTGTCGTTTTAATTATGAGGGAATGCGACCTATCCTTGTAAGAAAAACTTTTTCCCAAAACCGAGCGAGGGCTCTAGGTAATGTTAAGAAAACTTATTTTCATTTGATACGAGATACGTTTATCCATTGTATTCACAACTAAACATACTTGGGGTTCACTAGGGTGAAACACACCTCATATATTTAATTGTGGCACAACAATAGACAACCATTATATCTCCCACTATTCCCAAAGATGGAGGGAGCTATCTCCCGCTAAGGGCGAGCAGAGTATCTCTCGATCAATGGCTGCTAGTGGATGAAATAAGAAGGAAAATTACTCTTACTTTTTGTTGGACAATTTCATGTATTAACATGTGATTCAGAATTTTAGGTTATCATGCATATTATTATTCATACACATCCTAACATTCAACACATTCATCACATGCATAGCAAGATTATAAAAACATAAATTAAACCATTCACACAATCCACATCGTGTGAGTTTATATGTTCCCTTCGATCTTTGATCCTCGATCCCTGATCTTTGATCCTCGATCGATGCGCTACAGTGGCGACTTCCTCTTGCACCGGAGATGTAGATTTTACAGAAAATAAACATGCTCCTCAAATTCGATAAAAAACCGACTAGTGCAAGTCCTATGTAAAAATGTCTCATATGCAAATGCAATTATCTAAAAGACGGAAAGAGAGAATTTTGTCTTTTACATACAAATAAGCCCCTGTATAATAATGATTACATACATTCATAGTTGCTGATTTGGAACATATAAACTCACAATTCCTGCAAAGACAACTCGAGCATCCATGCACGCAATATTGCTATAAACTATACAATCTAGTTTATCAATCATCTAGAATCTCAAACAATTCTTTGAAAAACATTTTGAAATCCATTAAAAACGTTTTTCATCCATCCATAGTTCAAAAAATAATTTTGAACCGCTGTCCATCCAATTTCCAATGGAAAGATGAACCGCAGTTTTTCGGTTTTGTTGATTCTCTTACAAAATAATCATTTCTTTATAAAACGAAATTATTGTAAGTTAGACTAATGCCTAAATCTTAATTCTAATAATTACATGCCATGTTTTAAAACATTTAAAACCAATTATTATAAAGAATTATACCAACAAAACATTCATAGACCGAAAAACTGGTAAATCGAATTGTTTAAATCCTATATGGTAAACTAAATTCGTTTACAGCCTTAAATCATCAGAAAATTGAACCTTATGCTCTGATACCACTGTAGGATTTCATGTTTAATTATGCATATATATTTTTCAAGTTTTTATGCATAATAAGGATCAATTACAATTTTCTACGATTTATTTCATGCATGCATCGGTTTGTTTTAATAATAGTTTCAAAAACTTATTAAAACAAACACAAGGGACTCCGAAATTCATACCTAGAAGTTCTCTAAAACTTCTTGATGTTCCAGAGACGTTGAGGAAGACGATCGTCGCTTCTCGTTGCGCCGGATGCCTCCGAGTGTTCACCGAAACCCTACACAAGGTTGGAGAGAAAGGAGCTAGTCAATCAATCTCCAAACTAGCTTAGAATATAGCTACAAACCCCTTCCTTAATCCCTGAGATTTCTCCTTCCAAAGACTTAGAAAACTAAGAGAATTTTCGTGGCTTTTTGTGGTGAATTAGGAGAGAAAATAATTAGAAAAAATATCTAACTCAATTAAAGAGAATAAGGACCTATTTATAGGCTCCAATCTTAATCTCAATCATGGCTATTCTTAAGCCATCTTTTCTTGACATTTTCTCTCACAAACTAATTCCATAATGCATTACATGCATCCACAAAACGTTTGACCAAGTTTGGAGCTAATCCAACCATTGATCAAATTAATCTCTTAATTATTAAAGGCAGAAAATCGATCGCGGTTTGGTTTACCGAGTCCCACTCGGTTAACCGAATATGTCACGATTGTTTAACCGAGTATCAGACGGATGACCGAATCTTAAGGAGAAAATTCTCCTTAACCGATCGAACGAATTCTCGTCTAAAACCGAGTGCCATTCGGTTAACCGAAAATATCAGAACTGGACAATTTTCGGTCGACCGTTCCTGGTTCGGTACACGGTACCAGAGTTCCAGGCACTTTGGTCAAGTTCGGTCAATCAACTATGACTATCCGTTCCACGTTCGGTTGACCGATCCACAGATCCTTCGGTCGACCGAACCATAACGGATTACCGAACTTTTACCCGATTTTGCCTTTTCAAATTTTGGATTTATTTCCAACAAACTTTGAACTTTTGGGGTTTTAGAAATTCACAAGTTATGCAATATATTATCCTATGTAACAATAAATTATTGCACCCCATAATATATGCATCTCATATGAATTTATCATGATTCTAATTATGTTATATACAACATAATTGATTTTACTTGTTCACCACATGTGTCATATTTTCTATAAGAAACCCGACACATCATATGAACCAAAAATCAAGCTTCTTGTTTCCCGGTTTTTGTGGTGTGACCTATGGGAGGATCTAGACTAAGTTGGCAGTGATATTAAGAGCTTAATATCACAAGATATAAGCGGTATCTAGCTACACATTATAGCTCCCAATTAGTTAGATGTCTTAATTCCACTCGAACCAAAACCCGATCCATTTAGTGATGGAGTGCATCACTTGTGTCTGTCCCTTGCATGATATTAAGAATACACACAAAGTAGTATTGTGTCATCTTTGTATTAGTATTCATTTCTTGATCTCTTTAAGCTAGTTATAAATATGTGACTTAACTAAAATCACATTATGCACATTATAACTTTGCTTTATCAAGGGGCCCACTAATATCATCACTCAATTAAGAGGGGCAATGATAATCTTTTGACTAATTATGTTCTCCAACAAAAGTCATATTTAACAAACCCATGCCTTTACACTACTCTCATCGATAGCTCAAGACACTAGTCTAATTAAGCAATTCTTAAGTGATCGGATATAAGTCTCATATCAAAGGACCAAAGACACAGTAAAATATTAATGACACAGAAACACATTTCTATAATATTTTACTTATTAGATCTATTCAGTATACAAAAGTAATATTTTCCTCTTTTGCGTACCCGTGTTGTCACTCACTTGTAGAGCTACAATGATCTATGACCAACACGACAATCTTAACTCGGTAATTAATGTCCCATGTTAATTACCATGATTGTGAATATCTTTTGTTTCATGTAAACCAATATCTTTTAGAGCTCTATGGTTAAGGACCAAGAGCCTCTTCTTTAACACTTCTAAAAGACGAATAACATCAACAAGGAACAAAATGATTTCTCATTCAATTCATAATAATTGGCATTTAAAGTAAAACTTTTAGAACACATTCCCTTCAAATCGGTCAACCAAGTTCTTAGTTAAGACCAATGTTGCGGACTACCGTGTGGATAACGGTCGACCGAATCTGTCTCGATTTCTGGACGAGCTTAAGTCACATCATGCTTTCTCATTGGTCCATTCACCACCAACTCCCAAACGGCTATATGAGCTTGAAGGCTTATAAGTAGGACCTCATTTCGTTGCTTTGACGATCTTGAACACTTCCTATCTATCCAATTCTCAAAGCCAAATCCTCTCCATCTTCAAACTCTCAATCCACAACACTCAAGCCTAAACTTCACCACTTGCATATCCAATTCAATATCATATCCAAGTGTGCTCAAGTATAGAGTGTTAGTTAGAGTGTGATTCAACTTCCATATCAAAGAATCAAAGAGTTGTAAAAGCTTCGAGGAAGCTTCCTCTCGGGTTGTGAGAGGAGACACGAGCGAGGCGAGGGTGTTCGCGAGGCTCAGTGTTGTAAACGGCGTCGATCTCGGCCAGGAACGGAGATCGGTTAGTGGAACCATAAGCGAGGCTCGGGGGATCGAGCGAGGCTTGTGAGGAGGACTACGACTCGGGTGTGGGTGCCGAACCTCTCTAAACTCTGGTGTCGACGAATTTGTGGTTTGCAATTGTCTCTTCCTTAATCCTTCGCTAAGTATTTTTAATTCCGCATATATCCATCGATTAGAGGGGCATAGATCCTAACACAAAGTCCCCTCACACCTACTTTCCCGAGTGATAGGAGCCTTACGAGAAGAGAGAACACCTACTCACTTATTTCTTATCTACACATAAACCAAAACCCCTACACTTAATGTCTCACAACAAGATTTAAAGGGTCCTTAACTACAACAAACTTCCTTAAATTAACAGACACGAATTATTGACTCACTAGGTTCAGGGTGGACTTCTTTAAATGTTTGAGCACTGAAACCCTTTGATTACTCACCCCCGAGGGAAAACTGGGGTGCATCCTAACGACTAGATAAGTCCTAAAGCCATTGTACTAGATATCCTAATGCATCAAGTTCAAGACAATTTTGGGAGCTTTCTTTTTACTTTGCCTCTCAACGGTTTTGCACATGCTAAACACACACAAAACCCATAAAACAATTTCTTTCA
Source organism: Triglochin maritima (assembly GCA_963682175.1). Lineage (NCBI taxonomy): Eukaryota > Viridiplantae > Streptophyta > Magnoliopsida > Alismatales > Juncaginaceae > Triglochin > Triglochin maritima. The sequence goes on along the minus strand of OY821774.1, from coordinate 23,686,728 downwards.
CAAACACATGAAGATTTTGAAAGAAATGTGAAAATTTTAAGCACTATGCAAGCAAAAGAAGACAAGTCACCCAAGGATCATGGCAAGCAGATATATCGATATTAAATGCAGCACACTAACATGACCCTATCAATACACACAAAAGAAAACAAAATAAAAGGAAAAATACTCAACTATGTACACACGTAAAACACCCCCCACACATACTTGATGCATTGTCCTCAATGAATGGGAGCATGATACTACATGAATTTATGCATGAAAAAGGAAAGATCTCACCAACATGAAGCACAACAGGAAGTTCATGGTTATAGTGATGGACACAAACCCGAATTCCCTCAAAACATGTGAGATACTAAAGAAGGGATACAAATACGTGAAAGATAGGGGGCCCAAATACTCAAGGGTTGGAGCCCACAACAATCGATGCTCACTGAAGGAGTCTTCTTTTCTCTCTTTTTTACGCTTTTTTTTCAAATTTAACTTTATACAAACATGAAAGCTCAACCATTCATGCAGGAGCATGAATGGTTGAGTGTGAGAGAGGTTCATGAAGGAACATGACCTCCTAAACTTCGGCTGGTGCCCCCTCCAAGTAGGGTTTGAGGCGTTGTCCATTAACTTTGAACACGTCCCCATTCCTTGGGTTCAAGATGTCAACCGCTCAATGAGGAAACACGGTTTGGACAATAAATGGGCCAGACCAGCGACTACGGAGCTTACCCGGAAATAGATGAAGCCGGGAATTGTAGAGCAACACCTTCTGCCCGACCGTAAACACCATTCGCATAATCATGCGATCGTAAAACAACTTGGGTCGGGACTTATGAATTTTGGCATTTTCATACACATCATTGCGTAGCTCTTCCAACTCCATAATGTCGAGTTTACACTGCACCCCTGCTTGATCAAGATCCATATTCAGGTTCTTGATCGCCCAGAAAGCACGATGCTCAAGCTCGACAGGTAGGTGGCAAGCCTTGCGGTACACTACCCGATATGGGGACATACCCAAATTGGTCTTGTACACGGTGCGGAAGGCCCACAACACTTCATTCAACTTAGTTGACCAATCCTTCCTCGAGGAATTAACCGTCTTCTCAAGAATTTGCTTTAATTAACGGTTAGAGACTTCGACCTGCCCACTAATTTACAGATGATATGGGGTCGCAAGCTTGTGGGTGATCGAATATTTCCTCATAAGCGCTTCAAAGGAGCGATTATAGAAGTGGGTACCCCTATCGCTGATTATGGTACGAGGAGTACCAAATCGCGCAAAAATGTCCCTTAAGAATTTGGTGACCACCTTGTTGTCACTGGTCTTTGTGGGTATAGCCTCAATCCACTTAGACACACAACGGCCACCAGAATGTAAACATTCCCGAACGAGTTCGGGAAGTGACCCATAAAGTCGATGCCCCACACATCGAAGATGTCGACAACAAGGACATTTTGCAAAGGCATCATGTCACGTCGGCTAATCCGGCCAAGGCGCTGGCACCTATCACATTGCTTACAAAAGTCGTAAGCATCTTTGAAAAGAGAAGGCCAGTAGAATCCAGATTGCAGCACCTTGGCGGATGTTTTCTTTGCTCCAAAGTGCCCTCCACATGCCTTAGAGTGGCAAAAATGGAGCACACTTTGGAACTCGTTATCTGGGACGCACCGCCTGAAAATTTGGTCAGAGCAGTATTTCAATAGGTAGGGGTCGTCCCAGTAAAAGATCTGACATAAGATCTAAATTTGGTTTGGTCAGATTTTGACCAACCTACATGAAGTTACTCGGTCACGAGGTAGTTCACGATGTCGGCAAACCAAGGGTTATCTTCGATCCTGAACAACTTCTCGTCAGGAAATTTGTCATCAATAATTTGGTCCTGTGGGTTGGTCATTTCTAGACGAGACAAGTGGTCTGCTACAACATTTTCACACCTTTTTTTGTCTCGAATCTCGAGATCGAATTCTTGTAACAACAAGATCCATCTCAAGAGTCGGGATCGCCATGAGGTGCTTGATGGTTGTGTGATCATAATAAATAATCACGTGGGAACCAATCAAGTATGACCGAAATTCCTTCTCGGTCATAGTGTAGTTCAATTGGGCATCATTGAGTGTTCTACTGGCATAGTAGATCACATGAGGCAATTTGTCCAATCGTTGCCCAAGCACTGCTCTCACAGCGAAGTCAGATGCATCACACATTAACTCAAAGGGTTCAGTCCACACTGGTGCCTTAATTGTGGGAGCTGAAGTCAACTCTTTCTTCAAGGTCAAAAAGGCATGGTGGCAATCCAGTGTGAACTCAAAAATGGTATCCTTAACCAACAAGGCGGTGAGAGGTCAAACAATTTTGCTAAAATCCCGAATGAACCGTCGATAGAATCCAGCATGCCGCAAAAAGGCACGGATATCCTTCACACTACGTGGCGGTGGGAGATTGGCAATAATACCCACTTTGGCGAGATCGACCTCAATTCCCCTCTTTGAGACCACATGTCCAAGTACAATCCCTCGCTTCACCATGAAGTGACATTTCTCCCAATTGAGAGTGAGGTTCTTCTCACGGCATCGCTTGAGGACAAGGCTCATGTGACGAAGGCACTCATCAAAGGAAGAGCCAAATATGGAAAATGCGTCCATGAAAATCTCAAGGAAACACTCTACCATATCGGAGAAGATGATGATCATACACCTTTGAAACATTGCCTAAGCATTACATGACCCAAAGGGCATGCGACGGTAGGCGAACGTGCCAAAGGGACAAGTAAATTGGTTTTCTCTTGATCCTCGGGGGCGATGGGAATTTGTTTGTAACCGGAGTACCCATCAAGAAAACAATAATACTCATGTCCAGCCAACCTTTCCAACATCTGATCAATGAATGGCAACGGGAAATGATCTTTCCACGTTGCCGCATTGAGCTTGTGATAATCAACGCAAACTCGCCAGCCAGTTTGCAGGCGTGTCGGGATAAGCTCATTATGCTCATTCTCCACAACCGTCACACCTGACTTCTTGGGAACCACATGGACAGGACTCACCCATGAACTATCAGAGATAGGATAGATTATGCCATGATCCAAGCATTTAAGAACCTCCTTTCGGACGGCTTCTTTCAGTACAGGATTCAATCTTCGTTGTGGGTCTCTGCGGGGTCTAGAATCCTCTTCCATGTGGATCTGATGTTGAACAATACCAGGGCTAATTCCCTTGATATCCTTCAAGGACCACCCGATACCCTCTTTGTTTTCGAAGAGCACTTTTTTGAGGGCAACCTCTTGATCGTTTGCAAGATCAGAAGCAATAATGAGTGGCAAGGTCTCATTATCCCCTAAAAAGATGTACTTAAGGTTATCGGGGAGCGGTTTAAGCTCGACCAAAGGTGGGTCCTTGTCGGATTCAGAGTTACTTTCAAGTGGCTGAAGGGCCACGGGGTAAGAGGAGCAAGCACCCAGATGTGCCTCCTCGTCCAGAGATTCACTCCCGGATTCCTCAAGATCCTCTTCACTCGCAACCTGGTCATTGGGCACCTCAATAATATGTCCATGTGAGTCGAACATGCCTAATGACTCGGGCTCATCCGTGTCCTGGATGAAATTGGCTTCGACAGTACCGTCGAAGAGCCCAGGTTGCTTACCAAGAGTAAAGATGTTGAAATCCGCTGTGAGGTTTCCAAAAGTCAACCTCATCAAGCCATTGCGACAATTTATCAAAGCATTAGATGTCACAAGAAACGGCCTCCCAAGGATCATAGGAAATTGTCCTTGTGGGTTGGACACGGGTTTTCAGTATCCAAGATGAGGAAATCAACTGGAAATACGAACTCGCCCACTTTAATAAGGACATCCTCCACACTCCCTCGTGGAATCTTGACGGATTTGTCAGCCAACTAGAGGGTTGTCCTCGTTGGTTTAAGATCGCCTATTCCAAGGTTGACATAGACAGAGTAGGGCAGGAGGTTCACAGATGCTCCCAAATCCAATAAAGCTTGAGAGATTGTCACATTACCGATCGTGCAAGAGACAGTTGGACAACCTGGGTCCTTGTATTTGACTTGCATGGGTTGTGTCAATATCGAGCTCACATTGGCGGCCAAAAATGCCTTTTTGGGAACATTTGTTTTTCTCTTAATGGTTCAAAGGTCCTTGAGGAACTTTGCATAAGGTGGCATTTGTTGAACAACGTCCAACAACGGGATGTTCACCTTTACTTGCCTAAGTACCTCAACGATTTTGTCTCATTGCTCATCACGTTTTTTAGTCAATCTATGAGGGAATGGTGCCTTGGGGACATAATAATCACGAGGAGGAGTCTCAGAATTAGGTTGACAGACACAAGACCCTCCTCGGAAGTCTCACCAACTGGGTTGGCTTCATGCATTTCTACATTGTTGTCAACATCCCTTCCCGATCTTAAGGTATGGACAACATTGCCATGTTTGGAAGGGTCACTTTCAACATTGTGTACATTCTGCCTAGCATGAGCAGGTTGACCCCTGGGATTGACCACAGGTTGACTCGAAAACTGACCCTTCTCGCGTTCAAGGAATTGATGAGCCAACTGGCTAACTTGCATTTCCAAAGCTTTGAATGTACTTTGCATGCTCTGCATGAACGCTTGAAGGGTCAGATCACTAGAGGGTCATTAGGGTCAACCCACTGGGGTAGTGGAGTTTGGTTGGAATAACCCGACGATGAGGCCTGAGCAGGTTGATAATTATGGTGCTGAGACCTTTGATGTGGGGGTTGGTAGGTCCCCGATGGGCGTGGAGGTTGATAAGTTGGAGGTTGAGGTTGAGTGTGAGAGATCTAACCGTGACCCCCACTAGGCCCCCAAGAGAAGTTAGGATGGTTACGCCATCCCGGGTTGTAGGAGTGACTGTACGGGTCGTTACGGGACCTCTGTTGATACATTGCATTTGCATGCTCAGTATCCCTTGGAGCATAAGCGTATTCCAAGTCATCATGGCCCGTAAGTCCACACGTAATACACCCAGGAGTAGCTACCTGAGCTATAGGAGCATGGTCCAACTCTAAACTCTCAATCCTACGCATGAGAGCAGCCAATTTCGCCTCACACGCGATAGTTGACTCAACTTGATATGATCCAGCCCGACTAGAAGACCTGGCGGCTGGTGGCTCTCTCATGGTGTCCCACTCAAATGTACGTTCAGCCATTAACTCAAAAGTGTCCCATGCCTCATTGATGGGTTTATTTGGAAATCACCCTGACACATCGACTCCAACAATGTGCGGGTGTTGTAGTTGACACCCTCATAAACAATCTGGCACATCTGCCATAGCTCAAGTCCATGATGAGGGTACTGCTGGAGAAGGTCCTTGAACCTCTCAAAGAAAGCATGAAAAGATTCGGTCTCAGTCTGATATATTTGATGTATCTGGTGCCGTATCTATTGAGTCTTCCTTTGAGGGAAAAATCTCTTCAGAAATACGGTCACAAAGTCATCCCAAGACCGAATAGAGATCCCCGAGAGGCTGTACATCCATTTCTTCGCGTTATCCTTCAATGCGAAAGAAATCATCCTCAACCGGACTGAATCCTCATCAAGCTGTTGAAGCTTGAACATGGAGCATACTTCCTTGAATTCACGTATAAAAATATATGGATCCTTCTTATTGGCAGTTGATGAGATTTTAATTTATACCGCAAGTGCACGGCATCGATGAAGACGCGGCAAGTACGGGTCGAACACAAAGAGGGAGAGATTCTTATATTTTTGTGATTTTTTTTTGATTAAGGAAAGAAAAAGAGGAATACGGTTGGTATGAGATTTTTGGATTTTTTTAAATTTTTCTAAAGCAAGAACAACAAAAACAAAAACTAAGAAGAAACAACTATGGATGAGAGTCCAGCGGGTGGGAGTTATGAATCTTCGAGTTAGATTAGAAATCACGAAAATTATTATAAATCAAGTGAGATATTAAGCATCATATGATAATTGATTTAACAAAAACTCATATAATCAAAACACTAACAAGAAATTAAAATAAAAACAATATCTCTTCTCTAACCCTAAATCCGTCACCCCCACCCTTTGGAGGGTTTTAGAAACCCATGGGGAGAAGATGAGGAGAAGGGGTCATGGAGATCATCGAGAGACTACAAAAAAATATTATACTAAACTACGATCTACGAAAACAAATGCAATTATTCTAAGCATGCAACAAATTATTCTAAGAGAAGAATAAAGAACAACAAAATTACTTTACTGGAATTAAGAACATGAAATATTAATCTAAAACTAAGCTTACAAAACACAAAGACAAGGGAGAAATAAATGGGCAGAATTTTATTGCTATAGAATACAATACAAAAAAGTTCCCCTCACAACAAAATTTCGTGGCTATTTATAGCCGATACAAGAAACCCTAGGTATGAATAAGGAAGGACACGTGCTAGGACACGACTGGTTGAAATTCAGAGGCATGGATCGCAAACCGACGGCGTTTCCGCCGCACAATGACCGTCAGATGTGGCGGAATCGCCGCATGGATGGTCCAGATCAATTTGTGATTTTGCAGGTGTGTTTTTGGTATGTGCTAGATGGTCTAAATCAATTATTGCATATCTTTGGAGATCCGAATTTGATTTCTTCTTGAATACTCCTCCAAAATAACTTTTTAGTCCTTCTAATTTGCGATCAGGTCCCTGGCTTTTTATGCAATCACTTGGATTTCAACTTGCTTGGATCTCTAGCTAATTGGTCTTTGTGATCTATTTGAGTTCATTACACGCGTTTTAGCTCGAATATTGGTAAATTGCATTGTCACTCCTGAATTCTGCACAATTGCTCAAAACAATACCTTAGTAGCATTTATTTATATAAAAATAATCTAAATGAAAGACATATGATGCAATGTATGCAATGCATCAAATACCCCTACACCTAGATTTTGCTAGTCTCGAGGAAAACAAAACATGAAAACTAAAAGTATGAAAGCAGGGAAATCCTAACTCACTTTCGTAGGAATCACGGTTGCACTTAGCATGTGCAACAAGCCTTTAAACCCCTAAGTTTCCTTAGAGGACGAGTTTTGTCTCGTGAGGGTTTTCAGTTGACACACCCACAAAGTCTTAATAACTCTCAATATCTCCATCTCAACCTTATACATCTCACTTAGAATTCTTGCATGCTCATTATATAAATCTAACTTATCAAAATTCTGACTTGGTCTTTGTTCCTCCAACATTCACACCACTAACCCTTCTACACATGTTATCACTTAAATTATTTTGCACGCCTCCTCTAGTGGTGAAGTATCATTTGGATCAACCATGGCATGGATCATTCTTCTAGCTTTGGGCCTTGAGTATCTTAAAGTAATAATTCCCCCCGTGATTCAACATATTTGCTTATTTGACACTTTTACCCTTTTGCATTCGTGTAGCGAGTTTGGCCGATAATCCCGAGCTGGCAGACTCAAGTTACCGGGTTTCAAGATACCCCTACGGACTAGTGACTCGAAAGCTTGAGCTTTTGTAATCATTTTGCAAGATGTGCTTTCCTCACTTTTATTCCTTTTTTTTGCTTTTTTTCTCAAGGCTTAATTGCTATCACAAGTCCACACTTCTCGATATATTTTCCTCAACCTCTGCTTTTTATCAACCACTTCAAAGATTTGATTCATCCAATTTAAGTGCATACATGTCTTAAAGGGTAATGAGTTATTTCTTTGGAACTTAGATTTATGTCATAATTTCTACAAGCAGAACTATATAATAAGGAACAAAAACTCAATGCAATTTGTACTCGGGTTTTAGTAGTTCAATCTTAAGCTATATCAATGAACTTTTTTTTGGAGAAATAGAAATAAAACAGATAGGTAGATAACTATTCACCCCCCTACACCTATTCCATGCATTGTCCCCAATGTATGCAAAATTAAATAATATAGGACATGCAAGAAAAAATAAAGTTACCACCTTCGGGATGACGACTCTCCACGGTCGGAGAGTGCTTTGTTCAGTTTGCTATTGAGGCGCTTCATCCTGCCCCACATTCGGGACCTATGCTCGTCAGACTTTTCTGGGGTTGACTGAGCCCAGAATGTTGCAGAGTCTTCAGACGACTCACTTGATTGCATAGCATCCTCCATTTCTGGAGGTGTCCACAGGTCCGCTATAGTGCCATGGTAGGAGGATGTCTCTCGTTCCACCGTACAAGGGAGCATGTCGGCTTCGTACACCCAGAAAGACTCATAGGCCATGAAGTGCTTGCAGATAGTGGTGACAAGGCATGGCAGAGGTTAGGAGTTGCGTTGGTGGCCTTCTCCAACGGTGGTCAGAAGTCGTCGGCACATATAGTAAGTGCGATCACGGGTCATCAGGGAGTGAACGATGCCCTTCTCAACAGTGCGAAAAGAAGTGTTGTGGGTATTACTCGTGACGTTTTGGCATGCCCACCTACATGTTGTAAAGACATTCCGGTACATGGATGTGCCCTTGATACCCCGATCACGGCTAAGCACACAATCTGGTCCCATGAGTGACTGATAGAAACTGAGTTCCTCAGATGGCAAAGTGGAGGCCCCTTGTGGTATGTCAGTCAAGTTGGAGATGATGTGGAGGTCAATCGCCCAGACTTTGTTTCTCCAATTCAGTAAAATGTACCCACTGTCCAGGTCTATGTTAGTGATACTGCTATAGAACTCCTCCACTAAGCTAGGGCAGTAAACATCATTGTTATTATGGACCAAGTAGCTCCAACTCCGTGCTATGATTTCGTCGTAAAAGTGAGTGCCATATTGATCACTAACAAGCAACGGGTGGAAGTTCTTCTCGGAAAACACCATGGTGATAGAATGCTGCTAAAGTCATGTACGTGAGATTTAGAAAAATAAGTCATGTACTTCCACCGTTCTCCAAAAATAAGTCATGTACCAACTTTGTTTCTTTTTTTTCTTTTTCTTTTTTTCTTTTTTTTCTTTTTTTTGAAATAAACTAAAACTTAATCAAAATGAGAAATTGCGTGTAAAAACACGACTTCCTCTGCAACATTGGAGGGACGATTTAAGTAGGGCTTCAATCGATGCCCGTTAACTTTAAAGTTTTCACCGTTCTCCGGATTACTGATCTCGACCGCTCCGTGAGGGAAAATGGTTTTGATCATGAAAGGGCCAGTCCAACGACTCTTGAGTTTACCGAAAAAGAGATGAAGGCGAGAGTTATAGAGAAGGACCAATTGTCCAGGAGAAAAAGATTTCCTAACGATTGATTTATCATGAAAAACCTTGGTCTTTTCCTTATAAATTTAAGCATTCTCATTAGCCTCATTTCTTATTTCCTCAAGCTCAACTAAATCCAATTTTCGAGCATTACCGGCTGCCTCTAAATCCATATTCAGTTGCCTAATAGCCCAAAGGGCTCTATGCTCTAATTCGACCGGTAAGTGGCACGCTTTTCCATAGACTAACCGGTAAGGGGACATTCCTAAATTGGTCTTGAAAGCGGTCCGATAGGCCCACAACGCATCATTAATTCTTACAGACCAATCCTTACGTGAGGCATTAACCGTCTTTTCCAGAATTTGCTTGATTTGTCTATTGGAGACCTCAACTTATCCACTTGTTTGAGGGTGATACAGGGTAGCTAACTTATGAGTTATGGAATATTTTCTCATCAAAGCTTCAAATGATCGATTACAAAAATGAGTACCCCGGTCACTGATAATGGTACGTGGAGTACCGAATCGGGAGAAAATATTCTCCTTCAGAAATTTGACAACAACTTTGTTGTCATTGGATTTTGTGGGGATAGCCTCAACCCACTTGGGCACATAGTCCACAGGTAGCAAGATGCACTCCTTCCCAAAAGACATTAGAAACGGGCCCATAAAATCGATGCCCCAAACATCAAAGATATCTACTATGAGAATAGGGTGCATAGGCATCATGTCTCTACGAGAAAGTTTTCCTAGCATTTGACATCTAGAGCAAGAATTACAAAATGCAAATGCATCCTTAAATAGGGTGGGCCAATAAAATCCACACTGTAAAACTTTGGCCGTGGTTTTCTTAGCTCCAAAATGTTCTCCACATGCTTGGTCATGACAAAAAGACAAAACACTTGCAAATTCCTCCTCAGGAACACATCTCCTAATGATTTGATCCGAACAATATTTGAAAAGATATGGGTCATCCCAATAAAAATTCTTCACTAGGGACCTAAATTTGGCTTGATCGTTCTTAGACCATTCAGTCGGGGTCACACCAGTTTCTAAGAAATTGATTATATCGGCGAACCATGGTTCGCCAGACACAGCCATAATTTGTTCATCCGAAAAGTTCTCATTCACTGGTGTGTTATTCACTGGGCTAAGAGGAATTCTAGAGAAGTGATCTACATTTTCACAACCCTTTTTATCATGGATTTCGACATCAAATTCTTGCAGTAGTAGGATCCAGCGCAATAAACGCGGCTTGGCATCCTTTTTGTTCACTAAATGTCTTATTGCCGAATAATCTGTGTAAATAATCACATGTGTGCCTATCAAATATTGACGAAATTTTTCCAAGGCAAAAATGACTGCTACAAATTCTTTCTCGGTTACCGTATAGTTCAATTGGGCATCATTCAATGTTTTACTAGCATAATATATCACGTGAGGTTTCTTTTCAATTTTCTGACCCAACACCGCTCCTATGGCGTAATCCGATGCATCACACATTATCTCAAAGGGTTGGGTCCAATCTGGTGAATGAATAATGGGTGCCGACGTCAATTCCCTCGTAAGGTGGTTAAAGGACTCCAAACATTTATCAGAAAATTCAAACTTAGAGTCCTTCGCTAATAATTCAGTCAATGGTCTAGCCACCTTACTAAAGTCCTTGATAAACCTTCGATAGAATCCGGCATGCCCTAAAAATGAACGAATCTCTTTGACATTTGTTGGTGGAGGGAGATGCTTAATCAAATCCACCTTGGCTTTATCCACTTGAATGCCATCCTTAGACACAATGTGACCAAGTACTATTCCATTCTTAACCATGAAATGACATTTTTCCCAATTTAAGGTCAAGTTCTTCTCCTTACACCTTACTAGTACTAATTCCAAATGGTTCAAACAGTTGGCAAAAGTGGTACCAAGGACAGAGAAATCATCCATGAAAATTTCCATGAAGTTATCCACCATATCAGAGAAGATGCTAACCATACATCTTTGAAATGTGGCAGGAGCATTGCACAAGCCAAAGGGCATGCGACGGAAAGCAAACGTGCCAAATGGGCACGTGAAGGTAGTTTTCTCCTGATCCTCAGGACCGATAGGAATTTGGTTATAGCCGGAATATCCATCAAGAAAACAATAATACTCATATCCGGCCAACCATTCTAACATTTGATCTATGAAAGGAAGAGGGAAGTGGTCCTTACGGGTTACAGAATTCAGTTTCCTAAAGTCAATGCAAATCCTCCAACCGGTTTGGATACGGGTCGGGACTAACTCATTAAGCTCATTCTCAACTACAGTAACTCCAGATTTCTTAGGGACAACCTGAATAGGACTAACCCAAGCACTATCGGATATAGGATATATAATTCCATTGTCCAACCACTTAAGTATTTCCTTTTTGACTGCCTCAGTTAGGACCGGATTAAGCCGCCTTTGCGGATCCCTACGGGGTTGAGTATTATCCTCCAAATGGATCCTATGTTGGACTATAGATGGGCTAATCCCCTTGATGTCGGCCATGGTCCATCCCATAGCTTCTTTATTCCTACTGAGGACTCTCAACAATTCCTTCTCTTGATTGGGGGTCAAATCCGATGCTATGATAACTGAGAGGGTGGATGAGGGTCCTAAAAAGGCATACTTAAGTGTAGTAGGGAGAGGCTTCAACTCTAGTGATGGTGGTTCTTGTAGTGAGGGTTTGACTTGAGGTCTTGGTTCGGCTAAAAGTCCACCTAAGGTTGACCAATTGGGTGAGGATCGATTCGAACCTATATGATTGATTTGGTCACAAATTGTGGCCTCACCACTTAGGTTCTTTTGAAAATCAACTTCATCCAATTGTGTGAAATTTAAGTAATCTGAAATCAAATCATCCTCACTACAATCCTGAATGTAATTCAATTCACTCGATTCATCAGAGAAAATTCCAAGTTGCTTCCCTAAGTTAAAAATGTTCAGCTCAGCAGTCAAATTCCCAAATGACAATTTCATCAATCCATTCCTACAATTGATTAGGGTATTGGAAGTGGATAAAAAAGGTCTTCCTAAGATCACAGGAATTTGATTGCTAGGGTTAGCAACAGGCTCCGTGTCTAAGACAACAAAGTCCACAGGAAATATGAATTCACCCACTTTGATCAGAACATCATCAACCACACCTCTAGGAATCTTAACAGATCTATCAACCAATTGGAGTGTGGTCCTAGTCTGTTTAAGGTCTCCTATATCCAATTCTTTATATACAGAGTAAGGAAGCAGATTAACACTAGCACCCAAATCCAGCAAGGCCCTATTGATTAAGGTGTTACCAATTACACATGAAATAGTTGGACAACCAGGTCTTTATATTTGATTTGTGTGGGTTGGGTTAACACAGAGCTTATATTTGCAGTTAAGAAGGCTCTTTTTGGTACTTGTGTTTTCCTTTTCTTGGTGCATAAGTCTTTTAAGAATCTTGCATAAGGTGGAATTTGTTGAATAGCTTGTAATAGAGGGATGTTTACTTTTACTTGCTTAAAAACTTCCAACATTTTCTCCATTTGATTTGTATGATTCTTATTAAGTCTATTAGGGAACGTTGCTTTAGGAATGAATACTCTTTCAGGTTCAGTTGGTTCAATTTCAATTGGTTCCTCAGATTGAATTGGTGGCTCATTAGATGGCTCAGGTGTGACAGAATTATTAGGCTCATTAGCCAAAGGGTGAGTGACATTGTTATTAATAGATTTCCCAGATCTTAATGTAAGTATAGCATTAATGTGTTGATTTTGCTCTTCTTCTTGAACCATATGAACTGGTCTGTTATTATTGTTCACATTAGGAGGTGGTGCATTATGTGGTACATTAGGTGGAGGCCTAATTTGTTGAGGATTGAATGACTGAGGATTAAATGGTTGAGGTGGTTGATATGGCATATGTTGATGTGGTTGATATGGCATGTGTTGATTATGTGGATTGTTAATTCTTGGGTTCACCTCGGGTTGGCTTGGGAATCTTTCTCTTTCTCTTTCACCTACAACTTGTGCTAATTGACTTACTTGAGTCTCTAGCTTTTGAAAAGATTGAGTAGTTGTTTGAACAAATGTTTTCATTAAGTTTTCCAAATCAGTTAATCGGCCATCACTATTATTGATGTTGTTGTTTGAGTACATTTGTTGTCTAGGTGGTTGGCCTTGCTGAGGCATGGGTGCAGAATTCCCTTGGTTCCATGAAAAATTGGGATGGTTGCGCCATCCTGGATTATAGGTTGACGAATAAGGGTCATTCCTAGGATGATTAAATGCAGCATTAACTTGTTCCATGTCCGAATAAATGTGTGGACACTCCTCCAAAACATGACCAGTTTGACCACACCTAGAGCAAGAAACAGAAGAGATTTGATTTACTAGGGGTCGGATTTGAAGCTCTAGAGTTTCCATCCTACGCATAAGGGTGGCTAATTTCGCTTCAGCAGCTATAGAAGCATCTACAGCTAAGACACCTGATCTGGATTGATTTGCTATTCTAGATCCAATACTTGGGTTGGTCGGTGCCCTAGCCATGTCCCATTGCATACTATTATCAGCTAAGTCTTCAAGAAAAGTCCAAGCATCATTCTCATTTTTGGACATAAAGCTTTCTTGGCATACAGATTCTAGCATAACTCTAGATGTAGGTGTCAATCCCTCATAGATAATTTGGCACAATTGTCTTCTTGGAATTCCATGATGAGGGCATTGGGTCAGTAGGTGCTTAAATCTCTCCAAATAGGAATAGAACGACTCGCTCTGACATTGAACGAATGCACAAATTTCATTTCTAATCGTAATAGTCTTATGGTTGGGGAAATATTTCTTTCAGAACACTTGAACAAACTCAGCCCAACTCCTAATAGATCTTTCGGCTAGACTATATAGTCATTTCTTAGCGTCATCTTTCAGTGCTAGAGGCACGAATTTAAGACGCACTGCCTCCTCAGGGATATGCTGGTATTGCATAAGGGAGCAGATTTCCTCAAATTCTCTAAGGAAGAGATATGGATCTTCCTTAGAGGTGAACTTGGGCAACATACTCAAGTATTGTGCCTTCAGTTCGAAGTCGCGACCCGGTATGGTGGGCATAACGATGCACGATGGCTGAGCAGTCATCGTTGGGTAGCATCGATCCCTCAGAGTCATAGGTGGTGCAACAGGTGGGTCCACTACATTCTCACCCATTGGATCCGGGTGAGGTGGTGCAACAGGTGGATTGGGGCTAAGCTCTAGACTGGAATCTAGATGAACTCGTGAGAGTCGATTGCTCAAGTCCCGAACCCAAATCTGAGTGCACCGGTTTGAATTAATTTTTGAATTCAAATTCGAAATTTAAATTTCAAATTCAAATTCAAGAATCAATTGATTTTTATTTTTATTTTTTTGTAATAAATTTTTTTCAACAATGGAAACAAACAATAGAAGGGGGAAAGATGAGAAAGGAATCTTAATCTAGAGAATTGAGGTGAGAAGAGAAAGAAGACTCAGATGAGAAGGGAAACTTAACTCTAAAAGATAGATGAGAGGGTTGGTCAGAAGTTTCCTAAGCAAGCACGGTTCAAACAATCCTAGACCTAGTGTAACTTAAATCTAGACGACTCCTAACTGGTTGAGTCGAATTGGTTCGCTTGATTCACCTCCCTCACTAATCAAACCAAATTGGCCAGGCCGTGTATAGCTAGTGGGGGCGGTTCCAACAGAGTCGGTGCCAATTAGACAACCATTTCGCTTGGAAGACTTACATCAACACAAAAACACTTTCTAGACACCAAATTAAATTCGATCAGCTTCAAGTCATAGCAAGTCAAACCAATCTTCTCCTTAATTGAGTCTGAATCCTTAGGGGCCAATGTCTAATTGATTTTTATTAAGGCTTGGGTGACACTTTGGGATTGTTATTTGTGGGCCACGGAAGGGTGATGAAATCCCCACCGTATCTTTTCCTACGGAGTTGCCCTTAAGATAGTTTAACTTAAATCTAGCAAAGATAGTCAAACATTGGTCTTTAGTGGGGGACAATTGCAAGGTTGTATGCAAACTAAATTATATGCTTAAATGCAATCGATAAAAACCGCGCACGTACCTTTCCTCCAGCACTCTTCAACAATGAATTGATTTGCAAAATTTAGCATGCATAATGCGAGAAAATCTTTAAATGATGCATGCACTAAGGCCTTTCTAATTTTGCAAAATTTTAGGTCACAAGTTGAATTAGTGCCAATTATGGAAGTTTGCCCTACACATCCAATTCTACCAAAATGGAAATTTTCCAAAAATGGAAATTACGAGGAAAATGCAACAAAGGTTACCTACGCACGCTCAGTCGGGTTCGCCGCCCGCTCTCGACAATTTCCAGTGCTCTACGCGTCCACCCAGAGATGAGTCGCGTTCCGGAGAAATTTTACGCTCGAATATCCAACCCGTGCGGCGTTTCCGCCGCAAACTATACTGCTTGTGCGGCGTTTTCGCCACCAGTTTTCAGCTTGGATTGCCTTCGGATTTTTACGTCGTCTCTACTACTTCCTAAAAAGCACAGAGAAAATGTTAGATCGCGAAAAACAAAATCCAAACAAAAATGAAATCACAAAAACTTGAAATTCTCGTCGCCTCCCCGGCAACGACGCCAAAAACTTGATGAGATTATTATTTATACCGCAAGTGCACGGCGTCGATGAAGACGCGGCAAGTACGGGTCGAACACAAGGAGGGACAGATTCTTATATTTTTGTGTTTTTTTTATTAAGGAAAGAAAAAGAGGAATAGGGTTGGTTTGAGATTTTTGGATTTTTTTTAATTTTTCTAAAGCAAGAACAACAAAAACAAAAACTAAAAAGAAACAACTATGGATGAGAGTCCAGCGGGTGGGAGTTATGAATCTTCGAGTTAGATTAGAAATCACGAAAATTATTATAAATCAAGTGAGATATTAAGCATCATATGATAATTGATTTAACAAAAACTCATATGATCAAAACACTAACAAGAAATTAAAATAAAAACGATATCACTTCTCTAACCCTAAATCCGTCACCCCCACCATTTGGAGGGTTTTAGAAACCCATGGGGAGAAGATGAGGAGAAGGGGTCATGGAGATCATCGAGAGACTACAAAAAAAAATATTATACTAAACTACGATATACGAAAACAAATGCAATTATTCTAAGCATGCAACAAATTATTCTAAGAGAAGAATAAAGAACAACAAAATTACTTTACTGGAATTAAGAACATGAAATATTAATCTAAAACTAAGCTTACAAAAGACAAAGACAAGGGAGAAATAAATGGGCAGAATTTTATTGCTATAGAATACAATACAAAAAAGTTCCCCTCACAACACAATTTTGTGGCTATTTATAGCCGATAGAAGAAACCCTAGGTATGAATAAGGAAGGACACGTGCTAGGACACGACTGGTTGAAATTCGGAGGCATGGATCGCAAACCGAGCGGCGTTTCCGCCGCTCAATGACCGTCAGATGTGGCGGAATCGTCGCATGGATGGTCCAGATCAATTTGTGATTTTGCGGGTGTGTTTTTGGTATGTGCTAGATGGCCTCCACACGTCTAAATCAATTATTGCATATCTTTGGAGATCCGAATTTGATTTCTTCTTGAATACTCCTCCAAAATAACTTTTTAGTCCTTCTAATTTGCGATCAGGTCCCTGGCTTTTTATGCAATCACTTGGATTTCAACTTGCTTGGATCTCTAGCTAATTGGTCTTTGTGATCTATTTGAGTCCATTACACACGTTTTAGCTCGAATATTGGTAAATTGCATTGTAACTCCTGAATTCTGCACAATTGCTCAAAACAATACCTTAGTAGCATTTATTTATATAAAAATAATCTAAATGAAAGACATATGATACAATGTATGCAATGCATCAGCAGTGAAGGTAGGAAGCATGCTCACATATTGAGGTTTCAGCTGATAGTTGTTCCCGCGAGCTGGAGGAAGAACTATGCAAGAAGGTTGCGCGGCCCGAATAGGATGGGTCCCCTCGCACAAAGTCATCGGTCTATCCTGTCGAGCTAAAGGTGGTGGTGCACCAAGAACTCGATCCTGACTGAATCCCTCTTCCTCTCGAGTCAGAGGAGGAGGAGAAGGAGGTATATGATGGGAATTAAATTTATACCGCAAGTGCACGGCGTCAATGAAGACGTGGCAAATACGGGTCGAACACAAGGAGGGAGAGATTTGTTATTAGTGTGATTTTCGATTAGGGGAAAGAAGGAGAGAAGAATAAGTTTGGTTTTGAGATTTTTGGGTTTTTGGCGCCGTTACTGGGGAGGTGCTCTGTCCAGACCTTGGTTTGGACGATTCGAGGGTTTTTTAAATTTTTGTTTCAGTTTTGCTTAGTTTCAGGGATCCTAGAGATCACGGGGAGGCTACTGGAGGAGTTGGAGCACCCAAGCTTCAAAAAGGACCGCCAATCAGTGGTCTCAGACCGCGGATTGGCGGCCTGGTGAGGGTTTCTGACTCTTAGTTTTCTTCTGGTAGTTTATTAGTTCATTGTTGTTATCTGGGAGCCCTATTTTGCATGCTATGACCTCTAGTTTGCTCCCAGATCATTAAACCAATCCCTTTTAATCAAGTTGGCCCTAAAATCCAAAGAAAAAGATTAGACATTCTTATTTGTTTAGGTCACGCATCATAAACTTGACTTAGGCATATAGACGTCTTTTCTTTTAGCTTTATTTTCAGTTGTTGAGCGCTGGCGTGAGGTACGCAATTTCCTACACTCATTCATGCATCTCGTATGCCCATGCATTAGTTAGTAGGAATTGCATCAGGACAAGGGTGAGTGAGCATTTGATTGGAGCGATTGATTGCTAGATTTAGGATCAAAACGCTACTAAGGAGGGGTTGTCCCATAAAAGATAAGGTGGGGGATTTCATCACCCTTTCCTTGGCCCCAAAAATCACTCTTAATAAAGTCTTAACTAAAAGCAAGTAGACATTGGCCCTAGGATTGCGGGCGCACTAGGAGAGTAATCTAGTTGAGACCGTCATAACCTGATCGGCGTTGCCTACCTTGTCGATAGTAGGAGGTACTGGATCTCCGGATCTGGTATCACTTGTTGGGCATTGTGGTCCTCGTTGTAGGGAGGTGAGGCGTGTCGAGGCTAGTGACCTCGAAGTTAGGCGTCGTCTAGCCTAAGGACCCATTGCCTTACATTGTTTGAGTCGTGCTTGCTAGTTAGGCTTCTACCTAATCCCATTACCCACGCTAGCTCTAGGATTCTTCCCTTCTCCTCTGAGTCATCATCTTCTCACCTTCTTCTACGTTATAGTCTCCTCCCCTTTACACTCTCTGGTAGCATTTTAGGGTCGAGTCGAGCACTTTTTGCGAGCTTGGTCTCGTGGTGGTGAGAGTGATCGACTCGAGAGTTCTTTGTTGAGATGGATGGTTACATGGGCGACCATCCATATCATTGTTGGGACCAGGACGATTCTCCCTGGTACTCCCGACCCATGCATCCTGGGGTACCTCAGACAAACACCCTGTATGGTTGGGATAATCTTAATTGTGTGACTGAGCATTCTTCATATTGGGGTAATATGAGAGAGGCACTGACTGCTAGACCATCATCTAGTTACGTCGGATCATATGCTGGTCAACAAACTGAGACATTACAACAAACTTTGGCCTCTTTCATGCGTATGGCAGATGACATGAGTGCACCGGTGGCTCTAGTAGCCGTATCGTGCGACTGTTGTGGGTTGAGTGGTCATGTTATTGGGGAATGTCCTTATGTTCCCCCTGAGCCTGAGTATGAGCATACCTTTTCCCAAAATACTCCGCGTCCGCATCCGCGTACAACCCGAGAGTGATGGATTCGTGGGGAGACAATTCTTATCCAAATTCTTATACTTCATTTTCACCCCCGTATCCTCCTCCCGAATACTCAAAATTCTACCAACACCCCACTTCAAATCATTGGACTCATTCTCAGCCCATCAACACCCAACCCCAAAATTTTCCAAGCTCTTACTTGGACCTCACTGTTGACCCCAAATTTGATTCCTTAAAACAAACCCTCCAAACGTTCATGGAAACCACTCAAACTTTATTGAAGTCCAACTTGAATTCCTTGCAAAATATGGAAATGCAAGTGAGTCAAATGACACAACAATTCCATGAACGTGAGGAGGGTAACCTTTCTTGTCAACATGAGGATTCATCTTTTGATATTGAACCACCACCACATCCACAAATTCAAAGCACAACCTTTCAAAGTCAAACTGCTAGTCAGTCTGAGGGACTTAGGGTTTCAATTTACGATCACTTGGTGGAGAATTCGATTCCAATTGAGAATACTATGGACCAGCTTCTTTATGAGTCGGCACAGGATTGTGCCTTATCTTTTTGTCCCGTGGCCCTTGAGCCACATGATCTTCATATTGTGCCTCTTAAGGACTCACCTCTGGTGGAGCAAGAGCTCCCTAGTACCCTCAATTTCAAACAACCTGATGAGAGTTTGCCTCTCACTATTGTTCCTGATCATCTTGGAAATGATGGAACATCAAACAACTACATTGCTCATGAGGGTAGTAGGAGTTCCTTGGAGGATACCTTGGGTATGAGACCCAGTTTTTGTTCGCCTGGTGTGTCAGACATGCCTAACGAGGTTCTTGACCTCGTTCCGACGCACCAGCCTGTTGGTTGGAGAGTTTGGATTGACGATCATAACTTCAGTACTGCAACGGGAGAAACTCTTCCTCCGTTGCCCCTTATTTCCCAAACTCTCGAGAGGTTCAAGCTCTTTCGGTTTGATCCTTTGAATGAGATGCCTTTGCGTCCAATTCATGAACCTCTCATTCCATCTTGTGCTCTTTGTGAAGGGGGGCCACGCATGTGTATTCTGGCCCCACGTGGTGTCATGTTCCCTTTCCAAGTGCATTGACCCACTTTTTAGGTTCCCATCTGATGTCTTTTGACAAATGAAGATGGGAACTTATGTTTGTACATAGTTATATTCAAAAAAAGTACAATAAAAGACTCATTCAGTGAGCATCGATTGTTGTGGGCTCCAACCTTTGTGTATTTGGGCCCCAATTCTTTCACGTATTTGTATCACTTCCTTAGCATCTCACAGGTCTTGAGGGAATTTGGGTTGCGTCCATCAACATAGCCAGAAACTTCCCTTTGTACTTCACGTTGGTGAGATCTATTCTTTTTCATGCATAACTCCATGTAGTATCTTGCTCGCATTCATTAAGGACAATGCATGAAGTAGGTGTAGGGGGTGTTTTACGTGTGTACATAGTTGAGTCTTTTCTTTCGATTTTGTTTTCTTTTGTTTGCATTGTTAGGGTCATGTTAGTGTGCTGCATTTAATATCGATATATCTGCTTGCCATGATCCTTGGGTGACTTGTCTTCTTTTACTTGCCTAGTGCTTTAAAATTTTCACATTTCTTTCAAAATCTTCATGTGTTTGCGAAAGAAAATGTTTTTGTGGGTTTTGCGTGTGTTTAGCATGTGCAAAACCGTTGAGAGGCAAAGTAAAAAGAAAGCACCCAAAATTGTCTCGAACTTGATGCATTAGGATATCTAGTACTGTGGCTTTAGGATTTATCGAGTCGTTAGGATGCACCCCAGTTTTCCTTTGGGGGTGAGTAATCATACGGTTTCAGTGCTCAAACATTTAAAGAAGTTCACCTTAAACCTAGTGAGTCAATAATTTGCGTTGTTAACTTAAGGAAGTTTGTTGTAGTCAAGGACCCTTTAAATCTTGTTGAGAGACATTAAGTGTAGGGGTTTTGGTTCATGTGTAGATAAGAAATAAGTGAGTAGGTGTTCTCTCTTCTCGCACGGCTCCTATCACTCGGGAAAGTAGGTCTGAGGGGACTTTGTGCCTGGTGCTTTCGAGTCATCTGACTTGGGATGCGCCGACCAAACTCTCGTTACACGGGTGGTAGCGATTGCCCTATGTGGAGATTTGGGGAAAGGTGTACGTGATAGTGTAAGTCCTCATGGGCAATGATGCACGAAACCTGACCCTGGGAGAATGAAGCTCCAACTAATAAAAAGAAAAAGAAGAAGAAGAAAAATGAGAAAAGAAACAAAAAGAAAAAAAAGCTAATGCAAATAAGTGTAACGAGAGTTCGGTCGGCGCATCCCAAGTCAGATGACTCGAAAGCACCAGGCACAAAGTCCCCTCACACCTACTTTTCTGAGTGATAGGAGCCGTGCGAGAAGAGAGAACACCTACTCACTTATTTCTTATCTACACATGAACCAAAACCCCTACACTTAATGTCTCTCAACAAGATTTAAAGGGTCCTTGACTACAACAAACTTCCTTAAGTTAACAACGCGAATTATTGACTCACTAGGTTTAAGGTGAACTTCTTTAAATGTTTGAGCACTGAAACCGTATGATTACTCACCCCCAAAGGAAAACTGGGGTGCATCCTAACAACTCGATAAATCCTAAAGCCACTGTACTAGATATCCTAATGCATCAAGTTCAAGACAATTTTGGGAGCTTTCTTTTTACTTTGCCTCTCAACGGTTTTGCACATGATAAACACACGCAAAACCCACCAAACATTTTCTTTCACAAACACATGAAGATTTTGAAAGAAATGTGAAAATTTTAAAGCACTAGGCAAGCAAAAGAAGACAAGTCACCCAAGGATCATGGCAAGCAGATATATCGATATTAAATGCAGCACACTAACATGACCCTATCAATGCACACAAAGGAAAACAAAAAAATCAAAAGAAAAGACTCGACTATGTACACACATAAAGCACCCCCCCCCCCCCACACCTATTTCATGCATTGTCCTCAATGAATGTGAGAATGATACTACATGGATATATGCATGAAGAAGGAAAGATCTCACCAACATGAAGTACAAAGGGACGTTCAGGGTCATGTTGATGGACACAAACCCAACTTCCCCCAAAACTTGTGAGAAGCTGAAGAAGGGAGATAAACACGTGAAGAACTGGGGCCCAAATGCTCAAGGGTTGGAGCCCGCAACAATCAATGCTCGCTCATGGAGTCTTTTATTGCATTTTTTATCTTTTTTCTTCTTTTTTCCTTTTTTTCTTCTTTTTTTTGATTTTTTTACATGATATGTACAGCAACGACGATATTCTCGTAATCATTTGGTCAAGGAACATCAAATGAGAACATTAAGTCATGAGGACCAGAGACTTGCCGAGATGGGCAAACTTCACTGGTACTCTGAGGTGTCATGAGGGGTGAAAGGTCAAAGCTGAAAGGCTCGAACCCCTCATGATATTGGTTGGTTGTGGGCAACAAAGAATGAAGTTGTGTTGCCTCACTAGGGTTTAATTGCTCATCGAAGAAAACCCTCCAACCAATAGGCGGGTGCATCGGAATGAGTTCCTCAAGCTCATTCGATGGATGCAGCAGACCTGCATCACTAAGAATGGGGCTTCTCCCCATGTTATCCAACAAGGACCTCCCACCATCATTTATATCATCAAGCATAAGCTCGGTCATAGGTGGGTCCTTGTTGGAGTCAATATGAAGCTCAAATGGCTCAATGGCCATGGGACATGAGGTAGAGACACCTTCTGGTATAGGCATATGATGAGGTGTCTCACTCTCACTAGTATTCTCAACTGAATCATGCAACGAACACTCCCTTTGGACATTTATGTTCGAGGCCAGCTCACTCTGTTGCACTGCGAAGATAGGCAATGAGTTTTCGCTGGGCCCACGAACATTCTCAACGGGTTGCATTGGGGTTAGGGGTGTTCGTTGATTTTGTGGTGCTTTCTCCAATTGGCGGATGAGATTTAGATTTAAAGGTTCATCCATGGGTTCCTGTTGCCTACCAGAGTTGAACACATGAAACTCAGCACTCATGTTACCGAATGAGAGCTTCATGAGACCATTTCTACAATTAATCAAGGCATTGGAGGTGGCCAGAAATGGTCTACCCAAAATCAAAGGTATTTGAGAGTGGGTGTTCGCAACAGGATTGGTATCGAGGACAACAAAATTGACTGGAAATATAAAATCTCCAACTTTGATAAGCACGTCCTCGATAATCCCTATAGGAATACGAATGGATCTATCCGCCAATTGGAGGGTGATCTTAGTTGGTTTCAATTCTCCCAAGTTCAACTGTTGATAAACAGTTGATAAACAGAGAATGGGAGGAGGTTGACCGCTGAGCCTAAATCAAGCAAAACATTGCTCATTCTAGTGTCCCCTATCGTACACTGAATAGTAGGACACCCAGGGTCCTTGTATTTTGTGTAGGTGGGATTGGACAAAAGTGAGCTGATATTTGCAGCCAAGAATGCTTTCTTAGGAACATTGGTCTTCCTCTTGGTTGTGCAGAGATCCTTCAACACTTTGGCATATTGTGGTATTTGTTGGATGACATCCAACAAGGGGATGTTAACCTTTACTTGCTTAAACACCTCTAATATCTTGTCCATGTTGTTACTCTGCTTTTTGGTTAACCTACTTAGATAGGGAGCTTTTGGCAGGTAGGTTTTCTACGGTGCCTGAGAAGAAAGCTTTGGTGTTTTACCCTCACCCTCAGCCTCTTCTTCACCACCATTCCCACTGAGGGGCTGCATAGATGGTGGTTGTTGTGGCAAGGAAATGTGATTGTCAACCTGTTTTCCATTCCTTAAGGTCACAATGGAATTGACATGGTGAACAGGTTCCTCCACATGGTTCACTTGCCTCCCCCGAGGTACCACATTCTCATTTTGCATGTGTTGTTGTTGGTACATACGGGGGTTAGCCTCAGGCTGGCTAGGAAAAGACCCTCTCTCTTTTTCATGTACAGACTGAGCCAATTGGCCCATCTGAAGCTCTAGAGATTTGATGGTGTGCTGATTTGAAGTGAGAACTTGACTCGTGGTTGACATAAAAAATTTCATTGAGTTTTCAAGTCCACGAGTCAAGGTCTCAAGCGAATTGAATCGGGTTTCCATATTATTGGAATTTGGGAAACCCGATTGATTGGTGGTTTGCGCTTGGGGTGGCTGATAGGAATGTGCATGCATGGGAGGTTGGTGTGATTGGTAATGTGGTCTAGAGGAGTTTGAAGGACCACCCGGGGCATTGGTTTGGTTCCATGAAAAATTGGGGTGGTTCCTCCATCCAGGATTATAAGATGATGAGTATGGGTCATTCCTGGCTCTATCATAGATGGCGTTGACACGCTCCATCTCAAGAGGAATGGACTCACACTCGCTTTCTACATGACCTATCCTACCACATGAATGATAGGGAACTGGACCAGATGTGGACATGTGAGATGCACCTTGTTGGTTTTGGAGCTCAATCGAATCCATACGGCACATTAAGGCCGTCATGCGTGCCTCGGTGGCCGTAGTGGTATCGATAGCAAATGCGGCACCCGATCTAGTCGAGTTTGCATTCGCGATCCTCGCTCCTATACTAGATGATGCAGGTGGTTCCCTCACACTCTCCCATTGCATGGTTTTCTCAGCAAGGTCTTCTAGGAAAGCTCATGCCTCCCTTTCATCCTTTCCCAAGAACTCTCCTTGACACATGG
Organism: Triglochin maritima; assembly: GCA_963682175.1. Classification (NCBI taxonomy): domain Eukaryota; kingdom Viridiplantae; phylum Streptophyta; class Magnoliopsida; order Alismatales; family Juncaginaceae; genus Triglochin; species Triglochin maritima. The sequence goes on along the minus strand of OY821774.1, from coordinate 23,661,991 downwards.
ACTCAAGGAGCGTTCTTGACGGGATGTGAAGACCCTCGTACACAATCTGAGAAAGGCACCACAACTCAATGCCATGGTGAGGGCATGAGGATAGTAGCTCCTTGAACCTCTCTAGATATGCATGAAATGTCTCGGTCTCAAGTTGATAGAACGAATTGATTTCGTTCCTCAATTTTTGAGTCCGATGATTTGGGAAGTACTTCTTGAGGAATGCAGATTGAAACTCATCCCAAGTCCTAAAGGCATTCGCCTGGTTGCTGTACAACCACTTCTTGGCATCATCTTTCAGCGCAAACGGGACAAGCCTAAGATGGATGGAGTCTGTGCTAAGTTGTTGCAGCTTGAACATAGCACAGACCTCCTCAAATTCCCTGAGAAAGATATAGGGGTCACCTTTCCCAGTGAAGTGAGGGAGCATGGAAATAAACTGAGGCTTAACCTCAAAATGGTTCCCATTTGCCTCTGGCAATACGATGCATGAGGGTAGAGCAGTACGTCTCGGGTAGCATCGATCACGCAGAGGTATGGGAGCGACAACTGGAAGCATTGGTCGAACAGGTGGGTCCAGCAACTGCTCCTCCTCACAGAAATTAGCAGTCATTGAACCCGGACTGCGTGCGACACGAGAGGAGGAAGGTGTCGAGAAATCTATGACCGAAGCCGGATTGACAACGCTCCTCGTCAAACGACCACTCTCGTCTCGTGTCCACGAAAGCATGCACAAAGGTGCACACACACAAACCAAAACCCTTTTTTTAAACAAAGAATGTGCGTAGAGGAGAAGACGGGAGAACACAGGGGAGAAAGAATGACTCAGGAGAGAAGGGAAGAAGTCCTTATGCTACGGCGGATGGGTACAGGTAGAAGCACACAAGCAAACAAGGCTCAAGCAATCCTAAGGTCGCTATAGGTCCTTACAGCTAGACGACGCCTAACTGCGAGGACACACGGCCTCAACACGCCTCACCTCCCTACAACGAGGACCACAAAGCCCAGCAAGTGAGCCAAGATCTGGAGATCTCGTCTCTCCTACTATCGACAAAGTGGGCAACACCGATAAGGTCATGACGGTCGGGACCGGATCACTCTCCTAATGCGCCCGAAATCCTTAGGGCCAATGTCTACTTGATTTTAAAATTAGGCTCTTGATTAGTGTGGTTTTTTGGGCGAAGGAAAGGGTGATGAAATCCCTCACCTTATCTTTTATGGGACAGTCCCTCCTTAGTAGCGTTTTGGAGTCCTAATCTAGCAATCAACTCTCCAAACAAAACGCTCAACTCACACTTATTTCAATGCACTTCCTACTAACTAATGCATGTTCATACGAAATGCATGAATGAGAGTAGAAGGTGCGTACCTCACGCCAGCTCTCAGCAACAAAAAATAAAGCTAAGATAAAAGACAATCTAAATGCCTAAGTCACATACATGATGCATGACCTAAACAACAAGAATGCCTAATCTTTTGCTTTGAGTTTTAGGGTCCAAGTTGCTTAAAGGAGGTTGATTATGGATCTGGGAACAAACTATAAGTCAAAACATGTCAAATTAAATCCCAGATCACTACATCAATTATGAAAATACGCCACAGAAATAAGAGAGTAAAATGAACTAACCAGACCGCCAATTGGCGGTCTCAGGCCGCTGATTGGCGGTCTAAAGTTCCCAGAATGCCTCCCAATTTCTCCAGGTGTTCCTCCTGACGACTCCAAGTCTCCTGAAACAAAGACAAACTACAAAACACAAATTAAATCCACTCGAATCGTCCAAACAAGAGTCTGGACTGGCACCTCCCCGGCAACGGCGCCAAAAACTTGTTGAACGTTTTAATTTAAACGGCAAGTGCATGGCCGCGATGAAGAGGTGGCAAGTACGGGTCGTCTTCAGGGAGGTGAGTAGCCTCTTGCTTGTATGAAATCAAGTGGCAAAAATAGGGGGAGAAAGATGTTTATGCTACTCTACTCTATACTACGCTAAGAAGTAGGAAATGCGAAAGGAAGAACCAAACAATGAAATGACAACTAAGCTAAGAACAAAAGAAGAATGCTGAAATATAGAAATGGGAAAACCCCTAAGGGGTGGAGTGAGTGCACATAAGCAAAGAGGTGGGTGTTGAACACATTCTTTAAGCACAAATAAAGGTGGTGTTATCATGCATAGGAAGTGTCTAAATGTTGTGGCAAAACCTATCAATCTATTCACCAACTTAGTTGATTAACATTTACATATGCAAGATGTTTATTTCATAACCTAAACAAGCATGAGAGGTGTCTAATCATTTTGGCAAAACTCATCAAGTTATAAATTCTATCCTAAACAAGCAAGCATACATTCATGTTTTATCAACACATTGGAAATAAAGCATTCAATCCATTCTCATTTGCATGTATGTACATCTACTCCACCCCCCAAAGGGGATGGAACTACTCACTAAACATTACACTAATTATTAAACTAAACAAAGAAAGCATATTAACTAAGCTAATAAAACTAATGAAATGAGATTAAGCAAAGCAAAACAAGAAACATAAAACAAACAACATAATAAAGAAAACTTGTATTAAAATGACTCACATTAAAAGTAGCATCCTCCTACTTTAGTGTGTGCTTCAAGGCCTCACTTCTAGTAGGAAGAATAGTCACTTAAAATATGGAGTGATTACAATAGGAGGTGAAGAGTTCTATTTATAGCCATGGAAAAAGCTAATCCGGGACAATCCCCCGATGTGGGACTAAACAAATACCAAAAATAGCCTAAACAAACATTAATACAAGTCCAGGAGAAATTTGGGCGGATCCTGAGTAATATGGACCGCCAATCAGCGGTCCAAGACCGCCAATTGGCGGTTTATAAACTTCGGATCGCGTTGGAATTTGTTGTGGGCTTTTCTTTCTGGCATTGTTGGTCTTTGATGCGGTTACTTGACTTGTTGGAGCTCCGACCCAAATCGAATTGGTAAAATACTCCCCATGATGGTGTGGAGTATTCTGTTTTGCTCTTAGGTCCTTCTGTCTTGCAATCAGGTCCTTCTTCCTTGCATCTTGGTCCCCAGATCTCACAATTCAGTCCTTTTTCCCAGCTTTTGGGTCCTTTTATGCTTCATCTCTTCAAACCTATTTATTCCTGAAAACTAAACATAAAACTCGTGACATAGCATTGTTTAGGTGAAAGATAATGGATATAAGATACAAATATAAGCATGAAATGATGTCAATCAGAAACCATCAAGTAAAAATTCTTATTAATTCAAGCAAGCATACTAACATCTCTCACAAACAATAATGTCTAGCATTCATACCATCTACATAACATGTACACACATCTACTCCACCCCCAAAGGGGATGGAACTACTCACTCATATTTAAACTAACATTTATACTAAGGAAAGAAAACATGCTTAAACTAACTATAAGAAAACTAAGAAACAAGTTTAACTAAAAGGACATAAAACAAAAGAAGCATGCAAGCATATTAAAAAGGAATTAAACTAAGAAACAAACAACATAACTAAAGAAAACATCTATTATTACTCACTCAATTACAAGTAGCCTCTCTCCACCAGGGTTTTTGCTTCAAGGCTTTAACTCCTAGTAGAGAGGATGGCCACCAAGAGAGAGAGAGATGGGGTAGAAGAGAGGAGGGAGAGTTCTATTTATAGTCATAGAAAAAGGTAATCTGGGACAATCCCCCGGTATGGGACTAAACAAATACCAAAAATAGACTAAACACACTCTAATACACGCTCCACAGAAATCTTATCGGACCCGGGCCAACCCGGACCGCGAATCAGCGGTCTACAGGGTTTAGATCCGCCAAGTTTTTGATCTGGGCTTTTCTGGATGGATTTGTTGGTCTTTGATGCATCTACCTTGCTTGCTGGAGCTCCGACCCGAATAGAATTGCCAAAATACTCCCCATGATGGTGTGGAATATTCTTGTTTGCTCATTGGTCCTTCTATCTTGCACTTCGATCTTGCATCTTAGTCCTCGAGTCTCTCAACTCAGCCCTTTTTTACTTCTTTTAGGTCCTTTCATGCCTCTTCTCTTCAAACCTCTTTATTTCTGAAATTCAAACATAAAGCTCATTACGTAGCATTGTTTAGGTGAATGATAATGGATATAAGATACAAATGTAAGCATGAAATGATGTCAATCAAATACCCATGGAAGCTGACATCTATACACCGACGGTTCGAGGTATAGACGTCGGTCGTAGTATATGACCGATGTCTATAGGTCTTAAAGAAATCGAGTTACGTTTTTTTTCATTTACTCCAAACAAAATCCCAACCAAACCCTAGGGGCAAACCCAACCTCCTCCGCGACCGATCTCTGACCGAGCCTCCGTGACATCTGCAGCGACCTCTGACACCGTAGCGATGTCCCAACCACTCCTCCCGTCCTCCGGTCCTCCTTCGTCTCAACTCTCAACCACGCCCGCACCCTCTCTGTTGTTCTCTCTTCGACCCTTCTTCTTACGGCCAACGCATCTTCGTTCCTCATCGTCAAGTTGTTATCTTGCAAGGTATAAACGCATCTCCGACCACTACTTATGGTGATTTCAGATGTCATCCAGATTTTTCAGTATATAGAGGTCGCTAAATAACTTGTGCTACTCAGGACAATGAAGGTTTACATAGCATTAGGTGGCAAGAGAACAACCCCAAAAGTGGGAGTAACATGGCATGGAATGGGAGTAAGTTTTTCTCCCATTTTTGTTAATTAAATTAAGTTAAGTAATGGAACATATATTTAGCGAATTTATATGTTTGTAGTACCGCAAGCAGACTGGAAATACGAAATGTGGTTACTATGTGGTGAGATGCATGGAGGAAATCCTCGAATTTGCAACTCAAGACGTATCCCTTTCCGATGTAATATATATCGCTATTCAGTTGTATAATTATAGTCTCATTATTTAGATATTAATATTTTTACTTGTATTTTTATAGGTTTTCGCAAAGAGTAGTGATCCCTACTCGCAACAAGAGCTCGATGATACTCGCGACCGATGGGCTCGCTATTTTATCATAAACATGTTAATGAACTAAGAGGTTCTCATATCACTAACACATTTTTGTAATTTATTTAACAAGTTTACTTGTATTATTAACATACAATGTTATGCCTTAATATAATTGTCTCATTTTTTGAATGAATGCCAAGTGTTTGTGTATGAATGTCAAGTGTGTTGAATGATTGTGTTTGTGTGTGTATGCTTGTATGGATTTGTGGATGAAAGTGTGTATTTGTGTTTGTGAATGAATTTGGTGCATGATGAATGCTTTGCTTGTGCAGGTTGAATATGTCTGTTATGCAGGTATCAATGATTGCTTTTTTTACTAGGTAAGGGAATAGACGTTGGTTGTTTCGCTTAGCCGACGTCTATTCGTTTCAAAAAAGGCATAGACGTCGACCGTTAAGAGACCGACATCTATTATTTAGCTATAGACGTCGACTGTTAGAAACGACTGACGTCTATACCTCTCAAATAGACGTCAGTTGGAAGAAACAACCGACGTCTATTGTCTAGGTATAGATGTCGGTCGTTAAGAGACCGACGTCTATGTATATACGACATATAGATAGACGCCAGGTCAGGAGAGCCTTATATCCGACGTATATGCCTTTTTCTACAATAGTATCAACAAATGTTTAATAACTATATATATTGGTTATTATTTATGTTGAATAATTTTTTCGTTGTTATTTATGTTGAATAATTTTTTCGGCAGGAATGATCACGTTAATAATGGAAGTCTACAACTTTAACAGAAAAAAACAAGTCATACCTGAGCTTGGATTTTGATTCTGCAAAAGAATAATTTTCACATCATACCACTAATGGAATCACACTTATGAGTTGGACAATAACGAACACCCTAGGGCGCCTCCGTTGGACATTCTGTGGCAGGACAGAGGACTAAGCGATCAAGAAGTTCAAGGTCCCTCAGTGCGCTGTCAAAATCAGATCATTATGAGAGGGGAGCATATTAGACTCCGGAGCTCCTTGTGCGCCTAAGCAGTGTCGCGCTTCCTTTTCCCCCATTTCGAGTGAGCATTACGCTTCAACGTCAAGGGTCCGCGTCTTCCCCTTCCTTACTGAATTGTCCTGGGGGCGTGGTCAAGAGTGGTCCCGGGTGACTTGGGTGGGGTTGGAGGTGGTCTGAGGGGACTAAGGCGGGGTCGGCGGAGACAAGGATAGGGACGGTGGTCCGAGGGGACGGAGGAGGGATCATCGGCGGAGAGAATGTGGTGTTGAAATGTAGTGGATGTGGAGGTTTTGTTTGGGATCAGGGATTTGGCGTGTGTTGTAATATTTTTGGTGGTGGAGGTATTTTTGGGATAAAATTGAAAATAAATTCAAAAATATTAATTTTTTATCCTTCAAAATAATTACTAAAGTGATTGGTCTTATATAATATTTGGTTTCCCTACTTAGCTCTTTTAATTTATTTCCCTTTAAACTTTAACGTATTAACGATATTTATTTATTTTTATTGTTACACAATTATTTAGCAAAAATCCAAAAATAAATAAAAGGAAACATCATGCAACTTTTTAGGTACGTAGGGAAGAAGAAATGTTTTCTTTTAGAAAAAAAAAACCTAAAGCGACCTTTTTCAATGAAGTAAAAATTTGTTCCAAACTCATTTAATCTCACTTAACTCAATAATATTAATAATAATAACTACTAATATAAATCATTTGGGTACTAAAATTAATCATCTACAATTGTATATGGTAGTATTGTTCCCACTTTTTTTTAATTAGTCTTTTAGTTTGGTCATACAAATGTATCGAAGTTTGACAACATTTTTTGTTTTCAACATGGAAAATCCCAAATGATCTTACATTCAATATTTTATCTTCAAATTCTTCCTCACCTTTTTTCATGTTTAATTGTTTTTCAAATCGATCTCAAACATCTACTATTTGGTCAATTCGACCCCAAATTCACCGTGATCATGAATCCATTTTCAATGATTTTTAACATGAAAACGATAGTACGTAGAATGATTCTCGGTAATTTTTTTATTCAAGTAATCGAATTTGATTGTTTCTAGAGAATTATTCCAAATCTCAAGGGTAACTCTTTTTCGTGTATAAAAATAAAACAACACATTTTTTTTTTACAAAATATTACGATTTTGATTTGATTAAATTTCTTTGAAGTCAGAAACTTAATGATGTTGCTTGAATCTCAAACCAATTTTTTAGCGTCAATAAAGATAAAAACAAAATACTATCACATTTTGCACTCTTAAATCAATCCTGAACTTTTATAAAAAATTATTTGTATTATTTTAGGTTGGAAAATGATTTATGGACTCCTTAACACGCCCACGATTTGTATGAACATAATTCCTTTAAGAGTGCTACTAACGTGGAATTATTTTTCAGGAATATTTAATTTACTAATAAATTGATGTCTTGACAATCTAGGCGTCTGTTTGTTTCCAATGCATGACAAATTATGTTTCCAAAGCAAGACAGATTGTGTGTCCTGCACCGCACAGATGTTTGTCCTTCGTTGGCAGATGTATGTCCCTTGAGGGACAGGTATGTGCAAATATGTATCCTGCATTGGAAACACAATTTATCTTGCATCGGAAATCGTATTTTTAAACAATAAAATGAAGAACATAAATGATGACATAGATAGCAACGGGAGTGTGTCACGGATGCACGGTGTCCATTTATCAACACTCTTTTAGGTTTAATCCCTCAAGACATTATTAATTCTTAAATCAAAGGTTTTAGGATTAAGTTTTTAAAATCCACAAATAATTTCATGCAAGTTCATTTCTATTTGCATCAATGCACTTACAGGTTGAAAAACATTGAATGACCTGATAAAAATAATTCTTGTTTGCATACTTGAAAGTTTGTTTTCACAAGTATAATTAAGAGCTGCATTTTGTTTGTCCTATTTGAATATTTATAATCGATTGTAATGTTTTTCAAAAGAACAACTAATAATATAAAATAATAAATTGAAAGGTTCATGAAAGGCATGAGTTTTAGTTTTTAAAATCAACTCTTTAACTCGTGATTATTCCAAGAACGCATACCCATGATTTTCTTTTAAATCCAAAGATTTAAAAAAAATTGAAATTTTAAATGCAATTTTACTTTGTTTAAACTATTTTTAGAAAATCACTATTAACTTAATAAAACTTTAGGGTTGAGGATTAATTGTGGTTGACAAATTAATAAAACAAAATATATAGTTTTGAAGATATTTGATTTCCTATTTTTCCAAAAAAAAAGATATTATATCTAAAAATAATATGTTTGGACAAATTCCAAGCTTTTATAGAACTATTATAAGTCTGGCGCCCAATTGGTTGTCACTAAAAATCATATTTACGGTTTTATTTATCAAGCCCCGAAACTTACTTTTTTTCTTTCTAAAACCTCATTTTTGGATTTTCTAACATTATTATGTTTACATTACAACTTATCAAAAAATGTGGTTTACTTTTTTAACATGAAAGTATATTATAATTTTGGCTATTCTACTCTTTTGGTCTTATCAATCTATCTCAACCGTCAATGGATTTGTCAATCCAACTTTACCTTCTTTTAAGAAAGTTATTCCAATTTACTCATGAAAATCTAATCAAATTCTTCTAAAAGAAGTTAATAAGCTTGAACTGTTCCTCCTAACATCCATCCATGTCAATCAACTCACTTCCTCATGTTATTAATTTATTTATTTAGAATTCAACAGTCAGTAGATACTGCATAAAACTCTTTTCATCTTACTTACAACAATTCAGTAATGAAGTTCCCTCCTATCTCATGTTAAGATTGATTTCCCATGTATCATGTTAAGATTATCTACGATGTATTAATCTTTGTTTCATATCAAGCAAGAATGTACATTAAGAATAAGATATGTTATGGGATCTCCATCCGTGATTAGTTGACAAAGAACATGAAGACAACTACTTATATTAATTATATTAAATTTAAGGGAAAAATAAATAACTAAATGGTTCAAAACCATCATGCTTGCCTATTTAAAATTATGTTTTAATAGCTCAGGTGAAGGGTATACTTTTATCTAAACCTATTAACGCTTATATTTTTTTAGAATTTCTAGAATAAGTTAATAAAGTAAATTTACAATTTAACATATCTGTGTGATGTTTCTTGCTAGTATTTTGTAATTTTGTAATTTTAAAATTTGAGAATGTTTTAAAAAAAATTACATAAAAAACACCACAAACATTTTGAACTTTTATCATCCTATATCTTGCTCTCCATAAAAGTGATAAAACTCTCTCCCCACACCTTCCATTGCTGACCTCCGCCAATCCACCCCATTTCCACCGCCTACCAACATTATCTTGAGTTCAGGACCAACATCGGCACCAGTTCAGGGACTAAAGGCTTGGGATTGCAAAATAATGGTCATCATCGTTTTGTATGTATTACAGAAATTAGTTTAAACCAATCAGACCACTAGTTCGACATTTAGTATTTGAACAGTCTGGTTCGTCCATCTTTGGATCCGAAAAAATGATGACATCATGCTGACACCATCAACAGTCTAACCACATTAATCCAAAATTTGAAAACGAAGAAGGTCGAGGATGGTCTATTGGTCAAACAAAGCTTTCACTAATTTAGTTCCGAAAATCTTATTCCAAACATGTTCTCAGAAGAGGAATTAGTAGAGGTTTGAGATGGTAAGCAAGATAAAAATCTTGAAGTTGGTAAGTGCACTCTAAGGCAGGGGATCTAGGATTTTTCGAGAGGGGGGGGGGGCAAAAATCATACATAATTTTTTTTATAATAACATTCTTCGCGGCTTCATGTCTTGAAATTACTTCATAATTTGTTCATCTTCAATAGACTGAAAAACATCATTTTCTATGCATGTGATAAGACAATCATTCAGGCAATCATCGTCCATTTGAGTTTAAAGGCTAGTCTTGACAATCTTCATAGCTGATAATGCTCTTTCAACAGTTGCTACCAACAATGTTAACCCATCCCACCCATTTTCTCTTTGCAAGTGACTTTTCAATACATTAACAAGTTCAATACGCAAAGGGGGGATTTGCATATCATTTAACTTCCAAATCTTAATGACTTTAATCATTTGATAAAACTTCATCGTGAAAAGATTAGCTAAACCTATAAACTAAAGTAGAGCTGAATTTCAGAATGACCATTCTTTGTATAGATGTCATAATTCAGAATACAACATTCAGATTTCAATGTAACACACCTATTTTAGGAAGCTAAAAACAAATCTTTAACTTGTATTGACAGTTTGACACTTGATATAACACATGAGATCTGCTTAAAGGCATGGACATGTATAAAGTCCATCTAGAGCAATAAACTATAAAGTGAGAAATCATCAAGAGGGACATGGAGAAGGACAAGATATATTAAAATGGAAGTGATCAAAGTTGTAAAAGTTTCATGGTCTAACCAAAGACATAATCAAGAACATGCATGAGCTCATTTAACAGAGCTTCATTTGCTGCAAAGTTGAGAAAAGAATGCTCAAAGACATGTATAATTAAGTCTTCTCTTAAGTCCATAAGATAAAACTTTTTTTTCTCATGAGTTAGTGGGTGGGGCCGTGCCCACTTGGGCCTATATGTAGGCCCGCCCCTGCTCTAAGGGCACCCTCAATGGGTGTTTCACACCATGGGGATCATGCACCTGCGCGCCCCTAGAATGAAGCGCACAAGCAATGTAGTTGCGCGGTAAGCTGCGCAATTAAAGTGGTGTTTGTGACCCACGTGGTTAAAAAATATTATTTTTTTTGGTTTTTTTATTGTTTATTGTTTATGTGTTTGTTAAATTAAGAGCAACTTAAAATTACATTTAAAGTTAAATTGTTTATATTTGTTTTGAATTTTCCAAATTATTAATTAATTACATTAAGTGATGTAAATGAATTAAGTTATATATTGGTTGTTGAGAGAAAACATAAAATAATGGAGAAGAAAGTGAGGTAGAGGAAAGAGAAAGTAGTAGAGTGGAGTGGAGTGAATAATGTAAAGATTGTGGGAGTAAAGAACGTGTTGATGTGGAGGAGAGAGAAGTTAATATAGAGGAGAGAACGATGGTTGTGATATTCAATACATAGTGCTGAGGATAACCTAAATACCCCACCAAAATCAAAAAGTAAAAATGCTGAGTGACTAATAACTTTTGCTTAGGTTGACTTGTGAGACTACTAGCAACGGAGACACTTGGAATGGGATTCAAGGAATACTGCACCAAAATCAAAAAGTAAAAATGACGAGTGACTAATAACTTTTGCTCAGGTTGACTTGAGAGACTACTAGCAACGGAGACACTTGGAATGGGATTCAAGGAATACCCACCAAAATCAAAAAGTAAAAATGACGAGTGACTTATAACTTTTGCTCATGTTGACTTGTAAGACTACTAGCAATGAGACACTTGGAATGGGATTCAAGGTTGACCATGTTATTTTCCGTCCATTAAAACGTGGATGTTCGGTCCATTGGGGGGGGGGGGGGGGGGGGGGGTTTAATCATTTTTTGCATTCAAGCTCCTTGTATCTTAACGGTAGGTACTTACTTGGCGAGAGTAAGACTGAGTTGTTAAATCTTACTTACATGTCATTTTAAAATACTATATCTCCATTTCTACCATCATTCTACGATTATTTCTAACCATGTCACTCCAAACGCATTGTGTGATCATGAATATCATTACTTTTTCAGTTTTGTCATTCTGTCAAGTTTTTCCATTAACAACGTTACTTTTCAGTTGACAGGTGTTAAGAAAAATAATATTTAATTGTAAGATTTACAAAATATTCCCTAAATAATATAATAAATGACATTCAATTCTACTTACTTTGTAATTTTAATGAAATCTACCCAAAATAATTTTAAGATTTCTCTAATCTACTCTCTCTTTTGTTACTTTCTCCTCTCTCCTGTCATTATTCTCTCTCTAATTTCTCCTCTCTCTTTCTTCTCTACTCCTCATTCTATCTCTCTCCCCTCTATTCTATTGAGAATTGAACTTAATCCTAGGTGGCATCCTAGTCACTAGCAACATCATCTATGCAGGGTGTCATCTAGGAGTTGATGACTCGACAAGATGGAAGATGAAAGGTTGAAGGAAAGGAAGAAACAAAGAGTCTCTTCATTTCTATATGATTTTCGTCCTATTTGATGCAATTTAAGTAGAACTTGTAATGATCTTGAATGATCATCTTTATGTAGTTTATGTTATGTTTATGTTTCAGGCTAAGTTGAAGAGTCTTTATAAGTGCCTATATAAGCACAAGAGTTCTCCATTTGTAAACAAGTCATAGAATGAGTGAAAATGAGAAAAAGAAATGAGAATATAAGTGAGAAAGAAGAAAGAAAAGATGAGTTTGTTGCAAATCTCGTTTTGCTTATGAGTGATAAGTAGTTAGTTTTCTTCTTTCATTCGTGCCCACCAATTGGGTAGATCAAAGTATGGTTCTAGTGATGGCAATAAAAGGCCCTGAGAACCACGCGAACCAAAGTCGCGCACCAGGCGCGACTTCTGAACCACCAATTGGTGGTTTGGGACCGCTGATTGGCGGTCCATGTGCGCCTGGTGGAGGGTGTGTTTTTGGGGTGGCTCGGTCTGGTGCTCCCCGTCTTTCTCCCGCATCTAACATATTCTCTTCTCTTTCACATAACCAAAGTCGTAACAAATCAAACCCCAAATGGAAAAAGAGCATGCACATGTGACTAGGACGTCTCCCATTTCCACATCCCCACTCCCAACTCCAACACCCAACGCGTTCCCCCACCCACCGACCACCACCAACGGTGCCGCTCATGTGCCACCCTCTCCAATCTCCGGATCCAAGTCCAACTGTCGTATCCCGACGAAAACGCAGTCTGCAACTCGTACCCATCTATATACTCGCTTTAGTCTCGATCCACCACCTTAAACACCCGCACGACGTCTGACATCTTAAGGAGTTGTCGTCGGAGGGGTCGAGGTAGTCCACTCAAGAAAGTAAGGTGGATAAGTTGGAGGATAGGTGGAGGAAGGAGGAGATGAGGCCGGAGTGGTCGTTTGCGTGCGAAGGAGTAGGCGTTGAGGAGGGCAAGGTGATCGAAGGCGTGCTTGTGGACGAAGTGGAGGCAAGCGGAGACGAGATTGGAGTGGAGAGCATGGAAAGTGGAGTAGGGGGGAGGTGAGGAAGACAGTGACGACGACCACGAAGAGGATGAGGAGAGAGATCTTAGTGGATGGGAATGGACGGAAGGGGGACGACCGATGGGGCGGTCGACCGCCAACGACCATGGTGGTGTTAGGAGGTGGTGGGGAAGATTTTATTAGATTTAGATGTGATTTATTAGATTGAATGTCATTTATTATATTATTTAGGGAAGATTTTGTAAATCTTACAATTAAATATTATTTTTCTTAACACCGTCAACTGAAATTAACATTGCTAACGGAAAAACAATTTGACGGAATGACAAAACTGAAAAAATAATGACATCCATGAACACAATGATTTTGGAGTGATGACAGAAATTGAAATATAACGTTTTAAAATGACATTCAAGTAAAAATCCAAATTTTAATAAAATCCATCAAACGAAAATACGAGAATATAATGGAATATACCACACAAGTACGACAAATACTAAAATGCAAAAAAAAACATAAATAAACGAAACTGTTCTGGCGGAAGGACCAGGAGAATTGATAAGAGCATCATCCGTCAAACGAAATTTCTTCGTGCTTCTGTGTTCTACTTGATCAACTTTAATAGTTTCAAATCGTGTAGGCTTTGGAATGCTGAATTTGCAACCCAAATTTGTAGCGCGACAAGTAGAATGGTGCCAGTGCTTGAACGAAAAATGGTTCAAGTGATTGATCTCGAGGATATGTAACCAGGAAGGATATTAGTCAGATTTTTAAGTGCTTCAGGTTGGAATTTCCTTGCAAACAAGTAGCATGGTCTCTTTACCCCATTCAACATGCACGGAGTTCGAGTCACTACTTTCTGCACAAAGGAAATAGTTAATATGTATGTTTTTTTATAAGTACGTACGATTTTTTCTTGAATTCAAAAGAGCAGGGGAGAGCAAAATTCGGGTCGGACCGAACCGGACTGAATTTTTTCGGTCCGGTCTTCGGTCCGCCGGATACCGAAAATTCGGGTCTCAGTCCGGTTCGGTCCCGGACCGAACTCATGTTTCGTGAGTAAAATTTGGTTTTTGGACCGAACCGACCCGAATTTATTCAGTCCGGTCTTCGGTCCGCCGGATACCGAAATTTGTGTTTCGGTCCGGTCCGGACCGAAACTCACCCCAACAAAATAGGAGAGTGCCTACGAAAGCATGTCCTTAGTTGCATATGCACTTTTCTTAATTCAGAAAATCCATTAATTTACAAAAATATTTGAAGGTCACAGTATTTCAGCCCCGTGAAATTCATTTTCTGCTGGCCTTTTCAAGAAGAGAAGGAATCCATATATGCACATCAATGAATGCATAAGTTCCAGACTTGAGCTGAAAACTCAAAACAATAAAAATCAACAAAATTATTTTCAGACATGGCACATTTATGGCCTGCTCCTATAAAGAAAGGAAAAAAACTAAAAGATTTCGCAAAAGAAAAGGACCAACATCCTTTTGAAAACCATATCAAAATCAATGGACGAAATAGAAAACCATGGTAAAGAAAAACTCCAAAGATTTACCTTCACTACAATTCGGTGGGATTACTTAAGTAATGAGGTAGAAAATCGAGAAAAGAGCCGTGGTTATTGCCAAAACCTTTGATTTATGCTTTGAACAATTGTTTTCTTCAAAGAAATTATGAAAAGTACCTAAAACTATTATAAGAGAAAACTATAAGCACGCTAAAATAATTAAAGTAAAAGTTGAAATATAACTGTTATCTCACCTCTTTGTCGCTTGTGACATGTGTAAGCTCATCAATGGACTGCAGATTCGTAACCAATATCAAAAGGATACGCAAGAAGCCCTTCGACTTAATGAAGTATAAATTGATAAAGTTTGAGAAATAAACCAACCGTTATGTTCTTCAAAAGATCAAGAGTTACATCCTGATCGCTGTATGATTTGGGATGCCACTTTCCTTCAGACCAATCAACATGTGTGACTGACCAATTTGAAATTCCAGTAGGATCAACCATCTGCAATGATTTAAAAAGTATTTTATTCATTCGGCAACTGAATTTTAAAATTTCTCATTCCTTGAATATGTCCACTGTCATTAGTTGGTATAAATACTTACATGGAAAAATGTCGGGATGTAGTGCTCATCTGCATAACAATTTCGTCCACCCATACCTGGCTGGTAAAATAATGAAGGGAAGTATAAATCCAAGAGAAAGTAGTCTTTCTTTTGTAGAAGCGTACTCATATTAGTCGAAATAAGCATTTTTCTGTTCTTTAGTGAGCAAATTTAAAGTGAAGCATCTCGTGTATCCCCATGGCATTACATACATAAAACTGAGCAGAATATAGACAAACATCTAAGGGATACTATATGGACATGAAGTGAGCTCCATCATGCAACTAAGAAAAGTGCATATGCAACTAAGCAGGAAAGTTCAAACTAACCAGGATGAAAGTCACTAGGAAACAAACAAATAAAACAGAAAATTTCCTATTAATCTGATGCATAATATGACGACCACAGGAGGTCTCAATTCCACATAGACAATTTTATTAAAAGTAAGAGCGACTAAAAAATCAAAGCAAAGCAAGATGTGGCCTTTCATAATTAAAGATCCAGCAAGATGGGACAAAATAAACAACGGGTAATAATTGTACAGGAGAATGAATACCTTGCAGAATTTCTTAAATTTTGTATAATAGAGATTGTCTGCTAAAATTAATAGGGCATGCTTCCGCTTGACTGAGAACCACTGTAATGCAAAACATAGTGGCTTTTAAATAGCTTTATCACAACAACATAGATTCAGTCAAATTACATCTATCAGTAACGGAAAAAAATATTGTGGTAATATGGATGCGAAAAAATATGGAAACAAAACCATTTAGTTATAAAGGCAAAAATAAAAGACTAATATTAAATTGTTTTTACATCGGTAAATATTAAATTGTAATTCAATGTTGTGATGATATGGCAATGATGTGGGCATAAAGAAGAAAGCAAACTTGAATTGAGATTATTCCAAAAAAACAAATGGGAATTTTAAGACAATATGTTCTAGAAAGATTGTCCATTTCAACTGTGTCAAAGATTAAGTTGTTTTTTGACATTTGGAGCATCATGGACTATATCAAAGGGCTATTTAAACGATCTGCATTTCTTTTATTGTGGAATCGCAGATGGTCAGTTGCATTTGCATCATTTGGGTCAATTGGAAACAACCTCACTGTTTTACAGTGGTAGGGTTGTGTACATCCGACCCCCCCCCCCCTACCTCGCTTAGGCGGGAGCCTCTTCTGAGGCATTTGGGGTTATGTTGTTGTTGTATGTTCTAGAAAGATTGTAAAAGTTGCAAACAAACAGACTGGTGTTGTGCTTGGCTTCTAGAGGTCATCTTAATTACATTTAATCTTTTGAGAGAGAAAAGTATAAATATAAGTAACTACAAAAGTATCTTCAACATAATATGACTTCAAATAATGGCTTTGGAAGGAGAGGCACACAAAGTCACTTGAGGACACAGCTTGAGGGTGGAATCGGTGCTATGGCCGGGTGGCGGATATTGTTAGTCATAAGGGCCCGGATGTGAAGCGTATTATCCAAGAAGAACGCGAGGAGTTTATGCATATTTGGTGATAGCGGAGTTGTCCGCCATGGGCCCGTTGTGCACTAACAGGCAAGGCATCGATAAATGCTCCATGGGGGTCGTGGTATGTCAGGTCGGACGTGTTAGTTTGGTCGTATGGCCGAACGTTTTGTCGGTTTGTCCTTCTAGTTACTTACACATAGATTAGCATACTCAGCATACCTTGTTGGTTTGCCTATACACATTGCTTGTAAAGTTTTTTTTAACAAAAAATAATATATATGGAGGCCCAACCTCCATTTTACTTGCAAAATAAAATAAAATAATGAATAGTTGGTACAACATGAAAGTCCACCAAGGTTCAGTTGAAACCTAGAATTGAGTATAGTTTTAGTATATAATATTAACAAAGGTGTACAACAAGTTGTAATGCACAAGTTACATATGGTAACTAATATTGTAACAGCTGTATAGTTTAAACTGCCAAAGTGAATGTCATGTAATTGGTTTACTTTGAAAAACAAATACAAATATCAATTAAATAATTTGATAATTTGTATGTCACAAAAATAAATTCATTTGTTGTTTACGAATCCCAATGATGGCAATAGTAAAGAATAATAATAAAAACATTAATGATGCCAATAAAAAAATCCCAATTCCCAATAGTATGATAAATAATGAAGCCTTGATTTGAAAGAACATGACAAGGGGATATTCGCTTTCATGTTTACATACACCTTAAATAATTTCCCAACTGAATTCCATTTCTCTCAGCTTATAGGAGACTTCAAATGTTTATCAGAAATTAGATGATGCAAAGGAAGTACCTGTGAGCCCTTCCTGAAATCATTTTTCTCAACTTCCGGCATCATAAGTTCTGAATATCTACCTGAACCATGCGGGCCTGGATCTTCAAAGCTGAAAGGAAGGAACTTATTAAGTCATAGATAACATGAGAAACGTTTGTTAACTGTAATCCAAATTTGAGAAATAATTTAGCATGTGATAAAACAACATAGAATAGATTATGTACCTATGGGCTAGTAAATTTTGACGACTCTAGTACTATAGTTTTGTGAAATTTAGTGAGACTTACCAGTCCACAAAACTTATGCTTGTCTCCATCAGATATCTATACACATAATCAAATGAATGCAATGGAATACAACTGCAGCAACAAAAAGGCAGTCAAAATGGAGTGAACAAACTAGTTGTGGCTTAACTATGAACATGGTATAAGATTAGCTGCAGCAAGGAAAAGGTACTAAGAAAAAATGCTGACCAAACCATTTAGCTTCTTCAGTCTTAACTATAGACAGAATACAATGTATTTATTACCTGTCAGAAAGCAATAAAAAATACTGATTATCAGGGTCTTTGAGTGCATTTGCCAAAAGTCTCCTTTCCGCATCAACCATGGAAATTTTCCCCCAGGACACCTGTATGTATATTCATGATCCATTTTATGCATTTTCTCATGTAAAATATATTAATCAGGTCTTCTCACCAAAAATACACCACATTGTTGATTGTCCATCTGAGTGATTTCTTTTGATAAAAATGTTAACTAATGCGAAAAAAGTGCAAAGGTAAGGATGATTCTTATCTAGTTCTAGATGCACATTAGTGTAGGTAGACAGGAAGTACCTTATCACTGTGAATATTCCTGTCAAAAAACAACGGACTCATATGAACCGGCTTCCCTTTTGATGCATGTACATAGATGGAAAACATATCCTCATGACCCTGTTGATAAGACAAATTTTCAAACCAAAATGTAAAAGTTAAATAATACACACAGCAAACAAAAGAAAACTCAAACCAGTTTTCCATATACAAAATATTTGTATGGGAAAGTAGTGAGCAAGACTTCTTGCAGGTGTTCACCTCTTCAGGTTTACTTAGTTTTTATGTGATTCATTTTCTTTGATGTACCATTGATTCAAAAAAATTGCATCTATTGTACAAAAATATCACATGCAATAATCATCCCCCAAAAGGCTATTAAGCATTATGTGAAATGGATCTTTATCCACTAACCAAGGCACAGTAATTGATCCCTTATCTGCTTTTGGCCATTCACAAATATGCATGATTGTCCCTATTTTTGTTAGTCGAGGCACAATAGCAAAGAACTGAAAACTGGCTCTATATTTTCAGTCTCCATCATGCAGATGTCAACCAACTAAAATGTGGAATCAATTTAACAGATTTCTTTTGTACGTTGAAACCTTTCTCACATGTAGTGTGATGTTAAAAAGATGTAATGAAATGGATTGGTCATTAGAAAAACTCAATAGAATTTAACTTTCAAGGAAAACGGAGCCCAATTTTAATAATAAATCAGCAGTAAATAATCCTCTAGTGATTTAGTGATTCTTTCATAATAATATTGAATGGTTGACCCCGAAGTATAAGCACATATAGAGATACACACAGTTGTTTGATGCAAACCCTGGTTCAATGCCACTCGTAAATCCGAAAGTGACCTCACCAGAAGAAGGTGATCATAGCTAGTGGCCTGTGTTTTTTTCTTGGCAAAGAGATATATATAATATAAAGTTCATATTGCTGGGACACACCATTCTCTTGTTACATGAAATAATTTTTCATCATCAAAATGAACATTATTTAAGTTTGTCTTTGTGGCTTCCATTCCATCATAGGACTCATTCAATTACAATTTGCTCCCTGAACTTCGGTTCGACTTCAATACCCTCCCATGAACTTTAAACATCCTAGGCACACACCCATGGAATTTCTTTTTGTATAAGACACTCTCTCCCATGAGTTTTCTTCCTAAAATGCATTTACTGTCATTCTTCTAATACTTACCTTTTCGAAACTAAAAAATACGATTTTATCATATTTCTTATTTCAGAGCATTATAGCTCAGTACTATGCTCCGATACGAAAGTTGGACATGGAGCTTGTTGTCACACCCTCCCACTCAAACAATCATCATCCACTTCTATTGCCACTAAGAGTTTAAGGGATGGGAATTCAATTGTATTTTCAAATGATTGATCAATAAGAAAAAGTTTATTGCACAAGTCTGAGTACAACAGCTGTCTCTTCGAATCTCTTATATTACAGTGCTTCAAATTTGAGAAGGAACAACAAAGAAGTAAAATAAAGAAGGTGAGCAAGTTAGGAAGACGAGAGAAAGTACATTTTAAAAAGGAAAATAACAGACAAGAGTGACTTGTTACAAACCAAAGTTTGGGGTATGTTTTTGTACTCTATGAAATTCGGGGAGGATATTGGAATCCAGGTAAGTGGACTACCTATAATTTTTCATAGAGTACAATTTGGTAGATAACAAAACTCCACTCTTTTCTAAATGCATTATATTTGCAGATTTTGGTATCAGTTCAAATCACCTCTTGCCCAAATTGAAGGAGAACCAGGAACAGTCTAGATATCATTTGACTATTAGTACAGCCTGGTGTACATGCTCATGAGTGTTAGTATCTTATTTAAAAGAAAATAAAATAGTGGGAAAAGATGATGTAATCATGTCAACCTGGATGCAGGAGAACATATGAAAAGGCAAGGAACTATTTTTTGTGCTATGATTTTTTGGACAGTTTCGAGAGAGATAAGTAACGAAGGTATCCTATATTTCATAACTCGATCTACATATGCAGCACTTGATGTTTTCAACATTTTAGCAACAAATCAGTAACATGATGTTTAATAGAAAAGAGAATTCCTTATACAACATTTTTGATCCAGAATACCTATAAAAATCAATTTATTGCAGACCCAGTGTAAATGTAGAAAATATAGTTGTAATTACGGATTTTAAGTAACCTTGTATTAATTTTTTCTACACAAAATAGAGAAAGAAAATAAGAAATATTACTATTATTGGCAAATTTAGTGTAAAAACTTATTGAAGAACCAGCATGTCACCATATAAATTATAATCATGAATTCGAATATTATAGTTACCTGGAAAAAAAACTCCCAGAGTTTTTCAAAAGGCAGTGAGCCTGGAGTGAGGAACATGAAAGCAATTTTAGGATTCCTCGAACTGAAAGACTGCACTGAAAGAATTTCCATAATAAGTGCATGAGAATTGAGCTCATCATCTGTCAGCGGTCTTGACGGAGTAGGTGGAAGCCATTCCCTCAAAGGGCTACAAACATTTGAAGAGAACACGGAGCAAGGCTTATAGCTTCTTTGTGGATAGATATATTCTCCAATAAGTGAGAGACAAATCAGCAACACCAACACTACCATCCATAGGGACCTTCTTCTAGGAGGTCGATTGCGTGAAACAGACATGATATGCCCGTTCTGCAAGACTTGTTCGGTCTTCATTTAGATACCCTTACTGAACAAAAAGCACCTCAAAACACACGTCCATTATTGACTATTGAAGCTTTGATTTCCACATTTGTAGCGCCGTAGTATCATTTTCTATACACAATGATCCAGAACATAAGGAAAAGTTTAGTTAGACCGAAAAAGAAAAATAATAACAAAACAATCCAGCAAACACCAATTACCAAAGAAGCCGGATGGCTAAATATCCATTTGGATTCTTGAATTCCCTTATAATCGATTTATTTTGTAGCATTCTGCTAACTCTATAAGTTAATGAAGAAATAAGACCAAGACCATCAAGCTTCCAACAATAGAAACACAAACGTCGAATGGAGATATGGAAAAAAAGAAACTTAAGATTGATCGTCACATTTAAACACAGAAAAATACGTGCCTGTAACAAACATCTATTATAACGTCAAACAAATAGATAAATAAATAAATAAAATTAAAATAAATAAAATAAAATAATACAGTTCAACCTTTAACGGACCGTCCAACAAACGGCGATTAAAAAAGGCTTCCAAGCAACAAAGAACATCTGAAACCCGAAGGAAGGAAAAAACATTAACCTTCACAATCATCTGAAACGCTAAGTAAGTTAAGGAAAACACTTAAAAAGGAGTATGACAAATTACCGAAAGAAAAGTACCTTTCCCAATCCAGAGAAGCTGCTGTCCTCTGAACGCGGATCGGGGAGATCGACGAGATCTAAGCTGTCCGGTAACGATCAGGAGATCAAGAGATTCTTTTAAAAATAATCCCTGTGCTTGTTGCGTTTGCCGTTGTTCAGAGCGGAAGTGGGACTAGTGAGGCTATTGGTGAGCAGAGAAAAAATTCGAGTTTTTTTGTTTACTTTACTCTCCTCAAGACTGTCTTGTTTGGTCGCGGGAGCTCTAATCATTCGACTCGACTTTTCTTACAATCGGAAAGGGACCAGAAGGGATGGACCGTGGACGTCAAATTATTGGACTCGACTTTAAAACATATACTTTTTAAAAAAATTGTTTCCTGACACTTTATCCCTCTTTACATTTATGATTTCCTCTTTTTTCCTATTGCATTTCAGAAATATTCTTGATCATTTTTTGACAAAAATGGAAACCGTAATTGTGTTAGACGTGCTTCAGATTTTGTATCAAATGTGATATAAATTTCATAACAAATCGATACAAATTTGAAACAAACCAGTTGCAAGTTCGAACTACATTTTATGCTACATTACAATTTGTACCCGTCAACCATTGGGTACGTAACTGTTTCTTCACTGAATTACGAAACGTAACACTTAACCTTCTATACTTTGTAATATAATCTCCCTTGTTGATTAAAATGTTTTAATACGTTTTTTTTACTCTTAAATCCTCGTTTTATCCCCCACCACCGTCTTCTTCTACTTGCCCTCTTATAAGAACTCAAATAAACTTCAAATCCTACAATTTGTTTATTAAAAGTTAAAACCCACCAAACTCTAGCTTCTACTTCAAACTTAATGTCTAACTAAGGGTGTACATTCGGTTAAAACCAGTCCAAACTGGATTTTCGGAATTCTAGGAACCATACTGGCTACGTCGAGTTCGAAATCGGACCAGACTAGTCGGTTCTGGTTAACTTTTTTTTTATTTTATTTAATTTCTGGTAAAAATAAAATTTAATAGTGGTTTATTGTTTAAAATTATAAATTTTGTTGTAAGATTAACCATTTATCATATAAAGATAATTTTGAAGTTCAAACGTAGTTGAAAACATAAGATCAATACATCCACAAAATTAAGTAAAACATGTTATAAATAAATAATAATGTATTTTAAGAGTACAAAGTTGAACTAAAGCATTTTACATTACTAACAAGAGCAAACATGTTACAAAGTGTAGTTTCAGGGGGTTAAATGCTACATTCACATTTTAAGGGGAGAAATGTTACTTGCTCTATAGTTGGAACGTGCAGACTGTAATCTACTACATTTGTATTAGTAAAATTAAGTTGAGTAATATTTGTGTAAAACAATGTGAAAAAGATCGAGAAATTAACAACTATTATTGTGTTTAAAACGAACAAATCGAAAAGGACCAAGTGTTACAAATGAAAGTTTAGGGTGTGTAATTATGAGTGTTAAGGCACAGTTGAGAGGGGTATTTGTTATTTACCCCTAAAATTTTGGACTTTATTCATATCTCCTTACAAAAATGTTATCATCCAAACTTCCATAGATTACTAATTGTTTGGTTGCATGTCACTTGCAAAAATACCGTTACCTTTTATGTTAACTTCTTTAACAAAGTTAATGACTCATGTCATTACTATTTGCTTGTATTATTCACATGTCAAACACATCCAGAAACACATATAGGACAAGTAAATTAGTTGAGCCACGAGTGAACCCCAAGCGAGCCTCGAGCGAACCCCAAACGAGCCCTAAATGAGTGGGTCAAACTCTTCTCCGACTCGTTCATTTTACAGAGCAAAATGTCGCTCGCGCTTGACTCATTAGGAACCAAACAAAACCACAACTCTAGTGGAATTGAACGAGTCTTAGGTAAGTTGTCGAACACGAGCAATTTTTAATAGCCCTATCTGACCACATAATTCATTTTTGACACTTTCAAAAGTACAAGCATGGTCAAAGTACATGTTCGAAAGTCACATATCACTAGTCAAACTGTCAAATTCATGTTTTTCTGCTAATTTCTTTGATATTTTTAGAATACTTTTAGTTGTTATTTGTTTAAAGGCACTTATGAAACTTTTTTGGAGTGGATTGATGGCATATCTACAGGGAGGTGTGTACTAACTACTCTAATGCACAACAAAAAAAGTGCAAAATTGAAAAATAAATTAATAAATAAAGCAAACCAGAAATGTACTCAGAGATATATACATATTCGTCGCTCTTAATGCAATATCGTGACGTCTGTTGGCTTTTTGACCTTATTACTCTAAATTTTGATGAGTAACAAGTAATATTATGCATGATTTAAATTAACACATCACATATATCAAAATGTCAAATTGCATATATATTGTATATTTCAAACATTGCAGGTGCTCAAATTAAAGAACTAATCAAGTTCAAAATAAGGCTCAAGACTTGTAATCAAAGTTCAACAAGAAAACATGTAATTTTTATTTTCTTTGAGTTTTAGGATCAAATTCCACTTGATACACCAAAGGCCTTTCCCAACTATAATCGATCGACCGTCCAAGACTCGATCATCTGATTCCGTTGCACAGAAAAATTTATATTCTTACTGAAATTTTCTTTAAGGCAATTGTCCAACATTTGGTCATCTGAAACCTTTGCTCACAAAACTTTCTATCCTTACTGGAATTTTTTTTCGGTCAACCAACATTCACTCGGTCATCTGAGTTACCCTATCAACTAAATTCAAACGTGACTTGCTCTCTTTGGCCCACATGGCAAAGATCCGTTGAGGACTCTCAATGGACTTATATTTTGTCGTCACACACAAATCTTTGAAAACTCAGATATTTCGGTCTACTGATCCTTCCTCGGTTGATTGTTTCCTTTGTTGATCGCTAGCGCGCAATGATTCTTTCCAAGTGTCAATATAGCCGGTGGACTCACAATGGATATTTGATTTCCAACTGTTAGCGTTAAGAGCAAGCCATTGATTCGGAAGACCAAATTGGTCCCAGACAACCAAAATCAATTTGATCAAAGTCCGACCAATACTTATTGTCCACCTTGGAATCGTGAGTCAAATCTCGTTCAGTGAACCAAAACTTAACTGGTCGAAATTGGAAAAGTTGCTAGAAGTTGGTGATTTGTTAACCAAACCTTATTCGGTCATCCGAATCCATTATATTGACTATAACGTCCCGAAACAGCAGAAAATTTAAAAATTCAAACCACAATCATCACAAAGATTAAGACTCCAAAAGCGCGGGAAACGCTACATATGAAATAACTGAAAGGTGCACCATAGTACATCAGAGTTGTCAAAAGGTATGACTACATCAGAGTACGAGAATAACAAATACAAGTAGCCATACTACCTAGGAAAATACAGTAAGAGGATCCGATCCCAGAGTGCCTCATCCTCAGTCACCACCTGCCAGAATCTACCGCGGTCGTGAAATGCAAAAATAAAACAATGCTTGAGTTTCCATAAGGAAACCCCGTATACCAAACTTACCTATATGCATGCTCAAGATAAGGAAATGAACATATCATACTAGTAACATGGCAATATAAAATGCAATTGTAAACATCACCCTCCAAAGGTCAATAAGGACATCAGTCCACGAATCCATCAATCCATCATCGGGTCACCCGTAGTGACCTACCATAGGCACATACGGTCTTACAGAAAGTATGCAACGCACCCTACAGACAGCCACACTAATCATGGGGTTCAGTAAGGTACGTCCGCACGTCCGCGTCAGTAGTAACAGATCTGCACTCATGGTCAACACCACACCAACAGAGTCATCGCTCAGGTCGGTCCATCTCACCTAGTTGTACCACAGCCAAGCTACCTGCCAGAATACATCGTCGATCAGTACACCTGTCGGAACAACATCGGCTCAGGTCAATCACGTCTGGAACAAAATCGGACAGTGCAACAAACGTTGCCAAGGGAAATTGAAGGTATTTGTTGCCCATAGGGCCTGCCAATCGACTCATCTGGACATAAGTCCGCAGGATCATCATGCTCCGTAGAGCCGTGTAACATCGTGCATTGGGATCCGCGAACCTTCAAGTCTACTACTCTAATAGAAGTCAAGTAAAACTCTAAGCTACGCCACCATCCATAAGGCAGAGGTGGTATGCCCCAAGCGTCCACACCCTTCCACTTGGTAGTCTCTAGGTAGGCACGATCAACGCACTTGCCGTCACCTCCCGGCTCACGCACTAGGCGAGGACATGGGCATTCGTGGACAGAGTTGACACTAAACAAGGGTAGGAACCAGGGTAAACACATGCAACAACTAGCAGGTATGGCAAGCAACTCGTCCAGAAAGTCGTCCAGAAATTTGTCTAGAAAGCTCTGTCCAGAAACTGGTCCTGAAAACTGAAGGGAATGTGTTCTAAAAGTTTTACTTTTAAATGTCAATTATTATGAATTGAATGAGAAATCATTTTGTTCCTTGTTTATGTTATTCGTCTTTTAGAAGTGTTAAGGAAGAGGCTTTTGGTCCTTAATCGTAGAGCTCTAAAAGATAATGGTTTACATAAAACAAAAGATATTCGCAATCATGGTAATTAACATGGGACATTAATTACCGAGTTAAGATTGTCGTGTTGGTCATAGATCATTGTAGCTCTACAAGTGAGTGACAACACGGGTACACAAAAGAGGAAAATACTACTTTTGTATACTGAATAGACCTAATAAGTAAAACATTATAGAATTATGTTTTCTGTGTCATTGATGTTTACTGTGTCCTTGGTCCTTTGATATGAGACTTATATCCGATCACTTAAAAAATGCTTGATTAGACTAGTGTCTTGAGCTATCGATAAGTGTAGTGTAAAGGCATTGGTTGGTTAAGTATGACTTTTGTTGGAGAAGATAGTTAGTCAAAAGATTGTCATTGCCCCTCTTAATTGAGTAATGATATTAGTGGGCCCCTTGATAAAACAAAGTTATAATGTGCACAATGTGATTTGAGTTAAGTCACATATTTATAACTAGCTTAAAGAGATCAAGAAATGAATACTAATACAAAGATGACAATACTATTTTGCGTGTATTCTTAATATCATGAGGCAAGGAACGGACACAAGTGGTGTACTCCATCACTAAATGGATCGGGTTTTGGTTCGAGTGGAATTAAGACATCAACTAATTGGGAGTTATAATGTGTAGCTAGATACCGCTTATAGCTTATGATATTAAGCTCCTAATATCACTGTCAACTTAGTTTAGATCTTCCCATAGGTCACACCACAAAACTGGGAAACAAGAAATGGGGATTTTGAGTTCATAAGGTGTGTCGGGTTTCATGTAGAAAATATGACACATGTGGTGAACAAGCAAAATCAAAATTATGTTGTGATTAATAACATAATTAGAATCTAAATTAAATTCATATGTGATGTAAATATTATAGGGTGTAATGATTTATCATTACATAGGATAATATGTTACATAAGTTGTGAACTTACTACTAATCCCGAAATGTCAAATTTTGTAGGGGTTAAACCGAAATTTGACCAGTCTGCAGTACTGTGCAAAAACGGTCGACCGCTAAACGGTAAACGGTCGACCGAATGTTGCACGGTCGACCGAAATGTTGCACGGTCGACCGGATGTGTCTCGATCGTAACAGGGAATTTCGTCTGTTCATTTTCGGTCGACCGAAGTATATCAGTCGGTCGACCGAACATTGCTATGAAATATTTTTTGTTAGGAACGGTCGACCGAGTTATGAACGGTCGACCGAAACTTGGTCTAAACGATCGACCAAACCTCCAAACGGTCGACCGATCCAGACGGTTTCTGCAGAATTAATTTAAGAATTAATTAGATCATGTATGGAATTGGTCCATAACTGATTTAATTCGTGGCTGAGATTATTTGTTAGCTTATAATGGATGGTTAGATGGAAGTTTGCATGAAATCATGGGCAAGAGGTTGCACATGAATAGGTAATTTGGAGAGAACTTATAAATACAAGTTTATCTCATTACCTAATAGAATTAATTCACTATATTCTTGTGCAAACATCTCTCTCCATAATTCTCCATGATTTTTCCTTAATACTTGAGTTTAGTTTTAGTTTTCAGAGATCTTCTTCTCAAGGGAACTAAAGAGGGGTTAGTAGTTAGATTCTAAACCCTATTGGAGATTGAGAGGCTAGCTCCTCTCTCTCCGATCTTGTTTAGAGTTTGGTGAATACTCGGGGGCATCTGGCGCAGCGACAAGCATCCTCAATGTCTCCGGATCATCAAGAAGTTTTAGAGAACTTCTAGGTATGAAATTCGAAGCCCATGTTTGTTTTAATAAAATTTTGGAACTAGTTATTGAAACAAACCGATGCATGCATGAAACAAATCATAGAAAATTGTAATTGATTCTTATTGTGCATAAAAATTTCGAAAATATATATGTGCAATTAAACTAGAAATTGTCCAAAAACCTGTCCAGAACTTCTGTCTGAGTCTAAACATTAGTCCTTGTCCAGCAGTTTGTCCAACAGTTCAGGAGTTAGTCCAGCCGTTAGTCCATCCGTCCAGACATTAGTCTAGTCGTCAGTCCATCTGTCCAGACATTAGTCCGGTCGTCTAGACGTTAGTCCAAACGTTCCGTCCACGTCCATTCTTCTATCACTTCCAGATGTCGTCCTAACAGCTTCGTCCACGTCCATACGTCAGTCCAGCAACACATTACACAAGGCCTGGCTACCATTGCCGAGACAACCAGCTAACCCGACATCCGACAAGGACAGACCACTCCGGTGGTTCACCAACCACCGCTCGTCGTCGGCGAGGCCCCAGGCCGGCCGACGGCGAGACACGCCCACACCTTGTGTGAGTAAAACTAATGCAAAGAACTTGGCATACCTTCTTCCGAGGTTTTTGAAGCTCACTGGAGGTTCACCCACACCCGCCTCTGGTCAGCAACCTCTGAACGTCCTCCTCGTGCCCACTCCACGCGCTTCACTCCTCCAGGTCATGCTAGCCTATGCCACCGAAGCACCTGCAACCTCCTCTGGCTTGCCGGAAAAAAAAGGAGAGAAGTGAGAAAGATGAGTTAGTTGAGAGAGGGAGAAGAAGAGAGTTGTGAAGAGAAGAAAGGAGATAAGAGGGTTTTGTTTCCCAAGAAACCAACACCACCTCTACCTCACGGCCTCCCACTCCCCTACACACCCAACCATACCTCCCACGTCACATCACCATACCTCCACCACTCCTCCAACAATTCCCATGCAAACCTCCCTAAACTCCATTAGCACCCTAACAAGGCTTAAGGATATCACATTGACCAAGTCAACCTTTTTTTTCCAGACAACCGTTCTTCAAACAATTGACCCAATCTGTGCAGATTTCTGTCCAAGCTTAAGTTAAATCTTATTTCTCATTGGTCCAAATCTCACCAACACTCCCTTACGGCTCTATTTTGATTTAAAGTCTATAAAATCCTAATTTAAGAGAGACAAATATATACACAACGTGCTTAAAAAATTCATACTCTTTATGCTCTGAAGTTTCAAGCCTTGAAAGTTCCAACAATTCTCAAACTTCAGTCAATATACTCCAAGCCCCAATTCAAATCTTTTGAGTGTATTTAAGTTAGAGTTCAACCATCTTCATCAAACTCCAAAGTGTTGTAAAGCTTCAAGGAAGCTCCCTCTCAGTTTTTGAGTGGAGAATTGAGCATGACGAGGGTGTTCGGAAGATTTGGATTATAGAAGTTTCATCTTCGACCCAAAACGAAGAGATCAGTGGATACTCGAGTAGGGATCGAAGAATCGATCAGAACTCGAGGATAGGACTAGATCACGATGGTACGATCAAACCTCTGTAAAATTTCCGGAGTCAGCTTGTGGTTTGATATTTTCTCACTTTATTTTTTAATTCCACATTTTCATAGATAAGTGCACATTAATCTATTCACCTCCTTCTGGATTAGTGTTTGATCCTACTTACAATGTTCTCTAGCCCCACTCGAGAACTTCACTATTTGATCTCCGTTCTGAGCAAGATAAAACTGTTACACCACAAGGTAGTGAATACCTCGTTTTGCTTGCATCCCCTCTCACAATCCGAGAGTGACTTTCTTCCAGAACCCGATTATAACCTTGTAAGTCTTGATAATGAAATGGAAATCACACACACTCTAACTTGAGCACTTGAATAAGATGTCAAGATAATAATGCAAGTGATTGAAGTTTGCTTGACTATAGAAATGAGAGTTCCGAACGTATGAGAAGCTTAATTGACTCCATGAACTATTTCACAAATATATGATAGTGTGGAGAGTCGTTTACAACTGTCAGATGAAACAAAAGACTACATTCTCGGTCGTAAGATCTCCAAAAAGAAATCGACAAAGAGATGCATTTACTTGCACCCTATTACCACATGTGTCGTCGTTGGGGTCAACAACAGTCTTCCGGTGCGACCTTTGTTCGGACCACAAGGGCACCTGCAATGGTGCTTGTTAAAAATGTCATCCAAAAAAGGTTGAGGGGATAACTTTTTTGTAAACTGGGCAATGAGGATCATGTTAAATGTTGGCCCACACACAAAAGAAAGATCGTCACGTGACGATCTTTCTTTTGTCTAGGTGAGTAGTGGGCATCGTGGTTTTTGTTTTTTTGTTGCAGTTGGAACCACCAATGAATAAATGAGAATAAGTGTTATAATCTATTTATCACCAAAAAATTACCTTTTCAAGATCTACGAATAAACACACATATTGTTATATAAATTTGATAATTTCAAAATTCAAAATAATAGATGGTTAATTCAAATGAGACAACTAACTGATTTCAAACAAATATATTTCAAACTTTCACTCTTCCAACTAGATTCTCATGATAAACTTTTGCAGAAATTATATTCTCAAATCTTAATTTTCCAGAGATTTTATTTTAACATCTCACTTTGCTAGAGATTTTATTCTTAGCTTTAACCTTTTCAAATATTATATTCTCAGGTTTACTATTCCAACTTGTCTTTTTCCCCAGCAACTATATTCTCAAACTTTATAAATACACACTCGTTTGTTATAAACTCACACATCTTCACAATCTCTTACCTCTCTTAATTTTTCATCTTCTTGTCTCATTCTTCCTTTGATTTACTTCAAATGGATCCTTAAATTCTAGGAATAATCCACATTGTCCAACAAATACAATCTCAACCAAATTTTTCACAAATTTTTCCATATGATCCTAGTTTTCATTATTATCCTAATTTTCAGATGCCAATGCAGAGTAACATGTGTATGAACCCGTATTTGAATTATTTTCCAAATGACTTGTTCCCAACTTCACAACAATTTCCTTCCCAACTGCATTTTCCTCTACGAAATCATCCCTACAACTACCAGAATTTCTGATGGTATGAAGGGAGTTCAAGTCATGGTCAGGCTGAAGATGACAATGAAGAGTATGAAGTGGAACCTGAAGATGATGATAAAGCTGCGATTTATCCACGACATTACACACAACCAAGCTCAACTCCACACTCACAAGCCAGAAAATCATGGTCTACTACGAAACTAAATATCACATGATAAACAAATATACAATCAAGATGTTAAGTAAAATGGCTGAAAACATACATATTTCGATCATTACCCTTTTGTCAATAATACAAATCAATAAAGGTCAATTGAAACTTCACAATAAAGCAAAAATGTGAATCATTTGAATCTTAATGATTACAATAAATTAGGATCAATGGGCATGAATTTGCATTTATAAGTATGCATAAAAGAAACGACGGACATTGAAAGCTCATTATGCTAGTAAATCAGACGCATCAATTGAGTAATAATGACCCCTTATTAAAACGATTGAATTTACTCAAATCACGAGTTATAAATCATTCCATGTTTTGCATGATATAAATCATTTAATACCAAGAAACATCTTAACTTAAACATAGTAACATAGATATGCAACTTTGTTTTCATGCGCACACTAGTGCATAATAGTGAATAGTCGTCGCTTAATAGACATCGGTCGATAATATAGACGACGTCTATAGGTATAGATGATTGACATCATATCATTCATATATTTGTGTCTTATATCCTTCATTTTTAGCCTAAGCAATGCTACGTAACAGGTCTAATGTTTAAGTTTCAGGAATAAACAAGTTTGAGGAGAAGAGACACAAAAAGGACCTACAAGCAAGAAAAATGACTGAGTTGTAAGACTCATGGACTGAGATGCAAGAGAGAATGACCCGGATGTAAACCAAAATGACCAATGAGCAAATCAAGAAGCTCCACAACATCATGAGGAGTATTTTGGCAATTCGATTCGGGCCTAAACTCCAACAACTAACTCGGGTGCACTACATGAGAAGAAATCAACCCAGACAACCACTCTTCAAATCCGGGCTTGATCAAAAGCTTATAGACCGCCAATCGGCGGTTCCAGACCGCTGATTGGCGGTCGGGTCTTCTCTAGACCCGATAAGATTTAGGCGGATCATGTATTAGAGTATTTTATGTCTATTTTTAGTAGTGCATTAGTCCCACATCGGGGGATTGTTCCCGATTACTTTTTTCTATGACTATAAATAGAACTCTTCCTCCTCTATTGTAAACATCTCCTCTCTTGGTGGCCATTCTCTCTACTTGGAGTAAAGCCTTGGAGCAAAACTCTAGTGGAAAGATGCTACTTGTAATGTGAGTGAGTAATAAATAAAATTTTGTTGGTTTTATATTGTCTCTTTTCAATTCTTGCATGCTTAGTTTAATTTCATTTTTTCTTAATGAGTAGTGAGTGGTTTCGTCCCCCGTTGGGGGTGGAGGTGATGTAGATTATGTGCTAGTGATGAGTTCTTTTATTTGTGTCATTTTATATGCTTAATGTAGATCTATACTTGTAGCATGCTTAAACTTGTATTAGATGAGATAATGTCCACACTAGGTACTTATCTCATGCTAGTTTTAGAGTTTATCTTGTTGCTTGTAATGGTTTGATGGGAATGACTTGTTATGTATGGATCCATGTTTGGTGCACATTCACAAGAATGATTTAGGTTGTAATAGGATTGATTGATGCTCTAATGGGCACACTAGGTACTTATTGCATGCTTGATAATCTAAAATCAACCTCAACTTTATGTGAGATATGCATGTTCATGGTTTGTCATGTAGTGTTGTGTATTCTACACTTAGATTCTACACTAGCTTCAACTTGTATGCCATACAAACTACACTTGTTCCTAACTGAAATGAAGACTCACTCACACACACATACCTACACACTTCCACTATATGGGGGTTTAGTTTAATTGTTAGTTCATTCATAGTTTAGTGTAGTTAGCATAATCAACAACTTCCTCTACTCGTTTCCCACTTGCCTTCAGAAGAACCAGAGTCGACACACCTCCCTGTGGATCGACCCGTATTTGTCACGTCTTCACTGACATCATACACTTGCGGTAATTAAACTGATTCAATCAAGTTTTTGGCGCCATTGCTGGGGAGGTGCTCTGTCCAGACTCTGGTTTGGACGATTCGAGTGATTTTAATTATTTTTTTGTAGTTTTACTTTATTTCAGGAGACTCTAAAGATCAAGAGACGTCACCAGGAGGAGATTGGAGGGGAACAAAGGTAAACAGACTACCAATCAGCGGTGGTGGACCCCCAACTGGCGGCCTGGTGAGCTCAGTTTTTCCTCTACTAGTCTCGACACTTCGAGGTCACTAGTCTCGACACTTCTCACCTCCCACAACGAAGACCACAATGCCCATCAAGTGATACCAGATCCGGAGATCCAGTACCTCCTACTATCGACAAGGTAGGCAACGCCGATCAGGCCATGACGGTCTCAACTAGATCACTCTCCTAGTGCGTCCAAAATCCTTAGGGTCAATGTCTACTTGCTTTTAGAATTAAGGCCTTCTTAAGAGTGATTTTTGGGGCCAAGGAAAGGGTGATGAAATTCCCCACCTTATCTTTTATGGGACAACCCCTCCTTAGTAGCGTTTTGATCTTAAATCTAGCAATCAACACTCCAATCAAACGCTCAACTCACTCTTGTCCCGATGCACCTTACTAACTAATGCAAGATCGAAACATGCATGAATGAGAGGTTTGGGTGCACGTACCTCACGCCAGCAATCAACAACAAAAATGTAAAGCAAAGAAAAGACGAATGCGTGCAAGGTCTACAAATGATGCATGACTTAGATTGCAAGAAGTCTAATCTTTTGCTTTGAGTTTTATGGTCCAAGTTGATTAAAGGGGGGAGTGATTAATGATCTGGGAGCAAACTACAAGTCACAGCATGCAAGATTGCGCTTCCAGACAACTACACTGAAGCAAAGAACAACCAGAACAAAATTGAGAGCAAATGAAGCTCCCCAGACCGCCAATTGGCGGTCCCAGACCTCTGATTGGCGGTCTTTGTTGAAGATTTTGTGCTCCAATTCCTCTAGTAGCCTCCCCTTGATCCTCAGAATCCCTCAAACAAACAAAAACTAAAAACAAAAAAATTAAAACCACTTGAATCGTCCAAACCAAAGTCTGAACAGAACACCTCCTAGGCAACGGTGCCAAAAACTTGATTGAAATGTTTTAATTAACCGCAAGTGTACGACCGCGTTGAAGCGGTGACAAATACGGGTTGATCCATGGGGAGGTGTGTTGACTTTAGTTTGTGCGAAGGCGAGTGGGAAAGAAAGGAGTTATGATCTACACTACACTACAATGCGAAAGTAAATGGAAAATAAGCAATAAAACTAAACCCCAAAGGGGGTAGAGAAAAGAGTGTGAATACAAAGATATGTGTATGTATGTGTGTGTTCAATTAAGCTCATCACAATATGTAGTGCATGAAAATCATAAAACTACATCCAACTTTGCTTCCACATGAATTAAGATAATACAATATCATTAAAACATACAAGACAATAATTGGAATGAAGTTAAATGAACTCATGTATAAAGACTAGACCCTACTATGCCTCCACATGAAATAAGATAGCACATTATCATTAAAACATACAAGGCATTAACCAAGGTAAAGACAACAAGAGTACATGCAACTACAAATCATGTTTCCTTCATCAATTCCATCCATATCCTCACCTTATCATTCCCCATCAAATAGGTCCACTAATCTAAGCATAAGCTAAGCTTCATTCAAGAGCATTAGCATATCAAAGACAAGAGTGAATCCCATTAGATGGTTATGGAAATCATATAAGGCTCAAGGGATTAAGATAACACACACCTAATACACCACATGATCATATCACACATTTCTCCACCCCCAAATGAGGATGAAACTACTCACTACTCAATACACTAACTAGATTAACAAAATGAAACATTCTACTGAAATGGAATTAAACTAAGCAAGCAAGGAATATTAAAGAAACTACTATGAAAGGAAATTAAACTAAGAAAGAAACAACATAACTAAAGGAAAACATCTCTTATTACTCACTCAATTACAAGTAGCCTCTATCCACCAGGGTTTTTGCTTCAAGGCTTTAACTCCTAGTAGAGAGGATGACCACCAAGAGAGAGATGAGGTACAAGAGAGGATGGAGAAATCTATTTATAGCCATAGAAAAAAGGTAATCTGGGACAATCCCCCGGTATGGGACTAAACAAATACCAAACATAGACTAAACACACTCTAATACACGCCCCACATAAATCTTAGCGGATTCAGACCAAAAGAGATCGCCAATTAGCGGTCTTGGACCGCTATTTAGCGGTCTACAGTGTTCGGATCGCTCTGGATTTTCTTCGGGGCTTTTCTGGATGTATTTGTTGGTGTTTGATGCATCTACTTCGCTTGTTGGAGCTCCGATCCGAATAGAATTGCCAAAATACTCCCAAGATGGTGTGGAGTATTCTTGTTTGCTCATTGGTCCTTCTATCTTGCATTCAGGACCTTCGATCTTGCATCTTAGTCCTCGAGTCTCTCAACTCAATCTTTTTTCCTGCTTTTAGGTCCTTTCATGCCTCTTCTCTTCAAACCTATTTATTTCTGAAATTCAAACTTAAAGCTCATAACATAGCATTGTTTAGGTGAAAGATAATGGATATAAGATACAAATGTAAGCATGAAATGATGTCAATCACTGCCTCTAACCAATCCGGTACTGGAACCACCAAACTCCATCTGTACATAACACGTTAAATATTAGAAACCCTTGTAGTGTTGCAAATCATATTTTAAGAATCAACGTAATATTAATTACAGTTAGGACAAATTGGAGTCATAAAAATCATCCAAAAAAATTTACACTATCACGTACACCTTCCCCCAAATCTCTGGACCCACCTACGTGTGTTTAGCATGTTCAAAACCGTTGAGAGGCAAAGTAAAAAGAAAGCTCCCAAAATTGTCTTGAACTTGATGCATTAGGATATCTAGTACAGTAGCTTTAGGACTTATCGAGTCGTTAGGATGCACCCCGGTTTTCCCTCGGGGGCGTGTAAACATAGGGTTTCAGTACTCAAACATTTAAAGAAGTCCACCCTGAACCTAGTGAGTCAATAATTCGTATAAAGAAGTTTGTCGTAGTCAAGGGCCCTTAAACTCTTTTTGTGAAACTGTAAGTGTAGGGGTTTTGGTTCCCATGTAGATAAGTGAATAAGTGGTATTCTCTCTTCTCGGACGGCTCCTATCACTCGGGAAAGTAGGTCTGAGGGGACTTTGTGCCTGGTGCTCTCGAGTCATCTGACTTAGGATGCATCGACCGAACACCCATTACACGGGTGGTAGGGATCACCCTATGTGGAGATTTGGGGGAAGGTGTACGTGATAGTGTAAGTCCTCATAGGCAATGATGCACGAAACCAGACCCTGGGAGAATCAAATACCAACCAATAAAATGCTCCAAAGAAAATAAAAAAAATATTAAAAAGAAAAAAAAGGTCAAATAAGAACTTTAATGAGCTTTACACATTGTATCACATTCAGAAGTTAAGGTTTCCCATGTCTTTCACTTAAGTCCTTAACTAACTTTCACGAATGATTCATTAGGCTAGGTGTGTGGACTGATTACATACATAGAGTTGGCCCGTAGTATTATCGCGTCCCATGATCGACAAAATGAGCCAACGAGTCGTGTAGCTAGATTGATTAATGCATCTTTGTTTAGATTTTGTGGGTGTATCCGTTGAAAACCCTCAGGAGACAACACTCCTCCTCCTTGGCAACAAGGAGGTTTAACGGCTTGTTGCACGTGCTAAGTGAATCCGTGATTCCTACGAAAATGAGTTAGGATTTCTTATTTTTCGTATGTTTTTCTCTTCCTTTGTTTTGCTCGGGACTAGCAAAAGTTAGGTGTGGGGGTATTTGATTGACATCATTTCATGCTTATATTTGTATCTTATACCCTTTATCTTTCACCTAAACAATGTTATACGACGAGTTTTATGTTTTAATTTCAGAAATAAATAGGTTTGAAGAGATGAAGCATAAAAGGACCCAAAAGCTGGAAAAAAAGACTGAATTGTGAGATCTGGGGACTAAGATGAAAGGGAGAAGGACCTGAACGTAAGAACAAAGGACCAAAGAGCAAAACAGAAAACTTCACACCATCTTGGGGAGTATTTTGGCAATTAGATTCGGGTCGGAGCTCCAATAAACAAAGTAGATGCATCAAAGACCGACAAAGGAATCCAGAAAAGCCCACAACAAATTCCAGACGGATTCAGAGTTTATGGACCACCAATTGGCGGTCTGGGACCGCTAATAGGTGGTCCGGATCTCTCCGGATCCGCTAAGATTTCGTGTGCACATGTATTAGTGTTTGTTTAGGCTATTTTTGGTATTTGGTTAGTCCCATACCGGGGGATTGTCTCGGATTACCTTTTTCTATGGCTATAAATAGAACTCTTCACCTTCCATTGTAATCACTTCACATTTTGAGTGACTATTCTTCCTACTAGAAGTGAGGCCTTGAAGCACACACTAAAGTAGGAGGATGCTACTTGAATTGTGAGTCATTTTAATAAAAGTTTCTTTATTATGTTGTTTGTTTCATGTTGCTTGTTTTACTTTGTTTAATTTCATTTCATTAGTTTTAGTAGCTTAGTTAATATGCTTTCCTTGCTTAGTTTAATAATTAGTCTAATGTGTAGTGAGTAGTTCCATCCCCTTTGGGGGGTGGAGTAGATGTTCATACATGCATTAGAGAATGGAATGAATGCTTTACTTACAATGTGTTGATAAAACATGAATGTATGCTTGCTTGTTTAGGATAGAACTTATAACTTGATAAGTTTTGCCAAAATGATTAGACACCTCTCATGCTTGATTAAGGTTTTGAAATAACCAGCTTGTGTATGTAAATGTTAATCAACTAGGATAGTGAATGGATTGATAGGTTTTGCCATAACATTTAGACATTTCCTATGCATGATAACACTACCTTTATTTGTGCTTAAAGAATGTGTTCAACACCCACCTCTTTGCATGTGTGCACTCACTCCACCCCTTATGAGCTTTCTATTTCTGAATTCCAGCACTTATTTAGTTCTTAGTTTGGTTTTGTAGTTCATCGTTTGTTGCTTTCTTTTGCATTTCATACTTCGTAGTGTAGTGTAGCGTAGAGTAGGATAATCAAACTCTCTTCCCCATTTTGCAACTTGATTTTGTGCAAACGAGAGGCTGCTCAGCTCTCTGTGGATGACTCGTATTTGCGACGTCTTCACCGACGCCATGCACTTGCGGTTTAATTTAAAACGTTCAACAAGGACCTTCGATCTTGCATCTTAGTCCTCGAGTCTCTCAACTCAATCCTTTTTCCTGCTTTTAGGTCCTTTCATGCCTCTTCTCTTCAAACCTATTTATTTCTGAAATTCAAACTTAAAGCTTGTAACATAGCATTGTTTTGGTGAAAGATAATGGATATAAGATACAAATGTAAGCATGAAATGATGTTAATCACTGCCTCTAACCAATCCGGTACTGGAACCACCAAACTCCATCTGTACATAACACGTTAAATATTAGAAAACCTTGTAGTGTTGCAAATCATATTTTAAGAATCAACGTAATATTAATTATAGTTAGGAAAAATTGGAGTCATAAAAATCATCCAAAAAAATTTACAATTTTTTTGACAATCATTGAAGTCTTACATCACAATCAAATCTTAAAAACATTCAACTCTTACACCACATTCAACTCTTACACCACCAAGTCTTAAACCACATCAATTCAACTCTTACATTTAATCAATCATTCAAGTCTTACATTTATCTGAAATCCTACATAATAGTAATATAGACATTTTTTAAACAATTTTACTATATAGGTTCCTTGCATCGTTTTCCATTATACCCCAAACCGCTGCATCTCCCACACCGTACCCTTCTTACAGAGTGCTCGTCCATCTCGTTTCAGATTCGCGTTGATTTTGGCCGACCAAGAGGTCTTTTGGTTTGCGGAGGCTTCATTGTGATGTTGCCACGATCTGGTCAATACCTCACATCAAGAATTGGGATAAATATCGGTTTGTACGCATGTCTGTACATTTGAACCTCATAATACGGGGAGACCAAATGTGAAGTGCTAACATTTGCATGTCTGCCGCTGCAAACTGCTAGTACATGTGAACAGGATACTTGCATTGCAATTATGTATCCACAAGTGCAAGTAATAACTCCTTCTTCAAATTTCACAAGGTATTTTTTCTGGTCATTGACTTCAACCTGATACATCAACTGGTGGTATAGAGTTACTGTATGAGTTGTGACCGTAATTGGCATACAACAATTATCAATAAACCTTTATATTTGCTATAGAGGTGGGTTCCATCCACACTGACAACGGGTCTGCAATATTGAAACCCACTAATTGATGGCCCGAGCGCCCAAAACACACGCTTAAACATCTTCTCATCTGGATTTACATATATGGTCTTTATTTCGACTACAAATCCTTCATTGTTCTGACAGAGAACTGTGAGGAACCTTTGGCACCATAAATTCGGTTCAACGTTTTTTGCCTGGCATGTCATGCTTTAGCGTAACCGATTTCAAGTGAGTATTTGGTCTTCACCCTTTCCATTATTTCAGCATGAGTAATTGGGAACTTAGTTCTAACAAATGATATTATCAAGTCGCAAACAAAATGAACACTGCATTGTTTGTTATCGTTTAACAACATCGGATTGGAACAAGTGTGCTCGGCGTCGTACGTTTTCACTTGAAAATATTTGCAGCCTTTTGGGATAGACGCATGTATACACCATTTGCAGTTATCCTCATCACGACGAAGACAATGAACAATATATCGTTTCATTGAAGAAACCACAACTGAATACTGAACAAACTTTTTAATGTACCACAACTGTAGAGCGTGAACCAATCATATTTCGTTGGGAAATTTCATTTATCCCAAAAAGAACGACCATCTTCCGTATGCCAATCACTCCGTTCCAAATTGTTCGCAGTATCGAAGAATGAGTGTTCAATTACAGAATTCTCTCTACAGTTTTCATCCTCGAAGATATCGGGAAGTTCATTAAGAGTTGGAACCATGTCGTTATTAGCAACCGCATCATCAACAACGTCGTCGTCTTCACAGTTTATGGATTGACCCATCACATATATGACACACTGTGTCTCCGGAACGACTTAATTAGCGAAAACACCTTCAGGTTCATCTTCTATAGAGAATGATATACTATAATCCCTAATTTCTCAGTGTCATCATCTTCAACGCTATGCATCTCTTGCATGCATTCTGGTCGACTAAAATGAATTGGGTCAACAATTGACAAACCAAGCCCAAGGGAGGGATATGAGGTAGACGGTCCAGCCCTACCAGTAAACTCATCATGACCATAATGCATGTGTTCAAATTGTGATAGACTAGGATAAGGATTTGCACTGCTGGAAGGAATGTCACATGCATTTTCTGGTCATTCATTGTCTGTTTGCTGATAGTTCTGGGATTGGAAAAATGGAATTTGCTGGTATGCCAGAACTTCGGTTGTAGGATTTA
This sequence comes from Triglochin maritima, assembly GCA_963682175.1. Classification (NCBI taxonomy): domain Eukaryota; kingdom Viridiplantae; phylum Streptophyta; class Magnoliopsida; order Alismatales; family Juncaginaceae; genus Triglochin; species Triglochin maritima. Next base: position 23,621,265 of record OY821774.1, on the reverse strand, counting down.
GACTTCTATTCAAATCTATTCCGCAGTCCCAACCGATCGACCTTATTGTACCATACTCCGGCGAATGAGTGTTGGTTGTCAGCGTAGGGTTAGACATTTTAGGTTCAGCTTACACATACACTCCAACCACAGACATCCGTTTAAACAAACGCATCATTCCATAAAACTGACCTATCATTGGTTAATGGAGCGTATGTCCAATAATTGTTTAATGACAATTTCGCTGCAAACTTGACATCAAACATACTGTGTGGATAACAACATTCAGATCTTATGACATCCATTAAATCCCCATATTCTATGTTCAACGGAACAACTACTAATTTGCGGTCAAATCCTGTATACTCTGCCACATCTCCGTTACATTCTAATTTCCCATTATACATGACCAACAAAAATCCTTCATCATATTTATCCATTCCTAACATATATTAATTAAATTTGACAAATGTGTTCAAGTGAGATGGTTGTTCTTCTATTTCTAATTAATTAAAAAATTGAAAGTACTAAAAAAAATTAAAAATTACCTCAATCGAATGTAGTAGCAAACGGTTGTAAACATCGAGCAATGAGTGTAGTAGCAAAATCAACTACAATAAACAACGTTACAATTAATGTTAGTTTTTTCTAAAAATTTGACAGAACCTCCCCTATATTTTCAAATTCGTAAAATTTAGCATTGTAAAAGGAACCAACGATACTACAAATAACATTCTCAACTTCCAAACATCTAAATAACGACATGTTTCACAAATTCAAATGACATACATTCAAACAATATGCAAATCATGACATATTTAACACACATATATCTCAACTTCAACACATTTTTTCCATTAAATCCCACATGTATATCATTACTCTATTTTTAAGATTACAATAATCAAACTTAAATTCCACAAACATTCAAACCCACATACATTCAAACCCAAATAAATCATTTTTAAGTTTACATTCATTAAAACTAACATACATTCATACCAAAATAACAACAAAAAATCTAATTTCAATCACAATAATCAAACTTAAATTCAACTATTTTTAAAATTACTACCGTAGACCTACAATCAACAAAAATGAAATCAATAATCAACTAAGAAACAATAAATAAATATTTTGGCCTAAAAACCCAAAATCAAAATCGAACCAAAACGGTTTCCTAAACCAACAAAAACACTATAATCATACCTAAAACAACAATGTATATCATCCTAATACATAAAAAGGCAAGAAAATAGTGGAAAACAAAAAAATCGAAACCTTAACCTTAAAATCACGAGAACTCGGTGTGGGGGAGAAGGGGCGTCAGACTGGTTTTATAGCCCGACGGAACTCGACGTTTGTAACGTCGAGTTCACTTTTTTTGAAGTGAACTCGGCATTACAAACACCAAGTTCTGCCTTTAGAACTCGGCATCTAGGATGTCGAGTTCTATTTAAGAAATTGTTATCCTGGCGCATCAACCGTCTCATGCACGATCTGAGTTGCCGGGAGAAAAGTTCAAATAGAATTTGACATCCTAGATGCCGAGTTCTATTTAAAAAATGTTCTCCTGGCACACCAACCATCTCATGCACTATCTGAGTTGACTGGAGAACGGTTCAAATAGAACTCGGCACTTGTGATGCCGAGTTCTATTTGAATTGTTCTCCTGGAAGCTCACTTCGAGAGAAATATGACAAGTGTTGTGCAATAAAAACCAAACTGAACTCGGTGTTGGGGATGTCGAGTTCTCATAATCAGAACTCCGCATCACTAGTGCTGAGTTATTTGAAATAGAACTCGGCACTTGTGATGTCGAGTTCTTTTTGAGAGAACTCGACATCACCAGTCCGAGTGTTAGGATCTATGACCCTCTAATTGCTAGATAAATGGGAAATTTAAAATATTAATCGAAGGATTAAGAGATAAGACGTGCAAACCACAAAATCGACAACACCGGAGTTTAGAGAGGTTCGACACCCACACCCGGCCCTAGTCCTCCTCGCAAGCCTCACTCGATCCCCCGAGCCTCGCTTACGGTTCCACTTGTAGGATCGTGTGGGTCTATGGGTCCACAAACTAAACACGATTAAGCCCTAATTAACTACTTGGTTGATTGATCAAAGAATTGCAGCGGAAATTAAAAAGAAATCAAACACAAGTAGGAAAACAATGCAAACCACACAAGAAGACACCGGATTTACAGAGGTTCGGCCGCGCCTACGTCCTCTCTTGCAAGCCCCTCTCGAATCCCCGTTCGAGCTCCTCTTGCGTCTTCACTATGCCTCCCCGTTCCGGGCCGGGAGCAACGCCTTTTACAAGTCTTCAAGCTCGCGAACAACCCTCGCCGAGCTTGGCACCACCTCTCACAAACCGAGAGAATCACTTCGGGCTTTCACCGAAATCCTTGCTTCTTTGTCTTGGGCTTTCACCAAGACCCTTGCTCCTTTCACAACAATGGTGACTGAGTGGAACTCACTCTCTAATTGAGCACAACAATTGCTAGTATGATGATTGATGAAGGATGTGGAAATTAGGCTTTGGATGACTAATTTGGAGCTTTGAGGTTGTGGAAAATCTCACTATAAGTTTGACACTTTGGAGTTGTGAAATCTTATCGAAAACTAAGTGTGAACCTCTATTTATAAGCTCCTAAAGATTTCTAGCCGTTTGGACAAGATTTGATTGGGTTTTGTGCAAGATACACAAAACAGAAAATCGAGTTCAGAAATCTGTCCAGAAACGGTCGACCGAAAGGTGTATCGGTCGACCGAACCCTTGAGTCTGTTGATGGATCGGTTGACCGAACAAAGGTACTGGTCGACCGAATCACTTAAGTTCTATAGGTCAACGGTCGACCGAGCAGGTACCGGTCGACCGAACTACTGGGTTCGGTAGAGAGAAATCTTGATCGGTTGGACAAACTTGTGTCGACCGATAGCAGGTAGATTTTACCTATTTGAACGGTCGACCGAACTAGGCAAATGGTTCGACCGGTTCTAATGTATATGGGGGTGTATATTGAGAAAAATGTGTATACGACCGTTGTATAATACGACAAATAAAATGGTCGTATTTTTACCAAAAACAGCAAACGAAACGGTCGACCGAAGGTTTACCGGTCGACCGAACATGTCTGGGTAATCGGTTAAATAGATGTGTGATCGGTTGAACGGATTGGTCTGGTATAACAAAAATTGTGTATAACCGGTCGACCGAAAGGTGAACGGTCGACCGAACTCAGGCAGACTGGCGACCAATGTTTTAGGTGTTTAGGTGATCTAATGGAGTCCAAATTATATGATATTTTGTGTGTGACTCCTAAAAGGAACCTAGTGTGTGAATGCATGCATATTAGCTTAAGTTATGTTCAATTCACATAAGTTCCTAATTCTCAAAGAAAGGTAAAATTACATGTCTTCAATCCTAGCTTGATTACATGTCTTGACTTGATTTTTCTTCTTTCTTGAGTCTTGATCCCCTGTAGATGTTAGCACAATACAACATGTATACTATTATACTACATGTGCTAATCTACATGTCCTTATTAAGATTAGGTTTAATTACATCATCAAAATACGGATTAAGGCCAAAAAGCCAACACCACTAACCGATCTCCGTTCCAGGCCGAGATCAACGTCGTTTACAACTCCAAGCCTCGCGAACAACCTCGCCTCGCTCGTGTCTCCTCTCACAATCCGAGAGGGAGCTTCCTCGAAGCTTTAGAAGTTGGTGATTCTTTGAATATGGAGATGGAATCATAATCTAACTAATACTTTATACTTGAGCACACTTGGATATTGATATGGAATTGGATATGCAAGTGGTGAAGTTTAGGTTTGAGTGTTGTGGATTGAGAGCTTGAAGATGGAGAGGATTTGACTTTCAGTATTGGATTGATATAAAGTGTTCAAGAGATCCAAAACCAACAAATGAGGTCCTATTTATAAGCCTTCAAGCTCAACTAGCCGTTTGAGAGTTGGTGGGGGGAAATGGACCAATAGGAATGCAAGATGTGACTTAGGTTCGGGCAGTTGTCGATGCATATTCGGTCGACCGTTAACAGAATGCTAGTCCGAAGAATTGGTCTGATTTACGAATTCGGTTGACCGATTATATATCAGATCACCGTTCACCAACCTCCAGTAGTTTTTATCAATTTAGCCCTAATGTCGTTCGGTGAACCGAATGTCATTCGGTTCACCGTTCCAAGGTGGACAGTAAGATTGGTTGGGTTCTGATCTACTCAAGTTCAGTTGACCGTGTACACTTTGGTAGACCAAAGTTAGCACGAGTTTTGCGCTTACAGTTATAGCTCAAATAGTCGTTGGGTACAACGGTCAAGTGCCACGTGTAAATAGCCGTTGCGCACCAAAAGCCAATAAGAAATCGGTAGACCGATAGGTATTCAGTCGTCTTAAGTGGGACAAGTCAATTGGGATCTAGGGACTCGATTCGAATGCGACCGTTGGAGCAAAGTCCAAAACCGGTCGATGGCTATTCAGTCGACCGAAGGTGGTTCGGTCCTCCGTTGGGGGCAATTCCAGAAAACACCGAAGTTTTACTGGTGGGAAGTATTCGGGTATCCGAAAGGTGTTCGGTAGACCGAACTAGTCAGGATTCGGTTGACTGAAGGTGGTTCGGTTTACCGATGATGGACGAGACAGAATCCTAGTGCTCAAGTTTACATTAAACCTTATGGACTCAATAAATACAAAATTACATGTCTTGATCCAAAACTTTGATTACAAGTCTTGAGTCTTGATATCTTTGTCCCAATGCTCATTTCCTTGATTGTTTTGATCAACCTATTAAGATGATTTCAAGTATACAAGTATGTATGCAATGAATGTAATCATGTTTGCTCACTTTGATTGATTAGGTTGATTGATTAAGATTAGTTTAATTAATCATCAAAATTAATATATATTAAGGTCAAAAAGTCAACACTGAGTTCTGTATACACTAAAAAACAAACGTGACACGTGGTGACAACGAGTTTTGTGTGAAAAATATTTTTTGAGGAGATTTATTTTGGTAAAAAAAATTAAAAAAATATTATTTTGAAAATTTTCCATTAGTGAATGGTTGAATTTATGTATTTTTTTAATAAAATATTCAAAAGCTTCTCCTGAATCAAACACATACAATAATGATGGAAAAAACGTTGAAGATTAAGGTTTGACGTGCTGTCGGGGAAAAACCAAAATATTGAAATAATGGTAGACAACAGTGTTAATGAAAAAACAAAAACAAAACCGTGTAACATTTCTAGAAGCAAGGGTGTTTCCGTCATTTCCAACGTCATAGTGCAGCGGAGATTTCCAAAAACCCGTCAGTGGAGGGTTTTGGAAGCAAAGGTTTGGGTCGGTTTTGTTCATTCCCACACGACACGAAGCGAAGAAGAGAAACAACGAAACGAAGTAATCCAACACCGTAATCAACCACCAGCTGGTCTTGGGGGAAACCTAGGGTTTCGTCCTTCTCGCGCCAAAAAAGGTCAGCTTCCTCCTCCGTGGACTTGCTTTTGTTTCTGCAATCCACTTTAACTTGGAGGCTGCAATCCACTTTAATTCGGTTTTTGTGGTCGTCTCTGTTGTGAAATTCCGTGGTTTGGTTCTCTCTCGGATTTGTCTCTGTTTCGAGTTGACTTGGGGCCGTTGGATTCTAAAACTACTGCTGTTGTTGTTTTCTCGATGGTTTTCTGGGGATTTGGTGGGTTTTGTAGTCTGTATTTCGGTTTAATGATGAAACAGATGTTGCTCATCATATGTAGTGTTGCAATACAGGGTTTCGAGATTGGTCGAGTCGAATGTGATAATTTAATTTGGCAGTCAAATATATAGAAAGTGTTTGATTCTAAACTGGTCGGAGGTATTCTAGAAATGGATTTCAGCAAGAAAAATTGAATGCAGCGACATGATTATTCTTGTACTACTTTAAGGCCTTTCAAATTTCATTACGTTTACGTTTTGGTGATGGTCTGTCTGTGTTATAAAGCTTGTCTATGTACATTATGTCTTGTTCTGAATGACTAGAAGTGTTCTCCAATCCATAAACTAGCTATCTATTCGTGTGTTGTTGTTTCAAATGCATGGCTTTTATTTTACAATTACCAAAAGGAACACCAACTATCGGCATCTACTATAGACACAGTGGCAGATCGACTATACTCTATGTTCACCAGATTATTGATTCAGCATACATATATCTCAATAAAATGGTGTATGCATCATTCTGAGTTTTCAGTTTCCAACATCGAAATTATAAATTGGATTTTTTCTACTCAAGGCTTTTTAATTGGTTAAGATGATTTTGTTTGATAGTCTAAAATATGAGTATATGGTATGAGCTACTTGTCATTATAGAAATTACACCACATGCATCTTTCAAAGCATTCAAATACGCAATACGAACTGTCATGGATATCCACCAAGTTGTACGTTTGCACAATTGTATAGTTTGTACAACGTGTTTTTCCTATCTTAATATAAATAACAACGTCCACGTACTCATATCATGATCATATCATACTTTTGTTATCATTATGAGTAAATTGGTTTGGTGGGTTTATTTATTTATTTTGTCAGTGGTTTTTAATACATGAGGGGTCTTTTATTTTCTTGATGTGTTTTTGTCTACCATCTTGTTTTTGTTGGACATGTTGTAATCATTTCTTTATTGTATTGTCATGCATATATTAGTTTTTATCTAATGTTGAGATTTGCTAGTTGGGTAGTTTCTTATAACTTAGTAGATGGAATCAGCAGTTTCGCTATTTACATAGTTATAACTCCAAGCGTTGTGTTTAGGAGTGTAACATCAAACGAATGGTGCTACCATAGCATGTGTATGAGGGTTGGGTGCGTGTCGTACACAGACTTCCCCATTCAAAGCAAACAACTAATTGGCCACGTAATATCAAGTTTTGTGGCTGCCAGGGAAGATAGTTAGCAATCGGTAGTTGTTTTTTGAAGCAATGCTAGTCAATCTTTGGAATGTTTTCGTGTAAAGTATGATGAGAAGAATTCAGTGAGAGGTGACTTGCTTGTTTAGAGGCATGTTAATCTTCCAGTGGGTATTTCAAGGATTGTGCTCAACCAATAAATGGAAAAAAAACTTGCGAAATTGTACTTCATCACAAACCTACTATTCTCTCAACATTTATGTCTTTTCCTAACTCTAGAAATGTTTGTAGCGGAGTGAAAACATAGATTTGTCTTTTCTAGTTAATATACAAATACAATCACATATACAGAGGACTACCTATTTTGTCTTGTCTGCAACCAGGCAATCTTGTTGGTGGTTGCTTTGGTGCCCCTCCAAGCTTGACATATCATTTATCCACTTGCTCTTTCTCCTAGTAGAGTGTCTTCATCTGCCCAGGCTTGTTGAGGAAACAATATATTGGAATGCAGCTTATATAATAATATTTGGCTACTTACATATTATGAAGGTTTTGTTACCCTTGAAATATGCCTAGTGTCATAATACTAACATATTATGAAGGTATCGTTCCTTGGCAGAGTGATTTTTTCTAGGTTGTCTCTTTGGTATCCTTAGAGGAAATGCAGTTCATTCATGCTGTAGCCCTTCCACCAACTAGTGTTTCAATATGCCTAGTCTCACCAATGAAACTAGTTGATTAGAATACATTTGAAAAAAGTGGTTATTAGATATTACTATATGATGTCATGGTGGTTTTGTTGGCTTCAGAGATAAAAAAGAGGTTGGTAAAATATGATCGATAACATACTTAATGCATACCACCATTGCCTATTTATTATGCATATATGTAGACATAACTTGTCTTGGAGAACAATACATGTATTTTTATACATTCAATTACTGAAACTGTTTAATCAGCTAAATCGAAAACAATAATCTATGTATATGTATGTATTTGCATATAATGACTCTAATTATCTCTCATTTTTTTGCATTAACTGCTTTGGCTTCAAGTTTTCTTTCAGTAGAGGAGAATGATGATGCATTTTCCTTTCAAACTTAGTATTGAACATTGCGTTTTCCACATTCATATCTTATGAAGCAAAGTGCTGCAGGATTTTGTCATCCTACTTGAGTAAAAATGACTACGGAAGATCCAGTGAGATTTGTGAGTTGTGGAATTAGGAACTTGCCTACCGTTGAAGAAGCTCTTGCATCATCAAGTGATGTACCTCAAGTCTTGGATCTCTTGTTAAAGGAACAGAGGTTCAACAGGAATAAGAAAGATTCAGTTCCAAATAGGAGTGGAAGTTTACCACCCAGCATAGAGGGATCCTTTACTGCACTTGGTAGCTTCAGTGGGCCGTTTCATTCTGTGTTTGGTGATGTGTTGTAAAGTGCAAATATTAAAGATGTGCATGAACTTGAGAAGCAACTCCGTGCAGATCCATCTTACATAACATATTATTGTTCTAATGTGAATTTAAACCCTAGACTTCCTTCCTCCTCCTATTACCTCCAGGGAGACTCGTCATCTAGCAAAAAATGTTGGTCAATTGGGTAAATATTGGAGATACCCTTCTTTTGATGGCAACAGTGAGGGGTCTCTTTTTTCTTCTCAAGCTCTACTCTCTACTCATGAGGAGGAAGACGAGGATGATAGTTCTCTGACTTGCAATTTAAATGGTACAGCACAGGCTAGTTCTGGCTTCCCGTCTGCACAGTCAGGGACTCCTTCAGAATGTAGACGCGAGAATTTGGTTGGTCTAATAGAGGTAATATATTAATTTTCTGAATTGTAACATGCCTCCTATCGGCTTATGTATATGAACCAGTTGTTTAGTTGCATACCACTACGAGATATTTGATTTTTTTTGTTTTTGTTTTTGTAAGAAAGATCTAAAACTCAAGATTGTATAGCTAGTGTTGGAAACTTGTAGAGTCATTTTATTGAGCCATAACATTTTCAAACCTAACAAATTTTTATTCAACATTTCTTACAGCCATGATTCTTTGTCATCCTAATTTTTCAGGAAGTTCTTCCTAGGACCCCGACACCTTTGTCTAGTAATCATTCTCATTCAGCAAGTCATGGGTTACGAGAAATTGTGGTTGATTTAGAGGCTCAGGTCAATCCTCTACAAGATTTTCACAGCACTACATTTCAAGCAGCAAGTGTAACATCCCGAAACAGCGGAAATTTAAAAATTTATAATCAACGCAACAGATCTCAATAATCAAAGATGGGACTGTTACTTTTCATAAAACATATAAGCGGTGCACCATATTACATCAGAGTTTGTCAAAACGATACATGATTACAACAGAACGACAAAATGGGATAAACGTAATCATGTCGACCTCAATGGTCCGAATAGAGGATCCGATCCCAAGATGCGTGCGCCCGCTGATCACCACACAACTAGACCTACTGCGGTCCTGAAAAAGGAGAAAACAACAATGCCTGAGTTTCCATAAGGAAACCCCTTATGCCAAGCTCACCTATATGCATGTAGTAGTACCAATGAACCTATCATACTAGTAGCATGTCATGTCATCAACAGTAACGAAAATAGTTCCCCCGAAGGTTAACACAGGACATCAGTCCGACAATCATCATCGGGTCTCCCAAGGAGACCTACCGTAGGCACATACGGTCTAACGGAACATGACGTGACACTCCCCACACGCAGCTACACTAATCATGGGGTTCGGCAGGGAGCATCCGCCAAGTCCGCGCCATAAGAAACAGATCTGTAACTTCGTGGTCGAAACCACACCAACAGAGCCGTCGCTCGGTCAGTCCATCAATCATCATCTCAGTAGGTGCCCATCTAAGGAACATAGCCGGAACAACATCGGCCCATCAATCATCATCGCCGGAACAACATCGGCGGCATCACCGGAACAGCATCGGTGGTCCATCAATAAGTCCGGCACAGCATCGGACGGGTCCAGACCGAAGTTTCCAGGTCATCAGGCTCCACGAGTCGCACACACCAACCGCGCTGCTATAAAAGCAGGACAACGACCTCCGTAGCCACATAGGCCGGTAGTCACCTCACCCAACGACAGTTGCGTGCCCGCACAAACATCATACATTGGGATCCGCGATCCCTCAGGTCTGCTACTCTACAATGAGTCCAATCAATCCATCAGATTGGTCACGATCCATACATGGAGGTGACGCGTCCCGAATGCCCACACTCTTCCACACGGCGGTCCCTGACAGGCACGCGTAACACGCCCACCGTCACCTCCCGGCTCACGCAAAGGCGAGGACACGGGTTTCCGTGGACAGAGTTGGCATCCCAAACGGAACCAGGAATTCAGTCCTGTGCAAAAACGGTCGACCGAAAGAGGCAACTCGGTCAACCGTTTCCTCAAGGGAATCGGTCAGCCGAAAGTCTGCAACGGTCGAACTCTTTGCGCAAAACTTAAGTTCCAATGGTCTACCGAAAGTCTAAAACCGGTCGACCGATACGAGGTCAAAATCCGGAGTCTGGTCAACATTAATTCAAAATTATCGGTCGACCGACTCATGGGTCTCAGTCGACCGAAAACTACCAGGGCATCCTAGCATTTCTAAGTCATAAAACGGTCGACCACAACAAGCATAAATATCCAGTACACTTAAGTTCCGGTCGACCGACCATAAGGAACCAGTCGACCGAAAACAACCAGGCAATCAAAATACACTACATTCGGTCGACCGCCCGAATGGTCCGGTCGACCGTTGGTCGTCTTCAACCTCGCGCCGCCCGAGGATTTACGCAAAAACTCATCGCCGGAGAGGTCTCCGACCTCCCCCGACCGACCAACACAACCCTCCCACGAGGGTTAACAACAAAATCACACTAAGGAGCGGCATACCTCGAAGAAGCAACGAAATCCGTCGGAACCTCGTTCACGCCTCCGTCACCTGTTCAACAACAACCACCCTCGCACGCCTCGACCGGAACTGCGCGCCTACTCCACCGTGGTCGCCTCCTCTGCTGCTACCACCGGACAAGGAAAAGAGTGAGAGAGAGCAAGTGGAATGAGAGAAAAAGTAAGGAAGAGAGAGGGAAAAACGTTTTCTCTCTTAACCCTACCCAAACCCATCATCACAACCCCCCCTCAACCTATTCCTTACCCAGCCTAAACTCCTCCATCCCCATGCACCCACTGTGCAACTCCACTCCCCATGCAAAGCCTTCTCCTAATCACCATTAACCTTAAGCAAGGTTTAGGGTTCTAATAGCAAGTCCCAGGGTGTGTGCAGGTAATGCGACTCAAAGCGGGCATTCTGTTATACCAACCCTAAAAGCTAATCCTTCAATGAGTACTGTATCAAGCATGCCCTCCTCTTCAATGTCACGGCATGAATGTGCCATGGGAGAGCTAAACATGCATAGCAATAGTCAAAATCCGAGACAACACTCTCGGAAGACCACTCTAGACCAACAAAGTTCTGCTTTCCAATGTCATGCTTCTACATCTCATACCAACTCCCAGTCTCAGGAAGTGCATCTTATTACCCACAATATTACAGCCAAAAGGACAACCAATTTTATCATCAGTTGATGGTAAACAATCACTTGAACCTGCGGGATATTATCCTTATGTTGGTTCTACTGGTTATACATATCCTGGAAATAGCCTCTATCCTAGTTTGTTAGCCTCTAGCCTATTTGCTCCTCAATATGGCTTAGGTGGACATGCAGCTGCTGCAACAATTAGTCCACCATTTTCTGTTGGTTATCCTCCACCAGGTGCTATTTGTGTGGCTTTTGGAGGCCCTATGAGCATAAGTCCTATAGGTGCCGGGGAGTTTTTTCATCTAATGCGGATATTCAGCACAAATTTCATGGGCAGTTGGGAGTATCAGTACATCTTTCATCTTTTCCTTCTCTTTACTTGCCTTACTTCGAACAACCCCCCTATAGATGGGTATGGTGCTTTTAGACAATCTGTGGTACATAATTATAACCTACAAGTGCCACCTCCATCAACAGCTTATTCCATCGATCAACTTTCATGACCAAGAAGCAACGCTGCAGGTATGTCTCTACACCATACTATTGGAGTTGAAAAAACCAAGTGTTTTGATAGGAACCAGCAATCATTCCGGTCATGCTTGCCAGTTTCACCAGCTGTTGGGACAATTCCTATTAGGAAAACTGAAAATATCAGGCTTCAACTTAATTCTAGTCGGACCAATGGATTGCAAGGATCAAGAGGGCGAGAAAGAATCAATACTAAAGTTTGCTCTTTCCTAGAGGAACTAAAGTCCAGTAAAAACTGCAAGTTTGAGCTTTCAGGCATCACTGGCCACGTTATTGAATTTAGGCATGCTTTCATGTTCTGTCAGCTATCGAATCTCCAAATGTTATGTTTTTAACGTACTAATTTGTCATTTATGGTTTCAGCACTGATCAACATGGGAGTCGGTTTATCCAACAAAAGCTGGAAAACTGTTACGTTGAGGAAAAGGCACATGTATTTGAGGAGGTTCATTCACATTCACCCATGTTATTGACTGATGTCTTTGGAAACTATGTTGTTCAAAAGGTGTTTTTACTATAGATATTTGTCTTCATTGACAGTGTGTAATAAAAAAAATTCCAGGTTGTTGTGTTGCTTATTGACTTGAATAAATAGTTAAACTTAATCAATTTCCTTGCAGCTTTTCGAGCATGGGGATGAAGGACAGAGGAAAGAACTTGCAAACCAACTTATTGGACGCAGTTTGCCATTAAGCCTTCAGGTGTATGGATGTCGTGTTATCCAGAAGGTATAGCTTCATCATTTAGAATCATATGATGTTTTTTGCATTTCTACATGATTCTCAGGTGCAAAATTTTTACAATAATATCTCATTTGCGCAGTTTGAAAACCACTTTTCTTAATATCTTTTATGTGAATATCATATGTTAAAATTGACCCAGTTCTTTTGTTTTGAAATAATAATTAATGTTAATGTGAATACGAAATAACAATTGGGAATATATATTATTACTTAGGTAGGTATTCTATATATATATAGATTACAAGGATAAAATAAGGAAACAATAATAAGGAAGTTCTATCAACTATTTAATTATTTCCTAATATCTTCTAACACTCCCCCTCAAGCTGGAACATATATATCTAACATGCCCAACTTGTTACATAAATTACTAAAATCATTAACACCAAGACTCTTAGTGAAAATATTTGCCAGCTGTTCAGATGACTGTGTATATGATGTAGAAATCACAACATTCTGAACCATATCACGAACATAATGACAATCAACTTCAACATGCTTAATGTGCTCATGAAACGTTGGGTTATTCCCAATAAAGATAGTTGTTTGGTTATCGCAAAACATATGCATGGGAACCTTGACAGAGAGTCCCAAAGCAGATATAAAAGATTTGTACCCAAACCATCTCACAAGTTGTTTGTGCCATTGATCTGTATTCTGCTTCAGCACTTGACCGAGAGACCACATTCTGTTTCTTGTTGCGCCAAGTAACTAGATTGTCACCTACATATGTGCAAAAACCTGATGTGGATTTCCGATCTCCTTTATCACCAGCATAACCAGAATCTGAATAAGCTGTAACATCTAGGTGACCATGGTTCTTGTAAAGAAGTCATTTTCCAGGAGTTCCCTTAACATATCCCAAGACTCTCAGTGCTCTCTTCCAATGAACCTCTCGTGGTTCATGCATAAACTAACTCAAAAGACCCACTGCATAGGAGATATCAGGATGAGTGACTGTAAGACATATGAGTTTGCCAATAAGACGCCTGTACTGGGTCTGATTGATCGTTTTATTTAAACCGCAAGTGCACGGCCGCGTTGAAGCGGTGACAAATACGGGTTGTCCACTGGGAGGTGTGTCGACGTTTGGTTTGTGCGAAGGCGAGTGGTAAAAAATGAAGAGAAAGATTGTTTACACTAACTACACTAGAATGCAAAAGGAAATGAAAGATAAACAATAAAAACTAAACCCCATAGGGGGTAGAGAAATAATGTGAATATAAAGATGTGTGTGTGTGTGTGTTCAATTAAGCTCCTCACAACATGTAGTGCATGAAATAATAAAACTACATTCAAATTTGCCTCTACTTGAATTAAGATAAGACTACATCATTAAAACATACAAGACAATAATTGGAATGAAGCTAAATGAACTCATGTATAAAGACTAGACCCTACTATGCCTCCACATGAATTAAGATAACCCAATATCATTAAAACATACAAGACATTAACCAAGGTAAAGACAACAAGAGTACATACACTACAACTTGTGTTTCCAATATTAACTTCATCCATATCCTAGCCTTATCATTCCCCATAAAATAGGTCCACTAATCAAAGCATAAGCTAAGCTTCATTCAAGAGCATTAGCATATCAAAGATAAGAGTGAAAACCCATTAGATGGTTATGAAAATCATATAAATCTCAAGGGATAAAGATAACACATACTTAATACACTACATGATCATATCACATATTACTCCACCCCTCAAATGGGGATGGAACTACTCACACATATTTAAACTAACTACTCTAACAAAATGAAACATTATACTGAAATGAAACTACACTAATCAAGCAGAAATATTAAAGAAGCATAAAACAAAACAAACAAGCAAGCATGCATATAAAAGGAAATGAAACTAAGAGAGAAACAACACAATTACAGGAAAAACATCTATTATTAACTCTCTCAATACAAGCAGCCCTTCCTCCACCAGAGTTTTGTTTCGAGGCTTCACTCTTAGTAGGGAAGATGACCACCAAAGAGGGAGATAGATTACATGAGAGGAGGGAGAGTTCTATTTATAACCATAGAAAAAAGGTAATCCGGGACAATCCCCCGATGTGGGACTAAACAAATACCAAAAATAGCCTAAACATCATCTAATACACGCTCTCCAGAATGGCGATCTACAGGATCCAGATCCGTCTGGTTTTGATGCTGGGCTTTGCTTGATGTGTTTGTTGGTCTTTGATGCATCTACTTTGTTTATTGGAGCTCCGACCCGAATCGAATTGTCAAAATACTCCCTCATGATGGTGTGGAGTTTTCTGTTTTGCTCTTGGGTCTTTCGGTCTTACGTTCAGGTCTTTCTCCCTTGCATCTTAGTCCCCAGGTCTCACAATTAAGTCATTTTTCCCTGCTTTTGGGTCCTTTCATGTCTCTTCTCTTCAAACCTCTTTATTTCTGAAATTCAAATATAAAACTTGTCGCGTAACATTGCTTAGGTGTAAGATAATGGATATAAGATACAAATATAAGTATGAAATGATGTCAATCAGTCTGATCATGAAGAAACAATGAGGATGTCTCCCAGAAAGATGGTGACTGCTCGACAGGTGTACTCTCTGGTTTGCAGTCCAGAAGACCTGTTTCTTCAAGTAAATTGAGTACATATTTCCTCTGTGAAAAGTCATTTTTCCTTTGGTATTTGCAAACTCAATACCAAGAAAATATCTCGGTTTTCCCATGTCCCTTGTGACAAAGTGCTTCAACAGATGCGCCTTTGTTGCCTGGATCCCTTGACTATCACCCACTGTCAGTAAAATGTCATCAACGTATACTGCAAGTATCACATAGCCTGCAAGAGTGCTGTTATAGAACACTGAGTGATCGACAACACGTATATGAAAACCGTCTGCAATTGCCACCACACTAAATTTCTCGAACCAGGCACGAGGGCTCTGCTTGAGACCATATATTGCCTTCTTGAGACTGCATATAATATTCTCCCCCTGAGCAACATACCCTGGTGGTTGCTTCATAAACACGGTGTCAACTAAGTCACCATACAAGAAGACATTTTTTACATCAAGCTGACATAACTCCCAAGATTGATTCATCACTGCAGACAACAAAATCCGAATAGAATTCATACGAGCAACTGAAGAGAATGTCTCAGCATAGTCAACACCATATGTCTGACTAAAGCCCCGAGCTACCAAACGTGCCTTGTAACGATCCACCGTACCATCCGCCTTCTGTTTCACAGAGAAGACCCACCAACATGTGACAACACTGACCCCAGTAGGTCGAGGCATAAGCACTCACGTGCCACGAGATCATAGGGTCGAAATTTCCTCATCCAGGACTTTCTGCCAGTGGGAATGTTGGGAAGCTTCCTGGTAGTTCCTGGGAATTGACTCAGCGGACAAAGACAAGGAAAAATGACGAAAAGACGGGTGAAGATGATCATATGAAACAAAATGAGAGTGTTTAGTACACGAACGAGTACTTTTTCAGAGGGCTATAAGAAGTTCAAGAGAAGAATCTGCATCATCCGAGGGTTCGGGTGGCGTAGTCGGAGGTGGTAGGTTTGTCTGCCGGCTGCGACGATAAATCTGTCCAAACCGACATTCCTCTGTGGTCTCTGGAGTAGTCACCACACTAGGCACCGGAACAGGTAAGGTAACTTCAGAGGGCATGATGGACGTAGACACCGAACCCGGAAAAATAGGACTAAGACTCAAAAAAAGTGACATCCATAGACACATAATATTTCCGACTAGGCGAATGATATAACTGGTACCCCCATTGAGTCCTAGAGTACCCGACAAGACACAATTTATTGCTCGCGGAGACAACTTGTCCAAACCCGGAGACAAATCCTGAACAAAAGCGACGCCAAAGACACGAGGAGTGACACGAAATAACTCAGTCTCAGGAAGGAGACGATGAAGAGGAATGTCTCCCCCTAAAGAAGTAGATGACATACGATTAATTAGGTAGACGGCAGTGAGGACAACATCAGACCACAAGTACCGAGGGACATTGTGTTCAACCATGATGGTGTACGCAACATCCAGAATATGACGATGTTTCCGCTCAGCTATACCATTTTACGGGGACGTGTGAGGACAAGTGGTCTGATGAATGATACCAAACGAGGCACACAATGAATTGACAACAGATGAAACAAACTCCAAAGTATTATCAGTGCGAAGACATTTAATGACAATAGAAAATTGATTTTTTATTTCTAAAATGAATTGTTTGAGTACATCTGCCACAAGGCGACGATCCTTTAACAAATATACCCAAGACACACGAGAGAAATCATCAACAAAGACTGCATAATAAAGATGACCTGATACAGATGAGACCCTAGAGAGTCCCCAGATATCACAATGGACTACCTCAAACATAGACTTACTAGACACAATACTAGAACGTTTGTAGGTGGCACGATGATGTTTACCCAAATGACACGACTCACAATCAAAGGACTCAACACTAGGGGTGGCAACGTGTCGGTTCCGGTACTAGTAAAATCGGAACCGGATCCATATTATTGGGATCCAGAACCAAACCGGATCCGGGTCGGTTCCCAACTTGGGTACCCAGAACCGGATTCGGTTTGTTCATGGGTACCCAGAACTGGATCCGGTGGAACCGGATCCGGTATGCAAAATCTTTTTTTTTGTGCCTAAATTTACGTGTATGATTTAACATTTCATATCCACAACAAGTCAGCAACTTTACCACTCCAAAAGGTTGTGCATGCATATAATAATCAACTAGTTGTATACACCTGCAACATCTTCAATTTATAATCAACAAGTTTATAATCAATAAACCTATAGCCTACTTCCTGCATCTTCAATTTATACAACCAAAACATGTTGAAATAGATTTCTGAACCATAATTAAAAGAAAAAACATAGCTTCAGTTGGTCTCAAAACACAAAAAAACGGAACTAAACAACAAGTCATGCCAATTACCATGGGGAGCTGGTCACCCCACGTTCTCCTGATTTTCAAACCTGTAAAAATTCAACAAAAAGAATTTGAATGATATACATCATACTGTATTTTATACAAGAGTACATTTAGCAAATTAAACCTCAATTTCTTGACTATCTTCAGACACCTCTGAGATGTCAACATCCATATCATGGATGATTGTTGCGTACTTAAGCCCGTTTGACTCTGAAAATCCTGCTTCAATGCCAAAAACAAATAAGAAACAATTAAAACAAATAATAAGAGAATAATAACATAAATCACATAACTATATCTAATATACCTTGCATCTTTGAGAACATGCTAAAGCTTCAACTGTATCGGGATGTAACCTACTACGATGGAGACTAATCAATCTACCACCCATGCTGAATGCCGACTCAGAAGAAACGGTGGAAACATGGATGACATAAATATCTCGAGCAAGTTTTTGCAAAGTAAGATATTTGATACCATTGGATTTCCACCAACTTAATATTTCAAAGTTCTTATCTCTTGGCAAAACTTCCTCATCCAAGTAGTGGTCTAACTCTGATTTTACATATCCCCTCTTTCTTTTGTTTGAATTGACAAACAAATCATAATAACTCATTTCCGCCTTGGATTTGGTCATAACAGAGCTTCCATCTGTCTGCATTGCACTAGATGACTTTGTTTGGTACTCATGAAGCAAAGCATAGCAAACCTTTCTAACTCGATCTACTTCTAACTCAACCTTCTCTTCTTCGTAAATCTTCTCGAAATAGAACTCCAACAAGCTTAGCTTATACCTTGAATCCAACACAGAACCAACTCCTAGAACTTCAATAGTTGTATCCCAATACGAACAAATATCTACTTCTGTAATAGTAATAGGTAGCATTTCTCTTTTGATAATATAAGTAAGAAATCTGAACGTGGATAGTATAAACTGTTTAAACATAAAGTAAATCCAAATATAAACTAAATGTCACTCTATTTAAACATTGACACAAATCAGTTCATCTTTTCTTCCGTAATCCAACCCAATCTTTTCTTCCGTAATCCACCTTATTTTAATTGGATGATCAACTTGATTGAATAACTAGTATAAAACATCAATGCAGACAAAAACTTCAAAAGCAGTCATGTTCGGTATGTCATCATTTGCGGTTAGCAGGACCAATTAACCTTTCCTATGTTACAGCAGTGCAAATATTGAAAGCTACAAGTAGTAGAGTTAGAGATGAGCTAGTGTTCGTGAATGTTGAAAGACGGTTGGGTAAGTTGATATTCATGTAAATCAGAGTAAATCCAACGAAGAGGAAACAATGAAGATTTCCTTGCAAAAAACTCAACGCACCAAACAATCGGAGAGTAAGTTTAGTTGTTCCTTACCAAAAATCAAACCTTCCTTAACGAAGCTTTTCTGAGATCTTGAAGATTTAAGACGTGTGTCGCGTGGAGAAACCGGAGGGGCGTGGAGAAGACTGGAAGGGCCGCGTGGAGAACCGGAGAGTGAGAGGGAGAGGGAGTGGAGGGGGCGAAGGTCGCGCGGTGGAAGAGGGCGTGGAGACGGCAGCGGATGAGGAAGATAGGGTTTTTCGTGGTAAAGGGAGTGGAGTGGGTTGTTGCGGCATTGGCAAGTCACGTGTATAGGTAGGGTTTTTTTATAAAAAAATACTTAACCGGATCCTGTTCCAGCGGTGAGAACCAGATCCGGGTCAGTTCTGAAAATTAAAAGCCATAACCGATCCATATCCATTTTATCTCAGTTTGGTTCCGGTTCAGTTTGACCGGTTCCGGATATCTATTGTCACCCCTACTCAACACTAATCCAAGGTAGTGCCTGCTGGAGACGGCGATGAGATGGATGACCCAGTCGACAATCCCATGTGTGCGATGATTCTGGAGTCAAGACATATGCTGCCAAACCACGAGGAATCTCGTCACACACCACCACGTACACACCATTACCACGATTACGACCCAAACCAATCCTCCTCCCCGTCTCCAGATCCTGAAAAGTGCAGTGAAAGGGAAAGAATGTCACACTACATTGTAAGTGGCCGGTCAGCCATGCTTAGTCCAACAACGATACTCTTGGTGACTTACTCGTCCACAGAAGGTACACACCGATCGTCCACCTCGGCCCTTTCCTCGACCACTGCAATGGCAGAGTGATCACTGATGTAGAAGAAATGCGGAGTACACGAGCATATACAACAGTAAGGTCAAAAACTTTGTCAGAACAAAGAATCGAGCCTTTCACCTGCTGCTGGATCTCAGGATTGAGCCCAGAAAGTTAAGCCACCACTACAATTCCGTTCCGATAACGACGAAGTGTAGCTAAATCAAGGACAAGTGGTTGATAAACGTCGATCTCATCTAACACACTGTGAACCTGAGTGAAGAACTGCGGTGTTGTACGATCTCCCTGACGGGCAGAGAACAATTGCTCGTACAACTCAAAAACACGAGAAACATTATTCTCGTTTCCATAAGCGAGCCTACACATCTCCCAAATGACATTCGCCGACTTCAACATCATTACACTCTGGGCAATATCAGACTCCATACTATTAGTTAACCGCGATCGAACGACGGCATCCTCAGCCACCCAATATGTATAACTCACATCCTTTACATTAGGATGATTTTTTGTCAGATAATGCAATTTTTATGCGCAAGAAAAAATTGCTCAAAACTCTGAGCTCAGAATAAGTAATTCCTCACATTCAATTTCTGCGAGGTACTCTGCAAATTATTCACTAACGAATCCGCAGAGTACATAATAACGGAAGAAAAAAAAACTATGAAATGATAATGATCATCCAGAGATCGTACCAGAAAGGTTAATACAATCCACAAAATTTCATAAACCTCGACGAAGAGATAAAAGCTCAACACTTGAACAATAATAAGGAAATTCTATCAACTATTTTATTATTTTCTAATATCTTCTAACAGTTAATATGAGCTCCCCTCACCCACTTGGACTAAAATATGTTTGCTTACGGCTTAAACAACAACGATAAATGTGTTTGGTACTTTTTGTGTCATTGTGTGAACGTTGCCACATTAGTCCAAATTTTATTTATCTCTACCTGCCTTTTCTCTACATGCATATCTTTTTTTTGATCGGTAAGTGAAACTATATTAATAAAAAAAACTGTACAAGAGAGAGGGTGTGTAGTGCTCTCACACGGCACTACCACCGCCGAGGGAAGACCATCAGTCTGAACAATGCACGCTACATAAACTCAAATATCATGACCCAAACTACCAATCTAGGCACTCTTCAATCACCGTAGCTCGGCAGCACCTGAGCCCGCGAAGGCCCAATTGACAGGTCTACTAGCACCACTCGAGAAGGCCCCATTTATATCAATAATTCTGCTATGCAATTTCTTCATTATATTTGTGGTCTTTTAGGAAACATACCGAGAGCATCTGCATTAGAGTTACAACTGCTGAATTATTTTACTTTACTATAAATGAACAGTTTGATTATTGCTTTTATAGAAAGATTTTTTCCATATCAATCTAATTAACATTTAATTTCAAATAGGCACTTGAAGTTATTGAGGATGATCAGAAAAAAGGCTTGTTTTGGAACTGAAGGGACATGTTGTACAGTGTGTACTGAACCAAAATGGAAACCATGTTATACAAAAATGTATCCAATGTGTGTCAACCGACCAAATTGGCTTTGTTATTTCTGCTTTCCAAGGTCAAGTTGCAACACTTTCTATGCATCCTTATGGCTGTCGAGTTATTCAGGTATGATATTTGAAATCCTTGACATTTTTCTTTCTTTCTCGGCTTGAGGTTACTTGCTAACTCCCATTTGAACTGATACAGGGAGTGCTTGAGAATTGCACTGATAAGTCACAATGTCAGTCCATAGTGAATGAGATTTTGCTTTCGGCTTGTCTCCTTGCTCAAGATCAGTACGGGAATTATGTTACACAGGTTATGTTTCTCAACTTCTTTTTGGCTCATTTTGATTAACTTCTTTTCCAAGATATAGTCTTAAGTCCCAGTCTTGATTCAAATTGGAATATGAGTGCTTGCTTTTATATTAGGAAATTTGTGTTCTTATTATACCTTCATAGCTATGGTTACTATTGATGTGATTGTTATGAGTTATGGATGAAACCAATAAAAAACGAATTGTGGATGCAAACCGATAATGAAAGAGTTGTAGATGCAAACCGATAAAACAAAGAGTTGTAGATGCAAACATGAGTCTCAAGCCTATTGTGGACACAGGGTGTCTGACATGGCTATCTATAAAAAACAAGTCAAATGATGTCACAAATTGTATAGGTAAACAAAAACATACAATTAAATACAAAATATCAATGTATTTATTTTACTTTTATAATAAGGTCTAAATATGTGTGGAATGTTCCAACTTCCAAGGAAAACCCAGGGATATTTTAGACTTGTAAGGATGTAGGAATGTGTAAACTTCCAATAATACGAAAGATCACTACGAAGATGAGAGGTGTTAAAGAGCTTGCAAAGGATTGAAGTGTATCAAAGAGTAATACCTAGGTAGTTCATTGCTGTGTCTTTACTAAAAAGTTTACTTATCAAAGAAAATGGTTTTTGAAAAAAAACCCAGAAGTGAATGGCCCTATGTGTTTGATTCTGGCTGGTTTGGATGTTCTGTTTCTTGTGGAAAGTAGACAATAACCCGTTCGTTGCACTACAAAAGCATTCAAATATACTTGACTGAATATTCAAAAAGTGTAGAAGTACAAATAATCACGTTGAAATATCATTAACATAAAAGGAATACTTTTATTTTAAGAAAAATACAATTGAAAAATTTACACTCCATGCTAAATTAGAATAAGAAGATGATATTCCCCATACCAACAATAAACACTTCCAAGTTATTGCCAAGTTGGGTAACTTTCATGTAATGTTTACCACATGACACATTATGAAATAATAATCATAACTGTGGCTCAATAAGTAGCTTTTACTTAGATAAACTAAGCAAATGATTAATTTGTATTTCTTAGATGGACTAAGGAAGTGAGAAGATGAGTTTGAATTTTATGATAGCAACAAATTTCGAATGAAATTACTCAGTAGAACCTACTTGGAAAACACAAATTGTGTGAATTGATAAATACATAACACCTTAATAGATAAAGAGTGATGATGGAGATTAATAACTTGTTAAGAACATCAGTCTTTTTGGTTGGAAGTCATCATTCTACTTAAGGGCATACATTTAGCAGAAATTGACATGAATCCTGCAAACATAGCTATAAATATACCCTTGGATTATCTGTAGTAATTCAGTCTATCTAAAGGTGTACACGTAGAAGAAATTAACAATAATTAATTAAGTTCCTCATTGTCGTCAAGGAAGTAATTGCTTTCTTCAATGGTATGGTGCCAATCATTCATTCATCATCTGATTTTCGCATCTTGACCTGTAACATTAACGTCATTGAATGGAAATACAAATCATGGGATCTAATAAAGTGAATAATTCAAACTGTAGCTAGTGCAACAGGACTACTAAATTACTATGATATAGTTAGTAGATTATAAAAATTGATGGTTATCAAGATGGTGATGGTGTAGTGTGACCACAACTGAGTAAAGAATAT
This sequence comes from Triglochin maritima, assembly GCA_963682175.1. Lineage (NCBI taxonomy): Eukaryota > Viridiplantae > Streptophyta > Magnoliopsida > Alismatales > Juncaginaceae > Triglochin > Triglochin maritima. The sequence continues at coordinate 23,597,974 of OY821774.1, read as the reverse complement.
TGTAACAGTTGACATTTTTTGCATTAGAATATTGAAATTTCATCTTTTCAAACTTGAAGATGAAGTGATGCTACATTATGAAAGTTGTCAAGCTATTTGCGAGGTTGGGTGACAGGGTGAGCTAATATGCGTACCAGTTCTTACATTTTGGATTTCAATAAATGCCACAAAAGAGTTGCATAAAAATAAATTTAAACTACCAAAAAAGGCCAAGTATCTTAGGGGCATCAAAGCATGAAATAAATTATATAATTAGAACGTCATATAATTATCCTGTGCATAATTAATTACATAGTCACATGTTCATAGATGAGTACAACATTAATGAATTATGTCTCCTATTGAAAGAAATGTCCCTAGATAGCTAGAAAATATGTTCGGCAACATTAGTAGTGGTGCACTACAAAATGGCACGCATGTCATTCCATATTGGTTTAGCTAGAACTCGGGGATGGATAATGTTAGGGAAAGTGTGACAATTGGAAAACATGAACTAACTCAAACTCAAAATCAACATACAAATGAAAATAAGAACATATAAAAATGAGAGGAATAGATCATACCTAGTCTCAATGACAGAGATAGGCAATATACCTCTCATTTTTAGTAGCAAGAAATTGAGTAACTGCAAAAAAAAAATCAAATATTGGAGGCACAAAAGTATATTAGAATATGATCTAGTTTTCTACACCAGGACACCATGCGTGATCTACCATTGTCACACTTTTAACATAATTTCACAACAAATTGACGGAATTGGGTCACATGACCATATCGTTGGAACAAATTCTGCAAACTTAAGCGCAATTAAGGATTGCATTACAACACAAAATTTTGAAATAAGGAAGACCAACATAGGAACAAACAAAAGAGACAATTGTCTCACGGAGAAAATACCAATACAACTAATTTGATATAAATTATAAAAAAATCTGCATTTAGTTATGTATTTTTTCGTATATTTTAAGAACGGAATATATGAACAAAGAATTTGGTATTGAGGATTTGACACGCAGAGTTAGGCTTAACTTTTGTTTATTTCACAAATTGTGGTGACCAATTTGCATGCCACTGTTGGCTTGTTTGAGCGATTAATGGCAGTCTACAAAAATCAGAAAAAGGAAAAACCAAAAGGTTATCTTTCTGCAGAAACATTTCTAGATATGATTCTAAATCAGCTAGGAACTGTACATCAATTTGTTACCACCTTAATGGATGAAGAGTAACATCTTATCACATATAGCATGCTTTTGTTGAAACCTCTAAAATAGTGTTTCTTATAATGAGTATACCAACATAACTTTCCAAGGTAGTCTCAGTATTTGTTATACATGTTTCATGTATACAATCATAAAATCATTACTGACGATTGATCAAAAGACTTTAAAAAGTGCAAGAAAGATATTACTTACAATGCTTCATGAACAGGAAGACTCGCTTGCCTCACTGTTTATTTGTGAAAGTTCTATGCATGATATAAAGTTGTTAGTCTTATATTAGATAAGAAATATTAGCAGAAAAAAAGAAAACTTTTCCAATAAAGATGACAACACATCCTAAAACCTCCATAAGACCATAAAACATAACATATATCCTGGAAATAGAGATGTGTTATGTGCATTGTTAGGAAGCATGGAAGAAAGTACAAAATTGGGAGAATAGTAGAAATGGATGGTTCAAATCTCCTGGAGGCACAAACTGATCCATTTTAGAGGAGAATTTTAGATGGCATATCCTTATATCATAGTATAATTGCAATTTCAACAAAGAGGCATTTTATGTATTCAGATCTCATATAATTTTCATTGCAGCATGTCCTAGAAAGGGGTAAGCCACAAGAAAGGAGCCAAATTATTACCAATTTAGCAGGCCAAATCATACATTTGAGCCAAAATAAGTATGCATCAAATGTTATTGAGAAATGCTTAGAGCATGGCGATTCTGCTGAACGGTTTGCTAATTGAAGAAATTGTTGGACAGACAAAGGGTAATGAAAATTTACTGGTATGGTTCTTTCATACATCAATTTATGCATTTTTCCACCTGCTTCCTTCTAAAGGATAATTAACTATAGGTTGAACATAAAGCTGAAGTGAAAGACTAATAAGTTGTGGTTACATAAAATTGCAAAAATACCTAGCCTTCTAGTCTTGCCAATGCTATTCCTTGTACGCTATGTTGTTGGTACCAAGTATTTCTCTAAATAACATGCTATCTTTCCATGACTATGATAAATCAAACATCCAAGTGCAATGTGACACTGTTATAAGCAAAGCCATCAATTGTACCAAGGTTAGATATGAAAAAAAAACTGAACCTCAAGTCCTCAATTAAAGAATACTTGAAAGTATATAATTATTAACTACTATATTTATATATAAGTGCGAAGACTTGAACTTGATGTAGAACTTTGATTCTTAAATCAAATCTACATTAATAAATTTGACCCAATATTGCTAGATGGGTGCAAATCATGGCTTGAAGCAAAGTGGCAAACTTTCGATTCCAAAATTGAAGTTTAATTAACATATTCCACTTGCTCGAATCAATACAAAACGTTAAAGATATACTATGCAACATAATTTGTTCAAAGTAAACCTTAACACAAAATTTGATGTAAAAGGATGTTGTGCAGATCCCTACTGATAAAATGTGTCTGCTTCCACACTTGGTTGAATTTCATGACCAAGAAGAAATAGAGAGTTATCAGCGCACAAGTTGATATACGTCTGAATGACATATGGATCCAAAATAGTTATCAGCGCACAAGTTGATATACGTCTGAATGACATATGGATCCAAAATTTTACAGTTTGACCTAAATATTCAATTAAATACCAAGATTCAAAATTAACTTTCAACTAAAATTTGACCCAAATTCAGCCGGAGCATATAAAAACTGCTAATCTAATAAAAAAGTTGAATGGAAATCGAAGCTATAAAATGCATAAAAGGGTATATACTAGGAAGCACGGACACTTCTGAATGGTCGTCGTGTCCGAGTCGTGGCCGTGTCGGACACCGACACTCCTCGGACACGCCTTGGACACGTCAGGTGGCGTGTCCTACAGTAGTTTTGACATTTCGCAGTGGTGGACACTCCTCGGACACTCCTTGGACACTCCTCGGACACTCCTTGGTCTTGATTTTGACTTTTGACTTTTTTTTCCTTCCTCCTTTTCGGTACCAGAATGTTTATATAGAGGAGAATAAGAAGATAAACCATTGGGTCAAGGAAGTTTCAATACAACTTTTGAAGTATATTATTTTATTAGGTAGTAATCAGTTTGTTGTCCTTTAAGAATAGACATAATGACTACTTTTGTCATGGACAATGAGGAGGCAACCTGAAACAACGTATATTATTTTACTATGAACATTTAACATTTATGAGTAATTATTTTTTTACAAGTATATTATTTTTTATTTATATATATTATTATTTTTAATTATAATTTTAATGCCGTGTCCGTGTCCTACTTTTTAGAAAAATGCCGTATCCCCGTGTCCGTGTCCCGTGTCCGTCTCCGTGCTTCTTAGGGTATATATGATGTATAAACTACTAAAATATTTTACATGAATAAAATTTATAGCATTTTCCCAACTAGTTTGGATTAAAAGTTTTGTTGTTGCTGCTGTTGAATAAATTTATAGCATTTCCATGCAAAATCCTTAATAAATGAAAAAAAAGAAAGTAGGGCAAAGGGATCCACATAGTAAAATAACGAAATTGCAGCTGACCAAAATTTTGTAATGTAAAAAATAACAAACTTACCGCATATCGTAATTTAAGAGCATAGAAAACTTACTGATAGAAATAAAAGTTAATGTTACAATAGAAAATAAATTCAAGTAAACAGAACTGCTGCGGAGTTTTTTATGCAAAATACCCGAATAAACAAAGGAGGTATATAGTCAATCCTCATCTTTTTTTTTATCGGTAATCCCAATCTGTTTTATAATGAAACATTGATTGTTAGAATGCACTCCTTTCAATATTGAGTAGTGAGTAACACTAGCAGGATAGTTGTATTACACGTAGGTGGGTAGAAAAGTTAGCCTCACGGTCTCACTCCCCACTTGAATGTGAAATCCTATCTAATGGGTATGGTCTTTTTCTTTGCTCAAGGTAATGATGAAAGATCAGTATGCAAACTGTCATTCAGAAGATCCTTGAAACATGTAGCGGCAGACAATACAATATTTTGCTCTTCCAGATCAAAGCTCATGTCCACGCATTGAAGAAGTATACTTATGGAAAGCATATTGTGGCCCGAGTAGAGGGGTTATTCAGTGAAGGTGCGTGAATTCGTCAAATAGTGATCATCATCTGGTTTTCGTATTTACCATCTAGAGTTTAGTAGTATTCACTAGATTCTGGAAATGATTTGGAGAAGGGGGTTGGCTTGTCTCAGCTGCTGTTGGAAACTTGGGGTTGTGATAATCCTGGATTCTTCTCAGATCGTGTACGAATCACTTTCCGAACAAGATTATTCGACCCTTTTACACTGCCCGGGTTGCACGAATACCTTGCTGGGATAATCCTGAGAAGGAACAATCTCGTTCAGGCAATATGAACTTCGATCAGAAAAGTAGAAAAGGAGTATGAATTTTTCGTATGTTTGTTTTGAGTACCGAATTCCTCTTATAAAGCAGAATGGTGGTTGAGCGGTTACACAAGCACCTTTTGGGTTGGTATTATCCACTCAAACGGAAATACATAAAATCAAATGAAAATTAATATGGATTTTCCGAAGAGCTTTCGGGGCGCTGCCCCTTGGAACCCCGCCAGCTGACCTGTCAGCGGGATCCCAGCCAGGGGCTCTGCCCCTTGGACCCCGCAGGGGCTCCGCCCCTCGACCCCTGCTTCATATTCGTAATCGATAAACCGTTAGCTCAACAAGCGTGCACTCCGTACTCTCCAAACTCGTTTCCGAGCCTAACAATAAATCGCATCGGTCTCAAGTAAATCACATTACGACTAAAATGAATCGATGACACTAAAATCACCAACAGCTGCTACCCTATTTGGGTATTGTTCGACAATGACTCATCTGCATTTGACATACTGCATCACTTTGATTTAGTTTTGTATTTCTAATGTAAATATATCTTCATTTTAGAGACGAATGTTAAAATATGTGCCCAATATGTGCCCGTAAATTCATTAATCTTCATTAACCTATTCAATGACATTTATGGTCAACCTACTCTGTTCCAATGGCAGAAAGTGGCGCATCTTCACAATGATTTGGTGGCCAAGTTCGAACTCTAGCTACTACATTAATGCAGTCTTACATATTCCACATATGCATGATCGCAGCTATGCTTTGAACACCTTCCAACAAAAGCGAGCATAGGAAGTTCTTTGGACTAGCTTTTACCAGGATTTGCCAGCGGCTCAAGGATTGGCTGTTGGTGTGGTATTGTATAGTAAATACATGTGATATATATGACTCGGGTTGAAGTTATCTTTTCTTTGTGGTTTAGTCTCTAGAGTCCCACAAATGGCCTACCGAAATAATAATCTTTGATTGTCATTTGTGAAGGCCATTGTTTTTTTGTTTTGCCCTCCATTTTATTTGACTTTTGATTTGCAAATATTCGCTCACACGACTCATTCCTTACTTTATTATATATATATTAGTATGATTTCTATTAATTTTTGGTTTCTCAAATTGATCTCAACTGGTCGTTGTTTTGTTCTTCAAAACCAGCCTTTGATTTTTAACTATTTCTTTCACGTGAAAAAGTATCAAATTCTATCTCAATTGCCCATTGTTTGTCTAGAAATTCATCCGGATTACTCAAATAATTTGGGACTAGGAAAAATAGTAATGACTTACTACACGCACTATACGTTGAATTTTTTATCTATCAATTTCTGGTTCTTCGTAGTTCACCCTCTGTGTTGACTTACAAGTCGCATCGTCATTTTTTCAATTCACATTTAGAGAACTACCATATATTCTTTAGAGATATAATCAACCATTTGGATTCATAGAAGTTGGTTTGTCTGAGTACCATATTTGTTATGTTTTTAGCACTTTTAAGATCTACATATTTTTCTTTTAGTTGGTTATTAGTGAACCCTTTTTCTCTACGGTGGTGATGACATTGTGGTTTATATTATAGACCTTCAAGATATAGTTGATGACTTTATGCTTTCATTTTAGGAAAAGTAGTCTCTTACCCTCCTTCCCACCCTTTTTCCCACGTAGGCGACGTGGAAGGTGAGTTGGACTCCACCTCACATCATTTCAAAATTTGAAATGGCTAGCTAAAATTAAAATATGGAAACAAAAAAAGGTGACAGTACATATGCAGAATAAAAAGCATGTTGCATGCATCATTCTTTCATCTCTCTCCTTCTATTTCTTCTTCCCTCTTCCTTCCATCCCTAAACTCAAGATTTCTTCTTCCCTCTTTCTTCTTCCCATTTTGTTGCCGTCCTCGAGCTCCTCTCCTCCCTCGACACCTCCTCGACCTCCTCCATTTCCCTCATCGTCAAGGTCATAAGATTCCTCTCTCGTCGCACTTCGATCCCTAAATCTTCGTAAAGGTGAAACCTTTACTAGACATTTTGCTTCAACCATTTATTGAACATTTTTCCTTTTTAGGTGCTTTTGTGTAAGGATGAGGTGTGCAAAGAGCTTCGCAGGCAAGTTTTGGTGTGTCGTGAGGTTGATCGCAATGCCCGATGGGGACGCACAAATTGTGGAGTTCTTGAAGTCGTTCCTGATGTTTGTCGTGCTCAAAGTGCAGTACAGAGGTTGTACTACATTTTTGCCAAGATGAGACCGATGAAGCGTCAAGGGGTATTTTTGTAGGTTTGTTGGGGTATTTTTGAAAAAAGGTAAGATTTTTTAGTTGCGTGTTGTCTATGTTCAGGTATTATAAGAGAAGATATAATGGAGACAATGTTACTATTTTCTATCTTAGGTTGTAGGGCATTCTCATTAAGGTGCCTTATAATTGTAGATTTTCACATTTAGTTGTGCGAGAACAAATTGTTTGTGGATATAAGTCCATTATTTTCTGAAAAATACACGATTTTTTATATATGGGACATGTGGGTATTTTTAGTCACCAATGTATTTTAGTTAATAAAGTTCTCACTTCATTGTTTGGAATTGTACGAAGGAAACTTCATTTTACAACCTCCCTTTCTTTGTCATGCCTCAAGCTGTTGTGCATTAAGTATATTTTGTTGTACTCTATTTTGTGTCTAACTGTAGCAAAGTTGTATTTTTTTGGGTTTTTTCTCTCCATTTCATTAGTTAAGATTATGATTGTTATGTTAGTTATATTAGATGTATAGTATGGAGTGATTAATATTGTAGTTTTAATAACTTATGTGCTATATAGTTTGGATAAAAGTGTGAGTGGGGTTTTTGTTGGATTTTTTTGTCCTGCTGGTTGGGATTGGAGTTGTAATAACAAAAGAAGCTTACATGCTTACATTACCTTGTAATAACATAAATTACCCCGTCGACCAATTAAATTTACCCCAACTATGTAATCCAATTTACCTTCATAGTGACATTAAGTTACCCTATGAGTCATTTAGGATTACCCCCACAAACCATCATTTAATACATTGCTAACAGTTTATGGATGTCTTCCACAACGACACACAATTGTAAACTTTTTAACTCCTTGCACACAATGTGAGGAGTCCTTCTAACCTCACAAACGATAATAATGTAAAATGATAATTATGTAAGTTAACGAATTTTATGTAAAACGTAAAACGTTGGAGAAAATATGTAAACACGATTCGAGGGTAATAACAATCCATTCAATATCTTCTACTTAATCCAATTTATCATGCTTGTGAATTTAAGTTACCCCGACAATCGATAAGTTTACCCCCAGGAAGAAATATTAAAATCCTACTATGTAATCCAATATACCCTGCTCCTCCATTCAACTTACCCCGACCATCAATAAGTTTACCCCCACGAACCATTATTAAAAACATACCATGTAATTAATATACCCTGCTCCTCCATTCAACTTATCCCGACCATCAATAAGTTTACCCCTACAAACCATTACTAAAATCATACTATGTAATCCAATTTACCATGTGCCTCCATTCAACTTACCCCGACCATCGATAAGTTTACCCCCACAAACCATTACTAAAATCATACTATGTAATCCAATTTACCATGTGCCTCCATTCAACTTACCCCGACCATAAGTTTACCCCCACATACCATTACTAAAATTGTACTATGTAATCCAATTCAACTTACACATGAACCATCATGTAACACCTTGCGAACTTTTTTGGATGTCTTCCGCGTCAACCCGTAATTTTAATTTTACCCATACGAACCATTATTAAAATTAGTTAACATAGTTGGGGTAAATTTTAAAATTTACCCCAACTATGTTAACTAATTTTATGTGAAACGTAAAGTCTTGGAGAAAATATGTAAACACGATTCGAGGGTAATAACAATGCATTCAATTTCTTCTATTTAATCCAATTTATCCTGCTCTTAAATTCAACTTACCTTGACCATTAGTAAGTTTACACCCACAAACCATTATTCATAAGGTAAATACATTCACCATGTTATTGTGCAACTTTTACCTCTCTGACTACATGTTGTTCTTCAATTATTTTTTAGAGGGGGGGGGGGGGATAAATTGAACGAACATAAAGAGGTAAATTAAACAACATCTTCTGATCGCTTTGACGCAGTATATGATCACTAGGTTGGTGATTGATATGAAACTATACATCGATCGTAACTTGCACGTCGAGTGGGGTGTGGCGGTATAGTAAGCTAAGAGGGTATTCATAAATAAGAGGAATTAAGGGATGTTTTGTGGGGGGTAATCCTACCTGATGGACGAGGTAAATTAAATTTAATAGCAGTGTAAAATCTAGTTGAATGTAGCAGGATAAAACTTGGAGGGTTATCCTAATTGGTTGATGGGGTAAACTGAATTTAGAAATGGAGTACCCAAAAATAATACATGAGGTAAGCTGAATGCAATAGCGAGGTAACTGATTGACATCATATCATGCATCCATTCGTGTCTTATATCTATTATTTTGAGCCTAAACAATGCTACGTAACGAGTTTTGTGTTTGAGTTTCAGGAATAAATAGGGTTGAGGAGAAGATGCATAAAAGGACTCAAAAGCAAGGAAATGAGTAAGTTGCAAGACTTATAGACTGAGATGAAAGAGAGAAGGACCCAGATGTAAAACCAAAAGGATCAAGAAGCTCCACACCTTAACGAGGAGTATTTTGGCAATTAAATCTGGGCCCAACCATCATCAACCAAATCGGGTTCATCAAACACCAATAAAGCAAGTCAAAATCAAGCCACCCGAAACCTGACTCGATCAAGCCCATCCAGACCGCCAATTGGCGGTCCATTTTGTCCTAAATTACACGTGATTCGGTTGGGTGTTGAATTAGGTTGTATTTAGTCCATTTATGGTATGCGTTTTAGTCCCATACCGGGAGATTGTCCCCGATTACCTTTTTCTTTGACTATAAATATAACTCATCCTCCTCCCTTGTATCCTACCCATTGCTTGGTGGCATTCTCTCTACTTGGAGTAAAAGCCTTGAAGCAAAAACTCAAGGTGAAGAAGAATACCACTTGCAATGTGAGTCATGTTAATAAAATAATATTTCTTAGTTTCTTTTAATATTGTATTGTCTTTTAATTCTTGCACGCTTCTTTAGTTTAATTTCCTTTCAATTAGCTTCTTTAATATTTCTTGCTTGCTTAGTTTAATTTCCTTTCAGTAGAATGTTTCATTTTGTTAATGTAGGTTGTAGTGTAATGATTAGTGAGTAGTTTCATCCCCATTTGGGGGGGGGGGGGGGGGGGGTGGAGAAATATGTGATGTGATTATGTGATGTATTAGGTGTGTGTTATCTTAATGCTTTGAGCCTTACATGATTTCCATAACCATCTAATGAGATTTCACTCTTGTCTTTGATATGCTAATGCTCTTGAATGGAGCTTAGCATATGTTTAGACTAGTGAACCTATTTTATGGTGAATGATGAGGTGAGGATATGGATGGAATTGATAAAGGAAACATGGATTATAGTTGCATGTGCTCTTGTTGCCCTTACCTTGATTAATGTCTTGTATGTTTTAATGATTGTGTAAATCTTATTTCATGTGGAGGCATAGTGAGGTTTGGTCTTTATACATGAGTTCATTTAGCTTCATTCCAATTATTGTCTTGTATGTTTTAATGATATTGTGTTATCTTATTTCATTTGGAGGCAAATTTGAGTTTAGTTTTATGATTTTCATGCACTACATGTTGTGATGAGCATAATTGAACACACACATTTACACATATCTTTGTATACACATTCTTTATCTACCCCCTATGGGGTTTAGTTTTATTGCATATTTCCAATTCCTTTCGCATTGTAGTGTAGTTTAGATCATAACTCATTTCTTTCCCACTCGCATTCGAACTAACCAATGTAGACACACCTCCCTGTGGATCGACCCGTATTTGCCACCGTATTTGCCGTACACTTGTGGTTATAATTAAAACGTTCAATCAGTAACCCTAAGTAAAGGACGAGGTAAGTTGGATTCAATAACATGTTAACCATAATATAGTGGAATTTAGTCTGCTAAATTCGGTCAGGTAATCCTAATTGGTTGGTTGGGGATGTTGAATTTTGAATACCAATTTAGACGTAAATACTAGACGGGGTAAGTGAAATCTAATAGTCGGGTAACCTAAATAATAGACGGGATAAGTTGAAGTCAACAACATGGTAACCCTAAAATGATAGATCCGAATGGTTGAATGGATGATCGATTGGCGTTAATTTAGTGTCACGAGTGGGTAATTTGATTCAATAGGACGGGTAGATTGGATTTATTTTCCTCTACTCTAGACTTCATCCTAGTATTACATGGGCGGCTTTTTTTCTTCACCAGATTAGCATCCAAACCCTTGTGTGGTGCCTTATACAGTGATTCATTTAGATGTAAAATATTTGCAATTAGTGTCCATGGATGGTATGAAGTATTATGTTAGTGGAGGAAAAGTTGCAACTTATAAGTTTTCCGATTGAGATCACCCTGCATCTGACTTAGCTACCAGTAACTCAACTTTTCAAGCGTTAGACATTACAACAATTCCATAGATCGTTCTAGGGGAGAGCATTTTTCGGTCCAGACCGAATCCAACCGGTCCGGGTTTTAGTCCGGACCTCGGGACGAGTTTGGGTTTCGGTCTGGTCCAAAACCCAAAATTCCCCACAAAACCCGGTCCGGTCCGGGTTCGGTCCGGACCGAATTTGACGGGTCCAGTCTTCGGTCCGGACCCCAGAGGCTCTCCGGGGTCCGGACCGATGCTCAGCCCTAGATCGTTCTTGAAATTTGAACTACTCTACAAAGAAAGCACAAAATTCCATTGTTATTTGTTGTCTACCAATTGCATTCATTAGCAAGGGGAGATATTTTTGGCAATAAAATGAGGAACATATGTTGACCCTGCTATTTAATTGAATTGATAGATTAGGTTAGTTAAATCCAATCGCAGACCAACCCTAATTAATAAATCCAGATGATAGAAGAATGCTAGGTTGTGGTTAATATAGACGCTATAGAGGGTAATTTGGTTCAACATGACCGATAAGTTGGAATAAATAAGATGAATCAGGTGATGTTTCTTGGTGGGTAACCCTAATTTGTGGACGAGGTAAATTAAAGTTAACAGTAGTGTAAAATCTAGTTGAATGTAACAATATAATCTTAATTGGTTCACAGGGTAAGCTGAATTAATAAATGGGGTAAACAAAAATAATATACGAGGTGAGCTGAATACAATAGAGGGATAACGCTAAATTACGGAAGGGGTAAGTTGGATTCAATAGTAGGTTAACTATGGTAACCTGTGGTGTCTGTACATACAACTTTTGTGGCTTAATAATAGGCCAGTTGACCATGGTAAATACAAGAACATTGATGGGTATTCTCAACTATTGTTTGTGGCTATTTGTCAACTCTTAAAGAGTATCTAATAGTTCTGTATGTTAATCGTATGAACATATTCTTGAGTATTCTCAACTATTGACGCGTGTATTTTCAATTAATGATTAAAGAAAGTTCATTAAACAACAATCATTGACGTGGGTAACTCTGTTCTATTCTAAAAGAGTATTGAGATGATCCCAACTTCAATGTCCATCTTCTTAACGACCTCAACAAAATTATAACATCAACAATTAGAAAGTCGGCCCCACTTTGGCGATCTATGAAATACTTATGTCAAGAAGGCTAGGATTGTAGATACATGCAACCTTACATTAACTGAAAATTAGTCGAACCTATCAATACACTTGTTGTAATTGTATGGGCATATTCGTTGACTCTACAAGGCTAGTAGTTGGCATGGTTATTATGAGAATGTTCGAAATATTCCCAACTATTGATGATGGTGTTTTCAACGAAAATAACAAAAGCTTTGTTATAGTGCAATTTTAGCTATACAGTGGTATTTCAGTTGTATAGTGATGCATATTTCTTAATACATAAATATAAATGTTCGTGACAAATTTGTAAGAGTAATCCCAATTTACCATGGTATTGAATTTAACTTACCTTGTCTTTCAATTAGGGTTACCCCACGAGTCATCATGTAATCAATTCTATTTACTCCAAGTTACCCGTCCTATTCAATTACCCATTTCATAATTACATTTACACCAATTGAATTGATCAATTAGGGTTACCCTGTTACTGAATTCAACTTGCCCCGATTATAAATTAGGGTTACCCTACTACTGGATTCGACTTACCCCGTCGACATATGCTCCTCATTTTATGTAAACCGTCAAAACTTACTCCTATTAAATCAAACAACAGCGTGACTGTTATTTTGAACCATTTGTGTGTTATTTCCCTAGTACTTGTTTGGTGATGTTACCTTTTTTAGGTAATAGAACTTCTATAACTTATTTGGACTCATTTGTGTGTAATATCTGTTTTGTTATAGAGGAACATATGTCGACCATGCTAAGGAGTAAATCTAGGGGGTAACTTCAATTGATACGTCTAATTTGTAGAAACAATGGTAAGTTGGGGTAAATCTAGATATTATAGGGGGTAATGTAATTTAATAGGATGAGTAACTTGGAGTAAATAGAATGAATTAAATATTGGTTCGTGTAGGGTAACCTTAATTGATAGACGAGGTAAATTGAATTCAATAGCAAAATAAATCTACTTGATAGATAGTGTAAGTTGAATTCAATAACATGATAAATTTAGCAGAGTAAATCTAGCAGGCAACCCTAATTGATAGACTGTGTAACTCGAATTCAATAGCAGGACAATCCTAATTGAATTTGATTTAATTCATTCTATTTAATCCAATTTACCCTACTCCTGAATTCTTACCCCATCTACCAATTAATGTAACCCCCACGAGCCATCCTTTAATTTATCATATTTTCTCCAAGTTACTCATCCCATTAAATCAAATTACCCCTGTTCATAATTAGATTTACCCCAACCTACCATCACGTGGAATTTTCGGTGGGTGTCCCAGGATCCTTCGTGATATTCACTCATCCCCAAATAATAGTTGAATCATACATTGCTATAATCAAGTGGTGACCAAATATTATATGGATTTGAACTTACCGTGTAGAAAGTGTTTACCAAATATTCTAGTGTTTTGGAAAGAGTGCAAATGTTTTCTGAATTTCAACTTACCTCATCTATTATTTTGGGTTACCCAGCTATTAAATTCAAAATCCCCACAATCAATTAGGTTTACGCCGCCAGATTTACCCTGTTAAATACAATTACATTTACCTAGCTATTGAATTTAACTTACCCAGTCCATCTGTTAGGGTTACCCCACAAACCAACTGCAATATATAAACCCTTCAGTGTGAAATTTCAACCCCAAAAGTTGAATCATGCATAGCTTAATTAAGAAATAACAAAAAAAGAAAAAATGTGGTGAACAAATATAATAGTGTTGTGGAAAAAATTAAACTTTTAGTTGAATTTCAAATAAATTCAAAATTGGATACTTTATGCAAAAGATACAAGGCATTATGGAGAGATATAAAGTTGATGAGTGATTTCTCCTTTAACAATTTAAAATCATGTTCTCTTCCATATTAACCTATAAACCGGTCCAACCACACCTATCAACCATGTAAAAAGTAAACTTCAACTCAAATCTTGGAAAAAATAGAAAAAACTGCTAAGAACAACAACTACAGTGACATGCAACCTCAAATCAGCCAATACCACTGGCCCCAACCACACAGCACTGTACCTCCGAGTGGCCCACCACATCATCACTGCGTGGGGAACGGGGTTGGATCTTGCGTATCCCTCCCGGGATCCTTTTTAACCTAGACCGTGTGAATAAAAAAACGACCTTTATACTTCATTCAGACCTGATAAATTGACAACAAGGCATTGTAATTTGTACCCGAAAACCTTGTAAATAGAATAAACAACCTCTCTTCTTTATGCGAACCTGATAAATTAACGACAAAGCCGTGTAATTTGTACTCTAAGACCTTGTAAATAGAAATTAAACATTACCTCTCTACTTCGTGTGGACCTGATAAATTAACATTAGAGTCTTCTACTTTTTACCCTAGAACATGTGAATAGAAAACACAACCTTTATACTTCATACAGACCTTGTAAATGGAAAACACAACCTCTAAACGTCATGCAGACCTTGTAAATGGAAAACACGTCCTTTACATTTCATGCAAGCCTTCAAAATCAACAACATAACCTTGAATTTTTACATTATGACCGATATCGGTGATGACGTTGGTGTTTATGTTTCTTACCTTTTAGATATGGTTGATCACCATGTTCTTTACATTTTTAAATTGTTCGATGTGTTTGATCATCATGTGTGTTTATGTTTTTCAGCTTTTATATGTGGTTCATGACGTTGGTGAGAATCAGTAACAATAAGCAGATCAACCACATTGAAAAAAATCCGAAAAAAAGTGTAAAACAAAAACACAAGGTCATTAGTCATATTGAAACTTTCCAAAGTATAGACCGTAACGTTATTCGCCACAAGCGAAACTGGATTCACTAATAACCAATTTTAAAAAAATGATGATTAAAAAAATCGAAACATAGTGAACTTGCACTCTTGATGAGATGAATAAAATGTTTACGTCTCTCAAAAACATCTTACTCGTTTTCTAAATACGAGATCAAAAAAACTGAACTGCTAAACGTCGTCCCAAAATTACTTAAATCGTCAGTACGAATTACCGTTTTGCCATTCTCTCATTTCTACTTATATATCTTCATTTCACTCTCCTACCACCACTCTCTCTTCATCTTCCTCTCATAGTCATCAAGAGGAATGCCTTGGAGGTCAGGAAAGGAGTCAGCGGACGCCCCGGTGTACTCGAATCTGGTAAAATGTCTAATCTATTTTTTTTGGGTGAGCGTCCGCTGGAGCCCCCCCCCCCCCCCCCCCCCCCCCCACCAAACGGGTGGACGCCTGCGGGAGATGCCTCCCCCATGGGGCTTACACATGCCCCGACACGATTTTTTTGGCTATACTTACTTCACCGGATTCAGATGCTTCACATGACATTTTCGTGGTGTTGGTACTGGTAAAACGAGGAAAACGTAGACATAATTCTTAGTTTAAGAGACGAGACAAAATGTGTATTAAAAGAAGTCTGAAAGACAAAATGATAATTAAACGGATGATTTAAGTAATTTTGGAACGACGAATAGTAATTGTCTCAGGTGGAACGATGTATTTGTAATTTGACAAGTCATTGGGTCTGACTTGCAAAACAATCCAAAACCATTAACAAAATCGACATGTGACGGTGACATGCGTTGGCGTGTAGTGTCTCAGTGCTGATGTAAAAATCTAAATTTAATAACAATCTCATCTATTTGTACTTAATATGTATAACGCATGTGATCTCAACCATCCGTCCATTTAGATCAAAGAATAAGACCATATTTTTCTAAAATTCTTTCATTTGAAGTGGTACACCTCATTTTCCACCAACGCACTAATCTCATTAATATTTACTCCTTAAAAAATAAACATTTTTCTTTTAAACATGATTATTTTCCAAGATAATCAATAAATTATTAGTCTAAGAGAATTTTTACTATTAATCTACCTGAATTTATATACCAATAATAATTTGGCATTATTAAACTCAATGAATATTAACTATTTAATTTTTTTTCATTGATGAATTTTCTGGGGATTGTTTTGGCTAAAAAATATTGCTTTTACCTTTTCCACTGTTTTAATCCTTCCAATCATATACATCATATATCACATCATATTTTTTTGCCTGAAAAAATATATAGCTTTTACCATAATATATATACACATATAGTAGTTTGCTTCCTCAGATAAATCTTGACAACTTGTTTGGTACATTTTGGCCCATTAAATGAATTTTGACCCTCTATTAAGTAAAAAATAAAAAAGTCTCATTTTCCAGTATTGTCAATGAATCTTGGTCATCTATCAACATTGTCGTTTGTTGTTGGTTTCTCAAGTCAATCTTAACTTCCAATATGGGTGCAAACGGGACAGGGTGGGGGTGGGGGGTATTTCCCATCAAAAGTTCGTGGGTAAGTGGGAAGGCGGGTTGGTGAGTTGGGTTTTCTTTACGCGGGTTAGCGGAGTTATTAAGCATATCATTCTTACTTTCTATGAATTTGTCCTTCGATTTGTTAAACTTAAACATACACTTTTTTTCTTAATCTACAAACTTTAATTATTATATTTATAATATATATTACTAAATGATAAATAAATATTTGGCGGGTTGTTGGGTTGGTAGGGTGGGTTATGAGATCACCAAACCACGCTCTGTTTATATAAGTGAATTGTGGGTGACGGGTTGGTGGGTTGACGGGTTGCGAAATTTTGACTTCAACCCTCTCTGGGTGGGGTGGGAAAGATTGCCGGGTAAAACCCACCCCACGCACATCCCTAACTTTCAATAAGAAGAAAAGATTTCTATCATTAATCTTGTAATCAAAAATTAATAATAAATAATTTCTTTTGGAATGTGATTTTCTAAAGATTGCGACTTCGCTCGGATCGATATTTTTCAGAAAATCAATGTTACTTTTTTGAAACATTATATTTATTTGTTTGTATAAAAATATCGTGGCTGCACTTTATCTTTATACGCTAAATCCACTTTTAGTTCTCGGTGTAAGGTAGTACATCTTGATTGTTTATTATTTTATTCTATTAACAGTTTATTATAATATATTCTGAATATTATTCATCAAGCAATGATTTACAAACACTTATGCAAATCCTCACGCATTTTTGGAAAACAATCATTCCACACCGCGTACGACAACCCTATCAAAACTCACTATAAATTAGTAAATTTTTAACTAAATGTTGTTAGATGCGGGAGAAAGATGGGGAGTACCAAACCGAGCCACCCCAGAAACATGCCCTCCACCAGACGCTCATGGACCGCTAATCATCGGTTCCAAACCGCCAATTGGCGGTTCAGAAGTCGCGCCTGGTGGGCTGCTTTGGCTCGCCTTGTTCTCCATGATGAGGGCCTTCTATTGCCATCAATAGATCCATACTTTGATCTACTCAATTGGTGGACACGAATGAAAGAAGAGAACTCACTACTTAACACTCATAAGCAAAAAACGAGATTTGCACCAAACTCATCTTTTCTTTCTTCTTTCTCACTTGACTTGACTTTACTTGACTTCACATGACTTGTTTACAAAATGGAGAACTCTTGTGCTTATATAGGCACTTACAAAGACTCTTCAACTTAACCTAAAACACAAACATAACATAAACTACATAAAGATGATCATTCAAGATCATTACAACCTCTACTTAAATTGCATTATAAAATATGATGAAAATCATAGAAAAAGTGAAGAGACTCTTTGTCTCTTCCTTTCCTTCAACCTTTTGTCTTCCATCTTGTTGAGTCATCAACTCCTAGATGACTCACCCTCCATTGGTGATGTGTCTAGTGACTAGGATGCCACCTAGGATTAAGTTCAATTCTTAATACTCCTCCTTGAAGTTAATCCTCTTCCAACGACCATCCCAAGTAGGTTGCGCAACTTCACATACAAACGGATTGGCAGGGCTTTTGTGAATACGTCAGCCACTTGATCTTCACTTCTCACATGCACTAAGTCGACATCCTTTTCTTTCATATGTTCACAAATGAAATGAAACCTTGTGTCGATGTGTTTGCTCCTTTCGTTATGGATCAAAATTTTTAGCCAGCTCGATAACAGATTTGCTATCCATGTACACCTTTGTAGCACTTGTCTGGCTTGAACATAGCTCTTTCAACAATTCTCTAAGCCATATTGCATGACACACACATGCACTTGTTGCCACATATTCGGCTTCGCAAGTTGATAATGCGACGATGGGTTGTTTCTTTGATGACCATGAGAAAGGAGTGTCACCAACATAAAAAACAAAGCCAGAGGTACTCTTTCAATCATCCACATCCCCACTCCAATCTCTATCAGTATATCCGTAGAGTATCTCTTTGTCAACACATTTTCCATAGAATAAGCCAAGGGAAAGAGTACCTTTGATGTAGCGAAATATTCGCTTAACTGCCATCCAATGTTCCATGGTTGGACTCTCCATGTCCCGGCTCACCAAGCCAACTCCACATACAAGATCTGGTCGGGTGCAAGTTAGGTATCGTAGACAACCTACTGCACTTTTGTACATTGTTGCATCAACCAACTCACCTTCTTCGTGTTTGGATAACTTTAATTCACATGCCACCAGTGTGTTCACGGTCTTGCAATCACCCATCTCGAAGCGCCCCAACACATCTTTAGCATAGCCTTCCTGTGACACAAAGATCCCGTCCCCTCCTTGTTTGAACTCCAAACCAAGAAAGTAGGACATGAGTCCAAGATCAGTCATCTCGAACTCCTTTTTCATGATGTGTTTGAAATCAGCAAGCATCCCATCCTTGCTACCTGCAAAAACAAGATCATCAACATACAAGGCTACGATCAGTATGTCGTTGCCTTCTTTCTTCACATAGATTGCATGTTCATGTGGGCATTGCAAGAATCCATTTTGCTTGAGATAGGCATCAATCCTTGCATTCCATGCCCTCGGGGCTTGCTTCAAGCCATATAGTGCCTTCAATAACTTTACCACTTTCACCTCTTCGCGAACCCTCATCACGAAATCGGCAACACCTTCCGATTCCTTCATTTTCAATGCCTCGAACTCACCTCGAAGCATTTGGAGGCGCACTTGCCTCACTCGATCAACACCCTTGTATCTCTTCTCAAGGGTGTCCCACGCCTCCTTCGACGTCTTCGCTTCAGCGATCTTCTCAAAGCCACTCTCATCCACCGCTTGGAAGAGAAGGAAGAGAGCACTCTTGTCTTTGGCTCTTCTCTCCTTTTGTGCTTTGATTTGTGCATCGTTGCCACCCCCGTCACGGCCTCCTCCTCGAAGCCGCTCTCCACAAGATCCCAAACATCATGCGCACCAAGCAGGGCACGCATTTGGATACTCCAATTGTCGTAGTTCCCCTTTGAAAGGCGAGGCAACGATACATGACCAAACGACGCCATTCTTGAGCTCCCCATCAGACGAGGCTCTGATACCAGATGTTAGATGCAGGAGAAAGACTGGGAGAACCAAACCGAGCCACCCCAGAAACATGCCCTCCACCAGACGCACATGGACCGCTAATCATCGGTCCCAAACCACCAATTGGCGGTTCAGAAGTCGTTCCTGGTGGGCTGCTTTGGCTCGCCTTGTTCTCCATGCTGAGGGCCTTCTATTGCCATCACTAGATCCATACTTTGATCTACTCAATTTGTGGACACGAATGTAAGAAGAGAACTCACTACTTAACACTCATAAGCAAAAAACGAGATTTGCACCAAACTCATCTTTTCTTTCTTCTTTCTCACTTGACTTGACTTGACTTGACTTCACATGACTTGTTTACAAATGGAGAACTCTTGTGCTTATATAGGCACTTACAAAGACTCTTCAACATAACCTAAAACACAAACATAACATAAACTACATAAAGATGATCATTCAAGATCATTACAAAGACTTTGCGTTGTACGTGCTAAATTCTTTGAAATGAATTTGGCGTTACATTTGCCGACTTCAGTTTGGACTTCAAACAGGCAGCGCACACTCCTGGTTGTGTGGAGAAAATTCTAAGTCTCAGAACTCCGCATCTCAATTGTCGAGTGCTATGAAATTCTTCATTTCTACAAAACTTGGTGTCTTAAACGCCGAGTTCTATACACACTAAATTCAAAGACCTGCTGCCGCAATGTGTTGTGATGCGGTGGCAGTGCGAGAAATATTTTTGAGAGAGGTTTATTGGTTTAGAATGATAATTATTTTTTAAAAAATATTATTTTTTGAAATTTATTCATCTACCAATCACATTTAAACTCTTCAAGAGAAAGGGAAAAAGAAGTGCAACTAAAGAAATTCCATTATAATGTTTCTGAAAAATATAATTTTGCGTTTTTTATGGAAAACAAACTCACATTGGCACTTCCGTTTTTTTATCATTTTTCTGTGTAAAACAAATCTTGATTTTTCTTTATGTTTTCTATTTCTTAGTTTAATTGTAACTCACAATCATTAAAACAATCTCCATTTAGGAACCCATTCAACATCACAGACAAGCACACCCCTTCACAACCTACGAATAAATTAATAATTTATGACTAAATGTGAAACCAGTAAAAACTCATTCCAACTTCTTAACGAATAATTTATGACTAAATATAATTTTGCATTACCATTTCCTTTTTTTTCTTGTTCTTTTTTTCAATTTTTTTTCTAGTTGATGTGTAATTCTCCCAAGATCAGGTTTCGTGCATCATTGCCTATGAGGACTTACACTATCATGTACATCTTTTCCCACGTCTCCACATAGGGCGATCCCTACCACCCGTGTATTGGAATTTCAATCGGTGCATCCCAAGTCAGAAGACTCGAAAGCACCAAGCGCTAAGTCCCCCTCAGACCTAATTTCCTGAGTGATAGGAGCCGTGCGAGAAGGGTGAACACCTAGTCACTTATTGCTTATCTACACATGAACCAGAACCCCTACTCTTATGGTTTCACAAAAGGAGTTTAAAGTTCTCTGTCTACGACAAACTTCCTTATACTAACAGACAAATTATTTGACTCACTCGGTTCATGGTGAACTTCGTTAATTGTTTGAGTTCTGAAACCCTATGATTACTCGCGCCCTGAGGGAAGATCGGGGTGCATCCTAACGACTATAAAAGACCTAAAGCCGGTGTACTAGATATCCTAATGCATCATGTTCAAGTCCATTTTGGGAGCTTCCATTTACGTTGCCTCTTAACGGTTTTGCACATGCTAAACACACGTGAAACCCACAAAACATTTTCTTACGCAAACACGAAAATTTTGAAAGAAATGTGAAAAATTAAAGTATTAGGCAAGCAAAAGAAGACAAGTCACCCAAGGATCATGAAAAACAGATATATCAATATTAAATGCAGCACACTAACATGATCCTAACAATACAAACAAAAAAAAGAAAACCAAAGGAGAAAGACTCGACAATGTACATACGTAAAACACCCCTCCACACTTTCTTCATGCATTGTCCTCAATGAATGTGAGCATGATACTACATGGATTTATGCATGAAAAAGAAAAGATCTCACCAACGTGAAGCGCAAAGGGAAGTTCATGGTTATGTTGATGGACACAAACCTGAGTTTCCCTAAAAACTTGTGAAATACTGAAGAAGGGAGACAAATATGTTAAAGAAATGTTGCCCAAATACACAAGGGGTTGGAGCCCACAACAAGCTGTGCTCACTATTAGAGTCTTCTTGTTTTTTTGTTTTTTTGAAATATAACCATGTACAAATATAGGCTCACATCTTTATTCGTCAAAGGACATCAAATGAGAACCTCAAAAGTGGGTCAATGCACTTGGAATGGGAACATGACACCACAAGGGGAGAAAATACTCATGCATGGGTCCCCCTCACAAAGTGCACAAAATGCAAGAAGAGGTTCATAAATTAGACGCAAAGGCATCTCATTCAAATGATCAAACTGAGAGAGCATGAACCTCCCAAGAGTTTGGAAAAAATTGTGCAACGGAAGAAGAATTTCTCCAGTTGGGGTACTAAAGTTATGATCGTCAATCCAAACTCTCCAACCAACAAACTGGTGGCTCGGAATGAGGTCAAGAACCTCGTTATGCATATCTGACTCACCAGGAGAACAGAAAGTGGGTCTCTTACCCAAGGTATCCTCTAAGGAACTCCCAATACCCTCATTGGCAATGTAGTTGTTTGATGTCCCATCATTTCCAAGATGACCAGGAACAATAGTGAGAGGCAAATTCTCATCAGGTCGTATGAAATTAAGGGCACTAGGGAGCTCTTGCTCAACCACAGGAGAGTCCTTAAGAGGCACAACAATAAGATCATGTGGCTCAAGGGACACGGGATGAAAAGATAAGGCATAATCCTATGCCGACTCATAATGAAGCTGGTCCATGTTATTCTTAATTGGAATCAAATCCTCCACCAAGTGATCATGAATTGAAACCCCAAGTCCCTTAGACTGACTAGGAGTTTGACTTTGAAAGATTGTGCTTTGAATTTGTGGATGTGGTGGTAGTTCGATATCAGAAGATAAATCCTCAGGTTGACAAGAAAACTCCAAGTCTCCTAATCCCCAAATCTACTCTCCAAGCTTACACTTCCACACTTTAGAATCAATTCCACATCCTAAGCTAAGTGTGCTCAAGTTAGAGAGTGTGTTCCACTCAACATTGTTGTTCAAGGAAGCAAGGACTTCGGTGAAAGCCCGAAGTGTTCCTCTTGGATTGTGAGAGAAGAAAGTCAAGCTCACGAGGGTGTTCGTGGAGCTTGTTTTGTAAAAGGCTTAATCTCGGCCTAAAACGAGGTTGATAGTGAAGATGTGAGCAAAGATCGAGCGGAGCTTGCAAGAGAGGAAGTAGGCGGGAGGCTGAACCTCTATAAAAATCCGGTGTCATCATTGTGGTTTTCTTAACTTGATTGTTTTTGTTTAAATTCCGCTGCATATTCTTGATTGATTAAACAAGTAGGTAATTAGCTTAAAAGTGATTAGAATTAGAGACCCTTACGATCCTACATAGGTATGTGTGTGTAAGTGGGTCTTCATTTCAGTTAGGAACAAGTGTAGTTTGTGTGGCATACAAGTAGAAACTAGTGTAGAATCTAAGTGTAGGATACACAACACTACATGCCAACCCATGAACATATATATCTCACATAAAGTTGAGATTGATTTTAGATTATCAAGCATGCAATAAGTACCTAATGTGGTCATTAGAGCATTAATCAATCCTACATACAACCTAAATCATTCATATGAATGTGCACCAAACATGGATCCATACATAACAAGCCATTCCCATCAAACCATTACAAGCCACAAGATAAACTCTAAAGCTAGCATGAGATAAGTACCTAGTGTGGACATTATTCCATCTAATACAAGTTTAAGCATGCTACAAGTATAGATCTACATTAAGCATATAAATTGACACAAATAAAAAACTCATCACTAGCACATAATCTACATCACCTCCACCCCCAAGGGGGATGAAACTACTCACTATTCATTAAGAAAAGAAGACAAAACAAAATTAAACTAAACATGCAAGAATTAAAAGAGAAGACAACATTAAAACAAACTAAGAAAAATGACTCACATTACAAGTAGCATTCTTCTCCACTTGAGTTTTGCTCCAAGGCTTACTCTAAGTAGAGAGAATGCCACCAAACAATGAGTGAATACAAAGGAGGAGGAAGAGTTCTATATATAGTCATAGAAAAAGGTAACCGGGGATAATCCCCTGGTATGGGACTAAACACATACTATAAATGGAGATAAAACAACATAATCGAACACCCGACTAAATCATGAACCATTTGGAGTCATTTGGACCGCCAATTGGTGGTCTGGGACAACCAATTGGCGATCGGGATTGGTTGGATCGAGTCTGAATTTGAATGACTTGTTTTTGGCTTGATTTCTTTGTAGGGTTTTGTGTCCCAATGTATGTATATATTTTAAAAAATTTAATACAAACATACAAGATCGATTTCATATTTTCATTGATTTTACGTACATGTATTTGTTTATTCTAATATCATGCATTCCTACACATATTAAAATAAATAAAGGATAGAGGATCATACCCAAAGGTTCTCTAAAACCTTTCAAAAGATCCGGAGTTCCGTTGCTCGTCAAATCACCTGCCGATTCGCCTCCAAGTGTTCACCAAACTCTAAACAAAATTAGAGAGAAAAGAACTAGCCAATCAATCTCTAATTAAGTTTAGAATCTAGCTAATAACCTCTCTTTAAGCTCCTGAGATTTCTATCTCCAAAACTTAAAACTATTAAGAGATTTTCGTGGTGATTAAGGGACAGATTAATGAGAGATTTTTTTGCATTAACATAAACAAGTAGGATGAGGGGTCCTTTTATAGGCTCCCAAAACAACATTATCAAGAACTATTCTTTAGTCATGATCTTTTGCTTATTCTCTCCCAAAATTAATCTCAAATTGCCACTTAAGCATCCTAAAAAACGTTTGATTAAATCTGGAATTAATCCAACCTATGATCTAATTATTTTCTTAATAATTCAGGCAAAAATCGTACTGTTTGGTTGACCGAGAAATTTTCTCGGTTAACCGAACAATTCAGTTTTAACACATGTTTGGTGGACCGTAAGGTAGACGATCGACCGAATATGCGTGAGAAAAATTCTCTGGAAAAATTCGGACGACCCGCGTCTTGCTCCGGTCGACCGTTGACCCACCAAAATTTCTCCTGGCGAATATTCATCGGTTGACCGTGTCACCTTTGGTCTACCGAAAATATCCCAAGATATCTCCTGGATATTTTCTCTCGGTTGACCGTTCACTCTCGGTTGACCGGAACCAATTGTCCATGCACTCCAGACAATTTCGGTCAACCAATTGTGTTTATCCGTTCCCCATTCGGTTGACAGTTCCGAAGACACCTCGGTCGACCGAACCCTAAACGGTTTACCGTTTTTGACCCCGATATTTCCTTTGTTAAATTTTGGATTTATTTCCAACAAAATTTGATCTTTTGGGGTTTTAGCAAATTCATATCTTATGTAATATATTATCCTATGTAATATTAAATTATTACACCACATAATATATACACCTCATATGAATTTATTATGATTCTAATTATGTCAATTCTCATGACATATTGATTTTATTCATTCACCACATTTGTCCCTTTTTCACATGAAACCTGACACATCATATGAACTCAAAATCAAGCTTCTTGTTTTCCAATTTTGTGGTGTGACCTATAAGAGGATCTAAGTCAAATTGGCAGTGATATTAAACACATAATATCCCAAACTATAAGCGGTATCTAGATACACATTATAGTTACCCAATTAGCATAGATGTCTTTGTTCAACTTGAACTAAAACACGATCTATATAGTGATGTAAGTGCACCACTTGTGTCCGTCCCTTGCCTCATGATATTAAGAATATATATACAAAGTAGAAATGTGTCACCTTTGTATTATATTCATTTCTTGATCTATTTAAGCTAATTATAACTATGTAACTTAACTCAAGTTACATTGTGCACATTTTAATTTTGCTTTATCAATAATCAAATTAAGCCTTTCTTGAGTGAAAAGATATGTCTCATATCTTAGGATCCAAGACACAGTAAAATATTAATGACACGAAACACAATTCCATATTGTTTTACTTGTTAGGTCTATTCAATATATAAAAGTAATATTTTCCTCTTTTATATACTCGTGTCGTCAATTATTTGTAGAGCTACAACAATCGCTGACCAACACGACAATCTTATCTCGGTGATTAATGTTCCATGTTAATTACCATGATTGTGAATAACTTTTGATTTATGTAAACCATTATCTTTTAGAGCTCTACGGTTAAGGACCAAACGTCTCTTCCTTAACACTTCCAAAAGACGAATACCATAATCAAGGAACAAAAGGTTCGCACATCCAATTCATAATAATTGACATATAAAAGTAAAACTTTTAGAACACATTCCTTTCATTCTTGATGTTTGGTGAACCCGATTTGGTTGTTGAGCTTCTTGATTTTCTCATTGGTCCTTTTGGTTTACATCCGGTCATTCTCTCTTGCATCTCAGTCCATAAGTCTTGCAATTCAGTCATTTTCCTTGCTTTTAAGTCCTTTTTGAGTCTCTTCTTCTCAAACCTGTTTATTCCTAAAACTTAAACATAAGACTCGTTACGTAGCATTGCTTAGGCTAAAAATGAAGGATATAAGACACAAATATGTGCATGATATGATGTCAATCACATATTAGTGCCTGTAAATGTTGGGTCGAACAAGAAAGTAGACTAGTCGATCGAACGGGTAAGGAAGAGTGAAATACAAACTTCCTGGCAATGTTCAGTCGCACAAGAATGCAGCATCGGTCGACCGAAGGACAAAAAAGTAAAGAGAGTGGAAGACAGATGAACATTTGGTCGAACAAAGAGTAAAGAAAATAGCAACAATGGTCAACCAAACCAAACACGGTTCGACCGATTACATAAGTGAACTTAAGGATCAGATCGAGAAGGGAGCAACCGGTCGAACAGAACACCTATTCCGGTCGACCAAAAAGAACAAGAAGAAGGAAAAACAGCTCAAAACAGCCAAGAGACTCAATGAAAGACCCAATTAAGATGCAATTTTCGAAAATGTGGCATGAGATAACAATGTTATAAATCAGTTAAGTTGCACAAGCCTAGATGGACTCATATATGATGGAATTGATCAACATTAAGAGGTTATGTGAAAATATCCACTAATTGATAATTTGTAGGGACGAAAAGAAGTTGTATGTCTTCCTTAGTTGCATGATCTCTATGAAAATGATGTCTTACTTCTACGTGCTTATGTCTTGAATGTTAAATAAGATTTTTTGAAAGGTTAATTGCACTTGCATTATCCCAATATATGGGAGTAGTTTGAAACTTAAGTTGGACGTCCTTGAGGGTTTGCCTCATCCATAGTACTTGTGCAGATGCACAACCGGCGGCGATATATTCGGCCTCGGTTGTAGACAATGCAACACTATTTTATTTCTTACTAAACCAAGAACAAGATAATTTCTCAAAAAAATGGCAAGTGCCACTAGTGCTTTTAAGATCTAGAATGCAACCGGCATAGACAACGTTGCTATAAGAAAGAAGATCAAAAGCCCTAGTCTTGGGGTAAAATAAACCAAAATCTTGTGATCCTTTGAGGTATCGAAAAATTCGTTTCAAAGCATTTAAGTGAAATTCATTTGGACATGCTTGAAAACGAGCACATAAAAACATGACAAACATGATATTGGGGTGACTAGCAGTAAGGTATAGTAATGATCCGATCGTACCTCGATATTTCTTGATGTCCACATGCTTGCCATTTTCATCTTTGTCTAGTTTAATGCTAGTGCTAATGGGAGTCTTGTATGGCTTGCTATCTTCAAGACCAAAGCGTTTAACAAGTTCTTTTGTGTATTTTGCTTGGTGTATGAAGTTCCCATCATGAGTTTGCTTGATTTGAAGTCCGAGAAAAAAATTTAGTTCACCAATTAAGCTCATCTCGAACTCCCCCTGCATAGACTTAGAAAATTTGTCACAAAGACACGGGTTACTTGTACCAAATATAATATCATCCACATATATTTGTACCACTAATAGATGATCATCATAAGATTTTACAAACAGAGTGGTATCCAATTTACCTACAATGAAACATTTGTTGATTAAGAAGTTCTTCAACCTCTCATACCAAGCTCTAGGAGCTTGTTTGAGACCATAAAGAGCCTTCTTAAGTTTAAACATATGGTTCGGGTAAGTTTCATTTACAAAGTCGGGGGTTGAGCGACATAAACTTCTTCATTAATAAATCCTTTTTGAAAAGCAGTTTTGACATCCATTTGAAAAATTTGATATTCATAAAAGATGCATATGCTAATAACATGTGAACAAGAGCCTTCTTAAAGTTTGATATCCATAATAGGAGAAACAAGAGCATAAGTTCCATAAAGGCCATACCTTCCTCTTGGCGGTAGCCTTGAGCAACGAGTCTACCTTTGTTTCTAACTACATTCCCGTCTTCATAAAGTTTGTTTCGAAATATCCACTTAGTTCCAATAACCGATTTGTTAGTTGGTTTTTCAACAAGTTCCCAAACATCATTTTGAACAAATTGATTTAGCTCTTCATGCCTAACCATTAGCCAAAACTCATCATTACATGCCTGTTCTACTTTCTTGGGTTCTAATGTAGAGATAAATGCATAAGAGTCACAAACTACATGAGCTCTAGAATGTGTTGTAACACCTTGAGAAACATCTCCTATCACAAAGTCATTCGGATGATCCTTTCTATAGGTCGAATCCTTGGGAAGTTCCTATTTGTCCTTTTGTGGAGAACTTGGAGGTTCTTGATGAGACTCAAGTGTGGCATCTGGTGATGCGACATGTCTAATGATATCCATGCAATAATCATCAAGAAGGGAGTTATCTACACATACCAACTCGTCAAAATTGACGTGTAGAGATTCCTCGATACAACTAGTTCGTTTATTGTAGAGACTATAAGCTTTACTCCTAGCGGAATACCCCAAAATGATGGCCTCATTGGATTTCACATCAAATTTATTCAAATTATCTTTAGTGTTGAGGAGAAAATATTTTGAACCAAAACTTTGAAGTAAGATATTCTAGGAATAAGGTTATGCTAAAGCTCAAAAGGAGTTTTCTACAAAATTGGTCGAATGAGAACAAGATTTAAAACATAGCAAGATGTATTAACGGATTCGCACCAAAAGTATTTTGGAAGCCATTTTTCCACAAGCATGGTTCTTGCCATTTCTTGAAGTGTTCCATTTTTCCTCTCAACTACCCCATTTTATTAAGGAGTGCGAGGAAAAGAGAAGTTATACTCAATTCCATATTTTTCACAATTTTTTTGAAACGACTCATTTCCGAATTCTCCTCCATGATCACTACGAATAGAGATTATGTTAGAAGTTTTCTCCATTTGAACACGTTTGCAAAAACTTTTAAATCTTTCAGAAGCATCATGTTTACTTGCCAAAAACAAAACCCAAGTGACTCTTGAAAAATCATCAACAATTAAAAAAACATATCTTTTCCCTCCCAAGCTTACGGTCCATGAGGGTCCAAAAAGATCAAAGTGCAAAAGCTGAAGAGGTTTTGACGTTGACACCACATTTAAGGATTTGAAAGAAGATTTAAATTGTTTTCCAAATTGGCATGCATTACAAAGCTTGTCCTTTTTGAAATCAATTTTTGGTAGTCCTCTAACCAATTCAAGTTTGGACAATTTGTGCTATTGCGACATAGAAATATGTCCTAAATGTTTATGCCATAACCAAGCTTCGTCATGTGAGGAAACTAGACAAGTTTCAACATTCATATTGCTAAGGTTATCAACATGCACAATGTAAATATATTTGATCTATAACCCTTGAAAACGGTTTTCATTTCATATTTAGAAATGATATGGTAAGTGGGTTTATCAAACACAACTAGGAAATTCTTATCGGTTAATTGGCTAACACTAAGTAAACTATGCTTCGAACTATCTACTGGCAATACTTTTTCAATAGTAGGAGTAGAAGTATTGCCAACATTACCAATGCCGACAATGTGACCTTTAGCGTTGTCTCCAAATGTGATGATTCCTCCCTTCTTAGGTTTTTTGCTTGATAGAACTTGGGAGTCTCCCGTCATGTGCCTCGAGCACCTGCTATCGAGAATCCACTTCCCCTTTCTCCTTGCTTTTATCTACAAGCAAGGAAACAAGTTAAGACTTTGGTACCTAAATTTGTTTGGGTCCTTGAGGGTTAGCTTTTGGTACCCAAACTTGAGTGGTCTTAGGTACCCAAACATTTGAATAATTTTCTTTCTTAACAAAAGAGTTGTTCATTTTCACGAAGTAAGATGTGAATTTCTTTTGTTTCCTTCCCTTGTATCCTAAGCCATGTTTTGTTAGAGATTGAGTTTGGGTGCCAAGAAGCATGTCAAGCATTTTTCTTCCTTGGGTGAATTTCTCTAGATCTTTTGTGAGTTGTTTATTCTTGGCAATAAGATCTTCATTGGTATCACTATCTTTTGTAGATCTCAAGATTTTTATCTCATCATTTAGTGTTTCATTTTCTTTAGCTAACATGTCATATTTGATAGATAATCTAGATGCACTTTTCTTCCTAGTTTGGTTTTAAGACAAATGATTTCATTACGCTCAGCAAGTTCATGAAAAGAATCTAACAAGTCATCATAAGAAGGTATTTCATGAAGGGATACCTCATCATCGTCAATTTCCACCACTTGTGGTTGGTCTCTCGTCTTTGGCAATGTAGGTACGCTTGAGTCAGAATCTTCATTAGTGGCCATGAAACACATGTGTGCTTCCTCTTCTTAAAAGTACTCAGAGTCGGAATCCTTTGATGAGCTTGAGTCATCCCAATTGTCCTTGAGGGCCTTCTTCCTATCTTTCTCGCGACGATCCTTTCTCTTGTTATCATCACAATCTCGTCTTCTAGTCCTCCCTTCTTTGTCTCTTCGTGAGGGCCTTTCTTCTCTATCTCTTCTTGGTCTCTCCTCCCTTTGTCTTCTAGGAGGATATCTCTTTTCCTCTCTTCGTTCAAGATCTCTTGGCCTAAGCAAGGGGCAAACCTTCTTCATATGACCGGTTTTGTTGCATTCGTAGCAAGTGAACATTTGAGATGATTCTCCTTTTCCTTTTGCAAATTTTCCTTTGGAGAGGAACTTCTTGAAGTTGCGGGTTAGGAAAGCGACGTCTTCATTGGTGTCCTCGTCTTCGATTGCTTCCGAATCCGAGGTTGCTTTTAGAGCAATTGTCTTTTCTTTCTGTCTTGACCCTTCCCGTTCCTTTTCCTTCTCTCTTCTTTCTTCCATTTGAATCTCATAAGCCATGAGGTTTCCTATGAGATCCTCCATTTTTAACTTTGAGAGATCTTTGGCTTCTTCAATTGCCTTAGTCTTCTTCTCTTATTCCAAAGTTATAGACCGAAGAAACTTGCGTACCTTATCACTTTCAACCAAAACCTTACCAAGGTTCTTCAATAAGTTAGTGATGTGAGTAAAGCGAGTGTGCGTCTCGCTTATGGATTCATTTGGTTTCATTGCAAACATTTCCTACTTTTGCATGAATAAATCTATCCTAGTTTCCTTAACGAATGATCGACCTTAAAAATGACGCTCTAACATATGCCATGCTTCAAATGCGGAATCACATGCATTGATTCTACCATACTCTTCTTTAGTTAAACTACACATAAGTATATTCATGGATAATTCATCATCAATCAAGAGTTCTAATTCTTTGTTTAGAGTGTATGGTATTTGAAGAACACCCATAATTTAACATGATAAGATTGTATGAAAGTTATCTTGTGTTTCTTCCAATATGCATAGTTTGTTCTATCAAACAAATGCGGTCTACTGGTGTGGAATCCCTCGCGTTGTTGGGCCATTACTACAAATGTGAATTTGTTTATATGCAATTAACAAGACTCTGATACCAAATGTAGGATCTAATAGGCCCGGGGGGGGGGGGGGTGAATAGACTAATTGAGTTCTTTTGCAAATTAAAAGCTAGAACAATAAAAATGAGGGAGACATAAGCAAACCATAACAAGGATGAATAGAGGTTTGGATCCAACCACCGAATGCTAGTCCTCTCTTACGAATTGCTCTTCCTCGAGCAACTTCGCGTCCTCCACTAGTCTGATCTCCGTTGCGGGCCGAGATCAAGACTTTACACCACAAGTTTTGCAAACACCCTCGGCCTAGCTTGGACTACATTCTCATAAACCGAGAAGAGCTTCACTCCGGAAGCTAGTACAACTCTTGAAGGAAAAACTTTAGCAAACTAATCTTGGGCACTTGAAATGAATGATGCAATCAATGAGCTAGTTTCAAGTGGGAAGATGCCAGCACAAAGATGTTTAGAGAAAGTTTGAGAGTAGTAAGAAGATTTGAGCTTGTAGAAAGATTGGTGATCTTGGAAGTGTGTTCTCAGCTCTATTTATAAGCTTTAAACCTAGTCAACCTGTTGGGATTAAAGTGGTAAAGAGTTGTGTAAGAATACACAAAACAAGGAATGATAGGACACAAATCTATACACCAACGGTCGACTGGATCAGGACGATCGGTTGATCGATTACTTAAAAATAAATAATCGTTCGAACTAAGGTGCAGACAGTCAAACCAACTAGGCTAGAACATAACTGAACGGTAGAACAGATGGAAGGTTCGGTCGACCGTTTTGGGTAATTTGGTCAGGATGAAACAATGCAAATTGAGGTAACGGTCGACCGCAAAAGAGAATTGGTTCGACCGAAATCGTCCAGTAAGTTTGGTGCTAGAGAGTTTCATGAACCGATCGACCATTTGAAGGTCTTGGTCGACCGATAGACTAAATACGAGAAAAAGAGGGTTAGGTGAGTATGTGTATACGATCGTTGGTATAATACGACAACTATGACAGTCATATTTAATACAAATACGAAAACCAATCATTCGAACAAAATTGACTTTTAGTCGACCGATTTCTACTCTAACCAGTACACGTGTCAATACAAGATTTGTGAGTGAGATAAGTGTCAGTCAAACTGGGTAATAAGGTTGACAAAGAGAACCAGTCGAACGGGGAAATGAATTCGGTCGACCAATTGGGACTGTGAAAGCACACAGTGGAATCGGTCGAACTAAAAGAATGTTTAGTCGACCGTTTGAGAAAAGACAAGACTATCTGTTGAATTCTGGTCAAACCAGATGGCCTACCGGTGAACCGGTAAAACCCAATGAGCATGTTTTAACGGATATCCTATTGAATCAATTTGATATGGACTTAATTGTAAGACTTCTATTGGTTCCCTAGGGGTCATGCAGTGAAATTCATCAATGATTTCAAGTGCCAAGTTACATTATAGCCTAAGTACAAGAAATATAAACCTATATACTCTTCATTCTTCATTTCTTGTCTTGATCAATACTTGCTTCGTGAAATATGTCAAGATAGGATTTGTTTAGAGGAGAGATTAACAAGAGATCATGGGTAAGTGGTTTACATATGATGTGGGTTTGAGGATGTCCTAAATAGGTCCCTCCTCCTTTCCCTTTGTGATTTGAAAGGAAGATTCTCTCCTCCATATTTTCTCCATCTCTTCCATCCAAAAATTCTCTAGATTAATTAAGGTGATGGAGATTAAGTTCTTTGGAGCATTGGAGGAGGTATCAGCTAGATTCTAACCTGCATTAGAGATTTATTGGCTAGCTTCGATCTCTTTAATCTTGTTTAGAGTTTGGTGAACACTTGGAGGAAATTCTGAGGCGATTCGAGGCGCAACCTGACTTTCAATTAATTAAAAGGATTTGACATCCTTTAGGTATGATCCTATATATATTTTGTGTTATATAGAATACAATATATATATTGAAATACAATTAGGAAGTCTTGTACATAAAATTGTTGAAAAATATGAAAATGATCTTGCTTACATGTATTATTGTAAAAAAAATACACATAAACATGAGACAATATCCAACAAGAAGTAATGGAAAGGGAGAAGAAACCATGCTATTTATAGAAGAATGTGTGGTGTAGATGATTCTGGGAGCAATCCAATGGCTGAAAATGATTTCTCTAAGTTTTGGTGCACCCTACTAATCTGACTCAAGCCACGGGAGAAATTTGGGCACATTCAGACTCAACTCATCTGCCCTTGGCGGATTGTTCGGGTTTGATCCTCTCCTTTTTCTCCAACTTAAGTATGGTATTTGCACCTTGGGTGCAGTCCTGGTTCGTTTGTTCGAGCCCGTTTGCCTTTAATTTCCCAAATACTCCTCAACATCATGGTATTGAAGATTGTTTTTGCGCCTAAAATGTTTTTCGTGCATTCAGGTCCCTCTAGATTTCATCTGGGTCCTCCCTGATTTGTAGATGGGTTCTTGTGCATGAGAAACATGTCCACTTTGCTTCATTTGACTCATTTGTTCTTGTATTTCAGTCATTTTCTCTTCATTTCTCTTCTTTATTACCTGACACCTGAAACACCACAAAAAACTCCCGAGTAACATAAAATTGGGGTAAAATAAAGGATATATAGCATAAATGTGATGTATAATAGGCTACTAATCAAATACCCCACACTTACCTTTTGCTAGTCCCGAGCAAAAAATTGAAAGAGAAAAATTAAAGAAATGAAAACATACGAAAAATAGGGAAATCCTAACTCACTTTCGTTGGAATCACAATTGCAATTAACACGTGCAACAAGTCATTAAACCTTCTTCTTACCAAGGAGGAGTGGTGTCTCCTGAGGGTACTTAGCGGATATACCTACAAAATCCAAACATTGAGGCATCATTCAACCTAGCACCTCGACTCGGTGGAACTACTTTTGTCGATCATTAGACATGGTAATCCTACGGGTTGTATCCTGTCTACACACCTAGCCTAGGGAACCATTCGTGCAAGTTAATTAAGGACATAAGTGAAAAACAAAGGCAACCTTAATATCTTGGAATGACACGATGTGTAAAGTCCATTAAGACTCTTATTTGTATTTTTTTTCTTTGCTTATTGTTTTCTATTTTTGGAGAATAAGGAGTTAAAACTGGATGGTGTTAATTCTCTTAGGGTTCCATTTCTTGCATCATTGCCTGTGAGGAATTACACTATCACATACACCTTCCCCCAAATCTTCACACAGGGCGATCTTAACTACCCGGGTAAGGGGAGTTCGGTCGGTGCATCCCAAGTTTGATGACTCGAAAGCACCAAGTACTAAATCCCCTCGGACCTAATTTCCTGAGTGATAGGTGCCGTGAGAGAAGAGAGAACACCTACTAAATTATTTATTATCTAGAGATGAACCAAAATCCCTACACTTAAAGGTTTCATAATAGGAGTTTAAAGGTCCATGACTACAACAAACTTCCTTATATTAACAAACACAAATTATTCGACTTAGTAGGTTTAGGGTGAACTTCTTTATTTGTTTGAGTACTAAAATCATATGATTACTGTCCCCTGAGGGAAAACCGGGGTGTATCCTTACGACTAGATAAGACCTAAATCTGGTGTAATAGATATCCTAATGCATCATGTTCAAGTCAATTCTGGGAGATTCATTTTATTTTGTCTCTCAAAGGTTTTGCACAAGCTAAACACACACAAAAACCACAAAACATTTTCTTTCGCAAACACATGAATATTTCAAAAGAAATGGAAAATTTAAAGCACTAGGCAAGAAAATAAAAAAAAGTCGACTATATACACACATAAAGCACCCCCATATTTACTTCATGCATTGTCCTCAATGAATGTGAGTACGATAGATACTACATGGATTTATGCATGAACAAGAAAAGATCTCACCAACGTGAGGCGCAAAAGGAAGTTCATGGTTATGTTGATGGACATAAACCTGAATTTCCCAAAACCTGTGAGAAACTTAAGAAGGGAATACAAGTACACAAAACAAATGATGCCCAAATACTCTTGGGTTGGGGCCCACAACAATCAATGCTCGCTTGTTGAGTTTTTTTTGAACATGTATATTAACAAATTAAACCCCACATCCGCATGGAGTGAGACCTATGACAACATCTTTTTTTGTTTTCTCTTTTTAATTATATATATATATATATATATATATATATATATATATATATATATATATATATATATATATATATATATATATATATATATATATATATATATATATATATATATGTATGTACACACATGAAATCCCAACCATTCAAATGGTTGAGTGCAAGGGAGGTTCATGAAGGAACATGATCTCCTCAACTTCAGTTGGTGCCCCCTCCAAGTAAGGTTTCATGTGTTGTCCATTAACTTTGAACACGTCCCCATTCCTTGGGTTTAGGATTTCAACTGCTCCATGAGGGAATACAATTTGCACAATAAACGGGCCAGACCAGTGACTGCGGAGGTTACCCGCAAATAGATGAAGTTGGGAGTTGTAGAGCAACACCTTCTGCCCGGTCGTAAACACTTTTCGCATAATCATGCGATCGTGAAACATTTTGGCTCGCGACTTATGAATTTTGGAATTTTCATCCGCATCATTGCGTAGCTCTTCCAACTCCACAATGTCGAGTTTACGTCGAGTCCTTGCTTGATCAAGATCCATATTCAGGTTCTTGATCGCCTAGGATGCACGAAGCTCGAGCTCGATGACCAGGTGGCAGGTCTTGTCGTACACTACCCGACACGGGGACATACCCAAATAGGTCTTATACGTGGTGCAGAAAGCCCACAATGTGTCATTCAGCTTAATAGACCAATCTTTCTGTAAGGAATTAATCGTGTTCTCAAGGATTTGCTTTAATTGACGGTTAGAAACTTCAACCTACCCACTAGTTTGCGGATCATATGGAGTTGCAAGCTTGTGAGTGATTGAATACTTCCTCACAAGCGCTTCAAAGGAGCGATTGAATACTTCCTGATTATTTTACGAGGCGTACCAAATCGTGCAAAAATGTTCTTTAAGAATTTCGTGACCACCCTGTTGTCATTGGTCTTTGTGGGTATAGCCTCAACCCACTTATACACATAGTCAACGACCAACAGAATGTAAATATTTGGGAAAGGACCCATAAAGTCAATGATCGACACATCGAAGATGTCGACGACAAAGATATTTTGCAAAGGCATCATATCTCACCGACTTAGTTTGCTAAGGCACTGGCACCTATCACATTGCTTACAAAATTCGTAAGCATCTTTGAAAAGCGACGACCAGTAAAATCAAGATTGTAGCACCTTGGTGGCAGTTTTCTTTGCTCCAAAGTGTCCTTCACATGCCTCATAATGGCAAAATTGGAGCACACTTTGGAACTCATTATTTGGGACACACCGCCTAAAATATTTGTCAGAGCAGTATTTGAATAGATAAGGGTCATCCTAGTGAAAGAATCTGACATTCGATTTAAATTTGGCTTGGTCAGATTTTGACCAACGCACACGAAATTGCTTGGTCACGAGGTAGTTCACGATGTCAGAAAACTAGGGGTTATCTTTGATCGTGAATAATTTACTCGTCTGGAAATTTATCATTAATAATTTTGTCTTGTGGGTTGGTCGTCTCAAGATGAGACAGGTGGTCTGCTACAACGTTTTCACACCATTTGTCGTCCCGAATCTCAAGATCGAATTCTTGTAACAACATGATCCATCTCAAGAGTCGAGATTGGGAATCTTTCCTCCATGAGGTGCTTGATGATCAGAATTTCTCCAAAGCAAATAAGATCGCTAAGAATTATTTCACTGTCACAGTGTAGTTCAATTGGGCATCATTGAGTGTTCTATTGGTATTGTAGATCACATGACGCAATTTGTCCAATCATTGCCCAATCACTGCTCCCACAACAAAGTCAGATGCATCACACATCAACTCGAGGGTTCAATCCACACCAATGCCTTAATTATGGGAGCCGAACTTAGCACTTTCTTCAAGGTTAAAAAGGCGTAGTGGCAATCCGGTGTGAACTCAAAAATGGCATCCTTAGCCAACAAGGTGGTGAGAGGTTGAGTAATTTTACTAAAGTCCTGAATGAACAACCAATAGAATCCAACATGCCCAAAAAACGCACGGATATCCATCCCATTTCATGGTGGTGGGAGATTAGCAATAAGACACACTTTGGCCGGATAGACCTCAATTTCCCTACTTGAGAAGTACGGAAGGAAGCACTAAATATGGAGAAGACGTCCATAAAAATCTCAAGGAAACAGTCCAACATATCGTAGAAGTTACTAATCCTACACCTTTGAAAAGTCGCCGGCGTGTTACATAACCCAAATGGCATACAACGGTAAGAGAACGTGCCTAAGGGACAAGTAAATGTGATGTTCTCTTGATCATGGGGGGCAATGAGAATTTGGTTGTAGCCGGAGTATCCATCGTGAAAACAATAATACTCTTATCTGACCAACCTTTCAAACATCTGAACAATGAATGGCAATGGGAAATGATCTTTATGTGTCTCCGGATTGAAATCGCAATAATCAACACAAACTCTCCAACCAGTTTGCAGGCGTGTCAGTATAAGCTCATTATGCTCATTCTCAACAAATGTCACGCCTGACTTCTTGGGAACCACATGGACAAGTCTCACCCATGAACTATCAGAAATGGGATATATTATACCATGATCCAAGCACTTAAGAACCTCCTCTCGAACGATTTCTTTAAGTATAAGATTCAAATTTCATTGTGGGTCCTGATGGGGCCTAGAATTCTCTTCCATGTGGATCCGATGTTGGACAATACCAGGCCATATTCCCTTGATGTCCTTCAAGGACTAGCTAATAACCTCTTTGTTCTCCAAAAGAACTGAGTTAAGGGTAGCTTCTTGGTCTTTATCATGATCTGAAGCAATAATGAGTGGTAATCTCTCATTATCCCCCCCCAGAATATGTACTTTAAGTTATCAGGGAACGACTTAAGTTTGACTAGAGGTGTGTTCTTGTCGGATACAAAGTTAATTTCAAGTGGATCAAATGCCACAAGATAAGAAGAGCAGGCACCCAGATGTGCCTCATCATCAAGGAATTCAGATGTGGATTCCTTAAGAACTTCCGCGCTCACAACCTGATCATTGGGTAACTCTATGAGATGTCGATGAGACTCATATGTGCCCATTAACTCAATCTCATCAGTGTCTTGAATGAGATAGGCTCCGACAAGATCGTTGAATGAACCAGGTTGCTTACCTAGAGTGAAGATGTTGAAAAATGCAATTAGATTGCCAAAAGACAACCTCATCAAGCCACTATGACAGTTAATTAAAGCATTAGATGTCGCCATAAATGGCCTCCCAAGGATCACTAGGATTTGTCATTGTGGGTTAGACACTGGATCTGTATCCAAGATGATGAAGTCAACTGGGAATACAAACTCACCCAATTTAACAAGGATGTCATCTACAACCCCTATTGAATTTTGACCGACCTGTTAGCCAACTGAAGGGTAGTCATCATTGGCTTAAGGTCACCAATTCCTATGTTGGTGTAGATAAAATAAGGCAGGAGGTTCACAGATGCCCCGAAATCAAGTAAGACTTGATCGTTAGGCACATTACCAATGACACAAGAAATAGTTGGACAACCAGGGTTCCTGTATTTTACTTGTGTAGGTTGTGTCAGGATCGAACTCACATTAGCAGCCAAAAAGGCCTTCTTGGGGACATTAGTTCGCCTCTTCTGGGTGCAAAGATTTTTGAGGAATTTGGAATACGGTGGTATTTGTTGAACAACGTCGAACAACAGAATGTTCACCTTAACTTACCGTAGTACCTCAACAATCTTATCCCAGTGCTCATCCCTTTTCTTAACCAACCAATGAGGGTAAGGTGCCTTGTGGACGTAAGCATAAGAAGATTGAACCTCAGGGATGGGTTCTTTAGGGGGCTGAGGACTCTTTTCCAGGGAATCGCGCAGGGGTTCAGGCTGAAGCATTTGCACATTGTTGTCGAAAACCCTTCTCGATCTCAAGGTATGGACAACATTTATATGTTTGGAATGGTCATCTTCGACGTTGTTGATTGATTCAATTCTAATACCACAAGTGCACGACCACGATGAAGCGGAGGCAAGTACGGGTCGAGTCCACAGGGAGTGCGTGCGGGTCGAAATCCACCATACTTGAGTGGGAAAAGAAGAGAGAAAAATGAGGTCAGATTACACTGTGATGCATATGAAACTAGAAAGAAATGATTAAAATAAACCCCTTAGGGGGTAGAGAAAGAATGCGGAAAGGAGAATATGTGTATGTGTGTGTGTTCATTGGTGCTCATCTCAACATGTAATACATGAAATCCATAAAAACCAAATCCAACTTTGTCCCCACCTGAAATAAGATAAAACATTATCATTAAAACATACAAGACAATAATTGAATTGAGGCTAATATGAGCACATGCATAATGACGAAACCCCATTATGTCTCCACATGAAATAAGATTTAACACAATCATTAAAACATACAAGACATTAATTAGGATGAGGCCAACATGAGCACATGTATGCACATGTCTTGTTTCCTTCTTATCCACTCCATCCTTATCCTCACCTAATCATTCCCCACAAAATAGGCTCACTAATCTAAGCATGTGCAAAGCATCACTCAAGAACATTAGCAAATGAAAGATAAGAGTGAAAATCTCATTAGATGGATATGGAACTCATGTGAGGTTCATGTTATGATTAAGACACACACACACTTAATACATCACATAATCACATCACCTTCTTCTCCACCCTCAATGGGGATGGACTACACCCTACTCATCTCTAAACTCAAGAAAACATAAAAACAACCCAAAACCATAATGGAAATGTAGAAAACTAGATTAAAGTGAAAGATTACAAGGTTGCTCCTCTTCTCCTCTACACTACTAATTAAGAAACTAAAACCTACTCTAATAAACAAGAAATAAAGCTACTCTACTAAACAGGAAAGGAAAGGGAGGAAGAAGAAGAAAACCTGCATTACAAGTCTATTTATAAAAGAAATAAGGGTTTGGACGGAATCCGACGGCTGTAATAACTTTCTCAATAGTCTGGTGAAACCACATGATCAAGACAAAGCCATTGGAGAAATTTGGATCCAATTGGGCCAATTGGATCCACCACTGTCGGATTAATTGGGTCCGATCGGCCCCAATTATTTCAATAACTAAAATGTCATATTTCGCACGTAGGGTGCACGCATGGTCCGCTGGTTCGCGCCCGTTTGTCTTTAATTGCCCGAATATTCCACAAGATCATGGTATTGAAGGATGTTTACGCCCAAAATGTTTTTCATGTGTTTAGGTCCCTCTGGATTACATCTGGGTCCTTGTGAATGACAAACATGTCAACTTTGCTTAATTGGTGTCCTTTCTTTACATTTTAGTACTTTCTCTTTCTTTCTCTTATTAATCACCTAATACCTGAAATACAACAAACAAATACTCAAGTAACACAAAATTGGGGTAAAATAAAAGATATATAGCATCAAAAACATTGTTGTCGGCAACCCTTCCTGATATCAAGGTATGGACAACATTTATATGTTGGGAATGGTCATTGTTAAATCCCAAGACACATTAGTGGGGTTACTGGGGATTAAGGAGGTGGTTAGGTGGGAAGTTTTACTTGGAGGAGAGAGGAAGCATGGTTTGGGTGTTGAGGGATGGGTTGTGTATGGTGGAGTGATGGGTTGAGGGATGGGGAGTATGGTTGGGGGTGTTGGTGGATGGTTTATAAGAAGAAAAGCACTCCCTCTCCATTTATTCTTTTTCAACCAAAACCTCCTCTCATCCAATCTCATCTTCCTCTCCTCTTTCTTAAGGTGTCACCAACGATGAGACTGTGGAATCTCCGACGAGTGGCGGCGAGCGTGAGCCTGAGACATGAGGCACGTGGAGTTGACGTTAGAAGGACACACGAACAGTTCCTGGCCGGAGGTGGTTGCGAGGGATCTCTGGTGAACTCTGGCAATCGAAAAGAGAGGTATGCCAAGTTCTTTGCATTAGAGGTTGCTCACACAAGAGTGTGTGAGGTTTTGGTTCATTGCCGGAGGTCGAAGACCTCGCCGGCGACGAGAGGCAACGTATTGTACCTGGCAGGGAAAGGTAGTTGCTGGATAATGGTCGACCAGTGCTTGTTTGTGGTCGACCACTCTTAGTGTAAATCTCTGATATTCCACAGCACCGGTCGAACGATGCCTCTCGGTGGTCGACCGGTTGAGCTTATTTATTGGGTTGGTGAGTTCCAGTTATTTTCGGTCGAACGGGACCCCTGAGTTGTTCGACCGTTGCCTTGTTATTTTTGTGTTGAACCGAGCATTGATGATTGATATGTTTTAATTATAACCGCAAGTGCATGGCCGCGTTGAAGTGGTGGCAAATACGGGTCGATCCACAGGGAGGTGTGTCGACTCTGGTTTGTTCGAAGGCGATTGGGAAAGAAAGAAGAAAGGATTGATTAAACTAAACTATACTAAACTAAAGTAGGAAACTAGAAAGGAGGAAATGAAAGCATGAAATGAACTAAACTAAGTAACTAATAATAGAAGTAAGAAATCAGGAATGGAAAACCCCTAAGGGGTGGAGTGTGTGTGTGCACATGAAATAAGTGTGGTGAATGCATACAATAAGCTCAAGTGTAGTTAGTGTTTGTTAATGCATAAGAAGTACCTAATGACAAGACCTATCATTTAAAGCACTAACCTAGGTGATTAATATGAGCATGACAAGTTTGTTATTAAGAACATAAACAAGCATGGAATGTACCTAAACATTATGGCAGAAACAATCAAGTAAAAGTTCTTATTAATTCAAACAAGCATACTAATATCTCTCACAATCAAAATGTCTAGCATTCATACCATCTACATAACATGTATACACATCTACTCCACCCCCAAAGGGGATGGAACTACTCACACATATTTAAACTAACATTTATACTAAGTAAAGAAAACATGCTTAAACTAATTGTAAGAAGACTAAAACAACAAGTTTAACTAAAAGAACATAAAACGAAAGAAGCATGCAACACATAAGGAAGGAAATTAAACTAAGGAAGAAACAACATAACCAAAGGAAAACATCAATTATTAAACACTCAATTACAAGTAGCCTGTCTCCACCAGGGTTTTTGCTTCAAGGCTTTAACTCCTAGTAGAAAGGATGACCACCAAAAGAGATATGGGGTACAAGAGAGGAGGGAGAGTTCTATTTATAGCCATAGAAAAAGGTAATCCGGGACAATGCCCCCGTATGGGACTAAACATATACCAGAAATAGACTAAACACACTCTAATACACGACCCAAAGAAATATTAGCGGATCCGGAGCAACCCGGACCGCCAATTGGCGGTCTACAAGGTTTGGATCCATCTGGGTTTTCTTGTGGGGTTTTCTGGATGGATTTGTTGGTCTTTGATGCATCTACTTGTTTGTTGGAGCTCCGACCCGAATAAAATTGTCAAAATACTCCCCATGATGGTGTGGAGTATTCTTGTTTGCTCATTGGTCCTTCTATCTTGCAATCAGGTCCTTCGATCTTGCATCTTAGTCCTCGAGTCTCTCAACTCAGTCATTTTTCCTTCTTTTAGGTCCTTTCATGCCTCTTCTCTTCAAACCTATTTATTTCTGAAATTTAAACATAAAGCTCGTTACGTAGCATTGTTTAGGTGAAAGATAATGGATATAAGATACAAATGTAAGCTGAAATGATGTCAATCAAATACCCCCACACCTAACTTTTGCTAGTCCCGAGCAAAACAAAGAAAGAGAAGCATACGAAAAACAAGAAATCCTAATTCACTTTCGTAGGAATCACAATTGCACTTAGCACGTGCAACAAGCCGTTAAACCTCCTTGTCGCCAAGGAGGAGGAGTGTTATCTCTTGAGGGTTTTCAGCGGATATACCCATAAAATCTGAACATAGATGCATTATTCAATCTAGAAACTCGACTCGATGGACTCATTTTTATCGATCATTGGACGCGGTAATCCTACGGGCCGACTCTACATAGGTATTCAGCCCACACACCTAGCCTAATGAACCATTCGTGCAAGTTAAATGAGGACTTAAGTGAAAGACATGGACAACCTCAACATCCTCAAGTGATACAAAGTGTAAAGTCCATTACGGTTCTTATTTGCATTACTATTTTTTTTCTTTTTGTTTCTTTTCTTACTTTTTTGTTTCTTTTCTTTAGTTGGAGTTTCATTCTCCCAGGGTCAGGTTTCGTGCATCATTGCCCATGATGACTTACACTATCACGTACACCTTTCCCAAATCTCCACATAGGGCAATCTCTACCACCCGTGTAACGGGAGTTCGGTCGGCGCATCCCAAGTCAGATGACTCGAAAGCACCAGGCACAAAGTGCCCTCAGACCTACTTTCCCGAGTGATAGGAGCCGTGCAAGAAGAGAGAACACCTACTCACTTATTTCTTATCTACACATGAACAAAAACCCCTACACTTAATGTCTCACAACAAGATTTAAAGGGTCCTTGACTACAACAAACTTCCTTAAATTAACAGACGAATTATTGACTAACTAGGTTCGGGGTGGACTTCTTTAATTGTCTAAGTACTAAAACCCTATGATTACTCGCCCCCCGAGGGAAAACTAGGGTGCATCCTAATGACTAGATAAGTCCTAAAGCCACTGTACTAGATACACTAATGCA
The DNA here is from genome assembly GCA_963682175.1 of Triglochin maritima. Classification (NCBI taxonomy): domain Eukaryota; kingdom Viridiplantae; phylum Streptophyta; class Magnoliopsida; order Alismatales; family Juncaginaceae; genus Triglochin; species Triglochin maritima. Next base: position 23,553,553 of record OY821774.1, on the reverse strand, counting down.
TCAAGTTCAAGACAATTTTGGGAGCTTTCTTTTTACTTTGCCTCTCAACGGTTTTGCATATGTTAAACACACGCAAAACTCACTAAACATTTTCTTTCGCAAACACATGAAGATTTTGAAAGAAATGTGAAAATTTTAAAGCACTAGGCAAGCAAAAGAAGACAAGTCACCCAAGGATCCATGGCAAGCAGATATATCGATATTAAATGCAGCACACTAACATCACCCTAACAATACACACAATAAAACGAAATAACAACAAAAAGACACACAAACTATGTACACACGTGAAAACACATCCCCCACACCTAATCCATGCATTGTCCTCAACGTATGGCAAAATGGTGCCAACACATGGATAGGGTGTACCAGACTAATGACAGTGGCCAGAGGTACCCGAAAAGGCACCTCGCTCAATAGCCGACAATTTCCTATAGATCTTCCGGTTTTGTTTGGCTAAAATGACGTTTTGCTGCTAAACCGCCATCTCAGAAATGTCGGTGTTAAAGAGTGTTCCTTAGCACACAGATAAGCTTGAGGAACAAGCTCTAACATCCTCCTCCATGTAATCAGGCACCCATGCCTCAGGAAGGCAATGGCGAAATGATGGGGTCATCTTCGCTACCTCGAGGTCGGTGCCTTGGCACCTCAGCATGCGCTCAAATCGTTGGATGTCCAACATGCCACACAATTTGGTAACCAGGGCAGGCAAACAATGTATTTTTGTCAGCCTAGCGTTCACCAAAACGTCGCACAACGTTCGACAAATGCAGTGAGGTAAACTATCCATAAGACTATTGATTGACATCATTTCATGCTTACATTTGTATATTATATCCATTATCTTTCACCTAAACAATGCTACGTAACGAGCTTTATGTTTGAATTTCAGAAATAAATAGGTTTAAAGAGAAGAGGCATGAAAGGACCTAAAAGCAGGAAAAAGGACTGAGTTGAGAGACTCCAGGACTAAGATGCAAGATCGAAGGACTTGAATGCAAGATAGAAGGACCAATGAGCAAACAAGAATACTTCACACCATCATGGGGAGTATTTTGGCAATTCTATTTGGATCCGAGCTCCAACAAGCGAAGTAGATGCATCAAAGACAAACAAATACATCCATAAAAGCCCAGAAGAAAATCCAGAGCGATCCGAACACTGTAGACCGCCAATTAACGGTCCAAGACCACTAATTGGCGGTCTCTTTTGGTCCAGATCCGCTACGATTTATGTCGGCCGTGTATTAGAGTGTGTCTAGTCTATTTGTGCTATTTGTTTAGTCCCATACTAGGGGATTGTCCCGGATTACCTTTTCATATGGTTATAACTAGAACTCTCCCTCCTCTCTTGTACCCCATTTGTAAGACCCGCTCTCCTGCTATAATAATAATAAGTCCACTATCCGCGGTTATGCATAATTGACTTCTTGGAATGTCAAATTGTGTTGTGACATGCTTGTTTGGGTAGATTTGATCGCATCTCTTGTTGGTCGATCAGGTGCGACACATCGGGCTAGTGCGCAGTGGTTTGACTCGATCGACTCAATTTGGGTCCGAGTGAGCCTATGGTGCGAGTTTGGGTTGAGCCCATGTTAGGGTCATGTGGAATTGGAAGGGTTGCACTTGGGGTTTGGATGTACATAATTTCGTTCCTTTTGGGATGCCTTTGCTTGGTGCTATTTTTGGCATGCTTGAGGAGGGTTTGAATAACCATGAAGAGTATGGAAGTTGGAGAGTTGTAGCAAACAAAAGGCCTCCCTCTAGCTGACCCTTGCACAACCATTCCTCTTCGTCACGTCTCCTCCACCTCTTCCACTCCTCAGCCACGTGGTCAAGCCTCTCAAGTGGTGCTCTGATGAATTTCAAATCCGATGAGGCTAGAAGCAACATCTAGTACAACTTTTGGTGCGACTAGAAGAGTGGTGGGCAAAATCTCCGGCTAAGTTCAAGCAATCTTCCTTGCTGATCAGGTATGCTCCTGACCCTTGAAGAGTTTTGTGGGAGGAGGTGTGGCTGGAGGGCCAGCCAGCACCATGTTGGTGGTTGGTGCAATCGGTTGCACCATGAACTGAGTTCCCGTCTAGCGTGCGCATGGAGCATGCGCTAGATGGGGCTGGCTGTGGGACAGCCAGAGGGACCGGGGCTCTGGCGAGCTCTGGTGAGGCCCGACCATGAGTGATGAGGTTTCTTCTGGGCTGAGTTTTGAGGTGGACACGGATCTGGTTGGGTGTGGCTGGTGCACACTAGATCCGACTATGATTTGTCTTCAACCCTCTTGACTCTTTGTTTGGATCGGCTGGCTGGTTCAACCCTTCTAGACGGTGGCAGGGGTCAGCAAAATGTGTGTAACAACCCTAGGGAGGCTAAGGGTGAGGGGGATCTGGATGGGCTAGCTCGGTCGGAGCAGAGTGCGCTTGAATGGGCTAGCCATGCGGTTAGTGCACCATGTGTATCAGCTTGCTCGGTTGTTGGGCTGAGCTGCTTGGATGGATCTCTACTGACCCTCTCCTACCACAGACCGCCTGAGAGGGATACTCTAAGCATGTGGGTTGGAGTGGTCAGGGGCTCATGCATCTGGTTGTGAGTCGATTGAACTTGTTAGCTTGCCTATTTAAAGTTATCGTGTTCTATGTGTTGAATTTGTTTTGCTATATATGACTTGTTGTGTTTCAGTAGCAATTATAATGTGGTTATATGATCTGGTGTGTGTGTATTCCTGATGTTGTAGTCATGCATGCACTTATGAATGTAAATGGGCTCTTCCATATCATGTGCTGATTGTGTCACATTCTAAAGCAACATATTAACCCGTTGCACGCATTATGCTAGTTTAGAGATCTATATCGTCTACTGATATTTTATGCATGTTCCAACATGATTATACTACTGATATACATGTAATCCATACCCATATAAACTCTGATCATGCTCTGAGATTTCAGTTATCATCGCATATACACTCTGAAATTAAGGATGCATGCTATCGATTAATGTGGAGTTTGATTTTGATATATCTAGTTGTAATGCATCATCCTATTGCGTCTTTCAAGTCTACGTGTTACTGAAGTGAAGTGTTATGATATGCTTATGTATGACCCTTAGGATATCAGACCTTATAACATCCTTATCATAACCCGTAGATGACTTTATTAGCTATTACCTTGATTTGCCGATCCGGTTATGATTGCTTGCTGTTGTGAGTTTCGTTTGATTCCTGATTTTGATTTGTTTTGGGTCTGTTAGGAGGGTATCCGAATTCCTTTCCTTGAGCTCATTTCACACACTATAGATGCATTAGATTTTAGATGCTTAAGTAGTTTGCATTGCATTTAATCTGATTAATAATTCTGGGCACGTTCTGTTTTCTAGGCCGACGGGCCACGAGTGGGTCCTCTAGCTCCAGAGGCCATTCGCATAAGACCTTCATGTTGGGAGGCCAGGTGTAAGATAAGTCCTGGGCAGGCGTGCTGCCATTCTGTCTCAGGGTAGGTGTTCCCAAGTTCGCGATGACACCATGTAGGTCACTTGCCGCGAATTGGGACACTTATCCGACGCACCGCTTTGTGAGGAGCGGTGGGTCACTGTCGAGTGACCACCTTTGACCAGCGAGGCTGATGTTCTAGTTCCTTTCGAGGAATGGTTTGGGTGCGCCCGACTGGCACGACTTATGGAGTCATAGCCTTCTGTTGCATTATGTGCTTTTTTGTTTCTGTTTCGGATGCTTTTGTCTTAGATAGATTGCATGCACTCTTCCATATAACTCCGATTGGGCCAGGGGCATACTGGATTTTCTTTATAGAAAACTCACGCATATGTTGATGCGGTGCTTGCAGGTACTTAGATTCCTACAGGGTAGACTGGATGAGTAGTCAAAGATTCTGTACACGAGGGACACGTCGACCAGATTCTTCAGTTTGTCTTTTACTTCCGCATTATTTATGATGTATCTCCCTTTTGAACTCGATGTAACGTATTTGACCTTGTTACCATATATGGATAATCTCTCACTTTTCAGTTATGTTTTATGTTAGTCTATCCATGTATGATCTCTCTACGTATTGTCGAGTCGTTGTTTGGTCTGTCTTTTGTAACTCCTTCAGTCGTCGTGGATGTCTTTGATCGCGACACTTGTAGTCTTTCCCAGTGTGCGTACCCACGAGATTGGGGGTGTTACACCATCTCTCTCTTGGTGGTCATTCTCTCTACTAGAAGTTAAAGCCTTGAAGCAAAAACCCTCGTGGAGAGAGGCTACTTGTAATTGAGCGAGTAATAATAGATGTTTTCTTTTGGTTATGTTGTTTCTTTCTTAATTTAATTTCCTTTCATATGCTTGCATGCTTGTTTAGTTTTATGTTCTTTTAGCTTCTTTAATATTTCTTGCTTGCTTAGTTTAATTTCATTTCAGTAGAATGTTTCATTTTAATGTAGGTTGTAGTGTAATGATTAGTGAGTAGTTCCATCCCCATTTGGGGGGTGGAGAAATATGTGATATGATGATGTGGTGTATTAGGTTTGTGTTATCTTAATCCTTTGAGCCTTATATGATTTCCATAACCATCTAATGGGATTTCACTATTGTCTTTGATATGCTAATGATCTTGAATGAACATTATCTTATGCTTAGATTAGTGGACCTATTTTATGAGGAATGATAAGGTGAGGATATGGATGGAATTGATAAAGGAAACATGACTTGTAGTGTATGTGCTCTTGTTGCCCTTACCTTTATTAATGTCTTGTATGTTTTAATGATTAGGTAAATCTTATTTCATGTAGAGGCCTAGTGGGTTTGGTCTTTATACTTGAGTTCATCTAGCATCATTCTAATTATTGTCTTGTATGTTTTAATGATATAATCTTATCTTATTTCATGTGGAGACAAAGTTGGATTTAGTTTTATGATTTTCATGCACTACATGTTTTGATGAGCTTAATTGAACACACACACACATACACATATCGTTGTATTCACACTCTTTTCTCTACCCCCTATGGGGTTTAGTTTTATTGCTTATTGTCCATTTCCTTTTGCACTTTAGTGTAGTTTAGTGTAATCAATCTTTCTCTCCTTCTTTCCCACTCGCCTTCGAACAAAATAAAGTCGACACACCTCCCTGTGGATCGACCCGTATTTGCCACCGCTTCAACGTGGCCATGCACTTGCGGTTAATTAAAATTTTCAATCTAGTTTTTAGCGTCGTTGCCGGGGAGGTGATCTGTCCAAACTTTGGTTTGGACGATTCGAGTGGTTTAAATTTTTTCTTTGTTAGTTTTGATCTGTTTCAGGGATCCTGAGGATCAAGGGGAGGCGACTGGAGGAATTGGAGAGCGAAAACCTCAACAGTGACCGCCAATCAACGGTCTGGGACCGCCAATTGGCGGCCTGGTGAGCTTCACTTTCTTCCATTTTTGTTCTAGTTGTTGTTTATTTCATTGTAGTTATCTGGGAGCACAATCTTGCATGTTGTGACTTTTAGTTTGCGCCCAGATTAAAAATCAATCCCCTTTAATCAACTTGGCCACTAAAATCCAAAGCAAAAGATTAGGCATTCTTACTTGTTTAGGTCATGCATCACATACTTGACTTAGGCATGTAGTTGTCTTTTATTTTAGCTTACTTTCAGTTGATGAGTGCTAACGTGAGGTACGCATTTCCTGCACTCATTCATGCATATTGTATGACCATGCATTAGTTAGTAGGAATTGCATCGGGACAAGAGTGAGTTGAGTGTTTGATTGCTAAATTTAAGATCAAAACGCTATTAAGGAGGGGATGTCCCATAAAAGATAAGGTGGAGGATTTCATCACCCTTTCCTTGGCCCCAAAAATCACTCTTAATAAAAGCCTTAATTCTAAAAGCAAGTAGACATTTGCCCTAAGGATTTTGGACGCACTAGGTGAGTAATCTAGTTGAGACCGTCATGGCCTGATCGGCGTTGCCTACCTTGTCGATAGTAGGAGGTACTGGATCTCCGGATCTGGTATCACTTGATGGGCATTGTGGTCTTCTTTGTAGGGAGGTGAGGCGTGTCGAGCTTAGTGACCTCAAAGTTAGGCGTCGTCTAGCCTAAGGACCCATTGCCATACATTGTTTGAGCCGTGCTTGCTAGATTAGGTTTCTACGTTCTCCCATTACCTACGCTAGCTCTAGGGATTCTTCCCTCCTCATCTGAGTCCTCTCCTCATCTATTTACTACGAGTAGTCTCCTCCTCCAGTACACCTGATGTTGTGTGTTATTGTAGAGCCGAGTCGAGCATTTTATGCGAGGTTGGTCTCGTTCTGGTGAGAGCGCTCGACTTGATAGAGTGCATTCTTCTGAGATGGACGGTTTTGGTGATCGGCCATCTCCGCCTCGTGCTCCTTTGGAGCGTGAGGCGGAGTCTTCTCGTGGTGACGGGGGAGACCGGGGTCCATACATGGATTACCTCGGTCCGCTCCCACCACCACGTAGACCTTCTCCTCCTCCTTTGACTCGAGAGGAAGAGGGATTCCGTCAGGATCGCGTTCTTGGTGCACCACCACCTTTAGCTCGACAGGATAGACCGATGACTTTGTGGGAGCGGACCCATCCTGTTAGGGCCATGCAACCTTCTTGCATAGTTCTTCCCCCAGCTCGTGGGAACAACTATGAACTGAAACCTCAATATGTGAGCATGCTTCCTACCTTCGCTGCCAATAAGGAAGATCCGTATATTTTTATACGTGAATTCGAGGAAGTATGCTCCATGTTCAAGCTTCAACAGCTTGATGAGGATTCAGTCCGGTTGAGGATGATTTCTTTCGCGTTGAAGGATAACGCAAAGAAATGGATGTATAGCCTCCCGACGAGCTCTATTCGGTCTTGGGATGACTTTGTGACCGTATTTCTGAAGAGATTCTTCCCTCAAAGGAAAATCAACATATACGACACCAGATACACTAAATGTATCAGAGTGAGACCAAATCATTTTATACTTTCTTTGAGAGGTTCAAGGACCTTCTCTTGCAGTGCCCTCATCATGGAATTGAGATTTAGCACCTGTGCCTAATTGTTTATGAGGGCCTCAACTACAACACCCGCACATTGTTGGAGTCGATGTGTCAGGGTGATTTCCAAATGAAACTCATCGATGAGGCATGGGACACTTTTGAATTAATGGATGAACGTGCCTTTGAGTGGGCCACCATGAGAGAGCCACCAGCCGCCAGGTCTTCTGGTCGAGCTGGATCATATCAAGTTGAGTCAACTATCACGTCTGAGGTGAAAATGGCTGCTCTCATGCGTAGGATTGAGAGTTTATAGTTGGACCGAGCTCCTGTAGCTTAGGTCGCTACTCCCGAATGTGGTAGGTGTGGACTTACGGGCCATGATGACTTAGAATGCGCTTATGCTCCAAGGGATACTGAGCATGCAAATGCGATGTATCAACAGAGGCCCCGTAACGACCCGTACAGTCACTACTACAACCCGGGATGACGTAACCATCCTAACTTCTCTTGGGGGCCTATTGGGGGTAACGATCAGAGATCGCACGCTCAACCTCAACCTCCACCTTATCAACCTCCATGCCCATCGGCGACCTACCAATCCCCACATCAAAGGTCTCAACACTATACTTACCAATCTCCTCAGGCCTCATCGTCGGGTTATTCTAATCAAACTCCACCACCCCAGCGGGCTGACCCAAAGAACCCCTCTAGTGATCCTACCCTTCAAGCGTTCATGCAAAGCATGAAAAGTACTGTGAAGGCTTTGGAAATGCAAGTTAGCCAGTTGGCTAATCAGCTCCATGAACGCGAGAAGGGCCAGTTACCGAGTCAACCCGAGGTGAATCATCGGGGTACCCATTCTCAAGGAAGGCCACGAGTGACTCATGCTACCTCTGAACCGACCCATCATATAAATGTGATTCATACTTTGAGGTCTGGTAAGGAGGTGGATAACCACATTGGGGTGCCTTCCTTGTCAACACCATCTCTTGGTGTTACCAGACCTGCGGTGATATCTGCATCTCTGAGGGAGCCGGATCCTGAGGTTCCCTCCACCAATACTTCCAGGAAGGAGCCTGATCCTGAGGTTCCTTCTACATTTCCTTCGACAATGGGGCCGAACCCTAAGGTCCCATTGTCTCCTCTTGTGTCGAAGGAATCAGATTCTGAGGTCCCCACTCATGCTTCTTTGGACCAGAATTCTGAGGTTCCTTCGCAACACCCTTATGCCCTGAAGGCACCATTCCCTGAACGCCTTAAAAAGAAAACCTCGGATCAGCATGACAAGATGCTTGAGATGTTTTGGCAAGTTAAGGTGAACATCCCTCTGTTGGAGGTGATTCAGCAAATGCCACCTTATGCCAAGGTTCTGAAGGACTTATACACCAAGAAGACAAAAACTCACGTTCCAAAGAAAGGTTTTCTTGTGGCTAACGTGAGTTCTTTGCTGGCACAACCCATGCAAGTCAAATACAAGGACCCTGGTTGTCCTACTATCTCTTGTGTGATTGGTGATGTGTCCATACATCGAGCTTTATTGGACCTTGGTGCATCTGTTAATCTTCTGCCATATTCTATCTATGTCCACCTCGGTCTTGGAGACCTCAAAAAACAAAAACCACTCTTCAATTGGCCGATAGGTCTGTGAAGAAACCGAGGGGTGTGGTGGAAGATGTGCTGATTAAAGTGGGAAAGTTCATTTATCAAGTCGACTTCTTTGTTTTAGATACTGAACCTGTGCCAAACCCACTTGGACAAATTCCTGTTATTCTGGGGCGACCATTTCTAGCGACTTCGAATGCCTTGATCAATTGTCACAATGGTCTGATGCACTTGACTTATGGTAGTCAATGCGCTGATTTCAACATCTTCACAATCGGCAAGAAGCCAGGTGCCTTCAATGACCCTGTTGGGGTCAACCTTATCCAGGGCATGGATGAGACTGAAGTTGAGGGCACCTTCAAGTACTTCAGAGAATTGTTCGATGGAGATCCTGAAGGTGGTGAAGATGTTTCAACATCTTCACCCCACATGGACAGAGGTTCACCTCTCATTCATTACTCCTATTTTGCTAACTCTCAAGAGGCATCGAACGACCACAATGCATATAAGGGTGTCAGGTGGTCAAGCAATTCTGTTTTGTATGTTGCGAGCTCATGCATGTGCATTTCTGGCTCGAGAGATGGCGGGTTCCCATTTGATGTCCCTTGACATATGAAGATGGGAGCCCATTGTTGTACATAGTTAGAAAAAGAAGAAAAAAGGAAAAAAACAAGACTCCTTCAGTGAGTATCGATTGTTGTGGGATCCAACCCTTGAGTATTCGGGCCCCATTTCTTTCACGTATTTGTATCCCTTCTTTAGCATCTCACAGGTTTTGAGGGAATTCAGGTTTATGTCCATCACTATAACCATGAACTTCCTTTTGCGCTTCATATTGGTGAGATCTTTCCTTTTTCATGCATAAATCCATGTACTATCTTGCTCCCATTCATTGACGACAATGCATGAAGTAGGTATGGAGGGTGTTTTACGTGTGTACATAGTCGAGTCTTTTCCTTTAATTTTGTTTTCTTTTGTGTGTATTGATAAGGTCATGTTAGTATGCTACATTTAATATCGATATACCTGTTTGCCATGATCCTTGGGTGACTTGTCTTCTTTTGGTTTGCCTAGTGCTTTAAAATTTTCACATTTCTTTCAAAATCTTCATGTGTTTGCGAAAGAAAATGTTTTGTGGGTTTTGTGTGTGTTTACCATGTGCAAAACCATTGAGAGGTAAAGTAAAAAGAAAGCTCTCAAAATTGTCTTGAACTTGGTGCATTAGGATATCTAGTACAGTGGCTTTAGGACTTATCTAGTTGTTAGGATGCACCCCGGCTTTCCCTCAGGGGTGAGGGTGAGTAATCATAGGGTTTCAGTACTCAAACACTTAAAGAAGTCCACCCCAAACCTAGTAAGTCAATAATTCGTGTCTGCTAATTTAAGGAAGTTTGTTGTAGTCAAGGACCCTTGAAATCTTGTTGTGAGACATTAAGTATAGGGGTTTTGGTTCATGTGTAGATAAGAAATAAGTGAGTAGGTATTCTCTCTTCTCACACGGCTCCTATCACTCGGGAAATTAGGTCTGAGGGGACTTTGTGCCTGGAGCTTTCGAGTCATCTGACTTGGGATGTGCCGACCGAACTCCCGTTACACGGGTGGTAGGGATTGCCCTATGTGGAGATTTGGGGAAAGGTGTACGTGATAGTGTAAGTCCTCATGGGCAATGACGCACGAAACCTGACCCTGGGAGGATAAAACTCCAACTAATAAAAGAAAAGAAAAAAAAGTAAGAAAAGAAACAAAAAGAAGAAGAAAATTGTAATGCAAATAAGAACCTTAATAGACTTTACACTTTGTATCACTTGAGGATGTTGAGGTTGTCCATGTCTTTCACTTAAGTCCTTATTTGACTTGCACGAATGGTTCATTAGACTAGGTGTGTGGACTGAATATCTATATAGAGTCGGCCCGTAGGATTACCGCGTCCAATGATCGATAAAAATGAGTCCATCGAGTCGAGTGTCTAGATTGAATAATGCATCTATGTTTGGATTTTGTGGGTATATCCGCTGAAAACCCTCAGGAGACAACACTCCTCCCCCTTGGCGACAACGAGGTTTAACGGCTTGTTGCACGTGCTAAGTGCAACCGTGATTCCTACGAAAGTGAGTTAGGATTTCTTGTTTTTCGTACGCTTCTCTTTCTTTGTTTTGCTCGGGACTAGAAAAAGTTACGTGTGGGGGTATTTGATTGACATCATTTCATGCTAACATTTGTATCTTATATCCATTATCTTTCACCTAAACAATGCTACGTAACGTGCTTTATGTTTGAATTTCAGAAAAAAATAGGTTTGAAGAGAAGAGGCATGAAAGGACCTAAAAGCAGGAAAAATGACTGAGTTGAGAGACTCGAGGACTAAGATGCAAGATCGAAGGACTTGAATGCAAGATAGAAGGACCAATGAGCAAACAAGAATACTCCACACCATCATGGGGAGTATTTTGGCAATTCTATTCGGGTCGGAGCTCCAACAAGCGAAGTAGATGCATCAAAGACCAACAAATACATCCAGAAAAGCCCAGAAGGAAATCCAGAGCGATCCGAACACTGTAGACCGCCAATTAGCGGTCCAAGACCACTAATTGGCGGTCTCTTTTGGTCCAGATCCGCTAAGATTTATGTCGGGCGTGTATTAGAATGTGTTTAGTCTATTTTTGGTACTTGTTTAGTCCCATACCGGGGGATTGTTCTGAATTACCTTTTTCTATGGCTATAAATAGAACTCTACCTCCTCTCTTGTACCCCATCTCTCTCTTGGTGGCCATCCTCTCTACTAGGATTTAAGGCCTTGAAGCAAAAAACCTGGTGGAGAGAGGCTACTTGTAATTGAGTGGGTAATAATAGATGTTTTCTTTTGGTTATGTTGTTTCTTTCTTAATTTAATTTCCTTTCATATGCTTGCATGTTTCTTTAGTTTTATGTTCTTGTAGCTTCTTTAATATTTCTTGCTCTTGTTGCACTTACCTTTATTAATGTCTTGTATGTTTTAATGATTGGGTAAATCTTATTTCATGTAGAGGCATAGTGGGTTTGGTCTTTATACTTGAGTTCATCTAGCTTCATTCCAATTATTGTCTTGTATGTTTTAATGATATAATCTTATCTTATTTCATGTGGAGGTAAAGTTGGATTTAGTTTTATGATTTTCATGCACTACATGTTTTGATGAGCTTAATTGAACACACACACACATACACATATCGTTGTATTCACACTCTTTTCTTTACCCCCTATGGGGTTTAGTTTTATTGCTTATTGTCCATTTCCTTTTGCACTTTAGTGTAGTTTAGTGTAATCAATCTTTCTCTCCTTCTTTCCCACTCGCCTTCGAACAAACTAAAGTCGACACACCTCCCTGTGGATCGACCCGTATTTGCCACCGCTTCAATGTGGCCGTGCACTTGCAGTTAATTAAAATTTTCAATCAACTATACATGATCCGCAAACCAGGTGTCAAGAATGTGGAGGTCCGCTCTTGGCCCAACGCATTTCTACACATCCACATTGGAGTAAATGTGCGCATTAGGTACTCCCCCATGTGATGATATAGGTTGCCCACACCCAAGCATAGATCAGTAAAAATTAATACCGTGGGTGGGCGCGAGATCATCGACCAAGGGGATCCTAGTCGCGTCGGAGATAAATTGGGGTGTCACTGTGTGCTTCACCCCCCTGAGAGTGACACTAAACTTGAGTGGACCGGTCTGGCAAGTGACACTAATCATGCGTGACCTAGATGGTGACGGTGATGTTAGCATGTGCTGAGAGACAACCAGGTGAGGATTCCTTTACGTGACCTTGATGGTGGTGGAGTGGACTGGGCGACCTATGTTGAACGTTTTAATTAAACCGCAAGTGCACGACGTCGGTGAAGACGTGGCAAATACGGGTCGTCCACAGGGAGGTTAGCAGCCTCTTGTTTATCAGAAATCAAGTGGCAAAAAATAGAGAAGAGAGTTTGATTATCCTACTCTACGCTACACTACACTACGAAGTATGAAATGAGAAAGAAAGCAACAAACGATTAACTAAAACTTAACGAAGAACGAAAGAAGAGTGCTGGAATTCAGAAATGGAAAACCTCTAAGGGGTGGAGTGAATGCACACATGCAAAGAGGTGGGTGTTGAACACATTCTTTAAGCACAAATAAAGGTGGTGTTATCATGCGTAGGAAGTGTCTAAATGTTATGGCAAAACCTATCAATCCATTCACCATCCTAGTTGATTAACATTTACATATACAAGTTGTTTATTTCAGAACCTAAACAAGCATGAGAGGTGTCTAATCATTTTGGCAAAACTCATCAAGTTATAAATTCTATCCTAAACAAGCAAGCATACATTCATGTTTTATAAACACATTGTAAATAAAGCATTCATTCCATTCTCATTTGCATGTATGAACTTCTACTCCACCCCCAAAGGGGATGGAACTACTCACTAAACATTAAACTAAGCAAGGAAAGCATATTAACTAAGCTACTAAAACTAATGAAATGAAATTAAACAAAGTAAAGCAAGAAATATGAAACAAACAACATAATAAAGAAACTTTTATTAAAGTGACTCACATTCAAGTAGCATCCCCCTACTTTAGTGTGTGCTTCAAGGCCTCACTTCTAGTAGGAAGAATAGCCACTCAAAATATGGAGTGATTACAATAGAAGGTGAAGAGTTCTATTTATAGCCAAAGAAAAGGGCAATCCGAGAGAATCCCCCGATGTGGGACTAAAAAAATACCAAAAATAGCCTAAACATTTTATAATACATGTGCTGGAGAAATTTGAGCGGATTTGGAAGGATCCAGACCGCCAATTAGCGGTCCAAGACCGCCAATTTGCGGTCTATAAGATTTGTATCCGACTAAATTTCATTCGGGGCTTTTCTGGATTTGTTTGTCGGTCTTTGATGCATCTATTTTGTTTATTGGAGCTTCGACCCGAATCTAATTGCCAAAATACTCCCCAAGATGGTGTGGAGGTTTCTGTTTTTCTCTTTGGTCCTTTGGACTTACGTTTAGGTCCTTCTCCCTTGCATCTGAGTCCCCAGATCTCACAATTCAGTCTTTTCCCAGCTTTTGGGTCCTTTTATGCTTCATCTATTCAAACCTATTTATTCCTGAAAACTAAACATAAAACTCATTACATAGCATTGTTTAGGTGAAAGATAATGGATAAAAGATACAAATATAAGCATGAAATGATGTCAATCAAATACCACCACACCTAACTTTTGCTAGTCCTGAGCAAAACAAAGAAAGAGAAAAGTATACGAAAAACAAGAAATCTTAACTCACTTTCGTAGGAATCACGGTTGCACTTAGCACGTGCAACAAGCCGTTAAACGTCCTTGTCTCCAAGGAGGAGGAGTGTTGTCTCCTGAGGGTTTTCAGCGGATACACTCACAAAATCCGAACAAAGATGCATTAATCAATCTAGCTGAAAGGAATGTGTTCTAAAAGTTTTACTTTTATATGTCAATTATTATGAATTGAATGTACAAACATTTTGTTCCTTGATTATAGTATTCGTCTTTTGGAAGTGTTAAGGAAGAGGCGTTTGGTCCTTAACCGTAGAGCTCTAACAGATAATGGTTTACATAAATCAAAAGTTATTTACAATCATGGCAGTTAACATGGAACATTAATTACCGCGATAAGATTGTCGTGTTGGTCATCGATTGTTGTAGCTCTACAAATAATTGATGACACGAGTATATAAAAGAGGAAAAGATTACTTTTATATATTGAATAGACCTAACAAGTAAAACATTATGGAATTTTGTTTCGTGTCATTAATGTTTTACTGTGTCTGCGATCCTAAGATATGAGACTTATATCTTTTCATTCAAGAAGTGTTTAATTTGATTATTGTCAAAAGCTACCAATGAGTGTAGTGATAATGGCAATAGTTGGTTGAACATGACTTGTGCTGGAAAAGATAGCTAGTCAAACGATTATCATTGCCCCTCTTAATTGAGTGATGATATTAGTGGGCCCCTAGATAAAGCAAAATTATAATGTGCACAATGTGACTTGAGTTAAGTCACATAGTTATAATTAGCTTAAAGAGATCAAGAACTGAATATAATACAAAGGTCACACATTTCTACTTTGTATATATTCTTAATATCATGAGGCAAGGGACGGACACAAGTGGTGCACTTACATCACTAAATGGATCGTGTTTTGGTTCGGGTGGAACAAAGACATCTATGCTAATTGGGTAACTATAATGTGTAGCTAGATACTGCTTATAGTTTGAGATATTAAGTGTTTAATATCGCTGTAAATTTGGCTTAGATCCTCCTATAGGTCACACCACAAAACTGGGAAACAAGAGGGTTGATTTTAAGTTCATATGATGTGTCGGGTTTCATGTGAAAATAGGACACATGTGGTGAATTAATTAAAATCAATATGTCATGAGAATTGACATAATTAGAATCATAATAAATTCATATGAGGTATATATTATGGGGTGTAATAATTTAATATTACATATGATGATATATATAGAATGTCAATTGCTAAAAACCCCAAAAGATCAAATTTTGTTGGAAATAAATCCAAAATTTGACAAATGTAAAATCGGGGTCAAACACGGTGAACCGTTCATGGTTCGGTCAAACGGGGTATCTTCGGATCGGTTAACCGAATAGGGAACGGGTAAGCGCAATTGGTTGACCGAAATTGTCTGGAGTGCCTGGACAATCGGGTTCGGTTAACCGAGTGTGCACGGTCAACCGAGAAGTAGTATTTTCGGTAGACCGAAGGTGACCCGGTCATCCGATGACTATGTCCCAGGAGCGATTTTGGTGGGTCAACGGTAGACCGATTAAAAGACGTGGTTCGTCCGAATTCTTCCAGGGAATTATTCTCATACGGATTCGGTCGACCGTCTAGCTCACGGTGAACCGAACACGTGTTATAACCGAATGGTTCGGTTGACCGAATAATTCTCAGTCTACCGAACAAGAACGATTCTGCCTGAATTATTAAGAGATTAATTAAATCATGGGTGGAATAATTCCAGATTTAATTAAAACGTTTTTTGTGGGTGATTATGTGGAATTTAGAGATTAATTTTAGGAGAGAAAAACAAGGGATCATGGCTAAATAATAGCTCTTGATAAGGATGTTTTGGGAGCCTATAAAAGGGCACTTATTCCTACTTGTTTTAATACTAATGCAAAATTCTTTCTCTCTTTAATCTCTCTCTAATCACCACGAAAATCTCTTAGTAAATTTAAGTTTTGGAGATAAGATTCTCAGGAGCTTAAAGAGGGGTAATTAGCTTGATTCTAAACCTTGTTAGAGATTGATTGGCTAGCTCCTTTCTCTCTAACTTTGTTTAGAGTTTGGTGAACACTCGGAGGCAATTCCGTGGACGATTCAGCGGGCAACGTGACTCCGAATCATCAAAAAGGTTTTAGAGAACCTTTAGGTATGATTCTATCTTTGTGGATTATTTTAATAAATGTAGGTTGCATGTTATTAGAATAAAACACAAATAGATGTACATAAAATTGCTGAAAATATGAAAATCGATCTTGTATGTTATATTAAAATTTTAAAATATATACATACATAGGGACACAAAATCCTACACTGGCTACACGACTTGTTGGACTTATTTTGTCGATCATGGGATGCGGTAATACTACAGGTTGACTCTATATATGTAATCGGTCCACACACCTAGCCTAATGAATTATTCGTGAAAGTTAGTTAAGGACTTAAGTGACAGACATGGGCAACCTTAACTTCTGAATGTGATACAACGTGTAAAGTCCATTAAGGTTCTTATTTGACTCTCTTTTTTTCTTTTCTTTTTTTCTTTTCTTTTCTATTTTTCTTTCTTTAGAGCATTTTATTGGTTGGTGTTTGATTCTCCCAGGGTCAGGTTTCGTGCATCATTGCCTATGAGGACTTACACTATCACGTACACCTTCCCCCAAATCTCCACATAGGGCGATCCCTACCACCCATGTAACGGGAGTTCGGTCGGTGCATCCCAAGTCGGATGACTCGAAAGCACCAGGCAGAAAGTCCCCTCAGACCTACTTTCTCGAGTGATAAGAGTCGTGCGAGAAGAGAGAACACCACTTATTTATTTATCTACATGGGAACCAAAACCCCTACACTTAAGTTTCACAAAAAGAGATTAAGGGCCCTTGACTACGACAAACTTCCTTATACTAACAGACACGAATTATTTGACTCACTAGGTTCAGGGTGGACTTCTTTAAATATTTGAGTGTTGAAACCCTATGATTACACGCCCCCCGAGGGAAAACCGGGGTGCATCCCAACGACTCGATAAGACCTAAAGCCAGAAAACTAGATATCCTAATGCATCAAGTTCAAGAAAATTTTGGGAGCTTTCTTTTTACTTTGCCTCTCAACGGTTTTGCTCATGCTAAACACACGCAAAACCTACAAAAACATTTTCTTTCGCAACACATGAAGATTTTGAAAGAAATGTGAAAATTTTAGAGCACTAGGCAAGCAAAAGAATACAAGTCACCCAAGGATCATGGCAAGCAAATATATCAATGTTAAATGCAGCACACTAACATGACCCTAGCAGTACAACCAAAAGAAAACGAAATAAAAACAAAAACACACAAACTATGTACAAACGTGAAAACACCCCCTCACACCTAATTCATGCATTGTCCTCAATGAATGTGAGCATGATACTACATGGAGTTATGCATGAAAAAGAATAGATCTCACCAGCGTGAAGTACAAAGGGAAGTTCATGGTCATGTTGATGGATACAAACCCGAATTCCCTCAAAACCTGTGAGATACTGAAGAAGGGAGACAAATACGTGAAGAAATGGGGCCCAAGTACACAAGGGTTGGGGCCCACAACAATCAATGCTCACTCATGGAGTCTTTTATTACTCACTCTTTTTTTCTTTTTCTTTTTTTTCTTTTTTTTTGTTTTTTTAAATGATATATACAACAACAACGATATTCTCATAATCATTTGGTCAAGGAACATTAAATGAGAACATCAAGTCATGACGACCAGAGACTTGCCGAGATGGGCAAACTTCACCGGTACTCTGAGGTGTCATGAGGGGTGAAAGGTCAAAGCTGAAACGCTCGAACCCCTCATGATATTGGTTGGGTGTCGGCAACATGAATGAGTGAAGTTGTGTTGCCTCACTAGGGTTTAGTTTCTCATCGAACAAAACCCTCCAACCAAGAGGTGGGTGCATCAGAATGAGTTCCTCAAGCACATTCGATGGATGCAGAGACCTGCATCACTAAGAATAGGGCTTCTCCCCAAGTCATCCAACAAGGACCTCCCACCATCATTTAGATCATCAAGCATAAGCTCGGTCATAGGTGGGTCCTTGTTGGAGTCAATATGAAGCTCAAATGGCTCAATGGCCATGGGACATGAGGTAGAGACACCTTCTGGTATAGGCATATGATGAGGTGTCTCACTTCTACTAGTACTCTCAATTGAATCATGCAACGAACACTCCTTTTGGACATTTATGTTTGATGCCAGCTCACTCTGTTGCATTGCAAAGACATGCAATGAGTTTTCGCTGGACCCACAAGCATTCTCAATGGGTTGCATTGGTGTTAGGGGTGTTCGTTGATTTTGTGGTGCTTTCTCCAATTGGCGGATGAGATTTAGATTAAAGGTTGATCCATGGGCTCATGTTGCCTACCAGAGTTGAGCACATGAAACTCGGCACTCATGTTACCGAATGAGAGCTTCATGAGACCATTTCTACAATTAACTAAGGCATTGAAAGTTGCTAGAAATGGTCTACCCTAAATCAAAGGTATTTGAGAGTGGGTGCTCGCAACAGGATTGGTATCAAGGACAACAAAATCGACTGGAAATATAAAATCTCCAACTTTGATAAGCACGTCCTCGATAATCCCCTTTGGAATACGAATGGATCTATCCGCCAATTGGAGGGTGATCTTAGTTGGTTTCAATTCTCCCAAATTTAACTGTTGATAAACAGAAAATGGGAGGAGGTTGACCGCTGATCCTAAATCAAGCAAAATATTACTCATGTTAGTGTCCCCTATCGTACACTGAATAGTAGGACACCCAAGGTCCTTGTATTTTGTGTAGGCAGGATTGGACAAAAGTGAGCTTACATTTGCAGCCAAGAATGCTTTCTTAGGAAGATTGGTCTTCCTCTTGGTTGTGCAGAGATCCTTCAACACTTTGGAATATTGAGGTATTTGTTGGATGACATCCAACAAGGGGATGTTAACCTTAACTTGCTTAAACACCTCTAATATCTTGTCCATTGTGTCACTCTGCTTTTTGGTTAACCTACTTGGATAAGGAGCTTTTTGCAGGTAGGTTTTCTGCAGTGCCTGAGAAAGAGGCGTTGGTGTATTACCCTCACCCTCAGCCTCTTCTTCACCACCATTCCCACTAAGCGGCTGCATAGATGGTGGTGGGTGTGGCAAGGAAATGTGATTGTCAACCTGCTTTCCATTCATTAAGGTCACAATGGAATTGACATGGTGAACAAGTTCCTCCACATGGTTCACTTGTCTCCCCCGAGGTACCACATTCTCATTTTGCATGTGTTGTTGCTGGTACATGCGAGGGTTAGCCTCAGGCTGGCTAGGCAAAGACCCTCTCTCTCTTTCATGTACAGACTGAGCCAATTGTCCCATCTGAAGCTCTAGAGATTTGATGGTCTGCTGATTTGAAGTGAGAACTTGACTTGTGGTTGACATAAACAATTTCATTGAGTTTTCAAGTCCACGAGTCAAGGTCTCAAGCGAATTGAATCGGGTTTCCATATTATTGGAATTTGGGAAACCCGATTGATTGGTAATTGGTGCTTGGGGTGGCTGATAAGATTGTGCTTGCATGGGAGGTTGGTATGATTGGTTAGATGGTCGAGAGGAGTTCGAAGGACCACCCGGGGCATTATTTTGGTTCCATGAAAAATTGGGGTGGTTCCTCCATCCAGGATTACAAGATGATGAGTATGGGTCATTCATAGCTCTGTCATAGATGGCGTTGACATGTTCCATCTCAGGAGGAATGGACGCACACTCGCTTTCTACATGACCTATCCTACCACACGAATGACAGGGAACTCGACCAGATGTGGACATGTGAGGTGCACTTTGTTGGTTTTGGAGCTCAATCGAATCCATACGGCGCATTAAGGCCGCCATGCGTGCCTCAGTGGCCGTATTGGTATCGATAGCAAATGCGGCACCCGATCGAGTCGAGTTTTCATTCACGATCCTCGCTCCTATGTTGGATGATGCAGGTGGTCCCCTTACACTCTCCCATTGCATTGTTTTCTCAGCAAGGTCTTCTAGGAAAGCCCATGCCTCCCTTTAATCCTTTCCCAAGAACTCTCCTTGACACATGGACTCAAGGAGCATTCGGGACGGGATGTGAAGACCCTCGTAAACAATCTGACAAAGATGCCACAACTCAATGTCATGGTGAGGGCACGAGGATAGTAGCTCCTTAAACCTCTCGAGATATGCATGAAATATCTCGGTCTCAAGTTGATAGAACGAATTGATTTTGTTCCTCAATTTTTGAGTCCGATGATTTGGAAAGTATTTCTTGAGGAATGTAGATTGAAACTCATCCCAAGTCCTAAAGGCATTCGCCTGGTTGTTGTACAACCACTTCTTGGTGGCATCCTTCAGCGTAAAGGGGACAAGCCTAAGATGGATGGAGTCTGTGCTAAGTTGTTGCAGCTTGAACATAGCACAGACCTCCTCAAATTCCCTGAGAAAGATATAGGGGTCACCTTTCCCAGTGAAGTGAGGGAGCATGGAAATAAACTGAGGCTTAACCTCAAAATGGTTCCCATTTGCCTTTGGCAATACGATGCATGAGGGTAGAGCAGTACGGCTCGGGTAGCATCGATCACGTAGAGGTATGAGAGCGACAATTGGAAGAACTGGTGGAACAGGTGGGTCCAGCAACTGCTCCTCCTCATGGAAATTAGCAGCCATTGAACCCAGACTGTGTGTGACAGGAGAGGAGGAAGGCGCCAAGAAATCGACTACCGAAGCGGGATTAGCAACGCTCCTCGTCAAACGACCACTCTCGTCTCGTGTCCACGAAAGCATGCACAAAGGTGCACACACACCAAATCTTTTTTTTTTAAAAAGAATGTGCGAAGAGGAGAAGACGGGGGGACACAGGAGAGAAAGAATGACTCAGGAGAGAAGGGAAGAAGACCTTATGCTACGGCGGATGGGTACAGGTAGAAGCACACAAGCAAACAAGGCTCAAGCAATCCTAAGGTCGCTATAGGTCCTTACAGCTAGACGACGCCTAACTGCGAGGTCACACGGCCTCAACACGCCTCACCTCCATACGACGAGGACCACAAAGCCCAGCAAGTGAGCCAAGATCTGGAGATCTCGTCTCTCCTACTATCGACAAAGTGGGCAATGCCGATCAGGTCATGACGGTCGGGACCGGATCACTCTCCTAATGCGCCCGAAATCCTTAGTGCCAATGTCTACTTGATTTTAAAAATTAGGCTCTTTATTAGTGTGATTTGTGGGGCGAAGGAAAGGGTGATTTGTGGGGCGAAGGAAAGGGACAACCCCTCCTTAGTAGCGTTTTGGAGTCTAAATCTAACAATCAACTCTCCAAACAAACTCTCAACTCACACTTGTTTCAATGCACTTCCTACTAAATAATGCATGTTCATACGAAATGCATGAATGAGAGTAGAAGGTGCGTACCTCATGCCAGCTCTCAGCAACTGAAAATAAAGCTAAGATAAAAGACAATCTACATGCCTAAGTCACATACATGATGCATGACCTAAACAAAAAGAATGCCTAATCTTTTGCTTTGGGTTTTAGGGTCCAAGTTGCTTAAAGGAAGTATGTTAATTGATCTGGGAACAAACTATAAGTCAAAATATGCCAAATCAAGTCCCAAATCACTACAAGAATATTAACACAAACAGAGCTCACCAGACACAAAGAAATTAGAAGGTAAACAGAGCTCACCAGACCGCTGATTGGCGGTCCAAAGTGCCCAGGTTGGCTTCCAACTTCTCCTGCTGCTCCTCCAGGCCACGCCAAGTCTCCTGAATCAAAGAAAAACTACAAAACACAAATTAAATCCACTCTAATCGTCCAAACAAGAGTCTGGACCGGCACGTCCCCGACAACGGTGCCAAAAACTTGTTGAACGTTTTAATTAAATCGCAAGTGCACGGTGTCGGTGAAGACGTGGCAAATACGGGTCGTCCACAGGGAGGTGAGCAGCCTCTTGTTTATCAGAAATCAAGTGGCAAAAAAAGGAGAAGAGAGTTTGATTATCCTACTCTACGCTACACTACACTACGAAGTATGAAATGCGAAAGAAAGCAACAAACGATTAACTAAAACTTAACTAAGAACGAAAGAAGAGTGCTGGAATTCAGAAATGGAAAACACCTAAGGGGTGGAGTGAGTGCACACATGCAAAGAGGTGGGTGTTGAAACATTCTTTAAGCACAAATAAAGGTGGTGTTATCATGCATAGGAAGTGTCTAAATGTTATGGCAAAACCTATCAATTCATTCACCATCCTAGTTGATTAACATTTACATATACAAGTTGTTTATTTCAGAACCTAAACAAGCATGAGAGGTGTCTAATTATTTTGGAAAAACTCACCAAGTTATAAACTCTATCCTAAACAAGCAAGCATACATTCATGTTTTATCAACACATTGTAAATAAAGCATTCATTCCATTCTCATTTGCATGTATGAACTTCTACTCCACCCCCCAAAGGGGATGGAACTACTCACTAAACATTAAACTGATTATTAAACTAAGCAAGGAAAGCATATTAACTAAGCTACTAAAACTAATGAAATGAAATTAAACAAAGTAAAGCAAGAAATATGAATCAAACAACATAATAAAGAAACTTTTATTAAAGTGACTCACATTTCAAGTAGCATCCCCCTACTTTAGTGTGTGCTTCAAGACCTCACTTCTAGTAAGAAGAATAGCCACTCAAAATATGGAGTGATTACAATAGAAGGTGAAGAGTTCTATTTATAGCCAAAGAAAAAGGCAATCCGGGAGAATCGCCCATTGTGGGACTAAACAAATACCAAAAATAGCGTAAACATCCTCTAATACATGTGCTGGAGAACTTTTAGTGGATTTGGAAGGATCCAGACCGCCAATTAGCGGTCCAAGACCGCCAATTGGCGGTCCATAAGATTTGGATCCGGCTAAATTTCATTCTGGGCTTTTCTGGATTCGTTTGTCGGTCTTTGATGCATCTACTTTGTTTATTGGAGTTCCGACCCGAATCTAATTGCCAAAATACTCCCCAAGATGATGTGGAGTTTTTTGTTTTGCTCTTTGGTCCTTTGGTCTTACATTCAGGTCCTTCTCCCTTGCATCTTTGTCCCCAGATCTCACAATTCAGTCCTTTTTCCCACCTTTTGGGTCCTTTTATGCTTCATCTCTTCAAACCTATTTATTCCTGAAAACTAAACATAAAACTCGTTAGATAGCATTGTTTAGGTGAAAGATAATGGATATAAGATACAAATATAAGCATCAAATGATGTCAATCAACCTAGATGGTGGCGGTGACTGTCCGATTATGTATTCCGACATGTAGCTTGGCTGTGGAACAACCAGGTTAGATGAACCGACCTGAACGATGGATCCATCGGTGAGGTGTTGACCCCAAGATTTAGATGATTCTACGAACGTGGACGTACATGCCCCCTCACCGAACCCCATGATTAATGTAGCCGCGTGTGGGGTGCGTTGCGTACTTTCCCTAAGACCGTATATGCCTTCGGTGGGTCCCTACTGGTGACCCGATGATGGATTGTGGGACTGATGTCCGTATTTACCCTTGGACGGAATGTTTATATTGCATTTTACCATGCCATGTGACACTAGTATGATAGGTTCCTTCATTGTACTTTAGCATGCATATAGGTGAGCTTGGTATACGGGGTTTCCTTATGGAAACTAAAACCTTGTTATATTGTTTGCATTTGAAGACCGCAGTAGGTTCTGACCATTGGTGACCGAGGACGAGGGCACTCTGGGATCAAATCCTCTTCCCGTACCTTCCTAGACTGTAGAACTGCTTGTATTTACTCTTCCTGTACTCTATGTAGTCATACCTTTTTCACAAACTCTGATGTAATATCGTGCACCTCTTGGATATTTTATGAGTAGCGTTCCCACTCTTTTGGGGTCTTAATCTTCGTGATGATTGTGTTTTAGAGTTTTAAATTTTTCTGTTGTTTTGGGACGTTACAATCATCTTCAAGGCTGTACACATTCTTCCTGGCTTGAGCAGGTTGACACCTGGGGTTTACCATAGCTTCACTCAGCAACTGGTCCTTCTCACGTTCATTGAGCTGCTGAGCCAACTGGCTGACTTACATTTCCAATACTTTGACAGAACTTTGAATGCTCTGCAAGAACGCTTGAAGGGTTTGCTCAAGCGTTAAGACTTTCGGGTCAACCTGCTATGGTAGAGTCTGATGTGAATAACCCGATGGTGAGGCCTGAGAAGGTTGATGAGTATGGGGCGGAGACCTTTGTTGTGCGGCTTGTTAGGTTTCTGATGGGTGTGGAGGGTGATAAGGTGGAGGTTGTGGTTGAGCGTGCGAGCTCTGACCGTGGCCCCCACTAGTACTCTAAGAGAAGTTAGGGTGGTTTTGCCATCTGGGGTTTTAGAAGTGATTGTACGGGTCGTTACGGGGCCACTGTTGATACATCGCATTTGCATGCTCAGTATCTCTTGGAGCATAAGAACATTCCAAGTCACTATGTCTCGTAAGTTCACACCTACTACAAGCGGGAGCAGCGACCTGAGCTACAGGAGATCAGTCCAACTCTAAACTCTCTATTCTACCTGTGGGAGCAGCCACTTTAACTCAGAAGTGATAGTTGCTTGACTTGGTGTGATCCAGCACACCCAGAAGACATTGAGGCTGGTGGCTCTCTCATGGAGTCCCACTCAAGGGTACGTTCAACCATTAATTAAAAAGTATCGCATGCCTCATCAATGGGTTTCATTTCGAAATCACCCTGACACAATCGACTCCAACAATGTGCGGGTGTTATAGTTGAGGTCCTCATAAATAATCTGGCACAACTGCCACAACTCAAGTCCATCACGAGGGCACTGCAGGAGAAGATCCTTGAACCTCTCAAAGAAAGCAAGAAATGATTCGATTTCAGTCTGATATATTTGATGTATTTGGTGCCTTATCTGTTGCGTCTTCCTTTGGGGGAAGAATCTCTTCAGAAGGATGATCACAAATTGATCCCAAGACCGAATCGAGTTCGTCGAGAGGCTGTACATCTATTTCTGCACATTATCCTTCCAAACCAAAGAAATCATCCTCAACCGGAAGAAATCCCCGTCAAGTTGTTGAAGCTTGAACATGGAGCATACCTCCTCGAATACACGTATAAAGATATATGTATCCTCCTTATTGGCTATGAAGGTAGGAAGCTTTCTCACATATTGAGGTTTTAATTCCTAGTTGTTCCCGCGAGCAGGCAGGAGAACTATGCAAGATGGTTGTGCGACCCGAACCTGATGGCTTGACTCCCACAAAGTCATCGGTCAATCCTATCGAGCTAGGGGTGGTGTTACTCCCATAATTCATTCCCGACTAGTGTTGGATTTTTAGCCTTAATCCATGTTTTGATGATTTAATCAACCTAATCTTAATCACAATCAAATGTTGCATAAATAACGCATGGCATACATATTGTATTGTGCTAACATCTACAGGTGATTAAGACTCAAGGAAGAATGGATTTGAAGTCAAGACATGTAATCAAGCTTTTGAACACATGTAATTATGTATTTCTTTTGAGTCTTAGGAACCTATGTAATCTTTAGCATACAAGAGTTAAAACTTACTCACATGCACACTAGATTCATTGTAGAAGTCACACACAAAATTTCATATCAATTGAACTTCAATAGATCACCCAAACCTTAGCCGGAAAATCACTAAACCATAACCTAAATTACTTGTGCCCATCGATCGTCCGGAACCAGTACCTTGTTCGACCGATTATAACAAACCTTCTAACTGTATTTTCCTAGCTCCACCGGTCGACCGCCTTTGACCTTTCGATCTATTGTTCTCGTATTTTTCGAATGACCGCTAACCTTGTCGTATTATACAACGGTCATATTCGTATAAATTCAACAAAAAGCTAGAATACTATTGGCCACCGGTCAAATGTTGAACTTAGAATGGTCGACCAGATGAAGACATATCTTGAGCCCAAAAGTTCATGTTTTCGGTCGAAGCACCTTTTTTCGACCAATTACCTTTACCCTTGCCAAAACACACTAAATGGTCGACCGACCCAATTATTTTGTTCGACCGTTCACTTAAGTGAGACCAATTTGGTTCGACCAAAGCTTAAACTTGTTTGACCGTTTCCGTACTATTAAGGAAACAGTCGACCGTTCTTCCCGATTTATTCAACAGTTTAGTGATAGAATTGTTGAACCTTGATTTCTATTTGTGTGTTCTTCACACCAATCAATCAATCCTTCCCTAATGGCTAGAAAACATTAGGAGCTTATAAATAGAGGACCAAACACATTGTTTAGACATCTCTCCCATTCCAAATTGTCTCATACACTAAAGAGAAGTCTCCAAATCCTCAAAGCTCCAATCCTACACTCAAAGCCTAAACCTCCACATCTTTGATCAATTACTACTCATACTCAAAGTGTGCTCAAGTTAGAGAGTGGTGTTCCACTCTAACATTTGTTGTCAAAAGAAGTATAGATTTCAGTGAAAGTCCGAACTGCTTTGTAAAGGTGTTCTCTCCCGGCCCAGAACGTGAGCGGAGCTCGTGGAGTCGTGAGCGGACCTTGCAAGACAGGAAGTAGGCGGGAGGCCGAATCTCTATGAAAGTACTTGTGTCCATCGTGGTTTGAATTGCTTTTCCCTACTTTGTTTAAATTGTTACCGCTGCATATCTTGTTTGTTTAAGTAGGGATTAAACATAATTTGATTAGATAATTAAGGTCCATTACGATCCTACAACCAGGACCATCTTCCTCCCAAGTCGGAGGAGGAGGAGATGGTCTACGTGGTGGTGGGAGTGGACTGAGGAACTCCATATAAAGAACCTGATCCCCCCATCACCAAGAGAATGGAAGAATCCTTAAAGCTAACGTGGGTAATGGTTATTGAGAATTGAACTTAATCCTATGTGACGACTTAATCCTATGTGGCGTCCTAGTCACCCGCCACATCATCATTGCTTGATGACACATCAAGGAGGAGATGAGTCAACACATGAGAAGACAAAAGGTTGAGGGAGTGGAAGAGACAAGAGTCTTTTCATTTTTTTGAGTAATTTTCGTCCTAATTATGTATGCAATTTAAGTAGAGGGTGTAATGATCTTGAATGATCATGTTTATGTAGTCTTTATGTTTAGAAGTTGTAGGGTCATGTAAGTGCCTATATAAAGCACTAGAATTCACCATTTGTAAAACAAAAACAAGACAACAACAACAATACAACAACAACATATATCAAGCATTAGAAGTTGAGCCACGAAATTGTGTGAAAAAAGAGTGAGTATGTGAGTAGAAAGAAGAAGAAGAGTGTGCATTTCAAAATCGGTTTTTTTTGCTTTGTGAGTAGAGAGCCACCTTCTTTCCTTCGTGCCCCCCCAGTAACATAGATCAAGAATGGATCTAGTGGAATCAAAAGAAGGCAAAATGAATGGTGATCAGGGTGGTCTAAGGCAGCACACGAGGTGCGCCTTTTAGACCGCCAATTGGCGGTTGGGGACCGCCAATCAGCGGTCCCTGTAGCCCAGGAGACGGGCATTCTCCTGTGGTGGGTTGATCAGTAGCTCCCCGTCCTCCTCCCGTCCTCCAACAATGGTGTGGGTAGAAACCTAATCTAGCAATCACGCTCAAACAAGCTTAGGCTGGCTATGTAAGCTAGACGACGCCTAACCACGACTTCCCACACTCCCAAATGCCTCACCTCCCTCGGCTGAAGGTCACAAAGATAAATAAGAAAGTCAAGACCCGAAGGTCCCAAAAGTCTCAATGCAACTATGCAAACGACGACGTTCAGGCCATGACGTCGAGAATGAGAATGTCTCCTAAGTGCACCTGAATCCTAGAAGTTAATGTCTACTTGATTTTATATTAAGGATTTTTGATTAGTGTGATTTTTGGGGTGAAAGAAGGGGTGATGAAATCCCCTACCTTGTCTTATGTGGGACAGTCCCCCTTACGTTAGTTTGATCCCTAGACTAACAATCAAGCCCTCCAATTGAATACTCGCATCACTCTTGTTTCAATGCAACCTTACTAACTAATGCATGCAAGCTAATGCATGAATGAGTGAAGAAGGTGTCGTACCTCACACCAGAAATTGACAACAATAAAATTAAAGCAAGGGAAAGACAACATGCGTACTCAACCTATGTGTGGTGCATGACCTAGATGACATTCATCTACACTTTTGCATTGTGTTTTAATGTCCAAGTCATCTTAAAGAGGGGAATATGCACGTTAGATTAATTTCTGGTAATAACACAGAGCATATATGAAGTGAACAGTAGTAAATATCAACTAAGCATAGTAAGAGGAAACTACCATTGAAATAGAAAATGCAAACAACTCACCAAATTTGCCACTGGCAGATGGTTGCGGATTCTGGTCCCCAAACTTCTCCTAAATGCTCATTTTCTACTGTGTAGGTCCCTGTCAACTTAGTCCCTTGTCTAGTAACAAAACTAAAAAGAAAATGTAAGAAAACCCACCGAAATGGTAGAAACAACAACGACTATAACCAACTCCTTGGGAACGGTGCCAAAAACTTGATTAATCGTCTTAATAACCGCAAGTGCATGGTGTTGGTAAAGATGCGACAAGTACGGGTCCGTCCACAAGGAGTTGTGAGTGTTGTTGTTACTACCCTACTCAAGTGAGGAATAAGAGGAGAATGAATGGATTATGCTAAACTAACTACTAAACTAAACGATGAATGAATCAATAATTAAACTATACCCTCATACAGTGGAGGTGTGTAGGTATGTGTGTGTGTGATTGGTTCTTGACTACATGAGGCACACATGTGTAAAGTAGGTGAAATCAACTAGAAACTAGTGGAGTCTAATTAACATCAACTACATTTACATGAATATCTGACTAATATAGTTATGCATGAAGTTAAGATGCACTTTGGATTCTCAAGAATGACCTAAGTATCTAGTATGGACATTAGGACATCAATTAACCATCCATACAACTCAATACATTCATGCATTCTCTACTAATCAATCATCCATACATAACAAGTCATTTCCATACAAAGATAAACCATTACAAGCAACAAGATAAACTCTAGATCTAGCATGAGACAAGTACCTAGTGTGGCCATTATCCCATCTAATACAAGATTTAGTACGTTGCAAGAATAGATCTAAATTAAGCACATGAAATGGCACAAGATAAGAGGAACTCATCACTGACACATCACATAATCTACATCACCTCCACCCCATATGGGGTCGATCTACTCTCTACTCATAATAACAAGCATGGAAAGCAAGAGATTAAGATTAAACATGGTATAAAACTCTAACTACAAAACTACCCAACAAAATCAAAAACTAATTGGATAGAAAATAAGCTAATGACAAGACGAATCCAAAGCTACCTTTGGATTAGCAAAAGAGTAACATTACAAGCTTCAAAGCCCACCTTTCTCTACTGCCCAAATTGGATAAAACCTAAGCTATTCTAATGGTAGAGGCCAAGAAATAGTGGAAATGAAGAAGAAGTCATCCTATTTATAGAAGAAAGTCTGGTGTAGATGATTCTAGGAGCAATCCAACGGGTGAAATTGATTTCTCTAAGTTCCGGTGCACCCTACTAATCTGACTCGAGCCACGGGAGAAATTTGGGCACATTCAGAATCAACTCATCCACCCCGGGTAGATGGTTCGGAATTTATCCACCCTACTTTTCTCCAGCAACTTAAGTGTCTTTTTTGCACGTGGGGTGAACTCCTGGTTCGCTGGTTCGAGACCATTTTTCTTTAATTTCCTATATACTCCTCAAAATCATGTTATTGAAGGATTTTTGTGCCCGAAATATATTTCGTGCGTTCAGGTCCCTTTGAATTTCATTTGGGTCCTTCCTGATATGCAAATGGGTCCTTGTGCATGATATACAGATCCACGTTGCTTCATTTGAGTCATTTCTTCTTGTATTTTAGTCATTTTCTCTTCCTTTCTCTTCTTTATTACCTAACACCTGAAACACCACAAAAAAACATTCGAGTAGCACAAAATTGGGGTAAATAAAGGATATATAGCATGAATGTGATGTATGATATGCTACTAATCATCTGAATTGGATTTGACATCTTTGCTTTTGATTATACTTGGCAATGCTAGTCATATCGCAATGTAAAGATGTTGTACGAATTGGTTTGCTAGTCATTGGCAATTCAGAAAGTAGTCCTTTCAACCATTCAAATTCTAGTTCACTTGTGTCCAAAGCACAAAGTTCAGCGTCAAACATAGATTGGGACAATATGGTCTGTTTTGTAGACCTCCAGGAGACTGCACCTCCCCCTAGAGTAAAAACAAACCATGTAACATTGTTACTCCCAGAGTTTTTGGTTGTCTGACTTGCATCACTATACCTTTGTAATAAAACGAGTAACTTTCGATAATGCAACCCAAGGGTAGTACCTTGGTACTCTATCCAAAGCCTCCCAATGGGTACGATCAAGAGAACTTGTGTATCTACTTTGTTTGTTCACCGAGAAAGAAAGATCTAGTAGTGTGATTGAGATATGGAGATACAATAAACTGACCTAGTCAGTTTGAGTCCCAAGATCACATTTGCAACACTCATATCCTTCATTTCAAACTTAGTATACAAGAAGGACTTTGTTTCATGTATTATATCAAGATTTGAGCCAAACAACAAAATGTCCTCGACATATAAACACAATGCAATATATGCCCCACCTTTAAGTTTGTAGTATACACACTTGTCAGAATTAATAACCTGGAAACCAATGATTATATGACTTTGTCAAATTTTTCATGCCATGCTTTAGGAGCTTGTTTCAGTCCATAAAGTGACTTAACAAGTTTATGAACTTTTCTCTCACTTCCAACGGCTACAAATCCTTAAGGCTAATCTATATAAATTTCTCCTTCAAGATCACCTTGAAGAAAAATAGTTTTTACATCCACTTGATGAATTATTAAATCATATTTGAATGGCAGTGCTAAAAGCACTGAAATCGTAGTCATGCAAGACATTGGGGAATATGTATCAAAATAATATATTCATTCCTTTTGTTTAAAGTCCTTGGCAACTAATCTCGCTTTGTGCTTATCAATGGATCCATCTGATTTCAATTCCTTCTTGAATATGCATTTACATCCGATTGTTGAACAACCCAGAGGAAGATTCACCAACTCCCATGTCCCATTATAGATAATGGAGTCCATTTCCGTCTTGATTGCATATTTCCAATGCTTTGCTTCAGAAGAAGCCATAACATCTTGAAAAGTATAAGGATTTCCCTCGATATGGTACGTGTTAAAATCCTTCCCAAGTCCTTCGCAATCCTAGATAGTTTGCTTCTTTTAGGCTCAACTTTAACTTGAGTTTGAGAAAGCTCAAGTTCAATAATGGACGTATCTATGCCCACATTTGTCATCCATTCCCCATATTTGTGAATGGAGCCATACGTAGAGGGATCGCCTACAGGTGAAACTTGTCGAGGAACTCCAAATTTCATGGGAATACATCATCAAAGAATGTTGCATCATGAAGTTCAACAATAGTGTTAACATCTATGCCAGGTATCTCAAACTTGATTACCAAGAATATGTACAGATAACTGTTAGTAACATATTAGAGAAATATTGCATCAACGGTCTTGAGACCAAGTTTTTTCCTCTTATTTTCAGGGATTAACACTTTTTCAAGACAACCCCAAACTCTAAGATATTTAAGACTTTGTTTTCGACCATGCCAGAGTTCAAAAGGACTAGCGTCTTTTTGTTTCTAGGGAACTTTATTCAGAATATGGAAAGCCATATTCAAGCCCCACATATATTTGGGTAATCCTGAACTCTCCAACAATGCATTAATCATATTGAATAATGTTCTATTTTTTTCATTCAGCAATCCCATTAGATTGTGGAGAATATGACACCATTACCGCATGAACTATGCCAGAACTTTGACAAACTTGTTCAATCAGGTTTTACGTATATTCACCACCTATATCGGATCTAAACATCTTATGTTTCTTTTCAGTTTGAGTCTCCACTTCACTCTTAAAAATAATGAATTTAGACAATGCTTCATCCTTACTTTTCAAAAGTTAGACGTAACAATATTTGGAACTATCAACAATGAAAGTAACAATATTTCTTATGATCATTATTTAACATGCCATTAAATTCACAAGTATCAGTATGTACCAACTCTAAAATATTTGTTTCCTTAGACACAACATGGAAAAGTTTCTTAGGTCGCTTAGCTTGTACGCACACTTGACATTTTTTTATTCTCAATAGCATACTTTGGAATCATGTCTAAATTCATGTTCTTTAGAAACATTCATAGTTCACATGTCTTAAACGTCCACGCCATACATCACAAGACTCAACAAAATAAACATGAAAAGGAGACTCATCATGAACACAAACAACATTACGATTATCAAACACTATAGCAATACATGGCTTCATCGATGATAGGTATCCGTTGGTGTATATCACCTTCCGTCAGTGTAACACAACACCAATGGAAAAAATGTCGTCGGTGTTACATGCGTTGGTGTGTGGTGAGAATTAAATTTATACCGCAAGTGCACGGCGTCAATGGAGACGTGGCAAATACGGGTCGAACACAAGGAGGGAGAGATTTGTTATTAATGTGATTTCGATTGGGGGAAAGGAGGAGAGAAGAATAAATTTGGGTTTTGAGATTTTTGGGTTTTAATTATGTAAAGCAAGAAACAAGAACAATTAAAACTAAAACAAGAACAAAGAGGTGAATTCCGTCGGGTGGAGGTTTAGATTTAGGTTTTAGATTAGAGAATTCAGAAACTTATAATAAATCATGTTAGTTATGAAGCATTACATGATAAATGATTTAACATAAACTCAAGTAATCAAAATATACTAACACAAAATTAAAATAATAACTTTTATTCGTTTTCTCTTCACCCTAAATCCGTCACCCCCACCCTTTGGAAAGAGTTAGAAACTCATGGAGGAAGGAAGAAGGGGTCCTTGAGACATTACAAAAGAAAACTAAAAGTAAGAAATACAAGACAAAATTTTATTAATGAAAAGAAGAATACAAAACTAAGATTAAGAATAAAAACTACCACCAAAGACTAAGGACCCTTCTAACATCGTTCTCGGGTCTATTTATAGTTGCTACAAGGGATCTAGGTATAATATTGGAAAGTACACGTGTCCAGACACGACTGGACGAAATTGGGAGACGCGGATCGATGCTTGGGCGGCGGAAACGCCGCACATTGTGTGTGTGGTGCGGCGGAAACGCCGCACAATCTGGCCTGATTTTGTCCGGATTTTTGTTGAATGTTTATGGTATGATTTGATCATTCTTTGCGCATCTGGATTGATTCTTTCCATTCTTTTGAGCTCCGGATTAATTCCTTCATATTTTTGGAGATATACATTGATTTTTCTATATATTTTCTCCAAGATAATAAAAGCTACTCGTGATTTGCTATTAGGTCCTTGTCTTTTTGCAATTAAGTCCCCGGCGACTTTTGTGCTCAAGTCCTTGCTCTTTTTGTAATTAGGTCTTGAATGCTTTTATGCTTGGATACATTTCCATTTGTAACCCGATAAACTTGAACTTGGTCTTTATGACAGAAATGAATCTTTTGCACGCGTTTATGCTCGGGATGTGGGTAAATTGCATTCAGGTCCCTGTATTCTGTAAATAAGACTAAACACATACCTTAGTAGCATTTATTGATGTAAAAGTAATCTAAATGAAAGACATATGATGCAATGTATGCAATGCATCAGTGTGTGTCAGTACTGACAGATCTTCCAGCGGATAGACTTTGTCGGTGTTACACCAATGTCGAATCAGAGAATATCGGCATCGTAACACCAATGGAACAACCGTCAGTACTCAGCACCAACAAAACGACCGACTAAAACCTTCACTGACGGCTGTAGAACATACACCGACAGTTGTAGAACCTACACCAATGGATACCTGCTGTCGGAGATAAATATCAGTTACATACACCGACAAATATGTACCATCAGTGTATGTCTACAAACAAACGTCAGTACTTTGTCCGACGGATACGTATCATCGGTGTATCTATTTCACTAAACGATACACCCTACACCGACGGACAGTGTCTGTCACTGCTGCAAAATATGGTTGTTACGTCTTGTCCAGAACCCAAAAGAGCTTATTTGCTCTTCCGGGTTCTGAGTTTTCCTGCTCATTCATCAAACATTTATACATATCCAATTCAATTCATATTCAGCATTCATACACATCCAACTCATTCAACAAACATTCATACACATCTAAACACAAGAAGTCATATATATTGATTCATTAAAAAATAATTGGAACACATAAGTTGTAATTTTATTAAAATTGGCTTTTAAATTCACTAAGTACGAAAATAAAGTTTAACAATAAAAACTAATAGAAAACATAAAACACTAAGTTGCTAAACCTCCCGTGTCGGCTCTGCCCGATGGATCATCAACGTTATCTCGACTTGGCGGCAGACGTGTCGTGCAAAAATCTCGCATGATTAAAACATTACATTAAGTTACTTAGAACCTTATAATGCATATAAACTAACTTAGTAAGTGTAATACAATTTACTAAATTACAACTACAATACCTCGGTATTAAAGACCCCTTCTCCATCAAAAACTCGACCATCGACTTATACCTCGCTTGATCATTTTTCATGTTCGCGAGCTCGGTTTTTGTGTCCTCTAGCTCGCTTATCACCACCTTCATCTGCTTACCTTTCTCAACCTCCCCTCTAGCGTTACTCTTAGCTTGAGATGACATTCTGCGTGGGTTGTACATGTCAGTCGGGGTGACGAGAGTCGAGTACATCCTCACACGTCCATGCCTGTCGCCAAGAATAGTTTCGACTGGATCCTAGGCACCAACTGCCGTATTGATAGACCCTAAGAGCTCGTCTCACTCGGTCCTCGCAAACATTCCGATTGTTCCAAAAATAAGGAAACAACATTAATGTATCTTAAAACATTAAGTAATTGAAAACTAATAATAATCTTAAACTTACAATAACTCCCGCAACTTCAGGGAGTATTTTGTCATGAAGCCGGATGTACATATCGGTACGACTAGGCTCAGGAGCGTCCGGGTTTTCTGCAATCTTCAATACCATTGAATCTATAAGAATTTAAAAGGTAATGAATATATAAAATTTTTAAAATTTTAAATAATATCTCACCATTTTCTCCCTGTGTGGCACTACCGATTTGGTACCACACTGATGAGGTTTACCAAATTTGCCCGATTTTTTTTCTTGTTAGTCTCGCTCTTCTTCTGCATCACCAATACACCAAATACTTAGTTTTTTAGTCATTAATAACAGATTAACTAAAAACTTAACAAATTTACCTTAAACGCCTTGTTGGATCAGTAGTCAAGCATATTAGACCAATCCTGCTTGGAAATATGGGGCGGTCTAGCCACCAATCTAGCCTCTCTAGTCTCTAAATTCGCAACATCAAGGTACAATTGGTACTTGTTTTCCTTCCATTTGGTATTTAGAGACTTCATAATTTTGGCTTTAAACCCCTCTTGAAATTTCCAGTGTTACTGTTAAAAAAATTCAAATTAGTTTACAATTTAAATAAACACTAATGTAGCTTAAGTACAAATGTAATATTACTGTTAATTCGCCCATGCCACATCCTTGTCCTTCTTTGGCACCAATCTCCAATCCGAATAGCGAGGAGGCAGTACTTGTGTCCTCTTGGCTATCGTGCCAATGAAATTCTGGAATCGTTCAGCGTCCTTTTCCTTTGATACGCCTTCGGGAGTGAACTCTATCTCATTTTGAATTGTAGAGTTCCAAACATCCAGAAATTGTGTACATCCACGACCTCTACTCGTACTCGCTGTACCAAACCCCGAAGGGCTAGAGTCCTCCTTAGTATCTGCTGCACCATTGACTATTTGTGGGGTATCATCCACCATACATTGTCGACATCTCTACCTATCACCGTCTCCATTAGGGTGTGGTGGTGAAGACTAACATCTCGTCATACCTGAATTATGTAGTGATTTAATTTATCATCAACTACATGATAAAATTTATAAACTACAAATCTATTGACACATATATTGGGTTTCTCATTACAAATTGTGCATGTCCCTCAAGGTATACTACTCGACCACCGATTCTAAATCTGGTCTAACAAAATCGATGAAATTAATATCGTCTAATTCGACTTTATCTTGTATAAGATTTCCTCACTTGTACTCAGGGACTTCAGATGCTTCGTCCTCCATGCTATATAAATTTCTTGGCAACATTCACATAACGACCAACCATTGGTCATCGCTTTGTCTTTCTTTAGGCTCTGCAACATAAAATAGTTGCTCTACTTGGGATGCAAATATAAATGGCTCTTTGGGTTTCTAAATCTATTGGCGTTCACCAACGTAAACCCATATTCGTTGCCTCTGGTGGATTGTCTCGACCCAGAATGTCATACCACTTGCACTTCAACAAAACATATTTCACAACACCATAGTATTGAAGTTTAATTATATCTTGCAATACACCAAAGTAGTCGATCGGTGCACGATAGGATTGTTATCTCGTGTTGTTGAGTAACTTTCTGTTGTTGCGTTCATAAACACACCATAATTCTGGGTTTTTCCTCTGGACTCCCGTTGCGTTGTGCGGAATTGATACCCATTGATGATATATCCTAAATATTTCTTTGTCGTGTATTCGAACCTCGAGCAAGTGCTTCGATTTCAACACACTCAGTGTTTTCGTTTGGAACAGTCTCCCTGAACCAATCACTAAATTTATTATGTCGTGTATTTGATTGTTGTCTTCGATTACTACGTAAGCCTACTTCCATGAAAGCATTGTAGTGGTTGAAGCACTTGTAAACGGTGAATTTCTTCGTTAGCAAAGAAATATTCAAATTTAAGAAATGGGCAAAGTAACAAAACTTTTGTTCACTTACTCTTGATATTGATCAACAATTGCAGTGTTATTCAAAACCCAATTGTGTGCCTTCTCTAGATCAACAACGTCAAGGACAGCCATTCGAGCTTTACCAAAGGTCTTTCACCTTCATCATTCCTCAAAGGTCTATTAAATACGGTCTCTACACTCTTCAAATATCTAGAGCAAAAGGTCATACACTCCTCCGTCAGAATTGTAGGATCATGAATCCAGCTTAGTTCTAATCACTTTTAAGCTAATTACCTACTTGTTTAAGCAAACAATAAATGCACAATGGAATAAAAAACAAACAAGCAAGTAAAGAAGAAATAAGGCAAACCACGATGGAGACAGGGGATTTTAAAGAGGTTCGGCACCCCACCCGGGTCCTAGTCCTCTCTTGCAAGCTCCGCTCGGATCACTGAGCTCTGCTCACGACATCACTAACCACTCCCCATTCCGGGCCAGGAGAGAATGCCTTAAAAAACACAACCACCGTGAACACCCTCGTTTGCTTCACTTTCTTCCTCTCACAATCCGAGAAGAAACACTTCGGTCTTTCACCGAAATCCTTGCTTTCTTTGACAAAGGGATGAGTGGGACAACACTCTCTAAACTTGAGCACACTTGAGTAAGATATGGAATTGATTACTAAGTGTGGAAGGTTTGACCTTTTGAGTGTGTGGAGCTTTCTCTCTAAGGTAGTGGACCATATAGAGTGGGAGAGTTGTGTAAATAATGTCTGACAACTCTATTTATAAGCTCCTAAGGTGTTATATCCATTGGGGTTAAGTGTGGTAAGTTGTTGTGTAAGAAACACAAAGCAGAAAAGTGCAGCACACATTTCAAAACAAATTCGGTCAACCGGACGGGTCAAACGGTCGACCGTTAGGCAATTTGGAACAAGGTTCGGTCGATCGATAATGGAACAGTTGAATGAAACAGGCTATAACTTAGGTACACTTAAGTTAACGGTCGAACATCGAATAGGGTTCGGTCGACCGAAAACTAACAAGCTCTACAGGGTTGGTGAAAATGATCAAGTTCGGTCGACCGATCCAAAGTCTTTGGTCGACCAAAAACTTCCAGGCAGTTGCACATTTTGGAGACAATTAAGTTTGTTTGACCGAAACAGGTCCACGCGGTCGACCGATAGGCAATTTGAATACGACCGTTGGTATAATACGACAAGTCTAACAGTCAAAAAATTATGTTGATTGGGTCGATTGAAAAGGTCTGCACGATCAACAGAATTTGGCCAGTTGAAAATACTACAGGATAATTGATCACTCGTTTGACCGAAGGGCTTGGGTCGGTCGACCGAATGTGGGCATACAGTTCTGGTTTAGTTTTATTGTTTTCCGGTCTAAGTTTGGGTGATCTATTGAAGTTTAATTGTTGTCAAATTTTGTGTGTGACTTCTATAGGGAACCTAGTGTGTGTTTGAGTTGATTTTAGTTGAAGTATGGTCAATTACACAAAGTTCCTAAGACTCAAAAAGAAATGCAAATTACATCTCTTCAAATGAGCTTGATTACATGTCTTGACTTGAATCATTTCTTCCTTGAGTCTTGATCACCTGTAGAGATTAGCACAAAGCAATATATATGCTATGCAATATGTGTGCTACTCTACATTGATTACAATTAAGATGAGGTTGATTAAATCATCAAAACATATATTAAGGCCAAAAGGCCAACAAGAATACCTTTAGAAATTCATTCTCCAGGTTTATTTCTATCTCTAACAAAAGATTTCAACTTATTCATATATTTTCAAAAGGGTACATCTAGTGATAGTGCACTGGACCTGCCAATCGTGCCTCCCAAGCAAGGTGAACAAGCAGACGCAACATAATATCAAAAAAACTCAATGGAAATATCATCTCAAACCAGCATAAGAGAATATCGATGTCCCTTTCCAAGCGTTTGAAATCATCAGCGGTGTTTACTCTCAAACACAAGGTGCAAAAAAATTGACATAGGTTAATGACTGCTTCTCCCACTTCTTTTACACTGTGACTCTTTCTTATGGCGAGTGGTAACAACTCTTGCATCAATATGTGATGATCATGATTCTTTAATGAGCTTATCTTGCATTTCTTCATATTAACATAGTGTGATATGTTCTATGAATACCCATGTAACACCCCCAAGTTTAGTCCCACATTGCTTAAAATGAGAATGTTGGGTTGAGATATAATGACATGAGCCCACTACCATAACACATACCAACTTAAGTTTTGTGGCAATAGGTGGGTGTTGTGGGCCAGTAGGTGCATGGGTGACGGACCAGGACCTGGGTTCGATGCGGGCTCGGGGACGAGACGTTACAGATGGTAACATAGCCTAAACCAGCTGGAATTGTGGGAACTAAGTGGTACACCTAAAGGGTGGGAGTCACCTGTAGAATCCCACAATGCCTGGTGACTGAGTGGCTTGACCCTGACGAGGACGTCAGGTGTTCAAGTGGGGTAGGTTCTAACACCCCCAAGTTTAGTCCCACATTGCTTAACATGAGAATGTTGGGTTGAGATATAATGACATGAGCCCACTCCCATAACACCTACCAACTTAAGTTTTGTGGCAATATGTGGGTGTTGTGGGCCAGTGGCTGCATGGGTGACGGACCGGGACCTAGGTTCGATGCGGGCACGGGGATGGGACGTTACAGAAATGCCCCCGATCTCATGGATATGCACACTGGGAAAGGAACACAAGTGTCGTGATCAGAGACTTCCGTGACGACCGAAGGAGTTACAAAAGAAAGACAATACCGACTAACTCAACAATACATAACAAACATACATGGATAGACGATAAGGGTATAAAACTGAAACAAATGATTATCCATGTATACATAAACGATCCAATTACAATACATCGAGTTTCAAAGGAAATACAATGACATAAGCGGAAAAAATGATAACTGAAGGCTCTGGTCCACATGTCCCTCGTGTACAGAATCTTCGACTACTCGTCCAGTCTGCCCTGTGGAAACCTAAGTACCTGCAAGCACCGTATTAACAAATGCGTGAGTTTTCAATTAAGAAAACCCAGTATGCCCCAGACAAACAATAACATAATTATGCATGAAGTCTAACTAAGATAAGCATCAAAACATAACAGAACAGAAGCGCACATAATGCATCAGAAGGCTATGACTCCACAAGCCATGCCAGCCAGGCGCACCTGACACATTCCTCGCAAGGAACCAGAACACCAGCCTTGCTGGTCAGAAGTGGTCACCCGTCAGTGACCCACCGCTCGGCACAAAACGGTGTGCCGGTTAGATGTCCCAACTCGCGGAAATAACCTACATGGTGTCATCGCGACATTGGGAACACCTAACCAGAGACAGAATGGCAGCGTGCCTGCCCAGGACTTATCTTACGCCTGGCTTCCCAACGTGAAGGTCTTAGTCGAATGGCCTCAGGAACCAGAGGACCCACCCGTGGTCCGTCGGCCCAGAAAATAATACGTGCCCAAAATTACATTATCAGATTATATGCAATGCAAGCTACCCGAGGATCTAAATAAGTAGGGTAGCTACGAAATCTAGTGTGAGCTCAAGAAAAGGTACTCAAGTACTTCCTTGCAGCTCCTCACAAAATCAGACCATGACATTAATATCAAAATGCAAAAGCAATCAATCATAACTGAATTGGTAACATGATATAATTACTAATTAAATCATCTACGGGTCATGATAAGGAGTTAAAAGGTCTGATTCCTAATGACCACGCAAGACCACCCTAGGCCGTATCATATCAGTACATACAAGCATGTTAGTAAAAATAATAAAACCAATACAGCAGCAATCAGCAACCAGTGCAGTATTGAAATACCTACTTAACATGAACACTAGAATCTCAGAACGTGCATACATTCTTATTGTTGAACCTGGAACTAAATCAAATAATATGAGAACATAAGTAATGGTAACATGTGAGCACTTGTCCTACAATCAGTAATTAAATTATGCTCTTTCCAGAATATGGCCACGAATGCATAATCATGCAGTACACATGTTGTAATATCCTAAATCCTTACTTAGGACTAATCTTGTTTTGGCCTTGTTTAGGTGCTTAATTGAGTGGATTATGATGGAGGGCTGGAATGGATTGGGAAGAGATGGGATGGATGGTGGAGATTAGGGGAGAAGGGTTTATGTAGTGAGTGTTACTCTCTCTCCCTCTCTCTCGCGTTTTCTCTCTCTCACCCGTTCAAATCCTCTCCCTCTCTCTGATCAGATCTCCGGTGTGCGGAGGTGCTCGAGGAGTGGTTCTCAGGAGGCGAGGTGAAGCTCGGACGTTCGCCGGAGGGGAATAGATCGTTGTTCGGTTGGAGTTCGCCGGAGAAGGTGTTTTGCGAGGAGAAGCTCGCCGTTGGGTCTTCGAGGGCTTCTTCAGGTCTTCAAGGTATGTCAAGCTTTACTTTGATGCTCACTTATGCTTTGGTGAGTGTTAGGGCGGTCGACGGTAGGCCAGAGGGCTTGTCGGACCCGTGCAGCTGCATTCTGCACTATAATCGGTCGACCGGTGGCATGGTTCGGTCGACTGGTCGTAGAGTAATTTGGGCGAAATCCCTTGCACCGGTCGAACGATACTCTTCGAGTGGTCGACCGGTGGTACGTTTTAACAAGGGAAAAATACTCTGGGTGTTTTTGGTCGAACGGGACCCCTTTGCCGGTCGACCGAAAGCACTGTTGTAAGTCGGTTGGGGGCGTTGACCATCCAAACGGTCGACCGCCCTGTTGACTCGTTCGACTGGCGAATTAAAATAACTTAAGTTGGTTCGACCGCGAGATGTTTCGGTCGACCGGTGCACTACGCTTGGATTTGGTTTTGGTACTGGTTGTTTTCGGTCGACCGGTGTGTTTGTGTGGTTCGACCGTTGGTACATTTTACTGTGGTACGAGTTTTACTGGTCGAATTCGGTCGAACGGGACCCCTTTGCCGTTCGACTGGTTGACAATTTTGTTGGTTGGGCCAGTCCTGTTGAGAGGATCCGGTCGACCGTTTGAGACTTTTGTTCGACCGTTTGGTACTGTTTTTGTGTGTTTTTGTGTTGTGGAGCCAGCTCGAGATGACAACGGATCTCCGGCCCTAGAGGGGTGACCGGTGCCGGCCTGAGAGTGGTTCACGTGTGTTGTCGTGCTAGCCCAAGAAGGCTACGGATCTCCGACCCTAGTGGGGTGACCGGTGCCGGCCAGAGGGTGGTTCGTGTTGGAGGCCAGCTCAAGATGGCAACGGATCTCCGGCCCTAGAGAGGTGACGGTGCCGGCCTGAGAGTGGTCCTCTAGAGAAGCTCAAGATGGCAGCGGTACAGACGATACCGACCTGAGAGTGATCCAGCGTGTTAGCCGAGGATATTTCCGGCTGAGGTGCCTGGGGCACGTGTGTTGTAGCCGAGGGTATTTCCGGCTGAGGTGCCTGGGGTACGTGTGTTGTAGCCGAGGGTGTTTCCGGCTGTGGTGCCTGGGGCACGTGTGAGGGTTGGGCTAGAGGACCCGCGAGACCCGTCACTGTTTGGTGTCTACTGTGGTAGGGAGAGAGTTCCCGGGGACCCAGTGAGACGTTGATTGTTTATTGCACTTCATATCATACATGCTTTAGATGTCTAGTCATTTATTGTGATAGAGGTTTGGCATATGGGGTTTCCTCTCGGGAAACTTAGGCATATTCATGTTTTATGTCAGGTCATAGGCAGCATTAGGAGGTGGTGACTGAGGAGGAGCGCTTTCGGGACCGGATCCTGCTTTCTTGGTTTTGAGATCCGAGTGATTACATGTATATTTTCCTTATCTTTTGTTGTAATCACACTTTTGTAAACTTTCAGATATATATTGTATATATGTTGGTGCACCATTTGTCCCTTTTCTTCGGTAATATCCTCGTGTTGTGTTTTATTAAAAATTTAAATTTCTTCCGCTTTCGAGGATGTTACAAATTGGTATCAGAGCGGTCTGTTCCGACGCACTTGTCCAAAGAAGCCACCTTAGATGTCTTTTAGATAGTTGCATTTTAGAGCATGCATCCATAATCATCTGATTTCCAATTTTGTTGTCTCGTGTGTAGATGCCTCCGAGACGCAAGAGACTTCCCCCACGTGGCCCGAGTACCAGTGAGGAGACTGGCGTCACGGATTGGGCTGAGGAGCGCCGGATGCTCTACGACACTATACAGAGGCTTGGCGTTCTTTTAGATCGTCAGTCTGGCAGAGAGGAGACGACAGGGGTAGGGGCGGTGCACAACCGGTTTATGCGCCAGCACCCGCCTGCATTTGATGGTAGAGGAGATTCTGAGGTTGCCGAGGACGGGGTTTTTAAGATACAGGAGATCTTCCAGGCGATTGGGAGTCCACCAGAGAGGATGGTGGGATTGGCCACGTATGTGTTGGGCGGCGAGGCGTCCAACTAGTGGAGAACCACGGCTGCAGTGGTGTTTCCGGGCAGGACAGATGTCAGCTGGGATGAGTTTCTCAGGGAATTCAATGAGCAGTACTTCCCAGAACATGTCAGGGACGGGAAGAGAGAGGAGTTCATGAGCCTTGAGAAGGGTGAGATGACACTGGCGGATTATGTCCGGAAGTTCAACGCTTTGGAGCGTTATTGTCCGGAGTTCTGTGTGACCCCGATTCAGAGGGCGAGGAAGTTTAAACGGGGGCTTCAGAAGCAGCTCCGTACCCGCGTGACTTACAGCATGCCTCATACCTTAGCAGATGTTGTGAAGTTCGCGACTCTCATAGACCAGGACTATCAGGAAAATTACGCAGAGTCCAGGAGGCCTCAGGGGAAGAGCAGTGGACGTCTAGGAGTTCCACTGCCAGGAAATCCGGGCAAGAGGCCCCGGATAGAGGGGAGTGGTGCACGCCAGCCTGAGCCGTGCAGGAAGTGTGGCAGAGTCCACCCAGGTCGTGAGTGTGGGAGCCGTCCTGGAGTTTGTTTCAGTTGTGGTCAGCCTGGCCATTACGCCAGGGATTGCAGGAGTGGACCAGGCGAGTCCAGTTCTCGAGTGAGACCTCCGGTAGCAGGTAGAGACGGAGGCCGTCGTCCTTTAGCACCACCTCAGCAGGGACAGAGGACCGGATGGGTATTCACCATTCAGGCAGAGGAGGCGAAGGACGCCAGCACTGTGGTGGAAGGTACACTCTTGATTGCTGGTTTGGTAGCCAGAGTGCTGTTTGATTGTGGGGCCACACATTCGTTCATTTCTAAGAGATTTACGTGGGTTGGGCCGTACCCCTGCGATGTTGACTGCCGCGTTGGAAGTCAGCACACCCTTGGGTCTGGTG
Organism: Triglochin maritima; assembly: GCA_963682175.1. Classification (NCBI taxonomy): domain Eukaryota; kingdom Viridiplantae; phylum Streptophyta; class Magnoliopsida; order Alismatales; family Juncaginaceae; genus Triglochin; species Triglochin maritima. Next base: position 23,509,392 of record OY821774.1, on the reverse strand, counting down.
GGCATTGTGGGGAGCTTCCTCCCCGGCGCCACGATTGTTTCGGAAGATCAGGAGTTTCCTGCTGACCTGATCTTGCTACCGATGGAGGATTTCGATGTTATACTGGGGATGGATTGGCTATCCCAGTATGATGTTCGAGTTTTGTGCTGGTAGAAGAAGATTATGATCCCGAGGAATAGGCTACATGATTTGTTGATCAGGGGAAAGAAGGACAAAGGTGGTCGGGTTGTAGTGTCAGCAGTGAGGGCACGGAAGCTGCTTGAGCAGGGCTGCAGAGCTTTCGTGGCTACCTTGGTCGTTCCAGATCCAGAGATGAGGTCGTTGGAGGACATAGAGATTGTCCAGGAGTTCGGTGATGTATTTTCAGATGTTTCTGGTCTGCCGCCTCACAGGGAGTTGGAGTTCGGTATTGATTTGGTGGCTGGGACCACTCCACAGTCGAAGGCTCCTTATAGGATGGCACCGGCTGAGTTAGCTGAACTGAAGAAGCAGCTGCAGGATTTGTTAGATACTGGGTTTATCCGCCCCAGTGTCTCGCCTTGGGGAGCTCCGGTACTCTTTGTGAAGAAGAAAGATGGCTCTTTGCGGATGTGCATCGATTACATGATGCTGAACAAGGTTACTATGAGGAATCAGTATCCTTTACCCAGGATTGAGGACCTGTTTGACCAGTTGCAGTCAGCGAAGATATTTTCGAAGATTGATCTGCGATCCGGGTATCATCAGTTGAGGATCAGAGAGGCAGATGTTCAGAAGACCGCCTTTAGGACGAGATACGGTCACTACGAGTTTCTAGTGATGCCGTTTGGATTGACGAACGCGCCTGCAGCTTTCATGGATCTGATGAACAGGACGTTCAGTCAGTACCTCGATCGATTCGTGGTAGTCTTTGTAGACGACATCTTGGTATATTCACCAGACATAGAGCAGCACAGGGAGCACTTACGGATCGTACTGGGCATTCTGAGAGATCATCAGTTGTTCGCCAAGTTTTCGAAGTGCGAGTTCTGGTTGGACAGTGTCGCTTTTCTTGGTCACATTGTATCTGAGGCTGGGATATCAGTGGATCCAGCGAAGGTGGAGGCAGTGACTCAGTGGAGAGCACCGACGAGTGTGCCGGAGATCAGGAGCTTTGTTGGATTGGCGGGTTATTATCGTCGATTCATCAAGGACTTCTCGAGACTTGCTTCACCTTTGACGGCACTGACGCAGAAGGGAGTGAAGTTTGTTTGGACCCAGAAATGCGAGGACAGTTTTCAGGAACTGAAGAGTCAGTTGACGACTGCTCCAGTTCTGACTCTTCCCAGTGGCAGTGGAGGTTTTGTGATTTATAGTGACGCTTCGGGTGTGGGGTTGGGTTGTGTACTGATGCAGCACGGTCAGGTGGTTGCGTATACTTCGAGGCAGTTGAAAGTGCACGAGAGGAACTACCCCACTCACGATTTGGAGTTGGCAGCAGTAGTTCATGCGCTGAAGACCTGGCGTCATTATCTGTACGGGGAGAAGTTCGAGGTTTTCACGGACCATCAGAGTCTGAAGTATCTGTTTTCGCAGAAGGAGCTGAATATGAGGCAGCGCAGGTGGCTTGAGCTGATCAAGGACTATGATTTCACTATCTCCTACCATCCGGGGAAGGCGAATACAGTCGCAGATGCTTTGAGTAGAAAAGTGGAAATTTCAGCTGCTGGGTTGTGTATTCAGGAGTGGAAGCTGCTCGAGACTTTGTCAGAGTGGAAGCCATTCACCACGGACTCTGAGGGCGCAGTGATAGCTGGACTGAGAGTGGAGCCTCAGATGGTCACGAGTATTGTCCAGGCTCAAAGGGCTGACGAAGATTTAGCTGGGCTGTTGCAGTTGGTTGCCAGGGACGGATCAGATTTCAGGAAAGGAGTTGACGGAGGTCTGAGATTCAGGGGCCGAGTCTGGGTGCCCAATGGGGGAGAGTTGAAGAAGGAAATCTTGGAGGAGGCACACAGGTCCCGTTATTCCATTCACCCGGGTAGCACGAAGATGTATAAGGATCTTCAGAGGAATTTCTGGTGGAAGAGGATGAAGACCGAGATAGCGGAGTTTGTTGACAGATGTCTGGTTTGTCAGCAGGTGAAGATTGAGCACCAGAGACCCGCAGGACCGATGCAGAGGATAGATTTGCCAGAGTGGAAATGAGAGCATGTGACGATGGATTTCGTCACCGGGTTGCCGAGGACGAGGAGATCTCATGACGCGATTTGGGTGATAGTTGATCGACTGACCAAGTCGTCGCATTTTCTGGCAATCCGGACCACTTTACCCTTGGAGGACCTGGCTACACTGTACATTGATGAGATTGTTCGATTGCATGGGGTGCCGGTGAGTATTATATCTGATCGAGACACCAGGTTTACTTCCAGATTTTGGGGAAGTCTGCAGCAGGCTCTGGGGACACGGTTGAAGTTTAGTACAGCATTCCACCCACAGACAGATGGGCCGTCGGAGAGGACGATCCAGACTCTGGAGGATATGCTGAGAGCATGTGCGCTGGATTGGGCAGGGCACTGGGATGAGCATCTACCGCTGATAGAGTTCGCCTACAACAACAGTTACCATTCGAGTATCGGAATGGCACCGTACGAGGCTTTGTACGGGAGACCTTGTAGATCACCAGTATGCTAGAGCGATGTAGGCGAGGGACAGCTGATCGGGCCTGAGATTGTGCAGATGTATGCTGAGAAAGTTGATGTGATCAGACAGAGATTAGCGATAGCTCAGAGTAGGCAGAAGAGCTTTGCAGATAAGCGGAGGCGTGCATTAATGTTTGAGGTAGGCGATCACGTTTTCCTGAAGATTTCACCATCTCGAGGAGTGATGAAGTTCGGGAAGAAAGGGAAGCTCAGTCCCAGGTATGTCGGGCCGTTTGAGATTCTCGATCGGATCAGAGAGGTTTCCTACAGGATTGCGTTGCCGCCGCAGTTTTCGGGTCTTCACGACGTCTTCCACGTTTCTATGTTGAGGAAGTACGTAGCGGATCCTTCTCACGTGATTTTGTTAGAGGTTCCGGAGATCCGTCAGGATTTGTCTCTCGAGGAGAGACCTGTGGAGATCGTGGATCAGATGGACCACCAGCTCAGGAGGAGGACCATTCCGATGGTAAAGGTCAGGTGGCAGCACCATAGTGAGCGAGAGGCTACTTGGGAAGTTGAGGAAGAGGTCCGGAAGGAATTCCCGGAATTGTTTGGTGAGTTTCGGTCCTAATTTCGTGGACGAAATTCTTTTAAGGAGGGTGGATTGTAATATCCTAAATCCTTACTTACGACTAATCTTGTTTTGGCCTTGTTTAGGTGCTTAATTGAGTGGATTATGATGGAGGGCTGGGATGGATTGGGAAGAGATGGGATGGATGGTGGAGATTAGGGGAGAAGGGTTTATGTAGTGAGTGTTACACTCTCTCCCTCTCTCTCGCGTTTTCTCTCTCTCACCCGCTCAAATCCTCTCCCTCTCTCTGATCAGATCTCCGGCATGCGGAGGTGCTCGAGGAGTGGTTCTCGGGAGGCGAGGTGAGGCTCGAACTTTCGCCGGAGGGGAATAGATCGTTATTCGGTTGGAGTTCGCCGGAGAAGGTGTTTTGCGAGGAGAAGCTCGCCGTTGGGTCTTCGAGGGCTTCTTCAAGTCTTCAAGGTATGTCAAGCCTTACTCTGATGCTCACTTATGCTTTGGTGAGTGTTAGGGTGGTCGACGGTAGGCCGGAGGGCTCGTCGGACCCGTGCAGCTGCATTCTGCACTATAATCGGTCGACCGGTGGCATGGTTCGGTCGACCGGTCGTAGAGTAATTTGGGCGAAATCCCTTGCACCGGTCGAACGATACTCTTCGAGTGGTCGACCGGTGGTACGTTTTAACAAGGGAAAAATACTCTGGGTGTTTTCGGTCGAACGTGACCCCTTTGCCGGTCGACCGAAAGCACTGTTGTAAGTCGGTTGGGGGCGTTGACCATCCAAACGGTTGACCGCCCTGTTGACTCGTTCGACCGGCGAATTAAAATAACTTAAGTTGGTTCGACCGCGGAAGTTTCGGTCGACCGGTGCACTACGCTTGGATTTGGTTTTGGTACAGGTTGTTTTCGGTTGACCGGTGTGTTTGTGTGGTTCGACCGTTGGTACATTTTACTGTGGCACGAGTTTTTACTGGTCGAATTCGGTCGAACGGGACCCCTTTGCCGTTCGACCGGTTGATTGTTTTGTTGGTTTGGTCAGTCCTGTTGAGAGGATTCGGTCGACCGTTTGAGACGTTTTATTCGACCGTTTGGTACGGGTTTTGTGTGTTTTTGTGTTGTGGAGCCAGCTCGAGATGGCAACGGATCTCCGGCCCTAGAGAGGTGACCGGTGCCGGCCTGAGAGTGGTTCACGTGTGTTGTCGGGCTAGCTCAAGAAGGCAACGGATCTCCGGCCCTATTGGGGTGACCGGTGCCGACCTGAGGGTGGTTCATGTGTGGGGCCAGCTCAAGATGGCAACGGATCTCCGGCCCTAGAGGGGTGACGGTGCCGGCCTGAGAGTGGTCCTCTGGAGTTGCTCAAGATGGCAGCGGTACAGACGATACCGACCTGAGAGTGATCCAGCGTGTTAGCCGAGGATATTTCCGGCTGAGGTGCCTGGGGCACGTGTGTTGTAGCCGAGGGTATTTCCGGTTGAGGTGCCTGGGGCACGTGTGTTGTAGCCGAGGGTGCTTCCGGCTGTGGTGCCTGGGGCACGTGTGAGGGTTGGGCTAGAGGACCCGCGAGACCCGTCACTGTTTGGTGTCTACTGTGGTAGGGAGAGAGTTCTCGGGGACCTAGTGAGACGTTGATTGTTTATTGCACTTCATATCATACATGCTTTAGATGTCTAGTCATTTATTGTGATAGAGGTTTGGCATACGGGGTTTCCTCTCGGGAAACTTAGGCATATTCATGTTTTATGTCAGGTCATAGGCAGCATTAGGAGGTGGTGACTGAGGAGGAGCGCTTTCGGGACCGGATCCTGCTTTCTTGATTTTGAGGTCCGAGTGATTACATGTACATTTTCCTTATCTTTTGTTGTAATCACACTTTTGTAAACTCTCAGATATATATTGTATATATGTTGGAGCACCAGTTGTCCCTTTTCTTCGGTAATATCCTCGTGTTGTGTTTTATTAAAAATTTAAATTTCTTCCGCTTTCGAGGATGTTACACATGTCCTATAACTAACAAGGAATCATGGCTGACTACTTGACTCCAATCACAACTCGATGCACGACATTAATGGCATGTGATCCATAGGATATGTATGACATGGTTGAGAACAACGCAAGAATGCATAAACAGCAAATCAGAGGCCAATACGTAACAGATCTTCAGGACACGACCAATAATTGATTTCAAGCATACATGATCTATTCTCGGATATTCTCAGTAATTATTATCAGAATATATAGTCATGCTTAACACCTTATCATAAGACCTATATTCAGCATCAAACTACATTATTATCAGAAGGCACTTCTCAGAACATCAACCCATATTTATGACGATTTAAGAAGCATGATCTAGGTATAATTTCGGAATTAAGCCTAGTATGAGATTCAATGATTCACATGCATAAATTCTCTTCTGAGCCCAACATGTTAAGTCATTCCAGAAAGCCAAAAATGAAATCAACACCCAGATTGGAGGATGAATGTGCTTCCGCATATCATCAAACTCCAAACCTCTATAGATCCCCACAAAAACCAGCCACGTGAGTCGAGTTTGCAAAACGTGCACCTGCAGCACCCTTACCCGACCACTCCCTATGGCTCCTTCTCCTCCCTCTCTGGTTTGTTCATCAAACCACCAAGAAGAGCATGGAAGAGAAGTCATATTCAGTAGGAGAGATCTTCAGCCATCAGCCGACGTCTAGGGTTACACCACCATCAGCCTTCTCAGCTAGATCTTTAGATGTGCAACCCCAACATCGGAACCGACAGCCTTTAGTGTTGGGCAGCCCCTACCCAACATGTCCCCACTTCATACTAAGCTAAAGGCTAGAGGCATACCTGAGTTGTAGGGACGCCTGAGCTAAAAGAAAACTCCAAGAGTTGCACCCAAGAGAAGCCTTTGCTTCTACTCCACAAGCTGCCGGATCCACCAGCAGGAACCAGAAGTGGTGGTGGTGATGGGGAAGGGTTTGTGGCGTGGGAAAGAGAAGAGGGAATAAGGGTCAGCTGGTGTAGGGTTGCACAAGTTATATGTGGTTCAAGAAATAAGCACCAAAGGCAATAAATCAATCCACTTGATGGCCATATCAAAACTTTCCATAATGCACCCAATTCAAATTTGCAAGGATTCTTTGATATCATCTCCTGCTGACATGGCAACCTGTCCACCTCATCCACACGCCAGCCCACAACATCCAATCCGAGCCCAACCCAAAACTAAGACCACACGCACACGGTTTGCACCCGATTGACCCGATTAAGCCACCGATTGCAAAAACCACCCGATGGGTCGCACAGACCACAAACCACATAAACTCGCCCGAAAATGAAACTTTACTAAGTCCGAGCACGAAGTCACAAGCATAAAAAGCACGCTAGTAAGACATCAACAAAGACCACAATAATAAATAAGACTTTAATAATGTGGCAGGAGAGCGGGTCTTACAACCCATCTGGCACCTTTACTGGCTAAAGAATGTTATAGAAAATCCTCTTCTCTTTAGTGCTCATCCAAAAAGATGCAGGTGGATACACTGTGTTGCTGTCGTCAGTACTACCCTAATGCAAGTCCCTAGAGATGCCCATTTCCACTAAGTCACATCTTGATTTTTGATTGTCTTTGCTTTCTTTTGGTATCAATATAGTATTCAACAAACTGTCACACACATTCCGCTCAGTGTGCATCACATCAACATTAGCATGAATGATATAGATTGTAGGTAGGATTAATTGATGCTCTAATGGCCACATTAGGTACTTATTGCATTCTTGATAATATAAAATCAACCTAAACTTTATGTGAAATATGCATGTTCATGGTTGCCATGTACTGTTGTGTATTCTATACTTAGATTCTACACTAACTTCTACTTGTATGTCACACACACTACACTTGTGCCTAATTGCATGGAACATCCACTCTCACACACACACCTACACTCCAAGTGGGTTTTAGTCATATCTTGTTGAGTCATGCTTAGGTCAGTTTAGCTAGTAGCTTGATCCACTCCATCCCCGTTTCTCTACCATTCAAGTATGGTGGGAACAATGACACAAACAACTCCCATTGGTACGACCCGTACTTGATGCGTCTTCACCGACGTCGTGCACTTGCGGTTTTGAACTTATAAAATCTCAATCAACAATCATTACATTGACATGTGGAGTTGAATCAGTGGAACCTTGTTGACCTTTGGCTTTCATTGAAGGACAATCCTTAGCCTAGTGCCCATCATTTCCAAAATTCGAACATGGTTTGTTCTTTGACTTTTTCTGAATTTTGGACTTAGGTTTTACTTTGTTGGGTTGATGTGATTTTCCTTTGTTATTAAGCTTATAGGAACCAACTAACATGTTTGCTTTTGGTTGAAACTCAACAAGCATCACAGGTTTTTCACCACGATGTTCCTCCTCGATTGCGATAACCATGAGATCATCCATAGGCAATTTTTCTTTTGTGTGCTTAAGAGACATACCGAAATACTCCCAAGAGAGAGAGAACTTCTCAATGATGGACATGACTTGAAACTTCTCTAGAAGTTTCATGTCCTCCTTTTTCAAGCCATGAATCATAATCATGAACTAGTGGGCTTGCTCGGTCATTGACTTTCCCTCAACCATTAGGAACTTTAAGAACTTTCCGACATAATACTTCTCGTGACCTAAGTCTTCAGTATTATATTTCTTGTCAAGTTCATCCCATAATTTTTTTGCAGAGGAAGATGAACTATTTACATTAAAGTGCACATTGGATATAGCTAGTAAAATGCATCCTCAACATAGTTTGTCTTTCTCTGTCCACAAATCAAGAATTTCTTTAATTTTGGGATCATTTAAATTAGTAAAAGGGAAAGAAGCCTCTATAACATCAACCAACCCTATCGTGGTCAACCAATTTTTCATTCGTTGTTACCAACGTTTGAAGTTCTACGTGGTAAATTGTTCCAGCATCCGTGTCATGTCCACTTTTAGGGGCAAATGAACAAAAGTCGTGTGACATAACGAATAATTTCTCCAAGGTTGTTGTAAAAATTATAAATAACATGAATAACAGTGGGGTACATATGTCGATTAACATTCTGAGTACAATCCATACAAAGCCAATGAACATAACCATGGAGACAAAACAAAAAGGGTGCAAGTTAGTTAGAAAGATAAAAAAAATAGATGCAAGTTAGTTAGGCTCCCATTAGCAACGAAAAATATACTCTTTAAAAAAGGAGAAGAAAGTGAATTAGTTAGAAAGTACTTTTTTAGAACTACTGCAGGCTGAAAAAAGAAAGAGATTTGGTCAATTTTAACCACTTTGCTTTCGGTGATGATGTTGAGGTCATGGTACGAATGCAGATATTGTACTTGTTTGCATTCGTATTGTTTCCATCGACCTTGTATGCTGCCAGCATCTCATTGTGTACCTATGTGGAGGATTGAGCCAAGCTTTGGAACTACTCTTGTGGGCTAGTTGTGCATTAATATATAGTAAAACACTTGAAGGGAGTTATTGGGAATCCTGAGAAACAATTAACCTACATTCGTGGATGCACCATTGGTCTTGTAGCAAGTTATTTTTGAAGTTATGAGAATATGAATATAACTTCATAGTTTTTTATTCATCTGGGACTACGTAATCATTGATTAAAGGGGTGGTGCTTCGAACGGCTACAACTAAGACCTCTACACTTTGTGTGTCAAGGCCATCATTTCTTATCATGGAATTTCGATAATAGAAAAGAATTATTTAAGGCAACTAAGAAGAGATAACTTTTTCATACCATTTATTTGCATAAACATGATTGACATCATCATGCATATATTTGTGTCTTATATCCTTTATCTTGAACCTAAACAATTCTACGTAACGAGTTTTATGTTTGAGTTTCAAGAATAAATAGGTTTGAGGAGAAGAGGCATAAAAGGGCCTAAAAGCAAGAAAAATGACTAAATTGCAAGACTTATGGACTAAGATGCACAAGAGAGGGACCCGAATGTAAAACCAAAGGGCCAATGTGAAAATCAAGAAACTCCACACCATCATGAGGAGTATTTTGGCAATTAGATTTGGGCCTACAGTCCAATAACCGGTTCGAGTGCACCTCATGTGAAGAATCGAAAAACTAAAGAACATATCCGAAAATGGGTGGGATCCGGGAAAAAGTGACTGCCAAGGTGGAGAAGAATGCTATTTGTAATGTGTCATGTAAATAAAATAATTCTTCATAGTTTGTCTTAATGTTGTCTTTGTTTTAATGCTTAATTGTTTAGCTTGTTTTGTTTGTCTTAATCTTAGTTAAAGTAATTAGCATGTCTCCATTTCCTATCTTAATTTTGTTTTGTCTTCTTTTAATGAGTAGTGAGTAGTTTCATCCCCCTTTGGGGGTGGACATGATGTTCATACATGCATTAAAGAATGGAAATAAATGCTTTATTTTGGAATGTGTTGATAAATGTGAATGTATGCTTGCTTGTTTAGACTAGAACACTTCACTTGAAGGGTTTTACCACAACTATTAGACACCTCTCATGCTTGTTTAGGTTCTGAAATAACCAACTTGTGTATGTGAATGTTAATCAATTAGGTTAGTGATTGGATTGATAGGTTTTGCCATAACCATTAGATACTTCCTATACATGAACACACTACCTACATTTGTGCCTATTGAATGCATTCTTCACCATCTTTTTACATGTGTGCACACACTCCACCCCTTAGGGGTTTTCTATTTCTGATTTCCAGTTTTCTTGTATTAGTCACTTAGTTTAATTTTATCTCGTCTCATGCATTCATCTTCTTTGTTTGTTTCGTGGTAGCTTAGCGTAGCTACTTTAGTGTAGTCACAACTTCTTCCCCTCTTTTCCCACTTGCCTTCGAACAAACCAGAGTCAACACACCTCCCTGTGGATCGACCATATTTGCCACCGCTTCAACGCGTTCGTGCACTTGCGGTTATTTTAAAATGTTCAATCAAAACACATTACAATGTGATTGACATCATTTCATGCTTATATTTGTATTTTATATCCATTATCTTTCACCTAAACAATGCTATGTTACGAGTTTTACGTTTAGTTTTCCGGAATAAATAGGTTTGAAGAGATGAAGCATAAAAAGACCCAAAAGCAAGGAAAAAGGACTGAATTGTGAGACCTGGTGACTAAGATGCAAGGGAGAAGGACCTGAACGTAAGACCGAAGGACCAAAGAGCAAAACAGAAAACTCCACACCATCTTGGGGAGTATTTTGGCAATTAGATTCGGGTCGGAGCTCCAATAAACAAAGTAGATGCATCAAAGACCGAAAAAGAAATCCAGAAAAGCCCAGAATAAATTCCAGCCGGATCCAGACTATATAGACCGCCAATTGGAGGTCCAAGACCGCTTATGATCCCTTCTCCTGCGGATCATGGCCTTACCACTCGGTCCCCGATGGCCAGCGGGGGATTCGGGAGGTCACGTTCGTTTGCGCTGCGCGTTCCCGCTGGACTGTGGACCAATAAATACTCACAGGGGATGTAGGAAGTATGTTCCCGAAAGTGACTTCGGTTTGACACTCTTTGAAGACCAGATCGTTCTGCTTTCTCCGTTGCACTGGATCATCATCCACATACCTACTCTTCTGGCCTTCCACTTGATCCGCCGGTAGTTACTGAGATGTTTCAGCTAGGTAGCCCGACGGTGCCTCGCTTTACGTTAGCGGACCTACAGGTCGGCCGGGGCTCCGCGCTCTTTCTTTCTGTGTGGGACTGTTTTGGACCAAATCCTTTCATATTTTGGTGGATCGCGTATTAGTGTGTATTTAGTTCATTTCTGGTATTTGTTTAGTCCCACATCGGGGGATTGTCCCAGATTGCCTTTTTCTTTGGCTATAAATAGAACTCTTCACCTTCTATTGTAATCACTCCATATTTTAAGTGGCTATTCTTCCAACTAGAAGTGAGGCCTTGAAGCACACACTAAAGTAGGAGGATGCTAGTTGAAATCTGAGTCACTTTAATAAATGTTTCTTTATTATGTTGTTTGTTTTATGTTTCTTGTTTTACTTTGTTTAATTTCATTTCATTAGTTTTAGTAGCTTAGTTAATATGTTTTCTTTGCTTAGTTTAATAATTAGTGTAATGTGTAGTGAGTAGTTCCAACCCCTTTGGGGGGTGGAGTAGATGTTCGTACATGCATTAGAGAATGGAATGAATGCTTTATTTACAATGTGTTGATAAAACATGAATGTATGCTTGCTTGTTTAGGATAGAATTTATAACTTGATGAGTTTTGTCAAAATGATTAGACACCTATCATGCTTGTTTAGGTTCTGAAATAAACAACTTGTATATGTAAATATTAATCAACTAGGATGGTGAATGGATTGATAGGTTTTGCCATAACATTTAGACACTTCCTATGCATGATAACACCACCTCTATTTGTGCTTATAGAATGTGTTCAACACCCACCTCTTTGTATGTTGGCACTCACTCCACCCCTTAGGGGTTTTTCCATTTCTGAATTCCAGCACTCTACTTTCGTTCTTAGTTAAGTTTTTAGTTAATCGTTTGTTGCTTTCTTCCGCATTTCATACTTCGTAGGGTAGTGTAGCGTAGCGTAGCATAATCAAACTCTCTTCCATATTTTTGCCACTTGATTTCGTGCAAACGAGAGACTGCTCACCTCCCTGAGGACAACCCGTATTTGCCACCGCTTCAACGTAGCCGTGCACTTGCGGTTTAATATAAAACGATCAACAAGTTTTTGGCACCATTGCCGGGGAGGTGCCAGTTCAGACTCTTGTTTGGACGATTCAAGTGGATTTAATTTGTGTTTTGTAGTTTCTCTTTGTTTCAGGAGACTGGGAATAGCAAGGGGAGGCTACTGGAGAAATTTCAAGACGAACTGGGCACTTCAGACCGCCAATCAGCGGTCTAGTGAGCTCTGTTCATCATCTATTTTCTTTGTGTTGTTGTCCTAATTGATATAGTAATCTGGGACTCAATTTTGCATGTTCTGACTCTTAGATTGCTCCCAGATTAATAATCAACTTCCCTTAAGCAACTTGGACCCTAAAATTCAAAGCAAAAGATTAGGCATTCTTTTTGTTTAGGTCATACATCATGTATGTGACTTAGGCATATAGATTGTCTTTCATTTTAGCTTTATTATCAGTTGCTGAGTGCTGGCATGACGTACGCACCTTCTACTCTCATTCATGCATTTCAAATGAACATGCATTAATTAGTAGGAAGTACATTGAAACAAGTGTGAGTTGAGTGTTTGTTTGGAGAGTTGATTGCTAGATTAAGACTCCAAAACGCTACTAAGGAATGGTTGTCCCAAAAAGATAAGGTGGGGGATTTCATCACCCTTTCCTTCGCCCCACAAACCACACTAATCAAGAGCCTAATTTTTAAAATCAAGTAGACATTGGCCCTAAGGATTTCGGGCGCAATAGGAGAGTGATCCGGTCCCGACCGTCATGACCTGATCGGCGTTGCCCACTTTGTCGATAGTAGGAGAGACGAGATCCCCGGATCTTGGCTCACTTGCTGCGCTTTGTGGTCCTCGTCGTAGGGAGGTGAGGCGTGTTGAGGCCGTGTGACCTCGCAGTTAGGCGTCGTCTAGCTGTAAGGACCTATAGCGACCTTAGGATTGCTTGAGCCTTGTTTGCTTGTGTGCTTCTACCTGTACCCATCCGTCGTAGCATAAGGACTTCTTCCCTTCTCTCCTGTGTCATTCTTTCTCTCCTGTGTCCCCCCGTCTTCTCCTCTACGCACATTCTTTGTTATAAAAAAAACCAAAAAAAAAGTTTTGGTGTGTGTGCACCTTTGTGCATGCTTTCGTGGACACAAGACGAGAGTGGTCGTTTGACGAGGAGCATTGTCAATCCGGCTTCGGTCATCGATTTCTCGACGCCTTCCTCCTCTCATGTCGCACACAGTCCGGGTGCAATGGCTGCTAATTTCCGTGAGGAGGAGCAGTTGCTGGACCCACCTGTTCGACCTGTGCTTCCTGTTGTCGCTCTCATACCTCTAACGTATCGATGCTACCCGAGTCGTACTGCTCTACCATCATGCATCGTATTGCCAGAGGCTAATGGGAACCATTTTGAGGTTAAGCCTTAGTTTATCTCCATGCTCCTTTATTTCACTGGGAAAGGTGACCCCTATATCTTTCTCAGGTAATTTGAGGAGGTTTGTGCTATGTTCAAGCTGCAACAACTTAGCACAGACTCCATCCATCTTAGGCTTGTCCCCTTTGAGCTGAAGGATGACGCCAAGAAGTGGTTGTACAGCAACCAGGCGAATGCCTTTAGGACTTGGGATGAGTTTCAATCTGCATTCCTCAAGAAATACTTTCCAAATCATGCCCTCACCATGGCATCAAGTTGTGGCGTCTTTGTCAGATTGTTTACGAGGGTCTTCACATCCCGTCCCGAACGCTCCTTGAGTCCATGTGTCAAGGAGAGTTCTTGGGAAAGGATGAAAGGGCGACATGGCGGCATGGGCTTTCCTAGAAGACCTTGCTGAGAAAACAATGCAATGGGAGAGTGTAAGGGAACCACCTGCATCATCTAGTATAGGAGCGAGGATCGCGAATGCAAACTCGACTAGATCGGGTACCGTATTTGCTATCGATAGCACTACGGCCACCGAGGCACACATGGCGGCTTTAATGCGCCGTAAGGATTCGATTGAGCTCCAAAACCAAAAAAGTGCACCTCACATGTCCACATCTGGTCGAGTTCCCTGTCATTCATGTGGTAGGATAGGTCATGTAGAGAGCGAGTGTGCGTCCATTCCTCCTGAGATGGAACATGTCAACGCCATCTATGACAGAGCTAGGAATGACCCATACTCATTATCTTATAATCCTAGATGGAGGAACCACCCCAATTTTTCATGGAACCAAAATAATGTCACGGGTGGTCCTTCAACCTCCTCTCGACCACCTAACCAATCATACCAACCTCCCATGCATGCACAATCTTATCAGCCTGAGGCTAACCCCTGCATGTACCAACAACAACACATGCAAAATGAGAATGTGGTACCTCGGGGGAGGCAAGTGAACCATGTCGACGAACCTGTCCACCATGTCAATTCCATTGTGACCTTAACGAATGGAAAGTAAGTTGACAATCACATTTCCTTGCCACCACCACCACCATCTATGCAGCCCCTCAGTGGGAATGGTGGTAAAGAAGAGGTTGAGGGTGAGGGTAATACACAAACGCCTCCTTCTCAGGCACTGCAGAAAACCTACCTGCCAAAAGCTCATTATCCAAGTAGGTTAACTAAAAAGCAGAGTTACACAATGGACAAGATATTAGAGGTGTTTAAGCAAGTTAAGGTTAACATCGCATTGTTGGATGTAATCCAACAAATACCTCAATATGCTAAAGTGTTGAAGGATCTCTGCACAACCAAGAGGAAGACCAATGTTCCTAAGAAAGCATTCTTGGCTGCAAATGTAAGCTCACTTTTGTCCAATCCTGCCTACACAAAAAACAAGGATCTTGGGTGTCCTACTATTCAGTGTACGATAGGAGACACTAGCATGAGTAATGTTTTGCTTGATTTAGGATCAACGGTCAACTTCCTCCCATTTTCTATTTATCAACAGTTAAATTTGGGAGAATTGAAACCAACTAAGATCACCCTCCAACTGGCAGATAGATCCATTCGTATTCCAAAAGGGATTATCGAGGACGTGCTTATCAAAGTTGGAGATTTTATATTTCCAATCGATTTTGTTGTCCTCGATACCAATCCTGTTGCAAACACCCACTCTCAAATACCTTTGATTTTGGGTAGACCATTTCTGGCAACTTCCAACGCCTTAATTAATTGTAGAACTGGTCTCATGAAGCTCTCATTCGGTAACATGAGTGCCGAGTTTCATGTGTTCAACTCTGGTAGGCAATAGGAGCCCATGGATCAACCTTTAAATCTAAATCTCATCCGCCAATTGGAGAAAGCACCACCAAATCAACGAACACCCCTAACACCAAAGCAACCCATTGAGAATGTTTGTGGGCCCAGCAAAAACTCATTGCCTGTCTTTGCAATGCAACGGAGTGAGCTGGCATCAAACATAAATGTCCAAAAGGAGTGTTCGTTGCATGATTCAGTTGAGAGTACTAGTGAGAGTGAGACACCTCATCATATGCCTATACCAGAAGGTGTCTCTACCTCATGTCCCATGGCCATTGAGCCATTTGAGCTTCATATTGACTCCAACAAGGACCCACCTATGACCGAGCTTATGTTTGATGATCTAAATGATGGTGGGAGGTCCTTGTTGGATGACTTGGGGAGAAGCCCCATTCTTAGTGATGCAGGTCTGCTGCATCCATCGAATGAGCTTGAGGAACTCATTCCGATGCACCCGCCTATTGGTTGGAGGGTTTTGTTCGATGAGCAACTAAACCCTAGTGAGGCAACACAACTTCATTCTTTGTTGCCCACACCCAACCAATATCATGAGGGGTTCGAGCCTTTCAGCTTTGACCTTTCACCCCTCACGACACCTCAGAGTACCGGTGAAGTTTGCCCATCTCGGCAAGTCTCTGGTCTTCACGATTTGATGTTCTCATTTGATGTTCCTTGACCAAATAATTATGAGAATATCGTTGTTTCTGTATATATCATTTAAAAAAATTAAAAAAAACAAAAAAAGAAAAAAAAGAAAAAAAAGAAAAAAAGAGATTGAGTAATAAAAGACTCCATGAGCGAGCATTGATTGTTGTGGGCCCCAACCCTTGTGTACTTGGGCCCCATTTCTTCACGTATTTGTCTCCCTTCTTCAGTATCTCACAGGTTTTATGGGAATTCGGGTTTGTGTCCATCGCTATAACCATGAACTTCATGTTGCACTTCATGTTGGTGAGATCTCCCCTTTTTCATGCATAAATCCATGTAGTATCATGCTCACATTCATTGAGGACAATGCATGAAGTAGGTGTGGGGGGATGTTTTACGTGTGTACATAGTTGAGTCTTTTTCCTTTGATTTCTTTTGTGTGTATTGATAGGGTCATGTTAGTGTGCTGCATTTAATATCGATATATCTGCTTCCCATGATCCTTGGGTGACTTGTATTCTTTTGCTTGCCTAGTGCTTTAAATTTTTCACATTTCTTTCAAAATCCTCATGTGTTTGCGAAAGAAAATGTTTTTGTAGGTTTTGCGTGTGTTTAGCATGTGCAAAACCGTTGAGAGGCAAAGTAAAAAGAAAGCTCCCAAAGTTGTCTTGAACTTGATGCATTAGGATATCTAGTTTACTTGCTTTAGGTCTTATAGAGTCGTTAGGATGCACCCCGATTTTCCCTCGGAGGGCGTGTAATCATAGGGTTTCAGTACTCAAGCATTTAAAGAA
Organism: Triglochin maritima; assembly: GCA_963682175.1. Taxonomy (NCBI): domain Eukaryota; kingdom Viridiplantae; phylum Streptophyta; class Magnoliopsida; order Alismatales; family Juncaginaceae; genus Triglochin; species Triglochin maritima. Next base: position 23,492,843 of record OY821774.1, on the reverse strand, counting down.
GCCCATCCTGAACTTTGTGAGTCAAATAATTCGTGTCTGTTAGTATAAGGAAGTTTGTCGTAGTCAAGGGCCCTTAATCTCTTTTTGTGAAACTTAAGTGTAGGGGTTGTGGTTCCTATGTAGATAAATAAATAAGTGGTGTTCTCTCTTCTCGCACGGCTCCTATCACTCGGGAAAGTAGGTCTAAGGGGACTTTGTGCCTGGTGCTTTCGAGTCATCTGACTTGGGATGCACCGACCGAACTCCCGTTACACGGGTGGTAGGGATCGTCCTATGTGGAGATTTGGGGGAAGGTGTACGTGATAGTGTAAGCCCTCATAGGCAATGATGCACGAGACCAGACCCTGGGTTCAAACACCAACCAATAAACTGCTCCAAAGAAGAAGAAAAAAGAAAAAAGAAAAAAAAGAGTCAAATAAGAACCAAAATGGACTTTACACATTGTATCACATTCAGAAGTTAAGGTTGCCCATGTCTTTCACTTAAGTCCTTAACTAACTTTCACGAATGGTTCATTAGGCTAGGTGTGTGGATTGATTACCCAGATAGAGTCGACCCGTAGTATTACCGCGTCCCATGATCGACAAAATAAGTCCAACGAGTCGTGTAGCTAGATTGAATAATGCATCTTTGTTCGGATTTTGTGGGTGTATCCGCTGAAAACCCTCAGGAGACAACACTCCTCCTCCTTGGCGACAAGGAGGTTTAACGGCTTGTTGCACGTGCTAAGTGCAACCATGATTCCTATGAAAGTGAGTTAGGATTTCTTGTTTTTCTCGTATGCTTTTTCCTTTCTTTATTTTGCGCGGGACTAGCAAAAGTTAGGTGTGGGGGTATTTGATTGACATCATTTCATGCTCATATTTGCATCTTATATCCATTATCTTTCACCTAAACAATGCTATGTAACGAGTTTTATGTTTAGTTTTCAGGAATAAATAGGTTTGAAGAGATGAAGCATAAAAGGACCCAAAAGCTGGGAAAATGACTGAATTGTGAGATCTGGGGACTAAGATGCAAGGGCGAAGGACCTGAACGTAAGACCAATTGACCAAAGAGCAAAATAGAAAACTCCACACCATCATGGGGAGTATTTTGGAAATTCTATTCGGGTCGGAGCTCTAAAAAGTGAAGTAGATGCATCAAAGACCAACAAAGACATCCAGAAAAGCCCAGAATAAAATCCAGCATGATCCGGACAATATAGACCGTGAATTGGCGGACCAAGACCGCGAAATGGAGGTATGTTTTGGCCCAAATCCGCTAAGATTTTGGTGGGTCGCGTATTAGTGTGTATTTAGTTCATTTCTGGTATTTGTTTAGTCCCACATCGGGGGATTGTCCCGAATTGCCTTTTTCTATGACTATAAATAGAACTCTTCACCTTCTAATGTAATCACTCCATATTTTGGGTGGCTATTCTTCCTACTAGAAGTGAGGCCTTGAAGCACACACTAAAGTAGGAGGATGCTACTTGAAATGTGAGTCATTTGTTAATAAAAGTTTCTTCATTATGTTGTTTGTTTCTTGTTGTTTGTTTTACTTTATTTAATTTCATTTCATTAGTTTTAGTAGCTTAGTTAATATGCTTTCTTTGCTTAGTTTAATAATTAGTGTAATGTGTAGTGAGTAGTTCCATCCCCTTTGGGGGGTGGAGTAGATGTTCATACATGCATTAGAGGAAGGAGTGAATGCTTTATTTACAATGTGTTGATAAAACATAAATGTATGCTTGCTTGTTTAGGATAGAATTTATAACTTGATGAGTTTTGCAAAAATGATTAGACACCTCTCATGCTTGTTTAGGTTCTGAAATAAACAACTTGTATATGTAAATGTTAATCAACTAGGATGGTGAATGAATTGATAGGTTTTGCCATAACATTTAGACACTTCTTATGCATGATAACACCACCTCTATTTGTGCTTATAGAATGTGTTCAACACCCACCTCTTTGTATGTGTGCACTCACTCCACCCCTTAGGGGTTTTTCCATTTCTGAAATCCACCACTCTTCTTTCGTTCTTAGTTAAGTTTTTAGTTAATCGTTTGTTGCTTTCTTTCGCATTTCATACTTCGTAGTGTAGTGTAGCATAGCATAATCAAACTCTCTTCCATATTTTTGCCACTTGATTTCGTGCAAACGAGAGGCTGCTCACCTCCCTGAGGACGGCTCGTATTTGCCACCGCTTCAATGCGGCCGTGCACTTGCGGTTTAATATAAAACGACCAACAGTGGGCTCCAACCCTTGTGTATTTGGGCCCTATTTCTTTCACGTATGTGTATCCCTTCTTTAGCATCTCACAGGTTTTGAGGGAATTCGGGTTTGTGTCCATCAACATAACCATGAACTTCCTTTTGCGCTTCATGTTGGTGAGATCTTTCATTTTTCATGCATATATCCATGTAGTGGCATGCTCACATTCATTGAGGACAATGCATGAAGTAGGTGTGGGGGGTGTTTTACATGTGTACATAGTCGAGTCTTTCTCATTTTCTTTTGCGCTCTTTCATTTTCTTTTGTGTGCATTGTTAGGATCATGTTAGTGTGTTGCATTTATTATCGATGTATCTGCTTGCCATGATCCTTGGCTGACTTGCCTTCTTTTGCTTGCCTTGTGCTTTAAATTTTTACATTTCTTTCAAAATCTTCATGTGTTTGCGAAAGAAAATGTTTTGTGGGTTTTGCGTGTGTTTGTCATGTGCAAAACTGTTGAGAGGCAAAGTAAAAAAAAAGCTCCCAAAATTGTCTTGATGCAAGAGAAGTCCACCCTGAACCTAGTGAGTTGAATAATTCGTGTCTGTTAATATAAGGAAGTTTGTTGTAATGAAGGTCCCTTTAACTCCTGTTGTGAAACATTAATTGTAGGATTTTTGGTTCAGTGTAGATAAGAAATAAGTGAGTAGGTGTTCTCTCTTCTGGCACGGCTCCTATCACTCTGGAAATTAGGTCTGAACGGACTTTGTGCATAGTGCTTTCATGTCATCTGACTTGGGATGCACCGACCGAACTCCCAATACACGGGTGGTAGGGATTGCCCTATGTGGAGATGTGGGGAAAGGTGTACGTGATAGTGTAAGTCCTCATAGGCAATGATGCACGAAACCTGATGTAGGATTGTCCATGTCTTTCACGTAACTCCTTATAGGCAAAAGTAGAAGAACAAAAAAAGGTAATGCAAATAAGAACCTTAATGGACTTTATACTTTGTATCATTTGAGGATGTTGAGGTTGTCCATGTCTTTCACTTAAGTCCTTAATTAACTCACATGAATGGTTCATTAGGCCAGGTGTGTGGACTAATACCTATATAGAGTCGGCCCGTAGGATTACCGTGTCCAGTGATCGACAAAAATGAGTCCATCGAGTCGTGTTTCTAGATTGAATAATGCATCAATGTTTGGATTTTTTGGGTATATCCGCTGAAAACCCTCAGAAGACAACACTCCTCCTTCTTGGTGACAAGGAGGTTTAACGGCTTGTTGCACGTGCTAAGTGCAACCGTGATTCTTACGAAAGTGAGTTAGGATTTCCCTATTTTACGGATGATTTTTCCTTTCTTTGTTTTGCTCCGGACTAGCAAAAGCTAGGTGTGGGGGTATTTGATTGACATCATATAATGTATATATTTGTGTCTTATATCCCTTATTCTTAGCCTAAGCAATGCTACGTAATAATTTTATGTTTATGTTTCAAGAATAAATAGGTTTTGGAAGAAGAGACTTAAAAATGACTTAAAAACAAGGAAAATGACTAAGTTGCAAGACTTAGGGACTAAGATGCAAGAGAGAAGGACCCGGATATAAACCCAAAAGGACTAAGTAGAAAAATCAAGCACTCCACACTATCATGGGGAGTATTTTGGCAATTGGATTCGGGTCGCAACTCACACAACCGATTAGGGTGCACTTCAGGAGAAGAAATAAAGCCACAAACAAGTCAGACAAAAAAGGGCCGGATCCAGGAGATCCAGACCACCAATTGGTGGTCTATTTTGCTCCGGATCTGATTCATCTTCTACCGGATGTGTATTACAGTGTTTTATGTCCATTTATAGTATGCAATTAGTCTCATACCAGGGGATTGTCCCAGATTATCTTTTTTCATGCCTATAAATAAAACTCTTCCTCTCCTTGTGTATTCACCCATTGCTTGATGGCATTCTCAATACTTGGAGTAAAAGCGTTGAAGCAAAAACTCAAGGTGGAGAAGAATGTCAATTGTAATATGAGTCATGTAAATAAAATAATTCTTCATAGTTTTGTTAGTTTTATATTGTCTTTATTTTGAGGCTTGCTTGTTTAGTTTATTTTGTTTTCTTTATAGTAGTATAAATAGAATGTCTTCTTTTCTTCATGTAGTTTATAGTTTAATGTGTGAGTAGTTCCATCCCCCTTTGGGGGTGGAGTTGATGTTTATACATGTTATGTAGATGGAATGAGTGCTAATATTGTTGTATGTGAGAAATGTTAGTATGCTTGTTTGAATTAAAAAAGAATATTTAACTTAATTGTTCCTGCCAAAATATTTAGGTACATTCCATGCTTGTTTAGGTTCTTAATAACAAACTTGTCATGCTCATATTAATCACCTAGGTTAGTGCTTTTAATGATAGGTCTTGCCATTAGGTACTTCTTATGCATAACAAATACTAACTACACTTGAGCTTATTGTATGTATTCACCACACTTATTTCACGTGTACACACTCCACCCCTTATGGGTTTTCCATTCATGATTTCTATCTTCTTCTATTAGACACTTAGTTTCATTTCTTCTCTTGCTTTCATTCCTTCTTTGTTGCTTACCTGTTTAGTGTAGTGTAGTTTAATCAATCTCTTCTCCCCTTTGTTTCCCACTCGCCTTCGAACTAACCAAAGGCGACACACCTCCCTGAGGATCGACCTGTATTTTCCACTGCTTCAACACGGTCGTGCACTTGCGGTAATTAATAAAACATTTAAACAGCAAGCCTTCCAGACTCTAAGGAATCTGAAGTCGATGTTCCGCGTGAAACTATTACGATCATTTCTGAAGTTTCCGGAATGAAATATTACCCTCATTCCGATAAGATTATTATTGAACTAAGCAGACAGTTTTGTGGAAGGGAACACATAACAGAATATTAAAGAACACTTATCGGTGAATGGCTAGACAAGCCAATTGATGGGTAATCTCGATAAGCTATTGCATATATGTATTTCATTGAGATTTTACTATCGACTATTTTAGGTTGTCTATAATGTTTATGCTTTTTGTAGTTGTGGAGTATGGGACAATCCAGAAACACACATAATTTTGTCTCGGTATGAAGTCTGGTGCTTATTGTTCAAACATCCATTGAGAAATGACATTATTAGATGCTGGATGGAGCATCTCAAAAGTGTCGAACTAACACACCACGGGACTCTCATATGATCAACTATCGTGGTCCAACTTGCCAGCTCTTGCAACAATAATGTCACGAGTTCAACTTCGCACCTCATTTATTTATTTGTACTTTGATCATGCAAGCTTGATCCCAAAAGTTTTGTCCAACATACTCAAGTTCAACCCAACTGTCATCCTGATTTTATAATTCCACAGGCAAATATGGGATTGGCTAATTCATCGTTGTGGACAGTAAGCCAATTTTGTTGGCCCTCGTTGAGAATGCACTTGAAGATGGCTGATGTGTTGTTTATCCCAATACATTTAAAAAAGGAATGATACTAGCAGTTAGTTGACATTAACTACCCAGACTATACAACCAAGTACTTTGACTCTTAACAAGAAAGACGTGGGATGCGATGAAAAAAGGAGGAAGATAAGATGAGAAATGTGGTAAAGTGTTTTTGAATTAACCTGTACTTAAACTATATAAGTTGTCAAAGATACTTATACTTTAGTACCTTCATTCTAGTTGTGTTCCCTTAAAGGTTGCCATTATTGGATCTCGCTTGCATGAAGAACTTGGTAAACGGAACACCACGTCTTTTTCTGCACATTTTTTATCGATATTGTCCACAACAACCAGCAAGATCGTAAGTAACTTTAATCATTTTCGTGTCCAGTTCATTTATTGATTCATACTACATGTGTGAGTAATCATAATGATAAATGTGAACATGACCACTTGTGGAGCTTATGTATGCAACTATTTAGTTAAAATTTTGGATGAGGAGAATAAAATGAAGTTCCATCCTAAAGACGTGGACAAGTTGATACTCCGCATGGCTCTTGCTTTCCTTTCACAAAACATAAAGTAGTCAAATATGAAATATATGATTTTGTTGTACCGAAGAGAATGCATGATCCATTGTGCACTCATCTTCCTTGATTAATAATTTATTTACCTTAAAATTATGGTAATTTTTTTAGCTTTTGTAAATATAATATTTTTTGCAATTGGATATGTGTTCAATTAAAGTGGACACAACCCAGGTAGTTTCGACAGAACGACCCAGTTTGTTAATTAAGTTCTATCAACTTTTTCATGAATTGAAACTAGCAATTGTCGTTACTGACCCGCTCGGGGCGCAAGTTGTTGGCTTTTTGGCTAATACTCACTAATCTTGTTTTGATGATTAATTAACATATCAATAAATCCATGTACATTTATCATTACTTCACATGCATCTGCACACATATATTTCATTTTACTAAATATTTCAGGAGACAAGTGCTACACAAGATAAGAAATCAAGTTGAAGAATAGATAGGATTTATGTTTCTTGTACTTAGGATTCAACTGTAACTTGGGCACTTGAATCTTGTTGATTTGCATTGCATGATCCATGGAAAACCTATAGAAGTCTCATACAAATTCAATATCAAAGCGACTCTTTTAGGTGACCCATTACACATAAGAATTCCTCTTGGATCAGAGTTCCTGCAGAAAATGGTCGACTGGAAGACCTTCTGGTTCGACCGAATTTAACAGACTCTAACTCTTTTCCAAGAACAGTCGAACGGTAGTTCGCCTGGGTTGACCAATTTTAACAAGCTCTTACCCTGTCCAAAATTGTCGACCGATTATTCATCCCAGTTCGACTGTTATCCTTGAATAACCGATACTTGCCTTAAACCTATTCATCTCTACCTCATCGGTTATTTTTTACACATGTGTTGGTTAGTCGGCAAACCGGTCGACCAAAAGTTGAGTCTGGCTTGACCGTTTGACACTTCGTATTTATTTTTAATATGACCATTATACTTGTCGTATTATACAACGATCGTATACACATACTTCAACTAACCCAATTCGTATTATGGCCACCGGTTGAACTTTGCCTTGAAAATTGTCGACCGGATCAAGAACAATTCGAGCTCTAAACTCCCTGTTATTTTCGGTCAAACAAGACTCTCCTTTATAACCAACCGTTACCTCATTTGTTTAATATTATCCTGGCCAAAACCTTCAGAACAGTCGACCGCCCCTTCTCTCGATTCGACCGTTCACTTAAGTTCTAGCCTTTGTGGTTCGACTGGTGTGTATTTTAGATCGAATGTTTTCTTAGCTATAAGAAAATGGTCGAACATTTCTCCCATACTAGTCAACCGTTGGTGCACAGATTTGTGTTCTGAAGTTTTCTGATTTGTGCATCTTACACAAATCCTTTCCAAATCAATCTCAACGACTAGATTATGTTTAGAGCCTATAAATAGAGCTTAGAACAACTTCACAAAGCAACCAATCCTTTTTCTAAAGCTCTCGTAGTCATACAACTCTCTTGTGCTCTAAATCTTCTCTTTGTACTCAATCTTCCACTAGAATCATTCATTGCATTCATCAATCATTCAAGTGCTTGAGACTAGAAATGGTTACTACAAATTCTCCAGCAAAGTGTTGTATTAGCTTCCGGAGTGAGCTCTTCTCGGATTGTGAGAAAGTTATCCACGCTTGGCGAGGGTGTTTAGAAGCTTGAAGTGTAAAGGCAAGATCTCCCGGCCGGGAACGGGGAGACGGTTAGTGGATTATGCGAAGTTGCTCAAGGAGGAGCAATTCGTAAGAGAGGACTAGGATCCTCTTGGTGGATCCAAACCTCTATACATCGGACTAGTGGTTTTCTTCTCTCAATTATTTTACCTAATTTTGTCAATGTTTTATTGCTTTATTGCTTAAGCTTTTATGAACCACTTTAGTCTATTCACCTGCCCCCTTTAGACTAATTCTAGGGCTAGTTAGATGTTTGAGATTAAGTTTAAACAGCAAGTGCACGACTCCAATGAAGCAGTAGCAAGTACGAGTCAATCCGTAGGAAAGTGTGTCATCTCTAGTTCTTTGGAAATCAAGTGGCGAAAAAATAGGAGAAAAAGTTTGGTTACACTAAACTAAGCTACACTAAACTAGAAACTAACAAATGAGAAAGATGAAAGCACAAGACTACTAAAACTATGCTAAACAACTAACAAAGGGAAGATGGAATTCAGCAAGGAAAATCCCTTATGGGTGAAGTGTGTGTACACATGTAATAAGGTGGTCAAAAATGTATTCAATAAGGCAACAAGTGCATAGGAAGTGTCTAATGATTGTGGCAAAACCTATCAATCCAATCACTAAACTAATTGATTAACATTAGCATACACACGTTGGTTATTAAGAACCTAAACAAGCATGGGAGGTGTCTAATAGTTGTGGCAAAACGTATCAAGTTAAGTTTAATCTAAACAAACAAGCATACATTCACATTCATCAACACATTTCATAAAATAACATTCATTCTCATACTTCATTACATGTATAACATCATCTCCACCCCCAAAGGGGAGTGAAACTACTCATTAATCATTAAGCTAGAAATTATGTTAAGAAGAGAAAACATGCTCACTACTTCTACTAAGATTAAGAAAACAAGATTAAGCAAATCATGCAAGAAGTAAAAGAGGCAACATGTAACTAAGAAAGAATTATTTTACTTACATGACTCACATTGCAAGTAGCATCTCTCCACTTGATTTTTTGCTCCAAGGCTTTACTCTAAGTAGAGGGATTGGCCACCAAGCAAGTAGTAATTACAAAGGAGGAAGAAGAGTTATATTTATAGGCATGAAAAAAGGTAATCGAGGACAATCTCTCGATGTGGGACTAATGAAACTTCCTGCAATGGACATAAACAATATAACATCCGTGCCAAAGATGGTTGCATTTGGGTCATAGTGGACCACTAATTGGCAGTCTATCGCTGCTAATTAAAGGTCATTTTGGGCCTGATTTTCCCTGATTTTGGTTGCCTTCTTCATTGCTTCAATTATTTACGTGGGATGCACTCGTATAGGTGGTTTGAGTCTAGGCCCGAATTTAATTGCTAAAATACTCCTTATGATGGTGTGGAGTTTCTCGATTTGCTAATTGATCTTTTTTTCTTACATCCGGGTTGTTCCCTCCTTCAAATAGGTCCATAAGTCTCACCGATCAGTCATTTTCTCGCGTTTTGGTCCTTTTATGTCTCTTCTTCTCAAACCTATTTATTCCTCAAACTTAAACATAAAACTCATTACATAGCATTGCTTAGATTCAAAATAGAGGATATAAGACATGAATATATGCATGATATGATGTCAATCAAATACCCATACACCAAGTTTTTGCTAGTCCCGAGCAAAACAACGAAAAGAGAAACTATGAAAGGAAAACACAAAACGGAAAACAAGATAAATTCTATTTTACTTTCGTAGGAATCACGGTTGCACTTACCATGTGCAAGAAGTCATTAAACCCCATTATCTCCAAGGAGGGGGAGTGGTGTCTCCTAAGAGTTTTCAGCGGATACACCCACAAAATCCAAAATAGATGCATTATTCATCCTAGCAACACAACTCGATGGACTCATTTTTGTCGATTATTGCACAAGGTAATTCTACTGGCCGACTATATATGTATTCATTCCACAAACCTAGGCTAGGGAACCATTCGTGAATGTTAATTAAGGACTTAAGTGAAAGACATGGGCAACCTTAACATCCTAAAGTGATACATCGTGTAAAGTCCATTAAGGTTCTTATTTGTATATATATTTTTCTTTTTGGAGCATTAGGATTACAACTAGTTGGTGTTTAATTCTCCCAAGGTCGAGTTTCGTGCATCATTGCCTGTGAGGACTTACACTATCACGTACACTGTTGAACGTTTTAATTAAACCGCAAGTGCACGGCCGCGATGAAGCGGTGGCAAGTACGGGTCGTCCTCAGGGAGGTGAGCAGCCTCTTGTTTATCAGAAATCAAGTGGCAAAAAGAGAGGGAAGAAAGTTGGTTACGCTACTCTACGCTACACTACGCTAAGAAGTATGAAATGTGAAAGAAGCAAACAAGCGATGAAATAAGAACTAAGCTAAGAACAAAATAGAAGTGCTGGAATTCAGGAATGGGAAAACCCCTAAGGGGTGGAGTGAGTGCACACATGCAAAGAGGTGGGTGTAGAATACATTCTTTAAGCACATGAAGGTGGTGTTTATCAAGCATAGGAAGTGTCTAAATGTTATGGCAAAACCTATCAATCTATTCACCAACTTAGTTGATTAACATTTACATATGCAAGGTGTTTATTTCAGAACCTAAACAAGCATGAGAGGTGTCTAATCATTTTGGCAAAACTCATCAAGTTGTAAATTCTATCCTAAACAAGCAAGCATACATTCATGTTTAATCAACACATTGAAATTAAAGCATTCATCCCATTCTCTAATGCATGTATGTACATCTACTCCACCCCCCAAAGGGGATGGAACTACTCACTAAACATTACACTAATTATTAAACTATGGAAAGAAAGCATATTAAAACTAAGCTAGAATTAAAAGACGATTAAACTAAAACATGCACAAACAATAAAAGAAGCATAAAACAAACAATGAAAGAAACATAAAACTTTATTGATAAAATGACTCACATTAAAAGTAGCATCCTCCTACTTTAGTGTGTGCTTCAAGGCCTCACTTCTAGTAGGAAGAATAGCCACTTAAAATATGGAGTGATTACAAAAGGAGGTGAAGAGTTCTATTTATAGCCATGGAAAAAGCTAATCCGGGACAATCTCCCGATGTGGGACTAAACCAATACCAAAAATAGCCTAAACAAATATTAATACACGTCCAGGAGAAAACTTGGTGGATTTGGGCCCAAAGTGACCGCCAATTGGCGGTCTTGGACCGCTAATTGGCGGTCCAAATTTTCCGGATCGAGTTGAATCTTGTTCTGGGATTTTCTTGGCGTATTTGGTGGTCTTGGATGCATCTACTTTGTTTATTGGAGCTCCGACCCGAATCCAATTGCTAAAATACTCCCCATGATGGTGTGGAGTATTCTGTTTTGCTCTTAGGTCCTTCTGTCTTGCGTTCAGGTCCTTCTCCCTTGCATCTTGGTCCCCAGATCTCACAATCCAGTCCTTTTTCCCAGCTTTTGGGTCCTTTTATGCTTCAACTCTTCAAACCTATTTATTCCTGAAAACTAAACACAAAACTCGTAACATAGCATTGTTTAGATGAAAGATAATGGATATAAGATGCAAATATGAGCATGAAATGGTGCCAATCATACACCTTTCCCCAAATCTCCACATAGGGTGATCCCTACCACCCATGTAACGGGAGTTCGGTCAGTGCATCCCAAGTCAGATGACTCGAAAGCACCAAGTATTAAGCCACCTAGAACCTAATTTCCCAAGTGATAGGAGTCGTGCGAGTTCTTATACTAACAGACACGAATTATTTGACTCACTCGGTTCAGGGTGGACTTCTTTATTGATTTAAGTACTGAAACCCTATGATTACTCTCCCCCCAAGGGAAAACCGGGCTGCATCCTTACGACTACATAAGACCTAAAGCTGGTATACTAGATATCCTAATGCATAATATTCAAGTCAATTTTGGGAGCTTCTCTTTTGATAGCATCAAAATTGTTTTGCATACGCTAAACACGTACACAAACCCCCACAAAACATTTTTCTTTGCAAACACATCAGATTTTTGAAAAAACTGAAAAATGAAAGCACAACTGCAAACAAAAGAAGACAAGTCACCCAAGGATCATGGTATAGTAAATATATCAATATTAAATGTAACACACTAACATTACCCTAGGAAAGTAAATACAAGAAAGCAAAACAAAAACAAAAGACACACAAAACTATGTACATACGTGAAAACAACCCTCCCCCACACACACCTAATCCATGCATTGTGTAAGACCCACTCTCCTGCCATATTTTTCTTTAATCACATTCATGCTCGTGTTTCTTTTTTGTGTGTTGTGATGTTGGTGTTTGGTCTCGGAAGTAGTTGCGACCTATCGAGCAATCGTGCCAACAGTTGACTCAATCGGGTCGAGCTCGTGCAAATCTAGTGCACGGTTGGGCTTGAACTCGGTTTAGGTGAGGAGGGCTGGTGCGTGGGTGGGGTGGCATGGTTGCCGCATCATCAGGAGGTGACCCCCCAATTGCCTTGCAAACGTTTGAATGGTGAGCTTTTTGGAAGGATGTTATTGGGCCTTCAATGGCAATGATCACTTGCCTTTTTGGTGTTTATTTCTTGAAACAAAAACAGAAGGGACATCACCCCAGCCGACCCTACCTCCTCTCCTCCTTCCCACGTCCCCATCTCCACACCACCACCGAATTTCTTAGTACCTCCAGCAGCTTGGTAGAAGAGGCTCGGGTGGATCTTCTTGCTTGCGGCTAGGAGAGTCTTGGCGGTTTTCAGACTCTCAGCATCTTCCATCATTCAGGTATGCCTCCACCCATAGTATAGGACGAGGTAGGGTGTGTTGGGCGAAGGCTGCCCAACATCCTTGGCTGGTCAGGTCTGAGGTTTAAGGTTGGCACGTCTAGAACCTATCCGGGAATGTGGATGGTGGTGCAACCCTCGGCTTCAGCCGATGGGCGGTTATCTCTCCCACTAATACGACACCTTCTTCACGTTCTCCTTGGTGGTTTGCTGGACAAACCAGGGAGGAAGGAGGTGGCGATGTAGGGAGCAGGTCGGGTAGGGTTGCTGCAAGAAAGTTGCATGTTTTGCAACCCAACTCATGTCGATAGATCATGGGATCTATTGATATTTTGTTAACGTGTTTCTCCTAGATGGGTTTGCTGATTTTGGTTTTGCATTCTTGAATGATTTCATGTCCTTGCTCAAAAGAGATCTACACATATTGATGCCATGTTATGCTTTATTCAGGAATTATATCTACATCATGCTCTTAAATCATCTCAGTTGTGGGTTCACGTTCTGGGGAGAGAGTCATGATAATAATATAGGGTTATATGCTGAATATAGGTTTTGTGATAGGGTGTTAAGTACCACTATATATACTGATAGTAATCCCTGAGAACATCCGATAATAGATCATGTATGCTGGAAATCAATTATTGGTTATGTTCTGAAGATCTGTTACGTATTGGTCTCTGATTTACTGGTTATGCATTCTCGTATTAATCACTACCCTCCTCACATATATCTTATGGACCACATGCCATGATTGTAGTGCATCATGCTTTGATTGTAGTCAAGTAGTCATCCATGATTCATTGTTAGTAGGGGACATGTGTGCTGCGCATGGGTCTTGGTCATATTCTGGAAAGAGCTTAAATTAATTACTGATTTTTAAGAGAAGGGCTCACATGTTACCATTACTAACATTCTCATATTACCTAATTTAGTGCCAGAAGCAACAGTAAGAATGTAGGCACATTCTAGGATTCTAGTGGTTATGTCGCGTAGGCATTTCAGTAGTGCGTGTCGATTGCTGCTGCATTGGTTTTATTCTTTTTATCACGCTTTTATGAACTGATATATTGCGTCCTAATGCGGTCTCGTATGGTCAATAGGAATCAAACCTCTTAACTCCTTATCATGACCCGTAGATGTCTTAATTAGCAATTATAGCATGTTACCGAGTCGGTTTGTTGATTGTTGTTTTGAATATATTAATTTCTGTTTTCCAATGTTTGGTCCAAAGCTTTGTTGGGGCCATGAGGAAGTTGTTCTTATAACTTTCCTTATGCTTGTTCTGGTTTCTATGACTATGCTATATTAGCGTATATAGATGAGTAGGTAGCTTGCATTGCATTTAATCCTATAATTAATTTTGGGCACGTTCTATTTTCTGGGCCGACGAGCCACGGGTGGGTCCTCTAGCTTCAAAGGTCATTCGCATAAGACCTTCACATTGGGAGGCCAGGCGTAAGATAAGTCTTGGGCATGTGCGCTGTCATTCTGTCTCAGGGTAGATGTTCCCAAGTTCGCGATGATACCGTGTAGGTTTATTTCCGCGAATTGGGACATTTATCCGGCGCACCGCTTTGTGCCGAGCGGTGGGTCACTGTCGAGTGACCACTTCTGACCAGCAACGCTGGTGTTCTAGTTCCTTGCGAGGAACGCGTCGGATGCGCCCAGCTGGCATGGCTTGTGGAGTCATAGCCTCCTGTTGCATTATTGTGCTTTTCTGTTCTGTTCTGTTTTGGTTTTTGTCTTAGTTAGACTTCATGCATAATTCTGTGATTGATTGCCTGGGGCATACTGGGTTTTCTTAATTGAAAACTTACGCATTTGTTAATGCGGTGTTTGTAGGTACTTAGGCTTCCACAGGGCAGACTGGACGAGCGTCGAAGATTCTGTACACGAAGTACACACCGACCAGAGTCTTCAGTTATCTTTGTCTTCCATTTTTTGATGTATTTCCTTTTGAGACTCGAGTATTATGATGAATCCTTCATATGTGGATATTAAGTTACTTCCTTATCTTTTTATTTTATTCGTCAGCTATCCATGTATGTCTCCATTTGTTGTCGAGTTAGTCGGTCTTGTCTATTTTGTGTGTTTCATGGTAACTCCTTCGGTCGTCGCGGAGGTCTCTGATCGCGGCACTTGAGTTATTTCCTAGTGTGCGTACCCACGGGATCGGGGGCATTACACATTGTCCTAAATGAATATGAGTATGATACTACATGGATTCATGCATGAGAAAAACAAGATCTCACCAACATGAAGCGCAAAAAGGAAGTTCATGGTTATGTTGATGGACATAAACTAAAATTCCCAGAAACTTAAACATAAAACTCATTATATAGCATTGCTTAGATTCAAAATAAAGGATATAAGACACAAATATATGCATGATATTATATCAATCATTAGATCCTACACAAGTGTCCCTCTCGGGACACAAAGGGACCTAATACATGTTGCATTTTTGGGACGATTTAGTCTCGGTTCGGGATGAGTTAGTCCCACAACAGGACGAGTGACGCCTACGACAGGACGAGTTTGGTTTGTGACGGGATGAGTCAGGGACGATTCAAAGACACACGTCCCATGACAGGACGATTCAATTTGGTTAGGGACGGGTCATTATTATGCAAAGAGACACAACCTTTTCGTGTAGGATACAACCTTTCATTATTATGCGAAAAGACACAACCTTTCGTTATAAGGTATGGGAGGAGATTCAACCTTTGATTACATGGTCTATAAAATCATACGTTGTAGTGTATTCCATTTATACTTCCTAAATCCTATTGCATTCGTAGATCCAGTTATGTATTCGATCCACCCAAAAAATGGCCTTCCAACACAATGCCAACAACTACTACTCAAGTGATGAAGATAAGTATATTACTAGTGGACAAATATGGGGAGGTTGCCCCCTGTTGAAATACCTGGAGTTTCACGTCTACCCTATCACACTTGTAGGTGTGGTTTCAAGGCAATGGAGATGTGGTCCAACACTCTAAACAAACTTAGCAAAACGTTATATATTTGTGGCTCCTCACAACCAACCCATCACTATCGGTACTTCGTCTGGGACGATGAAACACATGTACCACTATTAAGAAACCCAAGGAGAGCATAAAGGACCCAGGGACCACTCTAGAAGCTTGCTAAGGTGAGTTAGACCCAAGAGATAAACAAAATCATCTTTTAGGCTCGCAGGCGACATGACAGGATCACTCTCTTCCGATTGACTTGGAAAATATTAAAAAAAATTGTGTTTGTGTGTTTGCGTTATTGTTTGTGTTTGTATTTCTATTTTTGTAATATATATATATATATGTTCATTATAGTGTTCAATGGAATTTTTTGTTTGTATCTCTTTCGATATGTAATGTTGAATTTGTCATACTATCGAAGAATTGTTGGACTTGTTATATATTGATACTATTATGTTGGTTTTGAATTGTTTGATGAAATGGGTCAGTACCGTGATAGGACATCTCTGTCCCGCAACAGGACGGGTCAATCTCGAGTCGCGATGATTCTGCCAAGTTCGGGACGAATCTGCCAAGTTCTAGACAAATTTGCAAACCTCGGGACCGATTTACTCCTGCGAAGGGAAGATTAAGTTCGGTGCGGGACTGGTCAGTCCCGCGTGTCGACAAGTAAGTCCCTCATATGGTCGAGTTAGTCCCGAATATGGTTGGGTTTGTCCCTTTTAGAATGAATCTACCATGTTCGGGATGAATCTGCTAAGTTCAGGATGATTCAGTCCCGCTACTATTTCATTCAAATCATGTTATGCCAATACATTAAATTCAATTGAAGGATTATAGCTTCAATTCCATCCAACAATGGTTTTTAAACACAAATCAAAAAGCTGGTGGGGGCGAGATTATCAACTTTCGCAGAGAGATATCGAAGTTCTTCCAACCCACAAAGTGCACATGGGCAAGCTTCGAAAGGGAGAAGATAGGGATTACTGTGTCACGGGCGTCGACTTTCAGAAAGACCCCCTTTGCACACTTCCTAAATATGAAAAGGTGTTCGATGGTGGATAATGACATCGTCGAGTTCCTTATAGAGAATTACGACAAAGAAGGAGGATTCAAACTTGGCAACAAAGTGGTTAGTATGAAGGCCTCCGATGTCGTCATGCTATTGGGACTGCCCCTGGGCGGAAGGCCAGTCAAAAGGTTTGTTATGTCGTCCTGCAAATGAGGAGGTCAGTTCCTGGAGAAAGGGGAATTCAAATGACAATTGGACTCTGCACCGGAAACAGAAGATGACGAAGAGTGCTGGCATTAGAAAGGCCAATCGAGTTATGAGGGAAAGATAAACCACCATCAGGGTCACCAAAAGGAAGTATACATAGACGAATGTGGGGCAATACTTCCAGTTAGAAACCTAATGGTTTAAATCTTTTTAAATTGTCTTATGACACCATACGGGACTCTTGCATCTCAAGCATGTCATTTTGCGTCCTGCTCGAGACGCATGCTCTCGAGGAGGTCATTTGCGTCCTAAGTGATATACTTTTGTCCTGAACGGGACTCTTCTGTCTCAAGAGGGACTCTTAAGTCTAAAGATGGATTGTTCCATCTTGAGCGGGACATCCCAAGCGGGACTCTTACGTCTTGAGCAAGACACTTCTTTCCTGGGAGGAACAAATTTGTCGCGAATGGGACACATGGGTTCAATTGGTGAACGGAAAAGAAACAATTTTATTCACTGAGATATCCAACATGTTGATGCAGGTGGCTCTGTGAGAAGATAAATCTAGAGAGTGGGATAGCACCATGCGTGCCATTGGTACACCGCTAGAGCGCTTTCGTTGAGACAAGGAAGACGCTGAAGGTGGTGAAAATTGCAGGACACAACCCTTGTCAAAATAGCCACCAAGGAAGTCGATCTGAGAGAGGAAGAGGAGCTGCTACAAATTGACGACGGTGAGGAAGACGAACGAGGCAAGTGATTAGTAGCATATAATACATTATATTCATGCTATATATCATTTATTTTACCCCATATTTGTGTTACTCGAGTGTTTGTTTGATGTGTTTCAGGGTTTAGACAATAAAGAAGAGAAAGGAAGAGAAAAAGATCTAAATGCAAGAAGAATGGACTGATTTGGAAGGTTTTTGGACATGTTTGTAATGCCCAATGACTGGACTGAAAAGGCAGAGGGACCAAAGTGAAAACCCGGAGGGACCAAAGTGTAAAGAAATATATTGTGTCACAAAAGTCGGTAACCTAAGGAGTAAATCAACAATTAAAATCAAATCGGCTCGAGAAAATGGACCAAGGCTCAACCCCACGTGCAAACCACCAAACTTAACCGACTGGAGAAAGTAGAGACTGATCAGAGCCATTTGATCCGCATGTGGTGGATTTTGCTCCATTTCGGCCACAATTTTTCCCGTGGGTCAGGTTGTCGGGTCAGAGAAATATGCAACATCCATGTCTGGGTTACAACCGTCTGATTATGCCCAGATCCATCCAAACCCTCTAATCTTCTATAATGGACTTGTAGTGCCTCCTCTCTTCTTCTTCCTCCCTCTCCTCCTTAGGTTAGTTTTCTTCCTTGTTTAGTAGAGTAGGTTTTATTTCTTCTTTATTAGAGAAGGTTTTAATTTCTTAATTAGTAGTGTAGAGGAGGAGAAGAGGAGCAACCTTGTAATCTTTCATTTCAATCTAGTTTAATTTTTGTTCTTTACATTGATGTCTTTCCTTTGATTCAATTTCTTTTATGTTTGTTCCTTGCTTAATCTAGTTTTCTATATTTCCATTATGGTTTGTGTTGTTTTAATGTTTTCTTGAGTTTAGAGATGGTTATGGAGTAGTCCATCCCAATCGGGGGTGGAAAGAAGGTGATGTTATTATGTGATGTATTAAGTGTGTGTGTGTGTGTGTTAATCCTAATCTTTGAACCTCACCTGAGTTCCATAACCATCTAATGAGATTTTCACTCTTATATTTGATGTGCTAATGCTCTTGAGTGATGCTTAGCATAAGCTTAGATTAGTGGGCATATTTTATGGGAAATGATGAGGTGGGGATATGGATGGAGTGGATAAAGAGGAAACATGACATGTGCATGCATGTGCTCATGTTAGCCTCATCCTAATTAATGTCTTATATGTTTTAATGATTGTGTTAAATCTTATTTCATGTGGAGACAAAGTGGGGTTTGGTCATTATGCATGTGCTCATATTAGTCTCATTTCAATTATTGTCTTGTATGTTTTAATGATGATGTTTTATCTTATTTCATGTGGAGACAAAAATGGATTTGGTTTTTATGGATTTCATGTATTATATGTTGGATGAGCACTAATGAACACACATACGTACACATATTATCGTTTCCGCATTCTTTCTCTACCCCCTAAAGGGTTTATTTTTATCATTTGTTTTCTGATTTCATACGCATCATAGTGTAATTCCGATTGCATATCCCTATTTTTCTTCCCCCACTCGAGTATTATGGACTCCAACTCGCACACAATCCTCGTGGACACGACTCGTACTTGTCGCGTCTTCACTGATGTCGTGCACTTGCGGTACTATAACTGAATCAATCAGCGAGCGTGGGACGAGTGCCGATCAAACAACCCACAACACTACACAATACATTCTGCCTTAGAGGATAATGATAGGTGCTCACCACACTACGGGGTGCACACTGGCTAATGCGCCGAGTTGGAGGCAGCTTCTGAACGACGAGGTCGACAAACATGAGCTCAAATTAAGATAGCTAAAAGTGGAGCAAACCATAATGGAACTGCATCAACGACTAGATGAGAAGAACAAAGTCATACTAGAACTGCGTAAATAACTAGAAGAAGGATAGGACTTCTCCGGTAGAGGACATTAGGGAAAATGTCGACGAGAACACATTGATGACGCGTGTAGAAGGTCCCTCCACCTCTAAGTTCACCCAGCCAGATAGTTCTCCTGCAGAAATGGAGAACATCTACAACAATGTAATGGTACATGTAATCTAACCATTTAAACAAGAAAGTGTCTCACGGGGGAGGGGGAGGGGGAAGAAAGTGTCTTGTGGGGGGTGGGGGGGGACACACTTGCGTCAAAGCAGGACACACTTGCGTCCAGGTGAGACATACTCGTCGTGAGAGGAGGAGCAGGATACTTGCGTTTCGAGCGGGATACACATGCGTCCCGAGCGGTACAAACTCATCATGAGATGGACAGTTGCGTCTCGAGCGGAAAATAATTGTCCTGAGTGGGACAGTTGCGTCCTATGAAGCATACAGAAGACAAATAAAAAGGAAAAAAGAATGGGTTTTTTGCTTCTATACTCATCAAAACATTGTTAATTTGAGACATACCCATGGTTCGGAGAAAATTGGCCCCGTACGTATCAAAAATAATGTATTTGGCCTCATACCCATCCGTTACGGTGGGCCCACATTCGTTAACATTTTCCGTGACGTCTCATGATTTATCAATGAGTTTTTTGCTTCCGTACCAATCAAAATATTGTTAATTGACGACGTACCCTTGGTTCGGAGAAAATTAGCCTTGTATGTATCAAAATAATGTAATTGACCTCATACCTATCCGTTACGGTGGGGCCCACATTCGTTTGGCATCGTTTACCTTTTCTGTGACGTCTCGTGAATTCTCAACTTTTGCATCTTATCAACATCTTAAAACTCTAGTTAGTATCCTGACCCGACCCCAATTACAACTTCAAATCCCGATCCGGTGTTGCACCCAATCCGACCCCAATTACAAATTCAAATCCCGACCCAGTGGTGCACCCAACCCGACCTCAATTCTCCCGCCAAATCCCTAGCCCCCTTGCCCAACTTGGAGAATCCAGTTATGGGGTTGGCCGATCGGGCACCAAAACTGAATTCTCCATTATGGGATTGGTGCACCACCAGGTCAAGATTCTCTAAGTCGGGAAAAGGGACTAAAGATTTGGCTGGAGAATTGGGGTCAGGTTGGCTGCACCACGAGGTCAATATTTTAAGTTGTAATTCTGGTCGAATCAGGATACTAATTAGAGTTTTAAGGTGTTGATAGGAGGCAAAAGTTGATAAATCACGGGACACCACGGAAACGTAAACGGTGTCATATGATTGTGGGCCCCACAGTAACGGATGAGGTCAATTACATTATTTTTAATACGTATATGGACAATTTTCTCCGAACCATGGTACGCATCCAATTAACATTGTTTTGATTGGTACGGAAGTAAAAAAACTCATTGATAAATCACAGGATGTTACGGAAAACGTTAACGAATGTGGAACCCACCGTAACGGATGGGTATGAGACCAATTATATTGTTTTTGATACGTACATGGTCAATTTTCTCCAAATCATGGGTACGTCGCCAATTAACAATATTTTGATCGATATGGAAGCAAAAACCCAAAAAAGAATACAGAAGATGTCAGCTAATGTTCTATAACATTTGCACCACAGGATATGTAATTACATTCGCTTAAACCCTTGATGGCAAGAATAATTAAAGTGTTTCTAATAATTGTATTGTCATATTGTCATCCTACGCTCAGCTGCATATCAGGGCCTCTTTCCCCGACCACAGAGAATTCTTGAGGAATGGGGATATTCAATTCGGAGCACACTAGATGAATTATGCTTCTAGTCACTCCTCCAAAGGACAACTTATTCACGGTCACTGCAATAGCAAAATCATGTTCTATGTCACAGAAACCAGTCGATCCGCCAACCCCTGAATGCCCAAAACAAGCAAGCTTGCTGTCTTCTGTGTTAAATCTCCGAAATCCAAGTCGAAAATTCCCATCTTGAAGAACCACATTTGAGTAATCACCAGTACCCATGAAAGCATCGTGAATATTAGGATTGTTAAAAATCTTTCCAGCACTACTGTTCTGCTCATCTCCATCAGTACTGTCCATGTTGTACTGGAGATTGTCATTGAGGTTCCTACGTACTCCAGTGGTGCAATTTCTGCATCTCATGAAACTACTGCTACTGCTGTGACTGGGATTTTTCAAGTTCCAATCCAATTTGCCCTTCTCATTACTACTTTTCTTGTCAGTTGGTGGAGATGAAAATTTTGGGATATGGGGATGGCTACCAAGTGGTGGTTTAGAATGTGAAGAATGTTTTGGAGGGACGAGACCTCCTTTGGCTAAAGTAGCATAGTATCGAGCAAGTGCACGAGCCGAAACATGCCCATTAGCTGCCGGAACAATGGCTCGCCGCATGTTCAGAATGTTGAAGAGAACAGGGAGGCCAGATGCCATTTCCATTAAGTTACCCTCCCGCAAACCAGCGGGTAGCTCTGGGCGACTGCTGAATGTAGATAGCTTGGATACAATATCATCGGCATCCACTGTCAGCGTTGCAAGGCGAGACTCTACCCCTGCAAGGAGAAATGATTGGTTCAAGTGTCCATCTCCTCTTTAAAATAAAGAGATCAACACACCAATTGGACATCCCAAATGTTTTCCGCTACCAAATTAATGCTTCTTCATTATAATAAAGAGCTCAACCCTTTAAGACTGTTAAATGCTTACAGAACCATTAAATGCACAAGATTTGTCGTACACGTACAAGAAAGACCACATACCTGGAGGAATGCCAATGTATAGCTCCCCTTCTATGTTGAGGGGACGAATGATGGCTTCCTCTAGCACTTCTTGGAATTTCTTTCCTGATGCATGCTGTTTCCATTCAAATATGTTATTATACATATGAAAAAAACTTTACTAGGACCAACGGAAAACAGAATTTAAACTTCATAATATTCATTATGAAGGGAAAGCAGGGAGAAAACAAAATTGAAAAAGAAACACAATAAATTTGGTATTGTTTATTAACTTTTTTTCTTGGGAATTTGAGGATCACGGTGTAGCATAAAATGAATAATTTTTCAAAAATGTATATCCCAGTCACCAAATATGCCTTCAATTGGTTAGTATTACTATGCCCTTACGAGTTTTGCATATAAAAATTAGAACAAATAAACTTGACAACTAACAATGAAAGATTGTAGTTTACGAGCAACAAATTAACTTTTATAGTCCAAATAAGAAGTTCCAAAGGATGCGAAGAGAAAGTAATTATACCTCTACGACTCCACCACAGAGCCACCCAAAGGATAAATAGTGATATATTTGTTGACTGCCAGGCTCCGTCTCAGGGGTTGACGTGGCAATATATTTTAAAGACTCACCCCAATCACATATCGATAAAGGACTCTCCTTCATAACTTCGGCCATAGCATTATGCAGGCCAGATGTGTGATTAAGCACATGGTGAACCTATAAAAAGAAGTTAGCCCAAGGTTCAAATATATGAAAAGTTTCAAATGTTCACGCGACTGAATAATTATATCGCACAAGAAATTCACCTGTATTGTTTCCTTATTGTTATTCTTGAAATCTGGCCAGATATTACCGATTGTATCCTCAAACTTTAGTTTCCTACAGAAGTGAATCCAAACTAAGCTACGTGCTAAAATTTTAAAGTATATCAAAAAAAGACAACGAAAAAGATAAATGGAAGCGAACTCTGGGAAGAAGTGGAAAGCTACAAGGTCATTCACCAACTAAAACAGAAACAGTAATTGGGAAAAACAGTAAGACCGACAATTAATCAGAACGAGCAACAAGACTTCACCTGTTATCAACCAACCAATGCACCATCCCTGCAGTGATTCCTTTTGTCACTGAGAACACTGGAAACAAGCTATCAGGCTGGACCGGTCGTGGATCATATCTGCCAAGGACACCAGCAGCAGTATCTATTATGACATTTCCTCCTTTATATGCACATACCTGCAAAGACGAATACATGAATAGACCAACAATATGATTTGATTGGGAAATCTTTATTTACAGGTGGAACACTGTAATATTGAGAGTCCAACTTGTACATTTCTTCATTTACATTTGAATGTTTCATTTTTTTCCCGTCATAACAAATATAGTGGGAAAATCAATTTTTGTTATGCTAAGAAAAGCAAATAATGAAGACATATAAGAGTATACTGAGCGGGCTAAGTGGTATCACAAACAAGTGAATGATAACTGCGTTAATATGGCAAGAATAAATGAAGTATCAACATGTTATCATAATTATTAATACCTGTTTAATACCTGTTATCATATACTATTATTAATACCTGTTTTTTGAAATAATTATTAATACCTGTATACCCAGAACTTTATTGCTCCCAAGTTCGAGCAGGAATTGTCTCAACTTTTTCTCCACATCTGAGTGAATTGGGGAATCATGTATCCAATGTTTCTCGATTACTGATCCAGTTAGAATGCTTCTGTTTTCCACATAAGCCATATGAAGCATGGACTTAAATTTCCAGAAATATATTGACTGACATACGTAGAATTTCAAACCATTCCAAAAAACTGGAATGACATCAAAGATGAATGCTAACCCTTGTAGAGTGGACTCAGCAAATGGCCGCATGATTTCTGAGTAAACTATCCGAACATTGAGAGAGGATGAAAGCCCTAACGAAACATGCACTCAAATGAAGTGAAGCATCTGAAACAACATTAGTATGATGGAATCCTAAGTATGACATGCTTACCTCTAAGTAGATTTAAAACACGGAAGAATATAACAGCATCACCAGGAAAAGCATCTACCTGAACAATAGGGTGTGGAAGTTGTGAAATAAGCATCTACCTGAATTTGGGATTCCAAAGTTGTGATAATATACTTTGTCGTTATGATTTTCTTACAGGATTAAAGCGTGCCATCTCCTTTCTGTTCAGATTCATCTTTTCCTGGATGACTTTCATATTTTTTGTTCTTTGATCACTTAGAGCTTTCACGTTTTCCTTCAGAACGCAGAGACTAGATAAGGCAACCACCTGATATAAAAAAGAATAAATTGGAATTTTGTAAGCGATCATACGGTAGCTTCATTTGCTGGTGTTGTAGAGCGAAATATCATGCTCATGACATCCATCGCCTGCTCAGGCATATCAAGTCGTAGCTTCAGCCCCATCTCTGCAAAAGCAGACAGAAGTGCTACATGGTCTCCCTATCATTTCAGAAAGAAGCATCACCAATAAGTACAAGATCAAAACAAAGTACTATAGCTTTCCCTAACAAATTAAACAAATAGATCGACAAAAGGTAAAAATAATATTAAAAAACCACTAGGTATCTCTGGGGACAAAATTTTCAGTAAAATGTTATGGCAAAGTATCTAGACAATAAGCCAACCTCGATAGCAGAAAGAAACATTTTTGCAAGTGCAAGTTTCATTGAACTTGAAACAGATTTTGTGAGTCCAAAATCAAGCAAGATTGGTTGATGTGGGGGCACCTTGCTGACAAGAAAGTTACCTGTAAAAATGGATATAACCATGGAACAAATGTAAATGAAAATCCAGAACTGAAAACACTTTGGGAAGGATGAAGAATGACTGCTGCAAAGCAGGCAGCTGTAAAAGAGCAATTAGATCGAACTTACCAGGATGAGGGTCACCATTGAAAAAGCCATCCACATATATTTGGTGTGAGTATGCACGGGTTATTTCTTCAACAATTTTTTGCTTATCAATGCCTAATGCTTCCAGAGATGCATAATCATTTAGTCTAATGCCATCCATGAATTCTAGAACAAGAACCCTTTCTGTTGACTGAGAATGAAAAAGGAAGAAGAAAAGGAGAAGCAGATGGTTATAAGTAAAAAGAAGACAGTACCATGCTGAACTGAATCTGAACATCCTAATGAATTAACCAAATATGCAAACCTGAATAACTGAGGGAATTAAGACATTTAATCGATTGGGATTATCAGAGGAACCACCAGAATTTCCACAGCCAAGATTTTTGGATACTGTTCTTGTATTTTCTAAGATTGGATTAACAACAGTCAGAGTTTGTGGAGAAGAAATAATCATGTTTTTTTATTGGTAGAAGAAATAATTCTTGTCGCACAAACCAAAAACAAAATTTGGTACAACTATATTCTTACCAGCTTCGTGATTGAAATCAAGTTCTTTAGGTGCTTCCTTACACCATTCGTCTATCATTGGGTTGAAGTCATACTGTGGCTCTGCCCAAGCTATCCAATCAATTATAGATTTTGCATTCCTTAGATCCTGCAGATAAACCAAACAGTTTTACATATCCTAATGATAATATCACATTTAGTGCATAATTATTACTATAATCATAAGCATATTTATGGAAATAATCATGAATTAGAAATATTTTGGATATCATCTGCCTTAAATATTACTCTTTTGTCTTTTTTGTAGATGATTGCAAATCTTTACCAAAAAGACAAGAAAGATTTTTGATTCAAGGAAAAGAAAGAAAAAGTTACCAATTAGGATTCTCATGACACCACAAAATCTTCCAAGATTATTTCAACCTTCCATATTGAAACAAAGAGGGAGAATAATCCCAAAAAAATCCGTCACTTTATAAAACCCCAAGAGAAAACCCATCAAAAAAGAAGAAAACGCTAACCCTAGTCTCCCAAATTCTTCCCCAACCTAACCATCATCAAAAGGAGCAAGTTGGAGTGTTATTTGGGTTGTCCGGAAGGGGAGAAATTGTTGTTGGGACTGTTGGAACGGGAAGGAGCTGTTGTCCGTGCTTCTTCGTCATCTCTTCCGATTCCTAAGCATCTTTCTACTCTTTTAAATCTTAGTTTCTCATATATAAATCAAATTTCAGTATTTTGTTGTTATGTTTCGTACAATGAGTAGCTAAGTAATTTTCTAGGGTGAAAATGAAGCATGTATGATGTGTTGATGTAATTTGCTACCTCAATGTTATTTGCAATTATTCTAGCAACTTTTTCATATGTTTGATTTATCGCATGTTAAGAATCATGAACTTGACTTTGTGGTTGTATGTTGACGGTTGCCCGCTGCATACAATTAGATATAATAGATAAATTCATTTAACAAGTCAAAATCGTTGTTGTGAGATTTGTTAAGTGTAGAGATTTATAACTTGTGTATTGCTTGTTATTAATTTAATAGACGTGAATGCATGAATTAACCATCTAGGTTATTTGTCTCGTAAGTTGCTTGCGCCCGTATGATACATTGAGGATAGTGTAAGTTGCTTGCGCCCTCACTATCTAGTCCAAACATATCTTCCTAATTTACTAAGGTAATTGCATGGTCATTGGTAGTGAGTAAATCATCAACACAAATTACTTGTGCATTTTGAACCCTAGAACTCGTTTTATATAGAATTTCATCTAGATAAGTTTTGTTTCTGTTTTGTGTTAGTATAATTAAACTCAAAAACATCAATTACGTTTTTCTTTCGATATAGTTTCCACGCATTTAGTCACATTTTGTTGTAGCATATGACATCATGGTAATAAAGGGGATATTCAAAGTTGCACTAACTATAGAGGTATCAAGCTTATGTGTCATACTATGAAATTGTAGGAAAGAGTAATTGAGCACCGTCTAAGGAAAGAGACATGTGTTAGAGATAATCAATTTGGTTTTATACCTGGAAGGTCAACGATAGAGGTCATATTTCTTATTAGACAACTTATGGAAAGGTATAGAGAACAAAAGAAAGATCTCTACACATGGTTTTTATTAATTTAGAAAAAACCTATGATAGAGTTTCAAGAAATGTTATGTGGTGGACCCTAGAGAAGAAGAAGGTATCAACAAAATATGTGAATTTAATTAAAGATATGTACGAAGAAGTTGAAACTAACATTAGAATTTGTAATTATGTGACTAAAGTTTTTCCGATTAAAATTGGACTTCATCAAGGTTCAACTTTAAGTCCATATCTCTTTACTTTAGTAATTGACGGGGAGACAAAAGACATACAATGTGAGGTTCCATGGTGTATGTTTTTTTTTTTGCGGATGATGTAGTATTAATTGACGAGAGTAGGGTAGGTGTGGAGAGAAAACTAGAGTTGTGGAGAAATACTTTAGAAACAAAAGGTTTTAAACTAAGTAGATCTAAAACTTAATATATGAAGTGTTGTTTCAGTACCGTTAATACAGAGGAAGAGAAGATTATATTAGATGAGTAAGTGCTGCGTAGAAAAGATATTTTTAGATATATTGGATCAATGATTCAAAAATATGGGGAGATCGATGAAGATGTTAACCATAAGATTATAGCAGGATGGATGAAATGAAGACAAGTCTCAGGTGTCTTATATGACAAGAAAATTCCACTTAAGTTAAAAGGAAAATTTTATAGAACCGCAATAAGACCTGCAATGTTATATGGTGTGGAATGTTAAGCCACTAAAAGACAACATATACAAAAGATGAGTGTATCTGAAATGGAGATGTTGAGGTGGATGTGTGGTGATACGCGAGTGGATCGGATTAGAAATGAAGACATTCGTGAGAGCATTGGAGTTGCTCCAATGGAAGAGAAAGTTATCCAACACAGACTGAGATGGTTTGGACATGTACAAAGAAGGCCTATGGAGGCACCTATAAGAAGAGAGGTATTGAATCGGATCGAAGACATAAAAAGAGGAAGAGGTAGACCACGATTGACTTGGGAGGAAGCGGTCAAAAGAGATTTAAAAGATTGGAATGTTCCTCGGGAATTTGCATTATATAGAAACGCGTGGAAGAAGACGATTCATGTGCCTG
The DNA here is from genome assembly GCA_963682175.1 of Triglochin maritima. Lineage (NCBI taxonomy): Eukaryota > Viridiplantae > Streptophyta > Magnoliopsida > Alismatales > Juncaginaceae > Triglochin > Triglochin maritima. The sequence continues at coordinate 23,464,541 of OY821774.1, read as the reverse complement.
AACCGTGACTCCTTAGAGTTTCATTTCTATCCTACCCCTACTAGTTTGGGATAAAAGGCTTTATTGTTGTTGGTGTTGATAGTTTCCGCGCATTAAGATTTACTTCTTAATTTCTTCCTTGAGGACTCGACCCCTACTTATCATTGCTAGTTTAGGATATAAGTTGTGGTATTTTGAGAGCTTAACAACAGCTCGTCACCTAACTAACTCAGACTACTATCGCAATTGAAATATTACCTCCAAAATGATTTCCTTGATATCATCATGTTGGACTTTGACCACAACCTCCTTCCCACTTTTCAGTGTTGCACGGTGAACTTGTGCAATCTTCAAAATATCACATTGAAATAACAATCAGATTAGTTCCAAATAAAGCTATTTTTGTGGTTCACAACAAAGAACATCACTTTCTAGATGCATGGAAATAATTTCTAGTTCACTATCTTAACGATCCCAATTTAGGAAACTTACAGATGCTGTTGCAAGAGGCGTCTCAACAAAGTTAGTAAAAAGGTCTTCTAGAGTTTTTCCCAGCTCTTTCTCTATTATTTGCTGAACCTGATGAAACAATAAATAAATACAAAATGGTAAACTCAGCAGCACTTGTTCAGAACAAAGCTCCTTTATTGAACAAGGGGGAAAAAGTACTATTGGAGTTTGGGTATAAGGATGTTGGAATTAATTAGATAATTATATGGGTTAAAATAGACACAAAAGGACAACACTATGACGGCAAAGATGCAAAAACAAAAATCAAATTAACCAATATAAGTGATCACCAATAACAGTGATGTAAATTGATATTTGATAGCGTATATCAGAAATTTCATGAAATTAAAATTGAACATACTTTTTGATTTGCAGAATAACCATTATGAAACTACTAATTCATAGCCTGGTAATTATTACGTACCAAAGGGAGAGGTAATTATGTACAGAATCCAGGAACCAAAAATTTCTAGAAGTACCTTTTAGTACCAAAAATGAGGTCATTTTATGCAGCACGAATATTGTATTCATAATAGAGCAAATTTGGGGCAGACTAGTCCATGGGTCATACAAACAGTCTACTGAAGTGAGAAAAACCACTATTTTTTTTATAACGAAAAACCCACTATTAGTTTAGAAGTTTCAGTAATTTCTAAGAATAAATTGTAAACAACAAAGGTTTCAGCAGATGTTGTGTGCAGTAGTTTACCTCGCATAAAGGTTTAGGAGGTAGTGAATCCTGGAGATGCTTAAGGAGCGTAATGTAAGCTCCAGGAAGCACATCAGCTCGTGTGGACAGATACTGACCAAGCTTGACCCACAAGCCTTCCAACTCTATTATCAAATTGAGAACACGTCTCGCATTACGCTGATGAGTTCTTTCCCATATTATTGCGGTCTTCTCTGGGTTTGCCCATCTGACTCTTCTTTGTGCAGCCTACAATCGTAAGAAACAGTGTCAGAACAATTCATGTACCACATCAGATAATATGATGATACGAACCTTGTAGTCCAGATACACAATAGTTGCAAGTGTGAATACTTTCATGCGCCTCTTATAGATGTTTCTCCATTCCATGATTGACGAGCAAGAGAAGCACTAGAAGGATAAGAGATGGTGATTCAAGGTCTTGAACTCTTTTAATTTTCGGATTGCAAAACGAACATCAGGAGCTCATCTATCCATTGAATGATCTACAATCACAGACACAAAAAGAAGTCAACCAGTGCACTTAAGGCGTGATTGCCTGGGGTTTCAAGCAAATAACTCCGACACATAAAACCAAGCAAAAGGCGATGGTTTAATGGTAGCAAGCATCTCTTCATCAAGGCAATCATAAGAATTTATAATGGAAACCCACAAAGTATGGTAAAAGAATTGACAACATGAAAAATCTGTTCCTAAAAACCAGCACGTAAGTTCCCAGAAAACTCAGCTCACGTTTTTTCCCACCCTTTCCCACAAGCAAGAACCAACCAACCTCCACCACAAAAATTCTTTAAAGCATCATCAGTACACGGCAAAATTCAACAACAACCGAATCAATATTTCCGAACTAAATGTTAAAACCCATGCGTCGGTGAACCCGATACGCCAATGAGAACCCGAACATCAACGATTTGAGGATCAAGGAATTTCAGGAGTGGAAAACCAGTTCTCACTTACAATAAACAACCACCACTCGTTTCATCTCCGTAGAGAGGAGAAGCTCGAATATCAAATAACCCACCGACGCAACAAAATAACATACACAAAAAAACTATCGTACGGATATCGTTTTACTTTATTAGATTTGATAAGAGGGGACAGGAATATAAATGACGAGGAAAAGTCACGGAATTGGGAGTGGAGAATGGGAATAAAGGCGTCTGAGGGAAGAAGACTTGGGTTTGGGGGCGAAGAATACTAACAGATTCCTGTCTTCGTGCCTTTCCCTTTCTGTTCTTCTCGGCTACTCTCCTTGGCTTCTCTGTCTCCTGCACATATGTTAACGTTTTTCTCTAGAGAGAGAGGCTTTTGTTTAATGTGCTTTTGCGGCTTTTTCTGTGTGTTAGATGAGAAGACGAAGTCTAATGACATGACACGGTTTTGAATTGAATTAAGGGGCCGCAGAAGTCAGAATTCTAGTTGCGAAAAGCCTACTGTGGGGGTACTTACGTAGTTACGTGAACCACACAACTCACATGTATTTTGTTATTCCCGTAACCCCGTTTATGGAACAAATAATTATTAGGATTTTTTCAAAAATAAAATAAAATTGTAAAGTATAATTTTATAGTTGTAAAAATATATAAATGAAATTGAAAACGGTAGTTCCCATAACACACTCTCGCCAAGCCAATATCACTCATGGAAATGGTAATTTTGTGCCCAAAGGACTATTAGCCTATATAATCAAAGTCAATCTCCTATCTATTAAAAAGTTCAATGACGAGTTTCCATATAACGTTGAATTTTCAAATGCACTTTTTTTTCAAAGATAAGAAAAGTGGATCCATTATATCTGCTGGTCATTTAACTTGCGTAAAATATTCTTTTCTAACCGACAGAACAATAGATATTTATACTTGACATTGTAGATTGTGTCACCTCAACCTTTGAGTGTTGCAACATCTCAAATCTAAGTTTGACAATTGTGTAATTTCGTGTTCTGTAATTTCATTTATATTAGACGTTTTTTGTGGACATGAACACGACACGGTTACATTTTGTGTCTTCTTTTGGGAACACGAAAATGATACAGTTGTAATCGTGTCTACACGACACGGTTTGTACACGAAAATTTTTCCGTGTACATATCGTGTTTACCGACGACACAATATACAATTATACACGAATTAACTCGAAGTTACACGAAATTTGTACAGGAACTTTGTACACGAAACCAATACACGATTGTACATGAAAATACATGATTTCCCTAAAATATGCATATGCTTCATTTCAAAGTATGAACACCTAAATATTAAAACACATTCATCAAATAAAAAATAAAAGTTAACCATCATTTCAGCTCCAAAATCATCACATTTTAGCATCCATTGATCCACTCATCATCCTACAAGAAGGTAACAAGTAGCCCAGTACAAGTTTAGTTTGTCACTTAAGAGAAAAGTTTTTACAGTATAAAAGTATAGTAGATTAGTCTATCGAATAGCAGGAACAATACACTATTCCAATCGCAAGTTTGCAATCCACTGTGCTTTGGAAGACTTTTCTTCGTGGGTAAATGCAATCTATCAAAAAAGAACAGTTACTCCATCGAATAGCTGGATAAGTACACAATGAAATTAGAATAGAAACATGAAATTACCATTTAACTAACTATGCGCAATACTCATCAGATGATTGAATCAGTTATAATAACCGTAAGTGCACGGCCGCGTTGAAGCGGTGGCAAATACGGGTCGATCCTCAGGGAGGTGTGTCGACTTTGGTTAGTTCAAAGGTGAGTGGGAAACAAAGGGGAGAAGAGATTGATTAAACTAAACTACACTAAACGAGTAAGCAACAAAGAAGGAAGTGAAAGCGATAGAAGAAATGAAACTAAGTGACTAATAGAAGAAGATAGAAATCAGGAATGGAAACCCCCTAAGGGGTGGAGTGTGTGTACACATGAAATAAGTGTGGTGAATGCATACAATAAGCTCAAGTGTAGTTAGTGTTTGTTATGTATAAGAAGTACGTAATGGCAAGACCTATCATTCAAAGCACTAACTTAGGTGATTAATATGAGCATGGCAAGTTTGTTATTAAGAACCTAAACAAGCATGGAATGTACCTAAATATTATGGCAGAAACCATCAAGTTAAGTATTCTCTTTAATTCAAACAAACATACTAACATTTCTCACATACAACAATATTTAGCATTCATTCCATCTACATAACATGTATAAACATCAACTCCACCCCCAAAGGGGGACGGAACTACTCACACATTAAACTATAAACTACATGAAGAAAAGAAGACATTCTATTTATACTACTATAAAGAAAAGCAAACAAACTAAACAAGCAAGCATCAAAATAAAGACAATATAGAACTAATCAAACTATGAAGAATTATTTTATTTACATGACTCACATTACAAGTGGTATTCTTCTCCACCTTGAGTTTTTGCTTCAAGACTTTTACTCCAAGTAGAGAGAATGCCACCAAGCAATGGGTCGGATACAAGGGAGGAGGAGGAGTTCTATTTATTGTCATTGAAAAAGGCAATGGAGGACAATACCCCAATATGGGACTAATATACTACTAAAAATAGACATACAACACTCTAATACATGACCCGACGAAGTTTTATTGGATCTTGACCCAAACAAACTGCCAATCAACGGTCTTGGACCGCCAATTGTCTGGATCGGGTTGTGTTTTGGAGTGTGGTTGTCTGGCTTGATTTCTTCATGTCTGATGCACCCTAATCAGTTGTGTAGCTTGCAACCCGAATCCAATTGCCAAAATATTCCTCATGATGGTGTGGAGTTTCTTCATTTGTTCATTGGTCCTTTGGTTTTGCATTTGGGTCCCTCTCTCTTGCATCTTAGTCCATAAGTCTTGCAACTTAGTCCATTTTCTTGCTTTTAAGTCCTTTTAGAGTCTCTCCTTCTCAAACCTATTTATTCCTGAAACTTAAACGTAAAACTCGTTATGTAGCATTGCTAAGGCTAAGAATAAAAGGATATAAGACACAAAAATATGCATGATATGATGTCAATCAAATACCCCCACACCTAACTTTTGCATGTCCTGAGTAAAACAAAGAAAGAGAAAAATGAAAGAAATGAAAAAGCATATGAAAAAAGGGAAATACTAACTCACTTTCGTAGGAATCGCGGTTGCACTTAGCACGTGCAACAAGCCGTTAAACCTCCTTGTCGCCAAGGAGGAGTGTTGTCTCCTGAGGATTTTCAGCGGATATACCCACAAAATCTGAACATAGATGCATTATTCAATCTAGAAACTCGACTCAATAGACTCATTTTTATCGATCACAGGATACGGTAATTCTACGGGCCGACTCTATATATGTATGTAGTCCACACACCTAGCTTAATGAATCATTCGTGCAAGTTAATTAAGGACTTAAGTGAAAGACATGGACAACATTATGTTGGCTTTTTGGCCTTAATCTATGTTTTGATGATTTAATTAACCTAATCTTAATTATGATGATGTAGAGTAGCACACATATTGCATTGCATATATATTGTATTGTGGTAACCTCTACAGGTGATCAAGACTCAAGAAAGAAGGAAATGAAGTCAAGACATGTAATTAAAGCTAAATCGAAGACATGTAATCTTGATTTATTTTTAATCTTAGGAACATGTGTAAATTGAGCATACAAGAGTTAAAAACCAATCACTTACACACTAGGTTCCCTGTAGGAGTCACACACAAAATCTCATATCATTTGGACTCCATTAGATCACCCAAACCTTAGTCGAAAATCACTTAAAACCTAAATCCAGAATTCATGTATGAAACCGGTCGACCGAACCAGTTCTCAGTTCGACCGGTTTATAACAGACTCTCCACAGTGATTTTACCGAACTCTACCGGTCGACCGGTTCTACCTTTTTGGTCGACCGATCCTGGATTTTAATATGGCTGTTTTCTTTGTCATATTCCTATAACGGTCGTATTCGTATAAAACAAAGTTAACCCCAAAATACATTCGGTAACTGGTCGAACGACGACCTTGTTTCGGTCGACCGGTTGAACAGAAACAAAATTCCCTGTTATCGGTCGACATATCTTCGTTCGACCGTTTCACCTTTGTCTCAACTGAATCCCCTGAACGGTCGACCGCACCATACTTTGGTTCGACCGATTCACTTAAGTAGAGTTAAGTTCTAGCTCGTTTGTCCGACCGAATATTTATTTGTTCGACCGTTCTCCTTGAAATCAAGTGAACGGTCGACCGGTGTAGTAGTTTCGGTCGACCGGTTCTGGACAGATTTGCAGCCCGATTTTCTGCCTTGTGTATCTTGCACAAAACCCAATCAAATCTTGTCCAAACGGCTAGAAATCTTTAGGAGCTTATAAATAGAGGATCAAGACACACAACTCTCCAACTCCAATTGTCCCAACTCATTAGAGAGAAACCTCAATCCTCAAAGCTCCCATTTCTACACTCCATAAGCCTAAACTTCACACACTTGATCAATTACTCATCCTACTCAAAGTGTGCTCAATTAGAGAGTGAATCCCACTCAGTTACAAAGTTTGTCAAAACGAGTATAGACTTCGGTGAGAGCCCGAAGTGATCCTCTCGGATTGTGAGAGGTGGAGCCAAGCTCGGCGAGGGTTGTTCGCGAGTTTGAAGACTTGTAAAGGTGTTCTCTCCCGGCCCGGAACGGGGAGTGGTTAGTGAAGACGTAGGCGGAGCTCGCAGAGTCGAGCGGAGCTTGCAAGAGAGGACTAGGACCCGGGTGGGGTGCCGAACCTCTATAAAAATGCCGTGTCTTCTTGTGGTTTGCATGTTATTTCCCTACTAGTCTTTAAATTGTTTCCGCTGCGTTTATTGCTTGATTAGTTAGGGATTAGATTAAAAGTGATTAGTTTGTGGACCCATAGACCCACACGATCCTACATTTGGTATTAGAGCCTTGTTAGCTAAATTTCATTACTTTACCGTAATTTTAGCATGGATTCAACATCTAATCACTTAGAGGGTTTATGCACCACAAGGCCTCCTTTGCTTAATGGGTCAAATTATGATTATTGGAAAAATAGAATGAAAATCTTTTTAATATCAAACGACCTTAAGTATTGGAAGTTGATTGATCTCGTTTTATATTTACCGCAAGTGCACGGCCACGTTGAAGCGGTGGCAAATACGGGTCGTCCACTGGGAGGTGTGTCGACACTTGGTTTATGCGAAGGCGAGAGGTAAAGAAAGGGAGAAAGATGTCTTACACTAATCTAAACTACAAAGCTGAAATGAAATGGAGAAGAAACGATAAAACTAAACCCCAAAGGGGGTAGAGAAATAATGTGAACATAAAGAAGTGTATGTGTGTGTGTTCATTAAGCTCTTCACAACATGTAGTGCATGAAATCATAAAACTACATCCAACTTTCCCTCCACATGAATTAAGATTTCACTACATCATTAAAACATACAAGACAATAGTTGGAATGAAGCTACATGAACTCAAGTATAAAGACTAGACCCTAGTATGCCTCCACATGAATTAAGATAAGACTACATCATTAAAACATACAAGACATTAGCTAAGGTAAAGGCAACAAGAGCTCATACACTACAACTTGTGTTTCCAATATTAACTTCATCCATATCCTAACCTTATCATTCCCCATAAAATAGGTCCACTAATCAAAGCATAAGCTAAGCTTCATTCAAGAGCATTAGCATATCAAAGATAAGAGTGAAGACTCATTAGATGGTTATGGAAATCATATAAAGCTCAAGGGATAAAAATAACACACACTTAATACACTACATGATTATATCACATATTTCTCCACCCCCCAAATGGGGATGGAACTACTCACTACTCATTACTCTAACTATATTAGCAAAAGAAAGCATAATACTGAAATGAAAGTTATACTAATCAAGCAAGAAATATTTAAAGAAGCATAAAACAAAACAAGCACCAAAGTAAACACATTAACTAAGCAAGAATTAACAAGCTAAAAAAACTTCTATTATGAACTCACTCAAATTACAAGCGCCATTCCTCCACTAGAGTTTTGCTTCAAGGCTTCACTCTTAGTAGGGAAGAAAGCCACCAAAGAGAGAGATGGATATAATGGGAGGTGAAGAGTTCTATTTATAAGCATGGAAAAAGCTAATCCGGGACAATCCCCCGATGTGGGACTAAACCAATACCAAGAATAGACTAAGCACACATTAATACAAGTCCAGGAGAAAATTAGGTGGATCTGGGCCAATCCAGACCGCCAATTGGCGGTTCCAGACCGCCAATTGGCGGCCTATATGATCCAGATCCGTCTGGATTTGTTTGTGGGCCTTCCTTGTTATGTGTCTTGGTCTTGGATGCATCTGGTTGGTTTGTTGGAGCTCCGACCCGAATCGAATTGGCAAAATACTCCCCATGATGGTGTGGAGTATTCTGTTTTGCTCTTAGGTCCTTTTGTCTTGCAATCAGGTCCTTCTTCCTTGCATCTTGGTCCCCAGATCTCACAATTCAGTCCTTTTTCCCAGCTTTTGGGTCCTTTTATGCTTCATCTCTTCAAACCTATTTATTCCTGAAAACTAAACATAAAACTCGTGACATAACATTGTTTAGGTGAAAGATAATGGATATAAGATACAAATATAAGCATGAAATGATGTCAATCAAATACCCCCACACCTAACTTTTGCTAGTCCCGAGCAAAACAAAGAAAGAGAAAAGCATATGAAAAAACAAGAAATCCTAACTCACTTTCGTAGGAATCACGGTTGCACTTAGCACGTGCAACAAGCCGTTAAACCTCCTTGTCGCCAAGGAGGAGGAGTGTTGTCTCCTGAGGGTTTTCAACGGATATACCCACAAAATCCGAACAAGATGCATTAATCAATCTAGCTACACGACTCGTTGGACTTATTTTGTCGATCATGGAATGCGGTAATACTACGGGTCAACTCTATATATGTAATCAGTCCACACACCTAGCCTAATGAGTTATTCGTGAGAGTTAACTAAGGAATTAAGTGAAAGACATGGGCAACCTTAACTTCTGAATGTGATACAACGTGTAAAGTCCATTTTGGTTCTTATTTGACTCTTCTTTTCTTTTTTTCTTTTTTTTCTTTTTTTTTCTTTTTCTTTGGAGCATTTATTGGTTGGTGTTTGAATCTCCCAGGGTCAGGTTTCGTGCATCATTGCCTATGAGGACTTACACTATCACGTACACCTTCCCCCAAATCTCCACATAGGGCGATCCCTACCACCCGTGTAACGGGAGTTCGGTCGGTGCATCCCAAGTCAGATGACTCGAAAGCACCAGGCACAAAGTCCCATCAGACCTACTTTCCCGAGTGATAGGAGCCGTGCGAGAAGAGAGAACACCACTTATTTATTTATCTACATGGGAACCAAAACCCCTACACTAAAGTTTCACAAAAAGAGATTAAGGGCCCTTGACTACGACAAACTTCCTTATACTAACAGACACGAATTATTTGACTCACTAGGTTCAGGGTGGGCTTCTTTAAATGTTTGAGTACTGAAACCCTAGGATTACACGCCCCCGAGGGAAAACCGGGGTGCATCCTAACGACTCGATAAATCCTAAAGCCACGTACTAGATATCCTAATGCATCAAGTTCAAGACAATTTTGGGAGCTATCTTTTTACTTTGCCTCTCAACGGTTTTCCACATGCTAAACACACGCAAAACCCACAAAACATTTTCTTTCGAAAACACATGAAGATTTTGAAAGAAATGTGGAAATTTTAAAGCACTAGGCAAGCAAAAGAAGACAAGTCACCCAAGGATCATGGCAAGCAAATATATCGATATTAAATGCAGCACACTAACATGACCCTAAATGCAAACAAAAGAAAACAAAATCGAAAGAAAAAACTCGACTATGTACACACGTAAAACACCCCCCCACACACCTACTTCATGCATTGTCCTCAATGAATGTGAGCAAAATACTACATGGATGTATGCATGAAACAGAAGAGATCTCACCAACGTGAAGTACACAAGGAAGTTCATGGCTATGTTGATGGACACAACCCAACTTCCCTCAAAACCTGTGAGATGCTAAAGAAGGGATACAAATACGTGAAAGAAATGGGGCCCAAATACTCAAGGGTTGGGGCCCACAACAATCGATGCTCACTGAAGGAGTCTTTTTTTTCTTTTTCTTTTTTTTTAACATATATACACATGAAAGCTCAACCACTCATGTAGGAGCATGAATGGTTGAGTGCGAGGGAGGTTCATGAAGGAACATGACCTCCTCGACTTCGGCTGGTGCCCCCTCCAAGTAGGGTTTGAGGCGTTGTCCATTATCTTTGAACACGTCCCCATTCCCTGGGTTCAAGATCTCAACCGCTCCATGAGGATAAACGGTTTGGACAATAAACGGGCCAGACCAGCGACTTTGGAGCTTACCCGCAAACAGATGAAGCCGGGAATTGTAGAGCAACACCTTCTGCCCGGTCGTAAACACCTTTCGTATAATCATGCGATCGTGAAACATCTTGGCTCGGGACTTATGAATTTTGGCATTCTCGTACGCATCATTGCGTAGCTCTTCTAATTCCACAATGTCGAGCTTACGTTGTACTCCTGCTTGATCAAGATCCATATTCAGGTTCTTGATCGCCCAGAAAGCACGATGCTCAAGCTCGACGGGTAGGTGGCAAGCCTTGCCGTACACTACCCGATATGGGGACATACCCAAATTGGTCTTGTACGCGGTGCGGAAAGCCCACAACGCGTCATTCAACTTGGTAGACCAATCCTTCCTCGAGGAACTAACCGTCTTCTCAAGAATTTGCTTTAATTGACGGTTAGAGATTTCGACCTGCCCACTAGTTTGCGGATGGTATGGGGTCGCAAGCTTGTGGGTGATTGAATATTTCCTCATAAGAGCTTCAAAGGAGCGATTACAGAAGTGGGTACCCCTATCGCTGATTATGGTACGAGGAGTACCAAATCGCGCAAAAATGTCCCTCAAGAATTTGGTGACCACCTTGTTGTCATTGGTCTTTGTGGGTATAGCGTCAACCCACTTAGACACATAGTCAACGGCCACCAGAATGTAAACATTCCCGAACGAGTTCGGGAAGGGACCCACGAAATCGATGCCCCACACATCGAAGATGTCGACAACAAGGACATTTTGCAAAGGCATCATGTTACGTCGACCAATCCTGCCAAGGCGCTGGCACCTATCACATTGCTTACAAAAGTTGTAAGCATCCTTGAAAAGAGTGGGCCAGTAGAATCCAGATTGGAGCACCTTGGCAGCAGTTTTCTTTACTCCAAAGTGTCCTCCACATGCCTTAGAATGGCAGAAGTGGAGTACACTTTGGAACTCGGAATCTGGGACGCACCGCCTGAAAATTTGGTCAGAGCAGTATTTGAATAGGTAGGGGTCGTCCCAGTGAAAGAATCTGACATACAATCTAAATTTGGATTGGTCAGATTTTGACCAACCCACAGGAAGTTGCTCGGTCACGAGGTAGTTCACGATGTCGGCAAACCAAGGGTTATCTTCGATCGTGAACAACTGCTCGTCAGGAAATTTATCGTCAATGATTTGATCCTATGGGTTGGTCGTCTCTAGACGAGACAAGTGGTTAGCTACAACGTTTTCACACCCTTTTTTGTCCCGAATCTCGAGATCGAATTCTTGTAACAACAAGATCCATCTCAAGAGTCGGGATTTTGCATCTTTCTTCGCCATGAGGTGCTTGATGGTTGTGTGATCAGAATAGATAATCACGTGGGAGCCAATCAAGTACGACCGGAATTTCTCCAAAGCAAATATGATCGCTAAGAATTCCTTCTCGGTCACAGTGTAGTTCAATTGGGCATCATTGAGTGTTCTACTGGCATAGTAGATCACATAAGGTAATTTGTCCAATCGTTGCCCAAGCACTGCTCCCACAGCGAAGTCAGATGCATCACACATTAACTCAAAGGGTTCAGTCCACACCGGTGCCTTAATAATGGGAGCTGAAGTCAACTCTTTCTTCAAGGTCAAAAAGGCATGGTGGCAATCCGGTGTGAACTCAAAAATGGCATCCTTAGCCAACAAGGCGGTGAGAGGACGAGCGATTTTGCTAAAATCCCGAATGAACCGCCGATAGAATCCAGCATGACCCAAAAAGATGCGGATATCCTTCACATTACGTGGCGGTGGGAGATTAGCAATAAGACCCACTTTGGCGGGATCGACCTCAATTCCCCTACTTGAGACCACATGTCCAAGTACAATCCCTCGCTTCACCATGAAGTGACATTTCTCCCAATTGAGAGCGAGGTTCTTCTCACGGCATCGCTTGAGGACAAGGCTCAAGTGATGAAGGCACTCATCAAAGGAAGCGCCAAATATGGAAAAGTCGTCCATGAAGATCTCAAGGAAACGCTCAACCATATCGGAGAAGATGCTGATCATACACCTTCGAAACGTTGCCGGCGCATTGCACAACCCAAAGGGCATGCGACGGTAGGCAAACGTGCCAAAGGGACAAGTAAATGTGGTTTTCTCTTGATCCTCGGGGGCGATGGGAATTTCGTTGTAACCGGAGTATCCATCAAGAAAACAATAATACTCATGACCGGCCAACCTCTCCAACATCTGATCAATGAATGGCAACGGGAAATGATCTTTCCGCGTTGCCGCATTGAGCTTGCGATAATCAACGCAAACTCGCCAGCCAGTTTGCAGGCGTGTCGGGATAAGCTCATTATGCTCATTCTCCACAACCGTCACGCCTGACTTCTTGGGAACCACATGGACAGGACTCACCCACGAACTATCAGAGATAGGATAGATTATGCCATGATCCAAGCACTTAAGAACCTCCTTTCGGACGGCTTCTTTCAGTACAAGATTCAATCTCCGTTGTGGGTCCCTGCGGGGCCTAGAATCCTCTTCCATGTGGATCCGATGCTGAACAATACCAGGGCTAATTCCCTTGATATCCTTCAAGGACCACCCGATCGCCTCTTTGTTTTCAAAGAGTACTCTTTTGAGGGCAACCTCTTGATCTTTTTCAAGATCAGAAGCAATAATGAGTGGCAAGGTCTCATTATCCCCTAAAAAGATGTACTTTAGGTTATCGGGGAGCGGTTTAAGCTCGACCAGAGGTGGGTCCTTGTCGGATTCAGAGTTAGTTTCAAGTGGCTCAAGGGCCACGGGGTAAGAGGAGCAAGCACCCAGATGTGCCTCCTCATCCAGAGATATGCTGGCGGATTCCTCAAGATCCTCTTCACTCGCAACCTGATCATTAGGCACCTCAATAATATGTCGATGTGAGTCGAACATGCCTAATGAGTCAGGCTCATCCGTGTCCTGGATGAAATTGGCTCCGACAGTGTCGTCGAAGAGCCCAGGTTGCTTACCAAGAGTGAAGATGTTGAAATCCGCCGTGAGGTTTCCAAAAGACAACCTCATCAAGCCATTGCGACAATTGATCAAAGCATTAGATGTCGCAAGAAATGGCCTCCCAAGGATCACAGGAATCTGTCCTTGTGGGTTGGACACGGGTTCGGTATCCAAGATGATGAAATCAACTGGAAATACGAACTCACCCACTTTGATAAGGACATCCTCCACACTCTCTCGTGGGATTTTTACGGATCTATCAGCCAACTGGAGGGTTGTCCTCGTTGGTTTAAGATCGCCTATCCCAAGGATGACATAGACTGAGTAAGGCAGGAGATTCACAGATGCCCCAAATCCAATAGAGCTTGGGAGATGGTCACATTCCCAATCATGCACGAGACAGTTGGACAACCTGGGTCCTTGTACTTGACATTCATGGGTTGTGTCAATATGGAGCTCACATTGGCGGCCAAAAAGGCCTTTTTGGGCACATTTATTTTTCTCTTGGTGGTGCAAAGGTCCTTGAGGAACTTGGCATACGGTGGCATTTGTTGAACAACGTCCAACAACGGGATGTTCACCTTTACTTGCCTAAGTACCTCAACGATCTTATCCCAATGCTCATCACGTTTTTTAGTCAACTGATGAGGGAATGGTGCCTTGGGGACATAGGAATCACGAGGAGGAGTCTCAGAATTAGGTTCCTTGACAAGCTCAAGACTCTCCTCGGAAGACTCGCCAACAGGGTTGGCTTCAGGCATTTCCACATTGTTGTCAACGACCCTTCCCGATCTCAAGGTATGAACAACATTAGCATGTTGGGAAGGGTCACTTTCAACATTGTGCACATTTTGCCTAGCATGAGCAGGCTGACCCCTGGGATTTACCACAGGTTGACTCGGGAATTGACCATTCTCGCGTTCATGGAGCTGATGAGCCAACTGGCTTACTTGCATTTCCAATGCTTTGACCGTATTATTGTTGGCCGCAAGAATGGATTGAGTGCTCTGCATGAATGCTTGAAGGGTTTGTTCAATGGTAGAGTCCTTAGGGTCAACCCGCTGGGGTGGTGGAGTCTGGTTAGAATAACCCGACGAAGAGGCCTGACCAGGTTGGTAATTTTGGTGCTGAGACCTTTGATGTGGGGGTTGGTAGGTCGCCGATGGGCGTGGAGGTTGATAAGGTGGAGGTTGAGGTTGAGCGTGCGAGCTCTGACCGTGTCCTCCACTAGACCCCCAAGAGAAGTTAGGATGGTTACGCCATCCCGGGTTGTTGGAATGACTGTACGGGTCGTTTCGGGGCCTTTGTTGATACATCGCATTTGCATGCTCAGTATCCCTTGGAGCGTAAGCGCACTCCAAGTCATCATGTCCCGACAGTCCACACCTAGTACACCCGGGAGTACCGACCTGAGCTACAGGAGCTCGGTCCATCTCCAAACTCTCTATCCTACGCATGAGAGCAGCCACTTTCGCCTTAGACGCGATAGTCGACTCAACATGATATGATCCAGCTCGACCAGAAGACCTGGCGGCTGGTGGCTCTCTCATGGTGTCCCACTCGAAGGTGCGCTCAGCCATGGACTCAAAAGTGTCCCATGCCTCTTCGATGGGTTTCATTTGGAAGTCACCTTGACACATCGACTCCAACAATGTGCGGGTGTTGTAGTTGATGCCCTCATAAACAATCTGGCACAGCTGCCACAGCTCAAGTCCATGATGAGGGCATTGCTGGAGAAGGTCCTTGAACCTCTCGAAGAAACCATGAAAAGATTCGGTCTCGGTCTGATACATTTGATGTATCTGGTGCCGTATCTGTTGAGTTTTCCTTTGAGGGAAAAATCTCTTCAGAAAGACGGTCACAAAGTCATCCCAAGACCGAATCGAGCTCGCCGGGAGGCTATACATCCATTTCTTCGCATTATCCTTCAATGCGAATGAAATCATCCTCAACCGGACAAAATCCTCGTCAAGCTGTTGAAGCTTGAACATGGAGCATACTTCCTCGAATTCGCGTATAAAAATATACGGATCCTCCTTATTGGCAGTAAAGGTTGGAAGCATGCTCACATACTGAGGTTTCAGCTCATAGTTGTTCCCGCGAGCAGGGGGAACAACTATGCAAGAAGGTTGCACGGCCCGAACAGGATGGGTCCGCTCCCACAACGTCATCGGCCTATCCTGTCGAGCTAAAGGTGGTGGTGCACCTAGAACTCGATCCTGACCGAATCTCTCTTCCTCTCGAGTCAGAGGAGGAGGAGAAGGAGGTTTACGTGGTGGTGGGAATGGACCGAGGTAGTCCATGTATGGAACCCAGTCTCCCTCGCCACCACGAGACGACTCGGCCTCTTGCTCCAAAGGAGCACGAGGTGGAGATGGTCGATCACCAAGATCTTCCATCTCAGAAATAAGCACTCTCTCGAGTCGAGCGCTCTCACCAGAACGAGCCCAACCTCGCATGAAATGCTCGACTCGACTCTAAAGGACACACAACAGAAGGTGTACTAGAGGAGGAGACTAAACGTAGAGAATAGATGATGAGAGGACTCAGATGAGGAGGGAAGAATCCCTAGAGCTAGCGAGGGTAGTGGGATCAGGAAGAAGCCTAACTAGCAAGCACGGCTCAAACAATGTAAGGTAATGGGTCCTTAAGCTAGACGACGCCTAACTTCGAGGTCACTAGCCTCAACACGCCTCACCTCCCTACAACGAGGACCACAATGCCCAGCAAGTGATACCAGATCCGGAGATCCAGTACCTCCTACTATCGACAAGGTAGGCAACGCCGATCAGGTCATGACGGTCTCAACTAGATTACTCTCCTAGTGCGTCCGAATTCCTTAGGGCCAATGTCTACTTGCTTTTAGTTAAGGCTTTATTAAGAGTGGTTTTTGGGGTCAAGGAAAGGGTGATGAAATCCCCCACCTTATCTTTTATGGGACAGCCCCTCCTTAGTAGCGATTTGATCCTAGATCTAGCAATCAATCGCTCCAATCAAATGCTCTCTCACTCTTGTCCCGATGCACCTTACTAACTAATGCATAAAATAAACATGCATGAATGAGGGATGTGGGTGCACGTACCTCACGCCAGCAATCAACGACAAAATGTAAAGCAAAGAAAAGACAAATGCATGCAAGGTCTACCAATGGTGCATGACCTAGATGGCAAGAAGTCTAATCTTTTGCTTTGAGTTTTATGGTCCAAGTTGATTAAAGGGGGAGTCATTAATGATCTGGGAGCAAACCAGAAGTCATAGCATGCAAAATAAGGCTCCCAGATAACACAAATTTGAACACTAACTACCAGAAAAAATTACAAGGCAAGAAACTCTCACCAGGCCGCCAATTGGCGGTCCTCAACCGCTGATTGGCGGTCTGTTTAGGGTTTCTCTTCCTACAACTTTGCCAGTAGCCTCCCCGTGATCTTGTGGTTGCCTGAAACTAAGAAAAACTGAAAACAAAAAATTAAAAACCCCTCGAATCGTCCAAACCAATGTCTGGACAGAGCACCTCCCCGGCAACGGCGCCAAAAACTTGATTGATCTCGTTTTATATTTACCGCAAGTGCACGGCCGCGTTGAAGCGGTGGCAAATACGGGTCGTCCACTGGGAGGTGTGTCGACACTTGGTTTATGCGAAGGCGAGAGGTAAAGAAAGGGAGAAAGATGTCTTACACTAATCTAAACTACAAAGCTGAAATGAAATGGAGAAGAAACGATAAAACTAAACCCCAAAGGGGGTAGAGAAATAATGTGAACATAAAGAAGTGTATGTGTGTGTGTTCATTAAGCTCTTCACAACATGTAGTGCATGAAATCATAAAACTACATCCAACTTTCCCTCCACATGAATTAAGATTTCACTACATCATTAAAACATACAAGACAATAGTTGGAATGAAGCTACATGAACTCAAGTATAAAGACTAGACCCTACTATGCCTCCACATGAATTAAGATAAGACTACATCATTAAAACATACAAGACATTAGCTAAGGTAAAGGCAACAAGAACTCATACACTACAACTTGTGTTTCCAATATTAACTTCATCCATATCCTAACCTTATCATTCCCCATAAAATAGGTCCACTACTCAAAGCATAAGCTAAGCTTCATTCAAGAGCATTAGCATATCAAAGATAAGAGTGGAGACCCATTAGATGGTTACGGAAATCATATAAAGCTCAAGGGATAAAAATAACACACACTTAATACACTACATGATTATATCACATATTTCTCCACCCCCCAAATGGGGATGGAACTACTCACTACTCATTACTCTAACTATATTAGCAAAAGAAAGCATAATACTGAAATGAAAGTTATACTAATCAAGCAAGAAATATTTAAAGAAGCATAAAACAAAACAAGCACCAAAGTAAACACATTAACTAAGCAAGAATTAACAAGCTAAAAAAACTTCTATTATGAACTCACTCAGATTACAAGCAGCCCTTCCTCCACTAGAGTTTTGCTTCAAGGCTTCACTCTTAGTAGGGAAGAAAGCCACCAAAGAGAGAGATGGATACAATGGGAGGTGAATAGTTCTATTTATAAGCATGGAAAAAGCTAATCCGGGACAATCCCCCGATGTGGGACTAAACCAATACCAAGAATAGACTAAGCACACATTAATACAAGTCCAGGAGAAAATTAGGTGGATCTGGGACAATCCAAACCGCCAATTGGCGGTTCCGGACCACCAATTGGCGGCCTATATGATCCAGATCCGTCTGGATTTGTTTGTGGGCCTTCCTTGTTATGTGTCTTGGTCTTGGATGCATCTGGTTGGTTTGTTGGAGCTCCGACCCAAATCGAATTGGCAAAATACTCCCCATGATGGTGTGGAGTATTCTGTTTTGCTCTTAGGTCCTTCTGTCTTGCAATCAGGTCCTTCGTCCTTGCATCTTGGTCCCCAGATCTCACAATTCAGTCCTTTTTCCCAGCTTTTGGGTCCTTTTATGCTTCATCTCTTCAAACCTATTTATTCCTGAAAACTAAACATAAAATTCGTGACATAGCATTGTTTAGGTGAAAGATAATGGATATAAGATACAAATATAAGCATGAAATGATGTCAATCAGAAGTTTATTCAAAATCCATACATACCCCCAAATGAAGATGATTTAGATTCTCTATCTAGGGCTCAAATGAAAGAAATTGAAATGAACTCTAAAATCATGAACATTCTTTATTGTGGCCTTAATGAGTGAGAATACAATAGAATTAGGGGTTGTGAAAGTGCAAATGAAATATGGCACAGGTTACAAATGCATCATGAGGGTGATAGTAAAACTAAAGAAACTAGGGTTAGTCTTCTCATGCATAAATATGAAATATTTTCTATGCAAATCAGTGAGAACATAAGCGACATGAACACTCGCTTCACCGATATCACTAACTCTCTTTTGATTCTTGGAAGAGGGATAAATGAAGGAGAGATGACTCGAAAATTCCTCCGGTCATTGAGCAATGATTGGGAAGACAAGGTCGTGGCAATCGAAGAATCGCACGATCTTTCAAAATTGAAGATGGAGGAACTCATTGGAAATCTCATGGCCTATGAGCTCCAATTGAGTCATCGAAGAGAGAAGGAAGCTTCAAAGAAAAACTCCATGGTGGCATTGCATGCAAATTTTGATGAGCCAAGGAGGGTGGAAGAAGAGGACATTGAGGTCCTTGCCCAAGACTTCTTCAAATACCTCAAGAGGGATAAGGGAGAAAAGAATGAAAGAAGAGGTAGAAGAAGTGAGAAAAGAGAAAAAGAAAAAGAGAGGGAGGAGAGCGAAAATGAGAGAAGAGAAGGGGAAAAGAAAAATGAGAGAAGGGAGAGAAGGAGAGAAAAGGAGAGGAGTAAGAGAAAAGAGAAGAGGTTGGAAGCTCACAAGGCCACTTGGGACGATACATCGTCGTCATCATCCAAATCAACCGCACCTTCATCAACAAAGGAATATGCACATATGTGCTACATGACAATTCAAGATGAAGGAAGTGAGGTATCTTCTAACTCTTACACCACTAGAAGCAATTCATGTTCAAATAAATCATATTCTAGTGCTAGCTCTAATTCTAATGCTAATGATGAATCATATAAACATGATGAGCTACAAAATGCATTTCATGATTTAGTTAATCAATATGAGATCATTTGTGAAAAGAACAAAAATGCTAGAAAAACAATAAATGATCTCAAATGCCAAATTGAATTAATCATGAATGAAAAGAATGAGGTGGTTGCTAGACTTGAATCAAATGAATCATCACTTGCTAGTCTAAGTAAAACACCTATTGTTGATGAACATTTAGATCTTAGAACTTCAAATATGCAATTAAGGAAAGATCTAGAAATGTTCACTAAAGGAACAAAAATGCTTGATATGCTTTTAGGTAGTGATTGATCATTTTATATTTAACCGCAAGTGCACGGCCGCGTTGAAGCGGTGGCAAATACGGGTCGTCCACTGGGAGGTGTGTCGACACTTGGTTTGTGCGAAGGCGAGAGGTAAAGAAAGGGAAGAAAGGTTGGTTACACTAAACTACACTAAGATGCAAATGGAAATGGAAAAGAAGCAAGAAAAACTAAACCCCAAAGGGGGTAGAGAAATAATGTGAACATAAAGAAGTGTGTGTGTGTTCATTAAGCTCCTCACAACATGTAGTGCATGAAATCATAAAACTACATCCAACTTTGCCTCCACATGAATTAAGATAAGACTACATCATTAAAACATACAAGACAATAATTGGAATGAAGCTACATGAACTCAAGTGTAAAGACTATACCCTACTATGCCTCTACATGAATTAAGATTTCACTACATCATTAAAACATACAAGACATTAGCTAAGGTAAAGGCAACAAGAATACATACACTACAAATTGTGTTTCCAATATTAACTTCATCCATATCCTAACCTTATCATTCCCCATAAAATAGATCCACTAATCAAAGCATAAGCTAAGCTTCATTCAAGAGCATTAGCATATCAAAGATAAGAGTGAAAACCCATTAGATGGTTATGGAAATCATATAAAGCTCAAGGGATAAAAATAACACACACTTAATACACTACATGATTATATCACATATTTCTCCACCCCCCAAATGGGGATGGAACTACACACTACACATTACACTACTGATACTAAGTAAATAAAACATTTAACTAAGATACTAAAATTACTAAACAAGAGATTAAACAAAGTAAAGCAACCCACACAAAACAAACAACATAACAAAACAAGATTAAAAGAAACAAATAAACTTTTATTAACAATGACTCACATTGAAGGTAGCATTCTTCTCCACCTTGACTTATTGCTTCAAGGCTCACTCCTTGGTAGAGAGAATGCCACCAAACAATGGGTAATTACAATGAAAGGTGAAGAGTTCTATTTATAAGCATGGAAAAAGCTAATCGGGGACAATCCCCCGATGTGGGACTAAACCAATACCAAAAATAGCCTAAACGAACATTAATACAAGTCCAGGAGAAATTTCGACGGATCCTGAGCAATATGGACCGCCAATTAGCGGTCCAAGACCGCCAATTGGCGGTCCAAAATCTTCGGATCGTGTTGGAATTTGTTGTGGGCTTTTCTTTCTGGTATTGTTGGTCTTTGATGCGGTTACTTGACTTGTTGGAGCTCCGACCCGACTCGAATTGCCAAAATACTCCCCATGATGGTGTGGAGTTTCCTGGTTTGCTCTTAGGTCCTTCTGTCTTACGATCAGGTCCTTCTGTCTTGCATCTTGGTCCCCAGGTCTCACAATTAAGTCATTTTTCCTGCTTTTGGGTCCTTTCTTGGCTCTTCTCTTCAAACCTCTTTATTTCTGAAAACTAAACATAAAACTCGTCACGTAGCATTGCTTAGGTGTAAGATAATGGATATAAGATACAAATATAAGCATGAAATGATGTCAATCAAATACCCCCATACCTAAGTTTTTGCTAGTCCCGAGCAAAACAAAGAAAGAGAAAAGCAAACGAGAAACAAGAAATCCTAACTCACTTTCGTAGGAATCACGGTTGCACTTAGCACGTGCAACAAGCCGTTAAACCTCCTCGTTGCCAAGGAGGAGGAGTGTTGTCTCCTGAGGGTTTTCAGTGGATACACCCACAAAATCCGAACAAGATGCATTATTCAATCTAGACACTCGACTCGTTGGACTTATGTTGTCGATCATTGGACGCGGTAATCCTACGGGTCGACTCTATATAGGTAATCAGTCCACACACCTAACTTAATGAACCATTCGTGTTAGTTAAATAAGGAATTAAGTGAAAGACAAGGACCACCTCAAGATCCTCAAGTGATACAAAGTGTAAGGTCCATTAAGGTTCTTATTTGCATTACCATATTTTTTTTTCTTTTTGTTTCTTTTCACAATTTTTTTTTCTTTTTATTAGTTGGAGCTTTGTTCTCCCAGGGTCAGGTTTCGTGCATCATTGCCCATGAGGACTTACACTATCACGTACACCTTTCCCCAAATCTCCACATAGGGCAATCCCTACCACCCGTGTAACGGGAGTTCGGTCGGCGCATCCCAAGTCAGATGACTCGAAAGCACCAGGCATAAAGTCCCCTCAGACCTACTTTCCCGAGTGATAGGAGCCGTGCGAGAAGAGAGAACATCTACTCACTTATTTCTTATCTACACATGAACCAAAACCCCTACACTTAATGTCTCACAACAAGATTAAGAGGGTCCTTGACTACAACAAACCTCCTAAATTAACCAACACGAATTATTGACTCACTATGTTCAGGGTGGACTTCTTTGAATGTTTGAGCACTGAAACCCTATGATTACTCACCCCCAAAGGAAAACTGGGGTGCATCCTAACGACTCGATAAATCCTAAAGCCACTGTACTGGATATCCTAATGCATCAAGTTCAAGACAATTTTGGGAGCTTACTTTTTACTTTGCCTCTCAACGGTTTTGCACATGCTAAACACACGCAAAACCCACAAAACATTTTCTTTCGCAAACACATGAAGATTTTGAAAGAAATGTGGAAATTTTGAAGCACTAGGCAAGCAAAAGAAGACAAGTCACCCAAGGATCATGGCAAGCAGATATATCGATATTAAATGCAGCACACTAACATGACCCTAACAATGCAAACAAAAGAAAGCAAAATCAAAAGAAAAGATTCGATTATGTACACACGTAAAACACCCCCCACACCTACTTCATGCATTGTCCTCAATGAATGTGAGCATGAAACTACATGGATTTATGCATGAAAAAGGAAAGATCTCACCAACATGAAGTACACAGGGGAGCTCATGTCTATATTGATGGACACAACCCAAATTCCCTTAAAACCTGTGAGATGCTAAGGAAGGGATACAAATACATGAAAGAATTGGGGCCCAAATACTCAAGGGTTGGGGCCCACAACAATTGATGCTCACTGAATGAGTCTCTTTTTTTTCTTTTTTTCTTTTTTTTCTTTTTTTCTTTTTGTACAACAAATGGGCTCCCATCTTCATATGTCAAGGGACATCAAATGGGAACCCACCATCTCTCGAGCCAGAAATGCGCAGGCATGGGCTCGCAACATACACAACAGAATTGCTCGACCACCTGACACCCTTATAAGCATAGTGGTCGGTTGATGCCTCTTTAGGGTTAGCAAAAGAGGAGGCATAAACGAGAGGTGAACCTCTATCAGGTATAAGGGTATCAGGTGGTTGAATCTTAACCCACATGGGGTCCTCAACAGATACAGAATGAAGAGCATGTGGCCGAGAGGCCATAAAAATAGTATCTTGTGGCTCAAAAGCCACGTGCTCAAAAGGATGTGGCTCAAGGGCCACGTGGTCAAAAAGAAGTGGCTCAAGGGCCACATGATCAGAAGAATGTGGCTCAAGGGCAACAAGATCAGAAGAATGTGGCTCAAGAGCCACGTGATCAAAACATAAGGCACCTTCTTGTGCCAGCCCGGGTGAAACATCTTCACCACCCTCAGGATCTTCATCGAACAATTCTCTGAAGTACTTGAAGGTGCGCTCAACTTCAATCTCATCCAAGCCCTGGATAAGGTTGACCTCAACAGGGTCATTGAAGGCACCTGGCTTCTTGCCAATGGTGAAGATGTTGAAATCAGCGCATTGACTACCATAAGTCAAGCGCATCAGACCATTGCGACAATTGATCAAGGCATTGGAAGTCGTAAGAAATGGTCGCCCCAGAATGACAGGAATTTGTCCAAGTGGGTTTGGCACAGGTTCAGTATCCAAGACAAAGAAGTCGACTGGATAAATGAACTCTCCCACTTTGATCAGCACATCTTCCACCACACCCCTCGGTTTCTTCATAGACCTATCAGCCAATTGAAGAGTGGTCTTTGTTTGTTTGAGGTCTCCAAGACCGAGGTGGACGTAGACAGAATATGGCAGAAGATTAACAGATGCACCAAGGTCCAATAAGGCCCGATGTATGGACACATCACCAATCACACAAGAGATAGTAGGACAGCCAGGGTCCTTGTACTTGACTTGCATGGGTTGTGCCAACAAGGAACTCACGTTAGCCGCAAGAAAAGCTTTCTTGGGAACATGAGTTTTTCTCTTCTTGGTGCATAAGTCCTTGAGAACCTTGGCATAAGGTGGCATTTGCTGAATCACCTCCAAAAGAGGGATATTCACCTTAACCTGCCGAAACATCTCAAGCATCTTGTCATGCTGATCAGAGGTTTTCTTTTTAAGGCGCTCAGGGAATGACGCCTTTGGGGCATAAGGATGCGAAGGCACCCCAGAATTCAGGTCCAAACAAACATGAGTGGGGACCTCAGAATCTGGTTCCTTCGACACAAGAGGAGACAAGGGGACCTCAGGGTTCGGCCCCTTTGTCGAAGGAAATGTAGAAAGAACCTCAGGATCTGGCTCCTTCCTGGAAGTATTTGTGGAGGGAGCCTCAGGATCCGGCTCCCTCAAAGATGGTGATGACAAAGAAGGTACCCCAATGTGGTTATCCACCTCCTTACCAGACCTCAAAGTATGAATCACATTAATATGATGGGTCGGTTCAGAGGTGGCATGAGGTAAAGGTGTCCTTCCTTGAGAATGGGTACCCCGAGGATTCACCTCAGGTTGACTCGGGAATTGACCTTTCTCGCGTTCATGGAGTTGATGAGTCAACTGGCTAACCTGCATTTCCAAAGCCTTGACTGTACTTTGCAACGCTTGAAAGGTCGGATCACAAGAAGGGTCCTTAGGGTCAACCCGCTGGGGTGGTGGAGTCTGGTTGGAATAACCCGACGATGAGGAATGAGCAGGTTGGTAATTTTGGTGCTGCGACCTTTGATGTGGGGGTTGGTAGGTCGCCGATGGGCGTGGAGGTTGATAGGGTGGAGGTTGAGGTTGAGCATGCGAGCTCTGACCGTTGCCTCCACTAGACCCCCAAGAGAAGTTAGGATGGTTACGCCATCCTGGGTTGTAGGAATGACTGTACGGGTCGTTTCGGGGCCTTTGTTGATACATCGCATTTGCATGCTCAGTATCCCTTGGAGCGTAAGCGCACTCCAAGTCATCATGTCCCGACAGTCCACACCTAGTACACCCGGGAGTAGCGACCTGAGCTACAGGAGCTCGGTCCATCTCCAAACTCTCTATCCTACGCATGAGAGCAGCCACTTTCGCCTCAGACGCGATAGTCGACTCAACATGATATGATCCAGCTCGACCAGAAGACCTGGCGGCTGGCGGCTCTCTCATGGTGTCCCACTCGAAGGTGCGCTCAGCCATGGACTCAAAAGTGTAACATGCCTCCTCGATGGGTTTCATTTGGAAGTCACCCTGACACATCGACTCCAACAATGTGCGGGTGTTGTAGTTGATGCCCTCATAAACAATCTGGCACAGCTGCCATAGCTCAAGTCCATGATGAGGGCATTGCTGGAGAAGGTCCTTGAACCTCACAAAGAAACCATGAAACGATTCGGTCTCGGTCTGATACATTTGATATATCTGGTGCCGTATCTGTTGAGTTTTCCTTTGAGGGAAAAATCTCTTCAGAAAGACAGTCACAAAGTCATCCCATGACCGAATCGAGCTCGCCGGGAGGCTATACATCCATTTCTTCGCATTATCCTTCAATGCGAAAGAAATCATCCTCAACCGGACTGAATCCTCGTCAAGCTGTTGAAGCTTGAACATGGAGCAAACTTCCTCAAATTCGCGTATAAAGATATACGGATCCTCCTTATTGGCAGTAAAGGTTGGAAGCATGCTCACATATTGAGGTTTCAGCTCATAGTTGTTCCCGCGAGCAGGGGGAACAACTATGCAAGAAGGCTGTGCGGCCCGAACAGGATGGGTCCGCTCCCACAAAGTCATTTTGTCTATCATGTCGAGCTAAAGGTGGTGGTGCACCAAGAACTCGATCCTGACCGAATCTCCCTTCCTCTCGAGCCAGAGGAGGAGGAGAAGGAGGTCTACGTGGTGGTGGGAATGGACCGAGGTAGTCCATGTATGGAACCCGGTCTCCCTCGCCACCACGAGACGACACGGCCTCTTGCTCCAAAGGAGCACGAGGCGGAGATGGTCGATCACCAAGATCTTCCATCTCAGAAATAAGCACTCTCTCGAGTCGAGTGCTCTCACCAGAACGAGCCCAACCTCGCATAAACAAATGCTTGACTCGACTCTAAACAACACACAACAGAAGGTGTACTCAGAGGAGGAGACTATACGTAGAGAATAGATGAGGAGAGGACTCAGATGAGGAGGGAAGAATCCCTAGAGGTAGCGAGGGTAGTGGGATCAGGAAGAAGCCTAACTAGCAAGCACGGCTCAAACAATGTAAGGCAATGGGTCCTTAAGCTAGACGACGCCTAACTTCGAGGTCACTAGCCTCGACACGCCTCACCTCCCTACAACGAGGACCACAATGCCCAGCAAGTGATACCAGATCCGGAGATCCAGTACCTCCTACTATCGACAAGGTAAGCAACGCTGATCAGGTCATGACGGTCTTGACTAGATTACTCTCCTAGTACGTCCGAATTCCTTAGGGCCAATGTCTACTTGCTTTTAGTTAAGGCTTTATTAAGAGTGGTTTTTGGGGCCAAGGAAAGGGTGATGAAATCCCCCACCTTATCTTTTATGGGACAGCCCCTCCTTAGTAGCGATTTGATCCTAGATCTAGCAACCAATCGCTCCAATCAGACGCTCTCTCACTCTTGTCCTGATGCAAATCCTACTAACTAATGCATGGGCATACGAGATGCGTGAATGAGTGTAGGAAATGCGTACCTTACGCCAGCACTCAACAACTGAAATTAAAGCTAAAAGAAAAGACAACTATATGCTCAAGTCAATACATGATGCGTGACCTAAACAAATAAGAACGTCTAGTCTTTTGCTTTGGATTTTATGGCCAAGTTGATTAATGGGGGAGTGATTAATGATCTGGGAGCACACCAGAAGTCATAGCATGCAAAATAGGACTCCCAGATAACACAAATTACAGCACTAACTAACAGTAAAAATTTCAAGGCCAGAAACTCTCACCAGGCCGCCAATTGGCGGTCTTCAACCGCTGATTGGCTGTCTGTTTAGCTCTTCTGTTCCCCAAATTTCTCCAGTAGCCTCCCCGTGTTCTGATGGTTCCCTGCAACTAAGAAAAACTGAAAACAAAAAATTAAAAACCCCTCGAATCGTCCAAACCAATGTCTGGACAGAGCACCTCCCCGGCAACGGCGCCAAAAACTTGATTGATCGTTTTATATTTAACTGCAAGTCCACGGCCGCGTTGAAGCGGTGGCAAATACGGGTCGTCCACTGGGAGGTGTGTCGACACTTGGTTTGTGCGAAGGCGAGAGGTAAAGAAAGGGAAGAAAGGTTGGTTACACTAAACTACACTAAGATGCAAATGGAAATGGAAAAGAAGCAAGAAAAACGAAACCCCAAAGGGGGTAGAGAAATAATGTGAACATAAAGAAGTGTGTGTGTGTGTTCATTAAGCTCCTCACAACATGTAGTGCATGAAATCATAAAACTACATCCAACTTTGCCTCCACATAAATTAAGATAAGACTACATCATTAAAACATACAAGACAATAATTGGAATGAAGCTACATGAACTCAAGTATAAAGACTATACCCTACTATGCCTCTACATGAATTAAGATTTCACTACATCATTAAAACATACAAGACATTAGCTAAGGTAAAGGCAACAAGAGTACATACACTACAAATTGTGTTTCCAATATTAACTTCATCCATATCCTAACGTTATCATTCCCCATAAAATAGGTCCACTAATCAAAGCATAAGCTAAGCTTCATTCAAGAGCATTAGCATATCAAAGATAAGAGTGAAAACCCATTAGATGGTTATGGAAATCATATAAAGCTCAAGGGATAAAAATAACACACACTTAATACACTACATGATTATATCACATATTTATCCACCCCCAAATGGGGATGGAACTACTCACTACTCATTACACTACTGATACTAAGTAAATAAAACATTTAACTAAGATACTAAAATTACTAAACAAGAGATTAAACAAAGTAAAGCAACCCACACAAAACAAACAACATAACAAAACAAGATTAAAAGAAACAAATAAACTTTTATTAACAATGACTCACATTGAAGGTAGCATTCTTCTCCACCTTGACTTATTGCTTCAAGGCTCACTCCTTAGTAGAGAGAATGCCACCAAACAATGGGTAATTACAATGGAAGGTGAAGAGTTCTATTTATAAGCATGGAAAAAGCTAATCGGGGACAATCCCCCGATGTGGGACTAAACCAATACCAAAAATAGCCTAAACGAACATTAATACAAGTCCAGGAGAAATTTCGACGGATCCTGAGCAATATGGACCGCCAATTAGTGGTCCAAGACCGCCAATTGCCGGTCCAAAATCTTCGGATCGTGTTGGAATTTGTTGTGGGCTTTTCTTTCTGGTATTGTTGGTCTTTGATGCGGTTACTTGACTTGTTGGAGCTCCGACCCGACTCGAATTGCCAAAATACTCCCCATGATGGTGTGGAGTTTCCTGGTTTGCTCTTAGGTCCTTCTGTCTTACGATCAGGTCCTTCTGTCTTGCATCTTGGTCCCCAGGTCTCACAATTAAGTCCTTTTTCCTGCTTTTGGGTCCTTTCATGGCTCTTCTCTTCAAACCTCTTTATTTCTGAAAACTAAACATAAAACTCGTCACGTAGCATTGTTTAGGTGTAAGATAATGGATATAAGATACAAATATAAGCATGAAATGATGTCAATCGGTAGTCAAAGACAATCCTTAGCTAAACATGGTTTAGGATACAATGTTCAATTGAAAAACCATGTATCTCATACTACATTAAATGGCAAGCATTTATTTGTTAAGTCTACTTCTTCAAGTATGTGGGCTCCCAAAACCAAAATGGTGTGGAATCCCAAAGCTAACATTCAAGGACCCAAAGTTGTTTGGGTACCTAAATCTACTCTTGTAGGAGCTTGAGGAGGAGATTGGTGGTGATCGGGTGAGCTCAAGAGTCAAATTCAAATCCGGTTGCATCACCAAAAGAGATTGGAGCTAAATTCGAATTCAACATTGGTATAAAATTCCTATCTATACAATTCATATTAAATTAGCTCTAATCTAGTTTCATATGCTAAATTGACATATCATATAGTTCAATTCATTGAAAATCATTTACCTTATTCATTGCAAATCATTTATCACATCCATTGATTCTAAATGTCAAATTTTAAATGGATGTTAGAATAAGGCTTAAGTTGAAACTTAAATGAACTTAACTTGAATCATACTCATTGTTTCCATTTAGCCTTATTGATAGGGGGAGCTTAAATGTTATATCTTTTAGAGTAATGAAGTGCAAAATTTAGGAGGAGCAACTTCATTACAAGACATCCAAATTCTATGCTTAAAGTCATATTTATTTTTGTTTTTGATGGATGTCAAAGGGGGAGAGATAATTAAGGGGGTAACTTGGAATTTGGCATAAAATTGAACAAAAACTATGCACATCCATAGGGGGAGCATTAAAATGCATAGTTTACATATACAAATTCCATGCATTTAGATAGAATTAAGATATAGGTTGTCATCATCAAAAAGGGGGAGATTGTTGGCTTTTTGGCCTTAATCTATGTTTTGATGATTTAATTAACCTAATCTTAATTATGATGATGTAGAGTAGCACACATATTGCATTGCATATATATTGTATTGTGCTAACCTCTACAGGTGATCAAGACTCAAGAAAGAAGGAAATGAAGTCAAGACATGTAATTAAAGCTAAATCGAAGACATGTAATCTTGATTTATTTTGAGTCTTAGGAACATGTGTAAATTGAGCATACAAGAGTTAAAAACCAATCACTTACACACTAGGTTCCCTGTAGGAGCCACACACAAAATCTCATATCATTTGGACTCCATTAGATCACCCAAACCTTAGTCGGAAATCACTTAAAACCTAAATCCAGAATTCCTGTGTGAAACCGGTCGACCGAACCAGTTCTCAGTTCGACCGGTTTATAACAGACTCTCCACAGTGATTTTACCGAACTCTACCGGTCGACCGGTTCTACCTTTTCGGTCGACCAATCCCGGATTTTAATATGGCCGTTTTCTTTGTCGTATTCCTATAACGGTCGTATTCGTATAAAACAAAGTTAACCCCAAAATACATTCGGTAACCGGTCGAACGACGACCTTGTTTCGGTCGACCGGTTGAACATAAACAAAATTCCCTGCTATCGGTCGACATATCTTCGTTCGACCGTTTCACCTTTGTCTCAACCGAATCCCCTGAACGGTCGACCGCACCATACTTTGGTTCGACCGATTCACTTAAGTAGAGTTAAGTTCTAGCTCGTTTGTCCGACCGAATATTTATTTGTTCGACCGTTCTCCTTGAAATCAAGTGAACGGTCGACCGGTGTAGTAGTTTCGGTCGACCGGTTCTGGACAGATTTGCAGCCCGATTTTCTGCCTTGTGTATCTTGCACAAAACCCAATCAAATCTTGTCCAAACGGCTAGAAATCTTTAGGAGCTTATAAATAGAGGATCAAGACACACAACTCTCCAACTCCAATTGTCCCAACTCATTAGAGAGAAACCTCAATCCTCAAAGCTCCCATTTCTACACTCCATATGCCTAAACTTCACACACTTGATCAATTACTCATCCTACTCAAAGTGTGCTCAATTAGAGAGTGAATCCCACTCAGTTACAAAGTTTGTCAAAACGAGTATAGACTTCGGTGAGAGCCCGAAGTGATCCTCTCGGATTGTGAGAGGTGGAGCCAAGCTCGGCGAGGGTTGTTCGCGAGCTTGAAGACTTGTAAAGGCGTTCTCTCCCGGCCCGGAACGGGGAGTGGTTAGTGAAGACGTAGGCGGAGCTCGCGGAGTCGAGCAGAGCTTGCAAGAGAGGACTAGGACCCGGGTGGGGTGCCGAACCTCTATAAAAATGCCATGTCTTCTTGTGGTTTGCATGTTATTTCCCTACTAGTCTTTAAATTGTTTCCGCTGCATTTATTGCTTGATTAGTTAGGGATTAGATTAAAAGTGATTGGTTTGTGGACCCATAGACCCACACGATCCTACACATTAACCTCCTCAAGTGATACAAAGTGTAAAGTCCATTAAGGTTCTTATTTGCATTACCATTTTTTTCTTTTATTTCTGTCTAGTTGGTGTTTGATTCTTTGTAGAGTAGTAGACCTGAGGGATCACAGATCACATTGCTTTTAGCAGGCACGCAATTGCGTTGGGTGAAGTGACTAACGGCCTGGATGGCTACGGAGATCGCTTCCCTGCTTTTATAACGGCGGAGTTGGTGTCTGCACGTGGAGCTCGATGACCCTACAAACTTTGGTTCGGATCTGTCGATTGTCTGGCCCTCTGTGTGGCGGATAGGTTTTCGTGGCCTTGATAGGCAGTGATTGCACGAGCCCGTGCGGGCTGTGTGGCGACAGGAGGCCCCCTGTGCAGCCTGTATGGTGGCAGGGAAGATTGGCATGGCCCGTGTAGTAACGGCAATGGACTATTGATGTTGATTTCTGGCAGGTAGCTCGATTGAGCACCTATCGAGTGATATACCATGGGGTTTGTGTGACGGCACCGTCGGTGTGGTTGTGGACCACGATGTTTCAGATCTGATTCTACTTGCGCGGAAGTGTGAATACCTCCTCACTCATCCCTTTGGCTTGTGTAGACGCGTGTGGGGATGTGTTGCGTACTGTCTGCTAGACCATATGTGCCTACGGTAGGTCTCCACAGAGGCCCGATGTTTGTGGACCGTGTGGCCTGTGTGGCGTCGGCGATGTGGTGGACCGTGCGGCCCGTGTGGTGGCGGTGATGTTGTTAACCGTGGGGCCTGTGTGGCAGTGGTGGCGATTGTAGACCGTGCGGTCAATATGGCAGCGGGAACGATTGCGAGATGGATGTCCGGTTTTACCCTTGGAAGGAATGTTGTTTTATTGCTTTGTATCATGTCATGCTATACTTGTATGATAGGACATACAGGTGAGCTTGTCATACAGGGTTTCCTTATAGAAACTCAGGCATTATTGTTATGTTTATTTCAGAACCGTGGTAGGTTCTGGCGGGTGGTGACTGAGGGAGATTGCACTTTGGGACCGGATCCTCGAGTCTACTTTAGGTCATTATGATTACATGTTCCTTATCTTTGTATCTTTCTGTTCCCAGATGTAATCATACTTTTGACAAACTCGTATGTAATATGGTGCACCAATGATATTTGGGTATTTTTCTGAGTAATGTCCCCACTCTTGATGGTTTTAATCATTGTGTTCTTTTGATTATAAAAGTTTAAATTTTCCATTGTCCGGGGATGTTACACTTATTTATATATAAAAGCCAAATTTCTATATCTATGTATATGCGTGCATATGAGAGGATTTTTACATAGGACTTGCACTAGACAATTTTCAAAATTGTGAGATGCATGTTTATATTTTTCAATATCTACATCCATGGTGCAAGAGGTAGACGCTGAGGAGGCGCAAAGGTCAAGGACACGGGAACATATAAACTCACACTGATATGTGTGAATGGATATATTTATGTTTGTGTGCTTGACATGTATGTGATTATGTAAATGAATGTTAGGATGTGTATAGATGATAAATATGCATGATCACCTAAAATCTAAAATCACATATAAATGTTTAAAATATCCAACCAAAAATTAAGAGTACTTTTCTTTCTTATTTCATCCACTAGCAGTCATCGATTGAGGGATATTCTGGTCGCCCTTAGCGGGAGATAGCTTCCTCCATCTTTGGGAATAGTGTGAGATATAAGGTTGTCTATTGTTGTGCCATGAATAGATGTACGAGGTGTGATTCACTCTTAGTGGACACCAAGTATATTTATTTGTGAATACAATGGATAAACGTATCTCATATCAAATGAAATAAGTTTTCTTAACAAGACCTGGAGCCCTAGCTCGGTTTTGAGAAAAATAGTTTTCCTTAGGAGGATTGGTCAAATTCCCTCTTAATTAAAACGTCATGAGTCATAAGGGTTTAAAAATGCAAATGTTGCAATATTTCAAAATGGTTATGATTAGAAAATGTTTTCTTACAATGATTTTATAATATATATGATAGCTTTTGGCTAGTTTATATTATAATTGATAGGATCTTGAATTGTTGCATTTATGGACAAATTTTGATTTGCGATATTGATTTTTAAACATAAAATTGACATTAATTACCATATAATTTATTTTGTAGAAATGTCAAATATTAAACCTATTGTGCGATCTATTATTGACAAACATCCTTTGGAAAACGATGGCTCAAACTTCATAAGCTGGCAACTCAAACTCAACATCGTCTTGAAGTTTGAGAAACTATCTCATATTTTGGATGGTGAAATCCCAAAACTAAATGAGAAGGCAACATATAGTGAGAGAGAGGCAAAAGCTAAGTGGGAAGACCAAGAGAACCAGGTTCACGAACTGATGTTTGCCTCCATGGGTGACTCGCTTCAAGCGAAATACTTGGACTCAAAACCCAAGAAGACCATGGAAGCTCTAACAAAGATGTTCATGGATAGTGCTAGAAAAGAGCACTATAAGACCACCATCGCACTCACAAGGTGCCATATGGCAGAGGGAACATCGATATCTATGCATTTTCTCGCTATGCAAAGATACCTTGAGAAGTTGTCGAAGCTCTCTTCCCCGATGCCTGATGACATTGTCGAAGATTTGATTCGTGGCTCTCTAGCCCCGTCGTACAAGGACTTTATTATGCACTATCATGTGCCTGAAAAAGGGGTGAGTCTTGACGAGCTTCACAATGCTCTCAAAACGGCTAAAGTTGACATGGGCAAGGGTTTGGACAAGCACGTCTTAGCCGTCCATGGAGGGAGCAAGAAGATCACCAAAGGTAAAGGGAAATTCACCAAAAAGGCGCCAATCAAGTGAAAAGGGATAGGAGGTTCTCGTGTGAATGACTCGAAGGAGAATTCTTTGAAATCTCCAACTCCCAAGACAGAGTGCTTTCATTGCGGTGAAAAGGGACACATCTGACCAAATTGCCCCAAGTACAAGAAGGACCTGGACAATGGAGTTATTTAGTGTAAGCACCCCAAAAAGGTCAAAGGTATATTTGTTATTGAGGTAAATTTATCAACATCTAACCATGATTGGGTAATTGATACCGGATCTTGTGTTCACATAATTTATAATGTGCACCTACTAAATGATAGGAAGGAACTCGTGAAGAACAAGATGATTTTGAAGGTTCAAAATGGTGCAAGCGTTGCTGCGATTGCACAAGGTTCTGTGAAGCTTCAATTATCTAGCGGTTTAAATTTATGTTTAAAGAATGTCTATTATGTGTCTTCGATTAGCAAGAATATTATTTTTGTATCATGTTTGGATTAATTTTAATATAAATGTTTCAAACTCTTGCTTGTCTATATCGAATAATGGAATTTTCTATGCAAATGCATTCGTTAGGAATTGTCTCTATTTGCTTGAATTAAATAATAGACAAATTTTGAACATCAATAACAAAAGGCTTAAAACTACTCACGTGAATGATACACTCTTGTGGCACTATCTTCTTGGTCACATAAATGAAAAACACATCAACAAATTGTAAGAAGCTAACCTTCTTGGTCAAATTGATTTTAAAACATTGGAGACGTGCGAACCTTGCCTAATGGGTAAAATGACCAAGAGGCTTTTCAAGAAGAAAGGTCCAAGAGCGAATAACTTGCTGGATTTGACACATTCCAATGTCTGTGGTCTGATGAGTACAAGTGCAAGAGATGGTTTTAGTGACTTCATTACGTTCACGGGTGACTATAGTCATTGTGACTATATTTATCTATTGAGAAACAAAAGTGAATCCTTTGACAAGTTCAAGGAATTCAAAAATGAAGTAGAGAACCAACTCAACAAGAAAATCAAGTCTCTACGAACGGATCGCGGAGGTGAGTACTTAAGTACCGAATTTGATTCATTCCCAAAGGAGTGTGGTATTGTACCACAGTTCACTCCGCCCGGAACACCTCAATGAAATAGGGTATCCGAAAGGAGAAATAGGACATTTCTCGACATGGTTTGATCAATGATGAGGCAAGCTGAATTGCGGCTTTACTTTTGGAGTTATGCACTAGAAGTTGCAGTTTACACACTAAATAATGTTCCATCCAAATCCGTGGAGAAAACGCCTTATGAGCTATGGAGTGGTAAAACACCTAAGCTCAATTTTCTCAAGATTTGGGGTTGTGAGGAATCTCGATTGATGTCGACCAAACTTCAAACAAAAGAGGATAAATGCTTCTTTATAGGTTATCCTCGTGAGACAAGAGGATACTACTTTTGGCATATAACCTCCAAACGAGTGTTTGTATAGAGGGATGTCGTATTCCTATAAAAGGAATTTCTGGAAAGAATAAAAAGTAATGGGAGTAGAATTGTGATTGAGGAAACTCAAGATATTCTACAAGATCATGATATGAATGGTGACATTCAAGATCATGAAGGCCCAACCGAGATTCCTTTGGGTAGTGGGAGTGTGAGTGAGAGACCCTCGCAAGCAATTGTGAGAGAAACTCAATCATCCCCACCTAGTGTACGTTCGAGAATCAAACACGAATCAATTCCGCACGAAATTGTGGAAGAAGTTCGAGAAGTACACGTAGAACCAAAAAAACTTAGAAGGTCAACGAGGGAAAGGAAGAAACCTGATGTGTTTGGGATTTCATGAGTCATTGTACTTTATACCGATGATCCCTTGACATTTCAAGAAGCAATGGAAAGAGACGACTCCAAACTATGGTTCGAAGCCATGGAATCCAAAATAGAATCCATGTATGACAATCAAGTGTGGGACTTGGTTGACCTTCCTCAAGGAAAGAAAGTCGTTCAAAATAAATTGGTTTTAAGAGGAAGATGGATATGGATGGGAACTTGACAACGTACAAAGCGACGCTTGTAGCAAAAGGTTTCACTCAAGTTCAAGGAATTGACTATGACGAAACTTTTTCACCGGTTGCCATGTTCAAGTCTATTTGGATTTTGCTCGCTATTGCCACATTTCATGATTATGAGATATGGCAAATGGATGTCTAAACAATGTTTCTTAATGGGAAGTTGGAGGAGGATGTGTATATGGTACAACCTTCAGGTTTTGAAGATCCAAAGAGTAGCGAGAAAGTATGCAAGCTTCAAAGATCCATTTATGGATTGAAGCAAGCATCAAGGAGTTGGAACAAGCGCTTAGACGAGGAAGTCAAAAAGATTAACTTCGTCCAAAGTAAGTAAGAGCTTGTATATACAAGAAGGTTAGTGGGAGCCATATATTGTTCTTGATCTTATATGTCGATGACATACTCCTCATGGGAAATCATATACCTTTGCTTGAGCAAACGAGAAGTTCATTGAAATCTGCAATTTCGATGAAAGACATGGGTGAGGCTTAATACATCTTGGGAATCAAGATATATAGAGATAGATCACGTAGACTCATTGGCCTAAGTCAACGTGCTTACATTGACAAGGTCTTGGAAAGGTTCAGCATGAACAACTCCAAAAAGGGGGCTCTATACATCTTGGGAATCAAGATATATAGATATTGATCACGTTGACTCATTGGCCTAAGTCAACGTGCTTACATTGACAATGTCTTGGAAAGGTTCAACATGAACAACTCCAAAAAGGGCAATGTGCCAATGAGTATGGGTGTCCAACTCAAGAAGTCTCAATGTGCTGAATCACATAAAGACTTGGAGTATATGAAAGATATTCCTTATGCTTCGGCAATAGGATCAATCATGTACGTCATGACTTGCACAACACCCGATGTCTCGTATGCTCTAAGCATGACAGGTCGTCACCAATCCAATGCAGGTCCTGAGCATTGGATTACGGTCAAGAATATTCTGAGGTACCTTAACCGGACCAAAGATAAGTTTCTTGTTTATGGAGGACAAAGGGAGCTAATAGCCGAGGGCTATTCGGATGCGAGTTTCATGAGTGATCCCGACGATAGGAGGTCTCAATCAGGATGTGTCTTCCTTCTGAATGGTGGAGCCATGAGTTGGCGTAGCTGGAAGCAAACCACTACGACTGACTCAACCACCACTTCCAAAGTTGTGGTTGTCGCTGAAGCGAGCAAGCAAGGAGTGTGGATTAAGAAGTTCCTTGAAGAACTTGGAGTAGTTCCCTCGAGCGATGGACCAATAGAGATATTTTGTGACAATAGTGCATCTATCTTGCAAATCAAGGATCCCAAATCCCATTACAAGGTGAAGTACATGGATCACAAGTACTTTGTCACACGTGACTTCATCGACGAGGGCAAAATAAATTTGTGATGGGTGGACACAAACAACAACACAACTGATCCATTCACCAAACCCTTATCCCAAGCCAAGGGCAAAATGCATTTCGAGTCCAAGGGTCTAACGAACCATGTGGATTGGTTTGATGAGTGATTTGAGAGGGTTATCCTAGTTATTATTATTTTATACATTGACAATGTATGTGAAAGAAAACTTTGATAACAAGTGGGATATTGAAAGGAATGTGTTCTAAAAGTTTTACTTTTATATGTCAATTGTTTTGAATTGAATGTGTAAGCATTTTGTTCCTTTATTATTGTATTCGTCTTTTGGAAGTGTTAAGGAAGAGGCTATTGGTCCTTAACCGTAGAGATCTAAAAGATAATAGTTTACATAAATCAAAAGTTATTGAAAATCATGGTAATTAACATGGAACATTAATTACCAAGATAAGATTGTCGCGTTGGTCATTGATTATTGTAGCTCTACAAATATTTGACGACAAGAGTATCTAAAAGAAGAAAATATACTTTTATATATTGAATAGACATAGCAAGTAAAATATTATGGAATTGTGTTATGTGTCATTAATGTTTTACTGTGTCATTAATCTTTTCACATAATGAGTGTTTAATTTGATTATTGTCAAAAGCTATCAATGAGTATAGTGATAAAGGCAATAGTTAGTTGAACATGACTTATGCTGGAAAAGATAGCAAGTCAAAAGATTATCATTGCCCCTCTTAATTGAGTGATGATATTAGTGGACCCCTTGATAAAGCAAAATTATAATGTGCACAATGTGACTTGAGTTAAGTTACATAGTTATAATTAGCTTAAAGAGATCAAGAGATGAATATAATACAAAGGTGACACATTTTTACTTTGTATATATTCTTAATATCATGAGGCAAGGGATAGACACAAGTGGTGCACTTACATCATTAAATGGATCGTGTTTAGTTCAAGTGGAACAATACAGCGATGCTAATTGAGTAACTATAATGTGTAGCTAGATACCACTTATAGTTTAAGATATTGAGTGTTTAATATCACTGCCAATTTAGCTTAGATCCTCCTATAGGTCACCCACAAAATTGGGAAACAAGAAGCTTGATTTTGAATTCATATGATGTGTCGGGTTTCATGTGAAAATGGACACATGTGGTGAATCAATAAAATCAATATGTCACGAAAAATGACATAATTCGAATCATAAATAAATTCATATAAGATGTATATATTATGGGGTGTAATAATTTAACATTCCATAGGATAATATATTACATGATATATGGATTTGCTAAAAACCCCCAAAAGATCAAATTTTGTTGGAGACAGTAGACCGTTTTGAATTCGGTCAGGGTCAAAACAGTAGACCGTTTTGAATTCGGTCAACCTGGTCCTTAGGGACGGTCGACCGGATAAGGATCAGAACGCATGGGTGGACCAAAATGATCAGTACGTGTCGTGATAATAGGATCGGTCGACCGGGTGTGAGTACACGGCCGACCGAAAATATCCAGGAGTTTTCTTGGTGATATAACGATTGACCGGTACAAGGACACGATCAACCGAAATTTACCAGGAGAAATTTTTGTAAGTAAACGGTCGATCAGAGGGAGACGTGGTTCGACCGAAATGTTCCAGGGAAATTTTCTTGTGAATATTCGGTCGACAGTCTAGCTCACGGTTCGACCGAACTTATAAAAACTTAATTGTTCGGTCGACTGAGTGGAAATTTCGATCGACCGTTCCGTACGTTTTTGCCTAAATTATTAAGAGAATAATTCAGATCATGGGTTGGATTAATTCCAGACTTGGTCAAATGGTTTTGAGGGTGATTTTGTGGAAAATTATGATTGGTTTTTGGGAGAGAAAAACAAGAAATCATGGCTAGAAAATAGTTCATGATGTGGGTGATTTGTGAGTGTATAAATAGGACCTCTCACCCTAACCCCTCCAATAATCGATTTATGTACATTCCTCACGAGTTTTGATCTCCAAAAGCTCTAACTAATTAAGAGAATTTCGTGGGGATTAGGGAGAGAGAGTTTGGAGGGGTTATTAGCTTGATTCTAAGCTTGATTTAGAGATTGAATAAGCTAGCTCCTTTCTCTCTAATTTTGTTTAGAGTTTGGTGAACACTTGGAGGCGAATCGGTAGGCAATTCGACGGGCAACGGAACTCTGGATATTCAAAAAGGTTTTAGAGAACCTTTGGGTATGATCCTCTCTTGTTTGTTTATTTTAATATATGTAGGTTTGCACGATATTAGAATAAACACAAAACAATGTACATAAAATTACTAAAAATATGAAATCGATCATGTATGCTTGTATAAAAAAATTAAAATATACACATACATAGGGACACAAAATCCTACGAAGTATGCATTCAATAAGGCACAAGTGTAGGTTGTGTTTTCATGCATAGGAATTACATAATGGTTGCTGCAAAACCTATCATTCCAATCACTAACCTAGTTGATTAACATGAGCATAAAAAAGTTGGTTATTAAGAACATAAACAAGCATGGGAAGTACCTAATGGTTATGGAAAAATCCTTCAAGTTAAGTATTCTCATTTAAAAAAAACCAACATACATTCACATTCATCACATATTAAATAAGATAACATTCATTCACATTCTTCATTACATGTATAAACATCATCTCCACCCCTCAAAGGGGGATAGAACTACTCACTACATATTAAGCTAACAATTATAGTAAGGAAGAAAAACATTATAACTAATTATACTATGATTAAGGAAACAAAACTAAGCTAAATATGCAAGCATTAAAAGAGACAACATTAAAACAAAACTAAGAAAATATTTTATTTACATGACTCACATTACAAGTAGCATTCTTCTCCACCTTAGTTTTGCTCCAAGGCTTTACTCCAAGTAGAGAGAATGACCATCAAGCAATGGGTGATTACAAAGGAGGAGGAAGAGTTGTATTTATAGACATGAAAAAGGCAACTGGGGACAATCCCTCAGTGGGACTAATGAAGCATTCCCAGAATAGACATAAACACATAACCCATATCCGCATGAAACTTGGTCGCATTCGGACCAAAAGGGACTGCCAATTGGTAGTCCAAATTGGTCAGATGCGACTTATTTTGTGTGTCTACTTAATCTCTTCAATTATGCATGTGGGGTGTGCCCTGGTCAGTCATTTAAGTCTGCGCCCGAATTTAATTGCCAAAATAGTCCTCATGATGGTGTGGAGTTTCTCGATTTGCTATTTGGTCCCTCCGGACTTACGTCCAGGACCTTCCCTCTTGTAGATGGGTCCTTGTGCATGAGAGAGGTGTCAATTTTGCTTTGTTTAAGTTATTTTTTCTTATGCTTCAGTCCTTCTTCCCTACTCTTCTTCATTACCTAATACCTGAAATATAATAACAAACACCCGTGTAGCACAATATTGGGGTAAAATTAAGGATATATAACATGAATATGATGCATGATATGCTACTAATCACTTATGAAAATATAGCTCAAAGTTACTTTGGGCTTGATATTGAAGTGAAGAATGCTCAAGTGTGGGTGCGTGACATGACTCAAAGACAAACTGACTTACAAATATGGAGTCTGTCACCACCTTGAGATCGAGGATGCCTGAGGGTGTGTCATACCAGGCTAGGTTCGTGAGCTTAAATTCTCACAAGGAGCTACAATGCACACAAGGCAACCCGAGCGCGCGGGCGCGAGGCGAGCAAACTGGAATAGCCATGGATTCCCATGGTTTTGTAGGCAAACACCAAGGAGATTTCACATGCGCGAGCATGCTCACACGCGAGGCGAGGCATGAAAAGAGTCGAGATGTAGGCAACGGCAAGACGTGTGCAAGAAAGCACGATTGGTGGCTAAGAGCATGAAGGCACATGGAAGAGCACCAATAATTGGAGTCTATGGGTGTCCAAGGAGGTTGAAGGGCATCAGCAAACATGGCATGAGGCGCGACACTTGGGAAGTATGGGAGCGCACATAGGTTACACTCGGGTACCACATAGGCGTGCATAGCGGGTGCGCATGGGTGGGCGATGCACAAGAGATTAAGGCACGGATGTTTGGGAGCCAAGACTAGGCATCAACGTAGGCTATTAGTTGAAGTCAAGAAGAGTCAACACCAAGTCAACATGGAGGACTAGTCAGAGATCGTAGTCAAGACGAGTCAACAGAGGTCAACATGGGGTGGCTAGGTGAGGACTGAGTGCGGGCAAAGCAGGGACCAAGGAAGGGACCAGGCAAGGACATGAAAGGGCCAGAAAAAGCGTGGAGAAAAAGTATGGAGCGAATGGTCAAAGGGGGGAGCTAGAAAATAGGTGTGGAAGCGGTTGTGGAACGAGTCTACAACCGAATAGAGGGGAATGTGAGGGCTGAATGAGACAGCCCACTTGCGTGCATGTCTCCCACTTAGGTATGCTATTTTGGGTAACGTCAAAGCCAGTTATGCACGTTCTCTTTCAGAATAGGAGGGGTTGTGGAATGGGTCCACAACCGAGCACAAAAAGGGCACGTGCGGGCTGACTGGGTCAAGCCCCACTTGCGCTCATCTCTCCTATATGTGTGAATGGTTTTGAATTGTTTAATCTAGGAAATACACATATCTCCTATTTTTCTAGGTAGCTTTCACCAAGCCCATAACTGAGTGGTTCGGTTAAACCTTGTTGGCGCATAAAGCGTGATTTATTCCTAGATAGAGGAAGCGTTTGGAACAATTCCTTAGGGATTAATTCAGCCACATTAAATACCAGGTTTAATGGAAGAATAGGTGTTATTCTCTTTTAACCGAGGGAGAGTGGGTTGGGTGGCATCCAACTATGCACGAAAATGGGGATTTTCGGGTATTATAAAAAAGGGATTGCTTAAACGTTTTAAAATAACCATCCATCTCAACAACAAGAAAAATGAAAAAATCTTGAGTCGATCACTCTCACCACCACGAGACGAAGCTCGCAAAAGTGCTCGACTCGACCCTAAAACGCTAACAAAGAGTGTAAAGGGGAGGAGACTAGAACGTAGAAGAAGGTGAGAAGAAGATGACTCAGAGGAGAATACAAGAATCCCTAAAGCTAGCGTGGGTAGTGAGAGAAGGTAGAAGCATAATCTAGCAAGCACGTCTAAAACAATTTATGGTTATGGGTCCTTAGGCTAGACGACGCCTAACTTCAAGGTCACTAGTCTCGACACGCCTCACCTCCCTACAACGAAGACCACAATGCCCATCAAGTGATACGAGATCTGGAGATCCAATACCTCCTACTATCGACAACGTAGGCGACACCGATCAGGTCATGACGGTCTCAACTAGATCACTCTACTAGTGCGTCCGAAATCCTTAGGGCCAATGTATACTTGCTTTTAGAATTAAGGCTTTATTAAGTGATTTGTGGGGCAAAGGAAAGGGTGATGAAATCCCCCACCTTATCTTGTATGGGACAACCCCTCCTTAGTAGCGTTTTGATCCTTAATCTAGCAATCAACTCTCCAATCAACCGCTCAGCTCACTCTTGTCCCGATGCACCTTACTAAGTAATGCATACTCTAAACATGCATGAATGAGGGAATTGGGTGTACGTACCTCACGCCAACAATCAACAACAAAACTATAAAGCAAAGAAAAGACAAATGTGTGCAAGGTCTACAAATGATGCATGACCTAGATGGGAATCAAT
The DNA here is from genome assembly GCA_963682175.1 of Triglochin maritima. Lineage (NCBI taxonomy): Eukaryota > Viridiplantae > Streptophyta > Magnoliopsida > Alismatales > Juncaginaceae > Triglochin > Triglochin maritima. Next base: position 23,421,471 of record OY821774.1, on the reverse strand, counting down.
CTATTCTTTTGCTTTGAGTTTTAAGGTCCAAGTTGATTAAAAGGGATTGATTGTTAATATAGGAGCAAACTAAAAGTCAGAACATGCATGATTGCACTCCCAGACAACTAATACGAAAGAACAAACTACCAGAACAAAACTTGAAGCTAAAGACTCTCACCAGGCCACCAATTGGCGGTCCCAGACCCCTGATTGGTAGTCAGTTTGGTGTCTTTTGACCACTAATTCCACCAGTAGCTTCCCCTTGATTCGTAGGATCCCTGAAACAAATCAAAACTAAAAACTAAAAATTAAAAGCACTCGAATCGTCCAAACCAAAGTCTGAACAGAACACCTCCACGACAACGGCGCCAAAAAAACTTGTTTAAACGTTTTAAAATAACCGCAAGTGCATGGCCGCATTGAAGCGGTGGAAAACACGAGTCGATCCACAGGGAGGTGTGTCGACTCTGGTTTATTCGAAGACAAGTGGGGAAAAGGGGGAAGAAGTTGTGACTACACTAAAGTAACTACGCTAAGCTAGCACAAAACAAACAAAGAAGAAGAAAGGTGGAAATCAGAAATGGAAAACCCCTAACGGGTGGAGTATATGCACACATGTAATAAGATGGTGAAGAATGCATTTAATAGGCACAAATGTAGGTAGTGTTTCATGTGCAGGAAGTGTCTAAAGGTTAGGGCAAGACCTATCAATCCATTCACTAACCTAGTTGATTAACATTCACATATACAAGTTGGTTATTTCAGAACCTAAACAAGCATAAGAGGTGTCTAATATTTGTGACAAAACTCTTCAAGTGAAGTGTTCTACTCTAAACAAGCAAGCATACATTAACATTTATCAACACATTCTAAAATAAAGGAACTACTCACTAATCATTACACTACAAACTACATTAACAAAACGAAACTTTCTAATGAAACACAATTAAACTAAGCAAACAAGAAATATTAAAAAAAACTAAATGAAAGGAAACTAAACTAAAGGAGCATGCAAGAATTAAAAGACAAGATAATATTAAAAGAAACTAAGAAAAATTATTTTATTAACATGACTCACATTGCAAGTGGCATTCTTCTCCACCTTGATTTTTTGCTTCAAGGCTTTTACTCCAAGTAGAGAGAATGCCACCAAGCAATTGGTGAATACAAAAGGAGAAGGAGGAGTTCTATTTATATCCATAGAAAAAGGTAATCGTGGACAATCCCCTGGTATGGGACTAATGAAACCTTCCCAGAATACACATAAACACATAACCCATGTCCTGGAGAAACCGGGTCGGATTCGGAGACAAACGGATCGCTAATTGGCGGTCACTTTTTCCCAGATCCGACCTATTTTCGGATATGTTCTTTAATTCTTCAATTCTTTACATGGGGTGCACTCGGTTCGGTTATTGGAGTGCCAGCCAGAATCTAATTGCCAAAATACTCATCATGATGGTGTGGAGTTTCTTGATTTTCACATTGGCCCTTCAGTTTTACATTCCGGTCCCTTTCTTGTGCATCTTAGTCCATAAGTCTTGCAACTTAGTCTTTTTTCTTGCTTTTAGGTCTTTTTATGCCTCTTCTCCCCAATCCTGTTATTTCCTGAAACGCAAACATAAAACTCGTTACATAGCATTGTTTAGGTTAAAGATAATGGATATAAAACAAAAATGAATCCATGAAATGATGTCAATCAGGGATGCCTCCCACAAGTTGAGATGCACCATCGACATCAACTTAGCCTTAGTTTTAGTTCGACCACGATAATTCCTTTGTGTGTAAGAGAGTATGAGTGTGTAAAACTCGTACCCATTGGGACGTTTCTTATAGTAATAAAAGAGATTGTTCTGCCATAGTGTTTGTGATTCGTGTGTGGGGAGATTTGGGATTTGTGGGTTGGTGCGTGTGTGGGTTGTGCTATTCTTAGTTTCTGCGTGTGCTTGTTGAGGGGACTAATTCCGCTAGTTCCCAACTCTGAGAGAAACCGAGGAGTTGTGTGGTTCTGTTGGTGTTTCCACCTTTCTTACGAGGATAGAGCGATTGATGATGTCAAAGTTCTAAAAAATTGGAATTTGAGAGTCTCTAAGGAATCCTAACATGATCGGTGACAAGCTACAGAGCTACGTTCCAGGGACGTATTCACAACCACAACACGAACAATGTCTAATTCCGAGTGAATCACAATGTCTTGCGGCGCACACGAAAGATGTGGAAGCGTGGATCTCAACCTGAGGTGAAGATGGAGAGGTCCTATCCAGAGCAGCCAGAGAGGAGCTGCACAAGGAGGTCCAGGATGAAAGACTTATGGCATGTGACTTTACCACTCTACTAAAGCAATTGTTGTTACTGAGGGGGCCACTTCCAATATTGTCCATTCTCAAGTAAAATAAGTGTCAGGTGGACATGAAGGGTTGCACGCTAGTGCCAATGAGTCAAGCGGTTAAGCACCTAGGCCTTTAGGCCCATGAGCCATAGTAAGAGACTGCTTGCCAACAATCCCCCATCTATACAAGTGGTCCCATAACCACCGAGGATTTTTGGGGTCCCAAAACCTCAACACAGGAGACTAGAGAACACATCCTGGAACGCATAGAGGACCTCGAGGGTGAACTATCTAGGTTGCGTAGGGAGTCGGGCGAAGGGAGGTGTGGGGCAGGCAAATTGCGAGTGCCCAAGCCTAAGGCCTTCATGGGCTCTCGAGACGCGGAGGTTGAGAATTTCCTCTGGGACATGGATGAAAACTTCAAGGCCATGGTGACACTGCTAGAGGACCGAGTTGCTCTCGAAGAAATGTTCCTAACGGGTGACACCAAGCTTTGGTGGAGGAGTCGAGCTACCGACAGAGGAGAAGATGAACTAGGGGGATATGGTCATGGAGTTGCGCTGGCAATTCCTCCCCACCAACACCACGTGGATGGCGTGTGAGGCCTTGAGAAAGCTGAAACATACAGGGACAATTAGGGAGTATGTCAAGAACTTCCAATCCCTCATGTTGGACTGAAGGGCGTGTCCAAGGTGGACAAGTTGTTTAACTTCACGACAGGTCTACAAGGTTGGGCTTAGGTGGAGCTCAGGCGCTTGAAAGTGCAATATCTGCAGGCGGCGATGATTGTTGCCAATGCTTTTGTGGATTACCGCACCAAGGAGGGCATGGGGGACCAAAGCAAGAGAGGCAACCGAAAGAAGGGCAAAGGAAAGGCGAGTTCTAGCGGAGAATCAGTGGGCCAAGCCAAGGGTGGAAAGGATAGGAAACTGTTGGTTGGGTGCTTCATCTGCAAGGGACCACACATGGACCGAGAGTGCCCCAAGAGGGAAACGTTGGGGGCTCTAGTTGTCGAGGAGGCTGAAGGATCTGGAGAAGAGTCATGCACGAGCTCTCTTAGACTCCTGAATGCCATTCCCTCTTCTCCTCCTTCCCTTCTCTATCCTCAACTCATTCTCTCGCTCTCTCGTTCAATCTCTCCTTCTTCTTCTCTCTCTCCTCCCTTCTCCCTCTCCTCCTCTACTTCTTCCTCCTCTCTCTCCTCATATCCCTCCGTCCCCTCCCTCTTCTCCTTCATTCTCTATCTCTCTCTTATCCTCTTGTCCACTCCCTCCATCTCTCGCTCTCTCTCTTCCTTCTTATCTCTCCTTCTCCCTCTACTTCTCTCGTTTCTCTCCCTTTCCCATCTTTATCCTCTCTCCCTCTCTCCTCCTCTCTCCTCTTCTCTATTCTCCTCCCCTCTCCCTCTTCCTTCTCTCTTATCCTCTTTTCTCCACTCTCCCTTCTCGATCTCTCGTTCTCGCTCTCCCTTTCCCCTCTCTCTCTTTTCTCCCTCTCTCTACTCTTGCCTACCTCTCCCCTCCTCCTCCCTCTTCTCCTTCTCTTCGTCTCCTTCTTCTCCCCCTCTCCTTCTTCTCTCCTCCCTCTTATCCCTCTCTCTTTCTCTCTCTCCCTCTTCTCCCGCTTGTCCTTTTCTCATTCTCTCTCGTTCTCCCTCTTATCCACCTTCTCTTCTCCATCTCACTCGTTCCACCTCTCCTTGTCCCTCTACCTCTCTCCTTCTACTCTCTCCCTCTCCTTCTCTCGCTCGCTTCTCCATTTTCCCCTCTCCCCTTCTCTCTCTACTCTCTCCTCTCCATCTCCTCTCTCCTTCTCTATCTCTCCACCCTTCTCGTTATCCTGACAAGGAGAGAAGGAAGCGAGGAGCGAGAGGGGGAGAAGGATAGGAGGAGAGGGGATAGAGAGAAGGAGGGGGAACACGTTTTCTCTCTATCTCCTCCTTCCCTTCCTTGCACCCCTTCTCTGTCTCCCTCTACCTTCCCCTCTCTCATTCTCCCTCTTCTTCTCTCTCCTGTCCTCTTCTCTTCCCTCATCTCTGTTTTATCACTCACTCTCCCCTTTTCTCTCCTCCTCTCCTCTCCTCTTCTATTCTCCTTATCGCCCTCCTCCTCTCTCGTTCCGTCTCTCCTCCTCTATCTCTCTCGCTCCTACTCCCTCTCATTCTCATTCTCTACCTCTACCCTCCCTTCTCTATCTCGTTCCCTTCCCTATTCCCTCTTCTCCAACATAGTAAGAGAGGCTCAGGGAGTCTTCTCTATGTGGAGGTTGTGATCGGGGGCACAAGTTGTGTGCCATGGTGGATTCCGGAGTCACACAACTTCTTAGCTAAGGATGAGGCTAAGGCTATTGGTTTGGAGCTGACCAGGGACGGGTCTAAGATCAAGGTCGTCAATTCAGTGGCTCGCGGTGTGACAGGGGTTGCACGCGCTAAAGTAGATCTGGGAAATTAGAGTGAAACGGACAGGTTTATGGTGGTGCCACTCGACAATTTTAGAGTACTCCTAGGTATGGATTTCCTTACTCAAGCCAAGGTATCAATCGTGGCTCATCTATGGGCGATCTTTATCGTCGAAGGTCCAGAACTGTGCTTTGTGAAGTGCATCGGAGATGGGGTCGTACCACAAGAGGCGCAAGTCTGCCACCTTGCCACATTAAGCCGAGAGACGCGGGAGGTCTTAGGGATTGAGCTGGACAACAAGGAGGGGCGCCCCTCAATCTCAATAAAGACATCAGGGAGCCCGTAGGTTTGTGGAGCATGTAGGAGTACGAGTAGGAAGAGGGCACATGGAGCCCTATCGTGTTCGAAGAGATGGACACGGAGTTAGTCGAGGATCTCTTGGGACATCCAGCTAGCTAATGGGATACCATGTCACGTGAGGGATGACGAGGTCGACCCTGAGGAGGCAACGATGAGGATGTAAATCGAAGGTCCAAGGGAGGACTTGGGCAGCATGGGTTGGTGGAGAAATACAGTGAGGCAGGCCCACCCTCAACACTCGTTCATAGGAACGTGAACCAAGGTGTTGAATCGAAGGAAAAGACGTATACGGGTCAAGTATGACCAGGAGACTGTGGCCAAGGTGTGCACCTCCACAAGGCACCAGAGACATCAAGGGACCATGAGGGAGGATATCATGTAAGGCCCGCTCTCCTGACATTATAATAAGTACCTTGTCATCTCTTATACTTGTTTTGATCCTTATGTCTGCTCTCTTGTTATTGTACGCTTGCTTGCATGCTTATTTTTCGTTTCGGGAAAGTTTCCTTTTTTGGAGAAAGTTTCCTTTTCGGGAATAGTTTCTCTTAGGGAAAAACCCGTCTTCCAGGAAAGTTTCCTCTTCGAGGAAAAGTTTCCTTTTAGGGAGAAGTTTCCTTTCAGGGAAAAGTTTTCTTTTTGGGAGAGCAAAAGCACTCGTAAGTGGGTGCGACTCATCGGGCAAGTTTGTAAATGATTTACTCTATCGGATTGATCGGGTGCATGTTGCTTGTGAAATTCGACTCGTGCTTGGTTTTGTATTGGGTTGGGCAGAGTAGGCATTTGAGAATGACATGGAATCCTAGTCAGAAAGAAAGGATCTAAGATTGGATATAAATATTTAAATTATCATCTGGAAGGTTGTTTTAATTGAGAATTATTTTGCATCCAAGTCTTTCCTTTTCTCATTGTTGCTTGAAACAAAACCCCAACCAACCCTAGCCGTCATTCTCTGAACCCTCACCCTCTCCCCCATGAAATTTCATCTTCTCCTTCCTCTCCAACGACCTGGTCAATAGACAACTCCGGCGAAGCAGCAGCTCCGACAAGGTTGAAAGAGGAAGCAGCAACAATCTTGTGAGGCGTGTAGGAGACGAGTTATGGCAGTTCTTCTTCAACAACACTCATCCCTAGCCATCCCCTACCTTATCTTCCTCTCTCCCCACACAACCTCATCCATCCTCCTTCATCTCCTCTGGCGTGCTATTGGGTTGACTTTCAGGCAAAGCTAGCAACTCTGGATCTCGAGAGCAAGTGGTGTAGCATGGAGCTAGGAGAGGGATCTGGACAGCAACCTTTCGACTATCTTCGATCATCTTCTCCAGCAACAGAGCCCCAAACTATTGGGTGGGGGTGTGAAAGACTTATGGCATGTGACTTTTAGTGAAGGGGTCACTTCCAATATAGTTCATTCCCAGGCAGCGCAGAGCCCCAAACTAAGCGTCGGGTGGACATGAGGGGTTGCACGCTAGTGCTAATGAGTCGGGCGGTTAAGTACCTAGGCCTCTAGGCCCACGAGCCATACTAAGGGACTGCTTGGCAACAATCACCCAGTTATACGGGTGCTCCCATAACCCTAACAATCCCTTTCCTGAGCGGGTCGTGACTCAAACTTGAGACCTCGCTATGATACCAAATGAAAGAAAGTAATGTCCCCTAATTATCAACTCAAATTACGCTCAATCCCTACTTCAACAAACAAGATGTGCAGCGGAAACAATTTAAACAAAGAAGGGAAAAGCAATGCAAACCACAAGTAACTCGGGGATTTTTACAGAGCTTCGGCCACCCGCCTAGGTCCTCTCTTGCAAGCTCCGCTCGACACTTCGAGCTCCGCTTACGACTTCACTATCCGCTCCCCGTTCCAGGTCGGGAGACAACGCCTTTACAATCTTCAAACTAGCGAACAACCCTCGCCTAGCTTGGAATCCTCTTCTCACAATCCGAGAAGGATGTTGTTGAACGTTTTAATTAAACCACAAGTGCACGGCCGCGATGAAGTGGTGGCAAGTACGGGTCGTCCTCAGGGAGGTGAGCAGCCTCTTGTTTATCAGAAATCAAGTGGCAAAAATAGGGGGAAGAAAGTTGTTTATGCTAATCTAGACTACGCTACACTAAGAAGTATGAAATGCGAACGAAAGAAACAAACAATGAAATGACAACTAAGCTAAGAACGAAATGCTGGAATTCAGGAAATGGAAAAACCCCTAAGGGGTGGAGTGAGTGCACACATGCAAAGAGGTGGGTGTAGAATACATTCTTTAAGCACATGGAGGTGGTGTTTATCAAGCATAGGAAGTGTCTAAATGTTATGGCAAAACCTATCAATCTATTCACCAACTTAGTTGATTACATTTACATATGCAAGGTGTTTATTTCAGAACCTAAACAAGCATGAGAGGTGTCTAATCATTTTGGCAAAACTCATCAAGTTTTAAATTCTATCCTAAACAAGCAAGCATACATTCATGTTTAATCAAAACATTGAAATTAAAGCATTCATCCCATTCTCTAATGCATGTATGTACATCTACTCCACCCCCCAAAGGGGATGGAACTACTCACTAAACATTACACTAATTATTAAACTATGGAAAGAAAGCATATTAAAACTAAGCTAGAATTAAAAGACGATTAAACTAAAACATGCACAAACAATAAAAGAAGCATAAAACAAACAATGAAATAAACACAAAACTTTATTGATAAAATGACTCACATTAAAAGTAGCATCCTCCTACTTTAGTGTGTGCTTCAAGGCCTCACTTCTAGTAGGAAGAATAGCCACTTAAAATATGGAGTGATTACAATAGGAGGTGAAGAGTTCTATTTATAGGCATGGAAAAAGCTAATCCGGGACAATCCTCCGATGTGGGACTAAACAAACACCAAAAATAACCTAAACGAACATTAATACAAGTCCAGGAGAAATCTTGGCGGATCTGGACTAATCCAGACTGCCAATTGGCGGTCCAAAATGTCCGGATCCAGTTGAGTTTTATTCTGGGCTTTTCTTTGTGCTTTTGGTGGTCTTTGATGCATCTACTTCGTTTGTTGGAGCTCCGACCCGAATCCAATTGCTAAAATACTCCCCATGATGGTGTGAAGTATTCTGTTTTACTCTTAGGTCCCTCTGTCTTGCGTTCAGGTCCTTCTCCCTTGCATCTTGGTCCCCAGATCTCACAATCCAGTCCTTTTCCCCAGCTTTTGGGTCCTTTTATGCTTCATCTCTTCAAACCTAATTATTCCTGAAAACTAAACATAAAACTCGTGACATATCATTGTTTAGGTGAAAGATAATGGATATAAGATACAAATATGAGCATGAAATGATGTCAATCAAATACCCCCACACCTAACTTTTGCTAGACCCGAGCAAAACAAAGAAAGAGAAAAGCATACGAAAAACAAGAAATCCTAACTCACATTTGTAGGAATCACGGTTGCACTTAGCACGTGCAACAAGCCGTTAAACCTCCTTGTTGCCAAGGAGGAGGAGTGTTGTCTCCTGAGGGTTTTCAGCGGATATACCCACAAAATTCGAACAAGATGCATTAATCAATCTAGCTACACGACTCGTTGGACTTATTTTGTCGATCATGGGACGCGGTAATACTACGGGTCGACTCTATATATGTAATCGGTCCACACACCTAGCCTAATGAGTTATTCGTGAGAGTTAGTCAAGGACTTAAGTGAAAGACATGGGCAACCTTAACTTCTGAATGTGATTCAATGTGTAAAGTCCATTTTGGTTCTTATTTGTCTCTTTTTTTCTTTTCTTCTTTTTTTTCTTTTTTTTTCTTTTTATTGGTTGGTGTTTGATTCTCCCAGGGTCAGGTTTCGTGCATCATTGCCTATGAGGACTTACACTATCACGTACACCTTCCCCCACATCTCCACATAGGGCGATCCCTACCACCCGTGTAACGGGAATTCGGTCAGTCCATCCCAAGTCAGATGACTCGAAAGCACCAGGCACAAAGTCCCCTCAGACCTACTTTCCCGAGTGATAAGAGCCGTGCGAGAAGAGAGAACACCACTTATTTATTTATCTACATGGGAACCAAAACCCCTACACTTAAGTTTCACAAAAAGAGATTAAGGGCCCTTGACTACGACAAACTTCCTTATACTAACAGACACGAATGATTTGACTCACTAGGTTCAGGGTGGACTTCTTTAAATGTTTGAGTGCTGAAACCCTATGATTACACGCCCCCCGAGGGAAAACCGGGGTGCATCCTAACGACTCGATAAGACCTAAAGCCAGTAAACTAGAAATCCTAATGCATCAAGTTCAAGACAATTTTGGGAGCTTTCTTTTTACTTTGCCTCTCAACGGTTTTGCACATGCTAAACACACGCAAAATACAAAAAAACATTTTCTTTCGCAAACACATGAAGATTTTGAAAGAGATGTGAAAATTTTAAAGCACTCGGCAAGCAAAAGAAGACAAGTCACCCAAGGATCATGGCAAGCAGATATATCGATAGTAAATGCGGCACACTAACATGATCCTAACAATGCACACAAAAAGAAAACAAAATCAAAAGAAAAAGACTCGACTATGTACACACGTAAAACACCCCCCCACACCTTGGACATGCATTGTCCTCAATGAATGCGAACAAGATACTACATGGATATATGCATGAAAAAGGAAAGATCTCACCAACATGAAGTACAAAGGGACGTTCAGGGTCATGTTGATGGACACAAACCCAAATTCCCTCAAAACCTGTGAGAAGCTGAAGAAGGGAGATAAATACGTGAAGAAAATGGGGCCCAAGTACACAAGGGTTGGGGCCCACAACAATCGATGCTCACTGAAGGAGTCTTTTATTACACTTTTTTTTTCTTTTTTTCCTTTTTTTAAGATATATACATCAACCAAGATATTCTCATAATCATTTGGTCAAGGAACATCAAATGAGAACATCAAGTCAGGAGGACCAGAGACTTGCCGAGATGGGCAAACTCCACTGGTACTCTGAGGTGTCATGAGAGGTGAAAGGTCAAAGCTGAAAGGCTCGAACCCCTCATGATATTGGTTGGGTGTGGGCAACAAAGAATGAAGTTGTGTTGCCTCACTAGGGTTTAATTGCTCATCGAAGAAAACCCTCCAACCAATAGGCGGGTGCATCGGAATGAGTTCCTCAAGCTCATTCGATGGATGCAGCAGACCTGCATCACTAAGAATGGGGCTTCTCCCCAAGTCATCCAACAAGGACCTCCCACCATCATTTAGATCATCAAGCATAAGCTCGGTCATAGTGGGTCCTTGTTGGAGTCAATATGAAGCTCAAATGGCTCAATGGCCATGGGACATGAGGTAGAGACACCTTCTGGATTAGGCATATGATGAGGTGTCTCACTCTCACTAGTACTCTCAACTGAATCATGCAACGAACACTCCCTTTGGACATTCATGTTCGAGGCCAGCTCGCTCTGTTGCATTGCGAAGACAGGCAATGAGTTTTCGCTGGGCCTACGAACATTCTCAACGGGTTGCATTGGGGTTAGGGGTGTTCGTTGATTTTGTGGTGCTTTCTCCAATTGGCGGATGAGATTTAGATTTAAAGGTTCATCCATGGGTTCCTGTTGCTTACCAGAGTTGAACACATGAAACTCGGCACTCATGTTACCGAATGAGAGCTTCATGAGACCATTTCTACAATTAATCAAGGCATTGGAGGTTGCCAGAAATGGTCTACCCAAAATCAAAGGTATTTGAGAGTGGGTGTTCGCAATAGGATTGGTATCGAGGACAACAAAATCGACTGGAAATATAAAATCTCCAACTTTGATAAGCACGTCCTCGATAATCCCCATGGGAATACGAATGGATCTATCCGCTAATTGGAGGGTGATCTTAGTTGGTTTCAATTCTCCCAAGTTCAACTGTTGATAAACAGAGAATGGGAGGAGGTTGACCGCTGATCCTAAATCAAGCAAAACATTGCTCATTCTAGTGTCCCCTATCGTACACTGAATAGTAGGACACCCAGGGTCCTTGTATTTTGTGTAGGTGGGATTGGACAAAAGTGAGTTGATATTTGCAGCCAAGAATGCTTTCTTAGGAACATTGGTCTTCCTCTTGGTTGTGCAGAGATCCTTCAACACTTTGGCATATTGAGGTATTTGTTGGATGACATCCAACAAGGGGATGTTAACCTTCACTTGCTTAAACACCTCTAATATCTTGTCCATGTTGTCACTCTGCTTTTTGTTTAACCTACTTGGATAGGGAGCTTTTGGCAGGTAGGTTTTCTGATGTGCCTGAGAAGAAAGCTTTGGTGTATTACCCTCACCCTCAGCTTCTTCTTCACCACCATTCCCACTGGGGGGCTGCGTAGATGGTGGTTGTTGTGGCAAGGAGATGTGATTGTCAACCTGTTTTCCATTCCTTAAGGTCACAATGGAATTGACATGGTGAACAGGTTCCTCCACATGGTTCACTTGCCTCCCCCGAGGTACCACATTCTCATTTTGCATGTGTTGTTGTTGGTACATACGGGGGTTAGCCTCTGGCTGGCTAGGAAAAGACCCTCTCTCTCTTTCATGTACAGACTGAGCCAATTGGCCCATCTGAAGCTCTAGAGATTTGATGGTCTACTGATTTGAAGTGAGAACTTGACTTGTGGTAGACATAAAATTTTTCATTGAGTTTTCAAGTCCACCAGTCAAGGTCTCAAGCGAATTGAATCAGGCTTCCATATTATTGGAATTTGGGAAACCCGATTGATTGGTGGTTTGCGTTTGGGGTGGCTGATAGGAATGCGCATGCATGGGAGGTTGATGTGATTGGTAAGGTGGTCTAGAGGAGTTTGGAGGACCACCCGGGGCATTAGTTTGGTTCCATGAAAAATTGGGGTGGTTCCTCCATCCAGGATTATAAGATGATGAGTATGGGTCATTCCTGGCTCTATCATAGACGGCGTTGACACGCTCCATCTCGGGAGGAATGGACTCACACTCGCTTTCTACATGACCTATCCTATGAATGACAGGGAACTGGACCAGATGTGGACATGTGAGGTGCACTTTGTTGATTTTGGAGCTCAATCGAATCCATACGGCGCATTAAGGCCGCCATGCGTGCCTCGGTGGCCGTAGTGGTATCGATAGCAAATGCGGAACCCGATCGAGTCGAGTTTGCATTCGCGATCCTCGCTCCTATACTAGATGATGCAGGTGGTTCCCTCACACTCTCCCACTGCATGGTTTTCTCAGCGAGGTCTTCTAGGAAGGCCCATGCCTCCCTTTCATCCTTTCCCAAGAACTCTCCTTGACACATGGACTCAAGGAGCGTTCTGGACGGGATGTGAAGACCCTCATACACAATCTGACAAAGACGCCACAACTCAATGCCATGGTGAGGGCACGAGGATAGTAGCTCTTTGAACCTCTCAAGATATGCATGAAATGGTTTGGTCTCATGTTGATAGAACGAATTGATTTCGTTCCTCAATTTTTGAGTCTGATGATTAGGAAAGTACTTCTTGAGGAATGCAGATTGAAACTCATCCCAAGTCCTAAAGGCATTCGCCTGGTTGCTATACAACCACTTCTTGGCGTCATCCTTTAGTGCAAAAGGAACGAGCCTAAGATGGATGGAGTCTGTGCTAAGTTGTTGCAGCTTGAACATAGCACAGACCTCCTCAAATTCCCTGAGAAAGATATAGGGGTCACCTTTCCCAGTGAAATGAGGGAGCATGGAAATGAATTGAGGCTTAACCTCGAAATGGTTCCCATTAGCCTCTGGTAATACGATGCATGAGGGTAGAGCGGTACGGCTCGGGTAGCATCGATCACGAAGAGGTATGGGAACGACAACTGGAAGAACAGGTCGAGCAGGCGGGTCCAGCAACTGCTCCTCCTCACGGAAATTAGTAGCCATTGAACCCGGACTGCGTGCGACACGAGAGGAGGAAGGTGTCGAGAAATCGATGACCGAAGCCGGATTGACAACGCTCCTCGTCAAACGACCACTCTCGTCTCGTGTCCACGAAAGCATGCACAAAGGTGCACACACAAACCACAACTCTCTTTTTTTTTTTTTTTAAACAAAGAATGTGCGTAGAGGAGAAGACAGGGGAACACAGGAGAGAAAGAATGACTCAGGAGAGAAGGGAAGAAATCCTTATGCTACGACGGATGGGTACAGGTAGAAGCACACAAGCAAACAAGGCTCAAACAATCCTAAGGTCGCTATAGGTCCTTACAGCTAGACGACGCCTAACTGCAAGGTCACACGGCCTCAACACGCCTCACCTCCCTACAACGAGGACCACAAAGCCCAGCAAGTGAGCAAGGATCTGGAGATCTCGTCTCTCCTACTATCGACAAAGTGGGCAACGCCGATCAGGTCATGACGGTCGGGACCGGATCACTCTCCTAATGCGTCCAAGATCCTTAGGGCCAATGTCTACTTGATTTTAAAATTAGGCTCTTGATTAGTGTGGTTTTTGGGGCGAAGGGAAGGGTGATGAAATCCCCCACCTTATCTTTTACGGGACAGCCCCACCTTAGTAGCGTTTTGGAGTCCTAAATCTAGCAATCAACTCTTCAAACAACGCTCAACTCACACTTGTTGCAATGCACTTCCTACTAACTAATGCATGTTCATACGAAATGCATGAATGAGAGTAGAAGGTGCGTACCTCACGCCAGCTCTCAGCAACAGAAAATAAAGATAAGATAAAAGACAATCTAAATGCCTAAGTCACATACATGATGCATGGCCTAAACAAAAAAAATGCCTAATCTTTTGCTTTGAGTTTTAGGGTCCAAGTTGCTTAAAGGAGGTTGATTATGGATCTGGGAACAAACTATAAGTCAAAACATGCCAAATTTAATCCCAGATCACTACATCAATTATGAAAACCAACCAAAGAAATAAGAGACAAAAACGAGCTTACCAGACCGCCAATTGGCGGTCTCAGGCCGCTGATTGGCGGTCTTAAATGCTCAGATTCACTCCAAACTTCTCCATGCGATCCTCCTGATGACTCCAAGTCTCCTGAAAGAAGGAAAACCTACACAACACAAATTAAATCCACTCGAATCGTCCCAACAAGAGTCTGGACTGGCACCTCCCCGGCAACGGCGCCAAAAACTTGTTGAACGTTTTAATTAAACCGCAAGTGCACGGCCGCGATGAAGCGGTGGCAAGTACGGGTTGTCCTCAGGGAGGTGAGCAGCCTCTTGTTTATCAGAAATCAAGTGGCAAAAATAGGGGGAAGAAAGTTGTTTATGCTAATCTAGACTACGCTACACTAAGAAGTATGAAATGCGAACGAAAGAAACAAACAATGAAATGACAACTAAGCTAAGAACGAAATGCTGGAATTCAGGAAATGGAAAAACCCCTAAGGGGTGGAGTGAGTGCACACATGCAAAGAGGTGGGTGTAGAATACATTCTTTAAGCACATGGAGGTGGTGTTTATCAAGCATAGGAAGTGTCTAAATGTTATGGCAAAACCTATCAATCTATTCACCAACTTAGTTGATTACATTTACAAGTTGTGTGCCATGGTGGATTCCGGAGTCACACAACTTCTTAGCTGAGGATGAGGCTAAGGCTATTGGTTTGGAGCTGACCAGGGACGGGTCTAAGATCAAGGTCGTCAATTCAGCGGCTCGCGGTGTGACAGGGGTTGCACGCGCTAAAGTAGATCTGGGAAATTAGAGTGAAACGGACAGGTTTATGGTGGTGCCACTCGACAATTTTAGAGTACTCCTAGGTATGAATTTCCTTACTCAAGCCAAGGTATCAATCGTGGCTCATCTATGGGCGATCTTTATCGTCGAAGGTCCAGAACTGTGCTTTGTGAAGTGCATCGGAGATGGGGTCGTACCACAAGAGGCGCAAGTCTGCCACCTTGCCACATTAAGCCGAGAGACGCGGGAGGTCTTAGGGATTGAGCTGGACAACAAGGAGGGGCGCCCCTCAATCTCAATAAGGACATCAGGGAGCCCGTAGGTTTGTGGAGCATGTAGGAGTACGAGTAGGAAGAGGGCACATGGAGCCCTATCGTGTTCGAAGAGATGGACACGGAGTTAGTCGAGGATCTCTTGGGACATCCAGCTAGCTAATGGGATACCATGTCACGTGAGGGATGACGAGGTCGACCCTGAGGAGGCAACGATGAGGATGTAAATCGAAGGTCCAAGGGAGGACTTGGGCAGCATGGGTTGGTGGAGAAATACAGTGAGGCAGGCCCACCCTCAACACTCGTTCATAGGAACGTGAACCAAGGTGTTGAATCGGAGGAAAAGACGTATACGGGTCAAGTATGACCAGGAGACTGTGGCCAAGGTGTGCACCTCCACAAGGCACCAGAGACATCAAGGGACCATGAGGGAGGATATCATGTAAGGCCCGCTCTCCTGACATTATAATAAGTACCTTGTCATCTCTTATACTTGTTTTAATCCTTATGTCTGCTCTCTTGTTATTGTACGCTTGCTTGCATGCTTATTTTTCGTTTCGGGAAAGTTTCCTTTTTTGGATAAAGTTTCCTTTTCGGGAATAGTTTCTCTTAGGGAAAAACCCGTCTTCCAGGAAAGTTTCCTCTTCGAGGAAAAGTTTCCTTTTAGGGAGAAGTTTCCTTTCAGGGAAAAGTTTTCTTTTTGGGAGAGCAAAAGCACTCGTAAGTGGTTGCGACTCATCGGGCAAGTTTGTAAATGATTTACTCTATCGGATTGATCGGGTGCATGTTGCTTGTGAAATTCGACTCGTGCTTGGTTTTGTATTGGGTTGGGCGGAGTAGGCATTTGAGAATGACATGGAATCCTAGTCAGAAAGAAAGGATCTAAGATTGGATATAAATATTTAAATTATCATCTGGAAGGTTGTTTTAATTGAGAATTATTTTGCATCCAAGTCTTTCCTTTTCTCATTGTTGCTTGAAACAAAACCCCAACCAACCCTAGCCGTCATTCTCTGAACCCTCACCCTCTCCCCCATGAAATTTCATCTTCTCCTTCCTCTCCAACGACCTGGTCAATAGACAACTCCGGCGAAGCAGCAGCTCCGACAAGGTTGAAAGAGGAAGCAGCAACAATCTTGTGAGGCATGTAGGAGACGAGTTATGGCAGTTCTTCTTCAACAACACTCATCCCTAGCCATCCCCTACCTTATCTTCCTCTCTCCCCACACAACCTCACCCATCCTCCTTCATCTCCTCTGGCGTGCTATTGGGTTGACTTTCAGGCAAAGCTAGCAACTCTGGATCTCGAGAGCAAGTGGTGTAGCATGGAGCTAGGAGAGGGATCTGGACAGCAACCTTCCGACTATCTTCGATCATCTTCTCCAGCAACAGAGCCCCAAACTATTGGGTGGGGGTGTGAAAGACTTATGGCATGTGACTTTTAGTGAAGGGGTCACTTCCAATATAGTTCATTCCCAGGCAGCGCAGATCCCCAAACTAAGCGTCGGGTGGACATGAGGGGTTGCACGCTAGTGCTAATGAGTCAGGCGGTTAAGTACCTAGGCCTCTAGGCCCACGAGCCATACTAAGGGACTGCTTGGCAACAATCACCCAGTTATACGGGTGCTCCCATAACCCTAACAATCCCTTTCCTGAGTGGGGCGTGACTCAAACTTGAGACCTCGCTATGATACCAAATGAAAGAAAGTAACGTCCCCTAATTATCAACTCAAATTACGCTCAATCCCTACTTCAACAAACAAGATGTGCAGCGGAAACAATTTAAACAAAGAAGGGAAAAGCAATGCAAACCACAAGTAACTCGGGGATTTTTACAGAACTTCGGCCACCCGCCTATGTCCTCTCTTGCAAGCTCCGCTCGACACTTCGAGCTCCGCTTACGACTTCACTATCCGCTCCCCGTTCCAGGTCGGGAGACAACGCCTTTACAATCTTCAAACTAGCGAACAACCCTCGCCTAGCTTGGAATCCTCTTCTCATAATCCGAGAAGGATGCTGTTGAACGTTTTAATTAAACCGCAAGTGCACGGCCGCGATGAAGTGGTGGCAAGTACGGGTCGTCCTCAGGGAGGTGAGCAGCCTCTTGTTTATCAGAAATCAAGTGGCAAAAATAGGGGGAAGAAAGTTGTTTATGCTAATCTAGACTACGCTACACTAAGAAGTATGAAATGCGAACGAAAGAAACAAACAATGAAATGATAACTAAACTAAGAACGAAATGCTGGAATTCAGGAAATGGAAAAACCCCTAAGGGGTGGAGTGAGTGCACACATGCAAAGAGGTGGGTGTAGAATACATTCTTTAAGCACATGGAGGTGGTGTTTATCAAGCATAGGAAGTGTCTAAATGTTATGGCAAAACCTATCAATCTATTCACCAACTTAGTTGATTACATTTACATATGCAAGGTGTTTATTTTAGAACCTAAACAAGCATGAGAGGTGTCTAATCATTTTGGCAAAACTCATCAAGTTTTAAATTCTATCCTAAACAAGCAAGCATACATTCATGTTTAATCAAAACATTGAAATTAAAGCATTCATCCCATTCTCTAATGCATGTATGTACATCTACTCCACCCCCCAAAAGGGATGGAACTACTCACTAAACATTACACTAATTATTAAACTATGGAAAGAAAGCATATTAAAACTAAGCTAGAATTAAAAGACGATTAAACTAAAACATGCACAAACAATAAAAGAAGCATAAAACAAACAATGAAATAAACACAAAACTTTATTGATAAAATGACTCACATTAAAAGTAGCATCCTCCTACTTTAGTGTGTGCTTCAAGGCCTCACTTCTAGTAGGAAGAATAGCCACTTAAAATATGGAGTGATTACAATAGGAGGTGAAGAGTTCTATTTATAGGCATGGAAAAAGCTAATCCGGGACAATCCCCCGATGTGGGACTAAACAAACACCAAAAATAGCCTAAACGAACATTAATACAAGTCCAGGAGAAATCTTGGCGGATCTGGACTAATCCAGACCGCCAATTGGCGGTCCAAAATGTCCGGATCCAGTTGAGTTTTATTCTGGGCTTTTCTTTGTGCTTTTGGTGGTCTTTGATGCATCTACTTCGTTTGTTGGAGCTCCGACCCGAATCCAATTGCTAAAATACTCCCCATGATGGTGTGAAGTATTCTGTTTTACTCTTAGGTCCCTCTGTCTTGCGTTCAGGTCCTTCTCCCTTGCATCTTGGTCCCCAGATCTCACAATCCAGTCCTTTTCCCCAGCTTTTGGGTCCTTTTATGCTTCATCTCTTCAAACCTAATTATTCCTGAAAACTAAACATAAAACTCGTGACATAGCATTATTTAGGTGAAAGATAATGAATATAAGATACAAATATGAGCATGAAATGATGTCAATCAGATGCTTTAGGCTTTCACCAGAGCCTTTACTCTTTTGAACAAAAGAAATTGGGGAGAACAACACTCTCTAGTTTGAGCACACCTTGAGTATAATGTGGAATTAATCAAATGTGTGGAAGTTTAGGCTAGGAATGTATGTTTTGGAGCTTTGAGCATTGGGAGATTTCTCGCTAGTGTATGAGACAATTTGGAATGGGAGAGATCTCTAAACAATGTGTTTTGTCCTCTATTTATAAGCTCCTAATGTTTTCTAGCCATTGGGGAAGGATTGATTGATTCGTGTGAAGAACACAAAAATAGAAATCAAGATTTAACAATTCTGTCACTAAACGGCCGACTGAATCGGGAAGAACAGTCGACCGTTTCCTTAATGGTACGGAAACAGTCGAACAAGTTTAAGCTTTGGTCGAAACAAATTGGTCTCACTTAAGTGAACAGTCGAAAAAATAATTTGGTTGGTCGACCATTCAAGGGATTTTGGCCAAGGTAAAGGTAATCGATCGAATGAAAGGTGCTTCGACCGAAAACATGAACTTTTGGGCTCAAGATATGTCTTTAGCTGGTCCACCGTTCTAAGGTGATCACATGTAGATGTTAGCACAATACAATATATCATCTATGTATTATGTGTTCTACACTAGATTTGATTGTGATTAAGATTAGGTTGATTAAATCATCAAAACATGGATTAAGGCCAAAAACCAATAGGGTGTTGGCTGGAGGGCCGGCCAACACCACTTTGGTTGGTGGTGCAATCGGTTGCACCACCAAACTGATTTTGCCTCTCTAATGCGCACAGATGGTGCACTGGAAGGTGCTGGTTGTGGGCTCAGCCAGGCACACCAGAGCTCCGGTGAAGTCCGACCAGGTGTGAGGTTGTCACTCCAGGGCTGAGGTGGGTAGTGGTTTCAGATCTGGGCTGGTGTGGTTGTGCACACTAAATACGACTAGTGTTTCTCTCCAACCTTTTTTACGCCTAGCTCTGAGTGGTTGGCTGGTGCAGTCAATCTCAGGTGGTGGCTGGGGTCAGGAGGAGTGGGGACGAACCTTAGTGAGGCTAGGGATAAGTGGGTTCAGTGCTGGCTTGACTAGTCCGTGTTTGGGGTACAAGAGTGAGCTAACCGTTTGGAGGGTTGGTGCAACTCACGCGCCTCGTGCATTGTGGCATGGCTTGAACAGCTCAGCCTGATCTCTCTGATTCCATCCTCACCCCCAAGATGTCTTGGAGGGGTTGTCTGAGCTAGTGGTTGGACGGACCAGAGGAGTTCATGTGCATGGCTGTGAATTGTGTGATTTATTTGATGTGCTTGATGCAATCGATATTGGTGGTGCGTGATTGTTTGATGTGTTCTATGTTTCTGATTTTGTTCCAGTAATATTTGGTTCTTGTATATTGTCTAATATCTTGGAATTAATCTGATATATTTATGCCTGCACTTCGTATGAGAATGAAATCAGAACATACATTTAGTATATGCAACTTGTCCCATGCCATGTGGTTGTATGTTAATCGATATACATGCATGTATCATATATTATGGATGCATTTGGATTTCTGATTTCACAAGCATGTTCTACCATGTTCTATATGGTTATGCATGCTCATATAACATCTGATTATGTCCTGAGTTTACATGATTAATCATATCCATGTCCTTAATCTCAGGGATCATGCCATAAAACACTCGTAGCATCCTAAACTTGATATCCTTTGCTGTTGTGAATGTTTTATCACATTTATTGTGTATATATGTTACTGATCTGATGTATCATTGTGTGAATGTGTGTACCACTTAGGAATTTAACTTCATAACAATTATTCATGACCCGTAGATGACTATGTTGTTGTCATGTTTGTTTAGTCGAATACTGTTATGGTTGTTTGCTTTTGTTAGCATCTTTTAGTTGCTGATTTGAGAGTATCTTTCCTGATTGGTTTGGAGCTGTGACGAGAGTATGTGTATACTCATCACATTGGGCTCATTCTGTTTAATGTGTAGCTATAGAGATGTATAGATCTGTAGATAGTTTGCATTGCATTTAATTTGATAAATGAATTCTAGGCACGTTTGATTCTGGGCCGACGGGACGCGGGTAGGGCCTCTATGTAGAGAGGCTTATCCATAAAGACCTCTATAGAGAGTCCACGTCAAGATTGTGTAAAATTTCGTGCCCCTATGTATGTATATATTTTTTAAAAATTATACATGCCTACATGATCGATTCCCATATTTTCAATAACTTCTAATATCGTATTATTCACATATATATTAAAACAAATGTAAGAGGATCATACCCAAAGGTTCTCTAAAACCTTTATGAAGATTCGGAGTTGTGTCGCACGTCGAATCGCCAGTTGATTCGCCTTCAAGTGTTCACCAAACTCTAAACAAGATTAGAGAGAAAGGAGCTAGTCAATCAATCTCTAATTAAGCTTAGAATCTAGCTAATAATCCATCTAAAGCTCCCTGAGATTTAATCTCCAAAATCTTGAAATAATTAAGAGAAATTTGGATGGATTAGTGCAGAGGTTAGGGAGAGAGAATTTTGCATTAATTAAAACAAGGAGGGAGAGGAGATTTATTTATAGGCTCCCCCAACACCAATGTCATGGGCTACTCATTAACCAATGATCTCTTGATTTTCTCTAACTTAAACCAATCACAAATTGACACATAATCATCATTAAGAATGTTTGACCATAATTGGAACAAATCAACCCATGATCAACAATAATCTCTCATAATAATTCTAGCAAAATCGTGCTCACCGGTCGACCGAAACTTGCCTACTGGTCAACCGATAGGATGTTAATTGTGGTTTCGGTTGGAGCATGAAACTGGACGGTAGACCCACCACATGCTACCAAAGCTGCTATGATATTTCAGTCGAACAGAATCTATAAACGGTCGACCGATTCAACATGAGAAACGACTACTGGAAATTTTCGGTCGGATTGAGCTTCAAGTCGGTCGACCGATTACTACTAAGAAGAATTTGTGGAAGCTTCAAGAAGTTTTTGGTCGAACCAAGACTTCTACCGGTCGATCGATCGATCGCAAAAATAGTTCCTGGAATTTTTCGGTCGACCCATGTGTCCTTCCGGTCGACTGTTCACATACGCAACATCTATTGTGAATTTCCGGTCGACCGTTCTCTGAAAACATTTGACCGTCTTGCCTATTTTTTTTCTTTATCAAATTTTGGATTTATATCCAACAAAATTTGATCTTTGGGGTTTTAGTAAATTCATATATCATGTAACATATTATCTTATGCAATGTCAAACTATTACACCCCATAATACATACATCTCATATGAATTTATTCATGATTCTAATTATGTCAATTTTCATGACATATTGATTTAATCGATTCACCACGTGTATCCCATTTCACATGAAACCCGATACACCATATGAATACAAAATCAAACTTCTTGTTTCCCTGTTTTGTAGTGTGACCTATTGGAGGATCTAAGCTATATTGGTAGTGATATTAAACACTTAATATCACAAACTATAAGTGGTATCTAGCTACACATTATAGTTACCCAATTAGCATAGATGTCTCGTTCACTCGAACTAAACACAATCCATTTTAGTGATGTGGAGACATCACTTGTGTCTATTTCTTGCCACATGATATTAAGAATATATACAAAGTAGAAATGTGTCACCTTTATATTTTATATTCATTTCTTGATCTCTTAAGCTAATTATAAATATGTAACTTAACTTAAATCATATTGTGCACATTATAATTTTGCTTTATCAAGGGCCCACTAATATCATCACTCAAATTAAGAGGGGCAATGATAATCTTTTGACTACCTATCTTTTCCAGCACAAGTCGAGCTCAACCAACTATTGGCTTTGTCACTATGATCATTGATAGCTTTTGACAATAATCAAATTGAATACTTCTTATGTGAAAAGACATTAGTCTCATATCGTAGGATTGAAGACACAGTGAAAACAGTAATGACACATAACACAAATCTATAATGTTTCACTTCCTAGGCTTATTCAATATATAAAAGTAACTATTTTACTCTTTTATATACTCTTGTCGTCAAATATTGTAGAGCTCCAATAATCAATGACGAACACGACAATCTTATCACGGTAATTAATGTTCCATGTAAATTACCATGATTTTAAATAACTTTTGATTTATGTAAACCATTATCTCTTCTAGCTTTACAGTTAAGGACCAATAGCCTCTTCCTCAACACTTCCAAAAGACGAATACATTAATCAAGGAACAAAATATTTGCACATCCAATTCATAATAATTAACATATAAAAGTAAAAAAAATAGAACACATTCCTTTCAGATTGTGACATGGGCAGGTGCGCTGCCATTCTGTCACAGGTTAGGCATTCCCAATGTCGTGATAACATCATGTAGGTTTTTACCTTGAATTGGGGCGTCTATCCGACGTCCCGCTTTGTGCCAAGTGGTGGGTCATTGTCGAGTGATCCGCTTCTGATTCTTACCAGTAAGGTTTGTGGGGTGATTCCTATATAGATTGATCCCTTCGGGTATGACCCGAGCGACGCAGCTATGTTGAGTTGCGGCCATTCTGTTGCATTTTGTTGCTCTCTGTTGCATGTGTGGTAGTTAGGCTCATGCATAACTCTGTACTTTATTTTCTGGACCAGGGGCATACAAGGTTTTCTTTATTAAAAACTCTCACATATATGTTGATATTTTTGCCTCGGGTTCTTACGTTCCTTCAGGGGTGGACTGGAGATCTTTTGGAGGATTTTGTACACGAGCGTCACGTCGACCAGAGTCCTCGTATTATTTTGCTTCCGCACTTATATTGTTGTATTTCCCTTTTGAACTCTACATGTTGTAATTGTATCTTTTCCATATATGGATAATATATTGTCTCATTCATTTTATATGTCGTCTATCCATGTATGTCTTTTAAGTATTGTCGAGTTGTCTTTTATGTTCAGTCTTTTGTAACTGCTTTGGTCGGCGTAGAGATCTCTAATCGCTACAGTCGTAGTGCTTCCCAGTGTGCGTACCCACGAGATCAGGGGTGTTACACATCATCCAACTCAGCAAGGGGTACTTGTGAGAGCTCAAGAAGGGTGTTCCTACGGTCCAAGATGGTTGCGGGGAGGCGCAACAAGAGCTTTGTCGGATAAGGTCAATATCCGGGCGATTGGAGGAATTAATCTCCTCAATTTGTTCTCCGTCCAGAACGACGAATAGGTTGGGTGGGGAGATTTGTAACCACCTTGATTGATCGTTTTATATTAACCACAAGTGCACGGCCGCGTTGAAGCGGTGGAAAATACGGGTCGTCCACTGGGAGGTGTGTCGACACTTGGTTTGTGCGAATGCGAGAGGTAAAGAAAAGGAAGAAGGATGTAGTACACTAAGCTACACTACAATGCTAAACTAGGAAACTAAGAAGCTGAAATGAACTAAACAACTAAGCTAATCAACTAAATGCCAAAGATGAAATCACAGAAATGGAAAACCCCTAAGGGGTGGAGTGTGTGTGTGTGCACATGAAATAAGTGTGGTATGAAATGCATACAATAAGCTCAAGTTAGTTAGTGTTGTTAATGCATAAGAAGTACCTAACTATTGCAAGACCTATCATTACAACCCTAACTTGTGTGAATAATATGAGCAATGCAAGGTTGTTATTAAGACACTTAGACAAGTATGGAGTGTACCCTAGCTATGGCAGAAACCATCAAGTAAGGTTCTTAATAATTCAAGCAAGCATACTAATATTAACACAAAACATTTATATTAAGCAATCAAACCAACTACATAACATGTACATACACCTACTCCACCCCCCATGGGGATGGAACTACTCACTACTCATTACACTAACTATATTAACAAAAGAAAGCATAATACTGAAATGAAATTTATCTAAGCAAGCAAGAAACAGAAAAGAAACTATAAGACTAAAGAAACAAGCAAGACATGTAAATCAAAATTACTAAGCAATGTAAAAACTAAGCAAACAACAATTAACTACAAAACTTCTATTATTAACTCACTCAAATTACAAGTGGCTCTTCCTCCACTAGAGTTTTGCTTCAAGGCTTCACTCTTAGTAGGGAAGATGGCCACCAAAGAGAGAGATAGATACAATGGGAGGTGAAGAGTTCTATTTATAAGCATGGAAAAAGCTAATCCGGGACAATCCCCTGATGTGGGACTAAACCAATACCAAAAATAGACTAAGCACACATTAATACAAGTCCAGGAGAAAGTTAAGTGGATCTGGGCCAATCCAGACCGCCAATTGGCGGCCTATAAGATCCAGATCCGTCAGGATTTGTTTGTGGGCCTTTCTTGTTGTGTGTCTTGGTCTTGGATGCATCTGGTTGGTTTGTTGGAGCTCCGACTCGAATCGAATTGGAAAAATACTCCCCATGATGGTGTGGAGTTTCCTGTTTTGCTCTTAGGTCCTTCTGTCTTACGTTTAGGTCCTTCTCCCTTGCATCTTGGTCCCCAGGTCTCACAATTAAGTCATTTTTCCCTGCTTTTGGGTCCTTTCATGTCTCTCCTCTTCAAACCTCTTTATTTCTGAAATCTAACCATAAAACTCGTTACATAGCATTGTTTAAGGTGAAAGATAATGGATATAAGAGACATGAATATGCATGAAATGATGCCAATCAAATACCCCCACACCTAAGTTTTTGCTAGTCTCGAGCAAAACAAAGAAAGAGAAAAACAAACAAGGAACAAGAAATCCTAACTCACTTTCGTAGGAATCACGATTGCACTTAGCACGTCCAACAAGCCGTTAAACCTCCTTGTTGCCAAGGAGGAGGAGTGTTGTCTCCTGAGGGTTTTCAGCGGATATACCCACAAAATCCGAACAAGATGCATTAATCAATCTAGCTACACGACTCGTTGGACTCATATGTCGATCATGGGACGCGATAATACTACGGGTCGACTCTATAAATGTAATCGGTCCACACACCTAGCCTAATGAGTTATTCGTGAGAGTTAGTTAAGGACTTAAGTGAAAGACATGGGCAACCTTAACTTCTGAAAGTGATACAATGTGTAGAGTCCATTTTGGTTCTTATTTGACTCTCTCTTTTTTTCTTTTTTTTCTTTTTTCTTTTTTTTTCTTTTCTTTGGAGCATTTTATTGGTTGGTGTTTGATTCTCCCAGGGTCAGGTTTCGTGCATCATTGCCTATGAGGACTTACACTATCACGTACACCTTACCCCAAATCTCCACATAGGGCGATCCCTACCACCCGTGTAACGGGAGTTCGGTCGGTGCATTCCAAGTCAGATGACTCGAAAGCACCAGGCACAAAGTCCCCTCAGACCTACTTTCCCGAGTGATAGGAGCCGTGCGAGAAGAGAGAACACCACTTACTTACTTATCTACATGGGAACCAAAACCCCTACACTTAAGTTTCACAAAAAGAGATTAAGGGCCCTTGACTACGACAAACTTCCTTATACTAACAGACACGAATGATTTGACTCACTAGGTTCAGGGTGGACTTCTTTAAATGTTTGAGTGCTGAAACCCTATGATTACACGCCCCCCGAGGGAAAACCGGGATGCATCGTAACGACTCGATAAGACCTAAAGCCAGTAAACTAGAAATCCTAATGCATCAAGTTCAAGACAATTTTGGGAGCTTTCTTTTTACTTTGCCTCTCAACGATTTTGCACATGCTAAACACACGCAAAACCTACAAAAACATTTTCTTTCGCAAACACATGAAGATTTTGAAAGAAATGTGAAAATTTTAAGGCACTAGGCAAGCAAAAGAAGACAAGTCACCCAAGGATCATGGCAAGCAGATATATCGATATTAAATGCAGCACACTATCATGACCCTAACAATGCAAACAAAAGAAAACAAAATCAAAGAAAAGACTCGACTATGTACACACGTAAAACACCCCCCCCACACACACACCTACTTCATGCAATGTCCTCAATGAATGCGAGCAAGATACTACATGGAGCTATGCATGAAAAAGAATAGATCTCACCAACGTGAAGTACACAGGGAAGTTTATGGCTATGTTGATGGACACAACCCAATTTCCCTCAAAACCTGTGAGATACTAAGGAAGGGATACAAATACATGAAAGAAATGGGGCCCAAATACTCAAGGGTTGGGGCCCACAACAATCGATGCTCACTGAAGGAGTCTTCTCTTTTTTTTCTTTTTCTTTTTTTTTCTTTTTTTTTTGTTTTTTTGTTTTTTTTTGTTTTTTTGTTTTTTTTAAAACATATATACACAGGAACGCTCAACCACTCAGGTAGGAGCATGAATGGTTGAGTGCGAGGGAGGTTCATGAGGGAACATGACCTCCTCGACTTCAGCTGGTGCCCCCTCCAAGTAGGGTTTGAGGCGTTGTCCATTAACTTTGAACACGTCCCCATTCCCTGGGTTCAAGATCTCAACCGCTCCATGAGGATAAACGGTTTGGACAATAAACGGGCCAGACCAGCGACTGCGGAGCTTACCCGCAAACAGATGAAACCGGGAATTGTAGAGCAACACCTTCTGCCCGGCCGTAAACACCTTTCGCATAATCATGCGATCGTGAAACATCTTGGCTCGGGACTTATGAATTTTGGCATTCTCGTACGCATCATTGCGTAGTTCTTCTAATTCCACAATGTCGAGCTTACGTTGTACTCCTGCTTGATCGAGATCCATATTCAGGTTCTTGATCGCCCAGAAAGCACGATGCTCAAGCTCGACAGGTAGGTGGCAAGCCTTGCCGTACACTACCCGATATGGGGACATACCCAAATTGGTCTTGTACGCGGTGCGGAAAGCCCACAACGCGTCATTCAACTTGGTAGACTAATCCTTCCTCGAGGAACTAACCGTCTTCTCAAGAATTTGCTTTAATTGACGGTTAGAGATTTCGACCTGCCCACTAGTTTGCGGATGGTATGGGGTCGCAAGCTTGTGGGTGATCGAATACTTCCTCATAAGCGCTTCAAAGGAGCGATTACAGAAGTGGGTACCCCTATCGCTGATTATGGTACGAGGAGTACCAAATCGTGCAAAAATATCCCTCAAGAATTTGGTGACCACCTTGTTGTCATTGGTCTTTGTGGGTATAGCCTCAACCCACTTAGACACATAGTCAACGGCCACCAGAATGTAAACATTCCCGAACCAGTTCGGGAAGGGTCCCATGAAATCGATGCCCCACACATCGAAGATGTCGACTACAAGGATATTTTGCAAAGGCATCATGTCACGTCGACCAATCCTGCCAAGGCGCTGGCACCTATCACATTGCTTACAAAAGTCGTAAGCATCCTTGAAAAGAGAGGGCCAGTAGAATCCAGATTGGAGCACCTTGGCAGCAGTTTTCTTTGCTCCAAAGTGTCCTCCACATGCCTTGGAATGGCAGAAATGGAGCACACTTTGGAACTCGGTATCTGGGACGCACCGCCTGAAAATTTGGTCAGAGCAGTATTTGAATAGGTAGGGGTCGTCCCAGTGAAAGAATCTGACATACGATCTAAATTTGGATTGGTCAGATTTTGACCAACCCACAGGAAGTTGCTCGGTCAAGAGGTAGTTCACGATGTCGGCAAACCAAGGGTTATCTTCGATCGTGAACAACTGCTCGTCAGGAAATTTGTCATCAATGATTTGGTCCTGTGGGTTGGTCGTCTCTAGACGAGACAAGTGGTCAGCTACAACGTTTTCACACCCTTTTTTGTCCCGAATCTCGAGATCGAATTCTTGTAACAACAAGATCCATCTCAAAAGTCGGGATTTGCATCTTTCTTCGCCATGAGGTGCTTGATGGCTGTGTGATCATAATAGATAATCACGTGGGAGCCAATCAAGTACGACCGAAATTTCTCCAAAGCAAATATGATCGCTAAGAATTCCTTCTCGGTCACAGTGTAGTTCAATTGGGCATCATTGAGTGTTCTACTAGCATAGTAGATCACATGAGGCAATTTGTCCAATCGTTGCCCAAGCACTGCTCCCACAGCGAAGTCAGATGCATCACACATTAACTCAAAGGGTTCAGTCCACACCGGTGCCTTAATAATGGGAGCTGAAGTCAACTCTTTCTTCAAGGTCAAAAAGGCATGGTGGCAATCCGGTGTGAACTCAAAAATGGCATCCTTAGCCAACAAGGTGGTGAGAGGTCGAGCAATTTTGCTAAAATCCTGAATGAACCGCCGATAGAATCCAGTATGCCCCAAAAAGGCGCGGATATCCTTCACATTACGTGGCGGTGGGAGATTAGCAATAAGACCCACTTTGGCGGGATCGACCTCAATTCCCCTACTTGAGACCACATGTCCAAGTTCAATCCCTCGCTTCACCATGAAGTGACATTTCTCCCAATTGAGAGTGAGGTTCTTCTCACGGCATCGCTTGAGGACAAGGCTCAAGTGATGAAGGCACTCATCAAAGGAAGCGCCAAATATGGAAAAGTCGTCCATGAAGATCTCAAGGAAACGCTCAACCATATCGGAGAAGATGCTGATCATACACCTTTGAAACGTTGTCGGCGCATTGCATAACCCAAAGGGCATGCGACGGTAGGCAAACGTGCCAAAGGGACAAGTAAATGTGGTTTTCTCTTGATCCTTGGGGGCGATGGGAATTTGGTTGTAACCGGAGTATCCATCAAGAAAACAATAATACTCATGTCCGACCAACCTCTCCAACATCTGATCAATGAATGGCAACGGGAAATGATCTTTCCGCGTTTCCGCATTGAGCTTGCGATAATCAACGCAAACTCGCCAGCCAGTTTGCAGGCGTGTCGGGATAAGCTCATTATGCTCATTCTCCACAACCGTCACGCCTGACTTCTTGGGAACCACATGGACAGGACTCACCCACGAACTATCAGAGATAGGATAGATTATGCCATGATCCAAGCACTTAAGAACCTCCTTTCGGACGGCTTCTTTCAGTACAGGATTCAATCTTCATTGTGGGTCCCGACGGGGCCTAGAATCCTCTTCCATATGGATCCGATGTTGAA
The DNA here is from genome assembly GCA_963682175.1 of Triglochin maritima. Taxonomy (NCBI): domain Eukaryota; kingdom Viridiplantae; phylum Streptophyta; class Magnoliopsida; order Alismatales; family Juncaginaceae; genus Triglochin; species Triglochin maritima. The sequence continues at coordinate 23,392,039 of OY821774.1, read as the reverse complement.
CAATACCAGGGCTAATTCCCTTGATATCCTTCAAGGACCACCCGATCGCCTCTTTGTTTGCAAAGAGTACTCTTTTGAGGGCAACCTCTTGATCTTTTTCAAGATCAGAAGCAATAATGAGTGGCAAGGTCTCATTATCCCCTAAAAAGATGTACTTCAGGTTATCGGGGAGCGGTTTAAGCTCGATCAGAGGTGGGTCCTTGTCGGATTCAGAGTTACTTTCAAGTGGTTCAAGGGCCACGGGGTAAGAGGAGCAAGCACCCAGATGTGCCTCCTCGTCCAGAGATATGCTGGTGGATTCCTCAAGATCCTCTTCACTCGCAACCTGGTCATTAGGAACCTCAATAATATGTCGATGTGAGTCGAACATGCCTAATGAATCGGGCTCATCCGTGTCCTGGATGAAATTGGCTCCGACAGTGTCGTCGAAGAGCCCGGGTTGCTTACCAAGAGTGAAGATGTGGAAATCCGCCGTGAGGTTTCCAAAAGACAACCTCATAAAGCCATTGCGACAATTGATCAAAGCATTAGATGTCGCAAGAAATGGCCTCCCAAGGATCACAGGAATCTGTCCTTGTGGGTTGGACACGAGTTCGGTATCCAAGATGATGAAATCAACTGGAAATACGAACTCACCCACTTTGATAAGGACATCCTCCACACTCCCTCGTGGAATTTTGACGGATCTATCAGCCAACTGGAGGGTTGTCCTCGTTCGTTTAAGATCGCCTATCCCAAGGTTGACATAGACTGAGTAAGGCAGGAGATTCACAGATGCCCCCAAATCCAATAGAGCTTGAGAGATGGTCACATTCCCAATCATGCAAGAGACAGTTGGACAACCTGGGTCCTTTTACTTGACATCCATGGGTTGTGTCAATATGGAGCTCACATTGGCGGCCAAAAAGGCCTTTTTGGGCACATTTGTTTTTCTCTTGGTGGTGCAAAGGTCCTTGAGGAACTTGGCATACTACAGTGACATTTTTGAACAACGTCCAACAACGGGATGTTCACCTTTACTTGCCTAAGTACCTCAATGATCTTATCCCAATGCTCGTCACATTCTTTAGTCAACCGATGAGGGAATGGTGCCTTGGGAACATAAGAATCACGAGGAGGGGTCTCAGAATTAGGTTCCTTAACAGGCTCGAGACTCTCCTCAGAAGACTCGCCAACAGGGTTGGCTTCAGGTATTTCCACATTGTTGTCAACGACCCTTCCCGATCTCAAGGTATGGACAACATTTTCATGTTGGGAAGAGTCACTTTCAACATTGTGTACATTTTGCCTATCATGGGCAGGCTGACCCCTGGGATTAACCACAGGTTGACTCGGGAACTGACCCTTCTCGCGTTCATGGAATTGATGAGCCAATTGGCTAACTTGCATTTCCAAAGCCTTGACTATACTTTGCATGCTCTGCATGAACGCTTGAAGGGTCGGATCACTAGAAGGGTCCTTGGGGTCAACCCGCTGAGGTGGTGGAGTCTGGTTGGAATAACCCGACGATGAGGCATGAGCAGGTTGGTAATTTTGGTGCTGAGACCTTTGATGTGGGGGTTGGTAGGTCGCCGATGGGCGTGGAGGTTGATAGGGTGGAGGCTGAGGTTGAGCGTGCGAGCTCTGACCGTGACCCCCACTAGGCCCCCAAGAGAAGTTAGGATGGTTACGCCATCCCGGGTTGTAGGAGTGACTGTACGGGTCGTTACGGGGCCGCTGTCGATACATCGCATTTGCATGCTCAGTATCCCTTGGAGCGTAAGCGCATTCCAAGTCATCATGGCCCGTAAGTCCACATCTACCACACCCGGGAGTAGCGACCTGAGCTACAGGAGCTCGGTCCATCACTAAACTCTCAATCCTACGCATGAGAGCAGCCATTTTCGCCTCAGACGCGATAGTTGACTCAACATGATATGATCCAGCTCGACCAGAAGACCTAGCGGCTGGTGGCTCTCTCATGGTGTCCACTCGAAGGTACGCTCAGCCATAGCCTTAAAAGTGTCCCATGCCTCCTCGATGGGTTTCGTTTGGAAGTCACCCTGACACATCGACTCCAACAATGTGCGGGTGTTGTAGTTGATGCCCTCATAAACAATTTGGCACAGCTGCCATAACTCAAATTCATGATGAGGGCACTGCTGGAGAAGGTCCTTGAACCTCTCAAAGAAAACATGAAACGATTCGGTCTCGGTCTGATACATTTGATGTATCTGGTGCCGTATCTGTTGAGTTTTCCTTTGAGGGAAAAAACTCTTCAGAAAGACGGTCACAAAGTCATCCCATGACCGAATCGAGCTCGCCGAGAGGCTATACATCCATTTCTTCGCATTATCCTTCAATGCGAAAGAAATCATCCTCAACCGGACTGAATCCTCGTCAAGCTGTTGAAGCTTGAACATGGAGCATTCTTCCTCGAATTTGCATATAAAGATATACGGATCCTCCTTATTGGCAGTAAAGGTTGGAAGCATGCTCACATATTGAGGTTTCAGTTCATAGTTGTTCCCGCGAGCAGGGGGAACAACTATGCAAGAAGGCTGCACGGCCTGAACAGGATGGGTCCGCTCCCACAAGGTCATCGGTCTATCATGTCGAGCTAAAGGTGGTGGTGCACCAAGAACTCGATCCTGACCGAATCTCCCTTCCTCTCGAGTCAGAGGAGGAGGAGAAGGAGGTCTACGTGGTGGCGGAAGTGGACCGAGGTATTCCATGTATGGAACCCGGTCTCCTTCGCCACCGCGAGACGACTCGGCCTCTTGCTCCAAAGGAGCACGAGGCGGAGATGGTCGATCACCAAGACCGTCCATCTCAGCAAACTGCACTCTCTCTAGTCGAGCGCTCTCACCAGAACGAGCCCAACCTCGCATAAAATGCTCGACTCGACTCTAAAATAACACACAACAGAAGGTGTACTAGAGGAGGAGACTAAACGTAGAGAATAGATGAGGAGAGGACTCAGATGAGGAGGGAAGAATCCCTAGAGCTAGCGTGGGTAGAGGGATCAGGAAGAGGCCTAACTAGCAAGCACGGCTCAAACAATGTAAGGCAATGGGTCCTTAGGCTAGACGACGCCTAACTTCGAGGTCACTAGCCTCGACACGTCTCACCTCCCTACAACGAGGACCACAATGCCCAGCAAGTGATACCAGATCCGGGGATCCAGTACCTCCTACTATCGACAAGGTAGGCAACGCCGATCAGGTCATGACGGTCTCAACTAGATCACTCTCCTAGTGCGCCCGCAATCCTAGGGCCAATGTCTACTTGCTTTTAGTTAAGGCTTTATTAAGAGTGGTTTTTGGGGCCAAGGAAAGGGTGATGAAATCTCCCACCTTATCTTTTATGGGACAACCCCTCCTTAATAGCGATTTGATCCTAGATCTAGCAATCAATCGCTCCAATCAAACGCTCTCTCACTCTTGTCCTGATGCACTTCCTACTAACTAATGCATGGGCATACGAGATGCATGAATGAGTGTAGGAAATGCGTACCTCACGCCAGCACTCAACAACTGAAAATAAAGCTAAAAGAAAAGACAACTATATGCCTAAGTCAATACATGATGCGTGACCTAAACAAATAAGAGCGTCTAGTCTTTTGCTTTGGATTTTAGGGCCAAGTTGATTAATGGGAAAGTGATTAATGATCTGGGAGCAAACCAGAAGTCACAACATGCAAAATAGGGCTCCCAGATAACACAAAGTTCAACACTAACTACCAGAAAAAATTTCAAGGCAAGAAACTCTCACCAGGCCGCCAATTGGCGGTCTTCAACCGCTGATTGGCGGTCTGTTTAGCTCTTCTGTTCCCCAAATTTCTCCAGTAGCCTTCCCTTGTTTTGATGGTTCCCTGAAACTAATAAAAACGGAAAACAAAAAATTAAAAACCCCTCGAATCGTCCAAACCAACGTCTGGACAGAGCACCTCCCCGGCAACGGCGCCAAAAACTTGAATGATCGTTTTATATTAACCGCAAGTGCACGGCCGCGTTGAAGCGGTGGCAAATACGGGTCATCCACTGGGAGGTGTGTCGACACTTGGTTTGTGCAAAGGCGAGAGGTAAAGAAAAGGAAGAAGGATGTAGTACACTAAGCTACACTACAATGCTAAACTAGGAAACTAAGAAGCTGAAATGAACTAAACAACTAAGCTAATCAACTAAATGCCAAAGATGAAATCACAGAAATGGAAAACCCCTAAGGGGTGGAGTGTGTGTGTGTGTGCACATGAAATAAGTGTGGTATGAAATGCATACAATAAGCTCAAGTTAGTTAGTGTTGTTAATGCATAAGAAGTACCTAACTATTGCAAGACCTATCATTACAACCCTAACTTGTGTGAATAATATGAGCAATGCAAGGTTGTTATTAAGACACTTAGACAAGTATGGAGTGTACCCTAGCTATGGCAGAAACCATCAAGTAAGGTTCTTAATAATTCAAGCAAGCATACTAATATTAACACAAAACATTTATATTAAGCATTCAAACCAACTACATAACATGTACATACACCTACTCCACCCCCCATGGGGATGGAACTACTCACTACTCATTACACTAACTATATTAACAAAAGAAAGCATAATACTGAAATGAAATTTATCTAAGCAAGCAAGAAACAGAAAAGAAACTATAAGACTAAAGAAACAAGCAAGACATGTAAATCAAAATTACTAAGCAATGTAAAAACTAAGCAAACAACAATTAACTACAAAACTTCTATTATTAACTCACTCAAATTACAAGTGGCTCTTCCTCCACTAGAGTTTTGCTTCAAGGCTTCACTCTTAGTAGGGAAGATGGCCACCAAAGAGAGAGATAGATACAATGGGAGGTGAAGAGTTCTATTTATAAGCATGGAAAAAGCTAATCCGGGACAATCCCCCGATGTGGGACTAAACCAATACCAAAAATAGACTAAGCACACATTAATACAAGTCCAGGAGAAAGTTAAGTGGATCTGGGCCAATCCAGACCGCCAATTGGCGGCCTATAAGATCCAGATCCGTCTGGATTTGTTTGTGGGCCTTCCTTGTTTTGTGTCTTGGTCTTGGATGCATCTGGTTGGTTTGTTGGAGCTCCGACTCGAATCGAATTGGCAAAATACTCCCCATGATGGTGTGGAGTTTCCTGTTTTGCTCTTAGGTCCTTCTGTCTTACGTTCAGGTCCTTCTCCCTTGCATCTTGGTTCCCATGTCTCACAATTAAGTCATTTTTCCCTGCTTTTGGGTCCTTTCATGTCTCTCCTCTTCAAACCTCTTTATTTCTGAAATCTAACCATAAAACTCATTACATAGCATTGTTTAAGGTGAAAGATAATGGATATAAGAGACATTTATATGCATGAAATGATGCCAATCACACCTTGAGATCAAGGATGCCGAGGGTGTGCCATACCAGGTAAAGTAAAAAGAAAGCTCCCAAAATTGTCTTGAACATGATGCATTAGGATATCTAGTTTACTGGCTTTAGGTCTCATCGAGTCGTAAGGATGCACCCCGGTCTTCCCTCGGACGGCATGTAATCATAGGGCTTCAGTACTCAAACAAATAAAGAAGTCCACCCTGAACCTAGTGAGTCAAATAATCAGTGTCTGTTAGTATAAGGAAGTTTGTCGTAGTCAAGGGAAACTCTTTTTGTGAAACTGTAAGTGTAGGGGTTTTGGTTCCCATGTAGATAAATGAATAAGTGGTGTTCTCTCTTCTCGCACAACTCCTATCACTCGGAAAATTAGGTCCGAGGGGACTTAGTGCCTGGTACTCTCGAGTCATCTGACTTGGGATGCACCGACCAAACTCCCTTTACACGGGTGGTAGGGATCGCCCTATGTGGAGATTTGGGGGAAGGTGTACGTGATAGTGTAAGTCCTCACAGGAAATGATGTATGAAACCCGAACCTGGGAGAATCAAACACCAACCAATATAATGCTCTAAAGAAAGAAAGAAAAAAAGGAAAAAAAGAGTCAAATAAGAACCTTAATGGACATTACACAATGTATCACTTTCAATAGTTAAGGTTGCCCATGTCTTTCACTGAAGTCCTTAATTAACTTTCACGAATGATTTATTAGGCTAGGTGAGTGGACTGATTACATATATAGAGTCGGCCCGTAACATTACCGCGTCCAAAAGTTAGGTGTGGGGGATTTGATTATCATCATTTCATGCTTACATTTGTATCTTATATCCATTATCGTTCACCTAAACAATGTTACGTGAAGTGTTTTATGTTTGAATTTTAGAAATAAATAGGTTTGAAGAGAAGAAGCATAAAAGGACCTAAAAGCAGGAAAAAGGACTGAGTTGAAAGACTTGATGACTAAGATGCAAGATCGAAGGACCTGAATGTAATATCGAAGGACAAAAGAGCAAACAAGAATACTCCACACCATCATGGGGAGTATTTTAGCAATTCTATTCGGGTCGGAGCTCCAGCAAGCGAAGTAGATGCATCAAAGACAAACAAAGACATCCAGAAAAGCCCAGAAGAAAACCCAACGTGATCCAAACCCGGTAGACCGCCAACGTGATCCCACAGTTGAGCTTAAAGAACTCCCTAAGGAACTGAAACACATTTTTCTCGGTCCCAACAAGTCATTTCCGGTGATTATTTCATCGATGTTGACTGGTGATCAGGAAGAACGTCTGATTCAAGTCCTAAAAGAGCATAAATCAGACATTGGGTGGTCCTTGAAGGACATTAAAGGGATAAGTCCCGACGTCGTGCAACACCACATCTTTATGGAGGATGAGGCAAGACCACGTCGCGACCCACAGAGGCGTTTAAATCCAGCCATGATAGAAGTAGTTAAGAAAGAGATCATCAAATGATTAGAACATGGCATCATTTTTCCCAATTCGGACAATACTTGGGTAAGTCCTGTCCAGGTTGTGCCCAAGAAGTCGGGTATCACTGTTGTCCAGAATGACAACAATGAGCGTGTACCCACACGACTTCAAACTGGGTGGCGAGTTTGCATTGACTATGGGAAGTTGAACGTGGTCACACATAAGGACCACTTCCCTCTACCTTTCATAGACCAGATGTTGGAGAGACTCGCTGGACATGCCTGTTAATGTTTCCTGGATGGTTATTCGGGGTACAATGAAATCCCAGTCTCCCCCGAAGACCAGGAGAAAACCACGTTCACCTGTCCTTTTGGGATGTTTGCTTATAGACGAATGCCTTTTGGACTATGCAATGCACCGGCAACACTCCAACGTTGCGTGTTCAGTATCTTTTCCGATATGGTCAAGAACTTCTTTGAGATTTTCATGGATGATTTCTCGGTTCATGGCACCTCCTTTGATGAGTGCTTGCACCACCTGAGCCTGGTTCTCAAGAGGTGTTCGGAAACGAAATTAGTCCTTAATTGGGAAAAGTGTCATTTCATGGTTACAAAAGGCATCGTTTTGGTTCACGTGGTATCTCGTGATGGTATCGAGGTGGATAGGGCAATGATGGGGCTTATTTCTAAGCTTCCGCCACCCACCTCGGTAAAAGATATCCATTCATCATTTTTTATTGGCAGATTATTAAGGATTTCAGCAAGATAGCTCGCCCCTTGACGAGCTTACTTGTTGAAGGTACCTTTTTTGAGTTCACATCCGAGTGCATGACTGCATTTGAGTTTCTGAAGCGTGAGTTGACCTCCGCTCCTATTATTAAGGCACCGGTGTGGACTCTACCTTACGAGCTGATGTGTGATGCATCTGACTATACGATAGGAGCAGTTTTAGGTTAGAAAGCCGACAAATTGCCTCATGTGATCTACTATGCAAGTCGTACTCTTAATGACGCCCAGCTCAACTACTCCGTTACTAAGAAAGAGTTCCTCGCGATCATATTTGTGTTGGAAAATTTTCACCAGTACCTCATTGGGTCGCATGTCATCATCTACACTGATCACTCAGCTCTCCGCTACCTTTTGTCTAAAAATGATGCGAAACCCTGTCTCCTGCATTGGATCTTCTTGTTGCAAGAGTTTGACCTTGAAATACGGGACAAGAAGGGATGCAAGAATGTCGTGGCTGATCATCTCTCTCTCATCCCAGTTGATCTTTCACCGGATCCACCGGTGAACGAGTTCTTCCCTGATGAGAAGCTTATGGCAATAGCCTCACCCCCTGGTTCGCTGACATCGTGAACTATTTAGCAACCGGGGAGGTGCCGGCTCATTGGACACACAGTGAGACAACGAAGTTCAAGTCGTTAGTCAAGCACTTCTATTGGGATGATCCCTACTTATTTAAGTATTGTGCCGATCAAATCATAAGGAGGTGCATTCCTAACGACGAGATTCAGAGCCTCTTGTCCTTTTGTCATAAGGAGGCATGTGGTGGGCACTTCAGTGCTAAGAAAACTGCTGCCAAAGTGCTCCAATGCGATTTTTACTGGCCCAAGTTGTTCCAAGACGCTTTTCCATTTTACAAAGCATGTGATAGGTGCCAAAGTGTGGGCCGCATTGGCAGACGTGATATGATGCCACTCAATCCTATATTAGTGGTCAACATCTTTGATGTTTGGGGAATTGGCTTCATGGGTCCTTTCCCCGTGTCCCATGGTCACACTTACATCCTTGTGGCAGTTGATTATGTGTCAAAGTGGGTTGAAGCAATCCTCACTCGCACTAACGATCGCAAGGTTGTGATCAAGTTTCTCAACGAACACATCTTTTCGTGGTTTGGGACGCCTCGTTGTTTCATAAGTGATCGGGGGACACACTTTGTGAACCGATCCCTTGAGGCAGTGTTAAGGAAATATTCCATCACACACAAGTTGTCACACCTTTTCATCCTCAAACCTGTGGCCAGGTGGAAATTTCCAACCGTCAACTCAAGCAAATTCTTAAGAAAACGGTTAATGCTTCAAGGAAAGATTGGTCGGTTAAGATTAATGATGCATTGTGGGCTTTCCGCACTGCATTTAAAATTGACTTTGGCATGTCCCCCCTACCGGCTAGTTTATGGCAAAGCTTGTCATCTTCCGATAGAGCTTGAGCACCGGGCATTATGGGCAATCAAACATCTTAACATGAGTCTTGATGTTTCCGGTGCCAATCGCAAGTTAGACCTCAACGAGTTGGAGGAGTTTAGAAATGAAGCATATGAGAATGCCAAGATCTGCAAGTCTCGCACTAAAAAAAATTCACGACTGTTTGGTCCAAATCAAAACCTTCGAGGCGGGACAAAAGGCCTTGTTGTATAATTCTCGCCTCCACTTGTTTTCAGGGAAACTTTGGAGTCGTTGGTCAGGGTCCTTTATTGTTTTAACAGTCTCCCCTCATGGGGCGGTTGAGATTCAGAATCCAAGGAATGGGGACGTGTTCAAAGTTAATGGACAATGCCTCAAACCGTATTTGGAGGGGACCACGACAGTGGTCGAGGAGGAAGTTGTATCTTTACACGAACTCCCCATGGTGATGTGGTCACTTGATGTGATCCATCCCTTTATTTTTTTGTACATATCTTTGTTGGAAAAAAAGAAAAAAGAAGTGAAAAATGAAGAAAAGAGAAAAATTGAAGTGCCTTTTGGATATTTTCTCTTTTCTTTGTTAAAAACGCGTGATGCCTTGCCCTACTCATTCTCCACCAGAAGAAAAACACGTATTCCTCTTTGGTTCCACCACAACCAAAATTCCACCCCCAGATCTCGCCAACAGACCGCCAATCAGCGGTTTCTCACCGTCAATCAGCGGTCTGTTATTGCTTGTTCTCATTTTTCTTCATCGGGTTGTGCAATTTTGGGTCTTCTATTGGTTGTGTTGGTGGAGTACATGTTTGCTGCTGGAGTCAACATGTGGTGGTCCCCAACCCTCTCGCGCAGTGTTCGTCTTCGCCATGGCGTGCTCCGCCGTTAAAGCTCGCCAAATTAGGTGTAGGTATGGTCAGCCACCATTTAATTCCAGAACTTAATTTTTCCTCCCTGATTTCTGAATTCGGAGAACCCTTCTACGATCGAATCGTAGCCAAAGGGTGGTACCATTTGTTGTATGAGGGCGACGAAACCATGTACGTAGAGCATCTCGTACATGAGTTCTTTAGTAAACTCGAGTGTGACCAGACTGGACCACTCGAGTTTAGTGTCACTCTCAGAGGGGTGAAGCACACCGTGACACCCCAATTTATCTCCGACACGACTGGGATCCCCTTGGTCGATGATCTCACACCCACCCACGACATTAATTTTTACCGATCTATGCTTGGGCGCGGGCAACCTATATCATCGCATGGGGGAGTACCTAATGCGCACATTTACTCCAATGTGCACATTGTAGCCAGGTGGGTGTGTAGGAATGTATTGGGCCAAGATGGACCTCCACATTCTTCACACCTAGTTTGCGAATCGTGTATAGTCTTATGGATGGTTCACCTCACTGCATTTGTCAAACGTTGTTCGACGTTTTGGTGAACGCTAAGCTGAAAGAAATACACTGTTTGCCTACTCTGGTTACTAAATTATGTGGCATGTTGGACATCCCACGATTTGAGCGCATGCTGAGGTGCCAAGGCACCGACCTCGAAGTAGCAAAGATGACCGTTGAGAGGCAAAGTAAAAAGAAAGCTCCCAAAATTGTCTTGAACATGATGCATTAGGATATCTAGTTTACTGGCTTTAAGTCTCATCGAGTCGTAAGGATGCACCCCGGTCTTCCCTCGGGGGGCGTGTAATCATAGGGCTTCAGTACTCAAACAAATAAAGAAGTCCACCCTGAACCTAGTGAGTCATATAATCAGTGTTTCTTAGTATAAGGAAGTTTGTCGTAGTCAAGGGCCCTTAAACTCTTTTTGTGAAACTATAAGTGTAGGGGTTTTGGTTCCCATGTAGATAAATGAATAAGTGGTGTTCTCTCTTCTCACACGGATCCTATCACTCGGAAAATTAGGTCCGAAGGGACTTAGTGCCTGGTACTCTCGAGTCATCTGACTTGGGATGTACCGACCGAACTCCCGTTACACGGATGGTAGGGATCGTCCTATGTGGAGATTTGGGGGAAGGTGTACATGATAGTGTAAGTCTTCACAGGCAATGATGCATGAAACCCGACCCTGTGAGAATCAAACACCAACCAATATAATGCTCTAAAGAAAAAAAGAAAAAAAGAAAAAAAGAAAAAAAAGAAGAAAAAAAAGAGTCAAATAAGAACCTTAATGGACATTACACAATGTATCACTTTCAGAAGTTAAGGTTGCCCATGTCTTTCACTTAAGTCCTTAATTAACTTTCACGAATGATTCATTAGGCTAGGTGTGTAGACTGATTACATATATAGAGTCAGCCCGTAGCATTACCGCGTCCAATGATCGACAAAAATGAGCAATCGAGTCATGTAGCTAGGTTGAATAATGCATCTTTGTTCGGATTTTGTGGGTGTATCCGCTGAAAACCCTCAGGAGACAACACTCATCCTTCTTGGCGACAAGGAGGTTTAAGGGCTTGTTGCACGTGCTAAGTGCAACCGTGATTCCTACAAAAGTGAGTTAGGATTTCTTGTTTTTCGTATGCTTTTCTCTTTCATTGTTTTGCTCGAGACTAACAAAAGTTAAGTGTGGGGTATTTGATTGTCATCATTTCATGCTTACATTTGTATCTTATATTCATTATCTTTCACCTAAACAATGCTACGTGAAGAGTTTTATGTTTGAATTTTGGAAATAAATAGGTTTGAAGAGAAGAAGCATAAAAGGACCTAAAAGCAGGAAAAGGGATTGAGTTGAAAGACTCGATGACTAAGACTCCTCCGATTAAGGTTCTAGACCCTACCCTTTCCCTGTGCTCTTTCAACCTCGGTTAATGTAGTATGGACCAGAAAAGGGCATGTTTTCGACCGTCTTATTAGCCTCTTCTCTCCCCACCGGATAGTACACACATGCTTTTCCCAGGCGAAGAGCTCATGTCCCCTTCCGGCTTTTGAATCCTAAGCACTTGAAAACTCATTGATTGAGGGGCATGGAAAGAGAGTTGTAGCCCGCTTTAGACCCCAGAGCATGTCTTCCTCCCCGTTAACCAATCGGTCGAATTCGAGGTAGCAATCAATCGAGGAATCAGTCAATACAGGGCCTCTCTTTTAGTATTTCTATTCGGGTCGGAGCTCCAGCAAGCGAAGTACATGCATCAAAGACAAACATAGACATCCAGAAAAGCCCAGAAGAAAACCCAACGTGATCCAAACCCTGTAGACCGCCAATTAGCGGTCTGGACCGCTGATTGGTGGTCCGGGTTGCTCCGGATCCGCTAAGATTTATGTGGGTAGTGTATTAGAGCGTATTTAGTCTATTTTTAGTATTTGTTTAGTCACATACCGGGGGATTGTCTTGGATTACCTTTTTCTATGGCTATAAATAGAACTCTTCACCTTCTATTGTAAACACTCCATCCTTAGTGGTCATTCTCTCTACTTGAAGTGAAAGCCTTGAAGCAAGAAACTCAAGTGGGGAGATGCTACTGGTATTGTGAGTCTGAAATCAATAAAGTTTTCCTTGTTTTGTTACTTCTTTTATAGTTCTTGCATGTTTAGCTTAATTGTCTTTTATTAAATCTAGGTTAGTTAATATGTTTTCTTATCTTAGTGTAATAGTTAGTTTAATGTTTAGTGAGTAAAACCACTCCCCTTTGGGGGGTGGAGATGATACATATATATGCAATTAAGAATGGAAGAATGCTTTATTTTGAAATGTGTTGATTAATATGAATGTATGCTTGCTTGTTACAATATAATACTTCACTTGATGGGTTTTGCCACAAATCTTAAGACACCTCCCATGCTTGTTTAGTTTCTGAAATAACCAGCTTGTGTTTATGAATGTTAATCAAATAGGTTAGTGATTAAATTGATGGGTTTTGCCATGATAAGTAGACACCTCCTATACATGAAAACACTACCTCCACTTGTGCCCATAGGAATGCATTCTTACCATCTTATTGTATATGTATAATCACTCCACCCCCTAAGGGGTCTTTCTCTTCCAGATTCCAGCTTAGTGTTAAGTTCCTTTAGTTTTGTCGAAGTAATCATTAGTCTCTTTCCTTTGCATTTTCTTCTTAGTAGCTTAGCGTAGCGTAGATTAGCATAAACAAAACTCTTCCCCCTTTTTGTTGTCACTTGATTTCTGAAAAACTCGAGAGTTCTCTCCTCCCCGTGGATCGACCCGTATTTACCACGTCTTCACTGACGTCGTGCACTTGTGGTAGTTTAAACGATTAAACACCAGGATAGGTTCGTGAGCTTGGATTGTCACAAGGAGCTACGAAGCACACAAGGCACCCCGACCGATTTCTGCTCTCCCCTAGTTAGAGTATTTAATTTTTTAAAGAAAACAATTGACTTTGGTCTTCATTTATGTGGCTTTCCTGAAGTACTTGAAGGTCATATTGATGTTGTTTGGCTTTCCAATTTTGCCGAAATGAATCCACTAATGATTACGTGTTTGTCCTTGGTGATGCTGCGATGTCATGAAAATCTTCCAAGAAAAGTCTTAGAGCTAGATCCACAATGGAAGCTGAATTTATTGCCTTAGATATTGTAGCTTGTCGAGCAGAGTAGCTGAAGAATTCTTTGATAGATATTCCTTATGTTAAAAAACCATTACTATTTTTATTCTTGTGATATTAAGTCTACAATTGACAAAGCTAACCAATCTAAAGTCAGTCATGGTAAGAGGTTTATGAGATTGAGATATGAAGATGTTAGACATTATATTACACGTGGTGTTATATTATTTTTTTGGCAAACAAAAGGGAGGCATAGCCTCGAAATTCATTGATGTGTAACTATGATTTACAACCTACAAAAAATTTGCAATACTAATCGCGGGGCCATGCTAACTACATGCCCGGCCTTTAAGTTCCCTCGAGTCTAGAACTCTTACAATTCAGATCTATAGATCCCTCTCATACAATGACTCATACAATCACGCGACCCTCTAGCACACTTGTGTTACTATTTCCAGATGTCTCTGAATACTCTTGTTGCCTCTACATCCCCAATCAAGTCCTTCATATGTGAGCCTATAACCCATACAGTGTCCTTGACCAAGTGCACAATATCGGAAGGGTGTCTATTTTCTTGGTCAAAAATTCGTCTATTCCGCTCCAACCAGCATTCATAGATCACCACACTAAATGCTAACTTCATGGCTGTCATATTTACCCGACCCCCCATCACTTGCTGCAAGAGCATTGCCTCTTCGTCCAGCGTGCTTCTTATACCTGTGCTCAGCCTCAATGCGTGGAGTATACTCGTCCAGATTTCCCTCGTGAAAAGTCACATCCAAAAAAGGTGTGTCATGTCCTCCTCTGTCCCGGTACACAACACACATTTGAGCCCACGATGTGCTCCCATTGCCTTCATCATTCGCTTAGTCAGCAAGTAGCCTCCCAACGCACGACACGCGGTGATTGCATGCTTCGGGACATGGTTCTTGAACCAAATGAGCTTGCTCCATCCCACACCTTCCTTCCTTGGTGCAACCCATGACCATGCCTCCTTTAAGGTGAATATAAAACGAATCAGTCAAGTTTTTGGCGTCGTTGCCTGGGAGGTACTCTGTCCAGACCTTGGTTTGGACGATTCGACTGGTTTTTAATTTTTTGTTTTCAGTTTTTCTTTGTTTCAGGGATCCTAGAGCTCACGGGGAGGCTACTGGAGGAGTTGGAGCACCTAAGCATCAAAAGGGGCCGCCAATCAGCGGTCTAAGACCGTCAATTGGCGGCCTGGTAAGGGTTTCTTGCTTTTAAATTTCTTATGGTAGTTAGTTCTATCATTTTCGTTATCTGGGAGCCCTATTTTGCATGCTATGACTTCTAGTTTGCTCCCAGATCATTAATCACTCCCCCATTAATCAACTTGGCCTTAAAATCCAAAGGAAAAGACTAGACGTTCTTACTTGTTTAGGTCACGCATAATGTACTTGACTTAGGCATATAGTCGTTTTTCCTTTAACTTTATCTTCAGTTGTTGAGCGCTGGCGTGAGGTACGCATTTCCTACACTCATTCATGCATATTGTATGCTCATGCATTAGTTAGTAGGAATTGCATCAGGACAAGAGTGAGTAGAGCGATTGATTGCTAGATTTAGGATCAAAACGCTACTAAGGAGGGGTTGTCCCATAAAAGATAAGGTGGGGGATTTCATCACCCTTTCCTTGACCCCAAAAATCACTCTTAATCAAGCCTTAACTAAAAGCAAGTAGACATTGGCCCTAAGGATTGCGGACGCACTAGGAGAGTAATCTAGTTGAGACCGTCCTGACCTGATCGGCGTTGCCTACCTTGTCGATAGTAGGAGGTACTGGATCTCTGGATCTGGTATCACTTGCTGGGCATTGTGGTCCTCATTGTAGGGAGGTGAGGCGTGTCGAGGCTAGTGACCTCGAAGTTAGGCGTCTTCTAGCCTAAGGACCCATAGCCTTAAGTTGTTTGAGCCGTGCTTGCTAGTTAGGCTTCTACCTGATCCCATTACCCATGCTAGATTTAGGGATTCTTCCCTTCTCCTCTGAGTCATCTTCTTCTCACCTTCTTCTACGTTATAGTATCCTCCCCTTTACACTCTCTGGTAGCTTTTAGGGTCGAGTCGAGCACTTTTTGCGAGCTTGGTCTCGTGGTGGTGAGAGTAATCGACTCGAGAGTTCTTTGATGAGATGGATGGTTACATGGGTGACCATCCATATCATTGTTGGGACCAGGACAATTCTTCCTGGTATTCTGGACCCATGCAACCTGGGGTGGCTCAGACTAACACCCTGTATGGTTGGGACAATCTTAATTGTGTGGCTAAGCAATCTTCATATTGGGGTAGTATGCGAGAGGCACCGACTGCTAGACCACCATCTAGTTACGTTGGATCATATGTTGGTCATCAAACTGAGACATTACAAGAACCTTTGGCCTCTTTCATGCATGTAGTAGATGACATGGGTGCACCGGTGGCTCCAGTAGCCACACCGTGTGAGTGTTGTGGTTTGAGTGGTCATGTTATCGGGGAATGTCCTTATGTTGCCCCTGAGCCTGAGTATGAGCACACATTTTCCCAAAATGCTCATTATGACCATTACGCATCCGCGTACAACCCGAGAGGGATGGATTCGTGGGGAGACAATTCTTATTCAAATTTTATACATCATTTCCACCCCAGTATCCTCCTCCCGAATACCCATAATTCTACCAACACCCCACTTCAAATCATTGGACTCATTCTCAGCCCATCAACACCCAACCCTAAAATTTCCCAAGCTCTGACTTGGACCTCATAGTTGACCGCATACCTGATTCCTTGAAACAAACTCTCCAAACATTCATGGAAACTACTCAAAATTTATTGAAGTCCAACTTGAATTCCTTGCAAACTATGGAAATGCAAGTGAGTCAAATGACACAGCAATTACGTAAAAAACGTGAGGAGGGTAATTTTTCTTGTCAGCATGAGGATTTATCTTCTGAAATCGAACCACCACCGCATCCACAAATGCAAAGCACAATATTTCAAAGTCAAACTCCTAGTCAGTCTGAGGGACTTGGGGTTTCAATTCACGATCACTTGGTGGAGGATTCGATTCCAATTGAGAATACTATGGACCAGCTTCTTTATGAGTCGGCACAGGATTGTGCCTTATCTTCTTGTATCGTGGCCCTTGAGCCACACGATCTTATTATTGTACCTCCTAAGGACTCACCTCTGGTGGAGCAAGAGCTCCCTAGTCCCCTCAATTTCAAACAACCTGATGAGAGTTTGCCTCTCACTATTGTTCCTGATCATCTTGGAAATGATGGAACATCAAACAACTACATTGCTCATGAGGGTATTAGGAGTTCCTTGGAGGATACCTTGGGTATGAGACCCACTTTTTGTTCGCCTGGTGTGTCAGACATGCCTAACGAGGTTCTTGACCTCGTTCCGACGCACCAGCCTGTTGGTTGGAGAGTTTGAATTGACGATCATAACTTCAACACCGCAACGGGTGAAACTATTCTTCCGTTGCCCCATATTTCCCAAACTCTTGAGAGGTTCAAGCTCTTTCAATTTGATCCTTTGAATGAGACGCATTTGCGTTCAATTCATGAACCTCGTCTTTCATCTTGTGCTCCTTGTGAGGGGGGGCCACGCATGAATATTCTGGCCCCACGTGGTGTCATGTTCCCTTTCCAAGTGCATTGACCCACTTTTGAGGTTCCCATTTGATGTCTTTTGACAAATGAAGATGGGAACTTATGTTTGTACATAGGTTTAAAAAAAAGTACAATAAAAGACTCCTTCAGTGAGCATCGATTGTTGTGGGCTCCAACCCTGGTGTATTTGGGCTCCATTTCTTTCTCGTATTTGTATCCCTTCTTTAGCATCTCACAGGTTTTGAGGGAATTCGGGTTTGTGTCCATCAACATGACCTTGAACTCCCCTTTGTACTTCATGTTGGTGAGATCTCTCCCTTTTCATGCATAAATCCATGTAGTATCTTGATCGCATTCATTGAGGACAATGCATGAAGTAGGTGTGGGGGGTGTTTTACGTAGTCGAGTCTTTTGTTTTGATTTTGTTTTCTTTTGTGTGTATTGTTAGGGTCATGTTAGTATGCTGCATTTAATATCGATATATCTGTTTGCCATGATCCTTGGATGACTTGTGTTCTTTTGCTTGCCTAGTGCTTTAAAATTTCCACATTTCTTTCAAAATCTTCATGTGGGTTTTGCGTGTGTTTAGCATCTGCAAAACCGTTGAAAGGCAAAGTAAAAGAAAGCTCCCAAAATTGTCTTGAACTTGATGCATTAGGATATCTAGTACAGTGGCTTTAGGATTTATCAAGTCGTTAGGATGCACCCCAATTTTCCCTGGGGGCGAGTAATCATAGGGTTTCAGTGCTCAAACATTTAAAGAAGTTCACCCTGAACCTAGTGAGTCAATAATTTGTGTCTGTTAAATTAAGGGAGTTTGTTCTAGTCAAGGACCCTCTAAATCTTGTTGTGAGACATTAAGTGTAGGGGTTTAGGTTCATGTGTAGATAAGAAATAAGTGAGTAGGTGTTTTCTCTTCTCGTACGGCTCCTATCACTCGGGGAAGTAGGTCTGATGGGACTTTGTGCCTGGTGCTTTCGAGTCATCTAACTTGGGATGCGCCGACCGAACTCTCGTTACACGGGTGGTAGGGATTGCCCTATGTGGAGATTTGGGGAAAGGTGTACGTGATAGTGTAAGTCCTCATGGGTAATGATGCACGAAACCTGACCCTGGGAGAATGAAGCTCCAACTAATAAAAAGAAAAGAAATTTTTTTTTGAGAAAAGAAACAAAAAAATGGTAATGCAAATAAGAACCTTAATGGACTTTGCACTTTGTATCACTTGAGGATGTTGAGGTTGTCCATGTCTTTCACTTCATTCCTTATTTAACTTGCACGAATGGTTCATTAGGCTAGGTGTGTGGACTGATTACCTTTATAGAGTCGGCCCGTAGGATTACCGCGTCCAATGATCAACAAAATATGTCCAACGAGTCGAGTGTCTAGATTGAATAATGCATCTTGTTCGGATTTTATGGGTTTATCCGCTGAAAACCCTCAGGAGACAACACTCCTCCTCCTTGGCGACAAGGAGGTTTAACGGCTTGTTGCACGTGCTAAGTGCAACCGTGATTCCTACGAAAGTGAGTTAGGATTTATTGTTTGTCGTTTGTTTTTCTCTTTCTTTGTTTTGCTCGGGACTAGCAAAAACTTAGGTGTGGGGGTATTTGATTGACATCAATTTATGCTCATATTTGTATCTTATATCCATTATCTTACACCTAAGCAATGCTACGTGACGAGTTTTATGTTTGAATTTAAGAAATAAATAGGTTTGAAGAGATGAAGCATAAAAGGACGCAAAAGCAGGGAAAAAGGACTTAATTATGAGACCTGGGAACTAAGATGCAAGGGAGAAGGACCTGAACGTAAGACCGAAGGATCAAAGAGCAAAACAGAAAACTCCACACCATCGTGGGGAGTATGTTGGCAATTCTATTCGGGTCGGAGCTCCAAAAAGTGAAGTAGATGCATCAAAGACCAACAAAGACATCCAGAAAAGCCCAGAATAAAATCCAACGTGATCCAGACCATATAGACCGCGAATTGGCGGTCCAAGACCGCGAATTGGCGGTCTGTTTTGGCCCAAATCCGCTAAGATTTTGGTGGGTCACGTATTAGTGTGTATTTAGTCCATTTCTGGTATTGGTTTAGTCCCACATCAGGGGATTCTCCCGGATTGCCTTTTTCTTCGGATATAAATAGAACTCTTCACCTTCTATTGTAAACTACCCATTGCTTGGTGGCATTCTCTCTACTAAGGAGTAAGCCTTGAAGCAAAACTTAAGGTAGAGAAGAATGCTACCTTCAATGTGAGTCATTGTTAATAAAATATTTTTTTTAGTTTCTTTTAATCTTATCTTTTAATTCTTGCATGTTTCTTTAGTTTATACTTCTTTCAATTAGCTTCTTTAATGTTCCTTTCTTGCTTAGTTGAATTTCTTTTCAGTAATATGTTTCATTTTGTTAATGTAGTTAGTATAATGAGTAGTGAGTAGTTCCATCCCCATTTGGGGGGTGGAGAAATATGTGATATGATCATGTAGTGTATTAGGTGTGTGTTATCTTAATCCATTGAACCTTATATGATTTCCATAACCATCTAATGGGATTTCACTCTTATCTTTGATATGCTAATGCTCTTGAATGAAGCTTAGCTTATGCTTAGATTAGTGGACCTATTTTATGGGGAATGATAAGGTGAGGATATGGATGGAATTAATATTGGAAACACAATTTGTAGTGTATGTACTCTTGTTGCCTTTACCTTGGTTAATGTCTTGTATGTTTTAATAATATTGGGTTATCTTATTTCATGTGGAGGCATAGTAGGGTCTAGTCTTTATACATGAGTTCATTTAGCTTCATTCCAATTATTATCTTGTATGTTTTAATGATGTAGTCTTATCTTATTTCATGTGGAGGCAAAGTTGGATTTAGTTTTATGATTTCATGCACTACATGTTGTGAGGAGCATAATTGAACACACACACACACATCTTTATATTCACATTATTTCTCTACCCCCTATGGGGTTTAGTTTTTATTGCTTATCTTCATTTCCTTTTGCATTCTAGTATAGTTTAGTGTAATCAATCTTTCTCTCCTTTCTTTACCACTCGCCTTCGCACAAACCAAACGTCGACACACCTCCCAGTGGACGACCCGTATTTGCCACCGCTTCAATGCGGCCGTGCACTTGTAGTTTAATATAAAACGAATCAGTCAATTTCCTTCCTTGCATTCAGCCTAAAGGGTAAGTCCGGACCTCCATGTATTTGCGTTGCCATAATCCTTGGCCAGAGCTCCCACATTTTCAACGAGTATGGTGAGGGAAGGCTCCATTTGCCTTTTCTGATATAGTGGGCCACGAGCGTATCCTTTGGCATGCCAACAGCATAGTGCAGTCATGCACTCTACTCCTCATATAAGAACGGTTTACCACACCAAGGGTCCAGAAAGAAATATGTATTCTTGCCATCTCCAAATCTAGTTTGGATGTGCTCACGGGCGAGGTGTCGCAACCTCAAGATACCTCTCCATGACCACGAGCAATTCGAGGATGGACGTGCTAGCCAAATTTGTCGATTTCCCAAGTATTTTTGTCGCATGCACCTAACCCATAACGATGTGTCATCAGCCATGATCATCCACAATAATCATAACAATCCAGTATCATTCCAATCTTCAAGCCTTCGCAGCCCCAAACCACCTTCACCATTGGGTAAACAAACATCCTTCCATGCTACCGCCACCCACTTCTTCTCTCCTCCCCACACAAAGTGGGACTTTCCATTTCTTTTAGCAGTGATCTTGGAAGAAGGAAGGCGGATGTCCAGTAAACGCTATATGATACCAAGATGCTCTGTACTAATTCAACTTGGCCAACCATGGACAAGAAGCTTTGCTTCCATGTGCTTAACTTTGCCCGTAACTTGGCCACCAACCCCGTACAATGGTTCTTCCCAAGTCGGGAGGTGAACAAAGGGAGCCCAAGGTAGGTAACCGGGAATTCTGCCCTTGCCATACCTAAGTGGTCGCAAATCCATCTACCATGTGCAGCATTCGACCCCAAAAACACTTGACTCTTGGTTGTATTCAAGTGCAGCCATTGGCAAACAAGTTAGAAAAACGGTGCCGAAATGCCTCACGAATTGCACTCTCCTCTCCACAATCTCGCCATTATCACTCACTAGCCTCACATTGTTGGTGGCTCTCCTCACTCTAAGGGAAGCATGGAAGACTCTAGAGTTCCGGTCACCCTCTCTTAACCACCTCACCCTCGATTTTTGCCTCAGCAGGGATTCCTCCCTCGAGAGAAGCTCTGGGGATATTGTAAACTCTTAAGTATCTAAACTCTTTGAATAATATTGTAGACTTCTTACTAAAGGACTTTCTAGAGTGAAAGACAAAAGGGTATCAAGGGGGATGGGGTTGAAGCCCATAATAGAGGAACCATGATAGATACCCTACTGACTATCTTCTCTTCAGGGGCTGATTATGCCTCTGACGATAGGAATCTCACTATGTGGTGTCGTCTCTGAACTGCCCGCTCGAGCTAGGTCCCATTCAGAAACCAATCCTAACATTTTTGCACTCACTTTGACAACCCAAAACCCTCGAGCCCCTCCTTGTTGTGTGTTGCCTTGCCAGACGACAAGATCTCCCTCTTAAAAATGTCCTCGCACTTGCTCTCTCGTCGACGAGGTACTCACAAGAACAAAACACACACACACACAAGGGGGTGGAGCTCAATCTCTTCCTATTTCTCTCAAAGGAAGATACAAGAACTCCAAGGGTTTGGTGTTGACATCCCCACAACTCTACCCACCTATTTATAAGAAAACAAGTGCTTTAACCAACCCATTACACCCATACATATATACCCAAAACGCGGAAGACCTAATGCACCTTCCCAAGTTGCACATTGCCTTGATGTGTTGCCATCTTTGCCTCTACACTCCAGTGGACTTTCCTTCTACGCCTTTTTCCCTTGGCTGGAACTTCTCATAACGATGCGCTAGGTATGTGTGATGGATAGCCTTCCTTAAGTTCTTAATGCATGCTCGGGAAAACTACCATATGTGGCCTCCTTGCCACACTTGTGCCTTCCTTATTTCCTCCCTTTGATGCCCTCCATTCTTTCCACGAGCCATTCGCTGAACTTTCCATATATGCTAGGTTTTCCAAGTGTGGAGGCACGCTTCCCTTTGCTGCCTTCTCAAGACTTGTCTGGCCTCAAAATTGGGACCACTAAGCTCACTCGCATGCCTTCTTCAAGCACCCAAGTGATGCCTTTACTGCATCACCTTCCTTGTGTGTCCAATAATGCCACAAGACTTGCTAAAATGAGTTAGCACAAGTCTCATACCTTGTGCCAACTATGTTGCTCGATTTTGATGACCTCCATAGTCCCTAGCCTCGTCTTCATTGCCCTATTGGGCACATTTGCTTGGTCTCCACCTCGGCTCAGTTCCTTCTTCAAGCGAGTCACCTCAGTCTGCCCCCCTTGACCCACTACATAGTCAAGTGACCTCAGAACGGTCATGTGAAGGCCCTTAAACCCAATCCGGTGACACCTACCATCCTTATTTGAGATCCCGATGGTGGTGGTTTAAAGGGAAAATAAATCAATGTGTTCCATAAGAGCACTAATTGACATCATATCATGCATATATTTGTGTCTTATATCCTCTATTTATAACCTAAGCATCGCTACATAACGAGTTTTATGTTTAAGTTTCAGGAATAAAACAAGTGAAAAGAAGAGACACAAAAAGGACCTAAGAGCAAGAGAAATGACTGAATTGTAAGACTTATAGACTGAGATTCAAGAGAGAAGGACCCGGATGTAAACCAAAAGGACCAATGAGCAAATCAAGAAAGCTCCACACCATCATGATGAGTATTTTGGCAATTAGATCTGGGCCCAAACATCAACAACCAAATCAGGTTCACCAAACATGAAGAAATCAAGTCAGAAACAAGTCATCCAAAACCAGACGCCATCAGAGCAGACCATACCGCTATTTGGCGGTTGGATTGGCTCCAAATCCGATTAGTCTCAGCCAGGTTTTGTATTAGTGTGTATTTAGTCCATATATGGTATGCGTTTAGTCCCATACCAGAGGTTTGTCCCCGATTACATTTTTCATGGCTATAAATAGAACTCTTTCTCCTCCCTTGTAATACATCTCCTTTCTTGGTGGCATTTTCTCTACTTGGAGTGAAGTCTTGGACCAAAACTCTAGTGGAGAGATGATATTTGTAATGTGAGTGAGCAATAAAGAATGTTTTGTCAGTTTCTTGTTGTTTCTTTTAAATTCTTGCATGCATAGTTAATTTCGTTTGTTTTAATCTTCGTAGAACTAATTAGCATGTGTTTCTTTCCTTAATATGAATTTTAGCTTAATGATGTGTGAGTAGTTTCATCCCCTTTGGGGGGTGGAGATGATGTACATATATGTTGTGAAGTTTGGATGTTTGATGAATTTTTGATTGTGTAGACTTACATGTTTGTATGTTCATCGGGGGTGTTTTAATCATCTACATGTTGGGGGATTTTTATGGGTTTTGTCATAAGATTTAGACACTTCCCATGCTTAGTTTCCTCATGTTTATTGACTGAAATTTCCTGTTGAATATGCTACATGTTAGTTATGTGTTTGTATTTGTGTTTACTTGCTTGATTGATTAAAGAAACTTTGTTTTGATGGGTTTTGTCATAAGATTTAGACACTTCTCGTGCTTAGCTTTGTTCTTCACATGAGTTCATGGTTTTTGATGAGTCTTGTCATATACTTAGACACTTCTCATGCTGAGCCTAGTCTCATGATAGTCAAGTATTAATTACTGATACGTTGTGTGAATGGATTGATAGGTTTTGCCACATATTTAGACACTTCCTATGCATGAAGACACACACACACATAAATGCTTACATGCGTCATTCATCGCTTATTTCACTTCATATGTGCACACACTTCACCCCTTAGGAGTTTCTTTTCCTGAATTCAAATTCTTTATTAGGTCTTTAGTTAGTTTTAGTCAATCTTTAGTTGCTTTCTTTGCGTTTGTTAACTACTAGTTTAGTGTAGTCTAGTATAGTGTAATCAACTTCTTCTCCCCTCTTTTCCCACTTGCCTTCGTACGAACCAGAGTTGACACACCTCCTTGGGGATCGCCCCGTACTTGCTACGACATCATCGCAGTCGTGCACTTGCGGTTAAACTTAATATTCACATCAAGCACAAAAACTATTTGGAGATAGTCTCCTTATTAGCTCATCCCTGTGGTAGTAGTGATCAGAGTTATTGTTGCGGTTTAGGAAAAACATTATGCTCTGAATGAGTTCAACACTCATGTGGCAGGGTGTAGGTCCATACAATACACCCTTTGAGAATTCTACCATGCGAGTCTGATCCATGAGAACGGGGGCATTCTCTAGAGCTCTCATGAAACAAGATACGCGCATGGTCGTAACACGCACACCGACTTGGAACTTGGGTCTCATGCCTGTATTGTGTTCTGTAAATTCGTGAAATCTGGCTAATGGAGCATAGTTCAAGACATAACTCACTATGTCTAATCAAATGGATTGAACTAATACTAAGGTTGGGTTCGAGACCAGAAGCTACCTAGCTTGAATACACAATGTTATGATGCTCAACTTTCTTTCAAAATGTATTTGCAATTTTTTGAATCATGTGGGGATTATTGGAAAATTGCACATTTAAAATAATTTTTCTTTGAGGTGATTCAAAAAATATTTTGTTTTTGCTTTTATGTTCTCCAAATCTTTTGACTTCATTTTTTGTTTAAAGTATTCAAAGTATTCCTTGGAAAGGTTTTGGAGATTTCTTTTGTGCTTACAACAACTATTCCTTGGAGAGCATTCAAGGGCATATGCATCAAGGCATTTTTAATGCAAATAAAATCATAGCATTAGAGAGATGCTAATAAGGCAATTACGTGAATGGGAATGGACGTTGGGAATCAGAGCTAGGTATTGGGCCCAGCAAGGCCTGTTAAAAAATTTATTTTTAAAATAATTCCAAAAATAGTAAAATATCTCTAAAACACCTAAAATACCTTTAAAATACATAAAATAATAAATAAATATAAAATTATCGGGCCCACGAGGCAAGTCGGGCCTAGTACCTAGGTCTAGTTAGGATGTGTTTTCCAATGTTCTAGCCATTCACATTTTAAGAGATCTTGCTTATCTATGCAGTATTTTAAGGTAACCCATATTTTGGTCCTTTGAAGAAATCATGACCACACAATATATACAGTTAAATTCAATCTTACGTCTAAAATAGTTACTTCTGATGTTTCCTTCCCCAACACAAACATTTCAAACCAAACACCTCTGCCAAACCAACCCAACCCAAACCAAACGCCTCCTCTCCTCTGCCACACATCTTCCATCTTTTCTCCAACTGCGGCAACCGTCGGTGCGAGGCTTCGAAGCAACCATTCATCCACACTTCCGAAGAATGCATCCAATAGGCTTCATTCTCATCGAAGATTTCTTTCTACCATATTTTGTGTTTTTGGACTTCATTGGCCTGATTTTCCTTTTTCTTCAATGTTTTACTCTCTTGCATGCTCCTCCATTTTAACATGGCAGTGTGGTGTTGCAGTTGAGTATGCACACAAGGTGTTTGACAAGAGGATTATGCAAATCCTATTGTGGTTTGCAGTTGTGATGGTGGTCGTCTAAGTACAGTTACATGATGGGTCATTGGAAATGCTTGCCGACCCTAACTACATTCCACAGAAATAGTAACTTTCTCTTCATTATTATGATTATGATTTATGAGATAGACATGGAATTTCTTATTCCATTTATGCGTGTGTTTTTTTGCTAGACTTATTATTTCTGTTTTTGACAATTTAAAGAGTATGTATGAAAATAATTGTTATTATGTTCCACCCACTAATTGTCTGGTAGTTGAAGAATAAATACTGCGATATAGTGGTTTCATGTGCCCCCAAATATGTCGCCCAACAACACCCTCAACGAGAGCATGTTCATCTCCCAACTTTGATCATCGTCGTACTTGTGCAGGTTAGTATCATGATCACTTGAAGATTGAGAGTTTCAATCTCAATTTCAGCTTGAGTTAAACCATCTGTTTCGGCTTAACTTGGCTTATTGACGTGGTGTTTGTATTGGAGTACAAATTGTGAGATTTGGTTTCTTTGCCATGGTTTACTTTGGTTATTCTGCATACGAAACTTTCAATTTATTTGGGAATACAAAATAATGAATGCCAAAGTAATACATGTGTCAATGGAATCTCTAATGTCATTAGACTACCTATATGCTCTTTGAAATTCAGGATTGATGTTAATGATATTGGTTAGTAAACCTAGGTGGATAAGTAAATAGTGTTAAGATCTATGACCCTCTAATCGCTAGATAAATGCGGAATTAAAAATACTAATCGAAGGATTAAGAGACAAGACGTGCAAACCACAAAATCGACGACACCGGAGTTTAGAGAGGTTCGACACCCACACCCGGGTCCTAGTCCTCCTCGCAAGCCTCGCTCAATCCCCGAGCCTCGCTTATGGTTCCACTAACCGAACTCTGTTCCAGGCCGAGATCAACGTCGTTTACAACTCCGAGCCTCGCGAACAATCCTCGCCTCGCTTGTGTCTCATCTCACAATCCGAGAGGGAGCTTCCTCGAAGCTTTACAACTTTTGTGATTCTTTGAATATGAAGATGGAATCACAATCTAACACTCTATACTTAAGCACACTTGGATATGGATATAGAATTGGATAAGCAAGTGGTAAAGTTTAAGCTTGCGTGTTGAAGAATAAGCTTTGAAGGTTTGGGAATTGAGAGCCAAAGATAGTTGATGAATAGAGGGTGTTCAAGGTTGGTTTGTGTCTTTAGAGTGGTGTTTATATAAGCTTCAAAGCTTAGAGATCCGTTGGAGTGTTAGTGGGGAAATGGACCAATGAGAATGCAAGATATGACTTAAGCTCGGGCAGAAATTTAGGCATATTCGGTCGACCGTTATCCAAACGGTAGTCCGAAGAATTGGTCTGAATTAAGAACTTGGTTGACTGATTATGTATCGGATCACCGTTCACCAACCTCCAGTAGCTTTTATCAATTTATCCCTAATTAAGTTCGGTTAACCGAATGTCATTCGGTTCATCGTTCCAAGGTGGACAGTAAGATTGGTTAAGTT
This sequence comes from Triglochin maritima, assembly GCA_963682175.1. Lineage (NCBI taxonomy): Eukaryota > Viridiplantae > Streptophyta > Magnoliopsida > Alismatales > Juncaginaceae > Triglochin > Triglochin maritima. Next base: position 23,364,771 of record OY821774.1, on the reverse strand, counting down.
CTGATCTACTCAAGTTCGGTTGACCGTGTACACTTCGGTAGACCGAAGTTAGCACAGGTTTGCGTTGACAGTTATAGCTTAAATAATTGTTGGGTACAACGGTCAAGTGTCAAGTGTCAATAGTCATTGTGAACCTAAAGCCAAGAGGGACTTGGTTGACCGATAAGTATTCAGTCGTCTAAAGTGGGTCAAGTCAATTGGGCTTTAGGGACTCGATTCGAATGCGACCGTTGGAGCAAAGTCCAAAACCGGTCCAGGGCTATTCGGTCGACCGAAGGTGGTTCGGTCTTCCGTTGGGGCAATTCCAGAGAACACCTAAGTTTTACTGGTGGGAAGTATTCGGTTATCCGAAATGTGTTCAGTAGACCAAACTAGACAGAATTCGGTTGACCGATGATAGTTCGGTTTACCGATGAGGGACGGGACAAAATCTTATTGCTCAAGTTTACATTAAACCTTATGGACTCAATAAATACAAAATTACATGTCTTGGTCCAAAATTTTGATTACAAGTTTTGAGTCTTGATGTCTTTGTCCCAATGCTTGTTTCCTTGATTGTCTTGATCAACCTATTAAGATGTTTACAAGAATACAAGTATGTATGCAAGGCATGTAATCATGTTTGCTCAATTTGATTGACTAGGTTGATTGATTAAGATTAGTTTAATTAATCATCAAAATTAATATAGATTCAGACTAAAAAGCCAACAAATAGTACGATTTACACGTTCTTGGTAGGAATGTTTCACACATGTCATCTTACCGAAATATATATTTGTGTCTTCTGTTTAATATTATATTAATGTTTCTAATTAATTGATAATACGATTTATTCTTCCACTTTTCCTTCATTCAAATTGGAATTCGAAACCATCCCCAAGCATACCTGATTAAGATTAGACTTGATTATGGTAAAATTATGATATTTTCAAACATTGATCTCAACGCATACCAACACATAATGGTGTTTACTATCAAAATCCTTTCGTTGTTGTTGCACATGTTAGTTTGTCCTAGATGTTAGTCACACTACATGATACAGGTTATGATATTGAACTTAACTTCAAAATATATGTTCACCTCTTGCCTAATAAAGAGCAATAATGCCCATAAACCACCACATCATAAATGGATTAATATCACAATTGTCTTCAACAAAATCATATAATTGTTCAGTTCGCTGGGTTTCATTTCACTGTTACTGTGAATTTCATTACGGATTAGAATTAGTCCCACCTTACTTCAATTTCACAATGTAAAGGGATGTAAAATATCCATTAATATTATTCGAGGTGAAATGAGCTCAGCCATGATAAAAGGTCCAGTGTCAGTGTTGACTTTGCTTTTGGATTCGAACAATTGATTAAACACGAACCAAATGCCACATATGCATTAGTTTGATATTTCTTGATAATTATAAAAATATATATAGTTTATATTTTATTAAACTTTAGTTTACACAACGCATAAGTTTAGGGAACTACTATTCGTCGCCGGAAAACTACTTAAATCGCCCCAAAAATGACTTTTTTGCCCTTAACAAATCAATTAATACCGATTTCGTCCCGTGTCTTTAAATAAGGTGTTTGACTCAGTTTTGTTGGCTTTTTGGCCTTAATCCATATTTTGATGATGTAATTCAACCTAATCTTAATTAGGACATGTAGATTAGCACATGTAGTATAATGGTATATATGTTGTATTGTGCTAACATCTACAGGTGATCAAGACTCAAGAAAGAAGAAAAATCAAGTCAAGACATGTAATCAAGCTGGATTGAAGACATGTATTTTACTTTTCTTTGAGTCTTAGGAACAAATGTGAATTGAGCATAACTTAAGATAATATCCATGCATTCACACACTAGGTTCCTTAGAGAAGTCACACACAAAATTTCAGATCAATCGGACTTCGATAGGTCATCCAAAACATAGTCGGAAAATCACTAAAACTAAACCTTAAATCCTGTCCGAAAACGTTCGACCGATTGGACCTTTTGTACTACCGGTTTCAGTAGATTTAGAGTTTTTACATGACCATTTTGTTCGACCGAACCATCCATTTGTTCAACCGATCCATTAGTTTTTGTAAGGTTTTGTTCGACCGGTTCAACTTTAGGTCGACCGGTTGGAGACAGTTTTTGCTGAATTTGAATTCTGTTTTGTGTATCTCTTACACAAATCAATCAAATCTTTCCCCAACGGCTAGGAATCTCTTAGACCTTATAAATAGAGGTTCACACTTAGTTTTCCACAAGATTTCACAACTCCAAAGTGTCAAACTTATAGTGAGATTTTCCACAACCTCAAAGCTCCCAATTAGTGATTCCAAAGCCTAATTTCCACATCCTTCATCATACATTCATACTAGCATTTGTTGTGCTCAATTAGAGAGTGAGTTCCACTCAGTCACCATTGTTGTCAAAGTGAGCAAGGGTCTTGGTGAAAGCCCAAGACAAAGAAGCAAGGATTTCGGTGAAAGCCCGAAGTGATTCTCTCGGTTTGTGAGAGGAGGTGCCAAGCTCGACGAGGGTTGTTCGCGAGCTTGAAGACGTGTAAAAGGCGTTGCTCCCGGCCCGGAACGGGGAGGCATAGTGAAGACGCGAGAGGGGCTCGAACGGAGATTCGAGAGGTGCTTGCAAGAGAGGACGTAGGCGCGGCCGAACCTCTATAAAACCGACGTGTCTTCTTGTGGTTTGCATTACTTTCCTACTCGTGTTTGATTTGTTTTTAATTTCCGCTGCACATCTTTGATCTATCGACCGAGTAGTTAATTAAGGCTTAATCGTGATTAGTTTGTGGACCCATAGACCCACACGATCCTACAATTGGTATCAGAGCCTCGTTCGTTAATTTTGTTCTTAACCGATAAATTAACATGACTCTTAATGCATCCACACCTCTAGAATCTTGTAAACCACCATATTTTGATGGAAATAATTTTGTTTCATGGAAATCTAAAATGTCATCATTTATTAAATCCATGAATGCTAACTTGTGGTTTATGATTCAAACTCCATATGAAACACCTAGATGTCATATTAGTAAATGGAGTTTAGAAGATGAGAAAAATGCATCCCTAAATGCTAAGGCTATGAATGTCATATTTTGTGCATTAGGAGATGAATTTTTTAATCTTGTTTGCTCATGTGATAGTGCTCATTCTATATGGCAAACTTTAGAAAGGAATTTCGGTGATGGAAAATCTCCAACCGGGGAGAAAGGAGCAACCACTCCGAAGGATGTAGCTCGAGCAAAGAAAATGGAGATTAACTCAACATCTTCATCATCATCAAGCTCATCCGATGGAGAAAGTGAAGATGAGGTATCTTCTAGTCATTCTTCAAGTTGTAGTTCAAGTGAAAAATCATCACATTCATATAAACTACAAAATGCATTTCTAAAACTTTTAGAAAAATCTAAAGAACTTCATGAGTCTAATAAGTTAGCAAATAAGCAAATAGATGAGCTTAAATGTCAAAATGCATTTATCTTAGATGATAAAATTGTTTTGCTTGCTAAAATTGAAGTTCTAACTTCTGAAAATGCATGCTTGAGGAATGACAATTTTAATGTTAAAACTACCTCATCAAATGCAATTGAAAGTCATATGCTTGAAAATGACAAAATTGACTTGCTAAAGAAACTAGATAAATCATATCTTGAAAGCAAGCAAACTTTAAATGACTTAAATTGCATGAATGAAAAAGTTGCAAATTTAGAGATTCACATGCTTAACATGAATGAAAAGCATAATTCTATGATTAAAAATCTAAATTGCTTAAATGAATCTTTAGCAACTAAAAACAGTGAACTTAATGTCTTAAATGAAAATTTGTCAAATAAATTGCATAAGTTCACACATGGCAATAAAAACAATTTTTATGTTAAAAACTTTCCTATTCAAATTAATGTTAAACATAATTTTGCCATGAAAAAGAAAGTAAGTGTAGAGGTACCAAAATCAACTTGGATTTGGGTACCAAAAGCTAAACTTAATGGACCCAAGCAAAAATGGGTACCAAAATCTACACTTGTAGGAGCTTGAGGAAGAGATTGGTGGTGACCGGGTGAGCCAAAGCGTCGAATTCGAATCCGGTTGCATCACCAAATCAAGATTGGAGCTATTCAAGATTCAAGTTTGGTATAAAAATTTCTATCTCTAAAATTTCTGAAAAATAGCTCTAATCTAGTTAATATGCTTAATTGTCATATCCTTAGAGTTCAATTCATTGAAAATCATTAACCCTATTCATTGCAAATCATTTACCACATCCATTGATTATAAATGTCATATTTTAAAATGGATGTTAGAATAAGGCTTAAGTAGAAACTTAAATGATTTTAACTTTTATCATATTCATTGTTTCCATTTAGCCTTATTGATAGGGGGAGCTTAAATGTTATATCTTTTATTAGAGTAATGAAGTGCAAAATTTAGGGGGAGCAACTTCATTACAATGACATCCTATTTGAACTTGAATAGTTATATAATTGTCAATGAGGGAGAAATTTCATTTCATATCTTACATTGATTATTGTTTTTGATGGATGTCAAAGGGGGAGAAGTAATAGATTAGGGTAACTTGAAATATGCATGAAATTGTCAAGAAAAACTATGCAATAGATTTAAACAAACATTTTGAAGCATAGTTTGCATAATATATTTCAGGTATTAAGTTAGTTTAAGATATAGGTTGTCATCATCAAAAAGGGGGAGATTGTTGGCTTTTTGGCCTTAATCCATATTTTGATGATGTAATTCAACCTAATCTTAATTAGGACATGTAGATTAGCACATGTAGTATAATGGTATATATGTTGTATTGTGCTAACATCTACAGGTGATCAAGACTCAAGAAAGAAGAAAAATCAAGTCAAGACATGTAATCAAGCTGGATTGAAGACATGTATTTTACTTTTCTTTGAGTCTTAGGAACAAATGTGAATTGAGCATAACTTAAGATAATATCCATGCATTCACACACTAGGTTCCTTAGAGAAGTCACACACAAAATTTCAGATCAATCGGACTTCGATAGGTCATCCAAAACATAGTCGGAAAATCACTAAAACTAAACCTTAAATCCTGTCCGAAAACGTTCGACCGATTGGACCTTTTGTTCGACCGGTTTCAGTAGATTTAGAGTTTTTACATGACCATTTTGTTCGACCGAACCATCCATTTGTTCAACCGATCCATTAGCTTTTGTAAGGTTTTGTTCGACCGGTTCAACTTTAGGTCGACCGGTTGGAGACAGTTTTTGCTGAATTTGAATTCTGTTTTGTGTATCTCTTACACAAATCAATCAAATCTTTCCCCAACGGCTAGGAATCTCTTAGACCTTATAAATAGAGGTTCACACTTAGTTTTCCACAAGATTTCACAACTCCAAAGTGTCAAACTTATAGTGAGATTTTCCACAACCTCAAAGCTCCCAATTAGTGATTCCAAAGCCTAATTTCCACATCCTTCATCATACATTCATACTAGCATTTGTTGTGCTCAATTAGAGAGTGAGTTCCACTCAGTCACCATTGTTGTCAAAGTGAGCAAGGGTCTTGGTGAAAGCCCAAGACAAAGAAGCAAGGATTTCGGTGAAAGCCCGAAGTGATTCTCTCGGTTTGTGAGAGGAGGTGCCAAGCTCGACGAGGGTTGTTCGCGAGCTTGAAGACGTGTAAAAGGCGTTGCTCCCGGCCCGGAACGGGGAGGCATAGTGAAGACGCGAGAGGGGCTCGAACGGAGATTCGAGAGGTGCTTGCAAGAGAGGACGTAGGCGCGGCCGAACCTCTATAAAACCGACGTGTCTTCTTGTGGTTTGCATTACTTTCCTACTCGTGTTTGATTTGTTTTTAATTTCCGCTGCACATCTTTGATCTATCGACCGAGTAGTTAATTAAGGCTTAATCGTGATTAGTTTGTGGACCCATAGACCCACACGATCCTACAAGTTTTACTCACATTCCTAGTACCAACACCACGAAAATGTCTGGCGAAGCACCTGAATCCGGCGAGGTAACTGGGGTGGAATTTTTTTCACGACTCGGGCGTCTGGCTAAACCGCCTCCACCAAGGTGGAGGCGTCTGCCTAACACGCCTCCACATAGGTGGAGGCGGTTTAGACAGACGCGTCCACCTTTGTGCAGGCGTCTCCTATGGACGCCTCCACAAAGGTGGAGGCGTCTGTCTAAACCGCCTCCACCTATGTGGAGGCGTGTTAGGCAGACGCCTCCACCTTGGTGGAGGCGGTTTATCCAGACGCCGGTTTTTTTTTTTTTTAATTTTTTGTTAAATTCAAAATTTTCAGGTTCCATTTCAAGATTTCGGTGGTGATGGAATAGATTACAGTGAGCTTTTTGACAGTAAAGAAATATTTACAACAATCGAGGAAGGTTGTAAATGGGCGAAACAAGTTGCAATAGGAGCCGGATTTTTTTTGGTTATATTATCATACAAACCGAAAGCAGATAACCGGATGGATTGTTACCTCAGATGTGATCGCAGACGTGAGATGAGTTCTCGTGATACGAGTATTGCACTGCGAAAGAATACGAAAAGAAAAGGTTGCGGTTGTCGGTTTTTGGTAAAAGTGGTGGAGCGACGAGATCGTGATGGATGGGTTATTGTTTCTAGTAGCATGTTTGGGCAGCACAACCACCCATTGGCAGTTTTTTCAGAGGGTCACCGACAGGTCAGCGGACTTAGTGCTGGGGCAAAGCAAATTGTTCGGGATATGACAGAGGCACAAGCAAGGCCCCGTAACATTTTGTTGGCGGTAAAGAAGAAATTTCCGGACGATAATCCTAATCAAAGGCACATTTACAACTTCAGAGAGTACATGAGGAGGACGAAATCTGAAGACAGGAATCCCGCGCAGCAGTTTCTCCGAGAGGCAGTGCAGCATAAGTATTTGCATTGGATTGTGGCAGATGAAGAAACTAATGTCTTGACTCACGCATTTTTGGCACATCCGACTTCAGTTCAGTTGTTGCGTACATACCCATTCGTAATCTGTATGGATTCGACGTGTAAGACGAACAAGTACAAGATGCCTTTGTTTGAGATGGTTGGAGTTACTCCAACAAACATGAATTTCCTCGTCGGATATGCGATTCTGCAGGATGAGACCGAGTCTAGTTACCGGTGGGTGTTGGAGAGGTTGCGAGATCTGTTATTGGATATTGTTAGCCCGACAGCAATAATTACGGACCGGGAGATGGGTCTGATGCGACCAGTGGCAGAGGTTTTTCCTGAGTCAGCTCATTTACTATGCACCTGGCATATCAACAAAGACGTGTACAACTACGCATACCACGTATTCGGCAAGGACAAGCAGTCTGCAGAGATTTTCAGGCGTGGAAGGTGGAGGAAAGTCATGATTTCTGATTCACAGACGGATTATGATAGAGCAGTCCGTAATCTGAAAGATTCTTTCAAGTCCTGGCCAGTGCTCACGGAGTATGTGGAAGACACGTGGTTGGTGCATAAGGAAAAATTCGTGTTGAATTGGACGAATAAAGTTTTTCATTTCGGCAACACTACGAACTGCAGGGTGGAAAGTGCACATTCGGCTCTGAAAGAGTGGATCACTACATCGACTGCCGCTCTCGACACTCTTTTTGACCGCGTGAACTCGTCTATTGAAATGCAGCTGACGAATATTCGGAACTTTCTTGAAGATTCGAGACGTCGAAATTTGGCACAGTACATAGGTCCTCTGTTTCAGCATATAAATGGTCGAGTTTCGCATCACTGCTTGTCGTTAATGACTCAGGAGTTGAAGTGAATGCAGGACTTAAGTGATGAAATTGAATATCGTTGTGAGTGTGCTTTCCTAACAACACATGGGATTCCTTGTGCCTGTACCATGTACGAGTGTTTCGGAAGCTAGTGGATGAGATCTCGCAGAGCGATCCTGCAGTAATTCGTAGTGCCTCTCGTATTTTATACGAACAGTTACACCCCGATCAGTCGAACTATGGAGAACCCGAAGAAAATACTAAGGTACGAGGTCGACCTAGGGGAAAGTCGACACGTCGGGACCCGAGTGCCTTCGAGTATGCTGAGCGAGGTCGTGGTCGGTCTGGCAGTAGTGGGAGCAGGGGTCGTGGTCGGTCTGGCAGTAGTGGGAGCAGGGGTCGTCGGTCTAATTCGTCTCGATCGTCCTTGAATACGGGCACATGATCTTCTGGTATGTCGATATCTTTGTTGTTATGTTATTTAATATATATTAGTAATCTAAATGGGGTTGAATATATTATCTCCTAATTTTGTTGTTTTAATGAATTGTTATTTACCTATCTTACAGTGTCCGGACGGGTTGACGTGGACAACTTCCCATATAATGATAGACTGCCAGGAATCATTTTGCCATTTCTGCAAAGGTGGAATGACGTACGTGCTGATGGCAACTGTGGATTTCGATGTGTTGCCGATGTCTTTCATGGTGGTCAGGAGAACTGGTCGTACGCCCGTCGTGCGATTTCTAATGAGATAGGTGCACATCCTATTTATGAGACAGTCTATTTCGGCCATGTGAGAAAGGCTCGTCAACGAATTGATTGGGGCGGGGGAGGTTGTGGCGAGGATCATTATATGGAGGTTTGGTCCGACTTGTTTCCTATTGCGAATTTTTACAAGTGTGCGGTCATGTATTTCGCAGTGGGAACGGATGGTTCGTTGTTCCCGTGTCTTACTGTTCTACCCTGGGAGTGTCCCTCTACCATGACGAGGCCTGTCAGAGAGTTGGTCATTGCTCATTTAGGGAGTTACGCTCATTTTATTCGTTTGGAATTACTTGATGATTTCCCAGTACCTCCTATAGCGACCTTATGGTATCAAATGCGAGATGAGAGTGTTGTTGGATGGGAGGATCAGTACCAAAGTAGGATGGAGTATTGGAACCGGTTATGTTGATTGTAATTTGTAATGTTTTGTAATGTATAATATATCGTGTATTTCTACTTATATCGTGTTGTTGTTTTACCGTATTTTAAATTTAAATATTATTTCATATCTAAAGAAATAAGTTGAAAATCTTTTCGTGAAAAATAAATATTAAAAAATACGATAGTCAAAGAAATATGTAGAAGATATGTTCGTCAGAAATAAATAATAAGAGTACACAAATAAACATAAGCATATACCAACAAATGTACTAACAGTGCAACAAAACGAAAGTAAAAGCAAGACAACTACAGCTCAACATCTGAATCATGGTCCGAAATGCCCAACTGGCTGTTCCAATCCTCGATCAGGCGATCCCAATCTGTACATGCAAGTCTTGTCGCCTCACTCGGCATGACGTCTCTCTCTCTCGCAAGAACGGCTGCGTACACTGTATCGCCCTACTCATCCACTGTATGTAAAATAGAAATTAGCGTACAATAACAAAATATACTTTACAATTAAATATAAAATTAGATAAACTTACCGCATCGGCACATGTCCTATCCAGTGGTCTCTCCGGTCTCGGAATGATACCGCGTACGAGCAGTGGATGTGAGCACCTACCGAACCACTGCAAATAATCTGGAGCACAAGTGGAGGGGTCGCGGCTACGACTCAGATCGGCCAGGTGTAGTCGTCCTAGTCTCGGAAATGTCCTCCAAACCGATTCCGCAGACGAAACGTTGTGCCTGATGTCGTACATCGTCGCAGTCGCAAACCGTACTGCATGCTCGGGCGTCGGGATGTCAACCGGGATCACCTGAATGTAACCTAACTGACGTAACACGCGATCAGGTATATAAGGCTCTGTGATATCCCTATAACGAATAATGCCGGCAAATGTAGTCCTCGGGACAGCGACAGCAGGCTCGGGACCATACGGTAACCACTCCACCTAAACGTTTATACGTTAATAATAATAAAATTAAATTTAAATAAACGTGAATGATATATACATTATATACCTGCGATGCAGTCATCTGATCTAGTCGTCTATGAATAGAAATAAGTCGACTCTCGCTCTTATCCTCGACCCGGACAGCCCACATACGCGAACGAGGATGACCACGCTCAACAATCTTCCGCTCACGATGTGGGCGGAAAGCAGGAAAATACTCATATATCCAAGCCTGCAGCAGTGTAAGACAACCCGTAATCTGACCACAATCAGCACGACTAGATATGCCCAGCTGGCGATACAGATATGCCAACGTCGCCGACCCCCATGAGTAATCACCAATGGTATCTGGGTCCCTCGCCTCCAATAAGTCGCGTGGTCTCAGTCTGGAACCGCTCTTGTCGACAAACAATACACAGCCTAGCAGTAAGAAGAAATAAGCAGTCATCTGCGTATCCTTAGTCCGTGGTGGTCGCCCCCGTCTGCAACACTCGTCCACAGCGTCGATACTAACACCACCGCCACTCCAAAATGAGCTATCCCGCTCAAGACCCTCCAGGCTGACACCCAGCAACTCAGATACATATAACTTCAGCTCAGATGTCGGCGCCTGCGCACTGACCATGGGACCCTCAACAGGAATGTGAAGAATCTGAAAGACGTTATGCAACATGATCGTCATCTCTCCGAACGACAAGTGGAAAGTGTTGGTGTCAGGCTGCCACCGCTCTACGAATGCCGAAATCAACGGCATGTCGATGCAGGAAAACATGTTGTACGGCAAGTGACCCAATCCACTGTCAACCACGGTCGCCGTCATATCCTCAGTCATCACTGAGCGCCATGCCTGCAATGTCGTACAGGCTCTGTGCCGATTATGGCACTTCAAAACCTTCCGCTCGTCGCCATCCCAGATGCGTCTGGCGACGTGGCTTCCGAAACTCGGAATGACGCTGCCATCTACAGGACCACCGGGAATAATATCCGTGACGATCCAAGACTCGTCATCACCCCTCTTCTTCTTCTTCTGACCTCGGGCGTCTGCAGTGCATGAACTCGAATCACCGGTCACAAACCGGCCACCTCGATCCTTCCTAATGACCCACTCAGATGAAGGACCACCGTGTCGCCCTCGTCCTCGCCCGGCCTGATGTACCGGCTCCTCCTGTGGCCTCAAGTCGTATCGGCCCCCATCGTCACTGTCGTCGTGACTCCTCAGCTCATCTGAATCATCCTCGTCGTCGAAAGACTCTCCAGGTGTCTGACAACGACGTAACAGATCTCTCTCTCTCCTAACTGAAGCAGAAATACCACGTCTACGTGGATGACGAGGACCTGACTCGTCTGCTATACTACGTACCGCGCGTAAGGGAATTGATTTCCCTTTTCCTCCACGGTAACCCGATGACTATTAATTCAATTTTAAAAATACAAATTTATTAATGAATTTACTAAATTAATTAAACTAATTATTAACTGAATAATCTATTAATTTAGCAATTATCACAATTAATCAATAATCCTTTACTAAATTCGTACACAACTAATTACTAACATAATAATCAATTTATTTAGCGATTTATTTATTAATTATCACAATTTATAATCAATAAACGATTTACTAAACTAATTTAACTCATTATTAACATAATATTCAATTTATTTAAATTTTATCACAATTTTATCACCAATTATCGGGCGGTCGCAGGAACCGCCTCCCCCAAGGGGGAGGCGGTTCCGGTGACCGTCCTCTCGTTGGGTCGGGCGTCTCCCGCGACCGCCCGACTCAAAAATGTTTTTTTTAAATTAATTGAAATAAACAAGGTAATTTACCAGATGTGAGTAGTCAGGGGTCTCCGCTGGCTCTTTCCCTGGCCTCCGAGACATTCTATTTGGTGAATAAAAGTGTGATATGAAGAGAAAGTTGTGTTAAAAGAGTGAAATGAGGAGTTATATTAGTAGAAAGGGTAGAGGGGCAAAATGGTAATCTTACGGGCGATTTAAGTAGTTTTACGGCGACGAATAGCAGTTCAGTAAGTTTATCTTTTAATAGTTTTGTTTTCTGAATTGCTATTCGTCGCCCTAAAACTACTTAAATCGTCCCAACAGATTACCATTTTGTCATTCTCTCATTTCTACTGCTATAACGCGACATTTTACCCTTCTATCACACATCTCTCTTCATCTTCATCTTACAATCATAAAAAGTAATGTTTTGGAGGTCAGTAATGAGCCAACGGACGCCCCGGTGTACTCGAATATGGTAAAATATCCAACATCTTTTTAATAAAAAATTGCGGGCGTTTGACGGAGCCGCCTAGCGTAGGAGAGGGGCGTCTGGGTAAGACGCCTCCCCCTAGGGGGGGCGTTTTACCCAGACGCCCCTCCCATGGGACGGGCGTCTGTCTAAGACGCCTCCCCATGCCCATGGGGAGGCGTCTTAGCCAGACGCCCCTCTCCTACGCTGGGCGGCTCCGTCAGACGCCCGCAAATTTTTATTATTTTTATATTTTTTTATTAAAAAGATAATTGATTATAAATTTAGATAATTGCTAAATTAATTAATTAATAAGTTAATAATTACTATATTCAGATGACCGATACCCCTTCGGTACACCGAATATAGATTTCCAGAGAAATGTCGAAGCTACTGAGAATAAATATTCTGATAACCGGGTAGAGATCGGTAAACCGACCCAATGATTCTAGGAAGATCAAAAACTTACTGTCTTTACGATCACGGTGGACCGATGAAAACTCGGTGATCCGCATGGAACATGTTCGGTAGACCAAGAAGCAAACGGTCGATCGTCTGACATCTCACCTTACAATGAGTTTTTGCAAGTGATCAACATTAAAAAAAATTCAGATCCAACAATTTCAAAATCCAAAAAATTTCCAGACGTATCCAGATGCCTCTACCTAGGTGGAGGCGTCTTAGCCAGACGCCCGAGTCGGAAAAAAATCCGCCTCCGTTCCGTAGCCGGATCTAGGTGTTTCGCCAGACATTTTCGTGGTGTTGGTACTAGGAATGTGAGCAAAACTGAATCAAATACCTTGTTTAAAGACACGGGACGAAATGAGTATTAATTGATTTGTTAAGGGCAAAAAGGTAATTTTTGGGGCGATTTAAGTAGTTTTCCGACGACGAATAGTAGTTCCCTTTTGTTTTTCTTTATTTAGCCACACAAACATTTTACATTTCCACGACACTTAAATCGCCCGTTGAAATGACCTTTTTGCCTTTAACAATATATTTAATACTCATATCGTCCTGTGTCTTAAACAAGGTTTTTGACTCAGTTTTACTAACATTCCTAGTACCAACACCACGAAAATGTCTAGCGAAGCACCTAGATCAGGCTAAGACGCCTGTACGATGGTCGAGGCGTCTGGCTAAGACGCCTCTACCATGGTCGAGGTGTCTGGCTAAGACGCCTCAACCATGGTGGAGGCGTCTTATCCAGACGTCCTTTTTTTAATTTTTTTGTCAAATTAAAATTATACGGTGTGTTATCTCAAATTATTTGACGTTTCTTTGCAAGTTTTCGGTGGTAACCAGTCGGATTACAATGAGTTTTTTTGCAAGTGATGAAGATTCAAAAAATTTCGAGATCCAACATTTTTTAAGATCCAAAATCCCCCGACGGTAAAACATCCTGACTTACAAATACCACCTCGACAGGTCGTTCGGGGGTCTCGCTCACCGGTGAGCGAGCGACATTCCACCTCGCCGGTGAGGTGGCGGGGGGGGGGGGGGGGGGGGGGGGGGGCAAGGGGGGCAGTGCACCCTGGAATTTTTTTTGGATTTTGAAATTGTTAGATCTGGAAATTTTTGAATTTTCGGTGTACCGAAGGGGTATCTGTCATCCGAATATAGTAATTATTAACTTATTAATTAATTAATTTAACAATTATCTAAATTTATAATCAATTATCTTTTTTAAAAAAAATTAAATTTTTTTACGGGCGTTCGACGGAGCCGCCCCACGTAGGAGAGAGGCGTCTGGCTAAGATGCCTCCCCCATGAGATATTTTACCAGATTCGAATACACTGGGGCGTCCGTTGGATCATTACTGACCTCCAACACATTATTTTTTATGATTATAAGAGGAATATGAAGAGAGATGTGTGATAGGAGGGTAAAATGTCGCGTTATAGCAGTAAAAATGAGAGAAGGACAATTTGGTAATTTCAAGGGGCGATTTAAGTAATTTTGGGACGATGTTTAGCAATTCAGTAATTTTATAGGCTAACGTACCCAAAGACTTTTAATAGAATAATAACACTTGCAGTTAAAAAGTTCCCACTAATGCTATCAGATCTAATTTTAGTTTTCTACGCCCATTACATACCAGACCCTAGGGGAGAGAAAAACCCGGTCCAAACTAGGTTTTTGGACCGGACCGGTTGGTCCGGGTCGGTCCGGAAGTTGTGGGTTTGTCCGGTCTGGGAGATTTTCAAATTTCGGGTTCGGTCCGGTCCGGTCCGATTTTTTTTTAAATTTAAAAAATTCGGGTTTTGACCGGACCAGACCGATTCGGACCGATGCGGTCTTCGGTCCATGAGCATTTGGTCCGGGGTCCGGACCCTGGATAAAAATCCGGTCCAGTCCGGACCGGATGCTCTCGCCTACCAGACCCCTTAATATTTATTTATATGAACCTTTTGATTTGGGCAATGGAAGCTTTACTATTCTATTTTTTTTTGAAAAAATGATTTTTTATTAATTTGGTATTTTTTATATTGTAGACTTTAATCTAATTTCTTCGTGAACTGGCTGCAATTTTTTGATACTTTCACATTCGGAGTTTCTTATTTTCTTATTTGATTTCTCAAAGACCGAAAGATTTATTTCGGTGTTTTGACTTTTAGATTTTTCATGGGATGACATTCCCAACCTCTTAATTTTTTAATTAAAACATTGTTTGATGTCTACGTTTTAAAAATATTTTCTTTTCACCGTTGATATAGTCAAACATCAAATATTATTTATTTATTACTCACTTTTATTACAACTATCGTGCAATGCACGAGTAAAATGATAGTAAATAAAGATACATATTTGGAGATTAAGCACACTAACAAATAATCTCTTGCTCCACATCTCATCACATACTTCAATATCATCACATAATATTTATAAAAAATGACATCCGCGACTTCGTTTTCACTCGGTTGTCGGCATCCAATTTTTTATTTATAACGATTTGATTATCGTGAAGAACAAAAAAATCTTAAACAAATCCAATTTCTCGTCGATCCTCATTCCTCACTTCTCACCCCCAAATCCCAATCGGCCCTCCACACGACTCCTAATCGGACCGGCCGTCCCCTCCGGCCTCCACGACTCTGTCGTCCGTCTGTCCCCTCCGGCCTTCACGACTCCGCCGTCCGTCACCTCCGGCCTCCACAACTCCTCAGTTCTCACTCTTATTCATCCTTTCCGAACTTCAATATTTATGTTTATGATTTTTAGATGTTTCAACCCTATTTCAATGTTGCAAGTTTGCCTCTTTCTTTGTTCTTAAACTTCTTTTTTATGTGATTTGTCATGTTGAGACTTGAGAATGATGGCTATTTTCATTTGATCACTTTTCTAAATGTGGTCTTAGAAGTAATGGTTATCGATTGTAGAAACTTTTCTTCCTGTATGAAATGTTTTGTTATCATTTATTCTTTTGGTTGAAACTTTTCTTTCTAAGAGCCACATTTATTCTTTTGATTTTAACAATTTAACTCATACAAATTGTATATCATATACGTGCAATGAAGCTCCTAGCATAGACTTCAGTGACACTACACCAAAAGAAATTAAGGATTTGAAAACTGAAAATCAGATTATTAAGAACTTTGTTCGTGTTTTTATGTTTTAATAATTAGATTCCATGTCATTAACTTATTTACAATTGTTGGTTTTTTTTGCTTCCACGGTAGTTGAAAATTAATTGAGCCTTTATTTTAATCGTGTTGGATTGCACAAGTTATGTTAGATATATCATGTTGGATTGCACAGGTTATTTACAAATTACAATTGTTGGCCTTTTTGTAATCATATTATATCCTCTTCTGTTTAATATTTATGTTTGGAATTATTCAAAATTTTACCTAAATTTTTAGTCACACATATATATTTTATAATTAATATAGGTATATTATTAACAATGTTATGAAAACCGGACCGGACCGGCCGGTCCGACCGGTTCAACCGTGAACCGGAGGCCTGTCCGGTCCGGTTCACCCTCCAAAACCGCATTTGTTCCTGAACCGGCGGTTCAACCGGTCAAACCGGTTCGACCGTCCGGTTCAGGCCGGTTCAACCCAGATTTAGTTTTTAAAAAAAAATTAATTCACATGTTCTGATGAATACCAAACAAAAGGTCGTTGGTTCAATGATTCTTATCCCGATACTTATATATATATAACCATGAGCTCGTTCTTATGTATCTAACCTTCTTATCTGGATATTTATACATGTATATATTATATTTAATTATTTATGACGTCACCGGTTGAACTGGTTCGACCCCGGTTGAACCTTTGAGAATTCCGGTTCGGTTATGAAAATCATGATTATCAATATTATTTTATTATTAATTCACAAACCGCATATGCAACTACATCACATCCGCATCCCACATATGCAATATACGGTGCCTTCCTGCATCACATCCTGCATTTCTAAACCTTGGACCTCCGTACCACCAGCCCAACCTTCATCCACCTACGTCCTGTAACATTTCTCCTTAAAGCCCTTTCTTAGTAGTCTTCGGGCCGTATATTTTTCAAGGTTTTATTAGATCTAAGACGTATGTGCGTGTAGGGTGTCAACGGATCATATATAAGTATATCCATATTCGTATCCGCATGAAATTTACGGATTCGGATACGGATACAGATTGTTGGCGGATATGAAAAGTCTATATCCGTTCGGATATTTGACGGATTCGGAGCGGATACGGATAATATCCGCATCCGTAAACATAATACCCCACTTTATAACATTTTTCATTTTCACTTAGACAAATTCTTATAAATAATCACATTTATAACTTTATTTTGTTTCAAATATTAATTTACTTTATCTTAACTTCTAACTCCATATTTTGAAAATGATAACGATATTCAATGCTTGAACAAATGTCATCAGTAGATGTATTTTTTTTTGAATAAATAAATTTAAATTATATATTCAAAATATAATCACACAAGGTTGAAACATGAATACTTCTAGGTATAATAATGTATTGCATAAGTATATGATACAAATATAGATACAGATCTTATAATACAGATATTCAATCTTGGATCGGATGTATCAATATCCATATTCGCATGTATCAAAACCCGAATATTACACGAATCGAATATTATTCGGATCGGATATTGTTCGGACCGAATATTTTTCTAACCGGACGCGAACCAATTTCCGAATTTCAAACATCCATTGACACCCTTATGTGCGTGTGGAAACTTCATTTAAGATTCATGTAATTATTGTTTGATTTCTCGGTTCGTCTTCGTGATCTCCATCTTCCGATTTTGGCCCCTTCAGACGTCGCATTTGGAACCCCTTGAATTTTGATTATCCTCTATACGTCTTATATTATTACTTCATCTTATGTGATATAGTTTTCTTCCCGAAATACCCCTTTTTATCCCAATTTTCGTTGAATTTTGATTTAGTTGTATGGTTTGGTTTGGAAGGTTGGGATTCTGAGGTATGGTGCTGAGCAAGACAGAGATAAACTTGAGGAGATTGCTTGCTGCTGCTCCAAACCAGCGCAACCCTTCCAAGCTTATGCACGTACGTCTTTAGTTTTCGAATCCCTCTTTTTGTTGTCAGTGCAAATAGGTCTGGAAAATTAGAATTTCATTTTTCAGCTGTTTTCTGTTGGACAGCTTTAGATAGGTTTTACATTCTTATCAGTAATTTCTAAGATGTAACAAATTGTGCTCGCAAAATTCTGTTTCAAATAATGACACAATGCTAAAAAGTGTTTGTAACATGTAGTTTGTTGATTGCTTGCTTGCTTGGTCGCATGTATTGTTCAAATCATCACTGACTGAAAGATTGGTGTCAATTAGTAATAATCAAGTTGATTCTTACTGATACAAAAATACAATTGGCCGTTCCCAAGGGCTGACTAGTAACAATCACTCTGTCATCTATATTTATATTATTAAATTATATTAATATTTCAGAAGTTGAAGAAAGTCATTATATCATGAATTAATCTGTAAATTGAAAATTGTTCTTCAACAAAACCATGAAACCATGAAATGTTCATACTTAATGGCGTGGTGAGATTTTGCGTGTTTTGTTGTGATTTTATGCAGGACGCATCTCATTTCTGATTTCTGAATCCAAAGGTTATGCAAGATACATGAGTCGTGTCTTGGGATCACAATGACTTCCATAATTCCTAAATCAGTCTATAATTTAGAATCACATATCTTGTTGGTCAACTGTAACGAATGACAGGTTATACAAATCACACAAAGTAATGACTTGTGCCAAATTATCAGTGTACTGATTCTCTTTCTGAATCAGCAACTTTGTTACATTAGCATGACAAAAATGTTGGAACTGATTCACCTTCACATGCATTGATGATTCCCTTTCAAGTGCTCCTATGATTAATGCAAAGGATATACTGTGATGGTGTTTTTCTTGGAAATCACAACAATTCCCTAGAATTAGTATCAAAATATCTTGATGGATAGTGAAACCAATTCCCAGTGACATACATCTTAAGGGAAACCACACCCAGGAATCACTTGCCGAAGTATCATAAAAGTAATTGCCTTTCTCAACAAAATGACCAATAGTAGTTACACTTCCATGTTTCATCTTCAAGGAATTTCTTCCATTCCCTTTCGGTTACCAATAATTATGTTGTTTTCCATTGTTTAGGTGTATATATGAGGGATGGGTTTTATTGTTTGCTAATTCTTCTATGTGGTTGTTGGAAATTTCTCTATCTTGCAGTATGTAGCTACACTACGAGAACAATTAGAACAGTTGGAGACAGAAGCAACATCTGAAGGAGCAACAAGGTACAATTGCTTGACATGTCAAATAAGAATATACCCTAGGAAACACAGACACTTCTAAACGGTCTTCGTGTCCGAGTCGTGACCGTGTCGGACACCGACACTCCTCGGACATGCCTTGGACACGTGTCGGACACGCCAAGTGGCGTCTGGGGCAGTTTTGACATTTCACAGTGGTGGACACTCCTCAGACACGCCTTGGACACTCTGTGGACACGGTGTCCACAGCTGGACACGCCGCCAACGACCCAGCAGCACCCCAATCCACACTCTATTGTACTGAAAATGAACATGATCCACCAACACCAACCTGGGGGCCCACAGAACCAGCAAGTAGACGGTCCTTGGGATCCAGATCCGGGAGAGGGAGAA
This sequence comes from Triglochin maritima, assembly GCA_963682175.1. Classification (NCBI taxonomy): domain Eukaryota; kingdom Viridiplantae; phylum Streptophyta; class Magnoliopsida; order Alismatales; family Juncaginaceae; genus Triglochin; species Triglochin maritima. The sequence continues at coordinate 23,345,494 of OY821774.1, read as the reverse complement.
GGCGAGGAGGAGGTCGGAGAGGCGGTGGAAGAGGAAGGAGGAGGAGAAGAGTTGGGAGGGGTAGGAGAGGAGGAGCTGGATGTAGGCGAAGAGGGGAGTCGAGGGTCCAGATTGAGGTGTTGCTGCTGTTATCGCCGTTCCAATTCCAAATCTTCCAATCCCAACTATACTACCACTCTAGGGTTTTTTAAGGCTTCGTTCTTCTCTTTCTCTCTCAAATCTTCTCGAAACCGGAGCTAAATTATTTGAAATCAAAAATAAATCCCGACGTATATAGTGAGACCATAATATATATATAATTGGGTTGTTCGTTGCAATTGTTAGTCGTGTCGGTTTAACTCAAACATCACATCAACGCCAGAATTAATTCCACCAATAATGCAATCTACACACGTATAACCACAACATGCATTCAATTACATGAGGTTGGATTATTGGATATGCACCGGACATAAATAACAACTTTCTGAAATTATAACAACCCAACGATATATAGATTATGAAATATAAATTATTGTTTGCCGAGTGCTTGATCTCACACAAACTCTAATTAATAACTAAATTAATGGTGACATCATTCATTTGGATAATCTGACTTATGTTGTATTAATTATTTCATTTGGATGTTGTCTTTGTTTTATAATTATCATTTAACATTTAACATTTATGAGTAATTGTGTTTTTACAAGTATATTATTTTTTATTTATATATATTATAATTTTTAATTATAATTTTAATGCCGTGTCCGTGTCCTGCTTTTTAGAAAAAATGTTGTATCCCAGTGTCCGTGTCCGTCTCCGTCTCCGTGCTTCTTAGAATATACCACAGGCGTAACAAAAAAAAGTGATGCATTTATGCCAATTTTAAGAATAAGAAATAATGCTATATGCTTTTAAAAGGCTAGGTTTGCATTGGAAATGCACTTTATACTTCATAATTTTATTACACGTCAGATCCAAATAACATCTTAGTTTTGAAGATAAATAGTGTGCTTCAGTTCATTGCTGGTTCCAAAAATGGTGTTTCTATCTAGCAACATCTCAAGGTACCTTTCAAATTTGCATTCTAATTAGAAAGAGCACAACTTGTGTAATGGTTTTCCGAGAATTCATGCAAGCATAATGGGGAGAAGGTCAATGATTTACTGGCATTTAGTAAGCATTTTTATCATTTCTAATTCTTTTACTCAAATATTTCAAGGGGGCGTAGTGGACGTTGGTCATTGACATAGACCAATCAGAAAAAGGCCGCCAAGTCCATTTGTCAATAATTATATAGTGGGTCCACCAAACCCAATTAAGGAAACAAACCTGTAAAAAAACGGAAAACCTAACCCTACATCTAAAACTGCAAACGTGCACCCACAACGACCTTTGTTGACTCTAGCGATTTTTGCTGCATCGACGACTCATTCGGTTGCGTGTCCGATCGTGTTTTATGAGAGAACATAATCTCTTTTCGATATTTTTTACTTGTTATCACTTTTTAGGTATTTTTGTGGAAAAAAATGGTTTATTTAAAACATTGCAAAATCAAGAAGTAAAAACTAGAAACATCACTAGTTGGTATTGACTAGTTCCCAACTACTCTTTCTACAAGGCTGCGATGACAACTGGTGTCTGAGTAACTGGTCGACTTCCAATCCTTTCTTATCGAAAGTTTGGAACAACTAATGAGGAGCTCCATTTTGGCAAAACTATTTTTAGCATTTGAAATTCAATTATGAGTTTCATTTTGAATCATACATCCCTATCTGAAGGACATTCTGGAAAAAAACCCAATGAAATATATATAGCAATGCTTTTAAGGTAACGCTCTCATTCTAGAAAGCAAAACAAACTGTTTTATTTATAAGGTTGAAGTGAAAAAAACTATGTTATGCAGGTTCTTTGTGCTTCTTCTGGAGAAGATACTTGTTTCTTTCTTGTATTTGTTTTGTCTCCTTATATTACTTTCTCTGTGTTTACTTAAACGAACCTCAAAGAACAAACTTGAACAGATGACACCATTATTAAGTTGGTGTCTTTATTTTCAAGTAAATGTTTGACTTGAAAGGTCATATTGTCTTAGGCCTAAAGGTTTCTTTAGCAGGAATTGTTTTGGTTGACATCTACAGGATATCGAAAGCCAAGTTAAATGACTATTCTGAGAAGATAGAAGCCCTTGCAACCAGTTTTGCTACTGAATTGGTACATGATACTTTGTGCTACTCTGTCGTTGGCAGTTGCATTGTCATCTTTCAAACATAGTATTTGTTTTCTATTTTCATGCAACTACTGAAATTCATATCTCATCTATCAGGTACATACGATTGCATTATATTTTGTTTCTCACAATTCTTAGATCTTCTAGTTATCCATAATGTAGATTCATTCTTTTTCTTTGTTGGACTTTTATAGGTATCTCCTCCCGAGGCTGTCGAAGTTGCGAAGAGTGTTTCAAATGAGGAAATTCCTAACAAAGAACAAGAATACTACAAGGAAAGTCATTCCCCAGGACTTAGAAGGAGACATGGGCAAGTGAAACTTATTTTACGAATTTCTACCATTTTTATAGCTAATTGTGTTAAACATATAATTTGCAGGCCACAAATGAGAGATGAAGGCAAGACCAGTGAGATTACAGAAGCTCAACAATCTCCACCAGTTAAACTAGACCACTCTGCTCATGTTCACATTGATAAACACAGGTACACTCAATTGTCATTTTTTTTTGGAGTGGACCGCTATTGATATTCAGGGCAGGCTTGTATGTTGCAGCTCACGCTTGTTTATCCCCACACTCTATCTCTAGTTTGTCTAGCAAATTGTATTGTTTAATCATTTCTTAGATGGCATAGAAGCTATACCATTGCATTTCACTAGAAAATATCTTATCCTGCTACTATTGTTAAAATTGTGCTATTAGATTAAAAGATACGAGGTAGTTTAGTGATCCTCATTTAAGGATCAGATCGGAACTTGATTCAAGTGAAGTTGCTAAACTAAAACTAGTTGTACGGCACAATGGTATTGTTATGGCTTCGTGATGCAACTTTCTACTCTGCAACTGTACTTTCTCTGCCGGTTCCTTGCTTGAACTCATATGCTGTGATTTTTTATGCTTAACTATTCTCTGTTGTCTTTTGGAAATACCCCTACTAACAGAAAACTTCAAGAAGATTTGACTGACGAAATGGTTGTGTTAGCGCGACAGCTCAAGGAGACTAGCCTGATAATGAGCCAGTCAGTTAAAAATACAGAGAAGGTATCATCTGTCCAACTGTTTCAGAAAAGTATGACAATCAGATCTCATGATTATCATTCCATATTTAGAGTGTACTTTGACCATTATGAAGTTGGAGAGTGTTGAAGATTAAGATTCAAATTACTATAATATTGTTGATAGACAATTCTTAGAGGGGAAAAAACCGAGCTTACTTTTTGTAAATCATGTTCTTGCATCTTTTAAAATTTAGCCTGTATCTTTACCCACGTATTCCAGGTCTTGGATTCTACTGAAAATGCTGTCGAGCACAGCTTGGCCAGCACAGGACGTGCAAATGTCAGGGCGGCAGAGATCTACTCCCAAAGTGTGAAGACATCATGCTTTACTTGGCTTTTGATGTTTTTCATGATTGGCGTCTTTGTCATGGTAGTTCTTCTCATACGTATTACTTGACATGCTTCATTTCCCACCACCTTCAGAAGCTCGTGGAGTGACCACTGTATGTTCCTTTTACTTTTGATCAATTAATGTTACGGTAGTTATCCTATGGAAATAGCATCTCTATGTAATCGTAATCTGAAAAAGATATTATTTTGTAACAGTGATTCTGCAATTACTTCCAACATACCCTTCCTGTTCGTCAATCTAGCAGTAACATGCTTGCGCAATTTTTTGCTGAAGAAAGATGCCATTTTCATGTTAAACTGTGAAAGCTCTTCAGATGTGTAGGTAGAGTGTTGTGAAGACCTGGAAGACCTGCCTGATGAACTAGCTGAAAATGCACGGTGTAAATCCTTTTTCGTGCATGTGAATGTGATTCTGATTTGCGTTCGGACGTAGTTTTGTATGATTTCATACCTACATAATTTTCCAAAACTTGTAATTGACCTTTGGATTTCATTCAGAAGTTTCAATGTTCATTTCTGTGAAGTGTTTAAATGAGCATGCGTTGAACCCCGTCCAAGGTTTTCGATCTTAGGTTTGACTTCTTAACTGGGATCCCAATCCAGGAAGTCTGTCCGATCCAGGGCGGTGGTAGCATTTCTATTCCTGTATGGTTGTAAAGCATCTTCAAGGGATTTAATGAAAACAAATCACTGAAGCATGGTTAAAGTCTTACTGCAAAATAATAAAAAGGCGCAACAGAACATTCTGGACGTATTTGTTGAAATCAATCCTATGCTTCGGAAGTTTGGAAGCATTGATGGGTTTTTTCTCTCGTGTTGAGAAATAACATGATCCCTGAATCAGAATCACTTGACACCAAGTCATTTATTTTGGCATTCCAAAATAGGGTTACGGCAGAGGCAGTGCACACAGGTTTTACTTTTCCAAGATTTTTCAGACATGCTGCACCTCCTGCGGAGATTTAGTTTTGGATCGGTCCTAAAACCGTAGTTACACACCACTGCTGCACAGGTAAGAATTCTGTGAAGGTTAGGCCTGACAATTTGACACGGAACACGAAAACACGACACGAACATGACACGAAAAAATAGTGTTTGAGTTTCAGGATTTCGTGTTTCGTGTCGTGTTTTCGGGTACACGAAAAAATTTCGTGTCGTTTTCGTGTCTGTAATTCGTGTACCTGAAAAGTACACGAATGATACTAATTAAACGACACGTAACATTAAAAACACAAGTTCTTCGCTGGTGCATTGGTTAGATTTTTTTGGAAAGTTACAGGTTCGAAACCTCGTATGCCCCCTTTTTTTTGTAGAAATTAGAAATAAGGGAAAAAGTTATTGAACAGGTACGGGGGATTCGAACCTGCAACCAACATCAACTTATAAGCCCGCCAATAACCATTTAGCCACTCTTCAATTCTTTATATATTGGATGTTCTAAGATATACATAGATTCCTTCTGCGTGTCTGTTGCACCGAAGCTTTAGTCCCACATCGTCTGTGTTTCCGTTTCAACATGCTTTAAGACCACCATCCCCAATACACCTCCACTGAGTTGATGACTACTCTTTACCATGGGTGCTAAGTGCTAGAGTGTTATTTTGAGTGAAATCTGAAATTTATTAACAATTGTTAGTTCTTCGTGTTTATCCGTGTCGGGTCGTGTTCGTGTCTACCGGACATGTCTAGTACACGTAGAAAAACACGACACGAACCACGACAGTCCAAATAAAGCAACTTTAGTATCTCACTTTCAGATTCTTTGTCACTGAAAACACCACTACCACTGTAGAGTGCAGAGTAGTCCCCACATGCAACGGCTCCACTCCACGTGCTTATTTACTCCGACGCATTAGGAGTGAATTGGGTGGACAGCAACAAACTCCAAACTCCACTCCAACACAAGTAAAAAAGTGGAATCTTCCATGTCAAGGGCGACAACAGATGAATATCTGAAATGGAAAAAGAGTCGTAGGTGTATAACTTTGGGCGTGCCGGGCTGTCCACTGTCAGACTTAATTGCTTGTCATCTAACTTTAATCATAAAAGATTGTTAGTTACGTGATCACCTCTAAGTTCATCTCCCTCTCTCTAAGCCACCATGGATTTGGAATGTTATCACTATTTCAGGGTTTCTACGGCAATTACCACTATTTCAAGGTCATCTCTACCTGACTGCACGGACGGTAAGACCCAACTTCAGGGGCGGCGTCACATGCAATGCAAATATGCAATGAGGGCTCAGGCGACCTTTGGATTTTGAGATTCACCTAATTTATGAGGGAGGGACTTTTATGGACTCCGATCACTTCGACCGGGGATTTCACCAAATTTATAAGGTGTATAATTTATGGTCTCTTGGATTTTTGAACTTTTTAGAATATGGTCCTTAAATTGTCCTTATATATTCCATCCGTCTGAACTAAAATCTTGAAACCTCTCCTGCGCATCTTTGCAAGACCTACCAAGTGTAGTGGTGCGTTAAGTTAGTTCATATATATGTTGCCAGCTTGCCAAAATAGTATAGGTTGTAAAATGATACCGTTGCGGTCATTTCCGGGATATAGACTATCAATGCCACAAAATCTACTTGTTGCCCATTTGGCTCTACGACCCCACGTATGTCTTTTGTATTTGTTTTGTTCGAAATAAAATTTGTGCTAGTATTGCCTGCAGCTAGTGACTTGGTAACTAGACATTTCACAAACCTCAGTAAAGATATTTACCTCACGACAACGTATATCGTGCGAACTTTTTGAGTGTTTTTCTAGAAGTATTTAGAGAAAGAGTAAAATTTAAAGAATTTAGGAGAGCACAATCCTTTTATAGGTCAATTAAGTAGAACAACGCATACTTGGGCACAAGACAACAAAAGCCACAATGTTTTAGACACATTTTTATTAGCGGAAGCTAATGGTTCGTTCTAAATTAAGGAAGAAGCACAAAGAGAATAGTTTGCATCCATGCTTGATGCCCTTGCTATTGGTTGACATGTAATGTATAAGTGTCTTAATAATCGCGCATGGGCGGCTTTATTTTAGGACTTTTGTCCTCAATTTTGTTTAGGTTTTTTTTTCAAAATAATCAAAAAAATAAAAATTTGAAAAACATGCACCTCAAAAACTTATTTGGTAAAATATGCACATTAAAAACGACACATCCAATACCGTTTTCATTAAGTGAAAACGACACCTGAGGTGTCATTTTTACTTCAATTGAAAACGACATCACTAGTGCCGTTTTCAACCAAGTTAAAAAAGACATCCGAGATGTCATTTTTGACTTAGGATTTAAATGAGACTAACCAATCACCATCTTCATTCTCCCACTCCCAAATTTTCCCCCACTCCCTATTACTCCTCTCCCGCGACCAACACTGTTGAGGTTTGGTTTTTTTGATTTTGACATAAAATACAATGCATGTATAGTTAATGTATTTGTTGTTATGTTCATGTATGAAATGTAGATTTTCTACACTCAAAGTAATGAGCTCTGGTGCCGGATTGGTTATGGGTTATTTTGATGGAATTGTTACATTCGTAGATGGGATACCAGAATATAAAGGTGGTTACAAACGAATACTTAATGTTAATACTGAAATGCGATATGATGATCTTTGTGAAACCGTTTGTCGAGTTTGTGGTTTCTGAGAAGGAGAGTTTGATCTAAAGTTAACCTGCAAATGACCACCGTATGAAAAATATACATATGCTGAAGTTTTGATGATCAGAGCACGGCTACAATGCTATCTTTATTTAATTTTATGAATACGGTTGTATTATTTGTTCAAAAACAACCCAAACACTATACTACTGTCCACCAAAGTCAGTTGAATGAGGATTATCAACAAATGACACAAACATATAGCCAATATGAGGCAGGTCCGTCCTCGGCAGTTCCTCAGTCGTATTTTGAACCGTATGAACACACACCAATGAATATTAGTAATTCTGAAGAAGACGTAGTTCAATCACATTCTCAAGGAAGACAAGTTGAAGATGCAGAAAGTGATGAGACAGATGATGATGAGGCAGATGGTCAGATGGATGGTGATGAGATAGACATTGTTGATGTAGTTTCAACCCCACTTCAGGAGCTGCAGAACATGTTTCATCATATGGCAGACGCAGTGAATCGAGAACCTGATAGCAACGTACATGAAGTCATCGTTAGTAATGAATTGTCACCATTGCCAGTACTACCAGATTTGAGGCACTTGCCAGACATAGAGCCTGACGAGAACTGGATTGAAGATTCAGTCATTGGAAATGTCGATGAGTGTATTGCTGCGTACACTGAATACGATAACTTAGAAGATGGACGAAGTTATTGGTTGCATAGAACTTTCTCAACAAAACAAGATTTGCTGCATGAGTTGAATGAATGACATTTGCAAAAAAATGTCCAATTCAAAGTGTTAACGTCTGGACCAAAAAGATTTACAACTGGTTGTTTGAAAAGGAGTATGAATGGAGGATACATGCCTCTTACAGTCAGAGCGAATAATGTTTTCAAGTTAAGAAGTACAAGTATGAACACACCTGTAGTAACGAGGGACTTTTGCATGACCACGTGCAATGTGATGTCGATTTAATTTCTAACATGATTTTTTCCACCATTCGAACAAACATAACCATTACTCTTGCAGAAATTCAAGCTTTAGTTAAGACTCATTACTTCATAGATATCAAGTATGACAAAACTTGGTACGCCCGCAAGAAAGCGTTGGAACAAGTATACGGAGTTGATGATGCATCTTATCGTAACTTAAGACGTTTTATAGCTAATATTTGCACCATCAATCCTGACACCATGGTTGAGATTCAGTCACAGAGGATAAGTCACAACGTTGAGCAGTTTCAAAGAATTTCCTGGTCATTCGTGGCCTCAATCGAAGGTTTTCAGTACTGTAGACCTGTGTTGAGCATTGATGAGACTCATTTGTTTGGCATGTTTGAGGGGACTCTTTTGATTGTTATGAGTACAGACGTGAACTCCGGTTTGTTTCCTTTAGCGTATGCTATTGTTGAACAAGAATCGGACAGCTCATGACAGTAGTTCTTAAGTGTTTTGGCCAGTAGAGTATGCACACAAGATAGATTGTGTATTATTAGTGATCAGTTTTCGGGTCTTACAAATATTGTGAAGACTTTTTTCTGTAGGATCGTGATGGTCTCTTATTCTAATCACTTTTAAGCTTAATTACCTACTTGTTTAAACAATCAAAGATGAGCAGCGGAATTTAAACAAATAAATAAGCAAGTAAGGAAAGACAAGCAAACCACAATGGAGACGGGGGATTTTACAGAGGTTCGGCACCCCACTCGGGTCTTAGTTCTCTCTTGCAAGATCCACTCGGATCATCGAGCTCCGCTCACGACTTCACTAACCACTCCCCGTTCCGGACCAGGAGAGAACGTTTTTACAATCTTCAAACTCGCAAACAACCCTCGCTGAGCTTGACTCCTCCTCTCACAATCTGAGAGGGACACTTCGGGTTCTCACCAAAGTCTATACTCTTGTTTTGGGCTTTCACCAAGACCCTTGCTTCTTTGACAATGGTTGAGTGGAACAACACTCTCTAATCTTGAGCACACTTGAGTAGAATATGGAATTGATTACTAAGTGTGGAAGGTTTTGAGCTTTTGAGTGTGTGGAGTTTTCTCTCTAATGTAAGGGACAAATAGTAGTGGGAGAGTTGTGTTAAAATGTGTTTTACAATTCTATTTATAAGCTCCTAAAGAGTTATAGCCGTTGGGGATGAAATGGGTAAAGATTGTGTAAGATACACAAAACAAAAACTTGCAGGATGCAATTCTGTATAAGTTCGGTCAACCGGATTGGTAAGTTCGGTTGACCGTTGGGCAATTTTGGACTTCGTTCGGTCGATCGGTTAAGGAACGGTCGACCGCCAAAGGCCATGACTTAGGTACACTTAAGTTATCAGTCGAACACCGACATAGGTTCGGTCGACTGATTCCTAATAGGCTCTATGGGGTTGACAAACAAGATCAAATTCTGTCGACCGAAACAAGGTTCATGGTCGACCGAAATTCGACAGGCACTTTGGGTTTGTCAAGATGTCTTAGTTCGGTCGACTGAACAAGGTTCTCGGTCGACCGATACACTAAATGTATTTGGGGTATTTAGAAATAATACGAATACGACCGTTGAGGTATAAACGACAAAACAAACAGTTGGATAAATAAGTTTACACGGTCGACCGAAAAGGTCTGGACGGTCGACCTAAACTAGACAGAAAAACACCAACTGGATAATTGATCACTCGGTCAACCGAACGGTCTGTTTCGGTCGACCGAATGTGGGCAGACAGTTCAGGTTAAGTGTTTAGTGTTTTCCGGTCTACGTTTGGGTGATCTATTGAAGTCCAAATTATATGAAATTTTGTGTGTGACTTCTATAAGGAACCTAGTGTGTGTTTGAGTTGGTTTTAGATCAAGTATGCTCAATTTACACAATGTTCCTAAGACTCAAAGAAATGCAAATTACATGTCTTCAATAGAGCTTGATTACATGTCTTGACTTGAATCGTTTCTTTCTTGAGTCTTGATCACCTGTAGAAGTTAGCACATAGCAATATATATGCAATGCAATATGTGTGCTACTCTACATGATTACAATTAAGATTAGGTTGATTAAATCATCAAAATATAGATTAAGGCAAAAAAGCCAACATTTTCCCCCAAGAGCGACGTCATCTTCACAGGTTATGTCTGAGACATATGAGTGTAAATATGTCAAGAAATGCTCGGTGCAGGAATGTTGAATTGCAACATAAATTTTGGCATGCTGGTGTCGCTCCTGATAAAAAAACATTTGAAGAGCATCTGAAGGATATCGAGGTTAATTACCTTCATGGCTTCAAGTGGATTAAAGAACAAGAAGATGTTTCGTATTGGGCATTAAGTCATAATTTTGGCCGCCGTTTCAGTATAATGACCACAAACTTGTCAGAAAGCTTCAATAATGTGTTAAAGCGTGTACGTGGCTTACCACTTTATACTCTCATCATGATGACTTATTTGCGGCTGAATAAATATTTTGTCAGTAGAAGAGATGAAAGGGAGAATATGATATTGGCATATCCTAAAAAGTTCAACGATGAAATCACAAACCAACGGAAGTTGGCTACACAGTTTTGTGTCACTAGACATAGTCATAACCTCTTCAGTGTCGAAAGCAACCAATCTCGTAGCTATCAGGTTACTTTGACGGAGTCAGGCCCAACATGAAGGGAATGTGTTCTAAAAGTTTTACTTTTAAATGTCAATTATTATGAATTGAATGAGAAATCATTTTGTTCCTTGTTTATGTTATTCGTCTTTTAGAAGTGTTAAGGAAGAGACTCTTGGTCCTTAGCCGTAGAGCTCTAAAAGATATTGGTTTACATAAAACAAAAGATATTCGCAATCATGGTAATTAACATGGGACATTAATTACCGAGTTAAGATTGTCGTGTCGGTCATAGATCATTGTAGCTCTACAAGTGAGTGACGACACGGGTATGCAAAAGAGGAAAATATTACTTTTGTATACTGAATTGACCTAATAAGTAAAATATTATAGAAATGTGTTTCTGTGTCATTAATATTTTACTGTGTCTTTGGTCCTTTGATATGAGACTTATATCTGATCACTTAAGGAATACTTAATTAGATTAGTGTCTTGAACTATCGATAAGTGTAGTGTAAAGACATTAGTTGGTTAAGTACAACTTTTGTTGGAGAAGATAGTTAGTCAAAAGATTATCATTGTCCCTCTTAATTGAGTGATGATATTAGTGGGCCCCTTGATAAAGCAAAATTATAATGTGCACAATGTGATTTGAGTTAAATCACATGTTTATAACTAGCTTAAAGAGATCAAGAAATGAATACTAATACAAAGATGACACAATACTACTTTGTGTGTATTCTTAATATCATGAGGCAAGGGACGGACACAAGTGGTGCACTCCATCACTAAGTGGATCAGGTTTTGGTTCGAGTGGAATTAAGACATCTAACTAATTGGGAACTATAATGTGTAGCTAGATACCGCTTATAGCTTGTGATATTAAGCTCTTAATATCACTGCCAACTTAGTCTAGATCCTCCCATAGGTCACACCACAAAACTGGGAAACAAGAAATGGTGATTTTGAGTTCATAGGATGTGTCGGGTTTCATGTGAAAATATGACACATGGGGTGAACAAGCAAAATCAAAATTATGTTGTGATTAATAACATAATTAGAATCTAAATTAAATTCATATGTGATGTAAATATTATGGGGTGTAATGTATTATCATTACATAGGATAATATGTTACATAAGTTGTGAATTTATTACTAATCCCGAAATGTCAAATTTCGTAGGGGTTAAACCGAAATTTGACAAGTCTGCAGCACAGTGCACAAACGGTCGACCGCTAAACAGTAAACGGTCGACCGAATGTTTCGCAGTCGACCGCAATATTGCACGGTCGACCGGATGTGTGTACATCGTAACAGGGATTTCGTCTGTTCGTTTTCGGTCGACCGAATTTATCGGTCGGTCGACTGAACATTGTGATGAAATATTTTAATGTTGCGAACGGTCGACCGAGTGTCTAAACGGTCGACCGGACCTCGCAAAAGGTCGACCGGTCAGACAGTTTTATGCAGAATTAATTTAAGAATTAATTAGATCATGCATGGAATTGGTCCATAATTGATTTCATTCGTGGCTAAGATTATTTATTAATAAATAATGGATGGTTAGATGGAATTTTGCATGGAATCATGGGCAAGAGGTTGCACATGAATAGGTAATTTGGAGAGAACCTATAAATACAAGGTTATCTCATTACCTCCTTAATTAATTCATTATTTTTCTTATGCAAATTCTCTCTCCATAATTCTCCACGAAAATCCCTTAATTCTTAAGTTTAGTTTTAGTTCTTAAGAGATCATCTTCTCAAGAGAATTAAAGAGGGGTTAGTAATTGGATTCTAAATCCTATTGGAGATCGAGAGGCTAGCTCGTCTCTCTCCAATCTTGTTTAGAGTTTGGTGAAATCTCGGAGGCATCCGGCGCAGCAATAAGCATCCCCAACGTCTCCGAATCTTCAAGAAGTTTTAGAGAACTTCTAGGTATGAATTTCGGAGTCCAAATTTGTTTTAATAAAGTTTTGAAACTAGATATTGAAAGAAATTGATGCATGCATGAAATAAATTATAGAAAATTGAAAATTGATCCTTATTATACATAAAAGATTCGAAAATATATATGTATAATTAAACATGAAATCCAACACAACATGCTCCTGCGGGTTCATAGATGCACATCACATTCCATGCTCACATGTGTTGGCCGTATGCAGCAACCGCCACGCGAACATTCATACTTCGCGAATCATCACGGAATACCTAACCACCCAAGCTTACATGAAAGCATATGCACCTATTTTCTTTCCAATACTAGATGAAAGGTTTTGGACAGAGGAATGACATATAGCATTAGTAGCACCTTCTATGGTAAGACAAAGTGGGCGACCAAAAACAAAAAGAATCAGAAACAACATGGACAAACAAATTGGAAACTGCGATTCATCTTTCCATTGGAAATTGGATGGACAGCGGTTCATAATTAATTTGTGAACTATGGATGCATGAAAAATGTTTTTAATGGATTTCAAAACGTTTTTTCAAAGAATTGTTTGACATTCTAGATGCTTGATAAACTAGGATGGATAGTTTATAGCAATATTGCGTGCATGGATGCTCGAGCTATTTTGCAGGAATTGTGAGTTTGTATGTTCCAAATCAGAAACTATGAATGTTTATGATTGTTATAATACAAGGGCTTATGTATGTAAAAGCCAAATTCTCTATTTCCATCTTTTAGATAAATTGCATATGCATATGAGAGGTTTTTACATAGGACTTGCACTAGTCGGTTTTTTATCGAATGTGAGGAGCATGTTTATTTTCTGTAAAATCTACATCTCCGGTGCAAGAGGAAGTCGCCGCTGTAGCGCATCGATCGAGGATCGAGGATCGAGGATCAAGGATCGAAGGGAACATATAAACTCACACGATGTGGATTGTGTGAATGTTTAATTTCTGTTTTTAATTTCTGCTATGCATGTGATGAATGTGGTGAATGTTAGGATGTGTATGAATATTAATATGCGTGATAACCTAAAATTCCAAATCACATGTAAAAAAATATGAAATTGTCCAACAAAAATTAAGAATAATTTCATTCTTATTTCATCTACTAGCAGCCATTGATCGAGGGATACTCTGCTCGCCCTTAGCGAGAGATAGTTCCCTCTATCTTTGGGAATAGTGGGAGATATAATGGTTGTCTGTTGTTGTGCCACAATTAAATGTATGAGGTGTGTTTCACCCTAGTGAACCCCGAGTGTGTTTAGTTGTGAATACAATGGATAAACGTATCTCGTATCAAATGAAAATAAATTTTCTTAACATTACCTAGAGCCCTCGCTCGGTTTTGGGAAAAAGTTTTTCTTACGAGGATAGGTCGTATTCCCTCATAATTAAAACGATAAGAGTCACAAGAGTTTGAAGATGCTAAATGTTGCTAAAATTCAAAAAGGTTGTGATTAGAAAAATGTTTTCTTACCTTGATATTGTAATGTATTCGATAGCCCTTAGCTAGTCTATATTACAATTGATGGGATCTTCGATTGTTGCATTTATGGGCAAGATTTTTATTTGCAACATTTGCATTTATATTTGATATATGTATGCATGTGTATTAAAACATAAAATTGACATTAAAATCCTGTATAATTTATTTTGTAGAAATGTCTAATATCCAACCTATTATGCGATCTATGATCGAAAAGAATCCTTTGCAAAATGATGGCTCAAACTTCATGAAATGGCAACTCAATCTTAATATCGTGTTGAGGTTTGAAAAACTATCTCATATTTTGGATGGTGAAATCCCAAAATTGAATGAGATGACAACCGATAATGAGAAAGAGGCGATAGCCAAGTGGGAAGACCAAGAGAACCAAGTTCACGGTCTAATGTTGGCATCCATGGGTGACTCGCTTCAAGCGAAATACTTGGATTCAAAACCCAAGAAGACCATGGAAGCTTTAACAAAGATGTTCATGGATAGTGCTCGGAAGGAGCGCTATAAGACCACCATCGCACTCACAAGGTGCCATATGGCGGAGGGAACATCGGTGTCCATGCATTTTCTCACGATGCAAGGACACCTTGAGAAATTGTCGAAGCTCTCTTCTCCAATGCCCAATGACATTGCCGAAGATCTGATTCTTGGCTCTCTAGCCCCGTCCTTCAAGGACTTTGTGATGCACTATCATGTGTGTGAAAAAGGGGTGAGTCTTGAGGAGCTTCACAACGCTCTCAAAACGGCAGAAGTTGACATGGGCAAGGGTCGGGACAATCACGTCCTAGCCGTCCATGAGAATAGAAAAAAGATCAACAAAGGTAAAGGTAAATTTACCAAAGATACGTCAATCGAGAGCAAGGGAGTAGGAGGTGCTCAAAGGAGTGCCTCAAGGGGGAAATCTTTGAAATCTCCAACTCCCAACACGGAGTGCTTTCACTGCGGTGAAAAGGGACACATCCGACCTAATTGCCCCAAATACAAGGAAGACCTTGAAAATAGGATGATTGAACGTAGGCGCCCGAGAAACGCCGTAGGTATGTTTGTTATTGAGATAAATTTAATCACCTCTGTCCTTGATTTGGTAATGGTTACCGGATCTTGTGCTCACATAATTTTGATGTTCAGCTATTGAAGGATAGGAAGAAACTCGTGAAGAACGAGATGATATTGAAGATTGGAAATAGTACAAGCATCGCTGCGATTGTACAAAATTTTATGGAACTTCAATAGTCTAGTGATTTAAATTTATGCTTTGAGGAATGTTTGTTATGTACCTTCGATTAGCAAGAACTATTCTGTATCATGTTTTGGATATGGATAACTTAATATATATTTTTAATTCTTGCTTGTCTATATCGAAGAATGGAATATTCTATGCAAATACATTCGTGTAGAATGATTTCTATTTGCTTGAACTGAATGATAAACAAACTCAAACAAACAATAACAAAAGAGAAACTAAGATAACTCACGTAGATGATACAATCTTGTAGCACTATCGGATTGATCAAATAAATGACCAAGAGACCTTTCAAGAAGAAAGGAACGAAAACGAATAACTAATTGGATATGATACATTCTAATGTATGTGGTCCGATAAGTACAAGTGCAAGGGACGTTTAAGGTACTTCATTTTGTTCACGGACAACTATAGTCATTATGGCTATATTTGTCTAATGGGAAGCAAAAGTGAATTCTTTGACAAGTTCAAGGAATTCGAGGATGAAGTAGTGAACCGACTCAACAAGAATATCGAGTCTCTATGAAAGGTTCGTAGGGGTGAGTGCTTAGGATACCTAATTTGACTTATTCCTAAAGTAGGAACATGATATTGCTCGACATGGTTCGATCAATAATAAGTCAATCTAAATTGCCTATTTACTTTTGGAATTATGCACTACAAATAATGACAAACTCACTAAATAATGTTCCATCCAAATCCGTGGAGAAAATGTCTTGTGAGCTATGGAGTTGAAAGACACCTAAGCTCGACTTTCTCAAGATTTGGGGTTGTGAGGTATACATCAAGAAATTGATGTCGACCAAGCTTCAACCAAAAGCGGATAAGTGCTTCTTTATAGGTTGTCCTCGTGTGACAAGAGGATACTACTTTTGGTATATCACCTCCAATCGAAAGATTGTAGAGAGAGATATGGTTTTTCTGGAATTTCTGGAAAAGAGAGAAAAGTAGTGGGAGTAGAGTTGAGCTTGAGGAAACTCAAGATACTCTACAAGATCATGATGTGAATGTTGCATTCAAAATCATGAAGGCCCAGCCGAGATTCTTTTGGTTAGTGGGAGCATGAGCGAGAGATCCTTACAAGAAATTGTGAGAGAATCTCAATCATCCTCACCTAGTGTGCGTTCGAGAGTCGAACATGAACCTATTTATCAAGAAATTGTGGAAGAAGTTCGAGAGACACGAGAAGAACCAAAAGAACTAAGAAGGTCAATGAGGGAAAGGAAGAAACCCAATAAGTATATGGGACTTCATGAGATCATGGTACTAGATACCAAAGATCCCTCGACCTTCCGAGAAGCAATGGAAAAGACTCCAAACTATGGTTAAAAGCCATGGAATCCGAAGTAGAATCCATGTATGATAATCAAGTATAAAACTTGATTAGCCTTCCTCAAGAGAAAATATCATTTAGTATAAATGAGCTTTTAGGAGGAAGATGGACATGGATAATAACTTGACAACATACAAAGCAAGGCTTGTAGCAAAAGTTATACTCAAATTCAAGAAATTGACTTTGATAAAAAATTTGAGAGGTTGCCATCTATTCGGATTAAGCTCACTATTACCACATTTCACAATTGTGGGATATGGAAGATGGGTATCAAAATGGCGTTCCTTAAACAGGAACTTGGAGGAGGATATGTACATGGTACAACCTCAAGGTTTTGATGATCCAAATAGTAGCGAGAAGAAATGCAAGTTTCGAGGATCCATTTATGGATTGAAACAAGCATCGAGGAGTTGGAACAAACGCTTTGATGAAGAGGTGAAGACGATTCACTTCATTCAGAGTAAAGGAAAACCTTGTATATACAAGGAGATTAGTGGGAGCCATGTGGTACTTCTGATCTTATATGTCGATGACATATTGCACATGAGCGATCATATACCTTTGCATTAGCAAACGAGAAATTTCGTTGAAATCAGTATGTTCAATGAAAAGATGTGAGTGAAGCTCAATACATCTTGATTATCAAGATATAAAGAGATACATCTCATAGACTCATTGGTCTAAGTCAACGTGTATACATTGACAAGGTCCTTGAAATGTTCAGGGTGAACAATTCCGATATGGACAATATGCCAATAAGTAAGAGTATAGGTGTGCAACTCAAGAAGTCTCAATGTGCTCAATCACACATAGACTTGGAGTACATGAAGGTATCCCTTATGCTTCAGCAAAAGGAAGGACCATGTACACGATTACTTGCACAAGACTCAATATCTCGTATGCTCTAAGCGTGACAAGTGGTCACCAATCCGACGCAAGTCCTAAGCATAGGATTGCGGTCAAGAAAATTCTGAAGTACCTTAACCGGACTAAAGATAAAGTTTTTGTTTATGGAGGACAAAGGAGAAAACAGCCGATGGCTATTTTGATGCAATTCTCATAAGGATTCTTGACAATAGGAGGTTGGAATGATGATGCGTCATCATTATCGAAGGTGGAGGTATGAGCTAGTATAGTTAGGAGTAATATCACTGCGACTAACTCAACCACCGACGAAAGACAAAATAAATAAATGGGTGGACACAACAGTGACACAACTGATCCATTCAACAAACCTTCATACCAAGCTAAGAGACGAAATATATTTCGAGTCTATGGATCTGAGGATCCATGTGGATTGGCTTGATAGGTGATTTGAGAAGGTTACCCTAGTTATTAATGTTTTATACATTGAGAATGTATGTGAAAGAAAACTTTGATAACAAGTGGGAGATTGAAGGGAATGTGTTCTAAAAGTTTTACTTTTAAATGTCAATTATTA
The DNA here is from genome assembly GCA_963682175.1 of Triglochin maritima. Taxonomy (NCBI): domain Eukaryota; kingdom Viridiplantae; phylum Streptophyta; class Magnoliopsida; order Alismatales; family Juncaginaceae; genus Triglochin; species Triglochin maritima. The sequence continues at coordinate 23,327,211 of OY821774.1, read as the reverse complement.
TGAATTGAATGAGAAATCATTTTGTTCCTTGTTTATGTTATTCGTCTTTTAGAAGTGTTAAGGAAGAGGCTCTTGGTCCTTAACCGTAGAGCTCTAAGAGATATTGGTTTACATAAAACAAAAGATATTCGCAATCATGGTAATTAACATGGGACATTAATTACCGAGTTAAGATTGTCGTGTCGGTCATAGATCATTGTAGCTCTACAAGTGAGTGACGACACGGGTATGCAAAAGAGGAAAATATTACTTTTGTATACTGAATTGACCTAATAAGTAAAATATTATAGAAATGTGTTTCTGTGTCATTAATATTTTACTGTGTCTTTGGTCCTTTGATATGAGACTTATATCTGATCACTTAAGGAATACTTAATTAGATTAGTGTCTTGAACTATCGATAAGTGTAGTGTAAAGGCATTAGTTGGTTAAGTACAACTTTTGTTGGAGAAGATAGTTAGTCAAAAGATTATCATTGCCCCTCTTAATTGAGTGATGATATTAGTGGGCCCCTTGATAAAGCAAAGTTATAATGTGCACAATGTGATTTGAGTTAAATCACATGTTTATAACTAGCTTAAAGAGATCAAGAAATGAATACTAATACAAAGATGACACAATACTACTTTGTGTGTATTCTTAATATCATGAGGCAAGGGACGGACACAAGTGGTGCACTCCATCACTAAGTGGATCAGGTTTTGGTTCGAGTGGAATTAAGACATCTAACTAATTGGGAGCTATAATGTGTAGCTAGATACTGCTTATAGCTTGTGATATTAAGCTCTTAATATCACTGCCAACTTAGTCTAGATCCTCCCATAGGTCACACCACAAAACTGGGAAACAAGAAATGGGGATTTTGAGTTCATAGGATGTGTCGGGTTTCATGTGAAAATATGACACATGGGGTGAACAAGCAAAATCAAAATTATGTTGTGATTAATAACATAATTAGAATCTAAATTAAATTCATATGTGATGTAATATTATGGGGTGTAATGTATTATCATTACATAGGATAATATGTTACATAAGTTGTGAATTTATTACTAATCCCGAAATGTCAAATTTCGTAGGGGTTAAACCGAAATTTGACAAGTCTGCAGCACAGTGCACAAACGGTCGACCGCTAAACAGTAAACGGTCGACCGAATGTTTCGCAGTCGACCGCAATATTGCACGGTCGACCGGATGTGTGTACATCGTAACAGGGATTTCGTCTGTTTGTTTTCGGTCGACCGAATTTATCGGTCGGTCGACCGAACATTGTGATGAAATATTTTAATGTTGCGAACGGTCGACCGAGTGTCTAAACGGTCGATCGAAACTCTGTCGAAACGGTCGACCGGACCTCGCAAAAGGTCGACCGGTCAGACAGTTTTATGCAGAATTATTTTAAGAATTAATTAGATCATGCATGGAATTGGTCCATAATTGATTTAATTCGTGGCTAAGATTATTTATTAATAAATAATGGATGGTTAGATGGAATTTTGCATGGAATCATGGGCAAGAGGTTACACATGAATAGGTAATTTGGAGAGAACCTATAAATACAAGGTTATCTCATTACCTCCTTAATTAATTCATTATTTTTCTTATGCAAATTCTCTCTCCATAATTCTCCACGAAAATCCCTTAATTCTTAAGTTTAGTTTTAGTTCTTAAGAGATCATCTTCTCAAGAGAATTAAAGAGGGGTTAGTAATTGGATTCTAAACCCTATTGGAGATCGAGAGGCTAGCTCGTCTCTCTCCAATCTTGTTTAGAGTTTGGTGAAATCTCGGAGGCATCCGGCGCAGCAATAAGCATCCTCAACGTCTCCGAATCTTCAAGAAGTTTTAGAGAACTTCTAGGTATGAATTTCGGAGTCCAAATTTGTTTTAATAAAGTTTTGAAACTAGATATTGAAAGAAATTGATGCATGCATGAAATAAATTATAGAAAATTGAAAATTGATCCTTATTATACATAAAAGATTCGAAAATATATATGTATAATTAAACATGAAATCAAACACAACATGCTCCTGCGGGTTCATAGATGCACATCACATTCCATGCTCACATGTGTTGGCTGTATGCAGCAACCGCCACGCGAACATTCATACTTCGCGAATCGTCACGGAATACCTAACCACCCAAGCTTACATGAAAGCATATGCACCTATTTTCTTTCCAATACTAGATGAATGGTTTTGGACAGAGGAATGACATATAGCATTAGTAGCACCTTCTATGGTAAGACAAAGTGGGCGACCAAAAACAAAAAGAATCAGAAACAACATGGACAAACAAATTAGACGAGTAATACGATGTCGGCGTTGTCGCAAGTTAGGTCACCACAGGAAAACATGTAAATAGACTATTTAGTATGTTCATTTTGTGTTATTTATTCTAGCCCAAATTTCCCTTGTACCCCATGTAGGGGAAACAATATTTTATGTTAATCATCGCTACTAGAATGATAATACTTGTGTTGTCAATCTCAGGTTAAGACATAATATTTGTGTTGAAAACTAAAAAAAAACCAAAGCGAACGCTCTGGAATTCTTTCTGCTGCAAAAACGGCACTAGTAGTGTCGTTTTTATTCAAGTAAAAATGGCACTGCTAGTACCATTTTTTCAGAAGACAAAAAACAGAGAAATCTGTTTTCTCAAACATTCTCTTGGACTTTCAATCCAAGTCTTGTACACCTGAGGGAAAAAAATACAATTCGAATCTTGCCGTATAACAAACATACAAGACATTTCATACAATTAAACTGTAAAATAAAATTATTCTTAACACATGAAATAGTTTTTAACAAATGAAATTGTTCTTAACCAAAATGTAGCTAAACCAAAATGTAATGACAACTAAGGTGGAGAAAAAACTTTAGTAGGAATTTTATTCCGTCCACCTCGTCGAGGGGCCTTCGAAGGGCGACGACGGTAAACCTGGGTTATCACACCAGCATCGTCTTCAACAACCCCACCTCTTTTGACTTTAGGACCTTGAAATCCTGAACCTTTGCCTACGTGAAATGAAGAACCCTCGCCTTGAAAGAACGTAGTACCGCGTGATTCTTGATTCAGAATCCCTCCATCATTGGCAGACACTCCGGTGAAAATGAAATTATCCTCCTCGTCAAGTGATACTCATATTTTTGAGAGATTTTCCTCAGAATCTGTTCGATGTCGTTGTGAGCAAACATCTTGTGACAGTTTCAATGACGGATCTACACTTTTGAAGCACGCCATCATTTCCTTGATATTTTTCTTCAATTTCGTCGTTAATGACTGAGTGGGCATGTGTAAAGAATGCATCCCTTCAAAATGGTGAATATCTTCATGAAAGCTGTGTAAACCATGAAGCTGCCATAAAAACACATTTGTGATTAGAAAATGCAAATTAAAAGCTTAACCAAAATTATAAGATTTTCATTTCTTACCAAGTATCGATCTCTAACAGCTGGAGGCTTATAATTGGGTAATTCAACATCGTCAACTCTTCTCGTCAACCATTGAATCATAATCTATCAATACCACTCCATGTAAATACGTCTACAAGCAGCTAAATCTTCTGACAGTGAAAGTGCCTCGATCTGCACAAACTCTCGCCGACGTGACCATGCTTGAATGTATAATTGTTGCTCTTGCAACCAGTTTACTCTGGGCTTCCCCTGACCCTTCTTCATCTTGCAAATTTCCATTATTTCTAGATTATATGTTGTCGCAATCAAAACTGACGCATCACCCTGTCTGGAACGTGCATGGCGGCAACTCCAAAACAAACAATCCATGTTCTGCTCATCCAAACTTCATGTCCTTGGCGGCAATCAACAGGTAACGCCATCAGATCTACTTCTTCGTATGGGTTCCAACAAACTTAACTTTTGTCTTGAACGTCCAACTCATTTCTGTAAAATTCAATCTGAGCCGTCTTCACATTGTTCACCCACGACCTAGGAGTGTGCCAACGTTAACCTAAAGGACACAATGGAAGTTGCACATTGGGAATTCTAGATGGTCGTCCGACATGAAGATGTTCCCAACACCATATCTGTAACAATGTAAGGAAACCAGTTAATTGTTCCCCTTTTTTCAAACATGCCTGATCCAAATATTGGTACAGAACAACTAAAGATGCAACTCCCCAACTGTAGTTTTCACATTCAAATATGTTCTCCAATAACAGTAAATATCTAAGGTGGATTTTGTTTCGACTCTTATCGCCTACTATCTCGGATCCTAACTGAAACAAAATGTAGGCTCTCGTGTATTGCATAACCTGTTCATTTGTTGCATTTGGCTCGACAACCTGATAATTTTTCTGCAACCACTGCAATGACACGTATCCACCTTTCAATGCAGTTATCGCTTCTTCTTCTTCTTCTTCAGCACCCAACAAATTCATGCAAACCTGAGTCCAATCATGATCTAAGGTTGCACACACCGCCAAACTGTCAACACGAACACCACTAAGCATAGCTATGTCTTGTAGCATGATGGTCATCTTCCCGTGTCTAAAATGAAAGGTGTGTCTCAGACCTCCACCTCTCCACAACAACACAAATCAGATTCCAATACAATTGCAGTCGTTGCAATCGAGACACAGTGCCAAATCCCACGATCGCTAACAAAACAACATCTCCGATTAACTTGGTTGAAAATGACACAAGTGGTGCCGTTTTTAATTAATGTAAAAATGGCACATCAGGTGCTGTTTTTACTTAATGAAAACGGTACTGGATGTGTTATTTTTAATGTGCATATTTTGCCAAATAAGTTTCTGAGGTGTATATTTTTTAATTTTTAATTTTTTTGATTATTTTTAAAAAAATCCTTTTTTATATCGTGAGGGAGAGAGGCCTAGAATGATGATGCAAGACTGCAAGTAGGGGTGAGCAAAATTCGGTCCGGACCGAACCGGACCGAATTTTTTCGGTCCGGTCTTCGGTCCACAAAATTTTGGAAATTCGGTCTTCGATCCGGACCGGACCGAAAATTTAAGGGGAAAATCCGGGTTTTGGACCGACCCGGACCGGACCGAACCTATTCGGTCCGGTCTTCGGTCCGGACTTCCCGAAAATTCGGATTTCGGTCCGATCCGGTCCGGTTCGGTCCTGTCCTGGACCGAAGCTCACCCCTAACTGCAAGTATCAGTTCTGCAGAGAACAACAAAAACTATGGAACCAAAAAACCACTAAAAGTTAACTTTTTGCTTCCTTCTTTTTAATAATGTACAACATTATCACAACACCACCTCGTTCAGCATAGGATGCTTGTCACCCTGTTGCTCGGATCAAATCGTTGCAAAAGTTTGTTGTCAAATTGGTCTGAAGCTCAGACAGAAACTGCTTAGTTAATTGAAATGGAAGATTCATATCTGATGTTTATGTTGTTTGTACTGATCTTTTAAAAGCTTACATTTCTAAAGATACGATCTTATCTTATATATTCCAACCCAATGTGGACTTTTGTTGCACATGGTAATTGCTCATTTGCTTTAACAGGATTGAGCCCAAAAAAATGTTGTCGCCATGTTCAAAATGGTTTTATTAAACACCATTTGATACATGTCTAACAAAATTAGCGGCTGTCTAATAGCAAGTGCATGCATAGTCCAAATCAGCCACCTAGTGGATTTATGTACTAAAGAAGTTCTTCAGCACTTGATTGAAGGTACATTACATGTCTTTTTATGCACTTGAATGATTTTACACTGCATTAAAAAAATCACAATATCGATAGGGCATCAAAGATAAAATTGATTTTGTCAGATGTTACGAATTTGCAACTTAGCATAATTAGTTCATATTTAGGGTGTGAGAAAGCTGCTGTTGTGGATATAATTGCGGCACCTAACGCATTACTGTGTTTGTTTTCTAATATAAATTTAAAATCCTGGTAAATTAATGTTTTGATGCTCAACTTTTATTCGATTTGTATTAGTAACTTCTAGGACACAATAATCAGGAACATTAAGACATGAGAAATTAATTGGTCAGTTGATACCAATATGGATGGTGGTTCCGCCTTATCAATTAATCGGATAAGGACTCTACCAATTGTGAATCTGAATATGTCTTCCTCTCCATGTGACTTGATGGACGAAGAAGCCTAATACTTGGCCGTTTGGGGAGTATTTTGAGTAGATTCTTGACGCACCAGGAATACCACACATCTTATTTACTATTTTAGATACAAAGACTTGTTTTTTGAGTTCTATTAATGATTATCCTCTATTTGGAGTTTTTCTCCATTTGGGTATCGGGTCTTTTAATTTAGCATGGGATAGTAATTAAGTACTGGATGCATGGTATCCTCGGAACTTTTCCAAACTCTATTGTAGCTCTCCTTATTATTAATGAAATAGTATAATGCTAGTTATTATAATAAAAAAGACATGAAAAATAGTAAGTAAAGAAGAAGGTTATAGGAAGTAAATGTTAGTTTTAGGTTTTAGCCATCAATAACTACCCCTCTGGGTATTGACATGAGTAGGTGTAATATCCCTAACCCAATTAGGGTTTGATTAGTGGTTAAGAGAGGTTTGACTTGAAGTGAGAGGGAGAGAGAGAGAGAGGTATGGTTGGAGGTATGGGTGAGGTGATAGGGTAGGGAGTGTAGGGTATGGTTGGGGTGTTGGATTGAGTTTAAAGCAACCCATCCTCTCTTCTCCATTCTCTTTTCTTCTTCTCCTTCCTCACACACATTCCTCACCTTCTTCTCTCTTCTCCGGCAAGCAACGGCGGAGGCGGTGACTCCACTGGAGTAGGCGAGCGTCACCAGGAGGCGTGAGACGTGCGGAGGTTGGCGCGCGATGAGGTTCCGGAGGCGACGTTGCGCGAGCGAGGCTCTAGCGGGTTCGTCTTTTTCAAAAGGTATGTCAGCATAATAGTGTGATTTGGTTGCTCACCCGCACGTGGGTGAAGTGGTGGTCGGTCGCGGGAGGTCGCAGACCTCACCGGCGACGAAGGTGGCGTAAATTCTTGGATGATGCAAGGTAGTAGACAACCAACGGTCGACCGGTTCCTTCGGGCGGTCGACCGATGTAATGTATCTTTGCCCAACTTTAACCAACACTGATCGGGCGATGCCTTGTGGTGGTCGACCGGTAGTGCATGTGCTGGTAGGTCGGGGATTGCCTGTTGGATTTTGGTCGACCGGTTCTATGTTTTCGTTCGACCAGAACTTTAGTGTACTTGATTATTATGCATGTTGTTCGACTGTTTTTAGTATGTTTTATAAACCGATATATGACTTAGACTACTAGGATGCCCCTGGTAGTATTCGGTCGACCAGGACCCCTGAGTCGGTCGACCGTTAGTATTGATTGATTTTGACCAGACTCTGGATTTTGACCACGTATCGGTTGACTGGTTTTAGACTCTTGTTCGACCGTTGGGACTTAGGTTTTGCGCAGAGAGTTCGACCGTTGCAGACTTTCGGTCGACCGAACCCCATGGGAACGGTCGACCGGATTGCCTCTTTCTGTTGACCGTTTGTGCGCAGAACTGAATTCCCGGTCCTTGTTTGATACCAACTCTGTCCAAGGAAACCCGTGTCCTTGCCTAGTGCGTGAGCCGGGAGGTGATGGCGGGGGTGTTACGCGTGCCTGCCCATTGACCGTCGTGTGGAAGAGTGTGAGTATTTGGGATGTGTCACCTCCGTGTATGGATCGTGACTTAATGCGATGGATTGATGGACTCATTGTAGAGTAGCAGACTTGAGGGATCGTGGATCCCAATGTATGATGTGCGGCTCGTGGAGCCTGATGACCTGACGGACTTCGGTCTGGACCCGTCCGATGCTGTGCCGGACGTATGTTTGACCACCGATGTTGTGCCGGTGATGCCGTCGATGATGTTCTGGCTATGATGTTTGATGGGCCGATGTTGTTCCGGCTATGATGTTTGATGGGCCGATGCTGTTCCGACTATATTTTCCTCAGCTGGGCACCTACTGAGATGATGATTGATGAACCAACCAAGCAACGACTCCGTTGGGGGTGGTTTGACCACGAAGTTACAGATCTGTTTCTTATTGCGCGGACCTGGCAGATACTCCTTGCCGAACCCCATGTTTAATATAGTCGCGTGTGGGGAGCGTCACGTCTTGTTCTGTTAGACCGTATGTGCCTACGGTAGGTCTCCGAGGGAGACCCGATGATGTTTGTCGGACTGATATCCCATTTTACCCTTCGAGTGAACTGTTTTCTTTACTGTTAATCACATGACATGCTACTAGTATGATAGGTTCATGTGTACTACTGCATGCATATAGGTGAGCTTGGCATACAGGGTTTCCTTATGGAAACTCATGCATTGTTGTTGCATGTTTTATTTCAGGACCATTGTAGGTCCAGTTGGGTGGTGACGGCGGGCACGCGCATTTTGGGATTGGATCCTCTCGTTCGGACCATTGAGGTCGACATTATTACTTGTATCTCCCATTGTTATATCTGACGTAATCATGTAGTTTTTGACAAACTCTGATGTAATGTGGTGCACTGCTTGGATGTTTTATTAAAAGTAATAGTCTCGTCTTTGATTATTGGTCTCTGGTATCTTGATGATAAATTTTAAATTTTTGCTGTTTCGGGATGTTACAGTAGGGATTGGAAATAGTTGTACGTTTGCTACATTCATTGTCATTTATGGTATGGAAGCCAAACGTACCCATTTCTCTTACTAGTTTCATGATGTTATTCCATCAAATATATATTCATGCATGAGTGAGAATTATGCTCAGCCAAATACTCATCAAATTGGCTTCAAAAATCTAAAACGTGCAGACCATATAAATTTAAGTAATATATAGTAACTAGGCTTCATTATTCACATTATTCAATAATATATGAGTGATTCACTACCCATAAAACGTGTATTGTTCAATAATATATAGTAACAAATTTTTTACATCCGTTAATAACTTCGTATTTAAACTCCAAAATGAGAATCCAAGCTGTAGATCTTGTTTTATAACACAATAATAGTATACATGTCAAAATTATAAAATTTAGAGGTTGTTTTATATAAAATCAAGTGATGTCGATTTCGTAGTGAATCTCGTGCGTTGATTCTTTAATTCTTGCAATATTGTGTGAAACGATTTCTAACATTTATGATTTTCGACGACGAACATACTTGTATTGTGATATTAATAAAATTTATGGTTAAGATTTTTCGTTATGGAGTTTAATTTTATGTTACCAACAATGCTAAATTGTTGTCAATACATTCTAAGGGTAGTAGATCATTCCTCATTATATATATATATTTTTATAAATTGAATTTACGCCTATTCTTATATATATATATTGTTTCTTTATCATCCTAAACTTATAACATACAAATTCCCATGCAGAAAAACAAATTAAGTTGAATTCATATCCTAATCAATTTACGGCTTGATCTGATAAAGATCGTACATCAATTACTCATGACATGTGCTATTGTTGCGTCCCTTCGGTCGTAGAGTAGAAGTATGTATGATGACGACCACAGGGCAGAAATAGAATTATGGGCTCGTACGTTGTCTGCTTTACTTTCTATTGCTGGCCATTCTATTCTCTTGTGTTTATTTATTGTAATGGAATTATGGGTGATATGATGGATGCGAGCTCAAACAAACTTTGTCGATGGGGTCCATTCACAGGACAAGTATTACCTGATTAATCTACCAATTTACTTGCCATTGATCTAACTACATGCACCGAACAGCTCCCAACACTGTACATATAGCACCCCTCTGTTGATCGTTGTAGAATAAGAACTAGATGGAAGTTCTTATCTTGGTTCTAGTGACTGAAGTACTTCCAAAAGTAGCAGAATCGAACCTTACACATGTAATTGCTAGGCTGGCGTAGCAAACTTTGCGTTTTTATGTACATGCGTTTGGCAGGGTATGGAGTAGTCCTGGGAGGTGAGAATTCTAAGATTGGCAAATTACAAAAAATAATCTAAATTGTAATACTCTGTGGTAATAAACATATTTAAGTAATAGTTGTATTGGGCAAAATTACAATTTCTTCACCCATAATTACGAAGGTTAGTCGTTATATAACAGAAGGTTAATTCATTTATACTTGATCGATCAACTACCCTTCAAATACAAAGCCACGTTGCTAATTACTTAAACATGAAGTCTTATTGGTTTTCTCTCAGATGGTGCAAACAATGTGTTGTTTGGGCGGCTGATAATTGGCTAAGCAATTTTTTTACGAAATACTTTAAAATTGAAAAAAAAGTAGGAATGAAGCAGAAATTTTAACTACCAATGATGTCAATAATTACACTCGTACAATCTACTAACTTAAAATAAATCAAAATTTAATAAACCAAACAGTACTAAAGAGAAAATAAATAAATGATTTTCCTTAAGAATTTCCAAATTGGCCGGGATTATGTAGAAATGAACCTCTACATAAGCATCTAGAGATGAGATCTGAATTGAGCACATATCTAGATATACTTTAACTACCGAAAGTCAGATATGCCACAAATGCTTATCACGTCGAAATATGACCATCAAAAAACAAAATATAGAATAATTAATTAAACAGCAAATGCCATCAATTGTGGTCATTATTGTAACCAATTTGTTATGCACGTTGCACTCAAACATAATCATTATTGCATAGCACGGAAGAAGAAATTAAATTACAAGCAATAAAGAAAAAGAAGAAACCAAATTCACCCTATACCCTGATCTTCTTCTTCAGGTGGTCAGTGGATATGGCGACGAAAACGGAGTTGAGATCCCTGGAGACGACGAAGAAGCTCCTAGCGGGCTCCTCGAATTTCCTTTTGGTCAACCGAGGCTTCTGGGGAGCGGGAGGGCACTTCAAGGCAGGCTTCAAGAGGTGTTTCTCGGACTTGGGGGTCGTGAAGTCGTCCGGCGTGGCCTCACGGGAGAATTCTCGGGCGGTGGTGTCACGGGTGGGGGTGTCGGGTGGGAGAGCTTCTTGGAGGTCAGTGCTTTGGGATCCCATCTAGGGACTATGTTGGAGAAGAATTAAGAGAGCACTAGTTGGAAAAGATGTGAGAGTTTAGTTGAATTTAAGGTGTTGATGTTTAGAGTGTGTGAGAGGAAAGAACATATGCACATGAGATGACAATGATGGTGTTGGTTTGTTGCAGAAGAAGGAATGAGAGCAGAACAAGAGAGTGGCGTGTGGAGGATGATGGCTTAGAGAGAGGGAGAGAGATAGAGAGAGGAGGGGAGGTTCAGAAACACAAGTAGAGAATTGGATACGTCATATATGGATTTGGAATTGGGCTTAGCTAGCTGTGCATGTGCATGTGTTGGGCTCTTTCGAATCTGTTCTTTTTATTTTTAGGATAAACATTTAGTATTTTGTTTTTCTGAGACAAAGGTTTTGGATTACGTTACGTTTCCTCCTCCAATTACATCTCGAATAATTCGATATATTATTATGTTTAGAATTTGGATTATGAGTATTATTATGTTAGAAACATATATAATTTAAAATCATTATAGAATATTTTAGGTTGACAAGTGTGATGGTTGGAGTAACGTGTGCCCAGACTCGACTGACACAAAATTTGGGTTAGCAAATTACAATTTTTTCAGGTAAAACATGGAAAACTGTTTCAGATTTTTGCCATAACCTGGACCCGATAATTAGATGGGTCAACGTGGTTTGACATGTGGGACCCATCCTGTATACATAATTACACCACCATATGTACGATTTTATATTATTCTTTATACCTTTATGGTGTACAATCTAGTGGAATAATGAAAATAGACATGGATGAATACAAGCATAGTTGATCTTAGTCTTCTGCTTACTTTCAGTAAATAACTGCAGAATGTTTTTTCACCATTCGGACAAAGTAGTTTTAGAGTCGCTTCTTGAATAGCAACACATGGTACAGAAGCATCTAGTACTGCAATATATTTGTTTCCTCCGGCTATTGCACCTTCCCAAAAAAGATTTTTGTGCATTAATTCATGTGAACTCGTACGCTTTTATAAAAAAAAGTACCCATACTCTGAATTAAGACCTATAATCATCGTTTGGCATAGAATTTTGGGACAAGTTTGTGTATAGAGTGGAAATCTGTAATCGATCTCTACTAAAACTTAAGTTCACATGGAACAAATAAAACATATTTCTAAACCTAAAACCCAAAAAATCACTTCTATCTCCCTACTCATTACACATCTTTAGAGATCGTTTTGCAGGAGATATTACAGCTGAAGGTCAACTTCAGAAGACAATTTTAAATAGGCCTCATTTAGATGGCCAATTTAGTCGTTCCTTTGATTTAAGTAAACACCATCTTCGTTGGCAAAAAAGCCTGGTGACCCACATGCCACTTTTGGTGGATCCACCTATATCTCTCTTTTGCAACAAAGCCTCCACATATATATGTGTGTTATATATGTGTTATTATATATGTGTTATTATGTGAGATTATGGTAGTCATGTGATGGTGATCAAACCCATTTATTTGTTTGTAGGTACCAAATGAATAACGTGCCTTACCCTTCAAGATTTGAAGGTGCACTCGATCATAACATCTAAGTCATGATTGTAATCCGAAAGTACATCATTCATGTGCCTAAGCCCACTTTTAAGTGTTCTCTTAGAGTTGGAGGTTTGTCCCCATCTTAAGCAACCACCTCAAAATTAATATTCTCATGGCATCATTGGGATTTTGGGTGGTAGGTTTACATGCATACTATAATATTATATATAGCTTTATTGCATCTATATCCTTCTAATAGGTTCTATTTTTGGGAATACCCTCCTGGTAGACGCTTAATATATGTATCAAAAGTATGTATCCTTCAGATTCACGATATTCACGCTTAATTTAGGCTTTGTAAATTGAGATAAAGAACGCCTTCACATCATTATTAATACATGTTTGGGACAACTAATATTTCTCAAAATTCTTATTCCATAATATTGATCATGAGTGAGAGATCTTTGAATAGTTGATCTATGCATTTATATTCCCACTATTGTGGTTCAATGCTTTTTTCGGCAGGGTGGATCTTGAAAATATGGGCAGAATTGTTGGAGATTGCACAAATAAGAATAAAAAAGAAATAATTAGTGATAGTTTATTACCAAAGTAATTTTAAGGCCGTTCACAATATTTTATCAATAAAAATAAATTCTGAAAAGTATTTTATCAATTACAAATATTTTCAAAGAATTTGAAAATATATGGTCAATTTTTAATATCATAATATACTTGTTCCCCTGTACATAACTTATCATAGAATATGTCATCAATTAATTTTCCTTTTGTGACTGCGTTATTTTTTTAGTTATATTTGAGAGAAAACGAGGATCGGTGAAGACACGTGGTCTCCAGACCAATTTGATGATCGCACGACTGAGACAAGTGGTCTACAAACCAATTTGATGATCGCACGGCTGAGACAAGAGGTCTCATGCCTTCGATTGAAAGAAGGAAGAAGGAGGTCAGAGTTAGGGTTTCTTGAGAAGTAAGAAGGAGGTCGGAGTTAGGGTTTCTTGAGAAGGAAGAAGAAAGAGTAGCGGAGGAAGAGATAATATTATTATTAGTTGTTTGGTGGTATTTATACATGAGCTAGCTGACCAACCCTAGTTTACATGGGTCAGATCCTTAATCGGACCAAGCCTGATTACAACTGACCAAGTTTGAATACAACCAACTTAAGCCTAATTGCACCAACTGTAGAATTAGGCTCAGATGTGTCTTCTCATGGACCATCACCTTATCCAGGGTACATTAGATGTGATTCCACCAGCTAAGATTAGGATAAAATACACATTCTAACACACCAACCGAACTAGGTTGTGGACCAGTTCAATTATTTGCAGACCACTTTATCATTGCCCTTATTTAGATTGCTAACAATATTCATAGTCGAAAATGTCGTCTCAAAGTGGTGGTTGCAACTGATAAAGTATTTAACAAGGCAAGGAAGATGACCAACGAATAAAAAACATAAAGATTTGACTTTTTTATAATATAGCCCACTCATGAATAAGTGATTTTATGTTTTATAGAGATTTTTCAGTAAGCGACTTCACCTTCTATTCTTAGCGATGAAGCGATGAACTGATAAGATTGAAGAAATAGGTGGTCAAAATTTGATTTATCTCTCAGAATAGATGTACCTATACAATTTTATGAACACTAATTATGTAGGTATATTATCTATACGATGAACTCTGCATTGGCGCGCAACACTGGCGCCCTTGAGTTGACTTGTTGGAGGGGAATCATATATACAACCATAGATCCATAGAACAACTTGTAACTTGGAATCTATGACATCTTGATTGTAATTAATTAATCAAAACAAAATTCATAATGATCTAATTTCGCTTAAGCTGGATCAAAATGACAACCGGAAGGGCACGAAAGAAATGAGTTAAAGTTCCAAAAACTAAAGGGTACATAGGAAATAAGAGATATTTTGGAGAATGAAAAAACAATTGTTTCTAAATTTGCTTACATATGGTAACGTGGAGCAATCATCGTGCACGTACGATCACTGATTCACTGTTCTTCCATGCATTTTTCTTTATATACAACTTGTCACATGTAACATGCAAATATTCTTATGTTGTATCTTGCAAGATATGTTAATATATTTTAGGCTGTTGAAAACATAATACAATATACAGTTTGTTGTTTGAGGAAACCCACAAAATGAATAGTTAATAATCTGTAAAAATGAGTGGTGAGAAGTTGACCACTTAAGGGATTTACAGACTAACAGTAACAGTTGATTTAAGAGCACTCTTTGAAAACAATCCATTGGATTCAATTAAAGAAAGAGAGAGTCAACTTTGTCAGATCCAAGAAATTAAGTAAAGAAAGGGATGACAAGAAAGATAAGCATTTTAAAATTAGCAAACACTAACACTCGGTGTGATGACTACAAATTAAACTTGAAGGTTTAAGTAATCACACTTGCCTTCACAAGCATAAACAAGGTAATGAGATTGCTAGAAGTGACGATGAGAAGCAAACAAGAGGGCAACATGAGCGGCACATGGATTGCAAGATTCTGTTCTTGGCCTATACAACCCGCATGAGAGGCAAATTTTATATATTACTTTGGCACCGATTACCGAAAATGACAAGGATTGATGTGTGTTTTACTTTTCGTAAGGGGAAAATTTATATATGAAAATATCACCTTTTTCCCCCTTCTAAACAACTTTTCATGTTGTTTCAACATAAGAGTAGGGTTGGTTACTTTGAGATGGTTATGGTTGAAACACTTACAAGTTTGTTATGTTAAGTAGTTTTGGGTAACATTTTGAATATAATGTTTGAGCAACCTTTTCGTAATTGGATAGGTGTTCTTTATTTTCGTTTATTTTGGTTTCTTTAATTCATATTTTGTTTCATGTGAAATAACAAAAACAGAAGAAAATATTAGGAAAACAACAAACAAACATCAAACTTGTGTTTCTCTCTACTTATTTCATATATGTAATATATGGAACGCGAAAGACAAGTAGGAATCGTGGAAAAGGAGAAAAACTTGAGATCAATGTTATATATATAAATTTTTAAATTTAAGTTACTTCTTTTAAACTTGCTAAATACATAGAGAAATAAAAATAAAATATATTTTTATTTAATTTCTTTCCGAGTTTGTTGTTTTCTTCATATATAATTTGCTTAAGATACCCTTGGTTTCTCTCCTCTGAATTTCATTGACTTCCTTTCCACTAGTTGCGCTATCCATGAGTGTCTCTACCACTACCACTGCACAAATTTGATTCCGACATAATTAAACAACAAAAGGATAAAACAATGAACTCGAATCAAACGACATTTGGGTTGTTCCATTGCCACAGGAATTGGCTTGAGAAGATAGGCTTGGGATATTTAGACCCCACATTAGGGTCCCATTTTGACGCCATCATGTTTGCTAATGATACAAATGAAAACTAATTAAGCATGCGCAACACTAAACAACACAACGCAAAAGTGAAAAGAGCCAATTTGGGTAAATCGTTATTTACAAGTCATTAAGGAGGACAACAGAGATGGGAAGGGGATGATGCATCATGATTGCGAAAAGCCTGATGGGTGCCCATAACGATTAGCAAGGATGAAGCAAAACGGACCCACATATATAAATAGCATTATTTCAGCATTGGATACTATCCCATGCTTGGCTGCCTAGACGTGAATGTGTTGGCAGTTGGTTGTGAATACCATCATTCTCATCACCATTCACTGCTTCTGCTCTTCTGTCTCCGTCTCCATTGAAGAGATCTGTCGTTGAGGTAAAATGTGGTTTTCATGTAAATTCAAATAAACTTAAATGTGTTTTTACGTGATTGAGAAGAAAATGATGACCATCCGTCCAATTCGATTGATTTCATTCAATGTAATCGTTATTCATTCTGAAAGGGCTTTTTGCTAGAGTACACTTTCTGGACACACATTCTGGACACACATTCTAGACACACGATCTGGACATGTTCCGGACACACAGACACGTTCTGGACACAGAGACACATTCTGGACATGTTCTAGATACACATACACGTTCTGGACATGTTCCGGACACACATCTTGGACATCTTCTGGATACAAATTCTGGACATGTTCTGAACACATTATGGACACACATTCTGGACATGTTCTGGACACACATTCTCGACATGTTCTGGACGCACATTCTGGACATTTTATGGACAC
This sequence comes from Triglochin maritima, assembly GCA_963682175.1. Taxonomy (NCBI): domain Eukaryota; kingdom Viridiplantae; phylum Streptophyta; class Magnoliopsida; order Alismatales; family Juncaginaceae; genus Triglochin; species Triglochin maritima. The sequence goes on along the minus strand of OY821774.1, from coordinate 23,310,519 downwards.
GATTTTTACACACAGTCTGGACATGTTAGTTGTAACAGTTGAAGCTATTGTTCATTCCTCTTCCTCGACGAGAACTAAGAAGTTGGGAAATTCAATTCTGTTACGATTTAGTGAAATTGATGTAACAAACTTGTTGGTTCGGTTATAACGAACTTTCCTATACTACCAATTGGTATAAATAAGATTGAACGACATTAATTTGGGTGTGATTTGTTTTGCGTTGAAAAATTAGGGTTAACCCAATTCGGAGCCTACGAGTGCTCGGAACTCGATTCCTCTCTCGTTCTCATTCCCCACCCCATTTCCGACCTTCCTCCACTGTTAATGTCGTATTATACGTGGAGGAGATCACAGGTGAACCCCATGGCGCTGACGGGGATCCCAGAGGTATCAATTGTCGCCCGTCCAGAAATCCGATTAAGATTAGTAAAATTTGTTTTGCTACAGTCAATCCCAAATCACACGGCCTAACAGATGGACCACAAACGTATTTGGACGGCCGTTAACGGCCCATTCACGTCGTCGCTCTGGTGTGGGGACCACAAATGGCCCAAGTGTATTTGAGAAAATATGATCGACTTGTAGGTGTATATGCGGCAATACCGAAAACCCAGGTGTATATTGCCAATTTGGACACTTGAGAGGTGTACTGTAGCAAAAATCCATTTCTGAAATTGATTCTCAAACTAGAAATCTAATAATTTTTGATCAAGCATTTGCATTTACAAGATATACTTAAATAAAGAGACTCAAGCCAAAGGTCAGTTTAATGTCATCATCCACAAATCCTAGGACCCTATAAGCCACTTAATTAGAAAAATAAATTATATAATTACACCTCTCGTCGTTTATACTTTATAGTTTATTGCACCTCCTACTACTATAGAAACCCATTAAAATAAAATAAAAACTAAACCACAGAGGAAGTCACGTGATGATAAAAGTCCGTGTACAGGAGAAAATAGCAACAAGGAATTGGTGCTCAACCTCACACACGATTGGCGAGGCTCATTGCAATGTGTAGAGAGATTCGCATATGAGACAAAAGCATGAAAGTGTATTTTTTTTCTCGCAAGCAGCTCAACCAAATTTATTTCTGAAAATCTATTATAAGGCCATCGACTGACGGTCTATTTATTCGAGGATCATTGACTTTTCATGACCTTAAAATGAATACTAAATGTCACATTTGTCCTTTTTATTTTTGTCATAGTTAGGGGAGAGCAAAACTCGGTCCGGTCCGGACCCTGGTGACTAGGGGTGCACATGGGCCAGGTTGGGTCGGGTTTGGATTCGGGTTTAGGAAAAACCCAACCCAAAATTTTCGGGTTGGGTTGGGTCGGATCGGGTTGGACCCGAATTTGTCGTTAAACACTAATACACCATCTTACCCCTCTTCCATCTTCCTTCAGCCTTGCCACTTTATCTACCACTTTATCCATGTCTCCTCATCTCATTCCTCAACTAAGATGGGCTGCTGTGCACGTTATTTGAAACTCCATTTTTGTTTATAATAAAACAAGAAGTCATAGTAATAGATTGGAATTTGAATTGACTTTAGAAAAGCACATTTTTGGCAGAATTTGCCAATCCAAATGGTCAACAACCAATGTGCAGACATGTTCCTCCGTTAAACTTCACAGAACCAGAACATAATCCTAAAACCAAACTAACATGTAAAGTGAAATCATGCGATGCCATCTCATAAACATATGGTGTTAACTTACTAACATACAGGAGCAGAAACAAAAACAAAGAGAAGAGCAGGATGAATAGAATTTGGTAGCAAAATTAAAACAACATAAACATTCAAGTTGAAGTTTTCTTATATAGATCAAACATATTTTAGAACCAAGATTTGCAACATCAGCAAGTATAGTGAGAGTGTTGTAAGCTACAATGTCCAGTTCAATTTCATCGAACATTCTCCTCGCCACTTCGACATCCCCCGCCCGAACCCGCCAAGCAATCATCGAGTTCCAACTCACGACATCCCTCACCCCCATTCTCACAAACATCTTCCAGGCCTCCCCGACCATTTCCCTCCCGCACCATCAGTACGCGTCTAGAAGTGAGTTCGGCACGAAGACATCGAACTCCACACAAGACATGACGACACACGCCAGGACGACTTTGACTGAAGCAAGGTGAGGATGGGCGGATCTGAGGAGGGGAGGGAAGATGAAGGAGTCGGGGGGGGGGGGGGGGCATGTGTTTGAAGAATGTGAAGGGCCGTGGAGGGTGCGGAGGAGGGAGTTGAAGAGGTGCGTGGAGGAATCGAGAACGAGGCCGAGGAAAACAACGTCGGATGGGAGGTTGCGAGAGAGGGCGTAGGAGGAGACGAGCTTCATCATGGAGGTTGTGTTTTAGGGTTTGGGAGTGGATTTGTTTGGTGCGGTTGGGGTTGGAGATTAATGATTTTGGACTGTCCAGATTTTTTGGGATTAATTTAATAAAAATATTTTCGGGTTCAGGTTGGGTTGGGTCAACCGGACCCCTCAACCTGAACCCCAGCCGAAATCTCGGTTTTCAAATTTTTTCAACCCAACCCGAGTCCCTTCCTAACCCGACCCAACCCGACCAGTCGGGTTCAGGTTCAACCCGATCTATGTCCACCCTACTTGTGACGAATTGGGTTCCGGTCCGGTTCGTTCTGGACCCAGTCCATTTCCCAAATTTTAATAGAAAAAACCTGGTTCGATCTTCGGTCAAGACCTTGGAGATGATCCGGGTCCGGTCCAGTCCGAGATTGGACCGGTGCACAACCCTAGTCATAGTTACAAATCCTATCCTTCTCATTCCTAACATCTATAGTTCTCCCAACATATTACCTTACTCCAACCATCCTACCTAATGCATCGGAGTATTAAAATCGATTTTCATCACGTGAACTTTATTTTCGTCTCTTTTTTCCATTTTATCTCTTGATTTTTAGACCATTTCATGATTTATTTTCGGTTATCTTCTATTGGGTTTGGATCATCACCGATTTGGTCCAAACAAGTTGTCTCGTTGCCACAAATGAGTTGACTCATTGTTCCAAACAAGTTGACTCATTTTGTCCCAACATACTCACTCAGTCGACCAAACAAGCTGTCTTGTTTGGTCCAAACAAGCTGCCTTGTTGGTCCAAACAAGCTGGCTCTTTTTCTTCAAACAAGCAGGATCATTTTTCTAAAAAGTTTGTTTAAGGACCCAAGTGTCCCACTCAAGACGCAAGTTTGTCCCGCTTTAGACGCAAGTGTCCCGCTCTGGACGCAAGTGTCCCATTCAGGACGTGTCTATCCTGCTTAATCGACCAAAGAAGTTGACTCGTTTGGTCCAAACAAGCCAGCTCACTGGTTCAAACAAGCTTGCTCGTTGTTCCAAATAGTTGGTTCGGGACCTAAGTGTCCCACTCGAGACGTAAGTGTGTACCTCTCCAACGCAATGTCGTGCTCCGGACGAGTATGTCCGGCTCGTTGGTCCAAACAAGATGGTCATTTGGTCCAAAGAAGTTGGCTCTTTTGGTCCAAACAAACTGGGTTGTTGTTCCAAACAGTTGGTTTGGGACGCACATGTCCCACTCGGGACGCAAGTGTTCCGCTTCAACGAGTCTATCCTGCTCGGGACTTAAGTGCCCTACTCCATACGAGTTTGTCCCGTTCATGATGCAAGTATCTCTTTCAGGACTAGTCTAACCCGCTCGGGACGCAAGCCTCTCCCGCTCGAGTCCAAACAATCTGGGTCATTGCAACTTCATTAAGAATATAATGCCCCTGAACTCGCGGGTATGCACACTGGGAAAGGAACACTAGTGTCGCGATCAGAGACATTCGCGACGACCGAAAGAGTTACAATAATAAGAGAAAAAAGGCTACTCGACAGTATATACAAGACATACATGGATAGCTGATATATGAAATAACTAAAACAACTGAATATCCACATATGAAGAGATTCAATACAATACTCGAGTTTCAAGAGGAAATAAAATAACATAAAGTGGAAGTAAAGATAACTGAAGACTCTTGTCGACTTGTCCCCCGTGTACAGAATCTTTGACTACTCGTCCAATCCTCATTGTAGGAACCTATGTACCTGCAAGCACTGCATTAACATATGCGTGAGTTTTCAATAAAGAAAACCCAGTACGCCCCAGCCAAACTAAGACAATATGCATGAAGTCTAACTAAGACAATAGCATAAGAAAACAACAGAAAAGCACAAAATACAACAGAAGTCTACGACTCCAACAACCGCACTAGTCAGGCGCACCCAAGAAAATTCCTCTAAAGGGAAACAGATCACCAGCCATGCTAGTCAGAAATAGAAGTGGGTCACTCGATAGTGACCCACTGCTTGGAACAAAACGGTACACCAGATAGACGACCCAAATCACAGAAATAAATCTACATGGTGTTATCGTGAACTTTGGGAACATCTAACCTGAGACAGAATGACAACGCGCCTGTCTAGGACTTATCTTACACCTGACCTCCACATAAGGGGTCTTGTGTGAATGGCCTCTGAAGCTAGAGGACCCACTCGTGGCCCGTTGGCCCAGAAAACAGAATGTGCCCAGAATTACTTATCAGATTATATGCAATGCAAGCTACTTAAGCATATATAATCTAGTGTAGCTATAGAGTCTAAAACGAGCTCAAGGAAGGATAAAAATGAATACCCTCCTTACAACCCCAAACAAAATCAGAACCAGAACATCCCAATCAGGGATCAAAATGTACTCACAACAGCAAACCCCACCTCTCATCTCATCCAAGGACCACGAGCATACCTGAATTCACCAAAAGTCTTCCTGAGATCACCAGTGATCTGCCCACCAAGATCTTCTTCTAGCCCCTCCTAAAAGTTGCACTCTAGCTTGCTCCACTTGACTCGCCGGAGCTCTAGCCGCTAGCACGTCGGAGAAGGAGATGGAGAAGGTCTGAAATTTCTTGGGTGAAGGAGAGGCTAGGTAGGGATGGCTAGGGTTGAGTGCTACTGAAGAAGAACTGCCACAACCCATCTCCTACATGCCTCACAAGACTGCTGATGCCTCCTCTTGCAACCTTGTCGGAGTTCTCTACTGACCAGGTCATTGAAGAGGAAGGAGAAGATGGAATTTCGTGGGGGAGAGGGTGAGGGTTCAGAGAATGACGGCTAGAGTTGGTTGGGATTTTGTTTCAAGCAACAATGAGAAAAGGAAAGACTTGGATGCAAAATAATTCTCAATTAAAACATGCCTTCCAGATGATAATTTAAATATTTATATCCAATCTCAGATCCTCTCTTTCTGACTAGGATGCCACATCATCCTCAACTACCTACTCAGCTCAACATGCCCCAAAGCCAAGCACATGTCGAATTTCACAAGCGACATGCACCCGATCAACCTGATAGAGTAAATCGTTTACAAACTTGCTCGATGAGTCGCACCCGCTTACGAGTCACATTTTCTCGCCCAAAATAGAAACTTTTTCTGGAAAGGAAACTTCTCCCCAAAAAGGAAATTTTTCCTGGAAGACGGGTTTTCCCCGAGAGAAACTATTCCCGAAACGGAAACTTTCTCTGAAAAAGGAATCTTCCCTGAAACGAAAAATAAGCATACAAAACCTCAAACATACAATCAAATAATGCACAAACAAGCATGAATATGAAAAATGACCTTATTCATATAACAGGAGAGCGGTTCTTACAATCTAACCCTTGGGTGACCTATCTTGTTTTGTTTGTCGTAGTGCTTTCATTTTCCATTTCTTTCAAATATTTGACTCGTTTGTGAAAGAAAGTACTTTGTGGGGTTTGTGTAGGTTTTAGCGTATGCAAAACCATTTTGAGGCAATTGAAAGAGAATTTCCTAGAATTGACTTGAACATGATGCATCATTATATCTAGTATACCTGCTTTAGGTCCTTTCTAGAGTCGTGAGGATATACCCCGGTTTCCCTCCAGGGAGAGTAATCATACGGTTTTAGTACTCGAACACATAAAGAAGTCCACCCTGAACCTAGTAGTCGAATAATTTGTGTCTGTTAGTATAAAGAAGTTTGTGATAGTCAGGGACCCTTAAATTCCTGTTGTGAAACCGTAAGTGTAAGGGTTTTGGTTCATTTGTAAATAAGGAATGATTTAGTAAAGTGTTGTCTCTTCTTCACGGCTACTATCACTTGGTAAATTAGGTCCGAGGGGACTTAGTACCTGGTGCTTTCGAGTCATCTAACTTGGGATGCACCAATCAAACTCCTGTTACATGGGTGGTGAGATTGCCCTAGGTGGGGGATTTGGGGGAAGGTGTATGTGATATTGTAAGCGCTCACATGCAATGATGCACGAAACGTAACCCTGGGAGAATTAAACACCAACAACTTTGATTCCTTGCTCTTAAAAAAAAGGAAAAAACAAAAAAAAATGAACAAAAAGAAATAAAAATAAGAACCTTAATGGACGTTACACAAGGTATCACTTAAGGATGTTAAGGTTGCCCAGGTCTTCTACTTAAGTCCTTAATTAACTTGCACGAATAGTTCCCTAGGCTAGGTGTGTGGACGGATTACAATTATAAAGTCGGTCTATAGGATTACCACATCTCATGATCAACAAAGATGGGTCTCTTTAAGTTGTGTTTCTAGATTGAATTATGCATCAATGTTCGGATTTTGTGGGTGTATCCGCTGAAAACCCTCAGGAGACAAGACTCCTCCTTCTTGGCGAGATGAAAGTTTAATGGCTTGTTGCATATGCTAAGTGCAACTGTGATTCCTACGAAAGTGAGTTAGGATTTTCCTGATTTTTGTACATTTTTCTATTCTTTAAATTTTTTTCTTTCTTGGTTTTGCACGGGACTAGCAAAAGGTAAGTGTGAGGTCATTTGATTAGTGACATATCATGTAGTCTATTCATGCTATATATCTATTATTTCACCTCATATTTGTGCTATTCGGGTTGTTTTAATATTATTTCAGGAATAAGTAGGTACAAAGGAGCATAAGAGTGAAAATGATTTAAAAGCGAGAAGAAATGGGCTGAATTGTGATAGTTTTTGGACGTGCATGCTTTGGACCAACGAGAAGGAGAGGACATGCATGCAATATTCCAAGATTTAAATTAGTCAAACCAAAGAAATCCTCCCAGCAGAATCCCACGCACATAAAGATAAGGAAAGGAAGATAAAAAAATAGATTTTGTAAGAGGAGAAGATTGGATCCGATTTATTTCCTTTCAGCAAAAAGGAAAACCGGCGGCTGGCTATAAACCCCTCTCTCTTGCGTGTTCCCTCTATCCTCTTTTCCCCTCTTGCATTTTTCTTTGTTGCTGCTGATGCACCCTTTGTATCCTTGTAGAATTTTGGTTTTTGCCGGAAGGGAGAAAACTCTCTTGTTTTAAATTGTAATGTCTCTCCCATCTTAATAAAATTGTTCGGTTTTTAGTTTCTCTCTTTCCTTGTTGTTAGCTTAGAATGTTTTTCTTTTACAATAACAATATGTTTTCATGTTTCGTGAGCAGTTTTATTCCCCTTTGGAGGGTGGAGATGATGCACATGTATGTTTTGAGGTTTTGATGCTTGACAGATTTCAGTTTGTGTAGACTTGCATGTTTGTATGGTTATCCGGTTCATTTTGATTATCTACTTGTTGGGGGATTTTTGTTGGGTTTTGCCATACGTTTTAGACACTTCCCGTGCTTGGTTTCCTCATGTTTATTGACAGAAATCTCCTGTTAGATATGCTACATGTCAGTCGTGTGTTTATATTAGTATTTGCTTGCTCGATTCATTAAAGAAACTTTGTTTTGATGGGTATTGCCATAAATTCAGACACCTCCCATGCTTAGCTTTGTTCTTCACATGGGTTCCTGGTTTTTGATGAGTCTTGCCATAATTTTAGACACGTCTCAACACTTCTGATGCTAAGCCTCGTCTTATGATAATCAAGTAGTAATTGCTAATATGTTGTGCAAATGGATTGATAGATCTTGCCAAATCTTTAGACACTTTCTATGCATGAAGACCCACACATGACACACATGCACATACATGCTTTCATGTGTCATTCATCCATTCTCTTACCTCATATCGTTTGCTGAATTTATCTAGTTTTCATTTTCAACATAATCTAGTTTGTTTTGCATTCTTAGAATAATCATCTTTTTAGTAGTAGAGTAATAATCATTTGGATCTATGACCCTCTAATCACTATGTAAATGCAGAATAAAAACACTAATTGAAGAATTAAGAGATAAGACAATTGCAAACCACAAACTCGTCGACACCAAAGTATAGAGAGGTTTGGTATCTCACCTCACCCCGGTCCTAGTCCTCCTCGCAAGCCTCGCTCGATCCTCCGAGCCTCGCTTACGGTTCAACTAACCGATTTCCGCTCCGGGCCGAGATCAACGTCGTTTACAACACTGAGCCTCGCGAACAATCCTCGCCTCACTCGTGTCTCTTCTCACAACCCGAGAGAGAGCTTCCTCGAAGCTTTACAATTCTTTGGTGATTCATGGATATGGAAGTTGAATCACAATCTAACACTCTATAGTTGAGCACACTTGGATATTGAATTGGAATGGATATGCAAGTGGTGAAGTTTTGGCTTGAGTGTAGAATAATGAGAGCTTGAAGATCCAGAGGATTTGGCTTTGCGTATAGGATAGATAGGAAGTGTTCAAGAGGTCTAAAACCAACAAATGGGGTCCTTTTTACAAACCTTCAAGCTATACTAGCCGTTTTGGAGTTGGTGAGATATGGACCAACGAGAAGCAAGGATTTGCTTAGAGCTCGGGCAGATTTCTATGCAAGTTCGGTCGACCATTAATGAAATGGTAGTTCAAAACAAGAAGGTTCGATTGGTTTGAACTAAGCATACGGTTGACCGAATAGGTTTCAGATCACCGTTCACCCACTTCCAGTAACTATTTCCAATTTAGCCCTATTTAAGTTCGGTTAACCGAATCCTTTCGGTTCACCATTCCAAGGTGGACAATAAGATTGTTTGGGCTCTGATTACTCAAGTTCGGTTGACCGTCTATACTTTGGTAGACCAAAGTTAGCGCGCGTTTTGCGCTGACAGTTAAGGCTCAAATAGTCGTTGGGTACAACAACCAATTGCCACGTGTAAATAGCCGTTGGGAGCCTAAAGCCAAGAAGAACTCGGTTGACCGATAAGCATTGGATCGTCCCAAAAAGATCAAGTCAATTGGTCTCTAAGACTCGATTCAAATGCGACCGTTGTAGCGAAGTCCAGAAACCGGTCCAGGGCTATTCGGTCGACCGAAAGTGGTTTGGTCTTCCGTCATGGCAATTCCAGAGAACAACCTAAGGTTTATTGATGGGAAGTATTTGGGTAACCAATAGGTGTTCGGTGGACCGAACAGGAAAGGCTCTGGTTGACCGGGAAGGGTTCGATTTACGGAATTTTGACGGGATGGAATCCTAGTGCTCAAGTTTATATTAAACCTTATGGACTAAATAAATACAAAAATACATCTCTTGGTCCAAAGCATTGATTACATGTCTTGAGTCTTGATGTCTTTGTCCCAATGCTCCTTTACTTGATGATCTTGATCAACCTTTTAAGATGATTACAAGTATACACATATGTATGCAATGCATGTAATCGTGTTTTGCTAACTTTGATTGATTAGGTTGATTGATTAAGACTAGTTTGAATAACCATTAAAATTAATATAGGTTAAGGCCAATCAGCCAGGAATAATATCTTCTTCCATTATTATTTTCCACTTGATTTCGCTGGCTCGAAGGTTGGCAACGTTCCCTGTGGATCGACCCAGACTTCCCTGTCTTAACTGACGTCGTGCACTTGCGGTTAATTAGTAAAATATTCAAAATATAGGCCGTACTGGTTTAGTTAGGCAGGTATGGATACGAGTATATCCATACCCGACTTTTTTACACCCCTAGGCATCACATACTTGCTCACCGTCTTCCCACAATGTCTTTAGGATAGCAATTAAGGGTCTCAAGTACACATCGATGTCATTAACAACAACATCATGTATCTGTGTTTCATGCTTAATCATGGTGGGAGATTGTAAATAACAAGCAAAATAGGCCACGAACTTTGAAGGCTACTCAAACTACCACAAGTATTCATTCTGACGATACATAGAACAAGTCTTAGGTTTCTGGATTCCTCACCAAATAATGGGATATCAGAATTAATTTTCTTCCACTGGAGAGAATCAGGAGGATGCTGAAGCAACTGGTCATTCGTTGTCTCCTGAGCTGCGTGGCATGTTAGGTTCTTCAAGTCCTTAGAACATGTAAACAAATGGTTCAACCTTCGAGTTATTGGAAGATATCACAACTCCTTTGCAGGGGTACCTTGTAGTTTTTCTTTCCAATCGACACTTATATTTTTCTTTTGTTTGTACTATGAGACATTACAAATAGGACAATAATGCAGACATTCATAATCACCTGTACGATGTATACAATCATTAGGACATGCATATATTTTCCTATATTGCATCCCCATAGGTAACACACCTAGTCTTGGGAACAATTCATGCAAGTTAATTAATGACTTAAGTAAAAGACATTGACAACATTAATATCCTTAAATGATACATTGTGTAAAGTCCATTAAGGTTCTTATTTATTTTGTTTTTCTTTTCTTTTTTCTACTTTTTTTTTCCTTTTTTTATAACATTGAATTACAACTTGTTGTTTAATTCTCCCAATGTTCGAATTCGTGCATCATTGCCTATGAGGACTTACACTATCACATACACCTTCCCCCAAATATCCCCCAAGGGTGATCCCTATCGCCCGTGTAACGAGAGTTCGGTCGATGCATCCCAAGTCAGGTGACTTGAAAACACCAGGTATTATGTCCCCGTCATACCTACTGATTGACACCATTTCATACTTATATTTGTATCTTATATCCCTTATCTTTCACCTAAACAATGCTATGTGACAAGTTATATGTTTGAATTTCAGAAATAAATAGGTTTGAAGAGAAGAGTCATAAAAGGACTTAAAAGCATGAAAAATGACTGAGTTGAGAGACTCAAGAACTAAGATGCAAGATTGAAGGACCTGAACATAAGATCGAAGTACCAATGAGCAAACAAGAATACTTCACACCATCATGAGGAGTATTTTGACAATTCTATTTGGGTCGGAGCTCCAGCAAGCAAAGTAGATGTATCAAAGACAAGAAAAGTCATCCAGAAAAGCCCAGAAGAAAATTCAGAGCGATCCGAACACTGTAGACCGCCAATTGGCGGTCCAAGACCGCTAATTGGCAATCTCTTTTGGTCCGGATCTGCTAAGATTTATGTGGAGCATGTATTAGTGTGTATTTAGTCTATTTCTGGTATTTATTTAGTCCCATACCGGAGGATTGTCCCGGATTACCTTTTTCTATGGCTATAAATAGAACTCTTCACCTTCTATTGTATTCACCCATTTCTTGGTGGCATTCTCTCTACTTGGAGTAAGACTTGGAGCAAAATCTCAAGGTGCAGAATAATGCTACCTTCAATGTGAGTCATCTAATAAAATAATTTTTTCATTGTTTTGTTCTTATGTTGTTTCTTTATTCATGCTTAGCTTAGTTTTATTTCTTTGATTGTAGGCTAAAGTAGTTAGAATGTTTCTTTTCTTCTTTAGTTTAATTGTTAGAGTAATGTGTAGTGAGTAGATCCATCCCCCTTTGGGGGTGGAGATGATGTTCATACATGCATTAAAGAATATATATGAATGCTTTATATTTTGATTGTGTTGATAAATGCGAATGTATGCTTGCTTGTTAGAGTAGAATACTACACTTGATGGGTTTGGACGTTGCCGGGGAGGTGCCAGTCCAGACTCTGGTTTGGACGATTCGAGTGGATTTAATTTGTGTTTTGTAGTTTTCTTTGTTGCAAGAAGCTCTGGAGCTCAAGGTAAGACATCTGCAGAAATTCGGAGGCAAACATGAAGCTTCAGACCGCTAATCAGCGGCCTAAGATCGCCAATCAGTGGCCTAAGACCGCCAACTGGCGGTCTGGTAAGCTCTGTTGCTCTTGTTCTTTCTTTGGCTTGTTCCTTTATCTGTTAGAGTGATCTGGGGATTAATTTGGCATGTTCGGACTTTTAGTTTGCTCCCAGATCAATAATCAATCCCCATTTATGCAACTTGGACCTTAAAACCCAAAGCAAAAGATTATGCATTCTTTCTTGTTTAGGTCATGCATAATGTACTCGACTTAGGCACACATAGATTGTCTTTTATTTTCGCTTTACCATAAGTTGCTGAGTGCTGGCATGAGGTACGCATGCCCTACTCTCATTCATGCATTTCGTATAAGCATGCATTAGTTAGTAGGAAGTGCATTGCAACATGTGTGAGTTGAGCGTTTGTTTGGAGAGTTAATTGCTAGATTAAGACTCCAAGACGCTACTAAGGAGGGGCTGTCCCATATAAGATAAGGTGGGGGATTTCAACACCCTTTCTTTTACCCCAAAACCACACTAATCAAGAGCCTAATTTTAAAATCTAGTAGACATTGGCCCTAATGATTTCGGGCGCATTAGGAGAGTGATCCAGTCCCGACCGTCATGGCCTGATCGGCGTCGCCCACTCTGTCGATAGTAGGAGAGACGAGATCTCCGGATCTTGACTCACTTACTGGACTTTGTGGTCCTCGTCGTAGGGAGGTGAGGCGTGTTGAGGCCGTGTGACCTCGTTGTTAGGCGTCGTCTAGCTGTAAGGACCTATAACGACTTTAGGACTATTTGGGTCTTGTTTGCTTGTGTGCTTCTACCAGTACCCACCCACCGTAGTCTAAGGACCTCTTCCCTTCTCTCCTGAGTCATTCTCTCTCTTCTGTGTCCTCCCGTCTTCTCCTCTACGCACATCCTTTGTTTAAAAAAAAGAAAAAAAAAGAAAAGAGTTTTGGTTTTTGTGTGTGCACCTTTGTGCATGCTTGTGTGGGCACGAGACGAGAGTGGCCGTTTGATGAGGTGTGTCGTCAACCCTGCTTCAGTTGTCGATTTCTCGACGCCTCCCTACTCTCATGTTGCACATAGTCCAGGTTCAATGACTGCTCATTTCCACGAGGAGGAGCAGTTGCTGGACCCACCTGTTCCACATGTGCTTCCTGTTCTTCCTGTTGTGGCTCCCATACCTTTACGTGATCGTGCTACCCGAGCCGTACCACTCTACCCTCATGCATCGTATTGTCAGAGGCAAATGTGAACCAATTTGAGGTTAAGCCTCAATTTATTTCCATGCTCCATCACTTCACTGGGAATGGTGACCCTTATATCTTTCTCAGGGAATTTGAGGAGGTCTGCAACAACTTAGCACAGACTCCATCCATCTTAGGCTAGTCCCTTTTGCACTAAAAGATGATGCAAAGAAGTGGTTGTACATCAACCAGGCGAATACCTTTAGGACTTGGGATGAATTTTAATATGCATTTCTCAAAAAGTACTTTCCAAATCATCAGACTCAAAAATTGAGGAACGAAATCAATTCGTTCTATCAACTTGAGACCGAAACATTTCATGCATATTTAGAGAGATTCAAGGAGCTACTATCCTCATGCCCTCACCATGGCATCGAGTTGTGGTGCCTTTGTCAGATTGTCTACGAGGGTCTTCACATCCCGTCCCGAACACTCCTTGAATCCATGTGTCAGGGAGAGTTCTTAGGAAAGGATGAAAGGGAGGCATGGGCTTTCCTAGAAGACCTCACTGAGAAAACCATACAATGGAGAGTGTAAGGGAACCACCTGCATCATCTAGCATAGGAGCGATCGCAAATGCAAACTCAACTAGATCGGGTGCCGCATTTGCCGTCGATACCACTACGGCCACTGAGGCACGCATGACGGCCTTAATACGCCGTATGGATTCGATTGAGCTCCAAAACCAGCATGATGTGTCTCATGTGTCTGCACCTGGTTCAGTTCCATGTCATTCATGAGGTAGGATAGGTCATGTAGAAAGAGAGTGTGCGTCCATTCCTCCTGAGATGGAACATGTCAACGCCATCTATGATAGAGCTAGGAATGACCCATACTCATCATTTTATAATCCTGGATGGAGGAGCCACCCTAATTTTTCATGGAACCAAAATAATTCCCCAGGTGGTCCTTCAAACTCCTCTCGACCACCTAACCAACCACACCAACCTCCCATGCATGCACAATCTTATCAGCCACCCCAAGCTCAAATCACCAATAAATCGGGTTTCCCAAATTCCAATATTATGGAAACCTGATTCAATTCGCTTGAGACCTTGACTCGTGGACTTGAAAACTCAATGAATTTTTTTATGTCAACCCCAAGTGAAGTTCTCACTTCAAATCAGCAGACCATCAAATCTCTAGAGCTTCAGATGACCAATTGGCTCAGTTTGGACATGAAAGCGAGAGAGGGTCTCTGCCTAGCCAGTCTGAGGCTAACCCCCGCATGTACTAGCAACAACACATGCAAAATGAGAATATGGTACCTCGGGGGCGGCAAGTAAACCATGTGGAGGAACCTGTTCACCATGTCAATGCCATTGTAACCTTAAGGAATGGAAGGCAGGTTGACAATCACATTTCCTTGCCACCACCACCATCTATGCAACCCCTCAGTGGGAATGGTGGTGAAGAAGAGGCTGAGGCTGAGGGTAATACAACAACGCCTCCTTCTCAGGCACCGTAGAAAACCTACCTGCCAAAAGTTCCCTATCCTAGTAGGTTAACCAAAAAGCAGAGTGACACAATGGACAAGATATTAGAGGTGTTTAAGCAATTGACGGTTAACATCCTCTTGTTGGATGTCATCAAACAAATACCTCAATATGCCAAAGTGTTAAAAGATCTCTGCACAACCAAGAGGAAGACCAATGTTCCTAAGAAAGCATTCTTGGCTGCAAATGTAAGCTCACTTTTGTCCAATCCCACCTAGAGTAAATACAAGGACCATGGGTGTCCTACTATTCAGTCTACATGGGAACCAAAACCCCTACACTTACAGTTTCACAGAAAGAGTTTAATGACCCTTGACTATGACAAACTTTCTTATACTAACAGACACAAATTATTTGACTCACTAGGTTCAGGGTGAACTTCTTTAAATGTTTGAGAGTGCGAACACCCACTCTCAAATACCTTTGATTTTGGGTAGACGATTTCTGGCAACCTCCAATGCCTTAATTAATTGTAGAAATGGTCTTATGAAGCTCTCATTCGGTAACATGAGTGTCGAGTTTCACGTGTTCAACTCTGGTAGGCAACATGAGCCCATGGACCAACCTTTAAATCTCAATCTCGTCCGCCAATTAGAGAAAGCACCGTAAAACCAACGAACACTCCTAACACCAATGAAACCCGTTGAGTATGTTTGTGGGCCCTGCAAAAACTCATTGCCTATCTTTGCAATGCAACAGAGTGAGCTGGCATCAAACATGAATGTCCAATGGGAGTGTCGTTGCATGATTCAGTGGAGACCATTAGTGAGGGGGACACACCTCATCATATGCCCTTTCCAAAAGGTGTTGTCACCCCGTGTCCTAGGGCTATTAAGCCCTTTGAGCTTCAGATTGACTCCAACAAGGACCCACTAACGACCGAGCTTATGCTTGATGATCTAAATGATTGTGGGAGGTCCTTGTTGGATGACTTGGGGAGAAGCCCCATTCTTAGTGATGCAGGTCTGCTGCATCCATCGAATGAGCTTGAGGAACTCATTCCGATGCTCCCACCTATTGGTTGGAGGGTTTTCTTCGATGAGCAACTAAACCCTAGTGAGACAACACAACTTCACCCATTCATGTTGCCTACACCCAACCAATATCATGAGGGGTTCGAGCCTTTCAACTTTGACCTTTCACCCCTCATGACACTTCAGAGTACCAATGAAGTTTGCCCATCTCGGCAAGTCTCTAGTCCTCATAACTCAATGTTCTCATTTGACGATCCTTGACCAAATGATTATGAGAATATCTTTGTTGATGTATATATCTTCAAAAAAAAAAGAAAAAAAAGCGAGGAATATAAGACTCCATGAGCGAACATTGATTGTTGTAGGCCCCAACCCTTGTGTACTTGGGCCCCATTTCTTCACGTATTTGTCTCTCTTCTTCAGTATCTCACAGGTTTTGAGGGAATTCGGGTTTGTGTCCATCACTATAACCATAAACTTTCTGTTGCGCTTAATGTTGGTGAGATCTTCCATTTTTCATGCATAAATCCATATAGTTTCATGCTCACACTCATTGAGGACAATGCATGAGGTAGGTGTGGGGGGTGTTTTACGTGTGTACATAGTCGAGTCGTTTTTCCTTTGATTTTCTTTTCTTTTGTGTGTATTGTTAGGGTCATGTTTGTGTGCTGCATTTAATATCGATATATCTGCTTGCTATGATCCTTGGGAGACTTGTCTTCTTTTGCTTGCCTAGTGCTTTAAAATTTTCACATTTCTTTGAAAATCTTCATGTGTTTGCGAAAGAAAATGTTTTGTTGGTTTCACGTGTGTTTAACATGTGCAAAACCGTTGAGAGGCAAAGTAAAAAGAAACCTCCCAAAATTGTCTTGAACTTGATGCATTAAGATATCTAGTTTACTGGCTTTAGGTCTTATCGAGTCGTTAGGATGCACCCCGGTTTTCCTTCGGGGTGTGTGTAATCATAGGGTTTCAGCACTCAAACATTTAAAGAAGTTCACCCTGAACCTAGTGAGTCAAATAATTCGTGTCTGTTAGTATAAGGAAGTTTGTCGTAGTCAAGTGCCATTAAACTCTCTCTTCTCGCACGACTCCTATCACTCGGGAAAGTAGGTCTGAGGGGACTTTGTGCCTGGTGGTTTTGAGTCATCTGACTTGGGATGCACCGACCGAACTCCCGTTACATGGGTTGTAGGGATTGCCCTATGTGGAGATTTGGGGAAATATGTACGTGATAGTGTAAGTCCTCACAGTCAATGATGCACGAAACCTGACCCTGGGAGAATGAAACTCTAACTAGTAAGAAAAAGAAGAAAAAAAAGAAACAAGAAAAGAAAAGAAAATTTAATGCAAATGAGAACCTTTATGGACCTTACATTTTGTATCACATGACGTTGTTGAGGTTGTCCATGTCTTGCACTTAAGTCCTTAATTAACTTTCACGAATGATTCATTAGGCTAGGTGTGTGGACTGATTACATATATAGAGTCAGCCCGAAGCCTTACCGCGTCTTATGAATAATGCATCTTTGTTCGGATTTTGTGGGTGTATCTGCTGAAAACCCTCAGGAGACAACACTCCTCCTCCTTGGCGACAATGAGGTTTAAGGGCTTGTTGCACGTACTAAGTGCAACCGCGATTCCAACGAAAGTGAGTTAGGATTTCTTGTTTTTCGTATGCTTTTCTCTTTCTTTGTTTTGCTCGGGACAAGAAAAGTTAGGTGTGGAGGTATTTGATTGACATCATTTCGTGCTTATATTTGTATCTTATATCCCTTATATTTTACCTAAACAATTCTACGTGATGAGTTTTATGTTTAAATTTCAAAAATAAATAGGTTTGAAGAGAAGAGGCATAAAAGGACCTAAAAGCATGAAAAAGGATTGAGTTGAGAGACTCAAGGACTAAATTGCAAGATCGAAGGACCTGAACGTAAGATCGAAGGACCAATGAGAAAACAAGAATACTTCACACCATCATGGGGATTATTTTGGCAATTTTATTTGGGTCTAAGCTCTAGCAAGCGAAGTAGATGCCTCAAAGACCAGAAAAGCCATCCAGAAGAAAATCCAGAGTGATCCAAACACTGTAGACAGCCAATTGGCGGTCCAGGACCGCTAATTGGCGGTCTCTTTTGGTCTGGATCCGCTAAGATTTATGTGGAGCGTGTATTAGTGTGTATTTAGTCTATTTCTGGTATTTAGTTAGTCCCATACCAGGGGATTGTCCCGGATTACTTTTTTCTATGGCTATAAATAGAACTCTTCACCTTCTATTGTATTCACCCATTGCTTGGTGGCATTCTCTCTACTTGGAGTAAGCGTTGGAGCAAAATCTCAAGGTGGAGAAGAATGCTACCTTCAATGTGAATCATCTAATAAAATAATTTTCTCATTGTTTTGTTCTTATGTTGTTTCTTTATGCATGCTTAGCTTAGTTTTATTTCTTTGATTGTAGGCTAAAGTGGTTAGAATGTTTCTTTTCTTCTTTAGTTGAATTGTTAGAATAATGTGTAGTGAGTAGATCCATCCCCATTTGGGGGTGGAGATGATGTTCATACATGCATTAAAGAATGTATATGAATGCTTTATATTTTGACTGTGTTGATAAATGTGAATGTATGCTTGATTGTTAGAGTAGAATACTACACTTGATGGGTTTTGCCACACATCTTAGCCACCTCCCTTGCTTGTTTAGGTTCTGAAATAACCAGCTTGTGTATATGAGTGTTAATCAACTAGATTAGTGAATGGATTGATAGGTTTTGCCATAATCTTTAGACACTTCCTATGCATGAAAACACCACCTACATTTATGCCTATAGAATGCATTTTTCACCATCTTTTTACATGTGTGTACACACTCCACCCCTAGGGGTCTTTCTCTTCTTGATTCCATTCTTTTAGTTTTGATTCGAAGTAATCATTAGTTGCTTTACTTTGTATTTTTCTTCTTAGTAGTTTAGTGTAGTATAGATTAGAATAGACAAACTATTCTCCCTTTTATGTTGCCACTTGATTTCTGAAAAACCAGAGTGGTCTCTCCTCCCCGTGGACTGACCCGTATTTTCCACGTCTTCACTGACACCGTGCACTGCGGTATTATAAACGATTAAACACCTACTTTTCCGTGTGATAGGAGTGATGCAAGAAGAGAGAATGATGCATTGCATACATTGCATCATATGTCTTTCATTTAGATTACTTTTATATCAATAAATGCTACTACGGTATGTGTTTAGTCTTATTTACGGAATACAGGGACTTGAATGCAAATTACCCACATCCCGAGCATAAACGCGTGCAAAAGACTCATTTCTATCATAAAGACCAAGCTCAAGATTATCGGGTTACGAATGGAAATGTATCCAAGCATAAAAGCATTCAAGATCTAATTACAAAAAGAACAAGGACTTAAACACAAAAGTAGCCGGGGACATAATTGCAAGAAGCCAATGACCTAATTGCAATTCACGAGTTATTATGGAGAATATCTAAAGAAAAATCAATGTAGATCTCCAAACATATAAAGGAATTAATCCGAATCTCAAAAGAATGGAAAGAATCAATCCAGACGCGCAAAGGAGGATCAAATTATACCATAAACATTCAACCAAAATCTGGACAAAATCAGAACATTATATGCGGCGTTTCCGCCGCACCATACCTTCCATCTGTGGGGATTTCGCCGCCCCCTTAGCGATCCGTGTGCTCCAATTTTGTCCAGTCGTGTCTGGACACGTGTACTCTCCAATTCTATACTTAGGTCTCTTGTAACAACTATAAATAGCCCCGAGAACGATGTTAGAAGGGTCCTTGGCCTTAGACCTAGTTTTTAGTTGTTGTTTTTATTTGTCTTTATTTTAGTAATAAAATTCTGTCTTTTATTTCTTGTTTTTACTTTTCTTTTGTAATGCCTCTAGGACCCCTTCTTCCTCCCTCCATGAGTTTCTAACTCTTTCCAAAGGGTGGAGGTGACGGATTTAAGGTGAAGAGAAGAGAATAAATGTTATTATTTTAAGTTCGTGATTAGTATATTTTGATTACTTGAGTTTGTGTTAAATCATTTATCATGTAATGCTTCGTAACTAACATGATTTATTACAAGTTTCTGAATTCTCTAATCTAAACCTTAAATCTAAACCTCCACCCAACGGAATTCACTTCTTTATTCTTGTTTTAGTTTTATTTGTTCATGTTTCTTACTTTAGATAATTAAATCAAAAATCTCAAAAACCCAAATTTATTCTTCTCTCCTCCTTTCCCCCAATCGAAATCACACTAATAACAAATCTCTCCCTCCTTGTGTTCGACCCGTACTTGCCACGTCTTCATTGACGCCGTGCACTTGCGGTATAAATTTAATTCTCATCAAGTTTTTGGCGCCGTTGCCGAGGAGGCGACGCAGATTTTGTTTATTTTTGTGTTTTCTATTTTATTCTGTTTATCTTGTGCGCGATCTAAGTATTTGGATTTGTGTTTCAGGAAACAACAGAGTGCGCGGAGAAATCCGGGCACATTTGGAGCTAAACGAGCGGCGAAATTGCCGCACCTAAAGAACAACTTGCGGCGAATCCGCCGCACACTTGGAGCTTCTGGGCTTCAAATTTTTCTGGGACGCGACTCATCTCTGGGTGGACGCGTGAAGCTACTGAAATTTCGAGAGCGGGCGGTGAACCAGACTGAGCATTGCATAGGTAACCTTTGTTGCCTCTTTTCCTCGTAATTTCTATTTTCAGAAAATTTCCTTTTATTAGAATTGCACGTGTTAGGGCAAAAATTCCATAATTGGCAATAATTCAACTCTGACCTAAAATTGGCAAAATTAGAAAGGCCTTAGTGCATGCATCATCTAGTGTTTTGTATGCATTATTCTTGCTAAATTCTTGCAAATCAATTTCTGTTGAAGAGTGCTGGAGTCAAGGTACGTATCGTGGTTTTCATCGATTGCATTTAAGCATATAATCTAGTTGCATATAACCTTGCAATTTCCCCCCTCTAAAGACCATTGTTTGACTATCTTTGCTAGATCTAAGTTAAATTATCTTAAGGGCAACTCCGTAGGCAAAGATACGGTGGGGATTTCATCACCCTTCCGTGGCCCACAAATCACAATCCTAAAGTGTCACCCAAGCCTTAAATTAAAATCAATTAGACATTGACCCCTAAGGACTCGGACTCAATTAAGGAGAAGATTGGTTTGACTTGCTATGACCTGAAGCTGATTGAATTTAATTTGGTATCTAGAAAGTGTTTTTGTGTCGACGTAAGTCTTCCAAGCGAAGTGGTTGTCTAATTGGCACCGACTCTGTCGGAAGCGCCCCCACTAGCTATACACGTCCTGGCGAAGTTGGTTTGATTAGTGAGGGAGGTGAATCAAGCGAATCAATTCGACTCAACCAGTTAGGAGTCGTCTAGATCTAAGTGACACTAGGTCTAGGATTGTTTGAACCGTGCTTTCTTAGGAATTTTCTGACCAACCCTCTTTTCTATCTTTAGAGTTAAGTTTCCCTTCTCATCTGAGTCTTCTTTCTCTTCTCACCTCAATTCTCTAGATTAGGATTCCTTTCTCATCTCTCACAATTCTATTGTTTGTTTCCCTTTTGAAAAAAAAACATAAAAAATATATAAAAAAAATGAAAAAAAATTGTAATTAATTCTTGAAATTAAATTTGGAATTTAAATTTGGAATTTGAATTCAAAAATTGATTCAACCCGGTGCACTCAGATTTGGATTCGGGACTTGAGTAATCGACTCTCACGAGTTCATCTAGATTCCAGTCTGGAACTTAGCCCCAATCCATCTGCTGCACCACCTCACCCGGATCCAATGGGTGAGAACGTACTGGACCCGCCTGTTGCACAACCTATAAATCTGAGGGAACGTACTGGACCCGCCTGTTGCCATCGCGCATCGTTATGCCCACCATACCGGGTCGCGAATTCGAACTTAAGGCACAATACATGAGTATGTTGCCTAAGTTCACCTCTAGGGAAGACCCATATCTCTTCCTTAGAGAATTTGAGGAAATCTGCTCTCTTATGCAATACCAGCATATCCCTGAGGAGGCAGTGCGTCTGAAATTCGTGCCTCTAGCACTGAAGGACGACGCTAAGAAATGACTGTATAGTCTAGCCGAAAGATCCATTAGAAGTTGGGCTGAGTTTGTTCAAGTATTCCTAAAAAAATATTTCCCCAACCATAAGACTATGAGGATTAGGAATGAAATTGTTGCATTCGTTCAGTCTGAGAGCGAGCTGTTCTATTCCTATCTAGAAAGATTTAAGAGTGTACTGACCCAATGCCCTCATCATGGAATTCCAAGATGGCAATTATGCCAAATTATTTATGAGGGATTGACACCCACATCTAGGGTTATGGTAGAATCCGTAAGCCAAGGGAACTTTATGTCGAAAAATGAAAATGATGCTTGGACTTTTCTTGAGGATTTAGCTGAAAACAGTATGCAATGGGACAATGCTAGAACACCGCTTAACCCGAGTATTGGATCTAGAATAGCAAGTCAACCCAAACCAGGTGTCTTAGCTGTAGATGCCAACATAGCGGCTGAAGCAAAACAAGCTACCCTTATGCGCAGAATGGAAAGTTTAGAGCTACAAACCCAAAACCGAGTGAATCAAGCCTCGTCTATCCCTTGCTCTAGATGTGGTCAGACTGGTCATGTAATGGAGGATTGTGCGGACTGGGAACAAGTTAATGCCATGTATAACCATGCTAGAAATGACCCATACACATCAACCTATAACTCGGGTTGGCGTAATAATTCCAATTTCTCATCAAGCCAACAAGGTCAACCTCCTAGACAACAACCAAACCCGTATAACCAAAATAATACATCATCTGGGTTTAGTAACAATGACGATCATGAGGTTAGGTTGACAAGCTTGGAAAATTTGATGAAAACCTTTATACAAACAACCAACCAGACCTTCCAAAGGCTTGAGACACAAGTCAGCCAACTAGCACAAATAGTAGGTGAAAGAGAAAAAGGTCGGTTTCCAAGTCAACCTGAGGTGAACCCTAGATCTAATAATTCATATCAATCCTATCAAGCACCTTCAGGAAATAACAACCCTAGACCGGTTCAAATGGTTAATGAGGAAAGACCGTTCCAACAAATAAATGTTGTAGTATCATTACGGTCCGGAAGACAAGTTGATAACAATGTGGTAAATCCTAGAACGTCTAATCAATCTAGTCATCAAGCAACCACATATGACCTAACCATTGAACCCGACGTCCAATCTGAAACGCCCAACCCACCTACTCAACCTGAACCTATAGCTCAACCTGAACCTGAGCGAGTCTATGTTCCTAAAGCCCCATTCCCCAATAGACTAAAAAAGAACTCAAGTGCACAAATAGAGAAAATCTTGGAAGTATTTAAGAAAGTTAAGGTGAACATTCCACTCTTAGACATGATTCAACAAATACCTGCTTATGCTAAATTCTTAAAAGATCTGTGCACTAAAAAGCGAAAAACGAACGTACCAAAGAAGGCATTCTTAACTGCAAACATAAGCTTTATCATGTCAAATTCGTCTCCTATAAAATATAAGGATCCTGGATGTCCCACAATTTCATGTGCAATAGGAGATACTTTTATCAACAAAGCCCTTCTAGACCTTGGTGCTAGTGTTAACCTACTCCCGTACTCTGTCTATGAGCAAATGAACCTTGGTCCACTAAAACCCTCTAAGACAACCCTTCAATTCGCTGATTGCTCTATTAAGAAACCAAGAGGTATAGTAGAGGATGTTTTGATCAAGGTTGGTGACTTCATTTACCCAGTGGATTTTGTCGTACTAGATACCGCGCCTGTTGTAAATCTTAATCGACAAATCCCTGTAATTCTAGGCAGACCCTTTTTAGCCACTTCTGAAGCATTGATAAACTGTCGAAATGGGCTCATGCAATTATCTTTTGGGAACTTAAAATCTGAATTTAATATCTTTCATATTGATAGTGAGCCAGAAATAATATGCAATCAAAGTGATGTTGTGATGAAATCGCGTATCTATAAGATTTCTGAATCATCACAAAATCAAAAAGGATGTAAGAAAAAGGGGAGAAATTCATCTACACACCCACCATCACTCGAGCAAATAAGAGAACCAATTTATGTGAGGGGTGTGGAACCTGTGACTCAGGACTCTCATTGCAACATGGGGAACAATTCAACTGGATACATGCACCAATATGGTGTCATTCAATCCAGTTCTGACTATGGTTGACTTTGAGCAAATTCCATCCTTCCACCGCAGTTCACCAAGGTAATAAGTGCATTTGCTTTATATTTGCATACATTGAGGACAATGCATGATTTAGGTGTAGGGGGGGGGGTGTTTATGTATATATTTATCTATATATTTGTCTTTAAAAAAAATCAATGTTTCATGACATAGCTTAAGATTGAACTGCCAAAACCCGTGTACAAATTGCATTGAGTTTTTGTTCCTTATTATATAGTTCTGCTTGTAGAAATTATGACATAAATCTAAGTTCCAAAGAAATAACCCATTGCCCTTTAAGATATGTATGCACTTAAATTGGATGAATCAAATCTTTGAAGTGGTTGATAAAAAGCAGAGGTTGAGGAAAATATACCGGGAAGTGTGGACTTCTAATAGCAATTAAGCCTTGAGGAAAATAAAATTAAAAATAAAGGAATAAAGTGAGGAAAGCACATTCTGCAAAATGATTACAAAAGCCCAAGCCTTTGAGTCACTGGTCCGTAGGGGTATCTTGAAACCCGGTAACTTGAGTCTACCAGCTCGGGATTATCGACCAAACTCGCTACACGAATGCAAAAAGGGTAAAAGTGTCAAAAAGCAAATGTGTTGAATCACGAAAGAAAAGAAGAAAAATAATAATAATAATAATAATACTCAAGGCCCAAAGTTAGAAGAATGATCCATGCCATGGTTGATCTGAATGATACTTCACCACCAGAGGAGGCGTGCAAAATAATTTAAGTGATAACATGTGTAGAAGGGTTAGTGGTGTGAATGTTGGAGGAGCAAAGACCAAGTCAGAATTTTCATAAGTTAGATTCATATAATGAGCATACAAGAATTCGAAGTGAGATGTATATGGTTGAGGTGGAGATATTAAGAGCTATTAATGGAATGTTGAATTAAGACTTTGTGGGTGTGTCAACTGAAAACCCTCACGAGACAAAACTCGTCCTCTAAGGAAACTTGGAGGTTTAAAGGCTTGTTGCACATGCTAAGTGCAACCGTGATTCCTACGAAAGTGAGTTAGGATTTCCCTGTTTTTATTTTTCGTATTTTCTGTTTTGCTAGGGACTAGCAAAATCTAGGTGTGGGGGTATTTGATGCATTGCATACATTGCATCATATGTCTTTCATTTAGATTACTTTTATATCAATAAATGCTACTAAGGTATGTGTTTAGTCTTATTTACGGAATACGGGGACCTGAATGCAAATTACCCACATCCCGAGCATAAACGCGTGCAAAAGACTCATTTGTATCATAAAGACCAAGCTCAAGATTATCGGGTTACGAATGGAAATGTATCCAAGCATAAAAGCATTCAAGATCTAATTACAAAAAGAACAAGGACTTAAGCACAAAAGTAGCCGGGGACATAATTGCAAGAAGTCAATGACCTAATTGCAATTCACGAGTTATTATGGAGAATATCTAAAGAAAAATCAATGTAGATCTCCAAACATATAAAGAAATTAATCCGAATCTCAAAAGAATGGAAAGAATCAATCCAGACGCGCAAAGGAGGATCAAATTATACCATAAACATTCAACCAAAATCCGGACAAAATCAGAACATTATATGCGGCGTTTCCGCCGCACCATACCTTCCATCTGCGGCGATTTCGCCGCCCCCTTAGCGATCCGTGTGCTCCAATTTTGTCCAGTCGTGTCTGGACACGTGTACTCTCCAATTCTATACTTAGGTCTCTTGTAACAACTATAAATAGCCCCGAGAACGATGTTAGAAGGGTCCTTGGCCTTAGACCTAGTTTTTAGTTGTTGTTTTTATTTGTCTTTATTTTAGTAATAAAATTCTGTCTTTTATTTCTTGTTTTTACTTTTCTTTTGTAATGCCTCTAGGACCCCTTCTTCCTCCCTCCATGAGTTTCTAACTCTTTCCAAAGGGTGGAGGTGACGGATTTAGGGTGAAGAGAAGAGAATAAATGTTATTATTTTAAGTTCGTGATTAGTATATTTTGATTACTTGAGTTTGTGTTAAATCATTTATCATGTAATGCTTCGTAACTAACATGATTTATTATAAGTTTATGAATTCTCTAATCTAAACCTTAAATCAAAACCTCCACCCAACGGAATTCACTTCTTTATTCTTGTTTTAGTTTTATTTGTTCATGTTTCTTGCTTTAGATAATTAAATCAAAAATCTCAAAAACCCAAATTTATTCTTCTCTCCTCCTTTCACCCAATCGAAATCACACTAATAACAAATCTCTCCCTCCTTGTGTTCGACCCGTACTTGCCACGTCTTCATTAACGCCGTGCACTTGTGGTATAAATTTAATTCTCATCAGAGAACACCATAGTAAATTATTTCTTAGCTATATATGAACCAAAACACTCACAAAGAAGGTTTCACAATTGGAGTTTAAGAGTCCCTGACTTCAAGAAAATTCCTTATACTAATAGGCATGAATTCTTCGACTCACTAGGGTCAGAGTGGACTCATTTATTTATTTGTTTACTGAAACACTACGATTACTATCCCCCTGAGCGAAAACCAGAGTACATCCTTACAACTAGATATGACCTAAAGTCGGTGTACTAGATATCCTAATGCATCATATTCAAGTCGATTTTAAGATTTTCATTTTCGCTTTGCTTCTCCATGATTTTGCAAATACTTAACACACGCAAAACCCACAAAATATTTTCTATCGCAAACACATGAAGATTTTTAAGAAACAGAAAAATAAAAGCACTCATCAAGCAAAAGAAGGCAGGTCACCCAAGGATCATAGCATAACAAGATATAACAATGTAACATGCCACATACTATCATGACCCTAACAATACAACAAAAATAAAGAGAAAGGCTCGACTATGTACACACGTAAAGTACCCCCACTCTTACTTCATGCATTGTCCTCAATGAATATAAGTATGATACTACATGGATTTATGCATGAACAAGATAAGATCTTACCTACGTGAAGTGCAAAAGGAAGTTCATGGTTATGTTGATGGAGATAAACCTGAATTCCCCAAGACCTCTGAGATACTTAAGAAGGGAATACAACTACGCTAACAAATGAAGCCCAAATTCACAAGGAGTTAGAGCCACGACAACCAATGTTTTCTTTGTTGTTTTTTTATATAACTATATACAAAAAACCTCTCATCCTCCTTTGTCAAAGGACAATGAAAGGGAACATCATAGTGGATCAATGTACCTGGAATGAGAATGTGACACCACGTGGGGCCAAAATACTCATGTGTGGGCCCCCTCACAAGCTGTACCAGATATTGGGAGAGGTTCACAAATTGGAGACAAAGGTATCTGACTTCCATATATGCTGCCCATTTTCGTATCTTTAATTAGTTGTTTCTAAATGGGGTGAAAGGTGACAAAATTGTCAATGTTACAAGTGACAATGACATGATATCGTCCGTGGAGATACTATTATGTTAGAGTTTCAGGGAAAACTTTGAACCTTGTACTATCGTTGATACAATTGTTGCTGGATAATGCGTTGTAGTTGGCTTTATACAAACTACATTTGTTATCGGATAGAATTGTAGAACTTAAAGTGAATGTGGTGCAACTTCATTTCCAATTGCAGGTATGTTTATGAAAAATTAAAAATAAAATAGGATTTTACCGAAAAAAATCTAATAATAGGATAGACTACATCGTCTTTTAGGTTAATAACCGACGTGATATGCCCTTTTTTAATAATTGGACATACCGCGTCGCTTTTTAGGTTACAAACCAACGAGACTTGTCGTTTTATTTTTATTTTTGTGAATTTCTGTTTTTAATAATAGGACATATCACGTTGGTTTTGCGGTAAAAAACCGAAGTGAGATGTCCTTTTCTTTTGATTTATTTACGAAATTCTTTTTGTAATAATAGGACATATCACGTCGATTTTTAGTTTAAAAGACGACATGATATGTCTTTTTCTTTTTGATTTTTTTACAAAATTCTATTTTTAAATGACATACCATGCTGGATTTTAAGTTAAAAACCTACATAGTATGTCCTTTTCTTTTCATTTTTTGTAATTTTTTATAATAGGACATACAACATTGTTTTCTAGTTTCAGAACCGACATGATGTCGTTTTCTTTTGATTTTTTTGTGAAATTCTATTTTTGATAATAGGACATAGCATGTCGGTTTTTAGGTTAAAAATTGACGTGCTATGTCATTTTCTTTGGATTTTTTGTGAAATTCCTTTTTAATAATATGACATACTCAGTCAGTTTTGTTAGGATCAATGGACCTCTAATATTAAACTAAATGCGGAATCAAACAATATATTAAGGAATTAAAGAAAGAACATGCAAACCACAATTGAAGACATCAGATTTAGAGAGGTTAGGGACCACACTCGGTCCTAGTCCTCCTCGCAAGTCCCGGTTGATCCTTCTTGCAGTGCTTACGGTTCCACAAACCAATCTTTGTTCTGGGCCAAGATTAACAATGCTATGACACTGAGTCTCGCAAACAACCTCGAAGGTTTACAACACTTTGGTGATTCTTGCATATGGAAGTCGAATTACTATCTAACTAAACACTCTAACTTGAGCACACTTGGATATATGATTGGAAATGGATATGCAAGTGGTGTAGTTTGGTTTTAAGAGTATTTGGGTTTTCATCATTTGGGAATTGAGCTCCCAAATACTACGAAATAATCAAGAGTGTAATCTTCTTGTTTGTGTCCCTTGAATGAGGCTTGTATAGGCTTCAAATTAAATAGATCCATTTTGGACAGGTAGTGAAAATTTGAGCAATGATAAATGATTGACATTATGTCATGCATATATTTGTGTCTTATATCCTTTAATTTAGCCTAAGCAATGCTACGTAATGAGTGTTATGTTTATGTTTCCAGAATAAATAGGTTTAGGAAGAAGAGACTCAAAAAGGACTCAAATGCAAGGAAAATGACTAAGTTGCAAGACTTATGGACTGAGATGAAAGAGAGAAGGACCCCGATGTAAAACCAAAAGGATTAATGAGTAAATCAAGAAGCTCCACACCTTAATGAAGAGTATTTTGGCAATTAAATCCGGGCCGAACCATCAACAACCAAATCAGGTTCATCAAACACCAAGAAATCAAGCAAGAACGAAGCCAAAGAAATCCAGACCCGATCAGAAGAATATAGACCGCTGGTTAGCGGTCCCAGACCGCCAATCAACGGTCAAGATGTTTTCAAATCGCACATGCTTTGGTCGGATGTTAGATTAGGGTGTATTATTCCATATTTGGTATGCTTTTAGTACCATACCGGGGGATTGTCCCGGATTAGATTTTTCAATGCCTATAAATAGAACTCTTCACCTTCCTTTGTATTCACCCCTTGCTTGGTGGCATTCTCTCTACTTGGACTAAGCCTTGAAGCAAAACTCAAGGTGGAGAAGAGTGCTGCTACCTTCAATGTGAGTCATTTGAATAAAATAATTGTTCTTAGTTTATTTTAATCTTGTATTTTAATTCTTGCTTGCTTCTTTAGTTTTATTTTCCTTTCATTTAGCTTCTTTAATGTTTCTTGTTTGCTTAGTTTAATTGCCTTTCATTAGAATGTTTTGTTTTGTTAATATAGTTTGTAGTGTAATGATTAGTGAGTAGTTCCATCCCCTTTGGGGGTGGAGTAGATGTTTATACATGTTATGTGGATGGAATGAATGCTAAACATTGTTGTATGTGAGAAATGTTAGTATGCTTGTTTGAATGAATGAGAACACTTAACTTGATGGTTTCTGCCATAATGTTTAGGTATATTCCATGCTTGCTTAGGTTCTTAATAACAAACTTGTCATGCTCATATTAATCACTTAGGTTAGTGCTTTGAATGATAGGTCTTGCCATGATGTACTTCTTATGCATTACAAACACTAACTACACTTGAGCTTATTGTAGGCATTCGTCACTTCTTATTTCATATGTACACACACTCCACCCTTTAGGGTTTTCCATTCCTGATTTCTATCTTCTTTTATTAGTCGCTTAGTTTTAGTTCGTTTTGTGCTTTCATTTCCTTCCTTGTTGCTACTAGTTTAGTGTAGTTTAGTTTAATCAATCTTTCTCTCCTTTCTTTCCAACTCGCCTTCGAACAAACTAAAGTCGACACACCTCCTTGTGGATCGACCCGTATTTGCAAGCACTTCAACGTGGCCGTGCACTTGCGGTTATAATTAAAACGTTCAACCAATAAACAAGATTTGACTAAAGCTTGGATAGACTTCGGAGTTGGTTCGGTCGACCGTTTGAAGAACGGTTGTCCGAAACAAAATGGTTTACTTGGTCGGAATTAAGCATTTGGTTGACCAAAGAGGATATAGATAACCAATTACAAACTTCCAAAGACTTTTTCTAATTTTAACCTATTAATGTTCAGTTGACCGTCACAAGGTGGACAATAAGAATTAGTCGAGCTCTGATTAATTGAATTTAATTGACCACCATCTATTCAGATGACCGAAAGAAGCGTGGGTTTTGCACTGACAGTTATGGCTGAAAAGTCCATTGAAGGCAACTGTCATATGCCACGTGTAGAGAGTCGTTGTTCACTGAAGGCCAAAAAGAAATCGGTTGACTGATAGGAGATCAATTGTCCAAAATAGGATAGGTCGAATTGGGATCTCGGTAAAATTCAAATGCGACCGTTGGAATAAAGTCCACAATCGATCCATGGCAATTTGGTCCAGAAAATCTTATTTGATCGACGGAATCTTATTCAGTCGTGTAATGCCACCAATCTCGCAAGTATACCTGCAGTGGAGTCAAAGCGAATGTCATGATCAGAGTCTCCACGACGACCGAGAGAGTTACAATAAAGACGAATACACATGGGAATAAAAACATACAAGGATAAACAAATGAGATATAAACCCGAAGAAGGAAACTATCCATATATGGAAATAAACTCGAGACTCATTACAAAAAAGGTTTCGCTCAAAAGAAACAACATAAATGCGGAAGAAACTGACTCATCAATTGATTGCTGACTCATCAATAACATGATATTTGCATCCTTGATATTTTTATCCTTGATTGCAGACTCATCAATTCCAAATGCACCAGCCCATGTGGCGAAGAAAAATTCAAATCCAATTCCTCACAAGCCCAAAGCAAAACAGATTGAGCCTAGTTGCACACACACTCAACGTGCGATATTCGCTCGACCAAAAAGGAAACGTTTCCCCGAAAGGAAACTTCTCCCAAAAAGGAAACCTTTCCTCAAAAAAGAAGAAACTTTAACCAAAGAGAGATTTCCCCTAAGAGGAACTATTCCCGAAAAGGAAACTTTCCTCGAAAATGGAAATTTCCCCGAAAATGGTAACTTTCCCAAAACAAGGAAAAACACATAAACACAAGCAAACTACATAACAAACCATCACATAAGTATGAAGGATAAAACAAGACTTTATTATAGTATTAGGGAAGCGGGACATACAAGTCGTCCGCCTGGACAATTTTAGAAAGCACCCTAATGACTATTGATGAGATGATTTTTGTTGTCAGTCAGGGGTTTGGTTGACTATATATGTAACCGATGGATTTATGTAATGCTCCCCCATAAATATGCATAATATGTATCAATTGAAGCTCAATCTCTTATCATTCTCCCCATTTTGACATCAATCAAATGTAAACAATAAAGACATGTGATGCAAAGGTTGGGATTACATAAGTTCTCCGCTTTAATTAGATGAGAAAGCATTATATGCTCCCCCTATCACTAAGGGCTAAAATAAATGATGTATGATATCATTTAAGCATTGAATATCCCTAGATTAGAACCAATTCATTAAAACTAAGAGGATTGATAATGTTACCCAATTTTTGAACCTCGATTTGGCATGGTTTCAATCTCCTCTTGATAGCGAGAATCAAATTTATGAATTTGATCCAAATGTTTTCTTTGATGTTTGAGATCGATTTTTCTTTCTTGAGCCGATAGCTATCGATCATCATCTTTTTAAGTACCTACAAGTAAAGATTTTTGTACCCAAACAATCATGGGTCCTTTGACATTATTTTTTGGTACCCAAACCATTTTGGCCTTAGGTGTCCAAACACTTAAGGAACTTTTATTCACAAATAAATACTTTCCATTCAAAGCAGTATGGATGATATGATTTTTGTTATTATAAACATAGTATCCTAAACCATGCTTATCTAAATAATGTCTTCGATTACCGATAAGCTTATCAAGTATTTTCTTTCCTTTAGTGAATCTTTCAAGATTTTTTGGTAATTGAGCATTTTTAGCAATGAGATATTATGCATCACTACAGGAGGATATTGCATTTAGAGTTGCAATTTCATCAATCAAATGAGAGTTCTATAATGTAACTTTATCATGACTAGCAATCAAATCATTTTTCTCATTCATGATTTATTCAATTTGACATTGTAGCTCGTTGATTTTCTTTGTAGCTAGTTTGTTTCTTTTTCAAATTTGTTCAAAATTTTCAAGAATCTCATTGAATTCAATTTGAAGTTCATTATATGAATTTCAATTACGACTTAAGCTAGAAGTTTCTTAATCTTCTATTGCTTTGAAGCACATTATGGCGATTTCACCTTCCTGTGATGAAGAGGATGTCGAATCATCCCAAGTTGCTTTCAGAGCCTTCTTTTTCTTTTCTTTTGCTCGTCTTATTTTCTTTTCTTCTTTTATTGGGGAAATTATAGTTCAAAATCTCAAGTACACAACTGTGTTGAAGCAGTGGTAAGTACGGGGCGTGTCCACGAGGAGCGAGTGTGGGTCGTCAACCATACTCGAGTGAGGGAAGAAAAAAAAGAGTGAGTGGGTGTATCTACACTAAATTACTCTAATTAAAATTTGTAAAATAATTGCGACTAATCCCATAAGAGGTGGAGAATGAAGCAAGAGTGTAGATGTGTGTACAATTGTGCTCTCATTACACGAATTAATATGCCATTTATAATAAATGTGTAATCACTACTTATAATAGATGTGTGTGTAGATGGATTAAGATTTATCACCATCATTAAAACATACAAAACACTACATAAGATAAGGCTAATATTAATCACATGCTCACATGTCAATCTTATCTCTTTATCCACTCCAATCTTATCGTCAACTCATCATTCCCCATAAAATGGGCCATTAACCAAAGCATGTGCTAAGCATCCATTAGGATTATTAACACATCAAAGGCAAGTGTGAGAAACTCATCAAAATGGTTATGAAAATCATTTGAAGCTCCAAGATGAAGATTAAAACACACACGAATCTAGCAACATTCACACTTCACATCATTCTCCACCCCCTGATGGGGATAGATTACTCACTAATCATATCCATAAAAAAAGTACAAAAGAAAAACAACACATGAACAAGTAAAAGAAACCAAATATAACCAAAGTAATCGAATAAAAATTGCATCAACGAAAGACAAGAACATAAAGAACATGAAACTAAAACTTGATTAAGAAAGAAAGATTACAAAATGGTGTTTCTCTTCTCCTCCACTACACTACTAAGCAAGAAAACCTACTATGAAGAAAAAAATAAAACCTACTCTAAACAAGAAATAAATGTGTGCACGCCTCCTTGCCCACAACTTCGCCATGCGTTATTCAAAATGTGCTTGGTTGTCCATGTGTGGGAGTACACTTCCCCAAATGTCGTGTCCCTGCACAAGTTGAATCTCCTTGGTGCTTGCCCGTAAAACCATGCAAATCCTTGGCTATTCCTCTTTGCTCACCTCACACTCATGCGCTCGGATTGCCTTCTCTGCTTCGTGGTACCTTGCGAGAATCCAAGCTCACGAACCTTGCCAGGTATGGCACACCCTAGGGCATCCTTGATCTCAAGGTGGTGACAAATCTCCTTCACCCAACCTATTCATCGTCCCCGACGAAGAATAGATTGAGGAGATTAGTTCCACGAATCACCCGGATAATGACCTTATCCGACAAAGGTCTCGTTGTGCCTCCCTGCAACCATCTTGGGCCGTAGGACTACCCTTCTTGAACTTTCTGATTGACATCATTTCATGCTTAAATTTGTATCTTATATCCATTATCTTACACCTAAGCAATGCTACGTGACGAGTTTTATGTTTGAATTTCAGAAATAAATAGGTTTGAAGAGATGAAGCATAAAAGGACCCAAAAGCAAGGAAAAATGACTTAATTGTTAGACCTGGGGACTAAGATGGAAGGGAGAAGGACCTGCACCTAAGACCGAACGACCAAAGAGCAAAATAGAAAACTCCACACCATCATGGGGAGTATTTTGGCAATTCTATTCGGGTCGGAGCTCCAAC
This sequence comes from Triglochin maritima, assembly GCA_963682175.1. Classification (NCBI taxonomy): domain Eukaryota; kingdom Viridiplantae; phylum Streptophyta; class Magnoliopsida; order Alismatales; family Juncaginaceae; genus Triglochin; species Triglochin maritima. The sequence goes on along the minus strand of OY821774.1, from coordinate 23,276,327 downwards.
AAGTGAAGTCGATGCATCAAAGACCAACAAAGACATCCAGAAAAGCCCAGAATAAAATCCAGCGTGATCCGGACCATATAGACTGCCAATTGGCGGTCTGTTTTGGTCCAAATCCGCTAAGATTTTGGTGGGTCGCGTATTAGTGTGTATTTAGTCCATTTCTGGTGTTTGTTTAGTCCCACATCGGGGGATTGTCCTGGATTTCCTTTTTCTTTGGCTATAGATAGAACTCTTCACCTTCTATTGTAAACTACCCATTTCTTGGTCGCATTCTCTCTACTAAGGAGTAAGCCTTTAAGAAAAATCAAGGTGGAGAAGAATGCTACCTTCAATGTGAGTCATTGTTAATAAAATAATTGTTCTAGTTTCTTTTAATCTTGTCTTTTAATTCTTGCATGTTTCTTTAGTTTATGTTTCTTTCAATTAACATCTTTAATGTTCCTTTCTTGCTTAGTTAAATTTCCTTTCAGTATGATGTCTCATTTTGTTAATGTAGGTACTGTAGTGATTAGTGAGTAGTTCCATCCCCTTTGGGGGTGGAGTAGATGTATGTACATGTTATGTAGGTGGTATGAATGCTAGATATTATTGTTTGTGATAGATATTAGTATGCTTGCTTGAATTAATAAGAACTTTACTTGATGGTTTCTGCCATAGTTAGGTACACTCCATGCTCGTTATGTTCTTAATAACAACCTTGCATTGCTCATATTAATCACCTAGGTTAGTGTTATAAATGATAGGTCTTGCCATGAGGTACTTCTTATGCATTAACAAACACTAACCACACTTGAGCTTATTGTATGCATTCACCACACTTATTTCATGTGCACACACACACTCCACCCCTTAGGGGTTTTCCATTCCTGAGTTTTATCTTCCTTCAATAGTTGCTTAGTTTAGTTTGTGATGTGATTTCATTTCAACATTTCTAGTTTACTAGTTTAGATTAGTGTAGTTAGTGTAATCAATCTTTCTCTCCTTTCTTTGCCACTCGCCTTCGCACAAACCAAAAGTCGACACACCTCCCTTTGGATCGACCCGTATTTGCCACCGCTTCAACGCGGCCGTGCACTTGCGGTTTAATATAAAATGAATCAATCACTTTCCAAAGTATCCGTTCTTGAGTTGGATGATGTCCTCCCTCGTAGCCCCTTATGTCAACGGTGTCTTCTGTAGGTGCACAACTCGGCCACCATTTCCTGGTCACACTTGACCCGTATACGCCTTTTCGTCTGATTCAACACCTTGGTGCACTTTCCCCAGAATGAGTGTTTAAGGCGCCTGCCTCGATGGGTTTCTCCCCGACCCCGTGCAGCCCAAGTCCTCTCCCGGACCTTCGGTTTGCAACATTTTCGTTGCCTCCTCGGGGTCCACCCGGTCGTCCCTAGAGTGGCATGGTAACGTTTCTCCCAATCCGATAGCTGGATGTCCCAAGAGATCCTCGACTCATTCCCTATCCATCTCCTCGAACACAATTGGGCTCCACGTGCCCTCTTCCTCCTTATACTCCTCCAAGCTCTACAAACCTATGGGTTCCCTGATGTCCTTGTTGATCTCGAGCGGTGCCCCCTCTTTATTGTCTAGCTCAACCCCAAGGACCTCCCGTGTCTCTTAGTTTAAGGCCACAAGGTGGCAGACATGCGCCTCTTGTGGTACAACATCATCTCTCGTGCACTTCACAAAGCATGATTCTGAACCTTCGATGATAAAGATCTCTCGTAGATGACCCACAATCGATACCTTGGCTTGAGTAAGGAAATCCACACCTAGGATTACTTTAAAATCATCGAGTGGCACCACCATAAATGTGCATGTTCTGTTCTAATTTCCCACATCTACTCTAGCACTTGTACAAATGGTCACACCACGAACCGCTGAGTTGACGGCCTTTATCTTAGACCCATACTTGGTCAGCTCCAAACCAATACCCTTAGCCACTGCCTCAGCTAAGAAGTTGTGTGTGTCTCCAGAATCCACCATGGCACTCAACTTGTGCCCTTCGATCACAACCTTGACATCGAGATGACTCCCTGAGCCTCTCTTACTTCGGATGGCATTCAGGAGTCTGAGAGAGCCCGTGCACGTCTCTTCTCCAGATCCTTCAACCTCCTTGGCAACTAGATCCCCCAACCTTTCCTTCTTGGGGCACTGTCGGGTCATATGCGGTCCCTTGCAGACTAAGCACCCTCCTGGTGGTTTCCTGTCCTTGCCACCTTTGGCTTGGCCCACCAGTTCTCCGCTAGAGAATGCCTTTCCTTTGCCATCTTTTGGTGGCCTCCCTTGCCTTGGTCCATGCACGGACCACTCCGGCTAGCCCGATGTCCAGTCAACCATGCACGGACCGACGGCTAACCCGATGTCTGACAAGCACATACCACTCCGGAGACCCACTAGCCGCCTATCACCGCCGACGGTGAGACACCCCACACACCTTGTGTGGGCTAGAAATCACACATGGTAACGAAGAATAAAAATGATGAAAAGGCAAGGTCAAAAAAATAAGTAAGCACAAGATCAAGGTCTTACAATATTAGGGAAAATTAAGCATATATAGCATGAATATGATGCATGATATACTACTAATTACCTGCCGTCCACCACCCATGACCAGATGGACTAGTTCTCAGCCTATTAACACCCAACCAACAAATTGTGAAAATGAAAATGTGAACTTCGATGTTGACCAAAAAATTGTTTAATCGTTTTAAATTTAGACCACAAGTGCACAACCGTCGGTGAAGATGGGGCAAGTACGGGTCGATCCGCAGGGAGGTGAGTAGCCTCTGGTTTGTTCGAAATCAAGTGGCAAACAAAAAGGGAGAAGAGATATGATTACGCTAAGCTACACTACTCTAGACTAGTAAGTAACACATGCAAAAGAAAAAAACAAACGATGGAGTAAAACTAAACTAAGAAACTTGATAAGTAAGCTGGAAGTCAGAGATGAAAAACCCCTAAGGGGTGGAGTGAGGGTACACATGCAAAGAGATGGTGAAGAATGCATTTTAATAGGCACAAATGTAGGTAGTGCTTTCATGTATAAGAGGTGTCTAATGGTCATGGCAAAACCTATCAATCCAATGACTAACCTATTTGATTAACATTCACAAACACAAGCTTGGTTATTTCAGAACCTAAACAAGCATGGGAGGTGTCTAAGAGTTGTGGCAAGACCCATCAAGTAAAGTGTTCTTTTTTGAACAAGAAAGCATACATTTATGTTTATCAACACATTTAAAAAATAAAGCATTCATTTCCATTCTTTATTGCATGTATAAAACATCAACTCCACCCCCCAAAGGGTATGGAACTACTCACTACTCATTAAACTAATTATTATTTTAATAAAGGAAACCATATTAAGTAAGTCTACTAAGATTATTGAAACAAAATTAAACTAAGCATGCAAGCAAAATGAAAGAAGCAACATAACAAAGAAAATTTTATTAATTTCAGACTCATAATACAAGTAGCATCTCCCTAATTGAGTATTTGCTCCAAGGCTTCACTTCAAGCAGAGAAAATAGCCACCAAGCATGTAGTGGATTACAAGGGAAGATGAAGAGTTCTACTTATAGTCATAGAAAAAGGTAATCAGGGACAATCCACCGATGTGGGACTAATACAACACCAGAAATAGACATAAACCACACTAATACATGATCTGCCCGAAGCTTGTCGGATCCGAAGCCGACCCGACTGCCAATCAGCGGTCTATGAAGTCCGGATCCGGTATGGATTTTGATTGTGCTTTCCTGGCGTGATTTCTTCATGTGTGACGCACCCAAGTCGGTTGTTGGAGTTTAGGCCCGAATCGAATTGCCAAAATACTCCTCATGATGGTGTGGAGTTTCTTCATTTGCTCATTGGTCCTTTGGGCTTACAATCAGGTCCTTTTCCCTTGCATCTCAGTCTTTTTTCTTGCTTTGAGGTCCTTTTATGCAGCTTCTCCTCAACCCTATTTATTCCTGAAACTTAAACACAAAACTCGTTACACAACATTGTTTTGGTTCAAAATAATGGATATAAGACACGAATGTATGCATGATATGATGCTAATCAAATACCCCCACACCTAACTTTTGCTAGTCCCGAGTAAAACAAAGAAAGCAAAAAATGAAAGAAAGGAAAAAGCATACGTAAAACAGGGAAATCCTAACTCACTTTCGTCGGAATCACAGTTGCACTTAGCACGTGCAACAAGCTATTAAACCTCCTTGTTGCCAAGGAGGAGGAGTGTTGTCTCCTAAGGGTTTTCAGAGGATACACCCATAAAATCCGAACATAGATGCATTATTCAACCTAGCAACACGACTCGATGGGCTTATTTTTGTCGATCATTGGACGCGGTAATTCTACGGCTCGACTCTATAAATGTAATCAGTCCACACACCTAGCCTAATGAATCATTCATGAAAGTTAATTAAGGACTTAAGTGAAAGACATGGGCAACCTTAACTTCTTAAAGTGATACATTGTGTAAAGTCCATTAAGGTTCTGATTTGACTCCTTTTTTTCTTTTTTTATTCATCATTTGTATTCTTTTCTTTGGAGCATTACATTGGTTGGGGTTTGATTCTCCCAGGGTCGGGTTTCATGCATCATTGCCTGTGAGGACTCACACTATCACGTACACCTTCCCCCAAATCTCCACATAGGGCGATCCCTACCACCAGTGTAACGGGAGTTCGGTCGGTGCATCCCAAGTCAGATGACTCGAAAGCACCAGGCATTAAGTCCCCTCTGACCTAATTTCCCGAGCGATAGGAGCCGGGCAAGTAGAGAGAACACCACTTATTTATTTATCTACATGGGTACCAAAACCTCTACACTTACATTTTCACAAAAAGAGTTTAAGGGCCCCTGACTATGACAAACTTTGTTATACTAACAGATACGAATTATTTGACTCACTAGGTTCAGGGTTGACTTCTTTAGTTGTTTGAGTACTGAAACCCTATGATTACTCGCCCTCGGAGGAAAAAAACGAGGTGCGTCCTTATGACTCGATAAGTCCTAAAGCCGGTAGACTAGATATCCTAATGAATCATGTTCAAGACAATTTTAGGAGCTTTCTTTTTACTTTGCCTCTCAACGGTTTTGCACATGCTAAACACACGCAAAACCCACAAAATATTTTCTTTCGCAAACACATGAAGATTTTGAAAGAAATGTGAAAATTTTAAAGTACTAGGCAAGCCAAAGAAGACAAGTCACCCAAGGATCATGGGAAGAACATATATATCAATATTAAATGCAACACACTAACATGTAAACAAAAGAAAACAAAATAAAACAAAAGACACACAGAATATGTACAAATGTGAAAACACCCCCCCCCCCCCCTACACTCACTTAATCCATGCATTTTCCTCAATGTATGGCAGAACGGCGCCAATGCATGGATAGGGTATAACAGACTAATTATGGCGACCAGAGGTGCCCTAAGAGGCACCTCGCTCAAGAGCCGACAACTTCATATAAATTTTCCGGTTTTGCTTTGCTAAAATGACATTTTACTGCTCCACCGCCATCTCAGACATGTCAGTGTTAAAGAGTGTTCCCGAACTCATAAATGAGTTTGGGGAACTGGCTCTAACATCCTCCTCCATGTAATCAGACACCCATGCCTCATGAAGGCAATGGCGAAATGACAGGGTTATGTTTGTAACCTCGAGGTCGATGCCTTGGCGCCGCAGTAAGCGCTCAAATCGTGGGATGTCCAACATGCCACACAATTTGTCACCAGAGTAGGCAAATAGTGTATTTCTTTAAGCTTGGCGTTCACCAAAATGTCGAACAACGTTCGACAAATGGAGTGAGGTGAACCATCCATGAGACTCATTATTCGCAAACTAGGTGTGAAAATGTGGAGGTCCGCTCTTGGCCCAACACATTCCTACAATGTGCTCATTGGACTAGATGTGCGCATTGGGTGTTCTCCCGTACGATGAAATGGGTTGCCGGCGCCCAAGCATAGATCAGTAAAAATTAATGTCACGAGTGGGCGCGAGATATCGACTAATTGGATCCCAGTTGCGTCGGAGATTAATTGGGGTGTCATTGTGTGCTTCACCCCTTTAAGAGTGACACTAAACTCGAGTTGTCCGGTTTGGTCACACTCGAGTTTAGAAGAAAACTCATGTACGAGAGGTTCTATGTACATGGTTTCATCACTCTCATACAATAAATGATGTCACCCTTTGGCTACGATTCTATCGAATAAGGGTTCTCCGAACCCACGAATCAGAGAGACAAAATTAAGTTCTGGAATTAAATGTAGGATGGCCATACCTGCACCTACCTTGGTGAGCTTTAACGACGGAACACGCGGCAACGAAGATGAATACGACGCTCGAGGGGTGGAGACCAGAGCTCGTCGACGCAAATAGTAACAAAAAATCTCTACACCAACCGAAACCAACTTTCCTCAACAAAATAAACACATAGCCGCATATCCAAGAGTAAATGAGCACAACAGACCACTGATTGGCGGTGAGAAACTGCTGGTTAGAGGTATGGTTTTGTGATTGGGGCAAGAAACTTTGAGGGGTGGCGGCCAGGAGAGAAAGACGCACTTTGGTTGGGGTGGAAGATGGGTAGGGAAAGCATCACGCGTTTTTAACAAAAGGGAACGGAAAAATATCAAAAGGCACTTCTTCTTTTTTCTTTTTTTCTTTTTAATTTTTTTTCACTTTTTTGTTTGTTTGTGAAAGATATGTACAACCAAATGAAAAGATGGATCACATCAAGTGACCACACCCACGGGGAGTTTGTGTAAAGACATGACTTCCGCCTCGACCTTTGTCGTGGTCCCTTCCATGTACGGTTTGAGGCGTTGTCCAGTAACTTTGAACACGTTGCCATTCCTTGGGTTCTGAATCTCAACCGCCCCATAAGGGGAGACGGTTAAAACATTAATGTCCCAGACCAATGACTCCGAAGTTTCCCCGGAAACAAGTGGAGGCAAGAGTTATACAACAAGACCTTTTGTCCCACCGTGAAGATTTTGATTCAGACCAAGCGGTCGTGGAAAATTTTAGTGCGGGACTTGTAGATCTTGGCATTCTCATAATTCTCGTTTCTCAATTCCTCTAACTCATTGAGGTCTTTCTTGTGATTGGCACCGGAAACATCAAGACTCATGTTAAGATGTTTGTTGCCCGGTGCCCAAGCTCTACCGGAAGATGACAAGCTTTGCCATAAACTAGCCGGTAGGATGACATGCCAAGGTCAGTTTTAAATGCGGTGCGGAAGGCCCATAATGCATCAATAGGCTTAACCGACCAATATTTCCTTCAAGCATTAACCATTTTCTCAAGAATTTGCTTGAGTTGACGGTTGGAAATTTCCACCTGGTCATTGGTTTGAGGATGATAAGGTGTGGCCAACTTGTGCGTGATGGAATATTTCCTCAACACTGCCTCAAGGGATCGGTTCACAAAGTGTGTCCCCCGATCACTTATGATACAACGAGGTGTCCCAAACTTTGCAAAGATGTGTTCTTTAAGAAATTTGATCACAACCTTGCGATCGTTAGTGCGAGTGGGGATCACTTCAACCCACTTCGACATATAATCGATCGCACAAGATCGTAGGTGTGACCATGGGACATGGGGAAAGGACCTATGAAGTCGATGCCCCAGATATCAAAGATGTTAACCACTAAGATAGGATTGAGTGGCATCATGTCACGTCTTCCAATGTGGCCCACAGGTTGACACCTATCGCATGCTTTGCAAAATGCAAAAGTATCTTGGAACAACGTGAGCCAGTAAAAGCCGCATTGGAGCACTTTAGCAACGATTTTCTTGGCACCGAAGTGCCCACCACATGCCTCTTTCTGGCAAAAGGACAAGACACTCTGAATCTCATCGTTAGGAAAGCACTATCTTATGATTTGATTGGCACATTACTTTAAGTAGGGATCATCCCAATAAAAGTGCTTGACTAATGACTTGAACTTCGCTTTCTCATTTTGTGTCCACTGAGCTGGCACCTCCCTGGTTTCTAAATAGTTCACAACGTCAGCGAACCAAGGAGGTGAGGCTATTTCCATAAGGTTCTCATCAGGGAAGAGCTCGTTCACCGGTGGATCTGCTGAAAGATCAACTGGAATGCGAGAGATGTGATCTGTCAATCATTCTTGCATCCCTTCTTATCCCGTATTTCAAGGTCCAACTCTTACAACAACAAGGTCCAACGCAGGAGATGGGGTTTCACATCCTTTTTAGAAAACCTTTTTAGAGAAAAGATAGCGAAGAGCTGAGTGATCAGTGTAGATGACGACGTACGACTCAATGAGGTACTAGCAAATTTTTTCCAACGCAAGTATGATCGCAAGGGAATCTTTCTGAGTAACTGAGTAGTTGAGTTGGGCGTCATTGAGAGTAGAACTTGCATAGTGGATCACATGAGGGAATTTGTCGATTTTCTGACCCAAAACTGCTCCTATTGCGTAGTCAGATGCATCACACATCAGCTCGAAAGGTAGTGTCCACACTGGTGCCTTAATAATGGGAGCGGAGGTCAACTTACGCTTGAGAAACTCAAACACAGCCATCCACTCGGGTGTGAACTCAAAAGAGGTACCTTTAGCAAGCAAGCTCATCAAGGGCGAGCTATCTTGTTGAAATCCTTAATAAACCGCCGGTAAAAATCAGCGTGTCCAAGGAATGACCGGATTTCTTTTACCGAGGTGGGTGGTGGAAGCTTAGAAATAAGCTCAATCTTTGCCCTATCCACATCGATACCATCACGAGATACCACGTGACCCAATACGATGTCTTTTGTAACCATGAAGTGACACTTTCCCAATTAAGGGCTAAGTTCGTTTCCGAACACCTCTTGAGACAAGGCTCAGGTGGTGCAAGCACACATCAAAGGAGGTGCCATGAACGGAGAAATCATCCATCAAAATCTCAAGGAAGTTCTCGAGCATGTCGAAAACGATATTCAACATGCAACGTTGGAATGTTGATGGTGCATTGCATAGTCCGAAAGGCATGCGTCTATAAGCAAACGTCCCAAAGGGACATGTGAACGTGGTTTTTTCTAGGTCTTCTAGGGCAACTGGGATTTGATTGTACCCTGAATAACCATCAAGGAAACAGTAATAGGCATGCCCGGCGAGTCTCTCCAACATCTGGTTGATGAAAGGTAGAGGGAAGTGGTCCTTACGCGTGAACGCGTTTAACTTCCTATCGTCAATGCAAACTCGCCACCCAGTTTGAAGTCGTGTGGGTACAAGATCATTGCGGTCATTTTGGACAACAGTGATACCCGACTTCTTTGGCACAACCTTGACATGACTTACTCAAGCACTGTCTGAAATGGAAAAAATGATGCCATGATCTAAACACTTGATGATATCTTTCTTAACTACTTCTGTCATGGCTGGATTTAGTAGCCTTTAGGGGTCGCGACGTGGTCGTGCCTCATCCTCCATAAACATGTGGTGCTACACGACGTCGGGACTTATCCATTTAATGTCCTTCAAGGATCACCTAGTGGCTGATTTGTGCTCCCTTAAGACTTGAATCAGACTTTCTTCCTGATTGTCAGTCAACATCGATGAAATAATCACCAGAAATGACCCATTAGACCAAGAAAAATGTGTTTCAGTTCCTTAGGGAGTTCTTTAAGCTCAATTGTTGGTGGCTCCTTAAGGTAAGGCTTGATATCTAGCTCGAGATGTAAGATAAGAAGAGCTCGCATGTACTAAATAGCATGCACATCATTGCTCAACTCGCCCCCGTCCTCTTCATGATCGGAATCATCCATGATGTAAGCATTTAGATTTTCATGAATCAGGGGGTACTCTTCTTCTATTTCTTCTTCTAGTAAGACATTATTAATGCGAGAGTCCCCAACGACACATGAATTGTTGGACTACCTAGGTCCTTCAATTTTACGTACGTTGGGTTCAAAATGATCGAGCTCACGTTAGCCGCCAGAAAGGCTTTGCTAGGGACGTTGGTTCTCCTCTTAGTCATACAGAGATCCTTCAGGGATTTTGCATTGGGAGGTATTTGTTGAATCATGTCTAATGTTGACATTCACTTTCTTGAATATCTACAACATTTTATCCACACTGTCACTCTGTTTCATAGACAACCTACTAGGATATGGAGGTTTTGGCAGGTAGGTTTTCTACGGTGCCTGAGAAGGAGGCGTTGGTTTATTACTCTCACCCTCGGCCTCTTTCCCACCATCATTCCCACAAAGGGGCTGCACAGATGGATTTAATGGCAAAGAAACGTGGTTGTTGACCTGCTTCCCATTTCTCAGGGTCACAATGGTATTGACATGGTCAACAGGTTATTCCACATAGCTCACTTGCCTCCCTGCTATCTTTAAGTTACATTTTGCATGTTCGAGTGATGTGGAGCTTGAGGGGTTGCCACAAGTTGGCTAGGCAAACTCCCTCTCTCTCTCATGCACAGACTGAGCGAGTTGGCTCATCTAAAGATTGAGAGATTTAATGGTCTACTAATTCGAAGTGAGGACTTGACTCGTTGACGACATAAAGTTTTTTACAGAGTTCTCAAGTCCACGAGTTAAGTTCTCAAGCGAATTAAACTGGGTTTCCAAGTTGTTAGAATTAGGGAAACCTGGTGGGTTGGTGCTTTGAGCTTGGGGTTGGTTATAAGACTGTGAATGCATGGGAGGCTGGTGTGGTCAGTTAGGTGGTCGAGAGGAGTTTGAAGGAACACTAGTGGAATTGTTATGGTTCCATGAAAAATTAGGGTGGTTCCTCCATCTAGGGTTATTCATGCATCATTTCTAGACCTTGTACGCATTCGTTTTTTCTTTGCTTTATTTTTTGGATTTTTGAGTGCTAGCGTGAGGTACATGCACCAATTCTCTCAATCATGATGGGTTAAAGCATGCATTAGTTAGTAAGGTGCATTGGAAAAGGAGTGAGGTGAGTACTTGTTTGGTGAGTTGCTTGCTACTTTTTAAGGAAAATTGATCTTAAGGGGCACCAACTATAGTCTTCAAGATATGGTGGGGGATTTCATCACCCCTCCCTTAGCTCCATAAACTACACTGAAGTGAAGCCCTAACTTAAAAGTTAGTAGACCTTGGTAGTAGGGATTCAGGCGCAATTAGGAAACAAACCTACTCTCAATGTCGTGGCCTAAACGTCGTTGTTTGCTTAGTTGCTTTGGGATTTTTTGGACCTCCAGATCTTGACTCTCTCAAATGGCTTTGTAACCTTCGGGTGAGGGTGGTGGGTATTCAAGAGTTTGGGGAGTCACGATTTGGCATCGTCTAGTCTAAGGACCCATAGACAACCTAAGCTTGTTCAAGCCGTGTCTTCTAGATTAGGTTTCTTGACATCTCACCTGAGTCATCTTCTCCTCTACTTCTATCGTTTAGTCTCCTCCCCTTTACAACATTTCTCTTAGTTTTTTAGGGTCGAGTCGTGCATTTTTTGTGAGCTTGACCTGGTGGCAGTGAGAGTAGTCGATTTGTGATTGCTATTGTTGAGATGGATGGTTACATGTGTGATCATTCATGTAATTATTGGGACCAGGACGAATCCCCTGGTATACCCAACCTATGTATCCTGGGGTTCCTTAGACAAACACCCAGCGTGGTTGGGATAATTTTAATTGTGTGGCTGAGCAGTCTTCAGGTTGGGGTAATATAAGAGAGGCACCGATTGCTAGACCATCATCTAGTTGTGTCAGATCATATGTTGGTGAACAAGCTGAGTCATTAAAAGAAACATTAGCCTCTTTCATGTGTGTGGTGGAGGATATGAGTGCATTGGTGGCTCCAATAGCCATATGGTGTGACTGTTGCGTGTTGAGTGGTCACGTTATCGGGGAATATCTTTATGTTCCCTCAGAGCCTGAGTATGAGCATACATTTTCCCAAAATGCTCAATGTGATATTTACGCATCCGCGTACAACCGAAGAGGGATGGATTCATAGAGAGACAATATTGATTTAAATTTTTATACATCATACGTACCCTATTATTCTCCTCCCGAATACCTACATCCCTACCAGCCACCACTCATGGCCACATGGGCTAATTCTAAGCCTATTAACACCCAACCAAAAAATTGTAACAATCAAAATGTGAACTTCAATGTTGACCCCAAACATGATTCCATAGAACAAACCCTTCACACATTCATCCAAACTACTCATACTTCCTAGGAAAATTTGAAAATGAAAGTGAATCAGTTGGCACAACAATTAAATGAATGTGTGGAGGGTGACCTTTCCTGTCAACATGAGCATTTATCTTTTGATATCCAACCGCCACCACATCCACATATTCAAAGCACAATCTTTTCAAGTAAAACTCCTAGTCCGTCTGAGGGAGTTGGGATTTCAATTCACGATCACTTGGTGGGGGATTCGATTCAAATTGAGAATAACCTGCAGTGATTTCATTATGAGTCGGCACAAGATTGTGCCTCAACCTTTTGTCCCACGGCCCTTGAACCACATGATCTTAATGTTGTGCCTCTTAAGGACCCATCTTTAGTGGAGCAAAAGCTCCCTAATATCTCTAATTTCATATGACCTGGTGGGAGTTTGCCTCTTACTATTGTTCTCGATCATCTTGAAAATTAAGGGACACAAACAACTACATTGCCAGTGAGGGTATTGGCAGTTCTTTAGAGGATACCTTGGGTAAGAGACCCACTTTCTGTTCACTTGGTGCATCGAGCAAGGATAATGAGGTTGCTGGCCACGTTCTGGCACACTAGCCTATTGGTTGGAGAGTTTCGATTGTCGATCATAACTTCAATATCGCAATGGGAGAAACTCTTCTTCCATTGCTCAATTACGACCAAACTCTTCAGAGTTTCGAGATTTTTAAGTTTGACCGTTTGAATCAGACGCCTTTCTATCTTGATCATGATCATCTCCTTGCATCTTGTGCATTTTGTGAGGGGGCCCACTAATAAGTATTTTGGCCCCGCGTGGTGTCATGTTCCCATTCCAAGTACATTGACCCACTTTGGAGGTTCCCATTTCATATCTTTTGACAAATGACGATGGGAACTTATTTTTGTACATAGTTATATTTGAAAAAAAAGACTCCAAGAACAAGTATAGGTTGTTGTGGGCTCCAACCTTGTGTATTGGGGTCCCATTTGTTTCGTGTATTTATCTCTCTTGTTAACTATCTCACAGGTTTTGAGGGGAATTCAGGTTTGTGTCAATCAACATGACCACAAAAATTTCCTTTTGCTTCAAAGTTTGGTGAGATCATAAATTTTTCATGAAAAATAGATGCAGTATCGTGCTTGCATACATTGAGGACAATGCATGATGTAAGTGTGGGGGGTGCTGTAAATTTGTATATATGTGGAGTCAAATATTTTTCACTTTGTTTTTTTCTTTTGTGTGTATTGTTAGGGGCATGTTAGTGTGCTGCATTTAATATCGATATATCTATTTTCCATGATCCTTGGGTGACTTGATTTCTTTTTCTTACCTTAGTGTTTTAATATTTCCATTTCATTCAAACAACTGCATGTGTTTGTGACATAAAATATTTTGTGTATGTGTTTAGCGTATGCAAAATCGTTTTGTGGCAAGCAAAAGAGAAGCTCCCAAAATTGAATTGTGATTGATTCAATTATACTACCGCAAGTGCGCGGCCACGTTGAAGCGGTGGCAACCACGGGTCGGTCCACAGGGAGCGTGTGCGAGTCGGATTCATGATACTCGAGTGCGGAAAGAAGAGAGGAATGAGGTCAACATTACACTACAATGCGAATGAAATCGGAAAGCAAACAATAAAACTAAACACCTTAGGGGGTAGAGATAATGCGAATACGAAAATATGTGTATGTGTGTGTTCAATTGTGCTCATCATAACATGTAATACATGAAATCTATAAAACCAAATCCAACTTTTCCTCCACATGAAATAAGGTAAAACCTTATCAATAAAACATACAAGAGAATAATTAAAATGAAGCTAAATGAACTCATGCATAATGACAAACCCCACTATGTCTTCACGGTAAATAAGATTTAACACAATCATTACAACATACAAGACATTAATTAGGATGAGGCCAACATGAGCACATGCATGCACATGTTATGTCTCCTTCTTGCACTCTATCATTATCCTCATCTCATCATTCCCCATAAAATAGGCCCACTAATCTAGGCAGTTGCTGAGCACCACTCACGAGCATTAGCACATCAAAGATAAGAGTGAAACTTCATTAGATGGTTAAGGGAATCATGTGAGATTCAAAGGTAGGATTAACACACACCTAATACATCACATAACCACATCACCTTCTTATCCACCCCAATGGGGATGAACTACTCTATACTCATCTCTAAACTATAGAAAGCATAAAAACAACATAAACCCATAATGGAAATGAAGAAAAACAAGATTAAGTAAACAACAACATATAAGAGATTGCATCAAAGTAAAGAAATTAATGTAAAGAACAATAACTAAACTAGATTCAGAAATAAAAATACAAAGTTTTCTCCTCTCCAACCCCCTTATTTACATTACTAAAATAGGAAACTAAAACCTACTCTAATGGGGAAACAGGAACGAGAAGAAAGAAGGCATTACAAGTGTATTTATAGATGATTAGAGGACTTGGATGGATTTGGGCACAATATGGTTGTCAAACTCGTAACCGGATCCGCCAGTGGCGGATTTTAATCCACTACTAGCGGATCAATTTTGTTTGATCGCCTCCAATTTTAACAATGACTTTAGTTCACATAATAAACACGTGGGGTGCGCCCGGAGATATTGGTTCGAGCCCGTTTGGTTTGATTTGTCGAATTACTCCTCAGGTTCAGGAGATTTTGTACTATTACAACCAAAATGTTTTTCTTTACACTTAAGTCCCTCTGGATTTTCACTTGGGTCCTTCCTGAGTTACAATCCAGTCCTTGGGCATTACAAACAGGTCTACAACCTTCCAAATTAGTACATTCTTCTTGCGTTTAGGTCATTTTCTCTTCATTTTTCTTCTCTATTGCCTAAAGCCTAAAACATATCAAATTAACACTTGAGTAGCACAAATATGGGGTAAAATAAAGGATATATAGCATGAATGTAATGTATGATATACTACTAATCCACTTGAACCTGATGCATTAAGATATCTAGTACACAGATTTTAGGTCTTATCTCTAGTCGTTAGGATGCACCCCGGTTTTCCCTCGGGGGGAGAGTATTCATAGGGTTTCAGTACCCAAACAAATAAAGAAGTCCACCCTGAACTTAGTGACTCCAATAATTCGTGTCTGTTAGTATAAGGAAGTTTGTCGTAGTCAAGGACCCTTGAACTCTTGTTGTGAAATCTTAACTATAGGGGTTTTGGTTCATATGTAGATAAGAAATAATTTAGTAGGGCGTTCTCTATTATCGCACGATGCCAATCACTCAGGAAATTAGGTCCTAGGGGTCTTAGTACCTGGTGCTTTTGAGTCATCTGACTTGGGATGCACCGACCGAACTCCCGTTACACGGGTGGTAGGGATCACCCTGTGGAGACTCAGGGGAAGGTGTACGTGATTGTGTAAGTCGTCATAGGCAATAATGCATGAAACCCAACATTGGGAGAATTAAACATCAACTAGTAAAATAAAATAATAAAATCCAGAAAAAAGAGGTAATACAAATAACAACCTTAATGGACTTTACACAATGTATCACTTCAGTATGTAATGGTTGTCATGCCTTTCACTTAAATCCATAATTAACTTGCACGAATGGTTCCCTAGACTATGTGTGTAGACTACATAGATATAGAGAGTCGGCCCGTAGGATTACCATGTCCAACGATTGACAAAAGTAGGTCCATCGAGTCATGTTGCTAGGTTGAATAATGCATCTATGTTTGGATTTTGTGGGTGTATCCACTGAAAACCCTCAAGAGACACCACTCCTCCTTCTTGGCGACAAGGGGTTTAACGGCTTGTTGCACGTGCTAAGTGCAACCGTGATTCCTACAAAAGTGAGTTACGATTTCCTTATTTTTTATATGTTTTTCCTTTCTTTAATTTTTCTTTTTATTTGTTTTGCTCGAGACTATCAAAAGGAAAGGGTGGGGTTAATTGGTTAGTAGCATATTAGCAAAGTGGACATGATTGTCTGTCATACAGAAGGACCCATTAGCAAGAGGGAAGGACCTAGACGTAAATCTGGAGGGACCAAATAGTGAACTGATAAACTCCACACCATCATGAGGAGTATATTGGCAATTAGATTTGGCCACAGACTCAAACAACCAATCTGAGTGCACCCCACGTGAAGCATTGTAGCATTTAAGAAGACATCCAAAACTGGGTCGAATCAGACCAAAATGACCCCCAACTGGCCGCCCAAGACCTCCAATTGGTTGTACAGTTTGGTCAAGATCTGACCTGAATTCTCATGGTTATGTATTATGTTGTTTATGTCCATTTTAGTCATATTCCAGTTGTCCCGCACTAGAGGATCGTCTCGAGTTGCCATTTTCACGTCAACAAATAGAACTCTTCTACCTCCTTCGTAACCTACTAATTGACATCATATCATGCATATATTTGTGTCTTATATCCATTATCTTTCACCCAAACAATGCTAGATAATGAGTTTTATGTTTAAGTTTCAGGAATAATTAGTTTTGAGAAGGAGAGATTATAAAAGGACTTAAAAGCAAGAAAAAGGACTACGTTGCAAGACTTATGGACTGAGAAGCAAGAGAGAGGGACCCGAATGTAAAACCAAAGGACCAATTAGCAAATGAAGAAACTCCACACCATCACGAGGAGTATTTTGGCAATTGAATTCGGGTCGCAAGCCACACAACCGATTAAGATGCATCACACAGAAGAAATCGAGCCAGACAACAACACTTCGAACCAGAGCCCGATCTGAAGCATATAGACAGCCAATTGGCGGCCCAAGACCGCTTATTGGCGGTCTGGATTAGTCTGGATCTTCTGAGGTTTAGTCGTGTCATGTATTAGGGTGTTTTATGTCTATGTTTTACTAGTGTATTAGTCCCATATCGGGGGATTGTCCTCGATTGCCTTTTTCTTTGGCTATAAATAGATCTCCTCCTCCTCCTCCTCCTTTGTATTCACACATGCTTGGTGGCCATACTCTCTACTTGAAGTGAGCCTTGGAGCAAAATCTCAAGTAGGGAGAGGCTACTTGTATTGTGAGTTCGAAATTAATAAAGTTTTCCTTTAGTTATGTTGCTTCTTTCTTAGTTTAATTTTCTTTCATATGTCTTGAATGCTTCTTTAGTTTTATGTCCTTCCAATTAGCTTCTTTAATATTTCTTGCTTGCTTAGTTTAATTTCCTTTAAGTAAAATGTTTCATTTTGTTAATGTAGGTTGTAGTGTAATGATTAGTGAGTAGTTCCATCCCTATTTGGGGGGTGGAGAAATATGTCATATGATTATGTGATGTATTAGGTGTGTGTTATCTTAATCCTTTGAGCCTTACATGATTTCCATAACCATCTAATGGGATTTCACTCTTGTCTTTGATATGCTAATGCTCTTGAATGAACCTTAGCATATGCTTAGACTGGTGGACTATTTTATGGGAAATGATGTGGTGAGGATATGGATGGAATTGATAAAGGAAACATGACTTGTAGTTGCATGTACTCTTGTTGCCTTTACCTTGGTTAATGTCTTGTATGGTTTGATGATTGTCTAAATCTTATTTCATGTTGAGGCATAGTGAGGTTTGGTCTTTATACATGAGTTCATTTAGCTCCATCCCAAGTATTGTCTTGTATGTTTTATGATATTGTGTTATCTTATTTCATGTGGAGGCAAAGTTGGATTTAGTTTTATGACTTTCATGCACTACATGTTGTGATGAGCATAATTGAACACACACACGTACACATATCTTTGTATTCACATTCTTTCTCTACCTGCTATGGGGTTTAGTTTTATTACGTATTTCCAATTCCTTTCGCATTGTAGTGTAGTTTAGATCATAACTCCTTTCTCTCCTTTCTTCCCCACTTGCCTTCGAACAAACTAAAGTCGACACACCTCCATGTGGATCGACCCGTATTTGTCATTCGTTCAACATGGCCGTGCACTTGCGGTTATTTTAAAACATTCAATCACCTACCCAATTGCTTGGGGGCAATAGTAAGCATTTGAAGCAAAACTCAAGGTGGAGGGGATGCCACTTTGTAATGTGAGTCATGTAAATAAAATATTTTCTTCTTAGTTAGATATTGTTTCCTTTAGTATTGTATGCTTTGTCTTGAACATGGCAACCGGTGAAAAAGTTTCATCATAGTCAATTCCTTTAACTCGAGTAATGTCCTATTCCTCCTTTCGGATACCCCATTCCACTTAGGTATACCAGGAGGGGTGAGTTGTGGCACAATACCACACTCCTTTAGGAATGAGTCAAATTCGGTACTTCAGTACTCACCTCCACGATCCGTTCGTAAAGACTTGATTTTCTTGTTGAGTTGGTTCTCTACTTCATTCTTGAATTCCTTGAACTTGTCAAAGGACTCACTTTTGTTTCTCATTAGATAAATATAGCCATAACTACTATAGTCATCCGTGAACGTAATGAAGTACCTAAAACCGTCTGTTGCACTTGTACTCATCGGACCACATACATCAGAATGTATCAAATCCAACAAGTTATTCGCTCTCGGACCTTTCTTCTTGAAAGGCCTCTTGGTCATTTTGCCCATTAGGAAAGGTTCGTACGTCTCCAATGATTTAAAATCAAGTAGACCAAGAAGGTTAGGTTCTTGCAATTTCTTGATGCATTTTTCATTTATGTGACCAAGATGATAGTGTCACAATAGTGTATCATTCACATGAGTAGCTTTAAGCCTTTTTTATTAATGTTTAAGATTTGTCTATTATTCAATTCAAGCAAATAGAGACCAATCCTCACGAATGCATTTGCTTAGAAAATTCCATTCTTCGATATAGACAAGCAAAATTTTGAAATATTTATATTAAAATTGTCCATATCCAAACACGATATAGAAATGATATTCTTGTTAATCGAAGGCACATAATAAACATTCTTTAAACATAAATTTAAACCACTAGATAATTGAAGCTCCACGGAACCTTCTGCAATCGCAGCAACGCTCGCACCATTTCCGACCTTCAAAATCATCTCGTTCTTCACGAGTTCCTTCCCATCCTTTAGTAGCTGCACATTAGAAATTATGTGAGCACAAGATCCGGTATCAATTACCCAATAATGGACAAAGGTAGCTAAATTTATCTCAATAACAAATATACCTTTGGCATTTTTGGGGTGATTACGCTCAATAACTCCATTGTCAAGGTCTACCTTGTACTTGGGCCAATTTTGCCGAATGTGTTCCTTTTAACCGCAGTGAAAGCACTCCGTATTGGGAGTCGGAGATTTCGAAGAATTCCCCCTCGAGGCACTCCCATGAGTACCTCACTCTTGATTGACGTGTTTTTGGGGAATTTGTCTTTACCTTTGGTGATGTTTTTGCTCCTCTCAAGGACGGCTAGGACGTGCTTGTCCCGACCCTTGCACATGTCAACCTCAACTGTTTTGAGAGCGTTGTGAAGTTCCTCAAGACTCACCCCATTCTCACGCACATGATAGTGCATAATGAAGTCCTCGTAGCATGGGGCTAGAGAGCCAAGAATCAAATCCTCTGCAATGTCATCGGGCATCGGGGAAGAGAGCTTCAACAACTTCTCAAGGTATCCTTACATCGTGAGAAAATGCATGGATACAGATGTTCCCTCCGCCATGTGGATACACCTCATATGAATTTATCCATGATTCTAATTATGTCAATTCTCATGACATATTGATTTTATTGATTCACCACATGTGTCCCTTTAGTCATGAAACCCGACACATCATATGAACTCAAAATCAAACTTCTTGTTTCTCAGTTTTGTGGTGTGACCTATAGGAGGATCTAAGCTAAATTGATAGCGATATTGAACACTCAATATCTCAAACTATAAGCGGTATCTAGCTACACATTATTGTTACCCAATTAGGATAGATGTCTTGTTCCACTCGAACTAAACATGATCCATTTAGTGATGGGAGTGCACCACTTGTGTCTGTCCTTTGCCTCATGATATTAAGAATATATACAAAGTAGAAATGTGTCACCTTTGTATCATATTCATTTCTTGATCTCTTTAAGCTAATTATAACTATGTAACTTAACTCAAGCTACATTGTGCACATTATAATGTTGCTTTATCAAGGGGCTCACTAATATTATCACTCAATTAAGAGGGGCAATGATAATCTTTTGACTAGCTATCTTTTCCAGCACAAGTCATTTTCAACCAACTATTTCTTTTATCACTATACTCATTGATAGCTTTTGACACTAATCAAATCAAGCACTTCTTGAGTGAAAAAATATAAGTCTCATATCTTAGGATCCAAGATACAGTAAAACATTAATGACACGAAACACAATTCCATAATGTTTTACTTATTAGGTCTATTCAATATATAAAAGTAACCATTTTTCTCTTTTATATACTCGTGTCGTCAATTATTTGTAGAGATACAACAATCGATGAGCAACACGACAATCTTATCTCGGTATTTAATGATCCATGTTAGTTACCATGATTGTGAATAACTTTTGATTTATGTAAACTATTATCTTTTAGAGCTCTACGGTTAAGGACCAAGAATCTCTTCCTTAACACTTCCAAAACACGATTACAATAATCAAGGAACAAAATGTTTGCACATCCAATTCATAATAATTGACATATAAAAGTAAAACTTTTAGAACACATTCCTTTCACTCACTCTCTAAGCCCCCTCAACCCTCTCCTCGCGGCTCACCCACTGAACCTCTTCTCCCCCTCAGCCCTCTCCTCTCTTCCTCAGCCCTCTCCTCGTAGCTTTACTCCTCGCCACTCCTCTCTGTCAAACCCTCATCTCCGCCCGGCTCTGTCGATCCCTCTGCTCCTCCCGGAAACTCAAACAAAATTATTCGACCTTCGATCTATCCGACCTTTGATGTGTGTTTCTGTTGGTTGACTGGTTTGATGGGTTCTCATGTTTCTTGGGATCTCATAGAGGATTTTCTTGCTTTCCTGGAATTAACGTTGCTTTGTTCTTTGTATTTTTTTGGGAGGATTCTATTGTTGGTGGGGGAATGGGCAATTAGTGCGTGTTTAGTTGTCTGTTTGTTCAAGTTCTTAATCTAATGATTGTTTGGTATGAAGGACTTGGTTTTGCTCACTTTTGTTAGTGTGTGTTTGAACATAAGATTGTGGATTTTTCTTCTTGAACTATTTTGTTGTTGTTAATGTCTTGGTTAGACGGATTGGCTTGAGGGAATGAGTTGGTGCTTGTGGTTTGTTGATTTAGATCATTTGTATCCATGATGTATTTGATCCTGTAAGAAGTGATTTGAATTGGATAATTTTTGTTTTCAATTGGTTAATTTATTGGACATGAAATAATATTGCAATAAATTCGGGTCCAACCCGATCCGACCCAACCCAACCCAAAAATTTCGGGTCATGTTGGATTGAACCCGAATCGGTTCGGATTTGGGTTTGGGTTGGGTTGGGTTTGGGCTAGAACCCAACCCAACCCGACCCACATGCACCCCTACTTTTAACTATTCAGCTTCCATTCCACTTGTGTCCAAAACAAAACGTTTAGTGTCAAACGTAGATTCAGACAATGTGGTCTATTTTGTAGACCTTCAGGAGACTGCACCTCCACCCAGAGTAAGAACATACCTAGTAACACCTTCCTCCTAGATTTTTTTGGCTA
Source organism: Triglochin maritima (assembly GCA_963682175.1). NCBI lineage: Eukaryota > Viridiplantae > Streptophyta > Magnoliopsida > Alismatales > Juncaginaceae > Triglochin > Triglochin maritima. The sequence goes on along the minus strand of OY821774.1, from coordinate 23,254,542 downwards.
TCTAGCTTGTATCACTGTACTCTTCTAGTACAGCTGGGAACATCCCATAATGTAGCCCACGGGTACGTAGAAGTACCATTCAAGTACCTTAGTATTCTATCCAAAGTCTCCCATTGAGTACGATGAAGACAAGTTGTGTATCTACTTAGCTTGAGCACCGAGAAAGAAATATCTAGTCATGTGCAATTTGCAACTATGAAACTGACTTTGAAAGAAATCTCAATGGTGAAACATGTACATGATTAGTAGCATATCGTACATTGCATTCATGCTATATATCCTTTATTTCACCCCAATTTTGTGCTACTCAAGTTTTTGTTTGAAGTGTATCAGGTTTTAGGCAATAAAGAAGAGAAAGGAAGACAAATGACCTAAATGCAAGAAGAAAAAACTGATTTGGAAGCCTTCTCGACTGGTTTGTAAGGTTCAATGACTGGACTGAATCAGGAAGGACCCAAGTGAAAACTTGGAGGACCTAATTGTAAATAAAAATAGGTTAGGTACGAAAGACCATAACGTCATGAGCCTAAGGAGTAATTCAACAATTAAAACCAAGTGGTTTCGAACAACCGGCTCCAGGTGCACACCGCGTGCTAAAATGGTACATTTAAGCTACTGGTGAAATTAGAGGTCGATCCAACCCAAATGATCCAGCACTGGTGGATTAAAATCTGTCATTGGAGGATCTAGTTGGTCGGTTCGAACCGAAATTTATTTGGTGGGTAGAGTTATCAGTCAGAGCAATATGCAACATCCAGATATGATTTACAGCCGTCCGATCACACCTTGATTCATCCAGACCCTCTAATCTTCTATAAATACACTTGTAATCCATCCCTTCTTCTTCATCTTCCTTCCTCTCCTCTTTAGGTTGGCTTTATTTTCTTGTTTAGTAGAGTAGGTTTTATTTCTTGCTTAGTAGTGTAGTGTAGGAGAAGGGAAACACATTTTGAAATCTTTCTTTCTTACTCACGTTTTAGTTTCTTGTTCTTTATGTTCTTGTTTTCATTTGATGCAATTTTAATTCCATTGCTTTGGTTAGATCTACTTTTCTTTACTTGTTCATGTGTTGCTTTTATTTTGTTGTTTTCTTTATTTACATGATGATTAGTGAGTAATCCATCCTCATTTGGGGGTGGAGAATGATGTGAAGTGTGAATGTTGTTAGATTTGTGTGTTTAAACTTAATTTTGGAGCTTCACATGATTTCACATAGCCATATGTTGGGTTTCTAATTATTACCTTGATGTGTTAATGGTCTTAATTGATGCTTAGCACTTGCATTGGTTAGTGTCCAACTTTATAGGGAATGATGAAGTAACGATAAGATTGGAGTGGGTAAAGAGATAAGGATGGCATGTGGGAGCATGTACTCTTGTTGGCCTCATCTTGATTAATGATGATGTTAAATCTTAATTCCTATGGAGACATAGTTGAGATTGTGGTCATTATGAATTTCTATGTTCTCCATGTCATTAAAGATATATGATTGACATGTAATCATGTGATTGTCTTTGTCCGCATCTTGAGTAGTGTCTTGTATATTTTAATGATTGTGATAAATCTTAATCTATGTAGAGACACACCTAGGATTGTGGTTCTCATACATCTCTCCATGTTATACATGTTATGAACACTTAATTTTACATACACATGAATCACACATGTACACTTTTGTATGCATTCTCCACCTCCTACGGGACTACTCATATTAGGTTAATTTCAGCACCTCACATCGCATTAGTTAGTTAAATCAAATACACTCAACTTCCATTTTCTTCTCCCACTCAAGTATGGACGACGATGACCCACACTCACTCCTCATGGACACGACCTGTACTTTCCACCACTCCAACGCGGTCGTGCACTTGCGGTTTTGAACTTTAATTTCCCAATCAGTACACCACTCTCGTTCTTGTACAATGGTTTTAAAGAATCATATGGGGTTTTCACAGATCTACAGTTTATATATCCAAATCTCTGTAGAACCTTCTCAACATAGTGAAATTGAGATATGGAAATACCCTCAACTGACCTAGTCAGTTTGAGTCCCAAGATCACATTTGCAACACCCATATCCTTCATTTCAAACTCAGTACACAAAAAGTACTTTGTTTCATGTATTATGTCAAGGTTTGAGTTAAAAAGTAATATGTCGTGCTTGAGGAGCTTGTTTGAGTCCATAAAGTGACGTAACAAGTTTACAAACATTCGTCTCACTTCCAACATCTAAAAATTATTCAAGCTGATCTATATAAATTTCTTCTTCAAGATCACCATGAAGAAACAATTTGTACATCCATTTGATGGATCGTAAAATCATATATCGATGTCAATGTTAAAAGTACAAGGATAGTAGTTATGCAAGACAATGGGGAGTAAGTATCAAAATAATTTATTTCTTCCTTTTTGTTATAAGCTTTTGACAACTAATCTGGCTTTGTACATATCAATGGATCTATCTGGTTTCAATTTCTTCTTAAATATCCATTTACAACTGATTGTTGAACAACTGAGAGCAAGATTCACAAACTTTCATGTCCCATTAAAGATAATGGTGTCCATTATGGTCCTGATTGCATCTTCCAATGCTTTTCTTTAGAAGAATTCATAGCATCTTTAAAAGTACTAGAATCACCCTCGATATGGTACGTGATAAAATGACTTTCCAAGTCATTTGCAATCCTTGATCGTTTGCTTCTTCTAGGCTCAACTTCAACTTGAGTTTAAGAAAACTTAGGTATGGTAGGACGTATTTGCCCTGACATTTGTCATCCTTTCCACATGTTCGTGAATGGAACCAGACATAGAGGGATCACCCACAGGTGAAACTTGTCAAGAAACTCCTTGTTTAATGGGAAATATATCCTCAAAACATGTTGCATCACAAAGTTCAACAATAGTGTTAACATCTATGTCAGATATCTCAGACTTGATTACCAAGAATCTGTACGCATACTTGTTAGTCACATATCCGAGAAATATTGCAGCAACGGCCTTGGGACCAAGTCTTATGTTCAAGGATTAATACTTTTGCAAGACAACCCCAAATTCAATATATTTAAGACTTGGTTTTTGACTATATTGAAGTTCGAAAGGACTATTCTACTTATGCTTCTGGAAACTTTATTTAGAATATTGCAAGCCATATCCAAGGCTTCCCCCCACATATATTTGGGTATCCTGAACTCGCTAACAATGCATTAATCATATTGGCTAATGTTCTATTTTTCGTTCAACAATCCCATTAGATTGTGGAGAATATGACATTGTTACCTCATGAACTATGCTAGAACTCTAACAAAAAGTTTCAAACATGTTTGACATATATTCGCATCCTTTATCACCTCTCAACCTTTTAACATTCTATTTGATTTGAGTCTCTACATCATTCTTAAAAATAATGAATTTAGACAATGCTTCATCCTTACTTTTCAGAAGGTATACGTAACAACATTTTGAACTATCATAATTGAAAATGACAAAATATTTCTTATGATCCTTAGTTAACATATCATTAAATTCACAAGTATCAGTATGTATCAACTCTACATATCACTTTGCCTATTCACAACATGGAAATGTTTCTCAGGTTGCTTAGCTTGTACACACACTTGACATTTTTATTCTCAATGGCATACTTTGGAATCATGTTTAAATTCATCATTCTTTTCAAATATTGTTATTCACATGTCCTAAACGTCCATGCCACACACCACAAGACTCAATAGAATAAAGACGAGAAGAATGTTCATCATGCACACAAATACCACGATGTTCCTCCTCGATTGCGATGACATCAATGAGATCTTCCATAGTCAATTTTCCTTTCTTGTGCTTAAGATACATACTGATGTCCTCCCAGGAGTGAGGGAACTTCTCAATGATGGAAAATACCAGAAACGTCTCTAGAAGTTTCAAGTCCGCCTCTTTCAAGCCATGGATCATAATCATGAATTGGTGGGTATGTTCAGTTACTGACTTTCCCTCAACCATTTAGAACTTCAAAAACATGCCAAGAAAATACTTTTCATGACCTAAGTTGTCAGTATTATATTTCGGTGAAGTTCATCCCATAAATCTTTTGTAGTGACACAAGAAAATGAATTGTAAACATCAAAGATCACGTTGGACATAACCAGCAAAATGCATCCTTGACACAATTTGTATTTCTTCGTCCACAATCCAAGACTTTATTTCATTGGGATCATCCAAATTAGTAAAAGAACAAGAAGCCTCTAAAACATCAACCAACCCTATCTTGGTCAACCAGAATTTCATTCGGTTTTGCCAACATTTGAAGTTATGTCTGGTAAATTTTTCCAGCATCACTGACATGTCCACTTTAAAGGCAAACGAATAATAGTTGTGTGACATAATGTATAATTTCTCTAAGATTTTTGTTAAAAATATACATGACATGCATAACAGTGGATAACATATGTCGATTAACATTCCGAGTACAATCCGTAGAAAGCCAATAAACATAACCATGATGACAAAACAACGAATAAATAAATATAGGTTAGGAGCTGAAAATACCTCGACCAAGCGATCGTTTCCAGACTCCCCTTAGAGAAATTATCGCCCCCACGTACGAGTGCAATAAGTGCAGGTGATTTCTCCCAGGATAGAACAGTCGTAACGTACGTCTTTGTCGGTGCACTCCACCTATAGATGAACAATGATAATAGATTGAGACCAGCACAACGTTCACTTGAGAACAACGAAGAGAAGGGAGATGATGGTTATTCCAGAAATCCGTAGGGCAATAGAAAATTATATCTCCCGAATTGAGAACGTGAACTTTTATATTCACACAATTGGCAATCGCCCGACTACACAAAATTTGTAATCATCGGATTCAAAAAAGATTGTTTTTAAAATCAATTCTTTGTAAAGGGCAATATAAGAAAAGTCCCAAAACAATTGAATGCACACAAGAAAGAGAACACCACACCGTCCCGTCCCGTTCGGACCATGTGTGAGTGAGCGCGCTTGCACTTTATTGTCTCCTCTTTCTCTCTCTCCCCCTCAAAGAGGTATAGAAAGCATAGGGATACATGATTCAACTTTACGTACGAGTGCGGAACAAAAATGAGGGAGAGAATCCCGTGATTCAACTTTACAACTCACATTGAATTTCAATTTATTATTAAATGGGATTAACCCCAATATTTAATAGTCCAACTGGTACTAGGGATACATGTTATCATTGACCACCCAATGATTACTGAAACACTCAACTCTTATCCTAAAACTCAAAGAAAACTCCTAAGCAAACATAATTAATCACTTAATTTAACACACTTAAAACCTTAATCAACCTCCCTAGTTGAAGCCAAAAAACTGCTTTAAAAGTGGAAAATGGACATTTGCCCAAGAGTTTCTGAAAACTCTTATGGTACACAATGGTCAATGGCACATTCAATGCCCAAAACTGAGGGCTCACTCAATGTCTAACTCTTAATAAATTTGTTCAATTTAATATTAAAAGACAGACAAAAAAATAATCTCTTTCACAAGACTAATAAAACTAGAAAGGATTTGTACCAAATCCTTAAACTTTACAAAATCCTCACATTTCTCACTATCTTCCTCCGCCCACTCTCTCCCACAATGTCTTTTTTTCCAATGCACCTATCCCAAAACCATGTATGCCTTACAAAACCGTTGCACTACACGAGCACGACTAAATGCATATTGACAATACCGAGATAGGTGATTACTCTGTTCGTGAGGGCAAGTTTTTTTCCCCAATCCACACATCTTTTATATATTTGAATACAAAAGTTTAGCTCAATGTGAGCTAAGTATGTGTGAAATCAATTACAAGGCACAAAGGCTAGGCTAAATCTAAGAGAAGGTAAAAAAACCTAGTGGGGATGCTAGGAAAAACCAACTCAAAAGTGTAAGGTTTAGCAAGGCAAATTCAAGCCATTTCCAATTCATCGGGCTTGCAAGACAGTAGAGCATATCCAGCCTTGAAGATGAAGTGGGCCTAATCGAAGCCCATAAGAATCAGCATGCTCTTGTACGCCACCCAACCTCTTCATGCATGCCAACCCATGTGCACAACAGAACGGGTTTAAATCAAGGCCTTTTAGGCCCAAAACCAGCCCAATCTCCACAGTGAAAACAAATTTAACCTCCAGTCACCCGATTCTTTTAATAAGAGCTCCCCTCCTCTTTCTCTTGCATCTAGCTTTAAATCCAGCCACCAGCTGAGTATCCACCAAAGAATAAACCCTAGCAAACAGTCCAGAGGAAGCAAGGTGTGCATTGCAGCAATTAAGATCCAAACATGACTGAAATATGATGAAAAATGTTGAAATTCAGAAAAACAACACTTCCCATTTCCGACCAAAAATTGATTTGGTCGGTTCCAAGAATGGCTTGTCGATGTCTTCAGCAAAACATATGCCATCAATCCAAAGTGCATGTAGCCCTCAAATAACCTTGGTTGTATGTAATCCAAAACCAACAATCAAACATCCTCAAATACCCTTGGGGCCATGATCTTGAGATCAAAAGCATGAAGAAACAAACTAAGAGAAATTTCTTCAAGACAAAGTACAACCTTAAATCTTGGAAATTAGAAGATAACTTCCCTGTTCCTGAGTTGGCTAGCTGATTCCTTCAGCAAAACATATGCAAACTTTCCCACACAATTCCGTAATCTGAATAGGAAGCAACTCGTAGAACAAGTGATCAAATGGCAGCAAGATTGGGCTTAAGAGAAATAAAGACAAGATGAGCGCAAGAGTATGAAGAGTGATCCCCAAATACCCCTGGCTGGATGCAATCATCTGAGCTCCTGATTAGTAGCATATCATACATTGTATTCATGTTATATATCCTTTATTTTACCCCAATATTGTACTACTCGAGTTGTTGTTTGTAGTGTTTCTAGAGTTAGGTAATAAAGAAGAGGAAGTGAGCAAAAAGGACTTTAATGTAACAAGAATGGACCAAATTGAAGAGTTTTGGACCTATTTGTAATGGACAAGGATTAGATCACAAATTAGGAAGGACCCAAGTCAAAACCCGGAGGGACCTGATGGTGAAATGCAAAATATGGTGACACGTGACTTGAACCAGATCAGTATTTTGCCAATTAAAATCAAAGTGATTCGAGCCAGTGGACCAGTACTTCACCCCACGTGCCAAATGAACGAACCTATGCGCTGGACAAATTTGAGCTCGATTAGAGCATTCGGATCCACCCCTGGCTGCTTTTATCCGCTATAGCGGATCAAGTTGATTTGTTGTATCTCAAATTTTGGCCATGGGTCGGGTTGTCGGGTCAGAGCATTCCAGGACCATCAGTGTCATTTAGAGCCATCCAATTATTTCTAGATTAATCGTAACCATGTATTAGTCTATATATACCATTGCAATCCGTCCTCTCCCTCTTCTTCTTGCATCTCCATTAGTTTTAGGTTTTATTTTGCTACTGATTAGTGTAAGAGGAGAAGAATGGAACTTTGTAATCTTTTCATTTCAAGTTAGTTGAATCTTTTCATTTCAAGTTAGTTGAATCTTTTCATTTCAAGTTAGTTGAATCTTGTTCATTTCAATTCCCCTTTTCAAGACAACTTGGACCATAAAACTCAAAGCAAAAGATTAGACTAATTGCCATCTAGGTCATGCATCATTTGTAGACCTTGCACGCACTTGTATTTTCTTTTCTTTACATTCTTATTGTCGATTACTGGTGTCAGGTATATGCACCCATTCTCTCATTGATGCATGGTCAAAGCATGCACTAGTTAGTAAGGTGCATAAGGAAAAGTGTGAGGTGATCATTTGTTTGGAGAGTTGATTGCTAGATTAAGACTCAAAACACTACTAAGGAGGGGTTGTCCCATGCAAGATAAGGTGAGGGGTTTTATCACCCTTTCCTTAGCCCCAAAACTCACTCCTAATCAAAAGCCTTAATCTAAAATCAAGTAGACATTGACCACTAGGACTTGGGCACATTAGGAGAGTGATCCGGTCGTGACCATCATAGCGTGATCGGTGTTGCCCACTTTGTCGATAGTACGAGAGACGAGATCTTCGTATCTTGGCTCACTTGCTGGGCTTTGTGGTATTCGTCGTAGGGACGTGAGGCGTGTTGAGGCCGTGTGACCTCGTAGTTAGGCGTCGTCTAGCTGTAAGGATCTATAGTGACTGTAAACTTCTTGAGCCGTGTTTGCTAGATTATGCGTCTACCCTCACTCACTACCCACGCTAGCTTTAAAGATTCTTCCTTTCTTATTTGAGTCTTCTCCTCCTCTACATTCTTCGAGTTGTCTACTCTTTTGATTACACCTTCTGTTGTGTGCTGTTTTAGAGTCGAGTCGAGCATTTTAAACGAGTTTGGGCTCGTTTCGATGAGAACGCTCGACTTGAGAGTGTATTTTTCTGATATGGACAGTCTAGGTGATCACCCATCTCTGCCTAGAGCTCCTTTGGAGCGTGAGGCCGAGTTGTCTCATGGAGATGGGGGAGATCGGGTTCCATACATGGATTACCTCTGTCCACTCCCACCACCACGTAGACCTCCTACTCCTCTGACTCGGGAGAGAGAGGGATTCGGTCCGGATTGATTTCTGGGTGTACTACCACATTTAGCTTGACGGGATAGACCAATGACTTTGTGGGACTGGATCCATCATTTTCAGGCCGCGCAACCATCTTGCATAGTTCTCTCGCCTGCTCGCAGGAACAACTATGAATTAAAACCTCTATATTTGAGCATATTTCCTACCTTCACTGCCAATAAAGAAGAATCCGTATATCTTTATACGTGAATTCTAGGAGGTATGCTCCATGTTCAAGCTTCAAGAGCTTGATGAGGATTCAGTCCGATTGAGGATGATTTCTTTCGCATTGAAGGATAACGCGAAGAAATAGATGCATAACGTCCTGGCACACTCGATTCGGTCCTTGGATGACTTCGTGACCACTTTTCTGAAGAGATTCTTCTCTTAAAGGACGACTCAACAGATACGGCACCAGATACATCAAATGTATCAGACTGAGACCGAATCGTTTCATGATTTCTTTGAGAGATTCAAGGACCTTCTCCTGAGTGCCCTCATCGTGGACTTGAGCTATGGCAACTGTGTCAGATTGTTTATGAGGGCCTCAATTACAACACCCGTATGTTGTTAGAGTTGATGTGTCAGTGTGATTTTGAAATGAAACCAATTGATGATGCATGAGACACTTTTGAATTAATGGCTGTATGTACCTTTGAGTGGGAATTAACAACTATGAATTAAAACCAATTGTTGAGGTACTTAGGCAGGTCAAAGTGAATATTCCGTTGTCGGACGTTGTTCAGCAAATGCCACTGTATGCCATGTTCCTTAAGGATCTTTGCACTATTAAGAGGAGAATGAATGTTCCCAAAAAGGCATTTCTGGCCGCCAATGTGAGCTTGATTTTCACACAACCCATGCAAGTCAAATACAATGACCCCGATTGTCCAATTGTTTCTTGTATGATCAGTAACGTGGCAATCCCTCAAGATCTATTGGATTTGGGAGCATATATGAACCTCCTTCCCTACTCTATTTATGTTAACCTTGGAATAGGCGATCTTAAGCAAATGAGGACCACCCTCCAGTTGGCTGACAGATCTGTCAAGATTCTACGTGGAAGAGTAGAGGATGTCCTTATTAAAGTGGGCGAGTTCGTATTCCCAATTGATTTCATCATCATGGATATCGAACATGTGTTCAACCCACAAGGACAAATTCCGGTGATCCTTGGGAGGTCATTTCTGGCGACATCTAATGCTTTGATCAACTATCACAATGGCTTGATGAGATTGTCTTTTGGAAACCTCACGGCGGATTTTAACAACTTTAAATTTGGCAAGCAACCTTGGCTCTTTGACGATTCAGTCGGAGCCAATTTCATTTAGGACACAGATGAGGTTGAGTCAATGGGCATGTTCAAATCACATCGACATATTATTGAGGTGCCCAATGACCAGGTTGCGATTGAAGATGATTTTGAGGAATTCACCAATTAGCTTCTAGACGAGGAGGCACATATGGTTGCCTGCTCTTCTTATCTTGTGGCCCATGAGCCACTTAAAATTAACTCTGATCCAACAATGACCCACCTCAGGTCAAGCTTAAACTGCTCCCTGATAACCTTGAATACATCTTTTTAGGGGATAATGAGACATTATCACTCATTATTGCTTCTGACTTGTAAAACATCAAGAGACTGCACTCAAAAAGGTGTTGTTTGAGAACAAAGAGGCTATTGGGTGGTCCTTGAAGAACATCAAGGGAATAAACCCTAGTATTGTCCAGCATCGGATCTACATGGAAGAGGATACTAGGCCCCGTCGGGACCCACAACGACGATTGAATCTTGTGTTGAAAGAAGTCGTCCAAAAGGAGGTTCTTAAGTGTTTGGATCATGGTATAATATATCTCATTTCTGATAGTTCGTCGGTGAGTTCTGTCAATGTGGTTCCCAAGAAGTCAGGTGTTACGGTTGTTGAGAATGAGCATAATGAGCTTATACCAACATGCCTACAAACTGGTTTGCGAGTTTGCATTGATTATCGCAAGCTCAGTGCAGCAATGCGGAAAAATCATTTCCTGTTGTCATTCATTGATTAAATTTTGAAAGGTTGCTCAGACATGAGTATTATTGTTTTCTTGATGGATACTCCAGCTACAACCAAATTCCCATCGCCCCCGAGGATCAAGAGAAGAGAACATTTACATGTCCCTTTTGCACGTTTGCGTATCGTCGCATGCCCTTTGGGTTATGTAATGCGCTAGCCATGTTTCAAAGGTGTATGATCAACATCTTCCCCGATATGGTAGAGTGTTTACTTGAGATTTTCAATGACGACTTTTCCATATTTGGCGCTTCCTTCGATGAGTGCCTTCATCACTTGAGCATTGTCCTCAAGCAATGTTGTGAGAAGAAGCTCTCTCTTAATTGAGAGAAATGTCACTTCATGGTAAAGTGATGGATAGTACTTGGACATGTTGTCTCTAGTAGGGGAATTGAGGTCGACCCCACCAAAGTGGGTCTTATTGCTAATCTCCCACCACCACATAATGTGAAGGATTCGTGCTTTTTTGGGCATGCTGGATTCTATCGGTGGTACATTCGGGATTTTAGAAAAAAATGCTCGACCTCTCACCACCTTGTAGGCTAAGGATGTCATTTTTGAGTTCACGCCGGATAACCACCGTGCTTTTTTGACCTTTAAGAAAGAGCTGATTTTGGCTCCAATAATTAAGGCACTGGTGTGGACTGAACCCTTCGAGTTGATGTGTGATGCATCTAACTTTACTGTGGGAGCAGTGCTTTGGCAACAATTGGACAAATTGCCTCATGTGATCTGCTATGCCAGTAGAACACTTAATGAAGCCTAATTGAACTACACTATGACTGAGAAAGAATTCTTAGCGATCATATTCACTTTGGGAAAATTCCGATCATACTTGATTGGTTCCCAAGTGATTGTGTATTCTGATCACACATCCATCAAGCACCTCATGGCGATGAAAGATGCAAAATCTCGACTCTTGAGATGGATCTTGTTGTTACAAGAATTCAATCTTGATATTCAGGACAAAAAGGGTGTGAAAATGTTGTAGCAGACCACATATCTCATCTTGAGACAACTAACCCACAGGACCAAATTATTAATGACAAATTTTCCGACGAGCAATTGTTCATGATCGAAGATAACCTCTGGTTTGCAGACATCATGAACTATCTCTTGACTGAGCAACTTCTGTGGGTTGGTCAAAATCTGACCAAACCAAATTTAGATCTTACATCAGATTCATTCACTGGGACGACCCCTATCTATTCAAATACTGCTATGACCAAATTTTCGGGCGGTGCGTCCCAAATAATTAGTTCCAAAGTGTGCTCCGTTTTTGCCACTCTGAGGCATGTGGATGGCACTTTGGAGCAAAGAAAACTACTGCCAATGTGCTCCAATCTGGATTTACTAGCATCTGTTTTTCAAAGATGCTGATGAATTTTGTAAGCAATGTGATAGGTGTCAGAAAATCAGTCGACAAGATATGATGCCTTTGCAAAATATCCTCGTTGTCGACATCTTCGATGTGTGGGGCATCGACTTTGTGGGTCCTTTCCCGAATTCATTCCAGAATATTTACATTCTGGTGGTAGTTGACTATGTGTCTAAGTGGGTAGAGGTTATCCCCACAAAGACCAATGAGAACAAGGTGCTCACCAAAGTTTAAAGGACATTTTACACAATTTGGTATGCCTCCTACCATAATCAGCGAAAGGGTACCCACATCTGCAATCACTCCTTTGATGCGCTTATGAGGAAGTATTCGATCACCCACAAGCTTGAGACCCCATATCATCCACAAACTAGTGGGCAAGTCGAAGTCTCTAACCATCAATTAAAGCAGATCTTTGAGAAGACGGTTAATTCCTCGAGGAAGGATTGGTCGACTATGCTGAATGACGTGTTGTGGGCTTTCTACACCGCGTATAAGATCAATTTGGGTATGTCCCCATATCGGATAGTGTACAGCAAGGCTTGCCACCTACCTGTCGAGCTCGAGCATCGTGCTTTCTGGGCGATCAAGAACCTGAATATGGATCTTGATCAAGCAGGGGTGCAACGGAAACTCGATATCGTGGAATGGGAAGAGCGACGCAATGAGTATGAAAATGCCAAAATTCATAAGTCCCAAGCCAAAATCTTTCACGATCGCATGATTATGCAAAAAGTGTTTACGACTAAGCAAAAGTTGTTACTCTACAACTCCCGTCTTGAACTATTTGCTAGTAAGCTCCGCAGTCGTTGGTTTGGCCCGTTTATTGTGCAAACTATATTTCCTCATGGAGCGGTTGAAATCCTGAACCCAGGGAATGCCGACGTGTTCAAAGACAATGGACAATGCCTCAAACCTTATTATAGGGGGCACCAGTTGAAGTCGAGGAGGTCATGTTCCTTCATGAACCTCCCTCGCACTCCACCATGATAATGGTTGAGATTTCATGTTGCACATAGTTAATCAAAAGAATTAAAAAATAATGTGATAGTGTGTTGCATTTAATATCGATATATCTGCTTGCCATGATCATTGTGTGACTTGACTTCTTTTGCTTGCCTAGTGCTTTAATTTTTCCTTTTCTTTCAAAATCTTTGTGTTTGCAAGAGAAAAATGTTTTGTGGTTTTTGCAAGTGTTTAGCATGTGCAAAACCGTTGAGAGGCAAAGTAAAAAGGAAGCCCCCAAAATTGACATGAATATGATGCATTGGGATATCTAGTAGACCGGGTTTAGGCCTTACCTAGTCATTAGGATGCACCCTTGTTTTCCCTTGGAGGAGAGTAATCATAGGTTTTAGTACTCAAACAAATAAAGAGGTCCACCTGAACCTAGTGAGTGAAATAGTTCATGTCTGTTAGTATAAAGAAGTTTGTTGTAGTCAGAGACCCTTAAACTCCTGTTGGTAAACCTTAAGTGTAGGGATTTTGGTTCATGCGTAGATAAGAAATAAATGAGTAGGGTGTTCTCTCTTTTCGCACGGCTCCTATCATTCAGGAGATTAGGTCCGAGGGGACTTAGTACCTTGTGCGTTCGAGTCATCTGACTTGGGATGCACCAGACCGAACTCCCGTTACACGGGTAGTAGGGATCGCCCTATGTGGAGATTTGGGGTAAGGTATACGTGATAGTGTAAGTCCTCATAGGCAATGATGCACGAAACCTGACCCTGCAAGAATAAAACACCAACTAGTAAAAAAAAGAAGAATTTTTTTTACAAATAAGAACCTTAATGGACTTTGCACTTTGTATCACTTAAGGATGTTAAGGTTGCTCATGTCTTTCACTTATGTCCTTAATTAACTTGCACAAATAATTCATTAGGCTAGTGGTGTGGACTGGATACATATAGAAAGTCAGCACGTAGGATTACCGTGTCCAATGATCGACAAAATTAAGTCCAACAAGTTGTGTTGCCAGATTGAATAATGCAACAATGTTCAGAATTTGTGGGTATATCTGCTGAAAAAATCAGGAGACACCACTCCTCCTCTTTGGCGATAAGGAGGTTTAATGGCTTGTTGCACGTGCTAAGCACAATCATGATTCCTACGAAAGTGAGTCAATCAAGTTTTTGGCGCCCTTACCAGGGAGGTGATTTGTCGAGACTCTGGTCTGGACGATTTGAGTGGATTGAATCTTTTGTTTTTAGTTTTGCCTGGTTTCTGATTGAACGTTTTAAAATAACCGCAAGTGCACGGTCGCGTGGAAGCGGTGGCAAATACGGGTTGATCCACAGGGAGGTGTGTCAACTTTAGTTTGTTCGAAGGCAAGTGGGAAAGAAAGGAGAGAAAAGAGTTCTGATCAAACTACACTCAAATGCAAAAGGAAATGGAAAATAAGCAATAAAACTAAACCCCATAGGGGGTAGATAAAAAATGTGAATACAAAGATATGTGTATGTGTGTGTGTTCAATTATGCTCATCACAACATGTAGTGCATGAAATCATACAACTAAATCCAACTTTTCCTCCACATGAAATAAGATAACACAATATCATTAAAACATACAAGACAATATGTAGAATGAAGCTAAATGAACTCATGTATAAAGACCAAACCCCACTATGCCTCCACATGAAATAAGATAACACAATATCATTAAAACATACAAGACATTAATCAAGGTAAGGGGAACAAAAGCACATGCAACTACAAGTCATGTTTCCTTTATCAACTCCATCATTATCCTCACCTCATCATTCCCCATAAAATAGGTCCACTAGTCTAAGCATATGCTAAGCTTCATTCAAGAGCATTAGCATATCAAAGACAAGAGTGAAATCTCATTAGATGGTTATGGAAATCATATAAGGCTCAAAGGATTAAGATAACACAAACACCCGATACATCACATAATCACATCACATTATTCTTCACCCACAAATGAGGATGAAACTACTCACTAATCATTACACTACAACCTACATTAACAAAATGAAACATTCTACTGAAAGGAAATTAAACTAAACAAACAATAAATATTAAAGAAGCTAAGTGAAAGGAAATAAAACTAAAGAAGCATGCAAGAATTAAAAGACAAGACAATATTAAAAGAAACTTAGAAAAAATATTTTATTAAGACGACTCACATTGCAAGTGACATTCTTCTCCACCTTGAGTTTTTGCTATAAGACTTACTCCAAGTAGAGAGCATGCCACCAAGCAATTGGTGAATACAAAAAGAGAGGAAGAGTTCTATATATAGGCATGAAAAAAGGTAATCTGGGACAATCCCCCGGTATGCGACTAAAACACATACCATAAACGGACTAAATACAACATAATTCAACACCCGACCGAATCACGTGTAATTTGGGACAAAATGGACCGTCAATTGGCGGTCCAGGACAGCCAATTGGCGGTCTGAATGTGCTTGATCGGGTCGGGTTTCGGGTGGCTTGATTTGGGCTTGATTTTCTTGGTGTTTGATGAACCCGATTTGGTTGTTGATGGTTGGACACAGATTTAATTGCCAAAATACTCCTCATTAAGGTGTGGAGCTTCTTGATTTGCCCATTGATCCTTTCGGTTTTACATCCAGGTCATTCTCCCTTTCATCTTACTCCATAAGTATTGCAACTTCGTCTTTTTCCTTGATTTTGAGTCCTTTTATGCCTCTTCTCCTCAATCATGTTTATTCCTGAAACTTAAACATAAAACTCGTTACGTAGCATTGTTTAGGTTCAAGATAATGGATATAAGACATAAATATATGCATGATATGATGTCAATCAAATACCCTCACCCCTAACTTTTGCTAGTCCCGAGCAAAACAAAGAAAGAGAAAAATGAAAGAAAGGAAAAAGCATACGAAAAACAAGAAAATCGTAACTCACTTTCGTAGGAATCACGGTTGCACTTAGCACGTGCAACAAGTCGTTAGACCTCCTTGTCGCCAAGGAGGAGTGTTGCCTCCTGAGGGTTTTCAGCGGATATACCCCCAAAATCCGAACATAGATGCATTATTCAATCTAGAAACTCAACTCGATGTATTCATTTTTGTCGATCATTGGATACGGCAATTCTACGGGCCGCCTCTATAGATGTAAAGTTCATTAAGGTTCTTATTTGCATTACCATTTATTTTTGTTTTTGTTTTTTTTCCTGCCTAGTTGGTGTTTGATTCTCCTAGGGTCAGGCTTCGTGCATCATTGCCTATAAGGACTTACACTATCACGTACACTTTTCCCACATCTCCACATAGGGAAATCCCAACCACCCGTGTTACTGGAGTTCGGTCGGTGCAGCCCAAGTCAGATGATTCGAAATCACCATGCACAAAGTACCCTCAGACCTAATTCCTCAAGTGATAGGAGTCGTGCGAGAAGAGAGAACATCTACTCACTTATTTCGTATCTACACAAGAACCAAAATCCCTACACTTAATGTCTCACAACGAGATTTAAAAGGTCATTGACTACAACAAACTTCCTTATATTAACAGACACAAATTATTGACTCACTAGGTTCAGGGTGGATTTCTTTAATTGTTTGAGTTCTGAAACCCTATGATTATTCGCGCCCCGAGGGAAAATCGGGGTGCATCCTAACAACTTGATAAGACCTAAAGCCGGTATACAAGATATCCTAATGCATCAAGTTCAAGATAATTTTGGGAGCTTTCTTTTTACCATGTTAGCTAGCAAGTCAACTAGACTGTTGGCTTCTCTGAATTGGTGGTGAGCTGAAGTCACCAAATTGTGTCGAAGTGTTTTGAATTCAGTTATCCATCTACCGAAAGAGGGGTGAATCCAATGTCTTGTGTTGATGGCTTCCAAGATAGTTTCGTGAGGGTAAGTTCACCTTTACAAGTCGCCATTTAGCCTAAAACACTAACTTCAACTAAATTGTGAGTTCTTTCTGACTCCAAATGACCAAGATGAGTCATATCTGTCCTTCTAATCATAACTATCTTGAGCCCAGCACCAAATTCAAATTCCTTAAGATCTAGCCATCAAAAACATCATTCCAAATTCCAAACAATATCCTCGGTAAGGTTAATGGATTGGGTTTGGCGAAATGTAGTTAATTTGTGGAGAAAGACATGGTGTTATTAGAAATTGGAGTTTAGAGGGCTTCTCATACGATTTTTTTTAATTGTTGATGTCTTACATGAAGTCGTGTAGTATACGTGAAAATATCATAAATATGCTCTCTGGTATTTTTCGGAATATCTTTTAATTTTATAATACAGTAAGCTTCGAGGAAGAAGAACGGGGAGTAGTTGCCCCCCTGAGTTTTTGTAAAGCTTAAAAATAAATCTTGTAAATATTATACGTTTTCACGTTTCTATGTAAAATTTAGCTTGAAATAATTTCCATTTCTAGAATATATATATATATGGTCAAGCTCTAGTGAGTCCAGGGCTCATCAAATTTAGTTTAAGCCCCCTACAATCTCACAATCGAATCTTATTTACAGTTAATCTCACCATTCATTAGCATAACCGTTTTTATCTTAATCTACTTTACAATTTGAAATGAGTGGTGGATATTGTGGGGGCTTAATTTAGAAAATTAAGCCCTAGGCTCACTAGAGAATTCCTGTATATATATATATATATATATATATATATATATATATATATATATATATATATATATATATATATATATATATATATAATCTTGTTATTTAGAATTCTTATATATTATCGCATTAATGGCTTCTTATATATTGAGTTTGTAATCTAACTTCGATCATACACTACCAAAAAAGGGGTTTTCGCTGACGGACCCCGTCAACAAAAAGTCCCATTTCCATCGGCAATAGTACCCACCGACAAAATTTCTGTTGACAAAAGTCCGTCGGGAGGCTTTTTTGGTGCCCTTTTGTTTCACGCAAAAAACTCCACTACTGTCCTGGAATTTTCGTCGGCAATAGGAAAAAATTATAAAAATTAATTTTCTTAAAAATAATTATTATTTTTGTTAACCTAAAAATAATTTTTTGCAATTAAAATTTATCAAACACTAGAAATAGCATTCAATATCCAACTTAACCTGAAATACAACAATGTAGATTAATCTACATCCACATGTAAATAATACCGAACAGCTAAACGTCGTCCTAAAATTACTTAAATCGCCCGTGTGAATTACCGTTTTGTCATTCTCTCATTTCTACTTATTTCTGCTCCGAATAGACCATCCTCTTTTCATATTACAATAAAAAATAACAATTGAAAATAAAATCAAAGTAGAAATGCGGGAGTGGCAGCCCCTGTAGGGTGTCTAAGCAGACACCCCCACAATGGGGGAGGCGTCCTAGCCAGACGCTCCAATTTTTTTTATTTTTTACGGGACATAATGTGTATTATATAGACTCTGAATGACAAAATGGTAATTGAGACAAACGATTTAAGTAAAAACGGAATGTCGAATAGTAATTCCCAAATAATATACATAAATTGTACTTCTAATAATATACATATCTATAATATATCACAGCTATGAACATTGAAGCATAAAAGTAAGTACCACTTCCAACTTAAAACAAACTTTATATCCTGGACAATAATATAAATTTCTAAGCCCTAACAAAATCATAAACCATTCCTTGAGAACAAAACCAAAGGATTCTTGGATATTGAAGAAATAAAATACCTGTTATGCACAACTTTAACGTTGTACCTAAACCAAAGGAATCAAGTATGCATTGATGCAAATCTCACAGAGCACGGAAGTCTCTAATGCAGCTTTGCTCGGACAAAGATCTGAACTTGCAAAATCCAAATAATCATCACGATAGGAATTGCAGCAGCCAAACAATAATAAAGAAGCACGACTAATATAAAACGCAAACACAAAAATTTAACTGAATGATTTATTGTTTCACGTAATCAATTGTGCCGACGGATTTGCCCAATATGGCCACGGAATTTCCGTCGGTACTAGTCCCAACGAAACTTCCGTCGGCACTGTTCCGTCTGGAAAGGTCATTTTTGTTATATATATCCTGTTAAATCAATTGTTTGATGTTTATTATATTTGTGAAGTTATGCTTGATTTTCTGCTTGACTCACATCTATTGTTTGAGAAAGTTAGTAGATACAAACACCACTTATCTCAATTTTTTGTGAAATTCGTAATTAAATCATTACTATAAGATCTTATTTGTTAATTTGAAAGTTGTATCTTCGGGTATGTTTTGTGCTTGCCTTCGCTGGTGCTAAATTATTTGTACGGATAAAACTTTGGGTAAGTTGCAATCCCCTCCTCAAAACTATGGCTAACTAACGATTTGACTCCATAAATATAATATGTCACATTAAACACCTCTTAAACTTAACATGTGCAACTTAATTGACCATCTCTTTATCTAAAAATTGTTATTTTGAATGTATTCATCGTTTTTTTCTCAATTTTTTTGTATTTTTTTGTATTATTTTTCAAACATATTTTTAATCTATTTTTGGTACAGTTCGAATCAAATTGAAGGACAACCGATCAAAAGACTATCGGAGGAGGTATTTTACTTAAATTGGGGACCAATTTTTACCAATATTACTCAAATTTGAAGTAAATTTGACCATTGATTTTGCTCGAAATTTACTATAAAGATAGTTTAGAAGTATATTTTCAAAATAACACTAAAAATTGAGAAAAAAATGATGAATGCGTTGAAGAAAAACAATTATTAGAAGTGAATGGGTCAAAATGTTAGACAATACAAAATTTAAGAAGTATAAGTGTGTTGTTTTAAAGTTCAAATAGTCAAAGTATTACTCATATTTGAGAGGGCAAACGATAATTTACGCTATAATTTTTGCATTTAATGTGTGCCTTCCACCTTGGAACTTCGTTTTTTATTTCTAAAATTGTAGCTTGTCAAAAGTGTCTTAGAATTTTTTACGAGGAATATTCTTATTAAATAATCAATGTTTATTAATCTTATTGACATTGCTATGTGTCATAAAATATGATGAGATATTTCGTAAAGAGATACTTGTTTTTTTTAAGCATTACATATTTCTTTAGTTATCCCAAACACATAATCACATGTAGTTGTTAATGGTTTTTACTTTACCGTTTCTTCTAAGGAAAAATTCCCTACGACAAGAACATACTATGTGACAGGACTATACTTCGACTTCATTTTGATACGGAAACAATTATACCAACTATCATAAAAGAAGCAAAGCACATCAAATGGTAATTAACATAATTAAACTCTCTCCGGAAAATTATTACATAGAACACAGAAACCTTCGATTAATATAAGTTCGAAACTCCTGAATAAGATGAGTCACTTGAGGAGAGGTGGAAGACAAGATATTGGCGAGGACAGTGACATCTCTTGGAGCAAACACGAAAGACAAGTTGTCCCAACTCTTGCGAGAGAAATAGACAGAGAAAGAAGGAAAAAAAGAAGCCAAGAAAAATAAGGCTAGTGCTAAGGTATAAAACCCCTGTTCGTGTTCTTGGTTAGGAATCTTAGGATACCACAACGAACTGATCTATGAACTTTCATGTCCAATATGTAGATGTCTCTACACCGTGTAGTTCTGCTGAATGGTGTCAATGTCAAGACCCTTCAGCTTCACCACAGATTCAACATGTCCCTTAAGTGTGTGGAGTTCTCTGAGCCTGCAGATAAGGCAATTCATGTGTATCAGTCAAATATAGTCGAACTTAAATGTCGTAAGCTTGATAGATTAGTTTTCATTTTGCTTCTGTGATTGTAACAACTGAAATTTCACACTTCTATTATATGTTTTCTCCATTACCAAGTATTCACGTAATCTATGTGAGTAAACTAATGAGAGAAATGCAAAACATAAACACACCCCAGTTTTAAGGGTGGCAAAAACAGAACTTTGGGGAAGACAAGAATTCGAGCACTACTACGATCTACATATGTATAGAAATCAGAAGGAACAACTCAATTATGGTAGTGGAGGTCCTACCTTGCAACTTCAGCTCGTCTCTTTGCCTGCTCTGCGATCTCCGAGAGTTCTCTGTAATTGCTATGTTCAGGGAAGAGATTGCTGGTATCAGGGGCCTGAAGGCCGTGTAGTGTTCGTTGTGCTAATGCCCATTGGGCTTCCCTTTCCTCTCTACCATAATCTTTCTTGGTGGTGAAGACAGTCTGTAGAGGAGATTATGTCGATCAACAGGTGGAAAGAGAAGAATAATGCTCCGCTTCTTGTCCAAAAACAGCAAACAGTCAAATACAGTGAAGTTAAGATATGATACCTTTCTTTCTAGGAGGTTGTCCCATGCCTTTCCGCTTAGGATGTAACGGGTGGCGAATTTCAAAATATCAAGAGGGAAGTAGGTAACAAGGCTGTAAAGCCAGATCACTCCACCCCAGCCCCATCCAATTCCCTTTATCCGGCAGAAACCCCACTTAGGATATACAGCTATTAGAGTTGCACACTACCACGAAACAAAGGGTATTTTTTGTTAAAATGCTGGCCCTGCGTAGTTTTATAAATGCCCAAAAAGCCATATGCATATTATGGATTCTTGTTTCGTTCATGCTCTCGACTTAATTCAAATCATACAAGTCCGGTGAAAGAAGTAAAAATTATAGTGTCTATTCAAATTAAGAATAGGTATGGACTTACCAACTGAGCCAGAGTGAACGCAATCAGCAAGAGTGCTCCAGGTCGTTCAACAAAGCTCCAGCTACGAGAGCGAGTCACAAAGATAAGTGCCTGACTGATGATGCTCACTTGCAAATATAGAGCAGACATCATCTCATCCCTGCTATTCCTTATTGATCTGACACCAAATTTATCCTGCAAATTAATGTGTTAGTCCTACAACCATCTTTAACATCATTATATAACCACTTAGTAGTACTATCAAATGGTTGCTATGTGGACAATGAAAAGAAGAATATGGTTTTTTCTAAAGGTCATCACAATAGAAATAAGAAAATGTCACGAAACAGCTTACAGGAAAGAAATCAGTATCCGTCATGGCCCAGAAGAATATCACTGTCATTACAGCCAAATAGCTTCCCAAAACTATTCCAGTTGCGAAAATCTCTTTCAGCTTCCAGCTGTCCGGCAGAGGAGATGGCTTCACACGATCTTTTGAAATTGTCATAATTGTTCCTACAAGAGCTCCAGCAGGGGTATTAAAATCAGTGTGGAAACTAAACTAAAATGTGATGATCTCTTTTTCCATTTTCAGGAAAGATCCTCACCGTCATTTAGAATGGCAATGATCAAAACCATGAAGGGAGAAAAGTCGAACTGCCATATCAGGGCGATAAGCATGAACCCAAGCTGTGAAGAAAACAAAAGTGGAAGTTTATAATCTGTCCATGAAAACACACAAACATGTCAAACAAGTCGCACCACAACATAAAATTAGAGTTGCTGAGAACTTACAACAATACGAATGGTGATGGAGACTGCATATATCTATAGAAGATGACAGACAAAGAGATTTTAAGGAATTTACAAACAGAGAACTAGCAAACAACAAAACAAAAACGAAGTTGACGTTACCGTGTAGTTCTTCATCCTCTGGAAAATAGCTCTACTCGTCAAAACAGCACTAATGATGACACTAAGTCCTGGCTCAGTCAAGACAATATCCGAAGCACTTCTAGCAGCATCGGTGGCATCAGCGACAGCAATTCCAATATCAGCTTTCTTCAGAGCGGGGGCGTCATTCACCCCATCCCCAGTCATACCACAAATGTGCTTCCTCTCCTGCAGCCTCTTAACGATCTCGTACTTGTGTTCTGTCCATATACGAAACAGAAGGATAAACTACTGAAAAGAATATGGTATTGTGTTCCCCAACTAAAACGTGAAATAAACCTGGAAAGACTCCAGCAAATCCGTCAGCCTTCTCGATCAATTCATCAATGGGAAGGGCAGCGATCGAAGCATCTTTATGTTGTCCGAGCAACGAAGAGGAAGGGTACATGTTTGTCCCCATGCCAAGCCTTCGTCCGGTCTCCTTGCCAATAGCAAGCTGATCACCTGCAAAAGTGACACTTGAGTTATAGCATGATTTTGATTTGATTGAAATTTTGTATAAGATTTGGAAAGTGGAATAGTTTTGACCATACCAGTAATCATCTTAACATTCACACCAAGGTTAAGAGCTCTGCGAATGGTTTCTGCACTGTCATGCCTTGGTGGATCAAAAAGAGGCAACAAACCGACAAACTGCCATGGACCGCCAGCACTCTCCTTGGTCTTCTCAGGGACCTCCTGCAAGATAGAAAAAATTAATATTAGACATGTTCTGTTGCGGAAGAGTGCTGTTAAAAGGGACTGTAAGAACGTGGGAGTGAGGGAGGTATGGAGAGAGGAGTAGGGTGGAGTATGGTGAGGAGTGGGTGTGAGGTATGGAGGGGGTGTAGGGTAGGTGTAGGGTTTTTGTATAAAACCAAACCCAACCCTTTCTCTTCCTTTCTTTTCCTCCATTCATTCCACCAAACTCACCCCATTTTTCTCTTGCATCCCGGCGACCAGAGGACGTGGAGGAGCTCCGGCGGCGAGGTGGAGGCGCGCATACGGAGGAAGAAGGAGAAGAAGCTTGAATCGTCGAGGAGAGGAAGGAGCTCGCCGGCGCGCGCGTTTCTCGACGGTGAAAGGTATGCCACGTCTTCATAGTAACTCCCCAAGAGGTGTGGGAGTGTAGGGGGCGGCGTTGGTGCCGTTTCCCCGGCGAAATCCGGCGGGACAGTGGCTGAAGGTGCCTGTTCGGTCGACCGGATGGTGAGATTCGGTCGACCGAATGGCGTCTGGATGATGCCTGTCCCGCGGATAATGAGTAGTTCGGTCGACCGGTGGTTGGGTCGGTCGACCGATAGTTAATAATATTTGCTTACTGCCCGAAAACGGTCGAACGACGTCTGTGTGACGGTCGACCGTTTATGCCAAATTTTAGCGGGAATATTTTACAAGGGTTATATTAGTCCGGTCGACCGGTGGTTGTTCGGTCGACCGATCCCTGTAGATAGGTTAGACTGACCTTTCGGTCGACCGAGTGTGTATCGGTCGACCGAACTGCACAAAGTCGGTCAAGGGCGTTGACCATCTAAACGGTCGACCGCCCCTTATGATCCGGTCGACCGATTGTGTGCAGTGTTGCTGCAGTGATGTGCCCGTGGAACGGTCGACCGGAAGAGAGGTTTCGGTCGACCGATTGTCTGCAGGCAGGATTCATGCAGTGTTTCTATCGGTTGAACGGACCCTGGTTCGACCGATAGGATATATATGTATATAAAATGTATAGCGTAGACCTTCTAAACGGTCGACCGCTAGATTGACCTTGTTCGACCGGTGGGTCGAATTATCATTGGTGGGGACGGGGCGGCGACTTGCCAAACGGTCGACCGTCCGAGAGACCTTGTCCGACCGATGGATAGTGTTTGCTTCAGTACCGTGTACTGAGCGGGAGACCGGTCGGCTGGTGTATTTGTTGGGGTCGACCGATTAACCGCAGGTTGGTGGATTTATCCACATACGCGAGACGTCGAGCAGAGGCGACTACCGGCTGCCGAGCCCACGGTCGATCACCGGACCTCGGAGCTACGGATTTCACCTACGACGAGAGCGTATCTTCTGTTGGACCCCTCGTGGATGCCGGTGCGGCAGAGGGATGCCTGCCATGCCTGTGTGGGTGGTAGATGCCTTCTTCCCTGGTGGGGGAAGGGGATGCACTTTCCTTGTAGAGGAGAGCCGAGACCTCCTCGTGTGGGCCTGGATTGGCAGGGGGGATGCCTCCCTTGTGCCCCTGTGTGCGGCTGGGAGATGAGTGCGGCGACCCCCCTCGTGTGGGCCTGGATTGGCAGGGGGGATGCCTCCCTTGTGCCCCTGTGTGCGGCTGGGAGATGAGTGCGGCGACCCCCCTCGTGTGGGCCTGGATTGGCAGGGTGGGGGATGTTTCCCATGCCCCTGGCGCGGCTGGGAGATGGTCCGCAGCGGTTGGGGCATGTATGGGGCCCGAGGCGGATTGCATTGCATGTGCATTCTTGGCATTTTCATCTGTTTTTCTGTATATATAGGAGATGTTGGCATACGGGGTTCCTTTCGGGAACTCAGGCAGATTTTATGTTGCATTTTCAGGTAGCAGGCAGTCTTAGGTTGGTGGTGACCGAGGGGAGTGCCTCCGGGATCGGGTCCTGTTCTTCCGATCTTTTTGTAGAGGTAGTGATTACAGTAGTTATGTAGTAGTTATGTATTAGTTGTAATCACTCTTTTGACAACTCTGTATTATGACTTCCACGTGGAGATATTTTATATATTATTATGTTGACTTTTCTAGTAACGTGCCCGCGTTGACCGTTGACGGTCGTATGTTGTATGTTTAATTTTGAAAATTTTCTTCCGCTGTTTCGGGACGTTACAACTTGGTATCAGAGCCTTGATCCCGGCGTATTTTCCCAAAGAAACCACCATCGAGTTAGGATTAGAGTCTAGAGGTCCATTGCATGCATTCATGATCATTCTGATGTGAGTCTTTTTGTTCTGTAGAGTGATGCCTCCGAGACGGGTGGTGCCTGCGGCTGAGACTCGCAGTTCGAGTGAGTCTGCGAGAGAGGAGGCCCGGGAGGCAGAGCGCAGAGTCCTGTTCGACACCGTGGAGCGGTTGAGCGGGATGTTGGAGCGCCAGGCAGCGCAGAGTGCGCAGGCGGGGGCCGGTGCGATGCACGACCGGTTCATGAGGCAGCACCCTCCGACTTTTGCTGGGCAGATGGATGCAGAGGCAGCTGAGGAGTGGATCCTCACTATGCAGACGATCTTCAGGGCTATCGACTGTACTCCGGAGAAGAAGGTGGACCTGGCCACCTATGTGCTGAGAGGAGCTGCAGCGAACTGGTGGAGGTCGACTTCAGCAGTTGTGTTCACCGGTCGAGAGGATGTGTCATGGGAGGAGTTCGTTGAGGAGTTCAACGAGCAGTACTTTCCGGAGCATGTGCGAGACGGGAAGCGGGTGGAGTTCCTGGCCCTGGAGCAGGGGAGCATGACACTGGAGGAGTACATTGGGAAGTTTAACGCCCTTGAGCGTTACTGTCCGGAGATTTTCGTCACTCAGGCGCAGAGGTCGATGAAGTTTGTCGGGGGACTCCGGAAGCATCTGAGGACCCGAGTGTTGTCGAGCATGCCGCGCACCTTGGCGGATGCAGTGAGGAGTGCCACTATCATGGAGAGGGACTACCGGGAGAATTATCAGGATGATAGGAGATCGGTAGGGAAATCCTCAGGGAGGCCAGGAGGGCAGAGTTCGGGGAAGTCGGGCAAGAGGCCCCGGATCGAGGCAGCAGGGGCGCCGCAGCCAGAGGCGTGCAGGAACTGTGGCAGAGTGCACACTGGGCGCTGCTTTGGGTCGATTACTTGTCATGGTTGTGGTCAGCAGGGCCACATCGTCAGGAACTGCCCTAGCAAGGGCGCTGGACCGAGCAGACCTCCGGGACTTCCGAGTGTCAGTGGCGGCGGAGCTAGGAGACCTGCAGCACCGCAGCAGGGTCAGCGCACTGGACGAGTCTTCACTGTCCAGGCAGATGAGGCGAGGGACGCCAGCACCGTCGTGGAAGGTACACTTCTTGTGGCAGGTCTAGAGGCTAGAGTGCTTTTTGATTGTGGCGCGACACACTCGTTCATCTCGGAGCGATTTGCGGGAGTGTTGGGCTGTACCCCTGCGATGTTGACTGCCACTTTGGAGGTCAGCACACCCCTGGGTCTGGTGGGCACTGTGGGGAGCTTCATCCCCGGCG
The DNA here is from genome assembly GCA_963682175.1 of Triglochin maritima. Lineage (NCBI taxonomy): Eukaryota > Viridiplantae > Streptophyta > Magnoliopsida > Alismatales > Juncaginaceae > Triglochin > Triglochin maritima. The sequence continues at coordinate 23,227,769 of OY821774.1, read as the reverse complement.
CCACGATTGTTTCGGGAGACCAAGATTTTCCGGCAGATCTGGTCTTGCTACCGATGGAGGACTTCGACGTTATTCTTGGGATGGACTGGCTGTCCCGGCATGACGTGCGTGTCCTTTGCCGTGAGAGGAAGGTTTTGATTCCGAGGTTGGGGTTGCCTGATATCATGATTAGAGGAGTCAGGAACAGAGGAGGCCGCATTGTGGTGTCAGCTTTGAGGGCTCAGAAGTTGATGCAGCAGGGTTGCAGAGCGTTTCTGGCGACGCTGGTTGTTCCAGAGGCTGAGTCTCCGAGGCTGGACGAGATAGATGTGGTACGGGAGTTTACAGAGGTGTTTCCAGATGATATTCCAGGATTGCCACCTCCGCGAGAGATGGAGTTTTGCATTGAGCTGGCAGCAGACACCTCACCGCAGTCGAAGGCCCCGTACAGGATGGCGCCTGCAGAGTTGGCAGAGTTGAAGAAGCAGCTACAGGAGCTGATGGAGGCTGGATTCATCAGACCGAGTGTCTCACCTTGGGGCGCGCCAGTGCTGTTTGTGAAGAAGAAGGACGGGTCTTTGCGGATGTGCATTGACTATAGGATGCTGAACAAGGTCACCATCAAGAATAGGTATCCCCTACCTAGGATTGAGGACCTGTTCGATCAGTTGCAGTCAGCGAAGGTCTTCTCTAAGATCGACCTACGCTCAGGATACCATCAGTTGAGGATCCGAGAGGAGGATGTCCAGAAGACAGCATTCAGGACCAGATATGGGCACTATGAGTTTTTGGTGATGCCTTTTGGGTTGACGAACGCTCCGGCGGCTTTCATGGATCTGATGAACCGGACGTTCAGGCAGTACTTGGATAGTTGTGTCGTGGTCTTTGTGGATGATATCCTGATTTACTCACCCGATGTGGAGCAGCACAGAGAGCACCTGCGGATTGTACTTAGCATTTTGAGAGACCAGAGGTTGTATGCTAAGTTTTCGAAGTGCGAATTCTGGTTGGACAGAGTCGCATTTCTGGGTCACATCGTTTCTGCGGAGGGGATTTCGGTGGATCCGGCGAAGGTAGAGGCAGTGACTGAGTGGAGAGCCCCTACGAGCGTGACGGAGATCAGGAGCTTTGTTGGACTGGCGGGTTACTACCGTCGCTTCATCAAAGACTTCTCGAGGTTAGCTGCACCTTTGACTGCCCTGACGCAGAAGGGAGTCACTTTTGTTTGGTCCCAGAAGTGCGAGGACAGCTTTCAGGAGCTGAAGAGACGACTGACGACAGCTCCAGTTTTGACGCTGCCGAGCGGCACAGGAGGTTTTGTGGTCTACAGTGATGCGTCTGGCATTGGTTTGGGTTGCGTGTTGATGCAGCACGGGAGGGTGATTGCATACGCTTCGAGGCAGCTGAAGACTCATGAGAGGAATTACCCGACGCATGACTTGGAGTTGGCAGCCGTTGTGCACGCACTGAAGACATGGAGACACTACCTGTATGGTGAGCAGTTTGAGGTGTTCACCGATCACCAGAGTCTGAAGTATCTCTTCTCCCAGAAGGAGTTGAATATGAGACAGCGTCGTTGGTTGGAGTTCATTAAGGACTACGATTTCACCATCTCCTACCACCCGGGGAAGGCGAATTCAGTTGCAGACGCCTTGAGTAGGAGAGTGGAGCTATCAGTTGCTGGCATGTGCCTTCAGGAGTGGAGACTGCTTGAGTCATTGGCAGAGTGGAGGCCGTTCACTGGGGACTCTGAGGGAGCAGTGGTAGCTGGATTGCGGGTAGAGCCACAGACTGTTTCACAGGTAGTACAGGCGCAGCATGAGGATGATGAGTTGGCCAGTTTGCTGGAGTTGACTGCCAGAGAGGGGTCAGATTTCAGTGTTGGGGTCGATGGAGGTCTGAGATTCAGAGGGCGGATCTGGGTGCCGAGGGTTGATGGGATGAGAGATGACATCATGGAGGAGGCACACAGAGCGAAGTACACCATCCATCCCGGGAGCACGAAGATGTATAAGGACCTGCAGCGGAACTTCTGGTGGAGAGGCATGAAGAAGGACATTGCAGAGTTCGTGAGTCGGTGTTTGGTCTGTCAGCAGGTGAAGATCGAGCACCAGAGGCCAGCTGGGCCTATGCAGAGCATCGAGCTTCCAGAGTGGAAGTGGGAGCACGTGACGATGGACTTCGTTACGGGGCTACCGAAGACGAGGCGGTTCCATGACGCGATTTGGGTGATAGTCGATAGACTGACCAAGTCGGCGCACTTTCTGGCCATTAGGACCACCTTGCCTTTGGAGAGTCTGGCGAAGCTGTATGTAGAGGAGATCGTCAGATTGCACGGAGTACCGGTGAGCATCATCTCTGACAGAGATCCGAGGTTCACATCCAGATTTTGGGGGAGTCTGCAGCAGGCACTGGGGACACGTCTGAGATTCAGTACAGCTTTTCACCCTCAGACAGATGGTCAGTCAGAGAGGACTATTCAGACCTTGGAGGATATGCTGAGGGCTTGCACACTGGACTGGGCTGGACACTGGGATGAGCATCTACCTCTGATTGAGTTTGCCTACAACAACAGCTACCATGCTAGTATTGGGTTGGCACCGTATGAGGCATTGTACGGGAGGCCGTGCAGATCGCCGGTATGCTGGAGTGACGTAGGCGAGAGGCAGTTAGTGGGTCCAGAGCTTGTGCAGATGTACGCAGAGAAGGTTGACCTGATCAGGAGGAGGTTGGCTACAGCACAGAGCAGACAGAAGAGTTATGCTGACCGACGCAGACGGACCTTGAGCTTTGAGGTTGGAGATCACGTCTTCCTGAAGATTTCACCAGCTCGGGGAGTGATGAGGTTCGGGAAGAAGGGGAAGCTCAGTCCGAGGTATGTCGGACCTTTTGAGATCTTGGACCGTGTCGGAGAGGTCGCCTACAGAGTTGCTTTGCCACCACAGTTCTCTGGCCTTCACAACGTCTTCCATGTTTCTATGTTGAGGAAGTACGTTGCAGACCCGACGCATGTGATAGAGATTTCAGTGCCTGAGATCCGGCAGGACTTGTCACTTGAGGAGAGGCCAGTTGAGATCATCGATCGAATGGACCATCAGCTCAGGAGGAGGACCATTCCGATGGTTAAGGTCAGATGGCAGCATCACAGCGAGCGCGAGGCCACCTGGGAGATCGAGGAGGAAGTTCGGAAGCAGTATCCGGAGCTTTTCGGTGAGTTACCCTTCTGATTTCGGGGCGAAATCCTTTTAAGGAGGGTGGATTGTAAGAACGTGGGAGTGAGGGAGGTATGGAGAGAGGAGTAGGGTGGAGTATGGTGAGGAGTGGGTGTGAGGTATGGAGGGGGTGTAGGGTAGGTGTAGGGTTTTTGTATAAAACCAAACCCAACCCTTTCTCTTCCTTTCTTTTCCTCCATTCATTCCACCAAACTCACCCCATTTTTCTCTTGCATCCCGGCGACCAGAGGACGTGGAGGAGCTCCGGCGGCGAGGTGGAGGCGCGCATACGGAGGAAGAAGGAGAAGAAGCTTGAATCGTCGAGGAGAGGAAGGAGCTCGCCGGCGCGCGCGTTTCTCGACGGTGAAAGGTATGCCACGTCTTCATAGTAACTCCCCAAGAGGTGTGGGAGTGTAGGGGGCGGCGTTGGTGCCGTTTCCCCGGCGAAATCCGGCGGGACAGTGGCTGAAGGTGCCTGTTCGGTCGACCGGATGGTGAGATTCGGTCGACCGAATGGCGTCTGGATGATGCCTGTCCCGCGGATAATGAGTAGTTCGGTCGACCGGTGGTTGGGTCGGTCGACCGATAGTTAATAATATTTGCTTACTGCCCGAAAACGGTCGAACGACGTCTGTGTGACGGTCGACCGTTTATGCCAAATTTTAGCGGGAATATTTTACAAGGGTTATATTAGTCCGGTCGACCGGTGGTTGTTCGGTCGACCGATCCCTGTAGATAGGTTAGACTGACCTTTCGGTCGACCGAGTGTGTATCGGTCGACCGAACTGCACAAAGTCGGTCAAGGGCGTTGACCATCTAAACGGTCGACCGCCCCTTATGATCCGGTCGACCGATTGTGTGCAGTGTTGCTGCAGTGATGTGCCCGTGGAACGGTCGACCGGAAGAGAGGTTTCGGTCGACCGATTGTCTGCAGGCAGGATTCATGCAGTGTTTCTATCGGTTGAACGGACCCTGGTTCGACCGATAGGATATATATGTATATAAAATGTATAGCGTAGACCTTCTAAACGGTCGACCGCTAGATTGACCTTGTTCGACCGGTGGGTCGAATTATCATTGGTGGGGACGGGGCGGCGACTTGCCAAACGGTCGACCGTCCGAGAGACCTTGTCCGACCGATGGATAGTGTTTGCTTCAGTACCGTGTACTGAGCGGGAGACCGGTCGGCTGGTGTATTTGTTGGGGTCGACCGATTAACCGCAGGTTGGTGGATTTATCCACATACGCGAGACGTCGAGCAGAGGCGACTACCGGCTGCCGAGCCCACGGTCGATCACCGGACCTCGGAGCTACGGATTTCACCTACGACGAGAGCGTATCTTCTGTTGGACCCCTCGTGGATGCCGGTGCGGCAGAGGGATGCCTGCCATGCCTGTGTGGGTGGTAGATGCCTTCTTCCCTGGTGGGGGAAGGGGATGCACTTTCCTTGTAGAGGAGAGCCGAGACCTCCTCGTGTGGGCCTGGATTGGCAGGGGGGATGCCTCCCTTGTGCCCCTGTGTGCGGCTGGGAGATGAGTGCGGCGACCCCCCTCGTGTGGGCCTGGATTGGCAGGGTGGGGGATGTTTCCCATGCCCCTGGCGCGGCTGGGAGATGGTCCGCAGCGGTTGGGGCATGTATGGGGCCCGAGGCGGATTGCATTGCATGTGCATTCTTGGCATTTTCATCTGTTTTTCTGTATATATAGGAGATGTTGGCATACGGGGTTCCTTTCGGGAACTCAGGCAGATTTTATGTTGCATTTTCAGGTAGCAGGCAGTCTTAGGTTGGTGGTGACCGAGGGGAGTGCCTCCGGGATCGGGTCCTGTTCTTCCGATCTTTTTGTAGAGGTAGTGATTACAGTAGTTATGTAGTAGTTATGTATTAGTTGTAATCACTCTTTTGACAACTCTGTATTATGACTTCCACGTGGAGATATTTTATATATTATTATGTTGACTTTTCTAGTAACGTGCCCGCGTTGACCGTTGACGGTCGTATGTTGTATGTTTAATTTTGAAAATTTTCTTCCGCTGTTTCGGGACGTTACAGGGACACCAGCCAAAGAGGCACAAAGTTGACCTGTCGGGCAACAGCCAAAGATCGAAGCCCACGTTCGGCATACTTATCGATAACAGCATGAACTTTTTGTTTCACATCTTCCTTGCAGTTGCAGAGGGTCAATATCTGTTTTGGTGGCAACAGAGTTATAGCATGCTCAAAAAGAATACACAGAGGTGACAATAGTTGTGACGAGAATAAAAGATGAAAAAAACACAATACCTGCTCTGGAGCTCCTTTGCTAGCACGGTGCCAGTTACCAGCATCATCAATGTAGGTAAGAGCTGTTCGCTTGTCAACCGGATTGAAGGGGAAGAAATGCACTTCCCGGATGTTCGCCCTTGCCTACACTCCACACAATTGAAAATAAATAAATAAATAAAACATTATAACTTGCAAAGTTCTCAACAAAATTGTCTTTCAGATTGAAAGTTACCTCCTTGGGGTCCGCAAGCATCCCAACCATGGCAGCATCGATGGCGTCCTGGTTCTCTGTTCTAGAAGCTCTGGCAGCCAACAACACTACGTGATCCTTCTCAACTCCCCTCGAGAAAACCTCTATTAAATTCTTGTCGACGCTCAACTTGTTCAGCGTTAGAGTACCGGTCTTGTCACTGCAAAGCACATCCATCCCAGCCATCTCCTCTATGGCAGTCATTCTCTTGGTAATGGCACCCTGCTGCGACAGCCTATGAGAACCGATAGCCATGGTAACAGACAGCACTGTGGGCATAGCAATTGGAATTCCTCCAATCAAGAGCACGAGGAGATTGTCAATTCCATCTCTGTATTTCCTCTTTTGGATGGGCCACATGACAATGATCTCAACAAACATTCCGATGGCAATTGAGCAGATACAGAAATTACCGATGTTTGTCAGAACCTTTTGGAAGTGACCAACCTGGTTGGTGCTGTCCACCAGATGTGCTGCCTTTCCGAAGAATGTATGGACTCCGGTAGCGATGACCACAGCTTCGATTTCACCTTGTTTGCAGGTGGAGCCAGAGAAGACTTCGTCCCCGGGGTTCTTCGTCACTGGGAGGGATTCTCCTGTGAGTGCAGATTGGTCAATCTTGAGAGGATCTCCTTCTAGAAGACGGGCATCAGCAGGGACAATGTCACCCAATTTTATGCTGATGATATCACCCGGCACAAGGATGGCTGCCTCCTGTTCGCTCCATTGCCCATCTCTGAGCACCTGCAAAAGCCATGTACACAAGGTTTTACGATTCCAAGTTCAAAACTTCTGAATATATAGTATTTGAATTATATTATGTTTTCTTGACCCTATATGATCCATTTCGTATAGTGTTTTGAACTTCAACTTGTGATTCCAAATTTTTGCAGGTTTTTGAAATATCATACACTTTGAATTGCAGCCATAAAGTTTGAATAACCTATTATCGATGAAACCTTTCTGTTTAAGAATGCCATTCATAACTTTATAGAACAAGCATATCATGGAAATTCTTCAACATTAATTACTCCATTAGTCATACAAAGTATACTTTCCAATATCAAGTAAAATTTACAAGTAGTCAATCTAACTCGTCATGTTCAGTCACCAGAGAATTGCTCCAGTCTTCAAATTTTTGAACAAGCTATAATATAATTTATGTACAAAATTCAGTGATGAGTTTCGTCTAATATATGTTGTTTAGCAACAAGACATTTAATCCTTTCTCATTATTAGCCCATCACATATTCATATATTATGAAAACAGAGTCGATGCATATTGTAGTAATGCAACTGAAATTTTAATAAACAAAATATAGTGTAATAACTTCTATAGAATAATCAACAAAATTTAGTACGTAAATTGTAATTTATATTAATTTACAGGCATAAACATTAGAGCAAAGTCAAGAGAGATTGTAGTGTTATAACTCAAAATTTCAAATGTTTAATAGACAATGAGAAATTTAATCCTTATTTACGATGTAAACTGTAATTTAAACCTTTAATCTATTAGATGAAGAAGTGGTGGACGAATCATTACCTTGGCTTTAGGAGCGAGACCAGCCATGAGCGCTGCAGCGGCATTTCCGGCATTGTTTTCTTCAATGAAACTGATGGTGGAGTTGACGAGCAGAAGCACGACAATACCAAGGAAATCCTGCCAATCCGGCGGCCTTCCACCTCCATTAGCCAAGGCGATTGCCATGATAGCAGCGATCTCCATCACCCACGACAGGGGATTCCACATGAAGCCCAAAAACTTCAGGAGTTTGCTCTCCTTCTTCTCCTCGAGCTTGTTGGGCCCAAAAATCTTCAACCTCTCCTCTCCATCGGCGGCTGAAAGACCTTCTTTTGAGCATTTTAGCTGCTCGAACACTTCTTCGATCGGGATTCTTTCCTGAGAGTCACAACCGCAAGGTTTCCGTTAGCTTTGGTTTTTTACTTTTTACTTTTGATGATTGTTGGTTAAGTAAACTGAGTTATTTACAAGCAAAGTCAAAGGTGACCCATTAACGACCACACACCGGACAAGGCCAACCTGTCTGCTACGTGTTCATGTCTGATAGTTGGATCCGTATAGTACGAAGCCCATGGCCTATCAAACAACAAAGAAAAGCTAAGAGCATATTTAACAGCGCCTGGGCCCTGCACTCTCTCTCTGCCACGTCAGCTTCTCTCTCTGCCACGTCAGCTCACCCAACCCACCCAAAAAATCCCCTTATCCATCCCCAGGCTACCCCCACCCACCCTACACTCTCTTTCATCCACATCATTTCTTAATTAAACAAATTTAATTCTCACACAACATTTAACAAAATACATTATATATAAATCTAATTCTAATTACATTATAATTCTAATTCGCGATATACTTATTATTACTATTAATTAACAATATTAATAACTATTAAACACAAAAATTTGAATATTTGAAATTTGAATATTTGAAATTTGAATATTTGAAATTTGAATATTTGAATTTCGAAACGCGCGTGACCGTATAGTATACGCGTGATTGCACAGTCTACGCGTGAATCAAAAGTAGTCCGCGTGACTCTACAGTATACGCGTGAAAGAAGAATAGTCCGCGTGAATGTACAGTATACGCGTGAAAGAAAAGTAATCCGCGTGATTGCACAGTTTCTAATTTTTTCTCTATATATACCATACACAAAAATCAACTTACACCCCATATCTCTTCCACAAAACTCAAAACTCAACTTACATCCCATATCACTCCCACAATGTCTTCTCCGGAGTATAATCGTTCCCCCCTCCCCCACAATCAAATCCGCATCCACGCTATCCACAACCATATCCCTCACGTCCATTTTACCAACAACCATTCCAACAACCCGACTTCTCCCAGTACGCACCACCATTCCCACCACCTGACCAAAACTCATCATTCCCACAATTCTCCCACTACGCATCCCCAGATCAAAACTTACCATTCCCACAATACTCTCAATATGCACCACTATTCCCTTATAATCAACCGCAGTTCCAGATGTTTGGCCGACCCTTATCTCAAAAAAACCGCCAGAGTATGGCGGACACTGAAGATGAGGGTAACGACGACGATGAGTCCCCACCACGACACACCCCCACACCACCATCCCCACCTCCACAGCGTCGTCACCGCAAGCAAGTCCAAACTGTCAAAGCCAATCCGAAGTTGTGGACCACAGCTGAGGACGAGAGACTTGTCTCTGCATATATGGAAGTCAGTTGCGATGCGGTGACAGGGACAAACCGGAAGTCTACTTCATTGTGGACTAGAGTGAAACGTGTGTACGACATCTCCGTGGAAGGCACATGCCTACCCGAAAGGAACGCAGAGTCCTTAAAAGGACGGTGGAAGAGAATTATACCTGCTGTGAACAAGTGGGTCGGGTGCTTCGATCAGGCATTCCGATGGAAAAGGAGCGGCCAGAATGACGACGATGTTGTCCGACAAGCGCACGTGATGTACGAGCGAACTCATGGGCCTAAATTTCTTTATTTTGATGCTTGGGTTATGTTGCGTAGGTACCCAAAATGGGAGAGTGTGATCTCCGGAGCTAATGCCGTGCGTGTTGACTGGGAGTCCCCGGAGTTGCACGATGAAAATAGTCCCCAGTCAGGAAGCCTTGGGAAAAGAAAGAGCACGGACGACTCGAGGACGCAATCACCCTCGGATGCAGAAGAGCCAATGTCGGAGTCGTCTACACGCCCAGAAGGTGTGAAGAAGGCTAAGAAAAAGGCTAAGAGTGCATTACGCCCCGAAAGAGACACCGATGTTAGAGAACTTGCAGAACAGATTCGATACACCGCCCAAGTCAGAGAAGATGATTTCTCCAAGCAAGAGGAGTTAGCGGAAAGGAATTTCCAGAGGCATTTAATAAAAAATAAGTTGGACATGCTTCACTCTCTGATGAGGAAGGACAACCCGACGGAGAAGGATCAAAAAGTAATCGATAAACTTCTCGCCTGGGCAGAAGAGAATGGGTACGTGTAGTTTGATGTAGTCCGTATTTCGTATGGTTTGTATTTCCCTTAGTTTGTATTTCGGGTTGTAGTAGTCCGTATGATTTGTATTTCCCTTTAACATATGTTTCATGTGGTTGGTTGTATTTCGTATTATTAATGTATTGTTGTTATGGTATTGTTGTATTAATTTTTTTTCTATTTAACTTGAAATTGTTGGTTCTGGAAATTTCTTAATTTTAATCACTTACAAAAAATTATTACCCCACATTTATAACAAATACCCAATCCATTAATAACAAAACCAACACTAAAAAAAAATCAAAAAAAAAATAACCAATGGGAGGGGGACACGTGTCCCCCTCCCATGGGCGCCCGGGCGTCTGCCCGGGCGGTGGGCGCCCGGGCGGGCGCCCCGCCCGTTAACGGGGGTACGCCCGGGCGGGGCACCCCCGTTAAGGGTGCCCTAACCACTCACTGGAAGGTGACAAGATAAGCCTTAGCATGCCTAACAAACAAAAAAATCTTGTTTGATTTCTTGATCCTTCGAAGAAAATTTTCTTCTTTTCTTGCCACTCCCTAGACAATCACAGAGGCCATCCGGTCTGGTTTCAATATTGTGATAACACCACATCGATGTTTTGTCAGGTGTATTTTCCCTTGAGAGATTTAACAATATATGTTTTTTTTATCCATCTCACCGATTTATCTATTTTACTCCCAATGGACTTATATTTTTAAATAAAACAATGCAACCGAATCATAAAGGCAATCATACAGACGAACACGGTTTTCAAACGGAGCACCCGATTTGCATATTATTTTATAAAATAAATAGCGGGGGACCATATGAACATGGATAGAAATGATCGTAAATTTCAAAGACCACAATTTCAAATTTAAAGGTTGTTTTCAACACAAAATTAGAAGGCGATGACGGCCTTTCAGAGTTAACTTCAGTGTTTTCACTCTTAATCTTCTTAGCCAAGACAGTCCAAAACTCCAAATTATTTAACACCAGCAAAAGAGCCAATTAGCCAATTAGGTCAAAATCTCATCGGCTGGCAGAAATAATTGAAGGCTCAACAAATAAGATGAGAGAATCAAAACTCAGAACCCAGAGACAAGGTGGCTCATGCCCCCACGAGATAACAGCGCAGCGTACAACCAGACTCAGTGGTCACATTGAATACCTTCCAATCTGGAACACTCAAAATAAGTTCACAACAGCAGAGATGTTATAAAAGGGTAAGGAGTCAACAAATTCCGAGAACCGCAGAAAGGGTAGCGTCAATGGTAAAGCCGTAAAGATGGACAGATAATATTCTCGTTTAAGATAAAAGGAGATGATAATTTCCTTCCACCTTTTGCCAGCTAGATAAGGAAACACCCTTGTCAGGAGGAATCCAATAACAAATTACAACTTTCAACTCTGTAACTTAACTTATTAGCAGACCTTCCCTGTAAATTATCGGAATTAAGTTCCTGGAAGTCCAAAAAAATGGAGAATCGAAGAAGAAAACCAGAAAAATCGACTAAAATTCTCTGTAATTTAAGTTAGTCTTGGGAATCGCGCGCCTTAACGACACTAATCCTAACTTTCTCTAAAGAATATTAAAAAATAATTATAAAGACAAAAAGCACAGTAGCATCAGATCTAACCCGTGCGCCAAAACATGGACATCAAAGAAACATAACGCCCACGGCGTCAGATCCAAGGAATCTGATTCCTCTCGATCCAAAATTCAATTCCCTTTCCCCAAACTTTTATTCTAAAATTTTACCAGACAAACACGTCCACGAAAAAGAAAACAAACAACGCACGATCCAACGAAAAGTTCTAGTTGCTCCAAAACTAAACGAAACAAACGGAAGCTCACCAAATCAACGGTCTCGTTCTTGATACCCTCCAGACTAATCGATTTGTCCTTCGCCATTTTGGCCGCAACCCAGTTCAAGACGGAATCGGAGTTCCGGCGAGGTCTCGACTTTTGCCGTAAAGGGGGTTCCGGCGACTAAAGGCATTGGTTCCGCTTTCACTCCGTTTTATACCCGAATTCCAGCAGTCCCGCCTCCGTTTGCTACTGGTGACGTGTCGGTCGCCCTTCACGTGGCGTCCAATAATTGGGGTTTCCAGCAACCAGGGTGGGGTCCGCCAGTTTCCGGCAATTTTTGCTTGCCCCTCCGAAAGTCTTTGCCGTTCTCTGTTTCTCTTTTTTTAATTCCCGCCATCCGATGCGCATACCTGGTCGAGATGAGGTCTGGAATGACAGATTTTTAAGGGATTGGTATTTTTTATCCGAAGTTTACGTTTGTTAGATTTGGCGTCTTCCGTGTTCAAAGTTGTTTGGAGCCTAATTACGGGTGGGAGTCGATGATTACAACCTTACTGGTCAATCGGTCTGATTTTTTTTCTCCTGACGAGGAACTCCTCGGACCACTGTCCTTTGGACGTCGGTCAGGTTGTAAACCCTGGGCAGAGTAGGATCACCCGTTTTATTACCTTCCGCCCGATTGAGTCCATTCTTCCATATAGAGGCGTGAGACACCTGAGGAGACTCGAACCTCTGACCTAATGTTCCATGGGTCTTCACTGGCTGAACTACCCGATGCTTAAAGAACAAAATATATAAATAGATTTGTGTCAATTATAAGTTTTATCGAAGATTCAATGTGGTTAACCAATTAAACTCCAAACAGTGAGTTCAATTGATATCTGCGAGTCTACTCCAACCTTCATCTCCCACATGGATACAAAAAGAACAATAGTGCAAGAATGTTTGGAGTCGGAGATGTATAGTCTCAGATTCCTAAATTTGATAATTATATAATTCCATATAAGAGAGATGCACGCACTATGGCCTACATAAGTACGTAAGTCTTAAAGATGTTGAACACCAACAAAATTTCATACGTTCAAAATGTACAACCATAATTTGGTATTACGTTGATATTTAAGACTTTCAAAGCATAACTTTGAGTTGTCTTTACTCTTTTCTGAGTCGTGCTCAAACTGGCTTACTAGCTTCCTCACAAGCCAGAAATATCACCTCAATCAAACACCAGAATGATCCAAACGAAACTTAACAATCTGAGCGACGGTGACTACTTAACTGCAATTCTAATCTCGAAAATCCTTTTCCAACCACCGAATTTTGTTGTAATCGACAAGTTGTGGATCAAAGGTCGGATCCAAATGAGCACACAAAAGGAAAATTGTCAAACTTCAATTGTTCACGTAACCACATTTTTTCGAGTTTAGTCTTCAGTCTTCACTTAGCCCTATTGGGCCATGTCCTTTTCAAAGAAAAAGTTTCTTTATTTTACTTCTTTGAACATTTAGTTCTCAAATTCCATGCCTCTGAGAACTAGCAAAGTAATTCATCTAGTGCCACTGACAAACTCGAAAAAAGAATAATAAGAAATAGAAACCTTATATTTCCAGAATCAGAAATTTCAAGTGTGATCAGACGAGTTAAAGTTGTGTTTCTTCAAATGCATTTACAACCACACTCGTTGCACACAAATCCTAAACCCACTAATGCTTGCTAAGCGGGTCGAAGAAGAAGCAAACCCAACTTGGATTTTCGAGTGCAACTTGGTTAGTTAATACTGTTACATAGAGTAAGCTTAGCATATACGATTAAAATTATGATTCAAAATCATAATGCTTAGCATATATGATTCAAAATCATAAGACATATGCTGACACTAGTAATGATAAAGATTGAAATAATTTTCTTTAGCAAAATCACCTTCAAACCTTGTTTTAGCCACGCCTAGATACAATAGAAAATAAATATAAGTTAGAATAAAATACAAGAAAACAAAGCCTGCTTGCAACTTGCAACCAGGGTAAGGTAACCAGAAATGCTACTGTGCCTAAGCTGTCAGTGGGCCCAAATCAATCACCACCGTTGAATTTGGACGGAAGGATAGAACATGTTGTAGGATTTCGTGTCCCTATGTATGTATATATTTAAAAAAAATTAAAACAACATACAAGATCGATTTTCATATTTTCAACAATTTCTATGTACATTACTTTATGTTTATTCTAATAATATGCAACCCTACATTTATTAAAATAATCACAAATGTAGAATCATACCTAAAGGTTCTCTAAAACGTTTTTGAAGATTTCTTCACATCTAACTTGAGCTACATCCATTGGAGTGGCTTCTTCCTTCTTCCCGGTTGGTGAATCTCCTTCACCAAAATTCTTTTCTAATGTTTGCCATATATGATGAGCACTATCACATGAGCAAACAAGATTAAAATGTTCATCTCCTAATGCACAAAATAAGACATTCATAGTTTTTGCATTTAGGGATGCATTTTTCTCATCTTCTAAACTCCATATACTAATATGATATCTAGGTGATTCATATGGAGTTTGAATCATAAACCACAAGTTTGCATTCATGGATTTAATAAATGAAGACATTTTAAATTTCCATGAGCTAAAGTTATTTCCATCAAAATATGGTGGTTTACATGATTCATTTGGTGTGGATGCATTAAGAGCCATGTTAATTTATCGATTAAGAACAAAATTAACGAACGAGGTTCTGATACCAAATGTAGGATCGTGTGGGTTATGGGTTCACTAATCACTTTTAATCTAATCACCTACTTGTTTAAGCAATCGATATGAGCAGCGGAAATTAAAAACAAAACAAGCAAGTGTAGGAAAATGCAAACCACAAGAAGACGTGTCGTTTTTATAGAGGTTCGGCACCCCACCCGGGTCCTAGTCCTCTCTTGCAAGCTCCGCTCGGATCACCGAGCTCCGCCTACGACTTCACTATCCGCTCCCCGTTCCAGGCCGGGAGACAACGCCTTACAACCGTCAAACTCGCGAACAACCCTCGCCGAGCTTGGAATCTTCCTCTCACAATCCGAGAGGGACACTTCGGGTTTTCACCGAAGTCCTTGCTTCCTTTTACAACAATTGTAACCTTGAGTGGAACAACACTCTCTAAACTTTGAGCACACTTGAGTAGGATGAAGAAATGATCACTAAGTGTGGAAGGTTTGTAGCTTTGAGTGTTTGGAATTCTCTCTAAAGTTTGGGACAAGTTTGTAGTGGGAGAGTTGTGTTAAAATGTGTTTTACAACTCTATTTATAAGCATTAGAGAGAATAGATCCGTTGGGACAAGATTTGGTTGGATATTGTGCAAAGAACACAAAGCAGAAAATCGGGCTGCAAATCTGTCCAGAAACGGTCGACCGAAAAGGTGCAACGGTCGACCGAACGCTTGGGTTCGATAGGGATACGGTCGACCGAAATATGAATAGATCGACCGAACACTTAAGTCTATTAAGAACACGGTCGACCGAACATGGTTACCGGTCGACCGAATAAGCGTTTCGGTAGAGGGAAAAATGGATCGGTCGAACGAAATTGTGTTGACCGATAGCAGGGGATTTTGACAAGGTTAAACGGTCGACCGAAACTGGTTTTGGCGGTCGACCGATTATAGACAGGCACTTTGGGTTTGTCAAGTGATGAACCAACGGTCGACCGATCGTGGTCCTCGGTCGACCGATACATGAAATACATTTGGGGTATTTTTGGTTTAATACGAATACGACCGTTGGGTATATACGACAAAAGTAACGGTCGAGAAAATATGATCTGACGGTCGACCGGAAGATATGGTGCGGTCGACCGAAACTAGACAGGGAAACACAAACTGGATTAATTGATCATCCGGTCGACCGAACGACACGTTGCGGTCGACCGAATGTGGGCAGACTTTTGCAATTCAGGTTTTGGTGTTTTCCGGTCTAAGTTTGGGTGATCTATTGAAGTACAAATAATGTGAAATTTTGTGTGTGACTTCTATAGGGAACCTAGTGTGTGATTAAGTTGATTTTAGATCAAGTATGCTCAATTACACTTTGTTCCTAAGACTCAAAAGAAATTAAGATTACATGTCTTCGATTTAGATTTAATTACATGTCTTGACTTCATTTCCTTGTTTCTTGAGTCTTGATCACCTGTAGAGGTTAGCACAATACAATATATATGTAATGCATAGTGTGTGCTACTCTAATTAAGATTCGGTTGATTAAATCATCAAAACATAAGATTAAGGCCAAAAAGCCAACAATCTCCCCCTTTTTGATGATGGCAACCGATATCTTAATACTTGAAAATAGTATATGTAAACTATGCATATAGATGCTCCCCCTATGGATGTGTATAGTTTTTGTTCAAGTTTGATCAATTTTTTTAAGTTACCCCCTTAATTGTCTCTCCCCCTTTGACATCCATCAAAAACAACAATTAATTAAGACTTTAAGCATAGAGTTTGGATGTCTTGTAATGAAGTAGCCCCCCCTAAGTTTAGCACTTCATTACTCTAATAAAAGATATATCATTTAAGCTCCCCCTATCAATAAGACTAGATGGAAACTATGAGTATGATTCAATTTAAGTTCAATTTAGTTTCAATTTAAGCCTTATTCTAACATCCATTCAAAATTTGACACTTATAATCAATGGATGTGATATATGATTTGCAATGAATAGGGTATATGATTTGCAATGAATTAAACGTTAAGATATGACAGTTTAGCATATGAAACTAGATTAGAGCTAATTTTCAGAAAATTTCAAAGATAGAAATTTATACCAAACTTGAATCTTGAATAGCTCCAATCTTGATTTGGTGATGCAACCGGATTCGAATTCGACGCTTTGGCTCACCCGGTCACCACCAATCTCCTCCTCAAGCTCCTACAAGTGTAGATTTTGGTACCCATTTTTGCTTGGGTCCATTAAGTTTAGCTTTTGGTACCCAAATCCAAGTTGATTTTGGTACCTCTACACTTACTTTCCTTTTCATGGCATAATTATGTTTAACAATTATTTGAACCGGAATGTTCTTAACATAAAAATTGTTTTCATTGCCATGTGTGAACTTATGCAATTTATTTGACAAATTTTCATTTAAGGCATTAAGTTCACTATTTTTAGTTGCTAGAGATTCATTCAAGCAATTTAGATTTTTAATAATTGAATTATGCTTTTCATTCATGTTAAGCATGTGAATCTCTAAATTTGCAACCTTGTTATTCATGCAATTCAAGTCATGTAGTAATTGCTTGCTTTCAAGATGAGATTTATCAAGTTTAATAAGCAAGTCATTTGTATCGATTTCTAGCATATGACTATCAATTGCATTTGATGAGGTAGTTTTACCATTTAAATTTTCATTCCTCAAGCATGCATTTTCAGAAGTTAGAACTTCAATTTTAGCAAGCAAATCATTTTTGTCATCTAAGATAGATGCATTTTGACATTTCAAATCAAGAATTTGCTTATTTGCTAACTTATTAGACTCATGAAGTTCTTTAGATTTTTCTAAAAGTTTTAGAAATGCATTTTGTAGTTTATATGAATGTGATGATTTTTCACTTAAACTACAACTTGAAGAGTGACTAGAAGATACCTCATCTTCACTTTCTCCATCGGATGAGCTTGATGTTGAACAAGATGTTGAATTGATTTCTTCACATCTAACTTGAGCTACATCCATTGGAGTGGCTTCTCCCTTCTTCCCGGTTGGTGAATCTCCTTCACCAAAATTCTTTTCTAATGTTTGCCATATATGATGAGCACTATCACATGAGCAAACAAGATTAAAATGTTCATCTCCTAATGCACAAAATAAGACATTCATAGCTTTTGCATTTAGGGATGCATTTTTCTCATCTTCTAAACTCCATATACTAATATGATATCTAGGTGATTCATATGGAGTTTGAATCATAAACCACAAGTTTGCATTCATGGATTTAATAAATGAAGACATTTTAAATTTCCATGAGCTAAAGTTATTTCCATCAAAATATGGTGGTTTACATGATTCATTTGGTGTGGATGCATTAAGAGCCATGTTAATTTATCGATTAAGAACAAAATTAACGAACGAGGCTCTGATACCAAATGTAGGATCGTGTGGGTTATGGGTTCACTAATCACTTTTAATCTAATCACCTACTTGTTTAAGCAATCAATATGCGCAGCGGAAATTAAAAACAAAACAAGCAAGTGTAGGAAAATGCAAACCACAAGAAGACGTGTCGTTTTTATAGAGGTTCGGCACCCCACCCGGGTCCTAGTCCTCTCTTGCAAGCTCCGCTCGGATCACCGAGCTCCGCCTACGAATTCACTATCCGCTCCCCGTTCCGGGCCAGGAGACAACGCCTTACAACCGTCAAACTCGCGAACAACCCTCGCCGGGCTTGGAATCTTCCTCTCACAATCCGAGAGGGACACTTCGGGTTTTCACCGAAGTCCTTGCTTCCTTTTACAACAATTGTAACCTTGAGTGGAACAACACTCTCTAAACTTTGAGCACACTTGAGTAGGATGAAGAAATGATCACTAAGTGTGGAAGGTTTGTAGCTTTGAGTGTTTGGAATTCTCTCTACAGTTTGGGACAAGTTTGTAGTGGGAGAGTTGTGTTAAAATGTGTTTTACAACTCTATTTATAAGCATTAGAGAGAATAGATCCGTTGGGACAAGATTTGGTTGGATATTGTGCAAAGAACACAAAGCAGAAAAATCGGGCTGCAAATCTGTCCAGAAACGGTCGACCGAAAAGGTGCAACGGTCGACCGAACGCTTGGGTTCGATAGGGATACGGTCGACCGAAATATGAATAGATCGACCGAACACTTAAGTCTATTAAGAACACGGTCGACCGAACATGGTTACCGGTCGACCGAATAAGCGTTTCGGTAGAGGGAAAAATGGATCGGTCGAACGAAATTGTGTTGACCGATAGCAGGGGATTTTGACAAGGTTAAACGGTCGACCGAAACTGGTTTTGGCGGTCGACCGATTATAGACAGGCACTTTGGGTTTGTCAAGTGATGAACCAACGGTCGACCGATCGTGGTCCTCGGTCGACCGATACATGAAATACATTTGGGGTATTTTTGGTTTAATACGAATACGACCGTTGGGTATATACGACAAAAGTAACGGTCGAGAAAATATGATCTGACGGTCGACCGGAAGATATGGTGCGGTCGACCGAAACTAGACAGGGAAACACAAACTGGATTAATTGATCATCCGGTCGACCGAACGACACGTTGCGGTCGACCGAATGTGGGCAGACTTTTGCAATTCAGGTTTTGGTGTTTTCCGGTCTAAGTTTGGGTGATCTATTGAAGTACAAATAATGTGAAATTTTGTGTGTGACTTCTATAGGGAACCTAGTGTGTGATTAAGTTGATTTTAGATCAAGTATGCTCAATTACACTTTGTTCCTAAGACTCAAAAGAAATTAAGATTACATGTCTTCGATATAGCTTTAATTACATGTCTTGACTTCATTTCCTGGTTTCTTGAGTCTTGATCACCTGTAGAGGTTAGCACAATACAATATATATGCAATGCATAGTGTGTGCTACTCTAATTAAGATTCGGTTGATTAAATCATCAAAACATAAGATTAAGGAGAGTGATCCGGTCCCGACCGTCATGACCGGATCGGCGTTGCCCACTTTGTCGATAGTTGGAGAGACGAGATCTCCAGATCTTGGCTCACTTGCTTGGCTTTGTGGTCCTCGTCGTAGGGAGGTGAGGCGTGTTGAGGCCGTGTGACCTCGTAGTTAGGCGTCGTCTAGCTGTAAGGACCTATAGCGACCTTAGGATTGCTTGAGCCTTGTTTGCATGTGTGCTTCTACCTGTACCCATCCGTCGTAGCATAAGGACTTCTTCCCTTCTCTCTTGAGTCCTTCTTTCTCTCATGTGTTCCACCTTCTTCTCCTCTGCGCACATTCGTTGTCAAAACAAAAGTTTTGTTTTGTGTGTGTGCTCCTTTGTACATGCTTTCGTGGGCACGAGACGAGAGTGGTCGTTTGACGAGGCGCGTTGTCAACCCTGCTTCGGTAGTCGACTTCGCGAGGCCTTCCTCCTCTCGTGTCGCACACAGTCCGGGTTCAATGGCTGCTAATTTCCGTGAGGAGGAGCAGTTGCTGGACCCACCTGTTCCACCTGTGCTTCCAGTTGTCGCTCCCATACCTTTACGTGATTGATGCTACCCTAGCCGTACCCCTCTACCCTCATGCATCGTCTTACCAGAGGCAAATGGGAACCATTTTGAGGTTAATCCTCAGTTTATTTCCATGCTCCCTCACTTCACTGGAAAAGGTGACCCCTATATCTTTCTCAGGGAATTTGAGGAGGTCTGTGCTATGTTCAAGTTTCAACAACTTAGCACAGACTCCATCCATCTTAGGCTTGTTCCTTTTGCACTAAAGGATGACGCCAAGAAGTGGTTGTACAGCAACCAGGCGAATGCCTTTAGGACTTGGGATAAGTTTCAATCTGCATTCCTCAATATATACTTTCCAAATCAGCAGACTCAAAAATTGAGGAACGAAATCAATTCGTTCTATCAACTTCAGACCGAAACATTTCATGCATATCTAGAGAGTTTCAAGGAGCTACTATCCTCATGCCCTCACCATGGCATCGAGTTCTGGCGCCTGTGTAAATTGTTTACGAGGGTCTTCACATCCCGTCCCGAACGCTCCTTGAGTCCATGTGTCAAGGAGAGTTCTTAGGAAAGGATGAACGGGAGGCATGGCCTTTCCTAGAAGATCTTGCTGAGAAAACAATGCAATGGGAGAGTGTAAGGGAACCACCTGCATCATCCAGCATAGGAGCGAGGATCGCGAATGCAAACTTGACTAGATCGGGTGCCGCATTTACTATCGATACCACTACGGCCACCGCGGCACGCATGGCGGCCTTAATGCGCCGTATGGATTCGATTGAGCTCCAAAACCAACAAGGTGCACCTCACATGTCCACATTTGGTCCAGTTCCCTGTCATTCATGTGGTAGGATAGGTCATGTAGAAAGAGAGTGTGCATCCATTCCTCCTGAGATGGAACATGTCAACGCCATCTATGATAGAGCTAGGAATGACCCATACTCATCATTTTATAATCCTGGATGGAGGAACCACCCCAATTTTTCATGGAACCAAAATAATGCCCGGTGGTCCTTCAAACTCCTCTCGACCACCTAACAAATCATACCAACCTCCCATGCATGCACAATCTTATCAGGTACCCCAAGCTCAAATCACCAATCAATCGGGTTTCCCGAATTCCAATAATATGGAAACGCGATTCAATTCGCTTGAGACCTTGAGTCGTGGACTTGAAAACTCAATGAAAATGTTTATGTCGACCACAAGTCAAGTTCTCACTTCAAATCAGCAGACCATCAAATCTCTAGAGCTTCAGATGGGCCAATTGGCTCAGTCTGTACATGAAAGAGAGGGATGGTCTTTTCCTAGCTAGACTGAGGCTAACCCCCGCATGTACCAACAACAACACATGCAAAATGAGAATGTGGTACCTCGGGGGAGGCAAGTGAACCATGTGGAGGAACTTGTACACCATGTCAATTCCATTGTGACATTAAGGAATGGAAAGCAGGTTGACAATCACATTTCCTTGCCACCACCACCACCATCTATGCAGCCCCTCAGTGGGAATGGTGGTGAAGAAGAGGCTGAGGCTGAGGATAATACACCAACGTCTCCTTCTCAGGCACCGCAAAAAACCTACCTGCCAAAAGCTCCCTATCCAAATAGGTTAACCAAAAAGCAGAGTGACACAATGGACAAGATATTAGAGGTGTTTAAGCAAGTTAAGGTTAACATCCCCTTGTTGGATGTCTTCCAACAAATACCTCAATATGCCAAAGTGTTGAAGGATCTCTGCACAACCAAGAGGAAGACCAATGTTCCTAAGAAAGCATTCTTGGCTGCAAATGTAAGCTCACATTTGTCCAATCCCGCCTACACAAAATACAAGGACCCTGGGTGTCCTACTATTAAGAGTACGATAGGGGACACTAGTATGAGTAATGTTTTGCTTGATTTAGGATCAGCAGTCAACCTCCTCCCATTTTTTGTTTATCAACAGTTAAATTTGGGGAATTGAAACCAACTAAGATCACCCTCCAATTGGCGGATAGATCCATTCGTATTCAAAGGGGATTATCGAGGACGTGCTTATCAAAGTTGGAGATTTTATATTTCTAAGTGATTTTGTTGTCCTCGATACCAATCCTGTTGCGAACACCCACTCTCAAATACCTTTGATGTTGGGTAGACCATTTTTGGCAACCTCCAAGGCCTTAATTAATTGTAGAAATGGTCTCTTGAAGCTCTCATTCGGTAACATGAGTGCCAAGTTTCATGTATTCAACTCTGGTAGGCAAGAGGAGCCCATGGATCAACCTTTAAATCTCAATCTCATCCGCCAATTAGAGAAAGCATCGCAAAATCAACGAACACCCCTAACACCAATGCAACCCATTGAGAATGTTTGTGGGGCCAACAAAAACTCATCACCTATCTTCGCAATGCAATAGAGTGAGCTGGCATCAAACATGAATGTCCAGAAGGAGTGTTCGTTGCATGATTCAGTTGAGATTACTAGTGAGAGTGAGACACCTCATCATATGCCTATACCAGAAGGTGTCTCTATCTCATGTCCCTTGGCCATTAAGCCATTTGAGCTTCATCTTGACTCCAACAAGGACCCACCTACGACTGAGCTTATGCTTGATGATATAAATGATGGTGGGAGGTCCTTGTTGCTTGACTTGGGGAGAAGCCCCATTGTTAGTGATGCAGGTCTGCTGCATCCATCGAATGAGCTTGAGGAACTCATTCCGATGCACCCACCTATTGGTTGGAGGGTTTTATTTGATGAGCAACGAAACCCTAGTGAGGCAACACAACTTCATTCATTCATGTTGCCTACACCAACCAATATCATGAGGGATTCGAGCCTTACAGCTTTGACTTTTCACCCCTCATGACACCTCAGAGTACCAGTGAAGTTTGCCCATCTCGGCAAGTCTCTGGTCCTCAAAACTTGATGTTCTCACTTGATTTTCCTTGACCAAATGATTATGAGAATATCTTTGTTGATGTATATACCTTGTAAAACAAAAAAAGAAAAAAAGGTGTAATAAAAGACTCCATGAGCGAGCATTGATTGTTGTGGGCCCCAACCCTTGTGTACTTGGGCCCCATTTCTTCACGTATTTGTCTCCCTTCTTCAGTATCTCATAGGTTTTGAGGGAATTCGGGTTTGTGTCCATCAACATAACCACGA
This sequence comes from Triglochin maritima, assembly GCA_963682175.1. Lineage (NCBI taxonomy): Eukaryota > Viridiplantae > Streptophyta > Magnoliopsida > Alismatales > Juncaginaceae > Triglochin > Triglochin maritima. The sequence goes on along the minus strand of OY821774.1, from coordinate 23,204,913 downwards.
ACTTCCTTTTGCGCTTTATATTGGTGAGATCTTTCATTTTTCATGCATAAATCCATGTAGTATCTTGCTCACATTCATTGAGGACAATGCATGAATTAGGTGTGTGTGTGTGGGGGGGTGTTTTACGTGTGTACATAGTCGAGTCTTTTTCCTTTGATTTTGTTTTCTTTTGTGTGTATTGATAGTCATGTTAGTGTGCCGCATTTAATATCGATATATCTTCTTGCCATGATCCCTGGGTGACTTGTCTTCTTTTGCTTGCCTAGTACTTTAAAATTTTCACATTTCTTTCAAAATATTCATGTGTTTGCGAAAGAAAATGTTTTTGTGGGTTTTGCGTTTGTTTAGCATATGCAAAACCGTTGAGAGGCAAAGTAAAAAGAAAGCTCCCAAAATTATCTTGAACTTGATGTATTAGGATTTCTAGTTTACTGGCTTTGGGTCTTATCGAGTCGTTAGGATGCACCCCGGTTTTCTCTCGGGGGGCGTGTAATTCGTGTGTGTTAATATAAGGAAGTTTGTCGTAGTCAAGGGTCCTTAAACTATTTTTGTGAAATTGTAAGAGTAGGGGTTTTGGTTCCCATGTGGATAAGTGAATAAGTGGTGTTCTCTCTTCTCGCATGACTCCTATCACTCGGGAAAGTAGGTCTGAGGGGACTTTGTGCCTGGTGCTCTCGAGTCATCTGACTTAGGATTCACCGACCGAACTCCCGTTACACGGTTGGTAGGGATCACCCTATGTGGAGATTTGGGGGAAGGTGTACGTGATAATGTAAGTCCTCATAGGCAATGATGCATGAAACCTGACCTTGGGAGAATCAAACACCAACCAATAAAATGCTCCAAAGAAAAAAAAAATAAAAAAAGAAAAGAAAAAAAAGAAAAGAAAAGAGAGAGTTAAATAAGAACCTTAATGGACTTTACACATTGTATCACATTCAGAAGTTAAGGTTGCCCATGTCTTTCACTTAAGTCCTTAACTAACTTTCACGAATAATTCATTAGGCTCGGTGTGTGGACCAATTACATATATAGAGTCAACCCGTAGTATTACCGCGTCCCATGATCGACAAAATAAGTCCAACGAGTCGTGTAGCTAGATTGAATAATGCATCTTTTGTTCGGATTTTGTGGGTGTATCCGCTGAAAACCCTCAGGAGACAACACTCCTCCTCCTTGGCGACAAGGAGGTTTAACGGCTTGTTGCATGAGCTAAGTGCAACCGTGATTCCTACGAAAGTGAGTTAGGATTTCTTGTTTTTCGTATACTTTTCTCTTTCTTTTGTTTTGCTCGGGACTTGCAAAAGTTAGGTGTGGGGGTATTTGATTGACATCATTTCATGCTTATATTTGTATCTTATATCCATTATCTTTCACCTAAACAATACTATGTGACAAGTTTTATGTTTGAATTTAGAAATAAATAGGTTTGAAGAGATGAAGCATAAAAGGACCAAAAAGTTGGGAAAAAGGACTGAATTGTGAGACCTGGGGACTAAGATGCAAGGGAGAAGGACCTGAACGTAAGACCAAAGGACCAAAGAGAAAAACAGAAAACTCCACACCATCATGGGGAGTATTTTGGCAATTCTATTCGGGTCGGAGCTTCAACAAATGAAGTAGATGCATCAAAGACCAACAAAGACATCCAGAAAATCCCAGAATAAAATCCAACGTGATCTGGACCATAGAGACCGCCAATTGGCGGTCTGTTTTGGCCCAAATCCACTAAGATTTTGGTGGGTCGCGTATCAGTGTGTATTTAGTCCATATCTGGTATTTGTTTAGTCCTACATCGAGGGATTGTCCCAGATTGCCTTTTTCTTTGGCTATAAATAGAACTCTTCACCTTCCATTGTAATGACTTCACATTTTGAGTGACTATTCTTCCTACTAGAATTGAGGCCTTGAAGCACACACTAAAGTAGGAGGATGCTACTTAAATTGTGAGTCATTTTAATAAAAGTTTCTTTATTATGTTGTTTGTTTTATGTTTCTTATTTTACTTTGTTTAATTTCATTTCATTAGTTTTAGTAGCTTAGTTAATATGCTTTCCTTGCTTAGTTTAATAATTAGTCTAATGTGTAGTGAGTAGTTTCATCCCCTTTGGGGGGTGGAGTAGATGTTCATACATGCATTAGAGAATGGAATGAATGCTTTATTTACAATGTGTTGATAAAACATGAATGTATGCTTGCTTGTTTAGGATAGAATTTATAACTTGATGAGTTTTGCCAAAATGATTAGACACCTCTCATGATTGTTTAGGTTCTGAAATAAACAACTTGTATATGTAAATGTTAAGCAACTAAGTTGGTGAATGGATTGATAGGTTTTGCCATAACATTTAGACACTTCCTATGCATGATAACACCACCTTCATTTGTGCTTAAACAATGTGTTCAACAACCCACCTCTTTGCATGTGTGCACTCACTCCACCCCTTAGGGGTTTTCCATTTCTGAATTCCAGCACTCTTATTTCGTTCTTAGTTAGGTTTTAGTTAATCGTTTGTTGCTTTCTTTCGAATTTCGTACTTCGTAGTGTAGTGTAGCGTAGAGTAGGATAATCAAACTCTCTTCCCTATTTTTTGCCACTTGATTTCATGCAAACAAGAGACTGCTCACCTCCCTGAGGACGACCCGTTTTTGCCACCGCTTCAACGCTGCCGTGTACTTGCGATTTCAATGAACTTCTCGTTTGCTCAAGCAAAGGTATATGATTTTCCATGAGGAGTATGTCATCAACAGATAAGATCAAGAACACTATGTGGCTCCCACTAACCTTCTTGTATATACAAGGCTCTTCCTTACTTTGGACGAAGTGAATCTTTTTGACTTCTTCGTCAAAGCGTTTGTTCCAACTCCTTGATGCTTACTTCAATCCATAAATGGATCTTTGAAGCTTGCATACTTTCTCGCTATTCTTTGGATCTTCAAAACCTTGAGGTTGTACCATGTACACATCCTCCTCCAAGTTCCCATTAAGGAATTCCGTTTTAACATCCATTTGCCATATCACATAATCATGAAATGCGGCAATAGCGAGCATAATACGAATAGACTTGAACATGGCAACCGGTGAAAAAGTTTCATCATAGTCAATTCCTTGAACTTGAGTGAAACTTTTTGCTACAAGCCTCGCTTTGTAGGTTGATTGATTCGTTTTATATTAAACCACAAGTGCACGGCCGCGTTGAAGGTGTGGCAAATACGAGTCGATCCACAGGGAGGTGTGTCGACTTTTTGTTTGTGCGAAGGCGAGTGGGAAAGAAAGGAGAGAAAATTGATTACACTAAACTACACTAGAATGCAAAAGGAAATGAAAAATAAGCAATAAAACTAAACCCCAAAGGCGGGTAGAGAAATAATGTGAATATAAAAGATATGTGTGTGTGTGTTCAATTAAGCTCCTCACAAGATGTAGTGCATGAAATCATAAAACTAAATCCAACTTTGCGTCCACATGAATTAAGATAAGATCATATCATTAAAGAATACAAGACAATAATTGGAATGAAGCTAAATGAACTCATGTATAAAGACTAGACCCTACTATGCCTCCACATGAATTAAGATAACACATATCATTAAAACATATAAGACATTAACCAAGGTAAAGGCAACAAGAGTACCTACACTACAAATTGTGTTTCCAATATTAATTCCTTCCATATCCTCACCTTATCATTCCCCATAAAATGGGTTCACTAATCTAAGCATAAGCTAAGCTTCATTCAAGAGCATTAAGCCGATCAAAGATAAGAGTGAAATCTCATTAGATGGTTATGGAAATCATATAAGGCTCAAGGGATTAAGATAACACACACCTAATACACTACATTATCATATCACATATTTCTCCACCCCCCAAATGGGGATGGAACTACTGACTACTCATTACACTAACTACATTAACAAAATGAAGCATTATACTGAAATGAAACTACACCAATCAAGCAAGAAATATTAAAGAAGCTGAAATGACATAAAACAAAACAAACATCAAAGCAAGCACATTAAAGGAAATCAACTAAGCAAAGAAATAACATGCTAATGAAAACATCTATTATTAACTCACTCAATTACAAGAAACCCTTCCTCCACCAGAGTTTTGCTTCAAGGCTTCACACTTAGTAGGGAAGATGGCCACAAAGAGAGAGATGGGGTACATGAGAGGAGGGAGTGTTCTATTTATAGCCATAGAAAAAGGTAATCCGGGACAATCCCCCGATGTGGGACTAAACAAATACAAAAAATAGCCTAAACAAACACTAATACATATGCTTCAGAAATCTCAGCGGATCTGGGAAGATCTCAGTGGGGTCCTTCGAGTCAACCCGTTGGGGTGGTGGAGTTTGGTTAGAATAACCCAACGATGAGGTCTGAGGAGGTTGGTAATTATGGTTCCGAGACCGTTGATGTGGAGGTTGGTAGGTCGCCGATGGACATGGAGGTGGATAAGGTGGAGGTTGAGGTTGAGCGTGCGAGCTCTGATCGTTACCCCCACTAGGCCCCCAAGAGAAGTTAGGATGGTTACGCCATCCCAGGTTGTAGGAGTGACTGTACGGGTTGTTACTGGGCCTCTGTTGATACATCCCATTTGCATGCATAGTATCCCTTGGAGAGTAGCCCGTAAGTCCACACCTACCACATCCGAGAGTAGCGACCTGAGCTACACGGGCTCGATCCAACTCTAAACTCTCAATCCTACGCATGAGAGTAGCCATTTTCGCCTCAGACGCAATAGATGACTCAACTTAATATGATCCAGCTCGACCAGAAGACCTGGCGGCTGGTGGCTCTCTCATGGTGTCCCATTCAAAGGTGCGTTCAGCCATTAACTCAAAAGTGTCCCATGCCTCATTGATGGGTTTCATTTGGAAGTCACCCTGACACATCGACTCCAACAATGTGCGGGTGTTGTAGTTGAGGCCCTCATAAAAAATCTGGCACAACTGCCATAGCTCAAGTCCATGATGAGGGCAATGTTGGAGAAGGTCCTTGAACCTCTCAAAGAAACCATGAAAAGATTCGGTCTCAGTCTGATATATTTGATGTATCTGGTGTCGTATCTGTTGAGTTTTCCTTTGAGGGAAAAATCTCTTCAGAAATACGGTCACGAAGTCATCCCAAGACTGAATAGAGCTCGTTGGGAGGCTGTACATCCATTTCTTCGCATTATCCTTCAATGCGAAAGAAATCATCCTCAACCGGACTGAATCCTCGTCAAGTTGTTGAAGCTTGAACATGGAGCATACTTCCTCGAATTCGCGTATAAAAATATACGGATCCTCCTTATTGGCAGTAAAGGTTGGAAGCATGCTCACATATTGAGGTTTCAGCTCATAGTTGTTCCCGCGAGCAGGGGGAAGAACTATGCAAGAAGGCTGTGCGACCCGAACAGGATGGGTCCGCTCCCACAAAGTCATCAGTCTATCCTGTCGAGCTAAAGGTGGTGGTGCACCAAGAACTCGATCCTGACCGAATCTCCTTTCCTCTCGAGTCAGAGGAGGAGAAGGAGGTCTACGTGGTGGTGGGAGCGGACTGAGGTAATCCATGAATGGACCCGGGTCTCCCCCGTCACCACGAGATGACTCGGCCTCATGCTCCAAAGGAGCACGAGGCGGAGGTGGTCAATCACCAAGACCGTCCATCTCAGAAAAATGCACTTTCCCAAATCGAGCGCTCTCACCAGAACAAGCCCAACGTCGCATAAAATGCTCGACTCGACTCTAAAAACACACACAACAGAAGGTGTACTTAGAGGAGGAGACTACTTGTAGAGAATAGATGAGGGGAGGACTCAGATGAGGAGGGAAGGATCCTTAGATCTAGCGTGGGTAATGGGATCAGGTAGAAGCCTAACTATCAAGCACAACTCAAACAACTTAAGGTTATGGGTCCTTAGGCTAGACGACGCCTAACTTCGAGGTCACTAGCCTCGACACGCCTCACCTCCCTATAACGAGGACCACAATGCCCAGCAAGTGATACCAGATCCGGAGATCCAGTACCTCCTACTATCGACAAGGTAGGCAACACCAATCAGGCCATGACGGTCTCAACTAGATTAGTGTCCTAGTGCGTCCGAAATCCTAGGGCCAATGTATACTTGCTTTTAGTTAAGGCTTGATTAAGAGTGATTTTTGGGGCCAAGGAAAGGGTGATGAAATCCCCCACCTTACCTTTTATGGGACAACCCCTCATTAGTAGCGTTTTGATCCTAAATCTAGCAATCAATCGCTCCAATCAAACGCTCAACTCACTCTTGTCCTGATGCAATTCCTACTAGCTAATGCATGGGTATACAAGATGCATGAATGAGTGTAGGAAATGCGTACCTCACGCAACGCTCAACAACTGAAAATAAAGCTAAAAGAGAAGACAACTACATGCCTAAGTCAAGTACATGATGCGTGACCTAAACAAGAAAGAATATCTAGTCTTTTGCTTTGGATTTTAAGGCCAAGTTGATTAATGGGGATTGGTTTAATGATCTGGGTGCAAACTAAAAGTCATAACATGCAAAATAGTGCTCCCAGATAACTAAAAGGAAGCAAACAACTACCAAAAGAAAAATGAAAGCAAGAAAACCTCACCAAGCCGCCAATTGGCGGTCCCAGATCACTGATTGGCGGTCCCTGTTGGAGATTTTGTTCTCTGACTCGTCCAGTAGCCTCCCCGTGAGCTCTAGGATCCCTGAAACAAAGAAAAACTGAAAACAAAAAATTAAAATCCACTCGAATCGTCCAAACCAAAGTCTGGACAAAGCACCTCCCCGGCAACGGCGCTAAAAACTTGATTGATTCGTTTTATATTAAACAACAAGTGCATGGCCACATTGAGGCGGTGGAAAATACGGGTCGATCCACAGGGAGGTGTGTCGACCTTTTGTTTGTGCGAAAGCGAGTGGGAAAGAAATGAGAGAAAATTGATTACACTAAACTACACTAGAATGCAAAAGGAAATGAAAGATAAGCAATAAAACTAAACCCCAAAGGGGGTAGAGAAATCATGTGAATATAAAAGATATGTGTGTGTGTGTGTTCAATTAAGCTCCTCACAAGATGTAGTGCACGAAATCATAAAACTAAATCCAACTTTGCCTCCACATGAATTAAGATAAGATCATATCATTAAAGAATACAAGACAATAATTGGAATGAAGCTAAATGAACTCGTGTATAGAGACTAGACCCTACTATGCCTCCACATGAATTAAGATAACACATATCATTAAAACATATAAGACATTAACCAAGGTAAAGGCAACAAGAGTACGTACACTACAAATTGTGTTTCCAATATTAATTCCTTCCATATCCTCACCTTATCATTCCCCATAAAATAGGTTCACTAATCTAAGCATAAGCTAAGCTTCATTCTAGAGCATTAGCCTATCAAAGATAAGAGTGAAATCTCATTAGATGGTTATGGAAATCATATAAGGCTCAAGGGATTAAGATAACACACACCTAATACACTACATTATCATATCACATATTTCTCCACCTCCCAAATGGGGATGGAACTACTCACTACTCATTACACTAACTACATTAACAAAATGAATCATTATACTGAAATGAAACTACACTAATCAAGCAAGAAATATTAAAGAAGCTGAAATGACATAAAACAAAACAAACATCAAAGCAAGCACATTAAAGGAAATCAACTAAGCAAGAAATAACATGCTAATGAAAACATCTATTATTAACTCACTCAATTACAAGCAGCCCTTCCTCCACAAGAGTTTTGCTTCAAGGCTTCACTATTAGTAGGGAAGATGGCCACAAAGAGAGAGATGGGGTACATGAGAGGAGGGAGAGTTCTATTTATAGCCATAGAAAAAGGTAATCCAGGACAATCCCCTGATGTGGGACTAAACAAATACCAAAAATAGCCTAAACAAACACTAATACATATGATCCAGAAATCTCAGCGGATCCGGGAAGATCCGGACCACCAATTGGCGGTTCCAGACCGCCAATTGGCGGTTCCAGACCGCCAATTGGCGGTCTACAGGATCCGGATCTCTCTCAGTTTTGTTGTGGGCTTGTCTTGATGTATTTGTTGGTCTTGGATGCATCTACTTCGCTTGTTGGAGCTTCGACCCGAATAGAATTGCCAAAATACTCCCCATGATGGTGTGGAGTTTTCTGTTTTGCTATTTTGTCCTTCGGTCTTACGTTCAGGTCCTTCTCCCTTGCATCTTAGTCCCCAGGTCTCACAATTAAGTCCTTTTTCCCTGCTTTTGGGTCATTTCATGGCTCTTCTCTTCAAACCTCTTTATTTCTGAAATTCAAACATAAAACTCATCACGTAGCATTGCTTAGGTGTAAGTTAATGGATATAAGAGACAAATATAAGCATGAAATGATGTCAATCATAGGTTGTCAAGTTCCCATCCATGTTCATCTTCCTCTTGAAAACTCATTTATTTTGAATGACCTTTTTCCCTTGAGGAAGATCAGCCAAGTTCCATACTTGATTATCATACATGGATTCTATTTATTGGCCTTGAACCATAGTTTGGAGTCCTTTCTTTCCATTGCATCTTGAAAGGTCGAGGGATCATCGGTATCTAGTACCATGATCTCATTAAGTCCCAAATACATGTCGGGTTTCTTTCTTTCCCTCGTTGACCTTCTAAGTTCTTTTGGTTCTACGTGTACTTCTCGAACTTCTTCCACAATTTCTTGTGGAATTGGTTTGTGTTCGATTCTTGAACATACACTAGGTGGGGAAGATTGAGTTTCTCTCACAATTTCTAGCGAGGGTCTCTCACTTACGCTCCCACTAACCAAAGGAACCTCGGTTGGGCCTTCATGATCTTGAATATCATCATTCATATCATGATTTTGTAGAGTATCCTGAGTCTCCTCAAGCACAACTCTATTCCCACTACTTTTTATTCTTTCCAGAAATTCTTTTTCTAGAAATACGGCATCCCTCTCTACAATCACTCGATTGGAGGTTATATGCCAAAAGTAGTATCCTCCTGTCTCACGAGGATAACCTATAAAGAAGCACTTATTCGCTTTTGGTTAAAGTTTGGTCGACATCAATCTCTTTAGCCACATTTGAGCCACATTTGTTCCACGTGTTAGTCTCCCTTGCTAAAAGATTTCACAGGTTTTGAGGGAAATTTAGGTTTATGTTCATCAACATGACCATGAAACTTTACTTGTGCTTCACGTTGGTGAGATCTTTTCTTTTTCATGGATATATCCATGTAGTATCTGCTTACATTCATTGAGGACATTGCATGAAGTAAGTGCGGGTGGGTGTTTTACATGTGTACATAGTCGAGTCTTTCTCCATTTGTTTTGTTTTGTTTGTATTGTTAGGGTCATGTTAGTATGCTGCATTTAATATTGATATATCTGCTTGCCATGATCTTTGGGTGACTTGTCTTCTTTTGCTTTTCTAGTGCTTTAAATTTTCACATTTCTTTCAAAATCTTTATCTATTTGAGAAAGAAAATGTTTTGTAGGTTTTGCGTGTGCAAAAACGTTGAGAGGCAAAGTAAAAAGGAAGCTCCCAGAATTAACTTGAACATGATGCACTAGGATATCTACTACACCGGCTTTAGTTCTTATCTAGTCATAAGGATGCACCACGGTTTCCCCCAGGGGGAGATAATCATAAGGTTTTAGTACTCAAATAAATAAAGAAGTCCACCCTGAACCTACTGAGTCGAGTAATTTGTGTCTGTTAGTATAAGGAAGTTTGTCGTAGTCAGGGACCCTTAAACTCTTGTTGTGAAACCTTAAGTGTAGGGGGTTTTGTTCATTTGTAGATAAGAAATAAGTGAGTAGGTGTTCTCTGTTCTTTTATGGCTCCTATCACTCGGGAAATTATGTCCGAGGGGACTTAGTGCCTGGTGCTTTCGAGTCATTTGACTTGGGATGCACCGACCGAACTCCCGTTACACGGGTGGTAGTGATCGCCCTCTGTGGAGATTTGGGGGAAGTTGTACATGATAGTGTAAGTCCTCATAGGAAATTATGCATGAAACCTGACTTCGAGAGAATTAAACACCAAGTAGAAGAAGATAAAAAAAGAAAGAAGAAGAAGAAATGATAATGCAAATAAGAACCTTAAGGGACTTTCATTTTGTATCACTTGGGGATGTTAAGTTTGCTCATGCTTTCACTTAAGTCCTTAATGAACTTGCACGAATGATTCATTAGGCTAGGTCTATGCATTGTTACATATAAATAGTTGGCCCGTAGGATTACCGTTCCAATGATCAACAAAAGTAGGTCCGACGAGTTGAGTTGCTAGGTTGAATAATGCATCAATGTTCGGATTTGGTGGGTATATCCGCTAAAAACCCTCAGGAGACACCAGTCCTCCTCTTTGGCGACAATGAGGTTTAACGGCTTGTTGCACGTGCTAAGTGCAATCGTGATTCCTACGAATGTGTGTTAGGACTTATCTTGTTTTCCGTTTGTTTTTTCCTTCTTTGTTTTCCTTTCGTTGTTTTGCTCGGGACTAGAAAAAATTAGGTGTAGGGGTATTTGATTGACATCACATCATACATATATTTGTGTCTTATATCCTCTATTTTGAACCTAAGCAATGCTATGTAACGAGTTTTATGTTTAAGTTTCAGGAATAAACAAGTATGAGAAGGTGAGAACGAAAAGGACCAAAACATGAGAAAAATGGCTAATCAGTGAGACTTATGGACCAATCTGCGAAAGGGAAGGACATGGATGCAAGCCAAGAGGACAAATTAGCAAATTGAGAAACGCCAGACTATCATGAGGAGTATTTTGACAATTAGATTCAGGCCCAGACTTGTAGGACCGCATATGGTGCACCCCACATGCCTAATTACTATAGGATTTCGTGTCCCTATGTATGTATATATTTTTAAAAGTATAATACAACATACAAGATCGATTTTCATATTTTCAACAATTTTATGTACATAGTTTTGTGATTATTCTAATAACATGCAATCCTACATTTATTAAAATAAATCACAAAGGTAGAATCGTACCTAAAGGTTCTCTAAAACTTTTTGAAGATCCGGAGTCGCGTTGCCCGTTAAATCGTCCACGGAAATGCCTTCGAGTGTTCACCAAACTCTAAACAAGATTAGAGAGAAATGAGCTAGCTAATCAATCTCTAACAAGGTTTATAATCAAGCTAATTACCCCTATTTAAGCTCCTGAGATTCTTGTCTCTAAAACTTAAATTTACTAAGAGATTTTCGTGGTGATTAGGGAGAGATTAATGAGAGAAAGAATTTTTGCATTAGTTGTTAAACAAGATGGAGAAGGGGTCCTTTTATAGTCTCCCAAAGCATCCTTATCAAGACCTATTATTTAGCCATGATCTCTTGCTTATTCTATCCTCAAATTAATCCCTAATTTCCACATAAACACCCACAAAAAATGTTTTAATTAAATATGGAATTAATCCACCCATGATCTAATTAATCTCTTAATAATTCAGGCAGAATCGTTCTTTTCGGTAGACCGAGTATTATTCGGTCAACCGAAACATTCGGTTATAACATGTGTTCGGTGCACCGTGAGCTAGACGGTCGACCAATTCCTTGTGAGAAAAATTCCTTGGAAGAATTCGGACGAACCACGTCTTTCAATCGGTCTACCGTTGACGCACCAGAATCTCTCCTGGGACATAGTCATCGGATGACCGGGTCACCTTCGGTCTACCGAAAATACTTCTTCTCGGTTGACCGTGCACAATTGGTTAACCGAACCCGATTGTCCAGGCACTCCAGACAATTTTGGTCAACCAATTGCGCTTACTCGTTCTCTATTCGGTTAACCGACCCGAAGATTCCCCGGTCGACCGAACCATGAACGGTTCACAATGTTTGACCCCGATTTTGCCTTTGTCAAATTTTGGATTTATTTCCAACAAAATTTAATCTTCTAGGGTTTTTAGCAAATTCACATCTTATATAATATATTATCATATGTAATATTAAATTATTACACCCCATAATATATATACCTCATATGAATTTATTATGATTCTGATTATGTCAATTCTCGTGACATATTGATTTTATTCATTCACCACATGTGTCATATTTTCATATGAAACCCGACACGGCATATGAACTTAAAATCAACCCTCTTGTTTCCCAGTTTTGTGGTGTGACCTATAGGAGGATCTAAGCAAAATTGGTAGAGATATTAAACACTTAATATCTCAAACTATAAGCGGTATCTAGCTACACATTATAGTTACCCAATTAGCATAGATGTCTTTGTTCCACCTGAACCAAAACAAGATCCATTTAGTGATGTATGTGCACCACTTGTGTCCGTCCCTTGCCTCATGATATTAAGAATATATACAAAGTAGAGATGTGTCATCTTTGTATTATATTCATTTCTTGATCTGTTTAACCTAATTGTAAATATGTAACTTAACACAAGTTACATTGTGCACATTATAATTTTGCTTTATCAAGGGGCCCACTAATATCATCACTCAATTAAGAGGGGCAATGATAATCGTTTGACTAGCTATCTTTTCCAGCACAAGTCATGCTCAACCAACTATTGCCTTTATCACTACACTCATTGATAGCTTTTGACAATAATCAAATTAAGTACTTTTTGAGTGAAAAGATATAAGTCTCATATCTTAGGATCCAAGACATAGTAAAAACATTAATGACACAAAACACAATTCCATAATGTTTTACTTGTTAGGTCTGTTCAATATAGAAAAGTAATCTTTTCCTCTTTAATATACTCGTGTCGTCAATTATTTGTAGAGCTACAATAATCGATGACCAACACGACAACATTATCTCGGTAATTAATGTTCCATGTTAATTACCATGATTGTGAACAACTTTTGATTTATGTAAACCATTATCTTTTAGAGCTCTACGGTTAAGGACCAAGCGCCTCTTCCTTAACACTTCCAAAAGATGAATACCATAATCAAGGATCAAAATGCTTGCACATTCAATTCATAATAATTGACATATAAAAGTAAAACTTTTAGAACACATTCCTTTCAATCTCCCACTTGTTATCAAAGTTTTCTCTCACATACATTCTCAATGTAAAAAACAATAATAACTAGGGTAACCCTCTCTAATCACTCATCAAGCCAATCCACATGGTTCCTCAGACCCATGGACTCGAAACATACCAAATTAGAAATTATTACTCCATAGGAAATTACTTTAACATATCAAACATACCAAAAAGAATTTATTACCTTCCTAAGAGACAACTTAGTAGTTGTTGCAAACAAAAAAAACATGTATTAATCACCGCATATTTTTCCAACCCACCACCTACCAACCCACTTGTTAAAAACCTGAAGGCGGTGGTCTTCGAACACATCTTGCCAACATTAATAAATATAATAATACATATTAGATATATAATATTTATAACTTTAAGATTAAAAAATTAAGTATTTTGGTTTGACAAATCTAAGTTATTAGTAATTAACTAATTAAGTATTAAACTTAGTAATAGACTAATGGTATCAAAGTAGAAATCCTAAACTTCATTCTCTTAAAAGGCTACAAATTCAATTCAATACAATTTTATAATTCAATCTGTTTAACCCACAAACCCTCTCCACCCTTAAGTGGGTGAGTAATGTTAAACAAAATTCACTTTGTCCCGCCCCACCCACTAATCGGCCTAGAATTTGGCGGGGTGGGTATCGATGGCGGGAAAACTCGTGCCACCCCGTTTCAACCTTAAAGCGCATCGTAGTGCAACTCCAACCTTTTCTCTTTCCTTACCGTTGAGGATACCAAAATCTGAAGTATTTGTCTCTCGATTTAATTTTGAAAACAAATTGCAACAACTATGTGAAAGCAGGATAATATAGACCTGGGTGTCGGCCTGGTCCAGCACGCCGGCAAGGCCTGCAAGGTTGGGCCGATGACCGTCGTGCCGTACCAGGCACGGCAGGTCGATCTGTGTCGTGTCGTGCTAGCATGACATTGTTCCAACGGCTCTTAGAGTCGTTGGAATGCTGACGTCAGCTCTAACGGCTCTAAGAGCCGTTGGGTTTTTTATAAAAAAATTCCTAAACTATCACTCCCTTATCCAATATAAACCCCCCAATCTCTCTCATTTTTCACACAATTCTCTCCAACTCTCTTCCAATTTTCTCTAATCTTTCTCTAATTGCTTTGATTTTGGTGGATACGGGTCGAGTTTGAGCTAAAACGTGAAGCCTATAAGCAAACCGCTGATTTTGCGACTCCATTATTCATTTCACAGGCTTTTCTAATCCTTTTACTTAATCATGATGTTATCTTTTATGGAAAAAAATTAAGTTTTCTTTGCATATTTAGTAATTTGGATGGGTTCAACATCAGATTCTGAAGATCATGATACCGTACAACCCCTTCCCGCTAGACCACCCAAAAAAACTACTCCCGGTTTAGAAAAAAACTAGCCCAGTATGGAACGATTTTGAAGAAGGTAGATAGAAAACCGGTAAAGTAATTGCTACTTGTAAACATTGTCGTCATGAATATTCGACTAAGTCAAGTGGGGGAACCAGTCATTTAGGTAAACATTTAAAAGTATGTAAAGTTAAGAACAATCTTATGTCAGTAAAGGATTCACGTCAATCTATTTTAGACACAACTAGTGGAAATTTATCTTTTCGAAAATATTATCCAATTAAAGGTGGAGAAATAATTGTTGATTTCATAATTAGAGATGGATTACCATTTAGCACATGTGAATCTGAATCCCTAAGGGCAGCAATTGTAACGCCCCCGATCTCGTGGGTACGCACACTAGGAAAGGAACACGACTGTCACAATCAGAGACCTCTGCGACAACCGAAGGAGTTACAAAAGAAAGACAATACCAGCTAACTCGACAATACATAGCAGACATACATGCATAGACAAATAAGATATAACTGGAACAAATAATTATCCATGTGTACATAAAAGATCCAATTACAATACATCGAGTTTCAAAAGGGAAATACATCAAAATAAATGCGGAAGCAAAGATAACAAGAAGACTCTGGTCGACATGTCCCTCGTGTACAGAATCTTCAACTACTCGTCCAGTCCTCGTTGTAGGAACCTAAGTACCTGCAAGCATCACATTAGCAAATGACTGAGTTTTCAGTAAAGAAAACCCAGTATGACACAACCAATCATTAACAGAAATATGCATGGAGTCTAAAAAAGACAAAAGCATCAGAATCAAAACAGAAAGCACAATATGCAAAAGAAGGCTACGACTTCAATACCCACGCCAGTCGGGCGCACCTGACCACATTCCTCTAAAAGGAACTAGAACACCAGTCACGCTGGTCAGAAAAAGAACACCAGCCATGCTGGTAAGAAATAGAAGTGGGTCACTCGATAGTAACCCACCGCTTGGCACAAAGTGGTACGCCAGATAGATGCCCCAATTCACGAAAATAAACCTATATGGTGCCATCGCAAACTTGGGAACATCTAACTTGGGACTTATCTTAGGCCTGGTTTCCATATAGAGGTCTTATTCGAATGGCCTCCGAAGCTAGAGGACCCACTCGTGGCCCGTCAGCCCAGAAAATAGAACATGCCCAGAATTACTTATCAGATTAAATGCAATGCAAGCTACTTAAGCGTCTAGAATCTAAATATGGCTATAGAGCCTAGAACAAGCACAAGGAAGGATACAATAATATCCTCCTCGCAGCCCCAGACAAAAATCAGAAACAAAAATCCAAATCAGGGATCAAAATAGACTCACAACAGCAAACAATCATAATCAGATTGGTAAATCGAGATAACAACTAATGAAGTCAACTACGGGTCGTGATAAGGATGTTATAAGGTATGATGTCCTAAGCAACATACATAACTACATCATAAGACTTCACGTCAATAACAAATAAACGTGACAGAAGTAACAGAATCATGTATAGCAGTAGAAGATATTTCAATCGCACCACACAATAATTGATATATGCTTTATCAATTTCAGAGCATGAATACAATAGGAACCAGAATTTCAGAACGTGATCAGAGAATATGTAAGCATGAAAGAACATATATGTTAGTAGTATAACATGGTGAAAACATGCACATAATTTCAGAAAACTAAATCTATCCACAATCATTATATAAGTGTACATTCGGATTCACAAGTTGCAATAAGATATAACATGAATCACATATAGCATGGATAAGTCCGATTTCGTTCCTAAGTGTATGTGTATCTCCCATAACACCTCCTATTTGTACATATATGCATGGCCAGAATAACATAACAAGAGCAACAGTATTGGATAGCATGGTCAACCGCTACGAGCATTACATAGCATGAATACTAAATTTCAGCACGTGCAAGCGTTCGAGATGTAGAACTTAGCAATTAATCCGGGACTATAAAAATATTTTTACGAGATGATGCATGACCATGTGATCTATAATCAGCAACCAAGTCATGAAACATTATCTGAATATAATCATGAAACCATGCAATAATACATGACCTATAATCAGCAACAAATCTCAGAAGGTTATCTGAATATGGTCATGAATAAGGTGAGAATGAGTGTAACCAGCAGCAAATCATAGCAGAGTATCTGAATGTGGTCACGAAATGATACCAAGATATATGCTCTATCATCAGTAATAAAATCATGGAAGATTATCAGAATATAATCACTAAATACTGCAAGTACGTGTGATCTTTAATTCAGCATACAATCATGGAATATAATCTGAATATAAACATCCAGTAATGCATGAATATATGACCTATAGTCAGCAGACAAATCATGCAATATTATCTGTATATGATCATGGCATAATGCTAGAATACATGACACAAAGTCAGCAGCAATTCATGAAAGAAAATCTGGGCCTAATCACTAAGTCACGCATAGACATAGGTTCTGAAATCAGTAGTAATTCATGAAAATGTCATCTGAACAAAGTCATGAAATAATGCAAGAAAATGAGTTCTAAAATCAGTAAACACACCCTAGAAAAATCACATGTTACAGCATGTTACATACATTAACATATCAGCCAAGAATTCATAATTTCAAACAACAAGAGGTGGGTAGCAAATCATGCACAACATGCATGCAAACACAACCCCGACTTGCTCCCAACAGCCCGGCCTCATCCCTTCTGGTTTCTTCATCAAACCACCAAGGAAAACATGAACAAAGGGTCGTGCTAGTGGGATAAAAGCCCAGCCAGCCGTTGGTGTCCAGAATGTGGACCACAGTCCACGCTATCGGGTAGATCTCCACTTGTACAACCCCAAACCACAGACCGACAAGCCCACTGGTGCTGGATTAAACTCCATCCAACACCCTCTTACATCCTCTTACACTAAAGGGCTAGAAGCATACCTGATCAGCCAGATGAATGCCGCAGTTATCTGGAGATTCTGCCCACCAATACCTCTCCTAGCCGCACAAAAGTTGCACTAGACGTTGCTCCACTTGCTGACGTGGCAAGAGATCTCCTCTTGCTGACGTAGCAGACAGATCACCCAGCCTTCACACCTCAGCCTTAAACGCCTCCTCAAAGTCCAAGCCAAACCACCCACGCGAATTGCACCTGATTGACCCAATTAAGTCAACTGATTGCAAAAATGCCTGACGAGTCGCACCTGCCCACGAGTCACATTAACTCGCCCTAAAAGAAAACTTTTCCCCAAAAGGAAACTTTTCTGAAACAAAGCATAAAATCACAAAACATACATCATATATCAAGACAACACAATCGAGCATAAGGACGAATAATACTTAATAAGGTAGCAGAAGAGCGGGTCTTACCACAATTCTCTATCATAATCGTCAATTTAAACTATTTTCTAAAAAAAATCTTTAAAATGTTGCATTTGACAAATTCGACAAACAAAGAACAATCATGATTAGTTATTTTTTTGAAATGAACAATAATGTAGCATTAACTAGTGATGTTTGGACCGGTCCAAATAATTATCCTTATTGTTGTGTAACCACTCATTTTCTAGATGATTCATGGTTGTTAAATAAAAAAATTATTTCTTTTTTACCTATTTTTCATCCACTTTATCAAGGTTATATTTGATCACATTAAAGATGTCATCGTAGCTAATTACCTTGAAAATAAAATTTGTGCAATTGCATTTGATAATGCTACTAAATAACAGTGCAGCAATAAAAATGCATATAAATTATTGTAAGTCACCTCTAGATGGTTCACTTTTTCACATCAAATGTGTTTGTCATACTTTGAACTTGGTAGTACAAGATGGACTTCAAATAATTAAACCATACTTAAAAAATGTTAGGAATGCGTTGCCTTTGTAGGTTGTAGAAGTACATATAGATATCAGGAATTTAGAGAATTTTGTGTATATAACGATCTTAAACATAGAAAATTTAAATTAGATGTCCCCCATAGATGGAATTCTACATATGAAATGTTAAAATATTGTGTTGATCATCATCTTGCAATTCAAACTTTTTATAATAAAAAATGAAATGAGGTAATGTTAACCGACCAAGATTGTTGAAATTTGTACCATTATGTTAGCTTTCTTAAAACCTTTCTTCACTTTCACTAAAAGATTAAGTGGACAATATTACCTGACCTCTAACATATTTATTTATGAAATACGTCCAATTACAAAATTATTTTCAAAATATAGGGGAAATCCTGTTTTTTATGACATTTTAACTATAATGGAGGCTAAATTTAATAAATATTGAAATCGTCCTCCACTTAGCTTTTGTTTAGCTTTTATTATGGATCCTAGATTTAAATTATTGGTTTACAAGTTTACTTGGAACAAATTTATGAAAACATGAATTATGAAAATTTTCAAAACCATGTAGATAAATGTAGGTCTTTGTTAATCAATTATTTTGAAGAATATGAAAGACTAAATAGACAAATGGTTTCAAATGTTGCTAGTTCATCATCACAACCACCTCTAAGTGCAGTGGATTCAGATGCTGACGACTCGCAATGGAATTGGTTAAGTCAAAAAAGGCTAAATTTGTGCAAACTGAGACCCAAAATGAATTAACTGTATATCTAAACACTGAAATTTACTAAAGTACTACTGAGTTAAAATGTTTTGATGTTTTAGACTGGTGGAGAAAGAACTCATGTAGGTTTCCACTAGTCTTTTGATTGCGCGAGACTTATTATGTCCTCCAGCGTCAACTGTGGCGTCAGAGGTTGTTTTTAGTGTAGGTAAATGGGTCTTGTCCGACAAATCCATCGATACGAGCGTATGTCTGAATGATTAGCTCGACGCTGTGGATAGAATGCAGAACATGATTATTCACGACAACAACGACGATGATGACGAAGATTGAATAAAAATTAACTAAAGCACTTTGTTTTAGGAGTAATTTTTTCCTAATACCCCTTAGGGTTTTTTCATTACTTTTTAAGTTTAATTAGTCTTCGGGCATTTTGTATATGTAACCAATATATTGTTTCTCAAATTAAGTTAACAATTTCTAATAAATAAATTAGTTATTTTGGGGAAAAATAAATTGTGTTTGTGTTTTATTTAACTAAATTGTGATTGTATACTTAATTCAACACCAAACCCGACCCAAAAAGAAATAAACCCGACCCGCGCCGGATCCGGGCACGACTCTGATGTCTACGAGAATACCGTTTTTTTTCTTGTGCCGGTGAAGTAGCCTTTGATCGAGAGAGAAGTAAATATTCCGGGTTGAAATTTGCATCCTAACTAATGGTCGTGGTATTTGGAGTTATGATGACCTAGGGTATAAATTTAAAAATAGAACAAATGCAGAAGATCATGTTTTTTGATGTTAACCAAAAACCCACTATTTGATACTTATTGGGAACTACTATTCGTCACACACTAGGTTCTTGTGTAAATTGAGCAATACTTGAGCTAAAATCAACTTAAACACACACTACGTTTTTTATAGAAGTCACACAAGAAATTTCACATAATTTGGACTTCAATAGATCACCCAAACTTAGACCGAAAAACACTAAACCTGAACGCTAACAGTCTGCTCACATTCGGTCGACCGAGTGATCAAGTATCCTGTTTGTGTTTTCACTGCCCGGTTTTAGTCGACCGTGTATCCACTTTCGGTCGACCGCGTGAACTAATTTTTCCGACCGTTAGTTTTGTCATATATACCCAACGATCGTATTCGTATTAAACCAAAAATACCCCAAATACATTTCATGTATCAGTCGACCGAGGACCTTGATCGGTCGACCGAATATCCGTCTCTTGACAAACCCAAACCTATTGTTGAAAATCGGTTGACTACTAGACCTTGTTCGGTCGACCGAATAGATCATTGTTTGTAAACCCCTATGAGCATGGTGCAAATCGGTCGACCGAACCCTATTCGTTGTTCGACCGATCACTTAAGTGTACCGGAGTCTTAGCGTTGGGCGGTCGACCGTTACCTAACCGGTCGACCGAACTGAGTTCAAAACTGCTAAACGGTCGACCGTTTATCCCGATCCGGTCGACCGAATTACCTCAGAATTGGGTCCTGCGAGTTTCTATTTTGTGTATCTATTTTGTGCAAGAGAGGACGTACGCAGGAGGCCGAACCTATGTAAAATCCCCCGTGTTCCATTGTGGTTTGCATATTCCTTCCCTACTCGCTTGTTTGTTTAAATTCCGCTGCGCTTATCTTTGATAGTTAAACAAGTGTGTAATTAGGGATAAAAGTGATTAGCATAGCCAACCCACACGATCCTAAATTTGGTATCAGAGCCTTGTTAGCTAATTCTCATACTTAATCATATTTTTAGCATGGCCTCTACTTCATCTAATCACATAGAAGGATTATGCACAACTTGACCTCCTTTGCTAAATGGGTCAAATTATGATTATTGGAAGAATAGGATGAAGATTTTCCTAATTTCTAATGACCTTAAGTATTGGATGTTTCTTCAAAATCCATACGCACCCCTAAATGAAGGTGAATTGGATTCACTTACAAGACCCAAAATGAAAGAAATCGAAATGAATTCGAAAATCATGAACATCTTGTATTGTGGCCTTAATGAGGGTGAATATAATAGGATTAGAGGTTGTGTTAGTGCATATGAAATTTGGCATAGATTGCAAATGCATCATGAGGGGGATAGCAAAACTAAGGAAACCCGCATTAGTCTTCTCGTGCATAAGTATGAATTTTTTTGTATGCAAATCGGTGAAAACATAAGCAAAATGAACACTCGCTTCACCGATATCACTCACTCTCTATTGGTTCTTGGAAGAAGATTAAATGTAGGAGATATGACAAGGAAATTCCTCTGGTCGCTAAGTCAGGATTGGGAAGATAAGGTGCTCGCAATTGAAGAAGCACACGACCTTTCCCAACTCAAGATGGAGGAGTTAATTGGAAATCCAATGGCTTATGAGCTCCAAATTAACCATAGAAAGGAGAAGGAAGCCTCCAAGAACAAACCAACCTTGGGACTACATGCAAATATTGACCAACCAAGGAGGAATGTAGAAGATGAGGACATCGAAGTCCTAGCCAAAGACTTCTTCAAATACCTCAAGAAGGATAAAGAAGAAAAGAATGAAAGAAGAGGTAGAAGAAGTGAAAAGAGAGAAAATAAGAAGGAGAAGGAAGAGTCTGAAAATGAGAGAAAAGAAAAGGAGAAGAAAAATGAGAGAAGGGAGAGAATGAGAGAAAATGAGAGGAGTAAGAGAAAGGAGAAGAGGTTGGAAGCTCACAAGGATACATGAGACGATTCATCGTCTTCATCGTCATCCAAATTAACCACGCCTTCATCAACAAAGGAATATGCACATATGTGCTACATGGCAATTCAAGATGAAGGAAGTGAGGTATCCTCTAACTCTTACTCTAGTAGATCACATTCTTGCTCATCTAAGTCATATGCTAGTGATAGTTCATGTTCCAAAGAAGAAACATATTCTCATGAGGAACTTCAAAATGCATTTCATGACTTAGTTAAACAATATGAGATTATTTGCGAAAAGAACAAAAATGCTAGAAAGAAAATAAATGATCTCAAATGCCAAATTGAACTAATCAAGAATGAAAATAATGAGGTGCTTGCTGAACTTGAAACAAATGCATCAACTCTTGACAAGTTAAAAGCAACACCTATAGATGTTGAACAATTAGATATTCATGCTTGCAATGTGCAATTAAGAAATGATCTAGAAAAGTTCACAAATGGAACTAAGATGCTTAACATGCTATAGGGAGTCAAAGACAATCTTTGCAAAAACATGGTTTAGAATTTAATGCTAAATTGAAAAACCATGCATCTTATACAACTTTAAATGGAAAGCACTTAGTTGTAAAGCATACATCCTCAAAAGTGTGGGCTCCTAAAACCAAAATGGGTTGGGTTCCCAAAGCTAACATTCAAGGACCCAAAGTTGTTTGGGTACCTAAATCTACACTTGTAGGTGCTTGAGGAAGAAATCGGTGGTGACCGGGCGAGCTTAAGAGTCAAATTGAAAGCCGGGTGCATCACCGAATGAAGGGTAGAACCAATTCAAGCTTCAAGTTGGTATAATTTTCTTATCCTCTAAATTTTTCAATCAAATTGGTTCTAGTCTAGATTAAATGAACTTAATTGACATATCATTAATTCATTCATTGCAAATCTTAAATGCTTGAATAACATCCATAGTTTTAGAGTCAAATTTTCTAAATGGATGTAAAAAGGGGAAATCAAAACATCACATGCTAAATAATAGTATTTTGTTTGATGTTAATAGGGGAGAAATAGAAATGAACTTAATTGACAAATCATATTCATAACGATAGGGGGAGCTTAATGAATATCATTTTCTTAGGGTAATGAAGTGCAAAATTTAGGGGGAGCAACTTCATTACAAGACATCCACATTGAATTTAAAACGTATAATTTTTGTTATAAATATCATTTTTGATGGATGACAAAGGGGGAGAGATAATTAAGGGGGTAACTTGGAATTTCATTACAAAATGAACAAAAACTATGCACATCCTTAGGGGAAGCATTATTATGCATAGTTTACATATAAAAATTCCATGTAATAAGATATAGTTAAGATATAGGTTGTCATCATCAAAAAGGGGGAGATTGTTGGCTTTTTGGCCTTAATATTTGTTTTGATGATTTAATCAACCTAATCTTAATTATGATCATTTAGAGTAGCACACACATTGCATTGCATATATATTACTTTGTGCTAACCTCTACAGGTGATCAAGACTCGAGGAAGAAAGGAAAATCAAGTCAAGACATGTAATCAAGCTCGTTTGAAGACATGTATTTTGTATTTTCTTTGAGTCTGAGGAACTTGTGTAAATTGAACAATACTTGAGCTAAAAGCAACTTAAACACACACTAGGTTCCTTATAGAAGTCACACACGAAATTGCACATAATTTGGACTTCAATAGATCACCCAAACTTAGACCGAAAAACACTAAACCTGAACGCTAACAATCTGCCCACATTCGGTCGAACGCAACAAGCCGTCCGGTTGACCGAGTGATCAAGTATCCTGTTTGTGTTTTCACTGTCCGGTTTCGGTCGACCGTGCATCCACTTTCGGTCGACCGCGTGAACTAATTTTTCCGACCGTTAGTTTTGTCGTATATACCCAACGGTCGTATTCGTATTAAACCAAAAATAGCCCAAATACATTTCATTTATCGGTCGACCGAGGACCTTGATCGGTCGACCGAATATCCGTCTCTTGACAAAACCAATTGTTGAAAATCGGGTGACCACTAGACCTTGTTCGGTCGACCGAATAGATCATTGTTTGTCAACCCCTAAGTGCATGGTGCAAATCGGTCGACCGAACCCTATTCGTTGTTCGACCGATCACTTAAGTGTACCTGAGTCTTAGCATTGGGCGGTCGACCGTTACATAACCGGTCGACCGAACTGAGTACAAAACTGCCAAACGGTCGACCGTTTATCCCGATCCGGTCGACCAAATTACCTCAGAATTGGGTCCTGCGAGTTTCTATTTCGTCTATCATACACCAACTTATACCCAATCAACCCCAACGGCTCTATTCTCTCTAATGCTTATAAATAGAGCTGTAAAACACATTTTAACACAACTCTTCCACACATATTTGTCCCCAACATTAGAGAGAAGATCCAAACACTCAAAAGCTCAAAACCTTCCACACTTTAGTCTTAATTCCTATTCTCACTCAAGTGTGCTCAAGTTTAGGGAGTGTTGTTCCACTCAATCATTGTGCAAGTAGAAAGGGTCTTGGTGAAAGCCCAAGACACAAGTATAGACTTCGGTGAGAGCCCGAAGTGACCCCTCTCGGATTGTGAGAGGAGTAGCCAAGCTCGGCGACGGTTGCTCACTTGCTTGAAGATTGTAAAGGCGTTCTCTGCCGGCCCGGAACAGGGAGTGGTTAGTGAAGTCGTGAGCGGAGCTCGAAGTATCGAGCGGAGCGTGCAAGAGAGGATGTACGCTGGAGGCCGAACCTCTGTAAAATCCCCCGTGTTCCATTGTGGTTTGCATATTCCTTCCCTACTCGCTTGTTTGTTTAAATTCCGCAGTGCTTATCTTTGATAGTTAAACAAGTGTGTAATTAGGGATAAAAGTGATTAGCATAGCCAACCCACACGATCCTACATTTGGTATCAGAGCCTTGTTAGCTAATTCTCATACTTAATCGTATTTTTAGCATGGCCTCTACTTCATCTAATCACATAGAAGGATTATGCACAACTCGACCTCCTTTGCTAAATGGGTCAAATTATGATTATTGGAAGAATAGGATGAAGATTTTCCTAATTTCTAATGACCTTAAGTATTGGATGTTTCTTCAAAATCCATACGCACCCCCAAATGAAGGTGAATTGGATTCACTTACAAGACCCAAAATGAAAGAAATCGAAATGAATTCGAAAATCATGAACATCTTGTATTGTGGCCTTAATGAGGGTGAATATAATAGGATTAGAGGTTGTGTTAGTGCATATGAAATTTGGCATAGATTGCAAATGCATCATGAGGGGGATAGCAAAAAGGAAACCCGCATTAGTCTTCTCGTGCATAAGTATGAATTTTTTTGTATGCAAATCGGTGAAAACATAAGCGAAATGAACACTCGCTTCACCGATATCACTCACTCTCTTTTGGTTCTTGGAAGAAGATTAAATGTAGGAGAGATGACAAGGAAATTCCTCCGGTCGCTAAGTCAGGATTGGGAAGATAAGGTGGTCGCAATTGAAGAAGCACACGACCTTTCCCAACTCAAGATGGAGGAGTTAATTGGAAATCCAATGGCTTATGAGCTCCAAATTAACCATAGAAAGGAGAAGGAAGCCTCCAAGAACAAACCAACCTTCGGACTACATGCAAATATTGACCAACCAAGGAGGAATGTAGAAGATGAGGACATTGAAGTCCTAGCCAAAGACTTCTTCAAATACCTCAAGAAGTATAAAGAAGAAAAGAATGAAAGAAGAGGTAGAAGAAGTGAAAAAAGAGAAAAGAAGAAGGAGAAGGAAGAGAGTGAAAATGAGAGAAAAGAAAAGGAGAAGAAAAATGAGAGAAGGGAGAGAAGGAGAGAAAATGAGAGGAGTAAGAGAAAGGAGAAGAGGTTGGAAGCTCACAAGGCTACATGGGACGATTCATCGTCTTCATCGTCATCCAAATCAACCACACCTTCATCAACAAAGGAATATGCACATATGTGCTACATGGCAATTCAAGATGAAGGAAGTGAGGTATCCTCTAACTCTTACTCTAGTAGATCACATTCTTGCTCATCTAAGTCATATGCTAGTGATAGTTCATGTTCCAAAGAAGAAACATTTTCTCATGAGGAACTTCAAAATGCATTTCATGACTTAGTTAAACAATATGAGATTATTTGCGAAAAGAACAAAAATGCTAGAAAGAAAATAAATGATCTCAAATGCCAAATTGAACTAATCAAGAATGAAAATAATGAGGTGCTTGCTGAACTTGAAACTAATGCATCAACTCTTGACAAGTTAAAAGCAACACCTATAGATGTTGAACAATTAAATCTTCATGCTTGCAATGTGTAATTAAGAAAAGATCTAGAAAAGTTCACAAATGGAACTAAGATGCTTAACATGCTATTAGGGAGTCAAAGACAATCTTTTCAAAAACATGGTTTAGGATTTAATGCTAAATTGAAAAACCATGCATCTTATACAACTTTAAATGGAAAGCACTTAGTTGTAAAGCATACTTCCTCAAAAGTGTGGGCTCCTAAAACCAAAATGGTTTGAGTTCCCAAAGCTAACATTCAAGGACCCAAAGTTGTTTGGATACCTAAATCTACACTTGTAGGTGCTTGAGGAAGAAATCGGTGGTGACCGGGCGAGCTTAAGAGTCAAATTGAAAGCCGGGTGCATCACCGAATCAAGGGTAGAACCAATTCAAGCTTCAAGTTGGTATAATTTTCTTATCGTCTAAAATTTTCAATGAAATTGGTTCTAGTCTAGATTAAATGAACTTAATTGACATATCATTAATTCATTCATTGCAAATCTTAAATGCTTGAATAACATCCATAGTTTTAGAGTCAAATTTTCTAAATGGATGTAAAAAGGGGAAATCAAAACATCACATGCTAAATAATAGTATTTTGCTTGATGTTAATAGGGGAGAAATAGAAATGAACGTAATTGACAAATCATATTCATATCGATAGGGGGAGCTTAATGGTTATCATTTTCTTAGGGTAATGAAGTGCAAAATTTAGGGGGAGCAACTTCATTACAAGACATCCACATTGAACTTAAAACGTATAATTTTTGTTATAAATATCATTTTTGATGGATGACAAAGGGGGAGAGATAATTAAGGGGGTAACTTGGAATTTCATTACAAAATGAACAAAAACTATGCACATCCTTAGGGGAAGCATTAATATGCATAGTTTACATATAAAAATTCCATGTATTAAGATATAGTTAAGATATAGGTTGTCATCATCAAAAAGGGGGAGATTGTTGCCTTTTTGGCCTTAATATTTGTTTTGATGATTTAATCAACCTAATCTTAATTTTGATCATGTAGAGTAGCACACACATTGCATTACATATATATTACTTTGTGCTAACCTCCACAGTTGATCAAAACTCGAGGAAGAAAGGAAAATCAAGTCAAGACATGTAATCAAGCTCGTTTGAAGACATGTATTTTGTATTTTTTTTGAGTCTGAGGAACTTGTGTAAATTGAGCAATACTTGAGATAAAATCAACTTAAACACACACTAGGTTCCTTATAGAAGTCACACACGAAATTTCACATAATTTGGACTTCAATAGATCACCCAAACTTAGACCGAAAAACACTAAACCTGAACGCTAACTGTCTGCCCACATTCAGTCGACCGCAACAGGCCGTCTGGTGGACCGAGTGATCAAGTATCCTGTTTGTGTTTTCACTCCCCGGTTTTGGTCGACCGTGTATCCACTTACGGTCGACCGCGTGAACTAATTTTTCCGACCGTTAGTTTTGTCGTATATACCCAACGGTCGTATTCGTATTAAACCAAAAATACCCCAAATACATTTCATGTATCGGTCGACCGAATAGATCATTGTTTGTCAACCCCTAAGTGTCGGGTGCAAATCGGTCGATCGAACCCTATTCGTTGTTCGACCGATCACTTAAGTGTACCTGAGTCTTAGCATTGGGCGATCGACCGTTACCTTACCGGTCGACCGAACTGAGTTCCGAACTGCCAAACGGTCGACCATTTATCCCGATCCGGTCGATCGAATTACCTCAGAATTGGGTCCTGCGAGATTCTGTTTTGTGTATCTTACACCAAGATATACCCAATCAACCCCAACGGCTCTATTCTCTCTAATGATTATAAATAGAGTTGTAAAACACATTTTAACACAACTCTCCCACACATATTTGTCCCCAATATTAGAGAGAAGATCCAAACACTCAAAAGCTCAAAAGCTTCAACACTTTAGTCTTAATTCCTATTCTCACTCAAGTGTGCTCAAGTTTAAACAGTGTTGTTCCACTCAATCATTGTGCAAGAAGCAAGGGTCTTGGTGAAAGCCCAAGTCACAAGTATAGACTTCGGTGAGAGCCCGAAGTGATCCCTCTCGGATTGTGAGAGGAGTAGCCAAGCTCGGCGAGGGTTGTTCGCGGGCTTGATGATCGTAAAGGCGTTCTCTCCCAGCCCGTAACGGGGAGTGGTTAGTGAAGTCGTGAGCGGAGCTCGAAGTGTCGAGCGGAGCTTGCAAGAGAGGATATAGGCAGGAGGCCGAACCTCTGTAAAATCCCCTGTGTTCCATTGTGGTTTGCATATTCCGTCCCTACTCGCTTGTTTGTTTAAATTCCGCTGCGCTTATCTTTGATAGTTAAACAACTGTGTAATTAGGGATAAAAGTGATTAGCATAGCCAACCCACACGATCCTACATTTGGTATCAGAGCCTTGTTAGCTAATTCTCATACTTAATCGTATTTTTAGCATGGCCTCTACTTCATCTAATCACATAGAAGGATTATGCACAACTCGACCTCCTTTGCTAAATGGTGAAGGGAATGTGTTCTAAAAGTTTTACTTTTAAATGTCAATTATTATGAATTGAATGAGAAATCATTTTGTTCCTTGTTTATGTTATTCGTCTTTTAGAAGTGTTAAGGAAGAGGCTCTTGGTCCTTAACCGTAGAGCTCTAAATGATATTGGTTTACATAAAACAAAAGATATTCGCAATCATGGTAATTAACATGGAACATTAATTACCGAGTTAAGATTGTCGTGTTGGTCATAGATCATTGTAGCTCTACAAGTGAGTGACAACACGGGTATGCAAAAGAGGAAAATATTACTTTTGTATACTGAATAGACCTAATAAGTAAAATATTATAGAAATGTGTTTCTGTGTCATTAATATTTTACTGTGTCTTTGGTCCTTTGATATGAGACTTATATCTAATCACTTAAGGAATACTTAATTAGATCAGTGTCTTGAACTATCGATCAGTGTAGTGTAAAGGCATTGGTTGGTTAAGTACAACTTTTGTTGGAGAAGATAGTTAGTCAAAAGACTATCATTGCCCCTCTTAATTGAGTGATGATATTAGTGGGCCCCTTGATAAAGCAAAGTTATAATGTGCACAATGTGATTTGAGTGAAGTCACATATTTATAACTAGCTTAAAGAGATCAAGAAATGAATATTAATACAAAGATGACACAATACTACTTTGTGTGTATTCTTAATATCATGAGGCAAGGGACGGACACAAGTGGTGCACTCCATCACTAATTGGATCGGGTTTTGGTTCGAGCTGAATTAAGACATCTAGCTAATTGGGAACTATAATGTGTGGCTAGATACCTCTTATAGTTTGTGATGTTAAGCTATTAATATCACTGCCA
This sequence comes from Triglochin maritima, assembly GCA_963682175.1. Classification (NCBI taxonomy): domain Eukaryota; kingdom Viridiplantae; phylum Streptophyta; class Magnoliopsida; order Alismatales; family Juncaginaceae; genus Triglochin; species Triglochin maritima. Next base: position 23,175,529 of record OY821774.1, on the reverse strand, counting down.
ATTTAGCTTAAGTCCTCCCATAGGTCACACCATAAAACTGGGAAACAAGAATGTGATTTTATGTTCATATGATGTATTGAGTTTCGTATACATGCGGTGAATCGATAAAATCATTATGTCATGAAAATGACATATTTAGAATCATGAATTTATATATGAGATGTAAATAAAAATATATCATGGGGTGTGATTGTTTGATATTACATATGATGATATATTGCATAAGATATATAAATTAGCTATAACCCCAAAGATCGAATTTTGTTGGGAATTGATCCAAAATTCGATAAGGCAAATTAATTAATTAATTAAATTTGCTAAAACCCCAAATTCGAATTTTGTTGGGAATTAAACCAAAATTCTATAAAGGCAAATTAATTAAATTTCCTAAAACAAAAAAAATGAATTTTGTTGGGAATTAATCCAAAATTCGATAAAGGCAAATTAATTAAGGAATTATTGATCATGGTTTTGACTTGGTCAATTATGATTAAATTTGGATGTGGATTAATAAATTTAATATTGGGAATTGGTATTAAGAGAGAAAAACATGGAAGAATGGGTCAATGCATAGCCCCTGATGTAGAAATTAAAGGAGCCTATAAATAGGCCTAATTTCCTTCATTAAAAATAAGTGTATGCAAAATTCTCTCTCACTCTCTAACCGCCCCAATTAATCCATCCGAAATTCCTTAGTTAATTTGAGTTTTTGGAGAGTAAAATCTCAGGAAAGAAAAAGGGGGGTTATTAGCTAGATTCTAAGCCCTATTGGAGATTGAGAGACTAGCTCTTCTCTCTCCAATCTTGTTTAGAGTTTGGTGAATACTCGGAGGCAATCCACCGGGCGATTCGACAGGCAACGCGACTACGGATCTTCAAGAGGTTTTAGAGAACCTCTAGGTATGATACTCTTTGCAATTGTTTGTTTGTCCTAATGCATGTTAAATAATTAGGACAAACAAATGCATGTCTATATGAAAATCGAAGAAAATATGAATATTTCGATCCCATATGTTTATAAAATTTCGAAAAATATATACATATAATAGGGCACGAAATCCTACAGTGGTATCAGAGCTTTTGATTCTTATTATCTTTGATTTAGACTATAAAATCAATTTAGGCTACCATCTAGAATCAAAACAATTCGGTTTATGTCTTTTTCGAGTTTTTCGATGTTTTGTTGATTAAATTCTAATAAATTCGTTTTGATGGTTTTATATGTTTTAAAACATCACATGATTGCTAGAATTGAAATTTAGACATTTGTCTAATTTATAGAATTTTCGTTTTATTTTAAATGATTATTTTATAAAAGAATCAACAAAACCGAAAAGGATTAATGTTCATCTTTCCTTTTGGAAATTGGATGAACGGCGGTTCAAAATAATTAATTTTGAACTATGGATGCATGAAAATCATTTTAATGGATTTCAAATGATTTTTCTAGAATTGTTTGATTTTAGATGCTTGATATCTAGATTAAATAGTTTATATTGGACATGCGTGCATGGATGCTCGAGTTGTTTTGCAGGAATTGTGAGTTTGTATGTTCCAAATCAGCAGCTATGAATGTTTATAATTGTTATAATACATGGGTTTATGTATGTAAAAGCCAAATTCTCTATTTCCATCTTTTAGATAAATTGCATATGCATATGAGAGGTTTTTACATAGGACTTGCACTAGTCGGTTTTTTATCGAATGTGAGGAGCATGTTTATTTTCTATAAAATCTACATCTCCGGTGCAAGAGGAAGTCGCCGCTGTAGCGCATCGGTCGAGGATCGAGGATCGGGGATCGAGGATCGGGGATCGAGGATCAAGGATCGAAGGGAACATATAAACTCACACGATGTGGATTGTGTGAATGTTTAATTTCTGTTTTTATCTTGCTATGCATGTGATGAATGTGTTGAATGTTAGGATGTGTATAATTAATAATATGCATGATAACCTAAAATTCTAAATCACATGTTAAATTGTCCAACAAAAATTAAGAATAAATTTCCTTCTTATTTTCATCCACTAGCAGCTATTGATCGAGGGATACTCTACTCGCCCTTAGCGGGAGATAGCTCCCTCCATCTTTGGGAATAGTGGGAGATATAAAGGTTGTCTGTTGTTGTGCCACAATTAAATATATGAGGTGTGTTTCACCCTAGTGAACCCCAAGTATGTTTAGTTGTGAATACAATGGATAAACGTATCTCGTATCAAATGAAAATAAGTTTTCTTAACATTACCTAGAGCCCTCGCTCGGTTTTGGGAAAAAGTTTTTTTTACGAGGATAGGTCGTATTCCCTCATAATTAAAACGACAAGAGTCACAAGAGTTTGAAGATGATAAATGTTGCTAAAATTCAAAAAGGTTGTGATTAGAAAATGTTTTCTTACCTTGATATTGTAATGTATTCGATAGCCCTTAGCTAGTCTATATTACAATTGATGGGATTTTGGATTGTTGCATTTATGGGCAAAATTTTTATTTGCAACATTTACATTTATATATTCGATATATGTATGCATGTGTATTAAAACATAAAATTGGCATTAAAACCTGTATGATTTATTTTGTAGAAAAATGTCGAACATCCAACCTATCGTACGATCCAAGATAGAAAAATACCCTTTAGCAAATGATGGCTCAAACTTCATTAGTTGGCAACTCAAACTCAACATCGTGTTAAAGTTTGAGAAACTATCTCACATTTTGGAAGGTCCAATCCCAAAGTGGAATGTGAGATTAACCGATGGAGAGAAAGAGGCTAAAGCCAAGTGGGAAAACCAAGAGAACCAAGTTCACGGTCTTATGCTAGCATCCATGGGTGACTCGCTTCAAGCGAAATACTTGGATTCAAAACCCAAGAAGACCATGGAGGCTTTATCAAAGATGTTCATGGATAGTGCCCAAAAGGAGCGCTATAAGACCACCATCGCACTCACAAGGTGCCATATGGCGGAGGGAACATCGGTATCTATGCATTTTCTCACGATGCAAGGATACCTTCAGAAGTTGGCAAAACTCTCTTCTCCAATGCCCGAGGACATTGCTGAAGATATGATTCTTGGCTCTCTAGCCCCATCCTTTAAGGACTTTGTGATGCACTATCACGTGCGTGAAAAAGGGGTGAGTCTTGAGGAGCTTCACAACGCTCTCAAAACTGCTGAAGTTGACATGGGCAAGGGTAGGGACAAGCAAGTCCTTGCCGTCCATGGGAGGGGCCATAAGATTGGTAAAGGAAAGGGCAAATCTACCAAAAGTGGTTCAATCAAGAGCAAGGGAGTAGGAGGTGCTCATAAAAGTGCCTCGAGGGGGAAATCTCAGAAATCTCCAACTCCCAATACGGAGTGCTTTCACTGCGGTGAAAAAGGACACATCCGGCCAAAATTGCCCCAAGTACAAGGAAGACCTTGACAACAGAGTGATTGAACGTCGGCACCCCAAAAAGGCCAAAGGTATATTTGTTATTGAAATAAATTTAGCCACCTCTGTCCAGGATTGGGTAATTGATACCGGATCTTGTGCTCACATAGTTTCTAATGTGCAGCTACTCATGGATAGGAAGGAACTCGTAAGGAACGAGGTAGAAATGAAGGTCGGAAATGGTGCGAACGTGTCTGCGGCTGCACAAGGTTCTGTGGTGTTTCAATTGTGTAGTGGTTTAAATTTATGTCTAAAGAATGTTTATTATGTACATTCGATTAACAAGAAGATTAAAAATTTCTGTATCATGTCTGGATATGGATAATTTTAATATAAATATTTCAAATTCTTGTTTGTCTATATCGAAGAATAGTGTGTTCTATGCAAATGCGTTCACAAGGAATGGTCTCTATTTGCTTGAATTGGATAATAAACAAATCTTTAATATCAATAACAAAAGACTTAAGACCACTCACGAGAATGATACTCTCTTGTGGCACTATCGTCTTGGTCACATAAATGAAAAGCGCATCAAGAAATTGCAAGAAGCGAACCTTCTTGGTCTACTTGATTTTAAATCATTGGAGACGTACTGATTGACATCATTTCATGCTTATATTTGTACCTTATATCCATTATCTTACACCTAAGCAATGCTACGTGACGAGTTTTATGTTTAGTTTTCAGAAATAAAGAGGTTTGAAGAGAAGAGCCATGAAAGGACCCAAAAGCAGGAAAAAAGGACCTAATTGTGAGACCTGGGGACCAAGATGCAAGGGAGAAGGACCTGATCGTAAGACAGAAGGACCTAAGAGCAAAACAGGAAACTCCACACCATTATGAGGAGTATTTTGTCAATTCGATTCGGGTCGGAGCTCCACTAAACAAGTTAGATGCATCCAAGACCAAGAAACACACCAAGGAAAGCCCACCAGAAGACCCAGACGGATCTGGGCTTTATAGGCCGCCAATTGGCGGTCTGGAACCGCCAATTGGCGGTCTGGATCATGCAAGATCCGCCCCAACTTCTCCTGGACTTGTATTAGTGTTCGTTTAGGCTATTTTTGGTATTGGTTTAGTCCCACATCGGGGGATTGTCCCTGATTAGCTTTTTCCATGCTTATAAATAGAACTCTTCACCTCCCATTGTATCTATCTCTCTCTTGGTGGCCTTCTTCCCTACTAAGAGTGAAGCCTTGAAGCAAAACTCTGGTGGAGGAAGGGCTGCTTGTAATTTGGAGTGAGTAATAATAGAAGTTTTTGTTTGCTTTAGTTTTTACATTGCTTAGTTAATTTCAATGTCTTGCATGTTTCTTTAGTCTCATGTTCTTTTAGTTTCTTTAATATTTCTTGCTTGCTTAGATTAATTTCATTTCAGTATTAATGCTTTCTTTTGTTAGAGTAGTTAGTTTAAATATGTGTGAGTAGTTCCATCCCCATTTGGGGGGTGGAGAAATATGTGATATAATCATGTAGTGTATTAAGTGTGTGTTATCTTTATCCCTTGAGCTTTATATGATTTCCATAACCATCTAATGGGTTTTAACTCTTATCTTTGATATGCTAATGCTCTTGAATGAAGCTTAGCTTATGCTTTGATTAGTGAACCTATTTTATGGGGAATGATAAGGTTAGGATATGGATGAAGTTAATATTGGAAACACAACTTGTAGTGTATGTGCTCTTGTTGCCTTTACCTTAGCTAATGTCTTGTATGTTTTAATGATGTAGTGAAATCTTAATTCATGTAGAGGCATAGTAGGGTCTAGGCTTTATACTTGAGTTCATGTAGCTTCATTCCAATCATTGTCTTGTATGTTTTAATGATGTAGTCTTATCTTAATTCATGTAGAGGCAAGATTGGATGTAGTTTTATGATTTCATGCACTACATGTTGTGAGGAGCTTAATTGAACACACACACACACACATCTTTATGTTCACATCAGTTCTCTACCCCCTTTGGGGTTTAGTTTTATTGCTTATCTTCATTTCCTTTTGCATTCTAGTTTAGCATTGTAGTGTAGTTTAGTGTAACCAATCCTTTCCTCCTTTCTTTACCCCTTGCCTTCGCACAAACCAAGTGTCGACACACCTCCCAGTGGACGACCCGTATTTGCCACCGCTTCAACGCGGCCGTGCACTTGCGGTAGAAATATAAAACGAGATCAATCAAGTTTTTGGCGCCGTTGCCGGGGAGGTGCTCTGTCCAGACCTTGGTTTGGACGATTCGAGGGGTTTTTAATTTTTTGTTTTCAGTTTTTCTTAGTTTCAGGGAACCACAAGGTCAAGGGGAGGCTACTGGAGAAGTTTGAGGAAGCGACGACCTAAACAGACCGCCAATTAGCGGTGGAAGACCGCCAATTGGCGGCCTGGTGAGCGTTGATTTCCTTGAAATTTTTGTTAGTAGTTAGTCTTGAAATTTGTGTTATCTGGGAGCCCAATTTTGCATGCTTTGACCTATGGTTTGCTCCCAGATCATTAATCACTCCCCCATTAATCAACTTGGACCATAAAACTCAAAGCAAAAGATTAGACTTCTTGCCATCTAGGTCATGCACCATTGGTAGATCTTGCATGCATTTGTCTTTTCTTTGCTTTACATTTTTGTCGTTGATTGCTGGCGTGAGGTACGTGCACCCACATCCCTCATTCATGCATGTTTATTTCATGCATTAGTTAGTAAGGTGCATCGGGACAAGAGTGAGAGAGCGTTTGATTGGAGCGATTGATTGCTAGATCTAGGATCAAATCGCTACTAAGGAGGGGCTGTCCCATAAAAGATAAGGTGGGGGATTTCATCACCGTTTCCTTGGCCCCAAAAACCACTCTTAATAAAGCCTTAACTAAAAGCAAGTAGACATTGGCCCTAAGGAATTCGGACGCACTAGGAGAGTAATCTAGTCGAGACTGTCATGACCTGATCGGCGTTGCCTACCTTGTCGATAGTAGGAGGTAGGGGTGCACATGGGTCGGGTTGGGTCGGGTTTGGGCCTCAACCCGACCCAACCCGAAATTTTCGGGTTGGGAAAAAATCCAACCCGAACCCGAACCCGAACCGGTTCGGGTTCAACCCAACCCGACCCGAAATTTTCGGGTTGGGTCGGGTTGGGTCGGGTTGAACCCGAATTTGGAAATTTTTGGGTTGGGTTGGGTTGAATCGGGGTTATTTTCGGGTTGGGTCGGGTTTATTTTCGGGTTGGGTCGGGTTGGGTCGGGTTGGATCGGGTTTATTTGGGAAAAAATTAAAAAAAAAATAAAAAAAAAATAAAAAAAAATAAAAAAAATAAAAAAAAATAAAAATCGGGTTCGGGTTGGGTTGGGTCAACCCGACCCCCTCAACCCGAACCCGACCCGAAAATTCGGGTTTTTGATTTTCCCAACCCGACCCGACCCGAACCCCTCCTCAACCCGACCCAACCCGACCCGACCAGTCGGGTTCGGGTTGGGTTTCGGGTTGAACCCAACCCATGTGCACCCCTAGTAGGAGGTACTGGATCTCCGGATCTGGTATCACTTGCTGGGCATTGTGGTCCTCGTTGTAGGGAGGTGAGGCGTGTCGAGGCTAGTGACCTCGAAGTTAGGCGTCGTCTAGCTTAAGGACCCATTGCCTTACATTGTTTGAGCCGTGCTTGCTAGTTAGGCTTCTTCCTGATCCCACTACCCACGCTAGCTCTAGGGATTCTTCTCTCCTCACCTGAGTCATCTCCTCATCTATTCTCTACGTTTAGTCTCCTCCTCTAGTACACCTTCTGTTGTGTGTTTGTTAGAGTCGAGTCGAGCATTTTTATGCGAGGTTGGGCTCGTTCTGGTGAGAGCGCTCGACTCGAGAGAGTGCTTATTTCTGAGATGGAAGATCTTGGTGATCGACCATCTCCGCCTCGTGCTCCTTTGGAGCAAGAAGGCGAGTCGTCTCGTGGTGGCGAGGGAGACCGGGTTCCATACATGGACTACCTCGGTCCATTCCCACCACCACGTAGACCTCCTTCTCCTCCTCCTCTGACTCGAGAGGAAGGGAGATTCGGTCAGGATCGAGTTCTAGGTGCACCACCACCTTTAGCTCGACAGGATAGGCCGATGACGTTGTGGGAGCGGACCCATCCTGTTCGGGCCGCGCAACCTTCTTGCATAGTTGCTCCCCCTGCTCGCGGGAACAACTATGAGCTGAAACCTCAGTATGTGAGCATGCTTCCAACCTTTACTGCCAATAAGGAGGATCCATATATTTTTATACGCGAATTCGAGGAAGTATGCTCCATGTTCAAGCTTCAACAGCTTGACGAGGATTCTGTCCGGTTGAGGATGATTTCGTTCGCATTGAAGGATAATGCGAAGAAATGGATGTATAGCCTCCCGGCGAGCTCGATTCGGTCTTGGGATGACTTTGTGACCGTCTTTCTGAAGAGATTTTTCCCTCAAAGGAAAACTCAACAGATACGGCACCAGATACATCAAATGTATCAGACCGAGACCGAATCTTTTCATGGTTTCTTTGAGAGGTTCAAGGACCTTCTCCAGCAATGCCCTCATCATGGACTTGAGCTATGGCAGCTGTGCCAGATTGTTTATGAGGGCATCAACTACAACACCCGCACATTGTTGGAGTCGATGTGTCAGGGTGACTTCCAAATGAAACCCATCGAGGAGGCATGGGACACTTTTGAATCCATGGCTGAGCGCACCTTCGAGTGGGACACCATGAGAGAGCCACCAGCCGTCAGGTCTTCTGGTCGAGATGGATCATATCATGTTGAGTCGACTATCGCGTCTGAGGCGAAAATGGTTGCTCTCATGCGTAGGATAGAGAGTTTGGAGATGGACCGAGCTCCAGTAGCTCAGGTCGCTACTCCCGGGTGTACTAGGTGTGGACTGTCGGGACATGATGACTTGGAGTGCGCTTACGCTCCAAGGGATACTGAGCATGCAAATGCGATGTATCAACAAAGGCCCCGAAACGACCCGTACAGTCATTCCTATAACCCGGGATGGCGTAACCATCCTAACTTCTCTTGGGGTTCTAGTGGAGGACACGGTCAGAGCTCACACGCTCAACCTCAACCTCCACCTTATCAACCTCCACGCCCATCGGCGACCTACCAACCCCCACATCAAAGGTCTCAGCACCAAAATTACCAACCTGGTCAGGCCTCTTCGTCGGGTTATTCTAACCAGACTCCACCACCCCAGCGGGTTGACCCTAAGGACTCTACCATTGAACAAACCCTTCAAGCATTCATGCAGAGCACTCAATCCATGCTTACGGCCAACAATAATACGGTCAAAGCATTGGTAATGCAAGTAAGCCAGTTGGCTCATCAGCTCCATGAACGCGAGAAGGGTCAATTCCCGAGTCAACCTGTAGTAAATCCAAGGGGTCAGCCTGCTAATACCAGGCAGAATGTACACAATGTTGAAAGTGACCCTTCCCAACATGCTAATGTTATTCATACCTTGAGATCGGGAAGGGTCGTTGACAACAATGTGAAAATGCCGGAAGCCAACCCTGTTGGCGAGACTTCCGAGGAGAGTCTTGAGCCTGTCAAGGAACCTAATTCTGAGACTCCTCCTCGTGATTCTTATGTCCCCAAGGCACCATTCCCTCATCGATTGACTAAAAACCGTGATGAGCATTGGGATAAGATCGTTGAGGTACTTAGGCAAGTAAAGGTGAACATCCCGTTGTTGGACGTTGTTCAACAAATGCCACCGTATGCCAAGTTCCTCAAAGACCTTTGCACCACGGAGAGAAAAACAAATGTGCCCAAGAAGGCCTTCTTGGCCGCCAATGTGAGCTCCATATTGACACAACCCATGAATGTCAAGTACAAGGACCCTGGTTGTCCAACTGTCTCTTGCATGATTGGGAATGTGACCATCTCTCAAGCTCTATTGGATTTGGGGGCATCTGTGAATCTCCCGCCTTACTCAGTCTATGTCAACCTTGGGATAGGCGATCTTAAACCAACGAGGACAACCCTCCAGTTGGCTGATCGATCCGTCAAAATCCCACGAGGGAGTGTGGAGGATGTCCTTATCAAAGTGGGTGAGTTCGTATTTCCAGTTGATTTCATCATCTTGGATACCGAACCCGTGTCCAACCCACAAGGACAAATTCCTGTAATTCTTGGGAGGCCATTTCTTGCGACATCTAATGCTTTGATCAATTGTCGCAATGGCTTGATGAGGTTGTCTTTTGGAAACCTCACGGCGGATTTCAACATCTTCACTCTTGGTAAGCAACCTGGGCTCTTCGACGACACTGTCGGAGCCAATTTCATCCAGGACACGGATGAGCCTGACTCATTAGGCATGTTCGACTCACATCGACATATTATTGAGGTGCCTAATGATCAGGTTGCGAGTGAAGAGGATCTTGAGGAATCTGCCAGCATATCTCTGGATGAGGAGGCACATCTGGGTGCTTGCTCCTCTTACCCCGTGGCCCTTCAGCCACTTGAAATTAACTCTGAATCCGACAAGGACCCACCTCTCGTCGAGCTTAAACTGCTTCCCGATAACCTAAAGTACATCTTTTTAGGGGATAATGAGACCTTGCCACTCATTATTGCTTCTGATCTTGAAAAAGATCAAGAGGTTGCCCTCAAAAGAGTACTCTTTGAAAACAAAGAGGCGATCGGGTGGTCCTTGAAGGATATCAAGGGAATTAGCCCTGGTATTGTTCAGCATCGGATCCACATGGAAGAGGATTCTAGGCCCCGCAGGGACCCACAACGGAGATTGAATCCTGTACTGAAAGAAGCCGTCCGAAAGGAGGTTCTTAAGTGCTTGGATCATGGCATAATCTATCCTATCTCTAATAGTTCATGGGTGAGTCCTGTCCATGTGGTTCCCAAGAAGTCAGGCGTGACGGTTGTGGAGAATGAGCATAATGAGCTTATCCCGACACGCCTGCAAACTGGCTGGCGAGTTTGCGTTGATTATCGCAAGCTCAATGCGGCAACGCGGAAAGATCATTTCCCGTTGCCATTCATTGATCAGATGTTGGAATGGTTGGCCGGACATGAGTACTATTGTTTTCTTGATGGATACTCCGGTTACAACCAAATTCCCATCGCCCCCGAGGACCAAGAGAAAACCACATTCACATGTCCCTTTGGCACGTTTGCCTACCGTCGCATACCCTTTGGGTTATGCAATGCGCCGGCAACGTTTCAGAGGTGTATGATCAGCATCTTCTCCGATATGGTTGAGCGTTTCCTTGAGATCTTCATGGACGACTTTTCCATATTTGGCGCTTCCTTTGATGAGTGCCTTCATCACTTGAGCCTTGTCCTCAAGCGATGCCGTGAGAAGAACCTCGCTCTCAATTGGGAGAAATGTCACTTCATGGTGAAGCGAGGGATTGTACTTGGACATGTGGTCTCAAGTAGGGGAATTGAGGTCGATCCCGCCAAAGTGGATATCATTGCTAATCTCCCACCGCCACGTAATGTGAAGGATATCCGCGCCTTTTTGGGGCATGCTGGATTCTATCGGCGGTTCATTCGGGATTTTAGCAAAATCGCTCGACCTCTCACTGCGTTGTTGGCTAAGGATGCCATTTTTGAGTTCACACCGGATTGCCACCATGCCTTTTTGACCTTGAAGAAAGAGTTGACTTCAGCTCCCATTATTAAGGCACCGGTGTGGACTGAACCCTTTGAGTTAATGTGTGATGCATCTGACTTCGCTATGGGAGCAGTGCTTGGGCAACGATTGGACAAATTGCCTCATGTGATCTACTATGCCAGTAGAACACTCAATGATGCCCAATTGAACTACACTGTGACCGAGAAGGAATTCTTAGCGATCATATTTGCATTGGAGAAATTCCGGTCGTACTTGATTGGCTCCCACGTGATTATCTATTCTGATCACACAGCCATCAAGCACCTCATGGCGAAGAAAGATGCAAAATCCCGACTCTTGAGATGGATCTTGTTGTTACAAGAATTCGATCTCGAGATTCGGGACAAAAAAGGGTGTGAAAACGTTGTAGCTGACCACTTGTCTCGTCTAGAGACGACCAACCCACAGGACCAAAACATTAACGATAAATTTCCTGACGAGCAGTTGTTCACGATCGAAGATAACCATTGGTTTGCCGACATCGTGAACTACCTCGTGACCGAGCAATTTCCTGTGGGTTGGTCAAAATCTGACCAATCCAAATTTAGATCGTATGTCAGATTCTTTCACTGGGACGACCCCTACCTATTCAAATACTGCTCTGACCAAATTTTCAGGCGGTGCGTCCCAGATTCCGAGTTCCAAAGTGTACTCCACTTCTGCCATTCTAAGGCATGTGGAGGAGACTTTGGAGCAAAGAAAACTGCTGCCAAGGTGCTCCAATCTGGATTCTACTGGCCCACTCTTTTCAAGGATGCTTACAACTTTTGTAAGCAATGTGATAGGTGCCAGCGACTTGGCAGGGTTGGTCGACGTGACATGATGCCTTTGCAAAATGTCCTTGTTGTCGACATCTTCGATGTGTGGGGCATCGATTTCATGGGTCGCTTCCCGAACTCGTTCAGGAATGTTTACATTCTGGTGGCCGTTGACTATGTGTCTAAGTGGGTTGAGGCTATACTCACAAAGACCAATGACAACAAGGTGGTCACCAAATTCTTGAGGGACATTTTTGCGCGATTTGGTACTCCTCGTACCATAATCAGCGATAGGGGTACCCACTTCTGTAATCGCTCCTTTGAAGCGCTTATGAGGAAATATTCGATCACCCACAAGCTTGCGACCCCATACCATCCGCAAACTAGTGGGCATGTCGAAATCTCTAACCGTCAATTAAAGCAAATTCTTGAGAAGACGGTTAGTTCCTTGAGGAAGGATTGGTCTACCAAGTTGAATGACGCGTTGTGGGCTTTCCGCACCGCGTACAAGACCAATTTGGGTATGTCCCCATATCGGGTAGTGTACGGCAAGGCTTGCCACCTACCCGTCGAGCTTGAGCATCGTGCTTTCTGGGCGATCAAGAACCTGAATATGGATCTTGATCAAGCAGGAGTACAACGTAGGCTCGACATTGTGGAATTAGAAGAGCTACGCAATGATGCGTACGAGAATGCCAAAATTCATAAGTCCCGGGCCAAGATGTTTCACGATCGCATGATTATGCGAAAGGTGTTTACGGCCGGGCAGAAGGTGTTGCTCTACAATTCCCGGCTTCATCTATTTGCGGGTAAGCTCCGCAGTCGCTGGTCTGGCCCGTTTATCGTCCAAACCGTTTATCCTCATGGAGCGGTTGAGATCTTGAACCCAAGGAATGTGGACGTGTTCAAAGTTAATGGACAACGCCTCAAACCCTACTTGGAGGGGGCACCAGCCGAAGTCGAGGAGGTCATGTTCCTTCATGAACCTCCCTCGCACTCAACCATTCATGCTCCTACATGAGTGGTTGAGCTTTCATGTGTATATATGTTAAAAAAACCCTTTAGTGAGCATCGATTGTAGTGGGCCCCAACCCTTGAGTATTTGGGCCCCATTTCTTTCACGTATTTGTATCCCTTCTTTAGCATCTCACAGGTTTTGAGGGGAGTTGGGTTGTGTCCATCAACATAGCCATGAACTTCCTTGTGTACTTCACGTTGGTGAGATCTCTTCTGTTTCATGCATACATCCATGTCGTATTTTGCTTACATTCATTGAGGACAATGCATGAAGTAGGTGTGGGGGGGTGTTTTACGTGTGTACATAGTCGAGTCTTTTCTTTTGATTTGTTTTCTTTTGTTTGCATTGTTAGGGTCATGTTAGTGTGATGTATTTAATATCGATATATCTGCTTGCCATGATCCTTGGGTGACTTGTCTTCTTTTGCTTGCCTAGTGCTTCAAAATTTTCACATTTCTTTCAAAATCTTCATGTGTTTGCGAAAGAAAATGTTTTGTGGGTTTTGCGTGTGTTTAGCATGTGCAAAACCGTTGAGAGGCAAAGTAAAAAGAAAGCTCCCGAAATTGTCTTGAACTTGATGCATTAGGATATCTAGTACGTGGCTTTAGGATTTATCGAGTCGTTAGGATGCACCCCGGTTTTCCCTCGGGGGGCGTGTAATCCTAGGGTTTCAGTACTCAAACATTTAAAGAAGTCCACCCTGAACCTAGTGAGTCAAATAATTCGTGTCTGTTAGTATAAGGAAGTTTGTCGTAGTCAAGGGCCCTTAATATCTTTTTGTGAAACTTAAGTGTAGGGGTTTTGGTTCCCATGTAGATAAATAAGTGGTGTTCTCTCTTCTCGCACGGCTCCTATCACTCGGGAAAGTAGGTCTGAGGGGACTTTGTGCCTGGTGCTTTTGAGTCATCTGACTTGGGATGCACCGACCGAACTCCCGTTACACGGGTGGTAGGGATCGCCCTATGTGGAGATTTGGGGGAAGGTGTACGTGATAGTGTAAGTCCTCATAGGCAATGATGCACGAAACCTGACCCTGGGAGAATCAAACACCAACCAATAAATGCTCCAAAGAAAAAGAAAAAAAAAGAAAGAAAAAAAAGAAAAGAAAAGAAGAGTCAAATAAGAACCAAAATGGACTTTACACGTTGTTTCACATTCAGAAGTTAAGGTTGCCCATGTCTTTCACTTAATTCCTTAGTTAACTCTCACGAATAACTCATTAGGCTAGGTGTGTGGACTGATTACATATATAGAGTCGACCCGTAGTATTACCGCATTCCATGATCGACAAAATAAGTCCAACGAGTCGTGTAGCTAGATTGATTAATGCATCTTGTTCGGATTTTGTGGGTATATCCGCTGAAAACCCTCAGGAGACAACACTCCTCCTCCTTGGCAACAAGGAGGTTTAACGGCTTGTTGCACGTGCTAAGTGCAACCGTGATTCCTACGAAAGTTAGTTAGGATTTCTTGTTTTTCGTATGCTTTTTCCTTTCTTTGTTTTGCTCGAGACTAGCAAAAACTTAGGTGTGGGGGTATTTGATTGACATCATTTCATGCTTATATTGGTACCTTATATCCATTATCTTACACCTAAGCAATGCTACGTGACGAGTTTTATGTTTAGTTTTCAGAAATAAAGAGGTTTGAAGAGAAGAGCCATGAAAGGACCCAAAAGCAGGAAAAAGGACCTAATTGTGAGACCTGGGGACCAAGATGCAAGGGAGAAGGACCTGATCGTAAGACAGAAGGACCTAAGAGCAAAACAGGAAACTCCACACCATTATGAGGAGTATTTTGTGAATTCGATTCGGGTCGGAGCTCCACTAAACAAGTTAGATGCATCCAAGACCAAGAAACACACCAAGGAAAGCCCACCAGAAGACCCAGACGGATCTGGGCTTTATAGGCCGCCAATTGGCGGTCTAGAACCGCCAATTGGCGGTCTGGATCTTGCAAGATCCGCCCCAACTTCTCCTGGACTTGTATTAGTGTTCGTTTAGGCTATTTTTGGTATTGGTTTAGTCCCACATCGGGGGATTGTCCCTGATTAGCTTTTTCCATGCTTATAAATAGAACTCTTCACCTCCCATTGTATCTATCTCTCTCTTGGTGGCCTTCTTCCCTACTAAGAGTGAAGCCTTGAAGCAAAACTCTAGTGGAGGAAGGGCTGCTTGTAATTTGGAGTGAGTAATAATAGAAGTTTTTGTTTGCTTTAGTTTTTACATTGCTTAGTTAATTTCAATGTCTTGCATGTTTCTTTAGTCTCATGTTCTTTTAGTTTCTTTAATATTTCTTGCTTGCTTAGATTAATTTCATTTCAGTATTAATGCTTTCTTTTGTTAGAGTAGTTAGTTTAAATATGTGTGAGTAGTTCCATCCCCATTTGGGGGGTGGAGAAATATGTGATATAATCATGTAGTGTATTAAGTGTGTGTTATCTTTATCCCTTGAGCTTTATATGATTTCCATAACCATCTAATGGGTTTTCACTCTTATCTTTGATATGCTAATGCTCTTGAATGAAGCTTAGCTTATGCTTTGATTAGTGGACCTATTTTATGGGGAATGATAAGGTTAGGATATGGATGAAGTTAATATTGGAAACACAACTTGTAGTGTATGTGCTCTTGTTGCCTTTACCTTAGCTAATGTCTTGTATGTTTTAATGATGTCGTGAAATCTTAATTCATGTAGAGGCATAGTAGGGTCTAGGCTTTATACTTGAGTTCATGTAGCTTCATTCCAATCATTGTCTTGTATGTTTTAATGATGTAATCTTATCTTAATTCATGTAGAGGCAAGATTGGATGTAGTTTTATGATTTCATGCACTACATGTTGTGAGGAGCTTAATTGAACACACACACACACACACACATCTTTATGTTCACATCAGTTCTCTACCCCCTTTGGGGTTTAGTTTTATTGCTTATCTTCATTTCCTTTTGCATTCTAGTTTAGCATTGTAGTGTAGTTTAGTGTAACCAATCCTTTTCTCCTTTCTTTACCCCTTGCCTTCGCACAAACCAAGTGTCGACACACCTCCCAGTGGACGACCCATATTTGCCACCGCTTCAACGCGGCCGTGCACTTGCGGTAGAAATATAAAACGAGATCAATCACGTACCAACCATGTCTAACGGGAAAAATGACCAAAAAGCCTTTCAAGAAGAAAGGTCCAAGGGCGAATGGCTTGTTGGATTTGATACATTCCGATGTATGTGGTCCAATGAGTACTAGTGCACGAGATGGTTTCAAGTACTTCATTACGTTCACGGATGATTATAGTCGTTATGGCTATGTTTATCTAATGAGAAACAAAAGTGAGTCCTTTGACAAGTTCAAAGAATTCAAGAATGAAGTAGAGAACCAACTCGACAAGAAAATCAAGTCTCTACGAACGAATCGTGGAGGTGAGTACTTAAGTGCCGAATTTGACTCATACCTAAAGGAGTTTGGTATTGTACCTCAACTCACCCCTCCCGGTACACCTCAGTGGAATGGGGTATCCGAAAGGAGGAATAGGACATTGCTCGACATGGTTCGGTCAATGATGAGCCATGCGGAATTACCTCTTTACTTTTGGAGTTATGCACTACAAACTGCGGCTTACACACTAAATAACGTTCCATCCAAATCCGTAGAGAAAACGCCTTATGAGCTATGGAGTGGTAAAACACCCAAGCTCAATTTTCTCAAGATTTGGGGTTGTGAGGCTTACGTCAAGAGATTGATGTCGACCAAACTTCAACCAAAAGCAGATAAGTGCTTCTTTATAGGTTATCCTCGTCAGACAAGAGGATACTACTTTTGGCATATCACCTCCAATCGAGTGATTGTAGAGAGGGATGCCACATTTCTAGAAAAGGAATTTCTGGAAAAGGAATTTCTGGAAAGAGTAAAAAGTAGTGGGAGTAGGGTTGTGCTTGAGGAAACTCAAGATACTCTACAAGATCATGACATGAATGATGACATTCAAGATCATGAAGGCCCAACCGAGATTCCTTTGGTTAGTGGGAGCGTGAGCGAGAGACCATCACAAGAAATTGTGAGAGAATCTCAATCATCCCCACCAAGTGTACGTTCAAGAGTTGAACGTGAACCCACTCCTCAAGAAATTGTGGAAGAAGTTCGAGAGACACGAGAAGAACCAAAAGAACTTAGAATGTCAACAAGGGAAAGGAAGAAACCCGATTTGTATCTGGGACTTCATGAAATCATGGTACTAGATACCAATGATCCCTTAACCTTCCAAGAGGCAATGGAAAGGGAAGACTCCAAACTATGGCTTAAGGCCATGGAATCCAAAATAGAATCCATGTATGATAATCAAGTATGGGACTTGGTTGACCTTCCTCAAGGGAAAAAGGCCATTCATAATAAATGGGTTTTTAAGAGGAAGATGGACATGGATGGGAACCTGACAACCTACAAAGTGAGGCTTGTAACGAAGGGTTTCACTCAAGTTCAAGGAATTGACTATGATGAAACTTTTTCACCGGTTTCCATGTTCAAGTCTATTCGGATCATGCTCGCTATTGCCGCATTTCACGATTATGAAATATGGCAAATGGATGTCAAAACGGCATTCCTGAATGGGAACTTGGAGGAGGATGTGTACATGGTACAACCTCAAGGTTTTGAAGATCCAAAGAATAGCGAGAAGGTATGCAAGCTTCAAAGATCCATCTATGGATTGAAGCAAGCATCAAGGAGTTGGAACAAATGCTTTGACGAGGAAGTGAAGAAGCTTCACTTCATTCAAAGTAAGGAAGAACCTTGTGTATACAAGAAGGTTAGTGGGAGCCATGTAGTATTCCTAATCTTATATGTCGATGACATATTGCTCATGGGTAATCATATTCCTTTGCTTGAGCAAACGAGAAGTTCATTGAAATCTGCATTTTCGATGAAAGACATGGGTGAGGCTCAATACATCTTGGGAATCAAGATATATCGAGATAGACCCCGTAGACTCATTGGCCTCAGTCAACGTGCATACATTGACAAGGTCTTGGAAAGGTTCAAGATGAACAACTCCAAAAAGGGCAGTGTGCCAATGAGTATGGGTGTGCAACTCAAGAAGTCTCAACGTGCGCAATCACGTAAGGACTTAGAGTACATGAAGGATGTCCCTTATGCTTCGGCAATTGGGTCGATCATGTACGCGATGACTTGCACAAGACCAGATGTCTCGTATGCTCTAAGCGTGACAAGTCGTCACCAATCCAACGCAGGTCCTGAGCATTGGACTGCGGTTAAGAATATCCTGAAGTACCTTAACCAGACTAAGGATAAGATTCTTGTTTATGGAGGACAAAGGGAATTGATAGCTGAAGGTTACTCGGATGCGAGTTTCATGAGTGATCCAGACGATAGAAGGTCGCAATCAGGATACGTCTTCCTTCTGAATGGTGGAGCTGTGAGTTGGCGTAGTTGGAAGCAAAGCACTACAGCCGACTCAACCACTGCTTCCGAAGTAATGGCTGTCGCTGAAGCGAGCAAGGAAGGTGTGTGGATTAAGAAGTTCCTTGAAGAGCTTGGAGTAGTTCCCTCGAGCGAGGGACCAATAGAGCTATTTTGCGACAATAGTGCATCTATCTCGCAAATCAAGGATCCCAAATCACACCACAAAGTGAAGTACATGGATCATAAGTACTTCGTGACACGTGACCTCATCGACGAAGGCAAAATAAATCTTTTATGGGTGGACACCAACAACAACACAACTGATCCATTCACAAAACCCTTATCCCAAGCCAAGGGCGAAATGCATTTCGAGTCCATGGGATTGAGGAACCATGTAGATTGGCTTGATGATTGATATGTAATGGGGTTTATGATTGACATCATTTCATGCTCATATTTGTATCTTATATCCATTATCTTTCACCTAAATAATGCTATGTTACGAGTTTTATGTTTAGTTTTCAGGAATAAATAGGTTTGAAGAGATGAAGCATAAAAGGACCCAAAAGCTGGGAAAAAAGACTGAATTGTGAGATCTGTGGACCAAGATGCAAGGAAGAAGGACCTGAATGCAAGACCGAAGGACCTAAGAGCAAAACAGAATACTCCTCACCATCATGGGGAGTATTTTGGCAATTCTATTCGGGTCGGAGCTCCAACATGCAAAATAGATGCATCAAATACCAACAAAGCCTTCCAGAAAAGTGCACAAGAAATTCCAGAGCGATCCGGACACTGTAGACCGCTAATTAGCAGTCCAAGACCGCTAATTGGCGGTCACTTTTGGCCCAAATGCGCTCAAATTTCTCCCGCACATGTATTAGAGGATGTTTAGGCTATTTGTGGTATCTGTTTAGTCCCACATCGGGGGATTGTCCCGGATTAGCTTTTTCCATGGCTATAAATAGAACTCTTCATCTCCTATTGTAATCACTCCATATTTTAAGTGGCTATTCTTCCTACTAGAAGTGAGGCCTTGAAGCACACACTAAAGTAGGAGGATGCTACTTTTAATGTGAGTCATTTTATCAATAAAGTTTTGTGTTTATTTCATTGTTTGTTTTATGCTTCTTTAATTGTTTGTGCATGTTTTAGTTTAATCGTCTTTTAATTCTAGCTTAGTTTTAATATGCTTTCTTTCCATAGTTTAATAATTAGTGTAATATTTAGTGAGTAGTTCCATCCCCTTTGGGGGGCGGAGTAGATGTACGTACATGCATTAGAGAATGGGATGAATGCTTTAATTTCAATGTGTTGATTAAACATGAATGTATGCGTGCTTGTTTAGGATAGAATTTATAACTTGATGAGATTTGCCAAAATGATTAGACACCTCTCATGCTTGTTTAGGTTCTGAAATAAACACCTTGCATATGTAAATGTTAATCAACTAAGTTGGTGAATAGATTGATAGGTTTTGCCATAACATTTAGACACTTCCTATGCTTGATAAACACCACCTTCATGTGCTTAAAGAATGTATTCTACACCCACCTCTTTGCATGTGTGCACTCACTCCACCCCTTAGGGGTTTTCCATTCCTGAAATTCCAGCATTCTTGTTTTGTTCTTAGCTTAGTTCTTATTTCATCGTTTGTTTGCTTCTTTCACATTTCATACTTCTTAGCGTAGTGTAGCGTAGGTTAGCATAATCAATATTTCTCTTCCCTATTTTGCCACTTGATTTCGTACAAGCAAGAGGCTACTCACCTCCCTGAGGACGACCCATACTTGCCACCGCTTCATCGCGGCCGTGCACTTGCGGTTTAAAATAAAATGTTCAACAGTTTACCCTAGTTATTATTGTTTTATGCATTGAGTATGTATGAGAAAGAAAACTTTAATAACAAGTGGGAGATTGAAGGGAATGTGTTCTAAAAGTTTTACTTTTAAATGTCAATTATTATGAATTGAATGAGAAATCATTTTGTTCCTTGTTTATGTTATTCGTCTTTTAGAAATGTTAAGGAAAAGGCTCTTGGTCCTTAACCGTAGAGTTCTAAAAGATATTGGTTTACATAAAACAAAAGATATTCGCAATCATGGTAATTAACATGGAACATTAATTACCGAGTTAAGATTGTCGTGTTGGTCATAGATCATTGTAGCTCTACAAGTGAGTGACAACATGGGTATGCAAAAGAGGAAAATATTACTTTTGTATACTGAATAGACCTAATAAGTAAAATATTATAGAAATGTGTTTCTGTGTCATTAATATTTTACTGTGTCTTTGGTCCTTTGATATGAGACTTATATCTAATCACTTAAGGAATACTTAATTAGATCAGTGTCTTGAACTATCGATCAGTGTAGTGTAAAGGCATTGGTTGGTTAAGTACAACTTTTGTTGGAGAAGATAGTTAGTCAAAAGACTATCATTGCCCCTCTTAATTGAGTGATGATATTAGTGGGCCCCTTGATAAAGCAAAGTTATAATGTGCACAATGTGATTTGAGTGAAGTCACATATTTATAACTAGCTTAAAGAGATCAAGAAATGAATATTAATACAAAGATGACACAATACTACTTTGTGTGTATTCTGAATATCATGAGGCAAGGGACGGACACAAGTGGTGCACTCCATCACTAATTGGATCGGGTTTTGGTTCGAGCTGAATTAAGACATCTAGCTAATTGGGAACTATAATGTGTGGCTAGATACCTCTTATAGTTTGTGATGTTAAGCTATTAATATCACTGCCAATTTAGCTTAGATCCTCCCATAGGTCACACCATAAAACTGGGAAACAAGAAGGTGATTTTATGATCATATGATGTATTGAGTTTCGTATACATGCGGTGAATCGATAAAATCATTATGTCATGAAAATGACATATTTAGAATCATGAATATATATATGAGATGTAAATAAAAATATATCATGGGGTGTGATTGTTTGATATTACATATGATGATATATTGCATAAGATATATAAATTAGCTATAACCCCAAAGATCGAATTTTGTTGGGAATTGATCCAAAATTCGATAAGGCAAATTAATTAATTAATTAAATTTGCTAAAACCCCAAATTCGAATGTTTGTTTGTTTGTTTGTCCTAATGAATGTCTATATGAAAATCGAAGAAAATATGAATGTTTCGATCCCATATGTTTATAAAATTTTGAAAAATATATACATATAATAGGGCACGAAATCCTACAAATGGGTCAAATTATGATTTTCCTAATTTCTATTGACCTTAAGTATTGGATGTTTCTTCAAAATCCATACGCACCCCCAAATGAAGGTGAATTGGATTCACTTACAAGACCCAAAATGAAAGAAATCGAAATGAATTCGAAAATCATGAACATCTTGTATTGTGGCCATAATAAGGGTGAATATAATAGGATTAGAGGTTGTGTTAGTACATATGAAATTTGGCATAGATTGCAAATGCATCATGAGGGGGATAGCAAAACTAAGGAAACCCGCATTAGTCTTCTCGTGCATAAGTATGAAATTTTTTGTATGCAAATCAGTGAAAACATAAGCGAAATGAAAACTCGCTTCACCGATATCACTCACTCTCTTTTGGTTCTTGGAAGAAGATTAAATGTAGGAGAGAGGAAAAGGAAATTCCTCCGGTCGCTAAGTCAAGATTCGGAAGATAAGGTGGTCGCAATTGAAGAAGCACACGACCTTTCCCAACTCAAGATGTTAATTTGAGAGATGAAGATTTTCCTAATTTCTATTGACCTTTCCCAACGCAATTGGAGTTAATTGGAAATCTCATGGCTTATGAGCTCCAAATTAACCATAGAAAGGAGAAGGAAGCCTCCAAGAACAAACCAACCTTGGGACTACATGCAAATATTGACCAACCAAGGAGGAATGTAGAAGATGTGGACATTGAAGAGCTAGCCAAAGACTTCTTCAAATACCTCAAGAAGGATAAAGAAGAAAAGAATGAAAGAAGAGGTAGAAGAAGTGAAAAGAGAGAAAAGAAGAATGAGAAGGAGGAGAGTGAAAATGAGAGAAAAGAAAAGGAGAAGAAAAATGAGAGAAGGGAGAGAAGGAGAGAAAATGAGAGGAGTAAGAGAAAGGAGAAGAGGTTTGAAGCTCACAAGGCTACATGGGACGATTCATCGTCTTCATCGTCATCCAAATCAACCACACCTTCATCAACAAAGGAATATGCACATATGTGCTACATGGCAATTCAAGATGAAGGAAGTGAGGTATCCTCTAACTCTTACTCTAGTAGATCACATTCTTGCTCATCTAAGTCATATGCTAGTGATAGTTCATGTTCCAAAGAAAAAACATATTCTCATGAGGAACTTCAAAATGCATTTCATGACTTAGTTAAACAATATGAGATTATTTGCGAAAAGAACAAAAATGCTAGAAAGCAAATAAATGATCTCAAATGCCAAATTGAACTAATCAAGAATGAAAATAATGAGGTGCTTGCTGAACTTGAAACTAAAGCATCAACTCTTGACAAGTTAAAAGCAACACCTATAGATGTTGAACAATTAGATCTTCATGCTTGCAATGTGTAATTAAGAAAAGCTCTAGAAAAGTTCACAAATGGAACTAAGATGCTTAACATGCTATTAGGGAGTCAAAGACAATCTTTTCAAAAACATGGTTTAGGATTTAATGCTAAATTGAAAAACTATGCATCTTATACAACTTTAAATGGAAAGCACTTAGTTGTAAAGCATACTTCCTCAAAAGTGTGGGCTCCTAAAACCAAAATGGTTTGGGTTCCCAAAGCTAACATTTAAGGACCCAAAGTTGTTTGGGTACCTAAATCTACACTTGTAGGTGCTTGAGGAAGAAATCGGTGGTGACCGGGCGAGCTTAAGAGTCAAATTGAAAGCCGGGTGCATCACCGAATCAAGGGTAGAACCAATTCAAGCTTCAAGTTGGTATAATTTTCTTATCGTCTAATTTTTTCAATAAAATTGGTTCTAGTCTCGATTAAATGAACTTAATTGACATGTCATTAATTCATTCATTGCAAATCTTAAATGCTTGAATAACATCCATAGTTTTAGAGTCAAATTTTCTAAATGGATGTAAAAAGGGGAAATGAAAACATCACATGCTAAATAATAGTATTTTGCTTGATGTTAATAGGGGAGAAATAGAAATGAACTTAATTGACAAATCATATTCATATCGATAGGGGGAGCTTAATGAATATCATTTTCTTAGGGTAATGAAGTGCAAAATTTAGGGGGAGCAACTTCATTACAAGACATCCACATTGAACTTAAAACGTATAATTTTTGTTATAAATATCATTTTTGATGGATGACAAAGGGGGAGAGATAATTAAGGGGGTAACTTGGAATTTCATTACAAAATGAACAAAAACTATGCACATCCTTAGGGGAAGCATTAATATGCATAGTTTACATGTAAAAATTCCATGTATTAAGATATAGTTAAGATATAGGTTGTCATCATCAAAAAGGGGGAGATTGTTGCCTTTTTGGCCTTAATATTTGTTTTGATGATTTAATCAACCTAATCTTAATTATGATCATGTAGAGTAGCACACACATTGCATTACATATATATTACTTTGTGCTAACCTCCACAGTTGATCAAGACTCGAGGAAGAAAGGAAAATCAAGTCAAGACATGTAATCAAGCTCGTTTGAAGACATGTATTTTGTATTTTCTTTGAGTCTGAGGAACTTGTGTAAATTGAGCAATACTTGAGCTAAAATCAACTTAAACACACACTAGGTTCCTTATAGAAGTCACACACGAAATTTCACATAATTTGGACTTCAATAGATCACCCAAACTTAGACCGAAAAACACTAAACCTGAACGCTAACAGTCTGCCCACATTCGGTCGACCGCAACAGGCCGTCTGGTGGACCGAGTGATCAAGTATCCTGTTTGTGTTTTCACTGCCCGGTTTCGGTCGACCGTGTATCCACTTACGGTCGACCGCGTGAACTAATTTTTCCGACCGTTAGTTTTGTCGTATACACCCAACGGTCGTATTCGTATTAAACCAAAAATACCCCAAATACATTTCATGTATCGGTCGACCGAGGACCTTGATCGGTTGACCACAAGACCTTGTTCGGTCGACCGAATAGATCATTGTTTGTCAACCCCTAAGTGTCGGGTGCAAATCGGTCGATCGAACCCTATTCGTTGTTCGACCGATCACTTAAGTGTACCTGAGTCTTAGCATTGGGCGGTCGACCGTTACCTTACCGGTCGACCAAACTGAGTTCCAAACTGCCAAACGGTCGACCATTTATCCCGATCCGGTCGATCGAATTACCTCAGAATTGGGTCCTGCGAGTTTCTGTTTTGTGTATCTTACACCAAGATATACCCAATCAACCCCAACGGCTCTATTCTCTCTAATGATTATAAATAGAGTTGTAAAACACATTTTAACACAACTCTCCGTGTATCTTACACCAAGATATACCCAATCAACTCCCACACATATTTGTCCCCAATATTAGAGAGAAGATCCAAACACTCAAAAGCTCAAAACCTTCAACACTTTAGTCTTAATTCCTATTCTCACTCAAGTGTGCTCAAGTTTAAACAGTGTTGTTCCACTCAATCATTGTGCAAGAAGCAAGGGTCTTGGTGAAAGCCCAAGACACAAGTATAGACTTCGGTGAGAGCCCGAAGTGATCCCTCTCGGATTGTGAGAGGAGTAGCCAAGCTCGGCGAGGGTTGTTCGCGAGCTTGATGATCGTAAAGGCGTTCTCTCCCGGCCCGTAACGGGGAGTGGTTAGTGAAGTCGTGAGCGGAGCTCGAAGTGTCGAGCGGAGCTTGCAAGAGAGGATATAGGCGGGAGGCCGAACCTCTGTAAAATCCCCCGTGTTCCATTGTGGTTTGCATATTCCTTCCCTACTCGCTTGTTTGTTTAAATTCCGCTGCGCTTATCTTTGATAGTTAAACAACTGTGTAATTAGGGATAAAAGTGATTAGCATAGCCAACCCACACGATCCTACATTTGGTATCAGAGCCTTGTTAGCTAATTCTCATACTTAATCGTATTTTTAGCATGGCCTCTACTTCATCTAATCACATAGAAGGATTATGCACAACTCGACCTCCTTTGCTAAATGGGTCAAATTATGATTATTGGAAGAATAGGATGAAGATTTTCCTAATTTCTAATGACCTTAAGTATTGGATGTTTCTTCAAAATCCATACGCACCCCCAAATGAAGGTGAATTGGATTCACTTACAAGACCCAAAATGAAAGAAATCGAAATGAATTCGAAAATCATGAACATCTTGTATTGTGGCCTTAATGAGGGTGAATATAATAGGATTAGAGGTTGTGTTAGTGCATATGAAATTTGGCATAGATTGCAAATGCATCATGAGGGGGATAGCAAAACTAAGGAAACCCGCATTAGTCTTCTCGTGCATAAGTATGAAATTTTTTGTATGCAAATCGGTGAAAACATAAGAGAAATGAACACTCGCTTCACCGATATCACTCACTCTCTTTTGGTTCTTGGAAGAAGATTAAATGTAGGAGAGATGACAAGGAAATTCCTCCGGTCGCTAAGTCAGGATTGGGAAGATAAGGTGGTCGCAATTGAAGAAGCACACGACCTTTCCCAACTCAAGATGGAGGAGTTAATTGGAAATCTCATGGCTTATGAGCTCCAAATTAACCATAGAAAGGAGAAGGTAGCCTCCAAGAACAAACCAACCTTGGGACTACATGCAAATATTGACCAACCAAGGAGGAATGTAGAAGATGAGGACATTGAAGTCCTAGCCAAAGACTTCTTCAAATACCTCAAGAAGGATAAAGAAGAAAATAATGAAAGAAGAGGTAGAAGAAGTGAAAAGAGAGAAAAGAAGAAGGAGATGGAGGAGAGTGAAAATGAGAGAAAAGAAAAGGAGAAGAAAAATGAGAGAAGGGAGAGAAGGAGAGAAAATGAGAGGAGTAAGAGAAAGGAGAAGAGGTTGTAAGCTCACAAGGCTACATGGGACGATTCATCGTCTTCATCGTCATCCAAATCAACCACACCTTCATCAACAAAGGAATATGCACATATGTGCTACATGGAAATTCAAGATGAAGGAAGTGAGGTATCCTCTAACTCTTACTCTAGTAGATCACATTCTTGCTCATCTAAGTCATATGCTAGTGATAGTTCATGTTCCAAAGAAGAAACATATTCTCATGAGGAACTTCAAAATGCATTTCATGACTTAGTTAAACAATATGAGATTATTTGCGAAAAGAACAAAAATGCTAGAAAGCAAATAAATGATCTCAAATGCCAAATTGAACTAATCAAGAATGAAAATAATGAGGTGCTTGCTGAACTTGAAACTAATGCATCAACTCTTGACAAGTTAAAAGCAACACCTATAGATGTTGAACAATTAGATCTTCATGCTTGCAATGTGTAATTAAGAAAAGATCTAGAAAAGTTCACAAATGGAACTAAGATGCTTAACATGCTATTAGGGAGTCAAAGACAATCTTTTCAAAAACATGGTTTAGGACCTAATGCTAAGTTGAAAAACCATGCATCATATACAACTTTAAATGGAAAGCACTTAGTTGTAAAGCATACTTCCTCAAAAGTGTGGGCTCCTAAAACCAAAATGGGGTGGGTTCCCAAAGCTAACATTCAAGGACCCAAAGTTGTTTGGGTACCTAAATCTACACTTGTAGGTGCTTGAGGAAGAAATCGGTGGTGACCGGGCGAGCTTAAGAGTAAAATTGAAAGCCGGGTGCATCACCGAATCAAGGGTAGAACCAATTCAAGCTTCAAGTTGGTATAATTTTCTTATCGTCTAAATTTTTCAATCAAATTGGTTCTAGTCTAGATTAAATGAACTTAATTGACATATCATTAATTCATTCATTGCAAATCTTAAATGCTTGAATAACATCCGTAGTTTTAGAGTCAAATTTTCTAAATGGATGTAAAAAGGGGAAATCAAAAAATCACATGCTAAATAATAGTATTTTGCTTGATGTTAATAGGGGAGAAATAGAAATGAACTTAATTGACAAATCATATTCATATCGATAGGGGGAGCTTAATGAATATCATTTTCTTAGGGTAATGAAGTGCAAAATTTAGGGGGAGCAACTTCATTACAAGACATCCACATTGAACTTAAAACGTATAATTTTTGTTATAAATATCATTTTTGATGGATGACAAAGGGGGAGAGATAATTAAGGGGGTAACTTGGAATTTCATTACAAAATGAACAAAAACTATGCACATCCTTAGGGGAAGCATTAATATGCATAGTTTACATGTAAAAATTCCATGTATTAAGATATAGTTAAGATATAGGTTGTCATCATCAAAAAGGGGGAGATTGTTGCCTTTTTGGCCTTAATATTTGTTTTGATGATTTAATCAACCTAATCTTAATTATGATCATGTAGAGTAGCACACACATTGCATTACATATATATTACTTTGTGCTAACCTCCACAGTTGATCAAGACTCGAGGAAGAAAGGAAAATCAAGTCAAGACATGTAATCAAGCTCGTTTGAAGACATGTATTTTGTATTTTCTTTGAGTCTGAGGAACTTGTGTAAATTGAGCAATACTTGAGCTAAAATCAACTTAAACACACACTAGGTTCCTTATAGAAGTCACACACGAAATTTCACATAATTTGGACTTCAATAGATCACCCAAACTTAGACCGAAAAACACTAAACCTGAACGCTAACAGTCTGCCCACATTCGGTCGACCGCAACAGGCCGTCTGGTGGACCGAGTGATCAAGTATCCTGTTTGTGTTTTCACTGCCCGGTTTCGGTCGACCGTGTATCCACTTACGGTCGACCGCGTGAACTAATTTTTCCGACCGTTAGTTTTGTCGTATACACCCAACGGTCGTATTCGTATTAAACCAAAAATACCCCAAATACATTTCATGTATCGGTCGACCGAGGACCTTGATCGGTTGACCACAAGACCTTGTTCGGTCGACCGAATAGATCATTGTTTGTCAACCCCTAAGTGTCGGGTGCAAATCGGTCGATCGAACCCTATTCGTTGTTCGACCGATCACTTAAGTGTACCTGAGTCTTAGCATTGGGCGGTCGACCGTTACCTTACCGGTCGACCAAACTGAGTTCCAAACTGCCAAACGGTCGACCATTTATCCCGATCCGGTCGATCGAATTACCTCAGAATTGGGTCCTGCGAGTTTCTGTTTTGTGTATCTTACACCAAGATATACCCAATCAACCCCAACGGCTCTATTCTCTCTAATGATTATAAATAGAGTTGTAAAACACATTTTAACACAACTCTCCGTGTATCTTACACCAAGATATACCCAATCAACTCCCACACATATTTGTCCCCAATATTAGAGAGAAGATCCAAACACTCAAAAGCTCAAAACCTTCAACACTTTAGTCTTAATTCCTATTCTCACTCAAGTGTGCTCAAGTTTAAACAGTGTTGTTCCACTCAATCATTGTGCAAGAAGCAAGGGTCTTGGTGAAAGCCCAAGACACAAGTATAGACTTCGGTGAGAGCCCGAAGTGATCCCTCTCGGATTGTGAGAGGAGTAGCCAAGCTCGGCGAGGGTTGTTCGCGAGCTTGATGATCGTAAAGGCGTTCTCTCCCGGCCCGTAACGGGGAGTGGTTAGTGAAGTCGTGAGCGGAGCTCGAAGTGTCGAGCGGAGCTTGCAAGAGAGGATATAGGCGGGAGGCCGAACCTCTGTAAAATCCCCCGTGTTCCATTGTGGTTTGCATATTCCTTCCCTACTCGCTTGTTTGTTTAAATTCCGCTGCGCTTATCTTTGATAGTTAAACAACTGTGTAATTAGGGATAAAAGTGATTAGCATAGCCAACCCACACGATCCTACATTTGGTATCAGAGCCTTGTTAGCTAATTCTCATACTTAATCGTATTTTTAGCATGGCCTCTACTTCATCTAATCACATAGAAGGATTATGCACAACTCGACCTCCTTTGCTAAATGGGTCAAATTATGATTATTGGAAGAATAGGATGAAGATTTTCCTAATTTCTAATGACCTTAAGTATTGGATGTTTCTTCAAAATCCATACGCACCCCCAAATGAAGGTGAATTGGATTCACTTACAAGACCCAAAATGAAAGAAATCGAAATGAATTCGAAAATCATGAACATCTTGTATTGTGGCCTTAATGAGGGTGAATATAATAGGATTAGAGGTTGTGTTAGTGCATATGAAATTTGGCATAGATTGCAAATGCATCATGAGGGGGATAGCAAAACTAAGGAAACCCGCATTAGTCTTCTCGTGCATAAGTATGAAATTTTTTGTATGCAAATCGGTGAAAACATAAGAGAAATGAACACTCGCTTCACCGATATCACTCACTCTCTTTTGGTTCTTGGAAGAAGATTAAATGTAGGAGAGATGACAAGGAAATTCCTCCGGTCGCTAAGTCAGGATTGGGAAGATAAGGTGGTCGCAATTGAAGAAGCACACGACCTTTCCCAACTCAAGATGGAGGAGTTAATTGGAAATCTCATGGCTTATGAGCTCCAAATTAACCATAGAAAGGAGAAGGTAGCCTCCAAGAACAAACCAACCTTGGGACTACATGCAAATATTGACCAACCAAGGAGGAATGTAGAAGATGAGGACATTGAAGTCCTAGCCAAAGACTTCTTCAAATACCTCAAGAAGGATAAAGAAGAAAATAATGAAAGAAGAGGTAGAAGAAGTGAAAAGAGAGAAAAGAAGAAGGAGATGGAGGAGAGTGAAAATGAGAGAAAAGAAAAGGAGAAGAAAAATGAGAGAAGGGAGAGAAGGAGAGAAAATGAGAGGAGTAAGAGAAAGGAGAAGAGGTTGTAAGCTCACAAGGCTACATGGGACGATTCATCGTCTTCATCGTCATCCAAATCAACCACACCTTCATCAACAAAGGAATATGCACATATGTGCTACATGGAAATTCAAGATGAAGGAAGTGAGGTATCCTCTAACTCTTACTCTAGTAGATCACATTCTTGCTCATCTAAGTCATATGCTAGTGATAGTTCATGTTCCAAAGAAGAAACATATTCTCATGAGGAACTTCAAAATGCATTTCATGACTTAGTTAAACAATATGAGATTATTTGCGAAAAGAACAAAAATGCTAGAAAGCAAATAAATGATCTCAAATGCCAAATTGAACTAATCAAGAATGAAAATAATGAGGTGCTTGCTGAACTTGAAACTAATGCATCAACTCTTGACAAGTTAAAAGCAACACCTATAGATGTTGAACAATTAGATCTTCATGCTTGCAATGTGTAATTAAGAAAAGATCTAGAAAAGTTCACAAATGGAACTAAGATGCTTAACATGCTATTAGGGAGTCAAAGACAATCTTTTCAAAAACATGGTTTAGGACCTAATGCTAAGTTGAAAAACCATGCATCATATACAACTTTAAATGGAAAGCACTTAGTTGTAAAGCATACTTCCTCAAAAGTGTGGGCTCCTAAAACCAAAATGGGGTGGGTTCCCAAAGCTAACATTCAAGGACCCAAAGTTGTTTGGGTACCTAAATCTACACTTGTAGGTGCTTGAGGAAGAAATCGGTGGTGACCGGGCGAGCTTAAGAGTAAAATTGAAAGCCGGGTGCATCACCGAATCAAGGGTAGAACCAATTCAAGCTTCAAGTTGGTATAATTTTCTTATCGTCTAAATTTTTCAATCAAATTGGTTCTAGTCTAGATTAAATGAACTTAATTGACATATCATTAATTCATTCATTGCAAATCTTAAATGCTTGAATAACATCCGTAGTTTTAGAGTCAAATTTTCTAAATGGATGTAAAAAGGGGAAATCAAAAAATCACATGCTAAATAATAGTATTTTGCTTGATGTTAATAGGGGAGAAATAGAAATGAACTTAATTGACAAATCATATTCATATCGATAGGGGGAGCTTAACGAATATCATTTTCTTAGGGTAATGAAGTGCAAAATTTAGGGGGAGCAACTTCATTACAAGACATCCACATTGAACTTAAAACGTATAATTTTTGTTATAAATATCATTTTTGATGGATGACAAAGGGGGAGAGATAATTAAGGGGGTAACTTGGAATTTCATTACAAAATGAACAAAAACTATGCACATCCTTAGGGGAAGCATTAATATGCATAGTTTACATATAAAAATTCCATGTATTAAGATATAGTTAAGATATAGGTTGTCATCATCAAAAAGGGGGAGATTGTTGCCTTTTTGGCCTTAATATTTTTTTTGATGATTTAATCCACCTAATCTTAATTATGATCATGTAGAGTAGCACACACATTGCATTACATATATATTACTTTGTGCTAACCTCCACAGTTTATCAAGACTCGAGGAAAAAAGGAAAATCAAGTCAAGACATGTAATCAAGCTCGTTTGAAGACATGTATTTTGTATTTTCTTTGAGTCTGAGGAACTTGTGTAAATTGAGCAGTACTTGAGCTAAAATCAACTTAAACACACACTAGGTTCCTTATAGAAGTCACACACGAAATTTCACATAATTTGGACTTCAATAGATCACCCAAACTTAGACCGAAAAACACTAAACCTGAACGCTAACAGTCTACCCACATTCGGTCAACCGCAACAGGCCGTCTGGTGGACCGAGTGATCAAGTATCCTGTTTGTGTTTTCACTGCCCGGTTTCGGTCGACCGTGTATCCACTTACGGTCGACCGCGTGAACTAATTTTTTCGACCGTTAGTTTTCTCGTATATACCCAACGGTCGTATTCGTATTAAACCAAAAATACCCCAAATACATTTCATGTATCGGTCGACCGAGGACCTTGATCGGTCGACCGAATATCCGTCTCTTGACAAAACTAAACCTGCTGTTGAAAATCGGTCGACCGCTAGACCTTGTTCGGTCGACTGAATAGATCATTGTTTGTCAACCCCTAAGTGTCGGGTGCAAATACGTCGATCGAACCCTATTCGTTGTTCGACCGAACACTTAAGTGTACCTAAGTCTTAGCGTTGGGCGTCGATCGTTACCTTACCGGTCGACCGAACTGAGTTCAAAACTGCCAAACGGTCGACCGTTTATCCCGATCCGGTCAACCGAATTACCTCAGAATTGGGTCCTACGAGATTCTGTTTTGTGTATCTTACACCAACTTATACCCAATCAACCCCAACGACTCTATTCTCTCTAATGCTTATAAATAGAGTTATAAAACACATTTTAACACAACTCTCCCACACATATTTGTCCCCAACATTAGAGAAAAAATCCAAACACTCAAAAGCTCAAAACCTTCCACACTTTAGTCTTAATTCCTATTATCACTCAAGTGTGCTCAAGTTTAGAGAGTGTTGTTCCTTGATTGACATCATTTCATGCTCATATTAGTATCTTATATCCATTATCTTTCACCTAAACAATGCTATGTCACGAGTTTTATGTTTAGTTTTCATGAATAAATAGGTTTGAAGAGATGAAACACAAAAGGACCCAAAACCTGGGAAAAATGACTGAATTGTGAGATCTGGGGACCAAGATGCAAGACAGAAGGACCTGAACGCAAGACAGAGGGACCTAAGAGCAAACCAGAATAATCCTCACCATCATGGGGAGTATTTTAGCAATTGGATTCGGGTCGGAGATCCGACAAACCGAGTCGATGCATCCAAGACCAAGAAATACACCAAGACAAGCCCACAACAAAACGTAGCTCGATCCAGAACCAATAGACCGCCAATTGGCGGTCTGTTTAGCTCCGGATCCGATTATCTTTGGCGGTCATGTGTATTAGTGGATTCTTACTCTATTTTGGGTATTGGTTTAGTCCCACATCGGGGGATTGTCCCGGATTAGCTTTTCTCATGCCTATAAATAGAACTCTTCACCTTCCTTTATAATTACTCCATGCTTGTGGCCATTCTCCCTAATTGAAGTGGAAGCCTTGAAGCAAGAAACTCAATAGGGAGATGCTACTGGTCTTGTGAGTCTTCAATTAATAAAATTTTCTTTGTTTTGTGTTTCTTTTATTGTTGATGCATGCTTTAGTTTAATTGTCTTTTATTAAATCTAGCTTAGTTAATATGCCTTCTTATTTTAGTGTAATAGTTAGTGTAATGTGTAGTGAGTAAAGCCACTCCCCTTTTGGGGGGGTGGAGATGATTATCATATATGCAATTAAGGAAGGAAGGATGTTTATTTTGAAATGTGTTGATTAATATGAATGCATGCTTGCTTGTTAGAATAGAACATTTCACTAGATGGGTTTTGCCATGATAAGTAGACACCTCCCATGCTTGTTTAGTTTCTTAAATAACTAGCTTGTGTTTATGAGTGTTAATCAAAATAGGTTAGTGATTTAATTGATGGGTTTTGCCATGATAAGTAGACACCTCCCATACACGCAAACACTACCTACACTTGTGCCTATAGGAAGATATTCTTGCCTCCTTATTGTGTATGTGTAGTCACTCCACCCCCTAAGGGGTCTCTCTCTTATTGATTCCTGCATAGTATCAAGTTTCTCTACCTTAGTTGTTAGTTCATTGTTTGTTTCTCTCGTTCGCATTTCACACTTCTTAGCGTAGTTTAGTGTAGAGTAGCTTAATCAATCTTTCTCCCCCAATCTTTGCCACTTGATTTCTGATAAACAAGAGCGAGCTCACCTGCCTGAGGACGACCCGTACTTGCCACCGCTTCATCTTGGCCGTGCACTTGCGGTAGAAAAATAAAATGTTCAACAAGTTTTTGGCGCCGTTGCCGGGGAGGTGCCAGTCCATACTCTTGTTTGGACGATTCGAGTGGATTTGATTTGCATTTTGTAGTTTTTCTTTGTTTCAGGAGACTTGGAGTCGTCCAGAGGAATGCCTGGAGAAGTTTTGAGTCAATCTGGGCACTTTAGACCGCCAATCAGCGGCCTGAGACCGCCAATTGGCGGTCTGGTAAGCTCTGTTTGCTCTCTTATTTCTTTGGTCGGTTTTATAATTGATGTAGTGATCTGGGATTTAATTTGGCATGTTTTGACTTATAGTTTGTTCCCAGATCCATAATCAATCTCTTTTAAGCAACTTGGACCCTAAAACTCAAAGCAAAAGATTAGGCATTCTTGTTGTTTAGGTCATGCATCATGTATGTGACTTAGGCATTTAGATTGTCTTTTATCTTAGCTTTATTTTCTGTTGCTGAGAGCTGCCATGAGGTACGCACCTTCTACTCTCATTCATGCATTTCGTATGAACATGCATTAGTTAGTAGGAAGTGCATTGAAACAAGTGTGAGTTGAGTGTTTTGTTTGGAGAGTTGATTGCTAGATTAGGACTCCAAAATGCTACTAATGGGGGCTGTCCCATAAAAGATAAGGTGGGGGATTTCATCACCCTTTCCTTCGCCCCAAAAACCACACTAATCAAGAGCCTAATTTTAAAATCAAGTAGACATTGGCCCTAAGGATTTCGGGCGCATTAGGAGAGTGATCCGGTCCCGACCGTCATGACCTGATTGGCGTTGCCCACTTTGTCGATAGTAGGAGAGACGAGATCCCCGGATCTTGGCTCACTTGCTGGGCTTTGTGGTCCTCGTTGTAGGGAGGTGAGGCGTGTTGAGGCCGTGTGACCTCGCAGTTAGGCGTCGTCTAGCTGTAAGGACCTATAACGACCTTAGGATTGCTTGAGCCTTGTTTGCTTGTGTGCTTCTACCTGTACCCATCCACCGTAGCATAAGGACTTCTTCCCTTCTCTCCTGAGTCATTCTTTCTCTCCTGTGTTCCCCCGTCTTCTCCACTACGCACATTCTTTGTTAGAAAAAAAAAGAAAAAAAAGGTTTTGTTTTGTGTGTGTGCACCTTTGTGCATGCTTTCGTGGACACGAGACGAGAGTGGTCGTTTGACGAGGAGTGTTGTCAATCCGGTTTCGGTCATCGATTTCTCGACACTTCCCTCCTCTCGTGTCGCACGTAGTTCGGGTCCAATGGCTGTTAATTTCCGTGAGGAGGAGCAGTTGCTGGACCCACCTGCTCCACCAGTGCTTCCAGTTGTCATTCCCATACCTCTTCGTGATCGATGCTACCCGAGCCGTACAACTCTACCCTCATGCATCGTATTACCAGAGGCTAATGGGAACCATTTTGAGGTTATGCCTCAATTCATTTCCATGCTCCCTCATTTCATTGGGAAAAGTGACCCCTATATCTTTCTCAGGGAATTTGAGGAGGTCTGTGCTATGTTCAAGCTGCAACAACTTAGCACAGACTCCATCCATCTTAGGCTCGTTCCTTTTGCACTAAAGGATGACGCCAAGAAGTGGTTGTACAGCAACCAGGCGAATTCCTTTAGGACTTGGGATGAGTTTCAATCTGCATTCCTCAAGAAGTACTTTCCTAATCATCGGACTCAAAAATTGAGGAACGAAATCAATTCGTTCTATCAACATGAGACCGAACCATTTCATGCATATCTTGAGAGGTTCAAAGAGCTACTATCCTCGTGCCCTCACCATGGCATTGAGTTGTGGCGTCTTTGTCAGATTGTGTATGGGGGTCTTCACATCCCGTCCAGAACGCTCCTTGAGTCCATGTGTCAAGCAGAGTTCTTGGGAAAGGATGAAAGGGAGGCATGGGCCTTCCTAGAAGACCTCGCTGAGAAAACCATGCAATGGGAGAGTGTGAGGGAACCACCTGCATCATCTAGTATAGGAGCGAGGATCGCGAATGCAAACTCAACTAGATCGGGTTCCGCATTTGGTATCGATACCACTACGGCCACCGAGGCACGCATGGCGGCCTTAATGCGCCGTATGGATTCGATTGAGCTCCAAAACCAACAAAGTGCACCTCACATGTCCACATCTGGTCGAGTTCCCTGTCATTCATGTGGTAGGATAGGTCATGTAGAAAGCGAGTGTGAGTCCATTCCTCCTGAGATGGAGCGTGTCAGCGCCGTCTATGATAGAGCCAGGAATGACCCATACTCATCATCTTATAATCCTGGATGGAAGAACCACCCCAATTTTTCATGGAACCAAACTAATGCCCCGGGCGGTTCTCCAAACTCCTCTAGACCACCTTACCAATCACACCAACCTCCCATGCATGCACATTCCTATCAGCCACCCCAAGCACAAACCACCAATCAATCGGGTTTCCTAAATTCCAATAATATGGAAACCCGATTCAATTCGCTTGAGACCTTGACTCGTGGACTTGAAAACTCAATGAAAAATTTTATGTCTACCACAAGTCAAGTTCTCACTTCAAATCATCAGACCATGAAATCTCTAGAGCTTCAGATGGGCCAATTGGCCCAGTCTGTACATGAGAGAGAGAGAGGGTCTTTTCCTAGCCAGCCTGAGGCTAACCCCCGCATGTACCAACAACCACAAATGCAAAATGAGAATGTGGTACCTCGGGGGAGGCAAGTGAACCATGTGGAGGAACATGTTCACCATGTCAATTCCATTGTGACCTTAAGGAATGGAAAACAGGTTGACAATCACATTTCCTTGCCACACCCACCACCATCTATGCAGCCCCTCAGTGGGAATGGTGGTGAAGAAGAAGCTGAGGGTGAGGGTAATACACCAAAGCTTTCTTCTCAGGCACAGCAGAAAACCTACCTGCCAAAAGCTCCCTATCCAAGTAGGTTAAACAAAAAGCAGAGTGACAACATGGACAAGATATTAGAGGTGTTTAAGCAAGTGAAGGTTAACATCCCCTTGTTGGATGTTATCCAACAAATACCTCAATATGCCAAAGTGTTGAAGGATCTCTGCACAACCAAGAGGAAGACCAATGTTCCTATGAAAGCATTCTTGGCTGCAAATATCAGCTCACTTTTATCCAATCCCACCTACACAAAATACAAGGACCCGGGGTGTCCTACTATTCAGTGTACGTAGGGGACACTAGAATGAGCAATGTTTTGCTTGATTTAGGATCAGCGGTCAACCTCCTCCCATTCTCTGTTTATCAACAGTTGAACTTGGGAGAATTGAAACCAACTAAGATCACCCTCCAATTAGCGGATAGATCCATTCGTATTCCCATGGGGATTATCGAGGACGTGCTTATCAAAGTTGGAGATTTTATATTTCCAGTCGATTTTGTTGTCCTCGATACCAATCCTGTTGCAAACACCCACTCTCAAATACCTTTGAATTTGGGTAGACAATTTCTGGCAACCTCCAATGCCTTGATTAATTGTAGAAATGGTCTCATGAAGCTCTCATTCTGTAACATGAGTGCCAAGTTTCATGTGTTCAACTCTGGTAAGCAGCAGGAACCCATTGATAAACCTTTAAATCTAAATCTTATCCGCCAAGTGGAGAAAGCACCGCAAAATCAACGAACACCCCTAACCCCAATGCAACCCGTTGAGAATGTTCGAGGGCCTAGCGAAAACTCATTGCCTGTCTTCGCAATGCAACAGAGTGAGCTGGCCTCGAACATGAATGTCCAAAGGGAGTGTTCGTTGCATGATTCAGTTGAGAGTACTAGTGAGAGTGAGACACCTCATCATATGCCTATACCAGAAGGTGTCTCTACCTCATGTCCCATGGCCATTGAGCCATTTGAGCTTCATATTGACTCCAACAAGGACTCACCTATGACCGAGCTTATGCTTGATGATCTAAATGATGGTGGGAGGTCCTTGTTGGATGACTTGGGGAGAAGCCCCATTCTTAGTGATGCAGGTCTGCTGCATCCATCGAATGAGCTTGAGGAACTCATTCCGATGCACCCGCCTATTGGTTGGAGGGTTTTCTTCGATGAGCAATTAAACCCTAGTGAGGCAACACAACTTCATTCTTTGTTGCCCACACCCAACCAATATCATGAGGGGTTCGAGCCTTTCAGCTTTGACCTTTCACCTCTCATGACACCTCAGAGTACCAGTGGAGTTTGCCCATCTCGGCAAGTCTCTGGTCCTCCTGACTTGATGTTCTCATTTGATGTTCCTTGACCAAATGATTATGAGAATATCTTAGTTGATGTATATATCTTAAAAAAAGAAAAAAAAAGTGTGTAAGAAAAGACTCCTTCAATGAGCATCGATTGTTGTGGGCCCCAACCCTTGTGTACTTGGGCCCAATCTCTTCACGTAGTTATCTCCCTTCAACTTCTCACAGGTTTTGAGGGAATTTGGGTTTGTGTCCATCAACATGACCCTGAACGTCCCTTTGTACTTCATGTTGGTGAGATCTTTCCTTTTTCATGCATGTATCCATGTAGTATCTTGTTCACATTCATTGAGAACAATGCATGAAGTAGGTGTGGGGGGGGGGGTGTTTTACGTGTGTACATAGTCGAGTCTTTTTCCTTTAGTTTTATTTTCTTTTGGTTGTATTGCTAGGGTCATGTTAGTGTGCCACATTTAACATTGATATATCTACTTGCCATGATCCTTGTGTGGCTTGTCTTCTTTTGCTTGCCGAGTGCTTTAAAATTTTCACATTTCTTTCAAAATCTTCATGTGTTTGAGAAAGAAAATGTTTTTGTGGGTTTTGCGTGTGTTTAGCATGTGCAAAACCGTTGAGAGGCAAAGTAAAAATAAAAGCTCCCAAAATTGTCTTGAACGTGATGCATTAGGATGTCTAGTTTACTGGCTTTAGGCCTTATCGAGTCGGTAGGGTGCACCCTGGTTTTCCCTCAGGGGGTGTGTAATCAAACATTTAAAGAAGTCCACCCTGAACCTAGTGAGTCAATAATTCGTGTTTGTGAGTATAAGGAAGTTTGTCGTAGTCAAGGGCACTTAATCTCTTTTTGTGAAACTTAAGTGTAGGTGTTTTGGTTCCAAACATGTAGATAAATGAATAAGTGGTGTTCTCTCTTCTCGCACGGCTCCTATCACTCGGGAAAGTAGGTCTGAGAGGACTTTGTGCCTGGTACTTTCGAGTCATCTGACTTGGGATGCACCGACCGAACTCCCGTTACACGGGTGGTAGGGATCGCCCTATGTGGAGATTTGGGGGAAGGTGTACGTGATAGTGTAAGTCCTCATAGGCAATGATGCACGAAACCCGACCCTGGGGGAAACAAACACCAACCAATAAAATGCTCCAAAACAAAAAGAAAAAAAAAAGAAAAGAAAAAAAGAGAGAAGCAAATAAGAACCAAAATGGACTTTACACATTGTATCACATTCAGAAGTTAAGGTTGCCCATGTCTTTCACTTAAGTCCTTAACTAACTCTCACGAATACTCATTAGGCTAGGTGTGTGGACCGATTACATATATAGAGTCGACCCGTAGTATTACCCCATCCCATGATCGACAAAATGAGTCCAACGAGTCGTGTAGCTAGATTGATTAATGCATCTTGTTCGGATTTTGTGGGTATATCCGCTGAAAACCCTCAGGAGACAACACTCCTCCTCCTTGGCGACAAGGAGGTTTAACGGCTTGTTGCACGTGCTAAGTGCAACCGTGATTCCTACGAAAGTGAGTTACGATTTCTTGTTTTTCGCATGCTTTTCTCTTTCTTTGTTTTGCTCGGGACTAGCAAAAGTTAGGTGTGGGGGTATTTGATTGACATCATTTCATGCTCATATTAGTATCTTATATCCATTATCTTTCACCTAAACAATGCTATGTCACGAGTTTTATGTTTAGTTTTCAGGAATAAATAGGTTTGAAGAGATGAAACACAAAAGGACCCAAAAGCTGGGAAAAAGGACTAAATTGTGAGATCTGGGGACCAAGATGCAAGACAGAAGGACCTGAACGCAAGACAGAGGGACCTAAGAGCAAACCAGAATAATCCTCACCATCATGGGGAGTATTTTAGCAATTGGATTCGGGTCGGAGATCCAACAAACCGAGTCGATGCATCCAAGACCAAGAAATACATCAAGACAAGCCCACAACAAAACGTAGCTCGATCAAGAACCAATAGACCGCCAATTGGCGGTCTGTTTAGCTCTGGATTCGATTATCTTTGGCGGTCATGTGTATTAGTGGATTCTTAGTCTATTTTGGGTATTGGTTTAGTCCCACATCGGGGGATTGTCCCGGATTAGCTTTTCTCATGCCTATAAATAGAACTCTTCACCTTCCTTTGTAATTACTCCATGCTTGTGGCCATTCTCCCTAATTGAAGTGGAAGCCTTGAAGCAAGAAACTCAATAAGGAGATGCTACTGGTCTTGTGAGTCTTCAATTAATAAAATTTTCTTTGTTTTGTTCTTCTTTTATTATTGGTGCATGCTTTAGTTTAATTGTCTTTTATTAAATCTAGCTTAGTTAATATGCCTTCTTTTTTTAGTGTAATAGTTAGTGTAATGTGTAGTGAGTAAAACTACTCCCCTTTTGGGGGGTGGAGATGATTATCATATATGCAATTAAGGAAGGAAGGATGTTTATTTTGAAATGTGTTGATTAATATGAATGCATGCTTGCTTGTTAGAATAGAACACTTCACTAGATGGGTTTTGCCATGATAAGTAGACACCTCTCGTGCTTGTTTAGTTTCTTAAATAACCAACTTGTGTTTATGAGTGTTAATCAAAATAGGTTAGTGATTTAATTGATGGGTTTTGCCATGATAAGTAGACACCTCCCATACATGTAAACACTACCTACACTTGTGCCTATAGGAAGATATTCTTGCCTCCTTATTGTGAATATGTAGTCACTCCATCCCCTAAGGGGTCTCTCTCTTATTGATTCCTGCATAGTATCAAGTTTCTCTAGCTTAGTTGTTAGTTCATTGTTTGTTTCTCTCATTCGCATTTCACACTTCTTAGCGTAGTTTAGTGTAGAGTAGCTTAATCAATCTTTCTCCCCCAATCTTTGCCACTTGATTTCTGATAAACAAGAGCGAGCTCACCTCCCTGAGAACAACCCGTACTTGCCACCGCTTCATCGCGGCCGTGCACTTGCGGTAGAAATATAAAACGTTCAACACACTCAATCATTGTGCAAGAAGCAAGGGTCTTGGTGAAATCTCAAGACACAAGTATAGACTTTGATGAGATCCCGAAGTCATCCCTCTCGGATTATGAGAGGAGTGGCCAAGCTCGGCGAGGGTTGTTCGTGAGCTTGAAGATTGTAAAGGCGTTCTCTCCCGGCCCGGAACGGGGAGTGGTTAGTGAAGTCGTTAGTGGAGCTCGAAGTGTCGAGCAGAGCTTGCAAGAGAGGACGTAGGCGGGAGCTCCATACCGTGGGATTGTCCCGGATTACCTTTTTCTATGGCTATAAATAGAACTCTCCCTCCTCTCTTGTATCCCATCTCTCTCTTGGTGGCCAACCTCTCTTCTAGGAGTAAAAGCCATGAAGCAAAAACCCTGGTGGAGAGGGGCTACTTGTAATTGAGTGAGTAATAATAGATATTTTGTCAAGTTTTCTTCATATTGTCTTGTCTTTTCAATTCTTGCATACTTAGTTAACTTGTTGTTTTAGTCTTCTTATAATTAGTTTAAGCATGTTTTCTTTCCTTAGAATAAATGATAGTTTAAATATGTGTGAGTAGTTCCATCCCCTTTGGGGGTGGAGTAGATGTGTATACATGTTATCTAGATGGTATGAATGCTAGACATTGTTGTTTGTGAGAAATGTAAGTATGCTTGTTTGAATTAATATGAACTTTTACTTGATGGTTTCTGCCATAATGTTTAGGTACATTCCATGCTTGTTTATCTTCTTAAAAACAAACTTGTCGTGCTCATGTTAATCACCTAGGTAAGTGCTTTAAATGACAGGTCTTGCTATTAGGTACTTCTTATGAATTAACAAACACTAACCACACTTGAGCTTATTGTATGCATTCACCACACTTATTTCATGCGTACACACACACTCCACCCCTTAGGGGTTTTCCCATTCCTGAGATTTATCTTTCTTCTTAGTAGTTGCTTAGCTTAGTTTAGTTCATTTCGTGCTTTCATTCCACCTTTCTAGTTTACTAGTTTAGTTTAGTGTAGTTTAGTTTAATCAATCCTTTCTCTCCTTTCTTTCCCACTCGCCTTCGAATAAACTAAAGTCGACACATCTCCCTGTAGATCGACCCGTATTTGCCACCGCTTCAACGCGGTCGTGCACTTGTGGGTAATAATTGAAACGAATCAATCAAAGGTCTTTGAACCTTTCAAAGAAAGCATCTAACAATTCGGTCACAGTCTGATACATTTGATGTATCTGCTGCTGTATCTGTGGAGTCTTCCTTTGAGGGAAGAATCTCTTCAGAAAAATGGTCACGAAGTCATCCCAGGACTGAATCGAGTTTGATGGCAGGCTATACATCCATTTCTTCACGTTATCCTTCATCGCGAAACAAATCATCCTCAACCGCACAGAATCCTCGTCAAGCTGTTGAAGCTTGAACATGGAACACACCTCCTAGAATTCACGTAAAAAGATATACAGATCCTCCTTATTAGCAGTGAAGGTAGGAAGCATGCTCACATATTGAAGTTGCAGCTCATAGTTATTTGCACGAGCAGACGGGAGAACTATGCAAGAAGGCTACGAGGATCGAATAGGATGGTTCCGCTCCGACAAAGTCATCGGCCTATCCTGCTGAGCTAAAGGTGATGGTGCACCCATAGCTCGATCCTGACCGAGACCCTCTTCCTCTAGAGTTGGAGGAGAAGGAGGGGGTCTACGTGGTGGTGGGAGTGGACCAAGGTAATCCATGTTTTGAACCCGATCTCTTCCATCTCCATCAGACGATTTGACCTCATTCTCCAAAGGAGCACGAGGCGGAGATGGCTGATCACCTAGACAATCCATCTCAGAAAAATGCACTCTCTTAAGTCGAGTGCTCTCACCAGAACGAGCCCAACCTCGTATAAAACACTCAACTCGACTCTAAAACCACACACAACAGAAGGTGTAATCAGAGCAGGAGACTACTCATAGAATATAGATAAGGAGAAGACTCAGATGAGGTGGGAAGAAGTTGATTATGATAAACTAGACTAAACTAAACTAGTAAGCAAAAACAAGGAAATGAAAGCACGCAACAATGAAACTAAACTAAGTAAGACAACAAGCTGGAATTCAAGAATGGAAACCCCTAAGAGGTGGAGTGTGTGCACATATGAAGTTAAATAAGTGATGAATGACGCATGTAAGAATGTATGTGTGTGTTTCATGTCTGTGTCTTCATGCATAGGAAGTGTCTAAAGATGTGTTAAAACCTATCAATCCATTCACACAACGTATTGGCAATTACTACTTGTTAGCATAAGACTAGGCTCAGCATGAGAGGTGTCTAAATGTTATGGCAAGACTCATAAAAAACCAGGAACTCATGTGAAAAACAAAGCTAAGCATGGGAAGTGTCTAAATGTTATGGGAAAACCCATCAAAACAAAGTTTC
This sequence comes from Triglochin maritima, assembly GCA_963682175.1. Taxonomy (NCBI): domain Eukaryota; kingdom Viridiplantae; phylum Streptophyta; class Magnoliopsida; order Alismatales; family Juncaginaceae; genus Triglochin; species Triglochin maritima. The sequence continues at coordinate 23,131,945 of OY821774.1, read as the reverse complement.
TTCAATCAATCAAACATGCAAACACAAATACAAACACATAACTAATATGTAGCATATTCAACAAGAAATTTCAGTCAATAAACAAGAGGAAACTAAGCATGGGAAGTGTCTAAATCTTATGGCAAAACCCATCAAAAATGCCCCAACATGTAGATGATTAAAATACCCCCAATGAACATACAAACATGCAAGTCTACACAATCAACAAGTTCATCAAACATCCAAACTTCACAACATATATGTACATCATGAAGGTAATGTGTTCTAAAAGTTTTACTTCTAAATGTCAATTATTATGAATTGAATGAGAAATCATTTTGTTCCTTGTTTATGTTATTCGTCTTTTAGAAGTGTTAAGGAAGAGACTCTTGGTCCTTAACCGTAGAGCTCTAAAAGATATTGGTTTACATAAAACAAACGATATTCGCAATCATGGTAATTAACATGGGACATTAATTACCGAGTTAAGATTGTCGTGTTGGTCATAGATCATTGTAGCTCTATAAGTGAGTGACAACACAGGTATACAAAAGAGGAAGATATTACTTTTGTATACCGAATAGACCTAATAAGTAAAACAATATAGAATTGTGTTTTCTGTGTCATTAATGTTTTACTGTGTCTTTGGTCCTTTGATATGAGACTTATATCCGATCACTTAAGAATTGCTTAATTAGACTAGTGTCTTGAGTTATCGATAAGTGTAGTGTAAAGGCATTAGTTGGTTAAGTATGACTTTCGTTGGAGAAGATAGTTAGTCAAAAGATTATCATTGCCCCTCTTAATTGAGTGATGCAATTAGTGGGCCCCTTGATAAAGCAAAGTTATAATGTGCACAATGTGATTTGGGTTAAGTCACATATTTGTAACTAGCTTAAAGAGTTCAAGAAATGAATACTAATACAAAGATGACACAATACTACTTCGTGTGTATTCTTAATATCATGAGGCAAGGGATGGACACAAGTGGTGCACTCCATCACTAAATGGATCGGGTTTTGGTTTGAGTGAAATTAAGACATCTAACTAATTGGGAGCAATAATGTGTAACTAGATACCGCTTATAGCTTGTGATATTAAGCTCTTAATATCACTGCCAACATAGTTTAGATGCTTCCATAGATCACACCACAAAACTGAGAAACAAGAAATGGGGATTTTGAGTTCATAAGATGTGTCGGGTTTCATATAGAAAATATGACACATGGGGTGAACAAGCAAAATCAAAATTATGTTGTGATTAATAACATAATTAGAATCTAAATTAAATTCATATGTGATGTAAATATTATGGGGTGTAATGATTAATCTTACATAGGATAATATGTTACATAAGTTGTGAACTTACTACTAATCCCGAAATGTCAAATTTTGTAGGGGTTAAACCGAAATTTGACAAGTTTGCAGTACTGTGCAAAAACGGTCGACCGCTAAACAATAAACGGTCGACCGAATGTTGCACCCGTAACAGGAATTTCGTATGTTCGTTTTCGGTCGACCGAACATCGCGATGAAAAAATATTTGTTACGAACGGTCGACCGAGATATTAACGGTCGACCGAAACCAGGTCTAAACGGTCAACCGAACCTCCCAAACGGTTGACTCCAGACGGTTTTATGCAGAATTAATTTAAGAATTAATTAGATCATGCATGGAATTGGTCCATATTTGATTTAATTCGTGGCTAAGATTATTTGTTAGCAAATAATGGATGGTTCGATGGAAGTTTGCATGAAATCATGGGCAAGAGGTTGCACATGAATAGGTAATTTGGAGAGAACTTATAAATACAAGTTTATCGCATTACCTCATTAATTAATTCATTATCTTCTTGTGCAAACATCTCTCTCCATAATTCTCCACGAATTTCCATTAATTCTTGAGTTTAGTTTTAGTTTTCAGAGATCTTCTTCTCAAGGGAACTAAAGAGGGGTTAGTAGTTAGATTCTAAACCCTATTGGAGATTGAGAGGCTAGCTCTTCTCTCTCCGATCTTGTTTAGAGTTTGGTGAATACTCGGAGGCATCCGGCGCAGCGACAAGCATCTTCAACGTCTCCGGATCATCAAGAAGTTTTAGAGAACTTCTAGGTATGAAATTCGGAGCCCATGATTGTTTTAATAAAGTTTTGAAACTAGTTATTGAAACAAACCGATGCATGCATGAAACAAATCATAGAAAATTTGTAATTGATCCTTATTGTGCATAAAAATTTCGAAAATATATATGTGAAATTAAACTAGAAATCCTACAGTGGTATCAGAGCTTTGGGTTCAATTTTCTAATGATTTGAAACTATAAGCAAATTTAGTTTACCATCTAGGGTTCGAACAGTTTGATTTTCCATTTTTTTCGGTTTTTAAATGTTTTGTTGGAATAATTCTTTATAATAATTCATTTTGAATGTTTTAAGTGGTTTAAAACATGCCATGTAATTATTAGAATTATGATTTAGACATCAGTCTAAGTTGCAATAATTTCGTTTTAAGCATAAACGATTGTTTTGTAAGAGAATCAACAAAACCGAAAAACTGCGGTTCGTCTTTCCTTTTAGGAAATTGGATGGACAGCGGTTCAAAATTGTTTTTGAACTTGTGGATGGATGAAAAACCTTTTTAATGGATTTCAAAATGTTTTTCATAGAATTGTTTGGGATTCTAGATGATTCATAAACTAGGTTGTATAGTTTATAGCAATATTGCGTGCATGGATGCTCGAATTGTCTTTGCAGGAATTGTGAGTTTATATGTTCCAAATCAGCGCCTATGAATGTTTGTAATTGTTATTATACAGGGGCTTATTTATATGTAAAAGCCAAATTCTCTTTTTCTATCTTTAGATAATTGCATTGCATTTGAGAGGTTTTACATAGGACTTGCACTAGTCGGTTTTTATCGAATGTGAGGAGAATGTTTATTTTATGTAAAATCTACATCTTCGGTGCAAGAGGAAGTCGCCACTGTAGCGCATCGATCGAGGATCGAGGATCAAGGATCAAAGGAAACATATAAACTCACACGATGTAGATTGTGTGAATGGTGTAATTTCTATTTTTATAATCTTGCTATGCATGTGATGAATGTGTTGAATGTTAGGATGTGTATGAATGATAATATGCATGATAACCTAAAATTCTGAATCACATGTTAATATATGAATTGTCCAACAAAATTAAGAGTAATTTTCCTTCTTATTTCATCCACTAGCAGCCATCGATCTAGGGATACTCTGCTCGCCCTTAGCGGGAGATAGCTCCCTCCATCTTTGGGAATAGTGGGAGATATAATGGTTGTCTATTCTTGTGCCACGATTAGATATATGAGGTGCGTTTCACCCTAGTGAACCCCAAGTATGTTTAGTTGTGAATACAATGGATATACGTATCTCCTATCAAATAAAAATAAGTTTTCTTAACATTACCTAGAGCCTTCGCTCGGTTTTGAAAAAAAGTTTTTCTTACGAGGATAGGTCGCATTCCCTCATAATTAAAACGACAAGAATCACAAGAGTTTGAAGATGCTAATGTTGCTAAAATTCAAAAAAGGTTGTGATTAGAAAATGTTTTTCTTACCTTGATATTGTAATGTATTCGATAGCCCTTAGCTAGTCTATATTGCAATTGATGGGATCTTGGATTGTTGCATTTATGGGCAAAGTTTTTTATTTGCAGCATTTACATTTGTATGTATGTATAATAAACATAAAATTGGCATTAAAATCCTGTATGATTTATTTTGTAGAAAATGTCGAACATCCAACCTATCGTACGATCCATGATAGAAAAACACCATTTAGCAAATGATGACTCAAACTTCAAAAGTTGGCAACTCAAACTCAACATCGTGTTAAAGTTTGAGAAACTGTCTCACATTTTGGAAGGTCCAATCCCAAAATGGAATGAGAGATTAACCGATGAAGAGAAAGATGCTAAACCCAAGTGGGAAGACCAAGAGAACCAAGTTCACGGTCTTATGCTAGCATCCATGGGTGACTCGCTTCAAGCGAAATTCTTGGAATCGCAACCCAAGAAGACCATGGAGGCTTTGTCTAAGATGTTCATGGATAGTGCCCAAAAGGAGCGTTATAAGACCACCATCGCACTCACAAGGTGTCATATGGCGGAGGGAACATCGGTATCCATGCATTTTATCACGATGCAAGGGTACCTTGAGAAGTTGGCAAAGCTCTCTTCACCAATGTCCGAGGACATTGCTGAAGATATGATTCTTGGCTCTCTAGCCCCGTCCTTTAAGGACTTTGTGATGCACTACCACGTGCGTGAAAAAAAGGTGAGTCTTGAGGAGCTGCACAATGCTCTCAAAACTGCTGAAGTTGACATGGGCAAGGGTAGGGACAAGCATGTCATTGCCGTCCATGGGAGGAACCAAAAGATTGGTAAAGGAAAGGGCAAATCTACCAAAAGTGGTTCAATAAAGAGCAAGGGAGTAGGAGGTGCACATAAGAGTGCCTCGAGGGGGAAATCTCAGAAATCTCCAACTCCCAATACGGAGTGCTTTCACTGCGGTGAAAAAAGGACACATCCGGCCAAATTGCCCCAAGTACAAGGAAGACATTGACAACAGAGTGATTGAACGTCGACGCCCCAAAAAGGCCAAAGGTATATTTGTTATTGAAATAATTTAACCACCTTTGTCCAGGATTGGATAATTGATACGGGATCTTGTGCTCACATAGTTTCTAATGTGAAGCTACTCAAGGATAGGAAGGAACTCGTAAGGAACGAGATAGAATTGAAGGTCGGAAATGGTGCGAACGTTTCTACGGTTGCACAAGGTTCTGTGGTGCTTCATTTATGTAGTGGTTTAAATTTATGTCTAAAGAATGTTTATTGTGTGCCTTTGATTAGCAAGAATATTATTTTTGTATCATGTTTAGATATGGATAATTTCAATATAAATATTTCAAATTCTTGTTTGTCTATATCGAAGAATGGTGTTTTCTATGCAAATGCATTCATAAGGAATGGTCTCTATTTGCTTGAATTGAATAATAAACAAATCTTTAATATCAATAACAAAAGACTTAAGACCACTCACGAGAATGATACTCTCTTCTGGCACTATCGTCTTGGTCACATAAATGAAAAGCGAATCAAGAAATTGCAAGAAGCTAACCTTCTTGGTCTACTTGATTTTAAATCATTGGAGACGTGCCAACCATGTTTAATGGGAAAAATGACCAAAAACCTTTCAAGAAGAAAGGTCCAAGGGCGAGTGGCTTGTAGGATTTGATACATTCCGATGTATGTGGTCCAATGAGTACTAGTGCACGAGATGGTTTCAGGTACATCATTACGTTCACAGATGATTATAGTCGCTATGGCTATGTTTATCTAATGAGAAACAAAAGTGAATCCTTTTACAAGTTCAAAGAATTCAAGAATGAAGTAGAGAACCAACTCGACAAGAAAATCAAGTCTCTACGAACGGATCGTGGAGGTGAGTACTTAAGTGCCGAATTTGACTCATACCTGAAGGAGTTTGGTATTGTACCTCAACTCACCCCTCCCGGTACACCTCAGTAGAATGAGGTATCCGAAAGGAGGAATAGGACATTGCTCGACATGGTTCGGTCAATGATGAGTCATGCGGAATTACCTCCCTACTTTTGGAGTTATGCACTACAAACTGCGGCTTACACACTAAATAATGTTCCATCCAAATCCGTAGAGAAAACGCCTTATGAGCTATGGAGTGGTAAAACACCTAAGCTCAATTTTCTCAAGATTTGGGGTTGTGAGGCTTACGTCAAGAAATTGATGTCGACCAAACTTCTACCAAAAGTGGATAAGTGCTTCTTTATTGGTTATCCTCGTGAGACAAGAGGATACTATTTTTGGCATATCACCTCCAATCGAGTGATTGTAGAGAGGGATGCCACATTTCTGGAAAGAGTAAAAAGTAGTGGGAGTAGGGTTGTGCTTGAGGAAACTCAAGATACTCTACAAGATCATGACATGAATGATGACATTCAAGATCATGAAGGCCCAATCGAGATTCCTTTGGTTAGTGGGAGCGTGAGTGAGAGACCTTCGCAAGAAATTGTGAGAGAAACTCAATCCTCCCCACCTAGTGTACGTTCGAGAATCGAACACTAACAAATTCCACAAAAAATTATGGAAGAAGTTCGAGAAGTACACGTAGAACCAAGAGAACTTAGAAGGTCAACGACGGAAAGGAAGAAACCCGATATGTATTTGGGACTTCATGAGATCATGGTACTAGATACCGATGATCCCTCGACCTTTCAAGAAGCAATGGAAAGAAAGGACTCCAAACTATGGCTCAAGGTCATGGAATCCGAAATAGAATCCATGTATGATAATCAAGTGTGGAACTTGGTTGACCTTCCTCAAGGGAAAAAATGTCATTCAAAATAAATGGGTTCTCAAGAGGAAGATCGACATGGATGGGAACTTAACAACCTACAAAGCAAGGCTTGTAGAAAAAGGTTTCACTCAAGTTCAAGGAATTGACTATGATGAAACTTTTTCACCGGTTGCCATGTTCAAGTCTATTCGGATTATGCTGGCTATTGCCGCATTTCATGATTATGAGATATGGCAAATGGATGTCAAAATGGCGTTCCTTAAGGGGAACTTGGAGGAGGATGTGTACATGGTACAACCTCAAGGTTTTGAAAATCCAAAGAATAGTGAAAAGGTATGCAAACTTCAAAGATCCATTTATGGATTGAAGCAAGCATCAAGGAGTATGAACAAACGCTTTGACGAGGAAGTGAAGAAGCTTCACTTCATTCAAAGTAAGGAAGAACCTTGTATATACAAGAAGGTTAGTGGGAGCCATGTAGTATTCCTAATCTTATATGTCGATGACATATTGCTCATGGGCAATCATATTCCTTTGTTTGAGCAAACGAGAAGTTCATTGAAATCTGCATTTTCGATGAAAGATATGGGTGAGGCTCAATACATCTTGGGAATCAAGATATATAGAGATAGATCCCGTAGACTCATTGGCCTAAGTCAACGTACATACATTGACAAGGTCTTGGAAAGGTTCAATATGAACAACTCCAAAAAGGGCAGTGTGCCAATGAGTATGGGTGTGCAACTCAAGAAGTCTCAACGTGCGCAATCACGTAAGGACTTAGAGTACATGAAGGATGTCCCTTATGCTTCGGAAATTGGGTCGATCATGTACGCGATGACTTGCACAAGACCCGATGTCTCGTATGCTCTAAGCGTGACAAGTCGTCACCAATCCAACGCAGGTCCTGAGCATTGGACTGCGGTCAAGAATATCCTGAAGTACCTTAACCGGACTAAGGATAAGATTCTTGTTTATGGATGACAAAGGGAGTTGATGACAGAGGGTTACTCGGATGCGAGTTTCATGAGTGATCCAGACGATAGAAGGTCGCAATCAGGATATGTCTTCGTTCTGAATGGTGGAGCTGTGAGTTGGCGTAGTTGGAAGCAAAGCACTACGACCGACTCAACCACTGCTTCCAAAGTAATGGCTGTCGCTGAAGCGAGCAAGGAAGGAGTGTGGATTAAGAAGTTCCTTGAAGAGCTTGGAGTAGTTCCCTTGAGCGAGGGACCAGTAGAGCTATTTTGCGATAATAGTGCATCTATCTCGGAAATCAAGGATCCCAAATCACACCACAAAGTGAAGTACATGGATCGTAAGTATTTTGTGACATGTGACCTCATCGACGAAGGCAAAATAAATCTTTTATGGGTGGACAAGAACAACAACACAGCTGATCCATTCACAAAACCCTTATCCCAAGCCAAGGGCGAAATGTATTTCGAGTCCATGGGATTGAGGAGCCATGTAGATTGGCTTGATGATTTATATGTAATGGGGTTTACCGTAGTTATTATTGTTTTATACATTGAGTATGTATGTGAAAGAAAACATTAATAAGAAGTGGGAGCTTGAAGGGAATGTGTTCTAAAAGTTTTACTTCTAAATGTCAATTATTATGAATTGAATGAGAAATCATTTTGTTCCTTGTTTATGTTATTCGTCTTTTAGAAGTGTTAAGGAAGAGGCTCTTGGTCCTTAACCGTAGAGCTCTAAAAGATGTTGGTTTACATAAAACAAACGATATTCGCAATCATGGTAATTAACATGGGACATTAGTTACCGAGTTAAGATTGTCGTGTTGGTCATAGATCATTGTAGCTCTACAAGTGAGTGACAACACGGGTACACAAAAGAGGAAGATATTACTTTTGTATACTGAGTAGACCTAATAAGTAAAACATTATAGAATTGTGTTTTCTGTGTCATTAATGTTTTACTATGTCTTTGGTCCTTTGATATGAGACTTATATCCGATCACTTAAGAATTGCTTAATTAGACTAGTGTCTTGAGTTATCGATAAGTGTAGTGTAAAGGCATTAGTTGGTTAAGTATGACTTTCGTTGGAGAAGATAGTTAGTCAAAAGATTATCATTGCCCCTCTTAATTGAGTGATGCAATTAGTGGGCCCCTTGATAAAGCAAAGTTATAATGTGCACAATGTGATTTGGGTTAAGTCACATATTTGTAACTAGCTTAAAGAGTTCAAGAAATGAATACTAATACAAAGATGACACAATACTACTTTGTGTGTATTCTTAATATCATGAGGCAAGGGATGGACACAAGTGGTGCACTCCATCACTAAATGGATCCGGTTTTGGTTCGAGTGAAATTAAGACATCTAACTAAATGGGAGCAATAATGTGTAGCTAGACACCGCTTATAGGTTGTGATATTAAGCTCTTAATATCACTACCAACTTAGTTTAGATGCTCCCATAGATCACACCACAAAACTGAGAAACAAGAAATGGGGATTTTGAGTTCATAAGATATGTCAGGTTTCATATAGAAAATATGACACATGGGGTGAACAAGCAAAATCAAAATTATGTTGTGATTAATAACATAATTAGAATCTAAATTAAATTCATATGTGATGTAAATATTATGGGGTGTAATGATTAATCATTACATAGGATAATATGTTACATAAGTTGTGAACTTACTACTAATCCCGAAATGTCAAATTTTGTAGGGGTTAAACCGAAATTTGACAAGTCTGCAAAACTGTATAAAAAAGGTCGACCGAATGTTGCACCCGTAACAGGAATTTCGTCTGTTCGTTTTCGGTCGACCGAGTATAATTGGTCGGTCGACCGGTCCAGACGGTTTTATGCAGAATTAATTTAAGAATTAATTAGATCATGCATGGAATTGGTCCATAATTGATTTAATTCGTGGCTAAGATTATTTCTTAGCAAATAATGGATGGATAGATGGAAGTTTGCATGAAATCATGGGCAAGAGGTTGCACTTGAATAGGTAATTTGGAGAGAACTTATAAATACAAGTTTATCTCATTACCTCATTAATTAATTCATTTTCTTCTTGTTCAAACATCTCTCTCCATAATTCTCCATGAATTTCCATTAATTCTTGAGTTTAGTTTTAGTTTTCAGAGATCTTCTTCTCAAGGGAACTAAAGAGGGGTTAGTAGTTAGATTCTAAACCCTATTGGAGATTGAGAGGCTAGCTCTTCTCTCTCCGATCTTGTTTAGAGTTTGGTGAATACTCAGAGGCATCCGGCGCAGCGACAAGCATCCCCAACGTCTTCGGATCGTCAAGAAGTTTTAGAGAACTTCTAGGTATGAAATTCAGAGCCCATGTTTGTTTTAATAAAGTTTTGAAACTAGTTATTGAAACAAACTGATGCATGCATGAAACAAATCATAGAAAATTTGTAATTGATCCTTATTGTGCATAAAAAATTGGAAAATATATATGTTCAATTAAACTAGAAATCCTACACATCATCCCACCCCCAAAGGGGGATGGAACTACTCATACGTTATTAAGCTAGGATTCATATTAAGGAAAGAAAACATGCTAATTAATTCTAGGAAGATTAAAACAACGAAATTAACTAAGCATGCAAGACTTAAAAAAAAACTAATAAAACATTCTTTATTTATCACTCACATTAAAAGTAACATTTCTCCACCAGAGTTTTGCTCCAAGGCTTTACTTCTAGTAGAGAGAATTGCCACCAAGAGATGAGATGTATTACAAAGGAGGAGGAAGAGTTCTATTAATAGTCATAGAAAAAGGCATCCCGGGAAATCCCCCCAGTATGGGACAAATTGCATATTATAAATGGACATAAAAAAACATAATCGACGACCCGACTAAGACACATAATTTAAGGCCATCTGGACCGCTAATTGGTGGTCTAGATGCCTCTAATCGAGTCTGGATTTTGGTGGCTCGGTTCTGGCTTGATTTCTTGATGTTTAATGAACCCGGTTTAGTTGTTGATGGTTAGGCCCGGATCTAATTGCCAAAATACTCCTCATGATGGTGTGGAGCTTCTTGATTTGGTCATTGGTCCTTTTGGTTTTAGGTCCGGGTCCTTCTCTCTTGCATCTCAGTCCATAAGTCTTGCAACTTAGTCATTTTTCTTGCTTTTAAGTCCTTTTTGAGTTTTTTCTTCTCAAACATGTTTATTCCTGAAAGTTCAATATAAAATTCGTTACGTAGCATTGCTTAGGCTAGAAATAAAGGATATAAGACAAAAATATATGTATGATATGATGTCAATCAGATGTCCTTACCTATTATGGTAGGTTGGATGAAGTGGTTTAGTTATCCTACGACCTTAGCTTGAAGATAGTGTAGTTTAAATGCACATGGTTTGATGACTTGGTAAAGGAATGGTATACAAGTTGACAAAAATGGTTTTGCTTCCATTAACATGGCCCAAACAAAGTACGAGAAAGATCCATTCATTTTAGAATGTCACACTGATTAATGCTTTTATGTTCATGATCCAGTTGTCTAATTCGCATGTTGTATTGAAATATCGACATAGAGATTTCTTTGATGATTAGGTAGGGTTTACAATGTATTATTGATATATTACACAATACTTTGAAATAATTTAATTCGAATCATTTATTGTTCTAACATTCTATTTTTTTAAATATGTTACACATGTATGCCTCCCCATAGATGTGTTGTTCGGCCTCGACAGACTAGAGATCAGCCTCAGTCATTAGATGCACATCGTCATATCATCGACGTTTCTAGGACTCATGAAGTGGAGGGGATTCCAATAGATATATGAGGTGAATTGGTAGGAGACCAGAAGGTACTCAACATCGTGGCAACGTTCGAGAACGTATCATCGACGACGTTGAAGGTAACAATGTCTTAAATTTGACAGAAATATTTAATTTTTAATAAATTAGCTAAAAATTCTTTTATTCTTTTGTAGGACAAGATGATGAGGGTAAGACATCAACAAAGAGAAGTCAAGGGCCAACTAGAGGTGAGGATCTTATTCCATCTACCGAGCATCGGTTCCATGTTCAATGTAACGATGATTTTGTTCTGGCTGGGCCTTGTGGTGAGAAGTTGAACAAAGCTTTGGCATTATTGGCCAATGAATGTGAAGAGCGTCGTCAATCATTTGTCAACACGTGGGACATTCTTCTGGTACATTATGGTTTCTTATTTATCATATTTTTGAATTAAAACTTGAACGCTAAAATGTCTTGCTAACAAATAATTACATGTTATTTGTAGGATCGTTTGGACTTCGATAATTGTGCGAACACCTGACACTATTGTTTTCCTAAGATTGGCAGTTTCCTCCGAGATTATCAATATTCACTAAAGAAGAAATACTATATCTCATTCGAGATAGATGACGAACGAATCGCTTACTTGTCTAGCAAGGGTGATCTGAGCGTGCACATGGATCAATTTCATGAAATGTTGGAGGAATGGAACACTGAAACCGCAAAGGTATAATTTCTTGATTCTTCAAGAATTTTATTTGTTTACATGTCGTATGAAATCTTATATTTTAATGTCTTTTGTTCACTGTAGAAAAATTCGTTAACGAATAGCATGAATCGTGGTTGTTAGAAGATGAACCACAAGACAAAATCTAAGTTTTGTGTTCAATTAGTCTTTACAACTTATAATGGTTTCAATCTTTAGATTGATATTGATTGATTCTTATTGTGAATTGATTCTTTTTTATTAAATAATTAGATGGATGAGAATGAAATTATGCGACCTCTCACCAAACTTGAAAAAATGGCTCTCTATATACAAATGTGCCACGAATGGTAAGTTTGAATCTTTTAGAAGATAAAATTAACTTTCAATTTTATCTTTTAGAATTTATTATATTATCAAAATAATGTAAGTTGAGATACAACAATCAGTGAGTCAGAAATTAACACCACAAACAGTAACCCAAGTGTGGGGTGAGTGTTCAATGGTTAAGAGTCGTGATATTATCGAGGAAGAAGTAATAGAAGAAATTTTAGGGAAAGTGATATCGATGGAGAGGATATTTTGCAAAGGCATTGATTGATTTTGTTATAAATAACAACAAGTGCACATCGTCGATGAAGACGTGGCAAATACGGGTGGAACCTAAAGGAGTTGTGAGTGTTGTTGTAACAACCACAATCAAGTGGGAAAGGAGAGGAGAATGAGGATATCTAAACTAGTTGACCAATGCAACACGAAATAATAACAAGTCAAAAACTAGTCCCGTAGGAGGTGGAGAATGAATGTGAAAGTGTAGATGTGTATTCGTGTGGGTAACATTTAGTGTTGATCACATGCATAACATGGAAATCTTACAATGCCGCAATCCTAAGTGTGTCTCTACATGGATTAAGATTTATCACCATCATTAAAACAAACAAAATGCTACTCAAGATGAGGACGAAGACAACTTCATGATTACATGTTTAATGACATAAAGAACATGGAATCCATAATGACCAAAACCCAACTATGTCTCCACCTGAATTACGATGTAACATTATCATTAAAACATACAAGACATTAATTAAGATTAGGCCAACAATAGCACATGCTCCCACACGTCGTCCTTATCTCTTTACCTACTCCAACCTTATCCCTACCTCATCATTCCCTATAAAGTGGGCCCACTAGCCAAAGCATGTGTTAAGCATCAATTAAGACCATTAGCACATCAAAGGAAAATATGAGGAACCCAACAAAATGGTTATGGATATCATGTAAAGCTCTAAGATTAAGATTAAAACACACACCAATCTCACAACAATCAAACTTCACTTCATTCTCCACCCCCCCCCCCCCCCCCCCCCCCCCAATGTGGATGGATTACTCACTAATCATCATGTAAACAAAGAAAATAACAAATAAAAACAACACATGAACAAGTAAAGAAAACAAGATCTAACAAAAACAATGGAATAAAATTTGAATCCCATGAAAGACATGAATATAAAGATCAAGAAACTAAAACATGATTAAGAAAGAAAGAGTACAAAAGGTATTTATCTTCTCCTACACTACACTACTAAGTAAGAAATAAAACCTACTCTACTAAACAAGAAATAAAAATAACCTAAGGAGGAGAGGAAGGAAGAAAGAAGAAGAGGAGGAAGGTTTACAAATGTATTTATAGAGGATTAGCGGGTTTGGATGAATATGGGTGCAATCGGACAGTTGTAAATCAAATCTGGATGTTGATTAATTCTCTGATTCAAAAACCCAACCTATCAGAGAAATATAGAGTCGAACCTACCAACTGAAAACGCACGTGGCAGATTTTAATCCGCCATTGGTGGATCATTGATTGATCGTTTTATATTTACCGCAAGTGCACGGCCGCGTTGAAGCGGTGGCAAATACGGGTCGTCCACTGGGAGGTGTGTCGACAGTTGGTTTATGCGAAGGCGAGAGGTAAAGAAAGGGAGAAAGATGTCTTACACTAATCTAAACTACAAAGCTGAAATGAAATGGAGAAGAAACGATAAAACTAAACCCCAAAGGGGGTAGAGAAATAATGTGAACATAAAGAAGTGTATGTGTGTGTGTTCATTAAGCTCTTCACAACATGTAGTGCATGAAATCATAAAACTACATCCAACTTTCCCTCCACATGAATTAAGATTTCACTACATCATTAAAACATACAAGACAATAGTTGGAATGAAGCTACATGAACTCAAGTATAAAGACTAGACCCTACTATGCCTCCACATGAATTAAGATAAGACTACATCATCAAAACATACAAGACATTAGCTAAGGTAAAGGCAACAAGAGCTCATACACTACAACTTGTGTTTCCAATATTAACTTCATCCATATCCTAACCTTATCATTCCCCATAAAATAGGTCCACTAATCAAAGCATAAGCTAAGCTTCATTCAAGAGCATTAGCATATCAAAGATAAGAGTGGAGACCCATTAGATGGTTATGGAAATCATATAAAGCTCAAGGGATAAAACTAACACACACTTAATACACTACATGATTATATCACATATTTCTCCACCCCCCAAATGGGGATGGAACTACTCACTACTCATTACTCTAACTATATTAGCAAAAGAAAGCATAATACTGAAATGAAAGTTATACTAATCAAGCAAGAAATATTTAAAGAAGCATAAAACAAAACAAGCACCAAAGTAAACACATTAACTAAGCAAGAATTAACAAGCTAAAAAAACTTCTATTATGAACTCACTCAGATTACAAGCAGCCCTTCCTCCACTAGAGTTTTGCTTCAAGGCTTCACTCTTAGTAGGGAAGAAAGCCACCAAAGAGAGAGATGGGTACAATGGGAGGTGAAGAGTTCTATTTATAAGCATGGAAAAAGCTAATCCAGGACAATCCCCCGATGTGGGACTAAACCAATACCAAAAATAGACTAAGCACACATTAATACAAGTCCAGGAGAAAATTTGGTGGATCTGGGCCAATCCAGACCGCCAATTGGCGGCCTATATGATCCAGATCCGTCTGGATTTGTTTGTGGGCCTTCCTTGTTGTGTGTCTTGGTCTTGGATGCATCTGGTTGGTTTGTTGGAGCTCCGACCCAAATCGAATTGGCAAAATACTCCCCATGATGGTGTGGAGTATTCTGTTTTGCTCTTAGGTCCTTCTGTCTTGCAATCAGGTCCTTCTTCCTTGCATCTTGGTCCCCAGATCTCACAATTTAGTCCTTTTTCCCAGCTTTTGGGTCCTTTTATGCTTCATCTCTTCAAACCTATTTATTCCTGAAAACTAAATATAAAACTCGTGACATAGCATTGTTTAGGTGAAAGATAATGGATATAAGATACAAATATAAGCATGAAATGATGTCAATCAAATACCCCCACACCTAACTTTTGCTAGTCCCGAGCAAAACAAAGAAAGAGAAAAGCATATGAAAAAACAAGAAATCCTAACTCACTTTCGTAGGAATCACGGTTGCACTTACCCACAAAATCCGAACAAGATGCATTAATCAATCTAGCTACACGACTCGTTGGACTTATTTTGTCGATCATGGAATGTGGTAATACTACGGGTCGACTCTATATATGTAATCAGTCCACACACCTAGCCTAATGAGTTATTCGTGAGAGTTAACTAAGGAATTAAGTGAAAGACATGGGCAACCTTAACTTCTGAATGTGATACAACGTGTAAAGTCCATTTTGGTTCTTATTTGACTCTTCTTTTATTTTTTATTTTTTTATTTTTTTTTCTTTTTCTTTGGAGCATTTATTGGTTGGTGTTTGATTCTCCCAGGGTCAGGTTTCGTGCATCATTGCCTATGAGGACTTACACTATCACGTACACCTTCCCCCAAATCTCCACATAGGGCGATCCCTACCACCCGTGTAACGGGAGTTCGGTCGGTGCATCCCAAGTCAGATGACTCGAAAGCACCAGGCACAAAGTCCCCTCAGACCTACTTTCCCGAGTGATAGGAGCCGTGCGAGAAGAGAGAACACCACTTATTTATTTATCTACATGGGAACCAAAACCCCTACACTTAAGTTCCACAAAAAGAGATTAACGGCCCTTGACTACCACAAACTTCCTTATACTAACAGACACGAATTATTTGACTCACTAGGTTCAGGGTGGGCTTCTTTAAATGTTTGAGTACTGAAACCCTAGGATTACACGCCCCCCGAGGGAAAACCGGGGTGCATCCTAACGACTCCATAAATCCTAAAGCCACGTACTAGATATCCTAATGCATCAAGTTCAAGACAATTTTGGGAGCTATCTTTTTACTTTGCCTCTCAACGGTTTTGCACATGCTAAACACACGCAAAACCCACAAAACATTTTCTTTCGAAAACACATGAAGATTTTGAAAGAAATGTGGAAATTTTAAAGCACTAGGCAAGCAAAAGAAGACAAGCCACCCAAGGATCATGACAAGCAAATATATCAATATTAAATGCAGCACAATAAGATGACCCTAAATGCAAACAAAAGAAAACAAAATCGAAAGAAAAAACTCGACTATGTACACACGTAAAACACCCCCCCCACACCTACTTCATGCATTGTCCTCAATGAATGTGAGCAAAATACTACATGGATGTATGCATGAAACAGAAGAGATCTCACCAACGTGAAGTACACAAGGAAGTTCATGGCTATGTTGATGGACACAACCCAACTTCCCTCAAAACCTGTGAGATGCTAAGAAGGGATACAAATACGTGAAAGAAATGGGGCCCAAATACTCAAGGGTTGGGGCCCACAACAATCGATGCTCACTGAAGGAGTTCTTTTTTTCTTTTTTTCTTTTTTTTAACATATATACACATGAAAGCTCAACCACTCATGTAGGAGCATGAATGGTTGAGTGCGAGGGAGGTTCATGAAGGAACATGACCTCCTCGACTTCGGCTGGTGCCCCCTCCAAGTAGGGTTTGAGGCATTGTCCATTAACTTTGAACACGTCCCCATTCCCTGGGTTCAAGATCTCAACCGCTCCATGAGGATAAACGGTTTGGACAATAAACGGGCCAGACCAGCGACTGCGGAGCTTACCCGCAAACAGATGAAGCCGGGAATTGTAGAGCAACACCTTCTGCCCGGTCGTAAACACCTTTCGCATAATCATGCGATCGTGAAACATCTTGGCTCGGGACTTATGAATTTTGGCATTCTCGTACGCATCATTGCGTAGCTCTTCTAATTCCACAATGTCGAGCTTACGTTGTACTCCTGCTTGATCAAGATCCATATTCAAGTTCTTGATCGCCCAGAAAGCACGATGCTCAAGCTCGACGGGTAGGTGGCAAGCCTTGCCGTACACTACCCGATATGGGGACATACCCAAATTGGTCTTGTACGCGGTGCGGAAAGCCCACAACGCGTCATTCAACTTGGTAGACCAATCCTTCCTCGAGGAGCTAACCGTCTTCTCAAGAATTTGCTTTAATTGACGGTTAGAGATTTCGACCTGCCCACTAGTTTGCGGATGGTATGGGGTCGCAAGCTTGTGGGTGATCGAATATTTCCTCATAAGCACTTCAAAGGAGCGATTACAGAAGTGGGTACCCCTATCGCTGATTATGGTACGAGGAGTACCAAATCGCGCAAAAATGTCCCTCAAGAATTTGGTGACCACCTTGTTGTCATTGGTCTTTGTGGGTATAGCCTCAACCCACTTAGACACATAGTCAACGACCACCAGAATGTAAACATTCCCGAACGAGTTCGGGAAGGGACCCATGAAATCGATGCCCCACACATCGAAGATGTCGACAACAAGGACATTTTGCAAAGGCATCATGTCACGTCGACCAATCCTGCCAAGGCGCTGGCACCTATCACATTGCTTACAAAAGTTGTAAGCATCCTTGAAAAGAGTGGGCCAGTAGAATCCAGATTGGAGCACCTTGGCAGCAGTTTTCTTTGCTCCAAAGTGTGCTCCACATGCCTTAGAATGGCAGAAGTGGAGTACACTTTGGAACTCGGCATCTGGGACGCACCGCTTGAAAATTTGGTCAGAGCAGTATTTGAATAGGTAGGGGTCGTCCCAGTGAAAGAATCTGACATACGATCTAAAATTGGATTGGTCAGATTTTGACCAACCTACAGGAAGTTGCTCGGTCACGAGGTAGTTCACGATGTCGGCAAACCAAGGGTTATCTTCGATCGTGAACAACTGCTCGTCAGGAAATTTATCGTCAATGATTTGGTTCTGTGGGTTGGTTGTCTCTAGACGAGACAAGTGGTCAGCTACAACGTTTTCACACCCTTTTTTGTCCCGAATCTCGAGATCGAATTCTTGTAACAACAAGATCCATCTCAAGAGTCGGGATTTTGCATCTTTCTTCGCCATGAGGTGCTTGATGGCTGTGTGATCAGAATAGATAATCACGTGGGAGCCAATCAAGTATGACCGGAATTTCTCCAAAGCAAATATGATCGCTAAGAATTCCTTCTCGGTCATAGTGTAGTTCAATTGGGCATCATTGAATGTTCTACTGGCATAGTAGATCACATGAGGCAATTTGTCCAATCGTTGCCCAAGCACTGCTCCCACAGCGAAGTCAGATGCATCACACATTAACTCAAAGGGTTCAGTCCACACCGGTGCCTTAATAATGGGAGCTGAAGTCAACTCTTTCTTCAAGGTCAAAAAGGCATGGTGGCAATCCGGTGGGAACTCAAAAATGGCATCCTTAGCCAACAACGCGGTGAGAGGTCGAGCAATTTTGCTAAAATCCCGAATGAACCGCCGATAGAATCCATCATGCCCCAAAAAGGCGCGGATATCCTTCACATTACGTGGTGGTGGGAGATTAGCAATGATACCCACTTTGGCGGGATCGACCTCAATTCCCGTACTTGAGACCACATGTCCAACTACAATCCCTCGCTTCACCATGAAGTGACATTTCTCCCAATTGAGAGCGAGGTTCTTCTCACGGCATCGCTTGAGGACAAGGCTCAAGTGATGAAGGCACTCATCAAAGGAAGCGCCAAATATGGAAAAGTCGTCCATGAAGATCTCAAGGAAACACACAACCATATCGGAGAAGATGCTGATCATACACCTCTGAAACGTTGCCGGCGCATTGCATAACCCAAACGGCATGCGACGGTAGGCAAACGTGCCAAAGGGACAAGTGAATGTGGTTTTCTCTTGGTCCTCGGGGGCGATGGGAATTTGGTTGTAACCGGAGTATCCATCAAGAAAAAAATAGTACTCATGTCCGGCCAACCTTTCCAACATCTGATCAATGAATGGCAACGGGAAATGATCTTTCCGCGTTTCCGCATTGAGCTTGCGATAATCAACACAAACTCGCCAGCCAGTTTGCAGGCGTGTCGGGATAAGCTCATTATGCTCATTCTCCACAACCGTCACGCCTGACTTCTTGGGAACCACATGGACAGGACTCACCCACGAACTATCAGAGATAGGATATATTATGCCATGATCCAAGCACTTAAGAACCTCCTTTCGGACGGCTTCCATCAGTACAGGATTCAATCTCCATTGTGGGTCCCTGCGGGACCGAGAATCCTCTTCCATGTGGATCCGATGCTGAACTATACCAGGGCTAATTCCCTTGATATCCTTCAAGGACCACCCGATTGCCTCTTTGTTTTCAAAGAGTACTCTTTTGAGGGCAACCTCTTGATCTTTTTCAAGATCATAAGCAATAATGAGTGGCAAGGTCTCATTATCCCCTAAAAAGATGTACTTTAGGTTATCGGGGAGCGGTTTAAGCTCGACCAGAGGTGGGTCCTTGTCGGATTCAGAGTTACTTTCAAGTGGCTCAAGGACCACAGGGTAAGAGGAGCACGCACCCAGATGTGCCTCCTCGTCCAGAGATATGCTGGCGGATTCCTCAAGATCCTCTTCACTCGCAACCTGATCATTAGGCACCTCAATAAAATGTCGATGTGAGTCGAACATGCCTAATGAGTCAGGCTCATCCGTGTCCTGGATGAAATTGGCTCCGACAGTGTCGTCGAAGAGCCCAGGTTGCTTACCAAGAGTGAAGATGTTGAAATCCGCCGTGAGGTTTCCAAAAGACAACCTCATCAAGCCATTGCGACAATTGATCAAAGCATTAGATGTCGCAAGAAATGGCCTCCCAAGGATCACAAGAATATGTCCTTGTGGGTTGGACACGGGTTCGGTATCCAAGATGATGAAATCAACTGGAAATACGAACTCACCCACTTTGATAAGGACATCCTCCACACTCCCTCGTGGGATTTTGACGGATCTATCAGCCAACTGGAGGGTTGTCCTCATTGGTTTAAGATCGCCTATCCCAAGGTTGACATAGACTGAGTAAGGCAGGAGATTCACAGATGCCCCCAAATCCAATAGAGCTTGAGAGATGGTCACATTCCCAATCTTGCAAGAGACAGTTGGACAACCAGGGTCCTTGTACTTGACATTCATGGGTTGTGTCAATATGGAGCTCACATTGGCGGCCAAGAAAGCCTTTTTGGGCACATTTGTTTTTCTCTTGGTGGTGCAAAGGTCCTTGAGGAACTTGGCATACGGTGGCATTTGTTGAACAACGTCCAACAACGGGATGTTCACCTTTACTTGCCTAAGTACCTCAACGATCTTATCCCAATGCTCATCACGTTTTTTAGTCAACCGATGAGGGAATGGTGCCTTGGGGACATAAGAATCACGAGGAGGAGTCTCAGAATTAGGTTCCTTGACAGGCTCAAGACTCTCCTCGGAAGTCTCGCCAACAGGGTTGGCTTCCGGCATGTTCACATTGTTGTCAACGACCCTTCCTGATCTCAAGGTATGAATAACATTAGCATGTTGGGAAGGGTCACTTTCAACATTGTGTACATTCTGCCTGGTATTAGCAGGCTGACCCCTGGGATTAACCACAGGTTGACTCGGGAACTGACACTTCTCGCGTTCATGGAATTGATGAGCCAATTGGCTAACTTGCATTTCCAAAGCCTTGACTGTACTTTGCATGCTCTGCATGAACGCTTGAAGGGTCGGATCACTAGAAGGGTCCTTGGGATCAACCCGCTGAGGTGGTGGAGTCTGGTTGGAATAACCCGACGATGAGGCATGAGCATGTTGGTAATTTTGGTGCTAAGACCTTTGATGTGGGGGTTGGTAGGTCGCCGATGGGCGTGGAGGTTGATAGGGTGGAGGTTGAGGTTGAGCGTGCGAGCTCTGACCGTGACCCCCACTAGGCCCCCAAGAGAAGTTAGGATGGTTACGCCATCCCGGGTTGTAGGAGTGACTGTACGGGTCGTTACGGGGCCGCTGTTGATACATCGCATTTGAATGCTCAGTATCCCTTGAAGCGTAAGCGCATTCCAAGTCATCATGGCCCGTAAGTCCACACCTACCACACCCGGGAGTAGCGACCTGAGCTACAGGAGCTCGGTCCATCTCCAAACTCTCAATCCTACGCATGAGAGCAGCCATTTTCGCCTCAGACGCGATAGTTGACTCAACATGATATGATCCAGCTCGACCAGAAGACCTGGCGGCTGGTGGCTCTCTCATGGTGTCCCACTCGAAGGTACGCTCAGCCATAGCCTCAAAAGTGTCCCATGCCTCCTCGATGGGTTTCATTTGGAAGTCACCCTGACACATCGACTCCAACAATGTGCGGGTGTTGTAGTTGATGCCCTCATAAACAATTTGGCACAACTGCCAAAGCTCAATCCCATGATGAGGGCACTGCTGGAGAAGGTCCTTGAACCTCTCAAAGAAACCATGAAACGATTCGGTCTCGGTCTGATACATTTGATGTATCTGGTGCCGTATCTGTTGAGTTTTCCTTTGAGGGAAAAATCTCTTCAAAAAGACGGTCACAAAGTCATCCCATGACCGAATCGAGCTCGCTGGGAGGCTATACATCCATTTCTTCGCATTATCCTTCAATGCGAAAGAAATAATCCTCAACCGGACTGAATCCTCGTCAAGCTGTTGAAGCTTGAACATGGAGCATACTTCCTCGAATTTGCGTATAAAGATATACGGATCCTCCTTGTTGGCAGTAAAGGTTGGAAGCATGCTCACATATTGAGGTTTCAACTCATAGTTGTTCCCGCGAGCAGGAGGAACAACTATGCAAGAAGGTTGTGCGGCCCGAACAGGATGGGTCCGCTCCCACAAAGTCATCGGTCTATCATGTCGAGCTAAAGGTGGTGGTGCATGAAGAACTCGATCCTGACCGAATCTCCCTTCCTCTCGAGTCAGAGGAGGAGGAGAAGGAGGTCTACGTAGTGCCGGAAGTGGACCGAGGTATTCCATGTATGGCACCCGGTCTCCTTCGCCACCGCGAGACGACTCGGCCTCTTGCTCCAAAGGAGCACGAGGCGGAGATGGTCGATCACCAAGACCGTCCATCTCAGCAGAATGCACTTTCTCGAGTCGAGTGCTCTCACCAGAACGAGCCCAACCTTGCATAAAATGCTCGACTCGACTCTAAACGACACACAACAGAAGGTGTACTAGAGGAGGAGACTATACGTAGAGAATAGATGAGGAGAGGACTCAGATGAGGAGGGAAGAATCCCTAGAACTAGCGTGGGTAGTGGGATCAGGAAGAAGCCTAACTAGCAAGCACGGCTCAAACAATGTAAGGCAATGGGTCCTTAGGCTAGACGACGACTAACTTCGAGGTCACTAGCCTCGACACGTCTCACCTCCCTACAACGAGGGCCACAATGCCCAGCAAGTGATACCAGATCCGGAGATCCAGTACCTCCTACTATCGACAAGGTAGGCAACGCCGATCAGGTCATGACGGTCTCCACTAGATTACTCTCCTAGTGCGCCCGCAATCCTAGGGCCAATGTCTACTTGCTTTTAGTTAAGGCTTTATTAAGAGTGGTTTTTGGGGCCAAGGAAAGGGTGATGAAATCCCCCACCTTATCTTTTATGGGACAGCCCCTCCTTAGTAGCGATTTGATCCTAGATCTAGCAATCAATCGCTCCAATCAAACGCTCTCTCACTCTTGTCCCGATGCACCTTACTAACTAATGCATGAACGAAACATGCATGAATGAGGGATGTGGGTGCACGTACCTCACGCCAGCAATCAACGACAAAATGTAAAGCAAAGAAAAGACAAATGCATGCAAGGTCTACCAATGGTGCATGACCTAGATGGCAAGAAGTCTAATCTTTTGCTTTGAGTTTTATGGTCCAAGTTGATTAATGGGGGAGTGATTAATGATCTGGGAGCAAACCAGAGGTCAAAGCATGCAAAATAGGGCTCCCAGATAACACAAATTTCAAGACTAACCACCAAATTTTTTTTCAAGGAAAGCAACTCTCACCAGGCCGCCAATTGGCGGTCTTCCAACGCTGACTGGCGGTCTGTTTAGGTCGTCTCTTCCTCAAATTGCTCCAGTAGCCTCCCCTTGATCTTGTGGTTCCCTGAAACTAAGAAAAACTGAAAACAAAAAATTAAAAACCCCTCGAATCGTCCAAACCAAGGTCTGGACAGAGCACCTCCCCGGCAACGGCGCCAAAAACTTGATTGATCGTTTTATATTTACCGCAAGTGCACGGCCGCGTTGAAGCGGTGGCAAATACGAGTCGTCCACTGGGAGGTGTGTCGACACTTGGTTTATGCGAAGGCGAGAGGTAAAGAAAGGGAGAAAGATGTCTTACACTAATCTAAACTACAAAGCTGAAATGAAATGGAGAAGAAACGATAAAACTAAACCCCAAAGGGGGTAGAGAAATAATGTGAACATAAAGAAGTGTATGTGTGTGTGTTCATTAAGCTCTTCACAACATGTAGTGCATGAAATCATAAAACTACATCCAACTTTCCCTCCACATGAATTAAGATTTCACTACATCATTAAAACATACAAGACAATAGTTGGAATGAAGCTACATGAACTCAAGTATAAAGACTAGACCCTACTATGCCTCCACATGAATTAAGATAAGACTACATCATTAAAACATACAAGACATTAGCTAAGGTAAAGGAAACAAGAGCTCATACACTACAACTTGTGTTTCCAATATTAACTTCATCCATATCCTAACCTTATCATTCCCCATAAAATAGGTCCACTAATCAAAGCATAAGATAAGCTTCATTCAAGAGCATTAGCATATCAAAGATAAGAGTGGACACCCATTAGATGGGTATGGAAATCATATAAAGCTCAAGGGATAAAAACAACACACACTTAATACACTACCTGATTATATCATATATTTCTCCACCCCCCAAATGGGGATGGAACTACTCACTACTCATTACTCTAACTATATTAGCAAAAGAAAGCATAATACTGAAATGAAAGTTATACTAATCAAGCAAGAAATATTTAAAGAAGCATTAAACAAAACAAGCACCAAAGTAAACACATTAACTAAGCAAGAATTAACAAGCTAAAAAAACTTCTATTATGAACTCACTCAGATTACAAGCAGCCCTTCCTCCACTAGAGTTTTGCTTCAAGGCTTCACTCTTAGTAGGGAAGAAAGCCACCAAAGAGAGAGATGGATACAATGGGAGGTGAAGAGTTCTATTTATAAGCATGGAAAAAGCTAATCCGGGACAATCCCCCGATGTGGGACTAAACCAATACCAAAAATAGACTAAGCACACATTAATACAAGTCCAGGAGAAAATTAGGTGGATCTGGGCCAATCCAGACTGCCAATTGGCGGTTCCAGACCGCCAATAGGCGGCCTATATGATCCAGATCCGTCTGGATTTGTTTGTGGGCCTTCCTTGTTGTGTGTCTTGGTCTTGGATGCATCTGGTTGGTTTGTTGGAGCTCCGACCCGAATCGAATTGGCAAAATACTCCCCATGATGGTGTGGAGTATTCTGTTTTGCTCTTAGGTCCTTCTGTCTTGCAATCAGGTCCTTCTTCCTTGCACCTTGGTCCCCAGATCTCACAATTCAGTCCTTTTTCCCAGCTTTTGGGTCCTTTTATTCTTCATCTCTTCAAACCTATTTATTCCTGAAAACAAAACATAAAACTCATGACATAGCATTGTTTAGGTGAAAGATAATGGATATAAGATACAAATATAAGCATGAAATGATGTCAATCAATCATTTCGGTCAGATCGAACTCTAATTTCACAAGTAGCGTGATTGTACCATTTTAGCAGGTGGGGTGCACCCGGAGCCGTTTGTTCGAACCTATTTGTTTTTAATTGTTGAATTACTCCATAGGTTCAGGAGATTACGGACTTTTGCAACCAACATATTTTTCTTTACACTTAGGTCCCTCGGGGTTTTTACTTGGGTCCTTCCTGACTTACATCCAGTCCTTGGGCATTACAAATAGGTCCAGAAAACTTCCAAATCAGCCCTTTATTCTTGCATTTAGGTCATTCTTGCGTCATTTCTCTTCTTTATTACCTAAAACCTGAAACACATTAAATAAACACTTGAGTAGCACAAATTCGTAGAACGAACCAAGTTGCTTACCTAGACTGAAGATGTTAAAATCCACAGTTAGATTGTCAAAGGACAACGTCATTAAGCTATTGTGAAAATTAATCAAAGCATTAGATGTCGCAAAAAAGCCTCCCAAGGATCACCGGGATTTGTTTTTGTGGGTTAGACACTTATTATTTATCCAGGATAATAGAATCGGCTGGAAATACGAACTTACTCACTTTGATAAGGATGTCATCTACAACCCCATGTGGAACTTTGACAAACTTGTCAACCAACTGATGGGTAGTCCTCATTGGCTTAAGGTCACCAATTCCTAAGTGGACGTAGACTGAATAAGGCAGGAGTCTCACAAATTCCCCCAAATCAAGTAACGCTCGAGGGATAGGCACATTACCAATGACACAAGAAATAGTTTGACAGCTAGAGTCCTTGTATTTTACTTATGTAGGTTGTGTCAAGATCGAACTCGCATTGGCAGCCAAGAAGGCTTTGTTGGGGACATTAATTTGCCTTTTCTGTTTGAAAAGATCTTTGAGGACTTTGGCATACGATGGCATTTGTTGAACAATGTCCAACAACAATCTTATCCTAGTGCTCATCCCTTCTCTTTACCAACCTATGAGGATATGGTGCCTTGGGGACATATGAATCAGAATGTTGATTCTCAGAATTGGTTCCTTGGGAGGCTCATGACTCTTTTCCAGAGTTGCTAAGGGGTTCAGACGTAGGCCTTTCTACTTGACTATCTACCATCCTACCAATCTTAATGTATGAACAACATTTTCATGTTGGGGAGGATGGCTTTCCACGTTGCAGGCATGATGCCTGCCCTGAAAAGGTTGTGTAGGATTTCGTACCCCTATGTATGTGTATATTTTAAAAGATTTATACATGCAAACAAGATCGATTTCCATATTTTCAACAATCTCATGTACATTGTTTTATGATGACCCGGAGTTGCGTCACACATCGAATCGTCGGTTGATTTTCCTCCAAGTGTACACCAAACTCTAAACAAGATTAGAGATAAAGCAGCTTGCCAATCAATCACCAATTAAGCTTAGAATCTAGCTAATAACCCCTCTGAAGCTCCCTGAGATTTAATTTCCAAAAGCTTGAAATAATTAAGAGAAATTTGGATGGATTAGTGGGCAGGTTAGGGAGAGAGAGAATTTTTGCATTCCATGAAACAAGTAGAGAGAGAAGACTTATTAATAGGCTCTCCCAACACCCACATCATGGGTTATCCACTAACCCATGATCTTTTGCTTTTCTCTTCCTTAAATCAATCACAAATTGACACATAATCATCCTTAAAAATGTTTGACCATAATTGGAATAAATCCAACCCATGATCAACAATAATCTCTTAATAATTCTAGCAAAATCGTGCTCACTGGTCCACCGAAAATTTCCTATCGGTCGACCGATAGGCAGTTAATTGTGGTTTCGGATTGACCATTAAATCGGACGGTAGACCCATGACATGCTACCAAAGCTACTGTGATTTTTCTGTCGAATAGAATGCATTAACGGTTTACTGATTCAACACGAGAAACGACTATGGATTTTTTTCGGTCAAATTAAGCTACAAGTTGGTCGACTGATTACTACAAGGGGGCGGCGTTTCCGCCGCACAATGTATGTGATATGCGGCGATTTCTCCGCACAATCTTCTCTGATTTAATCCGGATTTTTGTTGGTAGTTTATGGTTTGATTTGATCCTCCTTTGCGCGTCTGGATGATTTCTTTCCATTATTTTGAGCTCCGGATTAATTCCTTTATATGTTTGGAGATTTACATTGATTTTTTTTAGATTTTCTCCAAGATAATATTTTGGTGCTTTAATTGCGATTTGGTCCTTGACTTTTTGCAGTTAAGTCCCCGGCTACTTTTGTGCTTAAGTCCTTGTTCTTTTTGCAATTAGGACTTGAAAACTTTTATGCTTGGATACATTTCCATTCGTAACCCGATAATCTTGAACTTGGTCTTTATGATAGAAATGAGTCTTTTGCACGCGTTTATGCTCGGGATGTGGGTAAATTGTATTCAGGTCCCTGTATTCTGTAAATAAGACTAAACACATACCTTAGTAGCATTTATTGATGTAAAAGTAATCTAAATGAAAGACATATGATGCAATGTATGCAATGCATCAAATACCCCCACACCTAGATTTTGCTAGTCCCTACCAAAACAGAATATAAGAACAATGAAAACAGGGAAATCCTAACTCACTTTCGTAGGAATCACGGTTACACTTAGCATGTGCAACAAGCCTTTAAACCTCCAAGTTTCCTAGGAGGAGTGTTATCTCCTGAGGGTTTTCAGCGGATATACCCACAAAATCCTAAATCAACGTTTCATTAATAGTTCTCAATATCCCTACCTCAACCTTATACATTTCACTAAGATTTTTTTTGCATGCTCATTATATAAATCTAACTCATTAAAAATATGACTTGGTCTTTGTTCCTCCAACATTCACACCACTAACCCTTCTACACATGTTTATCACTTGAATTATTTTGCACGCCTCCTCTGGTGGTGAAGTATCATTCGGATCAACCATGGCATGGATCATTCTTTTAGCTTTGGGCTTTGAGTATTATTTTTTTTT
Source organism: Triglochin maritima (assembly GCA_963682175.1). Taxonomy (NCBI): domain Eukaryota; kingdom Viridiplantae; phylum Streptophyta; class Magnoliopsida; order Alismatales; family Juncaginaceae; genus Triglochin; species Triglochin maritima. The sequence goes on along the minus strand of OY821774.1, from coordinate 23,104,068 downwards.
CTTTTCTTCCGTGATTCAACACATTTGTTTTTTGACACTTTTACCCTTTTTGCATTCGTGTAGCGAGTTTGGTCGATAATCCCGAGCTGGTAGACTCAAGTTACCGGGTTTCAAGATACCCCTACGGACCAGTGACTCAAAGGCTTGGGCTTTTGTAATCATTTTGCAAAATGTGTTTTCTTCACTTTATTCCTTTAATTTTATTTTCCTCAAGGCTTAATTGCTATTAGAAGTCCACACTTCCCGGTATATTTTCCTCAACCTCTGCTTTTTATCAACCACTTCAAAGATTTGATTCATCCAATTTAAGTGCATACATGTCTTAAAGGGCAATGAGTTATTTCTTTGGAACTTAGATTTATGTCATAATTTCTACAAGCAGAACTATATAATAAGGAACAAAAACTCAATGCAATTTGTACACGGGTTTTGACAGTTCAATCTTAAGCTATGTCATGAAACATTGATTTTTTTTTATTTTTTTTTTAAGAAATAAAAGACAGATCTATAGATAAATATATACATAAACACCCCCCCACACCCAAATCATGCATTGTCCTCAATGTATGCAAATATAAAGCAAATGCACTTATTACCTTGGTGAATTGCGGTGGAAGGATGGAATTTGCTCAAAGTCAACCATAGTCAGAACTGGATTGAATGACACCATATTGGTGCTTGTATCCAGTTGAATTGTTCCCCATGTTGCAATGAGATTCCTGAGTCACAGGTTCCACACCCCTCACATAAATTGGTTCTCTTATTTGCTCGAGTGATGGTGGGTGTGTAGATGAATTCCTCCCTTTTTTCTTACTTCCTTTTTGATTTTGTGATGATTCAGAAATATTATAGATTCGTGATTTCATCACTACGTCACTTTGATTGCATATTATTTCTGGCTCACTATCAATATGAAAGATATTAAATTCAGCTTTTAAGTTCCCAAAAGATAATTGCATGAGCCCATTACGACAGTTTATCAATGCTTCCGAAGTGGCTAAAAAGGGTCTGCCTAGAATTACAGGGATTTGTCGGTTAGGATTTACAACAGGTGCGGTATCTAGTACGACAAAATCCACTAGGTAAATGAAGTCACCAACCTTGATCAAAACATCCTCTACTATACCTCTTGGCTTCTTAATAGAACAATCAGCAAATTGAAGGGTTGTCTTAGAGGATTTTAGTGGACCAAGGTTCATTTGCTCATAGACAGAGTATGGGAGTAGGTTAACACTAGCACCAAGGTCTAGAAGGGATTTGTTGATAAAAGTATGTCCTATTGCACATGAAATTGTGGGACATCCAGGATCCTTATATTTTATAGGAGATGTGTTGGACAAAATAGAACTTATGTTTGCAGTCGAGAATGCCTTCTTTGGTACGTTTGTTTTTCTCTTTTTAGTGCACAAATCTTTTAAGAATTTAGCATAAGCAGGTATTTGTTGAATCATGTCTAAGAGTGGAATGTTCACCTTAACTTGCTTAAATACTTCCAAGATTTTCTCTATTTGTGCACTTGAGTTCTTTTTGAGTCTATTGGGAAATGGGGCTTTAGGGACATAGACTCGCTCAGGTTCAGGTTGAGCTACGGGTTCAGATTGAGTAGGTGGGGTGGGCGTTTCAGATTGGACGTCGGGTTCAATGGTTAGGTCATATGTGGCAGTTTGATGGCTAGATTGATTAGACGTTCTAGGATTTACCACATTATTATCAATCTGTCTTCCGGACCGTAATGATACTACAACATTTATTTGCTGGAACTGTCCTTCTTCATTATCCATTTGAACCGGTCTAGGGTTGTTATTTCCTGAAGGTGCTTGATAGGATTGATATGAATTATTAGATCTAGGGTTCACTTCAGGTTGACTTGGAAACCGACCCTTTTCTCTTTCACCTACTATTTGTGCTAGTTGGCTGACTTGTGTCTCTAGCCTTTGGAAGGTCTGGTTGGTTGTTTGTATAAAGGTTTTCATCAAATTTTCCAAGCTTGTCAACCTAACCTCATGATCGTTATTGTTACTAAACCCAGATGATGTATTATTTTGGTTATACGGGTTTGGTTGTTGTCTAGGAGGTTGACCCTGTTGCTTTGATGAGAAATTGGAATTATTACGCCAACCCGAGTTATAGGTTGATGCGTATGGGTCATTTCTAGCATGGTTATACATGAAATTAACTTGGTCCCATTCCGCACAATCCTCCTTTACATGACCAGTCTGACCACATCTAGAGCACGGGATAGTCGAGGCTTGATTCACTCGGTTTTGGGTTTGTAGCTCTAAACTTTCCATTCTGCGCATAAGGGTAGCTAGTTTTGCTTCAGCCGCTATGTTGGCATCTACAGCTAAGACACCTGGTTTGGGTTGGCTTGCTATTCTAGATCCAATACTCGGGTTAAGCGGTGTTCTAGCATTGTCCCATTGCATACTGTTTTCAGCTAATTCCTCAAGAAAAGTCCAGGCATCATTTTCATTTTTCGACATAAATTTCCCTTGGCTTACGGATTCTACCATGACCCTAGATGTGGGTGTCAATCCCTCATAAATAATTTGGCATAATTGACATCTTGGAATTCCATGATGAGGGCATTGGGTCAGAACACTTTTGAATCTTTCTAGATAGGAATAGAACGGCTCGCTCTCAGACTGAACGAATGCAACAATTTCATTCCTAATCCTCATAGTCTTATGGTTGGGGAAATATTTTTTCAGGAATACTTGAACAAACTCAGCCCAACTCCTAATAGATCTTTCGGCTAGACTATATAGCCATTTCTTAGCGTCATCCTTCAGTGCTAGAGTCACAAATTTCAGACGCACTGCCTCCTCAGGAATATGCTGGTATTGCATAAGAGAGCAGATTTCCTCAAATTCTCTAAGGAAGAGATATGGGTCTTCCCTAGAGGTGAACTTAGGCAACATACTCATGTATTGTGCCTTAAGTTCGAAGTCGCGACCCGGTATGGTGGGCATAACGATGCACGATGGCTGAGCAGCCATCGCTGGATAGCATCGATCCCTCAGAGTTATGGGTTGCACAACAGGTGGGTCCACTACGTTCTCACCCATTGGATCTAGGTGAGGTGGTGCAACAGGTGGATTGGGGCTAAGTTCCAGACTGGAATCTAGATGAACTCGTGAGAGTCGATTACTCAAGTCCCGAATCCAAATCTGAGTGCACCGGGCTGAATCAATTTTTGAATTCAAATTCGAAATTTAAATTCGAAATTTAATTTCAAGAATTAATTACAATTTTTTTTTAATTTTCGTTTTTTTTATTTTTATTTTTTTTCAAAAGGGAAACAAACAATAGAATGGGGCAAGATGAGAAAGGAATCCTAATCTAGAGAATTTAGGTGAGAAGAGAAAGAAGACTCAGATGAGAAGGGAAACCTAACTCTAAAGATAGAAAGTGGGTTGGTCAGAAAATTCCTAAGAAAGCACGGTTCAAACAATCCTAAACCTAGTGTCGCTTAGATCTAGAAGACTCCTAACTGGTTGAGTCGAATTGATTCGCTTGATTCACCTCCCTCACTAATCAAACCAACTTGTCCAGGCCGTGTATAGCTAGTGGGGGCGCTTCCGACAGAGTCGGTGCCAATTAGACAACCACTTCGCTTGGAAGACTTACGTCAACACAAAAACACTTTCTAGACACCAAATTAAGTTCAATCGGCTTCAGGTCATAGCAAGTCAAACCAATTCTTCTCCTTAAATGAGTCTGAGTCCTTAGGGGTCAATGTCTAATTGATTTTAATTTAAGGCTTGGGTGACACTTTGGGATTGTTGTTTGTGGGCCACGGAAGGGTGATGAAATCCCCACCGTATCTTTGCCTACGGAGTTGCCCTTAAGATAGTTTAACTTAGATCTAGCAAAGATAGTCAAACAATGGTCTTTAATTGGGGGCAATTGCAAGGTTGTATGCAAACTAAATTATATGCTTAAATGCAATCGTTAAAACGCGATACGTACCTTGCCTCCAGCACTCTTCAACAAGAATTAATTTGCAAGAATTTAGCAAGAATAATGCATACAAAAAACTAGATAATGCATGCACTAAGGCCTTTCTAATTTTGCCAATTTTAGGTCAGAGTTGAATTATTGCTAATTATGGAATTTTTCCCTAACACATGCAGTTCTATGAAAAGGAAATTTTCTGAAACTAGAAATTACGAGGAAAAAGGCAACAAAGGTTACCTACGTAATGCTCAGTCGGGTTCGCCGCCTGCTCTCGAAATTTCAGTAGCTCCACGCGTCCACCCAGAGATGGTGCTAACCCCAGAAAAATTTGAAGCCCAGATGCTTCAATTGTGCGGCGATTCCGCCGCAGGTTCCTCTTGATGTGCGGCGATTCCTCCGCCCTTGTTGCTCAGACTGCGCTCAGATTTTGCCGCGCGCTCTGTTGTCTCCTGAAACACAAATCCAAATAGTTAGATCGCGCACAAGATAAACAGAATAGAATCGAAATCAACAAAAAACAAAATCTGCGTCGCCTCCCCGGCAACGACGCCAAAAACTTGATGAGAATTAAATTTATACCGCAAGTGCACGATGTCAATGAAGACGTGGCAAATACTGGTCGAACACAAGGAGGGAGAGATTTGTTATTTTCGTGATTTTCGATTATGGAGAAGAAGGAGAGAAGAAATAATTGGGTTTTGAGATTTTTGCATTTTAATTATCTAAAGCAAGAAACGAGAACAATTAAAACTAAAACAAGAACAAAGATGTGAATTCCGTCGGGTGGAGGTTTAAATTTAAGGTTTAGATTAGAGAATTTAGAAACTTATAATAAATCATATTAGTTATAAAGCATTACATGATAAATGATTTAACATAAACTCAAGTAATCAAAATATACTAACACGAAATTAAAATAATAACATTCATTCATCTTCTCTTCAACCTAATCCGTCACCTCCACCCTTTGGAAAGAGTTAGAAACTCATAGAGGGAGGAAGAAGGGGTCCTTGAGACATTACAAAAGAAAACTAAAAGTAAGAAATAAAAGACAGAATTTTATTAATGAAAAGAAGAATACAAAACTAAGATTACGAATAAAAACTACCACCAAAGACTAAGGACCCTTCTAACATCGTTCTTGGGTTTATTTATAGTTGCTACAAGGGATCTAGGTATAATATTGGAAAGTACACGTGTCCAGACACACGGATCGACTAGGGGGCGGCGTTTCCGCCGCACAATGTATGTGATATGCGGCGATTTCGCCGCACAATCTTCTCTGATTTAATCCGGATTTTTGCTGGTAGTTTATGGTATGATTTGATCCTCCTTTGCGCGTCTGGATGATTTCATTCCATTCTTTTGAGCTCCGGATTAATTCCTTTATATGTTTGGAGATTTACATTGATTTTTCTTTAGATTTTCTCCAAGATAATATTTTGGTGCTTTAATTGCGATTAGGTCCTTGACTTTTTGTAGTTAAGTCCCCGGCTACTTTTGTGCTTAAGTCCTTGTTCTTTTGCAATTAGGACTTGAAAGCTTTTATGCTTGGATACATTTCCATTCGTAACCCGATAATCTTGAACTTGGTCTTTATGATAGAAATGAGTCTTTTGCACGCGTTTATGCTCGGGATGTGGGTAAATTGCATTCAGGTCCCTGTATTCTGTAAATAAGACTAAACACATACCTTAGTAGCATTTATTGATGTAAAAGTAATCTAAATGAAAGACATATGATGCAATGTATGCAATGCATCAATGTCAATCAATCATTTGGGTCAGATCGAACTCTAATTTCACAAGTAGCGTGATTGTACCATTTTAGCAGGTGGGGTGCACCCGGAGCCGTTTGTTCGAACCTATTTGTTTTTAATTGTTGAATTACTCCATAGGTTCAGGAGATTACGGACTTTTGCAACCAACATATTTTTCTTTACACTTAGGTCCCTCGGGGTTTTTACTTGGGTCCTTCCTGACTTACATCCAGTCCTTGGGCATTACAAATAGGTCCAGAAAACTTCCAAATCAGCCCTTTATTCTTGCATTTAGGTCATTTTTGCGTCATTTCTCTTCTTTATTACCTAAAACCTGAAACACATTAAATAAACACTTGAGTAGCACAAATTCGTAGAACGAACCAAGTTGCTTACCTAGACTGAAGATGTTAAAATCCACAGTTAGATTGTCAAAGGACAACGTCATTAAGCTATTGTGAAAATTAATCAAAGCATTAAGTGTCGCAAAAAAGCCTCCCAAGGATCACCGGGATTTGTTTTTGTGGGTTAGACACTTATTATTTATCCAGGATAATAGAATCGGCTGGAAATACGAACTTACTCACTTTGATAAGGATGTCATCTACAACCCCATGTGGAACTTTGACAAACTTGTCAACCAACTGATGGGTAGTCCTCATTGGCTTAAGGTCACCAATTCCTAAGTGGACGTAGACTGAATAAGGCAGGAGTCTCACAAATTCCCCCAAATCAAGTAACGCTCGAGGGATAGGCACATTACCAATGACACAAGAAATAGTTTGACAGCTAGAGTCCTTGTATTTTACTTATGCAGGTTGTGTCAAGATCGAACTCACATTGGCAGCCAAGAAGGCTTTGTTGGGGACATTAATTTGCCTTTTCTGTTTGAAAAGATCTTTGAGGACTTTGGCATACGATGGCATTTGTTGAACAATGTCCAACAACAGAATGTTCACCTTCGCATACGATGGCATTTGTTGAACAATGTCCAACAACAATCTTATCCTAGTGCTCATCCCTTCTCTTTACCAACCTATGAGGATATGGTGCCTTGGGGACATATGAATCAGAATGTTGATTCTCAGAATTGGTTCCTTGGGAGGCTCATGACTCTTGTCCAGAGTTGCTAAGGGGTTCAGACGTAGGCCTTTCTACTTGACTATCTACCATCCTACCAATCTTAATGTATGAACAACATTTGCATGTTGGGGAGGATGGCTTTCCACGTTGCAGGCATGATGCCTGCCCTGAAAAGGTTCTGTAGGATTTCGTACCCCTATGTATGTGTATATTTTAAAAGATTTATACATGCAAACAAGATCGATTTCCATATTTTCAACAATCTCATGTACATTGTTTTATGAAGACCCGGAGTTGCGTCACACATCGAATCGTCGGTTGATTTTCCTCCAAGTGTACACCAAACTCTAAACAAGATTAGAGATAAAGCAGCTTGCCAATCAATCTCCAATTAAGCTTAGAATCTAGATAATAACCCCTCTGAAGCTCCCTGAGATTTAATTTCCAAAAGCTTGAAATAATTAAGAGAAATTTGGATGGATTAGTGGGCAGGTTAGGGAGAGAGAGAATTTTTGCATTCCATGAAACAAGTAGAGAGAGAAGACTTATTTATAGGCTCTCCCAACACCCACATCATGGGTTATCCACTAACCCATGATCTTTTGCTTTTCTCTTCCTTAAATCAATCACAAATTGACACATAATTATCCTTAAAAATGTTTGACCATAATTGGAATAAATCCAACCCATGATCAACAATAATCTCTTAATAATTCTAGCAAAATCGTGCTCACTGGTCCACCGAAAATTTCCTATCGGTCGACCGATAGGCAGTTAATTGTGGTTTCGGATTGACCATTAAATCGGACGGTAGACCCATGACATGCTACCAAAGCTACTGTGATTTTTCTGTCGAACAGAATGCATTAACGGTTTACTGATTCAACACGAGAAACGACTATGGATTTTTTTCGGTCAAATTAAGCTACAAGTTGGTCGACTGATTACTACCAAGAAGAATTTGCGAAAGCTTCTGGAAGTTTTTGGTCGAACCACGACTTCTACCGCTCGACCAATTAATCCCAAAAATAGTTCCTGGATTTTTTTGGTCGACCCATGTGTCCTTCCGGTCGACCATTCATATATGCAACAACTACTGTGATTTTTCGGTCGACCGGTCTCCGAAAACTTTCGACCGCTTTGGCAGATTTTTGCCTTGATCAAATTTTGGATTTATATCCAACAAAATTTTATCTTTGGGATTTAGCAAATTCATATATCATGTAACATATTATCTTATGCAATGTCAAACTATTACACCCCATAATACATACATCTCATATGAATTTATTCATGATTTTAATTATAACAATTTTCATTACATATTGATTTAATCGATTCACCACGTGTATCCCATTTCACATGACACCCATATGAATACCAAATCAAGCTTCTTGTTTCCCAGTTTTGTGGTGTGAATACCAAAAACTTGTTGATCTCGTTTTATATTTAACCGCAAGTGCATGGCCGCGTTGTAGCGGTGACAAATACGGGTCGTCCACTGGGAGGTGTGTCGACACTTGGTTTGTGCGAAGGCGAGAGGTAAAGAAAGGGAAGAAAGGTTGGTTATACTAAACTACACTAAGGTGCAAATGGAAATGGAACAAAAGCAAGAAAACTAAACCCCAAAGGGGGTAGAGAAATAATGTGAACATAAAGAAGTGTGTGTGTGTGTTCATTAAGCTCCTCACAACATGTAGTGCATGAAATCATAAACCTACATCCAACTTTGCCTCTACATGAATTAAGATAAGACTACATCATTAAAACATACAAGACAATAATTGGAATGGAGCTACATGAACTCAAGTATAAAGACTATACCCTACTATGGCTCTACATGAATTAAGATTTCACCACATCATTAAAACATACAAGACATTAGCTAAGGTAAAGCCAACAAGAGCACATACACTACAAATTGTGTTTCCAATATTAACTTCATCCATATCCTAACCTTATCATTCCCCATAAAATAGGTCCACTAATCAAAGCATAAGGTAAGCTTCATTCAAGAGCATTAGCTTATCAAAGATAAGAGTGAAAACCCACTAGATGGTTTTGGAAATCATATAAATCTCAAGGGATAAAGATAACACACACTTAATACACTACACGATTATATCACATATTTCTCCACCCCCCAAATGGGGATGGAACTACTCATAACTCATTACACCACTGATTAGACTAAGTAAAGAAAACATTTAACAAAGATACTAAAATTACTAAACAAGAGATTAAACAAAGTAAAGCAACCCACACAAAACAAGCAACATAACAAAACAAGATTAAAAGAAACAAATAAACTTTTATTAACAATGACTCACATTGAAGGTAGCATTCTTCTCCACCTTGAGTTATTGCTTCAAGGCTCACTCCTTAGTAGAGAGAATGCCACCAAACAATGGGTGATTACAATGGAAGGTGAAGAGTTCTATTTATACGCATGGAAAAAGCTAATCTGGGACAATCCCCCGATGTGGGACTTAACCAATACCAAAAATAGACTAAGAATACACTAATACAAGCCCAACACAAATCTTAGCGGATCTGGAGACATATGGACCGCCAATTAGCGGTCCAAGACCGCCAATTGGCGGTCTATATGATCCAGATCGAGTTGGTTTTGGTTGTGGGCTTTCCTGGTGGTCTTTGTTGGTCTTCGATGCGTCTACTTTGTTTATTGGAGCTCCGACCCGAATCGAATTGTCAAAATACTCCTCATGATGGTGTGGAGTTTCCTGTTTTGCTCTTAGGTCCTTTGGTCTTACGATCAGGTCCTTCTCCATTGCGTCTTGGTCCTCAGGTCTCACAATTAAGTCCTTTTTCCTGCTTTTGGGTCCTTTCATGGCTCTTCTCTTCAAACCTCTTTATTCCTGAAAACTAAATATAAAACTCGTCACGTAGCATTGCTTAGGTGTAAGATAATGGATATAAGGTACAAATATAAGCATGAAATGATGTCAATCAAATACCCCCACACCTAAGTTTTTGCTAGTCCCGAGCAAAACAAAGAAAGAGAAAAGCAAACGAAAAACAAGAAATCCTAACTCACTTTCGTAGGAATCACGGTTGCACTTAGCACATGCAACAAGCCGTTAAACCTCCTTGTTGCCAAGGAGGAGGAGTGTTGTCTCCTGAGGGTTTACAGCGGATATACCTACAAAATCCGAACAAGATGCATTATTCAATCTAGACACTCGACTCGTTGGACAAATTTTTGTCGATCAATGGACGCGGTAATCCTACGGGCCGACTCTATATAGGTAATCAGTCCACACACCTAACCTAATGAACCATTCATGCAAGTTAAATAAGGAATTAAGTGAAAGACATGGAAACCTCAAGATCCTCAAGTAATACAAAGTGTAAGGTCCATTAAGGTTCTTATTTGCATTTTTTTCCTTTTTTTCTCTTTCTTTTCACATTTTTTTTCATTTTATTAGTTGGAGCTTCATTCTCCCAGGGTCAGGTCTCATGCATCATTGCCCATGAGGACTTACACTATCACGTACACCTTTCCCCAAATCTCCACATAGGGCAATCCCTACCACCCGTGTAACGGGAGTTCGGTCGGCGCATCCCAAGTCAGCTGACTCGAAAGCACCAGGCACAAAGTCCCCTCAGACCTACTTTCCCGAGTGATAGGATCCGTGCGAGAAGAGAGAACACCTACTCACTTATTTCTTATCTACACATGAACCAAAACCCCCACACTAATGTCTCACAACAGGATTTAGAGGGTCCTTGACTACAACAAACTTCCTTAAGTTAACAGACATGAATTATTGACTCACTAGGTTCAGGGTGGACTTCATTAAATGTTTGAGCACTGAAACCCTATGATTACTCACCCCCATGGGAAAACTGGGGTGCATCCTAACGACTCGATAAATCCTAAAGTCATTGTACTAGATATCCTAACGCATCAAGTTCAAGACAATTTTGGGAGCTTTTTTTTTTACTTTGCCTCTCAACGGTTTTGCACATGCTAAACACACACAAAACCCACAAAACATTTTCTTTCGCAAACACATGAAGATTTTGAAAGAAATGTGGGAATTTTAAAGCACTAGGCAAGCAAAAGAAGACAAGTCACCCAAGGATCATGGCAAACAGATATATCGATATTAAATGCAGCACACTAACATGACCCTAACAATGCAAACAAAAGAAAGCAAAATCAAAAGAAAAGACTCGACTATGTACACACGTAAAACACCCCCCCCCACACACACACCTACTTCATGCATTGTCCTCAATGAATGCGAGCAAGATACTACATGGATTTATGCATGAAAAAGGAGAGATCTCACCAACATGAAGTACAAATGGAAGTTCAAGGCTATGTTGATGGACACAACCCAAATTCCCTCAAAACCTGTGAGATGCTAAGGAAGGGATACAAATACGTGAAAGAAATGGAGCCCAAATACACAAGGGTTGGGGCTCACAACAATCGATACTCACTGAAGGAGTCTTTTATTGAATTTTTATTTATTTATTTATATATAACAATGTACAAACATAAGTTCCCATCTTCATTTGTCAAAAGATATCAAATGGGAACCTCAAGAGTGGGTCAATGTACTTGGAAAGGGAACATGACACCACGCGGGGCCAGAATACTCATGCGTGGGCCCCCTTCACAAAGAGCACCAGATGAATGAGAGGTTCGTGAATTGGACGCAAAGGCGTCTCATTCAAAGGATCAAACTGAAGGAGCATGAACCTCTCAAGAGTTTGGGAAATGAGGGGCAACGGAATAAGAGTTTCTCCCGTTGCGCTGCTGAAGTTATGATCGTCAATCCAAACTCCAACCAACAGGCTGGTGCGTCCGAACGAGGTCAAGAACCTCGTTAGGCATGTCCGACACACCAGGTGAACAAAAAGTGGGTCTCATACCCAAGGTATTCTCCAAGGAACTCCTAATACCCTCATTAGCAATGTAGTTGTTTGATGTTCCATCATTTCCAAGATGATCAGGAACAATAGTGAGAGGCAAACTCTCATCAGGTTGTTTGAAATTGAGGGGACTAGGGAGCTCTTGCTCCACCAGAGGTGAGTCCTTTGGAGGTACAACAATAAGATCACGTGGCTCAAGGGCCACGGGACAAAAAGATAAGGCACAATCCTGTGCCGACTCATAATGAAGCTGGTCCAAGTTATTCTCAATTTGAATCGAATCCTCCACTAAGTGATCATGAATTGAAACCCCAAGTCCCTCAGACTGACTAGGAGTTTGACTTTGAAAGTTTGTGCTTTGAATTTGTAGATGTGGTGGTGGTTCGATTTCAAAAGGTGAATCCTCACGTTGACAAGAAAAGTTACTCTCCTCACGTTCACGTAATTGCTGCGACATTTGACTCACTTGCAGTGCCATATTTTGTATGGACTGTTGAGTGGTTTCCATGAACGTAAGGAAAGTTTGTTTCAAGGAATCAGGTATGCGGTCAACTATGAGGTCCAAGTCAGGGCTTGGGAATTTTGGGGTTGGGTGTTGATTGGCTGCGAATGAGTCCAATGATTTGGAGTGGGGTGCTGGTAGAATTCTGGGTATTCGGGAGGAGGATACTGGGGTGGAAATGATGTATAAGAATTTGGATATGAATTGTCTCCCCATGAATCCATCACTCTCGGATTATACGCGGATGCGTAATGGTCATAATGAGCATTTTGGGAAAATGTTTGCTCATACTCAGGCTCTGGGGGAACATAAGGACATTCCCTAGAGACATGACCACTCAACCCACAACAGTCGCATGGTACAGCTACGGGAGCCACCGGTACAAATATGTCGTCTGCCGCACGCATGAAAGAGGCCAAAGCTTCTTGCAATGTCTCAGTTTGATGACCAGTGTATGATCCGACGAAACTAGATTGTGGTCTAGCAGTCGGTGCCTCTCTCATGTTACCCCAATATGAAGATTGTTCAGTCACACAATTGCGATCATTCCAACCATACGGGGTGTTAGTCTGAGCCACCCCAGGTTGCATGGGTCCGGAATACCAGGGAGAATCGTCCTGGTCCCAACAATGATATGGATGGTCGCCCATGTAACCATCCATCTCAACAGAGTCGACCACTCTCACCCCCACGAGGCTAAACTCGCAAAAAGTGCTCGACTCGACCCTAACAACGCTACAGAGAGTGTAAAGGGAAGGAGACTATAACGTAGAAGAAGGTGAGAAGAAGATGACTCAGAGGAGAAGGGAAGAATCCCTAAAGCTAGCGTGGGTAACGGGATCAGGAAGAAGCCTAACTAGCAAGCACGGCTCAAACAATGTAAGGCAATGGGTCCTTAAGCTAGACGACGCCTAACTTCGAGGTCACTAGCCTCGACACGCCTCACCTCCCTACAACGAGGACCACAATGCCCAGCAAGTGATACCAGATCCGGAGATCTAGTACCTCCTACTATCGACAAGGTAGGCAACGCCGATCAGGTCATGACGGTCTCGACTAGATTACTCTCCTAGTGTGTCCGAATTCCTTAGGGTCAATGTCTACTTGCTTTTAGTTAAGGCTTTATTACGAGTGATTTTTGGGGCCAAGGAAAGGGTGATGAAATCCCCCCACCTTATCTTTTATGGGACAGCCCCTCCTTAGTAGCGATTTAATCCTAGATCTAGCAATCAAACGCTCCAATCAAACGCTCTCTCACTCTTGTCCCGATGCACCTTACTAACTAATGCATGAACGAAACATGCATGAATGAGGGATGTGGGTGCACGTACCTCACACCAGCAATCAACGACAAAATGTAAAGCAAAAAAAAGACAAATGCATGCAAGGTCTACCAATGGTGCATGACCTAAATGGCAAGAAGTCTAATCTTTTGCTTTGAGTTTTATGGTCCAAGTTGATTAAAGGGGATTGAAATTAAATCTGGGAGCAAACTGAAGATCACAGCATGCAAAATAGGGCTCCCAGATAATACAAATTGCAACACTAACTACCAGAAAAAATTACAAGGCAAGACACTCTCACCAGGCCGCCAATTGGCGGTCTGCAACCGCTGATTGGCGGTCTGTTTAGGTCTTCTCTTCCTCAAACTGCTCCAGTAGCCTCCCCTTGATTTTGTGGTTCCCTGAAACTAAGAAAAACTGAAAACAAAAAATTAAAAAACCCTCGAATCGCCCAAACCAACGTCTGGACAGAGCACCTCCCCGGCAACGGCGCCAAAAACTTGTTGATCGTTTTATATTTAACCGCAAGTGCACGGCCGCGTTGAAGCGGTGGCAAATACGGGTCGTCCACTGGGAGGTGTGTCGACACTTGGTTTGTGCGAAGGCGAGAGGTAAAGAAATGGAAGAAAGGTTGGTTACACTAAACTACACTAAGGTGCAAATGGAAATGGAACAAAAGCAAGAAAACTAAACCCCAAAGGGGGTAGAGAAATAATGTGAACATAAAGAAGTGTGTGTGTGTTCATTAAGCTCCTCACAACATGTAGTGCATGAAATCATAAAACTACATCCAACTTTGCATCTACATGAATTAAGATAAGACTACATCATTAAAATATACAAGACAATAATTGGAATGAAGCTACATGAACTCAAGTATAAAGACTATACCCTACTATGCCTCTACATGAATTAAGATTTCACCACATCATTAAAACATACAAGACATTAGCTAAGGTAAAGGCAACAAGAGCACATACACTACAAATTGTGTTTCCAATATTAACTTCATCCATATCCTAACCTTATCATTCCCCATAAAATAGGTCCACTAATCAAAGCATAAGCTAAGCTTCATTCAAGAGCATTAGCATATCAAAGATAAGAGTGAAAACCCATTAGATGGTTATGGAAATCATATAAAGCTCAAGGGATAAAGATAACACACACTTAATACACTACATGATTATATCACATATTTCTCCACCCCCCAAATGGGGATGGAACTACTCACTACTCATTACACCACTGATTAGACTAAGTAAAGAAAACATTTAACTAAGATACTAAAATTACTAAACAAGAGATTAAACAAAGTAAAGCAACCCACACAAAACAAGCAACATAACAAAACAAGATTAAAAGAAACAAATAAACTTTTATTAACAATGACTCACATTGAAGGTAGCATTCTTCTCCATCTTGAGTTATTGCTTCAAGGCTCACTCCTTAGTAGAGAGAGTGCCACCAAACAATGGGTGATTACAATGGAAGGTGAAGAGTTCTATTTATAGGCATGGAAAAAGCTAATCTGGGACAATCCCCCGATGTGGGACTAAACCAATACCAAAAATAGACTAAGAGTACACTAATACAAGCCCAGCACAAATCTTAGCTGACCTGGAGACATATGGACCGCCAATTAGCGGTCCAAGACCGCCAATTAGCGGTCTATATGATTCAGATCGAGTTGGTTTTGGTTGTGGGCTTTCCTGGTGGTCTATGTTGGTCTTTGATGCATCTACTTTGTTTATTGGAGCTCTGACCCGAATCGAATTGCCAAAATACTCCTCATGATGGTGTGGAGTTTCTTGTTTTGCTCTTAGGTCCTTCGGTCTTACGATCAGGTCCTTCTCCATTGCATCTTGGTCCTCAGGTCTCACAATTAAGTCCTTTTTCCTGCTTTTGGGGTCCTTTCATGGCTCTTCTCTTCAAACCTCTTTATTCCTGAAAACTAAACATAAAACTCGTCACGTAGCATTGCTTAGGTGTAAGATAATGGATATAAGGTACAAATATAAGCATGAAATGATGTCAATTATGTGACCTATAGGAGGATCTAAGCTATATTGGCAGTAACATTAAACACTTAATATCACAAACTATAAGCGGTATCTAGCTACACATTATAGTTACCCAATTATCAGAGATGTCTTGTTTACTCGAACTAAACACGATCCATTTAGTGATGTGGAGACATCACTTGTGTCTATCCCTTGCCACAAACACAAGTCACATCGTGCACATTATAATTTTGCCTTATTAAGGGGCTCACTAATATCATCACTCAAATTAAGAGGGGCAATGATAATCTTTTGACTAGCTATTTTTTCCAACATAAGTCGAGCTCAACCAACTATTCCATTTATTTATTTTTGCAAAGCAAAAGGGATTAATATTTATTAACCTAATGAATGTTACATCCTAGTCATGGTAGGTACACTGTGGGACTCGGAACTTGTCATGTTGGGGCTCGGATCACTCATATGGACGTTACAATCCACTCACTCACATACCATATATCTCACACATACAGCTCACAACTATGTAATACTAAACGAAGTTGATGCTTGCATGTCGCCTAATGCTTCAATAGCCCATGTGCCCTTGATGCGCACTCCATCCTTTATTGCCCAAATGATCTCGCTGATTTGCTACTCTTCCCCCATCAAATGTATACTTGTTGCTTTCCATACAACACTCGTACACCATTGCTCCCAACGCGAGTTTATGGCCAAGGCTGGCATACTTGTTGCTGGCCTGCCGTCGTGCTATTCTTGCAACCTCCTCCCCTAAGGTTTGGCTTACCTACTCAGTGTGGCCCGCCAAACTACGAATGTCGTCCCATACACCTCTAACATACCACATTCCCAAAAGAGGTGTGCACTCGTCTCATATGCACCCATGCAGAAGGTACACTGTGATACAATACACAACTTGATCTTCCAATGCCGCATCATATCATGAGTGTTCTACTTCCCTTGGGCAAGCCTCCAGAGAGTGAGCGCATGATTGGGAATTTGCCATTTATGCCACACTACCGAGGCCCAAGGAACTTTGGCCTCTCGGTCTGCACCCAAGTTGATGCATCCTTCATAGTAGGTTGATCACGTGTAGCACTAACCTACGTCAGCCTATCCTCCCCTTGCCCCATAGGAATGGATGGAAGCTGAGCCCAAAGGTGCATAATATCGTAAAACCAGGAGCGGGGTTGCGTCAACCTCCAAGACGCATCTTCCATAAAATAGGACACATAAATGTCCTGAGGTACCCCTACATCATACCGAAGACGGTCACCTGATGATAGGGACATAAAAGGTGGTCCGCACCAAGGATCTTCAAAGAACCGAATCGTATCGTCATTCCCAATTCTGAAAAAATCTTCTACCGTGCAATGTGTCGTACTCTCAAGATGCCTCTCCAAGCCCAAGAGGCTATAGATGGAGGACGGGCCATCCAAATAGTACGGTTGCGTAAATATTTGCTCCTAATGCATCGTGCTCAAAGAGAGGTATCTTTGGAGGCTATGAACCAGAATAGGAGAAGTAGCCCGCATCGTTCCAATCCACAAACCGTCGTAGGCCCAATCCTCCTTCCACCTTTGGTGCGCATATATCGTGCCACGAAACAGCCACAACATTCTTTGGTCCCCACCCAAAACGTATCATAATTTGTTCAACCTCTTCAAGCACACTCCATGGCACAAGGAAAGCTGATGTCCAAAAAATGTTGAACGTTGTGAGGACACTACGAACCAGCTCCTTATGCCCTACCATCGACAGAAGTTTCCCTTTCCATGTGTTGAGCCACCTTCTAATTTTTCCAACAACGACGTACAATGGCCCTTGCTCAGACGTGAAAAGAATAAGGATAGCCCAAGATAAGTCACCAACAAGTCACTCATGTCCATACCCAAATGTCGACAAATCTAATCTCCATGCGGGGTATTGCCGCCCATAAAGATATGACTTTTGGTGTTGTTGAGGTGCAAACCTGAGCAGCTGGTGAAGGTTTGCAAAACTCGCTTGATTGTGCGGGCGCCCTCTTCGTAGCATTTGCGAACAACATGACGTCATCCGCGAACATCAAATGGGATACCGATATTCACCACACATAAGTGGATGGAGATTTCCCAATTGTTCCTCTCGCCGTATCATGGCACCTAAAATTTCCATACACATCACGAATAAGTAGGACGCGATGGGATCACCTTGTCGATGCCCATTAGTTGCTGAAAAAGACGTAAAGTGGAAACAATTAACCGTAACAACAGATGACACCTTCACACATGTCACCATCATCTTTCTCCACTTTCCATTAAACCCAAAGCGACCAAGTG
Source organism: Triglochin maritima (assembly GCA_963682175.1). Taxonomy (NCBI): domain Eukaryota; kingdom Viridiplantae; phylum Streptophyta; class Magnoliopsida; order Alismatales; family Juncaginaceae; genus Triglochin; species Triglochin maritima. Next base: position 23,086,234 of record OY821774.1, on the reverse strand, counting down.
CCTCATCCAAAAACTGCCATGAGATAATGTCGTATGCTTTTCGCACATCGATCTTCAAAAACATGCGACACAATCCATTCTGCGAGTGAATATTGTAGCACAACTCATGAGCAAGCAGAATATTGTCTAAATCCGACACCCCCAAATAAACGCACTCTAGTGCTCCCCTACCAGCTTGGGCAACACTTCCTCGAGGCGATTTGCAAGGATCTTGGAGATGTAGCGATACGCCATGTTGCATAATGAAATAGGCCTATAATCATCAATTATAGTTGGAGTCTTCTTCTTTGGTATCAATGTGATCGACGTGTAGTTGACCTGCTTCAACAATTTCCCACTACGGAAGAAGGAGTCCACTGCCTTGAGTAGATCCGGCTTCACCATGTCCAATGATGACTCGTAGAATCATGCATTAAATCCATCCGATCTCGGGGACTTATCATCATTCGAGTGCTTAACCACGAACTCCAACTCGTCCATTATAACATGGCACGTCAAGCATTGAGCCTCGGAAGGATCAAGAGTAGTGAGCTCAAGATCATGGGGGATATGGCATTCCTGCACACTACAAGTAAAATGGTTAGAAATATGACGCCTAAACACCTCTCGGATATGGTGTTCCTCCTCAATCGCCTCCCACCCTCAACTATGCTATGCACAATGTCGGTGGATTTCCTCACTCGAAGGGAGGCAAGATAGAACCAAGAGTTTGAGTCGCCTTCGCGTAATTGATGATAATTAAATTTATACCGCAAGTGCACGGTGTCAATGAAGACGTGGCAAGTACGGGTCGAACACAAGGAGGGAGAGATATTGTTATTTTTGTGATTTTCGATTAAGGAAGAAAGAGAGAAAAATAAGGTTGGTTTGAGATTTTTGGTTTTTTATTAATTTCTAAAGCATGAAACATGAACAAATAAAGCTAAAATAAGAACAAATATGGTGAATTCCGTTAGGTGGAGGTTTAGATATCGGGTTTAGATTAGAGAATTCTGAAACTTATAATAAATCATATTAGTTATAAAGCATTACATGATAAATGATTTAACATAAACTCAAGTAATCAAAACATACTAATACGAAATTAAAATAATAACATCTTCTCTTCTCATCACCCTAAATCCGTCACCCCTACCCTTTGGAAAGAGTTAGAAACTCATAGATGGAGGGAGGGAGAAGGGGTCCTAGAGAAACTAAGAAAGAAAAGTAAAAACAAAAAATAAACCAACAAAATTTTATTGCTAAAAAGAAGAATACAAAACTAAGACTAAGAATTAAAAACTAAGGTTAAAATTAAGAAGATCCTCTACAACATCGTTTCAGGGCTATTTATAGCAAATAGGAAAGTACACGCGTCAACACGCAACCGGTAAAAAGTTTAGAGCATGGATCTAATTTTTGGAGGCGGATTGGATCTAATTTTGTGCGGCGGATTGGCCACATTTTGTACATATGGTGCGGCAGATTCGCCACCTTTTTAGCTCCGATATAATCCGGATTTTTCCTGTGTGTTTATGGTATGATTTCAATATCCTTTGCGCGTCTGGATTGATTCTTTCCTTTCTTTTGAGCTCCGACTTTATTTCTTTATATATTTGGAGATCCACATTTATTTTTCTTTAGATTTTCTCCATAATAATAAAAACCACTCGTAATTTGCAATTAGGTCCTTGGCTTTTTGCAATTAAGTCATTGTCTACTTTTGTGCTTAAGTCCTTGTCCTTTTTGTAATTAGGTCTTGAATGCTTTTATGCTTGGATGCATTTCCATTTGAAACCCGATAATCTTGAACATGGTCTTTATGACAGGAATGAGTCTCTTGCACACATTTATGCTCGGGATATGGGTAATTTGCATTCAGGTCCCTGTATTCTGTAAATAAGACTAAACACATACCTTAGTAGCATTTATTGATATAAAAAAAATCTAAATGAAAGACATATGATGCAATGTATGCAATGCATCAAATACCCCCACACCTAGATTTTGCTAGTCCCTAGCAAAACTGAATATAAGAGAAATGAAAACAGGGAAATCCTAACTCACTTTCGTAGGAATCACGGTTGCACTTAGCATGTGCAACAGACCTTTAAACCCCCAAGTTTCCTTAGAGGACGAGTTTTGTCTCGTGAGGGTTTTCAGTTGACACACCCACAAAGTCTTAATTCAACATTTCATTAATAGCTCTCAATATCTCACCCTCAACCATATACATCTTACTTAGAATTCTTGCATGCTCATTATATAAATCTAACTCATAAATTTTTTGACTTGGTCTTTGTTCCTCCAACATTCACACCACTAACCCTTCTACACATGATATCACTTAAATTATTTTGCACGCCTCCTCTGGTGGTGAAGTATCATTCGGATCAACCATGACATGGATCATTCTTTTAGCTTTGGGCCTTGAGGGTCTTAAAGTATTTTTTTTTCTTTTTCCGTGATTCAACACATTTGCTTTTTCTGACACTTTTACCATTTTTGCATTCGTGTAGCGAGTTTGGTCGATAATCCCGAGCTGGCAGACTCAAGTTACCGGGTTTCAAGATACCCCTACGGACCAGTGACTCAAAGGCTTGGGCTTTTGTAAACATTTTGCAAAATGTGTTTTCCTCACTTTATTCCTTTATTTTTACTTTTATTTTCCTCAAGGCTTAATTGTTATTAGAAGTCCACACTTCCCGGTATATTTTCCTCAACCTCTGCTTTTTATCAACCACTTCAAAGATTTGATTCATCCAATTTAAGTGCATACATGTCTTAAAGGGTAATGAGTTATTTCTTTGGAACTTAGATTTATGTCATAATTTCTACAAGCAGAACTATATAATAAGGAGCAAAAACTCAATGCAATTCGTACACGAGTTTTGGTAGTTCAATCTTAAGCTATGTCATGGAACATTGACTCTTTTTCTTTTTTTTAAAGAACAGAAAAATAAAACAGATAGATAGATAAATACCCCCCACACCTAAATCATGCATTGTCCTCAATGAATGTGAGCAAGATACTACATGGATTTATGCATGAAAAAGGAAAAGATCTTACCAACATGAAGTACAAAGGAAAGTTCATGGCTATGTTGATGGACAAAACCCGAATTCTCTCAAAAACCTATGAGATGCTAAAGAAGGGAGTCAAATACGGGAAACAAATGAGGCTCAAATACTTAAGGGTTGGAGACCACACAAACAATGCTTACTGAAGGAGTCTTTTATTTATTTAATTTTTTTTTTTTGAAATATATAAATATGTACAAACATAAGTTCCCATCTTCATTTGTCAAAAGACATCAAAAGGGAACACGACACCACGTGGGGCCAGAATATTCATGCGTGGGCCCCCTTCACGAAGAGCACAAGATGAAATGAGAGGTTCATAAATTGGACGCAAAGGCGTCTCATTCAAAGGATCAAACTGAAAGAGCTAAAACCTCTCGAGAATTTGGGAAATAAGGGGCAACAGAAGAAGAGTTTCTCCCGTTGCGGTGCTAAAGTTATGATCGTCAATCCAAACTCTCCAACCAACTGGCTGGTGCGTCGGAGCGAGGTCAAGAGCCTTGTCAGGCAAGTCCGACTCACCAGGCGAACATAAAATGGGTCTCATACCCAATGTATCCTCCAAAGAACTCCTAATACCCTCATGAGCAATGTAGTCGTTTGATGTTCCATCATTTCCAAGATGATCAGGAACAATAGTGAGAGGCAAACTCTCATCAGGTTGCTTGAAATTGAGGGTGCTAGGGAGCTCTTGCTCCACCGGAGGTGAGTCCTTAAGAGGCACAACATGAAGATCATGTGGCTCAAGGGCCAAGGGGCAAGAAGATAAGGCACAATCCTGGGCCGACTCACGATGAAATTGGTCAATTGTATTCTCAAAGTGTATCGAATCCTCCACTAAGTGATCGTGAATTGAAACCCCAAGTCCTTCAGACTGACTAGGAGTTTGGCTTTGAAAGATTGTGCTTTGAATTTGTGGATGTGGTGGTGGTTCGATATCAAAAGATGAATCCCCATGTTGACAAGAAAAGTTACTGTCCTCACGTTTACTTAATTGTTGCGACATTTGACTCAATTGCAGCACCATATTTTGTACGGACTGTTGAGTGGTTTCCATGAATGTAAGGAGAGTTTGTTCCAGGGAATCAGGTATGCGGTCAACTATGAGCTTCAAGTTAGAGCTTGGGAAATTTTTAGGTTGGGTGTTGATGGGCTGAGAGTAAGTCCAATGGTTTGGAGTGGGGTGTTGGTAGGACTCTGGGTATTCGGGAGGAGGATAGTGAGGTGAAAATGAAGTATAAGAATTTGGATATGAATTGTCTCTCCACGAATCCATCACTCTCGCGTTGTACGCGGATGCGGAATAGTCATATTGAGCGTTTTGGGAAAAAGTATGCTCATACTCAGGCTCTGGGGGAATATAAGGACATTCCCTGATAACATGACCACTCAACCCACAACAGTCGCACGGTACGGCTACTGGAGCCACCGGTGCACTCATGTTGTCTGTTCTACGCATGAAGGAGGCAAAAGTTTGTTGTAATGTCTCAGTTTGTTGACCAGCATATGATCCGACATAACTAGATTGTGGTCTAGCAGTCGGTGCCTCTCTCATGTTACCCCAATATGAAGATTGCTCAGCCACACAATTAGGATTGTCCCAACCATATGGGGTGTTAGTCTGAGCCACCCCAGGTTGCATGGGTCCGGAATACCAGGACAAATTGTCCTGGTCCCAACAAAGGTATGGATGGTCGCCCATGTAACCTTCCATCTTCACAAAGAGCTCTAGAGTCGACCACTCTCACCGCCACGAGGCTAAACTCGTAAAAAGTGCTCGACTCGACCCTAAAAATGCTACCAGAGAGTGTAAAGGGGAGGAGACTATAACGTAGAATAAGGTGAGAAGAAGATGACTCAGAGGTGAAAGGAAACTTAACTCTAAAAGATATATAAGAGGGTTGGTCAGAAGTTTCCTGAACAAACACGGTTCAAACAATCTTAGACCTAGTGTCGCTTAAATCTAGACGACTCCAAACTGGTTGAGTCGAATTGATTTGCTTGATTCACCTCCCTCACTAATCAAACAAACTTGGCCAGGCCGTGTATAGCTAGTGGGGGCGCTTCCGACAGAGTCGGTGCCAATTAGACAACCACTTCGCTTGGAAGACTTTCGTCAACACAAAAACACTTTCTAGACACCAAATTAAATTCGATCAGCTTCAGGTCATAGCAAGTCAAACCAATCTTCTCCTTAATTGAGTCCGAGTCCTTAGGGGCCAATGTCTAATTGATTTTAATTTTAAAGCTTGGGTGACACTTTAGGATTGTGATTTGTGGGCCACGGAAGGGTGATGAAATCCCCACCGTATCTTTTCCTACGGAGTTGCCCTTAAGATAGTTTAACTTAAATCTAGCAAAGATAGTCAAACATTGGTCTTTAATTGGGGGCAATTGCAAGGTTGTATGCAACTAAATTATATGCTTAAATGCAATCGTTAAAATGCGATACGTACCTTGCCTCTAGCACTCTTCAACAATAAAAATAATTTGCAAGAATTTAGCAAGAATAATGCAAACAAAAAATTATATGATGCATGCACTAAGTCCTTCTAATTTTGCCAATTTTATCGCAGAGTTGAATTATTGCCAATTATGGAATTTTTCCCTAACACGTGCAGTTCTATGAAAAGGAACTTTTCAAAAATTAAGATTTTACGAGAAGGGCAAGAAAAGTTACCTCCGCAATGCTCAGACGGGTTCGCCGCCCGCTCTCGAAAATTCCCAGATGCTCTACGCGTCCACCCAGAGATGGAGACGACCTCAGAAAAAAAATGAAACCCAGATTCTTCAAATGTGCGGCGATTCCGCCGCCGATTCTTCTTGGTATGCGGCAATTCCACCGCCCTTCTTGCTCCAACTGTGCCCGGATTTCGCGGTGCACTCTGTAGTGTCCTGAAACGCAAACCCAAATAGTTAGATCGCGCACAAGATAAACAGGATAGAATCGAAATCAACAAAAAATAAAATCTGCGTCGCCTCCCCGGCAACGGCGCCAAAAACTTGATGAGAATTAAATTTATACCGCAAGTGCACGACGTCAATGAAGACGTGGCAAGTACAGGTCGAACACAAGGACGGAGAGATATTGTTATTTTTGTGATTTTCGATTATGGAAGAAAGAGAGAAAAATAAGGTTGGTTTGAGATTTTTGGTTTTTTATTAATTTCTAAAGCATGAAACATGAACAAATAAAGCTAAAATAAGAACAAAGATGGTGAATTCCATTGGGTGGAGGTTTAGATATCGGGTTTAGATTAGAGAATTCTGAAACTTATAATAAATCATATTAGTTATAAAGCATTACATGATAAATGATTTAACATAAACTCAAGTAATCAAAACATACAAATACGAAATTAAAATAATAACATCTTCTCTTCTCATCACCCTAAATCCTTCACCCCTACCCTTTGGAAAGAGTTAGAAACCCATAGATGGAGGGAGGGAGAAGGGGTCCTAGAGAAACTAAGAAAGAAAAGTAAAAACACAAAATAAACCAACTGAATTTTATTGCTAAAAAGAAGAATACAAAACTAAGACTAAGAATTAAAAACTAAGGTTAAAATTAAGAAGATCCTCTACAACATCGTTTCAGGGCTATTTATAGCAAATAGGAAAGTACACGCGTCAACACGCAACCGGTAAAAATTTTAGAGCATGGATCTAATTTTGAGCGACGGATTCGCCGCATTTTGTACATAAGGTGCGGCGGATTCGCCGCACCTTGTGCTCCGATTTAATCCGGATTTTTCCTGTGTGTTTATGGTATGATTTCAATATCCTTTGCGCGTCTGGATTGATTCTTTCCTTTCCTTTGAGCTCCGACTTTATTTCTTTATATATTTGGAGATCCACATTGATTTTTCTTTAGATTTTCTCCATAATAATAAAAGCTACTCGTAATTTGCAATTAGGTCCTTGGCTTTTTGCAATTAAGTCATTGTCTACTTTTGTGCTTAAGTCCTTGTCCTTTTTGTAATTAGGTCTTGAATGCTTTTATGCTTGGATGCATTTCCATTTGAAACCCGATAATCTTGAACTTGGTCTTTATGACAGGAATGAGTCTCTTGCACGCATTTATGCTCGGGATATGGGTAATTTGCATTCAGGTCCCTGTATTCTGTAAATAAGACTAAACACATACCTTAGTAGCATTTATTGATATAAAAACAATCTAAATGAAAGACATATGATGCAATGTTTGCAATGCATCAGTAACCACCGCACCCTTGACTTCTGCGTACAATAGACTCCTCAACCGCCAGAGCATGAGAAAGATTATCAATAGATGAAACCTCTTGCTATTGGAGCTCTATGTTTCTCGGATCCAACTTGAGATTAACACGCGTTTAGGAAAGCATGTTCCATGCCTTAGCTATCCGGTTTTCAATGTTGCCAAAAGCTCCAAGTGACACTTGCTTCAATTCTATTTTCACGGCATTCAACATGCCCACTACCCGGTACATTGAAGTGCCATCAAGGTAAGTGTTCCATGCTATTTTCACCACCCCAAAAAACTGGTCATGCATCGTCCATGCATTGACAAACTTAAACATCAACTTTTTCCATATGCCATGTGGGTCGAGATCGATCAAAAGTGGATGATGGTCACTAAGCTCATTTTTGCTGATCAACTATTGCCTTTATCACTATGCTCATTGATAGCTTTTGACAATAATCAAATTGAACACTTCTTATATGAAAAGTCATAAGTCTCATATCTTAGGATTCAAGAAACAGAGAAAACATTAATGACACATAACACAAATCAATAATGGTTCACTTGCTAGGTCTATTCAAAATATAAAAGTAGTCATTTTCCTCTTTTATATACTCATGTCGTCAAATATTTGTAGAGCTACAATAATCGATGACCAACACGACAATCGTATCTCGGTAATTAATGATCCATGTCAATTACCTTGATTGTGAATAACTTTTGATTAATATAAGCCATTATCTTTTCGAGCTCTACTGTTACGGACCAAGAACATCTTCCTTAAAACTTCTAAAAGATGAATACATTAATCAAGGTACAAAATGTTTGCACATCAAATTTATAATAATTGACATATAAAAGTAAAACTTTTAGAACACATTCATTTCTGGTTGACCCCTATGATTGACCTCAGTTTGACTTGGTAATTGACCCTTCTCACGCTCACTAAGTTGTTGACCAATTGGCTCACTTGCACTTCTAACGCATTGACTGATTGAATCAGTTAAAATACCGCAAGTGCACGGCTACGTTGAAGTGGTGGAAAAAACGGGTCGGTCCACAGGGAGCACGTGTGAGTCGGATTCACAATACTCGAGTGGGGGAGAAGAAAAGAGAGATGTGATCGAAATTTAACTACAATGCGTGGGAAATCGGAAAACCAAGCAATAAAACTAAACCCCTCGGGGGTAGAGAAAGAATGTGAATATGAAAATGTGTGTTGTGTGTGTTCAAATGTGCTCATCAAAACATGTCATTCATGAAATTCACAAAACTCAATTCCAACTTTGCCTCCACATGGAATAAGATAAAACCATATCATTAAAACATACAAGACAATAATTGTAATGAAGCTAATATGTTCACATGCAAAATGACTCAAATCCAACTATGTCTCCACATGAAATAAGATTTATCACAATAAAACATACAAGACATTAATTTGGATAAAGCCAACTTGAGCACATCCATGTACATGCCTTGTTTCCTTCTTCCACTCCATCCCTAACCTCATCATTCTCCATAAAATAGGCCCATTAATCTAAGCTAGTGCTAACCTTCATTCAAGAGCATTAGCACATCAAAGATAAGAGTGAAACCCATTAGATGGTTATGAAAATCATGTGAGGCCCAAAGGATTAAGATTAACACACACACTAATTCATCACATGATCAAATCACCTTCTTCTCCACCCCCCAATGGGGATGTACTACTCTCTACTCATCTCTTCACTAAAGAAAGCATGAAAATAATATAAACCCCAAATAGAAATGAAGCAAAACAAGATTTAGCAAACAACAATATAAAGGAAATTGCATCAAAGTAAAGACACTAATGTAAACAACAAGAACAAAACTAGATTAAGAAACAAAAATACAAAATTTGCTCCTCTCCAACCCCCTTATTACACTACTAAAACAAGAAACTAAAACCTACTATAACGAGGGAAGGAGGAAGAAGAAGTGGAGAGGAGGGATTACAATGGTATATATAGACTAATACTTGGTTAGAATTAATCTAGGAATAATCGGATGGCTCTAAATCACATCTGATAGTCCAGGAATGCTCCAAATCGAATACCCGCCCCACGACCAAAATTTCAACTCATTTGGACCATTTTGATCCGCCAGTGGCAGATCAAATGGCTCTGATCTGGCTGAAATTTTGTGTCATGCGTGATTTCTTCATTTGGCACATGTGGTGAAGTCCTGGTCTGCTGGCTTGAATCACTTTGAGTTTAAATGGTGAAATACGGAACTGATTCCCTCCAGGTTTGCACTTGGGTCCTTACTGATTTGTAATCCAGTCCTTGTGTATTACAAATAGGTCCAGAACCTTCCAAATCAGTCCATACATGCTACACTTAGGTCCTTTTTGCTCATTTCCTCTTCTTTATTACCTAACTCCTGAAACACTACAAACAACAACTCGAGTAACACAATATTGGGATAAAACAAAGGATATATAGCTTGAATATGATGCATGATATCCTACTAATCAAATACCCCCACACTTATCTTTTGCTAGTCCCGAGCAAAACAAAGAAAGAGAAAAATCAAGAAAAGCGAAACATGCGAAAAACAAGGAAATCCTAACTCACTTTCGTAGGAATCATGATTGCACTTAGCATATGAAACAAGCTGTTAAACCTCCATGTCGCCAAAGAGGAGGAGTGGTGTCTCCTGAGGGGTTTTAGTGGATATACCCACAAAATCCGAACATTGATGCATTATTCAATCTAGCAACACGACTCGTTGGACCCATTTTTTGTCGATTAGTGGAAATGGTAATACTACGGGCCGACTCTATATATGTATCCAGTCCACACACCTAGCCTAATGAGTCATTCGTGCAAGTTAATTAAGGACTTAAGTGAAAAACATGGACAACCTTAATATCCTCAACTGATACAAAGTGTAAAGTCCATTAAGGTTCTTGTTTGCATTACCTTTTTTTCTTTTTGCTCGTCTCTTTCTTTTCTTTTTGGTCTTTTTTCATTTTATTTTTGTCTAGTTGGTGTTTGATTCTCCCAGGATCAGGTTTCGTGTATCATTGCCTATGAGGACTTACATTATCATGTACACTTTTCCCCACATCTCCACATAGGGTGATCCCTACCACTCGTGTAACGGGTGTTTGGTCGGTGCATCACACGTTAGATTACTCAAAAGCACTGGGCACTAAGTCCCCTCGGACCTAATTTCCCGAGTGGTAGGAGCCGTACGAGAAGAGAGAACACCTACTCACGCATTTCTTTTCTACACATGAACCAAAACCCCTACACAATGTCTCACAACAGGAGTTTAAGAGTCCTTGCCTACAACAAACTTCCTTACATTAATAGACAAAAATTATTCAACTCACTAGGTTCATGGTGGACTTCTTTATTTCTTTGAGTAATGAAACACTATGATTACTCTCCGCCCGAGCGAAAACCGGGGTGCATCCTAACGACTAGATAAGTCCTAAAGCCACAATACTAGATATCCTAATGCATCAAGTTCAAGATAATTTTGGGACATTCTTTCTACTTTGCCTCACAACGGTTTTACTATGTAAAAAAATAATGTCCTATCTTCGTTTGTTAAAGGACATCAAATGGGAACCTTAAAAGTGGGTAATTGCACTAGGAATGGGAACATGACACCACGCGAGGCCAGAACACTGACGTGTGGGGGGCCCTCACAAAGAGCACAAGATGAAAGGAGAGGTTCATGAATTAGACGCAAAGGCGACTCCTTCAAAGGATCAAACTGAAAGGGCTTGAACTTCTCAAGAGTTTGGGACATAATATGCAATGGAAGAAGAGTTTCTCCCATTGCAGAATTGAAGTTATAATCATCAATCCAAACTCTCCAACCAACAAGTTGGTGGGTCGGAACAAGGTCAAGAACCTCCTTATGCATGTTCGACTCACCAGATGATCAGAAGGTGGGTCTCATACCCAAGGTATCCTCTAACGCACTCCTAATACCCTCATTGGGAATGTATTTGTTTGATGTCCCATTATTTCCAAGATGATCAGGAACAATAGCGAGAGGAAAACTCTCATCAGGTCATTTGAAATTAAGGGTACTAGGGATCTCTTGCTCCACCAGAGGTGGGTCCTTACGAGGCACAACATGAATATCACGTGGCTCAAGGGCCACGGGACAAAAAATAAGGCACAATCCTGTGCTGACTCATAATGAAGCTGGTCCATGTTTTTCTCAATTGGAATCGAATCCTCCACCAAATGATCATGAAGGATTGTGCTTTGGATTGTGCTTTGAATTTGTTAATGTAATGGTGGTTCGATATCAAAAGATAAATCCTCTTGTTGACAAGAAAGGATACCCTCCTCACGCTCACGTAATTGTTGTGTCATTTGACTCACTCGCATTTCCATAGTTTGCAAGGAATTCAAGTTGGACTTCAACAAATTTTGAGTAGTTTCCATGAACATTTGTAGAGTTTGTTCTAAAGAATCAATTTTGGGGTCAACTGTGAGGTTAATGTCAGAATTTGGGAAAGGGATGGGTTGGGTGTTCACGGGCTGAAAATGTGTCGAATGATTGGTAGTGGGTGGAAATGATGTATGAGAATTCAAATAAGAATTGTCTCCCCACAAATCCATCCTTCTCGGGTTGTACGCGGATGCGTAAAGGTCATCTTGAGCATTTTGGAAAAATGTATGCTCATATTCAGGATCTGGGGGAACATAAGGATATTCCCCGAAAACCTGACCACTCAACCCTTAATAGTTGCACAGTACAACTACAGGAGCTGCCAGTGCACTCTTGTCATCTACCACATGCATGAAAGAGGCCAAGGGTTCTTGTAATGTCTCAGCTTGATGACCAACATATGATTCGACGTAACTAGATGGTGGTCTAGCAGTCGGTGCCTCTCTCATATTACCCCAATCTGAAGATTGCTCAACCACACAATAAAGATTGTCCCAACCATACGGGGTGTTTGTCTGAGGTACCCCAGGATGCATGGGTCCATAATACCAGGGACAATAGTCCTGGTCCCAACAATGAAATGGATGGTCGCCCATATAACCACCCATCTCGACAAAGAACTCTCAAGTCGACCACTCTCACCACCACCACGCCAAGCTCGCAAAAAGTGCTCAACTCGACACTAAAACGCTAACAGAGAGTGTAAAGGGGAGGAGACTAGAACGTAGAAGTAGGTAAGGAGAACTACAATGCGTGGGAAATTGGAAAAACAACCAATAAAACTAAATCCATCGGGGGTAGAGAAAGAATGTGAATATGAAAATGTGTGTTGTGTGTGTTCAAATATGCTCATCAAAACAAGTCATATATGAAATCCATAAAACTCAATTCCAACTTTGCCTCCACCTAAAATAAGATAAAACCATATCATTAGAACATACAAGACAATAATTGAAATGAAACTAATATGTTCACATGCAAAATGACTCAAATCCAATTGTCTCCACATGAAATAAGATTTATCACAATCATTAAAACAGACAAGACATTAATTTGATAAAGCCAACATGAGAACATGCAAGCACATGCCTTGTTTCCTTCTTCCACTCCATCCTTATCCTAACCTCATCATTCGCCCTAAAATAGGCTCACTAATATAAGCATGTGCTAAGCTTCATTCAAGAGCATTAGCACATCAAAGATAAGAGTGAAACCCATTAGATGGTTGTGAAAATCATGTAAGGCTCAAAGGATTAAGATTAACACACACACTAATCCATCACATGATCAAATCACCTTCTTCTCCACCCCCAATGGGGATGGACTACTCTCTACTCATCTCTACGCTAAAGAAAACTTGAAAAGAACATAAACGCAAAATAGAAATGAAGCAAAACAAGATTAAGCAAACAACAATAGAAAGTAAATTGTATCAAAGTAAAGACACTAATGTAAAGAACAAGAACAAAACTAGATTAAGAAACAAAAATACAAAGTTTTCTCCTCTCCAACCCCCTTATTACACTACTAAAACAGGAAACTAAAACCTACTCTAATGGGGGAAGCAGGAAGAAGATGTGGAGAGGAGGGATTACAATGGTATATAGAGACTAAGACATGGTTAGGATTAATCTGGGAATAATCAAACGGCTCTAAATCACATCTTATAGTCAAGGAATGCTCCAAACCGAATACCCGACCGACCGAAATTTCAATTTATTTTGACCATTTTGATCCGCCAGTGGCAAATCAAATGGCTCTGATCAGGCTGAAATTTTGTGCCACGCTTGATTTCTTCATTTGGTAGATGTGGTGAAGCCTTGGTCTGCTGCCTTGAATCACTTTGAGTTTAATTGGCAAAATACGCATCTGATTCGAGTCATGTGTCACCACGTTTTGCACTTCACAATCAGGTCCCTCCGGGTTTGCACTTGGGTCCTTCATGGTTTGCGATCCAATCATTGTGCATTACAAATTGGTCCAGGACCTTCCAAATCAGTCCATACTTGCTACTCAGGTCATTTTGCTCCATTTCTTCTTCTTTATTACCTAACTCCTGAAACACTACAAACAACAACTCGAGTAGCACAATATTGTGGTGAAATAAAGGATATATAGCATGAATATGATGCATGATATGCTACTAATGAATGACCAACACGACAATCTTATCTCGGTAATTAATGTTCCATGTCAACTACCATGATTGTGAATAACTTTTGAATAATGTAAACCATTATCTCTTAGAGCTCTACAGTTAAGGACCAAGAGCCTCTTCCTTAAAACTTCTAAAAGATGAATACATTAATCAAGGAACAAAATGTTTGCACATCCAATTTATAATAATTGACATATAAAAATTAAACTTTTAGAACACATTCCTTTCAGGTTGACCCCTAGGATTGACCTAAGTTTGACTTTGTAATTGACCCTTCTTACGCTCACTCAGTTGTTGAGCTAATTGTCTCACTTGCACTTCTAACGCATTGACCAAAGTATTGGTGGCCGAAATCAAAGTTTGGGTACTCTATATAAACGTGTGAAGGATTAGCTCTAGAGTGGACACATTGATGTCAACCTGCTATGGTGATAGAGTTTGGTTCGAATAGCCAAAGAATGGGGCTCGGTTTTGAACTTGAGTGTGTGGCTGAGAATGTTGGTGTGGGGATTAGTAATTCGTTGCTGGGTGTGGAGGGTGAAGGTGCGGAGGTTGAGATTGAGCGTGCGAGCTCTAACCTTGAACTCCGCTACCCACCCAAGAGAAGAAGGAATAATCAAGGTGATTAACATGGAATATTAATTACCGAGATAAGATTGTCATGTTGGTTAAAGGATATTGTAGCTCTACAAGTACTTAGCAACATGAGTATATGAAATAGAAAATATTTCTTTCCTATATTGAATTAATTGACCTAACAAATGAAACATTATGGAATTGTGTTTAAGTCATTAATGTTTCATTGTGTGTTTGAATCCTAAGATATGAGACCTATATCTTTTCACATGAGAAGTGTATAATTTGATTATTATCAAAAGCCATCATTGAGTATAGTGATAAAGATAATAGTTGGTTATACATGACATGTGCCGGAAAGGATGATATGTTAAAAGATTATCATTGCCCCTCTTCATTTGAGTGATGATATTATTGGGCCCTTTCATAAAGCAAAAATATAATGTGCACAATGTAATTTATGTATTAGATATTTATAATGTGCACAATGCAAAAATATTAGATATTTATAATTAGCTTATGAGATTAAGAAAAGAATATATAATACAAAGTTGACACATATCTACTTTGTATAATATTCGTAATATGATGAGGCAAGAGATAGACACAAGTGATATTTTACATATCACTAAGTGGATCGTGTTTAGTTCGAGTGAGCAAAACATCTGTGTTATTTGGGTAACTATAATGTCTAGCTAGATACCGCTTATAGTTTATGATATAATGTGTTTTTTATGATTGTCAAACATAACTTAGATCCTCTTATAGGCCACACCACAAAACTAGGAAAAATATATTTTTTATATTTTATATGATGTATTAAGTTTCATGTGTTATGAAATAATATATATGTGATAAAATAATAAAATCAATATGTCATAATAATGACATGGTTAGAATATCAAATAATTTTTTATGAGATATGTATATATTATCTGGTATAATTTTTCACTTTATATATGATAATATATTACATGATATAATGTGATCTGCAACATTATAACATATGAATTTGGAAAAACCCCAAAGCCCAAATTTTGTTGGATATTAATCCAAAATTCGGTACAGTCAAGAATAGTGAAAAACGGTCCAATCGTCTACCCACGTTTTTTCATATATTAATAGGAGATTTCTTGCTAATTAATGGCTGGATTTAATCCACCTCGGTTAAGGGTAGTTATGGGATGGTGACGTGGCAAAATAAACAACATATCATGTGCAAAGTGGTTTACACATGATGTGTTAACATGGGATCATGTGTAAGTGGTTCGCACATGATGTGGTTTAGAGGAAACCCTATAAATAGGCCCCTCCTCCCTTCCTTGTTTACATGAATGAAAAATTCTCTTCTCCATACTTCTCTTCGGGTTTGGCCCTTTTTTTAGTCTTTTTTTATTTTGATGGATGCATCAAATTGTAATCATCGTTCTTATGTTTCTTATTTTCCTACATTAGTTTATATAACGCTAGAAAATATTAACCATTACGATCAATCGATTAATTTTGATCTTTATGGTGAAACAAAGAAAATCGAGAAAATAAGATTTCTTTTGTCGATTTTGATTCAAATAATTCTTTTGAGAGTTTTAAGTGTTTTAAAACATATCATATGATTGTTAGAATCAAGTTTTAGACATATGTCTAATTTTGTAAAACTATGAGATGCATGTTTATATTTTGCAATATTTACATCCATGGAGCAAGATGAAGAAGTGAAGGTCAAGAGATGCGGGAACATATAATCTCACAGTAATATGTGTGAATTGATTTATTTATGTTTGTGTTCTTGACATGTATGTGATTGAATGAATGGTTAGGATAGGTATGAATGTATGCATGCATGATCACCTAAATTCTAATATTATATACAAATTGTTTAATTGTGCAAACGAAAAAATTAAGTTCTTTCTTTCTTATTTCGTCCATTAGAAGTCATCGATCGAAGGACATTCTGCTCGCCTTTAGCGGGATAATTTCCTACATCTTTGCAAATAGTGGGAGATATGAGGATATTCATTGTTGTGCCATCAATATGTACTTGAAGTGAGTTTCACCCTTAGTGGACACTAAGTGTATTTGTTCATGAATACAATGGACAATCGTATCTCATATCAAATGGAATATTTTTTCTTAACAAAACTAGGAGCCCTCGCTCGGTTTTGAGAATAGAGGTTTTCTTAGTAGAATTGGGTAAATTACCTCTTAAATAAATTGACAAGATCATAAGAGTCTGATAAATACAAAAGTTTGCAAATTGTCAAAATGGTTATGATTAGAAAATATTTCTTACCTTGAGTTTATGACAGATTCGATAGCCCTTAGCTAGTCTATGCTCTAAATGAGAGGATCTTGTATTACTGTAGTTATGCACATATTTATTTATTTGCAGTATAGATTTTCATAAACATAAAATTGACATGAAAACCCTTATAAATTATTTTGTATAAATGTCGAACATTCAACCTATTGTACGATCTATGATTGAAAAACATCCATTGGCCAATGATGGCTCCAACTTCAATACCTGGCAGCTCAAGCTCAACATTGTGTTGAAGTTTGAAAAACTATCTCACATTTTGGATGGTGAAATCCCAAAATTAAGTGAGAAGGCAACCGATGCTGCGAAAGAGTCTGTAGCAAGTGGGAAGATCAAGAGAACCAAGTTCATGGTCAATGTTAGCCTCCATGGGTGACTCGCTTCAAGCGTAATACTTGGACTCAAAACCCAAGAAGACCATGGAAGCTCTCACAAAGTTGTTTATAGATAGTGCTCGAAAGGAGCATTATAACCACCATAGCACTCACAAGGTGCAACATGGCGGAGGGAACATTTGTGTCCATGCATTTTCTCACAATGCAAGGATACCTTGAGAAGTTAGAAAATCTCTCTTCCCCGATGCCAATGACATTACAGAAGATTTGATTCTTGACTCTCTAGCCCCATCCTACAAGGATTTTATCATGCATTACCATGTGTGTGAGAAATGGGTGAGTCTTGAAGAGCTTCATAACGCTATCAAAATGGCTGAAGTTGATATGGGAAAAGGTAGGGACACGATTATCCTAGACATCCATGGTGGAAGTAAAAAGATTGCCATTAAGAGAAAGGCGAATTCACCAAAAAGGCGTCAATCAAGGGCAAGGAAGTAGGAGGTGCTCCTGCGAGTGCCTCAAGGGGGAATTCTTCGAAGTCTCCAATTCCAGACACGGAGTGCTTTCATTGCGTTGAAAAAGGATACATCCAACCTAATTGCCCCAAGTACAAGGAAGTCCTTGACAATGGAGTGATTGAGCGCAAGTGCAACAAAAAATGCCAAAGGTATATTTGTTATTGAAATAAATTTAGCCACCTCTATTAATGATTGAGTACTTGATACTGGATCTTGTGCTCACATAATTTCCAATGTGTAGCAACTAAAGGATAGGAAGCACCTCGCAAGGGGAGAGATGATTCTGAAGGTCGGAAATGGTGCTTGCGTCGCTGCGATTGCACAAGGCTCCATGGATCTTCGTTTATCTAGTGATTTAATTTGAAGTGTAAATAATGTCTATTATGTACCTTCGATTAGCAAGAATATTATATCCATGTCGTGTTTAAATATGGATGACTTTATGATAAATATTTCAAAATCTTGTATGTCTTTATCGAAGAATAAAATTTTCTATGCAAATGCTTTCATAAGAAATGGACTCTATTTGCTTGAATTGAATAATAGACAAATTTTAAACATCAATAAGAAAAGACTTAAAATACGCATGTGGCATATTACCTTTCTAAAAGTTTCCTTAATATCGGTATTTATATTGATGGGTTCGATACTTTAATATGTTTGTTGCTCTGGAGTTAATTTTTCTGCATTTGGTACTTCCTTAAGTTGAATCTGGGTTGGTGTGGGAATTTGAATTATATATGTATGATTAAAAATTGAATAGTACTTTTTCATTCGTAGTCAGTTTCGAGATTGGGTTGGTGTGAACTTCCTGCGTGAGGATCTCTGGTTCGGGCTCATCATATCTTTACTGTAGGCTCAAATGTTGATACACGTGCCTACTTCACTGCAGCTACCATGATCATTGGTTGTCATTTGAGTTTTGAAGAATGAGACTAACTCACCTCTTTTATCGACATTGCAGGTGACAGAAAGAGAACTCTTCTAGAAAGAGCAAACTAAGAAAATTGTTATTGAACTATATTTTTATTTTTGTTACATTTGACTCGATTAAAACATTTTCCTTAATTGTTTATGTTGTGTTCTTATATTATTTTTTGTATTTGGTTTAATGTTCATTTATCTCCATCACTTTTTGTAAATACCAATAACAAATTTAGTTTGTTTTTACATTTTATAGTAAATTCTAGTGATATACACAAAAACAGAATTTGAATTCCATCATATATTTCTTATAGGCACAAATAGCTGAATTTCGTCAAATAGAATTTAAATTCCACTGGATTATGCTTTCCATTGCTTTCCTTTTGACTCCCAAAATCCATTTTCCACCTCATTCTTGTTCACAAACACGTTATTAGGGTATGGTCGGTCCTTTTAAGCCCATTTGCACTAATGAATTAGAATGTGTATATTGTAGGCTTTCAATTACTTTCAACCGTCAAAAGTGTACGTGGGAATCATTCGAAAATGAGCTTTCACTTATTATTGACAACCAATGGAGGATATTCCTGAAGTCATTGTTAGCTAAAATCCTGAGTATGCAAAGAATCACTGTAGACAATGACATCATTGACTTCATGATCAAAAAAATTAAGGTGGAAGAAAGTGGGTTTAGGATAGGGAATAAAATCCTGAATTTGAACACCACTGATGTGGCAGTCATATTAGGATTGGAAAAGGGATGAATGCCAGTTGACATTAGTAAAAGGCCATTGACCAAACGAGCTGTTCAAAGTCTGGACAAGAAGGAAATAAAGATACAACTGAGGGAGGCCAAGGAAAGAGGAGATGAGATTGGACACGTCAAACTACTGATCTATCTTCTTTTTACTACATTCCTATTTTGCGATGGCACAAATAGAGCAAGGAATGGTAGATGTCTTTTGTTGAACTACTGGAAGACATGATAATGTATGCCTAGGCAGAGGCGGTTTTTGAGTTTCTCCATGCTGGCATTGAAAAAGCCAGTATAGAACTGATGAAAATGAAATCTTCAAGCAACCTTACCTTAAAGAAGGGGAACATTGATGGATCCACAGCTATACTTCATGTAAAAAAATCTGATTTGAAATATTGCAAAACATTTTATGTTTTTAATAGGTTTTTGTGACACCAAATATCGACATATTGCTGCAGGTATGGTTGTGTGAGAAGTTAACAATTGAGAATGTAAATCCACCTTGCAGTTCAAGAGTCAATAGATGGAGTTCTTTCTTTGGGTCAGGGAAGATGCTTAAAACACTGGAAAGGCAGGGCATCACCATCCCAAAATTAGTTAGTGGACAAGTGGAAGTTAGACACTTAGAAGATCTGGAACAACCTTAATATGTACATACAACTGAGGTTAACGAACATGCCCAAAAAAGTAGAGAGAAAGAGAAAGGAAGAAGGGGAGAAAAAAAAGCCAATGTATTTGCTTAGGGTCTCCAACTTCGAAAGCGAATTTTGGATGGCAGAAAATTAATGTTAACAAGACTTAACTGTAATTATATGCATTTTTGCATATTTTCAATTGAAATTATATACGTTTTTTGAATAAAACATTAGAACTCTTGAAATTGGAATTGTTTGAAATTTAAATTAAGGTTACAAATTTTAAATTTTAAATTGGTCTGGTCTTTAAAATTGAAAACGGTCTTTCAAATCACAAGCATGTTCCTTAAAGAATACTTATATCCACAAAATGTCCTTTGAAGTAGTTGTATATTCATTATCTCGAAAGAGTCCTGGTTGACATCATATCATGCATATATTTGTGTCTTATATCCTTTATTTTTAGCCTAAGCAATGATACGTAACGAGTTTTATGTTTAAGTTTCAGGAATAAACATGTTTGAGAAAAAGAGACTCAAAAAGGACTTAAAAGGAAGGAAAAGGACTAAGATGCTAGAATTATGGACTGAGATGCAAGAGAGAATGACCGGATGTAAATCCAAAAAGACCAATGAGCAAATCAAGAAACTCCACACCATCATGAGGAGTATTTTGGCAATTAGATCTGGGGCTAACCTCCAATAATCGATCCGAGTGCACCCCATGTGAAGAATTGAAAAATAAAGAAGATATCCGAAAATAGGTCGGATCTGGGGAAAAATGACCGCCAACGATCCATTTTTCTCAGAATCTGACCTGATTTCTCCCTGATATGGGTTATGTGTTTGTCTATTTTGGGAATGTTTCATTAGTCCCACATTGGGGGATTGTCCCCGATTACCTTTTTCTATGACTATAAATAGAACTCTTCCTCCTCCATTGTAAACATCTTCTCTCTTGGTGGTCATTCTCTCTACTAGGAGTGAAGCCTTGGAGCAAAACTCTAGTGGAGAGAGGCTACTTGTAAAGTGAGTGAGCAATAAAGAATGTTTTGTTAGTTTTATATTGTAGAGAAACATCCCCCGTTTGGGGTGAGTAGTTCCATCCCCCGTTTGGGGTAGAGGTGATGTAGATTATGTGCTAGTGATGGGTTCTTTTATTTGTGCCATTTTATATGCTTAATGTAGATCCATACTTGTAGCATGCTTAAACTTGTATTAGATGGGATAATGTCCACACTAGGTACTTATCTCATGCTAGCTTTAGAGTTTATCTTGTTGCCTGTAATGGTTTGATGGGAATGACTTGTTTTGTATGGATCCATGTTTGGTGCACATTCACATGAATGATTTAAGTTGTATGTAGGATTGATTGATGCTCTAATGGACACACTAGGTACTTGTTGCATGCCTGATAATCTAAAATCAACCTTAACTTCACGTGAGATATGCATGTTCATGGTACCCCTACCTTAATGTCTCACAACAAGATTTAAAGGGTCCTTGACTACAACAAACTTCCTTAAATTAACAGACACGAATTATTAATTCACTACACACATACCTACACACCTCCACTCCATGGGGGTTTAGTCCACTTGTTAGTTCATTCGTAGTTTAGTTTAGCGTAATCAAATCCTTCTCCCCTCTTTTCTCAGTCGATTTCTGAAGAACAAAAGTTGACACACCTCCTCGTGGACACGACCCATATTTGTCACGTCTTCACCGACGCCATGCACTTGCTGTAATATAAATGATCAATCAAGTCCTTAAAGGATAGGTGTGTGCGTTAAATGTTTGGTTTGTCCTTTAAAGCAGGAGTTTGTCCTTGAAACTCGGAAGATGGTTCAAATTCTTTCTGCCTCCAAATAAGGTGTCCTTTGAAGGACACGTGTGTCTAATAAACTTGAGTACTTTAAAACACATACTTGTTTGTTCTCTAAACTTGAAAAGGTCATTTCCGCTTATAGGACACTTATGTCCCTCAAAGCACGAGTTTGTTAAAGAACTGGTTTGTCCTTTGAAGGGCACTTATGTCATTTGACAGACACGTATGTCCTTTAAAGAGAACAAATAAAAGGTACATGTCACATCAGATTATAGCCTTAAAATGGTCACGTTATTTTTTAAAATTGATTTCTGGCCAAAATTATGTTTTCTTATAAATTTCTCAAGAATAAAAAAACAAGAATAAATGCAAGGTACATTTTAAGTTGGGTCAGATCATAAACACAATTAACGCATGAGTTCTTAACATTAACAAATAAAATAGTAGATAATGTTTTTTTCATTTTTTGTTATCAGGACCTTCGATCCATATTCCTTTATTGATTGACATCATTTCATGCTTATATTTGTATCTTATATCCATTATCTTACACCTAAGCAATGCTACGTGAAAAGTTTTATGTTTGAATTTCAGAAATAAATAGGTTTGAAGAGATGAAGCATAAAAGGACTCAAAAGCAAAAAAAGGACTTAATTGTGAGACCTGGAGACTAAGATGCAAGGGAGAAGGACCTGAACGTAAGACCGAAGGACCAAAGAGAAAAACAGAAAACTCCACACCATCATGGGGAGTATTTTGGCAATTCTATTCGGGTCGGAGCTCCAACAAGTGAAGTAGATGCATCAAAGACCCACAAAGACATCCGGAAAAGTCCAAAATAAAATCCAGCGTGATGCGGACCAAAGAGACCGCCAATTGGCGGTCTGTTTTGGCCCAAATCCGCTAACATTTTGGTGGGTCGTGTATTAGTGTGTATTCAGTCCATTTCTAGTATTTGTTTAGTCCCACATTGGGGGATTGTCCCGGATTGCCTTTTTCTTTGGCTATAAATAGAACTCTTCACCTTCTATTGTAAACTACCCATTGCTTTGTGGTATTCTCTCTACTAAGGAGTAAGCCTTGAAGCAAAACTCAAGGTGGAGAAGAATGTTACCTTCAATGTGAGTCATTTTTAATAAAATAATTGTTTTAGTTTCTTTTAATCTTGTCTTTTAATTCTTGCATGTTTCTTTAGTTTATGTTTCTTTCAATTAGATTCTTTAATGTTCCTTTTTTGCTTAGTTGAATTTTTTTTCAGTAATATGTTTCATTTTGTTAATGTAGTAGTTTAATGATTAATGAGTAGTTTCATCCCCTTTGGGGGTGGAGTAGATGTATGTACATGTTATGTAGGTGGTATGAATGCTAGATATTGTTTGTGAGAGATATTAGTATGCTTACTTGAATTAATAAGAACTTTACTTGATGGTTTCTGCCATAGTTAGGTACACTCCATGCTCGTTATGTTGTTAATAACAACCTTGCATTGCTCATATTAATCACCTAGGTTAGTGTTGTAAATGATAGGGTTTGCCATGAGTTAATTCTTATGCATTAACAAACACTAACCACACTTGAGCTTATTGTATGCATTCACCACACTTATTTCATGTGCACACACACTCCACCACTTGGGGGTTTTCCATTCCTGAGTTTTATCTCCTTTCATTAGTTGCTTAGTTTAGTTTGTTTTGTGATTTCATTTCAGGTTTCCTAGTTTACTAGTTTAGATTAGTGTAGTTAGTGTAATCAATCTTTCTTCTCTTTCTTTTCCACTCGCCTTCGCACAAACCAAACGTTGACACACCTCCCTGTGGACGACCCGTATTTGCCACCGCTTCAACGCGGTCGTGCACTTGCGGTTTAATATAAAACGAATCAATCAAGTTTTTGGCGTCGTTTAATACCCCCACACCTAAGTTTTTGCTAGTCCCGAGCAAAACAAAGAAAGAGAAAAACAAACGAGAAACAAGAAATCCTAACTCACTTTCGTAGGAATCACGGTTGCACTTAGCACGTGCAACAAGCCGTTAAACCTCCTTGGTGCCAAGGGGGAGGAGTGTTGTCTCCTAAGAGTTTTCAGCAGATATACCCACAAAATCCGAACAAGATGCATTATTCAATCTAGACACTCGACTCGTTGGACATATGTTGTCGATCATTGGATGCGGTAATCCTACGGGCCGACTTTATATAGGTAATCAGTCCACGCACCTAACCTAATGAACCATTCGTGCAAGTTAAATAAGTAATTAAGTGAAAGACATGGACAACCTCAACATCCTCAAGTGATACAAAGTGTAAGGTCCATTAAGGTTCTTATTTGCATTACCATTTTTTTCCTTTTTGTTTCTTTTCTCAATTTTTTTCTTTTCTTTTTATTAGATGGAGCTTCATTCTCCCAGAGTCAGGTTTCGTGCATCATTGCCCATGAGGACTTACACTATCACGTAAACCTTTCCCCAAATCTCCACATAGGGCAATCCCTACCACCCGTGTAACGGGACTTCGGTCGGTTCATCCCAAGTCAGATGACTCGAAAGCACCAGGCACAAAGTCCCCTCAGACCTACTTTCCCGAGTGATAGGAGCCATGCGAGAAGAGAGAACACCTACTCACTTATTTTTTATCTAATCATGAACCAAAACCCCTACACTTAATGTCTCACAACAAGATTTAAAGGGTCTTTGACTACAACAAACTTCCTTAAATTAACAGACACGAATTATTAATTCACTAGGTTCACGGTGGACTTCTTTAAATGTTTGAGTACTGAAACCCTATGATTACTCGCCCCCCGATGGAAAACTGGGGTGCATCCTAACGACTAGATAAGTCCTAAAGCCACTGTACTAGATATCCTAATGCATCAAGTTCAAGACAATTTTGGGAGTTTTCTTTTTACTTTGCCTCTCAACCATTTTGCACATGTTAAACACACAAAACCCACAAAACATTTTCTTTCGGAAACACATGAAGATTTTGAAAGAAATGTGAAAATTTTTAAGCACTAGGCAAGCAAAAGAAGACAAGTCACCCAAGGATCATGGCAAGCAGATATATCGATATTTAATGCAACACACTAACATGACCCTAACAATGCACACAAAAGAAAACAAAAAACAAAGGAAAAGACTCGACTATGTACACACGTAAAACACCCCCCACACCTACTTCATGCATTGTCCTCAATGAATGCGAACAAGATACTACATGGACTTATGCATGAAAAAGGATAGATCTCACCAACGTGAAGCGCAAAAGGAAGTTCGTGGTTATGTTGATGGAAACAACCCAATATCCCCTCAAAACCTGTGAGATACTTAAAAAGTGAGACAAAAATAAGTGAAAGAAAAGGGGCCCAAATACACTAGGGTTGGAGCCCACAACAATCAATGCTCGCTAAAGGAGTCTTTTATTGTACTTTTTTTGTTTTTTTTGAATATAACTATGTACAAACATAAGTTCCCATCTTCATTTGTCAAAAGACATCAAATGGGAACCTCAAAAGTGGGTCAATGCACTTGGAAAGGGAACATGACACCACGCAGGGCCAGAATACTCATGCGTGGGCCCTCCTGATAAAGAGCACAAGATGAAATGAGAGGTTCATGAATTGGACGCAAAGGCATCTCATTCAAAGGATCAAACTGAGAGAGCTTGAACCTCTCAAGATTTTGGGAAATAAGGGGCAACGGAAGAAGAGTTTCTCCCGTTGCGCTGGTGAAGTTATGATCGTCAATCCAAACTCTCCAACCAACAGGCTGGTGCGTCGGAACGAGGTCAAGAATCTCGTTACTCATGTCCGACACACCAGGCGAACAAAAAGTGGGTCTCATACCCAAGGTATCCTCCAAAGAACTCCTAATACCCTCATGAGCAATGTAGTTGTTTGATGTTCCGTCATTTCCAAGATGATCAGGAACAATAGTGAGAGGCAAACTCTCATCAGGTTGTTTGAAATTGAGGGTACTAGGGAGTTCTTGCTCAACCAGAGGTGAGTCCTTAAGAGGCACAACATGAAGATCATGTGGCTCAAGGGTCACGGGACAAAAAGATAAGGCACAATTCTGTGCCGACTCATAATGAATTTGGTCCTTGTTTTTCTCAACTTGTTATTTTATTAACAATGACTCACATTGAAGGTATGTTAACAATGACTCACATTAAAAGAAACTAAGAACAATTATTTTATTAACACTGACTCACATTGTTAATAAAATAATTGTTCTTAGTTTCTTTTAATCTTGTCTTTTAATTCTTGCATGTTTCTTTAGTTTATGTTCCTTTCAATTATCTTCTTTAATATTCCTTTCTTGCTTAGTCTAATTTCATTTCAGTAGAATGTTTCATTTTAATGTAGGTTGTAGTGTAATGATTAGTGAGTAGTTCCATCCCCATTTGGGGGGTGGAGAAATATGTGATATGATCATGTACTGTATTAGGTGTGTGTTATCTTAATCCCTTGAGCCTTATATGATTTCCATAACAATCTAATGGGATTTCACTCTTATCTTTGATATGCTAATGCTCTTGAATGAAGCTTAGCTTATGCTTAGATTAGTGGACCTATTTTATAGGGAATGATAAGGTGAAGATATGGATGGAATTAATATTGGAAACACAATTTGTAGTGTATGTACTCATGTTGCCTTTACCTTGGTTAATGTCTTTTATGTTTTAATGATATTGGGTTATCTTATTTCATGTGGAGGCATAGTAGGGTCTAGTCTTTATACATGAGTTCATTTAGCTTCATTCCAATTATTGTCTTGTATGTTTTATTGATATAGTCTTATCTTATTTCATGTGGAGGCAAAGTTGGATTTAGTTTTATGATTTCATGCACAACATGTTGTGAGGAGCTTAATTGAACACACACACACATCTTTATATTCACATTATTTCTCTACCCCCTATGGGGTTTAGTTTTATTGCTTATCTTCCATTTCCTTTTTGCATTGTAGTGTAGTTTAGTGTAACCAACCTTTCTCTCCTTTCTTTCCTACTCGCCTTCGCACAAACCAAAAGTCGACACACCTCCCTGTGGATCGACCCATATTATGACCATAAGTATTGGATTTTTCTTCAAAACCCTTACACACCTCCTAACAAAGAAGAATTAGCCATCTTAACTAGGGCTAAAATGAAGGAACTAGAAATGAATTGTAACATAATGAACATCCTTTATTGTGGCTTCAACGAGGATGAATATAATTGGATTAGAGGTTGTGAAAGTGCATATGAAATATGGCATAGATTAAAAATTTACCATGAGGGAGATAATAAAACCAAAGAAACTAGGATTAGTCCCCACATGCATAAATATGAAATTTTCACCATGCAACTCAGTGAGAACATGAGCGAGATGAACACCCACTTCATTGATATAAGTAATTCTCTCTAAACTCTTGGAAGGAATTTGAGTGAAGGAGACATGGCAAGGAAGTTCCTTCGGTCGCTCAAAAAACAATAGAAGAGAACGTCACCACGATTGAAGGAGAACATGAGGATTCCCAACTAAAGATGGAGGAATTCATTAGCAATCTCATGGCCTATAAACTTCAAATGAAGGACCAAAGGGAGAAAAAGAAGCCTCCAAGAAGAACCCATCCTTGGCTTTGCACTTAAATGTGAAATCCGATCAACCAAGGAGGAGAGAGGAAGATGAGGACATTGAGGTCCTTGCCCAAGTCTTCTTCAAGTTCCTCAAGAAAAATAAGGGCAAAATAAGAGGAAGAAGAAGTGAGAAGAAGGAAAAAGACAACGAGAAGGAGAAGGAGAAAGAGAAGAGTGCGGAGAAGAGAGAGAGAAGGAGAGGGGAAAGAGGAGGAAGTAGAGGTGGCGAGGATTGAGACAAAAATGGGAGAGGAGAAAGGAAAGTAGGAGAGAGAACCTCTAGGGGCATTGGGAAACCTATGGTTTTCTAGGTCACTTTCTAGATTTTTTTTCATCGTTCTACCCTTATTTTGTTACTCAAATGGGGTGTTTCAAGCATTCTAGTCACAATTCAAGGCTGTTTGAGGATGGTGGCAGCCATGAGCATCCTCAAACAACACACACAAGCCGTGGAAATGTGGTTGAAGGGAGGGTTGAGCATGATCTTTCAACCAATGGTGGGGGGGCATCAACCAAAAAGTGGTTTGAGTTGTTCGGTGCTGGTGTGAAGACAAAGTCAGCTCTTGATTTCATCCAACCGGGGCTAAAGGATGGAGCAATGGTTGCGGTGTGCACCAAACAACAAGTGGTGGATGAGTTGAAATCTTGGGACAAGGTTCTATTTGGTTATTTTGTGGATTTCAGACCCCATTTACCAACCCTTGAAAGGTACCTACACAAGCTTTGAGAGTTACATGGGGGAGTAGAGGTGATCTGTCACCGGAGTGGTTTCTTACTTTTTAGGTTCACATTGGAAGATGACCGTAAACATGTGTCTTGAGCGTGGTGCTTGGTTCGTGTGGGGTATCCCCTTAGTGGTTCAACAATGGACGCCGGAAATGGTTATGGAGTGGAGCAAAATGGCATCCACTCCGATCTGGATAAGGTTGCCGGAGTTAGACCTTCGGTTTTGGTCACCGAAGATCTTCAGCACCATAGCTAGTGTTCTTGGAAAGCCGTTATACATGGAGGATAATACTGCCAAGAGGAGAAGACTCTCTTTTGCAAGGCTTTGTGTGGAGGTTGAAGGAACGTTCAAGTATCCTAAGTTTGTGGAGGTTCAAATCAAAGGAGGTGTTTCGGAAAAGGTGGACATCGAGTATGAGTGGAAATCGGGGCACTGTAAGATATGTTTGGAGTTCGGGCACACTCAAGTTTGGTGCCCACAAAGCCAAAAAGAGAAGGAGGTGGTGGCTGGATAGATGGCTGCAAATCCCATGCCCAAGACACAAGGATGGGTGAAGTTGAGCCGAGGAGGAGAGACAAAGAAGAATGGAAAATTCGGGATGAGTGAGCATGAGGAGGAGAGTGGAGCCGTGGGCGTAGAGGAGGGGACTGGTGGTGACCCTCGAAGAGTGGTGCAAGAGCAAGAGGAAGGTGAAGGCATGGAGAAACAAGTGGAGGCCACCACGGCGGGAGGCCTAAATGGAAAAGGCAAGCCAAGGAACGGAGATGGTGAGGGATGAGCAAACGGAAAAACAACTTCTGCTTTTAGGAGAGGAACTAACCAGCTTTGAGAGTGCTAGTGGAGCCACATGGGAAAATTTTAATGCACCAACCATGCAGGAGTTTCCTCCTTTCGGGGGTACAAAGGCTGCTACACAAAAGGAGGCAGCATGGAATCATGTGAGCACAAGAAGGGAGCCAATCATGAGTGACCAACAGCTTGGTGGGGAGAACAAACAATTTTCTAGTCCACAAAACATTGGGGAGGATCCCAAAGGTGTTTCCTTTGCTCCAAGAGTAGCAACATGGCTGGAGAATCATCATGTGGAAATAACCCACATGACATGCAAGGTGGAGAAGGGAAGCTGAGCTATGGGGAGAAGTAAAAGAGTGGATTGAGTGGGGTATACGTGTGTAACATCGACCCCAACACATGCACCCAAGAGGAGGCATTCTTACCCGATCAAGGGCTATGAGGGAGAAGATGAGCATTAAGGCTTTGGGTCATTTTAACTCGAGTTAAAACCAAATAATAGATTAAACATTTATTCATTCATTCAAAAACGAGTTTGATTCATAAATTAAATTTTAATAGTATTCTATACTTGATCAAAGTAACAAATTAAACGAAACGACTACGTAGTCAAACCTCCTGTTCCTGCTCCGCCTGTAGGCCCGTGGTCATCATCTCATCTTGGTGGTGGCGGCGGTGTGGAAAGAGGGGTGACGTCCTAGTCCTGTACATTACAAACATTATGTATTGTTAAATTAGTTGACAAGAACTACTAAATGCGACAATTTAACTAAACGTGTATACTTCCTTGACCATGTGACCTCCCATCACGACATAAAAGTTTAATTGCATCTGCATCGTACTAAGTTAGGATTTCATCATCTTTAGCTTATCTTTTGTCATCGCGAGATCCATGCTGACGCGTTTCAACTCCGCGGCTGCTTCGTCGTTCCACTCCACGTTCGCTCTGGCATTGTGTTCTGCATCGCTTGGCATCCCACGAGCCCCAGACATATCCATAGGCATGACGTAGCTAGAATACATACGAACCCATCCATGTCTGTCGCCCAACACGGTGCCAACCGGATCATCAGGAGCGACCGAGGCGATAGAGCCATGAGAGCTCGTCTCACCCGATCCTCTCGTGGTCTCAAATTGTTGTTGAAATAAAACATTTTAATAGTTAAACTTCAATACAAACATGAAACATAGTAATAATTATAAATAACTATAAATGTAATTAGCTTATAATGATTCGAGCGGCTTCCAAATGGTTCCTGTTGTGGAGTTTAATCCACATGGTCCTCCCGAGTCTGTGTCGGCTCCACCCGCTTCTTCTAGAGGTCAAATTTGTATTCCTTCTTCCATCAAATTTATAACATGAAGATTTAAATTAATTGAAATTGTACTTTTGGAATGTTACTTGTCTTCTATTCTGATATGCTTATCAATACAACTTTCATTTTGGTCGCACTGACATGTTGGCATCTTAATTTCATGACTGAAGATAACATAATAAATAGAATTAACCGACACAGAAGAATATCCAGTGAAATTTCTGTGATTCAAGTATAAATTGTCGCCAAAAATCCAAACGAAAGGTCATCTTGGTAGGATCGATGACCCTCTTATTACGATCTAAATGTGGAAATAAAACAATAATTGAGGGATTAAAGAAATAACAAGCAAACAAAGAATGGACACCAGATTTACAGGGGTTTGGCACCACACTCGGTCCTAGTCCTCCTTGAAGTCATGCTCTATCCTCCAAGCCCCGCTTACTGTTTTACTATCCAATGTCCGTTTCGGGCCGAGATCAACACCTTCTACATCAACGAGCCTTGCGAACAATCCTCGCCTAGCTAGTGTATCCTCTCACAACCCAAGAGGGAGCTTCCTCGAAGGTTTACAACTTGGTGATTCTTGGATATGAAAGTTGAATCACAGTCTAACTAAACACTCTAACTTGAGAACACTTAGATGTATGATTGGAATGGATACGCAAGTGGTGAAATTTAGCTTTTAGAGTCGGATGATGAAAACTTGAAGATGTAAAAAGTTTGGCGCTAGAGTATGGATCAATAGGGAGTGTTAAAGAGTTCCAAAACAAAGATATGAGACTCTATTTATAAGTTTTCAAACTCTACTAGTCGTTTGGGAGTTGGTGAGATTTGGACCAATGAGAAGCAAGAATGTTTTTTTAAGCTCGGGCAGATTTCGACCTATTTAAGTTCAGTTCATCGATATGTGTTCCGTTCACCTTTCCAAGGTGGACAGTAAGAATCAGTCGGGCTCTGATTACACATGTTCGGTTGTCCACAAACTATTCGAATGACCGAAGTTAGCCCGGGTTTTGAGCAAACAGTTATGGCTCAACAGTTAGTTGAATACAACGGTCATGTGCCACGTCGAAATACTCGTTGCATGCCAAATGCCATGAATGAATCAGTGGACCGATAAGAGTTCAATCGTCCAAAATTGGACGAGTCAATTGGGCTCTAAGGTAAAATTCAAATGCAGCCATTGGAGTAAAGTCCAATACCAGTCCAAGGCATTTCGTAAACTGAATAACTTTAGGTAGTCCGACTGTACAATTCTGTAGAGGAACCTAACGTCTACTGATGGGAAGGTTTCAGACATTCATTAGGGATTCGGTTGACCGAACTTGGTCGGGACAGAATACTAGTTGTCAAGTTTACATTAAATCTTATGGACTCAATAAATATAAAATTCCATATATTGGTCCAAAGCGTTGATAGCAAATCTTGAGTCTTGATGTCTTTGTCCCAATACTCTTTCTCTTGATCATTCCTGAACAACCTATTAAGATGATTGCAAGTATACAAGTATATGTCCAATGCATGGAATCGTGTTTGCATACTTTGATTGATTAGGTTGATTGATTAAGATTAATTTGATTAATCATCAAAATTAATATAGATTAAGGTTTAAAAGACAACGCATCTTACGTCCGAATTTTCCTTGTGTTTGTATCATCCATAAAAAAGGAAATATTTTCCCTCAATTTCCCTCTAGCATCCATAATTACAACAAAACACTAATTCATAATTGAAAATTAATCTATATGAATGTCTTAAACAATCATGACAATATGTTACAAATTTATACCATAAAACTATATAATAAAATTAACCACAAGAATAGATCTTGTTAGATTAAATTTCTAAAATAAAATTTTAATCATTTCTTACAATTATTTTTGAAAATTTGAAAATGAAAAAAATTGGTATAAAATCTTTGTTATTCTTATCTCTCTCTCTCTTCTTGCTCCTCTTTTCTCTTTTTTCCCTACTATCCTCTTCTTTCTTCTCTTTGTATGCTTTTCGGTCTCCTCTCTCTTCTCTCTCTTGTTTATTCTCTCTACTGGCATTCTTCTCTTGAATTGAAGATTAGGAAGTGATAAGAGAGAAACAAATTAAAGAGAGAAGAGAAAAGGGGGACAAGAATGAATATAGAGAAAATATAAGGGAGAGAGAAGAGAGAAAGGAAACAGAAAAGAAATGAATAACAATATTTTAAATATATAGGGCAAATTTTATAACATTTACAAATAAGTATTATTATTTATGACGTCGCTAACTGAAAAATTAACAGAATGGTATCTTCGAAAAAGTAATGACATTTTGTAATGAAAACTTATTTTCGAGTAGTATGCAAGAAAACACGCAAACAATTATGAGATGTGAGTTGTGATTGAATAGATGTAAAATGGTTGAACGGCGAAAATCACCAAACCATTACAAAAATCCTAGAATTGCAATCTATTGTGTCCTCCATGTCATCACGACGTGAGGGCGTGTTTTACGGGCATTTGGTTCCAATTCTCCCTATCAACCCAATTGGTACTAATTTTGTTGGGTTGGTTTCCATTAGTATTTTCAAATTAGAAATTATTACTCCATAGGAAATTACTTTAACATATCAAACATACGAAAAAGAATTTATTACCATCCTAAGAGACAACTTAGTAGTTGTTGCAAACAAAAAAACATGTATTAATCACCGCATATTTTTCCAACCCACCACCTACCAACCCACTTGTTAAAACCTGAAGGCGGTGGTCTTCGAACACGTCTTGCCAACATTAATAAATATAATAATACATATTAGATATATAATATTTATAACTTTAAGATTAAAAAATTATGTATTTTGGTTTCACAAATCTAAGTTATTAGTAATTAACTAATTAAGTATTAAACTTAGTAATAGACTAATGGTATCAAAGTAGAAATCCTAAACGCCATTCTCTTAAAAGGCTACAAATTCAATTCAATACAATTTTATAATTCAATCTGTTTAACCCACAAACCCTCTCCACCCTTAAGTGGGCGAGTAATGTTAAACAAAATTCACTTTGTCCCGCCCCACCGACTAACCTGCCTATAATTTGGCGGGGTGGGTATCGATGGCAGAGAAACTCGTGCCACCCTGTTTCAACCTTAAAGTGCATCGTAGTGCAACTCCATCTTTTTCTCTTTCCTTACCGTTGAGGATACCAAAATCTGAAGTATTTGTCTCTCGATTTAATTTTGAAAAAAAATTGCAACAACTATGTGAAAGCAAGATAATATAGACCTGGGTGTCGGCCTGGTCCGGCACGCCAGCAAGGCCTGCAAGGTTGGGCCGATGACCGTCGTGTCGTACCAGGCACGGTAGGTCGGTCTGTGTCGTGTCGTGCTGGCATGACATTGTTCCAACGGCTCTTAGAGTCGTTGGAATGCGGACGTCAGCTCTAACGGCTCTAAGAGCCGTTGGGTTTTTTATAAAAAAAATCCTAAACTATCACTCCCTTATCCTATATAAACCCCCCAACCTCTCTCATTTTTTGACACAATTCTCTCCAACTCTCTTCCAATTTTCTCTAATCTTTCTCTAATTGCTTTGATTTTGGTGGATACGGGTCGAGTTTGATCTAAAGCGTGTAGTCCTCATTGTAGGAACCTAAGTACCTGCAAGCATCACATTAGCAAATGGTTGAGTTTTCAGTAAAGAAAACCCAGTATGGCACAACCAATCATTAACAAAAATATGCATGGAGTCTAAAAAAGACAAAAGCATCAGAATCAAAACAGAAAGCACAATATGCAAAAGAAGGCTATGACTCCAATAGCCGCGCCAGTCGGGCACACCTGACCACATTCCTCTAAAAGGAACCAGAACACCAGTCACGCTGGTCAGAAAAAGAACACCAGCCATGCTGGTAAGAAATAGAAGTGGGTCACTCGATAGTGACCCACTGCTTGGCACAAAGTGGTACGCCAGATAGATGCCCCAATTCACGAAAATAAACCTATATGGTGTCATCGCAAACTTGGGAACATCTAACCTGAGACACAATGGTAGCGCACCTCCCCAGGACCTATCTTAGGCCTGGTTTCCATATAGAGGTCTTATTCGAATGGCCTCCAAAGCTAGAGGACCCACTCGTGGCCCATCAGCCCAGAAAATAGAACATGCCCAGAATTACTTATCAGATTAAATGCAATACAAGCTACTTAAGCATCTAGAATCTAAATATGGCTATAGAGCCTAGAACGAGCACAAGGAAGGATACAATAATATCCTCCTCACATCCCCAGACAATAATCAGAAACAAACATCCAAATCAGGGATCAAAATAGACTCACAACAGCAAACAATCATAATCAAATCGGTAAATCGAGATAACAACTAATGAAGTCAACTACGGGTCGTGATAAGGATGTTATAAGGTATGATGTCCTAAGCAACATACATAACTACATCATAAGACTTCACGTCAATAACAAATAAACATGACAGAAGTAACAGAATCATGTATAGCAGTAGAAGATATTTCAATCGCACCACACAATAATGGATATATGCTTTATCAATTTCAGAGCATGAATACAATAGGAACCAGAATTTCAGAACGTGATCAGAGAATGTGTGAGCATGAAAGAACATATATGTCAGTAGTATAACATGGTGAAAACATGCACATAATTTCAGAAAACTAAATCTATCCACAATCATTATATAAGTGTACATTCGGATTCACAAGTTGCATTAAGTTATAACATGAATCACATATAACATGGATAAGTCCGATTTCGTTCCTAAGTGTATGTGTATCTCCCATAACACCTCCTATTTGTACATATATGCATGGCCAGAATAACATAACAAGAGCAACAGTATTGGATAGCATGGTCAACCGCTACGAGCATTACATAGCATGAATACTAAATTTCAGCACGTGCAAGCGTTCGAGATGTAGAACTTAGCAATTAGTCCGGGACTATAAAAATATTTTTACGAGATGATGCATGACCATGTGATCTATAATCAGCAACCAAGTCATCAAACATTATCTGAATATAATCATGAAACCATGCAATAATACATGACCTATAATCAGCACCAAATCTCAGAAGGTTATCTGAATATGGTCATGAATAAGGTGAGAATGCGTGTAACCAGCAGCAAATCATAGCAGAGTATCTGAATGTGGTCACGAAATGATACCAAGATATATGCTCTATAATCAGTAATAAAATCATGGAAGATTATCAGAATATAATCACTAAATACTGCAAGTACGTGTGATCTATAATTCAGCATACAATCATGGAATATAATCTGAATATAAACATCCAGTAATGCATGAATATATGACCTATAGTCAGCAGACAAATCATGCAATATTATCTGTATATGATCATGGCATAATGCAAGAATACATGACACAAAGTCAGCAGCAATTCATGAAAGAAAATCTGGGCCTAATCACTAAGTCACGCATAGACATAGGTTTTGAAATCAGTAGTAATTCATGAAAATGTCATCTGAACAAAGTCATGAAATAATGCAAGAAAATGAGTTCTAAAATCAGTAAACACACCCTAGAAAAATCACATGTTACAGCATGTTACATACATTAACATATCAGCCAAGAATTCATAATTTCAAACAACAAGAGGTGGGTAGGAAATCACGCACAACATGCATGCAAACACAACCCCGACTTGCTCCCAACAGCCCAGCCTCATCCCTTCTTGTTTCTTCATCAAACCACCAAGGAAAACATGAACAAAGGGCCGTGCTCGTGGGAGAAAAGCCCAGCCAGCCGTTGGTGTCCAGAATGTGGACCACAGTCCACCCTATCGGGTAGATCTCCACTTGTACAACCCCAAGCCACAGACCGACAAGCCCACTGGTGCTGGATTAAATTCCATCCAACACCCTCTTACATCCTCTTACACTAACGGGCTAGAAGCGTACCAGATCAGCCAGATGAATGCCGCAGTTATCTGGAGATTCTGCCCACCAATACCTCTCCCAGCCGCACAAAAGTTGCACTAGACGTTGCTCCACTTGCTGACGTGGCAAGAGATCTCCTCTTGTTGACGTGGCTGACACATCACCCAGCCTTCACACCTCAGCCCTAAACGCCTCCTCAAAGTCCAAGCCAAACCACCCACGCGAATTGCACCTGATTGACCCGATTAGGTCAACTGATTGCAAAAATGCCTGACGAGTCGCACCTGCCCACGAGTCGCATTAACTCGCCCTAAAAGAAAACTTTTCCCCAAAAGGAAACTTTTCCAAAACAAAGCATAAAATCACAAAACATACATCATACATCAAGACAACACAATCTAGCATAAGGACGAATAATACTTAATAAGGTAGCAGAAGAGCGGGTCTTACCACAATTCTCTATCATAATCGTCAATTTAAACTATTTTCTAAAAAAATCTTCAAAATGTTGCATTTGACAAATTCGAAAAACAAAGAACAATCATGATTAGTTATTTTTTTGAAATGAACAATAATGTAGCATTAACTAGTGATGTTTGGACCGGTCCAAATAATTATCCTTATTGTTGCGTAACTGCTCATTTTCTAGATGATTCATGGTTGTTAAATAAAAAAATTATTTCTTTTCTACCTATTTTTCATCCACATTATCAAGGTTATATTTGATCACATTAAAGATGTCATCGTAGCTAATTATCTTGAAAATAAATTTTGTCCAATTGCATTTGATAATGCTACTAAATAACAGTGCAGCAATAAAAATGCATATAAGTTATTGTAAGTCACCTCTAGATGGTTCACTTTTTCATATCAAATGTGTTTGTCATACTTTGAACTTGGTAGTACAAGATGGACTTCAAATAATGAAACCATACTTAGAAAATGTTATGAATGCATTGCCTTGTAGGTTGTAGAAGTATATCTAGATATCAGGAATTTAGAGAATTTTGTGTATATAATGATCTTAAACATAGAAATTTTAAATTAGATGTCCCCCATAGATGGAATTCTACATATGAAATGTTAAAATATTGTGTTGATCATCATCTTGCAATTCAAACTTTTTATAATAAAAAATGAAATGAGGTAATGTTAACCGACCAAGATTGTTGAAATTTGTACCATTACGTTAGCTTTCTTAAAACCTTTCTTCACTTTCACTAAAAGATTAAGTGGACAATATTACCCGACCTCTAACATATTTATTTATGAAATACGTCCAATTACAAAAGTATTTTCAAAATATAGGGGAAATCCTAGTTTTTATGACATTTTAACTATAATGGAGGCTAAATTAATAAATATTGGAATTGTCCTCCACTTATCTTTTGTTTAGCTTTTATTATTGATCCTAGATTTAAAATTACTGGTTTACAAGTTTACTTTGAACAAATTTAGGAAAACATGAATTATGAAAATTTTCAAAACCATGTAGATAAATGTAGATCTTTGTTAATCAATTATTTTGAAGAATATGAAAGACTAAATAGACAAATGGGTTCAAATGTTGCTAGTTCATCATCACAACCACCTCCAAGTGCAGTGGATTCAGATGCTGACGACTCACAAAGGAATTGGTTAAGTCAAAAAAGGCTAAATTTGTACAAACTGACACCCAAAATGAATTAACTGCATATCTAAACACTGAAATTTACTGAAGTACTACTGAGTTAAAATGTTTTGATGTTTTAGACTGGTAGAGAAAGAACTCATGTAGGTTTCCACTAGTCTTTTTGATGGCGCGGGACCTATTATGTCCTCCGGCGTCAACTGTGGCGTCGGAGGTTGTTTTTAGTGTAGGTAAACGGATCTTGTCCGACAAATCCATCGATATGAGCGTATGTCTGAAGGATTAGCTCGACATTGTGGATAGAATGCAGAACATGATTATTCACGACAACAACGACGATCATGACGAAGATTGAAGAAAAATTAACTAAAGCACTTTGTTTTAGGAGTAATTTTTTCCTAATACCCCTTAGGGTTTTTTCATTACTTTTTAAGTTTAATTAGTCTTCGGGCATTTTTTATATGTAACCAATATATTGTTTCTCAAATTAAGTTAACAATTTCTAATAAATAAATTAGTTATTTTGGGGAAAAATAAATTGTGTTTGTGTTTTATTTAACTAAATTGTGATTGTATACTTAATTCAACACCCAACCCGACCCAAAAAGAAATAAACCCGACCCTCGCCGGATCCGGGCACGACTCTGATGTCTAGGATAATACAGTTTTTTCTTGTGCCGGTGAAGTAGCCTTTGATCGAGAGAGAAGTAAATATTCCGGGTTGAAATTTGCATCCTAACTAATGGTCGTGGTATTTGGATTTACGATTGCCTGGGGTATAAATTTATAAATAGAACAAATGCAGAAGATCATGTTTTTTGATGTTAACCAAAAACCCACAATTTGATACTTATTTGGAACTACTATTCATCGCCCAAAAATTACTTACATCGTCCATCTAATTACCATTTTGCCCTTCACAATTCATTTAATACTCATTTCGTCCCATCTCTTAAACTAAGGATTATGTCTACATTTTCCTCACTTTACCATTATCAACACCACGAAAATGTCTGGCGAAGCGTCTAGATCCGTTGAAGTAAGCTAAGCCAAAAACAATCGTGTCAGACGTCTGTGTAAGCCATCTCCCCCATAGTGGGGGCGTCTGGCTAGGACGCATGGATTCGACAAATAAAACAAACAAGTACAAGATGTCTTTGTTCGAGATGGTTGGGGTGACACCAACAAACATGAACTTCCTTGTCGGCTATGCAATTATGAAGGATGTGTTGGCTTTTTGGCCTTAATCTTTATTTTGATGATTTAATTAACCTAATATTAATTATGATCATGTAGAGTAGCACACACATTGCATTGCATATATATTGCTTTGTACTAACCTCTACGGGTGACCAAGACTCGAGGAAGAAAGGAAAATCAAGTCAAGACATGTAATCAAGCTCGTTTGAAGACATGTATTTTGTATTTTCTTTGAGTCTTAGGAACTTGTGTAAATTGATCAATACTTGAGCTAAAATAAACTTAAACACACACTAGGTTCCTTATAGAAGTCACACACGAAATTTCACATAATTTGGACTTCAATAGATTACCCAAACATAGACCGGAAAACACTAAACTTGAACGCTAACAGTCTGCCCACATTCGGTCGACCGCAACAGGCCGTTCGGTCGACTGAGTGATCAAGTATCCTCTTTGTGTTTTCACTGCCCGGTTTTGGTAGACCGTGTATCCACTTTTGGTCGACCGCGTGAACTAATTTTTCCGACCGTTAGTTTTGTCGTATATACCCAACGGTCGTATTCGTATTAAACCAAAAATACCCAAAATACATTTCATGTATCGGTCGACCGAGGACCTTGATCGGTCAACCGAATATCCGTCTCTTGACAAACCAAGACCTGCTGTTGAAAATCGGTCGACCGCTAGACCTTGTTCGGTTGACCGAATAGATCATTGTTTGTCAACCCCTAAGTGCCGGGTGCAAATCGGTCGATCTAACCCTATTCGTTATTCGACCGATCACTTAAGTGTACCTGAGTCTTAGCGTTGGGCAGTCGACCATTTCCTTACCGGTCGACCGAACTGAGTTCAAAACTACCAAACGGTCGACCGTTTGTCCCGATCCGGTCGACCGAATTATCTTAGAATTGGGTCCCGCGAGTTTCTGTTTTGTGTATCTTACACCAACTTATACCCAATCAACCCCAACGACTCTATTCTCTCTAATGCTTATAAATAGAGTTGTAAAACACATTTTAACACAACTCTCCCACACATATTTGTCCCCAACATTAGAGAGAAGATCCAAACACTCAAAAGCTCAAAACCTTCGACACTTTAGTCTTAATTCCTATTCACACTCAAGTGTGCTCAAGTTTAGAGAGTGTTGTTCCACTCAATCATTGTGCAAGAAGAAAGGGTCTTGGTGAAATCCCAAGGCACAAGTATAGACTTCGGTGAGAGTCTGAAGTGATCCCTCTCGGATTGTGAGAGGTGTAGCCAAGCTCGGCGAGGGTTGTTCGCGAGCTTGAAGATTGTATAGGCGTTCTCTCCCAGCCCGGAACGGGGAGTGGTTAGTGAAGTCGTGAGCGGAGCTCGAAGTGTCGAGTGGAGCTTGCAAGAGAGGACGTAGGCGGGAGGCCGAACCTCTTTAAAATCCCCCGTGTTCCATTGTTGTTTGCATATTCCTTTCCTACTCGCTTGTTTGTTTAAATTCCGTTGTGCTTATCTTTGATAGTTAAACAAGTGTGTAATTAGGGATTAAAGTGATTAGCATAGCCGACCCACACGATCCTACATTTGGTATCAGAGCCTTGTTAGCTAATTCTCATACTTAATCGTATTTTTAGCATGGCCTCTACTTCATCTAATCACATAGAAGGATTATGCACAACTCGACCACCTTTGCTAAATGGGTCAAATTATGATTATTGGAAGAATAGGATGAAGATTTTCCTGATTTCTAATGACCTTAAGTATTGGATGTTTCTTCAAAATCCATACACACCCCCAAATGAAGATGAATTGGATTCACTTACAAGACCCAAAATGAAAGAAATCGAAATGAATTCGAAAATCCTGAACATCTTGTATTGTGGCCTTAATGAGGGTGAATATAATAGGATTAGAGGTTGTGTTAGTGCATATGAAATTTGGCATAGATTGCAAATGCATCATGAGGGGGATAGCGAAACTAAGGAAACCCGCATTAGTCTTCTCATGCATAAATATGAAATTTTTTGTATGCAAATCGGTGAAAACATAAGCGAAATGAACACTCGCTTCACTGATATCACTAACTCTCTTTTGGTTCTTGGAAGAAGATTAAATGAAGGAGAGATGACAAGGAAACTCCTTCGGTCGCTAAGTCACGATTGGGAAGATAAGGTGGTCGCAATTGAAGAAGCACACGACCTTTCCCAACTCAAGATGGAGGAGTTAATTGGAAATCTCATGGCTTATGAGCTCCAAATTAACCATCGAAAGGAGAACGAAGCCTCCAAGAACAAACCCACCTTGGGACTACATGCAAATATTGACCAACCAAGGAGGAATGTAGAAGATGAGGACATTGAAGTCCTAGCCAAAGACTTCTTCAAATACCTCAAGAAGGATAAAGAAGAAAAGAATGAAAGAAGAGGTAGAAGAAGTGAAAAGAGAGAAAAGAAAAAGGAGAAGGAAGAGAGTGAAAATGAGAGAAAAGAAAAGGAGAAGAAAAATGAGAGAGGGGAGAGGAGAGAAAATGAGAGGAGTAAGAGAAAGGAGAAGAGGTTGGAAGCTCACAAGGCTACATGGGACGATTCATCGTCTTCATCGTCATCCAAATCAACCACACCTTCATCAACAAAGGAATATGCACATATGTGCTACATGGCAATTGAAGATGAAGGAAGTGAGGTATCCTCTAACTCTTACTCTAGTAGATCACATTCTTGCTCATCTAAGTCATATGCTTGTGATAGTTCATGTTCCAAAGAAGAAACATATTCTCATGAGGAACTTCAAAATGCATTTCATGATTTAGTTAAACAATATGAGATTTTTTGCGAAAAGAACAAAAATACTAGAAAGCAAATAAATGATCTCAAATGCCAAATTGAAGTAATCATGAATGAGACGAAAGAGGCCTTGCTAAACTTGAAACTAATGCATCACCTCTTGACAAGTTAAAAGCAACACCTATAGATGTTGAACAATTAGATCTTCATGCTTGCAATGTGCAATTAAGAAAAGATCTAGAAAAGTTCACAAATGGAATTAAGATGCTTAACATGCTATTAGGGAGTCAAAGACATTCTTTGCAAAAACATGGTTTAGGATTTAATGCTAAATTGAAAAATCAGGCATCTTATACAACTTTAAATGGAAAGAACTTAGTTGTAAAGCATACTTACTCAAAAGAGTGGGCTCCTAAAACCAAAATGGTTTGGGTTCCCAAAGCTAACATTGAAGGACCCAAAGTTGTTTGGGTACCTCAATCTAAACTTGTAGGTGCTTAAGGAAGAAATCGGTGGTGACCGGGCGAGCTTAAGAGTCAAATTTAAAGTCGGGTGCATCACCGAATGAAGGGTAGAACCAATTCAAGCTTCAAGTTGGTATAATTTTCTTATCCTCTAAATTTTTCAATCAAATTGGTTCTAGTCTAGATTAAATGAACTTAATTGACATATCATTAATTCATCCATTGCAAATCTTAAATGCTTGAATTACATCCATAGTTTTAGACTCAAATTTTCTAAATGGATGTAAAAAGGGGAAATGAAAACATCACATGCTAAATAATAGTATTTTGCTTGATGTTAATAGGGGAGAAATAGAAATGAACTTAATTGACAAATCATATTCATATCGATATGGAGAGCTTAATGAATATCATTTTCTTAGGGTAATGAAGTGCAAAATTTAGGGGGAGCAACTTCATTACAAGACATCCACATTGAACTTAAAACGTATAATTTTTGTTATAAATATCATTTTTGATTGATTACAAAATGAACACAAACTATGCACAACCTTAGGGGGAGCATTAATATGCATAGTTTACATATAAAAATTCCATGTATTAAGATATAGTTAAGCTATAGGATGCCATCATCAAAAAGGGGGAGATTGTTGCTTTTTGGCCTTAATCTTTGCTTTGATGATTTAATCAACTTAATCTTAATTATGATCATGTAGAGTAGCACACACATTGCATTGCATATATATTGTTTTGTGCTAACCTATACAGGTGATCAAGACTCGAGGAAGAAAGGAAAATCAAGTCAAGACATGTAATCAAGCTCGTTTGAAGACATGTATTTTGTATTTTCTTTGAGTCTTAGGAACTTGTATAAATTGAGCAATACTTGAGCTAAAATCAACTTAAACACACACTAGGTTCCTTATAGAAGTCACACACG
This sequence comes from Triglochin maritima, assembly GCA_963682175.1. NCBI lineage: Eukaryota > Viridiplantae > Streptophyta > Magnoliopsida > Alismatales > Juncaginaceae > Triglochin > Triglochin maritima. The sequence goes on along the minus strand of OY821774.1, from coordinate 23,043,098 downwards.
AAATTTCACATAATTTGGACTTCAATAGATTACCCAAACAAAGACCGGAAAACAGTAAACCTGAACGCTTACAGTCTGCCCACATTCGGTCGACCGCAACAGGCCGTTCGGTCGACCGAGTGATCAAGTATCCTATTTGTGTTTTCACTGCCCGGTTTTGGTCGACCGCGTGAACTATTTTTTCCGACCGTTAGTTTTGTCGTATATACCCAACGGTCGTATTCGTATTAAACCAAAAATAGCCCAAATACATTTTATGTATCGGTCGACCGAGGACCTTGATCGGTCAACCGAATATCCGTCTCTTGACAAACCCAAACCTATTGTTGAAAATCGTTCGACCACTAGACCTTGTTCAGTCGACCGAATAGATCATTGTTTGTCAACCCCTAAGTGTCGGGTGCAAATCGGTCGACCGAACCCTATTCGTTGTTCGACCGATCACTTAAGTGTACCTGAGTCTTAGTGTTGGGCGGTCGACCGTTACCTAAGCGGTCCACCGAACTGAGTTCAAAACTGCTAAACAGTCGACCGTTTATCCTGATCCGGTCGACAGAATTACCTTAGAATTGGGTCCTGCGAGTTTCTGTTTTGTGTATCTTACACCAACTTATACCCAATCAACCCCAACGTCTATATTCTCTCTAATGCTTATAAATAGAGTTGTAAAATACATTTTAACACAACTTTACAACACATATTTGTCCCCAACATTAGAGAGAAGATCCAAACACTCAAAAGCTTAAAACCTTCCACACTTTAGTCTTAATTCCTATTCTCACTCAAGTGTGCTCAAGTTTAGAGAGTGTTGTTCCACGCAATCATTGTGCAAGAAGCAAGGGTCTTGGTGAAAGCCCAAGACACAAGTATAGACTTCGGTGAGAGCCCTAAGTCATCCCTCTCGGATTGTGAGAGGAGTAGCCAAGCTCGGCGAGGGTTGTTCGCGAGCTTGAAGATTGTAAAGGCGTTCTCTCCCGGCTCGGAACGGGGAGTGGTTAGTGACGTCGTGAGCGTAGCTCGAAGTGTCGAGCGGAGCTTGCAAGAGAGGACGTAGGCGGGAGCCCCATACCGTGGGATTGTCCCGGATTACCTTTTTCTATGGCTATAAATAGAACTCTCCCTCCTCTCTTGTATCCCATCTCTCTCTTGGTGGCCAACCTCTCTACTAGGAGTAAAAGCCATGAAGCAAAAACCCTGGTGGAGAGAGGCTACTTGTAATTGAGTGAGTAATAATAGATATTTTGTTAAGTTTTCTTCATATTGTCTTGTCTTTTCAATTCTTGCATACTTAGTTAACTTGTTGTTTTAGTCTTCTTATAATTAGTTTAAGCATGTTTTCTTTCCTTAGAATAAATGATAGTTTAAATATGTGTGAGTAGTTCCATCCCCTTTGGGGTGGAGTAGATGTGTATACATGTTATGTAGATGGTATGAATGCTAGACATTGTTGTTTGTGAGAAATGTAAGTATGCTTGTTTGAATTAATATGAACTTTTACTTGATGGTTTCTGCCATAATGTTTAGGTACATTCCATGCTTGTTTATGTTCTTAATAACAAACTTGTCATGCTCATGTTAATCACCTAGGTAAGTGCTTTAAATGACAGGTCTTGCTATTAGGTACTTCTTATGAATTAACAAACACTAACCACACTTGAGCTTATTGTATGCATTCACCACACTTATTTCATGTGTACACACACTCCACCCCTTTGGGGTTTTCCCATTCCTGAGATTTATCTTTCTTCTTAGTAGTTGCTTAGCTTAGTTTAGTTCATTTCGTGCTTTCTTTCCTCCTTTCTAGTTTACTAGTTTAGTTTAGTGTAGTTTAGTTTAATCAATCCTTTCTCTCCTTTCTTTCCCACTCGCCTTCGAATAAACTAAAGTCGACACACCTCCCTGTGGATCGACCCGTATTTGCCACCGCTTCAATGCGGTCGTGCACTTGCGGTTAATAATTGAAACAAATCAATCAAAGGTCTTTGAACCTTTCAAAGAAAGCATGTAACAATTCGGTCTCAGTCTGATACATTTGACGTATCTAGTGCTGTATCTGTGGAGTCTTCCTCTGAGGGAAGAATCTCTTCAGAAAAATGATCACGAAGTCATCCCAGGACTGAATCGAGTTTGATGGGAGGCTATACATCCATTTCTTCACGTTATCCTTCATCGCGAAACAAATCATCCTCAACCGCACAGAATCCTCATCAAGCTATTGAAGCTTGAACATGGAACACACCTCCTAGAATCCACGTAAAAAGATATACAAATCCTCCTTATTAGCAGTGAAGGTAGGAAGCATGCTCACATATTGAATTTGCAGCTCATAGTTATTTACACGAGCAAACGGGAGAACTATGCAAGAAGGCTACGAGGATGGAATAGGATGGTTCTGCTCCCACAAAGTCATCGGCCTATCCTGTTGAGCTAAAGGTGGTGGTGCACCCAGAGCTCGATCCTGATCGAGACCCTCTTCCTCTAGAGTCGGAGGAGAAGGAGGGGGTCTACGTGGTGGTGGGAGTGGACCAAGGTAATCCATGTTTTGAACACGATCTCTTCCATCTCCATCAGATGACTTAACCTCATTCTCCAAAGGAGCACGAGGCGGAGATGGCTGATCACCTAGACCATCCATCTCAGAAAAATGCACTCTCTCAAGTCAAGTGCTCTCACCAGAACGAGCCCAACCTCGTATAAAACACTCAACTCGACTCTAAAACCACACACAACAGAGGGTGTAATCAGAGGAGGAGACTACTCATAGAATATAGATAAGGAAAAAGATGCTTAAACTAAGTTTCAATTTTATCTCAACAGGATTGTGAATTCAAGTGTGGGGTGAGTGAATTGTGAATTGATTCTTTTTTATTAAATAATTAGATGGATGAGAATGAAATTATGAGACCTCTCACCAAACTTGAAAAAATGGCTCTTTATATACAAATGTGCCACGAATGGTAAGTTTGAATCTTTTAGAAGATAAAATTAAGTTTCAATTTTATCTTTTAGAATTTATTATATTATCAAAATAATGTAAGTTGAGATACAACAATCAGGGAGTCAGAAATTAACACAACAAACAGTAACTCAAGTATGGGGTGAGTGTTCAATTGTTAAGAGTCGTGATATTATCGAGGAAGAAGTAATAGAAGAAATTTTAGGGAAAGTGATATCGATGGAGAGGATATTTTGCAAAGGCATTGATTGATTTTGTTATAATAACAACAAGTACACAGCGTCGATGAAAACGTGGCAAATACGGGTGGAACCTAAAGGAGTTGTGAGTGTTGTTGTAACAACCACAATCAAGTGGGAAAGGAAAGGAGAATGAGGATATCTAAACTAGTTGACCAATGCAACACGAAATAATAACAAGTCAAAAACTAGTCCCGTAGGAGGTGGAGAATGAATGTGAAAGTGTAGATGTGTATTCGTGTGGGTAACATTTAGTGTTGATGACATGCATACCATGGAAATCTTACAATGCCGCAATCCTAAGTGTGTCTCTACATGGATTAAGATTTATCACCATTATTAAAACAAACAAAATGCTACTCAAGATGAGGACTAAGACAACTTCATGATTACATGTTTAATGACATAAAGAACATGGAATCCATAATGACCAAAACCCCACTATGTCTCCACCTGAATTACGATGTAACATTATCATTAAAACATACAAGACATTAATTAAGATTAGGCCAACAATAGCACATGCTCCCACACGTCGTCCTTATCTCTTTACCCACTCCAACCTTATCCCTACCTCATCATTCCTCATAAAGTGGCCCCTAGCCAAAGCATGTGTTAAGCATCAATTAAGACCATTAGCACGTCAAAGGAAAGTATGAGGAACCCAACAAAATGGTTATGGATATCATGTAAAGCTCTAAGATTAAGATTAAAACACACACCAATCTCACAACATTCACACTTCACTTCATTCTCCACCCCCCCCCCCCCCAATGTGGATGGATTACTCACTAATCATCATGTAAACAAAGAAAATAACAAATAAAAACAACACATGAACAAGTAAAGAAAACAAGATCTAACCAAAACAATGGAAAAAAATTTGAATCCCATGAAAGACAAGAATATAAAGATCAAGAAACTAAAACATGATTAAGAAAGAAAGAGTACAAAAGGTATTTATCTTCTCCTACACTACACTACTAAGTAAGAAATAAAACCTACTCTACGAAACAAGAAATAAAAATAACCTAAGGAGGAGAGGAAGGAAGAAAGAAGAAGAGGAGGAAGGTTTACAAATGTATTTATAGAGGATTAGCGGGTTTGGATGAAACTGGGTGCAATCGGACAGTTGTAAATCAAATTTGGATGTTGATTAATTCTCTGATTCAAAAACCCAACCTATCAGAGAAATATAGGGTCGAACCTACCAACTGAATACGCGCGTGGCGGATTTTAATCCGCCATTGGTGGATCATTTGGGTCAGATCGAACTCTAATTTCACAAGTAGCATGATTGTACCATTTTAGCAGGTGGGGTGCACCCAGAGCCGTTTGTTCGAACCTGTTTGGTTTTAATTGTCGAATTACTCCATAGGTTCAGGAGATTACAGACATTTGCAACCAACATATTTTTCTTTACACTTAGGTCCCTCGGGGTTTTTACTTGGGTCCTTCCTGACTTACATCCAGTCCTTGGGCATTACAAATAGGTCCAGAAAACTTCCCAATCAGCCCTTTATTCTTGCATTTAGGCCATTTTTGCTTCATTTCTCTTCTTTATTACCTAAAACCTGAAACACATTAAACAAACATTTGAGTAGCACAAATTTGTAGAACGAACCAAGTTGCTTACCTAGACTGAAGATGTTAAAATCCACAGTTAGATTGTCAAAGGACAACGTCATTAAGCTATTGCGAAAATTAATCAAAGCATTAGATGTCGCAAAAAAGGCTCCCAAGGATCACCGAGATTTGTTTTTGTGGGTTAGACACTGATTATGTATCCAGGATAATAGAATCGGCTGGAAATACGAACTTACTCACTTTGATAAGGATGTCATCTACAACCCCATGTGGAACTTTGACAAACTTGTCAACCAACTGAAGGGTAGTCCTCATTGTCTTAAGGTCACCAATTCCTAGGTGGACGTAGACTGAATAAGGCAGGAGTCTCACAAATTCCCCCAAATCAAGTAACGCTCGAGGGATAGGCACATTACCAATGACACAAGAAATAGTTTGACAGCTAGAGTCCTTGTATTTTACTTATGCAGGTTGTGTCAAGATCGAACTCACATTGGCAGCCAAGAAGGCTTTGTTGGGGACATTAATTTGCCTTTTCTGTTTGAAAAATCTTTGAGGAATTTGGCATACGATTGCATTTGTTGAACAATGTCCAACAACAAAATGTTCACCTTCGCATACGATGGCATTTGTTGAACAATGTCCAACAACAATCCTATCCTAGTGCTCATCCCTTCTCTTTACCAACCTATGAGGATATGGTGCCTTGGGAACATATGAATCAGAATGTTGATTCTCAGAATTGGTTCCTTGGGAGGTTGATGACTCTTTTCCAGAGTTGCTAAGGGGTTCAGACGTAGGCCTTTCTACTTGACTATCTACCATCCTACCAATCTTAATGTATGAACAACATTTGCATGTTGGGGAGGACGGCTTTCCACGTTGCAGGCATGATGCCTGCCCTGAAAAGGTTGTGTTGGATTTCGTACCCCTATGTATGTGTATATTTTAAAAGATTTATACATGAAAACAAGATCGATTTCACATATTTTCAACAATCTCATGTACATTGTGTTATATTTATTCTAACATCATATAATCTACATATATATTAAAACAAATATAAGAGGATCACACCCAAAGGTTCTCTAAAACCTTTATGAAGACCCGGAGTTGCGTCACACATCGAATCGTCGGTTGATTTTCCTCCAAGTGTACACCAAACTCTAAACAAGATTAGAGATAAAGCAGCTTGCCAATCAATCTCCAATTAAGCTTAGAATCTAGCTAATAACCCCTCTGAAGCTCCCTGAGATTTAATTTCCAAAAGCTTGAAATAATTAAGAGAAATTTGGATGGATTAGTGGGTAGGTTAGGGGGAGCGAGAATTTTTGCATTCCATGAAACAAGTAGAGAGAGAAGACTTATTTATAGGCTCTCCCAACACCCACATCATGGGTTATCCACTAACCCATGATCTTTTGCTTTTCTCTTCCTTAAATCAATCACAAATTGACACATAATCATCCTTAAAAATGTTTGACCATAATTGGAATAAATCCAACCCATGATCAACAATAATCTCTTAATAATTCTAGCAAAATCGTGCTCACTGGTCCACCGAAAATTTCCTACCGGTCGACCGATAGGCAGTTAATTGTGGTTTCAGATTGACCATGAAATCGGACGGTAGACCCATCACATGCTACCAAAGCTACTGTGATTTTTCGGTCGAACAGAATGCATTAACGGTTTACTGATTCAACACGAGAAACGACTATGGATTTTTTCGGTGAAATTAAGCTACCAGTCGGTCGACTGATTGCTACCAAAAGAATTTGCGAAAGCTCCTGGAAGTTTTTGGTCGAACCACGACTTCTACCGCTCGACCGATTAATCCCAAAAATAGTTCCTGGAAATTTTTGGTCTACCCATGTGTCCTTCGTGTTGACCATTCATATACGCAACAACTACTGTGAATTTTCGGTCGACCGGTCTCCGAAAACGATTGACCGCTTTGCCCAATTTTTGCCTTGATCAAATTTTGGATTTATATCCAACAAAATTTTATCTTTGGGGTTTTAGCAAATTCATATATCATGTAACATATTATCTTATGCAATGTCAAACTATTACACCCCATAATTTTAATTATGTCAATTTTCATTACATGAATTTAATTATGTCAATTTTCATTACATATTGATTTGATCGATTCACCACGTGTATCCCATTTCACATGAAACCCATATGAATACCAAATCGAGCTTCTTGTTTCCCAGTTTTGTGGTGTGACCTATAGGAGGATCTAAGCTATATTGGTAGTAACATTAAACACTTAATATCACAAACTATAAGCGGTATCTAGCTACACATTATAGTTACCCAATTAGCAGAGCTGTCTTGTTCACTCGAACTAAACACGATCCATTTTGTGATGTGGAGACATCACTTGTGTCTATCACTTGTGTCTATCCCTTGCAACAAACTCAAGTCACATCGTGCACATTATAATTTTGCCTTATTAAGGGGCTCACTAATATCATCACTCAAATTAAGAGGGGCAATGATAATCTTTTGACTAGCTATTTTTTCCAACACAAGTCGAGCTCAACCAACTATTGCATTTATTTATTTTTTCCAAAGCAAAAGGGATTAATATTTATTAACCTAATGAATGTTACATCCTACTCAAGGTCGGTACATTGTGGGACTGGGAACTTGTCATGTTGAAGCTCGGATCACTCATGTGGACATTACAATCCACTCACTCACATACCATATATCTCACACATACAGCTCATGACTATGTAATACTAAATGAAGCTGATGCTTGCCTGTCGCCTAATGCTTCAATAGCCCCTGTGCCCTTGATGTGCACTACATCCTTTATTGCCCAAATGATCTCGCTGATTTGCTGCTCTTCCCCCATCAAATGTACACTTGTTGCTTTCCATACAACACTAGTACACCATTTCTCCCAACGCGAGTTTATGGCCAAGGCTGGCATACTTGTTGCTGGCTTGCCGTCGTGCTATTCTTGCAACCTCCTCCCCTAAGGTTTGGCTTACCTTCTCAGTGTGGCCTGCCAAACTACGAATGTCGTCGCATACACCTCTAACATACCCACATTCCCAAAAGAGGTGTGCACTCGTCTCATATGCACCCATGCACAAGGTACACCGTGATACAATACACAACTTGATCTTCGAATGCCGCATCATATCATGAGTGTTCTACTTCCCTTGGGCAAGCCTCCAGAGAGTGAGCGCATGATTGGGAATTTTCCATTTATGCCACACTACCGAGGCCCAAGGAACTTTTGCCACTCGGTCCGCACCCAAGTTGATGCATCCTTCATAGTAGGTTGATCACGTCTAGCACTAACCCACGTCAGCCTATCCTCACCTTGCCCCACAGGAATGGATGGAAGCCGAGCCCAAAGCTGCATAATATCGTAAGACCGGGAGAGGGGTTGCGGCAACCTCCAAGACACATCTTCCATAAAATAGGACACATAGATGTCCTGAGGTACCCCTACATCATACCGCAGACGGTCACCTGATGATAGGGACATAAAAGGTGGTCCGCACCAAGGATCTTCAAAGAACCGGATCGTATCGTCATTCCCAATTCTGAAAAAATCTTCTCCCATGCAATGTCTCGTACTCTCAAGATGCCTCTCCAAGACCAAGAGGCTATAGAGGGAGGACGGGCCATCCAAATAGTACGGTTGCGTAAATATTTGCTCCTAATGCATCGTGCTCAAAGAGAGGTATCCTTGGAGGCTATGAACCAGAATAGGAGAAGTAGCCTGCAACGTTCCAATCCACAAACTGTCATAGTCCCAATCCTCCTTCCACCTTTGGTGCGCATATATCGTGCCACGAAACAGCCACAACATTCTTTGGTTCCCACACAAAACGCATCATAATTTTTTCAACCTCTTCAAGCACACTCCATGGCACAAGGAAAGCTGATGTCCAAAAAATGTTGAACGTTGTGAGGACACTACGAACCAGCTCCATACGCCCTACCATCGACAGAAGTTTCCCTTTCCATGTGCTGAGCCACCTTCTAATTTTGTCCAACAACGACGTACAATGGCCCTTGCTCAGCCGTGAAGAGAATAAGGACAACCCAAGGTAAGTCACCGGCAAGTCACTCCTGTCCATACCCAAATGTCGACAAATCCAATCTCCATGCGGGGTATTGCCGCCCATAAAGATATGACTTTTGGTGTTGTTGAGGTGCAAACCTGAGCAGCTGGTGAAGGTTTGCAAAACTCGCTTGATTGTGCGGGTGTCCTCTTCGTAGCATTTGCGAACAACATGATGTCATCCGCGAACATCAAATGGGATACCGATATTCACCACAAATAAGTGGATGGAGATTTCCCAATTGTTCCTCTCGCCGTATCATGGCACCTAAAATTTCCATACACATCACGAATAAGTAGGACGTGATGGGATCACCTTGTCGATGCCCATTAGTTGCTGAAAAAGAGTAAAGTGGAAACCATTAACCGTAACAACAAATGACACCTTCACACATGTCAGCATCAGCTTTCTCCACTTTCCATTAAACCCAAAGTGACCAAGTGCCTCATCCAAAAACTGCCATGAGATAATGTCGTATGCTTTTCGCACATCGATCTTCAAAAACATGCGACGCAATCCATTCTGCTAGTGAATATTGTAGCACAACTCATGAGCAAGCAGAATATTGTCCAAATCCATTCTGCTAGTGCTCCCCTACCAGCTTGGGCAACACTTCCTCGAGGCAATTTGCAAGGATCTTGGAGATGTAGCGATACGTCATGTTGCATAATGAAATAGGCCTATAATCATCAATTACAGTTGGAGTCTTCTTCTTTGGTATCAATGTGATCGACGTGTAGTTGACCTGCTTCAACAATTTCCCACTACGGAAGAAGGAGTCCATTGCCTTGAGTAGATCCAGCTTCACCACGTCCAATGATGACTTGTAGAATCATGCATTAAATCAATCTGATGTCGGGGACTTATCATCATTCGAGTGCTTAACCACGAACGCCAACTAGTCCATTGTAACATGGCACGTCAAGCATTTAGCCTCGGAAGGATCAAGAGTAGTGAGCTCAAGATCATGGGGGATATTGCATTCCTGCACACTACAAGTAAAATGGTTAGAAAAATGATGCCTAAACGCCTCTCGGATATGGTGTTCCTCCTCAATCTCCTCCCACCCTCAACTATCCTATGCATAGTGTTGGTGGATCTCCTCACTCAAAGGGAGGCATGATAGAACCAAGAGTTTGAGTCGCCTTCGTGTAACCACCGCACCCTTGACTTCTGCGTACAATAGACTCCTCAACCACCAGAGCATGAGAAAGATTATCAATAGCTGAAACCTCTTGCTATTGGAGCTCTATGTTTCTCGGATCCAACTTGAGATTAACACACGTTTAGCAAAGCATGTTCCGTGCCTTAGCTATCCAGTTTTCAATGTTGCAAAAAGCTCCAACTGACACTTGCTTCAATTCTCTTTTCACAGCATTCAACATGCCCACTACCTGGTACATTGAAGTGCCATCAATGCAAGTGTTCCATGCTATTCTCACCACCCCAAAAAACTGGTCTTGCATCGTCCATGCATTGACAAACTTAAACATCAACTTTTTCCATATGCCATGTAGGTCGAGATCGATCAAAAGTGGATGATGGTCACTAAGCTCATTTTTGCCGATCAACTATTGCCTTTATCACTATGCTCATTGATAGCTTTTGACAATAATCAAATTGAACACTTCTTATATGAAAAGTCCTAAGTCTCATATCTTAGGATTGAAGACAGAGTGAAAACATTAATGACACATAACACAAATCAATAATGTTTCACTTGCTAGGTCTATTCAAAATATAAAAGTAGTCATTTTCCTCTTTTATATACTCATGTCGTCAAATATTTGTAGAGCTACAATAATCGATGACCAACACGACAATCGTATCTCGGTAATCAATGATCCATGTCAATTACCTTGATTGTGAATAACTTTTGATTAATGTAAGTCATTATCTTTTCGAGCTCTACAGTTACGGACCAAGAGCATCTTCCTTAAAACTTCTAAAAGACGAATACATTAATCAAGGTACAAAATGTTTGCACATCAAATTTATAATAATTGGCATATAAAAGTAAAACTTTTAGAACACATTCCTTTCTGGTTGACCCCTATCATTGACCTCAGTTTGACTTGGTAATTGACCTTTCTCATGCTCACTAAGTTGTTGAGCCAATTGGCTCACTTGCACTTCTAACGCATTGACTGATTGAATCAATTAAAATACCGCAAGTGCATGGCCACGTTGAAGTGGTGGAAATAACGGGTCGGTCCACAGAGAGCACGTGTGAGTCAGATTCACAATACTCGAGTGGGGGAAAAGAAAAGAGAGATGTGATCGAAATTAAACCACAATGCGTGGGAACTCGGAAAACCAAGCAATAAAACTAAACCCCTCGGGGGGTAGAGAAAGAATGTGAATATGAAAATGTGTGTTGTGTGTGTTCAAATGTGCTCATCAAAACATGTCATACATGAAATCCACAAAACTCAATTCCAACTTTGTCTCCACATGGAATGAGATAAAACCATATCATTAAAACATACAAGACAATAATTGAAATGAAGCTAAGATGTTCACATGCAAAATGACTCAAATCCAACTATGTCTCCACATGAAATAAGATTTATCACAATAAAACATACAAGACATTAATTTGGATAAAGCCAACTTGAGCACATGCATGCACATGCCTTGTTTCCTTCTTCCACTCCATCCTTAACCTCATCATTCTCCATAAAATAGGCCCACTAATTTAAGCTTGTGCTAACCTTCATTCAAGAGCATTAGCACATCAAAGATAAGAGTGAAACCCATTAGATGGTTATGAAAATCATGTATGGCCCAAAGGATTAAGATTAACACACACACTAATTCATCACATGATCAAATCACCTTCTTCTCCACCCCCCAATGGGGATGTACTACTCTCTACTCATCTCTTCACTAAAGAAAGCATGAAAATAATATAAACCCCAAATAGAAATGAAGCAAAACAAGATTTAGCAAACAAGAATATAAAGGAAATTGCATCAAAGTAAAGACACTAATGTAAAGAACAAGAACAAAACTAGATTAAGAAACAAAAATCAAAATTTGCTCCTCTCCAACCCCCTTATTACACTACTAAAACATGAAACTAAAACCTACTCTAACGGGGGAAGGAGGAAGAAGAAGTGGAGAGGAGGGATTGCAATGGTATATATAGACTAATACTTGGTTAGAATTAATCTAGGAATAATCGGATGGCTCTAAATCACATCTGATTGTCCAGGAATGCTCCAAATCGAATACCCGCCCCACGACCAAAATTTCAACTCATTTGGACCATTTTGATCCGCCAGTGGCGGATCAAATGGCTCTGATCGAGCTGAAATTTTGTGTCGCGCTTGATTTATTCATTTGGCACATGTGGTGAAGGGATGGTCTGCTGGCTTGAATCACTTTGAGTTTAAATGGTGAAATACGGAACTGATTCCCTCCACGTTTGCACTTGGGTCCTTACTGATTTGCAATCCAGTCCTTGTGTATTACAAATAGGTCCAGAACCTTCCAAATCAGTCCATACATGCTACACTTAGGTCCTTTTTGCTCATTTCCTCTTCTTTATTACCTCACTCCTGAAACACTACAAACAACAACTCTAGTAGCACAATATTGGGATAAAATAAAGGATATATAGCTTGAATATGATGCATGATATCCTACTAATCAAATGCCCCCACACTTATCTTTTGCAGTCCCGAGCAAAACAAAGAAAGAGAAAAATGAAGAAAAGTGAAACATGCGAAAAACAGGGAAATCCTAACTCACTTTCGTAGGAATCACGATTGCACTTAGCACGTGAAACAAGCCGTTAAACCTCCATGTCACCAAAGAGGAAGAGTGGTGTCTCCTGAGGGTTTTTAGTGGATATACCCACAAAATCCGAACATTGATGCATTATTCAATCTAGCAACACGACTTGTTGGACCCATTTTTTGTCGATCAGTGGAAACGGTAATACTACGGGCCGACTCTATATATGTATCCAGTCCACACACCTAGCCTAATGAATCATTCGTGCAAGTTAATTTAGGACTTAAGTGAAAAACATGGACAACCTTAATATCCTCAACTGATACAAAGTGTAAAGTCCATTAAGGTTCTTGTTTGCATTACCTTTTTTTCTTTTTGCTCGTCTCTTTCTTTTCTTTTTGGTCTTTTTTTCATTTTATTTTTGTCTAGTTGGTGTTTGATTCTCCCAAGATCAGGTTTCGGGCATCATTGCCTATGAGGACTTACACTGTCATGTACACTTTTCCCCACATCTCCACATAGGGTGACCCCTACCACTCGTGTAACAGGAGTTTGGTCGGTGCATCACACGTTAGATGACTCAAAAGCACTGGGCACTAAGTCCCCTCGGACCTAATTTCCCGAGTGGTAGGAGCCGTGCGAGAAGAGAGAACACCTACTCACTCATTTCTTATCTACACATGAACCAAAACCCCTACACAATGTCTCACAACAGGAGTTTAAGAGTCCTTGACTACAACAAACTTCTTTACATTAATAGACAAAAATTATTCAACTCACTAGGTTCATGGTGGACTTCTTTATTTCTGTGAGTAATGAAACACTATGATTACTCTCCGCCCGAGCGAAAACCGGGGTGCATCCAAATGCATCAAGTTCAAGATAATTTTGGGACATTCTTTTTACTTTGCCTCACAACGGTTTTACTATGTAAAAAATAATGTCCTATCTTTGTTTGTCAAAGGACATCAAATGGGAACCTCAAAAGTGGGTAATTGCACTTGGAATGGGAACATGACACCACACGAGGCCAGAACACTGACGTGTGGGGGCCTCACAAAGAGCACAAGATGAAAGGAGAGATTCATGAATTAGACACAAAGGCGACTCCTTCAAAGGATCAAACTGAAAGGGCTTGAACCTCTCAAGAGTTTGGGACATAATGTGCAACGGAAGAAGAGTTTCTCCCGTTGCAGAATTGAAGTTATAATCATAAATCCAAACTCTCCAACCAACAAGTTGGTGGGTCGGAACAAGGTCAAGAACCTCGTTATGCATGTTCGACTCACCAGACAATCAGAAGGTGGGTCTCATACCCAAGGTATCCTCTAACGCACTCCTAATACCCTCATTGGCAATGTATTTGTTTGATGTCCCATCATTTCCAAGATGATCAGGAACAATAGCGAGAGGCAAACTCTCATCAGGTCATTTGAAATTAAGGGTACTAGGGAGCTCTTGCTCCACCAGAGGTGGGTCCTTGAGAGGCACAACATGAATATCACATGGCTCAAAGGCCACGGGACAAAAAATAAGGCACAATCCTGTGCTGACTCATAATGAAGCTGGTCCATGTTTTTTCTCAATTGGAATCGAATCCTCCACCAAATGATCATGAAGGATTGTGCTTTGGATTGTGCTTTGAGTTTGTTGATGTAATGGTGGTTCGATATCAGAAGATAAATCATCGTGTTGACAAGAAAGGATACCCTCCTCATGCTCACGTAATTGTTGTGTCATTTGACTCACTCGCATTTCCATAGTTTGCAAGGAATTCAAGTTGGACTTCAATAAATTTTGAGTACTTTCCATGAACGTTTGGAGAGTTTGTTCTAAAGAATCAATTTTGGGGTCAACTGTGAGGTTAATGTCAGAATTTGGGAAAGGGATGGGTTGGGTGTTGACGGGCTGAGAATGAGTCCAATGATTGGTAGTGGGGTGGGAATGATGTATGAGAATTCGAATAAGAATTGTCTCCCCACAAATCAATCCTTCTTGGGTTGTACGTGGATGCGTTAAGGGCATCTTGAGTATTTTGGAAAAATGTATGCTCATATTCAGGCTCTGGGGGAACATAAGGATATTCCCCAAAAACATGACCACTCAACCCTTAATAGTTGCACGGTACAACTACAGGAGCTACCAGTGCACTCTTTTCATCTACCACATGCATGAAAGAGGCCAAGGGTTCTTGTAATGTCTCAGCTTGATGACCAACATATGATTCGACGTAACTAGATGGTGGTCTAGCAGTCGGTGCCTCTCTCTTTTTACCCCCAATCTGAAGATTGCTCAACCACACAATAAAGATTGTCCCAACCATACGGGGTGTTTTTCTGAGGTACCCCAGGATGCATGGGTCCAGAATACCAGGGAGAATAGTCCTGGTCCCAACAATGAAATGGATGGTCACCCATATAACCCCCCATCTTGACAAAGAACTCTCAAGTCGACCACTTTAACCACCACGCCAAGCTCGCAAAAAGTGCTCAACTCGACACTAAAACGCTAACAGAGAGTGTAAAGGGGAGGAGACTAGAACGTAGAAGTAGGTAGGGAGAACTACTATGCGTGGGAAATTGGAAAAACAACCAATAAAACTAAATCCCTCGGGGGGGTAGAGAAAGAAAGTGAATATGAAAATGTGTGTTGTGTGTGTTCAAATATGCTCATCAAAACAAGTCATACATGAAATCCACAAAACTCAATTCCAACTTTGCCTCCACCTGAAATAAGATAAAACCATATCATTAAAACATACAAGACAATAATTGAAATGAAACTAATATGTTCACATGAAAAATGACTCAAATCCAACTGTCTCCACATGAAATAAGATTTATCACAATCATTAAAACATACAAGACATTAATTTGATAAAGCCAACATGAGAACATGCAAGCACATGCCTTGTTTAGTTCTTCCACTCCATCCTTATCCTAACCTCATCATTCGCCCTAAAATAGGCTCACTAATATAAGCATGTGCTAAGCTTCATTCAAGAGCATTAGCACATCAAAGATAAGAGTGAAACCCATTAGATGGTTGTGAAAATAATGTAAGGCTCAAAGGATTAAGATTAACACACACACTAATCCATCACATGATCAAATCACCTTCTTCTCCACCCCCAATGGTGATGGACTACTCTCTACTCATCTCTACGCTAAAGAAAACATGAATAGAACATAAACCCAAAATAGAAATGAAGCAAAACAAGATTAAGCAAACAACAATATAAGATAAATTGTATCAAAGTAAAGACACTAATGTAAAGAACAAGAACAAAACTAGATTAAGAAATAAAAATACAAAGTTTTCTCCTCTCCAACCCCCTTATTACACTACTAAAACAGGAAACTAAAACCTAGGGAAGCAGGAAGAAGAAGTGGAGAGGAGGGATTACAATGTTACATATAGACTAAGACGTGGTTAGGATTAATCTGGGAATAATCAAACGGCTCTAAATCATATCTGATAGTCCAGGAATGCTCCAAACCGAATACCCGACCCACGACCGAAATTTCAATTCATTTTGACCATTTTGATCCGCCAGTGGCAAATCAAATGGCTCTAATCAGGCTTAAATTTTGTGTCGCGCTTGATTTCTTCATTTGGTACATGGGGTGAAGCCTTGGTCTGCTGGCTTGAATCAGTTTGAATTTAATTGGCAAAATACGCATCTGATTCGAGTCATGTGTCACCATGTTTTGCACTTCACAATCAGGTCCCTCCGGGTTTGCACTTGGGTCCTTCATGGTTTGCGATACAATCATTGTGCATTACAAATAGGTCCAGAACCTTCCGAATCAGTCCATACTTGCTACTCAGGTCATTTTGCTCCCTTTCTTCTTCTTTATTACCTAACTCCTGAAACACTACGAACAACAACTCGAGTAGCACAATATTGGGGTAAAATAAAGGATATATAGCATGAATATGATGCATGATACGCTACTAATCAATGACCAACACGACAATCTTATCTCGGTAATTAATGTTCCATGTCAACTACCATGATTGTGAATAACTTTTGAATAATGTAAACCATTATTTTTTAGAGCTCTATAGTTAAGGACTAAGAGCCTCTTCCTTAAAACTTCTAAAAGACGAATACATTAATCAAGGAACAAAATATTTGCACATCCAATTTATAATAATTGACATATAAAAGTACAACTTTTAGAACACATTCCTTTCAGGTTGACCCCTAGGATTGACCTAAGTTTGACTTTGTAATTGACCCTTCTTACGCTCACTCAGTTTTTGAGCCAATTGTCTCACTTGCACTTCTAACGCATTGACCAAAGTATTGGTGGCCAAAATCAAAGTGGGTACTCTATATAAACGTGTGAAGGATTAGCTCTAGAGTGGACACATTGATGTCAACCTGCTGTGGTGATAGAGTTTGGTTCGAATAGACAAAGAATGGGGCTTGGTTTTGAACTTGTGTGTAGCATAGAATGTTGGTGTGGGGATTAGTAAATTGCTGCTGGGTGTGGAGGGTGAAGGTGCGGAGGTTGAGATTGAGCGTGTGAGCTCTAACCTTGAACTCTGCTACCCACCCAAGAGAAGAAGGAATTAAACGATTCGGTCCTTAACCGTAGAGCTCTAAAAGATAATGGTTTACATGAATCAAAAGGTAATTCATAATCAAGGTGATTAATATGGGATATTAATTACAGAGATAAGATTGTCATGTTGGTTAAAAGATATTGTAGCTCTACAAGTACTTAACAACATGAGTATATGAAATAGAAAATATTTCTTTCATATATTTAATTAATTGACCTAACAAATGAAACATTATGGAATTGTGTTTGTGTCATTAATGTTTCATTGTGTGTTTGAATCCTATGATATGAGACCTATATCTTTTCGCATGAGAAGTGTATAATTTGATTATTATCAAAAGCCGTCATTGAGTATAGTGATAAAGATAATAGTTGGTTATACATGACTTGTGCCGGAAAGGATGATATGTTAAAAGATTATCATTGCCCCTCTTCATTTGAGTGATGATATTATTGGGCCCTTTCATAAAGCAAAAATATAATGTGCACAATGTAATTTATGTATAGTTAGATATTTATAATTAGCTTATGAGATTAAGAAAAGAATATATAATACAAAGTTGACACATATCTACTTTGTATAATATTCGTAATATGATGAGGCAAGAGATAGACACAAGTGATATTTTACATATCACTAAGTGCATCGTGTTTAGTTCGAGTGAGCAAAACATCTGTGTTATTTGGGTAACTATAATGTCTAGCTAGATACCGCTTATAGTTTATGATATAATGTGTTTTTTATGATTGTCAAACATAACTTAGATCCTCTTATAGGCCACACCACAAAACTAGGAAAAAATATATATTTTATATTTTATATGATGTATTAAGTTTCATGTGTTATGAAATAATATATATGTTATAAAATAATAAAATCAATATGTCATAATAATGACATGGTTAGAATATCAAATAATTTTTTATGAGATATGTATATATTATCTGGTATAATTTTTCACTTTATATATGATAATATATTACATGATATAATGTGATCTGCAACATTATAAGATATGAATTTGGAAAAACCCCAAAGCCCAAATTTTGTTAGATATTAATCCAAAATTCGGTACAGTCAAGAATAGTGAAAAACGGTCCAATCGTCTTCCCACGTTTTTTCATATATTAATAGGAGATTTCTTGCTAATTAATGGCTGCATTTAATCCACCTCGGTCAAGGGTAGTTATGGGATGGTGACGTGGTAAAATAAACAAGATATCATGTGCAAAGTGGTTTACACATGATGTGTTAACATGGGATCATGTGTAAGTGGTTCGCACATGATGTGGTTTAGAGGAAACCCTATAAATAGGCCCCTCCTCCCTTCCTTGTTTACATGAATGAAAAATTCTCTTCTCCATATGTTTCCACCTAATCCATTAGAAAATTCATTTATTAATTGACTGCTTGAGAGATTAAATTCTTTGGACCATTGAAGAGGTTTTTAGCCAGATTCTAACCCCATATTAGATATCGATTGACTAGCTTTGATCTCTATAATCTTGTTTAGAGTTTGGTGAACACTTGGAGGCATTCTGAGGCAATTCAACGTGAAACTCAACTTCCTATTGGTAAAAGGGATTTGAAAATCCCCTAGGTATGATCCAATCTTTGTATTTCGATATTAATTAGCATAAAATATATATTGAAATAGAAATCAGGAAATTGTGTACATAAAATTATTGAAAAATATGAAAACCAATCCTAATTGCTTGCAATTTTATTAAATATACACAAGTAAAGGCCATGAAATCCAACCCTGGTATCATAGCTTTTTGTTCATATTTCAATAATTAGGCTATTTAATAAGGTTTAGTTTGCCGTCTCTTAATTAAATAGTTCGGGTTTGGCCCTTTTTTTAGTCTTTTTTATTTTTGATGGATGCATCAAATTGTAATCATCGTTTTTATGTTTCTTATTTTCCTACATTAGTTTATAACTCTAGAAAATATTAACAATTAAGATCAATGGAGTAACTTTGATCTTTACATTGAAACAAAGAAAATCGAGAAAATAAGATTTCTTTTGTCGATTTTGATTCAAATAATTCTTTTGAGAGTTTTAAGTGTTTTAAAACATATCATATGATTGTTAGAATCAAGTTTTGACATATGTCTAATTTTATAAAACTATGAGATGGATGTTTATATTTTGCAATATTTACATCCATGGAGCAAGATGAAGAAGTGAAGGTCAAGACATGCGGGAACATATAAACTCACAGTAATATGTGTGAATGGATTTATTTATGTTTGTGTGCTTGACATGTATGTGATTGAATGAATGGTTAGGATAGGTATGAATGTATGCATGCATGGTCACCTAAATTCTAATATTATATACAAATTGTTTAATTATGCAAACGAAAAAATTAAGAAGTTCTTTCTTTCTTATTTCGTCCACTAGAAGTCATTGATCGAGGGACATTCTGCTAGCCTTTAGCGGGATAATTTCCTCCATCGTTGGAAATAGTGGGAGATATGAGGATATTCATTGTTGTGCCATCAATAAGTACTTGAAGTGAGTTTCACCCTTAGTGGACACTAAGTGTATTTGTTCATGAATACAATGGACAATCGTATCTCATATCAAATGGAATAATTTTTCTTAACAAAACTAGGATCCCTCGCTCGGTTTTGAGAATAGAGTTTTTCTTAGGAGAATTGGGCAAATTCCCTTTTAAATAAAATGACAAGATCATAAGAGTCTGATAAATACAAAAGTTTGCAAATTGTCAAAATGGTTATGAATAGAAAATATTTCTTACCTTGAGTTTATGACAGATTCGATAGCCCTTAGCTAGTCTTTGCTCTAAATGAGAGGATCTTGTATTACTGCAGTTATGGACATATTTATTTATTTGCAGTATAGATTTTCATAAACATAAAATTGACATGAAAACCCTAATAAATTATTTTGTATAAATGTCGAACATTCAACCTATTGTGCGATCTATGATTGAAAAACATCCATTGTCCAATGATGGCTCCAACTTCAATACCTGCCAGCTCAAGCTCAACATTGTGTTGAAGTTTGAAAAACTATCTCACATTTTGGATGGTGAAATCCCAAAATTAAGTGAGAAGGCAACCGATGTTGTGAAAGAGTCTGTAGCAAGTGGGAAGATCAAGAGAACCAAGTTCACGGTCTAATGTTAGCCTCCATGGGTGACTCGCTTCAAGCGTAATACTTGGGCTCAAAACCCAAGAAGACCATGGAAGCTCTCACAAAGATGTTTATAGATAGTGCTCGAAGGGAGCATTATAACCACCATAGCACTCACAAGGTGCCACATGGCGGAGGGAATATTTGTGTCCATGCATTTTCTCACAATGCAAGGATACCTTGAGAAGTTAGAAAATCTCTCTTCCCCGATGCCCAATGACATTACAGAAGATTTGATTCTTGACTCTCTAGCCCCATCCTACAAGGATTTTATCTTGCATTACCATGTGTGTGAGAAATGCGTGAGTCTTGAGGAGCTTCATAACGCTATCAAAACGGCTGAAGTTGATATGGGAAAAGGTAGGGACAAGATTATCCTAGGCATCCATGGTGGAAGTAAAAAGATTGCCTCAAGGGCAAGGAAGTAGGAGGTGCTCCTGCTAGTGCCTCAAGAGGGAATTCGTCGAAGTCTCCAATTCCCGGCACGGAGTGCTTTTATTGCGTTGAAAAAGGATACATCCAACCTAATTGCCCCGAGTACAAGGAAGTCCTTGACAATGGAGTGATTGAGCGCAAGTGCACCAAAAAGGCCAAAGGTATATTTGTTATTGAAATAAATTTAGTCACCTCTATCAATGATTGGGTATTTGATACTGGATCTTGTGCTCACATAATTTCCCATGTGTAGCAACTAAAGGATAGGAAGGACCTCGCAAGAGGAGAGATGATTCTGAGGGTCGGAAATGGTGCATGTGTCGCTGCGATTGCACAAGGCTCCATGGATCTTCGTTTATCTAGTGATTTAATTTTAAGTTTAAATAATGTCTATTATGTACCTTCGATTAGCAAGAATATTATATCCGTGTCGTGTTTAAATATGGATGACTTTATGATAAATATTTCAAAATCTTGTATGTCTTTATCGAAGAATAAAATTTTCTATGCAAATGCTTTCATACGAAATGGACTTTATTTGCTTGAATTGAATAATAGACAAATTTTAAACATCAATAAGAAAAGACTTAAAATACGCATGTGGCATATTACCTTTCTAAAATTTTCCTTAATATCGGTATTTATATTGATGGGTTTGATACTTTAATATGTTTGTTGCTCTGGAGTTAATTTTTCTGCATTTGTACTTCCTTAAGTTGAATCTGGGTTGGTGTGGGAATTTGAATTATATATATGTATGATTAAAAATTGAATAGTACTTTTCATTCATAGTCTGTTTCGAGATTGGGTTGGTGTGAACTTCCTGCGTCAGGATCTGTGGTTCGGGCTCATCATATCTTTACTGTAGGCTCAGATTTTGATACACGTGCCTACTTCACCGCAGCTACCATGATCATTGCTTGTCATTTGAGTTTTGAAGAATGAGACTAACTCACCTCTTTTATCGACATTGCAGGTGACAGAAAGAGAACTCTTCTAGAAAGAGCAAACTAAGAAAATTGTTATTAAATTATATTTTTTATTTTTGTTACATTTGACTCGATTAAAACATTTTCCTTAATTATTTATGTTGTGTTCTTCTATTATTTTTTGTATTTGGTTTAATGTTCGTTTATCTCCATCATTTTTTGTAAATACCAATAACAAATTTAGTTTGTTTTTACATTTTATAGTAAATTCTAGTGATATACACAAAAACAGAATTTGAATTCCATCATATATTTCTTATAGGCCCAAATAGCTGAATTTCGTCAAATAGAATTTAAATTCCACTGGATTATGCTTTCCATTGCTTTCGTTTTGACTCCCAAAATCCATTTTCCACCTCATTCTTGTTAACAAACACGTTATTTGGGTATGGTGGGTCCTTTTAAGCCCATTTGCGCTAATGAATTAGAATGTGTATATTGTAGACTTTCAACCGTGAAAACTGTACGTGGGAATCATTCGAAAATGAGCTTTCACTCATTATTGACAACCAATGGAGGATATTCCAGAAGTCATTGTTAGCTAAAATCCTGAGTATGCAAAGAATCATTGTAGACAATGACATCATTGACTTCATGATCAAAAAAATTAAGGTGGAAGAAAGTGGCTTCAGGATAGGGAATAAACTCCTGAATTTGAACACCACTGATGTGGCAGTAATATTAGGATTGGAAAAGGGAGGAATGCCAGTCGACATTAGTAAAAGGCCATTGACCAAACGAGCTGGTCAGAGTCTGGACAAGAAGGAAATAAAGATACAACTGAGGGAGGCCAAGGAAAGAGAAGATGAGATTGGACACGTCAAACTACTGATCTATCTTCTTTTTACTACATTCCTATTTTGTGATGGCACAAATAGAGCAAGGAATGGTAGATGTCTTTTGTTGAAATACTGGAAGACATGATAAAGTATGCCTAGGCAGAGGCGGTTTTTGAGTTTCTCCATGCTGACATTGAAAAAGCTAGTATAGAACTGATGAAAATGAAATCTTCAAGCAACCTTACCTTAAAGAAGGGGAACATTGATGGATCCATAGCTATACTTCAGGTAAAAAAAATCTGATTTGAAATATTTGCAAAACATTTTATGTTTTTAATAGGTTTTTGTGACTCCAAATATCGACATATTGCTGCAGGTATGGTTGTGTGAGAAGTTAACAATTGAGAATGTAAATCCACCTTGCAGTTCAAGAGTCAATAGATGGAGTTCTTTCTTTGGGTCAGGGAAGATGCTTAAAACACTGGAAAGGCAGGGCATCACCATCCAAAAAATAGTCAGTGGACAAGTGGAAGTTAGACACTTAGAAGATCTGGAACAACCTTAATATGTACATACAACTGAGGTTAACGAACATGCCCAAAAAAGTAGAGAGAAAGTGAAAGGAAGAAGGGGAGAGAAAAAAGCCAATGTATTTGCTTAGGGTCTCCAACTTCAAAAGCGAATTTTGGATGGTAGATAATTGATGTTAACAAGAGTTAACTGTAATTATATGCATTTTTGTATATTTTCAATTGAAATTATATACGTTTTTTGAATAAAACATTAGAACTCTTGAAATTGGAATTGTTTGAAATTTTAAATTAAGGTTACAAATTTTAAATTGTTCTGGTATTTAAAATTGAAAACGGTCTTTCAAACCACAAGCATGTTCCTTAAAGGACACTTATATCCACAAAATGTACTTTGAAGTAGTTGTATATTCATTATCTCGAACGAGTCCTGATTGACATCATATCATGCATATATTTGTGTCTTATATCCTTTATTTTTAGCCTAAGCAATGATACGTAACGAGTTTTATGTTTAAGTTTCAGGAATAAACAGGTTTGAGAAAAAGAGACTCAAAAAGGACTTAAAAGGAAGGAAAAGGACTAAGATGCTAGAATTATGGACGGAGATGCAAGAGAGAATGACCAGATGTAAATCCAAAAAGACCAATGAGCAAATCAAGAAACTCCACACCATCATGAGGAGTATTTTGGCAATTAGATCTGGGGCTCACCTCCAATAATCGATCCGAGTGCACCCCATGTGAAGAATTGAAAAAATAAAGAAGATATCCGAAAATAGGTCGGATCTGGGGAAAAATGACCGCCAACGATCCATTTTTCTCAGAATCTGACCTGATTTCTCCCGGATATGGGTTATTTTTCTCAGAATCTATTTTGGGAATGTTTCATTAGTCCCATATTGGAGGATTGTCCCCGATTACCTTTTTCTATGACTATAAATAGAACTCTTCCTCCTCCATTGTAAATATCTCCTCTCTTGGTGGCATTCTCTCTACTAGGAGTGAAGCCTTGGAGCAAAACTCTGTGGAGAGAGGCTACTTGTAAAGTGAGTGAGCAATAAAGAATGTTTTGTTAGTTTTATGTTGTAGACAAACATCCCCCGTTTGGGGTGAGTAGTTCCATCCCCCGTTTGGGGGTAGAGGTGATGTAGATTATGTGCTAGTGATGGGTTCTTTTATTTGTGCCATTTTATATGCTTAATGTAGATCTATACTTGTAGCATGCTTAAACTTGTATTAGATGGGATAATGTCTACACTAGGTACTTATCTCATGCTAGCTTTACAGTTTATCTTGTTGCTTGTAATGGTTTGATGGGAATGGCTTGTTTTGTATGGATCCATGTTTGGTGCACATTCACATGAATGATTTAAGTTGTATGTAGGATTGATGGATGCTCTAATGGCCACACTAGGTACTTGTTGCAGCCTGATAATCTAAAATCAACCTTAACTTCACGTGAGATATGCATGTTCATGGTACC
Organism: Triglochin maritima; assembly: GCA_963682175.1. Taxonomy (NCBI): domain Eukaryota; kingdom Viridiplantae; phylum Streptophyta; class Magnoliopsida; order Alismatales; family Juncaginaceae; genus Triglochin; species Triglochin maritima. Next base: position 23,018,514 of record OY821774.1, on the reverse strand, counting down.
CCAACACTTAATGTCTCACAACAAGATTTAAAGTGTCCTTGACTACAACAAACTTCCTTAAATTAACAGACACGAATTATTAATTCACTACACACATACCTACACACCTCCACTCCATGGGGGTTTAGTCCACTTGTTAGTTCATTCGTAGTTTAGTTTAGCGTAATCAAATCCTTCTCCCCTCTTTTCTCAGTCGATTTCTGAAGAACAAAAGTTGACACACCTCCTCGTGGACATGACCCATATTGGTCACGTCTTCACCGACGTCGTGCACTTGCTGTAATATAAACGATCAATCAAGTCCTTAAAGGACAAGTGTATGCGTTAAATGTTTGGTTTGTCCTTTAAAGCAGGAGTTTGTCCTTGAAACTCGGAAGATGGTTCAAATTCTTTCTGCCTCCAAATAAGGTGTCCTTTGAAGGACACGTGTGTCCGATAAACTTGAGTCCTTTAAAACACATACTTGTTTGTTCTCTAAACTCGAAAAGGTCATTTCCGCTTATAGGACACTTATGTCCCTCAAAGCACGAGTCTGTTAAAGAACTGGTTTGTCCTTTAAAGGGCACTTATGTGATTTAACAGACACGTATGTCCTTTAAAGGGAACAAATAAAAGGTACATGTCACATCGGATTATAGCCTTAAAATGGTCATATTATTTTTTTAAATTGATTTCTGGCCAAAATTATGTTTTCTTATAAATTTCTCAAGAATAAAAAAACAAATAAATGCAATGTACATTTTAAGCTGGGTCAGTTCATAAACACAATTAACTCATGAGTTCTTAACATTAACAAATAAAATAGTAGGTAATGTTTTTTTCATTTTTTGTTATCAGGACCTTCGATCCATATTCCTTTATTGATTGCCATCATTTCATGCTTATATTTGTGTCTTATATTTGTTATTTTTTACCTAAACAATGCTATGTAACGATTTTTATGTTTAATTTTTAGGAATAAATAGGTTTGGGGAGAAGAGTCTCAAAAGGACTTAAAAGAAAGGAAAATGACTGAATTGCAGGACTTATGGAGTGAGATGCAAGAGAGAATGACCCATATGTCCAAAGAATCAAGGAGCAAATCAAGATGCTCCACACCATCATGAGGAGTATTTTGGCAATTAGATATGGGCCTAACCATCAACAACCAAATCGAGATCATCAAACATCAAGAAATCAAGCCAGAATCAAGCCACCCAAAACCGGACCCGATCAACCCAATCCAGACCGCCAATTGGCGGTTCATTTAGATCCAAACCTTGTAATACTTTGCGGGGTGTTGTATTAGTATGTATTTAGTCCATTTATGGTATGCGTTTAGTGGCATACCGGGGGATTGTCCCCGATTGCCTTTTTCTATGACTATAAGTAGAACTCTTCCTCTTGATTTGAATTTAACCCATTGTTTGGTGGCATTCTCTCTACTTGGAGTAAGCCTTGGGTCAAAACTCAAGGTGGAGAAGAATGCTACTTGTAATGTGAGTCTTGTAAATAAAATAAGTTTTCATAGTTTGTTTTAATGTTGTCTTTGTTTCAATGTTTGCTTGTTTAGCTTGTTTTGTTTGTCTTAATCTTAGTTGAAGTAATTAGCATGTCTCCATTTCCTATCTTAATTACCTTAATTTCATTTTGTCTTCTTTTAATGAGTAGTGAGTAGTTTCATCCCCCTTTGGGGGTGGAGATGATGTTCATACATGCATTAAAGAATGGAAATGAATGCTTTATTTTGAAATAAGTTGATAAATGTGAATGTATGCTTGCTTGTTTAGAGTAGAACACTTCACGTGATGGGTTTTTCCACAACTATTAGACACCTCTCATGCTTGTTTAACTTCTGAAATAACCAACTTGTGTATGTGAATGTTAATCAACTAGGTTAGTGATTGGATTGATAGGTTTTGTCATAACCATTAGACAATTCCTATGCATGAAAATACTACCTATATTTGTGCCTATTGAATGCATTCTTCATCATCTTATTACATGTGTGCACTCACTCCACCCCTTAGGGGTCTCTCTTCCTGATTTGCAGTTTTGCACTAAGTTCTCTTAGTTTAGTTTGAATCACTCGTTAGTTGCTTTCTTTCGCATTTCTTCTTAATAGTTTAGTGTAGCTTAGATTAGCATATTCAAATCTCTTCCCCTTTTTTGTCACTTGATTTCGAACAAACCAAAGTCGACTCACCTCTCTGTGGATCGACCCGTACTTGTCATCGCTTCATCGCGACCGTGCATGATTGACATCATTTCATGCTTATATTTGTATCTTATATCCATTATCTTACACCTAAACAATGCTACGTGACGAGTTTTATGTTTAGTTTTCAGAAATAAAGAGGTTTGAAGAGAAGAGCCATGAAAGGACCCAAAAGCAGGAAAAATGACTTAATTGTGAGACCTGGGGACCATGATGCAAGGGAGAAGGACCTGATCGTAAGACAGAAGGACCTAAGAGCAAAATAGGAAACTCCACACCATCATGGTGAGTATTTTGTCAATTCGATTCGGGTCGGAGCCCCACTAAACAAGTTAGATGCATCCAAGACCAAGAAACACGCCAAGGAAAGCCCACCAGAAGATCCAATGGGATCTGAAGCTTATAGGCCGCCAATTGGCGGTCTGGAACCGCCAATTGGCGGTCTGGTTAAGCCCAGATCCGCTAAGTTTTCTCCTGGACTTGTATTAATGTGTGTTTAGGCTATTTTTGGTATTGGTTTAGTCCCACATCGGGGGATTGCCCCTGATTAGCTTTTTCCATGCTTATAAATAGAACTCTTCACCTCCCATTGTATCCATCTCCCTCTTTGGTGGCCATCTTCCCTACTAAGAGTGAAGCCTTGAAGCAAAACTCTGGTGGAGGAAGGGCTACTTGTAATGGAGTGAGTTAATAATAGATGTTTTCCTTTAATTGTGTTGTTTCTCTCTTAGTTTAATTTCCTTTCATATGCATGCTTGCTTGCTTGTTTAGTTTTATGCTTCTTTAATATTTCTTGATTGATTAGTATAGTTTCATTTCAGTATAATGCTTTCTTTTGTTAGAGTAGTTAGTTTAAATATGTGTGAGTAGTTCCATCCCCATTTGCGGGTGGAGAAATATGTGATATAATCATGTAGTGTATTAAGTGTGTGTTATCTTTATCCCTTGAGCTTTATATGATTTCCATAACCATCTAATGGGTTTTCACTCTTATCTTTGATATGCTAATGCTCTTGAATGAAGCTTAGTTTATGCTTTGATTAGTGGACCTATTTTATGGGGAATGATAATGTTAGGATATGGATGAAGTTAATATTGGAAACACAATTTGTAGTGTATGTGCTCTTGTTGCCTTTACCTTAGCTAATGTCTTGTATGTTTTAATGATGTAGTCTTATCTTAATTCATGTGGAGGCATAGTAGGGTCTAGTCTTTATACTTGAGTTCATTTAGCTTCATTCCAATTATTGTCTTGTATGTTTTAATGATGTAGTCTTATCTTAATTCATGTGGAGGCAAAGTTGGATGTAGTTTTATGATTTCATGCACTACATGTTGTGAGGAGCACACACACACACACACACACACTTCTTTATGTTCACATTATTTCTCTACCCCCTATGTGGCTTAGTTTTATTGCTTATCTTTATTTCCTTTTTGCACCTTAGTGTAGTTTAGTGTAACCAACCTTTCTCTCCTTCTTTTTACCTCTCGCCTTCAAACAAACCAATTGTCGACACACCTCCCAGTGGACGACCCGTATTTGCCACCGCTTCAACGCGGCCGTGCACTTGCGGTTAATATAAAACGATCAGTCAAGTTTTTGGCGCCGTTGCCGGGGAGGTGCTCTGTCCAGACGTTGGTTTGGACGATTCGAGGGGTTTTTAATTTTTGTTTTCAATTTTTCTTAGTTTCAGGAAACCACAAGATCAAGGGGAGGCTACTGGAGAAGTTTGAGGAAGAGAAGACCTAAACAGACCTCCAATCAGCGGTTGAAGACCGCCAATTGGTGGCCTGGTGAGAGTTTCTTGCCTTGTAATTTTTTCTGGTAGTTAGTGTTGCAATTTTTGTTATCTGGGAGCCCTATTTTGCATGTTGTGACTACTGGTTTGCTCCCAGATCATTAATCACTCCCCCATTAATCAACTTGGCCCTAAAATCCAAAGCAAAAGACTAGACGTTCTTATTTGTTTAGGTCACGCATCATGTATTGACTTAGGCATATAGTCGTCTTTTCTTTTAGCTTTATTTTCAGTTGTTGAGTGCAGGCATGAGGTACGCATTTCCTACACTCATTCATGCATCTTGTATGCCCATGCATTAGTTAGTAGGAATTGCATCAGGACAAGAGTGAGATGAGCGTTTGATTGGAGCGATTGATTGCTAGATCTAGGATCAAATCGCTACTAAGGAGGGGTTGTCCCATAAAAGATAAGGTGGGGGATTTCATCACCCTTTCCTTGGCCCCAAAAATCACTCTTAATAAAGCCTTAACTAAAAGCAAGTAGACATTGGCCCTAGGATTGCGGGCGCACTAGGAGAGTAATCTAGTTGAGACCGTCATGACCTGATCGGCGTTGCCTACCTTGTCGATAGTAGGAGGTACTGGATCTCTGGATTTGGTATCACTTGCTGGGCATTGTGGTCCTTGTTGTAGGGAGGTGAGACGTGTCGAGGCTAGTGACCTCGAAGTTAGGCGTCGTCTAGCCTAAGGACCTATTGCCTTAAGTTGTTTGAGCCGTGCTTGCTAGTTAGGCTTCTTCCTGATCCCACTACCCACGCTAGCTCTAGGGATTCTTCCCTCCTCATCTGAGTCCTCTCCTCATCTATTCTCTGCGTTTAGTCTCCTCCTCTAGTACACCTTCTGTTGTGTGTTGTTTAGAGTCGAGTCGAGCATTTTTATGCGAGGTTGGGCTCATTCTAGTGAGAGCGCTCGACTAGAGAGAGTGCATTCTTCTGAGATGGACGGTCTTGGTGATCGACCATCTCCGCCTCGTGCTCCTTTGGAGCATGAAGCCGAGTCATCTCGTGGTGGTGAGGGAGACCATGTCCCATACATGGAATACCTCAGTCCGCTTCCGCCACCACGTAGACCTCCTTCTCCTCCTCCTCTGACTCGAGAGGAAGGGAGATTCGGTCAGGATCGAGTTCTTGGTGCACCACCACCTTTAGCTCGACATGATAGACCGATGACTTTGTGGGAGCGGACCCATCCTGTTCGGGTCGTGCATCCTTCTTGCATAGTTGTTCCCCCTGCTCCCTGGAACAACTATGAGCTAAAACCTCAATATGTGAGCATGCTTCCAACCTTTACTGCCAATAAGGAGGATCCGTATATCTTTATACGCGAATTCGAGGAAGTATGCTCCATGTTCAAGCTTCAACAGCTTGACGAGGATTCAGTCCGGTTGAGGATGATTTCTTTCGCATTGAAGGATAATGCGAAGAAATGGATGTATAGCCTCCCGGCGAGCTCGATTCGGTCATGGGATGACTTTGTGACCGTCTTTCTTAAGAGATTTTTCCCTCAACGGAAAACTCAACAGATACGGCACCAGATACATCAAATGTATCAGACCGAGACCGAATCGTTTCATGTTTTCTTTGAGAGGTTCAAGGACCTTCTTCAGCAGTGCCCTCATCATGGATTTGAGTTATGGGGTTGTGCCAAATTGTTTATGAGGGCATCAACTACAACACCCGCACATTGTTGGAGTCGATGTGTCAGGGTGACTTCCAAATGAAACCCATCGAGGAGGCATGAGACACTTTTGAGGCTATGGCTGAGCGTACCTTCGAGTGGGACACCATGAGAGAGCCACCAGCCGCCAGGTCTTCTGGTCGAGCTGGATCATATCATGTTGAGTCAACTATCGCGTCTGAGGCGAAAATGGCTGCTCTCATGCGTAGGATTGAGAGTTTGGAGATGGACCGAGCTCCTGTAGCTCAGGTCGCTACTCCCGGGTGTGGTAGGTGTGGACTTACGGGACATGATGACTTGGAATGCTCTTACGCTCCAAGGGATACTGAGCATGCAAATGCGATGTATCAACAGAGGCCCCGTAACGACCCGTACAGTCACTCCTACAACCCGGGATGGCGTAACCATCCTAAGTTCTCTTGGGGGCCTAGTGGGGGTCACGGTCAGAGCTCGCACGCTCAACCTCAACCTCCACCTTATCAACCTCCATGCCCATCGGCGACCTACCAACCCCCACATCAAAGGTCTCAGCACCAAAATTACCAACCTGCTCATGCCTCATCGTCGGGTTATTCCAACCAAACTCCACCACCCCAGCGGGTTGACCCTAAGGACCCTTCTTGTGATCTGACCTTTCAAGCATTGCAAAGTACAGTCAAGGCTTTGGAAATGCAGGTTAGCCAGTTGGCTCATCAACTCCATGAACGCGAGAAGGGTCAGTTCCCAAGTCAACCTGAGGTGAATCCTCGGGGTACCCATTCTCAAGGAAGGACACCTTTACCTCATGCCACCTCTGAACCGACCCATCATATTAATGTGATTCATATTTTGAGGTCTGGTAAGGAGGTGGATAACCACATTGGGGTACCTTCTTTGTCATCACCATCTTTGAGGGAGCCGGATCCTGAGGCCCCCTCCACAAATACTTCCAGGAAGGAGCCAGATCCTGAGGTTCTTTCTACATTTCCTGCGACAAAGGGGCCGAACCCTGAGGTCCCCTTGTCTCCACTTATGTCGAAGGAACCAGATTTTGAGGTCCCCACTCATGTTTCTTTGGACCTGAATTCTAGGTTGCCTTCGCATCCTTATGCCCCAAAGGCGTCATTCCCTGAGCGCCTTAAAAAGAAAACCTCTGATCAGCATGACAAGATGCTTAAGATGTTTAGGCAAGTTAAGGTGAACATCCCTCTGTTGGAGGTAATTCAGCAAATGCCACCTTATGCCAAGGTTCTCAAGGACTTATGCACCAAGAAGAGAAAAACTCATGTTCCCAAGAAAGCTTTTCTTGCGGCTAACGTGAGTTCTTTGTTGGCACAACCCATGCAAGTCAAGTACAAGGACCCTGGCTGTCCTACTATCTCTTGTGTGATTGGTGATGTGTCCATACATCGACCCTTATTGGATCTTGGCGGTCTGGTTAAGCCCAGATCCACTAAGCTTTCTCCTGGACTTGTATTAATGTGTGTTTAGGCTATTTTTGGTATTGGTTTAGTCCCACATCGGGGGATTGCCCCTGATTAGCTTTTTCCATGCTTATAAATAGAACTCTTCACCTCCCATTGTATCCATCTCCCTCTTTGGTGGCCATCTTCCCTACTAAGAGTGAAGCCTTGAAGCAAAACTCTGGTGGAGGAAGGGCTACTTGTAATGGAGTGAGTTAATAATAGATGTTTTCCTTTAATTGTGTTGTTTCTCTCTTAGTTTAATTTCCTTTCATATGCATGCTTGCTTGCTTGTTTAGTTTTATGCTTCTTTAATATTTCTTGCTTGATTAGTATAGTTTCATTTCAGTATAATGCTTTCTTTTGTTAGAGTAGTTAGTTTAAATATGTGTGAGTAGTTCCATCCCCATTTGGGGGGTGGAGAAATATGTGATATAATCATGTAGTGTATTAAGTGTGTGTTATCTTTATCCCTTGAGCTTTATATGATTTCCATAACCATCTAATGGGTTTTCACTCTTATCTTTGATATGCTAATGCTCTTGAATGAAGCTTAGCTTATGCTTTGATTGGTGGACCTATTTTATGGGGAATGATAAGGTTAGGATATGGATGAAGTTAATATTGGAAACACAATTTGTAGTGTATGTGCTCTTGTTGCCTTTACCTTAGCTAATGTCTTGTATGTTTTAATGATGTAGTCTTATCTTAATTCATGTGGAGGCATAGTAGGGTCTAGTCTTTATACTTGAGTTCATTTAGCTTCATTCCAATTATTGTCTTGTATGTTTTAATGATGTAGTCTTATCTTAATTCATGTGGAGGCAAAGTTGGATGTAGTTTTATGATTTCATGCACTACATGTTGTGAGGAGCACACACACACACACACTTCTTTATGTTCACATTATTTCTCTACCCCCTATGTGGCTTAGTTTTATTGCTTATCTTTATTTCCTTTTTGCACCTTAGTGTAGTTTAGTGTAACCAACCTTTCTCTCCTTCTTTTTACCTCTCGCCTTCAAACAAACCAATTGTCGACACACCTCCCAGTGGGCGACCCGTATTTGCCACCGCTTCAACGCGGCCGTGCACTTGCGGTTAATATAAAACGATCAATCAGTACACTTGTGGTTTAAACTTTAATCTCAAACAAGTTTTTGGTGTCGTTGTCGGGGAGGTACTCAGTCCAGACTCTGGTATGGACGATTCAAGTGGGTTTAATCTTTTGTTTTTAGTTTTTTTTTTTGCAGGGATATCTCAGCATCCAGGGGAGGCCCCAGGAGAAATTTAGAGAAGAAGGCAGTTATTTGGAAAGACAATTGGTGGCCTGGTGAGCTTCTTCTGCTCTAAAACTTCTTCTGGTTGTTTTGTATTTCAATCTAGTGGTCTGGGAGGTCAATTTTTCTTGTTGGGACCTATAGTTTGCTCTCAGATCAATCAATTCCCCTTTTTAAGACAACTTGGACCATAAAACTCAAAGCAAAAGATTAGACTAATTGTCATCTAGGTCATGCATCACTTGTAGACCTTGCATGCACATTGCCTTTCATTTGCTTTAAATTCCTGTTGTCGATTGCTAGCGTGAGGTACGTGCACATGTTCTCTCATTCATGTATGGTTAGAGCATGCATTAGTTTGTAAGGTGCATTGTAACAAGAGTGGGGAGTGCTTGTTTGGTGAGTTGCTTGCTAGCCTAAGATTTCAAAACATCTTAAAGGGGCATCACCTATAGTCTTCAAAGATAAGGTGGGGATTTCATCACCCCTCCCTTAGCCCCAAAAAGAACACTCAAGTGAATCCTTAATCTAAAATCAAGTAGACATTGGCCACTAGGACTCTGGACATTAAGAGAGTGATCCGGTCGCGACCGTCATAGCCTGATCGGCGTTGCCCACTTTGTCAATAGTAGGTGAGACGAGATCTCCGGATCTTGGCTCACTTGATGGGCTTTGTGGTCTTCGTCGTAGGGAGGTGAGACGTTTTGTGGTCGTGTGACCTCACAGTTTGCTGTCGTCTAGTTGTAAGAAATTGTGAGAGAAACTTAATTTTTCCCACCTAGTGTACATTCCAGAATCGAACACGAACCAATTCCACAAAAAATTGTGGAAGAAGTTCAAGAAGTACACGTAGAACCCAAAGAACGTAGAAGGTCAACGAGGGAAAGGAAGAAACCCGATATGTATTTGGGACTTCATGAGATCATGGTACTAGATACCGATGATCCCTCGACCTTTCAAGAGGCAATGGAAAGAAAGGACTCGAAACTATGGTTCAAGGCCATGGAATCCGAAATAGAATCCATGTATGATAATCAAGTATGGAACTTGGTTGACCTTCCTCAAAGGAAAAAGGCCATTCAAAATAAATGGGTTTTCAAGAGGAAGATGGACATGGATGAGAACTTGACAACCTACAAAGCAAGTCTTGTAGCAAAAGGTTTCACTCAAGTTCAAGGAATCGACTATGATGAAACTTTTTCACTGGTTGCCATGTTCAAGTCTATTCGGATTATGCTCGCTATTGCCGCATTTCATGATTATGAGATATGGCAAATGGATGTCAAAACGGTGTTCATTAATGGGAACTTGGAGGAGGATGTGTACATGGTACAACCTCAAGGTTTTGAAGATCCAAGGAATAGCGAGAATGTATGCAAGCTTCAAAGATCCATTTACGGATTGAAGCAAGCATCAACGAGTTGGAACAAGTGCTTTGACGAAGAAGTCAAAAAGATTCACTTCGTCCAAAGTAAGGAAGAGTCTTGTATATACAAGAAGTTTAGTGGGAGCCATGTAGTATTCCTAATCTTATATGTCGATGACATACTCCTCATGGGAAATCATATACCTTTGCTTAAGCAAACGAGAAGTTCATTGAAATCTGCATTTTCGATGAAAGATATCGGTGAGGCTCAATACATCTTGGGAATCAAGATATATAGAGATAGATCCCGTAGACTCATTGGCCTAAGTCAACGTACATACATTGACAAGGTCTTGGAAAGGTTCAGCATGAACAACTCCAAAAAGAGCAATGTCCCAATGAGTATGGGTGTGCAACTCAAGAAGTCTCAACGTGCTGAATCATGTAAAGACATGGAGTACATGAAAGATATCCCTTATGCTTCGGCAAAAGGATCAATCATGTACGCGATGACTTGCACAAGACCCGATGTCTCGTATGCTCTAAGCGTGACAAGTCGTCACCAATCCAATGCAGGTCCTGAACATTGGACTGCGGTCAAGAATATTCTGAGGTACCTTAACCGGACCAAATATAAGTTTCTTGTTTATGGAGGACAAAGAGAATTAATAGCCGAGGGCTATTCGGATACGAGTTTCATGAGTGATCCCGACGATAGAAGGTCGCAATCAGGATATGTCTACCTTCTAAATGGTGGAGATGTGAGTTGGCGTAGTTGGAAGCAAAGCACTACGGCCAACTCAACCACCACTTCCGAAGTAATGGTTGTTGCTGAAGAGAGCAAGGAAGGAGTGTGGATTAAGAAGTTCCTTGAAGAGCTTGGAGTAGTTACCTCGAACGAGGGACCAGTAGAGCTATTTTGCGATAATAGTACATCTATCTCGCAAATCAAGGATCCCAAATCACACCACAAAGTGAAGTACATGGATCGTAAGTACTTTGTCACACGTGACTTCATCGACGAGGGCAAAATAAATCTGTTATGGGTGGACACAAATAGCAACACAGCTGATCCATTCACCAAACCCTTATTCCAAGCCAAGGGCGAAATGCATTTCGAGTCCATGGGTCTGAGGAACCATGTGGATTGGCTTGATGAGTGATTAGAGAGGGTTACCCTTGTTATTATTGTTTTATACATTAAGAATGTATGTGAAAGAAAAACTTTGATAACAAGTGGGAGATTGAAAGAAATGTGTTCTAAAAGTTTTACTTTTATATGTCAATTATTGTGAATTGAATGTGCAAGCATTTTGTTCCTTGATTATGGTATTCGTCTTTTGGAAGTGTTTAGGAAGAGGCGTTTGGTCCTTAACCGTAGAGCTCTAACAGATAATAGTTTACATAAATCAAAAGTTATTCACAATCATAGTAATTAACATGGAACATTACTTACCGAGATAAGATTGTCGTGCTAGTCATCGATTGTTGTAGCTCTACAAAAAATTGACGACACGAGTATATAAAAGAGGAAAAGATTACTTTTATATATTGAATAGACCTAACATGTAAAACATTATGGAATTGTGTTTCGTGTCATTAATGTTTTTACTGTGCCTTGGATCCTAAGATATGAGACTTATATCTTTTCACTCAAGAAGTGCTTAATTTGATTATTGTCAAAAGCTATTGATTGATTCGTTTTATATTAAACCGCAAGTGCACGGCCACGTTGAAGCGGTGGAAAATACGGGTCGATCCACATGGAGGTGTGTCGACTTTTGGTTTATGCAAAGGCGAGTGGGAAAGAAAGAAGAGAAAGATTGATTACACTAAACTACACTAATCTAAACTAGGAAACTAGAAAGCATGAAATGAAATGACAAAACAAACTAAACTAAGCAACTAATGAAAAGAGATAAAACTCAGGAATGGAAAACCCCTAAGGGGTGGAGTGTGTGTGTGCACATGAAATAAGTGTGGTGAATGCATACAATAAGCTCAAGTGTAGTTAGTGTTTGTTAATGCATAAGAAGTACCTCATGGCAAGACCTATCATTTACAACACTAACCTAGGTGATTAATATGAGCAATGTAAGGTTGTTATTAAGAACATAACGAGCATGGAGTGTACCTAACTATGGCAGAAACCATCAAGTAAAGTTCTTATTAATTCAAGCAAGCATACTAATATCTCTCACAACAATAATATCTAGCATTCATACCACCTACATAACATGTACATACCTCTACTCCACCACCAAAGGGGATGGAACTACTCACTCATAATTAAGCTAACTACATTAACAAAATGAAACATTATACTGAAAAGAAATTCAACTAAGCAACAAAGGAACATTAAACAAGCTAATTGAAAGAAACATAAACTAAAGAAACATGCAAGAATTAAAAGACAAGATTAAAAGAAACTAAGAACAATTATTTTATTAACAATGACTCACATTGAAGGTAGCATTCTTCTCCACCTTGAGTTTTACTTCAAGGCTTACTCCTTAGTAGAGAGAATGCCACCAAGCAATGGGTTGTTTACAATAGAAGGTGAAGAGTTCTATTTATAGCCAAAGAAAAAGGCAATCCGGGACAATCCCCCGATGTAGGACTAAACAAATACCAGAAATGGACTAAATACACTCAAAAAGTACTTAATTTGATTATTGTCAAAAGCTATCAATGAGTGTAGTGATAAAGGCAATAGTTGGTTGAGCATGACTTGTGCTGGAAAAGATAGCTAGTCAAACGATTATCGTTGCTCCTCTTAATTGAGTGGTGATATTAGTAGGCCCCTTGATAAAGCAAAATTATAATGTGCACAATGTAACTTGAGTTAAGTTACATAGTTATAATTAGCTTAGAGAGATCAAGAAATGAATATAATGCAAAGATGACACATTTCTACTTTGTATATATTCTTAATATCATGAGGCAAGGGACGGACACAAGTGATGCACTTACATCACTAAATGGATCGTGTTTTGGTTCGGGTGGAATAAAGACATCTATGCTAATTGGGTAACTATAATGTGTAGCTAGATACCGTTTATAGTCTGAGATATTGAGTGTTTAATATCACTGCCAATTTTGCTTAGATTCACCTTTAGGTCACACCACAAAACTGGGAAACAAGAGGTTTGATTTTAAGTTCATATGATGTGTCGGGTTTCATGTGAAAATAGGACACATGTGGTGAATTAATTAAAACCAATATGTCATGAGAATTGACATAATTAGAATCATAATAAATTTATATGAGGTGTATATATTATGGGGTATAATAATTTAATATTATATAAGATAATATATTACATAATATGTGAATTTGCTAAAAAACCAAAAGGTCAAATTTTGTTTGAAATAAATCCAAAATTTGACAAAGGCAAAATCGGGGTCAAACATGGTGAACCGTTCATGGTTCGGTCGACCGGGGTATCTTCGGATCGGTTAACCGAATAGGGAACGAGTAAGCACGATTGGTTGACCGAAATTGTCTGGAGTGCCTGGACAATCGGGTTCGATTAACCGAGTGTGCACGGTCAACCGAGATGTAGTATTTTCGGTAGACCGAAGGTGACACGGTCATCCGATGACTATGTCCCAGGAGTGATTCTGGTGGGTCAACGGTAGACCAAGTAATAGACGTGGTTCGTCCGAATTCTTCCAGGGAATTTTTCTCATACAGATTTGGTCGACCGTCTACTTCATGGTGCACCGAACACGTGTTGTAACCGAATGGTTCGGTTGACCGAGTTATCCTCGGTCCACCGAACAAGAACGATTCTGCCTCAATTATTAAGAGATTAATTAAATCATGGGTGGATTAATTCCAGATTTAATTAAAACGTTTTTGTGGGTGTTTTTGTAGAAATTAGAGATTAATTTTAGGAGAGAATAAGCAAGAGATCATGGCTAAATAATAGCTCTTGATAAGGATGTTTTGGGAGACTATTAAAGGAGCCCTACTCCTACTTGTTTAATACTAATGCAAAAATCTTTCTCTCATTAATCTCTTCCTAATCACCACGAAAATCTCTTAGTAAATTTAAGTTTTAGAGATAAGAATCTCAGGAGCTTAAAGAGGGGTCATTAGCTAGATTCTAAACCTTGTTAGAGATTGATTGGCTAGCTCCTTTCTCTCTAATCTTGTTTAGAGTTTGGTGAACACTCGGAGGCAAATCCGTGGACGATTCAACAGGCAACGCGACTCTCGATCTTCAAAAAGGTTTTAGATAACCTTTAGGTATGATTCTACCTTTGTGATTATTTTAATAAATGTAGGGTTGCATGTTATTATAATAAGCACAAAGCAATGTACATAGAAATTGTTGAAAATATGAAAATCGATCTTGTATGTTGTATTAAAAAATTTAAAATATATACATACATAGGGACACGAAATCCTACAAAGTTGACATTTGTTACTCGAGTTGGGTTGATGTAGATGAGAAGTTGAAGGACACAATATGGGATAACGTGCAGGTAATGATTCCATTATAGATTTCTATAGTTTTAGTCGAAATTTAGATATATATATATATATAAAGTTAACGTGTTGTAGGAATCGTTTGAGTTCCAATCTACTGACAAGTTGAAGAAAAAGTGGATGACATACATGTCAGTTCGTTGGAGGGATTTCAAAACAAATTTAACGAACAAGTACATATTCGGAGACTACCAGGATAGAAATCCATGCGATGTCTATAATTTTATCACCCTGAATCAATGGGAGCTATTCAGAAAATCCAGAGATAGCCCGGAGTTTGAGGTAACTGAGTTTAATTTAGAATATAGTAATTGAGTTTCAAAACAAACTTTTTAGTTATTGATTTCAGTGACAATCTAATAAACTTGATTTTAGGTCATTCGGGCAAAAAAACAAAAGATTAGATCTTCTAACAAGTATACACATCGTATGTCTCGAGCGGGGTATCAAAAGTTAGAAGCACAAATGATGGCTGAAAAAATTGCGCAGAACAAACAAGAGGCAATTGACTCCGGTATGAGTGGGGAGCAATCAAGTAACCTATCTCCTCCTTCTCTCGTAGCTCGTTGTGATTCTTGGAAGAGAGCGAGAGTAAACTCTAGAAGGGAGTACGTCACTGACGAGTTCCAAGTGATCGGCTCGAAGATAGTAAGTTGCATCACTTATATATATGTTATTAATTCAGAATCATTAATTTTATATTTTTCAATTGTTAGTAAATATTGTTTTAAACTTAGGACTCTCTGAAGTTGAGAGAATCTCAAGGAGAATTTGCTTCCGATGGTCGGAATGATATTCTACGCGAGGCCTTGGGAAACGACGAACACCCTGGTCGTGTGCGGGGTAGGGAGTAGAGTTGGACTTCGACAATATTATGGAAAGACTCAATGGTCTACTTCGTTGACTGGTCATACCAAATGCCAGCAAGAGATCGCAGATTTGAAGAATACGTTGCAACCATTTTTGGAGAGATTGGATCGTGATTTGCCTACTTCTCGTACCCGTCGTAAGACCGGTTCTTCCTCGGAGACTACTCCTCCAGTTCCGTCAGTGTTCCACCCTGATCGACAATATGATTTTGTGTTTCATTCTCGAGAATTGGCCGTCGTCGGCGGTCCCTCGTTTGGAAAGTTCACGAATGGATCTAGATGTGCTTTATGTGTCGAAGACCCTGATCGAAGATTGGTGGGACACGGGAAAGTTTATAACATCTCCAGACACCACTTCACAGAGGTAGGAGAGGGAGAATTGAAGGTTGCGGTTGAGAGTTGCTTAGATGTTGGTGCTTTTGTGCATTTCTGGAAGAAGAGATTGTTACTCTCGGCGATGCTATCGGTGGGTTCGTGCGGTGGCCTAGTTATTTAGTAGAGCTAAACGACAAACATGAGGTATAGTTTAACTTTGAAAGACTTTAAATTTCAAATTTGTTAACAATTGTATTTTAACGGTTGTATATATATCTGTAAGGTGTCAAGCCCCTGGAGCAAAGGGTTAAACAACCAATCTCCGATCAACATTAATTCGCTTCCAAGTAGGTGCAAAATGTTGTATCAATGTATGGTAGGTAGGGAAGCACAATTCTTAAGTACCTGGGAGTTGGAGGGGGATAAAGGGTTGCCTCCGGCTTTGTACGTCACCAAAGGGGATATCATGCAGTTCTTGGAGATGGATTTGTTGTGTATCATGAATATCGACGTGCAAGTGAAGTAAGTGTTTTTTGTATACAATGAAAAGTATTGAATAATTTTATCGAAACTGTAATAAAGTATAATTTTTTTACTTGTAGACATCTCTATGACGCCAGAAGATCAATCTTTCTCGACGATCAAGTATTTGGATTTATCAGTCCATCTACATATATATACGGGAATGACGATAAATCGGGTCAGCTTGGGACATTCTTTAAAGAAGAAGACAAAAGATATTATTTGCTCCTTATCGTGAGAGGTAAACTTTGTAATTCAAAGTGAAATTTTATTTTGTAATAAGCTTCTACTTATATATATAACAAGGCTCATTGGATCCTTGTCGTTGTATGGCGTACGACTAATTCGGCATATTAGTTTGATCCGTTGGGGTCGAATAAACCAAGGGACTCAATAAAGAAACTTCTAAATTTGTAAGTTCATTTAGTCATGAAAAAAGTAATTCGTAGATTTTTATTAGTATTATTGAATGATATTTTAACTTGTGCTACTCATGGCAATTAAGGTTTACAGAGCTTTAGGTGGTAGAAGAACAACTACAAAAGCAGGAATAACATGGCATGGAATGAGAGTATGTTCTATCCCATTTTTGTTAATTAAGTTAGGAACATATATTTTGTGAATTTCTATGTTTGTAGTACCGGAAGCAGGTTGGAAATACGGAATGTGGTTACTAAGTGATGAGATACATGGAGGAAATCCTCGAATTTGCAACTCAAGACGTATGCCTATCCGAGGTAATGTAGATCGTTATTCAATTGTATAGTTGTAGTTTCAATATTTAGTTATTAACATTCACACTTATATTTTTTTGATAGGTCTTCCCAAAAAGTAGTGATCCCTTCTCGCAACAGGAGCTCGATGAAACTCGCGACCGATGGGTGCACTATTTTATCAGAAACATGTTGACGAACTAAGAGGTTCTCCTGTCACTAGCATTTTTTGTAATTTAGTTAACAGTGCACTTGTATTACAAACCTACAATTTATACCTTAATATAATCGCCTTAATTTTAGAATGAATTAATTGCAAGTGTGTTGAATGTCAATTGTGTATGCTTGTATGTTTGTGCATGTATGGTTGTATGTTTGTGTTTGTGCATGTATGCTTGTGTGTTTGTGCTTGTATGTACATGTGGATGAAATTGTGAGTATTTGTCAACAAATTTATTGGTGAACGAATTTGGTGCAGTTGTATGTACACCAATACAATGACTAAAAACAAGTTTGTAGGATGTTTTTTGTCCAGGTTTAGGAATAGACGTCGGCTGATTGTATTAGCCTACGTTTATTCCTCTGAAGAAAGGTATAGACCTCAGTTGTTAGTTCACCGACATCTATACTTAAAGAATATACGTCGTCTGTTATTTCACTGACGTCTATACGTAAAGAATAGACGTCAGTCTTAAATAACGGTCGACGTCTATGCTTAAAGAATAGACGTCAGTCCTAATGGACGGCCGACGTCTATTCTTTAGGTATAGATGTCGGATATATCTCGTCTGACGTCTATGTATAGACGATGCACACGTAGAGGTCGGATCTGGGAGTGCTTATATCCGACGTATATAACCCCGTACATCCGACGTATATTCCCTTTTCTGTAGTAGTGTCATTCCATTTCGTTAGCCCCCTTAATTTGAGGCATCCTTCGTCTTTTGGAGTACATACATCCTTCCATGCCACCGCAACCCACTGCTTCTCCCCTCCCCAAATAAAATGGCACATAATGTTGTCCAATTCATGCAAGATGCTTCTTGGTAAAAGAAACGCTGAAGTCCAATAAATGCTGAAAGAGGTAAGAACACTCCGTACTAGCTCCACTCGCCCGGCCATAGAAATGAGCTTTCGTTGCCATGTTGAGAGGCGAGCCTTGAGCTTGTTTATCAGTGGTACACAATGGGATCTCCCCATCCTTCCAGAAAATAACGGCAGCCCAAGATACACCACCGGAAAAGTCTTGCGTTCCATCCCAAGGTGTGCTTCAATCCATGCTCCATGCATCCCATCTCCCGCCATGAAGACATGACTCTTCGAGGCGTTAAATTTCAGACCCGAGCTTGCTGTAAATTCCTCGAGAATACTTCTAATGGCCCGAGCGTTTGCTTTAGTAGCCCTTGCAAAGTGTAGGACATCGTCAGCAAACAAGAGGTGTGACACGATGGCATCTCCACAATATAAAGGCTCGAGTTTCTTTTCCATGACCGCCATGTTCACCATTTCACTCAACACCTCCACGCACATCACAAACAAGTAGGGGGCTAGGGGATCACCTTGTCGTAGACCATTTCTAGCTCGAAACGACGTGGAGTTTGCTCCATTTATTGTCACCACAAACGATGCCTCCACACAAGCCAAAATCAACTGTCTCCACTTATCCGGGAAGCCAAATCTCTTCAGCACATGATCGAGGAACTCCCAAGAGATTGAGTCATAGGCTTTCCTGATATCAAGCTTTATGCACATGCGTCCTTTCCCCTTCTCAAGGTGTAGGTTGTGGCAAAGCTCGTGTGCAAGAAGAATGTTATCACTAATTCTTCATCCTTGGACGAATGCGCTCTGATTTTCCCATATCAGCCGTGGTAATATCCTCTTCAAGCGGTTGGCAAGGACTTTGGATGAGAACCTATACGTCATATTGCATAGAGCAATGGGTCGGAAGTCCTCCACCACCGTCGGTGCCTTTTTCTTCTGGATAATCGTGATGGATGTGTTGTTCCATTGCGTGAGGACCCTTCCACTATCCAAACAAGATGCGACAACCTTTACCATGTCCCTATCAATTATACTCCATGCTGTCTTGAAAAACTTTGCATTGAAACCATCGGGCCCTAGCACTTTATCAATATTGGCGTTCAACACATCTTGCAGTTCTTTTGGGTCCAACTTCCGTATTAACTCAGCCCCCTCCTCCGCTATAATTTGTGGTAGAATAATGGAATGTTCAAGGGGTTTCACCTGAAAACCATGAGCAAACAGGTTAGCATAAAAAGACCGGAACGCTTCCCGGACGTCGTTCTCATCCTCCACTAAACTATCCCCCTCTCCCACTCGCCTCACTTGATTGGTGGCTCTCCGCACTCTAAGTTGCGCATAGAAGAACCTAGTATTTCGGTCCCCCTCTTTCAACCACTTTACTCTGGACTTTTGTCGTATAATGGAATCCTCCCAAGCAAGGACCCGGGCAAGAGTATCCTTTGCCGCGTTTTCAGCTTGAGCTACCCCGCCACTACTAGGTTGAATAAGCCTTTGCCTCCTCACTTGCGCAAGAGAGTCCCTAGCCTCTCCCACCTTGTTTGTAACATTTCCAAAGGTGTTCCCACTCCACTTAATTAGTGCTTTCCTGACTTCGGTGAGCTTCCAAACCATACGAAACATGGGTGTACCTTTCACATATGTAGCCCAAGCTTGTTGCACAACTCCACCAAATTCCTCGTGATCCGCCCATTGGTTCTCGAATCTGAAAATATTCTTTTTCCTCCATTCGTTTCCTTCCATTTTCATGACAAGCATGGTGTGATCACTCAAGTCCTCACCAATAATGTAAAAAGAATTGGGGAACACCTCGATCCATGCATTGTTCATTAATATTCGATCAAGCTTTGTCTCGATGCATGCACTTCCCTCGGATGAGTTGGACCAAGTGAAGTCGCATCCCGTTGAGGGCATCTCAAGTAGTTGAATGGTGTCAAGACACTCATTAAACTCCTGGATTGCCACCTCATTTCTAGCAGCTCCCCCTCGCTTTTCGTTAGCCTTCCGAATGCAATTAAAATCCCCCAACCAGCCACGGTCACTCCCCATGTGGGACCACTTCATTTAGGTCCCTCCATAATGCTCTCCTCTCCACATGTCCATTTTCACCATATATAGCCGTAAGAGCAAATTCAGTGTCGTCCTTCTTTAAGCTCCCAAGGAAATGGAGCAATTGAGATTATTCGAAAGTAACTCTCAAGTCTACCAGCTGGTCATTCCATAACACTAGAATGTGCCCCGAGTCCACAACCATGCAATTTGACGTCCAAGCATGAGGCCAAATTGCTCGCTTGAATCGCTCAAATTTTTTATACTTAACCTTGTACTCCACAAGGCAAACCACATCTGGATTTACCTCCCTTATTCGACCCCTGATCATGAGTGCGCAGCCGGGTCCGTTTGCGCCACGCACATTCCAAACTAAGACATTCATGGGTTTAAGGTACGGGGTGACCCCCCTTCCCTTCCGTACGCGTATTTTTACTCCAACTACTTTTCCTCCCAGATCGCCTAAGTGGTGGTGGCGAGTATACCTTCTTAGTGCATGAGCCCTCACCCTCTTCTTGTCGCCTTTCTTAAGCTCTCTCCATGTCTTGGTCCACTGAATTTCGAAGTACTTCAAACATTCCCTCACTTGGGTAACCGAACTTCTTTGTGCTCTCCTTTGTGCGTGCCACTTTACTGGGTGAAGCCCAACCTGCCTCCTTGTGCACCAAAGAGGCTAGTCCACATAGCTTCTCATGCTCTCCTTTCAAGGTGTCGTTTTCCTTTTCAATTCTTACACCTATTGCCTCCTGGTCTTGCTGGAATGTGTCACATGGAAATACTCCATCATGAAGCTCCTCCTCCTCATGCACATCACGTGTATCCCCACGCATGTGCCTTTTGCTAAATGCACCTCCCTCCCCCACTTCATGAGAGGAGGCCTCTAAGTTGTGTCCCTTGATTTTAATCATGTTAGCTTCTATTTTGTCTTCACCATGCTGACTTGGTCCTTCCTCAGCAGCCTTTTCACACCCATAGCACTCAAAGCCCATCCCATTGGCTTGTCCCAAAATGGAAACATCACTTTCCTGCTCCACTCCACATTTCCCTTCTTGGACACCAATGAGGTCACTCCCAATTGCACCCATAGCAGAATTCGTTTCGACCACTTTAGAGCCCTCCCCTTTGTCTCCTAACCTACTCCCTCTCATGTGACAATGGTTCCCCTCATTGGTTGCCTCCAAAGAATTAGGAGAACAAGAGAGTGTTTTAGCCATGCAATATTTCTCCTTGAGATTTCTCTTAGCTTGCTCTCCACATGTCACCTCCTCACTTGTCCCCCCATCCACCTCATAACCTCTAGTGTCCACATCATCATCTCCTCCAGCAGCCTCTCTCTCCCCTCCCATCCGACCAGCCCCTCCCATCTCTGGGATACCCATGGTGCTAGCTTCCTCCCCACGTCCACGGTTCACTCCCTCAACACCCTTGGACATACTCCTTACAAGCCCATTTCCAGCACTCTTCCTAGACACAACAACCCACTTCTCAGCTTTTCCTTTGTGCTCCTCTCCTTACTTGTTGATTATAATCCCATTCAGACATTTCTCCTCATCATGACTCAACTCCATGCAGTCCTTACAATACCTGGGCCTCCATTCATACTCCACTAGAACTCGATGAGTGTCGGTGCCTTCCACTTCGACCTCCACCCATCTCTGATAGGTGAAATCATGGGCCACTTCCACGCACACCCTTGCATAGGCCAGCCTTCTCCCCGAGGACGTCTGCTCATCCATGTATAGAGGTCTCCCAAGGACACTAGAAATGTTGCTCAAAACTCTTTGTGACCAAAATCGGAGGTCAAGCTCTGGTAGACGAATCCAAATGGGAACAGTGGTGATGTTTGTCCTTGTCAAGACCACATCCGGTACCCACTCTTGGACAACAAGTGGAGAACCACGAATAAACCATGGTCCCCCCTCTAACACACGTTTCCCATCCTCTCCAAGAGTGAATCGGAATAGGAGAAACCCTTGACTTCTTTTGATGACCTCCACACCTCCAACCAAACTCCACATCTTGTGGAGATACTTCTCTAAAGTCGGAAAGTGTGGTCTGCAAGTGATGAAATAACCAACTAAGACATTATCCCACCTCTTCAAGGCTTCAACCACTTCATGCTTCGAACATTTTGCCACCTTTTCTCCTCCCTTTATGACCGGCTAGATGAACTCAAGGGTTGTGGAGGCCTTTGGGCCAGCCACAAACAACTCGCTCCACTTCCTTGGGGGAGTTTCAGCACTCCCTAGAGGTGGTGCGTGCACTTCATCCCCTAAGGCAATGGGGGTGGATGGAGAGCCTTTTTGCTGCCACACTCTCCATCTTCTTGCTGCCCACGAGTAGGGAAAGAGGTGGGGTCCATTTTGCTGCGAAAAAACAAAGCTTGTGATGGTGAAAGAGGTCAAAAACCCTAGAGAAACCAAGGACTTCCATGCTGGTCGCCACTCTCTCTCTCCTCTCATCTCTCTCCAGTAACCAAAAATTGACTCCCGACTTGTCTTCTTTTGCTTATCTAGTGCTTTACATTTTCACATTTCTTTCAAAACCTTCATGTGTTTGCGACAGAAAATGTTTTGTGGGTTTTGCATGTGTGTGCAAAACCGTTGAGAGGCAAAGTAAAAAAAGAAGCTCCCAGAATTGACTTGAACATGATGCATTAGGATATCTAGTATACCGACGTTAGGTCTTATTGAGTCGTAAGGATGCACCCCGGTCTTCCCTCGGGGGTGTGTAATCATAGGGTTTCAGAACTCAAACAAATAAGAAGTTCACCGTGAACGTAGTGAGTCAAATAATTTGTGTATGTTAGTATAAGGAAGTTTTTCGTAGTCAGGGACCCTTTAAATCTTGTTGTGAAACTTTAAGTGTAGGGAATTTGGTTCCCATGTAGATAAGAAATAAATAAGTGGTGTTCTCTCTTCTCCCACGGTTCCCATGTCTGAGGGGACTTAGTGCCTGGTGCTTTCGAGTCATCTGACTTGGGATGCACCGACTTATCTCCCGTTACACGGATGGTAGGGATCGCTCTATGTGGAGATGTGGGGGAAGGTGTATGTGATAGTGTAAGTCCTCATAGGCAATGATGCACGAAACCTGACTCTAGGAGAATTACACACCAACTAAAAACGAAAAAAAGAAAAAAAAAGAAACGGTTTAGCAAATAAGAGCCTTAATGGATTTTACACTTCGTATCACTTGAGGATGTTAAGATTGCCCATGTCTTTCACTTTAGTCCTTAACTAACTAGCATGATTAGGCTAGGTGTGTGGACTGGTTACATATATAGAGTCAGCCCGTAGGATTACCGTGTCCGATGATTGACGAAAATGAGTCCATTGAGTCGTGTTTCTATGTTGAATGCTGCATATATGTTTGGATTTTGTTGGTATATCCACTGAAAATCCTCAGGAGAAAACACTCCTCCTTGGCAACAAGGAGGTTGAACGGCTTGTTGCACGTGCTATGTGCAGCCGTGATTCCTACGAAAGTGAGTTAGGATTTTCTTGTTTTACGTATGCTTTTTCCTTTCTTTCATTTTTCTATTTCTTTGTTTTGCTCGGGACTAGCAAAAGTTAGGTGTAGGGGTATTTGATTGACATCATATCACGCAAACATTTCTGTCTTATATCCGTTATCTTTCACCTAAACAATGCTACGTAACGAGTTTTATGTTTAAGATTAAGGAATAAATAGGTTTGGGGAGAAGATGCTCAAAAATGACTTAAAAGCAAGGAAAATGACTGAATTGCAAGACTTATGGACTGTGATGCAACAGAGAATGACCTGGATGTAAACCAAAAAGATCAATGAGCAAATCAAGATGCTCCACACCATCATGAGGAGTATCTTGGTAAATAGATCTGGGCCTAACCATCAACAACCAAATCGGGTTCATCAAACATCAAGAAATCAAGTCAGGATCAAGCCACCCAAAACCGGACCCGATCAACTCAACCCAGACCGCCAATTGGTTGTCCCGGACTGCCAATTGGCGGTCCATTTGGATCCAAACCCTATACGACCTCGCGGGGTGTTGTATTAGTATGTATTTAGTCCATTTATGGTATGCGTTTAGTAGCATACCGGGGGATTGTCCCTGATTGCCTTTTTCTATGACTACAAATAAAACTTTTCCTCATTTGTATTTAACACATTGCTTGGTGGCATTCTCTCTACTTGGAGTTAGACTTGGAGCAAAACACAGGGTGGAGAAGAATGCTACTTGTAATGTGAGTTATGTAAATAAAATAATTTTGTATAGTTTGTTTTAATGTTGTCTTTGTTTTAATGCTTGCTTGTTTAGCTTGTTTTGTTTGTCATAATTTTAGTTGAAGTAATTAGGATGTCTCCATTTCCTATCTTAATTACCTTAATTTCGTTGTCTTCTTTTAATGAGTAGTGAGTAATTCCACACCCCCCCCCCCCTTTGGGGGTGCAGATGATGTTCATACATGTATTAAAGAATGGAAATGAAGGCTTTATTTTGAAATGTGTTGATAAATGTGAATGTATGTTTGCTTGTTTAGAGTATAACACTTCACTTGATGGGTTTTTCCACAACTATTAGAAACCTTCCATGCTTGTTTAAGTTCTGAAATAACCAACTTCTGTATGTCAATGTTAATCAACTAAATTAGTGATTGGATTGGTAGATTCTGTCATTACTATTAGACACTTACTATGCATGAAAATACTACCTACACTTGTGCCTATTTAATGCATTCTTCACCATCTTATTACATATGTGCACTCACTCCACCCCTTAGGGGTCTCTCTTCCTGATTTACAGCTTTGCATTAAGTTCTCTTAGTTTAGTTTGAATCACTTTGTATCCCCAACTGGCGATACAAGTATGCCAACGTCGCCGACCCCCATGAGTAATGACCAATGGTATCTGGGTCTCTAGCCTCCAATAAGTCGTGTGGTCTGACTCTGCAACCATTCTTATCGACAAACAAGACGCATCCAAGCAGTAATAACAGGTAGGCACTCAACTGTGTATCCTCGGTCCGCGGTGGGCGTCCCCGTCTGCAAAAGTCGTCAATAACGTCGATGCTAACACCAACGTTAACGCCACTCCAAAATTGGTTATCCCTCCTAAAACCATCGACGCTCACCTCGAGTAACTCTGATACATAACTCCTAAGCTCAGACATCGATGCCTGAGCACTGACCATACGACCTTCAACGGGACTGCGTAGAATCTGGAAGACGTCATACAACATTATCGTCATCTGTCCGAAAAACAAGTGGAAAGAGTTGGTGTCAGGCTATCACCGCTCCACAAACGTAGACATCAACGGCATGTCCAGGCAGGGGAACATGCTGTAAGGCAAGTGACCCAATCTGCTATCAGTAATGGTCCCTGTGATATCATCGCTCAAAAGTAAGCACCACACCTGCAATTTAGTATTGGCTCTGTGCCAATTATGACACTTTAGAACATTCCAATCCTCACCCTCCCAAATGCGTCTGGCGATGTGGCTACCAAAACTCGGAATGACGCTGCCATCTAAAGGACCATCGGGCATCACACCAATCACCATCCAAGAATCATCCTCAACCCTCTTCTTTTCTGAGCTCGGGCATCTGCAGTGCACGAACTCGAATCACCGGTCACAAACCTACCACCTCTACCTTCCGAATGACCCACTCAGCATAAGAAGAACTACCATGTCGCCTCCGTCCTCTACCATTATGCTGCCTCGCCTCCTCCTGCCGCTCGAACCCATATCGACCCCCATCGTCACTCTCGTCGTCACTTTCCACCTCATATGAATCTTCCTCGTCGTCGAAAGAATCCTCAGGCGGGGGGGGGGGGGGGGGGGGGGGGGCACCCAAAAAATTAAAAATAAATAAATAAAATGAGACATTTTACCAATTCGAGTACACTGGGGCGTCCGCTGACTCCTTTCATGACCTCCGAGACATTCTCTTTGATGATTATGAGAGGAAGATGAAGAGAGAGTGGTGGTAGGAGAGCGAAACGAATAGATATGTAGAAATGAGAAAATGACAAAACGGTAATTCGTACGGACGATGTAAGTAATTTTGAGATCACGTTTAGCAATTTAGTACTTATTTCGACACGTATGTGGCACTCTTGCTCAGCTGTCAATGATATTTGATTTGATATTTTTATATCGTAATTATCTTCGTCATGTACTATATTATACTTTACACACACACACACATAGAAGGTTTATAAAAGAAAAATGGACTTCAACCCGAAGCTATTAAATTGTAGAGGAGGATTTACGCAGAAGTCATCCATATTCTAATGGCCGTTAACATGCATAGAAAATATATAATAAACACATCGATGTGTCCAAATTTGACTTCCATACAAACTTGCAAGTATAGCTTCATCAAGTTGCCTAATTTATTCGCCACCTTTTGAATTAAATAGTAGCTCTGCCGTCTTCTGAAAAAATAAAATTTGAATGATAGATGTGCGGCTTCGGTATAGTATTAGCTGCATTGACCGTAGTGCTTGGTTTCCAGCTGCATCTACGATGGACGGAATTAAAATATACGTGGTAATTTGCGTTTCCAACTAGTGAAAATAATGGATATGTGTTACGAAATTATGTATCAGATTTCATTCTTTTTGTTCAGAGATTTAGTTGGTACTCAATTCGATGACTGCTTGAAATTTAGTGTGTACTCAATCCCATTAGTTCAAGAAAAGCTCAGCATGTAAATAAGTTGACTTCCAAAAATTAATAACATCCAAATTCAAAAGTGAAACTATGATGCCGCAGATAGAGACGATCGTGGATGGATGTATATATGTTTGTGGAACCGTAAGTGATGATGAAGTTACCTACCATAGATTCATGGCATCAATGCATGATATGTACATAGGTCTGACAATTTGACACGGAATACGAAAATACGACACGAAAAAATAGTATTTGGTTTAAGGATTTCGTGTCGTGTTTCGGGTACACGAAAAAAATTCGTGACGTTTTCGTGTCTGCAATCCGTGTACCTGAAAAGTACACGAATGATACTAATTAAACTAAACGTAACAATAAGCACAAGCTTCTTCTCTGGTGCATTGGTTAGACTTGTTTGGAAAGTTACATATCCAGGTTCGAAATCTCCTGCGAGCTTGCGACCAACATAAACTTATAAGCCCGCCAATAACCATTAAGCCATACTTCAATTCTGTATATGTTGGATGTTCTAAGATATACATAGATTCCTTTTGCGTGTCTATTGCACCGAAGCTTTAGTCCCACATCGCCTGCGTTTCAGTTTCAACATGTTTTAAGACCACCATCTTCAATACTCTTTCACTGAGTTGGCGACTGCCCTTTACCATGGGTGTTAAATGCTAGAGAAAGTTATTTTGAGTGTATTCTGGAATTTAAAAACAATTGTTTGTTTTTCGTGTTTATCTGGGTATGGTCGTGTTTGAACGAATCGATTTGGGTCGTGTCCGTGTCCAACTTCGAAGGCACGAAAAATTGTCGGGTTGTGTTCGTGTCTACCGGATTTGTCTAGTACATGGAAAAAAACACGACACGAAAATACCCGACATGATTGCTAGGTATTCTAAGTTGCCCAAAATTAAGTGAACTGTTATTCATCACCGGAAAACTACTTAAATCGCACGTACAGATTACTATTTTGCACTTCTCTCATTTCTACTCCTATAACGCGACATTTAACCCTCCTATCACACATATCTCTTCATCTTCCTCTTATAATCATAAAAAAATAATGTTTTGGAGTTCAGTAATGAGTCAACAGACGCCCCGGTGTGCTCGAATCTGGTAAAATATCCATCTTTTTAATAAAAAATAATAAAAAATAATCCGACTTGTTACCACCGAAAACTTGTAAAAAACCTCAAATAATTTGAGATAACACACCGTGTAATTTTTTAAAGTTTTTATTTTATTTTTTTAGGACGAGACGTCTTAGACAGACGCCTCCTCCATTGGGGAGGCATCTGGGTAACCACCCCCCGCCACCCCCGCCCCCACCATGGGGGAGACGTCTGTCGTCTCCCCAACGGGGGAGGCGTTTTACCTAGAAGCTCGACTCGATGTTTTTTGCTGGGCTTATTTCACCGAATCCAGGCGTTTTACCTAGAAGCTCGACTCGATGTTTTTTGTACTGGAAAAATGAGGAAAACGTAGGTGGAAACCTTGTTTTAAGAGACGAGACGAAATTAGTATTAAATGAATTGTTAAGGACAAAAAGGTAATTGTTGGAGGCAATTTAAGTAGTTTTCCGACGACAGAGTAACCCAAAATTAACTATCACTATTTACAAGGTTTGTTCAGCAAATCTCGCTAAAATATGACAGAAGATGCTCTGTCAGTCTGTTGTCCAGTTGAAATTTAACTAATTATTCTATTCTTTTTGCCCTTCTAACTTTCTTCGTTAATAAAAAAAATCATATATGATATACAAAATAGAGTGGCATAATGGCATTGCCCATCTCAAGTCGTTTCAGTTAATTTTAATTGACTTCAACACATCAGATGTCGTGATTATTATAATTTTTTAAAAGAGTTTGCAGCCAGATTGATAATCTTTAGATCTGGTATCCAATAAAGAAAGATGACAAGATGGATTTAGCTACTGTTGGTTGTAATTATCACCAAAATATGACTTCTGATCTATTATTGTTTCCAGAAAGATTCGATTTTACGTTGAACGAAATCGTGAGTTGGTACGGTTAAAAATTACACAAAAATGTATGGACGCGTTTCATACGAGTTTTGACGAATTTCATTTCCGTAATAATGCATATTCAGCGTTAGAGAACTTCCGTATGACCAAGTATATAATGATTTATGAAATCAATGTGGTGAAAAACACTGCCAAATTTGTTTCCAAAGTTTTGGTGTTCAACGTAAGTTTTGTCGACGACGGCTAGTGACTAGCACGTATAAATTAAAAATATTATAGTATTTTCCCAATACGCGTGTATCCATTCATTTGAAAATTTTCTGCAACGCTCAACTATGCGTGCATACATAAAAAACTTCTGGCATTGAAATTATTCTTGACACGAGAGTTTTTTAAATGAAATAATACGGTCTATTTTTTTGTTTAATGCTGTCTAAGATTTTAGGCGCTTTCATTTCATGGTGAGAACATCGTATACAATATTGGTTTCATCTTATTAGATGTGAAATAAAACATACAATATGCTTGCTAAGAAAAACTAAAGGAAAAGGAAAGGTTGAAAATGGCGACCATGACATGCCAACCACTCAGGCGACCAAAAACATTGCTGCCCATACAATCAACATATCACCTGCCGAACATGAGATCATTACCTAATGCAACAAAGAACTTAAGGTCTTGATTTAGTTTATTTACAACTTGTAATTACTATTTAACGTTTTATTGCTCTGTCTACCATTTCTTTATTGTCAAAGATGTTTGGTTCGTTTTGAAAAGTATAATAGCATTTCGAACTTACCAAGAGAACCGTTAACAGCACTCGGACAGTTTCTAGGCGTCTTGGTTTCTCTCTCAGCCACGTCAGCTTCTCTATCCGTCACGTAAGTACAAACCAACCCCCTACAAAATCCTTAAGAGCACCCTTAACGGGTGCTCTACGCCCGGGCGTCCAGGAGGGCGCCCGGGCAGCCCTCCTTTAACGGGAGGGCGTGCCCAGGGCGGGGTGCCCTGGGAGGATTCCCGGGCGGCAGGACGCCCGGGAATCCGCCCTGGGCGCCCGGGCGGGGGGCCACGTGGCCCCCTCTCATTGGCCCGAATTATATTTTTTTGTGTTTTTTGTTTTAACAAATGTTTTAAAAATAATTTAAATTTGTTTTTTCAAATATATTTTTATGAAAATAAGTTTTTTCTTTGTTTATATTTTTTAGAATTTTTTGATAATTTTTCGTGTTTTGCGTAGAATTGATCCCGAAATTACGTGTAGGGGAGAGAATGTAGGGCGCTTGGGGTGTTTTTGGGTGTGGTTAAGAAAAATTTAGGGGGTTGGTTTGAGCTGACGTGACGGAGAGAGGAGGTGACGTGGCGGAGAGAGAAACCAGGGCGCCCGGGAACTGCTCGGGCGCTGTTAATGATGCTCTAACCATTACCCAATCCACCCAGTCACGCTACAGTATTTATTGTCACGTCATTATTTTTATTCTTCTCGCTAAAACTCTTTCAACGATCAACAAAATATATTAATAATCATTATCGTAATTATTTAATATCAACAATTCATTCGTTTTTAATTAACATTTAATTAATAAATACGAAAATATTATTAAAATTTAGGAAACCAGATTACACAGTACATTAATTGAAAATTTAAAAACTAAAAATACATCATTAAATACTAAACTTAAATACTAAACTTAAAATACATCAAGACGCATTTCCTCCAAAGCGTTATCATATATTGTCGATCAAATCGGCTTGAAAGTTCAAATGTGTAGTGCGATCACGCAATTGATCTCTCATTTTCAAGTACATGGTAATATCCACTACACAGTCAATGGAATACTGAACCGCGTCGTTCACAAAATTTTCAGGTTGATCATCAACAAATTTGTTCCAATCTCCAAAATTACCGAAGAAATCGCGTTCATCCTCCATTATCATATTATGTAATAAAATGCAAGCTGTCATTATTTTGTTAAGTACAACCTTACTCCACGCAAGAGATGGTTTCTTCACTATCGCGAACCGCGCTTGCAAGACTCCAAAGGCACGTTCTACAGCTTTGTGTACTGTTTCTTGTCGTTCAGCAACTAACATGTCTTTCGGTGTTTGTGGATGAACGATGGACGGAATGAATGCTGCCCATTTTGGATAAATAACATCAGTAAGATAATATCTCATATTATATCAAGAACCGTTTACCTCAAAATTTACAGGTGGAGCTCGTGTTTTTATTTGTAATATCAATATGTGTTATAGTTTATCAGTATTGTGTAGTTTAAATTTTGTATCCATAGGAGGAATTCATTTCTTTTCCGTATTTCTGTTGTATTTCGTATTCTGTATTTGTATTATATTTTGTTTCTGAAATGTATTTTGTTTCGTACTACGATTTCTTATTTTGTTTATGATTTTTTAATTTTACTTTTATCTAAATAAATCCAAAATAATTTAATTAATCATAAAATATTTTTTCAATTATTTTTCAAAACCTAGTTAATTTAATTTCAATTTACCTAATTAATACATTAACCTAATTATATATAAATAATTTTTTTCATTGAAACAAAACACAAAAAAAACAATCTAGGGGCCACGAGCCCCCAGATAAGGCACCTGAGGCGCTTTTCGGGCGGATAGGCGCCCAAAAAAGTACCTAGGGCGTCCTACCAGGAACCGTCCTCCTGTTAAGAGAGGGCTTTTCGGACGCCCAGGCACGACGCCTGAAAAAGAGCACCCGTTAAGGGTGCTCTAATGTACTACCGTGGCTAAACTTGATTTCCGAAGGAAATATTTGCATTACTTGAAGCCACTTATATTATGCAAAAACTTCCCAAATCAATCACAGATAGCATGATAAAACCACCACTAAAAACACAGCTACTACAAGACGTTTAGCCGAAATAAGTTAGGTTATTGAGAAAACAAATGTGCGAAAATCATGCACAAATATACCTCAAAAAGGGAGAACAAATTTCATTCCTTTTCTATTAATACGACAAAATTAAAATCAACCAAGAAACACAGCAAACGACGAAGAAATTTAATTCAGTAGAAAAAAAAGTAAAGAAAAGAATTGTAGTAATTCGCTAGGAACAAAGCGGAGCAGGTGTGGTCGTGATAAACAACAGGACTGAGGGGGCACCACATGGGTCCAAACAACGAAACGAAACGAAACAATATTCTCGAGATCGTTCCAATTCCAAATCCCCACGTCATTTGACTTGCCAAACTCAACACGACGAAACCAAAAGGAATCCAATCTCGGCTTCCTTGCTTGTCCGTCTAGTCAAACCTTCCCCACCTCACAATTCTCCTATTTTCCTAAAAAATATATTTATAAGTGGGTGTCGTTCGACTGTCGTATCGACGACCCAGCGGAGGGCCGAGATATGTCGTTCTACGGTCTGCTCTGCTGAAGCGACTCGAAGACGAGATTGGCGCAGGGGAGGTCGGAGACCTGGATGACGTGGCGGTGCTCGCCCTCGTATGTGACTATGAGCTTGGTCGGGTCGTCCGTCGCCCTCTCCACGTGTTTCCTCGCCGGGCATCCCCTCAATGTACTACACTTGTAGTAATTCCTGTAGCAGTAGCAGCAGCAGCAGCACCAGTAAGCAGTTAACATGTAATTTCTGCCATAAGTTACATGTAAAGATTATTGGTTGAAATTAGTATGGATTGATTTTGGTTACTAACCTTGGATGAGGGGAACCCTTGATGGGCTTTTGACCATACTTTCTCCAGGAGTAGTCGTCAGGTGGTATGTCTGCCATCTTCGAACTCAGAGCTGCTACCCGAATAACCCTCTTCTCTCTGGACTTCCTAATCCGAACAAACAATATATATATATATATATTAATAAAAACATATTCCTTTTCCTAAACATCTAGTAAATAAGAAGGAAAAGAAAAAGATGGGATTTTTGATACCTTCTCTTAGAGCAATGGCACTTGCTATTAGACGAAACCCCAATCCCACTCCGACAGTGCATCTCCCCTCCATGCTCGGAGCACTTGGGCCGAAACCCCGCACCCAACGGCGGCTTCCCGGCCGATCCCACAGGCGGCATCAGCAGCGACGATCCACCAGGCCTTCCATTCGAAACACTCCCATCCGCAGTAACGGACGACAGGAACGACGAGTTCGCCGACGACGACCCGGGCGGGGAAATACTAAACCCCCCACTCTCCTTCGGGAACACCACATTAATCTCGGCTCCCGACTCCGGCGCCGGGCGCTTCGTCCCGGGGCTGGTGAAGTCGAGTGTTAGAGTCTGGGGGTTGGGTCGAGCTTTCGGTTGGGTTTGGGGTCTGGTGAAGGTCGGAGGGGTGGGGCCACGGCGGAAGCGGGCGTGGCCGGTTCGGTCGAGGGAGGAGATGAACTTCCGGAACTTGTTAACCGTCGAGTCGGTGATCTCCCGGCAATCGGTGGTATCCGAGTTAATTTTGGAGGTCGAGATCTTGTAGAGGAGGCTCTCCATGGTCCGGAGACCGGAGGTGGCAGCCGCTGCTTGCTCGTCCACCTTCGAGAAGCCCATGAGTCCCAGAGTAGCCATGTTTGAGTTGGAGGGGTGGGGTTGGTATTTGTATTGCGGGGTGGGGAGGAGTGGACGGATGGGATTGAGTTGGGGTTGGAGGTGATGATAATATTATATGCCTTTGTTGTGGTGTCAACTGCTTCGGAGGGACCGTCGTGGCTCCGACTCACATCGATGGTTGAATTATTGGGTCGAGTATTAATTCAAGTCAAAGCCTCGGAGGATGTGATAGTGCTTTTTAAATTTCCTTTTGGAAGATTTTTTTTCTGCCCGGCTTTTTTGTGTCCGAGTGACCACGGCTTGATCCGTTGGTATTTCGGTTTTTATATTTCTTACCGCATGCTTAGAGCCGGGGTAACGGGTCGGGCGTGCCCTCACCGTTGAGGGGAGGGCGCCCGGGTGCTAGGGGCACCCACCCGGGCGTCCATCGGGCGGGGTGTGTGTTGCTCTCCCTTTCGTCAATTTTTTTTAATATATTTTAGTGGACGTTTTGTTATTTAGAGTTAATTGATAATGTATTAGGTATTTTTTAGTAATGTGGGGTGATAATTTTTTATTATTGTGGGATCACCGTGTTATCATGCGTGCACTGTGTCATCACGATTCAACTATTCAATCACGCGTGCACAATGTAGTCACACTTGCACTATGCATTCACGTGGGTACTGTGCATTCACGCGTGCACAGTGCAATGGATACCTCTATCTACGCTCAACTATAAATACATCTACCTATCTCATTTAACTCCTCACATCTTAAATTCTTCACTCCTATTAGCTTCTTATCTCAATGACGAATAATAGTTCCAACTCCGCTCAATCCGACGATGACAATTGCAGTGAGACATTCGATGTGATGGACTGTGCTATTGATTTAGCCGCTCGGGCTGTGTATGAACGGAGTACACGTCCTAGGCTTCGTCGAAGGAGAAAGGCGAACCCAGATAGAGATCGTGAACTTGGTTACAGACGCCTTAGGGACGACTATTTTTCTGACAACCCTGTCTATTATGATTCTCTTTTCAGGAGAAGATTTCGGATGCGAAAGCATGTCTTTCTGCGCATTCACAATGTCGTTGAAGCATCTGATGTCTTCTTCCAACGAACCCCGAATGCAACTGGTAGAATGAGCATTTTTGGATTACAAAAAACAACGACAGCAATACGAATGTTAGCGTATGGCGCGGCAGCTGATGAGATCGATGAGTACTTACGACTAAGTCCAGCAACATCTAGAAGTGCTCTCCTCAAATTCTGCGAAGGTGTTATTAACATCTTCGCCCCTGAGTATTTACGCCGACCAACTGCAAATGACTTGGCACGACTACTCCACGTTGGTGAGCAACGTGGGTTCCTAGGTATGATGGGGAGCATCGATTTTATGCACTGAGTTTGGAAAAACTGCCCGGCTGCTTGGAAGGGACAACATCATGGGCGTTCTGGGAGAGCAACCCTAATCCTTGAAGCGGTGACATCGTACGACTTATGGATCTGGCATTCCTTCTTCGGAATTTCTGGATCGGCCAACGACTTGAACGTCCTGCAACAATCTCCGGCTTTCGACGACATACTGGAAAACCGAGCTCCTTCTGTAAATTATGAGGTAAATGGTTATCAATATGATATGAGATATTATCTTACTGATGATATTTATCCACAGTGGGCTGCCTTCATTCAATCCATCATTCACCCTCAAACCCCGAAGCACAGGTTGTTTGCTGAAGTGCAGGAGGCGACGCGTAAAGATGTAGAACGCGCTTTCGGAGTGTTGCAAGCTAGGTGGGCGATCATAAAAAATCCCGCTCTCGCCTGGAGTAAGGGCGTACTATCAAAAATAATGCCAGCTTGTATCATCATTCATAACTTGATTGTGGAGGACGAACGCGACTCGTACGCCAATTTTGGAGATATTCGTGAATTTATGGAAGATCAAACTGGAAGTTCTGCTGAGGAAACACGATATTCGACCGATCGTATAACGGATATTCATGATTTTTTTGCCAATCAAGATCGAGTGCGTGACAAGAATCAACATTTGGATCTGAAAGGCGATTTAATCGAGTATATATGGCAACGCTACGGACGAGGAGCGGTTTGAACATGGGGTTAACACAATTTGTAATGTTCTATTTCGAAGTCTAGTTTATGTAATATGTTTTGTCGTTTGACGTGGCGGAGAGAGAAGCTAACGTGGTGGAGAGAGGGAGCAGGGCGCCCGGGGGTAGCCCGGGCATGGTTAAACATGGTCTTACCAGCGCAAAGCAGAGCGGGATTAGAGGTGTAAACACTAGCTAAGTTTTCCATTTTTGTAAGACACACTCTCTCCCTCTTATTCATTTTCTCTCTTCCTCTTATTAATTTTCTCTCTCCATTCTTTCTGGTGCCCCTCGTCTCTCTCTACTCCTTATTCTAATGAGAGAAAAGTGTGAAACTCTTGGGTATAATAGTTCCCCAGGAGGATAGATTAAAGGGTCAATTGGTTTGTGCACCTTGTTTGGAGACAAATTGGTCGTGTGCACCAGTATTTCTCATAATTAGCCAGGTACACCTGAGATCTCAAATTATTTACACATATGCACCTCTACCGTTAATAACCTCGTTAAGTTACGGTTTCAGTGAAATTTTGCAAATCACACCTTATAAATTTTGCTAATTACGATTTTGAAGTGAAAATTCACAAATCAAACCTTATAAAATAAAAAAATATCCTTAATATCAATAAAAAATTATAATAAAAAAAACAAACATTACTCTCTCACTTCTCTTTTTCTCTCTTTATTCTCAAATCCTCTGTCTCTCATTTCCTTTCTCTCTCATATTTTTTCTCCAACCCTTTCTCTCTTCCCGCGCTTTCTCTCTCACCCTTACCCTCCTCCCGACCACCCTCTTCCTAACCCAAAAAGGCCTCTACCTCCTCCACTTCAAGTCCCTCCTCCTCCCAACCCCGACCCTCTCCACGTTGACCCCACACTCCCAAACCCCATGCACATGGCACGACGTCACCTGCTCCCTTTCCCTCTCCCTCTCCGGCTTAATCAATCGATCACTTAGAAGTGTGCATTTCTTCCTTCCTTGCCAGTTGCCACAAGCGATCCTTCTTTTTCGGAAAGCAAGAATAAAACCATTTTTTCCTTTTAAAATCAGATGATGGCAACGAAGATGGAGAGGGCGCACCAGATGTACTGGGATGGGAAGCACGCGGATACGCTGGCCTCGAGCAAGACCAACCCCCAGAAGATCGCGCTTCGCAGCCATCGCACTGCTTGTTACCTCAAGCTCCACGATCTCCACTTCGGGAGTTTTGCGAAGTTGGAGAGATTGTCGGGAGTTTGGCGCCATTCCAAAGTTGGGGAGGTTGAACGAGTTGAGGAACTGGAAGAGAGAGAGGAGATAGAGAGGGTGGGTGGGTGGAAAGAGAGAGAGATGACTGAAAAGGTTTGAGAGAGTGGAATGAGGAGAATAGGTTTTGAGAGAGAGAGAGAGAGAGAGAGAGAGAGGGAGGGTATGTGGGTGGAGTCAATGGATGGGTAGAGGAGTTGGGAGTTTGAGATGAAAGGAGGTGGGTGGAGTCGATGGATGGGTAGAGGGGTTGGAGTTTGAGAGAGAGATGAGAAGAGAGAGAGAAAGAGGAAGAGAAGAGAGAGAGAGGACTTGAGAGAGAGGGAAGAGAGAAAGGAAGAGAGGAGAAAGTATGTGAGAGGGAAAGGAAAAGGAAAGAGAGGATTTGAGAAGGAGAGGAAAAAGAGAGAGAGAGTAATGTCTGTTTGATTTTTTTATTGATATTAAGGATATCAAAATCGTAATTAACAAAATTTATAAGGAGTAATTTGCAAAAAAAATATAATTGAAATGTCATTAGCAAAATTTATAAGGTGTAATGTGCAAATTTTCTAATAATAAATATTATTAGCAAATTTATAACGTGTAATTAGCAATTTTTTCTAATAGAAAATGTTATTAGCAAATTTTATAAGGTGTAATGCGTGAAATATTGAAACGGAAAAAGTTATTAGTAAAATTTACAAGGTATAATGTGTAAAATTTCCAATAGAATCCGTAAGTGAGTGAGTTCCACTAACGACAGAGGAGCATAGGTGTAAACAATTTGAGATCTCGGGTGTACCTGGCTAATTATGAGAAATACGGTGCACGCGGCCAATTTGTTTCCAAACCTGGTACACAAAACCAATTGACCCTAGATTAAGAGCCAAAGAGTTGGACGTCGGGTTTGGTTTATAAGTGAGGATATTTGTTGGAAAGATTAGAGAGACAATAAATTAGAAAAGGAAATAGACTTGTAATATTTTCTTTATATCATTCATATCGAATTATGGCTCTAAAAGAGACGATTTCGAACATCATGCTCAGCTCGAGCTCGGCCCATTAAGGTTTTTATCCTGCTTGTTTCTTGCTCATTAGTCAAGTCGAGAATAAATAGCAAATCGTGCTCTGCTCACCCAATGCTCGCGAGGCGCTCGGCTCACTTGATTGCTCGCCAAGGTGCTTAGTTAGAAGTTTATCACACCGTTAAGGCTCCAAACAAAACCCCATGATAGCATTAAAGGTGCTCCTTGAGTGAAGAAGTTTGTATGCTTTATATAGGGAAAGTTTGAGCCCACGAATCTATGATAGGCGATGTGGAGCTAAGCAACTCGCATGGAATAAAATGTGTCATTGAGTATTGAAGTCTCTGCAGAAAAAAACATAAATAAAAGGTACAAGGCGAGATTCAAACTCAGACCCTTAGTTCGAAGACCAACTTCACCATTGAGTCATCAGTTGTTTGTAAATACCATAAAACTAAACTATATAAATGTATGTATACATGTATAATCGAGCAATCAAGTTGAGGGAACAGGGTCTGCTCCTGCTTGGCTCGTTCAGTTCATCGAGCGACTTTCCTTTTTTGTGCTCGGCTCGTTACTAACCGATCCGAGCCAAATTGAGCGAACACCGAGTGATCCACGAATCTTGAACATAACTTGACAACACTATATCTAATATGCTCTTTAAATAGAACTTACACCACCTCGGAAATAGGAAAGTTACCATAAATCTATTGAGACCTGTGATATATAATTATGATGGAAATATATATTTCCCTTTATTGAACATAATCATTTGTTTATCTCCCTATTTAACATAATCTTGCTTGGATTTTTTATTAGTTTTGCACTTTTCGTAGTTCACCTTCTTTGTTTAGGTTGAATTACAAGTCATATTTCTTAAGTAATTTTTAATCTCATATTTGAGAACTAGCAAACCTTTTTGAGATAAGAAAATAATATTTCAATTTCTCTCATCAAACCTTTTCTTTGAGTAACATATTCCCTCTACTTCGAATACTTTTTAAATTCCTAATTTTTATTTAGTTGGTCATCGGTTAACCAGTTTCAGTATGATGGTGATGACATTGGTTGTGTTTGGGAAAACCTATTGGGACATTTAGGTTCTTTAGGAGCTGACTTTTTTAAGGAGAAAGCCCCAACTTTTAAGGCTGCTTTTGGTGGTTCTATTCGGATGCTCAAGCTTCTCCCACACCATTGTTGGCACGTGGATTTAACCGATTTTCCTAACCTTGCATCATCCTCCAGATCCCAATTCCTGATCTTTGTTGGTGTGTTTCCAGTTTGTATATATACAACGGACCAATTAGTTTACAGAAGTTGGTTACACGATGGCAAAGCTAATATAAATAATTATCTTTTTTAGTTAAAACACGTAAACAATTTTCAAATAACAACACATTTTAAACCATAATATCTATTTCCATCTAATGTCCAATAGAACAGATGACAACATCCTATGTTAACAACAAAATTTAAAACATGAAATTACAAGATAAGAGCAGAGGGACAATAGTGGAATTGAAAATCCTACCAACTCAGTTCTTCAAAATGTCATCGAAACCTGTTAAGTCACTTACTTAGAAGTGTCTAGGAAACTTTTTCAAGTCATTTCTTTAAAAATGTCATTGAACTCCTATCGATACTGTCTTTAAAAAGCGATATTGAAAGTGTATTTTTTTATAAAATGCAATCCTAGTTATGAAATCATGGTGGATGCTAGAATTTGAACTTATGAAGTCATGCCCTCTCTATCGGGGACTTTTTTCTTGAAACCAAAAAAAGGATAGTGTAAGCCTCCGAGGACACGATAAATAACAAAAGGCCCTCTGATTTTTACCTTAGGTGTAACGTTCCCGAAAAAGTGGAAAATTAAAAACCTAATTTCAAAAGATAAGACAAGAGTGAAACACGGAAATTACTCATATTTTCAACAAGGTGCACCATCACAAAAGATTTCAAGTTTGATTACAATCGCAGACAAGAGGGTACAAAATACAGATAATAACAACAACCTAAGAGATGAGATTAGAGGATCTGGTCTTGGTGTGCGCTTGTCCTTGGTCGCCACCCACTCAGTACCTAACGAGACCTTGAAATGCAAACATGATAAAATATTTGAGTTTTCATAACGAAAACTCCATATACCAAGTCCATCTATGAATATGAATGCACAGTACAATAACTCGATCATGCTAATATCATCATGGCACAAAAGAATGCAGAAGTAAAATTGTCCCCATCGAGGGGCAATAAGGGACAACGGTCCCACCAATAACATCGAGTCCCCCAAAGGGATCTACCGTAGGCACATACGGTGATTGTATGACACATGTACCAAGTGTCCCTACTCTTTTGGCCGGCGGTCCATGCGCAAGAGCGCTCACCGCACCCACCATCACTTCCCAGCTCATGCCCTCTCGGTCGCTGAACACCACAACGAACGTGGTTCTCCACTAGTTGGACGCTGAACTGCCCAACACATAGGTGACCAGATCCACCTTTATTTCCGGGAAGCATCCAATCACCTGGAAAAACCTCTAAGTCTTGAAAATCTAGTCCTCAACTGCCTACGAGTCAACTCTGCCCTCGAAGGTAGGTAGATGCTGAAACATAAATTTCTCGTAAATTGTGCCCATTCCTGCCTGCTCAGTGTGGACCGTCTGGCGCTCCAGGAACTCTCCAAACCTCTCTACAGTCCCATAGAGCGTCTGCCACTTTTCCTCCCACGCTGCACCACCAATCACATCATTGGCACTACACTCGTATGGTGCTGGTCTCACGTATCTCGGGGGCATCTAGCACAACAACCAATAAAACTAAATCAATTTCAACTATGTATGCATGATCTACTGAACGAAATAAAAATTCTATCTCACTACTCCTAAGGGTGGTTTCTTTGGATGAGAACACTGAAACCGACCTGCTCCGATACCAAGCTGTAAC
Source organism: Triglochin maritima (assembly GCA_963682175.1). Taxonomy (NCBI): domain Eukaryota; kingdom Viridiplantae; phylum Streptophyta; class Magnoliopsida; order Alismatales; family Juncaginaceae; genus Triglochin; species Triglochin maritima. The sequence continues at coordinate 22,978,265 of OY821774.1, read as the reverse complement.
ATCCCTGAGAAAGTGAAAAATTTAAAACCAAACATCAAAAGATAAGACGAGAGTGAAATGGGGAAATTACTCATATAAGATTCAACAAGGTGCAACATCACAAAAGATTTCAAGTTTGACTAAAAATCAAAAACAAGAAGGTACAAAATACAGATAATAATAACAACCTAGGAGATGAGACTAGAGGATCTAGTCCTGGTGCACACTCGTTGATTGACATCATTTCATGCTCATATTTGTATCTTATATCCATTATCTTACACCTAAGCAATGCTACGTGACGAGTTTTATGTTTAGTTTTCAGGAATAAAGAGGTTTGAAGAGAAGAGCCATGAAAGGACCCAAAAGCTGGGAAAAAGGACTGAATGGTGAGATCTAGGGACCAAGATGGAAGGGAGAAGGACCTGAATGTAAGACAGAAGGACCTAAGAGCAAAACAGAATACTCCACACCATCATGGGGAGTATTTTACCAATTCTATTCGGGTCGGAGCTCCAACAAGTCGAGTAACCGCATCAAAGGCCAACAATACCAGAAAGCAAAGCCCACAACAAATTCCAACACGATCCGACAATTTTGGACCGCCAATTGGCGGTCTTGGACCGCTAATTGGCGGTCCATATTGCTCAGGATCCGTCGAAATTTCTTCTGGACTTGTATTAATGTTCGTTTAGGCTATTTTTGGTATTGGTTTAGTCCCACATCGGGGGATTGTCCCGGATTAGCTTTTTCCATGCTTATAAATAGAACTCTTCACCTCCCATTGTATCCATCTCCCTCTTGGTGGCCATCTTCCCTACTAAGAGTGAAGCCTTGAAGCAAAACTCTAGTGGAGGAAGAGCTACTTGTAATTGAGTGAGTTAATAATATAAGTTTTCTTTTAATGATGTTGTTTCTCTCTTAGTTTAATTTCCTTTCCTTTGCATGCTTGTTTGTTTGTTTAGTTTTATGCTTCTTTAATATTTCTTGCTTAAGTAGTATAAATTTCATTTCAGTATTATGCTTTCCTTTGCTAAATTAGTTAGTGTAATGAGTAGTGAGTAGTTCCATCCCCATTTGGGGGGTGGAGAAATATGTGATATAATAATGTAGTGTATTAAGTGTGTGTTATTTTTTTATCCCTTGAGCTTTATATGATTTCCATAACCATCTAATGGGTCTCCACTCTTATCTTTGATATGCTAATGCTCTTGAATGAAGCTTAGCTTATGCTTTGATTAGTGGACCTATTTTATGGGGAATGATAAAGTTAGGATATGGATGAAGTTAATGTTGGAAACACAATTTGTAGTGTATGTACTCTTGTTGCCTTTTCCTTAGCTAATGTCTTGTATGTTTTAATGATGTAGTCATCTTAATTCATGTAGAGGCATAGTAGGGTCTAGTCTTTATACTTGAGTTCATGTAGCTTCATTCCAATCATTGTCTTGTATGTTTTAATGATGTAGTCTTATCTTAATTCATGTAGAGGCAAGATTGGATGTAGTTTTATGATTTCATGCACTACATGTTGTGAGGAGCTTAATTGAACACACACACACACACACATCTTTATGTTCACATTATTTCTCTACCCCCTTTGGGGTTTAGTTTTATTGCTTATCTTCATTTCCTTTGCATTTCATTTCAGCTTTGTAGTTTAGATTAGTGTAATACATCTTTCTCCCTTCTTTTTACCTCTCGCCTTCGAATAAACCAAGTGTCGACACACCTCCCAGTGGACGACCCGTATTTGCCACCGCTTCAACGCGGCGGTGCACTTGCGGTTAAATTTAAAACGACCAATCAAGTTTTTGGCGCCGTTGCCGGGGAGGTGCTCTGTCCAGACCTTGGTTTGGACGATTCGAGGGGTTTTTAATTTTTCTTTTTCAGTTTTTCTTAGTTGCAGGGAACACTCTGTTCACGGGGAGGCCACTGGAGAAGTTTGAGGAAGCAAATCCAAGAACGGACCGCTAATCAGCGGTTTGGAACCGCCAATTGGCGGCCTGGTGAGGGATTCTGTCTTCCAATTTTTTTGTGGTCATTTGTGTTGTAATTGGTGTTATCTGGGAGCCCAATTTTGCATGCTGTGACTTCTTATTTGCTCCCAGATCATTAATCACTCCCCCTTTAATCAACTTGGACCCTAAAACTCAAAGCAAAAGATTAGACTTCTTGCCATCTAGGTCATGCACCATTGGTAGACCTTGCATGCATTTGTCTTTTCTTTTCTTTTCATTTTGTCGTTGATTGCTGGCGTGAGGTACGTGCACCCACATCCCTCATTCATGCATGTTTCTTTCATGCATTAGTTAGTAAGGTGCATCGGGACAAGAGTGAGAGAGCGTTTGATTGGAGCGATTGATTGCTAGATCTAGGATCAAATCGCTACTAAGGAGGGGCTGTCCCATAAAAGATAAGGTGGGGGATTTCATCACCCTTTCCTTGGCCCCAAAAATCACTCTTAATAAAGCCTTAACTAAAAGCAAGTAGACATTGGCCCTAGGATTGCGGGCGCACTAGGAGAGTAATCTAGTCGAGACCGTCATGACCTGATCGGCGTTGCCTACCTTGTCGATAGTAGGAGGTACTGGATCTCCGGATCTGGTATCACTTGCTGGGCATTGTGGTCCTCGTTGTAGGGAGGTGAGGCGTGTCGAGGCTAGTGACCTCGAAGTTAGGCGTCGTCTAGCTTAAGGACCCATTGCCTTACTTTGTTTGAGCCGTGCTTGCTAGTTAGGCTTCTTCCTGATCCCACTACCCACGCTAGCTCTAGGGATTCTTCCCTCCTCACCTGAGTCCTCTCCTCATCCATTCTCTACGTATAGTCTCCTCCTCTAGTACACCTTCTGTTGTGTGTTTGTTAGAGTCGAGTCGAGCATTTTTATGCGAGGTTGGGCTCGTTCTGGTGAGAGCGCTCGGCTCGAGAGAGTGCATACTTCTGAGATGGAAGATCTTGGTGATCGACCATCTCCGCCTCGTGCTCCGTTGGAGCAAGAGGCCGAGTCGTCTCGTGGTGGCGAAGGGGACCGGGTTCCATACATGGACTACCTCGGTCCGTTCCCACCACCACGTAGACCTCCTTCTCCTCCTCCTCTGACTCGAGAGGAAGGGAGATTCGGTCAGGATCGAGTTCTTGGTGCACCACCACCTTTAGCTCGACATGATAGACCGATGACCTTGTGGGAGCGGACCCATCCTGTTCGGGCCGCGCAACCTTCTTGCATAGTTGTTCCCCCTGCTCGCGGGAACAACTATGAGCTAAAACCTCAATATGTGAGCATGCTTCCGACCTTCACTGCCAATAAGGAGGATCCGTATATCTTTATACGCGAATTCGAGGAAGTATGCTCCGTGTTCAAGCTTCAACAGCTTGACGAGGATTCTGTCCGGTTGAGGATGATTTCTTTCGCATTGAAGGATAATGCGAAGAAATGGATGTATAGCCTCCCGGCGAGCTCGATTCGGTCATGGGATGAATTTGTGACCGTCTTTCTGAAGAGATTTTTCCCTCAAAGGAAAACTCAACAGATACGGCACCAGATACATCAGATGTATCAAACCGAGACCGAATCGTTTCATGGTTTCTTTGAGAGGTTCAAGGACCTTCTCCAGCAATGCCCTCATCATGGACTTGAGCTATGGCAGCTGTGCCAGATTGTTTATGAGGGCATCAACTACAACACCCGCACATTGTTGGAGTCAATGTGTCAGGGTGACTTCCAAATGAAACCCATCGAGGAGGCATGGGACACTTTTGAGTCCATGGCTGAGCGTACCTTCGAGTGGGACACCATGAGAGAGCCACCAGCCGCCAGGTCTTCTGGTCGAGCTGGATCTTATCAAGTTGAGTCAACTATCGCGTCTGAGGCGAAAGTGGCTGCTCTCATGCGTAGGATTGAGTGTTTGGAGATGGACCGAGCCCCGGTAGCTCAGGTCGCTACTCCCGAGTGTAGTAGGTGTGGACTGTCGGGACATGATGACTTGGAATGCGCTTACGCTCCAAGGGATACTGAGCATGCAAATGCGATGTATCAACAAAGGCCCCGAAACGACCCGTACAGTCACTCTTACAACCCGGGATGGCGTAACCATCCTAACTTCTCTTGGGGGCCTAGTGGGGGTAACGGTCAGAGCTCGCACGCTCAACCTCAACCTCCACCTTATCAACCTCCACGCCCATCGGCGACCTACCAACCTCCACATCAAAGGTCTCAGAACCACAATTACCAACCTCCTCAGACCTCTTCGTCGGGTTATTCTAACCAAACTCCACAACCCCAACGGGTTGACCCTAAGGACTCCACTCTTGAGCAAACCCTTCACGCGTTCATTCAGAGCACGCAAGCCATGTTTTCGGCCAACAACAATACGGTCAAAGCATTGGAAATGCAAGTGAGCCAGTTGGCTAATCAGCTCCATGAACGCGAGAAGGGTCAATTACCGAGTCAACCCGAGGTAAATCCTCGGGGTACCCATTCGCAAGGAAGGACACCTTTACCTCATGCTACCTCTGAACCGACTCATCATATTAATGTGATTCATACTTTGAGGTCTGGTAAGGAGGTGGACAACCACATTGGGGTGCCTTCCTTGTCATCACCATCTTTGAGGGAGCCGGATCCTGAGGCTCCCTCCACAAATACTTCCAGGAAGGAGCCAGATCCTGAGGTTCTTTCTACATTTCCTTCGACAAAGGGGCCGAACCTTGAGGTCCCCTTGTCTCCTCTTGTGTCGAAGGAACCAGATTCTGAGGTCCCCACTCATATTTCTTTGGACCTGAATTCTGGGGTGCCTTCGCATTCTTATGCCCCAAAGGCGCCATTCCCTGAGCGCCTTAAAAAGAAAACCTCTGATCAGCATGACAAGATGCTTGAGATGTTTCGGCAGGTTAAGGTGAATATCCCTCTTTTGGAGGTGATTCAGCAAATGCCACCTTATGCCAAGGTTCTCAAGGACTTATGCACTAAGAAGAGAAAAACTCATGTTCCCAAGAAAGCTTTTCTTGCGGCTAACGTGAGTTCCTTGTTGGCACAACCCATGCAAGTCAAGTACAAGGACCCTGGCTGTCCTACTATCTCTTGTGTGATTGGTGATGTGCCCATACACCGAGCCTTGCTGGACCTTGGTGCATCTGTTAATCTTCTGCCATATTCTGTCTACGTCCACCTCGGTCTTGGAGACCTCAAACAAACAAAGACCACTCTTCAATTGGCTGATAGGTCTATGAAGAAACCGAGGGGTGTGGTGGAAGATGTGCTGATCAAAGTGGGAGAGTTCATTTATCCAGTCGACTTCTTTGTCTTGGATACTGAACCTGTGCCAAACCCACTTGGACAAATTCCTGTCATTCTGGGGCGACCATTTCTTGCGACTTCCAATGCCTTGATCAATTGTCGCAATGGTCTGATGCGCTTGACTTATGGTAGTCAATGCGCTGATTTCAACATCTTCACCATTGGCAAGAAGCCAGATGCCTTCAATGACCCTGTTGGGGTTAACCTTATCCAGGGCATGGATGAGAGTGAAGTTGAGGGCACCTTCAAGTACTTCAGAGAATTGTTCGATGAAGATCCTGAAGGTGGTGAAGATGTTTCACCTGGGCTGGCACAAGAAGGTGCCTTATGTTCTGATCTTGTGGCCCTTGAGCCACATCCTTCTGATCTTGTGGCCCTTGAGCCACATTCTTTTGATCACGTGGCCCTTGAGCCACAACCTTTCGATCACGTGGCTTTTGAGCCACCAGATACCCTTTTTATGGCCTCTGGGCCACATGATCTTCATTCTATATCTGTTGAGGACCCCATGTGGGTTAAGAATCAACCACCTGATACCCTTCAACCTGGTAGAGGTTCACCTCTCATTCATGCCTCCTCTTTTGTTAACTCTCAAGAGGCATCGAAGGACCACAATGCGAATAAGGGTGTCAGGTGGTCAAGCAATTCTGTTTTGTATGTTGCGAGCCCATACAGGTGCATTTCTGGCTCGAGAGATGGTGGGTTCCCATTTGATGTCCCTTGACATATGAAGATGGAAGCCTATTGTTGTAAAAAAAAAAAAAAAAAAAAAAAACTCATTCAGTGAGCATCGATTGTTGTGGGCCCCAACCCTTGAGTATTTGGGCCCCATTTCTTTCACATATTTGTCTCCCTTCTTCAGCTTCTCACAGGTTTTGAGGGAATTTGGGTTTGTGTCCATCAACATGACCCCGAACGTCCCTTTGTACTTCATGTTGGTGAGATCGTTCCTTTTTCATGCATGTATCCATATAGTATTTTGCTCACATTCATTGAGGACAATGCATGAAGTAGGTGTGGGGGGGTGTTTTACGTGTGTACATAGTCGAGTCTTTTCTTTTGATTTTGTTTTCTTTTGTTTGCATTTTTAGGGTCATGATAGTGTGCTGCATTTAATATCGATATATCTGCTTGCCATGATCCTTGGGTGACTTGTCTTCTTTTGCTTGCCTAGTGCTTTAAAACTTTCACATTTCTTTCAAAATCTTCATGTGTTTTCGAAAGAAAATGTTTTGTGGGTTTTGCGTGTGTTTAGCATGTGCAAAACCGTTGAGAGGCAAAGTAAAAAGAAAGCTCCCAAAATTGTCTTGAACTTGATGCATTAGGATATCTAGTACGTGGCTTTAGGATTTATCGAGTCGTTAGGATGCACCCCAGTTTTCCCTTGGGGGTGAGTAATCATAGGGTTTCAGTGCTCAAACATTTAATGAAGTCCACCCTGAACCTAGTGAGTCAATAATTCGTGTCTGTTAACTTAAGGAAGTTTGTTGTAGTCAAGGACCCTCTAAATCCTGTTGTGAGACATTAGTGTAGGGGTTTTGATTCATGTGTAGATAAGAAATAAGTGAGTAGGTGTTCTCTCTTCTCGCACGGCTCCTATCACTCGGGAAAGTAGGTCTGAGGGGACTTTGTGCCTGGTGCTTTCGAGTCATCTGACTTGGGATGCGCCGACTGAACTCCCGTTACACGGGTGGTAGGGATTGCCCTATGTGGAGATGTGGGGAAAGGTGTACGTGATAGTGTAAGTCCTCATGGGCAATGATGCACGGAACCTGACCCTGGGAGAATGAAGCTCCAACTAATAAAAAGTAAAAGAAAAAAAATGTTAAAAGAAACAAAAAGAAAAAATATATGATAATGCAAATAAGAACCTTAATGGACTTTACACTTTGTAGCACTTGAGGATGTTGAGGTTGTCCATCTCTTTCACATAATTCCTTATTTAACTTGCACGAATGGTTCATTAGGGTAGAGGTGTGGACTGATCACCTATATAGAGTCGGCCCGTAGCATTACCGCGTCCATTGATCGACAAAATATTTCCAACGAGTCGAGGTCTAGATTGAATAATGCATCTTGTTCGGATTTTGTGGGTATATCCGCTGAAAACCCTCAGGAGACAACACTCCTCCTCCTTGGCAACAAAGAGGTTTAACGGCTTGTTGCACGTGCTAAGTGCAACCGTGATTCCTACGAAAGTGAGTTAGGATTTCTTGTTTCTCGTTTGTTTTTCTCTTTCTTTGTTTTGCTCGAGACTAGCAAAAACTTAGGTGTGGGGGTATTTGATTGACATCATTTCATGCTCATATTTGTATCTTATATCCATTATCTTACACCTAAGCAATGCTACGTGACGAGTTTTATGTTTAGTTTTCAGGAATAAAGAGGTTTGAAGAGAAGAGCCATGAAAGGACCCAAAAGCTGGGAAAAAGGACTGAATGGTGAGATCTAGGGACCAAGATGCAAGGGAGAAGGACCTGAATGTAAGACAGAAGGACCTAAGAGCAAAACAGAATACTCCACACCATCATGGGGAGTATTTTACCAATTCTATTCGGGTCGGAGCTCCAACAAGTCGAGTAACCGCATCAAAGGCCAACAATACCAGAAAGCAAAGCCCACAACAAATTCCAACACGATCCGACAATTTTGGACCGCCAATTGGCGGTCTTGGACCGCTAATTGGCGGTCCATATTGCTCAGGATCCGTCGAAATTTCTTCTGGACTTGTATTAATGTTCGTTTAGGCTATTTTTGGTATTGGTTTAGTCCCACATCGGGGGATTGTCCCGGATTAGCTTTTTCCATGCTTATAAATAGAACTCTTCACCTCCCATTGTATCCATCTCCCTCTTGGTGGCCATCTTCCCTACTAAGAGTGAAGCCTTGAAGCAAAACTCTAGTGGAGGAAGAGCTACTTGTAATTGAGTGAGTTAATAATATAAGTTTTCTTTTAATGATGTTGTTTCTCTCTTAGTTTAATTTCCTTTCCTTTGCATGCTTGTTTGTTTGTTTAGTTTTATGCTTCTTTAATATTTCTTGCTTAAGTAGTATAAATTTCATTTCAGTATTATGCTTTCCTTTGCTAAATTAGTTAGTGTAATGAGTAGTGAGTAGTTCCATCCCCATTTGGGGGGTGGAGAAATATGTGATATAATAATGTAGTGTATTAAGTGTGTGTTATTTTTTTATCCCTTGAGCTTTATATGATTTCCATAACCATCTAATGGGTCTCCACTCTTATCTTTGATATGCTAATGCTCTTGAATGAAGCTTAGCTTATGCTTTGATTAGTGGACCTATGTTATGGGGAATGATAAAGTTAGGATATGGATGAAGTTAATGTTGGAAACACAATTTGTAGTGTATGTACTCTTGTTGCCTTTTCCTTAGCTAATGTCTTGTATGTTTTAATGATGTAGTCATCTTAATTCATGTAGAGGCATAGTAGGGTCTAGTCTTTATACTTGAGTTCATGTAGCTTCATTCCAATCATTGTCTTGTATGTTTTAATGATGTAGTCTTATCTTAATTCATGTAGAGGCAAGATTGGATGTAGTTTTATGATTTCATGTACTACATGTTGTGAGGAGCTTAATTGAACACACACACACACACACATCTTTATGTTCACATTATTTCTCTACCCCCTTTGGGGTTTAGTTTTATTGCTTATCTTCATTTCCTTTGCATTTCATTTCAGCTTTGTAGTTTAGATTAGTGTAATACATCTTTCTCCCTTCTTTTTACCTCTCGCCTTCGAATAAACCAAGTGTCGACACACCTCCCAGTGGACGACCCGTATTTGCCACCGCTTCAACGCGGCCGTGCACTTGCGGTTAAATTTAAAACGATCAATCACTCGTCTTCGGTCGCCACCCACTCAGTACCTAACGAGGCCCTGAAATGGAAACAGGATAAAATGCATGAGTTTTCATAAGAAAAACTTTGTATACCTAGTCTATCTATGAATATGAATGCGTAGTACAATGACCATATCATGCTAGTATATCATGACACAAAAGAATACAAAAGTAAAATTTTCCCCATCCAGGGGAAATAAGGGACAACGATCCCACCAACAACATCGGGTCCCCAAGGGGACCTACCGTAGGCACATACTATAACACCCCCAATATCGCGGGTACGCACGCTGGGGAGTCCAAGCAAATGTCACGATCAGAGTCTCCGTGACAACCGAGAGAGTTTCAATAGAGACGAATACACTCGGGAATAAAAGCATACATGGATAAACAAAATGAGATATAAAGACAAAAAAGGAAATTATCCATATATAGAAATAAATTAGAATTCAATACACAGAAGGTTTAACTCAAAAGAAGCAACATAAAATGCAGATGCAAATGATAACTGAAGGAAATCTAGTTGACGTGTCCCTCGTGTGCAGAATTCTTGGAAACTCCTCCAGTCCAACCCCTATCAGAAAACTAAATATTTGAGGCAAAATAACAACAAAATATGCGTGAGTTTTCAATAAGAAAACCCCATATGCCCCTGGTCCAAAAATAGGATAAAGAGTCATGCATGAAACCCTAAATGTGACACATTCAAACAAGCAGAGGTCACGACTCTACAGAGCCGCGACTACCGGTAGTGGCCCGATGAGATCCCTCTATATAGTAATCCGACCACCAGTCACGCTTGGTACAAAGCGGTCTTCCGGATGACACCCCAACTCGCGGCAAAGTCCTACATGATACCATCGCAAGCTGGGTATGCCCGTCCTATAGTAAATGATAGTGTGCATGTCCAAGTCTTATCTCACGCCTGACCTCTCTAGATAGGGGTCTTTCCATTAGGCCTGTCGGCCCCATAAACAATAGTGCCCAGATTAATTAAATTTCAGAAATGAATATGCAAGGCATCTAATGCACACATACATATATAGACATGCATAATATAACTAATGTAATGACCATGCTATGAGCATCCACCATAAACCCATACGCATCATAACATCCAAAGTAGGATAACATGCATGCACATCTATATAGCACAAGATCATGATTATGATATTCACATATAAGTAGGTTAGTCAATCGTGTCGTGTATGTGTCTTATCGTGTTGTGTATGGTCAAATGCTAATAGGTATTGGGTATACACGAACCCGACACGATAAGAAATCGTGTACACGAACCCGGACACGAACACGACACGATAATTATCGTGTATAAACGAACACGACACAATTTGTACATGAATTCTTATCGTGTTGTGTAACACGATACACGAATGGACACGAGTAGTAGCTGTATACACGATAAGAACCTAATACACGATAAATACACATACACATGAATAACCACGATAATACATGTATACAGTAATAGACACGATAAAGACACGATAGACACGAAATTGTATAATTTTTGAAAATACCAAGTAAACATAACAAATACGACATAATAGTATAATATTAGTTTTCTCACGTTCAAAGCTTCAAATACATAGTTTCACAACAAATAATGGTATGCAAAAACATTACACTTGAAGACTTCAAGTTCATTCTCCAAGGCTCCAAGTTCAACTCCTAATTCCAACTTTGTTTCTTCATTGCTTCCGTAAGTAGCTTCATAGGTTATTCTCTACCCTTTTACTCATTCCCTACATTACTTGACGAAGGATTCAACAATATAAACAAGACATGAGCATCAATGTTAGCATATTTTCATATTTCAAAATAATAATTAAAAATGGCTAAATTAAGTACCTTCGGGTCTTGATGTAGGAGTGGTGTGCTAGTTGAACCTTGTAATAAAATCCAAATTACGTCTGATTTTGACTTACACGATGACCCGTACGAAATCGGGGACGTTACAACTTACAAATAACATGTTATCTAGCTCGACTAAACCCAACAAATCCAAAACCAAGATACTTTTATGCAAGGAAAAACAAGTTCTCTTCTCTTAGACGAAGCACAAAGCCACCAACACATTATCTAACTGAATTAACCTAAACAATAAAAAACCCACACAATTCCAAGTAAACAAACATTTTTTCCTTCTTATCCTAATACCAGCCATAACAGTGGCAACACTCCAACTCCTCTAACATTTCAGAGAAGACAAACAATTAAATAACAATTGGGAAGAGCTAACCCAAAATTACCAATTATGAGACAATGCATGAGTCCATGTAAACACTGACTTCACATCTTCATTCACAGCATAGCTTTAAAATTAAGAGCTTTAAAATTAGTAAAGAAATAGACACAAAACATAGATGAAGAAATAAGTTATTTTTAAGTACAAAAATATGTAACGAAGCAATAGGTATGTGAACTCCTGATTCAATTTGACATTTACCCAAACACATGGTAGGCATTAAAGAACACTAAGAGGTTGAACAAAAAACTACGCACATTAAACAATTCTAGCAAGAGAATTTCAATGAGCACATAGAACAGAAATGCAATCCAAATGTGCACACTAAATAGTTCAGCAATTTAGAGGTCCAATTCAAGAGATGAAAACTAGAAGTCCAAGTGAACACACTAAACAGATCTCGCAAGAAAATTCAATCGGGTATACCCAATAGTGAGCCAAGGGAATAAAGAAGTAATCCAAGTAATCACACAAGTTAGTATACCCAGTTGTAGTGGTAGTCCAAGAAAACATAGTGAGCAATAAAAAAAACCAAGTGAGCAATCCAAGATCCATGAGAGCTCACAAATCAACAACAAGTGAGCAATCCAGAATCCAAGAGAGCACACAATTCAACTATCAACTCAGCAAACCACAACTATATTGTGCAAAGACCAATCCAATTGAATTTTACAATAACCTCCATCTATAATCCAAAACATGAGCACAGGAGGCAAATAGGAACCAGTTGAAAAAACTAGACAACCAACAAAACAATCCAAAACCACAAAAACCACCAGAAGGAGGTGGAGGAGGTTACTACGACGAGGATGAGAGTGGAGTCGAGGTCCGATGAGAGGTGGAAGGGGTGGTGGAGGAAGGCATGAAGGGAGGAGCGGCGGGGTAGGGTTTGGGGGTAGAAGGTGGTGGAGGTTGGGAGCCGAAGAAATGGTGGTGGGATTAGGTGGTTGGAGAGGTGGATGGGTGGAGTGGTCGGCGGGGAGGTGATTGTGAGGTGTAGGGGTGGTGTAGTGGTGATAGGGAGGTGCAAGGTCGGGATTATCAGGGTCGAGGGTTGCGTGGGACGGGGCTGGTGAGCGCGGGACGGGGATGGTGAGTGAGAGGAAGGCTGGCAACGATAGCTGAGCGACGACGAGAGGAGGGGCTAGGCTGGAACAAGGTGAGGATTAGGGGCGAGGACTAATTGGGTTTAGGTTTAGGTTATTCGGATCATATTTTAACGTGTATATCGTGTACAACAGTGTACAAACGTGTCTATCGTGTATCGTGTATATCTGATATACACGATCCCCTTATCGTGTATGTTATCGTATATTTCGTGTACGGACCCTTATACATGAACCTGACCCGATAAGGGTTCATGTATTCGTGTCCAGGTTCCTATACCCATATACTAAATCATCGTGTCGTGTCCGTGTCGTGTTATCGTGTCGTCTCTAATCTTGACAGGTCTATATATAAGGCAAGTATACAAGACATGACGTCGATAAAGACTAGCCACGGTCATGCAAATTTTGTTACAAGATATCAAAATATATAGCAATACTATACATGCATGCACCCAGGTTTCAAACACTTCATAAACCAATAAAAGCAGTAGCAAATATCAGGAAGCAACTAAATATAGTCATGCAATATAGGAAGTCGCGAAATCAACAAAAACAAGCAAGCTACATGAGAGGTTTTGGTTGCGTTCCAAGCGCACCCCGTGTTAGCTAACATTCCAGGATGCGTGGTCAACATCAAAGGGGTCATGGTCAGACCTACTACTTGCACACTCCCAAAACATGGCCTGTACATACGTGCAATCACTAACCCCGATGCATCGAGGCAAGTTCACCCGCAGGAGCACATCGCACAAACCGTGCGCATGAAGTTTGTGGCTTGGTCGGATGGGGTGTTGGTCAAGTGGAGGCGACTATGGGGACTCTGTTGGCCTTTTGGCCTTAATCCGTGTTTTTATGATTTCACTCACCTAATTTTAATCACAAGCAAATGCAGTGTTGCACACATTAGGCATGAAATATATATTGTATTGTGCTAACATCTACAAGTGATCAAGCAAGAATTGAATGAAGTCAATATATGTAATAAACTATTTGAAGACATGTAATATTGCCTTTTTTGAGTCTTAGGAATATATGTTAACTTGAGCATACAGGAGTTAAAACCTATTCACATAGACAGTAGGTTCCTTGGAGAAATTATACACCAAATTTCACATCAATTGGACTTCAATAGATCACCCAAACTTAGGTCCAAAATCACTCAAACTAAACGTCTGGCTATCTGTGCAGAACGGTCGACCGAAACAAGTTTTCTGTTCGACCATTTCTACCAGTTAGTAGTTTTCTCAAATAGTGATTTTACCTTATTCACCCAACTCTCATACTGCAAATTCAAACATACACTATAGAGAAATCCTTCAACTCCCAAATCCAGAAACCTACAGTCAAGAGTTTAAACTTCACCACTTGATCAAATCCAAATTATACTCAAGTGTGATCAAGTTAGAGAGTGTTTGATTCACTCACGTTTTGCTATTGTCAAAGTTGTAAAGGTTTCGGTAAAAGGCCGAAGCATCCATCTCGGATTGTGAGAGGAAGAAATCGAGCTCGGTGAGGATTGTTCACGAGTTCGTAGTGTAAAGGAGTTGTCTCCCGACCCGGAACGAGGAGTCGATAATGAAGACGTAGGTGGAGCTCATGGATTCGACCAGAGCTTCTCAGAGGAAGTAGGACTCGAGTGAGGTGCCAAACCTCTATAAACATCACTGAGTCTCCTTTGTGGTTTGCATTGTCTCTTTCCCTACTTGTTTTTTTAATTATCGTTTCCGCTCCAACTTAAGCTGGGATTGATAAATTGATTAAATGTATAGGGGCCATACGATCCTATAACTGGTATCAGAGCATAGGTGCTAAATTTCATCTACTTAACCATAGTTTAGAATGACATCAATATCTAATCATGTAGAGAGTTTATGCACAACTAGGGCTCCTTTACTTAATGAGTCAAATTATGATTATTGGAAGAATAAAATGAAATTTTTCTTGATTTCTAATGACCTTAAGTGTTGGATTTTTCTTCAAAACCCCTACATACCTCCTAATGAAGTAGAATTAGCAACCTTATCTAGAGCCAAAATGAAAGAATATGAAATGAACTCTAGCATTATGAACATTCTTTATTGTGGCTTGAATGATGGTGAATATAATAAGATTAGAGGTTGTGATAGTGCCTATGAGATTTGGCATATACTACAAATGCATCATGAGGGAGATAGTAAAACCAAAAAAACTAGAATTAGTCTCCTCATGTATAAATAAGAAATTTTCATTATGCAACCAGGTGAAAACATAAGCGAGATGAACACTCGTTTCACCAAAATAACTAACCCTCTCAAAGTTCTTGGAAGAAATTTCAGTGAGGGAGATATGGCATGAAAGTTACTCTAATTACTAGACAATTATGGGTTGAGTAGGTCGTTGCAATTGAGGAAGTACATGACATTTCCCAACTAGAGATGGACTTAATCGGCAACCTCATGGCTTATGAACTCCAAATAAGTCATTGAAAGGAGAAGGACCCCTCCAAGAAGAACCCATCCTTATTAATGCACGCAAAATCTTGGAAGAACCCATCCTTATTAATTCACCAAAGGAACAAAAATGCTTGACATGCTTCTAGGTAGTCAAAAAACAATGACTAGACAAACATGGTTTAGGATATAATGCCAACTTTGAAAACCATGTATCTCATACTACTTTAAAAGGCAAGTATTTATTTGTAAAGAAAACTTCCTCAAGTGTTTAGGCTCCCAAAACCAAAATGGTTTTGGTACCAAAGGCTAACATTAAAGGACCCAAACATGTTTGGTGATTGATATTAAGTTTAACCACAAGTGCACAGCCGTCGGTGAAGACGGGGCAAGTACGGGTCGATCCACCGGGATGTGTGTCAGCTCTGATTCTTCAGAAATCAAGTGGAGAATAAAAGGGATAAGAAGTTGATACTAAACTAAGCTATACTAAACTAGCAAGCAACAAACAAAGCAGACAAAAGCGAGAGGAATTGAAACAAACTAAACTAAGCAATATCAAAGTATGATGAGGATCAGGAAGAAAAGCCCCCAAGGGGTGGAGTGTGTGTACACATGAAATAAAGTGGCGAGGAATGCATTCAATAGGGCATAAGTGTAGGTTGTGTTTTTATGCATAGGAAGTACCTAATGGTTGTGGCAAGACCTATCATCCAAATCACTAACCTAGTTGATTAACATGAGAATAAACAAGTTTGTTATTGAGAACCTAAACAAGCATGGGATGCACCTAATGATTATGGAAGAAACCATCAAGTTAAGTATTCTCTTTTATTTAAAAAGCATACACCCACATTCATCACAAAAAGAAAAAGATAACGAAAAGGTTGAACATCAACTCCACCCTAAATGGGGATGAAACTACTCACTACTCATTAAGCTACCAACTACATTAAGAAAAGGAAACATTCTAAGTAATTCTACTAAGACAAAACAAAATTAAGCTAAGCATGCACGAATTAAAAGAGAAGACATGAAACTAAAAAAACATTCTTTTATTCATCACTCACATTACAAGTAGCATTTCTCCACTAGAGTTTTGCTCCAAGTCTTTACTCCAAGTAGAGAGAATGACTACCAAGCAAGGAGTACATTACAAGGGAGGACGAAGAGTTCTATTTATAGTCATCGAAAGAGGTAACCGGGGACAATCCCCTGACGTGGGACTAATGACTTACTATAAATGGACATAAAACACTCTAATACAACACCTGACTAAACCTAATTGGGTTTGGAGCAAATTCAACCATTAATCAGCGGTCTAGAACCGCTAATTGGCGGTCTGGATTGCTTGGATCCAGCCCAGGTTTGGATGACACTTTGCTGGCTTGATTTCTTCATGTGTAGTGCATGAGAATTGGTTGTTTGAGTGTAGGCCCGAATCCAATTGCCAAAATACTCCTCATGATGGTGTGGAGTTTTTCGATTTGCTCATTGATCCTTTTGGCTTACATCCGTGTCCTTCCATCTTGAAGATAGATCCATACGTCTCATCGATCAGTCCTTTTTCCTCGCGTTTTAGTCATTTTTGTCTCTTCTTCTCAAACATGTTTATTCATGAAAATTAAACATAAAACTCGTTACGTAGCGTTGCTTAGGTTTGAAATAGAGGATACAGAACACGAATATATGCATGATATGATGTCAATCATTTGGGTACCTAAATCTACACTTGTAGGTACATAGAAGATGGGAGATCAGTAGTGACTTACCAAGATTGAAAAGTCAAATACCAAACCGGTTGCACTATCGAAAAGAGTTATAGAACCAAAACAATGAGAAATGCAAATTGGGTAAAATATTTAATCCTCTTGAGCATATAGAATTGGTTCCAACATGATATTTGAATACTTAAATATCATATCTTTTAGTTCATACAATTGCATATCATTAAGGGGAGAATTACATCCGATGCACATAGGTCCACATTTTATGGATGTCCAAACGCGGAGACAAATAAAAATCATGATATTGAGCCTAATTGGCTCAAACTATGCATATTGATTGGGGAAGCTTATTGAGTATCATCATTATCTAGAGGGAGTAATGATTTGCAAAATTAAGGGGGAGCAAATTCATTACATTAGACATCTCATGATCACATTATTTAAAATTTGATTGATGTCAAAGGGGGAGAAGAAACCTTGAAATAAAAATAATTGAACAAAAACAATGCACATTCATTGGGGGAGTACCATATACTCTTAGTTTACAAATTTAAATTTCAAGTATTAAGATATAGGTTGCTGATTAAACGTTTAAACTAAAACCGCAAGTGCACGGCCGTGTTGAAGCGGTGGCAAATACGGGTCGATCCACAGGGAGGTGTGTCGACTCTGGTTTGTTCGAAGGTGAGTGGGAAAAAAGGAGAAAGGATTGATTAAACTAAACTATACTTAACTAAAGTAGTAAACTAGAAAGGAGGAAATGAAAGCATGAAATGAACTAAACTAAGTAACTAATAACAGAAGTTAGAATTCAGGAATGGAAAACCCCTAAGGGGTGGAGTGTGTGTACACATGAAATAAGAAGTGATGAATGCATACAATAGGCTCAAGTGTAGCTAGTGTTTCTAATGCGTAAGAAGTACCTCATGGCAAGACCTATAATTCAAAGCACTAACCTAAGTGATTAATATGAGCATGACAAGTTTGTTATTAAGAACCTAAACAAGCATGGAATGTACCTAAACATTATGGCAGAAACCATCAAGTTAAGTGTTCTCATTAATTGAAACAAGCATACTAACATTTCTAAAATACAACAATGTTTAGCATTCATTCCATCTACATAACATGTATAAACATCTACTCCACCCCCGAAGGGGATGAAACTACTCACTAATCATTACACTACAAACTATATTAACAAAACAAAACATTCTAATGAAAGGCAATTAAACTAAGCAAACAAGAAATATTAAAGAAGCTAAATGAAAGGAAAGTAAAACTAAAGAAGCATGCAAGAATTAAAAGACAAGATTAAAAGAAACTAAGAACAATTATTTTATTAAAATGACTCACATTGAAGGTAGCATTCTTCTCCACCTTGAGTTTTGCTTCAAGGCTTACTCCAAGTAGAGAGAATGCCACCAAGCAATGGGTGATTACAATAGAAGGTGAAGAGTTCTATTTATAGCCATAGAAAAAGGTAATCCGGGACAATCCCCTGGTATGGGACTAAACAAATACCAGAAATAGACTAAATACACACTAATACACGCCCCACATAAATCTTAGCGGATACGGACCAAATAGAATTGCCAAAATACTTGGTTTGTCTTTGATGCATCTACTTCGCTTGTTGGAGCTCCGACCCAAATAGAATTGCCAAAATACTCCCCATGATGGTGTGAAGTATTCTTGTTTGCTCATTGGTCCTTCGATCTTACGTTCAGGTCCTTCGATCTTGCATCTTAGTCTTTGAGTCTCTCAACTCAGTCCTTTTTCATGCTCTTAGGTCCTTTTATGACTCTTCTCTTCAAACCTATTTATTTCTGAAATTCAAACATAAAACTCGTTACGTCTCATTGTTTAGGTGAAAGATAATGGATATAAGATACAAATATAAGCATGAAATGATGTCAATCAAATAGCCCCACACCTAACTTTTTCTATTCCCGAGCAAAATAAAGAAAGAGAAAAATGAAAGAAAGGAAAAAAACATACGAAAAGCATGGAAGTCCTAACTCACTTTCGTAGGAATCACAGTTGCACTTAGCACGTGCAACAAGCCGTTAAACCTCCTTGTCGCCAAGAAGGAAGAGTGTTATCTCCTGAGGGTTTTCAGCGGATACACCCACAAAATCCGAACAAAGATGCATTATTCAATCTAGCTACATGACTCGATGGACTTATTTTGTCAATCATTGGACGTGGTAATGCTACGGGCCGACTATATATATGTAATCAGTCCACACACCTAGCCTAATGAATCATTCGTGAAAGTTAATTAAGGACTTAAGTGCAAGACATGGACAACCTCAGCATCCTCAAGTGATACAAAGTGTAAGGTCCATTAAGGTTCTTATTTGCATTAGTTTTTTTTTGTTTTTTTTACTTTTTTTGTTTTTTCTTCTTTTTCTTACTAGTTAGAGTTTCATTCTCCCAGGGTCAGGTTTCGTGCATCATTGCCTATGAGGACTTACATTATCACGTACACCTTTCCCTAAATCTCCACATAGGGCAATCTGTACCACTTGTGTAATGGGAGTTCGGTCGGTGCATCCCAAGTCAGATGACTCGAAAGCACCGGGCACAAAGTCCCCTCAGACCTAATTTCCCGAGTGATAGGAGCCGTGTGAGAAGATAGAACACCTACTCACTTATTTCTTATCTACACATGAACCAAAACCCCTACACATAATGTCTCACAACAAGATTTAAAGGGTTATTGACTACAACAAACTTCCTTAAATTAATAGACACGAATTATTGACTCACTAGGTTTGGGATGGACTTCTTTAATTATTTGAGCACTGAAACCCTATGATTACTCACCCCCGAGGGAAAACTGGGGTGCATCCTAACGACTAGATAAGTCATAAAGCCATTGTACTAGATATCCTAATACATCAAGTTCAAGACAATTTCGGGAGCTTTCTTTTTACTTTGCCTCTCAACGGTTTTGCACATGATAAACACACACAAAACCCATAAAACATTTTCTTTCGCAAACACATGAAGATTTTTGAAAGAAATGTGAAAATTTTAAAGCACTAGGAAAACAAAAGAAGACAAGTCACCCATGGATCATGGCAAGCAGATATATCGATATTAAATACAACACACTAACATGACCCTATCAATGCACACAAAAGAAAAAAATCAAAGGAAAAGACTCGACTATGTACACACGTAAAGTACTCCCCACACCTACTTCATGCATTGTCCTCAATGAATGTGAGCAAGATACTACATGGATTTATGCATGAAAAAGGGAAGATCTCACCAATATGAAGAGCAACATGAAGTTCATGGTAATAGTGATGGACACAAACCCAAATTCCCTCAAAACATGTGAGATGCTAAAGAAGGGATAAAAATACGTGAAAGAAAGGGTCCCCAAATACTCAAGGGTTGGAGCCTACAACAATCGATGCTCACTGAAGGAGTCTGTTATTGTACTTTTTTTGAAAATAATTATGTACAAAAACAAGTTCCCATCTTCATTTGTCAAATGACATCAAATGAGAACCTCAAAAGTGGGTCAATGCACTTTGAAAGGGAACATGACACCATACGGGGCTAGAACACTCATGTTTGAGCCCCCTCAAAAAGAGCACAAGATGAAAGGAGAGGTTCATGAATTGGACGCAAAAGACATCTCATTCAAAAGTTCAAACTGAAAGAGCTTGAACCTCTCAAGACTTTGGGGAATATGGGGCAACGGAAGAAGAGTTTCTTCCGTTACGGTGCTGACGTTATGATCGTCAATCCAAACTCTCCAACCAACAGGCTGGTGGGTTGGAACGAGGTCAAGAGCCTCGTTAGGCATGTCCGACTCACCAGGCGAACAGAACGTGGGTCTCTTACCCAAGGTATCCTCCAAGGAACTCCTAATACCCTCATTAGCAATGTAGTTGTTTGATGTTCCATCATTTCCAAGATGATCAGGAACAATAGTGAGAGGCAAACTCTCATCAGGTTGTTTGAAATTGAGGTACTAGGGAGATCTTGCTCCACCAGAGGTGAGTGCTTAAGAGTCACAACATGAAGATCATGTGGCTCAAGGGCCACGGGATAAAAAGATAAGGCACATTCATGTGCCGACTCGTAATGAAATCGGTCCATGTTTTTCTCAATTGGAATCGAATTCTCCACCAAGTGATCGTGAATTGAAACCTCAAGTCCCTCATACTGACTAGGAGTTTGACTTTGAAAGATTGTGCTTTGAATTTGTGGATGTGGTGGTGGTTCGATTTCAGAAGATAAATCCTCATGTTAACAAGAAAGGTTACTCTCCTCACGTTCACGTAATTGCTGTGTCATTTGACTCACTTGCAGTGCCATATTTTGTATGGACTGTTGAGTGGTTTCCATGAAGGTAAGGAAAGTTTGTTTCAAGGAATCAGGTATGCGGTCAACTATGAGGTCCAAGTCAGAGCTTGGGAATTTTTGGGGTTGGGTGTTGATGGGCTAAGAATGAGTCCAATGATTTGATGTGGGGTGCTGATAGAATTTTGGGTATTCGGGAGGAGGATTATGGGGTGGAAATGATGTATAACAATTTGAATAAGGATCGTCTCCCCAAGAATCCATCCCTCTTGGGTTGTACGCGGATGCGTAATGGTCATATTGAGCATTTTGGGAAAAAGTATGATCATCCTCAGGCTCTGGGGGAACATAAGGACATTCCCCAATAACATGACCACTCAACCTACAACAGTCGCACGGTACGGCTACTGGAGCAACCGATGCACTCTTGTCGTGTACCTCACACCTGAAAGAGGCCAAAGTTTATTGTAATGTATCAGTTTGTTGACCAGTGTATGATCCAACGTAACTAGATGATGGTCTAGCAGTCGATGCCTCTCTCATACTACCCCAATATGAAGATTACCCAGTCACACAATTAATATTGTCCCAACCATACGGGGTGTTAGTCTGAGCCACCACAGGTTGCATGGGTCTAGAATACCAGGAAGAATTGTCCGGGTCCCAACAATGATATGGATGGTCGCCCATGTAACCATCCATCTCAACAAAAAACTCTCGAGTCGGCCACTCTCACCACCACGAGGCTAAGCTCGCAAAAAGTGTTCGACTCGACCCTAAAATGCTAAGAGTGAGTGTAAAGGGGAGGAGACTAGAACGTAGAAGTAGGTGAGAAGAAGATGACTCAGAGGAGAATGGAAGAATCCCTAGAAACTAGCGTGGGTAGTGGGAGAGGGGAGAAGCCTAATCTAGCAAGCACGGCTCAAACAATGTAAGGCAATGGGTCCTTAGGCTAGACGACACCTAACTTCGAGGTCACTAGTCTCGACATGCCTCACCTCCCTACAACGAAGACCACAATGCCCAACAAGTGATACCAGATCTGGAGATCTAGTACCTCCCACTATCGACAAAGCAGGTGACGCCGATCAGGTCATGACGGTCTCGACTAGATTACACTCCTAGTGCGTCCGAAATCCTTAGGGCCAATGTCTACTTGCTTTTAGAATTAAGGCTTTGATCAAGAGTGATTTTTGGGGCCAAGGAAAGGGTGATGAAATCCCCCACCTTATATTTGATGGGACAACCCCTCCTTAGTAGCATTTTGATCCTAAATCTTGCAATCAACTCTCCAATCAAATGCTCAACTCAATAGTGTTCTCATTAATTGAAACAAGCATACTAACATTTCTCACATACAATAATGTTTAGCATTCATTCCATCTACATAACATGTATAAACATCTACTCCACCCCCAAAGGGGATGGAGCTATTCACTAATCATTACACTACAAACTATATTAACAAAACAAAACATTCTAATGAAAGGCAATTAAACTAAGCAAACAAGAAATATTAAAGAAGCTAAATGAAAGGAAAGTAAAACTAAAGAAGCATGCAAGAATTAAAAGACAAGATTAAAAGAAACTAAAAACAATTATTTTATTAACATGACTCACATTGAATGTAGCATTCTTATCCACCTTGAGTTTTGCTTCAAGGCTTACTCCAAGTAGAGAGAATGCCACCAAGCAATGAGTGATTACAATAGAAGGTGAAAAGTTTATTTATAGCCATAGAAAAAGGTAATCCGGGACAATCCCCCGTTATGGGACTAAAAAATACCAGAAATAGACTAAATACACACTAATACACGCCCCAAATAAATCTTAGCGGATCTGGACCAAAAGAGACCGCCAATTAGTGGTCTTGGACCTCTATTTAGCGGTCTACAGTGTTCAGATCGCTCTGGAGTTTCTTATGGGCTTTTCTGAATGGCTTGGTTTGTATTTGATGCATCTACTTTGTTTGTTGGAGCTCCGACCCGAATAGAATTGCCAAAATACTCCCCATGATGGTGTGAAGTATTCTTGTTTGCTCATTGGTCCTTTGATCTTACATCTTAGTCCTTGAGTCTCTCAACTCAGTCTTTTTTCATGCTTTTAGGTCCTTTTATGACTCTTCTCTTCAAACCTATTTATTTCTGAAATTAAAACATAAAACTCATCACGTAGCATTGTTTAGGTGAAAGATAATGGATATAAGATACAAATATAAGCATGAAATGATGTCAATCAGTTGCCATCATGTAAAAGGGGGAGATTGTTGGCTTTTTTGCATTAGTCCGTGTTTTGATGATTTAAATGACCTAATCTCACAAGCCATTGTAGTGTTGCACACATTAGGCATGGAATATATATTGTATTGTGCTATCATCTACAGGTAAGGGTGAGCTTCTGTCCGGGACCGGATCAAACCAGACTGGACCGAACACTGAACTTTTCGAAAGACCGGACCGAATAAATTCGGTTCGGTTTGGTCTAAAACCCGAATTTAACCCTTAAAATTTCGATCATTGATCGGACCGAACCGAACTGGACCTGACCGAAGACCGAATTCCCGTGGTCTCCCGGACCGAAGACCGGACAAAAAAGTTCGGTCCGATTCGGTCCGAACACCCGGACCGAACCGAATTTTGCTCAACCCTATGTACAGGTGATCAAGTCTCAAGGAAGAATTGAATGAAGTCAATATATGTAATCAAACTATTTGAAGACATGTAATATTGCCTTTTTTGAGTCTTAGGAATATATGTTAACTTGAGCATACAAGAGTTAAAACCTATTCACATAGACAGTAGGTTGCTTGGAGAAATTATACACCAATTTCACATCAATTGAACTTCAATAGATCACCCAAACATAGGTCCAAAA
Source organism: Triglochin maritima (assembly GCA_963682175.1). Taxonomy (NCBI): domain Eukaryota; kingdom Viridiplantae; phylum Streptophyta; class Magnoliopsida; order Alismatales; family Juncaginaceae; genus Triglochin; species Triglochin maritima. Next base: position 22,954,392 of record OY821774.1, on the reverse strand, counting down.
TCACTCAAACTAAACGTTTGCCAATCTGTGCAGAACGGTCGATAGAAACAAGTTTTCTGTTTGACCATTTCTACCAGTTAATGGTCTTCTCAAGTAGTGATTTTACCTAGCTCTCCCGGTTGACTTCTTTTGTCCCTTCGTTGACCATTTGTCTCGTATTTTTCCGGACGACCGTTATATTTGTCGTATTCTCCAATGGTCATATTCGTGATTTCTTTAATAGCCCTAAGAGGTATTTTGCCACCGGTCGAACGATGCCTTGACGATAGTCAACCAGATGTAGACAAGTGTGTGTGCCAAAAGTGACTGTTATTTTCGGTTGGACAAAATTCCTTGTTGTGTTCGACCGTCAATCTTTTACCTGGGCAAAACCCTAAGAACGATCGACGGTCCCCTAGATTTAGTTCGACCGTTCAATTAAGTTGTAGCTGGTTGGTTAGACTGTGTCTTTAGTGGGTTCGAACGTTTCCTTAATTTCATGAAAACAGTCGACCGTTGATGTCGTGTTAGTCGACCGATTTAGGATAGATTTGCAGAACTTAACTTTCTATTTTGTGTATCTTCCACAAATCATACCCAAATCTTCCCCAATGGCTATAACACTTTAGAAGCTTATAAAATTGAGATTCACTGATTAGTAGCATATCATACATTGCATTCATGCTATATATCCTTTATTTAACCCATATTTGTGCTACTCGTGTATTTGTTTAATGTGTTTCAGGGTTTAGGCAATAAAGAAGAGAAAGGAAGAGAAAAGGACCAAAACTTAAGAAAATTGACATATTTGGAAGATTCTGGACCTGTTTGTAATGCTCAAGGACTGAATTGTAACTCAGTAAGGACCCAAGTGAAAACCCGGAGGGACTTAAGTGTAAAGAAAAAGATGTTGGTTGCAAAAGTCCAGAATCTCCTGAACCTGAGGAGTAATTCGACAATTAAAACTAAATGGGCTCGAACCAACATCTCCAGGCGCACCCCACGTGTTTATTTTGTTAACTAAAGTTTTGGTCAAAATTTGGAGTCCATCTTAGAAAAATGATCCTCCGGTGAGGGATTAATGTAACGCCACCAATTTTGCGGGTATGCACACTAGGAAAGACTACAAGTGTCGCAATCAGAGACCTCCGCGACGACTGAAGGAGTTACAAAAGACAGACCAAACAACGACTCGACAATACGTAGATAGATCATACATGGATAGACAAACATAAAACATAACTAAAAAGTGAGAGATTGTCCATATATGGTAACAAGGTCAAATACATTACATCGAGTTCAAAAGGGAAATACATCAAAAATAATGCGGAAGCAAAAGACAAACTGAAGAATATGGTCGACAAGCCCCTCGTGTACAGAATCTTCGACTACTCGTCTAGTCTGTCCTGTGGAAACCTAAGTACCTGCAAGCACCGCATTAACAAATGCATGAGTTTTCAATTAAGAAAACTCAGTATGCCCCTGGCCCAATCAGAGTTATATGGAAGAATGCATGCAATCTATGAAGGACAAAAGCATCCGTAATAGAAACAGAAAAGCACATAATACATTAGAAGGCTACAACTCCATCAGTCGTGCCAATCAGGTAACACCCGTAGAAATCCCTCCAAGGGAACTAGAATACCAAACATGCTGGTCATAACATAACAGAAAAGCATGAAATGCAACATAAGGCTACGACTCCATAAGCCGTGCTGGTCGGGCGCACCCAAACCATTCCTCGAAAGGAACCAGAACACCAGGCTCGCTGGTAAAAGGCGGTCACTCGACAGTGACCCACCGCTTGGCACAAAGCGGTGCGCCGGATAAGTGTCCCAATTCACGGTAAGTGACCTACATGGTGCCATCGCGAACATGGGAACACCTACCTTGAGACAGAATGACAGCGCGCCTGCCCAGGACTTATCTTAGGCCTGGCCTCCCAACGTGAAGGTCTTATGCGAATGGCCTCTGGAGCTAGAGGACCCACTCGTGGCCCGTCGGCCCAGAAAATAGAATGTGCCAAGAATTATTAATCCGATTAAATGCAATGCAAGCTACTAAAGCATTTAAAAATCTAATGCAGCTAAAGTGTATGGAACGAGCTCACGGAGGAGTATCCGGATACCCTCCTAATAGCCCCGAACCAACTCAGAAGTCAGACATCCCAATCAGTAAACAAACAAAGCTCGCAACAGCAAACAATCATAATCGGACCGACAAATCAAGATAACAGCTAATCATGTCATCTACGGGTCATGGCATGGATGTTATAAGGTCTGATGTCCTAAGAACATACATAACCACAACCCAACACTACACATCAGTAGTATAGCATTATTAAAAGAACAATAGAACGTGTCTAACAACAGGATGTATCATGATCAAACCCTACAAGCAATCGGTAGTATACCTCATAAATTTCAGAACGTACATGCATAGAAACTTGTGATTCAGGACATGACCAGAGCTTATATGGACAGGAATTTATATGAATATATCAGTAACCCAACATGAGAGCATGCCTCGGAAATTAGGAGTCTAAATATATACGCAATTGATATGTATAAGCATGCTTAAAGAGTTGCATAATTCTAGATGTCATAGGATGTGTTAGCAAACTACGATTTAGTCTACAGGTTCGGATTTACCTTTGGTGGAGAGAACCTGTGGCAGCGGAAAAAGAATCGACGATCACCTCACGGAGTCTTCTTGAGCACCGGCCGGTCTTCTACTCTCTTGGAGAAGAAGAACAAATCCACAACCCAAGAGTCCTACTTGGTGGAAGGGACGGATTTGAGGGAGAGGGAGGTGGCGGCTAGGTTAGGGTGGAGGCTAGGGTTTTGCACATGAGATCAATCTCTCCAATGGGAGGCTTCCCTCCTTATATAGATGGCTCCACCCTAAACCCTAAATGTGTAGTCCAATAGGGACGCGCCATGTGTCAGTGCTTTGGGCAAATATCTTATTAATCCTAGATTAATCCAATAGGATGAATTGCGTACATTATGGCCAATTTTCTGATTTCGTCTAATGTGAGGGCATCTCAAGATATATTGGAGAAGACATATGAAAATCAGATGTAACCATGTGAAGGGAATGTGTTCTAAAAGTTTTACTTTTAAATGTCAATTATTATGAATTGAATGAGAAATCATTTTGTTCCTTGTTTATGTTATTCGTCTTTTAGAAGTGTTAAGGAAGAGGCCCTTGGTCCTTAACCGTAGAGCTCTAAAAGATATTGGTTTACATAAAATCAAAGATATTCGCGATAATGGTAATTAACATGGGACATTAATTACCGAGTTAAGATTGTCGTGTTGGTCATAGATCATTGTAGCTCTACGAGTGAGTGACAACACGGGTACACAAAAGAGGAAAATAGTACTTTTGTATACCGAATTGACCTAACAAGTAAAATATTATAGGAATGTGTTTCTGTGTCATTAATATTTTACTGTGTCCTTGGTCCTTTGATATGAGACTTATATCTGATCGCTTAAGGAGTTCTTAATTAGACTAGTGTCTTGAGCTATCGATGAGTGTAGTGTAAAGGCATTAGTTGGTTAAGTATAAATTTCGTTGGAGAAGATAGTTAGTCAAAAGATTATCATTGCCCCTCTTAATTGAGTGATGATATTAGTGGGCCCCTTGATAAAGCAAAGTTATAATGTGCACAATGTGATTTGAGTTAAGTCACATATTTATAACTAGCTTAAAGAGATCAAGAAATGAATACTAATACAAAGATGACACAATACTACTTTGTGTGTATTCTTAATATCATGAGGCAAGGGACGGACACAAGTGGTGCACTCATTCACTAATTGGATCGGGTTTTGGTTCGAGTGGAATTAAGACATCTAACTAATTGGGAGCTATAATGTGTAGCTAGATACCGCTTATAGCTTGTGATATTAAGCTCTTAATATCACTGCCAACATAGTTTAGATCCTCCCATAGGTCACACCACAAAACTAGGAAACGAGTAATGGGGATTTTGAGTTCATAGGATGTGTCGGGTTTCATGTAGAAAATATGACACATGGGGTGAACAAGCAAAATCAAAATTATGTTGTGATTAATAACATAATTAGAATCTAAATTAAATTCATATGTGATGTAAATATTATGGGGTGTAATGATTAATCATTACATAGGATAATATGTTACATAACTTGTGAATTTACTACTAATCCCGAAATGTCAAATTTTGTAGGGGTTAAACCGAAATTTCACAAGTCTGCAAAACAGTGCTCCAACGGTCGACCGGTTAGCAGTAAACAGTCGACCGATCGGGCACGGTCGACCTGACATGTCTCGACCGATAACAGGGAATTTTCATCTGTTCGAACGGTCGACCGAATGTGATCGGTCGGTCGACCGAACATTGCGATGGAATAATTCATGTTACGAACGGTCAACCGAGTTATAGAATGGTCGACTGAAACTAGGTTGGAGCGGTCGACCGAACCTTGAAACGGTCGACCGGTCCAGACGGTTTTGTGCAGAATTAATTTAAGAATTAATTAGATCTTGCATGGAATTGGTCCATAATTGATTTAATTCGTGGCTAATATTATTTATTATTAAATAATGGATTGTTAGATGGAATTTTGCATGAGATCATGGGCAAGGTGTTGCACATGAATAGGTAATTTGGAGAGAGCTTATAAATACAAGCTTATTTCGTTACCCAATTAATCTAATTCATTATTTCTTGTGCAAAAAATTCTCTCTCCATAATCCTCCACGAAATTATCACAAATTCTTAAGTTTAGATTTAGTTTCAAGAAGTCATCTTCTCAAGGAAACTGAAGGGGTTAGTAATTGGATCCTAAACTCTATTGGAGATCGAGAGGCTAGCTCTTCTCTCTCCAATATCGTTTAGAGTTTGGTGAAATCTCGGAGGCATCCGGCGTAGCAACAAGCATCCACAGCGTCTCCGAATCTTCAAGAAGTTTTAGAGAACTTCTAGGTATGAATTTTGTAGACTCATGTTTGTTTTAATAATTTTTTAAAACTAGTTATTGAAACAAACCAATACATGCATGAAATAAATCGTAGAAAATTGTAGATGATCCTTATTATACATAAAAAATTCGAAAATATATATGTATAATTAAACATGAAATCCAACAGTGGTATCAAAGCTTAGGGTTCAATTTTCTCATGATTTATGGCTGTAAACAAATCTAGTTTACCATCTAGGATTTAAACAATTCGTTTTACCGTTTTTTTCGGTCTTTAAATGTTTGTTGAAATAATTCTTTATAATAATTCGTTTTAAATGTTTTGAATGTTTAAAAAATGTCATGTAATTATTAGAATTATAATTTAGACATAAGTCTAACTTGCAATAATTTCTTTTTAAGTATAAACGATTATTTTGTAAGAGAATCAACAAAACCGAAAAACTGCGATTCATCTTTCCATTGGAAATTGGATGGACAGTGGTTCATAATTAATTTTTGAACTATGGATGAATGAAAAATGTTTTTAATGGATTTCAAAATATTTTTCAAAGAAGTTTTTAGAATTCTAGATGATTGATAAATTAGATTCTGTAGTTTATAGCAATTGCGTGCATGGATGCTTGAGTTGCTTTGCAGGATTGTGAGTTTATCTGTTCCAAATCAGCAATTATGAATGTATGTAATCATTATTATACAAGGGCTTATGTATGTAAAAGCCAAAATTCTCTCTCTTTCCGTCTTTTAGATAGTTGCATTTGCATATGAGAGGTTTTTACATAGGACTTGCACTAGTCGGTTTATTTATGGAATGTGAGGAGCATGTTTATTTTCTGTAAAATCTACATCTCCGGTGCAAGAGGAAGTCGCCGCTGTAGCGCATCGATCGAGGATCGAAGATCAGGGATCGAGGATCGAGGATCGAAGGGAACATATAAACTCACACGATGTGGATTGTGTGGATGTTTAATTTCTGTTTTTATCTTGCTATGCATGTGATGAATGTGTTGAATGTTAGGATGTGTATGATTAATAATATGCATGATAACCTAAAATTCTAAATCACATGTTAAATTGTCCAAACAAAAATTAAGAATAAATTTCCTTCTTATTTCATCCACTAGCAGCCATTGATCGAGGAATACTCTGCTCGCCCTTAGCGGGAGATAGCTCCCTCCATCTTTGGGAATAGTGGGAGATATAATGGTTGTCTGTTGTTGTGCCACAATTAAATATATGAGATGTGTTTCACCCTAGTGAACCCCAAGTATGTTTAGTTGTGAATACAATGGATAAACGTATCTCGTGTCAAATGAAAATAAGTTTTCTTAACATTACCTATAGCCCTCGCTCGGTTTTGGGAAAAAGTTTTTTTTACGAGGATAGGTCGTATTCCCTCATAATTAAAACGACAAGAGTCACAAGAGTTTGAAGATGCTAAATGTTGCTAAAATTCAAAAAGGTTGTGATTAGAAAATGTTTTCTTACCTTGATATTGTAATGTATTCGATAGCCCTTAGCTAGTCTATATTACGATTGATGGGATCTTGGATTGTTGCATTTATGGGCAAAAATTTTATTTGCAACATTTACATTTATATTCAATATATGTATGCATGTGTATTAAAACATAAAATTGGCATTAAAATCCTATATGATTTATTTTGTAGAAAAATGTCGAACATCCAACCTATCATACGATCCATGATAGAAAAACACCCTTTAGCAAATGATGGCTCAAACTTCATTAGTTGGCAACTCAAACTCAACATCATGTTAAAGTTTGAGAAACTATCTCACATTTTGGAAGGTCCAATCCCAAAATGGAATGAGAGATTAACCGATGAAGAGAAAGAGGCTAAAGGCAAGTGGGAAGACCAAGAGAACCAGGTTCACGGTCTTATGCTAGCATCCATGGGTGACTCGCTTCAGGCGAAATACTTGGATTCAAAACCCAAGAAGACCATGGAGGCTTTATCAAAGATGTTCATGGATAGTGCCCGAAAGGAGCGCTATAAGACCACCATCGCACTCACAATGTGCCATATGGAGGAGGGAACATCAGTATCTATGCATTTTCTCACGATGCAAGGATACCTTGAGAAGTTGGCAAAGCTCTCTTCACCAATGCCCGAGGACATTGCTGAAGATATGATTCTTGGCTCTCTAGCCCCGTCCTTTAAGGACTTTGTGATGCACTATCATGTGCGTGAAAAAGGGGTGAGTCTTGAGGAGCTTCACAACGCTCTCAAAACTGTTGAAGTTGACATGGGCAAGGGTAGGGACAAGCAAGTCCTTGCCGTCCATGGGAGGAGCCAAAAGATTGGTAAAGGAAAGGGCAAATCTACCAAAAGTGGTTCAATCAAGAGCAAGGGAGTAGGAGGTGCTCATAAGAGTGCCTCGAGGGGGAAATCTCAGAAATCTCCAACTCCCAATACGGAGTGCTTTCACTGCGGTGAAAAAGGACACATCCGGCCAAATTGCCCCAAGTACAAGGAAGACCTTGACAACGGAGCGATTGAACGTCGGCGCCCCAAAAAGGCCAAAGGTATATTTGTTATTGAAATAAATTTAGCCACCTCTGTCTAGGATTGGGTAATTGATACTGGATCTTGTGCTCACATAGTTTCTAATGTGCAGCTACTCATGGATAGGAAGGAACTCGTAAGGAACGAGATTGAATTGAAGGTCGGAAATGGTGCGAACGTGTCTGCGGTTGCACAAGGTTCTGTGGTGCTTCAATTAGGTAGTGGTTTAAATTTATGTCTAAAGAATGTTTATTATGTACCTTCGATTAGCAAGAATATTATTTCTGTATCATGTCTGGATATGGATAATTTTAATATAAATATTTCAAATTCTTGTTTGTCTATATCGAAGAATGGTGTTTTCTATGCAAATGCGTTCATAAGGAATAGTCTCTATTTGCTTGAATTGGATAATAAACAAATCTTTAATATCAATAACAAAAGACTTAAGACCACTCACGAGAATGATACTCTCTTGTTGCACTATCGTCTTGGTCACATAAATGAAAAGCGCATCAAGAAATTGCAAGAAGCTAACCTTCTTGGTCTACTTGATTTTAAATCATTGGAGACGTGCCAACCATGTCTAATGGGAAAAATGACCAAAAAAGCCTTTCAAGAAGAAAGGTCCAAGGGCGAATGACTTGTTGGATTTGATACATTCCGATGTATGTGGTCCAATGAGTACTAGTGCACGAGATGGTTTCAGGTACTTCATTACGTTCACGGATGATTATAGTCGTTATGGCTATGTTTATCTAATGAGAAACAAAAGTGAGCCCTTTGAGAAGTTCAAAGAATTCAAGAATGAAGTAGAGAACCAACTCGACAAGAAAATCAAGTCTCTACGAACGGATCGTGGAGGTGAGTACTTAAGTGCCGAATTTGACTCATACCTAAAGGAGTTTGGTATTGTACCTCAACTCACCCCTCCCGGTACACCTCAGTGGAATGGGGTATCCGAAAGGAGGAATAGGACATTGCTCGACATGGTTCGGTTAATGATGAGTAATGCGGAATTACCTCTTTACTTTTGGAGTTATGCACTACAAACTGCCGCTTACACACTAAACAATGTTCCATCCAAATCCGTGGAGAAAACTCCTTATGAGCTATGGAGTGGTAAAACACCTAAGCTTAACTTTCTCAAGATTTGGGGTTGTGAAGCTTACGTCAAGAGATTGATGTCGACCAAACTTCAACCAAAAGCAGATAAGTGCTTCTTTATTGGTTATCCTCATGAGACAAGAGGATACTACTTTTGGCATATCACCTCCAATCGAGTGATTGTAGAGAGGGATGCCACATTTCTGGAAAAGGAATTTCTAGAAAGAGTAAAAAGTAGTGGAAGTAGGGTTGTGCTTGAGGAAACTCAAGATACTCTACAAGATCGTGACATGAATGATGACATTCAAGATCATGAAGGCCCAACCGAGATTCCTTTGGTTAGTGGGAGCGTGAGCGAGAGACCATCACAAGAAATTGTGAGAGAATCTCAATCATCCCCACCAAGTGTACGTTCAAGAGTTGAACGTGAACCCATTCCTCAAGAAATTGTGGAAGAAGTTCGAGAGACACGAGAAGAACCTAAAGAACTTAGAAGGTCAACAAGGGAAAGGAAGAAACCCGATATCTATCTGGGACTCCATGAAATCATGGTACTAGATACTGATGATCCATTGACCTTCCAAGAAGCAATGGAAAGGGAAGACTCCAAACTATGGCTTAAGGCCATGGAATCTGAAATAGAATCCATGTATGATAATCAAGTATGGAACTTGGTTGACCTTCCTCAAGGGAAAAATGCCATTCAAAATAAATGGGTTTTCAAGAGGAAGATGGACATGGATGGGAACTTAACAACCTACAAAGCAAGGCTTGTAGCGAAGGGTTTCACTCAAGTTCAAGGAATTGACTATGATGAAACTTTTTCACCGGTTGCCATGTTCAAATCTATTCGGATAATGCTCGCTATTGCTGCATTTCATGATTATGAAATATGGCAAATGGATGTCAAAACGACGTTCCTTAATGGGAACTTGGAGGAGGATGTGTACATGGTACAGCCTCAAGGTTTTGAAGATCCAAAGAATGGCGAGAAGGTATGCAAGCTTCAAAGATCCATTTATGGATTGAAGCAAGCATCAAGGAGTTGGAACAAACGCTTTGACGAGGAAGTGAAAAAGCTTCACTTCATTCAAAGTAAGGAAGAACCTTGTGTATACAAGAAGGTTAGTGGGAGCCATGTAGTATTCCTAATCTTATATGTCGATGACATATTGCTCATGGGTAATCACATTCCTTTGCTTGAGCAAACGAGAAGTTCATTGAAATCTACATTTTCGATGAAAGACATGGGTGAGGCTCAATACATCTTGGGAATCAAGATATATCGAGATAGATCTCGCAGACTCATTGGCCTGAGTCAACGTACATACATTGACAAGGTCTTGGAAAGGTTCAAGATGAACAACTCCAAAAAGGGCAGTGTGCCAATGAGTATGGGTGTGCAACTCAAGAAGTCTCAACGTGCGCAATCACGTAAGGACTTAGAGTACATGAAGGATGTCCCTTATGCTTCGGCAATTGGGTCGAACATGTACGCGATGACTTGCACAAGACCCGATGTCTCGTATGCTCTAAGCGTGACGAGTCGTCGCCAATCCAACACAGGTCCTGAGCATTGGACTGCGGTCAAGAATATCCTGAAGTACCTTAACCAGACTAAGGATAAGATTCTTGTTTATGGAGGACAAAGGGAATTGATAGCTGAAGGTTACTCGGATGCGAGTTTCATGAGTGATCCAGACGATAGAAGGTCGCAATCAGGATACGTCTTTCTTCTGAATGGTGGAGCTGTGAGTTGGCGTAGTTGGAAGCAAAGCACTACGGCCGACTCAACCACTGCTTCCGAAGTAATGGCTGTAGCTGAAGCGAGCAAGGAAGGAGTGTGGATTAAGAAGTTCCTTGAAGAGCTTGGAGTAGTTCCCTCGAGCGAGGGACCAATAGAGCTGTTTTGCGACAATAGTGAATCTATCTCGCAAATCAAGGATCCCAAATCACACCACAAAGTGAAGTACATGGATCGTAAGTACTTCGTGACGCGTGACCTCATCGACGAAGGCAAAATAAATCTGTTATGGGTGGACACCAACAACAACACAGCTGATCCATTCACAAAACCCTTATCCCAAGCCAAGGGCGAAATGCATTTCGAGTCCATGGGATTGAGGAACCATGTAGATTGGCTTGATGATTGATATGTAATGGGGTTTACCCTAGTTATTATTGTTTTATGCATTGAGTATGTATGAGAAAGAAAACTTTAATAACAAGTGGGAGATTGAAGGGAATGTGTTCTAAAAGTTTTACTTTTAAATGTCAATTATTATGAATTGAATGAGAAATCATTTTGTTCCTTGTTTATGTTATTCGTCTTTTAGAAGTGTTAAGGAAGAGACTCTTGGTCCTTAACCGTAGAGCTCTAAAAGATATTTGTTCACATAAAACAAAAGATATTCGCGATCATGGTAATTAACATGGGACATTAATTACCGAGTTAAGATTGTCGTGTTGGTCATAGATCATTGTAGCTCTACAAGTGAGTGACAACACGGGTACACAAAAGAGGAAAATAGTACTTTTGTATACCGAATTGACCTAACAAGTAAAATATTATAGGAATGTGTTTCTGTGTCATTAATATTTTACTGTGTCCTTGGTCCTTTGATATGAGACTTATATCCGATCGCTTAAGGAGTTCTTAATTAGACTAGTGTCTTGAGCCATCGATGAGTGTAGTGTAAAGGCATTAGTTGGTTAAGTATAACTTTCGTTGGAGAAGATAGTTAGTCAAAAGATTATCATTGCCCCTCTTAATTGAGTGATGATATTAGTGGGCCCCTTGATAAAGCAAAGTTATAATGTGCACAATGTGATTTGAGTTAAGTCACATATTTATAACTAGCTTAAAGAGATTAAGAAATGAATACTAATAAAAAGATGACACAATACTACTTTGTGTGTATTCTTAATATCATGAGGCAAGGGACGGACACAAGTGGTGCACTCCATCACTAATTGGATCGGGTTTTGGTTCGAGTGGAATTAAGACATCTAACTAATTGGGAGCTATAATGTGTAGCTAGATACCGCTTATAGCTTGTGATATTAAGCTCTTAATATCACTGCCAACTTAGTTTAGATCCTCCCATAGGTCACACCACAAAACTAGGAAACGAGTAATGGGGATTTTGAGTTCATAGGATGTGTCGGGTTTCATGTAGAAAATATGACACATGGGGTGAACAAGCAAAATCAAAATTATGTTGTGATTAATAACATAATTAGAATCTAAATTAAATTCATATGTGATGTAAATATTATGGGGTGTAATGATTAATCATTACATAGGATAATATGTTACATAACTTGTGAATTTACTACTAATCCCGAAATGTCAAATTTTGTAGGGGTTAAACCGAAATTTGACAAGTCTGCAAAACAGTGCTCCAACGGTCGACCGGTTAGCAGTAAACGGTCGACCGATCGGGCACGGTCGACCGGACATGTCTCGACCGATAACAAGGAATTTTCATCTGTTCGAACGGTCGACCGAATGTGATCGGTCGGTCGACCGAACATTGCGATGAAATAATTCCTGTTACGAACGGTCGACCGAGTTATAGAATGGTCGACCGAAACTAGGTTCGAGCGGTCGACCGAACCTTGAAACGGTCGACCGGTCCAGACGGTTTTGTGCAGAATTAATTTAAGAATTAATTAGATCATGCATGGAATTGGTCCATAATTGATTTAATTCGTGGCTAATATTATTTATTATTAAATAATGGATGGTTAGATGGAATTTTGCATGAGATCATGTGCAAGGGGTTGCACATGAATAGGTAATTTGGAGAGAGCTTATAAATACAAGCTTATTTCATTACCCAATTAATCTAATTCATTATTTCTTGTGCAAAAAAATTCTCTCTCCATAATCCTCCACGAAATTTCCACAAATTCTTAAGTTTAGATTTAGTTTCAAAAGGTCATCTTCTCAAGGAATCTAAAGGGGTTAGTAATTTGGTTCTAAACTCTATTGGAGATCAAGAGGCTAGCTCTTCTCTCTCCAATCTCGTTTAGAGTTTGGTGAAATCTCGGAGGCATCCAGTGCAGCAACAAGCATCCACAGCGTCTCCGAATCTTCAAGAAGTTTTAGAGAACTTCTAGGTATGAATTTCGTAGACTCATGTTTGTTTTAATAATTTTTTAAAACTAGTTATTGAAACAAACCAATACATGCATGGAATAAATCGTAGAAAATTGTAGATGATCCTTATTATACATAAAAAATTCCAAAATATATATGTATAATTAAACATGAAATCCAACAGATGAACTAAACCTTGTTGCTGCAAAGTCAGGTTGATAAACCCACAACAACATCCAAGTCTAAACATGCACCTATACCGATTGTAGTAACATATAGGTGGAAATGTGCAACTTATCCTCAAATGGAATGTGATGAATATATCTTAGGGAATGATGAAATCAGATTATATACTTATATTATTCATTGCTGGATAAAATCAAAATGAATCATGTTGTATTATTTAGACATATTAGCAAGATCACGCATAGATATAAAATCTGAAATCAGTGATGACTTACGAACTATCCATGTAACAACTTACGAAATCATGCAAGATTAGGAGAACTTAACCAGTAACAATTCCTTTAACTAATGTCTAAACGAAATCATGAAACTATACATGGATAAAACACCTAAATCAGCAAGCACCTCATGCAAGAATTCTGGACAGAATTGCTTAACTCACAGAACACATGATCTGAAATCAGAGATGATCTATGAATTACCAACATAACAATTCATGAAATCAAACTAGAAAGAGAACCCACAAATCAGTAACACATACAGAAAAGATGATGCTACAACAAGTTAAAAACATGCTCCCGGAACCAACAAAAGATCTCAAGATCAAAACACCCGAGTAGAGTTGCAAATCACGCAATATGCATGCAACGACCCTACCCGACACCCTCCCCACGACCCAGCCTCCTCCTCCTCTGGTTTCCTCACCAAACTACCAATAAACACTAGGAGCTGGTGACGTGCTAATGGGATGGATACCCAGCCAAGTGCTGAAATCCCTAGCTTGCACCACAGTCCACCCCATCGGGTAGAACTCAAGATGTGCAACCCTAGACATCAGAACCAATCAGCCCACTGGTGCTGAACTAAAGTCCGTCCAACACCCCCTACTTCCCCTTACCCTACAGGGTCAGAAGCATACCTGATTTGGAGGTTGCTGCTGCTAGAAGATTGCCGGAGAGGAGCTGCTGCAGCCTTCTACACGCCTAACCTTCTTGCGTGCTGCACACTTGGCTGCCCGGAGTTGTTTCTGGTCAGAACGTGGGAGAGGGAGGAGAAGAGTTGAATTTCGTGTGGGAGGAGGTGGAGAACAAGAAGGGATGACAAGGGTAGAGGGGGTTTTTGTTACAAGCAAGAAGAGAAAAAGGAAACAAGTGATTGCAAATATCCTCCCATTAAAACATGCCTTAAACATGATAATTCAAAAGTTTGCACACCAAATTGGATTCCCCCTTGCTGACTAGGATGCCACACCATCCTCCCCCAGCCCACTCAGCCATGGACCCCACGAAATCAGCCCACAAGCTAAGAGGAAATCAAATCCAAAGTGCAACTCACCAAAATGCAACACCAACATGTGCACCAAAATCTCCCCTTGATTCTCCCATCCTTTTCCTTGCAAAATCATATCTTCATTTGATGACATGGATCCACCGCACATGTCCACTCATCATGCCTCACACGCCCCTAACAACTAGCCAAATCGATTTATACAAACAACTCGCACCCGATTGACCCGATTGAGTGAATCAGTTACAAGTTGCCCGATGAATTGCACCCGCTTGCGAGTCGATTTGACTCGCCCAAAAAGGAAACTTTCCCGAAAGGAAACTTTCCCAAAACAAAGCATAAAATCACAAAAATACATCAAGCATAAAGATAACACATAAATAAGTATAAGGATGAAATAAGACTTAATAGTGTAGTAGGAGAGCGAGTCTTACAATTAAAATCCGCCAGTAGCGGATCTGATTACGAGTTTGGTAGCCGGATTTCTAAGGCAGGTCGGGTTGTCGGGTTATTGAAATATGCAACCTCCAGATCTGATTTACAACTATGCGATTGCGCCCAGATCCATCCAAACCCTCTAATCTTCTATAAATACACTTGTAATGCCTCTTTTCTTCTTCTTCCTCCATCTCCTCCTTAGGTTAGTTTCCTTTCTTGTTTATTAGAGTATGTTTTATTTCTTGTTTAGTAGTGTAGAGGAGGAGAAGAGAAGCAAACTTGGTAAGATTTTATTTTAATATAGTTTAGTTCTTGTTCTTCATCTTAATGCCTTTCATTTGATGGCATTTCCTTTGTGCTTATTTTCCTTCATCTAGTTTTTTGAATTTTGCATTATGGTTCTGGGTTATTTTTATGCTTTCTTTAGTTTCGAGATGTGTAGAGAGTAGTCCATCCCCATTAGGGGGTGGAGAAGAAGGTGTTGTGATTATGTGATGTATCAACGTGTGTGTTAATCCAACCTTTAAACCTCACATGAGTTCCATAACCATCTAATGAGATTTTCACTCTTATCTTCGATGTGCTAATGCTCTTGAGTGAAGCTTAGCACATGCTTGGATTAGTGAACCTATTTTATGGGGAATGATGAAGGGAGGATATGATTGAGTGGAAGAAGGAAACATGACATGTGCATGCATGTGCTCATGTTGGCCTCATCCTAATTATTATCTTACATGTTTTAATGCTTGTGTCAAATCTTATTTCATGTGGAGACAAAGTTGGATGTGGTCATTTTAGATGTGCTCACATTAGCCTTATTTCAATTATTGTCTTGTATGATTTAATGATAATGTTTTATCTTATTTCAAAGTTGAATTTATTATTGCACAATTGTTGAGGACAAGTGGGAGATTGAAGGATGTGTCCTTTAATCAAGATGGCAATGAATAAATAGTTTAAAGGAAAATTAATCCGATTACATTAGGGGTCGTAATGTTTAGATAGAAACCAATTACGATCTACATGTCAATTATTGTATGCGTTACTAATATAATCGGATCCTATAAGGGTTACACACATTAGAATCTATGGGCTAAACAAATGGGAGGCTAAGGGTCCATTAAGCTCACTTACCTAATGAGATTAGGGTTAGCTTAAGAGAGGTCTATAAATATATGGAAAAGAAGAGAAAAAAGGGTGCAATCTATTTCTCTCCTAAAACCCTAGTCGTCCCCTCCTTTCCACCACCAAGGAAGAAGTTTGTTCTTCCATCCCTCTCATTCTAGCTAACCTGTTGGTGGAGTTTAGTCTGTGGTTCGTGTGTCCCGAGTAAAGGAATCACACTTGGGATTCTCCGCACCTCCTCCATGAGCAAAAGAAAGGCACACATCAAAGGTATAAATGGTTGTACATCAGTTTTCCTCATTATTATCATGTGCATGGATCTTGGGTGGTTGAAGAATTTAGAAATCGTTTCTATGTTATTTTTCCGCTGCGTTTTTCATCGTAACCCAACAGTCACGTGTCATCGAAACATGTTAATTCACTTACTTTGAAATGACGCTAAAACTTTTCCAATTCATTTCTTTAAAAATGTCCTTGAATATCTTCGAGATACTTTTTTTAAAAGTGATGTTGAAAGTGTATTTTAAAAATAAAAAATGGACCTTATTAACCAAAAACTCGACATATATTTATGCTTCATACATACCTTGTCAATCCTTTTATACTTCACGCAGACAATGTAAATTCGCAACACGACCTTGTACCTATATATTTTGACCTTTTATATTTAGGTGATGACATTGTTGTTTAGGTTTCACACCTTTATGATGTGGTTGATCACCATGTTATTATATTATTAGTTTTTAGAGTGGTTGATCACCATGTCATTTAGGTTTATGAAATTTTGATTTGGTTAATGATGTTGGTGAGAATCAATAATTACAAAGTGATCAAGCACATTGAAAATTTTGGTAAAGAAGTAACAAGGTAATTAACTATATCAAAAGGTGAGAAACAAAACACACAAGATTATTAGTCAGATCGAAAGGAGTCCAAAGCATAAATTAATAGGTCATCGCCACCATGGGAACTGGACACTAATATCCAACTAATAAAAATGATGATCTTGAAAACTGTTCAAAACATAATGAATGTCGTGCTCATTTGAACCGGCTACATTAAAGAAATCCAAATTTATGTGACATCTCTAGCAATGTTTTGTTCCAAAATTTGAGATATAAAATGTTAGGATAGATGACCATCTAATCTTAAACTAAATTGGGAATTAAAATGATGAATAAGGGATTAGGATAGAACAATCAAACTACAATTGAAGACACAAAAATTAAAGAGGTTCGACACCACACCCAGTCTAATTCCTCCTCACAAGCCCCGTTCGATTTTTCGATTCTCTCTTACGGTTCCACTAACCAATTCCATTCCAGAGCAAGATTTACATCTTTACAACAACGAGCCTTGCGAACAATCCTCGTCTCGCTCATGTCACCTCTCACAACCCGAGAGGGAGCTTCCTCGAAACTTTACAACTAGGTGATTCTTGGATATGGAAATGAAATACAATCTAAACACTCTAACTTGAGCACACTTGGATATGGATATGGAATTCATATGCAAGGGGTGAATATGAAGTTTTGAGTGCATTTGGGCTTTGAAGGTTTGGGAATTGAGAGCAGAAAGAATATAGATGAATTGAAAGTGTAGAGTTATTATTTGTGTCTTTTCAATGGGGCTAATATACGCTCAAAGCTAATAGAGTCGTTGGGAGGGGGTGAAGTTTTGACCGAAGACAAGCACTATATGAGTTTAGCTCAGGCAAAACTTAGAACAGGTTCGGTCGACCGTCTAAAGAACGGTAGTCCAAAACATGAAGGTTGGATTCGTGATTGATTCGTTTTATATTAAACCGCAAGTGCACGACTGCGTCGAAGCGGTTGCAAATATGGGTCGATCCACACGGAGGTGTATCGACTTTCGGTTTGTGCGAAGGCGAGTGGGAAAGAAAGGAGAGAAAGGTTGGTTACACTAAACTACACTAAAATGCAAAAAGGAAATGGAAGAGAAGCAATAAAACTAAACCCCATAAGGGGTAGAGAAATAATGTGAGTATAAAGATGTGTGTGTGTCTGTGTGTTCAATTATACTCCTCACAATATGTAGTGCATGAAATCATAAAACTAAATCCAACTTTGCCTCCACATGAAATAAGATAAGATCATATCATTAAAACATACAAGACAATAATTGGAATGAAGCTAAATGAACGAATGTATAAAGACTAGACCCTACTATGCCTCCACATGAAATAAGATAACCCAATATCATTAAAACATACAAGGCATTAACCAAGGTAAAGGCAACAAGAGTACATACACTAAGAATTGTGTTTCCAATATTAATTCCATCAATATCCTCACCTTATTATTCCCCATAAAATAGGTCCACTAATCTAAGCATAAGCTAAACTTCATTCAAGAGCATTAGCATATCAAAGATAAGAGTGAAATCCCATTAGATGGTTATGGAAATCATATAAGGCTCAATGGATTAAGATAACACACACCTAATACACTACATGATCATATCACATATTTCTCCACCCCCAAATGAGGATGGAACTACTCACTAATCATTACACTACAACCTACATTAAAATGAAACATTCTACTGAAATGAAGTTAAACTAAGCAAGAGAGGAATATTAAAGAAGCTAAAATGACATTAAACTAAAGAAGCATGCAAGCATATGAAAAAATAAACTAAGAAAGAAAAAGCATAACTAAAGGAAAACATCTATTATTACTCACTCAATTACACGTAGCCTCTCTCCACCAGGTTTTTGCTTCAAGGCTTGAACTCCTAGTAGAGAGGATGGCCACCAAGAGAGAGATGAGGTACAAGAGAGGAGGGAGAGTTCTATTTAAAGCCATAGAAAAAGGTAATCCGGGACAATCCCCCGGTATGGGACTAAACAAATACCAAAAATAGCCTAAACAAATACTAATACATGTGCACACAAAATCATAGCGGACCCGGAGAGATCCGAACAACCAATTAGAGGTCCCAGACCGCCAATTGGCGGTCCATAAACTCTGGATCTGGCTGGAATTTGTTGTGGGCTTTTCTGGATTTCTTTGTCGGTCTTTGATGCATATACTTTGTTTATTGGAGCTCCGACCGGAATTGAATTGCCAAAATACTCCCCATGATGGTGTGGAGTTTTCTGTATTGCTCTTTGGTCCTTCGGTCTTACATTCAGGTCCTTCTCCCTTGTATCTTAGTCCTCAGGTCTCATAATTCAGTCATTTTTCCCTACTTTTGGGTCCTTTTATGATTCATCTCTTCAAACCTATTTATTTCTGAAATTCAAACATAAAACTCGTCATGTAGCATTGCTTAGGTATAATATAATAGATATAAGATACAAATATAAGCATGAAATGATGTCAATCAAATACCCCCACACCTAAGTTTTTGCTAGTCCCGAGCAAAACAAAGAAAGAGAAACACAAACGAAAAACAAGAAATCCTAACTCACTTTCGTAGGAATCACGGTTGCACTTAGCACGTGCAACAAGCTGTTAAACCTCCTTGTTGCTAAGGAGGAGTGTTGTCTCCTGAGGGTTTTCAGCGGATATACCCACAAAATCCGAACAAGATGCATTATTCAATCTAGACACTCGACTCGTTGGACATATTTTGTCGATCATTGGACGCGGTAATCCTACGGGCCGACTCTATAAAGGTAATCAGTCTACACACCTAGCATAATGAACCATTTGTGAACGTTAAATAAGGAATTAAGTGAAAGACATGGACAACCTCAACATCCTCAAGTGATACAAAGTGTAAAGTCCATTAAGGTTCTTATTTGCATTACCATTTTTTTTCTTTTTGTTTTTTTTCTCATTTTTTGTTTTTCTTCTTTTCTTTTTATTAGTTGGAGCTTCATTCTCCCAGGGGTCAGGTTTCGTGCATCATTGGCCATGAAGACTTACACTATCACGTACACCTTTCTCCAAATCTCCACATAAGGCAATCCCTACCACCCGTGTAACGGGACTTCGGTCGGTGCATCTGATTGATTCGTTTTATATTAAACCGCAAGTGCACGACCGCGTTCAAGCAGTGGAAAATACGGGTCGATCCACAGGGACGTGTGTCGACTTTTGGTTTGTGCGAAGGCGAGTGGTAAAGAAAGGAGAGAAAGGTTGATTACACGAAACTACACTAAGACGCAAAAGGAAATGAAGATAAGCAATAAAACTAAACCCCATAGGGGGTAGAGAAATGATGTGAATATAAAGATGTGTGTGTGTGTGTGTTCAATTATGCTCCTCACAACATGTAGTGCATGAAATCATAAAACTAAATCCAACTTTGCTTCCACATGAAATAAGATAAGACTATATTGTTAAAACATACAAGACAATAATTGGAATGAAGCTAAATGAACTCATGTATCAAGACTAGACCCTACTATGCCTCCACATGAAATAAGATAACCCAATATCATTAAAACATACAAGCCATTAACCATGGTAAAGGGAACAAGAGTACATACACTACAAATTGTGTTTCCAATATTAATTCCATCCATATCCTCACCATATCATTCCCCATAAAATAGGTCCACTAATCTCAACATAAGCTAAGCTTCATTCAAGACTATTAGCATATCAAAGATAAGAGTAAAATCCCATTAGATGGTTATGGAAATCTTATAAGGCTCAAGGGATTAAGATAACACACACCTAATACACTACATGATCATATCCAATTAGATGGTTATGGAAATCATATAAGGCTCAAGGGATCAAGATAACACACACCTAATGTAACGTCCCGTCCCCGAACCCGCATCGAGCCCAGGTCCCGGTCCGTCACCCATGTGCCCACTGGCTCACAACACCCACATATTGCCACAAAACTTAAGTTGGTAAGTGTTATGGTAGTGGGCTCATGTCTTTATATCTCACCCCAACATTCTTATGCTAAGCAATGTGGGACTAAACTTGGGGGTTTTACAACCTACCCCACTTGAACACGTGACGTCCTCGTCAGGGTCAAGCCACTCAGTCACCAGGCGTTGTGGGAATCTAGAGGTGGCTCCCACCCTTTAGGTGTAGCACTTAGTTCCCACAATTCCGGCTGGTTCAGGCTCTGATACCATCTGTAACGTCCCGTCCCCGAACCTCCATCGAGCCCGGGTCCCGGTACGACACCCATGTGTCCACTGGCCCACAACACCCACCTATTGCCACAAAATTTAAGTTGGTAAGTGTTATGGTAGTGGGCTCATGTCTTTATATCCCACCCCAACATTCTCATGTTAAGCAATGTGGAACTAAACTTGGGGTTTTACAACCTACCCCACTTGAACACCTGACGTCCTCGTCAGGGTCAAGCCACTCAATCACCAGGCGTTGTGGGATTCTAGAGGTGGCTCCCACCCTTTAGGTGTAGCACTTAGTTCCCACAATTCCGGCTGGTTTAGGCTCTGATACCATCTGTAACGTCCCGTCCCCGAACCCGCATCGAGTCCGGGTCCCGGTCCGTCACCCATGTGCCCACTGGCCCACAACGCCCACCTGCTGCCACAAAACTTAAGTTGGTAAGTGTTATGGTAGTGGGCTCATGTCTTTATATCTCACCCCAACATTCTTATGTTAAGCAATGTGGGACTAAACTTGGGGGTTTTACACCTAATACACTACATGGGAACTTATGTTTGTACATAGTTATATAAAAAAATAAAAAAAAGAAAAAAAAAAGAAAAAAAAAGAAAAAAAATACAATAAAAGACTCCTTCAGTGAGCATCGATTGTTGTGAGCCCCAACCCTTGTGTATTTGGGCTCCATTTCTTTCACGTATTTGTATCCCTTCTTTAACATCTCACAGGTTTTGAGGGAATTCGGGTTGTGTCCATCAACAAGACCATGAACTTCCCTTAGTACTTCATGTTGGTGAGATCTCTCCTTTTTTCATGCATAAATCCATGTAGTATCTTGCTCACATTCATTGAGGACAATGCATGAAGTAGGTGTGGGGGGGTGTTTTACGTGTGTACATAGTTGAGTCTTTTTCCTTTGATTTTGTTTTCTTTTGTTTGCATTGTTAGGGTCATGATAGTGTGTTGTATTTAATATCGATATATCTGCTTGCCATGATCCTTGGGTGACTTGTCTTCTTTTGCTTGCCTAGTGCTTCAAAATTTTCACATTTCTTTCAAAATATTCATGTGTTTGCGAAAGAAAATATTTTGTGGGTTTTGCGTGTGTTTAGCATGTGCAAAACCGTTGAGAGGCAAAGTAAAAAGAAAGCCCCCAAAATTGTCTTGAACTTGATGCATTAGGATATCTAGTACAGTGACTTTAGGATTTATCGAGTCGTTAGGATGCACCCCAGTTTTCCCTTGGGGGTGAGTAATCATAGGGTTTTAGTGCTCAAACATTTAATGAAGTCCACCCTGAACCTAGTGAGTCAATAATTCGTGTCTGTTAACTTAAGGAAGTTTGTTGTAGTCAAGGACCCTCTAAATCCTGTTGTGAGACATTAGTGTAGGGGTTTTGGTTCATGTGTAGATAAGAAATAAGTGAGTAGGTGTTCTCTCTTCTCGCACGGCTCCTATCACTCGGGAAAGTAGGTCTGAGGGGACTTTGTGCCTGGTGCTTTCGAGTCATCTGACTTGGGATGCGCCGACTGAACTCCCGTTACACGGGTGGTAGGGATTGCCCTATGTGGAGATTTGGGGAAAGGTGTACGTGATAGTGTAAGTCCTCATGGGCAATGATGCACGAAACCTGACCCTGGGAGAATGAAGCTCCAACTAATAAAATGAAAAAAAATGTGAAAAGAAAAAGGAAAAAAAAGGAAAAAAATGCAAATAAGAACCTTAATGGACCTTACACTTTGTGTTACTTGAGGATCTTGAGGTTGTCCATGTCTTTCACTTAATTCCTTATTTAACTTGCACGAATGGTTCATTAGGTTAGGTGTGTGGACTGATTACCTATATAGAGTCGGCCCGTAGGATTACCGCGTCCATTGATCGACAAAAAATTGTCCAACGAGTCGAGTGTCTAGATTGAATAATGCATCTTGTTCGGATTTTGTGGGTATATCTGCTGAAAACCCTCAGGAGACAACACTCCTCCTCCTTGGCAACAAGGAGGTTTAACGGCTTGTTGCACGTGCTAAGTGCAACCGTGATTCCTACGAAAGTGAGTTAGGATTTCTTGTTTTTCGTATGCTTTTTCCTTTCTTTATTTTGCTCGAGACTAGCAAAAACTTAGGTGTGGGGGAATTTGATTGACATCATTTCATGTTTATATTTGCATCTTATATCCATTATCTTTCACCTAAACAAAAGCTAATCTGGGACAATCCCCCGATGTGGGACTAAACCAATACCAAAAATAGACTAAGAATACACTAATACAAGCCCAGCACAAATCTTAGCGGATCTGGAGACATATGGACCGCCAATTAGCGGTCTATAAACTTCAGATCGAGTTGCTTTTGGTTGTGGGCTTTGCTTGATGGATTTGTTGGTCTTGGATGCATCTACTTGGTTTGTTGGAGCTCCGACCCGAATCGAATTGCCACAATACTCCCCATGATGGTGTGGAGTTTCCTGTTTTGCTCTTAGGTCCTTCGGTCTTACGATCAGGTCCTTCTCCATTGCATCTCAGTCCCTAGGTCTCACAATTAAGTCCTTTTTTCCTGCTGTTGGGTCCTTTCATGGCTCTTCTCTTCAAACCTATTTATTCCTGAAAACTAAACATAAAACTCGTAACATAGCATTGTTTAGGTGAAAGATAATGGATATAAGATACAAATATAAACATGAAATGATGCCAATCAATTAGCATATCAAAGATAAGAGTAAAATCCCATTAGATGGTTATGGAAATCATATAAGGCTCAAGGGATTAAGATAACACACACCTAATACACTACATGATCATATCACATATTTCTTCACCACCAAATGAGGATGGAACTACTCACTAATCATTACACTACAACCTACATTAACATGAAACATTCTACTAAAATGAAATTAGACTAAGCAAGAAAGGAGCATTAAAGAAGCCTAAAAGGAAAGGAAAGACAAAACAAGCATGCACAAATTAAAAGACAAGATTAAAAGAAACTAGAACAATTATTTTATTAACAATGACTCACATTGGTGGTAGCATTCTTCTCCAACTTGAGTTTTGTTTCAAGGCTTACTACTTAGTAGAGAGAATGCCACCAAGCAATGAGTAGTTTACAATAGAAGGTGAAGAGTTCTATTTATAGCCAAAGACAAAGGCAATCCGTGACAATCCCTCGATGTGGGACTAAACAAATGCCAGAAATGGACTAAATACACACTAACATGTGACCCACCAAAATCTTAGCGAATGTGGTCCGGATCACGCTGGATTTTATTCTGGACTTTTCTGGATGTCTTTGTTGGTATTTGATGAATCTACTTGACTTGTTGGAGCTCCGACCCCAATAGAATTGCCAAAATACTCCCCATGATGGTGTGGAGTTTTCTGTTTTTCTCTTTTGTCCTTCGGTCTTACGTTTAGGTCCTTCTCCCTTGCATCTTAGTCCCCAGGTCTCACAATTAATTCCTTTTTTCCCTGCTTTTGGGTCCTTTTATGCTTCATCTCTTCAAACCTATTTATTTCTGAAATTCAAACATAAAACTCGTCACGTCGCATTGCTTAGGGGCAAGATAATGGATATAAGATATAAATATAAGCATGAAATGATGTCAATCAAATACCCCCACTCCTAAGTTTTTGCTAGACCCGAGCAAAAGAAAGAAAGAGAAAAGCAAACGAGAAACAAGAAATCCAAACTCACTTTCGTAGGAATCACGGTGCACTTAGCACGTGCAACAAGCCGTTAAACCTCCTTGTTGCCAAGGAGGAGGAGTGTTGTCTCCTGAGGGTTTTCAGCGGATATACCCACAAAATCTGAAGAAGATGCATTATTCAATCTAGACACTCGACTCGTTGGACATATGTTGTCGATCATTGGACGCGGTAATCCTACAAGCCGACTCTATATAGGTAATCAGTCCACGCACCCAACCTAATGAACCATTCGTGAAAGTTAAATAAGGAATTAAGTGAAAGATATGGACAACCTCAACATCTTCAAGTGATACAAAGTGTAAGGTCCATTAAGGTTCTTATTTGCATTACCATTTTTTTCTTTTTGTTTCTTTTATCATTTTTTTCTTTTCTTTTTATTAGTTGGAGCTTTATTCTCCCAGGGTCAGGTTTCGTGCATCAATGCCCATGAGGACTGATTGATCGTTTTATATTTAACCTCAAGTGCACGGCCGCGTTGAAGCGGTGGCAAATACGGGTCGTCCACTGGGAGGTGTGTCGACACTTGGTTTATGCGAAGGCGAGAGGTAAAGAAAGCGAGAAAGATGTCTTACACTAATCTAAACTACAAAGCTGAAATGAAATGGAGAAGAAACGATAAAACTAAACCCCAAAGGGGGTAGAGAAATAATGTGAACATAAAGAAGTGTATGTGTGTGTGTTCATTAAGCTCTTCACAACATGTAGTGCATGAAATCATAAAACTACATCCAACTTTCCCTCCACATGAATTAAGATTTCACTACATCATTAAAACATACAAGACAATAGTTGGAATGAAGCTACATGAACTCAAGTATAAAGACTAGACCCTACTATGCCTCCACATGAATTAAGATAAGACTACATCATTAAAACATACAAGACATTAGCTAAGGTAAAGGCAACAAGAGCTCATACACTACAACTTGTGTTTCCAATATTAACTTCATCCATATCCTAACCTTATCATTCCCCATAAAATAGGTCCACTAATCAAAGCATAAGCTAAGCTTCATTCAAGAGCATTAGCATATCAAAGATAAGAGTGGAGACCCATTAGATGGTTATGGAAATCATATAAAGCTCAAGGGATAAAAATAACACACACTTAATACACTACATGATTATATCACATATTTCTCCACCCCCCAAATGGGGATGGAACTACTCACTACTCATTACTCTAACTATATTAGCAAAAGAAAGCATAATACTGAAATGAAAGTTATACTAATCAAGCAAGAAATATTTAAAGAAGCATAAAACAAAACAAGCACCAAAGTAAACACATTAACTAAGCAAGAATTAACAAGCTAAAAAACTTCTATTATGAACTCACTCAGATTACAAGCAGCCCTTCCTCCACTAGAGTTTTGCTTCAAGGCTTCACTCTTAGTAGGGAAGAAAGCCACCAAAGAGAGAGATGGATACAATGGGAGGTGAAGCGTTCTATTTATAAGCATGGAAAAAGCTAATCCGGGAGAATCCCCCGATGTGGGACTAAACCAATACCAAAAATAGACTAAGCACACATTAATACTAGTCCAGGAGAAAATTAGGTGGATCTGGGCCAATCCAGACCGCCAATTGGCGGTTCCAGACCGCCAATTGGCGGCCTATATGATCCAGATCCGTCTGGATTTGTTTGTGGGCCTTCCTTGTTGTGTGTCTTGGTCTTGGATGCATCTGGTTGGTTTGTTGGAGCTCCGACCCGAATCGAATTGGCAAAATACTCCCCATGATGGTGTGGAGTATTCTGTTTTGCTCTTAGGTCCTTCTGTCTTGCAATCAGGTCCTTCTTCCTTGCATCTTGGTCCCCAGATCTCACAATTCAGTCCTTTTTCCCAGCTTTTGGGTCCTTTTATGCTTCATCTCTTCAAACCTATTTATTCCTGAAAACTAAACATAAAACTCGTGACATAGCATTGTTTAGGTGAAAGATAATGGATATAAGATACAAATATAAGCATGAAATGATGTCAATCAAATACCCCCACACCTAACTTTGGCTAGTCCCGAGCAAAACAAAGAAAGAGAAAACAATATGAAAAAACAAGAAATCCTAACTCACTTTCGTAGGAATCACGGTTGCACTTAGCACGTGCAACAAGCCGTTAAACCTCCTTGTCGCCAAGGAGGAGGAGTGTTGTCTCCTGAGGGTTTTCAGCGGATATACCCACAAAATCCGAACAAGATGCATTAATCAATCTAGCTACACGACTCGTTGGACTTATTTTGTCGATCATGGAATGCGGTAATACTACGGGTCGACTCTATATATGTAATCAGTCCACACACCTAGCCCAATGAGTTATTCGTGAGAGTTAACTAAGGAATTAAGTGAAAGACATGGGCAACCTTAACTTCTGAATGTGATACAACGTGTAAAGTCCATTTTGGTTCTTATTTGACTCTTCTCTTCTTTTCTTTTTTTCTTTTTTTTTCTTTTTCTTTAGAGCATTTATTGGTTGGTGTTTGATTCTCCCAGGGTCAGGTTTCGTGCATCATTGCCTATGAGGACTTACACTATCACGTACACCTTCCCCCAAATCTCCACAGAGGGCGATCCCTACCACCCGTGTAACGGGAGTTCGGTCGGTGCATCCCAAGTCAGATGACTCGAAAGCACCAGGCACAAAGTCCCCTCAGACCTACTTTCCCGAGTGATAGGAGCCGTGCGAGAAGAGAGAACACCACTTATTTATTTATGTACATGGGAACCAAAACCCCTACACTTAAGTTTCACAAAAAGAGATTAAGGGCCCTTGACTACGACAAACTTGCTTATACTAACAGACACGAATTATTTGACTCACTAGGTTCAGGGTGGACTTCTTAAAATGTTTGAGTACTGAAACCCTAGGATTACACGCCCCCCGAGGGAAAACCGGGGTGCATCCTAACGACTCGATAAATCCTAAAGCCACGTACTAGATATCCTAATGCATCAAGTTCAAGACAATTTTGGGAGCTATCTTTTTACTTTGCCTCTCAATGGTTTTGCACATGCTAAACACACGCAAAACCCACAAAACATTTTCTTTCGAAAACACATGAAGATTTTGAAAGAAATGTGGAAATTTTAAAGCACTAGGCAAGCAAAAGAAGACAAGTCACCCAAGGATCATGGCAAGCAAATATATCGATATTAAATGCAGCACACTAACATGACCCTAAATGCAAACAAAAGAAAACAAAATCGAAAGAAAAAACTCGACTATGTAAACACGTAAAACACCCCCCCCACACCTACTTCATGCATTGTCCTCAATGAATGTGAGCAAAATACTACATGGATGTATGCATGAAACAGAAGAGATCTCACCAACGTGAAGTACACAAGGAAGTTCATGGCTATGTTGATGGACACAACCCAACTTCCCTCAAAACCTGTGAGATGCTAAAGAAGGGATACAAATACGTGAAAGAAATGGGGCCCAAATACTCAAGGGTTGGGGCCCACAACAATCGATGCTCACTGAAGGAGTCTTTTTTTTTTAACATATATACACATGAAAGCTCAACCACTCATGTAGGAGCATGAATGGTTGAGTGCGAGGGAGGTTCATGAAGGAACATGACCTCCTCGACTTCGGCTGGTGCCCCCTCCAAGTAGGGTTTGAGGCGTTGTCCATTAACTTTGAACACGTCCCCATTCCCTGGGTTCAAGATCTCAACCGTTCCATGAGGATAAACGGTTTGGACAATAAACGGGCCAGACCAGCGACTGCGGAGCTTACCCGCAAACAGATGAAGCCGGGAATTGTAGAGCAACACCTTCTGCCCGGTCGTAAACACCTTTCGCATAATCATGCGATCGTGAAACATCTTGGCTCGGGACTTATGAATTTTGGCATTCTCGTACACATCATTGCGCAGCTCTTCTAATTCCACAATGTCGAGCTTACGTTGTACTCCTACTTGATCAAGATCCATATTCAGGTTCTTGATCGCCCAGAAAGCACGATGCTCAAGCTCGACGGGTAGGTGGCAAGCCTTGCCGTACACTACCCGATATGGGGACATACCCAAATTGGTCTTGTACGCGGTGCGGAAAGCCCACAACGCGTCATTCAACTTGGTAGACCAATCCTTCCTCGAGGAACTAACCGTCTTCTCAAGAATTTGCTTTAATTGACGGTTAGAGATTTCGACCTGCCCACTAATTTGCGGATGGTATGGGGTCGCAAGCTTGTGGGTGATCGAATATTTCCTCATAAGCGCTTCAAAGGAGCGATTACAGAAGTGGGTACCCCTATCGCTGATTATGGTACGAGGAGTACCAAATCGTGCAAAAATGTCCCTCAAGAATTTGGTGACCACCTTGTTGTCATTGGTCTTTGTGGGTATAGCCTCAACCCACTTAGACACATAGTCAACGGCCACCAGAATGTAAACATTCCCGAACGAGTTCGGGAAGGGACCCATGAAATTGATGCCCCACACATCGAAGATGTCGACAACAAGGACATTTTGCAAAGGCATCATGTCACGTCGACCAATCCTGCCAAGGCGTTGGCACCTATCACATTGCCTACAAAAGTTGTAAGCATCCTTGAAAAGAGTGGGCCAGTAGAATCCAGATTGGAGCACCTTGGCAACAATTTTCTTTGCTCCAAAGTGTCCTCCACATGCCTTAGAATGGCAGAAGTGGAGTACACTTTGGAATTCGGAATCTGGGACGCACCGCCTGAAAATTTGGTCAGAGCAGTATTTGAATAGGTAGGGGTCGTCCCAGTGAAAGAATCTGACATACGATCTAAATTTGGATTGGTCAGATTTTGACCAACCCACAGGAAGTTGCTCGGTCACGAGGTAGTTCACGATGTCGGCAAACCAAGGGTTATCTTCGATCGTGAACAACTGCTCGTCAGGAAATTTATCGTCAATGATTTGATCCTGTGGGTTGGTCGTCTCTAGACGAGACAAGTGGTCAGCTACAATGTTTTCACACCCTTTTTTGCCCCGAATCTCGAGATCGAATTCTTGTAACAACAAGATCCATCTCAAGAGTCGAGATTTTGCATCTTTCTTCGCTATGAGGTGCTTGATGGCTGTGTGATCAGAATAGATAATCACGTGGGAGCCAATCAAGTACGACCGGAATTTCTCCAAAGCAAATATGATCGCTAAGAATTCCTTCTCGGTCACAGTGTAGTTCAATTGGGCATCATTGAGTGTTCTACTGGCATAGTAGATCACATGTGGCAATTTGTCCAATCGTTGCCCAAGCACTGCTCCCACAGCGAAGTCAGATGCATCACACATTAACTCAAAGGGTTCAGTCCACACCGGTGCCTTAATAATGGGAGCTGAAGTCAACTCTTTCTTCAAGGTCAAAAAGGCATGGTGGCAATCCGGTGTGAACTCAAAAATGGCATCCTTAGCCAACAAGGCGGTGAGAGGTCGAGCGATTTTGCTAAAATCCTGAATGAACCGCCGATAGAATCCAGCATGCCCCAAAAAGGCGCGGATATCCTTCACATTACGTGGCGGTGGGAGATTAGCAATAATACCCACTTTGGCGGGATCGACCTCAATTCCCCTACTTGAGACCACATGTCCTAGTACAATCCCTCGCTTCACCATGAAGTGACATTTCTCCCAATTGAGAGCGAGGTTCTTCTCACGGCATCGCTTGAGGACAAGGCTCAAGTGATGAAGGCACTCATCAAAGGAAGCGCCAAATATGGAAAAGTCGTCCATGAAGATCTCAAGGAAACGCTCAACCATATCGGAGAAGATGCTGATCATACACCTTTGAAACGTTGCCGGCGCATTGCACAACCCAAAGGGCATGCGACGGTAGGCAAACGTGCCAAAGGGACAAGTAAATGTGGTTTTCTCTTGATCCTCGGGGGCGATGGGAATTTGGTTGTAACCGGAGTATCCATCAAGAAAACAATAATACTCATGACCGGCCAACCTCTCCAACATCTGATCAATGAATGGCAACGGAAAATGATCTTTCCGCGTTGCCGCATTGAGCTTGCGATAATCAACGCAAACTCGCCAGCCAGTTTGCAGGCATGTCGGGATAAGCTCATTATGCTCATTCGCCACAACCGTCACACCTGACTTCTTGGGAACCACATGGACAGGACTCACCCACGAACTATCAGAGATAGGATAGATTATGCCATGATCCAAGCACTTAAGAACCTCTTTTCGGACGGCTTCTTTCAGTACAGGATTCAATCTCCGTTGTGGGTCCCTGCGGGGCCTAGAATCCTCTTCCATGTGGATCCGATGCTGAACAATACCAGGGCTAATTCCCTTGATATCCTTCAAGGACCACCCGATCGCCTCTTTGTTTTCAAAGAGTACTCTTTTGAGGGCAACCTCTTGATCTTTTTCAAGATCAGAAGCAATAATGAGTGGCAAGGTCTCATTATCCCCTAAAAAGATGTACTTTAGGTTATCGAGGAGCGGTTTAAGCTCGACCAGAGGTGGGTCCTTGTCGGATTCAGAGTTACTTTCAAGTGGCTCAAGGGCCACGGGGTAAGAGGAGCAAGCACCCAGATGTGCCTCCTCATCCAGAGATATGTTGGCGGATTCCTCAAGATCCTCTTCACTCGCAACCTGATCATTAGGCACCTCAATAATATGTCGATGTGAGTCGAACATGCCTAATGAGTCAGGCTCATCCGTGTCCTGGATGAAATTGGCTCCGACAATGTCGTCGAAGAGCCCAGGTTGCTTACCAAGAGTGAAGATGTTGAAATTCGCCGTGAGGTTTCCAAAAGACAACCTCATCAAGCCATTGGGACAATTGATCAAAGCATTAGATGTTGCAAGAAATGGCCTCCCAAGGATCACAGGAATCTGTCCTTGTGGGTTGGACACGGGTTTGGTATCCAAGATGATGAAATCAACTGGAAATACGAACTCACCCACTTTGATAAGGACATCCTCCACACTCCCTCGTGGGATTTTGACGGATCTATCAGCCAACTGGAGGGTTGTCCTCGTTGGTTTAAGATTGCCTATCCCAAGGTTGACATAGACTGAGTAAGGCAGGAGATTCACAGATGCCCCTAAATCCAATAGAGCTTGAGAGATGGTCACATTCCCAATCATGCAAGAGACAGTTGGACAACCAGGGTCCTTGTACTTGACATTCATGGGTTGTGTCAATATGGAGCTCACATTGGCGGCCAAAAAGGCCTTTTTGGGCACATTTGTTTTTCTCTTGGTGGTGCAAAGGTCCTTGAGGAACTTGGCATACGGTGGCATTTGTTGAATAACGTCCAACAACGGGATGTTCACCTTTACTTGCCTAAGTACCTCAACGATCTTATCCCAATGCTCATCACGTTTTTTAGTCAACCGATGAGGGAATGGTGCCTTGGGGACATAAGAATCACGAGGAGGATTCTCAGAATTAGGTTCCTTGACAGGCTCAAGACTCTCCTCGGAAGTCTTGCCAATAGGGTTGGCTTCCGGCATTTTGACATTGTTGTCAACGACCCTTCCCGATCTCAAGGTATGAATAACATTAGCATGTTGGGAAGGGTCACTTTCAACATTGTGTACATTCTGCCTGGTATTAGCAGGTTGACCCCTGGGATTAACCATAGGTTGACTCGGGAACTGACCCTTCTCGCGTTCATGGAATTGATGAGCCAATTGGCTAACTTGCATTTCCAAAGCCTTGCCTGTACTTTGCATGCTCTGCATGAACGCTTGAAGGGTCGGATCACTAGAAGGGTCCTTGGGATCAACCCGCTGAGGTGGTGGAGTCTGGTTGGAATAACCCGACGATGAGGCATGAGCAGGTTGGTAATTTTGGTGCTGAGACCTTTGATGTGGGGGTTGGTAGGTCACCGATGGGCGTGGAGGTTGATAAGGTTGAGGTTGAGCGTGCGAGCTCTGACCGTGTCCTCCACTAGACCCCCAAGAGAAGTTAGGATGGTTACGCCATCCCGGGTTGTAGGAATGACTGTACGGGTTGTTTCGGGGCCTTTGTTGATACATCGCATTTGCATGCTCAGTATCCCTTGGAGCGTAAGCACACTCCAAGTCATCATGTCCCGACAGTCCACACCTAGTACACCCGGGAGTAGCGACCTGAGCTACAGGAGCTCGGTCCATCTCCAAACTCTCTATCCTACGCATGAGAGCAGCCATTTTCGCCTCAGACGCGATAGTCGAGTCAACATGATATGATCCAGCTCGACCAGAAGACCTGGCGGCTGGTGGCTCTCTCATGGTGTCCAACTCGAAGGTGCGCTCAGCCATGGACTCAAAAGTGTCCCATGCCTCCTCGATGGGTTTCATTTGGAAGTCACCCTGACACATCGACTCCAACAATGTACGGGTGTTGTAGTTGATGCCCTCATAAACAATTTGGCACAACTGCCAAAGCTCAATCCCATGATGAGGGCACTGCTGGAGAAGGTCCTTGAACCTCTCAAAGAAACCATGAAACGATTCGGTCTCGGTCTGATACATTTGATGTATCTGGTGCCATATCTGTTGAGTTTTCCTTTGAGGGAAAAATCTCTTCAGAAAGACGGTCACAAAGTCATCCCATGACCGAATCGAGCTCGCCGGGAGGCTATACATCCATTTCTTCGCATTATCCTTCAATGCGAAAGAAATCATCCTCAACCGGACTGAATCCTCGTCAAGCTGTTGAAGCTTGAACATGGAGCATACTTCCTCGAATTCGCGTATAAAGATATACGGATCCTCCTTATTGGCAGTAAAGGTTGGAAGCATGCTCACATATTGAGGTTTCAGTTCATAGTTGTTCCCGCGGGCAGGGGGAACAACTATGCAAGAAGGTTGCGCGGCCCGAACAGGATGGATCCGCTCCCACAACGTCATCGGCCTATCCTGTCGAGCTAAAGGTGGTGGTGCACCTAGAGCTCGATCCTGACCGAATCTCCCTTCCTCTCGAGTCAGAGGAGGAGGAGAAGGAGGTCTACGTGGTGGTGGGAATGGACCGAGGTAGTCCATGTATGGAACCCGGTCTCCCTCACCACTACGAGACGACTCGGCCTCTTGCTCCAAAGGAGCACGAGGCGGAGATGGTCGATCACCAAGATCTTCCATCTCAGAAATAAGCACTCTCTCGAGTCGAGCGCTCTCACCAGAACGAGCCCAACCTCGCATAAAATGCTCGACTCGACTCTAACAAACACACAACAGAAGGTGTACTAGAGGAGGAGACTAAACGTAGAGAATAGATGAGGAGAGGACTCAGATGAGGAGGGAAGAATCCCTAGAGCTAGCGAGGGTAGTGGGATCAGGAGGAAGCCTAACTGGCAAGCACGGCTCAAACAATGTAAGGCAATGGGTCCTTAGGCTAGACGACGCCTAACTTCGAGGTCACTAGCCTCGACACGTCTCACCTCCCTACAACGAGGACCACAATGCCCAGCAAGTGATACCAGATCCGGAGATCCAGTACCTCCTACTATCGACAAGGTAGGCAACGCCGATCAGGTCATGACGGTCTCAACTAGATTACTCTCCTAGTGCGCCCGCAATCCTAGGGCCAATGTCTACTTGCTTTTGGTTAAGGCTTTATTAAGAGTGGTTTTTGGGGCCAAGGAAAGGGTGATGAAATCCCCCACCTTATCTTTTATGGGACAGCCCCTCCTTAGTAGCGATTTGATCCTAGATCTAGCAATCAATCGCTCCAATCAAACACTCTCTCACTCTTGTCCCGATGCACCTTACTAACTAATGCATGAACGAAACATGCATGAATGAGGGATGTGGGTGCACGTACCTCACGCCAGCAATCAACGACAAAATGTAAAGCAAAGAAAAGACAAATGCATGCAAGGTCTACCAATGGTGCATGGCCTAGATGGCAAGAAGTCTAATCTTTTGCTTTGAGTTTTATGGTCCAAGTTGATTAATGGGGGAGTGATTAATGATCTGGGAGCAAACCAGAGGTCAAAGCATGCAAAATAGGGCTCCCAGATAACACAAATTTCAAGACTAACTACCAAACAAAATTTCAAGGAAAGAAACTCTCACCAGGCCGCCAATTGGCGGTCGTCCACCGCTGATTGGCGGTCTGTTTAGGTCGTCTCTTCCTCAAACTTCTCTAGTAGCGTCCCCTTGATCTTGTGGTTCCCTGCAAGTAAGAAAAACTGAAAACAAAAAATTAAAAACGCCTCGAATCGTCGAAACCAAGGTCTGGACAGAGCACCTCCCCGGCAACGGCGCCAAAAACTTGATTGATCGTTTTATATTTAACCGCAAGTGCACGGCCGCGTTGAAGCAGTGGCAAATACGGGTCGTCCACTGGGAGGTGTGTCGACACTTGGTTTATGCGAAGGTGAGAGGTAAAGAAAGGGAGAAAGATGTCTTACAATAATCTAAACTACAAAGCTGAAATGAAATGGAGAAGAAACGATAAAACTAAACCCCAAAGGGTGTAGAGAAATAATGTGAACATAAAGAAGTGTATGTGTGTGTGTTCATTAAGCTCTTCACAACATGTAGTGCATGAAATCATAAAACTACATCCAACTTTCCCTCCACATGAATTAAGATTTCACTACATCATTAAAACATACAAGACAATAGTTGGAATGAAGCTACATGAACTCAAGTATAAAGACTAGACCCTACTATGCCTCCACATGAATTAAGATAAGACTACATCATTAAAACATACAAGACATTAGCTAAGGTAAAGGCAACAAGAGCTCATACACTACAACTTGTGTTTCCAATATTAACTTCATCCGTATCCTAACCTTATCATTCCCCATAAAATAGGTCCACTAATCAAAGCATAAGCTAAGCTTCATTCAAGAGCATTAGCATATCAAAGATAAGAGTGGAGACCCATTAGATGGTTATGGAAATCATATAAAGCTCAAGGGATAAAAATAACACACACTTAATACACTACATGATTATATCACATATTTCTCCACCCCCCAAATGGGGATGGAACTACTCACTACTCATTACTCTAACTATATTAGCAGAAGAAAGCATAATACTGAAATGAAAGTTATACTAATCAAGCAAGAAATATTTAAAGAAGCATAAAACAAAACAAGCACCAAAGTAAACACATTAACTAAGCAAGAATTAACAAGCTAAAAAACTTCTATTATGAACTCACTCAGATTACAAGCAGCCCTTCCTCCACTAGAGTTTTGCTTCAAGGCTTCACTCTTAGTAGGGAAGAAAGCCACCAAAGAGAGAGATGGATACAATGGGAGGTGAAGAGTTCTATTTATAAGCATGGAAAAAGCTAATCCGGGACAATCCCCCGATGTGGGACTAAACCAATACCAAAAATAGACTAAGCACACATTAATACAAGTCCAGGAGAAAATTAGGTGGATCTGGGCCAATCCAGACCGCCAATTGGCGGTTCCAGACCGCCAATTGGCGGCCTATATGATCCAGATCCGTCTGGATTTGTTTGTGGGCCTTCCTTGTTGTGTGTCTTGGTCTTGGATGCATCTGGTTGGTTTGTTGGAGCTCCGACCCGAATCGAATTGGCAAAATACTCCCCATGATGGTGTGGAGTATTCTATTTTGCTCTTAGGTCCTTTTGTCATGCAATCAGGTCCTTCTTCCTTGCATCTTGGTCCCCAGATCTCACAATTCAGTCCTTTTTCCCAGCTTTTGGGTCCTTTTATGCTTCATCTCTTCAAACCTATTTATTCCTGAAAACTAAACATAAAACTCGTGACATAGCATTGTTTAGGTGAAAGATAATGGATATAAGATACAAATATAAGCATGAAATTATGTCAATCAAGGACTTACACTATCACGTACAGCTTTCCCCAAATCTCCACATAGGGCAATCCCTACCACCCGTGTAGCGAGAGTTCGGTCGGCGCATCCCAAGTCAGATGACTCGAAAGCACCAGGCACAAAGTCCCCTCAGACCTACTTTCCCGAGTGATAGGAGCCGTGCGAGAAGAGAGAACACCTACTCACTTATTTCTTATCTACACATGAACCAAAACCCCTACACTTAATGTCTCACAACAAGATTTCAAGGGTCCTTGACTACAACAAACTTCCTTAAATTAACAGACACGAATTATTGACTCACTAGGTTTAGGGTGGACTTCTTTAAATGACAGAAACCCTATGATTACCCACCCCAAAGGAAAACTAGGGTGCATCCCAACGACTCGATAAATCCAAAAACCACTGTACTAGATATCCTAATGCATCAAGTTCAAAACAGTTTTGGGAGCTTTCTTTTTACTTTGTCTCTCAACGGTTTTGCACATGCTAAACACACACAAAACCCACAAAACATTTTCTTTCACAAACACATGAAGATTTTGAAAGAAATGTGAAAATTTTGAAGCACTAGGCAAGCAAAAGAAGACAATTCACCCAAGGATCATGGCAAGCAGATATATCGATATTAAATGCAGCACACTAACATGACCCTAATAATGCACACAAAAGAAAACAAAAATCAAAGGAAAAGACTCAACTATGTACACACGTAAAACACCCCCCACTCCTACTTCATGCATTGTCCTCAATGAATGTGAGCATGAAACTACATGGATTTATACATGAAAAAGGAAAGATCTCACCAACATGAAGTGCAAAAGGAAGTTCGTGGTTATGCTGATGGACACAAACCCAATTTCCGTCAAAACCTGTGAGATGCTAAGGAAATGATACAATTACATGAATGAATTGGGGCCCAAATACTCAAGGGTTGGAGCCCACAACAATCGATGCTCACTGAAGGAGTCCTTTTTTAATATAACTATGTACAAACATAAGTTTCCATCTTCATTTGTCAAAAGACATCAAATGGGAACGTCAAGAACGGGTCAATACACTCGGAAAGGGAACATGACACCATGCGGGGCCAGAATATTCATGTGTGAGCCCCCTTCACAAAGAGCACAATATGAAATGAGAGGTTCATGAATTAGACACAAAGGCGTCTCATTCAAAGGATCAAACTGAAAGAGCTTGAACCTCTCAAGAATTTGGGAAATATGGGACAACGAAAGAAGAGTTTCTCCCGTTGCGGTGTTGAAGTTATGATCGTCAATCCAAACTCTCCAACCAACAGGCTGGTGCGTCGGAACGAGGTCAAAAACCTCGTTAGGCATGTCTGACACACCAGGCGAACAAAAAGTGGGTCTCATACCCAAGGTATCCTACAAGGAACTCCTAATACCCTCATTAGCAATGTAGTTGTTTGATGTTCCATCATTTCCAAGATGATCAGGAACAATAGTGAGAGGCAAACTCTCATTAGGTTGTTTCAAATTGAGGGTACCAGGGAGTTCTTGCTCCACCAGAGGTGAGTCCTTAAGAGGCACAACATGAAGATCAAGTGGCTCAAGGGCCACGGGACAAAAAGATAAGGCACAATCCTGTGCTGACTCATAATGAAGTTGGTCCATGTTATTCTCAATTTGAATCGAATCCTGCACTAGGTGATCGTGAATTGAAACCCCAAGTCCCTCAGACTGACTAGGAGTTTGACTTTGAAATATTGTACTTTGAATTTGTGGATGTGGTGGTGGTTCGATATAAAAAGATGAATCCTCATATTGACCAGAAAAGTTACTCTCCTCACGTTCACGTAATTGCTGCGACATTTGACTTACTTGCAGTGCCATATTTTGTATGGACTGTTGAGTGGTTTCCACGAACGTAAGGAAAGTTTGTCGCAAGGAATCATGTATGCGGTCAACTATGAGGTCCATGTCCGAATTTGAGAAATTTTGGGGTTGGGTGTTGATGGGCAGAGAATGAGTCCAATGATTTGGAGTGGGGTGTTGGTAGACTTCTGGGTATTCGGGAGGAGGATACTAGGGTGGAAATGATGTTTAAGAATTTGAATAAGAATTGTCTCCCCAGGAATCCATCCCTCTCGGGTTGTACGCGGATGCGTAATGGTCATAATGAGCATTTTGGGAAAATGTGTCCTCGTACTCAGGCTCAGGGGCAACATAAGGACATTCCTCGATAACATGACCACTCAACCCACAACAGTCACACGGTACGGCTACTAGAGCCACCAGTGCACTCATGTCATCTACCACATGCATGAAAGAGGCCAAAGGTTCTTGTAATGTCTCAGTTTGATGACTAACATATGATCTGACGTAACTAGATTGTGGTGTAGCAGTCGGTGCCTCTCTCATATTACCCTAATATGAAGAATGCTCAGTCACACAATTAAGATTATCCCAACCATACGGGGTGTTTGTCTGAGGCACCCCAGGTTGCATGGGTCCGGAATACCAGGACGAATTGTCTTGGTCCCAACAATGATATGGATGGTCGCCCATGTAACCATCCATCTCAACAGAGAACTCTAGAGTCGACCACTCTCACCACCACGAGGCTAAACTCGCAAAAAGTGCTCGACTCGACCCTAAAATGCTACCAGAGAGCGTAAAGGGGAGGAGACTAGAACGTAGAAGTAGGTGAGAAGAAGATGACTCAGAGGAGAAGGGAAGAATCCCTAAAGCTAGCGTGGGTAAAGGGTGAAGGTAGAAGCCTAACTAGCAAGCACGACTCAAACAATGTAAGACAATGGGTCCTTAGGCTAGACGACGCCTAACTTCGAGGTCACTAGCCTCGACACGCCTCACCTCCCTACAACAAAGACCACAATGCCCAGCAAGTGATACCAGATCCGGAGATCCAGTACCTCCTACCATCGACAAGGTAGGCAACGCCGATCAGGCCATGACAGTCTCAACTAGATTACTCTCTTAGGGCGTCCGAAATCCTAGGGCCAATGTCTACTTGCTTTTAGTTAAGGCTTGATTAAGAGTGATTTTTTGGGCGAAG
Organism: Triglochin maritima; assembly: GCA_963682175.1. NCBI lineage: Eukaryota > Viridiplantae > Streptophyta > Magnoliopsida > Alismatales > Juncaginaceae > Triglochin > Triglochin maritima. Next base: position 22,915,099 of record OY821774.1, on the reverse strand, counting down.
GAAATGGTGATGAAATCCCCCACCTTATCTTTTATGGGATAGCCCCTCCTTAGTAGCGTTTTGATCCTAAATCTAGCAATCAACGCTCCAATCAAAACGCTCAACTCACTCTTGTCGTGATGCAATTCCTACTAACTAATGCATGAGCATACAAGATGCTTGAATGAGTGTAGGAAATGCGTACCTCACGCCAGCGCTCAACAACTGAAAATAAAACTAAAAGAAAAGACAACTACGTGCCTAAGTCAAGTACATGATGAGTGACCTAAACAAGTAAGAATGTCTAGTCTTTTGCTTTGGATTTTAAGGCCAAGTTGATTAATGGGGATTGATTTAATGATCTGGGACCAAACAAGGAATCAGAACATGCAAGATTGTGCTCCCAGACAACTAATATCAAATCACAAACTACCAGAACAAAAACAAAGACGAAAGATGCTCACCAGGATGCCATTTGGCGGTCCCAGACCGCTGATTGAAGGTCACTGTTCAGTCTTTTGTTCTCAAAGTTGTCCAGTAGCCTCCCCTTGATCCGGTGGTTCCCTAAAACAATAAAAAACTAAAACGAAAAAATTAAAACCACTCGAATCGTCCAAACCAACGTCTGGACATAGCACCTACCCGACAACGGTGCCAAAAACTTGATTGATTCGTTTTATATTAAATCGCAAGTGCACTGCCGCAATGAAGCGGTGGAAAATACAGGTGGATCCATAGGGAGGTGTGTCGACTTTTGGTTTGTGCGAAGGAGAGTGGTAAGGAAAGGAGAGAAAAGTTGATTTCACTAAACTACACTAAGAAGCAAAAGGAAATGAAGATAAGCAATAAAACTAAACCCCATAGGGGGTAGAGAAATGATGTGAATATAAAGATGTGTGTGTGTGTGTTCAATTATGCTCCTCACAACATGTAGTGCACGAATCATAAAACTAAATCCAACTTTGCCTCTACATGAAATAACATAAGACTATATCGTTAAAACATACAAGACAATAATTTGAATGAAGCTAAATGAACTCATGTATCAAGACTAGACCCTACTATGCCTCCACATGAAATAAGATAACCCAATATCATTAAAACATACAAGCCATTTACCAAGGTAAAGGCAACAAGAGTACATACACTACAAATTGTGTTTCTAATATTAATTCCATCCATATCCTCACCTTATCATTCCCCATAAAATAGGTCAACTAATCTAAGCATAAGCTAAGCTTCATTCAAGAGCATTAGCATATAAAAGATAAGAGTGAAATCCCATTAGATGGTTATGGAAATCATATAAGGCTCAAGGGATTAAGATAACACACACCTAATACACTACATGATCATATCACATATTTCTTTACCCCCCAAATGAGAATGGAACTACTCACTAATCATTACACTACAACCTACATTAACATAAAATATTCTACTGAAATGAAATTAGACTAAGCAAGAAAGCAGCATTAAAGAAGCTTAAGAGGAAATGAAAGACTAAACAAGCATGCACAAATTAAAAGACAAGATGAAAAGAAACTAGAACAATTATTTTATTAACAACGACTCACATTGAAGGTAGCATTCTTCTCCAACTTGAGTTTTGCTTCAAGGCTTACTCCTTAGTAGAGAGAATGCCACCAAGCAATGGGTAGTTTACAATAGAAGCTGAGGAGTTCTATTTATAGCGAAAGAAAAAGGCAATCCGGGACAATCCCCCGATGTGGGACTAAAAAAATACCAGAAATGGACTAAATACACACTAATACGCGACCCACCAAAATCTTAGCAGATTTGGGCCAAAACAGACCGCCAATTAGTGGTCTTGGACCGCCAATTAACGGTCTATATGGTCCGGATCACGCTGGATTTTATTCTGGGCTTTTCTGGATGTCTTTGTTGGTCTTTGATGCATCTACTTCACTTGTTGGAGCTCCGACCCGAATAGAATTGCCAAAATACTCCCCATGATGGTGTGGAGTTTTCTGTTTTGCTCTTTGGTCCTTCGGTCTTACGTTCAGGTCCTTCTCCCTTGCATCTTAGTCCCCAGGTCTCACAATTAAGTCCTTTTTCCCTGCTTTTGGGTCCTTTTATGCTTCATCTCTTCAAACTTATTTATTTCTGAAATTCAAACATAAAACTCGTCACGCAGCATTGCTTAGGTGTAAGATAATGGATATAAGATACAAATATAAGCATGAAATGATGTCAATCAATTGGCCACGACAAGGCATTCAGTTGATCGAAATGGATTCAGATCACCGTTCACCAACTTCCAATACATTTTTCTAATTTCGACCTATTCAAATTGTAGGATTTCTGGTTTAAATGCACATATTTATTTTCGAAATTTTTTGCACAATAAGGATTAATTACAATTTTTCTATTATTTGTTTCATGCATGCATCGGTTTGTTTCAATAACTAGTTTCAAAACTCTATTAAAACAAACATGGGCTCCAAATTTCATACCTAGAAGTTCTCTAAAACTTCTTGATGATCCGGAGACGTTGAGGATGTTTGTCGCTGCGCCGGATGACTCCGAGTATTCACCAAACTCTAAACAAGATCGGAGAGAGAAGAGCTAGCCTCTCATTCTCCAATAGGGTTTAGAATCTAATTACTAACCCCTCTTTAGTTCCCTTGAGAAGAAGATCTTCTGAAAACTAAAACTAAACTCAAGAATTAATGGAAATTCTGGGTAATTATGGAGAGAGATTTTTGCACAAGAAGATAATGAATTAATTAATGAGGTAATGAGATAAACTTGTATTTATAAGTTCTCTCCAAATTACCTATTCATGTGCAACCTCTTGCCCATGATTTCATGCAAACTTCCATATAACCATCCGTTATTTGCTAACAAATAATCTTAGCCACGAATTAAATCAATTATGGACCAATTCCATGCATGATCTAATTAATTCTTAAATTAATTCTGAATAAAACCGTCTGGACGGTCGACCGTGTTTGGAGGTTCGGTCGACCGTTTATACCAGGTTTCGGTCGACCGTAAATAGTTCGGTCGACCGTTCGTAACAAAAAAAATATTTCATCGCATTGTTCGGTCGACCGACCGATTATACTCGGTCGACCGAAAACGAACATACGAAATTCCTGTTACGTGTGCAACATTCGGTCGACCGTTTAGCGTCTAGCGGTCAACCGTTTTTGCACAGTACTCGCAAACTTGTCAAATTTCGGTTTAACCCCTACAAAATTTGGCATTTCGGGATTAGTAGTAAGTTCATAACTTATGTAACATATTATCCTATGTAATGATTAATCATTACACCCCATAATATTTACATCCCATATGAATTTAATTTAGATTCTAATTATGTTATTAATCACAACATAATTTTGATTTTGCTTGTTCACCCCATGTGTCATATTTTCTATATGAAACTCGACACATCTTATGAACTCAAAATCCCCATTTCTTGTTTCCCAATTTTGTGGTGTGACCTATGGGAGGATCTAAACTAAGTTGGCAGTGATATTAGGAGCTTAATATCACAAGCTATAAGCGGTATCTAGCTACACATTATAGCTCCCAATTAGTTAGATGTCTTAATTCCACTCGAACCAAAACCCGATCCATTTAGTGATGGAGTGCACCACTTGTGTCCGTCCCTTGCCTCATGATATTAAGAATACACACAAAGTAGTATTGTGTCATCTTTGTATTAGTATTCATTTCTTGATCTCTTTAAGCTAGTTACAAATATGTGACTTAACTCAAATCACATTGTGCACATTATAACTTTGCTTTATCAAGGGGTCCACTAATATCATCACTCAATTAAGAGGGGCAATGATAATCGTTTGACTAACTATCGTCTCCAACAAAAGTCATACTTAACCAACGAATGCCTTTACACAACACTCATCGATAGCTTAAGACACTAGTTTAATTTAGCAATTCTTAAGTAATCGGATATAAGTCTCATATCAAAGAACCAAGGACACAGTAAAACATTAATGACACAAAAAACACAATTCTATAATGTTTTACTTATTAGGTCTATTCAGTATACAAAAGTAGTATTTTCCTCTTTTGTGTACCCGTGTTGTCACTCACTTGTAGAGCTACAATGATCTATTACCAACAAGACAATCTTAACTCGGTAATTAATGTCCCATGTCAATTACCATGATTGCGAATATCTTTTGATTTATGTAAACCAATATCTTTTAGAGCTCTACGGTTAAGGACCAAGAGCCTCTTCCTTAACACTTCTAAAAGACGAATAACATAAACAAGGAATAAAATGATTTCTCATTCAATTCATAATAATTGACATTTAAAAGTAAAACTTTTAGAACACATTCCCTTCACAAATTTGGTTCACCTTCCCAGGGTGGACAATAAGAATTGGTCAGGCTCTGACCAATCAAGTTCGGTTGACCACAGACTATTCGGATGACCGAAGTTGGTGCGGGGTTTACGCGGACAGTTATGACTCAAATATTCCTTGCGCCACGTGTAAATATCCTATCATGTGCCAAGAAGGAGTCAGTTTGACCGATAGAAGACAGGTCGTCTGAAATATGGTCAAGTCAAGTGGGCTCTAAGGCAACATTCAAATGTAACCGTTGGAGTAAAATCCAAAACCACACCAAGGCATTTCGGTCGTCCAACTAGACAATTAATGGCTTTCATTATTCCAATTAGACAATTCAAGAGAGCAACCTAGCATCTACTGATGGGAAGGTTTCAGTTATCCGTTAGAGGTTTGGTTTACCGAACTTTGTTGGGACAGAATCGTAGTGCTCAATTTTACATGTAATCTTATGGACTCAATAAATATAAAGTTACAAGTCTTGGTCCAAAGTTTTGATTTCAAGTGTTCAATCTCCATAGATGCTCTCTCTTGATGAATAAATCGTAGTGTCCCAATGCTCATTCTCTTGATGAATCTTGATTAACCTATTAAGATGAATGCATGTATACAAGTCTGTATGCAATGCATGTAATCGTGTTTGCACACTTTCATTGATTATGTTGATTGATTAAGATTAGTTTGATTAAACATCAAAATTAATATAGATTAAGGCCTAAAAGAAAACAATCTCCCCCCTTTTGATGTTGGCAAACCTATATCTTAATGATTGAGGTTCAATTTAAATTCACCCATTTCCTATATGATTTCTCCCTTTCATATATGTAATCTATGCATGTATATAATGCCCCTTATCCATAAACATTGTATGACACAATTAACGTTCAATCCTTATCATTTCCCCATTTTGACATCAATTAAATGCAAACATTATATGCTCCCCCATAATTAGATGATAAAACATTATATGCTCCCCTCATGCTAAGGCCTAGAAGAGATGATGTATCATAACATTTAAGCATTCAATCTCCATAGATTAGAATCAATTCAATAAGACTAAGTGGATTGAAAAAAATTACCGAACTTTTGATCCTTTATTTGGCATTGGTTCCAATCTCCTTTCGATAACGACAACAAGTTTATGAATTCTATCCAAACATTTTCTTTGAAGTTTGGGATCGATATTTTCTTGCTTGAGCTAATCGCTTTAGTGAATCTTTCATGATATTTTTGTAATTGAACATTTTTAGCAATAAGATCTTGTGTATTATTACTACATGAAGATTTTGCATTTAGAGTTACAATTTCATCAATCAAACGAGAGTTCTCTAATGCAATTTCAACATGACTAGCAAGCAAAGCATTTTTCTCATTCATGATAGATTTAATTTGACATGGTAGGTCATTGATTTTCTTCTTGGCTAGTTTGTTCCTTTGACAAATTTGTTCAAAATTTTCAACTCATTGAATTCACTACTATAGTACAGAGCTATACCAACGGTATCTATCCGTCGGTGGATGTCATCCTCCGTTGGTGTAGACAAACACAGACGGATGTACCAACATATAGACACCGTCGGTGTTAATGTTGGCATGAATTTTTCCGCCAATAATATTTTGCCTTGTTTCGTCGCATCGAACAACATCAACGGATAATCACCGATGGATGTTCCGTCTGTGTTCATCATCGATAGGTGTATCCATCGGTGTCTTTTATGATGACTATGTAGGATTTTGTGTCCCTATGTATGTATATATTTAAAAAAATATATACATGCATACAAGATCGATATTCATATTTTCAGTGATTTCATCTACATTATTTTGTGTTTATTCCAGTATCATGTGAATCTACATATATTAGAATAAACAAAGAAGGGAGGATCATACCCAAAATTTCTCCAAAGCCTTTATGAAGATCTGGAGTTGCGTTGCTCGTCGAATCACCCACTGATCCGCCTCCAAGTGTTCACCAAACTCTGCACAAGATTAAAGAGAAATGAGCTAGCTAATTAAATTTCTAATTAAGCTTAGAAGCTAGCTAATAACCCTCTAAAGCTCCTGAGAATTTAATATCCAAAAACTTGAATAATTAAGAGAATTTTTGGATGGATTAATGGGGTGGTTAGGGAGAGAGAGAATTTTGCATTCAAGTAAACAAGTTGGGAGAGGATACCTATTTATAGGCTCTCCCAACACCCACATCATGGGTTATCCCATGATCTATTGCTTTTCTCTTCCTTAAACCAATCACAAATTGGCACATAATCATACTTAAAAATGTTTGACCATAATTGGAATAAATCCAGCCCATGATCAACATTAATCCCATAATTAATTCCAGCAAAATGGTGTTCACCGCTTGACCGAAACTTGCCTACTGCTCGACTGATAGGCAGTTAATTGCGGTTTTGGTTGGACCATGAAACCGGGCGGTCGACTCATCACACATTACCAAAATCACTATGATTTTTTGGTCGAAGAAACATGCCCAACGGTCGACCGATTCAACACAATAACAATTACTGTGATTTTCGGTCGGATGGAGCTACAAGTCGGTCGACCGTTCACAACCAAGAAAAGTTCCTGGGACGTTCGGTCGACCCATGCATCCATCCGTTCGACCGTTTATGATCTCAAAATTTACTGTAAATATTCGGTCGACCGGTTCCCAAAAACATTCGACCATTTTGCCCGATTTCTTGCCTTTAACAAATTTTGGATTTACATCCAATAAAATTTGATCATGGGGATTTTTAAGAAATTCATATATCATGTTATATATTATCCTATGTAATGTCAAACTATTACACTCCATAATACATACATCTCATATGAATTTATTCATGAGTCTCATTATGTCATTTCTCACGGCCTATTGATTTTGTCGATTCACCACCTGTATCATATTTCACACAAAACCCGATACATCATATGAACTCAAAATCAAGCTTCTGGTTTCCCAGTTTTGTGGTGTGACCTATAGGAGGATGTAAGCTAAATTGACAATGATATTAAACACTTAATACCATAAACTATAAGCGGTATCTAGCTACACATTATAGTTACCCAATTAGCGTAGATGTCTTATTCACTCGAACCAAACACGATCCATTTAGTGATGTAAAGACATATATCACTTGTGTCTATCCTTTGCCTCATGATATTACGAATATATAAAAGTAGAACTATGTTACCTTTGTATTATATATTAATTTCTTGATCTCTTAAGCTAATTAAAAATATGTAACTTAACTCAAGTCACATTGTGCACATTATAATTTTACTTTATCAAGGGGCCCACTAATATCATCACTCAAAATAAGAGGGGCGATGATAACCTTTTGACTAGCTATCTTTTCGAGCACAAGTCAAGCTCAACCAACTATTGCCTTTATCACTATGCTCGTTGACAGCTTTTGACAATAATCAAATTGAATACTTCTTATGTGAAACGACATAAGTCTCATATCTTAAGATTCAAGACACAGTGAAAGCATTAATAACACATAACATAATTCCATAATGTTTCACTTGTCAGGTTTATTCAATATATAAAAGTAACCATTTTCCTCTTTTATATACTCGTGTTGTCAAATATGTGTAGAGTTACAATAATCGATGACCAACACGACAATCTTATCTCGGTAATTAATGTTCCATGTTAATTACCGTGATTGCGAATAACTTTTGATTTATGTAAACCATTATCTTTTAGAGCTCTACGGCTAAGGACCAAGAGCCTCTTCCTTGACACTTCTAAAAGACGAGTACAATAATCAAGGAACAAAATGTTTGCACATTCAATTCATAACAATTGACATATAAACGTAAAACTTTTAGAACACATTCCTTACAATCTCCCACTTGTTATCAAAGTTTTTTCACATACATTCTCAATGTATAAAACAATGATAACTAGGGTAACCCTCTCTAATCACTCATCAAGCCACTCCCATGGTTCCTCAGACCCATGGACTCGAAATGCATTACGCCTTTGGCTTGGGATAAGGGTTTGGTGAATGGATCAGTTGTGTTACTGTTTTTGTCCACCCATAATAAATCTATCTTGCCTTCGTCGGTGAAATCATGATTGGTTTGTAGAGACTTGATTTTCCTGTTGAGTTGGTTCTCTACTTCATTCTTGAATTCCTTGAACTTGTCAAAGGATTCACTTTTATTTCTCATTAGATAAATATAGCCATAACGACTATAGTCATTCGTGAATGTAATGAAGTACCTTAAACCGTCTTTTGCACTTATACTCATTGGACCACATACATCGGAATGTATCTAATCCAGCAAGTTACTCGCTCTCAGACTTTTTTTCTTGAAAGGCCTCTTGGTCATTTTGCCCATTAGGCAAGGTTCACACGTCTCCAATGATTTAAAATCAAGTTGACCAAGAATATTAGTTTCTTGCAATTTCTTGATGCGTTTTTCATTTATGTGACCAAGACGATAGTGCCACAAGAGTGTATCATTCATGTCAGTAGTTTTAAGCCTCTTGTTATTGATGTTTAAAATTTGTCTATTATTTAATTCAAGCAAATAGAGACCATTCCATATGAATGCATTTGCATAGAAAATTCCATTCTTCGATATAGACAAGTAAGAGTTTGAAATATTTATATTAAAATTATCCATATCCAAACATGATACAGAAATAATATTCTTACTAATCGAAGGCACATAATAGACGTTCTTTAAACATAAATTTAAACCACTAGACATGATGCAGTCGCAGCAACGCTTGCACCATTTCCAACGTTCAAAATCATCTCATTTCTCACGAGTTCCTTCTATCCTTTAGTAGCTGCACATTAGAAAGTATGTGAGCACAAGATCCGGTATCTATTACCCAATCATGGACAGAGGTGACTAAATTTATTTCAATAACAACTATACCTTTAGCCTTTTTGGGGCGTTTACGCTCAATCACTCCATTGTCAAGGTATTCCTTGTAGTTGGGGTAATTTGGACGGATGTGTCCCTTTCACCGCAGTGAAAGCACTCCGTGTTGGGAGTCGGAGATTTCGAAGAATTCCCCCACACTCACACGAGTACCTCCAACTCCCTTGCTTTTGATTGGCGTCTTTTTGGTAAATTTGCTTTTTCCTTTGGTGATCTTTTTGCTCCCTTCATGGACGGCTAGGACGTGCTTGTCTCGACTCTTGTCCATGTAAACTTCAGCCATTTTGAGAGTGTTGTGAAACTCGTAAATCCTCACCCCTTTCTCACGCACATGATAGTGCATAATGAAGTCCTTGTTGGACGGGGCTAGAGAGCCAAGAATCAAATCTTCCGCAATATCATCGGGCATCGGGGAAGAGAGCTTCGATAACTTCTCAAAGTATCCTTGCATAGTGAGAAAATGCATAGATACCGATGTTCCCTCCGCCATGTGGCACCTTGTGAGTGCTATGGTGGTCTTATAGCGCTCTTTTCTAGCACTATCCATGAACATATTTGTTAAAGCTTCCAAGGTCTTCTTGGGTTTTGAATCCAAGTATTTCGCTTGAAGCGAGTGATGTTTTCGTTTTAAATACCGCAAGTGCACAGTGTCGGTGAAGACGTGGCAAAAATGGGTCAATCCACAGGGAGGTGTGTTGAGTTTGGTTCTTCCGAAGGCAAGTGAGAAAAGAGGAGAAGAAGTTGTTAATTATGCTAACTACACTAAACTACGAATTAACTAACAATTAAACTAAACCCCCATGGAGTGGAGGTGTGTAGGTATGTGTGTGTGAGTCTTCATTTCAATTAGGAGCAAGTGTAGTTTGTGTGGCATACAAGTAGAAGCTAGTGTAGAATCTAAGTGTAGGATACACAACACTACATCGCAAACCATGAACATGCATATCTCACATGAAGTTGATGTTGATTTTAGATTATCAAGCATGCAACAAATACCTAGTGTGGCCATTAGAGCATCAATCAATCCAACATAAGACCTAAATAATTCATCTGCATGTGCACCAAACATGGATCCATACATAACAAGTCATTCTCATTAAACCATTACAAGCAACAAGATAAACTCTAAAGCTAGTATGAGATAAGTACCTAGTGTGGACATTATCCCATCTAATACAAGTTTAAGCATGATATAAGTATAGATCTACATTAAGCATAAAAAATGACACAAATAAAAGAACCCATCACTAGCACATAATCTACATCACCTCCACCCCTAACGGGGGATGGAACTACTCACTACTCATTTAGAAAAATGAATTCAACTAAGCATGGAAGAATTAAAAAGAGACAATATAAAACTAACAAACCATTCTTTATTGCTCAATCACATTACAAGAAACATCTCTCCACCAGAGTTTTTCTCCAAAGCTTTACTCCTAGTATAGAGAATGACCACTAAGAGAGGAGATGTTTACAATGGAGGAGGATGAGTTTTATTTATAGTCACAGAAAAAGGTAATCGGGGACAATCCCCCGATGTGGGACGAATGAATCATTCCCAGAATAGACATAAATACATAACCCATATCCAGGAAAAAGTGGGTCAGATTCTGAGAAAAACGAACGACTAATTTATGGTCTTGGACCGCCAATTGGCGGTCACGTTTTCCCGAATCTGACCCATTTTCGGATATCTTCTTTAGTTCTTCAAATCTTCACATGAGGTGCACTCGGATAGGTTATTGGAGTTTAGGCCCGGATGTAATTGCCAAAATACTACTCATGATCGTGTGTAGTTTCTTGATTTACTTATTGGTCCTTTTGGTTTACATCCGGATCATTCTCTCTTGCATCTCATCCATAAGTCTTGCAACTTAGTCATTTTCCTTGCTTTTACGTCCTTTTTTAGTCTTTTCTTCTCAAACATGTTTATTCCTGAACCTTAATCATAAAACTCGTTACGTAGCATTGCATAGGCTAAAAATAAAGGATATAAGACACAAATATGTGCATGATATGATGCCAATCAGCGAGTCACCCATGGAGGCCAACATTAGACCGTGAACTTGGTTCTCTTGGTCTTCCTACTTGGCTTTAGCCTCTTTCTCATTATCGGTTTTCTTCTCATTTAAATTTGGGATTTCACCATCCAAAATATGAGATAGTTTCTCAAACTTCAACACGATATTGAGCTTGAGTTGCCAGCTTATGAAGTTGGAGCCATCATTTGTCAATGATGTCTTTCAATCGTTGATAGCACAATAGGTTTAATATTCGACATTTCTACAAAATAAATTGATATGGGATTTAATGTCAATTTTATGTTTGAAAATCAACACTGCAAATAAAAATTTGTCCATAAATGCAACAATTCAAGATCTTATCAATTATAATATAAACTAGCTAAGGGCTATCAGATATATTATAAAATCAAGGTAATAAAATATTTTCTAATCATAACCATTACGAAAAATTTGCAAAATTTGCATTTTAAAACTCTTATGACTCTTGTCATTTTAATTAAGAGAGAATTTGACCAATCCTCCTAAGGAAAACTCTTTTTCTCAAAATCGAGCTAGGGATCCGAGTCTTGTTAAGAAAACTTATTTCATTTGATACGAGATACGTCTATCCATTGTATTAACAAATAAATACACTCGGTGTCTACTAAGAGTGAATCACACCTCGTACATCTATTCATGTCACAACAATAGACAACCTTCTATCTCCCACTATTCCCAAAGATGGAGAAAGTTATCCCCCGCTAAGGGCGAGCAAAATATCCCTCGATCGATGGCTGCTAGTGGATGAAATAAAAAAGAAAATGACTCTTAATTTTTGGTTGGACAATTAAACATTTATATGTGATTTTAGAATTTAGGTGATCATGCATATTTATCTCTATACACATCCTAACATTCATTCATACAATACATACATGTCAAGCATACAAACATAAAATAAATCCATTAACACACACATTGGTGTGAGTTTATATGTTCCCACATCCTTGACCTTTGTGCCATCTCCGCAATTTCCTCTTGCACCATGAATGTAGATATTGCAAAATATAAAAATGCATCTCACAATTTCGAAAATTATCTAGAACAAGTCCTATGTAAAAATCCTCTCATATGTATGCATATACATAAATAGTTGGCTTTTACATATACATAAGCCCCTGTGATTGAATAATAATAACATACACATTCATTTAGTCATTCACAAATGGCTTCGTCGGAACATACAAACTCACATATCCCTAGAAAAGAGAACTTGAGCAACACAAGTACATATACTATAAATTACTCGATTTAGTTTATCCTTCATCTCTAAATCAAACAATTCCAAAAATCATTTGAAATCCATTAATAATGATTTTATACATCCATAGTTCAAAATACAAAACTTTTGAACCGCAGTTTTATCCAATTTCCAAAAGAAAATTTTAAGAAAAGATAAACTTATGTCTTTTTCGCATTGTCGATTCCTTATAAAATTGTCATTTAATATAAAATGATATATTAGACATAAGTCTAAATCTAAATTCTAACATTCATATGATGTGTTTTAAAATATTTAAAACTATCAAAAGAATCAATTAGAATTAAATCAACAAAACTGTCAGAAAACTCAAAAAAGACATCAAACATGAATTATTTTGATTGTAGATGGTAAACTAAAATTAATTATATAGTCTAATCATTGAAAAATATGAACTAAAAGCTCTGATACCACTGTAGGATTTCGTGTCCCTATGTAAATATTTAATTTAAAAAAATTATACATGCATACAAGATCAATATTCATATTTTCAGTGATTTCATGTACATTTGATGGGTTCATTTTAAATAACGCAAGTGCACCGTGTCAGTGAAGACATGACAAATATGGGTTGATCCACAGGGAGGTGTGTTAGCTATGGTTCTTTCGAAGGCAAGTGGGAAGAGAGGGGAGAAGAAGTTGATGACACTAAACTAAACTACGGATTAACTAACAAGTGGAATAAACCCCCATGGAGTGGAGGTGTGTAGGTATGTGTGTGTGAGTGGGTCTTCATTTCCAGTTAGGAACAAATGTAGTGTGTGGCATACAAGTACAAGCTAGTGTCGAATCTAAGTGTAGGATACACAACATTACATGGCAAACCATGAACATGCATATCTCACATGAAGTTGATGTTGATTTTAGATTATCAAGCATGCAAAAAGTACCTACTGTGGCCATTAGAGCAGCAATCAATCCAACATACATCCTAAATCAATCATGTGAATGTGCACCAAACATGGATCCATACATAACAAGCCAGTCCAATCAAACCATTACAAGCAACAAGATAAACTCTAAAGCTAGCATGAGATAAGTACCAAGTGTGGACATTATCCCATCTAATAAAAGTTTAAGCATGCTACAAGTATAGATCTACGTTAAGCATATAAAACGGTAAAAATAAAAGAACCCATCACTAGCACATAATGTACTTCACCTCCACCCTGAACGGGGGATGGAACTACTAACTACTCATTAAGAAAAGAAGGCAAAACGAAATTAAACTAAGCATGCAAGAATTGAAAAAGACAATATAAAACTAACTAAGAAAATTGTTTTATTTACATGACTCACATTACAGGTAGCATTCTTCTCTACTTGAGTTTTTCTCCAAGACTTACTCTAGGTAGAAAGAATGACACCAAGCAATGGGTAAATACAAAGGAGGAGGAAGAGTTCTATTTATAGTCATAGAAAAAGGTAACTGGGGACAATCCCCCGGTATGAGACTAAACACATACTATAAATGGATATAAAAAAACAAAATCGAACACCCGACTAAACCATGACCTATTTGGACTGCAAATTGGCGGTCTGGGACGACTAATTGGTGGTCTGGATGCCTCTGATTGAGTCTGGTTTTTGGTGGCTAGTTTCTGGTTTGATTTCTTGATGTTTGATGAACCCTAATAGGTTGTTGATAGTTAAGGCCGGATCTAATTGCCAAAATACTCCTCATGATGGTGTGGAGCTTCTTGATTTGTTCATTGGTTTTACATCCGGGTCCTTTTTTGCATCTCAGTCCATAAGTCTTGCAACTTAGTCCTTTTCCTTGTTTTTACGTCCTTTTTGAGTCTCTTCTTCTCCAACTTGTTTATTCCTGAAACTTAAACAAAAAACTCGTTACATAGCATTGCTTAGGCTACAAATAAAAGATATAAGACACAAATGTATGCATGATTTGATGTCAATCAAATACCCCCATACCTAACTTTTTCTAGTTCCGAGCCAAACAAAGAAAGAGAAAAATGAAGAAAGAATAAAATCATACGTGAAACAGGGAAATCCTAACTCACCTTCATAGGAATCACAGTTACACTTAGCACGTGCAACAAGCCGTTAAACCTCATTGTCTCCAAGGAGGAGTGTTGTCTCCTGAGGGTTTTCAGCGGATACACCCACAAAATCCGAACATAGATGCATTATTCAACCTAGCAACACGACTTGATGGACTCATCTTTGTCGATCATAGGATGCAGTAATACTACGGTCCGACTCTATAAATGTATTCAGTCCACACACCTAGCCTAATAAATTATTCATGCAAGTTAATTAAAGACTTAAGTGAAAGACAATGGCAACCTTAACATCCTCAAGTTATACAAAGTGTAAAGTCCATTAAGGTTCTTATTTGCATTACAATTTCATCTTTTTTTCTTTTGTTCTATTTTTTCATTTTTTCTTCTAGTTGGTGTGTAATTCTCCCAGGGTCAGGTTTTGTGCAGAATTGCCTATGAGGACTTACACTATCACGTACACCTTTCTCCACATCTCCACATAGGGTGATCCCTAGCACCCGTCTAACGGGAGTTCGGTCGATGCATCCCAAGTCAGATGACTCGAAAACACCAGGCACTAAGTCCCCTCAGACCTAATTTCCTGAGTGATAGGAGCTGTGCAAGAAGAGAGAATACCTACTCACTTTTTGTTATCTACACATGAACAATAACCCCTACACTTACGGTTTCACAAAAGGAGTTTAAAGTTCCCTGACTTCGACAAACTTCCTTATACTAACAGACACGAATTATTTGACTCACTAGGTTTAGGGTGGACTTCTTTGTTTATTTGAGTACTGAAACCCTATAATTAGTCTCCCCTCGAAGCAAAATCGGGATGCATCCTTACGACTAGATAAGACCTAAAGCCATTGTACTAGATATCATAATGCATCAAGTTCAAGACAATTTTGGGAGCTTTCTTTTTAGTTTGCCTCTCAATGGTTTTACACTTACTAAATACACGTAAAACCCACAAAACATTTTCTTTCGCAAACACAAGAAGTTTTTTGAAACAAATGAAAAATCTAAAGCACTTGGCAAGCAAAAGAAGAAAGGTCACCCAAGTGATCATGACAAGCAGACACTAACATGACCCTAATAATGCACACAAAAGAAAACAAAGATCAAAGGAAAAGACTCAACTATGTACACACGTAAAACACCCCCCACTCCTACTTCATGCATTGTCCTCAATGAATGTGAGCATGAAACTACATGAATTTATACATGAAAAAGGAAAGATCTCACCAACATGAAGCGCAAAAGGAAGTTCGTGGTTATGTTGATGGACCCAAACCTGGATTCCCCTCAAAACCTGTGAAATACTAAAGAAAGGATACAAATACGTAAAAGAAATGGGGCCCAAATACACAAGGGTTGGAGCCCACAACAATCACTGCTCACTGGTGGAGTTTTTTTTTGAAATATAAGTATGTACAAAAATAAGTTCCCATCTTCATTTGTCAAAGACATCAAATGAGAACCTCAGAAGTGGGTCAATTCACTTGGCATGGGAACATGACACTACACGGAGCCAAAATACTCATGCGTGGACCCTCTTCACAAAGAGCACAAGAAGAAAGGAGAGGTTCATGAATTGGACGCAAAAGCGTCTGATTCGAAGGATCAAACTAAAAGTGCTTGAACCTCTCTAGAGTTTGGGAAATATTGTGCAACGGAAGAGGAGTTTCTCCCGTCGTAGAATAGAAGTTATGATCGTCAATCACAACTCTCCAACCCATAGGCTGGTGGGTCGGAACGAGGTGAAGAACCTCGTTCGGCATGTCCGACTCACCAGGCGAACAGAAAGTAGATCATACCCAAAGGTTCTCTAAAACCTTTATGAAGATCCAGTGTTGCGTTGCTCACTGAATCACCCACCGATTTGCCTCCAAGTGCTCACCAAACTCTAAACAAGATTTAAGATAAAGGAGCTAGCCAATTCAATCTCTAATTAATCTTAGAATCTAGCTAATAACCCCTCTAAAGCTCCTGAGAATATAATCTCCAAAAACTTGAATAATTAAGAGAATTTTCGGATGGATTATGGGGTGGTTAGGGATAGAGAAAATTTAGCATTCAATTAAACAAGAAGGGAGACGAGACCTATTTATAGGCTCTCCCAACACCCACATCATGAGTTATCCACTACCCATGATCTCTTGCTTTTCTCTTCCTTAAACCAATCACAAATTGACACATAATCATCCTTAAAACTGTTTGACCACAATTGGAATAAATCCAGCCCATGATCAACATTAGTCCCTTAATTAATTCCAGCAAAATTGTGTTCACCGGTCGAACGATAAGCAGTTAATTGAAGTTTCGGTTGGACCATGAAACTGGGCGGTCGACCTATCGCACGTTACAAAAATCACTGTGATTTTTCGGTCGAACAAACATGCCCAAACAGTCGACTGATTCAACACAATAACATTTACTGTGAATTTTCAGTCGGACGGTGCTACAAGTCGGTTGAACGTTCACAACCAAGAAAAGTTCCTGGGGACGTTCGCTCGACCCACGCATCCATCTGGTCGACCGTTTACGAACTCAAATGCTATTGTAAATATTCGGTCGACCGGTTCCCGAAAACATTCGACCATTTTGCTATTGTAAAATGTGGTCTTTGAGATTTTTAACAAATTCATATATGTTATATATTATCCTAAGTAACATCAAACTATTACACCTCATAACACATACATCTCAAATGAATTTATTCATGATTCTAATTATGTAATTTCTCACGACTTATTGTTTTTTTTGATTCACCACATGTATCATATTTCACACGAAACCTGGTACATCATATGAACTCAAAATCAAGCTTCTTGTTTCCCAGTTTTGTGGTGTGAGCTATAGGAGGATCTAAGCTAAATTGGCAATGATATTAAATACTTAATATTATAAACTATAAGCGGTATCTAGCTACACATTATAGTTACCCAATTAACGTAGATGTGTTGTTCACTCGAACTAAACACGATCTATTTAGTGATGTAAAGACATATATCTTGTGTCTATCTCTTGCCTCATGATATTAGGAATATATACAAAATAGAAATGTGTCAACTTTGTATTATATATTCATTTCTTGATCTCTTAAGATAATTATAAATATGTAACTTAACTCAAGTCACATTGTGCACATTATAATTTTGCTTTATCAATAGGCCCACTAATATCATCACTCAAATTAAGAGGGGCAATGATAATCTTTTAACTAGCTATCTTTTCGAGCACAAGTCAAGCTCAACCAACTATTGTCGTTATCACTATGCTCATTGACAACTTTTGACAATAATCAAATTGAACACTTCTTATGTGAAAAGACATAAGTCTCATATCTTAAAATTTAAGACATAGTGAAAACATTAATGACACATAATACAATTCCATAATGTTTCACTTGCTAGGTCTATTCAATATATAAAAGTAACAATTTTCCTCTTTTATATACTCGTGTCGTCAAATATTTGTAGAGCTACAATAATCGATGACCAACACGACAATCTTATCTTGGTAATTAATGTTCCATGTTAATTACCGTGATTGTGAATAACTTTTGATTTATGTAAACCATTATCTTTTAGAGCTCTACGGCTAAGGACCAAGAGCCTCTTCCTTAACACTTCCAAAAGACGAGAACAATAATCAAGGAACAAAATGTTCGCATATTCGATTCATAACAATTGACATATTAAAAGTAAAACTTTTAGAACACAATCCTTTTAGACTAATATATACTTCGATAGTTGTACACAAACACCGAATGATATGTGTTGTTGGTGTTAAATAGTAGTACGCTACACTGACATATATTAACCGTCGGCGTATGTCAACAAACAAACGTCAGTACCCTCTCCGACGGATATGGTTTGTTGGTGTATACCGACCACCAACAAATGACATGACCTACACCAATGGATATATTCTGTCAGTGAAGGTCCTGTCCAGAACCGGAAATAGCCTATTTACCCTTTTCGGGTTCCGATTTTCCCTAATAAAAAAAACATTTATCACAATTCATTCCTCATTCACAAAACATTCATACATCACAAATCAAACATCTAAATTGAAGAAGTTGGATATATATATTGATTCATCTCACAACAATTCCAATGTAAAAGTTATAATTTCATTTAAATTAACGTTCAGGAGATAAAAAATAGTCAAAAAAGGTTTAACATTAACAACATATAGAAAACACAAACACTAGGTTGTCAAACCTCTAGTGCTTGCTCCGCCCGATGGACCGTCATTGTTATCTCAACTTGGAGGGGGAGCTAGTGTGCAAATGAATGTTATATTAAAATCCTGAACGATTTAAATATTATACATTATGATTATAATGCATATAAACTAATTTAGTAAATTTAAAACAACTTATTAAATTACAAATACAATACCTCAAGATTAGAACCCCCTTTTTCCAACAAAAACTTAACCATCGACTGCATGTTAGTGAGCTTGTTTTTGGTCTCTGTTAGCTCGCTTTTCATCATCTTCATCTCTTGATCTTTCTCAACCTACATTCTAGCGGCAATCTCTGTTTGGGATGACATCCCGCACAATCCATACATGTCAGTCGGGGTGACGAGACTGGAGTACATCCTCACAAGTCCGTGTCCGTCGCCGAGACGAGTCCCGACGGGATTGATACAATATTTATTGCATTGGCATAAGATTTTCCCTTCACGAATATATTGATTGTGAGAACTAAAGGCAAGGTTTAGGATTGCCTTCAGATTATTCATGAATGTCAGAGTAATTCTCTTGCCATACATTCAAGTTATGTCTGACACCATGATTCTATTCGATTCAAACTAAACATGTTAAAAATTTCTATCAATCTAACTAAATCTAATTAACACATCCAACTCATCCAAATCAATCTAACTAAATCAATTAACCAATCTCACAATCAACAAACCGATCCAACTCCATATAACTAAACCACAAACACATTTCAATTTAATTGAAATTTTAACTATATTTTAGAAAAATCTCCCCTATATTTTCGATACCGAAAATTTTCCGAAGACCTGTATTGACAAGAAAAAATGTCCACTTTTCGATGACAAGCATCACAATATTGTCAATTTATCAAACTTAAATCATACAAAATCCATACAACATTAACATATATTGTTATTTAGCTTCCACGCATGCTATGATACACACAAATTCTCACCTCTTCACACATACATAAACCTTCTATCCTATTCTTGACTTCATACAACAAACAACTGATTTCTTTTCATTCACTCTCATCCTCTGTTCTTGTTCCTCTCTACCTCCATTACCAACATTTCCTCCTATTTAACAATCTAGTTAATCCTATCCTAAATTCTAAATCCTAAATCAAATCCTAAAATCCTCAAAAATACTAATTTTCTTTAATCATACAATCCAATCCTTAATCCTAAATCGAAAATCAAATCCTAAATTACTAACAAATCCTTAATCAAATCCTAAATCCTAAATTACTATCAAAATTCAACTAACAAATTCAACTAACAAATCCAAATCTAATCTAACATCCAAGTCTACCTAATCCACTTCAAATCCAATATCGACACCCATCATATTTCACATTGATCATCACCGACAACACAAACTCACAAAGCAATCCAATATCTTTAAATAAAGACTAGTTGTGCTAATTCATTTAATTAATCTAATAAATATAAGTAAATATACAAAATCAAGTTAATCATAAAAAAATCATAGAAAATGTCTACAACATAAACGTACTAATCTAATTAGTACCACCCAATCCTAATTAATCTAATTAATCATACAATCCAATCTAATCCTAAATCCAATCCAATCCAATCCAAAATCCAATCCATTCCGTTCCTATACGATCCAATCTCGCCTTCCATTCCTAAATCCAATCCAATACAAGCCAATCATAAATACAATCCAAAACTAAATCCTAATTAATCTAATTAAACATACTAATCTTTAAGAAAACTATATGTCGATCTAACTAATCATACAATCCTATGTGAAATCCGACATCCATCATATTTCACATTCATCCTCACGGACAACACAAACTCACAAACAAATCCAATATCTTTAAATAAAGACTACTTATGATAATTCACTAAATTAATCAAAGAAATCTAACTAAATATACAAAATCAAGTTAATCATACAAAGTATAATAAATTCAAAAAGTGGATCTAATTAATCAAAATAATAAGTCAAAAAGGTAACTTTCACATCTTCAATAATACAAAATAACAAATTTAAACTAATTATCATACAAAATCACTACTTTAATCCAGCAAATAACAATTACATTCTAATTAATTGATTAAAAAATAAAATAACCATTCAAAAAACCAATTAGATGGTGGTGGTGGTTGTGGTGGTGGGGGTTTGGTCGGGAGGGTGGTCTTGGTGGCTATGGTGGTAGGGGGGGGGGGGGGGGTTGGTGGGTGGTGGAGGCCAATGGGGTTGCTACTGGAGGCGAGCGTGGGCTGGAAGGATGAGGTGGTGGTAGTAGCCATTTGGTCGTGGTGGAGGTCAGTCGGGGTTGGGGAGGAGGGGGCAGTGATTAGGAGGATGGGTTCGAGGCGGGTAGGAGGTCGGGGAGGAGGGCAGCGATGATTAGGGTTGGGGAGAAGGGTTAGGTGATTAGGGTTACCACACAGGAGGAGGCGACGAGCGGAGGAGGCGGTGTTAGAGAGTGGCGGAGGAGGAGGGGTTCGTGTGGCGATTGGTGTTTGGTTTGTTTATTGAGCGAGAAATGAAGAAAGCTCGTTGAGGGGCTACTGATATAACCCTACACCAATGGTATATGTCCATGAATGCTATCCTTACCAATGGTCCAAAGGCTATATTTGTAGGTGTAGTTTAATGTTATAAGTGCATGTAATGGTTGATTTTCAAACTCTAATCTGACAGAACTTATCAATCAGTGCACAATTCTGAAAAACAATTCACTGACGGAACATATCCGTCGGTGAAGTGAAAGTTAATTGTCGGTGTTGTTGTTTGCGCGACAAATATACACTGATGGTATATATCCATCAGTGTACATTTGTTAGCTGGCAAATACTCCGAAAATATGGACTGATGGAATTTATCCATCGGTGTTGGTTAACTTATTCGTCGGTGTACTTTGTCATCGACGGAAGGAGATATTCGTTGGTAGTTACCTGCACTGACCGGTACCTCACTGACGGATAAATATCCGTTGCTGACTCCTGTTTTTCTAGTAGTGATTCAATTTCAAGTTCGTTATATGAATTTGAATCATGACTTGAGCTAGAAGATACCTCACTCTCTTCATCTTCGATTGCCATGCAACACATTGTGGTGATTTAGCCTTCAATTGATGACGAAGATGTTGAATCATCCCAAGTTGCTTTGAGAGTCTTCTTCTTCTTTTATTTTCCTTTTGCATGTAGCTCCAAGGATTCTTTGCCTTTCTTCTCTTTGTTAAATTTGTATCTCATATACCATGTGACTACCCATAAGCTCCCCGACTGACAATTTGGTGAGATCATGTGCTTCTTCAATAGCGGTCGTCTTCTCTTCCCATTCATTGGAGAGTCACCAGAGAATCTTTCGATTCATTTCTCCCTTGCTAAAAATATTGTCAAGTTCTTTGAGAGAGTTAATCATGGTGAAGTGAGTGTTCATCTCGCTTATGTTCTCACCAGATTGCAAAGAAAAAAGTTCATATTTATCAATGAGCACATTTATCCTAATTTCTTTCATTCTACTTGAACCCTCATGATGCATTTCTAATATACGTTAAATATCATATGTATTATCACATCCTCTTACTCTATTGCATTCCCCCTAATTTAAGCCAAAAAATAAGATGCTCATGATGCAAGAATTCATCTACGCTTCCTAAAATTTGGCTCTCGTTATGGTCAAGATTTGATTATCATTAGGAAGTGTGTATGATGTTAAAAGAAATGTCCAATACTTCAAATCATTGGATTGCAAATAAATTCTCATTCTTTTTTCCAATAGTCATAATTTAAGTCATTAAACTAGGGTGACCTAGTTGTAGATAAACCCTCACAATGATTAGAGGTAGATGTCATGCTAAATTTTGATTAAGTAGGTGAAATTAGCAACCTAATGCTCTGATACCAATTGTTAGGATTGATGACCCTCTAATCTTAAACAAAATGTGGAATTAAAATAACGAATAAGGGATTAATGATAGAACAATAAAATGACAATTGAAGACACCAGAATTATAGAAGTTTGGCTCCACTAACCAATCTTTGTTCCAGGCCGAGATTAACTCCTTTACAACACCGAGGCTCGTAAACAATCCTCGCATCGCTCGTGTCTCCTCTCACAACCCGAGAGGGAGCTTCCCCAAAGCTTTATAACTTGGTGATTCTTGGATATAAAAATGAAATCACAATCTAAACACTTTAACTTAAGCACACTTGGATATGGATATGGAATTGGTATGCAAGTGGTGAAGATGAAGCTTTGAGTGTAAAATATTCAAATACGACCGTTGGAGTAAAATCCAAAACAAATCCATCGCATTTTGGTCGACTAAATGCCTTTTGGTCGTCCGATTGGACAATTTCAGAGAGCAACCTAACGTCTACTGATGGGAAGGTTTCAGTTTTCCGTTAGGGGTTAGGTTGACCATACTTGGTCCGGACAGAATTCTAGTGCTCAAGTTTACATTTAATCTTATGGACTCAGTAAATATAAAGTTACAAGTTTTGGTCCAAAGCTTTGATTACATGTCTCCATTCTTGAGTCTTTGTCCCAACGCTCATTCTCTTGATGAATCTTGATCAACTTATTAAGGTGATTGTAAGTATATAAGTATGTATGCAATGCATGTAATCAAATTTGCTGACTTTGATTGATTAAGTTGATTGATTAAGATTAGTTTGATTAATCATCAAAATTTATATAGATTAAGGCTTAAAACCCAACATAACAGACACTACTACAAAATCGCTTTAATGGCACCTAAAAGTGTCATTGAAGACCTAACATGTCATTAGTAAAACTGACTTCTATGTTCGTGTTAAATGAAGACCAAAGATGTCACTTACTTAAAATTGAGATAAAATTCTATCAAGTCACTTCTTCAAAAGTGTCATCCAAACCTATTAAGTAACTTACT
This sequence comes from Triglochin maritima, assembly GCA_963682175.1. Classification (NCBI taxonomy): domain Eukaryota; kingdom Viridiplantae; phylum Streptophyta; class Magnoliopsida; order Alismatales; family Juncaginaceae; genus Triglochin; species Triglochin maritima. The sequence goes on along the minus strand of OY821774.1, from coordinate 22,891,380 downwards.
TAGAAATGACTCAAAATTTTCCAAGTCAATGTCTTGAAACTCTTCGATGTACTTTCTTTAAAAGTGATATTGAAAGTGCATTAAATTTTTTTAGTTACGATATCATGGTGGATGCTAGCCTGCAAGGATTTGAACTCGTGTCTACATAACCTACATGACTTATGAGCATCTCGAATAACCACTACTATGCGTCGATAGTTTTGCAATATTCAATGCTTACTTAATATATATTACTAATATATTAATATATATTGCAAGAACTTTAATATTAGTTTACAAGTAGTTTTGGATATCAATTTTAGTATTAATCTTATTTATATGTTGTAGTTTTATTATACGTATATTATATTTTTATATAAGTTCATAAAATCAAAATTTTAAGAAATCTTAACTACTGTAGAAAAGGGAGTATACGTCGGATATACGAGCTATATACGTCGGATATATGGGTTATATACGTCGGATATACGGGCTAGATACGTCGGATATATGACTCCCCAGACCCTACGTCTATGTATACGTCGTATATACGTAGACATCGGTCACTTAAAAGCCGACGTCTATACCTAAAGAATAGACGTCGGCCATCACTCTCATCTGACGTCTATTCTTTTGGTATAGACGTCAGCTGTATTTGTCACCCGGCGTCTATTCTTTAGGTATAGATGTCAGTCTTCTCGAATAGCCGACGTCCATTCCTTTTCTGAAAACAATAGATGTTGGCTTATAGAAAAATCCGACGTCTATTCTCATACCTGGACAAAAAAAGAAATCATAAATACACCTGCATGGGAAACACATTCATTCATCCTACACCAAATTCATTCACAAATACATACACTTTTATGCACAAATACACACAAGCATACATACACAAACACAATCATTCAACACACTTGAAATTCATTCAAAAAATGAGGCGATTATATTAAGGCATAACATTGTAATACAAGCAAAACTTGTTAAATAAATTACAAAAAAAATGTTAGTGATATGAGAACCTCCTAGTTCGTTAACATGTTTCTGATAAAATAGCAAGTCCGTCGGTCGCGAGTATCATCGAGCTCCTGTTGCGAGTACGGATCGCTAATCTTTGGGAAGACCTATAAAAAAAGAAGTAAAAATATTAATATCTAAATAATGAAACTATAATTATAGTATTATACAACTGAATATCAATCTATATTACCTCGGATAGGGCTACGTCGTGAGTTGAAAATTGGAGGATTTCCTCCATGTATCTCATCACATAGTAACCACATTCCGTATTTCTAATATGCTTGAAGTACTATAAACATATAAATTTGCTTAATATATGTTCCATTACTTAACTTAATTAACAAAAATGGGAGAAAAAACTTACTCCCATTCCATGACATGTTACTTCCGTTTTTGGGGTTGTTCTCCTGCCACCTAACACTTTCTAAACCTTCATTGTGCCGAGTAGCACAAGTTATTGAACATAATACTAATAAAATAACACGGATTACAAATACGATGATTAAATCGAACTTTTTTGAAAATCCTTCAGATGTGCATTTTTTTAAATATTTCAAATATGCACTTCTTTGAAAAATTTTCAGATGTGCAATTTTTTCAAAGTGATTTTTTATGGCTTTGTAATGTTGCAATAATTTCTATATTTAATCAAAACTACAACCTTATTGTTTTGAAGAGCTAAATATTCCATTTTCAACTTTTTAATACAAGTGTCTACAAAAGATTTTTACGTCTATGTTTCGATAACACTTCTTCAAATGTGTCATCTGAGTCAATCTCAAGACGTAGTAACACCTTATGGCAGTTTATGTGAATGTTCTTAAAACCCATCTTTCCATGGCACTTCACTAAAAGTGACTTTCCACTTTCCATCACATTTTTGTACAAGTGTATTTGAAGGATTTCTTATTTACGACACTTCCACAAATGTTTCATCAACATCTTCATCTTTCAATGACACTTTCAAGCAAGTGTTCTGGAAATTGTTTTCATAACACTTCTATATAATTGTCCTCAAAGCCTATATTTTCATGACAATTCTTTTCAAATGTCCTTAGAAACTTATTTTTCATGACATTCTTTTATAAGTGTAGTAAAAATCTCTTTTCCATGACATTTCTTCACAAGTGTCATCAACATTAACATTCAGTGTCATGAAATCCTACTTTCTATGACACTTGTTTAAAATTGTCTAGATATGTTATTCTAGAAACTTCTAATACAAGTGAATTTATTGGTGTGTCATTAAAGTTAATTTTTGTAGCAGTGAGAAGTTCGAAGATGCGAATTGTAATTCAACAAAAACATAGTGGCTCGATTGCTAAAAATCTAAACTATAAAAAAAATTAAGAGTTTAAATTGCGTGCGAAATTGAGCCTATAGTATCTTGGTCCACAACGAAATTTCGTATTACGACGAAATGAATGACTTTTTGTTTTCGTTAGAAACTTGATTCCAATATATTACTTTCTCATTTTGCTTTCTTTGACAATTCATTGTTCACCATCTTGAAGCGAACTCAGTGAAAAAAGTCCTAAAATAAAAGATCAATAACATCATTAATCTTTGATGATTTGAAAGCCATTAATGCATATCAATACAAACATTGCATAAATAAAAACTTTTCCCTAGATTTACATTATACTCTACACTCAGATAGTCACAAATGATATTCACTGCCAATCAAGGGCTAAGACAATAAAAATAGTAAAAAGAGAGAAATACCACTATTTCCCCAACTCTTATAATATAAAATTGTGTGAAGGTGGGACAAAATTTCGATTCTCAGTCCTTAACAATATTCCATGATAGGACATACTAGGAGAGAATGATTTGAAGAATGAGCAAAACCATAAATAATATAAATTATGAAAGTTTCTCTAGTTCTATCATAGTATTGCAACAAAACTCCATAATTGTTGGACTACGTGTATTGCACAATTGGGGTACGCAATTGCACACCTCGTCTACACAATGCATGCAGCGTAGGATGAAAATGTTTGCCAAATATCTAAATATTGTGTACAAAAATTATTATTTAATAAGTATTTGATAAGTAATAGTTTAAACTAAATATTGTTAAATCCCTAACCCACCCCTCTTCTTTCTTCTCCACCCTTCATCTCTTCACTCTCCTCGTCCTCTAGCTCCGACGATGGAGACTGCACGTAAGTGTGAAGGAGAAGACTTCCCCTTCTCCGGTGATCTCCGACAAAAAGTACGCCACCCACCCTCGTTTCGGGCTTCCATGGGTCGGAGGTGTGTATGGGGGGGTGTTGGGGGGAAGGAGCGGCCGACGACCGGCATTCGAGGACAACTAACCAACAGGAGCACGCGGGCTTGTGCCATGTGACTCTGACTAGGCTACGATGGCCGTGTGTGGCTAGGTGGTCGCTGTTGTAGCAGCCTACTGGACAACGACCAGTTGGGCCGACCGGAGGTGAGTTGCCAAGGCAACAGGGGCAGCAACGGCAAGGTTGACTATGGTTTGGTTGGGGTTATATTTTGTGTTGGGCGTTTTGCGATGAGGCCCCTATAATTTATTTTTATTTAGTGATATAACTTAATTGGATTGATTGCAGGAAAACCCTAGAATTAATTGTATTGATTAAATAATGAATAATTGAGATGATTGCTGGAAAAACCCTGGACTTTGTGGAATTGTAGGAAATAACTTAATTTTGGGATAATTGTCCTTTTTCCATGAATTTTCAGTTGTTGTAGTAAACTATATTAATTGAGAAATTTACTATTTTTCCCCTGAGTTTATGTATAATGCTCTGAGATTTGCTATTGCCTTAGTAAGGCTTATGATATGAATTGTTGGGGTTGTATGATCCGTACTCTTGGGGTAAATTGCCTTTACCCTTTGTCTTGGGTGATTGTGAGAGGTTCGTCCACACACGTCGTGACGAGTGGCCGTTGGAGATGGGTTTGTGGGCTCGGGCGTGTGGTGGTAGTGTGATGACTTGTGAGACACGTATGACTATACGCTAGGGTGTTCACCCCCTTGTTTTGTGGTGGTCCGGGATGGTCCACCCACGTCGTGACGAGTGGCCGTTGGAACTGGGCTCACGGGCTCGAGCGTGTGGTGGTACTGAGATGACGTGTGACACACGTATGACTAGATGCTAGGGTGTTCCCCCTTGTTTTGTGGTGGTCCAGGAGGGTCCACGTATGTTGTGACGAGTGACCGTTTTGGAGCGTTGCTCACGAGGACGGGCGTGAGGTTGGGTTCTCAGAGCCAGATGTGGAACTGGTTAGCTCAACAGCGTTGGGATGAATGGCCGTTGGAGCTGGGTTCACGGGCTCAAGCACATGGTTGGAGTAGAGCGTTGCTTTGTGTATCGAATGGACGGTCATGTCGAGGGTGCTTGCTCGGTCTGACTGAGACGCGTGATCGGCTTGGGATGTGTGATGGTTCTGTCGTGAGACTGGGTTGAGTGTTGCCTTGTCATGTACTTCAATTTTTCCTCTTAGTAGTCATGTAGTAGAAATTTAGAGTTTTTGTATTTTTCTTCCGCATTGTACTCTGACATTGACTTATGTTTTGTTTTAAATTGAGGTATCAACTTTAATATATTTGTTAATGTCCATTTTTCACTTGTTTATAGTTTGAGTTTGGTTGGTGTCACTACTACAGAAAAAGGCATATACGTCGGATGTACGAGGGTATATTCGTCAGATATAAGCACACCCACATCCGACGTTTATGCTATGCTATCCCTTCTAGACGACGGTTGTTATAACGGCTGACGTCTATTGGGCAACGAGTAAAACCTATTCTGCACTAGTGTGTATCCCGAGTGCGGATTAGGGACGTTATATGGACTTGATATTAGTAAAAAATATTTACCATTTAAATTTTCAAAGTGTATTCAAATACAAGGGATTTCAAATTCGAATATCCATAAATCAAATTATTTAATATAGAAATACACATACTAAAATATAGATAAGTGGTCGAGATCATATGATTTATCTTTTGAACATAGTTCCACAAGGTTTTTTTTGGTTAAAATAGGTTATGTTATTGTTACATAATGAGTAATACGGAAGTCGACCTTTATTTATCAATCAATTTAAAAGTGGACAAGTGATTAATTTTTGTTCGTATAATTTTTTAATCGAGAATGTATTCAATTTTTTTGAAATTTCGAAATCGAATTTGAATAGCATATTTGGATTCCGTAATAGGTTACTAAATTCGGATTCAAATTTTGATATAACTTGTATTTGAGTCAAATAGTACCTGTTGGGATCAATGAATGGGATGGACAGTTACCAATTGGACTTGTTTTATATAAATTTTTTTATCTTGGATTTGTCTACATTTCAATCCAATCACCAAGAGCTAGGTGTTTGGATTTGATTAGAAAATATAAAGTGCTCAAGATGGTTTTTGCTTATGTACCTAATAAATAAAGAATACTAAATTTACTTTGCCGACGTTGAATTAAATTTTCTATGACGTGATGATCTTTTTCTTAATTGACAGGGAAGAAGTCAATATTGGTTGCATATTACAAAATTTTGTAATGTTGTTTAGTTCAACATAATTTTTGATGACAAATTAAACTAATTTAATTTGCCAAGACATCAACGGTTTTGTGTCAACCAAAACCATTGGCAGCGTTGGTAGCAACTAGCGTTTCGAAAAAAACATAACTTGTTAAGAGATAAGTCCTTTCTTTAAATTTCCAATGGACAAGTGCTTTGTGATAACTGATACTGACCGTTCGATAAGGAGGGAGCGTTAGGACGGTGAAGAAGGAAAGAGAAAGTTGACCTTGGATGCTATTATTTTGGTGAGATGGGAATCACTACTATTGATAGGATCGTTTTTTTTAAGGAACACTACTATTGATTTAATCTTTTTTGAGGCAGTTTTGAGTTTGGGATGTCTACTCGAAGGCAAAATACGAAAATACTCCTTCCCTCCAAAGCCATACCCTGCCCTTCCCTCACCCCCACTGTCTCACCTTCCTACACCCAGAAAAATCAAATGACGATGATGGTGTGGATGTCTTCACACGTTACTGAAAAGTCTACAAAACTTTTTTATATTTTTGTAAAAAAATAATGATAAAAGCTTCATCTAACGAGAACTTCAGTCTAACGAAACTACTTTCCATTTTACTCCTAAAATTACTTTTCGGAACATTTTGCTTCACTAACAACCCTTTAGTCTCTTTCAAGGGAATAGAGTCATACCATGGAAAATAAAGGGAATTTTTAGTCTAATCTTACTTATCTTTAAAGTTTCAAGATACTAGCACCTACAACCTAACTAAGTTGAAGATTTCTAGTCTTCTTGGTATACTCAATAGACAAGAAACATACCCCACAAGCATTTCCATATTTACGAGTTAATCTAACGAGGTGTGGTATAGTAGATAAAATAAAAATAACATTCAAGATTGCTTTATGATTGGTGGGATAAAGAGCGAGTCCACGAGGGTTATATCCTAAACCCTCATTAGGGTGCTAAGTGGTGATTAGTGGAAGAGTTAGTTTGAGGTGATGGGGTATGGTGTTGTGATGGGTGATGTGATGGGTGATGTGATGGAGAGGTGAAGGAGGTATGGGCTGGGTTACCTGTTGGTGGGAGTTGTGCTTAAAAAGCAAACTTACATCTCACTCTTCTTTTCTTCTTTTCCTCTCCCATTCCACTCACCTCACCTCACTCTCCTCTCTCTCGAGTAGTGACTGCGGCGTGTGAGGAGGACGACGGGGTTGTGTCTTTGAGGCACGAGACACGTGGAGTCTGACGTAAGGAGGAGGACGTGCGAGCCGTGTGGACCGGAGTTGGTTGCGGAGCTCCGACGAGCATCGATCTTAGCAAAGTGAGGTATGCCAAGTTCTTGCATTATAGATGTTTCACGCAATGCGTATGCGTGCGTTGGGCTCATCATCTGAGGTCGGAGACCTCGCCGGCAATGAGGACAACAAGTGATACTTGGCAAAGGCCAGGTTGCTGCCAGGTAACGGTCGACCGATGTTTGTTTGTGGTCGACCAATCTTAGTGTAATCTCTGATTTTACCTAAAACCGGTCGAACGATGCTTTGCGGCAGTCGACCGGTTGAGCACATTTTTGTTGGGTTTGGAGAGTTCCTGCTGTTTTTGGTCGAACGGGGCCCTGAGCCGTTCAACTATTGCTTGGTGATTTTGGGTGGACGGAGCGTTGACCATCTAAATAATCGACTACTCTAGACTATGGTCCGACCAGTGACTTAAGTTCACTTTATGTTTGATCGACCGTTTGATGTTTGGTTTGACCGATAAAGAATGTCGGAGAAACCTTATTTTCGGTCGAATAGGACCCCTGAGCTGTTCGATCTTTGCTGTGATTTTGACTTTGACTTTGACCTAGTCTAGATTTTGACCATGTAGCGGTCGACTGGTTTTCACCTTTTGTTCGACCGTTGGGGCTTGAGTTGTGAGCCCGGAGTTCGACCGATTGTAGGCGTCTGTTCGATCGGTTCGTTTAGGATCGGTCGACCGGTGCACCTTTTTCGGTCGACCGTTTGGGCCCAAAATTGAATCCTCATCCTAGTGGAGTGTCAACTCAGTCCACGAAAACACGTGTCCTCGCCTATAGCATGAGCCGAGAGGTGACGGTGGGTGCGTTGGTCGTGCCTGCTCGTGGACCACCGAATAGAAAAGTGTGGATACTTGGGACGTGCCACTTATGTTTTATAGAATGTGGCGTAGATATGCTTTACTCGACTCTTATTAGAGTAGTAGAACTGACAGATCACAGATCCCGGAGCACTTGTTGCACGGCTCCACGAACCGAGATGACCCTGTCGACTCCAATCCAGATGAGTCGATTGGCCAGCCTACGGACGATGGATAACTTCTGCTGGTCTTGATGGCGATTGTTGTATCCTTCGATGTTGTTCCGGACGAGATTGTCCTTGCCGATGGTTTTCTAGTAGGAGTGACGTCTGATGTTGTTCCAGACGTGATTGACCCAAGCCGATGTTGTTTCGGTGGGTGTACTGACCGACTATGTATTCCGGTAGGTAGATGAGCTACGACACAACCAAGTGAGATGGACCAACCTGAGCTGACCTCGAGATTCAGCTGACGCGGATGTGCTGACGTGCCTCACCGAACCCCTTGTTTAGTGTAGCCGCATGTTTTGTGCGTTGCGTACTTTCCGGAAGACAGTATGTGCCTATGGTAGGTCCTTACGGGTGACCTGATGATGGATTGACGGATTGGGGGACAGATGTCCTTATTAACCATTGGAGGGTGATGTTTACTGATTGCATTATATCTTGTCATGCCATACTAGTATGATAGGTTCATTTTAGTATTTATGAGCATGCATATAGGTGAGCTTGGTATACGGGGTTTCCTTATGGAAACTTAGGCATTGTTGTTTTGTTTGCATTTCAAGACCGCAGTAGGTTCTGAAGGGTGACTACCCAGGACAATGACACTCTGGGATCAGATCCTCATCGTATTTTCCTAGATTGTATGAGTACTTGTATTTATACTTCCTTGTACTTGATGTAGTCATAGCTTTTGACAAACTATGATGTAATTGGTGCACCTCTTGCTTAGTTTATGAGCAGCGTTCCTGCTCTTTTGGGGTCTTAATCCTTGTGATGATTGAGTTTTAAATTTAAAATTTTTCCACTGCTACAACTTGGTATTAGAGAAGTTGATTCCTATGTCCTCAGCTAAAGAAACCAACCATAGGAGTAGAACAAATAGATTTTTGCATTTGCCTTTGATCAAGCATGCATTGCTGATTGGTTGTGTTTGATGTGCTTTTCTTAGATGCCTCCGAGACGCATGAAACCTCCCCCACATAACCTTATCACTAGTGATGCGACTAGGGTGCGGAGTGGGCAGAGGAAAGACGAATGTTGTATGATACTGTGGGGCGTCTTAGGGAGTTCCTAGAACGCCATGCAACTCGTGCGGAGTAGACAGGGATAGGTGCGGTGCATGACATATTCATGTGCCAGCATTTGCCTACCTTTCTGGGTGGAGTGGACCCCGAGGCTGCAGAGGAATGGGTCTTCGTGATGCAGAAGATCTTCAGAGCAATTGGATGCATGCCTGAGATGAAGGTAGTTCTGGCCACCTTTGTTTCGGGCGATGTTGCGTCCAACTGGTGGAGGACCACTTCGGCGGTGGTTTTTGCAGACAAGGAGGATGTGACTACGGAGGAATTCCTGGAGGAGTTCAACGAGCAGTTTTTCCCACAGCATGTTTGGGACGTGAAGCGAGAGGAGTTCCTAGCTCTTGAGAAGAATGAGATGACCCTAGAGGACTACATCAGGAAGTTCAACGCCTTAGAGCGTTACTACCCCGAGATCTATGTTACGTAGGAGTAGAAATTGAGGAAGTTCGTACAGGGACTTCAGAAGAAACTTCGGTCCCAAGTACTCATCAGCATGTCACAAATTTTGGCAGACCTCATGAAGTGTGCTACTGTCCTGGATAAGGACTATCTGGAGAATTACCAGGAGGCTAGGAAGCCACAAAGGATTGCAGGTGGACGCGTAGCTGGCCGTTCCACGGGGAATGTGGGTAAGAGGCCCCAGTTTGATGGAGGAGGAGCATGCCAGCCAGATGCGTGCAGGTTTTGAGACAGATCCCACCCAGGGCAAGAGTGTTTCAGACGCACAAGTGTGAGTTTGGCTTGTAGTCAGCTCAGGCACTATGTTCGGGAATGTCCGAACCAGCAGTGTGAGCCTAGTAGGAGGCTAGGGCCACCAGCAACAGGGAGGAGCAGAGGCATCTGATCTGTTGCACCACCAGGCCAGAGGAAAAGAACTACACAGGTCTTCACCATACAGGCTGAGGAGGCGAGGGACTCCAACACAGTGGGGAAGGTACTCTTCTTGTTTCTAGTTTAGTTGCTAGAGTTTCGTTTGATTGCGGTGCCACACACACCTTCTTCTTGGAGAAGTTTGCTGGCGAGTTGGGTGGTACCCCTAAGCTGTTGATTGCTTGTTTGGAAGTCAGTACACCCATGGGTGAGGTGGGAACTGTGGGGAGCTTTCTCCCTGGCACCACAGTTGTTTCAGGATACCAAGAATTTCTGGTAGATCTGGTGCGGGGCCTTATGCCCCGAAGACGCAATTCCCTGAGCGCCTTAAAAAAACTTCTGATCAGCATGAAAAATTTCTTGAGATCTTTTGGCAAATTAAGGTGAACATTCCTCTGTTGGAGGTGATTCAGCAAATGCCACCTTATGCCAAGGTTCTCAAGGATTTATGCACCAATAAGAGGAAAACCAATGTTCCCAAGAAAGCTTTCCTTGCTGCTAGTGTAAGTTCGTTGTTGGCACAACCTACGCAAGTTAAATACAAGGACCCTGGTTGCCCTACTATTTCTTGTGTCATTGGTGAGATATCAATACATCGAGCTTTATTGAACCTTGATGCATTTGTTAATCTTTTGTCGTATTCGGTCTACGTCCACCTCGGTCTTGGAGACCTCAAACAAACAAAAACCACTCTTCAATTGGTTGATAGGTCTATGAAGAAACCGAGGGGCGTGGTGGAAGATGTTCTGATCAAAGTGGGAGAGTTCATTTATCCAGTCGATCTCTTTGTTTTGGATACTGAACCTGTGCCAAACCCACATGGACAAATTCCTATTATTTTTGGGCGACCATTTCTAGCAACTTCAAATGCCTTGATCATTTGTCGCAATGGTCTGATGTGCTTGACATATGGTAGTCAAAGAACCGATTTCAACATCTTCACCATCGGCAAGAAGCCAGGTGCATACATGAATTCAAAGGTACCTGCAAGTATTTCAGAGAGTTTTTCAATGGAGATCCTGATGGTGGTGAAATTTTTTCTCCTGGGCTGGCACAAGAAGCTGCCTTATCTTGTGATCATGTGGCCTTTGAGCCACATCCTTTAGATCATGTGGATCTTGAGCCACAAGATACCATTTTTGTGGCCTTTGGGCCACCTGCCCTTCACTCTATATCTGTTGAGGACCCTACGTGGGTTAAGAATCAACCACCTGATACCCTACATTTCAAACAACCAGACAGAGATTCACCTCTCATTCATGCCTCCTATCGTTCTCATTCTCAAGATACATCAAACGACCACAGTGCTTATACGGGTGTCAGGTGGTCAAGCAATTTTGTTTTTGGATTTCTCCATCGGGGTAATAAGTCCACTGTGTCACCGTGTGTGGTGCAAATGATCCCGGTGCACCCAAATATCGGTTGGAGGGTATACATTGATGCCTCTCAACTCTGTCGTGGAGTGGAAACTGTAGGATCGTGTGGGTTATGGGTCCACTAATCACTTTTAATCTAATCCCTAACTAATCAAACAATAAACGCAGCGGAAACAATTTAAAGAATAGAAGGGAAATAACATGCAAACCACAAGAAGACACGACGATTTTATAGAGGTTCGGCACCCCACCCGGGTCCTAGTCCTCTCTTGTAAGCTCCACTCGACTCCGCGAGCTCCACCTACGTCTTCACTAACCACTCCCCGTTCCGGGCCGGGAGAGAACGCCTTTACACCACAAGCAACGCGAACAACCCTCGCTTGCTTGAATTCTTCCTCTCACAATCCGAGAGGGACACTTCGGGCTTTCACCAAAGTCCTTGCTTCTTTTGACAACACAAGTAACCGAGTGGGATTCACTCTCTAATTGAGCACACTTTGAGTAGGATGAGTATATGATCAAGTGTGTGAAGTTTAGGCTTAAAGAGTGTAGAATTGGGAGCTTTGAGGATTGAAGTTTCTCTCTAATGTATTGGGACAATTTGAGTTGGAGAGTTGTGTTAACAACAAGTCTTGATCCTCTATTTATAAGCTCCTAAGGTATTCTAGCCGTTGGGGATAGATTTGATTGGGTTTTGTGCAAGATACACAAAGCAGAAAATCGGGCTGCAAATCTGTCCAGAACCGGTCGACCGAAACTAGTAAACCGGTCGACCGTTAACTTGATTTCAACGAGAACGGTCGAACAAAAGAATATTCGGTCGGACAAACGAGCAAGAACTTAACTCTACTTAAGTGTATCGGTCGAACCAAAGTATGGGGCGGTCGACCGAGAAGGGGATTCGGTTGAGACAAAGGTCAATCGGTCGAACGAGAAATGTGTTGACCGATAGCAGGGAATTTGGTTTCTGAAAATATGTTCAACCGGTCGACCGAAACAAGGTCTTCGTTCGACCGGTTACCGAATGTATTTTGGGGTTAAGTTTTGTTTTATACGAATACGACCGTTATAGGAATACGACAAGAAAAACGGTCATATTAAAATCCGGGAGCGGTCGACCGAAAAGGTAGAACCGGTCGACGGTAGAGTTCGGTAAAATCACTGTGGAGAGTCTGTTATAAACCGGTCGAACTGAGAACTGGTTCGGTCGACCGGTTCACACAGGAAATCTGGGTTTAAGTTTATAAGTGATTTCCGACTAAGGTTTGGGTGATCTAATGAAGTCCAAATAAGGTGAAATTTTGTGTGTGACTTCTCTAAGGAACCTAGTGTGTATGTGATATGTTTTTAACTCTTGTATGCTCAATTTACACATGTTCCTAAGACTCAAAATAAAATCAAGATTACAAGTCTTCATTTAGCTTTATTACAAATCTTGACTTGATTTCCTTCCTTCCTTGAGTCTTGATCACCTGTAGAGGTTAGCACATGCAATACATATGCAATGCAATATGTATGCTACTCTACATCATCATAATTAAGATTAGGTTAATTAAATCATCAAAACCTAGATTAAGGCCAAAAAGCCAACAATCTCCCCCTTTTTGATGATGACAACCTATATCTTAATTCTATCTAAATACATGGAATTTGTATATGTAAACTATGCATATTAATGCTCCCCCTATGGATGTGCATAGTTTTTGTTCAATTTTATGCCAAATTCCAAGTTACCCCCTTAATTATCTCTCCCCCTTTGACATCCATCAAAAATAATAATTATTTAAGACTTTAAGCATAGAATTTGGATGTCTTGTAATGAAGTTGCTCCCCCTAAATTTTGCACTTCATTACTCTAATAAAAGATATAACATTTAAGCTCCCCCTATCAATAAGGCTAAATGGAAACAATGAGTATGATTCAAGTTAAGTTCATTTAAGTTTCAACTTAAGCCTTATTCTAACATCCATTTAAAATTTGACATTTAGAATCAATGGATGTGATAAATGATTTGCAATGAATAGGGTTAATGATTTTCAATGAATTGAATTCTAAAGATTAAGACATTTAAGCACAAAGACTAGATTAGAGCTGAATTTTTAGAAATTTCAAAGATAGAAATTTATACCAATGTTGAATTCGAATTTAGCTCCAATCTCATTTGGTGATGCAACCGGATTTGAATTTGACTCTAGAGCTCACCAGGTCACCACCAATCTCCTCATCAAGCTCCTACAAGAGTAGATTTAGGTACCCAAACAACTTTGGGTCCTTGAATGTTAGCTTTGGGAATCCAAACCATTTTGGTTTTGGGAGCCCACACACTTGAGGAACTAGACTTAACAAATAAATGCTTGCCATTTAATGTAGTATGAGATACATGGTTTTTCAATTGAACATTGTATCCTAAACCATGTTTAGCTAAGGATTGTCTTTGACTACCTAAAAGCATATCAAGCATTTTTGTTCCTTTAGTGAACATTTCTAGATCTTTTCTTAATTGCATATTTGAAACTTTAAGATCTACATGTTCATCAACAGTGGGTGTTTTACTTAGACTAGCAAGTGATGATTCATTTGATTCAAGTCTAGCAATCACCTCATTCTTTTCATTCATGATTAATTCAATTTGGCATTTGAGATCATTTATAGTTTTTCTAGCATTTTTGTTCTTTTCACAAATGATCTCATATTGTTTAACTAAATCATGAAATACATTTTGTAGCTCATCATGTGTATATGATTCATCATTAGCATTAGAATTAGAGCTATCACTATAATAAGACTTAGTTGAACATGAATTACTAGAACAAGAGTTAGAATCTACCTCACTTTGATCTTCAATAGCCATGAAGCATGAGTGAGCCACTTCTCTTCTACTTTGCAAGGAAGAAGACGATGATGCTGGTGATGAAGAATCATCCCATGTAGCCTTGTGTGCTTCCTCCTTCCTTTCTCTTCTCTTGCTCTTCTCCTTTTCTTTTCTCCTCTCCCTTCTCTCCTTTTTCTTCTCCCCTTCTCTTCTCTCATTTTCACTCTCCTCCCTCTCTTTTTCTTTTTCTCTTTTCTCACTTCTTCTACCTCTTCTTTCATTCTTTTCTCCTTTATCCCTCTTGAGGTATTTGAAGAAGTCTTGGGCAAGGACCTCAATGTCCTCTTCTTCCACCCTCCTTGGCTCATCAAAATTTGCATGTAATGCCACCACGGAGTTTTTCTTTGAAGCTTCCTTCTCTCTTCGATGACTCAATTGGAGCTCATAGGCCATGAGATTTCCAATGAGTTCCTCCATCTTCAATTTTGAAAGATCGTGTGATTCTTCGATTGCCACGACCTTGTCTTCCCAATCGTTGCTCAATGACCGGAGGAATTTTCGAGTCATCTCTCCTTCATTTATCCTTCTTCCAAGAATCAAAAGAGAGTTAGTGATATCGGTGAAGCGAGTGTTCATGTCGCTTATGTTCTCACCGATTTGCATAGAAAATATTTCATATTTATGCATGAGGAGACTTATCCTAGTTTCTTTGGTTTTGCTATCACCCTCATGATGCATTTGTAACCAATGCCATATTTCATTTGCACTTTCACATCCCCTAATTCTATTGTATTCTCCCTCATTAAGGCCACAATAAAGAATATTCATAATTTTTGAATTCATTTCAATTTCTTTCATTTGAGCCCTAGATAGAGAATCTAAATCATCTTCATTTGGGGGTATGTATGGATTTTGAATAAACTTCCAATACTTAAGGTCATTTGATATTAAAAAGATTTTCATTCTATTTTTCCAATAATCATAATTTGACCCATTAAGCAAAGGAGGCCTTGTGGTGCATAAACCCTCTAAGTGATTAGATGTGCTAGCCATGCTAAAAATACGATTAAGTATAGAATTAGCTAACAAGGCTCTGATACCAAAGGTAGGATCGTGTGGGTTATGGGTCCACTAATCACTTTTAATCTAATCCCTAACTAATCAAACAATAAACGCAGCGGAAACAATTTAAAGAATAGAAGGGAAATAACATGCAAACCACAAGAAGACACGACGATTTTATAGAGGTTCGGCACCCCACCCGGGTCCTAGTCCTCTCTTGTAAGCTCCGCTCGACTCCGCGAGCTCCACCTACGTCTTCACTAACCACTCCCCGTTCCGGGCCGGGAGAGAACGCCTTTACACCACAAGCAACGCGAACAACCCTCGCTTGCTTGAATTCTTCCTCTCACAATCCGAGAGGGACACTTCGGGCTTTCACCAAAGTCCTTGCTTCTTTTGACAACACAAGTAACCGAGTGCGATTCACTCTCTAATTGAGCACACTTTGAGTAGGATGAGTATATGATCAAGTGTGTGAAGTTTAGGCTTAAAGAGTGTAGAATTGGGAGCTTTGAGGATTGAAGTTTCTCTCTAATGTATTGGGACAATTTGAGTTGGAGAGTTGTGTTAACAACAAGTCTTGATCCTCTATTTATAAGCTCCTAAGGTATTCTAGCCGTTGGGGATAGATTTGATTGGGTTTTGTGCAAGATACACAAAGCAGAAAATCGGGCTGCAAATCTGTCCAGAACCGGTCGACCGAAACTAGTAAACCGGTCGACCGTTAACTTGATTTCAACGAGAACGGTCGAACAAAAGAATATTCGGTCGGACAAACGAGCAAGAACTTAACTCTACTTAAGTGTATCGGTCGAACCAAAGTATGGGGCGGTCGACCGAGAAAGGGATTCGGTTGAGACAAAGGTCAATCGGTCGAACGAGAAATGTGTCGACCGATAGCAGGGAATTTGGTTTCAGAAAATATGTTCAACCGGTCGACCGAAACAAGGTCTTCGTTCGACCGGTTACCGAATGTATTTTGGGGTTAAGTTTTGTTTTATATGAATACGACCGTTATAGGAATACGACAAGAAAAATGGTCATATTAAAATCCGGGAGCGGTCGACCGAAAAGGTAGAACCGGTCGACCGGTAGAGTTCGGTAAAATCACTGTGGAGAGTCTGTTATAAACCGGTCGAACTGAGAACTGGTTCGGTCGACCGGTTCACACAGGAAATCTGGGTTTAAGTTTATAAGTGATTTCCGACTAAGGTTTGGGTGATCTAATGAAGTCCAAATAAGGTGAAATTTTGTGTGTGACTTCTCTAAGGAACCTAGTGTGTATGTGATATGTTTTTAACTCTTGTATGCTCAATTTACACATGTTCCTAAGACTCAAAATAAAATCAAGATTACAAGTCTTCATTTAGCTTTATTACAAATCTTGACTTGATTTCGTTCCTTCCATGAGTCTTGATCACCTGTAGAGGTTAGCACATGCAATATATATGCAATGCAATATGTGTGCTACTCTACATCATCATAATTAAGATTAGGTTAATTAAATCATCAAAACCTAGATTAAGGCCAAAAAGCCAACAGAAACATCTTTGTTTCCATTTCCTTTCACTGACCCTGGTTTTGAGAGGCATGAACCATCATCCTTGGTTCATAAATCTCTTAACAATCCTCCTGTTTCTTATGTTGCGAGACTATATAATTGCATTTTTGGCTTGAGAGCTGGTGGGTTCCCATTTGACGTCCCTTGACAAATGAAAATGGGAGCCCATTTTTGTACATAGTTATTTTAAAAAATAAAAAAAACACAAAAAAGAAGAAAAGAAGAAAAAACAAGAAGACTCCAAAATGAGCACAACTTGTTGTGGGCTCAAACCCGTATGCATTTGGGCCCCATTTCTTTCACGTTTTTGTCTCCCTTCTTCAGTATTTTATAGGTTTTGAGGAAAATTTGGGTTTGTGTCCATCAACATAACCATGAACATCCCTTTGCGCTTCATGTTGGTGAGGTCTTTTCTTTTTCATGCATAAATCCATGTAGTATAATGCTCACATTCACTGAGGGCAATGCATGAAGTATGTGTGTGTGTAGGGGGTGTTTTACATTTGTACATAGTCGAGTCTTTCTCCTTTTGTTTTGTTTTATTTTGTTTGTATTGTTAGGGTCATGTTAGTGTGCTGCATTTAATATCGATATATCTGCTTGTCATGATCCTTGGGTGATTTGTCTTCTTTTTCTTGGCTAGTGCTTTAAATTTTTACATTTCTTTCAAAATATTCATGTGTTTGTGAAATAAAATGTTTTGTGGGTTTTGCGTGTGTTTAGCATGTGCAAAACCGTTGAGAGGCAAATTAAAAGGAAGCTCCCAAAATTGACTTGAACATGATGCATTAGGATATCTAGTACACCGGCTTTAGGTCTTAGATAGTTGTAAGGGTGCACCCTAGTTTTCCTTTGGGGGAGAGTAATCATAGGTTTTCAGTACTCAAATAAACAAAGAAGTCCACCCTGAACCAAGTGAGTAAAATAATTCGTGTCTGTTAGTAAAAGGAAGTTTGTCGTAGTCAGGGAACTTTAAACTCCTTTTGTGAAACCGTAATTGTAGGGGTTTTGGTTCATGTGTAGATAATAAATAACTGAGTAGGTGTTCTCTCTTGTCGCACGACTCCTATCACTCGGGAAATTAGGTCCGAGGGGACTTAGTGTCTGGTGCTTTCGAGTCATCTAACTTGGGATGCACCGACCAAACTCCCGTTTGACGGGTGGTAGGGATCGCCCTATGTGGAGATGTCGGGAAAGGTGTATCTGATAGTGTAAGTCCTCATAGGCAATGATGCACGAAACCTGACCCTGGGATAATTACACACCAACTAGAAAAAAATGATAAAAAAGAAAAAAAGAAAAAAGAGAGGAAATGGTAATGCAAATAAGAACCTTAATGGACTTTACACTTTGTATCACTTGAGTATGTTATGGTTGCACTTGTCTCTTACTTAGGTCCTTAATTAACTTGCACGAATGATTCATTAGGCTGGGTGTGTACACTGAATACATATAGAGAGTCGGCCCGTGGAATTACCGTGTCCAATGATCGACAAAAATGAGTCCATCGAGTCGTGTTGCTAGGTTGAATAATGCATCAATGTTCTGATTTGGTGGGTGTATCCGCTGAAAACCCTCAGGAGAAAACACACCTCCTCCTTGGTGATAAGAAGGTTTAATGGCTTAATGCACATGCTAAGTGCAATCATGTTTCCTACGAAAGTGAGTTAGGATTTTCCTATTTTACGAATGATTTTTCCTTTCTTTCATTTTTCTCTTTCTTTGTTTTGCTCAGGACTAGCAAAAGTTAAGTGTGAGGTATTTGATTGACATCATATCATGCATATATTTGTGTCGTATATCTATTATTTTTAGCCTAAACAATGCTATGTAATGACTTTTATGTTTAAGTTTAAGGAATAAATAGGTTTGAGAAGAAGAGACTCAAAATGGACTTAAAAGTAAGGAAAATGACTAAGTTGCAAGATTTATGGACTGAGATGCAAGAGAGATGGACTCGGATATAAACCAAAATGACCAATAAGCAAATCAAGAAATTTCACACCTTTATGGGGAGTATTTTGGTAATTAGATCCGGGCTTAAACTCCAATAACCGATATGAGTGCACCCCATATGAAGAATTGAAGAACTAAAGAAGATATCCAATAATGGGTCGGATCTGGGAAAAAGTGACCGCCATTTAGCAATCCATTTTTCTCACAATCCAACCCGGTTTCGCCCGGATATGGGTTATGTGTTTATGTCTGTTATGGGAATGTTTCATTAGTCCAACATCGGGGGATTGTCCCTGATTAACTTTTTCCATGACTATAAATAGAACTCTTCCTCCTCCATTGTAAACGTCTCCTCTCTTGGTGGCCATTCTCTCTACTAGGAGTGAAGCCTTGGAGCAAAACTCTGGTGGAGAGAGGGTACTTGTATGGTGAGTGAGCAATAAAGAATGTTTTGTTAGTTTTATATTGTCTCTTTTTAATTCTTGCATGCTTAGTTTGATTTCATTTTTCTTTATGAGTAGTTAGTAGTTCCATCACCCGTTCGGAGTGGAGGTGAAGTAGATTATGTGCTAGTGATGAGTTCTTTTATTTGTGCCATTTTATATGCTTAATGTAGATCTATACTTGTAGCATGCTTAAACTTTTATTAGATGGCATAATATCCACATTAGGTACTTATCTCATGCTAGCTTTAGAGTTTATCTTGTTACTTGTAATGGTTTGATGGGAGTGGCTTCTTATGTACGGATCCATGTTTGGTGCACATTCACTTGAATGATTTAGGTTGTATGTAGGATTGATTAATGCTCTAATGGCCACACTAGGTACTTGTTGCATGCTTGGTAATCTAAAATCAACCTCAACTTCATGTGAGATATGCATGTTCATGGTTTGCCATGTAGTGTTGTGTATCCTACACTTAGATTCGACACTAGCTTGTACTTGTATGCCACACAAACTACATTTGTTCCTAACTTGAAATGAAGACCCACTCACACACACATACCTACACACCTCCAATCCATGGGGTTTAGTTTAATTGTTAGCTCATTTGTAGTTTGGTGTAGTTAGCATAATCAACAACTTCTTCTCTTCTTTTCCCACTTGCATTCGGAAGAACCAGCATTGACACACCTCCCTGTGGATCGACCCGTATTTGTCACGTCTTCACCGACGCCGTGCACTTGTGGTATTTAAAACGTACACATCACAGGGTAGATGTAGACTATTGAGCTGCTAGATTGGAAGTGGGTGCACGTGACGATGAACTTTGTCATCGGTTTACCGAAGACGAAGAGCTTCCATGATTCTATTTGGGTTATAGTCGATCGACTGACCAAGTCGGCGTACTTCTTAGCTATCAGGACCACGTTGCCTCTGGAGGGTCTAGCTAAGTTGTACAATTAGGAGACAGTCAGACTGCATGGTGTTCTAGTTCTCGGATAGAGATCCCAGGTTCACATCCAGATTTTAAGGGAGTCTGCAGCAGGCATTGGGAACACGGTTGAAGTTTAGTGCAACTTTTCACCCAAAACAGATGGTCACTCAGAGAGGACTATCCAGACATTGGAGGACATGCTGAGAGCTTGTACATTGGGATGATCACTTGCTATTGATAGAGTTCGCCTACAACAACAACTACCACGCGAGTATTGGGATGTCACTGTTCGAGGCTCTAAATGGGCGACCTTGCAGATCACTGGTTTCCTGGAGAGATGTAGGCAAGAGGCGGTTGGTTGGGCCTGCGATGGTACAGTTGTACGCAGAGAAGGTCGATGTGATCATGAAGAGATTAACGGCAACACAAAGCAGGCAGAAAGCTACGTTGATAAGCGCAGTCGAGTCTTGAGCTATGAGGTTGGAGACCATGTGTTTTTGAAGATCTCTCCGTCCAGGGGAGTAATGAGGTGTGGGAAGATGGGAAGTTCAGTCCGAGGTATGTTGGACCGTTCGAGATTCTCGACCGTGTGGGAGAGGTCGCCTACCAGATTGCCTTGCCACCGCAGTTTCAAGGACTTCACAACGTCTTCCACTTGTCGATGATGAGGAAGTACGCTGCAGATCCAACACATGTCATCGATATCGAAGTTCCCGAGATCCAGCAGGACTTATCTCTAGAGGAGAGGCCACTAGAGATTGTGGACCGCATGGAGCACTAGCTCAGGAGGAGGACCATTCCGATGGTGAAAGTGCGGTGCAAACATTAAAAGAGCTAACATGAAGATAAAACTAGAAGAGTTATTTTATTTACATTACTCACATTACAAGTAGCATTCTTCTCCACTAGAGTTTTGATCCAAGGCTTTACTCCAAGTAGAGAGAATGACCACCAAGCAAGGAATTATTACAAAGGAGGAAGAAAAGTTCTATTTATACGCATGAAAAAAAAGTAATCGGGGAAAATCTCCCGATGTTGGACTAATGACACCTACTAAAATTAGCTATAAACGACATAAAAAATAACTTGGACAAATTAGATCGGATCCTGACCGGGATGGACCTCCAATTGGCAGTCTGAGTTGGTCAGATCCAGTCCAAATTTTGCAACCATCTTTAGTGTTGTAATTGAAAGGAATGTGTTCTAAAAGTTTTACTTTTATATGTCAATTATTATGAATTGAATGTGCAAGCATTTTGTTCCTTGATTATGGTATTTGTCTTTTGGAAGTGTTAAGGAAGAGGCGCTTGGTCCTTAACCATAGAGCTCTAAAAGATAATGGTTTACATAAATCAAAAGTTGTTCACAATCATGGTAATTAACATGGAACATTAATTACCGAGATAAGATTGTCGTGTTGGTCATCTATTATTGTAGCTCTACAAATAATTGACGACACGAGTATATAAAAGAGGAAAAGATTAGTTTTATATATTGAACAGACCTAACAAGTAAAACATTATGGAATTGTGTTTCGTGTCATTAATGTTTTTACTGTGTCTTGGATCTTAAGATATGAGACTTATAACTTTTCACTCAAGAAGTACTTAATTTGATTATTGTCAAAAGATATCAATGAGTGTAGCGATAAAGGCAATAGTTGGTTGAGCATGACTTGTGCTCGAAAAGATAGCTAGTAAAACGATTATCATTGCCCCTCTTAATTGAGTGATGATATTAGTGGGCCCCTTTATAAAGCAAAATTATAATGTGCACAATGTAACTTGAGTTAAGTTACATATTTATAATTAGCTTAAAGAGATCAAGAAATGAATATAATACAAAGATGACACATTTCTACTTTGTATATATTCTTAATATCATGAGGCAAGGGACAGACACAAGTGGTCCACTTACATCACTAAATTTATCGTGGTTTGGTTCGGGTGGAACAAACACATCTATGCTAATTGGGTAACTATAATGTGTAGCTAGATACCGCTTATAGTTTGAGATATTAAGTGTTTAATATCTCTACCAATTTGGGTTATATCCTCCTATAGGTCACACCACAAAACTGGGAAACAAGAGGGCTGATTTTAAGTTCATATGATGTGTCAGGTTTCATATGAAAATATGACACATGTGGTGAATGAATAAAATAAATATGTCACGAGAATTGACATAATCAGAATCATAATAACTTCATATGAGGTATATATATTATGGGGTGTAATAATTTAATATTACATATGAAAATATATTATATAAGATGTGAATTTGCTAAAAACCCTAAAAGATCAAATTTTGTTGGAAATAAATCCAAAATTTGACAAAGGCAAAATCGGGGTCAAACATGGTAAACCGTTCATGGTTCGGTCGACCATGGAATCTTCGGGTCGGTTAACCGAATAGGGAACGGGTAAGCGCAATTGGTTGAATGAAATTGTCTGGAGTGCCTGGACAATCGGGTTCGGTTAACCGAGTGTGCACGGTCAACCGAGAAGAAGTATTTTCGGTAGACCGAAGGTGACCCGGTCATCGGATGACTATGTCCCAAGAGAGATTCTGGTGCGTCAACGGTAGACCGATTGAAAGACGTGGTTCGTCCGAATTCTTCCAGGGAATTTTTCTCACAAGGAATCGGTCAAGCGTCTAGCTCATGGTGCACCGAACACGTGTTATAACCGAATGGTTCGGTTGACCGAATAATACTCGGTCTACCGAAAAGAACGATTCTGCCTGAATTATTAAGAGATTAATTAGATCATGGGTGGATTAATTCCAGATTTAATTAAAACGTTTTTGTGGGTGTTTATGTGGAAATTAGGGATTAATTTTAGGAGAGAATAAGCAAGAGATCATGACTAAATAATAGCTCTTGATAAGGATGTTTTGGGAGACTATAAAAGGACCCCTACTCCTACTTGTTTAACAACTAATGCAAAAATTCTTTCTCTCATTAATCTCTCCCTAATCACCACGAAAATCTCTTAGTAAATTTAAGTTTTAGAGACAAGAATCTCAGGAGCTTAAAGAGGGGTAATTAGCTTGATTCTAAACGTTGTTAGAGATTGATTTGCTAGCTCCTTTCTCTCTAATCTTGTTTAGATTTTGGTGAACACTCGGAGGCATTTTCGTGGACGATTCAACGGGCAATGCGACTCTGGATCTTCAAAAAGGTTTTAGAGAACCTTTATGTACGATTCTACCTTTGTGATTTATTTTAAAAAATGTAGGATTGCTTGTTATTAGAATAATCACAAAACTATGTACATAAAATTGTTGAAAATATGAAAATCGATCTTGTATGTTGTATTAAAATTTTAAAAATATATACATACATAGGGACACAAAATCCTACAGTGGTATCAGAGCTTTTAGTTCATATTTTCAACAATTAGACTATATAATTAATTTTAGTTTACCATCTACAATCAAAACAATTCATGTTTAATGTCTTTTTCGAGTTTTTCGATAGTTTTGTTGATTTAATTCTAATTAATTCTTTTGATAGTTTTAAATGTTTTAAAACACATCATGTGAATGTTAGAATTAAGATTTAGACTTATGTCTAATTTATAGAATTTTCGTTTTTTAATTAAATGATTGTTTTATAAGGAATCAACAAAAAGAAAAGGGCATATGTTTATCTTTATTTAAATGTTTATTTTTTGAAATTGGATAAACAAGCGGTTCAAATGTTTTTTGTTTTGAACTATGGATGCATAAAATCATTTTTAACGGATTTCAAATGATTTTAGAATTGTTTGATTTAAAGATGCATGATAAACTAAAACGAGTAATATATAGTATATCTACATGCGTTGCTCGAGTTCTCTAATGCTGGGATATGTGAGTTTATATGTTCCATCGAAGCCATGTGTGAATGAATGAATGAATGAATGAATGAATGTGTATGTTATTATTATTCAATCACAGGGGATTATGTATGTAAAAGCCAAATTTTATTTCTATGTATATGCATGCATATGGGAGGATTTTTACATAGGACTTGCACTAGACAATTTTTCAAAATTGAGAGATGCATATTTATATTTTTGCAATATCAACATCCATGGTGCAAGAGGAAGACGCTGAAGAAGCGGAAGGATCAAGGATCGAGGATCAAGGACGCAGGAACATATAAACTCACACGATGTTTGTGTGAATGGATTTATTTATGTTTGTGTGCTTGATATATATGTGATTGTATGGATGAATGTTAGGATGTGTATAGATGATAAATATGCACGATCACCTAAATTCTAAAATCACATATAAATGTTTAAAGTTGTCCAACCAAAAATTAAGAGTATCTTTCTTTCTTATTTCATCCACTAGCAGCCATCGATCGAGGGATATTCTGCTCGCCCTTAGCGGGAGATAGCTTCCTCCATCTTTGGGAATAGTGGGAGATATAAGGTTGTCTATTGTTGTGACACGAATAGATGTACGAGGTGAGATTCACCCTTAGTGGACACCGAGTATATTTGTTTGTGAATACAATGGATAAACGTATCTCGTATCAAATGACATAAGTTTTCTTAACAAGACCCGAAGCCCTAGCTCGGTTTTGAGAAAGAGAGTTTTTATTACGAGGATTGGTCATATTCCCTCCTAATCAAAACGACAAGAGTCATAAGAGTTTGAAAATGCAAATGTTGCGATATTTCGAAATGGTTATGATTAGAAAAACGTTTTCTTACCTTGATTTTATAATATATCTAATTGCCCTTAGCTAGTTTACATTATAATTGATAGGATCTTGGATTGCTGCATTTATGGACAATTTTTTTTTGCGGTATTGTTTTTAAAACATAAAATTGACATTAAATCCCATATAATTTATTTTGTAGAAATGTCGAATATTCAACCTATTATGCGATCTATGATTGAAAAACATCCTTCGGCAATTGATGGCTCAAACTTAATAAGCTGGCAACTCAAGCTCAATATCGTGTTGAAGTTTGAGAAACTATCTCATATTTTGGATGGAGAAATCCCAAAATTAAATGAGAAGGCAACCAATAGCGAGAGAGAGGAAAAAGCCAAGTGGGAAGACCAAGAGAACCAAGTTCACGGTCTAATGTTGGCCTCCATGGGTGACTCGCTTCAAGCAAAATACTTGGATTCAAAACCTAAGAAGATCATGGAAGCTTTAACAAAGATGTTCATGGATAGTGCTAGAAAAAAGCGCTATAAGACCACCATCGCACTCACAAGGTGCCACATGACGGAGGGAACATCGGTATCCATGCATTTTCTCACGATGCAAGGATACCTTGAGAAGTTGTCAAAGCTCTCTTCCCTGATGCCCGATGACATTGCGGAAGATTTGATACTTGGCTCTCTAGCCCCGTCCTATAAGGACTTCATTATGCACTATCATGTGCGTGAGAAAGGGGTGAGTCTTGATGAACTTCACAACGCTCTCAAAATGGCTGAAGTTGACATAGGCAATGGCGGGACAAGCACGTCCTAGCCGTCCATGGAGGGAGCAAGAAGATCACCAAAGGTAAAGGCAAATTCACCAAAAATACGTCAATCAAGAGCAAGGGAGTAGGAGGTGCTCGTGCGAGTGCCTCAGGGGGAAATCTCTGAAATCTCCGACTCCCAATACGGAGTGCTTTCACTGCGGTGAAAGAGGACACATCCGGCCAAATTGCCCCAAGTACAAGGAAGACCTTGACAATGGAGTGATTGAACGTAAACGCCCCAAAAAGGCCAAAGGTATATTTGTTATTGAGATAAATTTAGCCACCTCTGTCCATGATTGGGTAGTTGATACCGGATCTTAAGCTCACATAATTTCTAATGTGCAGCTACTAAAGGATAAGAAGGAACTCGTGAAGAACGAGATGATTTCGAAGGTCGGAAATGGTGCGAGCGTTGCTGCGATTGCACAAGGTTCTGTGGAGCTTCAATTATCTAGTGGTTTAAATTTATGTTTAAAGAATATTTATTATGTGCCTTCGATTAGCAAGAACAATATTTCTGTATCATGTTTGGATATGGATAATTTTAATATAAATATTTCCAATTCTTCTTGTCTATATCCAAGAATGGTATTTTCTATGCA
This sequence comes from Triglochin maritima, assembly GCA_963682175.1. Lineage (NCBI taxonomy): Eukaryota > Viridiplantae > Streptophyta > Magnoliopsida > Alismatales > Juncaginaceae > Triglochin > Triglochin maritima. The sequence continues at coordinate 22,865,358 of OY821774.1, read as the reverse complement.
AATGCATTCGTAAGGAATGGTCTCTATTTGCTTGAATTGAATAATAAACAAATCTTAAACATCAATAGCAAAAGGCTTAAAACTACTCACGTGAGTGATACACTCTTGTGGCACTATCGTCTTGGTCACATAAATGAAAAACTCATCAAGAAATTGCAAGAAGCTAACCTTCTTGGTCAACTGGATTTTAAATCATTGGAGACGTGCGAACCTTGCCTAATGGGCAAAATGACCAAGAGGCCTTTCAAGAAGAAAGGACCGAGAGCGAATGACTTGTTGGATTTGATACATTCCGATGTATGTGGTCCAATGAGTACTAGTGCAAGAGACGGTTTTAGGTACTTCATTACGTTCACGGATGACTATAGTCGTTATGGCTATATTTATCTAATGAGAAACAAAAGTGAATCCTTTGACAAGTTCAAGAAATTCAAGAATGAAGTAGAGAACCAACTCAACAAGAAAATCAAGTCTCTAGGAACGGATCGTGGAGGTGAGTACATAAGTACCGAAATTGACTCATTCCTAAAGGAGTGTGGTATTGTACCACAGATCACCCCTCCCGGTACACCTCAGTGGAATGGGGTATCCGAAAGGAGGAATATGACATTACTCGACATGGTTCGATCAATGATGAGTGAAGCTGAATTGCTGCTTTACTTTTGGAGTTATGCACTAGAAGCTGCGGCTTAGACACTAAATAATGTTACATCCAAATCCGTAGAGAAAACACCTTATAAGCTATGGAGTGGTAAAACACCTAAGCTCAATTTTCTCAAGATTTGGGGTTGTGAGGCCTACGTCAAGAGATTGATGTCGACCAAACTTCAACCAAAAGCGGATAAGTGCTTCTTCATAGGTTATCCTCGTGAGACAAGAGGATACTACTTTTGGCATATAACCTCCAATCGAGTGATTGTAGAGAGGGATGCTGTATTTCTAGGAAAGGAGTTTCTGGAAAGAATAAAAAGTAGTGGGAGTAGAGCTGTGCTTGAGGAGACTCAAGATATTCTACAAGATCATGATATGAATAATGATATTCAAGATCATGAAGGCCCAACAGAGGTTCCTTTGGTTAGTGGGAGCGTGAGTGAGAGACCCTTGCAAGAAATTGTTAGAGAAACTCAATCTTCCCCACCTAGTGTACGTTCGAGAATCGAACACGAACCAATTCCATAAGAAATTGTGGAAGAAGTTCGAGAAGTACACGTAGAACCAAAAGAACTTAGAAGGTCAATGATAGAAAGGAAGAAACCCGATATCTATTTGGGACTTCATGAGATCATGGTACTAGATACCGATGATCCCTCGACCTTTCAAGAAGCAATGGAAAGAAAGGACTCCAAACTTTGATTTAAGGCCATGGAATCCGAAATAGAATCCATGTATGATAATCAAGTGTGGAACTTGGTTGACCTTCCTCAATGGAAAAAGGCCATTCAAAACAAATGAGTTTTCAAGAGGAAGATGGACATGGATGGGAACTTCACAACTCACAAAGCAAGGCTTGTAGCAAAAGGTTTCACTCAAGTTCAAGGAATTGACTATGATGAAACTTTTTCACCGGTTGCCATGTTCAAGTCTATTCGGATTATGCTCGCTATTGCCGTATTTCATGATTATGAGATATGCAAATGGATGTCAAAACGGCGCTCCTTAATGGTAACTTGGAGGAGGATGTGTACATGGTACAACCTCAAGGTTTTGAAGATCCAAAGAATACAAGAAAGTATGCAAACTTCAAAGATCCATTTATGGATTGAAGCAAGCATCAAAGAGTTGGAACAAACGCTTTGACGAAGAAGTCAAAAAGATTCACTTCGTTCAAAGTAAGGAAGAGACTTGTATATACAAGAAGGTTAGTGGGAGCCACATAGTGTTCTTGATCTTATATGTCGATGACATACTCCACATGGGAAACCATATACCTTTGCTTGAGCAAACGAGAAGTTCATTGAAATCTGCATTTTCGATGAAAGATATGGGTGAGGCTCAATACATCTTGGGAATCAAGATATACAGAGATAGACCACGTAGACTCATTGGCCTAAGTCAACGTACATACATTGACAAGGTCTTCGAAAGGTTCAGCATGAACAACTCCAAAAAGGGCAATGTGCCAATGAGTATGGGTGTGCAACTCAAGAAGTCTCAACGTGCTGAATCACGTAAAGACTTAGAGTACATGAAAGATATTCCTTATGCTTTGGCAATAGGATCGATCATGTACGCGATGACTTGCAAAAGACCCGATATCTTGTATGCTCTAAGCGTGACAAGTCATCACCAATCCAACGCAGGTCCTGAGCATTGGACTGAGGTACCTTAACCAGACCAAAGATAAGTTTCTTGTTTATGGAGGACAAAGGGAGTTAATAGCCGAGGGCTATTCGGATGCGAGTTTCATGAGTTATCCCACCGATAGAAGGTCGCAATCGGGATACGTCTTCCTTCTGAATGGTGGAGCTGTGAGTTGGCGTAGTTGGAAGCAAAGCACTACAACCGACTCGACCACCGCTTCCGAAGTAATGGCTGTTGCTGAAGCGAGCAAGGAAGGAGTGTGGATTAAGAAGTTCCTTGAAGAGCTTGGAGTAGTTCCCTCGAGCGAGGGACTAGTAGAGCTATTTTGCGATAATAATGCATCTATCTCGCAAATCAAGGATCCCAAATCACACCACAAAGTGAAGTACATAGATCGTAATTACTTTGTCACACGTGACTTCATCGACGAGGGCAAAATAAATCTGTTATGGATGGACACAAACAGCAACACAGCTGATCCATTCACCAAACCTTTATCCCAAGCCAAGGGTGAAATGCATTTCGAGTCCATGGGTCTGAGGAACCATGTGGATTGCATTGATGAATGATTAGAGAGGGTTACCCTAGTTATTATTGTTTTATACATTGAGAATGTATGTGAGAGAAAACTTTGATAACAAGTGGGAGATTGAAAGGAATGTGTTCTAAAAGTTTTACTTTTATATGTTAATTATTATGAATTGAATGTCCAACCATTTTGTTCCTTGATTATGGTATTCGTCTTTTGGAAGTGTTAAGGAAGAGGCGCTTGGTCCTTAACCGTAGAGCTCTAAAAGATAATGGTTTACATAAATCAAAAGTTGTTCATATTCATGGCAATTAACATGGAACATTAATTACCGAGATAAGATTGTCGTGTTGGTCATCGATTATTGTAGCTCTACAAATAATTGATGACACGAGTATATAAAAGAGGAAAAGATTACTTTTATATATTGAACAGACCTAACAAGTAAAATATTATGGAATTGTGTTTCGTGTCATTAATGTTTTTATTGTGTCTTGGATCCTAAGATATGAGACTTATATCTTTTCACTCAAGAAGTACTTAATTTGATTATTGTCAAAAACTATCAATGAGTGTAGTGATAAAGGTAATAGTTGGTTGAGCATGACTTGTGCTGGAAAAGATAGCTAGTAAAATGATTATCATTGCCCCTCTTAATTGAGTGATGATATTAGTGGGCCCTTGATAAAGCAAAATTATAATGTGCACAATGTAACTTGAGTTAAGTTACATATTTATAATTAGCTTAAAGAGATCAATAAATGAATATAATACAAAGATGACACATTTCTACTTTATATATATTCTTAATATCATGAGGCAAGGGACAAACACAAGTGGTGCACTTACATCACTAAATGAATCGTGTTTTGGTTCGGGTGGAACAAAGACATCTATGTTAATTGGGTAATTATAATGTGTAGCTAGATATCTCTTATAGTTTGAGATTTTAAGTGTTTAATATCTCTACCAATTTGGCTTAGATCCTCCTTTAGGTCACACCACAAAACTGGGTAACAAGAGGGTTGATTTTAAGTTCATATGATGTGTTGGGTTTCACATGAAAAAATGACACATGTGGTTAATGAATAAAATCAATATGTCACGAGAATTGACATAATGACAATCATAATAAATTCATATGAGGTATATATATTATGAGGTGTAATAATTTAATATTACATATGATAATATATTATATAAGATGTGAATTTGCTAAAAACCCTAAAAGATCAAATTTTGTTGGAAATAAATCCAAAATTTGACAAAGGCAAAATCAGGGTCAAACATGGTGAACCGTTCATGGTTCGGTCGACCAGGGAATCTTCGGGTCGGTTAACCGAATAGGGAACGGGTAAGCGCAATTGGTTGACTGAAATTGTCTGGAGTGCCTGAACAATCGGGTTCGGTTAACCGAGTGTGCATCGTCAACCGAGAAGAAGTATTTTCGGTAGACCGAAGGTGACCCGGTCATCGGTTGACTATGTCCCATAAGAGATTCTAGTGCGTCAACGGTAGACCGATTGAAAGACGTAGTTCGTCCGAATTCTTCCAGGGAACGTTTTTCACAAGGAATCAGTCGACCGTCTAGCTTATGGTGCACCGAACATGTGTTATAACCGAATGATTCGGTTGACTGAATAATACTCGGTCTACCGAAAAGAACGATTCTGTCTGAATTATTAAGAGATTAATTAGATCAGGGGTGGATTAATTCCAGATTTAATTAAAACGTTTTTTGTGGGTGTTTATGTGGAAATTAGGGATTAATTTTAGGAGAGAATAAGCAAGAGATCATGGCTAAATAATAGCTCTTGATAAGGATGTTTTGGGAGACTATAAAAGGACCCCTACTCCTACTTGTTTAACAACTAATGCAAAAATTCTTTCTCTCATTAATCTCTCCCTAATCACCACGAAAATCTCTTAGTAAATTTAAGTTTTAGAGACAAGAATCTCAGGAGCTTAAAGAGGGGTAATTAGCTTGATTCTAAACCTTGTTAGAGATTGATTGGCTAGCTCCTTTCTCTCTAATCTTGTTTAGAGTTTGGTGAACACTCGGAGGCATTTCTGTAGACGATTCAACGGGCAACGCGACTCCGGATCTTCAAAAAGGTTTTGGAGAACCTTTAGGTACGATTCTACCTTTGTGATTTATTTTAATAAATGTAGGATTGCATGTTATTAGAATAATCACAAAACTATGTCCATAAAATTGTTGAAAATATGAAAATCGATCTTGTATGTTGTATTAAAATTTTAAAAATATATACATACATAGGGACACAAAATCCTACAACAATTAGGCTTGTGGGGTGCACCATATTCAGTCGTACAAGTCTGGGCCTGAAGCTAATTGTCAAAATACTCCTCATGATAGTCTGGAGTTTCTCAATTTGCTAATTTGTCCTCTTGGCTTGCATCCAGGTCCTTCCCTTTTGCAGATCGGTCAATCAGTCTCACCGATCAGTCATTTTTCTTATGTTTTGGTCCTTTTCATTCTCACCTTCTCATACCTATTTATTCCTGAAACTTAAACATAAAATTCGTTACATAGCATTACTTAGGTTCAAAATAAAGGATATAAGACACAAATATATGTATGATGTGATGTCAATCAAATACCCCTACACCTAGTTTTTTCTAGTCCCGAACAAAACAACGAAAGGAAAACAAATAAGGAAAAAACAAACGGAAAACAAGATAAGTCCTAACACACATTCGTAGGAATCACGATTGCACTTAGCACGTGCAGCAAGCCGTTAAACTCATTGTCGCCAAAGAGGACTGGTGTCTGCTGAGGGTTTTTAGCGGATATACCCACCAAATCCGAACATTGATGCATTATTCAACCTAGCAACTCGACTCGTCGGACCTACTTTTGTTGATCATTGGACACGGTAATCCTACGGGCCAATGATTGACATCATTTCATGCTCATATTTGTATCTTATATCCATTATCTTACACCTAAGCAATGCTACGTGACGAGTTTTATGTTTAGTTTTCAGGAATAAAGAGGTTTGAAGAGAAGAGCCATGAAAGGACCCAAATGCAGGAAAAAAAACTTAATTGTGAGACCTATGGACTGAGATGCAAGATCGAAAGACCTGAACGTAAGATCAAAGGACCAATGAGCAAACAAGAATACTTCACACCATCATGGGAAGTATTTTGACAATTCTATTCGGGTCGGAGCTCCAAAAAGAGAAGTAGATGCATCAAAGACAAACAAAGCCTTCCAAAAAAGCCCAGAAGAAAATCCAGACCAATCAAAACACTGTAGACCGCTAATTAGAGGTCCAAGACCGCTAATTTGCGGTCACTTTGGGCCCAAACCCGCTAAGATTTCTCTGGGTTACGTATTAGTGTGTATTTAGTCCATTTCTGGTAGTTGTTTAGTCCCACATCGGGGGATTGTCCCGGATTAGCTTTTTCCATGCTTATAAATAGAACTCTTCACCTTCCATTGTATCGAATCTCTCTCTTTGGTGGCATCTTCCCTACTAAGAGTGAAACCTTGAAGCAAAACTCTGGTGGAGGAAGAGCTGCTTGTAATTTGAGTGAGTTAATAATAGATGTTTTCATTAGCTTGTTAATTCTTACTTAGTTAATTTCCTTTAGTGTGTTTGTTTTGGTGCTTGTTTAGTTTTATGCTTCTTTAATATTTCTTGCTTGATTAGTATTGTTTCATTTCAGTATAATGCTTCATTTTATTAGAGTAGTTAGTTTAAATATGTGTGAGTAGTTCCATCCCCATTTGGGGGGTGAAGAAATATGTGATATAATCATGTAGTGTATTAAGTGTGTGTTATCTTTATCCCTTGAGCTTTATATGATTTCCATAACCATCTAATAGGGTTTCACTCTTATCTTTGATATGCTAATGCTCTTGAATGAAGCTTAGCTTATGCTTTTATTAGTGGACCTATTTTATGGGGAATGATAAGGTTAGGATATGGATGAAGTTAATATTGGAAACACAATTTGTAGTGTATGTGCTCTTGTTGCCTTTACCTTAGCTAATGTCTTGTATGTTTTAATGATATAGTCTTATCTTAATTCATATGGAGGCATAGTAGGGTGTAGTCTTTATACTTGAGTTCATTTAGCTTCATTCCAATTATTGTCTTGTATGTTTTAATGATGTAGTCTTATCTTAATTCATGTGGAGGCAAAGTTGGATGTAGTTTTACGATTTCATGCACTACATGTTGTGAGGAGCTTAATTGAACACACACACACACATCTTCATATTCACATTATTTCTCTACCCCCTATGGGGTTTAGTTTTTATTGCTTATCTTTCATTTCCTTTTGCATTCTAGTGTAGTTAGTGTAATCAATCTCTCTCCATTTTTTACCACTCGCCTTCGCACAAACCAATTGTCGACACACCTCCCAGTGGACGACCCGTATTTGCCCCCGCTTCAACGCGGTCGTGCACTTGCGGTTAATATAAAACGATAAATTAGCCAACTATTTATATGTAACAATGCATAGACCTAGCCTAATGAATCATTCATGCAAGTTAATTATGGACTTAAGTGAAAGACATGAGCAACCTTAACACCCACAAGTGATACAAAATGTAAAGTCCCTTAAGGTTTTTATTTGCATTACCATTTATTTTTTTTCTTTTTTTATCTTCTTCTAGTTGGTGTTTAATTCTCCAGGGTCAGGTTTCTTCCATAATTTCCTATGAGGACTTACACTATCATGTACACCTTCCCCCAAATCTCCACATAGGGCGGTCACTACCACCCGTGTAACGAGAGTTTGGTCGGTGAATCCCAAGTCAAATGACTCGAAAGCACCAGGCACTAAGTCCCCTCAGACATAATTTCCCGAGTGATAGGAGCCATAAAAGAAGAGAGAACACCTACTCACTTATTTCTTATCTACAAATGAACCAAAACCCCTACACTTAAGGTTTCACAACAAGAGTTTAAGGGTCCCTGACTATGACAAACTTCCTTATACTAACAGACACAAATTACTCGACTCAGTAGGTTCAGGGTGGACTTCTTTATTTATTTGAGTACTAAAACCTTATGATTATCTCCCCCTGGGGGAAACCGTGGTGCATCCTTATGACTAGATAAGAACTAAATCCGGTGTACTAGATATCCTAATGCATCATGTTCAAGTCAATTCTGGGAGCTTCCTTTTTACTTTGCCTCTCAACGTTTTTGCACACGCAAAACCTACAAAACATTTTCTTTCTCAAATAGATAAAGATTTTGAATGAAATGTGAAAATTTAAAGCACTAGAAAAGCAAAGAAGACAAGTCACCCAAAGATCATGGCAAACAGATATATCAATATTAAATGCAGCACACTAACATGACCCTAACAATACAATCAAAACAAAACAAAACAAAACAAATAGAGAAATACTCGACTATGTACACATGTAAAACACCCACCCACACTTACTTCATGCAATGTCCTCAATGAATGTAAGCATGATACTACATGGATATATGCATGAAAAAGAAATGATCTCACCAACGTGAAGCACAGGTAAAGTTTCATGGTCATGTTGATGAACATAAACCCGAATTTTCCTCAAAACCTGTGAAATCTTTTAACAAGGGAGACTAACACGTGGAACAAATGTGGCTCAAATACACTAGGGTTGGAGTCCATAACAACCTATGATCACTCTTGGACTCTTCGGTTTGTTTTGTTTTTTTCAAATAACTATGTACAAAAACAAGTTCCCATCGTCATTTGTCAAAAGTCATCAAATGAGAACCTCAAAAGTGGGTCAAGGTACTTGGAATGGGAACATGACACCACGTGTGGCCAAAATACTCATGTGTGCCCCCAAGTGTACAAGACATCAGGAGAGGTTCATGAATAAGACACAAAGCCGTCTCATGCAAAGGATAAAACTGAAAGAGATCGAACCTCTCAAGAGTTTGGGAAACATTATGCAACGGAAGAAGAGTTTCTCCCATTGTGGTATTGAAGTTATGATCGTCAATCCAAACTCTCCAACCAACAAGGTGGTGGGTCAGAATGAGGTCAAGAACCTCGTTATGCATGTCAGACTCACCAGGTGAACAGAAAGTAGGTCTCTTACCCAAGTTATTCTCTAAGAAACTCCCAATACCCTCATTGGCAATGTAGTTGTTTGGTGTGGCTTCGTTTTCAAGATGTTCAGGAATAATAGTGAGGGTAAAACTCGAACAAGGTCATATGAAATTAAGGGTACTAGGGAGCTCTTGCTCCACCACATGTGAGTCCTTAAGACGTAAAAAATTAAGATCATGCGGCTCAAGGGCCACAGGACAAGAAGATAAGGCACAATCATGTGCCTACTCCTAATGAAGTCGGTCCATGCTATTCTCAATTTGAATCGAATCCCCCAACAAGTGATCATGAATTAAAACCCCATGGCCCTCAGACGGACCAGGAGTTTGACTTTGTAAGATTGTGCTTTGAATTTGTGGATGTAGTGGTGGTTCAATATCAAAAGATGAATCCTCATGTTGGCAAGAAAGGTCACCCTCCTTACGTTCATTTAATTGTGGTGTCATTTGACTCACTTGCATTTCCATAGTTTGCAAGGAATTTGAGTTGGACTTCAATTACCCCAATATGAAGATTGCTCAGCCACACAACTAAGATTGTCCCAAGCATAAATGGTGTTTTTCTGAGGCACCCTAGGATGCATGGGTTTAGTATACCAAGGAGAATATTCGTCATCCAAACAATTAATTGGATGGTCCCCCATGTAACCACGCATCTCAACAAAGAACTCTCGAGTCAACCACTCTCACCACCACAAGGTGAGACTGGCAAAAAGTGCTCCACTAGACCCTAAAACACTTGCAAAATGTGTAAAGGGTACGAGACTAGAACGTAGAAGTAGGTAAGAAGAAGATGACTCAGAGGAGAAGGGAAGAATCCCTAAAACTAGCGTGGGTAGAGGGTGAAGGTACAAGCCTAGTCTAGCAAACATGGCTCAAACAAGCTTAGGCTGGCTATGGGACCTTAAGCTAGAGAACACCTAACTTCGACCTCATGCGGCCTCAACACGCCTCACCTCCCTACGATGAAGATCACAGAGCCCAACAAGTGAGGCAAGATACAGAGATCTCATCTCTCTAGCTATCAACAAAGTGGGTGACGTCGATCAGGTTATGATGGTCGCAACCAGATTACTCTCCTAATTCTCCCGAGTCCTAATGGTCAATGTCTACTTGATTTTAGATTAAGGCTTCACGTCAGTGTGGTTTGTGGGGCTAAGGGAGGGGTGATGGCATCCCCCGACTTATCGTTAAGACTATAGGTGGTGACCCTTAAAGATGTTTTGAAATCTTAGGCTAGCAAGCAACTCACCAAACTAGCACTCACCTAACTATTGTTATAATGCACCTTACTAACTAATGTATGCTTTAACCATGCATGAATGAGAGAACGGGTGCACGTACCTCACGTCAGCAATCGACAACAAAAAATTAAAGCAAATGAAAGACAATGTCCACGCAAGGTCCAAAATTGACGCATGACCTAGATGGCAGTTACTTTAATCTTTTGCTTCGAGTTTTATTGTCCAAGTTGCCTCAAAAAGAGAATTGACTGGTATATTGATTTATCTAGGAGCAATATAGAGGTCAAAACATGGAAAATTGGGCTCACAGATAACTATATTATCATGACCAACCAACAGAAGAAATTGTGGGGTAAAAGGAACTCACCAGGCCACCAATCAGCAGTCTCAGACCGCTTACTATCGGTCTTATTAGCTCCAATTGTTCCCAAATTTGTCCAGCTTCTTCCCTAGTGCATTGTGAACCCCCAGAAATAAAACAAAACTAAAAATAAAAGATAAAATTCACTCTAATCGTCCAAACCAGAGTGTGGACAGAGCACTTCCTCGGCAACGGTGCAAAAACTTGATTGGGATTTTAAGTTTAACCGAAAGTGCATCGCCGCGATGAAGCTATGGTAAGTATGGGTCGAGTTCACAGGGAGGTGTGTCAACTCTGATTCTTCGTAAATCGAGTGGAAAATAAAGGGGAGAAGAAATTGATTAAATTGAACTAAGCTACACTAAACTAGTAAGCAACAAACAAGGAACATGAATGCATGAGAATAATTGATGCTAAACTAAGTAACTATCAAGCAAGCTGAAATTCAAGACGAGAAAATGTTTGTGATTGAAGTTTTAACCGCAAGTGCACGGCCGCGATGAGGACGTGTCATGTACGGGTTGATCCAGAGGGAGGTGGGTCGACTATGGTTTATTCGAAATCAAGTGGCAAAAGGGGGAAGTGATTTGAATATGCTAAGCTAAACTACACTAAACTAGTAAGTAAGAAATACGAAAGAAAGAAACTAGCGATTGATTAAACTAAACTAAAAGAACTTAGGAAAAGGTTGGAAATCAGGAAGAAAACCCCATAACTGGTGGAGTGTGTGTACACACGCAATAAGATGGTGAAGAATTCATTCAATGTGCACAAATGTAGGTTGTGTTTTCATGCATAGGAAGTGTCTAATGGATATGGCAAAACCCATCAATCCAATCACTAACCTTGTTGATTAACATTCACATACGTAAGTTGGTTTATTCAGAATCTAAACAAGCGTGGGAGGTGTCTAATAGTTGTGGCAAAACCCATCAAGTGAAGTATTCTACTCTAAACCAGCAAGCATACATTCACATATATCAACACATTTAAAAAAAAGCATTCTATTCCATTTTTTATTGCATGTATAAACATCATCTGCACCCCTGAAAGGGGGATGAAACTACTCACTCTCCTTAAACTATAAACTAAAAAAAGACATTCTAATTATACTACGATAAAGAAAACAAACAAGCTAAACATACAAGCATTAAAACTAAGACAACATTAAAAGAAACTATGAAGATTTTTTTAAATGACTCACATTACAAGTAGCATTCTTCTCCACCTTGAGTTTTGCTTCAAGGCTTACTATTGAGAATTGAACTTAATCGTAGGTGGCATCCTAGTCACTAGCCACATCACCTATGGAGAGTGAGTCATCTAGGAGTTGATGACTCAACAAGATGGAAGACAAAAGGTTGAAGGAAAGGAAGAGACAAAGAGTCTCTTCATTTCTCTATGATTTTCGTCCTATTTTATGATGCAATTTAAGTAGAGGTGGTAATGATCTTGAATGATCATCTTTATGTAGTTTATGTTATGTTTTTGTTTTAGTTTAAGTTGAAGAGTCTTTGTAAGTACCTATATAAGCGTAAGAGTTCTCCATTTGTAAACAAGTCATGTGAAGTCAAGTAAAGCAAAGTCAAGTGAGAAAGAAGAAAGAAAAGATGAGTTTGGTGCAAATCTCATTTTTGCTTATGAGTGTTAAGTAGTGAGTTCTCTTCTTTCATTCGTGCCCACCAATTGGGTAGATCAAAGTATGGTTCAAGTGATGGCAATAGAAGGCTCGCAGCATGGAGAACAAGGCAAGCCAAAGCCGCGCACCAGGCGCGACTTCTGAACCGCCAATTGGCGGTTTGGGACCGCTGATTGGAGGTCCATGTGTGCCTAGTGAAGGGCGTGTTTCTAGGGTGGCTCGGTCTGGTGCTCCCTATCTTTCTCACGTATCTAACATCTGGTATCAGAGCCTCGTCTGATGGGGAGATAAGAATGGCATCGTTTGGTCATGTATTGTTGCCTCACCTTTCGAAGGGGAACTACGACAATTGGAGTATCCAAATGCGTGCCATGCTCAATGCGCATGATGCTTGGGATCTTGTGGAGAGCGTCTTAGAGGAGGAGGCCGTGACGGGGGTGGCAACCGTCGCACAAATCAAAGCACAAAAGGAGAGAAGAGCCAAAGACAAGAGTGCTCCCTTCCTTCTCTTCCAAGCGGTGGATGAGAGTGGCTTTGAGAAGATTGCTGAAGCGAAGACGTCGAAGGAGGCATGGGACACCCTTGAGAAGAGCTACAAGGGGGCTGATCGAGTGAGGCAAGTGCGCCTCCAAATGCTTCGAGGTGAGTTCGAGGCGTTGAAAATGAAGGAATCGGAAGGTGTTACCGATTTTGTGATGAGGGTTCGCATGGTGGCGAACAAATTGAAGAGAAATGGGGAGGCATTGACTGAAGGAAGAGTGGTGGAGAAGCTGTTGCGTTCTCTCACCGAAGACTTTGAAAATGTTGTGTGTGCTATCGAGGAATCAAAGGACCTCGAGAAGATGACTGTCGACGACCTAGCAAGCTCGTTGGAGGCACATGAGCAAACAAAGAAGAAGAAGAGGCAAGATGTCTTGGAGGAGGCATTGCAAGCGAAGATGTCTCTTAAAGAGGAGAAACCTCGCAACGTAGATCGTGGAAGTGGTCGTAACTATGGAGACCGTCCAAAAAAGAAGGATGTCGAGTGCTTCAAGTGTGGGAAGCGTGGCCATTTTGCGAAAGAGTGTTGGTCGCAAAAGAAGGTGGAGGAGAACTCCAACCGTGGCTGTGGTGATCGTGGATCGAAGAAGGTGATTGAGTTCCTCAATTGTGGGAAGCATGGACACAATGCTAGTGAGTGTTGGTCGAAGAAGAAGGTGGAAGAGAGTTCCAACCTTATTGCCGAGGAGGAAGATGCCCGCGGTGATGGAATGGCTTTGTTTGTTAACCACGAGGAGGTGACAAATGATGTCATGCATGCTCAAGTTGATGATGGGCATAAGGAGGAATACGAAGAAAACAATGAAAATGAGGAGCAAGAGGTGGAGGTGGCAGATTCCACCGAGCACGAAGTTATATCATCCGATGATGAAGAGACGAGACCGAGGAAGAAAAGGAGTCTTCGTGATCTATATGAGGGAACAAGTGAGCTACACTTGGTTTGCCTCTCCGTTCAAGGCGAGAGCATCCCGTTCGAAGCAGTGGTGGCAAAAGCAAGAAGGCGAGCCACGATGAATGAGGAGATGGAGTTGCTATAAAAGAATGAGACTTGGGAGCTAGCTTCACTTCCAAAACGTCACAAAAACACTAGTGTCAGGTGGGTGTATAAGAAGAAGATAACACCCCAAGGAGAGGTCGAGCGATTCAAGACACGCTTGGTAGCAAAAGGCTACAAGCAAACGGCCGGCATAAATTATGAAGAAGTGATCGCACCGGTGTCATGCATGGAGACAATCCCTCTTTGTGTGGCTTATGAACATGTAAGGTTCACATGGTGTGTCTTTTAGCTCAAACAAAAGTGTTGCCAATAAGGTTGCATGAAAGGATGCGCAACCTACTTGGGATGGTGGATGGAAGAGGATTAAGTTCAAGGAGGAGTATTGAGAATTGAACTTAATCGTAGGTGGCATCCTAGTCACTAGCCACATCACTTATGGAGGGTGAGTCATCTAGGAGTTGATGACTCAACAAGATGGAAACAAAAGGTTGAAGGAAAGGAAGAGACAAAGAGTCTCTTCATTTCTCTATGATTTTCGTCCTATTTTATGACGCAATTTAAGTAGAGGTTGTAATGATCTTGAATGATCATCTTTATGTAGTTTATGTTATATTTTTGTTTTAGGTTAAGTTGAAGAGTCTTTGTTAGTGCCTATATAAGCATAAGAGTTCTCCATTTGTAAACAAGTCATGTGAAGTCAAGTAAAGCAAAGTTAAGTGAGAAAGAAGAAAGAAAAGATGAGTTTTCTCTTCTTTCATTCGTGCCCACCAATTGGCTAGATCAAAGTATGGTTCAAGTGATGGCAATAGAAGGCCCTCAACATGGAGAACAAGGCGAGCCAAAGCCGCACACCAGGCGCGACTTCTGAACTGCTAATTGGTGGTTTGGGACCGCTGATTGGCTGTCCATGTGTGCCTAGTAGAGGGCGTGTTTTTGGGGTGGCTCGTTCTGGTGCTCCCAGTCTTTCTCACGTATCTAACACTTACTCCAAGTAGAGAGAATGCAACCAAGCAATGGGTGAATACAAAGGAGAAGGAAGAGTTCTCTTTATAGGAATGAAAAAAGGTAACCAAGGACAATCCCGCGGTATGGGACTAAAACGCATAACACAAATGGACTATATACAACCTAATCTAACACCCGACTGAAACACGTGTCATTTGGGGCCAAATGGACCGCCAATTGGTGGTTTGGGACAACCAATTGGTGGTCTAGATGGGCTTGATCGGGTTTGGTTTTGGGTGGCTTTGATTCTGACTTGATTTTTCATGTTTAGTGAACTCGATTTGGTTGTTGATGTGTTGGCCCGGATCTAATTACCAAAATACTCCTCATGATGGTGTGGAGCTTCTTGATTTGCTCATTGAGCATTTTGGTTTTTCATCTGGGTCCTTCTCTCTTTCATCTTAGCCATAAGTCTTCCAACTTCGTCCTTTTCCATGCTTTTGAGTCCTTTTTGAGTCTCTTCTTCCCAAACTTGTTTATTCCTGAAACATAACCATAAAACTCGTAATGTAGCATTGCTTAGGCTAAAAATAATGGATATAACACACAAATATATGCATGATATGATGTCAACCAAGTAGCCCCACACCTAACTGTTGCTAGTCGAGAAAAACAAAGAAAGGAAAAATGAAAGAAAGACAAAGGCATACGTAAAACAAGAAAATCCTAACTCACTTTCGCAGGAATCACAGTTGCACTTAGCATGTGCAACATGTCGTTAAACCCCCTTGTTTCCAAGGAGGAAAACTGTTGTCTCCTGAGGGTTTTCAGTGGATCCACCCACAAAATCCAAACATAGATGCATTATTTAACCCAGCAACAAGACTCGATGAACTCATTTTCGCTAATCATTGGACGCGGTAATTCTACGGGCTGACTCTATATATGTAATCAGTCCACACACCTAGCCTAATGAATCATTCGTGAGAGTTAATTAAGGTTTTAAGTGAAAGACATGGGCAACCTTAACTTCTTAAAGGGATACATTGCGTAAAGTCCATTAAGGTTCTTATTTAACTCTTTTTCTTTTTTTCCTTTTCTTCATTCATCATTTTTTTCTTCTTTTCTTTGGAGAATTACATTGGTTGTTGTTTGATTCTCCCAGGGTCGGGTTTCGTGCATTATTGCCTATGAGAACTTACACTATCACGTACACCTTCCCCCAAATCTCCACATAGGGATCACCACTCGTGTAACGGGAGTTCGGTCGGTGCATCCCAAGTCAGATGACTCGAAAGCACCAGGCACAAAGTCTGCTCGCGCCTAATTTCCCGAGCGATAGGAGTCGTGCGAGAAGAGAGTATACCAATTATTTATTTATTTATCGACATGGGAACCAAAACCCCTGCACTTAAAGTTTCACAAAAAGATTTTAAGGGTCTCTGACTACGACAAACTCCTTATACTAACAGACACAAAATTATTTGACTCACTAGGTTCAGGGTGAACTTCTTTATTTGTTTGAGTACTGACACCCTATAATTACTCGCCCCCCGAGGGAAGACTAGGGTGCATCCTTACGACTCGATAAGTCCTAAAGCTATACTAGATATCCTAATGCATGATGTTCAAGTAAATTCTGGGAGCTTCTCTTTTGATTGCCTAAAAACGTTTTTGCACATGCTAAACACATGCAAAACCCACAAAACATTTTCTTTCGCAAACACTTGCAGATTTTGAAAGAAATGGGAAATTTAAAAGCACCAGGCAAGCAAAAGAAGGCAAGTCACCCAAGGATCATGGCAAACAGATGTATCGATATTAAATGCAGAACACTAACATGACCCTAACAGTACAAACAAAAGAAAACAAAAACAAAAGGAGAAAGACTATGTACACACATAAAACACCCCCTCCCACTTACTTCATGCATTGTCCTCAATGAATGTGAGAATGATACTACATGGATTTATTCATGAAAAAGAAAAGATCTTACCAACGTGAAGCACGAGGAATGTTTCGCGGTCATGTTGATGGACATAAACCCGAAGTCCCAAGAAACCTCTGAGATACTTAAGAAGAGATACAAATACGTCAACCAAATGTGGCCCAAATACTCAAGGGTTGGGGCCACAACAACCACAAAATATATACATCAACAAGGACATTCTCATAATCATTTGGTTAGGGAACATCAAATGAGAACATCGAGTCTTGAGGACCAGAGATTTGCCAAGATGGGCCCGCACATTGGTACTCTGAGGTGTCATGAGGGGTGAAAGGTCAAAGATGAAAGGCTAGAACCCCTCATGATATTGGTTAGGTGTAGGCAACAAGAATGAGTGGAGTTGTGTTACCTCACTAGGGTTTAGTTGCTCATCGAACAAAACCGTCCAACCAATAGGTGGGTGCATCAGAATGAGTTCCTCAGGCTCATTCGAGGGATACGACACACCTGCTTCACTAAGAATGAGACTTCTCCCCAAGTCATCCAACAAGAACCACCCAACCTCCTTTGTGTTATCAAGCATAAGTTCGGTCGCATCTGGGTCCTTGTTGGAGTCAAGATGAAGCTCAAAGGGCTCAATCGCCATAGGACATGGGGGTAAAGACACCTTCTGGTATGTGCATATGATGAGGTGTGTCCCCCTACTAATAGTCTCAACTGAATCATCGAACAAACACTCCCTTTGTCTGTTCATGTATGATGCCATCTCACTCCGTTGCATTGCAAAGACAGGCAATGATTTTTCAAGGGGCACACAAACATTCTCAACGGGTTGCATTGGTATTAGGGGTGTTTGTTGATTTTGTGGTGCTTTCTCTAATTTACAGATGAGGTTGAGATTTAAAGATTGGTCCAAGGGCTCTTGTTACCTACTAAAGTTGAACACATTAAACTCGGCACTCATGTTACCGAATGAGAGCTTCATGAGACCATTTCTACAATTAATTAAGGTGTAGGGTTTGCCAGAAATGGTCTACCCAAAATCAAAGGTATTTGATAGTAGGTGTTCGCAACAGGGTTGGTATCGAGGATGACAAAATCTACTGGAAATATAAAATCTCCAACTTTGATGAGCACGTCCTCAATCATCCCCTTTGGGACACGAATGGATCTATCCGCGAATCGGAGGGTGATCTTAGTTGGTTTCAATTTTCCCAAGTTCAACTATTGATAAACAGAAAATGGGAGGAGGTTGAGCGCTGATCCTAAATCAAGCAATACATTACTCATGCTAGTGTCCACTATCGTACACTGAATAATAGGACACCTAGGATCCTTGTACTTTGTGTATGTAGGATTGGACAAAAGTGAGCTCACACTTGCAGCTAAGAATGCTTACTTTGGAACATTGGTCTTCGTCTTGGTTGTGCAGAGATCTTTCAACACTTTGACATATTGTGGTATTTGTTGGATGACATCCAACAAGAGGATGTTAATCTTCACTTGTCTGAAGACCTCTAATATCTTATCCATTGTGTCACTTTGCTTTTTGGTTAACCTACTAGGATATGGAGCTTTTGGCAAGTAGGTTTTCTGCGGTGCCTGAGAAGGAGGTGTTGGTGTATTACCCTAACCCTCAACATCCTCCTCACCATTATTCCCACCGAGGGGCTGCACAGATGATGGTGGTGGCAAGGAAATGTGATTATCAACCCGCTTTCAATTTCTTTAATGTTACAATGACATTGACATGGTGAACATGTTCCTCCACATGGTTCATTTGCCGCCCCGAGGTACCAAACTCTCATTTTGCATGTGTTGTTGTGGGTACATGCGAGGGTTGGCCTCAGGCTGGCCTGGTAGAGTCACTCTCTCTCTTGTACAGAGTGAGCAAATTGGCCCATCTAAAACTCTAGAGATTTGATGGTCTGCTAATTTGAAGTGAGAACTTGACTTGTGGATGACATAAAAAATTCATTGAATTCTCAAGTCCACGAGTCAAGTTCTCATGAGAATTGAATTGGGTTTCCATGTTGTTAGAATTTGGGAAACCCGGTGGGTTGGTGATTTGGGCTTGGGGTGTCTGAAAAGATTGTGAATGCATAGGAGGTTGGTGTGGTATGTTAGGTGGTCTAGAGAAGCTTGAAGGACCACCCTGGACATTATTTTGGTTCCATGAAAAGTTATGGTGATTCCTCCTCCATCCGGGATTATATGATGATGAGTATGAGCCATTCCTGTATCTATCATAGATGGCATTGACATGTTCCATCTCAGGAGGAAGAGATGCACACTTGCCTCCTACATGACCTATTCTACCACACAAATAAAGAGGAACCAGACCAGATAAATACACATGAGACACACCATGCTGGTTTTGGAGCTCAATCGAATCCATGGGGTGCATTAAGGCCACCATGCTGCCTCAGTGGCCATAGTGGTATCGACAACAAATGTTGTACCCGATCTAGTCGAGTTTGCATTTGCGATCCTCGCTCCTATGCGAGATGATGGTGATGGTTATCTCACAGTCACCCAGTGCATGGTTTTCTCAGAAAGGTCTTCTAGGAAAGCCCATGCCTCCCTTTCATCCTTTCCTAAGAATACTCCTTGACACATGGTCTCAAGGAGCGTTCGGGACGGGATGTGAAGACCCTCATAAACAATCTGACAAAGGCACCACAACTCGATACCATGGTGAAGGCATGATCATAGTAGCTCCTTGAACCTCTCTAAGTATGCATGAAATGATTCGGTCTCTTATTGATAAAACAAATTGATTTCGTTCCTCCATTTTTGAGTCTGATGATTTGGAAAGTACTTCTTAAGGAATGCAGATTAAAATTCATCCCAAGTCCTACAGGCATTCGGCTGGTTGTTGTACAACCACTTCTTGGCATCATCCTTTAGTGCAAAGAGGACAAGCCTAAGATGGATAGAGTTTGTGCTTAGTTGTTGCAGCTTGAACATAGCACACACCTCCTCAAATTGCCTGAGAAAGATAAAGGGGTCATCTTTTACCGTGAAGTGTGGGAGCATGGAGATAAACTAAGGCTTAACCTCAAAGTGGTTCCCATTCACCTCTCGCAATACGATGCAAGAAGGTAGAGCAGTACGACTCGGGTAGCAGCGATCGCGAAGGGGAATGGGAACTTGAGGCACAAATTTATGAGGTTGTTGACCCCCACGTTCTGGATCAGAGAGTGGTGGAGGTCCAAAACCTGAGTCATCCTCATGTGGTCCACGACTCGTCATGGTCCCGGGACTGTGTAGGACACAAGACGAGTGTGTGTTCATAAAGTCGACAATCGAAGGCAAATCGATGTCGTATCTCGTCAAACAACCCGCAATGTCTCGTGACCACACTGGCATGCACAATGATGCTCACCCACACGAGTCAGACGAAAAATAAAGTTTTTTTTTCTTTCAAAACAACTAAAGCAGAATGTGCGTAGTGGAGAAGACGGGAAGACAGATGAGAGGTAATGACTCAGGAGAGAAGGGAAGAAGTCATTATGCTATGACGGGTAGGGACTGGTAGAAGCACACAAACAAGCAAGGTTTAAACAACCAAAGGTCGTTATAGGTCCTTACAGTTAAACGACGCCTAACTGCGAGATCACGCCACCTCAACACGCCTCACCTCCCTACAACGAAGACCACAAAGCCCAGCAAGTGAGCAAAGATCCAAAGATCTCGTCTCTCCTACTATCGACAGAGTGGGCGACGCTAATCAGGTCATGACGGTCGTGACCAGATCACTCTCCTAATGTGCCCGAGATCCATAAGGGTCAATGTCTACTTGATTTTAAATTCAGGCTCTTGATTAGTGTGATTTTTGGGGCCAAGGAAAGGGTGATGAAATCCTCCACTTTATCTTATATGGGACAACCCCTCCTTAGTAGGGTTTTGGAGTCATAATCTCGAAAGCAACTCTCCAAACAAAACACTCAACTCACACTTGTTGCAATGCAATTCCTACTAACTAATGCATGTTCATACGAAATGTATGAATGAGAGTAGGAAATGCATACCTCACGCCAGCGCTCAACAATGAAAGTAAAGCTAAAATAAAAGACAATCTATGTGCCTAAGTCGAGTACATGATGCATGACCTAAGCAAGCAAGAATGCCTAATCTTTTGCTTTGGTTTTTAGTGGCCAAGTTGATTAAAAGCGGATTGATTATTGATCTGGGGATAAACTACAGGTCAAAACATGCCAAATTGAGCCTCAGACCACTATATCCGATGTGAAAACAAGCCCAAGAAAGGAAGAAGAAATTGGAGCTCACCAGACCGCTGATTGGTGGTCCAAGTAGCACTTCTCTCCTCCAAATTTCTCCTGGTGATTTCCCTTGAGCCTCAGAGTCTCCTGAAACAAAGAAAACTACAAAACAAAATTAAATCCACTCGAATCATCCAAACCAGAGTCTGGACTGAGCACCTCTCCAGCAACGGTGCCAAAAAATTATTTGAGATTAAAGTTTAAACCGCAAGTGCACGGCCACGATAAAGCGGTAGCAAGTACGTCTCCATCCTTTAGGGAGGTGAGTCGACTCTGGTTTATTTTAAATCAAGTGGCAAAAGGGCGGAAGAGATTTGATTATGCTAAGCTAAACTACACTAAACTAGTAAGTAAGAATTACGAAAGAAAGCAACTAGCGATTGATTAAACTAAACTAAAACAACTTAGGAAAAGGTTGGAAATGAGGAAGAAAACCCCCCAAGGAGTGGAGTGTGTGTACAGACACAATAAGATGGTAAAAAATGCATTCAATGGGCACAAATGTAGGTTGCGTTTTCATGCACAGAAAGTGTCTAATGGATATGGCAAAACCTATCAATCCAATGACTAACCTCGTTGATTAAATTAACATACACAAGTTGGTTATTTCAGAACCTAAACAAGCATGGGAGGTGTCTAATAGTTGTGGCAAAACCCATCAAGTGAAGTATTCTACTCTAAACAAGCGAGCAAACATTCACATTTATAAACACATTTCAAAATAAAGCATTCATTTCCATTCTTTATTGCATGTGTAAACATCATCTCCACCCCCCCAAAGGGTGATGAAACTAGTCACTGTCATTAAACTATAAACTAAAAAAAGAGACATTCTAATTATACTACGATAAAGAAAACAAACAAGCTAAACATGCAAGCATTAAAACTATGACAACAATAAAACAAACTATGAAGAATTATTTAATTAAATGACTCACATTAGAAGTAGCATTCTTCTCCACCTTGAGTTTTGCTCCAAGACTTACTCCAAGTAGAGAAAATTCCACCAAGCAATGGGTGTATACAAAGGAGAAGGAAGAGCTCTATTTATAGGCATGAAAAAGGTAACCGGGGACAATCCCCCGTACGGGACTAAAACGCATACCATAAATTGACTACATACAACCAAATCTAACACCCAACTGAAACACGTGTCATTTGGGGCCAAATGGACTGCCAATTGGCGGTCTGGATAGGCGTGATCGGGTTTGGTTTTGGGAGGCTTGATTCGGACTTGATTTCTTCATGTTTGGTGAACCCGATTTGGTTGTTGAAGTTTGGGCCCGAAGCTAATTGCCAAAATACTCCTCATGATGGTGTGGAGCTTCTTGATTTGCTCATTGATGCTTTTGGTTTACATCCAGGTCCTTCGCTCTTTAATCTCAGTCCATAAGTCTTGCAACTTAGTCATTTTCCTTGCTTTTGAGTCCTTTTTTAGTCTCTTCTGCTGGCTTTTTGGCCTTAATCTATGTTTTGATGATTTAATTAACCTAATCTTAATTGTAATCAATGTAGAGTAACACATATATTGCATTATATATATATTGCTTTGTGCTAACTTCTACAGGTGATCAAGACTCAAGGAAGAAAGGATTCAAGTGAAGACATGTAATCAAGCTCAATTGAAGACATGTAATATGCAATTCTTTTGAGTCTTAGGAACATTGTGTAAATTGAGCATACATGAGCTAAAACCTACTCAAACACACAATAGGTTCCTTATAGAAGTCACAAACAAAATTTCATATCTTTTGGACATCAATAGATCACTTAAACTTAGACCGGAAAACACTATCATGAACAATCTGCCCACATTCGGTCGATCGAAACAGACCGTTTTGTCGACCGAGTGATCAATTACCCAGTTGGTGTTTTACTGCCCAGTTTCGATCGACCGAGTTAACATATTTATCCGACCGTTAGATTTGTCGTATTCTACCCAACAGTCGTATTCGTATTATTTCCATATACCACAAAATACATTTAGTGTATCGGTCGACCGAACATAACATGTCTTGACAAATGATTGATCTCGTTTTATATTTAACCGCAAGTGCACGGCCGCGTTGAAGCGGTGGCAAATACGGGTCGTCCACTGGGAGGTGTGTCGACACTTGGTTTGTGCGAAGGCGAGAGGTAAAGAAAGGCAAGAGAAGGGTTGGTTACACTAAACTACACTAAGATGCAAAAAGGAAATGAAAATAAGCAATAAACTAAGCCCCAAAGGGGGTAGAGAAATAATGTGAACATAAAGAAGTGTGTGTGTGTTCATTAAGCTCCTCACAACATGTAGTGCATGAAATCATAAAACTACATCCAACTTTGCCTCTACATGAATTAAGATAAGACTACATCATTAAAACATACAAGACAATAATTGGAATGAAGCTACATGAACTCAAGTATAAAGACTATACCCTACTATACCTCTACATGAATTAAGATTTCACTACATCATTAAAACATACAAGACATTAGCTAAGGTAAAGGCAACAAGAGCACATACACTACAAATTGTGTTTCCAACATTAACTTCATCCATATCCTAACCTTATCATTCCCCATAAAATAGGTCCACTAATCAAAGCATAAGCTAAGCTTCATTCAAGAGCATTAGCATATCAAAGATAAGAGTGGAGACCCATTAGATGGTTATGGAAATCATATAAAGCTCAAGGGATAAAAATAACACACACTTAATACACTACATGATTATATCACATATTTCTCCACCCCCCAAATGGGGATGGAACTACTCACTACTCATTACACTAACTATATTAGCAAAAGAAAGCATAATACTGAAATGAAAGTTAACTAAGAAGGCAAGAAGCATTAAAGAAACATAAAAGGAAAGGAAAGACTAAACAAACATGCACAAATTAAAAGACAAGATTGAAAGAAACTAGAAGAATTATTTTATTAACAAATGACTCACATTGAAGGTAGCATTCATCTTCACCTTGAGTTTTTGCTTCAAGGCTCACTCCTTAGTAGAGAGAATGCCACCAAGCAATGGGTAATTACAATGGAAGGTGAAGAGTTCTATTTATAAGCATGGAAAAAGCTAATCGGGGACAATCCCCCGATGTGGGACTAAACCAATACCAAAAATAGCCTAAACGAACATTAATACAAGTCCAGGAGAAATTTCGACGGATCCTGAGCAATATGGACCGCCAATTAGCGGTCCAAGACCGCCAATTGGCGGTCCAAAATTGTCGGATCGTGTTGGAATTTGTTGTGGGCTTTGCTTTCTGGTATTGTTGGTCTTTGATGCGGTTACTCGACTTGTTGGAGCTTCGACCCGAATAGAATTGGTAAAATACTGCCCATGATGGTGTGGAGTATTCTGTTTTGCTCTTAGGTCCTTCTGTCTTACATTCTGGTCCTTCTCCCTTGCATCTTGGTCCCTAGATCTCACCATTCAGTCCTTTTTCCCAGCTTTTGGGTCCTTTCATGGCTCTTCTCTTCAAACCTCTTTATTCCTGAAAACTAAACATAAAACTCGTCACGTAGCATTGCTTAGGTGTAAGATAATGGATATAAGATACAAATATGAGCATGAAATGATGTCAATCAAATACCTCCACACCTAAGTTTTTGCTAGTCTCGAGCAAAACAAAGAAAGAGAAAAACAAACGAGAAACAAGAAATCCTAACTCACTTTCGTAGGAATCACGGTTGCACTTAGCACGTGCAACAAGCCGTTAAACCTCTTTGTTGCCAAGGAGGAGGAGTGTTGTCTCCTGAGGGTTTTCAGCGGATATACCCACAAAATCCGAACAAGATGCATTATTCAATCTAGATACTCGACTCGTTGGACAAATTTTTGTCGATCAATGGACGCGGTAATGCTACGGGCCGACTCTATATAGGTGATCAGTCCACACCTCTAACCTAATGAACCATTCGTGCAAGTTAAATAAGGAATTAAGTGAAAGACATGGACAACCTCAAGATCCTCAAGTAATACAAAGTGTAAGGTCCATTAAGGTTCTTATTTACATTACCATATTTTTTTTTTCTTTTTGTTTCTTTTCACATTTTTTTTCTTTTTCTTTTTATTAGTTGGAGCTTCATTCTCCCAGGGTCAGGTTTCGTGCATCATTGCCCATGAGGACTTACACTATCACGTACACCTTTCCCCAAATCTCCACATAGGGCAATCCCTACCACCCGTGTAACGGGAGTTCGGTCGGCGCATCCCAAGTCAGATGACTCGCAAGCACCAGGCACAAAGTCCCCTCAGACCTACTTTCCCGAGTGATAGGAGCCGTGCGAGAAGAGAGAACATCTACTCACTTATTTCTTATCTACACATAAACCAAAACCCCTACACTAATGTCTCACAACAAGATTAAGAGGGTCCTTGACTACAACAAACTTCCTAAATTAACAAACACGAATTATTGACTCACTAGGTTCAGGGTGGACTTCATTAAATGTTTGAGCACTGAAACCCTAAGATTACTCACCCCCAAGGGAAAACTGGGGTGCATCCTAACGACTCGATAAATCCTAAAGCCACGTACTAGATATCCTAATGCATCAAGTTCAAGACAATTTTGGGAGCTTTCTTTTTACTTTGCCTCTCGACGGTTTTGCACATGCTAAACACACGCAAAACCCACAAAACATTTTCTTTCGAAAACACATGAAGATTTTGAAAGAAATGTGAAAATTTTGAAGCACTAGGCAAGCAAAAGAAGACAAGTCACCCAAGGATCATGGCAAGCAGATATATCGATATTAAATGCAGCACACTATCATGACCCTAACAATGCAAACAAAAGAAAACAAAATCAAAGGAAAAAGACTCGACTATGTACACATGTAAAACACCCCCCCACACCTACTTCATGCATTGTCCTCAATGAATGCAAGCAAGATACTACATGGATGCATGCATGAAACAGAAGAGATCTCACCAACGTGAAGTACACAAGGAAGTTCATGGCTATGTTGATGGACACAACCCAACTTCCCTCAAAACCTGTGAGATGCTAAAGAAGGGATACAAATACGTGAAAGAAATGGAGCCCAAATACACAAGGGTTGGGCCTCACAACAATCGATGCTCACTGAAGGAGTCTTTTATTGTACTCTTTTTTTTCTTTTTTTTCTTCTTTTTTTATATAACTATGTACAAACATAAGTTCCCATCTTCATTTGTCAAAAGACATCAAATGGGAACCTCAATAGTGGGTCAATGCACTTGGAAAGGGAACATGACACCACGCGGGGCCAGAATACGCATGTGTGGGCCCCCTTCACAAAGAGCACCAGATGAAATGAGAGGTTCATGAATTGGACGCAAAGGCGTCTCATTCAAAGGATCAAACTGAAAGAGCTTGAACCTCTCAAGAGTTTGGGAAATAAGGGGCAACGGAAGAAAAATATCTCCCGTTGCGGAACTGAAGTTATGATCATCAATCAAAACTCTCCAACCAACAGGCTGGTGGGTCGGAACGAGGTCAAGCACCTCGTTATGCATGTCCAACTCACCAGGAGAACAGGAAGTGGGTCTCATACCCAAGTTATCCTCCAAGGAACTCCTAATACCCTCATGAGCAATGTGGTTGTTTGATGTTCCATCATTTCCAAGATGATGAGGAACAATAGTTAGAGGCAAACTCTCATCAGGTTGTTTGAAGTTGAGGGTACTAGGTAGCTCTTGCTCCACCAGAGGTGAGTCCTTAGGAGGCACAACAATAAGATCATGTGGCTCAAGGGCCACGGGACAAAAAGGTAAGGCACAATCCTGTGCCGACTCATAATAGAACTGGTCCAAGTTATTCTCAATTTGAATCGAATCCTCCACTAAGTGATCGTGAATTGAAACCCCAAGTCCCTCAGACTGACTAGGAGTTTGACTTTGAAAGATTGTGCTTTGAATTTGTAGGTGTGGTGGTGGTTCGATTTCAGAAGATAAATCCTCAAGTTGACAAGAAAGGTTACTCTCCTCACTTAATTGTTGCGTCAGTTGACTCACTTGAAGTGTCAGATTTTGTATGCGGTCAACGAGGAGGTCCAAGTCAGATCTTGGAAATTTTTGGGGTTGGGTGTTGATGGGCTGAGAATGAGTCCAATGATTTGAAGTGGGGTGTTGGTAGAATTCTGGGTATTCGGGAGGAGGATACTGGGGTGGAAATGATGTATAAGAATTTGAATACGAATTGTCTCCCCACGAATCCATCCCTCTCGGGTTGTACGCGGATGCGTAATGGTCATAATGAGTATTTTGGGAAAATGTGTGCTCATACTCAGGCTCTGGGGGAACATAAGGACATTCCCCGAAATCATGACCACTCAACCCAAAATAGTGACACGGTACGGCTACTGGAGCCACCGGTGCACCCATGTCATCTACCACATGCATGAAAGAGGCCAAAGGTTCTTGTAATGTCTCAGATTGATGACCAACATATGATCCGACGTAACTAGATGGTGGTCTAGCAGTCGGTGCCTCTCTCATGTTACCCCAATATGAAGATTGCTCAGTCACACAATGAGGATTATCCCAACCATACGGGGTGTTAGTCTGAGGCACCCCAGGTTGCATGGGTCCGGAGTACCAGGGAGAATCATCCTGGTCCCAATAATGATATGGATGGTCGCCCATGTAACCATCCATCTCAACAAACAACTCTCGAGTCGACCACTCCCACCACCACGAGACTAAGCTCGCAAAAAGTGCTCGACTCGACCCTAAAACGCTACCAGAGAGTGTAAAGGGGAGGAGACTATAACGTAGAAGAAGGTCAGAAGAAGATGACTCAGAGGAGAAGGGAAGAATCCCTAAAGCTAGCGTGGGTAGAGGGATCAGGAAGAAGCCTAACTAGCAAGCACGGCTCAAACAATGTAAGGCAATGGGTCCTTAAGCTAGACGACGCCTAACTTCGAGGTCACTAGCCTCGACACGCCTCACCTCCCTACAACGAGGACCACAATGCCCAGCAAGTGATACCAGATCCGGAGATCCAGTACCTCCTACTATCGACAAGGTAGGCAACGCCGATCAGGTCATGACGGTCTCGACTAGATTACTCTCCTAGTGCGTCCGAATTCCTTAGGGCCAATGTCTACTTGCATTTAGTTAAGGCTTTATTACGAGTGATTTTTGGGGCCAAGGAAAGGGTGATGAAATCCCCCACCTTATCTTTTATGGGACAACCCCTCCTTAGTAGCGATTTGATCCTAGATCTAGCAATCAATCGCTCCAATCAAACGCTCTCTCACTCTTGTCCTGATGCAATTCCTACTAACTAATGCATGGGCATACGAGATGCATGAATGAGTGTAGGAAATGCGTACCTCACGCCAGCACTCAACAACTGAAAATAAAGCTAAAAGAAAAGACAACTATATGCCTAAGTCAATACATGATGCGTGACCTAAACAAATAAGAACGTCTAGTCTTTTGCTTTGGATTTTAGGGCCAAGTTGATTAATGGGGGAGTGATTAATGATCTGGGAGAAAACCAGAAGTCAAATCATGCAAAATAGGGCTCCCAGATAACACCAATTACAAAACTAACTACCAGAAAAAATTTGAAAGTAGGAAGCCCTCACCAGGCCGCCAATTGGCGGTCTCCAACCGCTGATTGGCGGTCCTTTTAGGTCTTCTGTTCCTCAAATTTGTCCAGCAGCCTCCCCTTGATCCAGTAGTTCCCTGAAACTATGAAAAACTGGAAACAAAAAATTAAAAACCCCTCGAATCGTCCAAACCAAGGTCTGGACAGAGCACCTCCCCGGCAACGGCGCCAAAAACTTGATTGATCGTTTTATATTTAACCGCAAGTGCACGGCCGCGTTGAAGCGGTGGCAAATACGGGTCGTCCACTGGGAGGTGTGTCGACACTTGGTTTGTGCGAAGGCGAGAGGTAAAGAAAGGGAAGAGAAGGGTTGGTTACACTAAACTACACTAAGATGCAAAAAGGAAATGAAAATAAGCAATAAACTAAGCCCCAAAGGGGGTAGAGAAATAATGTGAACATAAAGAAGTGTGTGTGTGTTCATTAAGCTCCTCACAACATGTAGTGCATGAAATCATAAAACTACATCCAACTTTGCCTCTACATGAATTAAGATAAGACTACATCATTAAAACATACAAGACAATAATTGGAATGAAGCTACATGAACTCAAGTATAAAGACTATACCCTACTATGCCTCTACATGAATTAAGATTTCACTACATCATTAAAACATACAAGACATTAGCTAAGGTAAAGGCAACAAGAGCACATACACTACAAATTGTGTTTCCAACATTAACTTCATCCATATCCTAACCTTATCATTCCCCATAAAATAGGTCCACTAATCAAAGCATAAGCTAAGCTTCATTCAAGAGCATTAGCATATCAAAGATAAGAGTGGAGACCCATTAGATGGTTATGGAAATCATATAAAGCTCAAGGGATAAAAATAACACACACTTAATACACTACATGATTATATCACATATTTCTCCACCCCCCAAATGGGGATGGAACTACTCACTACTCATTACACTAACTATATTAGCAAAAGAAAGCATAATACTGAAATGAAAGTTAACTAAGAAGGCAAGAAGCATTAAAGAAACATAAAAGGAAAGGAAAGACTAAACAAACATGCACAAATTAAAAGACAAGATTGAAAGAAACTAGAAGAATTATTTTATTAACAAATGACTCACATTGAAGGTAGCATTCATCTTCACCTTGAGTTTTTGCTTCAAGGCTCACTCCTTAGTAGAGAGAATGCCACCAAGCAATGGGTAATTACAATGGAAGGTGAAGAGTTCTATTTATAAGCATGGAAAAAGCTAATCGGGGACAATCCCCCGATGTGGGACTAAACCAATACCAAAAATAGCCTAAACGAACATTAATACAAGTCCAGGAGAAATTTCGACGGATCCTGAGCAATATGGACCGCCAATTAGCGGTCCAAGACCGTTAATTGGCGGTCCAAAATTGTCGGATCGTGTTGGAATTTGTTGTGGGCTTTGCTTTCTGGTATTGTTGGTCTTTGATGCGGTTACTCGACTTGTTGGAGCTTCGACCCGAATAGAATTGGTAAAATACTCCCCATGATGGTGTGGAGTATTCTGTTTTGCTCTTAGGTCCTTCTGTCTTACATTCTGGTCCTTCTCCCTTGCATCTTGGTCCCTAGATCTCACCATTCAGTCCTTTTTCCCAGCTTTTGGGTCCTTTCATGGCTCTTCTCTTCAAACCTCTTTATTCCTGAAAACTAAACATAAAACTCGTCACGTAGCATTGCTTAGGTGTAAGATAATGGATATAAGATACAAATATGAGCATGAAATGATGTCAATCAACAAACCCAAAGTGCCTGTCGGTTTTCGGTCGACCGTATTCGTTGTTTCGGTTGACCGAATATGATCTTGTTTGTCAACCCCATAGAGCCTGTTCTAAATCGGTCAACCAAACCTATCTCGGTGTTCGACCGATAACTTAAGTGAACTTAAGTCATAGCCAAAATTGACCAACCGGTCGACTGGCATACCTGTTTCGGTCGACTGATTTTGTTTTGAATTGTTACATGCACTTTTCTGTTTTGTGTATCTTACACAAACATCTTCTAAACTTGTGCCAATGGCTATAATTCTCTTTAAGCTTGTAAATATAGTTGTAAAACACATTTTAACACAAATCTCCCACTACTATTTGTCCCCTACATTAGAGAGAAAGCTCCACACACTCAAAAGCTCAAAACCTTCCACACTTAATCTATGTTTTGATCCAAGGCTTTACTCCAAGTAGAGAGAAGGACCACCAAGCAAGGAGTTATTACTAATGGATTTTTGACCTTAATCTATGTTTTGATGATTTAATCAACTTAATCTTAATTGTAATCAATGTAGAGTAGCACACATATTGCATTGCATATATATTTCTGTGTGCTAACTTCTAAAGGTGATTAAGACTCAAGAAAGAAAGGATTCAAGTCAAGACATGTAATCAAGCTCTATTGAAGACATGCAATTTGCATTTCTTTTGAGTCTTAGGAACTTTGTGTAATTGAGAATACCTGAGCTAAAATCAACTCACATACACACTAGGTTCCTTATAGAAGTCACACACAAAATTTCACAAAATTTGGACTTCAATAAATCACTCAAACTTAACTAAGAAGGCAAGAAGCATTAAAGAAACATAAAAGGAAAGGAAAGACTAAACAAACATGCACAAATTAAAAGACAAGATTGAAAGAAACTAGAAGAATTATTTTATTAACAAATGACTCACATTGAAGGTAGCATTCATCTTCACCTTGAGTTTTTGCTTCAAGGCTCACTCCTTAGTAGAGAGAATGCCACCAAGCAATGGGTAATTACAATGGAAGGTGAAGAGTTCTATTTATAAGCATGGAAAAAGCTAATCGGGGACAATCCCCCGATGTGGGACTAAACCAATACCAAAAATAGCCTAAACGAACATTAATACAAGTCCAGGAGAAATTTCGACGGATCCTGAGCAATATGGACCGCCAATTAGCGGTCCAAGACCGCCAATTGGCGGTCCAAAATTGTCGGATCGTGTTGGAATTTGTTGTGGGCTTTGCTTTCTGGTATTGTTGGTCTTTGATGCGGTTACTCGACTTGTTGGAGCTTCGACCCGAATAGAATTGGTAAAATACTCCCCATGATGGTGTGGAGTATTCTGTTTTGCTCTTAGGTCCTTCTGTCTTACATTCTGGTCCTTCTCCCTTGCATCTTGGTCCCTAGATCTCACCATTCAGTCCTTTTTCCCAGCTTTTGGGTCCTTTCATGGCTCTTCTCTTCAAACCTCTTTATTCCTGAAAACTAAACATAAAACTCGTCACGTAGCATTGCTTAGGTGTAAGATAATTGATATAAGATACAAATATGAGCATGAAATGATGTCAATCAACAAACCCAAAGTGCCTGTCGGTTTTCGGTCGACCGTATTCGTTGTTTCGGTTGACCGAATATGATCTTGTTTGTCAACCCCATAGAGCCTGTTCTAAATCGGTCAACCAAACCTATCTCGGTGTTCGACCGATAACTTAAGTGAACTTAAGTCATAGCCAAAATTGACCAACCGGTCGACTGGCATACCTGTTTCGGTCGACTGATTTTGTTTTGAATTGTTACATGCACTTTTCTGTTTTGTGTATCTTACACAAACATCTTCTAAACTTGTGCCAATGGCTATAATTCTCTTTAAGCTTGTAAATATAGTTGTAAAACACATTTTAACACAAATCTCCCACTACTATTTGTCCCCTACATTAGAGAGAAAGCTCCACACACTCAAAAGCTCAAAACCTTCCACACTTAATCTATGTTTTGATCCAAGGCTTTACTCCAAGTAGAGAGAAGGACCACCAAGCAAGGAGTTATTACTAATGGATTTTTGACCTTAATCTATGTTTTGATGATTTAATCAACTTAATCTTAATTGTAATCAATGTAGAGTAGCACACATATTGCATTGCATATATATTTCTGTGTGCTAACTTCTAAAGGTGATTAAGACTCAAGAAAGAAAGGATTCAAGTCAAGACATGTAATCAAGCTCTATTGAAGACATGCAATTTGCATTTCTTTTGAGTCTTAGGAACTTTGTGTAATTGAGAATACCTGAGCTAAAATCAACTCACATACACACTAGGTTCCTTATAGAAGTCACACACAAAATTTCACAAAATTTGGACTTCAATAAATCACTCAAACTTAGACCGGAAAACAACAAACCATAACCTGAACTGTGTGCCCACATTTGGTCGACCGAAACAGACCGTTCGGTCGACCGAGTGATCATTAATTGATTGATATGTTTTAATTAACTGCAAGTGCACGACCACGTTGAAGCGGTGGGAAATACAGGTCGATCCACAGGGAGGTGTGTCGACTTTTGGTTTGTTCGAAGGCGAGTGGGAAAGAAAGGAGAGCAAGGAGTTATGATCTACACTACACTACAATGTGAAAGGAAATGGAAAATAAGTAATAAAACTAAACCCCAAAGGGGGTAGAGAAAAGAGTGTGAATACAAAGATATGTGTGTGTGTGTGTGTTCAATTAAGCTCATCACAATAGGTAGTGGATGAAAATCATAAAACTACATCCAACTTTGCCTCCACATGAATTAAGAAAACATAATATCATTAAAACATACAGGACAATAATTGGAATGAAGCAAAATGAACGCCTGTATAAAGACTAGACCCACTATGCCTCCACATGAAATAAGATAGCACATTATCATTAAAACATACAAGGCATTAACCAAGGTAAAGGCAACAAGAGTACATGCAATTACAAATCATGTTTCCAATATTAATTCCTTCTATATCCTCACCTTATTATTCCCCATAAAATAGGTCCACTAGTCTAAGCATATGCTAAGCTTCATTCAAGAGCATCAGGATATCAAAGACAAGAGTGAAATCTCATTAGATGGTTATGGAAATCATGTAAGGTTCAACGGATTAAGATAACACACACCTAATACATCACATTATTGATATCACATATTTCTCCACCCCCAAATGGGGATGGAACTACTCACTACTCATTACACTAACTACATTAACAAAATGAAACATTATACTGAAAGAAAATTCAACTAAGCAAGAAAGGGATATTAAAGAAGCTAATTGAAATGAACATAAAACTAAAGAAAACTACAAGAATTAAAAGACAAGATTAAAAGAAACTAAGAACAATTATTTTATTAAAATTACTCACATTGAAGGTAGTATTCTTCTCCACATTGAGTTTTGCTTCAAGGCTTACTCCAAGTAGAGAGAATGCCACCAAGCAATGGGTAGAATACAATGGAGGAGGAGTTCTATTCATAGCCATAGAAAAAGGTAATCCGGGACAATCCCCCGTATGGGACTAAACGCATACCATAAATGGACTAAATACAAGCTAATACAACACCCGGCAAGGTCTTATCGGGTTTGGATCCAAATTCACCGCCAATTAACGGTGTCAGACCGCTAATTGGCGGCCTATAAGTGTTGGATTGAGTCTGGATTTTGGTGGTTCGGTTCTGGATTCATTTCTTGGTGTTTGATGAACTCAATTCGGTTGTTGATGGTTGGGCCCAAATTTAATTGCCAAACTACTCCTCATGATGGTGTGGAGTTTCCTGATTTGCTCGTTGGTCCTTTAGGCTTTCATCCGGGTCCTTCCCTCTTGCATCTCAGTCCTCAAGTCTTGCAACTCAGTCCGTTTCCTTGCTTCTAGGTCCTTTTATGCCTTTTCTCCTCAATCCTGTTTATTCCTAAAACTCAAACATAAAACTCGTTACGTAGCATTGTTTAGGCTCAAGCTAATGGATATAAAACACAAATATATGCATGATATGATGTCAATCATTATTCCTGTTAGTGTTTTACTGCCCGGTTTCGGTCGACCATGTATACCATCTTGGTCTATTGTGTAAACTTATTTATCCGACCATTTGTTTTGTTGTTTATACCCAATGGTCGTATTCATACTATTTCTAAATATCCCAAATATATTTAGTGTATCGGTCGACCGAGGTCCTTGTTCGGATGACCGAACTTAAGAAGTCTCGACAAACCCAAACTTCCTGTTAGTTTTCGGTCGACCGTGGACCTTGTTTTGGTTGACCGAATATGATCTTGTTTGTCAACCCCGTAGAGCCTGTTAGAAATCGATCGACTGAACCTATCTAGGTATTCGACTAATCACTTAAGTGAACCTGAGTCATAACCTTTGGCGGTCGACTGTTCCTTAACCGGTCGACCGAACCTTGGTCAATATTGCCAAACGGTCGACCGAACATACCGATCCGATCGACCGAACTTTATCAGAATTGGGTCCTCTCAGTTGTTGTTTTGTGTATCTTACACAATCTTTACCCATTTCATCCCCAACGGCTATAACTCTTTAGGAGCTTATAAATAGAGTTGTAAAACACATTTTAAGACAACTCTCCCACTACTATTTGTCCCTTACATTAAAGAGAAAGCTCCACAGACTCAAAAGCTCAAAACCTTCCACACTTAGTAATCAATTCCATATCTTACTCAAGTGTGCTCAAGATTAGAGAGTGTTGTTCCACTCAACCATTGTCAAAGAAGCAAGGGTCTTGGTGAAAGCCCAAGACAAGAGTATAGACTTTGGTGAGAGCCCGAAGTGATCCCTCTCGGATTGTGAGAGGAGGAGCCAAGCTCGGCGAGGGTTGTTCGCGAGCTTGAAGACTTTTGAAGGCGTTCTCTCCTGGCTTGGAACGGGGAGTGGTTAGTGAAGTCGTGAGCGGAGCTCGGTGATCTGAGCGGATCATGCAGGAGAAGACTAGGACCTGGGTGGGGTGCCGAACCTTTGTAAAATCCCACGTCTCCATTGTGGTTTGCATTTTCCATTCCTTTACTTGTTTATTTGTTTTAAATTCCGCTGCACATCTTTGATTGACTAAACAAGTAGGTAATTAGCTTAAAAGTGATTAGAATTAGTGACCCTCACGATCCTACAATTACGAATGAGGAAGAAAATTTCTATTTATAGGCATGAAAAAAGTAACCGAGGACAAACCCCCGATGTGGGACTAATGACACCTACTAAAAATAGTTATAAACGACATAACAAATAACCGGGACATATTAGATCGTATCATTACCAAGTTAGACCGCCAATTGGCGGTCTGAATTTGTCAGATCCAGTCCAAATTTTGCAGCCATATTTGCTGTTGTAATTAGGCATGTGGGGTGCACCATATCCGGTCATACAAGTCTGGGCCTGAATATAATTGTCAAAATACTCATCATGGTGTGGAGTTTCTTGATTTGATAATTGGTCTTCTTGGCTTACTTCCAGGTTCTTCCCTCTTGCAGATCGGTCTATAAGTCTCACCGATCCGTCATTTTTCTCACATTTTGGTTCTTTTTGTGTCTCTTCTTCTCATTGTTTATTCCTGAAACTTAAACATAAAACTTGTTACATAGCATTGCTTAGGTTCAAAATAGATGATATAGGAAACAAATATAAGCATGATGTGATGTCAATCAGTAGCAGCATCATAGCAAGCCCGAGGCCACCTGGGAGATCGAGGAGCAAGTACAGAAGCATTACCCGGAGCTTTGCGGGGAGTGTTTTGTTTTGAATTTCAGGATGAAATTCTTTTAAGGAGGGTGGATTGTTATATCCTAAACAATCATTAGGGTGCTAAGTGGTAATTAGTGGAAGAGTTGGCTCGAGGTGATGGGGTATGGTATTGTGATGGGTGATGTAATGGAGAGGTGAAGGAGGTATGGGTTGGTTACTTGTTGGTGGGAGTTGTGCTTTAAAAGCAAACTCACATCACACTCTTCTTTTCTTCTCTTCCTTTCCCATTCCACTCCCCTCACTCTCCCTCTCTTCTCTCTCAAGCAGCGGTTGCACTGTACAAGGAGGAGGAGGACAAAGTCGTGGCCTTGAGGCACGAGACACGTGGAGTCTGACGGGAGGAGGAGGACGTGCGAGCCGTGCGGACCAGAGTTGGATGTGGATCTCTGGCGAGCATGGATATTAGCGAAGAGAGGTATGCCAATTTCTTGCATTAGATGTTGAACACATTGTGTATGCGTGGGTTTGGCTCGTCGTCGGAGGTCGGAGACCTCACCGGTGACGAGGGAAACAATTGATACTTGGCACAAGCCAGGTTGTTGCCTGGTATCGGTCGACCGGTGTTTGTTTGCGGTCGACCGGTCTTAGTGTAATCTCTGATTTTACCCAGCAATGGTAGAACGATGTCTTGAGCCGTTCGACCGTTACTTGGTGATTTTGGGTGGACCGAGCGTTGACTATCTAAATGGTCGATCGTTCTACACTATCGTCTGACCGGTGACTTAAGTTCACTTAATGTTTAATCGACCATTTCATATTTGATTCGAGTAATAAATAATGTAGAAGAAACCCTATTTTCGGTCGAACGAGACTCCTGAGCCATTCGTCTGTTCCCTTGATTTTGACTTTGACCTAGTCCAGATTTTGAGCATGTAGCGGTCGACCGATTTTCACATTTTGTTTGACCGTTGGGGCTTCAGTTGAGAGCCCAGAGTTCGACCGATTGTAGGCATCTGTTCGACCGGTTCCCTTGGGATCAATTGACTGGTGCATCTTTTTTGGTCGATCGCTTGGGCCCATAACTGAATCCTCGT
This sequence comes from Triglochin maritima, assembly GCA_963682175.1. Taxonomy (NCBI): domain Eukaryota; kingdom Viridiplantae; phylum Streptophyta; class Magnoliopsida; order Alismatales; family Juncaginaceae; genus Triglochin; species Triglochin maritima. Next base: position 22,828,313 of record OY821774.1, on the reverse strand, counting down.
CCTAGTGTATTGTCAACTCTGTCCATGGAATCCCGTGTCCTCGCCTATAGCTTGAGTCGGGAGGTGACAGTGGGTAAGTTGGTTGTGCCTGCCCAGAGACCATCGTGTGGAAAAGTATGAATACTTGGGACGTGCCACTTGTGTATTATAGAATGTGGCGTAGATATGCTTTAGTTGACTCATATTAGAGTAGTAGACCAGAGGGATCACGACTCTTGCTGCACGGCTCCATAGAGCGAGATGACCCTGCGGACTCCAGTCCGGATGAGTCTGTTGGTCGGCCTACGGGACACGGATACCTTCGACTGGCCTTGATGGTGATTGTTATACCGTCCGATGTTTTTCCGGCAGGAGTGCCGTCCGATGTTTTTCCGGACGTAATTGACCCAAGTCGATGTTGTTCCGGCGGGTGTACTTATAGACGATGTATTCCGGCATGTAGCTTGGTTGCGACACAACCAGGTGAGATTGACCGACCTGAGCGATGGCTCCGTCGATGAGGTGTTGACCTCGAGATTCAGCTGATTCTACTGATGAGGACGTGCGGACGTGCCTCACTGAACCCCTTGTTTAGTGTAGCCCCGTGTGGGGTACGTTGCGTACTTTTCGTAAGACTGTATCTGCCTATGGTAGGTCCCTAGGAGTGACCCGATGATGGATTGACGGATTGGTGGACAAATGTCCTTATTGACCTTTGAAGGGTGATGTTTACCGATTGCATTATTATATCTTGTCATGCCAAACTAGTATGATAGGTTCATTTCAGTATTTATGAGTATGCATATAGGTGACCTTGGTATACGGGGTATCCTTATGGAAACTCATGCATTGTTGTTATGTTTCCATTTCAAGACCGCAGTAGGTTCTGATAGGTGGCGACCTAGGACGAGGACACTCTGGGATCGGATTTTCATCGTATTTTCCTAGATTGTATAACTACTTTTATTTATACTTCCTTGTACTTGATGTACTCATAACTTTTGACAAACTCTGATGTAATACGGTGCATCTCTTGGTTATTTTATGAGTAGCGTTCTCGCTCTTTTTGGGTCTTAATCCTTGTGATGATTGAATTTTAAATTTTAAATTTTTAGTTGTTTTGGGACGTTACAAAAAATCCATTAAACCGTTCTTGGAAACCCATGAAATTGTAATAATTATATTACCGATAGAAATAGTTTCAATCAAATCCAAAACAAGTAAGCATGATTTGCATACAAATGAAAATAAACCTAACCGATACGATTATACCTACACAAATAATCTTCATTGTTAACAACAATCATAATTAACGAACTAGTTAATTACATATAAATATATAATCTATAAAATATAATATGATAGAATTGGGTTGGATTTGATCGTAAGTTGGTAACACTTTTCTTTGGGTTTGTGTGTTAGCAACTTTAATTATTTAAATAGGGTTTACAATTCAGACTTAAACCTAAAACCGTTAGCATGGGGTGAGCTCGTTGCCAAGTTCAACTCACTGTATTATGGACCCTACTTCTCTGACTCCGCTAACAAGTTTTAGAATATTTTTTTAGAAAATTAAATATAAAGTTGATACTTAATTATAGTCAAAGTAAGAGATATTGATTGATCTCGTTTTATATTAACCGCAAGTGCACGACCGCGTTGAAGTGGTGGCAAATACGGGTCGTCCACTGCGAGGTGTGTCGACGATTGGTTTGTTCGAAGGCGAGAGGTAAAAAGAAGGAGAGAAAGATGTATTACACTACACTACACTAAGGTGCAAATGGAAATGGAAGAAAAGCAATAAAACTAAACCCCATAGGGGGTAGAGAAATAATGTGAACATAAAGAAGTGTGTGTGTGTGTTCATTAAGCTCCTCACAACAAGTAGTGCATGAAATCATAAAACTACATGCAACTTTGCCTCCACATGAATTATGATAAGACTACATCATTAAAACATACAAGACAATAGTTGGAATGAAGCTACATGAACTCAAGCATAAAGACTAGACCCTACTATGCCTCCACATGAATTAAGATAAGACTACATCATTAAATCATACAAAACATTAGCTAAGGTAAAGGCAACAAGAGCACATACACTACAAATTGTGTTTCCAATATTAACTTCATCCATATCCTAACCTTATCATTCCCCATAAAATAGGTCCACTAATCAAAGCATAAGCTAAGCTTCATTCAAGAGCATTAGCATATCAAAGATAAGAGTGAAAACTCATTAGATGGTTATGGAAATCATATAAAGCTCAAGGGATAAAGATAACACACACTTAATACACTACATGATTATATCACATATTTCTCCACCCCCCAAATGGGGATGAAACTACTCACACATATTTAAACTAACTACTCTAACAAAAGAAAGCATTATACTGAAATGAAACTATACTAATCAAGCAAGAAATATTAAAGAAGCATAAAACTAAACAAGCAAGCAAGCATGCATATGAAAGGAAATTAAACTAAGAGAGAAACAACACAATTAAAGGAAAACATCTATTATTAACTCACTCAATTACAAGTAGCCCTTCCTCCACCAGAGTTTTGCTTCAAGGCTTCACTCTTAGTAGGGAAGATGGCCACCAAAGAGGGAGATGGATACAATGGGAGGTGAAGAGTTCTATTTATAAGCATGGAAAAAGCTAATCCGGGACAATCCCCCGATGTGGGACTAAACCAATACCAAAAATAGACTAAGCATACACTAATACACGTGCTATAGAAAACTAAACGGATCCTGGGCTATATGGACCACCAATTGGCGGTCTATAAGCCTTAGATCCGTCTGGTTTTCTTTGTGGGCTTTGCTTGAAGTATTTCTGGGTCTTGGATGCATCTACTTGGTCTGTTGGAGCTCCGACCCGAATCGAATTGCCAAAATACTCCCCATGATGGTGTGGAGTTTCATGTTTTGCTCTTAAGTCCTTCGGTCTTACGATCAGGTCCTTCTCCCTTGCATCTTAGTCCCTAGGTCTCACAATTAAGTCATTTTTCCTGCTTTTGGGTCCTTTCATGGATCTTCTCTTCAAACCTCTTTATTCCTGAAAACTACACATAAAACTCGTCACGTAGCATTGCTTACGTGTAAGATAATGGATATAAGATACAAATATAAGCATGAAATGATGTCAATCAAATACCCCCACACCTAAGTTTTTGCTAGTCCCGAGCAAAACAAAGAAAGAGAAAAGCAAACGAGAAACACGAAATCCTAACTCACCTTCGTAGGAATCACGGTTGCACTTAGCACGTGCAACAAGCCGTTAAACCTCCTTGTTGCCAAGGAGGAGGAGTGTTGTCTCCTGAGGGTTTTCAGCGGATATACCCACAAAATCTGAACAAGATGCATTATTCAATCTACACACTCGACTCGTTGGAAATATTTTGTCGATCATTGAACGCGGTAATACTACGGGCCGACTCTATATAGGTAATCAATCCACACCTAGCCTAATGAACCATTTGTGCAAGTTAAATAAGGAATTAAGTGAAAGACATGGACAACCTCAACATCGTCAAGCGATACAAAGTGTAAGGTCCATTAAGGTTCTTATTTGCATTACCAATTTTTTTTCTTTTTCTTTTTGTTTCTTTTCACATTTTTTTTCTTTTTCTTTTTATTAGTTGGAGCTTCATTCTCCCAGGGTCAGGTTTCGTGCATCATTGCCCATGAGGACTTACACTATCACGTACACCTTTCCCCAAATCTCCACATAGGGCAATCCCTACCACCCGTGTAACGAGAATTCGGTTGGCGCATCCCAAGTCAGATGACTCGAAAGCACCATGTACAAAGTCCCCTTAGACCTACTTTCTCGAGTGATAGGAGCCGTGCGAGAAGAGAGAACACCTACTCACTTATTTCTTATCTACACATGAACGAAAACCCCTACACTACTGTCTCACAACAAGATTTAGAGGGTCCTTGACTACAATAAACTTCCTTAAGTTAACAGACATGAATTATTGACTCACTAGGTTCAGGGTGGACTTCTTTGAATGTTTGAGCACTGAAACCCTATGATTACTCACCCCCAAAGGAAAACTGGGGTGCATCCTAATGACTCGATAAATCCTAAAGCCTCGACTATGTACACACGTAATTTTTTTGAAAAGACTCGACTATGTACACACGTAAAACACCCCCCACACCTTGTTCGTGCATTGTCCTCAATGAATGTGAGCAAAAGACTACATGGATTTATGCATGAAAAAGGAAAGATCTCACCAACATGAAGCGCAAAAAAGGAAGTTCGTGGTTATGTTGATAGACACAACCCAAATTCCCCTCAAAACCTGTGAGATACTTAAAAAGGGAGACCAAATACGTGAAAGAAAGGGGGCCCAAATACTCAAGGGTTGGAGCCCACAACAATCAATGCTCGCTCATGGAGTCTTTTTCTTTTTCTTTTTTTATGTACAAAAAATGGGCTCCCATCTTCATATGTCAAGGGACATCAAATGGGAACCTGCCATTACTCGAGCCAAAAATGTACATGCATGGGCTCGCGACATACACATCAGAATTGCTTGACCACCTGATACCCTTATAAGCGTTGTGGTCGTTTGATGCCTCTTGAGAGTGAGCAAGATAGGAGGCATGAATGAGAGGTGAACCTCTATCAGGTTGAAGGGTATGAGGTGGTTGATTCTTAACCCACATGGGGTCCTCAGCAGATACAGAATGAAGATCATGTGGCCCAGAGGCCATAAAAATGGTATCTTGTGGCTCAAAAGCCACGTGATCGAAAGGTTGTGGCTCAAGGGCCACAAGATCAAAAGAGTGTGGCTCAAGGGCCACAAAATCAAAAGGAGGTGGCACTGAGGCCACATGATCAGAACATAAGGCACCTTCTTGTGCCAGCCCAGGTGAAACATGTTCACCACCTTCAGGAGCTTCATCGAACAATTCTCTGAAGTACTTGAAGGTGCCCTCAACTTCAATCTCATCCAAACCCTGGATAAGGTTGACCCCAACAGGGTCATTGAAGGCAACTGGCTTCTTGCCAATGGTGAAGATATTGAAATCAGCGCATTGACTACCATAAGTCAAGCACATAAGACCATTGCGACAATTGATCAAGGATTTGGAAGTCGCAAGAAATGGTCGACCCAGAATGACAGGAATTTGTCCAAGTGGGTTTGGCACAGGTTCAGAATCCAAAACAAAGAAGTCGACTGGATAAATGACCTCTCCCACTTTGATCAGCACATCTTCCACCACACCCCTCGGTTTCTTCATAGACCTATCAGCCAATTGAAGAGTGGTCTTTGTTTGTTTGAGGTCTCCAAGACCGAGGTGGACGTAGACAGAATATGGCAGAAGATAAACATATGTACCAAGGTCCAATAAGGCTCGATGTATGGACACATCACCAATCACACAAGAGATAGTAGGACAACCAGGGTCCTTGTACTTGACTTGCATGGGTTGTGCCAACAAAGAACTCACGTTAGCCGCAAGAAAAGCTTTCTTTGGAACATGAGTTTTTCTCTTCTTGGTGCATAAGTCCTTGAGAACCTTGGCATAAGGTGACATTTGCTGAATCACCTCCAAAAGAGGGATATTCACCTTAACCTGCCGAAACATCTCAAGCATCTTGTCATGCTGATCAGAGGTTTTCTTTTTAAGGCGCTCACGGAATGGCGCCTTCGGGGCATAATGGTGCGAAGGAACCTCAGAATTCTGGTCCAAAGAAGCATGAATGGGGACCTCAGAATCTGGTTCATTCGACACAAGAGGAGACAAGGGGACCTCAGGGTTTAGCCCCTTTGTCGAAGGAATAGTAGAAAGAACCTCAGGATCTGGCTCCTTCCTCGAAGTATTTGTGGAGGGAGCCTCATGATCTGGCTCCCTCAAAGTTGGTGATGACAAATAAGGTACCCCAATGTGGTTATCCACCTCCTTACCAGACCTCAAAGTATGAATTACATTAATATGATGGGTCGGTTCAGAGGTGGCATGAGGTAAAGGTATCCTTCCTTGAGAATGGGTACCCCGAGGATTCACCTCAGGTTGACTTGGGAACTGACCCTTCTCGCGTTCGTGGAGTTGACGAGACAACTGGCTAACCTGCATTTCCAAAGCCTTGACTGTACTTTGCAATGCTTGAAAGGTCAGATCACAAGAAGGGTCCTTAGGGTCAACCCGCTGGGGTGGTGGAGTCTGGTTGGAATAACCCGACGATGAGGCATGAGCAGGTTGGTAATTTTGGTGCTGAGACCTTTGATGTGGGGGTTGGTAGGTCGCCGATGGGCGTGGAGGTTGATAAGGTGGAGGTTGAGGTTTAGCGTGCGAGCTCTGACCGTGACCCCCACTAGGCCCCCAAGAGAAGTTAGGATGGTTACGCCATCCCGGGTTGTAGGAGTGACTCTACGGGTCGTTACGGGGCCTTTGTTGATACATTGCATTCGCATGCGCACTATCCCTTGAGCGTAAGCGCATTCCAAGTCATCATGTCCTGTAAGTCCATACCTACCATACTCGGGAGTAGCGACCTGAGCTACAGGAGCTCGGTCCAACTCTAAACTCTCAATCCTACGCATGAGAGCAACCATTTTCGCCTCAGACGCGATCGAAGAGTCAACTTGATAAGATCCAGCTCGACCAGAAGACCTGGCGGCTGGTGGCTCTCTCATGGTATCCCACTCGAATGTACATTCAGCCATGGACTCAAAAGTATCCCATGCCTCCTCGATGGGTTTCATTTGGAAGTCACCCTGACACATTGACTCCAACAATGTGCGGGTGTTGTAGTTGATGCCCTCATAAACAATTTGGCACAGCTGCCATAACTCAAATCCATGATGAGGGCACTGATGGAGAAGGTCCTTGAACCTCTCAAAGAAACCATGAAACGATTCAGTCTCGGTCTGATACATTTGATGTATCTGGTGCCGTATCTGTTGAGTTTTCCTTTGAGGGAAAAATCTCCTCTGAAAGACGGTCACAAAGTCATCCCATGACCGAATCGAGCTCGCCGCGATGCTATACATCCATTTCTTCGCATTATCCTTCAATGCGAAAGAAATCATCCTTAACCGGACTGAATCCTCGTCAAGCTGTTGAAGCTTGAACATGGAGCATACTTCCTCGAATGGGCGGAGAAAGATATACGGATCCTACTTATTGGTAGTAAAGGTTGGAAGCATGCTCACATATTGAGGTTTCAGCTCATAGTTGTTCCCGCGAGCAGGGGGAACAACTATGCAAGAAGGCTACGCGGCCCGAATAGGATGAGTCCGCTCCCACAAAGTCATCGGTCTATCATGTCGAGCTAAAGGTGGTGGTGCACCAAGAACTCGATCCTGACCGAATCTCCCTTCCTCTCGAGTCAGAGGAGGAGGAGAAGGAGGTCTACGTGGTTGCGGAAGCGGACCGAGGTATTCCATGTATGGAACCTGGTCTCCCTCGCCACCACGAGACGACTCGGCTTCATGCTCCAAAGGAGCACGAGGCGGAGACGGTCGATCACCAAGACCGTCCATCTCAGAAGAATGCACTCTCTCGAGTCGAGCGCTCTCACCAGAACGAGCCCAACGTCGCTTAAAATGCTCGACTCGACTCTAAACAACACACAACAGAAGGTGTACTAGAGGAGGAGACTAAACGTAGAAAATAAATGAGAGGACTCAGATGAGGAGGGAAGAATAACTAGAGCTAGCGTGGGTAGTGGGATCAGGTAGAAGCCTAACTAGCAAGCACGGCTCAAACAATGTAAGGCAATGGGTCCTTAAGCTAGACGACGCCTAACTTCGAGGTCACTAGCCTCGACACGCCTCACCTCCCTACAACGAGGAGCACAATGCCCAGCAAGTGATACCAGATCCAGAGATCCAGTACCTCCTACTATCGACAAGGTAGGCAACGCCGATCAGGTCATGACGGTCTCAACTAGATTACTCTCCTAGTGTGCCCGCAATCCTAGGGCCAATGTCTACATGCTTTTAGTTAAGGCTTTATTAAGAGTGGTTTTTGGGGCCAAGGAAAGGGTGATGAAAATCCCCCACCTTATCTTTTATGGGACAGCCCCTCCTTAGTAGCGTTTTGATCCTAGATCTAGCAATCAATCGCTCCAATCAAACGCTCAACTCACTCTTGTCCTGATGCAATTCCTACTAACTAATGCATGGGCATACAAGATGCATGAATGAGTGTAGGAAATGCGTACCTCACGCCAGCACTCAACAACTGAAAATAATGCTAAAAGAAAAGACAACTATATGCCTAAGTCAATACATGATGCGTGACCTAAACAAATAAGAACGTCTAGTCTTTTGCTTTGGATTTTAAGGCCAAGTTGATTAATGGGGGAGTGATTAATGATCTGGGAGCAAACCAGAAGTCAAAGCATGCAAAATAGGGCTCCCAGATAACACAAATTACAGAACTAACTACCAGAAAAAATTTGAAAGTAGGAAGCCCTCACCAGGCCGCCAATTGGCGGTCTCCAACCGCTGATTGGTGGTCTTGTTAGGTCTTCTGTATCTCAAATTTGTCCAACAGCCTCCCCTTGATCTGATGGTTCCCTGAAACTAAGAAAACTGGAAACACAAAAATTAAAAACCCCTCGAATCGTCCAAACCAACGTCTGGACAGAGCACCTCCCCGGCAACGACGCCAAAAACTTGATTGATCTCGTTTTATATTAACCGCAAGTGCACGGCCGCGTTGAAGCGGTGGCAAATATGGGTCGTCCACTGGGAGGTGTGTCGACGATTGGTTTGTTCGAAGGCGAGAGGTAAAAAGAAGGAGAGAAAGATGTATTACACTACACTACACTAAGGTGCAAATGGAAATGGAAGAAAAGCAATAAAGTTAAACCCCATAGGGGGTAGAGAAATAATGTGAACATAAAGAAGTGTGTGTGTGTGTTCATTAAGCTCCTCACAACATGTAGTGCATGAAATCATAAAACTACATCCAACTTTGCCTCCACATGAATTAAGATAAGACTACATCATTAAAACATACAAGACAATAGTTGGAATGAAGCTACATGAACTCAAGCATAAAGACTAGACCCTACTATGCCTCCACATGAATTAAGATAAGACTACATCATTAAATCATACAAGACATTAGGTAAGGTAAAGGCAACAAGAGCACATACACTACAAATTGTGTTTCCAATATTAACTTCATCCATATCCTAACCTTATCATTCCCCATAAAATAGGTCCACTAATCAAAGCATAAGCTAAGCTTCATTCAAGAGCATTAGCATATCAAAGATAAGAGTGAAAACCCATTAGATGGTTATGGAAATCATATAAAGCTCAAGGGATAAAGATAACACACACTTAATACACTACATGATTATATCACATATTTCTCCACCCCCCAAATGGGGATGAAACTACTCACACATATTTAAACTAACTACTCTAACAAAAGAAAGCATTATACTGAAATGAAACTATACTAATCAAGCAAGAAATATTAAAGAAGCATAAAACTAAACAAGCAAGCAAGCATGTATATGAAAGGAAATTAAACTAAGAGAGAAACAACACAATTAAAGGAAAACATCTATTATTAACTCACTCAATTACAAGTAGCCCTTCCTCCACCAGAGTTTTGCTTCAAGGCTTCACTCTTAGTAGGGAAGATGTCCACCAAAGTGGGAGATAGATACAATGGGAGGTGAAGAGTTCTATTTATAAGCATGGAAAAAGCTAATCCGGGACAATCCCCCGATGTGGGACTAAACCAATACCAAAAATAGACTAAGCATACACTAATACACGTGCTACAGAAAACTAAACGGATCCTAGGCTATATGGACCGCCAATTGGCGGTCTATAAGCCTTAGATCCGTCTGGTTTTCTTTGTGGGCTTTGCTTGAAGTATTTCTAGGTCTTGGATGCATCTACTTGGTCTGTTGGAGCTCCGATCCGAATCGAATTGCCAAAATACTCCCCATGATGGTGTGGAGTTTCCTTTTTTGCTCTTAAGTCTTTCGGTCTTACGATCATGTCATTCTCCCTTGCATCTTAGTCCTCAGGTCTTACAATTAAGTCCTTTTTCCTGCTTTTGGGTCATTTCATGGCTCTTCTCTTCAAACCTCTTTATTCGCGAAAACTACACATAAAACTCGTCACGTATCATTGCTTAGGTATAAGATAATGGATATAAGATACAAATATAAACATGAAATGATGTCAATCAGATATCATTCTCTATTGCGGCAGATCCAGAAAAGTTGATTGGTGGGGCAAAATTTGGACAAGTAAATATCAATCGTCATAAAATTGACACTATAAAAACACTAGATAGTTAACACAACATACCTTTACAATGAAAAAACCCCCCCAAAGTTTAACATAAATCTTAGGTTCGGGACTCATGAAAGGCAAACCATTCTTGAAAAATCTCTTTTTCTAATCAATGCATGTTTATTATAATATTCGGCGAAACTGCATATTTATCTTATCTTTTGTTGATATTACAAATTATAAATTCATAGAAAAAAAACAAATGGTTAAAAACAACTTCCTAAATTCCAGTGTGAGTTCCAACCCCTACACGTTTGCACATAGATCCGCCACTGATTCTCTATAGCGTGATTAGATGCTAAAAATGATTAACCTAAACGTTCAAGTAGTTGATAAGGGATTGATATGTTTGTTTTTCTTGTGTAACGTGAGATCATTTTTCTAGCGCTTCCAATCACTGATGGTCAATGCCATTTTCCGTGTTCGTGAATAATATGGGCAGAACGGATTGACAATCGTTATACTAAATTGAGAAAATATAAAACACTAGATAGTTAACACAACATACCTTTACAATGGCAAAAAAATAAAAAAAAATGAAAAATCAAAGTTTCACATAAATCTTAGTGTCGGGATCATGAAAGGCAAACCATTCTTCAAAAATTTCTATTTGCTAATCAATGCATTTTTATTATAATTTTCGGGGAAACTGCATATTTATCTTATGTTCTGTTGATATTACAGATTATAAATTCATAGAAAAAAAAACAAATGGTTAAAATAACTTCCTAAATTCCAGTGGGAGTTCCAACCCCTACACGTTTTCACATAGATCCACCACTGATTCTCTATAGCGTGATTAGATGCTAAAAATGATTAACCTAAACGTTCAAGTAGTTGATAAGGGATTGATATGTTTGTTTTTCTTGTGTAACGTGAGATCATTTTTCTAGCGCTTCCAATCACTGATGGTCAATATCATTTTCCGTGTTCGTGAATAATATGGGCAGAACGGATTGACAATCGTTATACTAAATTGAGAAAATATAAAACACTAGATAGTTAACACAACATACCTTTACAATGACAAAAAATAAAAAAAATGAAAAATCAAAGTTTCACATAAATCTTAGTGTCGGGATCATGAAAGGCAAACCATTCTTCAAAAAATTCTATTTGCTTTTCAATGCATCTTTATTATAATTTTCGATGAAACTGCATATTTATCTTTTGTTTTGTTGATATTACAGATTATAAATTCATAGAAAAAAAACGAATGGTTAAAAACAACTTCCTAAATTCCAGTGGGAGTTCCAACCCCTACACGCGTCTTCACATAGATCCGCCACTGATTCTCTATAGCGTGATTAGATGCTAAAAATGATTAACCTAAACGTTCAAGAAGTTGATAATAGACTGATATGTTTGTTTTTATTGTGTAACGTAAGATCATTTTTCTAGCGCTTCCAATCACTGATGGTCAATGCCATTTTCCATGTTGTTCGTGAATAATAAGGGCAGAAGGGATTGACAATCGTTATACTAAATTGAGAAAATATAAAACACTAGATAGTTAACACAACATACCTTTACAATGACAAAAAAATAAAAAAAATGAAAAATCAAAGTTTCACATAAATCTTAGTGCCGGGAGCATGAAAGGCAAACCATTCTTTGCCAAATCTCTATTTGCTAATAATGCATTTTTATTATAATTTTTGGTGCAACTGGATGTTTATCTTATGTTTTGTTGATATTACAAATTCATAGGAAAAAAAACAAATGGTCAAAAACAACTTCCAAAAATTCCAGTGGGAGTTCCAACCCCTACACGTTTTCACATAGATTCGCCACTGATTCTGTATAACGTGATTAGATGCTAAAAATGATTAACCTAAATGTTTAAGATGGGCAGAAGGGGATGGCATGTCGATTGACGTGATCTGATTTGATGTTAAGTTTGTTGGTCCCTGATATTACCAAATCGAAGTACAGAGGTGGAGGTTTGTGGATTGATCTCTTCTACCATAACGTCCCAGAAAACAACGGAAAAACTAAACGATATTCAATGAATTAAGACAACAGAAACACGTGAACATTACTCATAAAAAATCCAAAGTGTGCACCATTACATAGAACTTGCAAAAAGTATAATTACATCAAGGTACATAAAGGTATAAATACAAGTCTTCATAAGAACCTAAAAGATAAACCGGAGGATCCAGTCTTGAAGTGCACTAGCCTTCAGTCGCCACCCAACGAGTACCCTACTGAGGTCCTGAAATGCAAATGTGACAACAATGCCTGAGTTTCCATAAGGAAATCTCGTATACCGATTCCACTTACATGCATATGAACGTACAATGCATGCCGTATCATATTAGTAACATATGGGACAAAAGAAATGCGAGATTCCTATCTAGGAAAGTAAAGGACAACCGTGCCATCAACAAAATCGGATCCCACATGGGACCTACAGTAGGCACATGCGGCCTTACGGAGAGTACTCCATGCACCCCACTCGCAACTATACTTATCATGAGGGTTCGGTGAGGGTCGCATGATTAGTAGCCTATCATGCGTCATATTCATGTTATATATCCATAATTTTACCCCAATATCGTGTTAGTCGAGTGTTTGTTATTATATTTCAGGTATTAGGTAATAAAGAAATGAATGGAAAAAAAGACTGAAATATATAAAAGAATGACTTAAATGAAGAAAAATGGACATCTCTATCTTGCATAAGGACCCATCTGCAAGAGTGAATGACTTCGACGTAAGCCAAGAGGACTCCACGTGCATAATTGAAGAAATTAAGTAGACGCACAAAATTGAGTCATATCTGACGAATTTGGACCACTAATAGGAGGCCCAAGGCCACCAATTGGCAGTCTGTTTTTGTCAGAATGTGATCCAGTTTCGCACGGATATGAGTAATGTGTTTATGTCAATTCTGAGAAAGTTTCATTAGTCCCACACCGAGAGATTGTCTCCAATTTCCTTTTTCATGCCTATAAATAGAACCATTCTTACTCCTTTTTAATCACTCATTGCTTGGGGTCATTATCTCAAATTGGGGTAAAGCCTTGGAGCAAAATTCAAGTGGAGAAAAATACTACTTGTAATGTGAGTCTTGTAAATAAAATATTCTTAGTTTTGTTTTAACGTTGTCTCTTTTAATGCTTGCATATTTAGCTTAGTTTTGTTTCCTTAATCTTTGTATAATTAGTAATAATGTTTCTCTTCCTTAGTATAATTGTTAGCTTAATGTGTAGTGACTAGTTCGATCCCCTTTCGGGGTGGAGATGATGTTTATACATGTAATGAAGAATGAGAATGAATGCTATCTTATGCAATATATGATGAATGTGAATGTATGCTTGTTTGTTTAAAGAAGAATACGTAACTTGATGAGTATTCCCATAATCATTACGTACTTTCCATGCTTGTTTAGGTTCTTAATAATCAACTTGTTTATGTTGATGCTAATAAACTAGGTTAGTGATTGGAATGATAGATTTTCCATAACTATTAGGTACTTCCTATGCTTAAAAATAGAAGCTACACTTGTGCCTTATTGAAAGCATTCTTTACCACCTTAAGACATGTGTACACACACTCCACCCATGGGGAATTTCCCTTCCTAAAATTGATCTTGCTTTGATTGTTACTTAGTTTAGTTTCAATTCCTCTAGCTTTCATCTTCCTTATTTGTTGCTTGCTAGCTTAGTGTAGCTTAGTTTAGTTTAATCAAATTCTTCTCCCTTTGTTTTCCACTTGATTTCCGAAGAATCAGAATTGACACGTCCCTAAGGACTGGACCCGTATTTTCCACGTTTTCACCGACGTCGTGCACTTGTGGTATTATAACTGAATCAATTTACTTACAATCAGGTCCTTGGCATTCCAAACAGGTCCAGACCCTTCAAAATCAGTCCATTCTTCTTGCGTTTAGGTCATTTTCTCTTCATTTCTCTTCATTATTGCATAAACCCTGAAACATATCAAATAGACACTCGAGTAGCACAAATATGGGGTAAAATAAAGGATATATAACCAGAATGTAATGTATGATATGTTACTAATCAAATACCCCCACACTTACCTTTTACTAGTCCTGGCTCGACGGTCCCAGGTCAAGCGCACCCACCGTCACCTCTCGACTCTAGAACAAGGAGAACACACGAGTTTCCGAGGAAATGAGCATGACACAAGACACAAGGCAAGGAAACAGAATATGGCACAAACGGTACACAAGAAGTGACACATTGTTCGACCATTACCTTATGAATAGGGAAATGTTCGATCAACAACAGACATCGGTCGCACGCTTGGGCCAAAACTTAAATAACCAGTCAGACCCATGGTCAAAGGCGATCAACCGTTTAGAAGGTCCAAGCTAGGGTTAAAACCCAACTATGAGGTAATCAGTCGAACGAAAAGGGAAACTTGTCTGGCCGAAAAATATCAGTAACTATGCAAGTTCGAAATCTATTCTTACCGGTCGAACAAGGGTCCATGGGCGGTTGAACAAACACTACTGTAACGGTTAAACAATGAATGGGATCCCGTCCGACCAAAAATATCATTCCATCTCAAGTGCAACAACTATTCCTAACAGGTCGACCACCGACAGGCACCGTTCGACCGTTTGACCACCCACGACATCGATCGACAGTAGCTCGGCAGACACCAGACTGCCCATCATCGCCAGCCTCTGGCGACAAGTAAGACCCCTCACACGCCTTGTGAGAACAACCTAATAGAACTTGGCATTCCTTTTGCCGGAGCCACCTCAGTCAGCAACCTCCTCGCTCCGTCTCCTCGCAGGACTCGAACACGTCCACTCTTGTCACACTATTGCCGCAGACGCACCTTGCTTGTCATTGTTGCACTGGCACTTGCTAGAGCTCTAGTCACCACTACCATCGACATCAGTGGGGTGGAGAAGGAGAGGGAGAGCTGTGGAATTGAGAGAAAAATGGGAGTGAGATGAGTGTTTGCCTTCTTCTACAAAACCAATCTACCTTCTCCGTTTACTACTACACTAACTCTGGCCCAAGTAACTTACTCTCGCCTACATCACTTTAGAAAATCGATGATCTACAAGGTCTCCCGTACAACGCCTCATACGGTGGCATCACAATACTTGTATGGAAGTTGTTGTTGTAGGCGAACTCTATCAGCGGAAAATGATCATCTTAATGTCCTGCCCAATCTAGAGTGCAAGCTCTCAGTATATCCCCTAAAGTCTGGATCGTCCACTCCGACAGCCCGTCTGCCTGTAGATGAAAGGTTGTACTGAACTTCAACCGCGTCCCCAAGGCCTTCTGTAAACATCCATAAAATATGGATGTGAATCTGGGTTCTCGATCAGAAATGATGCTCACAGGTACTTCCTGCAGTCTAACTATCTCTCGATCTACAACTTAGCTAGACCCTATATAGGCAATGTGGCCGGGATCTATAAGAAGTGTGCCAACTTGGTCAATCAATCAACAATGACCCAAATTGCATCTTGATATCTCTTCAACCGCAGCAGACTTGTGAGAAAATCCATCATCACATGCTCCCACTTCTACTAAAGCAGCTCAATCCTCTGCATTAGCCATGTTGGTCTCTGGTGCTCAATCTTCACCTGCTGACAGACTAAGCATCTGGACACAAACTTTGCTATGTCCTGCTTCATTCCTTTCCACTAGAAATTCCATTGTAGGTCCTTGAACATCTTCATGCTCCCCAGGTGGATAGAGTATTGAGATCTGTGTGCCTTATCCATGATTCCCTTCCTCAGATATTCCATCTGCAGCACCCAGACTCGGTTCTTGAACCTTAGATTTCCATTTATCCCTATACTGAAGTCTGATCCTTCCTTTGCAGCTAACTGTATCAGTCTGGTCAACTTTGCATCTCCACACTGGGCCTGCACGATCCTAGACACTATCTCAAGCTCCACTCTCAATCTGGCAATCACTGGCCTCTCTGATTCCCCGGCGAACAACTTCCACTCTGCTAAGGTCTCGATCTGTCTCCACTCCGGAATGCACAGACTGGCTACTGACACCTCAACTTCCTGCTAAGGGCATCTGCCACTGAAATTTGCCTTCCCCAAGTAATACGAAACGGTGAAGTTGTGGTGCTTGCTGAACTTGAGTCATCTGCACTACCTCATATTCACCTCCTTTTGTGAAAATAGATATTTCAGACTCTGGTGATTGGTGAAGACATCAAACCACCCCCTGTACATGTAGTCCCTCCAAGTCTTGAATGCATAAACCATTGCCGCTAGCTCCAAGTCATGTGTAAGGTAGTTCTTCTCGTGTGCCTTCAACTGCCTCAAAGTGTACGCCACCAACTTCTCGTGTTGCATGAGCATGCAACCCAAACCGATCCCTGATGTGTCGTTGTAGATCACATATCCCCCACTTCCACTCGGAAGAGTCATAATCGATGCCGTCATCAATCGTCTCTTCAACTCCTGGAAGTTGTCAACACACTTCAAGGACCAAACAAACATGACGCCCTTCTGCGTCACTGTCGTTAACGGTGAAGCAAGTTTGGAGAAGTCCTTGATGAAATGACGATAATAAGCTGCAAGTCCCATAAAACTCTTGATCTTGGTCATGCTCGTCGTGGTCTTCCACTGCATCACTACCTTTACCGTCGCTGGGTTCACTGAGATCCCGTCCTCAGAGACAATGTGCCCCAGAAAAACCACCTGGTCTAGCCAAAACACACACTTTGAGTACTTGGCATAAAACTTATGATCCCTCAAGATTCCAAACACTGTCGTATGATGCTCCTTGTGATGCTCTCTATCCAGGGAGTAGACAAAAATGTTGTCCATGAAGGCGATGCTGAAACTATCGAGGTACGGCTTGAACATTCTATTCATCAGGGCTATGAATGCTACAGGCGCATTCGTCAATCCAAACGACATCACTGGAAACTCATAGTGCCTATACCGAGTCGTCAATGCTGTCTTCTGGACGTTCTCCTCCTTGATCCTCAATTGATGGTAGTCTGAGCGTAAATCGATATTGGAGAAAACCTCCACTGTCTACAACTTATCAAAGAGGTCCTTGATCCTAGGTAAAGGGTATCGGTTTCGGATGGTAACCTTATTCAATATTCTTTAGTCGATGCACATCCATGGAGACCCATCATTTTTCTTCACAAAAAGCACTGGTACTCCCAATGGTTAGACACTCGGCCGGATGAACCCAAAATCCAACTCTAGTAATTGCTTCTTAAACTCAGCCAACTCTGCAGGTGTCATCCAATACGAAGCCTTCTACTGTGGAGTCATACCAACTACCAACTCGATACCAAACTTGATTCTTGGTGTGGTGGTAGACTAGTGATATTAGTTGGGAACACCTCCGGAAAATCCTGCACGACTTCAATGTCCTCTAATCTCCTTGTCTCTGGGTCTGAAATTACCTGTGTAGGAAGAACGCTCTACCACCCTGGTGTATCAACTTTTATGCCTTCACTGTAGAAACAATTATTCGGCCTCCTCTGCTCTTCGTCCCCCTGATAAGCACATCAGGTTTGTCCTTCCTTGGAATCAGGATCTTCTTCTCATGGGAAAACACTCGAACATCGTATTGGTGATAGCCAATCCATCCGCAGTATGATGTCAAAGTCCTCCATCGATAGCAACACCAGATCTACCGGATCATCTTGGTCTCTCGAAACAATTGTGGTACCAGGGATGAAACTCCCCATAGTGCCCACCATTCCGATGGGCGTACTGACTACCAAACTGGTAGTCAGCTGTATTGGGGTATGACTGAAAATGTCTGCAAACCTCTCTGACATGAAGGAGGGCATCGAGTCACAATAAAATAGGACTCTAGCGACAAGACCATCAAGTAGAACTGTACCTTCATCCACGGTGTTGGCGTCTCACGCCTCCTCAGTTTGGATGGTGAAGACCCGTCCATCTCTCCTTCCCTGCCCTACCCTGGGGGTGTAACCGGTCGGCTGACTTTGCCTCTCCCAGCAACTGGTGGTCCTGGTCGCCTACCGGGCTCACCCTGCCTGGTAGGACAGTCTTGTATATAGTGGCTGTGTTGACCACACACTACTACAGAAAATGAAATATACGTCGGATGTACGGGGATATATAGGTCGGATATAAGCACTCCCCCATCCGACATCTATGTCTGCATCGTCTACACAAAGACGAAGGGTATAGTATAGCCGACATCTATCCCTCAAGAACATACGTAGGCTATACGTAGAAGCCTACGTTTATTCGTGAACGCATAGACGTCGGTCTATACAACACCCGACGTCTATTCTTTAGGGATAGATGCCGGTGATATAACAGACGACGTATATTCTTTAGGAATAGACGTCGGTTATATAACAGACGACGTATATTCTTTAGGGATAGACGTCGGCAAACTAACATGCGACGTCCCTTCCTAATGAATATACGTCGGATTCCACATAAAGCCGACGTCTATTCCTTTCTTCAGAGGAATAAACGTCGGCTAATACAAACAGCCATCGTCTATTCCTAAACCTGGACAAAAAAAAAGCATCCGACGAAATTGTTTTTAGTCATCGTATTCGTGTACATACAACTGCACCAAATTCGTTCACCTATAAATTTGTTCACAAATACTCACAATTTCATCCACATATACATACAAGCACAAACACACAAGCATACATGCACAAACACAAACATACAACCATACATGCACAAACATACAAAGCATACACAATTGATATTCAACACACTTGCAATTAATTCAGTCTAAAATTAAGGCGATTATATTAAGGCACAAAGTGTAGATTTGTAATACAAGTGCACTTGTTAACTAAATTACAAAAATACTATTGGCAGGAGAACCTCTTAGTTCGTCAACATGTTTCTCATGAAATAGCGAGCCCATCGGTCGCGAGTTTCATCGAGCTCCTGTTGCGAGAAGGGATCACTACTTTTTGGGAAAACCTATCAAAAAAATACAAGTGTGTTGAATATTAATAACTAAATATTGAAACTACACAACTATAGAATTGAATAACGATCTACATTACCTCGGATAGGCATACGTCTTGAGTTGCCAATTTGAGGATTTCCTCCATGTATCTCATAACGTAGTAACCGCATTCCGTATTTCCAACCTCCTTCCGGTACTACAAACATAGGAATTCGCTAAATATTTGTTCCTAACTTAATTAATAAAAATGGGATAGAACGTACTCTCATTCCATGCCATATTATTCCTGCTTTTGTGGTTGTTCTCCTACCACCTAAAGCTCTATAAACCCTAATTGCCCTGAGTAGAACAAGTTAAAATATCATTTAATAATACTAATAAAAATCCACGAATTACTTTTTTCACGACTAAACGAACTTACATATTTAGAAATTTCTTTATTGAGTCCCTTGGTTTATTCGACCCCAATGGATCAAACCAATATGCCGAATTAGTCGTGGGGCATACAACGACAATCATCCAATGAGCCCTGTTATATATATAATTAGAAGCTTATTACAAAATAAATTTTTTGGCATGTCGCTGTCTTTCATTTTCTTAGAATGTTTTTTGGCAACCTATAAGAACATATTCACTCTGTTCTCATACTCATCATTCAATCTGTTTGAAACAATCCACTTTCGATCCATTTCAATCTAAACAGAGGCAAAAATGATAGTTATTATTGCAGAAAAGAAATAAAATTTCAATTTAAAAGAATGTGTTCGTAGATGAGAAGATTTGGAGACATTAAGATGAGAAAGAATGACTCAGAGGAGAAGAGATGAAGTCCTTAATCTAGCGTGGAGTAAGGAAGGTTAGAAATCTAACGAAGCAATCAAGGCCAAAACAAGCCAAAAGTCCACTATAGGTCCTTAGTAATAGATGACGCCTAACTTCGAGGTTCCACCAAGGACCACTAGTCTGTAGGAAATCAAGAACCCGGAGGTCCCTAATATCTCAGGGAGACTAGCTGGGCAACGACGTTCAGGCCGAAACGGTCTTAAACATCGAGGACCACTAATCTATAGGAAATCAAGAACTCGGAGGTTCCTAAAATCTCAGGGAGACTAGATGGGCAACGACATTCGGGCCATAACAGTCTTAAACGGTTTCCTCTCTTTAATGCGTTCGAAAATCCTAGGGACCAACGTTTAATTGATTTTATTAAGGCTCTTTTATTAAGTGGTTTCTGGGCCAAGGAAAGGGTGATGAAATCTCCCACCTCATCTCCTATAGGTGACTGCCCCTAAGTGTTTTTCATACCTTAATCTAACAAACAACACACCAAACAAACACTCACCTCACTCTTGTTCCAATGCAAGTCCTACTAACTAATGCGTGCTTTGTAATGAATGATGAGTGAAAGATAGTACGTACCTTACGCCAGCAATCAATGACAGAATTCGTAAATAATAGAAAAATACAATGCATGGAAATCCTATATGATGAATGACTTAGCAAATATTGTCTAATCTTTTGCTTTGGGTTATTAAAGGCCAAGTTGTTTAAGGGGGGCAATAAGTTATTATCATAATACTAAAAATTCAAAAAATTAAGGCAATAAACATTTAAAATATTAAAAGCAAGTATTAAAAATAATTACTTGGATTGACAGAAAAACATTTTAAACACAAACTATCATGTTATTAATAATAATTGGGAATAAAATTTTATTGAAATTTAGGCAGAACCTCCACTTAAAATTTGATATGTAAAATTCTTCAAATCCTAAAATCAAACCAAACCAAACCAATCCAATCCAAGTCATTACATCACATTCACATTCACATTACATTACAAATCTAAGATAGCAAACCAAACCAATCCAAGTCATATATACTCATTTAAATCATCCAACCAACCCAACTCAATCCAAACCAAATCAATCCAATGAATGAGTCAAATCAAATGAATTAAACATTCACACAATCACACTCCATTCTAGTCAACCAAACTCTGTTGAAAATTCTTCACCAATATCTCTATATTAGTAGTGTATGTTTTCATGGGATCTTCACTCTTTCTTAACATATCTAAACATATCAAATATTTTTACAGGTTAAAGAATATTTCTAAACACCACAATCTAAACATATCTAAACATATCCGAACACCATGAGAACCTAATCAAACAATATGATTTTTGTACAGGTAGTTAAGCACGAACCAGAGGAGGGGAAAGATGTGATGCCGGAGGAGCTCTTTGTGGTTCGGTGACACGAGATGGTGCGGTGACGGCTGTAAATGACACGAGATGGTGCGGTGACAGCTGCAAACGACACGAGATGAAGGCTAACTTAGAAATAATATGTGGAGAAAAACAGAGGACGGAGGAAGACGAACTTAAACAACAAAAAACAAACTTAAAACATACATGTGGAGAAAGACGGAGGAAGACGGAGGAAGAAGGAGAAGAGGGCCAGAGAAGTGGAGGAGAGCTTGGGAGCTCGCTGCGGTGCCGGAGACGGTGCGGATCGGTCGGAGTTCGGTCGCGGAGGAGAGTTTGGTCGCGGGACGGCTAGGGTTTGGGTAGGTTTCGTTTGAAATGAATGAAAGAAAATGCGTCTGTCCGATTTCTTTAAGACATATAGACGTCGGATGTTATATAACGCCGACGTCTATACCTCGACGTCTATATGCATGGAGCATAGACGTCAGTCGTATATTATATACGACGCCTATAGGGCGACATCTATACCCTATAGACGTCGGATTCACAAGGTACTCAAACAACCGACATCTATAGGTCGACGTCTATACCCTATAGATGTCGGCTAAACTTGGTATTCCAACACCCGACGTCTATAGTACCACATAGACGTCGGCCTCGCTAAGGACCGACGTCCATTCTGTCCTCTCCCCACTAGACGTCGGTGGTTATAATGGCCGATGTCTATTTGGCAACGAGTAAAACCTTTTCTGCACTAGTGACATCCCATGTAAAACTCCAAAATAGAAAATGCACTCCCATCCTAGGTGAAATCCGCCACAAGCTCTGCACGGCTCAGGTTGGTGCGCACCATCTCCTTCAATCCCAGGCATGTTGCATGGATTCCATGTGAAACAACCAGCTGCACGTCCCCCAACATTTCCCTATGGCTTCCGGACTTCCTAGCAGTTCTCTAGGCAATCATAATCAAGAATCGTCACGTATTTCACGACATCGTCAGGGTTTGCAACATGCTGGTGAGCACACGGGACCTGAGCTGCTTCTAAAGCCCTGCGCGAACTTCATTGCCGTCTCCTCCTGAGTGACGTATATCTCTGGACAGTAACGCTCCAGAGTGTTGAACTTGTTGACGTAGCTCTCCAGCATCAACTCCTGCTATAAGGCCAGGAAGTCATCGCACTTTGTGTCTCTGATGTGTGCGGGAAATGCTTCATATTAAACTCCTCTAGGAACTCCTCCCAGCTCATCTCCTCTCGTTCGTTGAACACCACTGCAGATATTGTCCTCCACCAGTTGGACGCTGAACCGCCCAGCACATAGGTGGCAAGATCCACCTTCATTTCCGAAAATCATCCAATCACCTGGAAAATCCTCTAGATTTTGAAGACACAATCCTCTGCTGCCTCCAGGTTCACTCCGCCCTCAAAGGTTAGAGGTTGTTGGTGCATGAACCTCTCATGCATTGCGCCTACCCCTGCCTAGTCAGTGCGGGCCGTCTGACGCTCCAGGAACTCACCCAACCTCTTTACTGTCCAATAGAGTGTCTGCCGCTCCTCCACACATGAGCGTCGGAGTGGGTCTCATATATCTCGGAGGCATCTAGCACAATAACCAAGACAACATAATCAATTCAACTATGCTTGCATGATCTACTGAAAGAATTAAAAATTCTAACTAACTACTCCTAAGGGTGGTTTCTTTGGATGGGTAGACCGGAACCAATCTGCTATGATACAAAGTTGTAACATCCCCGAAAATTGCAGAAGACTTACACGATATTCAAAGAATTAAAACTAGAGAAACACGAGGACATTACTCATAAAAAATCCAGTGTGCACCATTACACAGAAGTTGCAAAAAGTATGATTACATAAAGGTACACCAATGTATAAATACAAGTAATCATAACAACCTAAAAGATAGACTGGAGGATCCAGTCTTGGAGTGAACTCGCCTTCAGTCGCTACCCAACCAACACCTTCTGAAGTTCTGAAATGCAAATGTGACAACAATGCCTGACTTTCCATAAGGAAACCTTGTATACCAATTCCACCTTCATGTATATGAGTGTACAATGTATGCCCTATGATACTAGTAACATATGGCACTAAAGAAATGTGACATTCCTATCTAGGAAAATAAAGGACAACCGTCCCACCAACAACAACGTGTCCCACATGGGATCTATCGTAGGAAAATGCGTCCTTACGGAGAGTACTCCACGCACCCCACTCGCAACTGTACTAATCATGAGGGTTCATTGAGAGTCGCACACACTTCTACGTCATTGATACAGATCTGATCTCGTGGCGAACAACACACTTGCCGAAGTTGTCGCTCACGAGACGGTCAACCCGCACGGTTGTGCTATAGCCAAGAAACCTACCAGACCAAATCATCTGCTTGTCATCGGCGACACCATCAAGCTCGCATTGCCATATCCACCGTCACGGAGACCGGTCGATCAACTCACCTGGATGTAACACATCCATGCTACCTGCCACAACAAATGTCGGACATTCATCTCTGTTGCCATTGAGCTAGGGTGGTCACCTCCGTCGCCATCAAGGTCGACAATCCCATTGCCCCACGAAGCAGCGTAACAACGCAAAGCCATTGGGATCCATGATCCCTTAGGCCTTCAACCTAGTGCGACTCCACAAATGCACATGCCATACAAAACTCATAACCATAAAACGACATGTGTATCAAGTATCTCCACTACCTTGCCCGACAGTCCGTATGCAAGCACGCTCACCGCACCCACTGTCACCTCTCGGATCACGCACAAGGCAAACACATGGGTCTTCCGAGGAAATGAGCATGACACAAGACACAAGGCGAGAAAACAGAACATGGCACAAACAGTCAACAGGAAGTGGAACACTGTTCAACTGTTTCCTTATGAATGAGGAAACGTTTGAACAACAACACACTTTGGTTTCACGCTTGGGCTAAAACTAAAGTTACCATTCAGACCCATGGTCAAAGGTGGTCGAACGTTTAGAAGGTATAAGCTAGGCTCAAAATGCAACTATGATGGTTGACCGTTTAGAAGGAATAAGTCAGGCTCAAAACGCAACTATGACGCAATCAGTCAAATGAAATGGGAAAACCGTCTGACCAAAAATATCAGTAACTATGCAATTCGAAATCGACTCCCATCGGTAAAAAAAGGTCCATGAGCTATCGACCGTTTAGATGGTCTAGGCTAGACACATAACTAAACAACAACGCAACGGTCGAACGACGAAGGGAATCCCATCCGACCGAAAATAACAGACCTTCTCATGCCCAAAAATTATTCATAACTGATTGACCTCCAACATGCATCGTTCGACCGGTGTGGGGCAAAGTCTAGCAATTAAACTACAACCGGTCGACCACCTACGATATCGGTCGACTGTTTCTCGACAGATACGTGACTGCCCATCGTCGCTGGCGAGGGCTCCAGCCTCCGCCGACGAACACGACTCTTCACACGCCTTGTGCAAACAACCTAATAGAACTTGGTATACCTTTAATTTGCTCTCTGGAGTGTTTCCGTAGCGAACACGGTCAGCAACCTCCTCACTTCGTCTCGCCGCCAAACACACCTCGAAGTTGCACATGTCCACTCCGGTCACACTATAGCCGCACACCCATCTTGCTTGCCGTTGTTCTACTCCCGCTTGCCGGAACTCTAGTCACCACTGCCGCCGGTGTCAGAGGGGTGGAGAGGGAGAGTTGTCGAGTTGGGAGAGAAATGGGAGTGAGATGAGTGTTTGCCTTCTTCTACAAAACCAAGGCACCATCCAACCCATCATGCCAACCCATACCTCCCTCACTCTACCCATGCTTCCGATTACCTCAAACCATCCTACCTCATACCCCATCCAATAAAGCCCCCTAAACACAGTTAAACCCCTCAGCAAAAGGTTAGGGTCTAACACCTACATTTTCTCTAAAGTGTTTCTTCCTTATGCGATGAAATGATATTTATTGCGATGAAAAACAAATGTTGACACAATTTAAAAATCTAATATGAAATAACATCGTTGAATTGATACATAGTTTAAGGGTACATTCCCATCAAGACTTCAAACCTAAGTCTATGATTTACATATTCCGTATACGAGTCCATCAATGACAACAACTGAAATAAAAAGATTTTAATGCCAATTTGACAAAATTATGTCCTTCAAAAAACACAATGAGTACAACGAAATTGATGTCTAAATAAAATTGGAAAGAACATTCTTAAGACAAACTATTCTTTATTTGGTGTATTCAACATCTTTAAGATGGTCGTATTCTTCAAAGTTCAATAGCATCTCTTCTGTTTTCAAAGACACGTACACATGGACAAGACAACGACATTAATGGCATTGCAAAGTCAAAATGAAAAATAGTAAGTAAAGAGCGAGACGACGCTTCAAAGCCAAGAATCTGTCAAAATATTGTGGTCAAGATGTGGCAATAGTGGGAACTGGGAAGCATACCTTGGTTGACTTTTCACTTCGAACAAACATTTCTACAAAGTCAAACAACCTGAGAGGATAACCTATCAAACAAATTCCAGAAGGGTTGTTATATATGGATGCGGGCGTCCGTGACGCGCCCTACGTGGCACCCAAAAGTTGGCGAGTCAGCGTCTAGTCGGATAGCCATGTCACTCTTTCGAAACGCGCTTTAAATTGTTTTAAATTTTTTTGACGGTTTTCGAAGAACGACGGTTGCTTTCCAAATAAGATAGTGGCAGACACCCTACGAATGACGGTTCGGATACCGAGGAACATACCAAAAAATATCTAGACCGAAAGGGAGATTTTTGCTTTCTTTCTCGTTGTATTACCTGTGAACGGAGGAAGCGTACCTGTGAACCTTTTCTGGCTTTCTTTCTTCCCGATTAAACGATAATGGATTCTTCGACTCCTGCCGTCGATAGCGAACCTGTCCCAGAACCGGTGGGTCTCTAATTTGTTTTCCCCTGGTCGTTATTTTTTTGATGAACTTTCGTTTCTTGCATTTGTTGTTTTAGGGAACCACCTACTACTTCCGGGAATCCCGGTGCTCCTGGACGGCCATCCGAAAGCAGATTGACAGGACGAAAAAGGTTGAGAAGGAGGTTTTCCGGAGCACCCCTTTCGGTCACTTCGTAGACCTTCCTAACATTACAACGGACAACGAAATAGTCAGTTGGTTCGTCGAACACTACGATGCGGAGGAGGTGGGGCTGAGAATAGGATCAAGGGTAGTTCCCCTTACACCGGAAGACGTTGCCCTAATTTTGGGGTTACGTGTGCATGGGAAGACCGAGGTGATGGAACCATGGGGTGTACAGAGGCGAGAAGGGGTGAACCTTGACAACACACAACTTTTAAGTCATTTGCTGGCAAGCAGTACCATGGGCGACACGGAGGAGTACGTTCGTCTCCTGATTTCTTTCATCTTCAACCATTTTTTGTTCTATGATGGCACACTTCGACCGAAGCAATGATTCATGTACCATTTGAGGAACATCAGACGCATAAACAGATACGCATGGGCAAGTGCAATTCACGAAGCCCTGGTTGGGGGTCTGGAGAAAGCCAACTTAGAACTG
This sequence comes from Triglochin maritima, assembly GCA_963682175.1. Taxonomy (NCBI): domain Eukaryota; kingdom Viridiplantae; phylum Streptophyta; class Magnoliopsida; order Alismatales; family Juncaginaceae; genus Triglochin; species Triglochin maritima. Next base: position 22,801,333 of record OY821774.1, on the reverse strand, counting down.
CAGGAGAGAAGAAAGGCAGGGAACCTCATTATGATGCAGGGGAACATCGACGGTTGTGTGGCAATACTACAAGTAAGTGTTTTTTGGTTTTATTTTGTCTGTTCGGATTATGTGGTGTGTCTGTTCAGATTAAGTTTTCTGTCTGTTTGGAATATGTTGTGTGTCTGTTCAGTTTAAGTTGTGTGTCTGTTTGGTTTATGTTGTGTGTCTGTTCGGAATAAGTTGTCCGTCTGTTCGGAATAAGTTGTGTTTCTGTTCGGAATATGTTGTGGGTCTGTTCAGATTAAGTGGTGTGTCTGTTCGGATTAAGTTTTCTGTCTGTTGGGAATATGTTGTGTGTCTGTTCGGTTTAAGTTGTGTGTCTGTTCGGTTTAAGTTGTCTATCTGTTCGGAATAAGTTGTGTTTCTGTTCGGAATATGTTGTGGGTCTGTTCGGATTAAGTGGTGTGTCTGTTCGGATTAAGTTTTCTGTCTTTTGGGAATATGTTGTGTGTCTGTTTGGTTTAAGTTGTGTGTCTGTTCGGTTTAAGTTTTGTGTCTGTTCGGAATATGTTGTTTGTCTGTTCGGAATATGTTGTGGGCCTGTTCAGAATAAGTTGTGTGTCTGTTCGGATTAAGTTGTGTGTCTGTTCGGAATATGTTGTGGGCCAGTTCGGAATAAGTTGTGTGTCTGTTCGGATTAAGTTGTGTTTCTATTCGTAATATGTTGTGGGTCTGATCGGAATAAGTTGTGTGTCTGTTCGGATTAAGTTGTGTGTCTGTTCGGAATAAGCTGACTGTCTGTTCGGAATATGTTGAGTGTCTGTTCGGAATATGTTGTGTGTCTGTTCGGAATAAGTATCTGTCTGTTCGGATTAATTTGTGTGTCTGTTCGGATTAAGTTGTGTCTATTTAGAATATGAACGTATGTCTGTTGAGTCGTTCTAAACAGTTGATTTTTTCCCATTTGAAGGTGTGGCTGCTCCAAGAGTTGGAGCTGAGTGAGGTGAAGACGAAATGGCTGAGGGCCGAAGCTGCCCTTAAGATGGCGACAGAAGTGGTTAACGACCTGAAGGAAGAACTGAGGGTGACCAAGGAAGAGTTTGGGAGGCTGAGGGAAGAAATTATATATCTTCGAGGGACAGGGACAGGTGAAAATACTGGTGGGGAGAAAGACGAAGATCTAAATAAAGAGGAGGATGAGGAAGAAGAAGAGAGGAAGAGGGAGGAGGACGAAGAAGAAGAGAGGAAGAGGGAGGAGGAGAAGGAAGAAGAGAGAAAGAGAGGGGAGGAGAAGGAGGAAGAGAGAAAGAGGGAGGAGGAGAGGAAGATGGAAGAAGAGGAGAAGGAAGAAGAGAGAAAGAAAGAGGAGAAGAAGGAGGAAGAGAGAAAAAGGGAGGAGGAGAGGAAGAAGAGAGAAATAGAGAGGAGGAGAAGGGGGAAGAGAGAAAGAGGGAGGAGGAGAGGAAGAAGGAAGAAGAGAGGAAGAGAGCGGAGAAGGAGGAAGAGAAGAAGAGGGAGGAGGAGAAGAAGAGGGAGGAGGAGAGGAAGAAGGAAGAAGAGAGAAAGAGATTGGAGAAGGATGAAGAGAAGAAGAGGGAGGAGGAGAAGAAGAGGGAAGAAGAGAGGAAGAAGGAAGAAGAGAGGAAGAGAGTGGAGAAGGAGGAAGAGAAGAAGATGGAGGAGGGGAGGAAGAAGGAAGAGAAGAATCAAGAAGAGGAAAAGGAACAAGAGAGCAAGCCCCAGAAACCAAACTGGGGCGTGAAAAGACAACGCTCAACGGCCATCGTGGAGCAGCAGAGGAAGGAAGATGAATAGCGGGGCAAGAAGAAGAAGGTGGAAGAAGAGCAAAAGAGAAAAGAGAGAGCAGCTCAAAGGAGCCTAAAGAAAAAAAGGGAAAAAAAGGAGAATTATAGGTTGCCTGTCCACTTGGGAGGGAACATGCCTGATGTTGACATGGCTGCAATGGGAACGTTGTCAGCTGATGAGGTCAACATGATATTGAACTTGACCGCAGCCAACAAGGACAATAGAGAGGTCATCTGGAGAGGCGATATGTGCAGTTTAACACAAACCGACCTGAAGGAACTTATAATGCCTTGGATGGATATTACCGACCAAACTATCGACGCTATGCTTTCGGTTCTCGAAGAAAGACGCCCAACACAAAAGGTTATATGCATATCAACATTCGAGTCAGGGCGAATTTTGGGTGGCCAAGGCAGAGCAATTGATGATTTTATCCTCCCTAAAATAGAACGTGCGTGTCCAATAGATTCTGTAAGCGCACAACCTTGCTGGTCTGCAGGTCATTGGACTCTGGTGGTTGTCCACAGCCCGTCGAAGGAGATTTTGGCGTTCAAAAATATCTCTAGGGAGCTAGAGCAAGGTGAAGATCCAGAGCAGACCATAGGCATACATGAATGCACAGCAGCGGATGTGGCTGAATACTGGAGGGATCTACTAAAGGTCGACCGGCCCCTTGAGAATCCTCAGGAAAAATAGCCAACGACAACCACCGGGGAGCAACGATTGCGGTGCCTATGTTTTATACTGGATAAGGTGCCTAATGCTAAAACTTGACCCGACGAAGGAGAAGGACACCAATAACATCCACTGTATCAAGGGTGAATTGGCGGTCATGTTACTTAGGGACCGCCGATCGTGTGTGCAGATCTGAACAGAGACACAACTTTTAGTGTTTATTTGTTTACATGTACAAATTACAAACTCTTTATTTTGGTTATTTTTATAGTCTTGTGTTTTTTATATGTACAAATTACAAACTCTTCCCAGACAACTTATTCCGAACAGAAACACAACTTAATCCGAACAGACCCACAACATATTCTGAACATACACACAATTTATTCCGAACAGGCCCACAGCATATTCCGAATAGACAGACAACTTAATCCGAACATACACACAACTTATTCCGAACAGACCCACAACATATTCCGAACAGACACACAACATAATCCGAACAAACAGACAACTTAATCCGAACAGACACACAACTTAATCTGAATAGACCCACAACATATTCCGAACAGAAACACAACTTAATCCGAAAAGAAACACAACTTAATCCGAACATACATACAACTTATTCCAAACAGACCCACAACATATTCCGAACAGACAGACAACTTAATCCCAACAGCCCCACAACATATTCCGAACAGACAGACAACTATTCCGAACAGACCCACAACATATTCCGAACAGAAACACAACTTATTCCGAACAGACCCACAACATATTCCGAACAGACATACAACTTAATCCGAACATACACACAGTTTATTCCAAACAGACCCACAACATATTCCGAACAGACAGACAACTTAATCCGAACAGACACACAAATTAATCCGAACAGAGAGACAACTTAATCCGAACAGACCCACAACATATTCCGAACAGACAGACAACTTAATCCGAACTGACCCACAAAATATTCCGAACAGACAGACAACGTATTCCGAACAGACCCACAACATATTCCGAACAGAAACACAACTTATTCCGAACAGACCCACAACATATTCTGAACCGACAAACAACTTAATCCGAACATACACACAACTTAATCTGAATAGACAGACAACTTAATCCGAACATACCCACAACTTATTCTGAACAGACGCACAACATATTCCGAACAGACACACAACATAATCCGAACAGACACACAACTTAATCCGAACAGACACACAACTTAATCTGAACAGACCCACAACATATTCCGAACAGAAACACAACTTAATCCGAAAAGACACACAACTTATTCCGAACAGTCAAACATCTTAAACCGAACAGATGCACACCATAAACCGAACATACACACAACTTAAACAGTTTAATACGAACTGAACGTATATAACAACCGTTTACAGATCCAAACAGATCAACAATTAGAAGTTTCTTGGTTTTACAAGAACTGAAAATAACAAGAAATATTAAATTAAGGAGGAAGTTCCTCGTAATACAAATTCATGTCCCAATCAGAGAAATCAGGATCCCCGGGTTTTGGTGCGACTTCGTGAAGCGACGATGTAACCTTCATCTTGAACTTTCTCTTCTCTTGTTGGGCGTGCTTTTTATGGCTTTTTTTAATTATCTTCTCAGCTAAAGACACTCGACGTCTAGTCGGCGGTCTTCCTATACGTCTGACATTATCTGGATAAAGAACCAGTGTACCTGCAGACTCAGGTTCATCAAGTCGAACCAAGAACTGGGTAGTGTGCATACGTGACTTAAGCATTTCAATACACTTCACGGACTTAATATACCTTTCGTGGGAAATGAAGGCTTCCTGTGCGATCTAAACGGCACGACCCATGATGTCGTCGTGACGACGAAGCGCGTCCTTCTCCATTACGCCATCATCTGGGTACATCTTATCTCGATAGCTCCTTCGAATATCCTTCCGCCATCGATTAACGATGTAAGAGTCTGGGAGCAATGCATTAGGATTTAAGCGTCCAAGCACAACAAAAATGTGGCAGCCTAGAAGGCCAACATGCTGAAATATTCTACAATCACATGTGAAGTTCATGGATATGTTTTGTACTAGGAAACGTTTCGACAGTAGCTGCTCACCAGCCAAAACACGTTCACACACCTTGTACTGAAATGTGTCATTCGTATTGAACTCCTCCGTTATATTGCAGTATATCATCTTCACAATTTCTAACTGCACTTTCTTGAAGACCCCTACCGTATACAACTCGCTCATCTGTCTCTCGAATGGATAAATTGAAACCAACTGGGGTCTCTTATGAAGACAATCAAAATCTGATTGAGCTTCCTTCTCGTACTTATGGCGGAGCGCAAGTTCGTAGTGTTGAACAAACTGCTTAAGGGTGGTCTTCGAAGTAAGATATTTGTCGAAAAAGGCGTTCATACTCTCGCTTCTCTGAGTAGATGCCATTCCCGCGAAAAAAATATCACCAACAAATGCAGGTATCCACGACTCTCGGAATGCATAAATCAATTTGAGCTAGCTATGGTTCTGCAGGTCAAAATCAAGAAGGAAACCCTGCCAATTACGATCAAATTCTGCTGGGGTTTTGGAATCATATACAATCAATTTCAGATCAAATAACATGTGCTTCCGATACTGCGACGACAACTTCACGGGAGCTTTGTTCATTATGTGCCATATACAGAATCTGGGTCTTGAATCTGGGAAGACATTCCTTACAGCAGCAGTAATGGCACCACATTGATCTGTTATTATGGCTGGGGGTTTATATCTGCATAAGGGGGGCAATTTAAAGGAGTGAGACAAATATTGAAAGGTACAAAATCCTAATTTGAAAACTTTAATAGAACAGTCACACACCTAAATCCAAAGAGACCCACAACTTAATCCGAACAGACACACAACATATTCCGAACAGACAGACGTCTTATTTTGAACAGACCGACAACATAATCCGAACAGACATACAACTTAAACCGAACAGACACACAACATATTCCGAACAGACAGACGTCTTATTCCGAACAGACTGACAACTTAATCCGAACAGACTTACAACTTAAACCGAACAAACACACAACATATTCCGAACAGACAGACATCTTATTCCGAACAGACCGACAACTTAATCCGAACAGACATACAACTTAAACCGAACAGACAGACAACTTAAACCGAACAGACACACATCATATTCCGAACAAACAAACGTCTTATTCCGAACAAGGTGACAACTTAATCCGAACAGACATACAACTTAAACCGAACAGTTCAACCACTTAAAACGAACACATACACACCTTAAACCGAATCGTTCCATCACTAAAACCGAACAGTCACACCACTTAAACCGAACGGATGCACACCTTAAACCGAACGGATTCACAACTTAAACCGAACAATCACACCACTTCAACCGAACAGTTCCACCACTTAAACCGAACAGTTCCACCACTTAAATCGAACACATACACACCTTAAACCGAACAGTCACACCACTTAAACCGAACGGATTCACACCTTAAACCGAACAGTCACACCACTTAAACCGAACAGTTCCACCACTTAAACCGAACAGTTCCACCACTTAAACCAAACAGTTCCACTACTTAAACCGAACACATACACAACTTAAACTGAACAGTCACAAACCTTTAACTGGACATAGCCACACCTTACCATTCATGCACGACAACCATGTTTGGAACAACCATATGTAATTTTCAGTGGTCTCAGAAGACAGCAAAGCGCAACCGAGCAAAACTGACTCGAAATGGTGATTAACTCCTACAAATAGGACAAAAGGCATGTCATATTTGTTTGTAATGTAGGTGGTGTCGAAATATATTGCGTCTCCAAAGTATGAATATGCAGCTCTAGAACGACAGTCAGCCCAAAACACGTTCTGTAGTCTTCCTTCGTCATCCATATCCATTACATAGAAAAACATGGAATCAATCCTCTGCATCCTAATGAAATAGTTCTGAAGAGATTGTGCATCACCAGGTCCCATCTTTAAATTTCTGACTTCGTTTACATCATTCCTGCACACAGGAACCACTAAGACCAGGCGCGAAATGTTCAACTTCAATGATGTTTGGCAGAAAGAACACAAACCTTAAATCCCTTTCGTTGAAAGTCAATTTGTCATGACCTCCAGCCTCGACCACAAAAGATTGCATGGTCTTAGCAGCCGATATCCTAGCAGTATCATTGCACGATATGCGTGCTTTGGCGGCCTCAGGGATGGTTCATTTTTGTCTGAGAAAACGCATTTGCTCCTGTTCAAGCATGGCGTGGTTATGTTTAAGATCCACAAAGTTAATGTGGTAACCCCTTGCTGGGTTTCCGGAGACCCTTATCCGAGCAGTGCATTGGACTCTACTGGATAACCTAGGCTTCAATTTTCCTTGCCCTTAGTTTGTTGGTGTCGTGCCCTCCTTGGAGCAAGTCAGCGTGGCCCGTATAACAACACCACGATCGTAATGAGATTGCCTTGTCTTAACACCAAAACTACAAGAATCGGCATAAGCCACGTAAAATATTTTGGCTTCTTCGAAAGAAGGAAAAAACATCTCCTCCTTAGGAACGTTTGCCGGCTGCTCCACTTGGGGGGGCACATGAACGATTTCCATTGGAGTACAGGGGAAGGACCACAGAAGAGAAGGGAAGAAAAAGGAAGACGCATCTTGAGATGAATAACAAGTCTTCTGCTGTGTAGGAGCGCCAAAATGATGAAGGAAGGGAGTGATTTGAGACGCATTAATGAGGGATGGAGGGAGGGATGGAGAGATGTAGACATTTGTACGTATAACCAAAGAATTGAGGAATAAAATAAAAAAGGAAACTTTTTTTCTGTGCTGACATGGATAGTGCCAACTCAGCCGCGTCACCGAATAAGCGTGCTAAAGAGCGGCCATCTATCATTTTCCTTTCCAGAACATGAACTACAGGTGCATCGAGAACCAAATATATTCTCGGAGTAATTCCGCTACAAACAAATGTTTTTTTCTTTGAAAACATTTCACAATTCTAGTAAAATCACGATAGCCATGTAATTCACAAATTGGGACCCGAATTTCTTTTCCTGGATCAGACTAACTGAAAATAAAGGCTCTACCGACTTAACCTAAGATGGCAAGAAAAAAGAAATATTAATTTGAATATCTTAACGCGGTGGATTAGATGGGGACTACTAGTATGGATTTTTATCTAATATAGCTAGTATATCCTTAAGTAGGTGACACATACTCGTGTATATGTTATTCACTTTTAAATAAGAAATGCGCGTAAACCATGAGGTATTATGATTCATACACAAAATTAAAATAAGCCAAAGTGTAGTTTCAAATCATCCCAAATGGTCAAAGGCCACAGTGGACCATAGAGGAGTTAAAGTCACTAGGGATGAGTTTTTTTGATGGACAACAAATACAATCATACATGAATAATTGATTGACATCATTTTATGCACACATTTGTGTCTTATATCCGTTATCTTTCACTTAAACATTGCTACATAACAAGTTTTATGTTTGAATTTCAGAAATAAATAGGTTTGAGGAGAAGAAGCATAAAAGGACCTAAAAGCTGGAAAAAGTCTGATTTGAGAGACTTAGGGACTAAGATGCAAGGAAGAATGACCTGAATGTAAGCCCCAAAGGACCAATGAGCAAATGAAGAAACTCCACTCCATCATGAGGAGTATTTTGACAATTAGATTTGGACCGACACTCCTATAACCGATCCGAGTGCACCCCAGTGGAGAATTGAAGAACGAAAGAACATATCCGAAAATGGGTCGGATCTAGGAAAAAGTGACCACCAATTGGTGTTCCAAGACCGCCAATTAGCGGTCCTTTTTTGTCCGAATCCGACCCAGTTTCTCCAGGAGAAGGGTTATGTGTTTATATGTATTCTGGGAAGGTTTTATTAGTCCCACATTGGGGGATTGTCCTCGATTACATTTTTCTATGGCTATAAATAGAACTCCTCATCCGCCTTTTGTATTCACCCATTGCTTGGTGGAATTCTCTCTACTTGGAGTAAAAGCCTTGAAGCGAAAACTCAAGGTGGAGAAGAATGCCACTTGCAATGTGAGTTATGTTAATAACATATTTTTTTCTTAGTTTCTTTTAATATTGTCTTGTCTTTTAATTCTTGCATGCTTCTTTAGTTTAGTTTCCTTTCCTTTCGTTTAGCTTTTTAATATTTCCTGTTTGCTTAGTTTAATTTCCTTTCATTAGAATGTTTCGTTTTTTTAATATAGCTTGTAGTGTAATGATTATAGAGTAGTTACATCCCTCTTTAGGGGTGGAGATGATGTCCATACATGCATTAAAGAATGAAAATGAATGCTTTATTTTGGAATGTGTTGATAAATGTGAATGTATGTTTACTTGTTTAGAGTAGAACACTTCACTTGATGAGTTTTACCACAAATATTAGACACCTTTCATGCTTGTTTAGGTTCTGAAACAACCAACTTGTATATGTGAATGTTAATCAACTAGGTTAGTGAATGGATTGATAGGTTTTGCCATAGCCTTTAGACACTTCCTATACATGAAAAGACTACCTACATTTGTGCCTATTGAATGCATTCTTCACAATCGTTTTGCATGTGTGCACACACTCCACCCCTTAGGGGTTTTCCATTTCTGATTTTCAGCTTTCATCTTCTTTGTTTCTTTCGTTCTGGCTTAGCGTAGTTACTTTAGTGTAGTCATAACTTCTTCCCCTCTTTTCCCACTTGCCTTCGAACAAACCAGAGTCGACACACCTCCTTGTGGATCGAACCGTATTTACCACCGCTTCAACGCGGCCATGCACTTGCAGTTATTAATAAAATGTTTAAACAAGTTTTTGGTGCCGTTGCCGGGGAGGTGCCAGTCCAGACTTTGGTATGGACGATTCGAGTGGATTTAATTTGTGTTTTGTAGTTTTCTTTGTTTCAGGAGTCTCTGAGGCTAAAGGGAAAGAACCAGAAGAAATTTAGAGCGGAACAAAGTAGCATGGACTGTCAATCAGCGGCCTGAGACCGCCAATTAGCGGTATGGTGAGCTCTGTTTCCTTCATTTTTTCTTTGGCTTGTTGTATTATCTGATATAGTGATCTGGGACTCGATTTTACATGTTTTGACTTATAGTTTGTTCCCAGATCAATAATCAATTTCCCTTTAAGCAACTTGGACCTTAAAACCCAAAGCAAAAGAATAGGCATTCTTTCTTGTTTAGGTCATACATCATGTACTCGACTTAGGCATGTAGATTGTCTTTTATTTTATTTTTACTTTCAGTTGCTGAGTGCTTGCGTGATGTATACATTTCCTACTCTCATTCATGCATTTCGTATGAACATGCATTAGTAAGTAGAAATTGCATTGCAACAAGTGTGAGTTGAGCATTTGTTTGGAGAGTTGATTGCTAGATTAAGACTCCAAAACGCTACTAATGAGGGGTTGTCCCATATAAGAAAAGGTGGGGTATTTCATCACCATTTCCTTCGCCTAAAAAACTATACTACTCAAGAACCTAATTCTAAAATCAAGTAGACATTGGCCCTAAGGATTTCGGGCGCATTAGGAGAGTGATCCGGTCTCGACCGTCATGGCCTCATCGGCGTCGCCCACTCTGTCGATAGTAGGAGAGACGAGATCTCCGGATCTTGACTCACTTGCTGGGTTTTGTGGTCCTTGTCATAGGGAGGTGAGGCGTGTTGAGGTTGTGTGACCTCGCAGTTAGGCGTCGTCTAGCTGTAAGGACCTAGAGCGACCTTAGGATTCTTTGAGCCATGTTTGCTTGTGTGCTTCTACTTGTACCCACCCGCCATAGCATAAGGACTTCTTCCCTTCTCTCCTGAGTCATTCTCTCTTATGTGTCCTCCTGTCTTCTCGTCTACGCACATTCTTTATTTTGTAGGCAAAAAAATTGGTTTGTGTGTGCGCACCTTTGTGCATGCTTGTGTGGGCATGAGACGAGAGTGGCCGTTTGACGAGGTATGTCGTCAACCCTGCTTCGATAGTCAATTTCTCGACGCTTCCCTCCTTACGTGTCGCACATAGTCCGGGTTCAATGGTTGCTCATTACCGCGAGGAGGAGCAGTTGCTGGACCCACCTGTCTCACCTGTTCTTCCTGTTGTCGCTCCCATACCTCTCTGTGATCGATGCTACCCGAGCCGTACCATTCTACCCTCATGCATCGTATTGCCAGAGGCAAATGGGAACCACTTTAAGGTTACGCCTCAATTTATTTCCATGCTCCCTCACTTCACTGGGAAGAGTGATCACTATATCTTTCTCTGGGAATTTGAGGAGGTCTGTGCTATATTCAAGATGCAACAACTTAGCACAGACTCCATCCATCTTAGGCTAGTCCCTTTTACACTAAAGGATGATGCCAAGCAGTGATTGTACAGCAACCAGGCAAATGCCTTTAGGACATGGGATGAATTTTAATATGCATTTCTCAAAAAGTACTTTCCAAATCATCGGACTCAAAAATTGAGGAACGAAATCAATTCGTTCTATTAACTTGAGACCGAAACATTTCATGCATATTTAGAGAGATTCAAGGAGCTACTATCCTCATACCCTCACCATGGCATCGAGTTGTGGCACCTTTGTCAGATTGTCTACGAGGGTCTTGACACCCCATCCCGAACGCTCCTTCAGTCCATGTGTAAAGGAGAGTTCTTAGGAAAGGATGAAAGGGACGCATGGGCTTTCCTAGAAGACCTCGCTGAGAAAACCATGCCGTAGGAGAGTGTCAGGGAACCCCCAACATCATCCAGCATAGGAGCGAGGATCACGAATGCAAACTCGACAAGATCGGGTGCCACATTTGTTGTCGATACCACTACGGCCCTCGAGTCGCACATGGCGGCCTTAATGCGCCGTATAGATTCGATTGAGCTCCAAAACCAACAAGGTGCACCTCACATGTTCACATCTGGTCTAGTCTCCTGTCATTGATGTGGTAGGATAGGTCATGTAGGAAGCGAGTGTGCGTCCATTCCTCTGGAGATGGAACATGTAAATATCATCTATGATAGATCTAGGAATGACCCATATTCGTCATCATATAACCCGGGATGGACGAACCACCCTAAGTTTTCATGGAACCATAACAATGCCCCAGGTGGTCCTTCAAACTTTTCTCGACCACATAACTGACCACACTACCCTCCCATGCATTCACAATCTTATCAGCCACCCCAAGCTCAAATCACCAATTAATCGGGTTTCCCAAATTCCAACAATATGGAAATCCAATTCAATTCGCTTGAGACCTTGACTCGTGGACTTGAAAACTCAATGAAAATTTTTATGTCAACCACAAGTCAACTTCTCACTTCAAATCAGCAGACCATCAAATATCCAGAGCTTCAGATGGGCCAATTGGCTCAGTCTGTACATGAAAGAGAGAGAGGGTTTTTACCTAACCAGCCTGAGGCTAACCCCCACATGTACCAGCAACAACACGTGCAAAATAAGAATGTGGTACCTCGGGGGTGGCAACTGAACCATGTGGAGGAACCTGTTAACCATGTCAATGCCATTGTAACCTTAAAGAAAGGAAAACAGGTTGGCAATCACATTTCCTTGCCACCACCACCATCTATGCAGCCCCTCAGTGGGAATGGTGGTGAAGAAAAGGCTGAGGGTGAGGGTAATACACCAATGCCTCCTTCTTAAGCACCGCAGAAAACCTACCTGCCAAAAGCTCCCTATCCAAGTAGGTTAACCAAAAAGCAGAGTGAAACAATGGACAAGATATTAGAGGTGTTTAAGAAAGTGAAGATTAACATCCCCTTGTTGGATGTCATCAAACAAATACCGCAATATGCCAAAGTGTTAAAAGATCTCTGCAAAACCAAGAGGAAGATCAATGTTCCTAAGAAAGCATTCTTGGCTGCAAATGTAAGCTCACTTTTGTCCAATCCCACCTACACAAAATACAAGGACCATGGATGTCCTACTATTCAGTGTACGATAGGGGACACTAGCATGAGTAATGTATTGCTTGATTTAGGATCGGCGGTCAACCTCCTCCCATTTTATAGTTTATCAACAGTTGAACTTGGGAGAATTAAAACCAACTAACATCACCCTCCAATTGGCAGATAGATCCATTCGTATTCGAAAAGGGATTATCGAGGACGTGCTTATCAAAGTTGGAGATTTTACATTTCCAGTCGATTTTGTCATCCTCGATACCAATCCTGTTGCAAACACCAAGTCTCAAATACCTTTGTTTTTGGGTAGACCATTTCTTGCAACCTCCAACACCTTAATTAATTGTAGAAATGGTCTCATGAATCTGTCATTCGGTAACATGAGTGCCGAGTTTCATGTGTTCAACTCTGGTAGACAATAGGAGCCCATGGACCAACCTTTAAATCTCAATCTCATCCGCCAATTAGAGAAAGCACCGCAAAATCAACGAACACCCCTAACACCAATGAAACCTGTTGAGTATGTTTGTGGGCCCAGCAAAAACTCATTGCCAATCTTTGCAATGCAACTAAGTGAGCTGGCATCAAACATGAATGTCCAAAGGGAGTGTCGTTGCATGATTCAGTGGAGACAATTACTCAGGGGGACATACCTCATCATATGCCCTTTCCAAAAGGTGTCATCACCACGTGTCCTAGGGCTATTGAGTCCTTTGAGCTTCAGATTGACTCCAACAAGGACCCACCTACGACCGAGCTTATGCTTGATGATATAAATGATGGTGGGAGGTCCTTGTTGGATGACTTGGGGAGAAGCCCCATTCTTAGTGATGCAGGTCTACTGCATCCATCGAATGAGCTTGAGGAACTCATTCCGATGCACCCACCTATTGGTTGGTGGGTTTTGTTCGATGAGCAACTAAACCCTTGTAAGGTAACACAACTTCACTCATTCATGTTACCTACACCCAACCAATATCATGAGGGGTTCGAGCCTTTCAGCTTTTACCTTTCACCCCTCATGACACCTCAGAGTACCAGTGAAGTTTGCCCATCTCGGCAAGTCTCTGGTCCTTATAACTCTATGTTCTCATTTGATGTCCTTGACCAAGTGATTATGAGAATATCTTTGTTGATGTATATATCTTGTAAAAATCAAAAAAAAGAAAAAGAAAAAGAAAAAACAAACAAAAAAACGAGTAATAAAGACTACATGAGCGAGCATTGATTGTTGTGGGCCCCAACCCGTGTGTACTTGTGCCACATTTCTTCACGTATTTGCCTCCCTTCTTCAATATCTCACAGGTTTTGAGGGGATTCGGGTTTGTGTCCATCACTATAACCACAAACTTCTTGTTGCGCTTCATGTTGGTGAGATCTTCCCTTTTTCATGCATAAATCCATGTAGTATCATGCTCACATTCATTGAGGACAATGCATGAAGTAGATGTGGGGGGTACTTTGTGTGTGTACATAGTCGAGTCATTTTCCTTTGATTTCGTTTTCTTTCGTTTGTACTGCTAGGGTCATGTTAGTGTGCTGCATTTAATATTGATTATCTACTTGCCATGATCCTTGGGTGACTTGTCTTCTTGTGCTTCCCTAGTGATTTAAAATTTTCACATTTCTTTCAAAATCTTCATGTGTTTGCGAAAGAAAATGTTTTGTGGGTTTTGCGTATGTTTGGCATGTGCAAAACCGTTGACAGGCAAAGTAAAAAGAAAGCTCCCAAGATTGTCTTGAAGTTGAAGCATTAGGATATCTTGTATACTGGCTCTAGGTCTTATCGAGTCGTAAGGATGCACCCCATTTTTCCCTCGGGGGGTGAGTAATCATAGGGTTTCATTACTCAAACAAATAAAGAAGTCCACCCTGAACCTAGTGAGTCAAATAATTCGTGTCTGTTTGTATAAGGAAGTTTGTTGTAGTCAAGGGCCCTTAAACTCTTTTTGTAAAACTGGAAGTGTATGGGTTTTGGTTCCCATGTAGATAAATGAATAAGTGGTGTTCTCTCTTCTCACACTAGTCCTATCACTCGGGAAATTAGGTCCGAGGAGACTTAGTGCCTGGTGCTCTCGAGTCATCTGACTTAGGATGCACCGACCGAACTCCTGTTACACGGGTGGTAGGGATCGCCCTATGTGGAGATTTGGGGGAAGGTGTACATGATAGTGTAAGTCCTCACATGCAATGATGCACGAAACCCGACCCTGGGAGAATCAAACAACAACCAATATAATGCTCCAAAGAAAAGAAAAAAAGGAGTCAAATAAGAACCTTAATGTACTTTACACAATGTATCACTTTCAGAAGTTAAGGTTGCCCATGTCTTTCACTTAAGTCCTTAATTAACTTTCACTAATGATTTATTAGGCTAGGTGTATGGACTAATTACATATATAGAGTCGGCCCGTAGGATTACCGCATCCGATGATCGATAAAAATGAGTCCATTGAGGCGAGTTTCTAGATTGAATAATGCATCTATGTTCCGATTTTGTGGGTATATCCGCTGAGAACCCTAAGGAGACAACACTCCTCCTCATTGGAGACAAGGAGGTTTAATGGCTTGTTGCACGTGCTAAGTGTAACCGTGATTCCTACGAAAGTGAGTCAGGATTTCTTGTTTTTCGTATGCTTTTCTCTTTCTTTATTTTGCTCGGGACTAGCAAAAGTTAGGTGTGGGGTATTTGATTGACATCATTTCATGCATACATTTGTGTCTTATATCCGTTATCTTTCACCTAAACAATGCTACGTAATGAGTTTTATGTTTGAATTTCAGAAATAAATAGGTTTGAGGAGAAGAAGCATAAAAGGCCCTAAAAGCTGGAAAAAGGACTGATTTGAGAGACTTAGGGACTAAGATTCAAGGGAAAAGGACGTGAATGTAAGCCCCAAAGCACCAATGAGCAAATGAAGAAACTCCACTCCATCATTAGGAGTATTTTGGCAATTAGATTCGGACCGACACTCCTATAACCGATCCGAGTGCACCCCATGTGAAAAATTGAAGAACGAAAGAACATATCGGAAAATGGGTCAGATCCAGGAAAACGTGACCACCAATTGGCGGTCCAAGACCGTCAATTAGCGGTCTGTTTGTGTCCGAATCCGACCCACTTTCTCCAGGAGATTGGTTATGTGTTTATATGTATTCTGGGATGGTTTTAGTAGTCCCACATCGGGGGATTGTCCCCAATTACCTTTTTCTATGGCTATAAATAGAACTCCTCCTCCTATTTTTGTATTCACCCATTGCTTGGTGGCATTCTCTCTACTTGGAGTAAAAGCCTTGAAGCAAAAACTCAAGGTGGAGAAGAATGCCACTTGCAATGTGAGTCATGTTAATAAAATAGTTTTTCTTAGTTTCTTTTAATATTGTCTTGTGTTTTAATTCTTGCATGTTTCTTTAGTTTAGTTTCCTTTCATTTAGTTTTTAATATTTCTTGTTTGCTTAGTTTAATTGCCTTTCATTAGAATGTTTCATTTTGTTAATTTAATTTGTAGTTTAATGATTATAGAGTAGTTTCATCCCTCTTTGGGGGTGGAGATGATGTTCATACATGCATTAAAGAATGGAAATGAATGCTTTATTTTGGAATGTGTTGATGTGAATGTATGCTTGCTTGTTTAGAGTAGAACACTTCACATGATGAGGTTTACCACAAATATTAGACACCTCTCATGCTTGTTTAGGTTCTGAAACAACCAACTTGTATATGTGAATGTTAATCAACTAGGTTAGTGAATGGATTGATAGGTTTTGCCATAGACTTTAGACACTTCCTATACATGAAAACACTACCTACATTTGTGCCTATTGAATGCATTCTTCACATCTTTTTGTATGTGTGCACACACTCCATCCCTTAGGGGTTTTCCATTTCTGATTTCTAGCTTTCAACTTCTTTGTTTGTTTCATTCTGGCTTAGCGTAGTTACTTTAGTGTAGTCACAACTTCTTCCCCTCTTTTCCCACTTGCCTTCGTACAAACCAGAGTCGACACACCTCCCTGTGGATCAACCCGTATTTGCCACCGCTTCAACGCGGCCATGTACCTTTGCGGTTATCAATAAAACGTTTAAACAATAACCAAGAATTACATGTGGTTAGTATATTGCAAACATGCTAAAGCCAAGGTATGATATTGCAACGCTTCCAGGGGACTTATCACTACTACAAATTTGACCTTTGCCGACAACTCATTCCGTCAACAATTGCCAATGAAATTTTCGTCGCCATTGTTTTGCCGATGGAATTGTCGTCGGCAAAAAATCTTCAAGGTACAATTGCCAAGGGAGTGTCCGTCTGCAAATGTAGCACTTTTACAAAAAAGGTTCTGTTAGTTACGATTCACAACCCATATCGGGTTTATACAACCTTCAATAAAAGTCCATTTCAACCATAAAACATATCATGTCATAAGTCATATTCTTATACCATACTAATACTACATATATCACAAGTTACATACTATATATCCATGTTGTGAGTCATGAGTCACAGTATACAAAAAGAGAAAACAAATACAAGTATGGCAACTAAGGCCTGAAAGAAGTCGGATCTGTCGATGGGTCGTCATCATGCTGGGAAGATATATCGATGTGACCACTCTATAAAAATGGATTTTAACTAGTTGGACAATCGCAAACGTTTATAATATTTTAGGAAATTAATTTTTTTTACAAATTAATCATTCATACACCATCTCTACTGCCGGCATTTTTACAAATTAGTCCATAATCAACATTACAACATTAGCCTTCAATTTGTCACATTCCTCCTGCAATACACTTTAATATTGATTTACATATATTATACATCTAAAATAAACCTACGAAGTTAAGTAAAAAATTACAAGTGATACACATTGCAAAATTTTGGTTTGAAGATGCTTGATGTGAACGCTACTGTTATATCCTTGAGTTTAATTAGGAAGTAGATTAGTGGTTATTGAGTGTTGGATGTGATGAGGGTATGGAGGAGGTGTGGGTGACGTGATGGAGAGGTGTGTTTGATGGGATGGAATGCTGGTGGTGAAGTGTTTGTGACGTGAAGGAAGTATGGGTGTGATGTCATGTGTGTGGATGCGTGTTTGGTGGGAGAAACTCACACACCACCTTTCTTCCTCATGTTTCCTCTTCTTCTTTCATTTCCTTCTCACACAAAGTCTTTATCTCTCTCCCCCTCAGCTCCATTGATCGACGACGAAGGAAGTAACTACGACGAGCAAGAAGATGGTGTGATCGTAGCCTTGAGTTGGGTAGAGCTTGGTGCGAGTTGAGCGGGCATCCGAGTTGCTTACTGGGGTGGATTGCGAGCGGAGCTCCGGTGATCGCTGAATTAAACGCAAGAAAGGTATGCCAGATTTTAGTGGGTTTTATGGTTCACCCTCGTGGGAGGGTCGTGTTGGTCGGTCGGGGGAGGTCGGAGACCTCCCAGCGATGAGAACGACGTAAATCCTCGGCTGGCGCGAGGTTGGAGACGACCAACAGTCAACCGGGTCCTTTCGGGCGGTCGACCGAATGTAGTGTATTTTCTCTATCTGTTGTGTTTCAGTCGATCGGTTCCTTGTGTTCGGTCGACCGGAACTTAAGTGTACTGGATATTATGCATGTAGGCGGTCGACCGTTATTTGACGTAGAAATACTAGGATGCACTGTTAGTTTTCGGTCGACCAAGACCCCTGAGTCGGCCGACCGATAGTTTTAAATTGATGTTGACCAAACTCCGGATTTTGACCTCGTTCGGTCGACCAGTTTTAGATCTCTGTTCAACCGTTGGGATTTAAGTTTTGCGCAAAGAGTTCGACCATTGCAGACTTTCGGTCGACCGATTCCCTTGAGGAAGCGGTCGACCGGGTTGCCTCTTCCGGTCGACCGTTTTTGCATAGGAATAAATTCCTGGTTCCCTTTTTGAATGCCAACTCTGTCCACGGAAACCCGTGTCCTCGCCTTGTGCGTGAGCCGGGAGGTGATGTTGGGCGCGTTTCGCGTGCCTGCCCAGGGACCACCTTGTGGAAGAATGTGGGTGTTCAGGATGCGTCACCTCCATGTATGGATTGTGGCTAATTGTGATGGATTGATTGGACTCATTGTAGAGTAGCAGGCCTGAGGGATCGCGGATCCCAATGTATGATGATTGTGCGAGCACGCAACTGTCGTTGGGTGAGGTGACTACTGGCCTTTATGGCGATGGAGGTCGCTGCCCTTCTTTTATAGCAGCGACGTTGGTGTTTGCGGCTCGTGGAGCCTGATGACTTGGCAGACTTCGGTCTGGACCGTCCGATGCTGTGCTGGACGTATTGATTGGACCACCGATGCTGTGCCGGTGATGCCGCCGATGCTGTTCCGGCGATGATGATTGATGGGCTGATGTTGTTCCGGCTATGTTGTATGATGGGCCGATGTTCCGCCTATGTTTTCATCATCTGGGCACCTACTGAGATGATGATTGATGGACCGACCGAGCGATGGCTCCGTTGGTGTGGTTTCGACAACGAGTTACAGATCTGTTTCTTATGGCGTGGACCTGGCGGATGCCCCTTGCCGAACCCCATGATTAGTGTAGTCGCGTGTGGGGGGGTGTCGCGTCTTGTTCCGTTAGACCGTATGTGCCTATGGTAGGTCTCCTCGGGAGACCCGATGATGATTGTCAGACTGATGTCCCATGTTACCCTTCGGGGGAACTGTTTCCTTACTGTCGATGACATGCTACTAGTATGATAGGTTCATTTGTACTACTGCATGCATATAGGTGAGCTTGGCATACAGGGTTTCCTTATGGAAACTCAGGCATTGTTGTTGCATCTTTTTCAGGACCGCAGTAGGTCCAGTTGGGTGGTGATCAGCGGGCGCGCGCATCTTGGGATCGGATCCTCTATTCGGACCACTGAGGTTGACATGATTACGTTATCTTCCTTTTGTAGTTCTATTGTAATCATGTACCGTTTTGACAAACTCTGATGTAATATGGTGCACCGCTTATGTGTCTTATGAGAAGTAACAGTCCCGTCCTTGATTATTGAGTTCTATTGCCTTGATTATAAATTTTAAAATTTCTGTTGTCTCGGGATGTTACAGCTACTTTGTCGACCCATCGATGTTTTGCCTATCTTGTACATGTTAGGATCTATGACCCTCTAATGACTAGATAAATGCAAAATTAAAACACTAATCAAGGGATTAAGAGAATAAACTTGCAAACAACTAAATTGGATGTTGGAGTTTAGAGAGGTTCGGCAACTGACATGGTCCTAGTCCTCCTCGCAAGCCTCACTCGATCCACCTTCTAAACTACCTCACCTCTCAAACTGTAGGATTTCATGTTTAATTATACATATATATTTTTCGAATTTTTATGTATAATAAGGATCAATTTTCAATTTTCTAGAATCTATTGCATGCATCGGTTTGTTTTAACAAACTAGTTTCAAAAACTCTATTAAAACAAACATGAAGGAGCTCCGAAATTCATACCTAGAAGTTCTCTAAAACTTCTCGAAGATTCGGAGACGGTTGGGATGCTCCTCGCTGCGCCGGATGCCTCCGAGTATTCACCAAACTCTAAACAAGATCGGAGAGAGGGAAGCTAGTCTCTCAATCTCCGATTGGGTTTAGAATCTAATTACTAACCCCTCTTTAGTTCCCTTTAGAAGATGACCTCTGAAGAACTAAAACTAAACTTAAGAATTAAGGAATTTTCGTGGAGAATTATGGAGAGAGATTTTGCATAAGAAAAATAATGAATTAATTAAGGAGGTAATGAGATAACCTTGTATTTATAGGTTATCTCCAAATTACCTATTCATGTGCAATCTCTTGCCCATGATCCCATGCAAAATTCCATCTAACCATCCATTATTTATTAATAAATAATATTAACCACGAATTAAATCAATTATGGACCAATTCCATGCATGATCTAATTAATTCTTAAATTAATTCTGCAGAAAACCGTCTGGACCGGTCGACCGGTACTGTTCATCGGTCGACCGGTACTGTTCATCATGGACCGGTTACTGTTCATCGGTCGACCGGTTACTGTTCATCGGTCGACCGGGTACTGTTCATCAGTTGACCAGTACTATTCATCGGTTGACTTTTGCACAGTACTGCAGACTGGTCAAATTTTGGTTCAACCCCTACAAAATTTGACATTTCGGGATTAGTAGTAAATTCACAACTTATGTAACATATTATCCTATGTAATGTCAACTCATTACACCCCATAATATTTACATCACATATGAATTTAATTTAGATTCTAATTATGTTATTAATCACAACATAATTTTGATTTTGCTTGTTCACCCCATGTGTCATATTTTCTACATGAAACCCGACACATCCTTATGAACTCAAAATCCCCATTTCTTGTTTCCCAGTTTTGTGGTGTGACCTATGGGAGGATCTAGACTAAGTTGGCAATGATATTAAGAGCTTAATATCACAAGCTATAAGCGGTATCTAGCTACACATTATAGCTCCCAATTAGTTAGATGTCTTAATTCCACTCGAACCAAAACACGATCCATTTAGTGATGGAGTGCACCACTTGTGTCCGTCCCTTGCCTCATGATATTAAGAATACACACAAAGTAGTATTGTGTCATCTTTGTATTAGTATTCATTTCTTGATCTCTTTAAGCTAGTTATAAATATGTGACTTAACTCAAATCACATTGTGCACATTATAACTTTGCTTTATCAAGGGGCCCACTAATATCATCACTCAATTAAGAGGGGCAATGATAATCTTTTGACTAACTATCTTCTCCAACGAAAGTTATACTTAACCAACCGATGCCTTTACACTACACTGATCGATAGTTCAAGACACTGATCTAATTAAGTATTCCTTAAGTGATCAGATATAAGTCTCATATCAAAGGACCAAAGACACAGTAAAATATTAATGACACAGAAACACATTTCTATAATATTTTACTTATTAGGTCTATTCAGTATACAAAAGTAATATTTTCCTCTTTTGCATACCCGTGTCGTCACTCACTTGTAGAGCAACAATGATCTATGACCAACACGACAATCTTAACTCGGTAATTAATGTTCCATGTTAATTACCATGATTGCGAATATCTTTTGTTTTATGCAAACCAATATCTTTTAGAGCTCTACGGTTAAGGACCAAGAGCCTCTTCCTTAACACTTCTAAAAGACGAATAACATAAACAAGGAACAAAATGATTTCTCATTCAATTCATAATAATTGGCATTTAAAAGTAAAACTTTTAGAACACATTCCCTTCACAAACAACCTCGCCTGGCTTGTGTCTCCTCTCACAACCAGATAGGGAGTTTCCTTGAAGTTTTACAACTTGGTGATTCTTTGATATGAAAGTTGAATCACAATCTAACTAAACACTCTAACCTGTGCACACTTGGATATATGATTGGAATGAATATGCAGGTCATAAAGTTTTGGCTTTGAGTGTAGGAAGATGAGAGCTCGAAGATGTAGAGGATTTAACACTAGAGTATAGATCAAAGTGGACACTAGAGTATAGATCAATAGAGTGTGTTCAGATGTTCTAAAACTAAGAATTGTGGCCGTATTTATAAGCCTTCAAGCTCTACTAGCTATTTGGGAGTTGGTGAGATATGAACCAATGAGAAGCAAGCATTTGCTTTAAGTTTGGGTAGATTTTAGACCATGTTCGATCAACCGCTTGAAGATCGGTGATGCATTGCATACATTGCATCATATGTGTTTCATTTAGATTATTTTTATATAAATAAATGCTACTATGGTATTGTTTTGAGCAATTGTGCAGAATTCAGGAGTTACAATGCAATTTACCAATAATTGAGCTAAAATGTGTGCAATGGACTCAGATGGATCACAAAGACCAATTAGCTAGAGATTCAAGCTCAAGTTGAAGTCCAATCGATTGCATAAAAAGCCATGGACCTGATTGCAAATTAGAAGGACTAAAAAGTTATTTTGGAGAAGTATTCAAGCAGAAATTAAATTCGGATCTCCAAAGATATGAAATAATCAATTCAGACACGTGGAGGCCATCTAGAACATACCAAAAAACACACCCGAAAAAGCACAAAACAATCCGAGCCAACCAGGCGGCGATTCCGCCGCATCTAACAGTCAATGTGCGGCGGAAACGCCTCATGGGTTGCGATCCGTGCCTCTAAATTTTGTTCAGTCGTGTAATAGCACGTGTCCTTCCATATTCATACTTAGGGTTCCTTGTATCGTCTATAAATAGCCCCGAAATTTTGTTGCAAAGGGAACTTTTTTGTATTTCCATTCTATAGCAATAAAATTCTGCCCATTTATTTCTCCGTTGTATTTGTCTTTCGTAAGCTTAGTTTTAGATTAATATTTTATGTTCTTAATTCCAGTAAAGTAGAGTAATTTAATTGTTCTTTATTCTTCTCTTAGAATAATTTGTTGCATGCTTAGAATAATTGCATTTGTTTTCGTAGTTCGTAGTTTAGTATAATATTTCTTTTTTTCCCGTAGTCTCTCGATGATCTCCATGACCCCTTCTCCTCATCTTCTCCCCATGGGTTTCTAAAACCCTCCAAAGGGTGGGGGTGATGGATTTAGGGTTAGAGAAGAGAGATCGTTTTTATTTTAATTTCTTGTTAGTGTTTTGATCATATGAGTTTTTGTTAAATCAATTATCATATGATGCTTAATATCTCACTTGATTTATAATAATTTTCGTGATCTCTAATATAACTCGAAGATTCAAAACTCCCACCCACTGGACTCTCATTCATAGCTGTTTCTTTTTAGTTTTTGTTTTTGTAGTTCTTGTTGTAGAAAAATTAAAAAAATCCAAAAATCTCAAACCAACCCTACTTCTCTTTTTCTTTCCTTAATCAAAAAAATCACAAAAATATAAGAATCTCTCCCTCCTTGCGTTCGACCCGTACTTGCCGCGTCTTCATCGACGCCGTGCACTTACGGTATAAATAAAAATCTCATCAATCGGTTGTGCCAAACATGGATGACAAAATGGTCAGAATAAGGCACTCGGTTGACCGAATAGGATTCAGATCACCATTGACCAACATCCAGTAACTATTTTCAATTTCACTCTATCTAAATTTGGTTCACCGTTCCTAGGTGGACAGTAAGATTGGTTGGGCTCTGATTACTTAAGTTTGGTAGACCATTCTCTATTCAGATGACCGGAGTTAGCACGGATTTTGCATTGAAAGTAAAGGCTCAAATAGTCGTTGACTACAATGGTTAAGTGCCATATGAAAATAGCCGTTGGACACCTAAAGCCAAGAAGAATTTGGTTGACTGACAAACATTTGGTCGTTCCAAATTGGACAAGTCAATTGGGTTCTAAGGCTTGATTCAAATGAGATCGTTGACGCAAAGTCCAAAACTGGTCCGAGGCATTTCGGTCGACCAAAGGTGTTTTGGTCGTTTGACTGGACAATTCCAGAGAGCAACCTAAGTTCTACTATTGGGAGATTTTGGTTGATTGTTTGGGGTTCGATAGACCGAACTTTTTCGGGACAGAATCCGAGTCCACAAGTTTACATGAGACCTATTGGGCTCAATAAATATAAAATATGATGTATTGGTCTAACACTTTGATTACAAGTCTTGAGTTTTGATGTCTTCATCCCAATGCTCATTCTCTTGATTATCTTGATCAACCGATTAAGATAATTGGAAAGTATATGCAATGCATGTAATTATGTTTGCCTACTTCGATTGACTCGGTAACATTATATGCTCTGCTTATCACTAAGGCCTAAAAAGCAATGATTTATGATACCA
Organism: Triglochin maritima; assembly: GCA_963682175.1. Lineage (NCBI taxonomy): Eukaryota > Viridiplantae > Streptophyta > Magnoliopsida > Alismatales > Juncaginaceae > Triglochin > Triglochin maritima. The sequence continues at coordinate 22,777,116 of OY821774.1, read as the reverse complement.
ATTAAGGACGTAATATTCCTAGATTAGAACCAAATGTTAAAAGTAAGAGGATAGAGAATGTCACCTAGCTTTGGATCCTCAATTTGGTATTGGTTCCAATCTCCTTTCGATATCGAAGACAACTTTATGAATTCGATCCAAATGATTTCTTTGAAGCTCGGGATCAATCTTTCCTTGCTTGGTTTGATTGCTACAGATCGTTCTCCTTCTAAGTACCTACAAGTGAAGATTTTGGTACCAAAACAACCTTGGGTCCTCTGACATTAATTTTTTGTACCTAAACAATTTTGGTCTTTCGTACCCAAACCCTTGAGGAACTCTTATTCACAAAGAAATGCATTCCATTCATAGTGGTGTCAATAACATGTTTTTTGTAGTTGTTAACGTAATAGCCTAAACCATGCATTTCTAAAAATTGTCTTTGATTACCAATAAGCATATCAAGCATTTTTTTCCATTTGTGAATGTCTCAAGATCTTTTTCTAATTGATCATTTTTAGCAATAAGATCTTGTGAATTATCACTACATGAAGATTTTGTATTTAGAGTTATAATTTCATCAATCAAATTAGAGTCCTCTAATGGAATTGTGTCATGATTGTCAAGCAAATCATTTTTCTCATTCATGATAGATTCAATTTCACATTGTAGCTCATTGATTTTCTTTCTAGGTAGTTTGTTCCTTTGACTATTTTTTTCAAATTTCTCAATAAATTCATTCAATTCAATTTGGAGTTCATTATATAAATTAGAATCATTAGAATCATGACTTGAGCTAGCAGATACCTCACTTTCTTAATCTTCTATTGCCAGGAAGCTCATCGAGGCAAATTCGCCTTCAATTGATGAAGATGATGTTGAGTCATTCCAAGTTGTTTTGAGAGCATTCTTCTTCTTCTTCTTCTTCTTCTTCTTCTTCTTCTCTTTCCTCTTTCTCTTATTCTTTTCTTTTCTCCTTTCTTTTTCTTCCTTAAGGAACTCCTTGAATTGTTGTGTCTCCAATTCTTCTTCAATGTCACTTTCTCCTTTTGTTGGAATTAGTGATGGTGTTAAGCACCAAGAATTTCTTGGCTCCCTTCTCCTGGCGATTCTACATTTATATCTCATTTGTCATGAGACTACCTATAATCCTTTGCGTCTTCAATAACGTTCATCTTCTCCTCCCATTCGTAGATGAGTGACCGACAAATCTTTCGAGTCACTTCTCCCTCGTTGAAAATATTGCTTATGATCTCGATAATGCGAGTGTGCATCTCGCTTAGTATCTCACCGGATTGCAAACGAAAGAGTTCATATTTATGCATAAGGAAACTAATCGTAGTTTCTTTCAATCTATTTGAACCCTCATTGTGCATTTATAATGTATGCCAGATATCATATGCACTTTCACAACCTCTTACCCTATTGTTTTCCCCTTTTTTTAAACCACAATACTGGATGTTTATGATGCGGGAAATCATCTCTGCTTCGTTAATTTGGGGTTTAGTTAAGGACACAATTTCATCATCATTAGGAGGTATGTATGGATTTAAGATGAATGTCCAAAATTTTAAGTCACTGGATTGCAAATAAATTCTCATTCTTTTCTTGCAAATAATTACCATGATTGCGAATATCTTTTGTTTTATGTAAACCAATATCTTTAAGAGCTCTACGGTTAAGGACCAAGAGCCTCTTCCTTAACACTTCTAAAAGACAAATAACATAAACAAGGAACAAAATGTTTTCTCATTCAATTCATAATAATTGACATTTAAAAGTAAAACTTTTAGAACACATTCCCTTCAATCTCCCACTTGTTATTAAAGTTTTCTTTCACATACATACTCAATGTATAAAACAATAATAACTAGGGTAAACCCCATTACATATCAATCATCAAGCCAATCTACATGGTTCCTCAATCCCATGGACTCGAAATGCATTTCGCCTTTGGCTTTGGATAAGGGTTTTGTGAATGGATCAACTGTGTTGATGTTGGTGTCCACCCATAGAAGATTTATTTTGCCTTCGTCGATGAGGTCACGTGTCACGAAGTACTTACGATCCATGTACTTCACTTTGTGGTGTGATTTGGGATCCTTGATTTGCGAGATAGATGCACTATTATCGCAAAATAGCTCTACTGGTCCCTTGCTCGAGGGAACTACTCCAAGCTCTTCAAGGAACTTCTTAATCCACACTCCTTCCTTGCTCGCTTCAGCGACAACCATTACTTCGGAAGCAGTGGTTGAGTCGGTCGTAGTGCCTTGCTTCCAACTACGCCAACTCACAGCTCCACCATTCAGAAGGAAGACGTATCCTGATTGCGACCTTCTATCATCTGGATCACTCATGAAACTCGCATCCGAGTAACCCTCGGATATCAATTCCCTTTGTCCTCCATAAACAAGAATCTTATCCTTAGTCCGGTTAAGGTACTTCAGGATATTCTTGACCGCAGTCCAATGCTCAGGACCAGCGTTGGATTGGTGACGACTTGTCACGCTTAGAGCATATGATACATCGGGTCTTGGGCAAGTCATGGCGTACATGATCGACCCAATTGCCGAAGCATAAGGGACATCCTTCATGTACTCTAAGTCCTTACATGATTGCGCACATTGAGACTTCTTGAGTTGCACACCCATACTTATTGGCACACTGCCCTTTTTGGAGTTGTTCATCTTGAACCTTTCCAAGACCTTGTCAATGTATGTACGTTGACTTAGGCCAATGAGTCTACAGGATCTATCTCTATATATCTTGATTCCCAAGATGTATTGAGCCTCACCCATATCTTTCATTGAAAATGCAGATTTCAATGAACTTCTCGTTTGGTCAAGCAAAGGAATATGATTACCCATGAGCAATATGTCATCAACATATAAGATTAGGAATACTACATGGCTCCCACTAACCTTCTTGTATATACAAGGTTCCTCCTTACTTTGAATGAAGTGAAGCTTCTTCACTTCCTCGTCAATGCGTTTGTTCCAACTCCTTGATGCTTGCTTCAATCCATAAATGGATCTTTGAAGCTTGCATACCTTCTCGCTATTCTTTGGATCTTCAGAACCTTGAGGTTGTACCATGTACACATCCTCCTCTAAGTTCCCATTCAGGAACGCCATTTTGACATCCATTTGCCATATCTCATAATCATGAAATGCGGCAATAGCGAGCATAATCCGAATAGACTTGAACATGGCAACCGGTGAAAAGGTTTCATCAAAGTCAATTCCTTGAACTTGAGTGAAACCCTTCACTACAAGCCTTGCTTTGTAGGTTGTCAAGTTCCCATCCATGGCCATCTTCCTCTTGAAAACCCATTTATTTTGAATGGGCTTTTTCTCTTGAGGAAGGTCAACCAAGTTCCACACTTGATTATCATACATGGATTCTATTTTGGATTCCATGGCCTTGAGCCATAGTTTGGAGTCTTCCCTTTCCATTGCTTCTTGGAAGGTCAAGGGATCATTGGTATCAAGTAGCATGATTTCATGATGTCGAGTTTCTTCCTTTCCCTCGTTGACCTTCTTAGTTCTTTTGGTTCTTCTCGTGTCTCTTGAACTTCTTCCACAATTTCTTGAGGAGTGGGTTCACGTTCAATTCTTGAACGTACACTAGGTGGGGAGGATTGAGTTTCTCTCACAATTTCTTGCGAAGGTCTCTCACTCACGCTCCCACTAACCAAAGGAATCTCGGTTGGGCCTACATGATCTTGAATGTTATCATTCATGTCATGATCTTGTAGAGTATCTTGAGTTTCCTCAAGCACAACCCCACTCCTACTTTTTACTCTTTCCAGAAATTCCTTCTCCAGAAATGTGGCATCCCTCTCTACAATCACTCGATTGGAGGTGATATGCAAAAAGTAGTATCCTCTTGTCTCACGAGGATAACCAATAAAGAAGCACTTATCCACTTTTGGTTGAAGTTTGGTCGACATCAATATCTTGACGTAAGCCTCACAACCCCAAATCTTGAGAAAATTGAGCTTAGGTGTTTTACCACTCCATAGCTCATAAGGAGTTTTCTCCACGGATTTGAATGGAACATTATTTAGTGTGTAAGCCGCAGTTTGTAGTGCATAACTCCAAAAGTAAAGAGGTAATTCCTCATGACTCATCATTGACTGAACCATGTCGAGCAATGTCCTATTCCTCCTTTCGGATACCCCATTCCACTGAGGTGCACCGGGAGGGGTGAGTTGAGGTACAATACCAAACTCCTTTAGGTATGAGTCAAATTTGGCACTTAAGTACTCACCTCCACGATCCGTTCGTAGAGACTTGATTTTCTTGTCGAGTTGGTTCCCTACGTCATTCTTGAATTCTTTGAACTTGCCAAAGGATTCACTTTTGTTTCTCATTAGATAAACATAGCCATAACGACTATAATCATCCGTGAACGTAATGAAGTACCTGAAACCATCTCGTGCACTAGTACTCATTGGACCACATACATTAGAATGTATCAAATCCAACAAGCTACTCACCCTTGGACCTTCTTCTTGAAAGGCTTTTTGGTCATTTTTCCCATTAAACATGGTTGGCACGTCTCCAATGATTTAGAATCAAGTAGACCAAGAAGGTTAGCTTCTTGCAATTTCTTGATGCACTTTTCATTTATGTGACCAAGACGATAGTGCCACAAGAGAGTATCATTCTCGTGAGTTGGTCTTAAGTCTTTTATTATTGATATTAAAGATTTGTTTATTATTCAATTCAAGCAAATAGAGACCATTCCTTATGAATGCATTTGCATAGAAAACACCATTCTTCGATATAGACAAGCAAGAATTTGAAATATTTATATTAAAATTATCCATATCTAAACATGATACATAAATAATGTTCTTGCAAATCGAAGACACATAATAAACATTCTTTAGACATAAATTTAAACCACTACATAATTGAAGCACCACAGAACCTTGTGCAACCGTAGAAACGTTCGCACCATTTCCGACATTCAATTCTATCTTGTTCCGTACGAGTTCCTTCCTATCCTTGAGTAGTTGCACATTAGAAACTATGTGAGCACAAGATCCGGTATCAATTACCCAATCCTGGACAGAGGTGGCTAAATTTATTTCAATAACAAATATACCTTTGGCCTTTTTGGGGCGTCGACGTTCAATCACTCCGTTGTCAAGGTCTTCCTTGTACTTGGGGCAATTTGGCCGGATGTGTCATTTTTCACCGCAGTGAAAGCACTCCATATTGGGAGTTGGAGATTTTTGAGATTTCCGCCTCGAGTCACTCTTATGAGCACCTCCTATGTAAGACCTGCTCTCCTGCCACTTTATTTAAAAACTTATTTATCCTTGTGGTCTCTCCTTTTTCGACGTCCTCCAGGTGTGCTTATTGTATGCCTGTGACTTCATCCTTAGACTTAATAAAGTTTCTTTTTGGGTGAGTTCATGTGGTTTGTGGTCTGGTGCGACACATCGGGCTGTTTTTGCAATCGGTGGCTTAATCGAGTCGATCGGGTGCAAACCATGTGTGCGTGGGCTTAGTTTTTTGGTTGAACTCGGATTTGGATGGGCTGGGCTGGCGTGTGGATGGTGGTTTGGCTGCCATGTCATAAGGAGATGATTCACTTGGATCCTTGCAAAATTTGAAATCTCACGCATTTGGAAAGTAGGGATGGGGCCAGCTAGAGATATGATTTACTACCTTTGAAGTTTATTTCTTGAAACACAAATTGTGCAACCCTAGAGCAGCCGACCTCTTACTCTCTTCTCCTCCCCACGTCACAAAGTCTTGTCCCCATAACCACCACCACATCTGGTTCCTGCTGGTGGAGATCCGGCAGCTTGAGGAGTAGAAGCAAAGGCTTCTATTAGGCACAACTTTGGAATCTTCTGCTAGCTCAGGCGACCCCTACAACTCAGGTATGCCTCTAGCCTTTAGAATAGGATGTAGTGGTAGGATTGGGTGGAGTTTTGGTCCAGCATCAAGGTCTGGTCGGGTTGGAGAGCTGGGTGCGAACCATTTCAGGGTGCAACTCGGGTAAGCTTGGTGTAGCTTAGGAATTCGTTCCTGGCTGAGCATATCTGATCATTGCATGACTCCTACCCCACGTACCTGGTGGTACTCTGATGGTAAATCAGAAGGGAGGAGGCGGGGCAAAGGAGAGCTCCTTAGGAAGGGTTGTTGCACGCGTTTCGCGTGATGTGCAACCCTACCTGCTTGATCGGTTGTTGAAGTTTTGTTGGTCTGATTGCATTGTGTTCATGAGGTAGTTTAATCTCATCATTGGCTGTATTATTGCTTCACAATTTCACTTATTGACACGGGTCCATTACTGGTTATGTTTATGCATAAACTCCATAAATTATTATGGATTTCAGACCTCGTGTTAAAGCATGATGCACCAGAAACAGTCCTGATATTCATGCATGATGTGCTGATTTGCAAGGTTCATAAGCTAATTACTGATTAGAGGACAAGTTCTTATCTAGTAACCATTAATTATATTTTCATAACCTCTGATTTAGTGCCTAGATCTACAATGAGAATGCATGCACGTTCTGGAGTGTTAGTGTTCATGTTACGTAAGTCCTTAGTGGTTCATTGTGCTGTTTATTGCTGTTGCCTATATTTCATTATCATGATCATGCATGTATGTACTGATATAGATGTTATTTCGTGCTCATATAGGTTCTGATCATGTTCTGAAATTCCATTTTCCATAGCATACATGTTCTGAAAATGATGGTGCATATTATCGACTGTCTATGACGTTAGGTCTTAGTGTCTCTAGCATCTGTGCTGTTTATGTTGCTCTGTTCATGTTCATTTATGTCTGACCTAGAGTATCATGTGGTGGTCAGGCATGACAAATAGGATATCAGACCTTACAACTCCATGTCATGACCCGTAGATGAATTCGTTGATTGTCGTACCATTTATTGTTCTAGCTAAGATTAATTGCTACCGTGAGTGGTTGTGCAATATGATCTTTTTGAAGTCTGATTTGGTGTGAGGAGCTGCAAGGAAGCAATTATGTGCCTTCCTTAAGCTCGCACTAGATTTTATAACTACCCGGGATATATAGATCCTCGGGTAGTTTGCATTGCATATAATCCGATGAAGTAATTTGGGCACGTATTGTTTTCTGGGCCGACGGGCCACGGGTGGGTCCTCTAGTTCCGGAGGCCATTCGACTAAGACCTTCACGTTGGTAGGCCAGGCATAAGATAAGTCCTGGGCAGGCGCGCTGCCATTCTGTCTCAGGTTAGGTGGACCCAATGTCGCGATGACACCATGTAGGTTTGTTTTCCGCGAGTTGGGACATCTAACCGGCGCACCGCTTTGTGCCGAGCGGTGGGTCACCGACGGGTGACCACCTCTGACCAGCGAGGCTGGTGTTCTGGTTCCTTGCGAGGAATGCGTTGGGTGCATCCGGCAGGCATGGGTGGTGGAGTCATTGCCCTTCTGATGCATTCTGGGCACTTGTTTCTGTTCGACTGCTGCTAGTCTTAGTTAGACTTCTTGCATGTGTTATATTTATTTCATTTGTGTTGGCTGAGGCATACTGGGTTTTCTTAATTGAAAATTCACGCATTTGTTAATGCGGTGCTTGCAGGTACTTAGGTTTCCATAGGGCGGACTGGACGAGTAGTCGAAGATTTTGTACACGAGGAACACGTCGACCATATTCTTCAGTTTGTCTTTTGCTTCCGCATTATTTACGATGTATTTCCCTTTGAACTCGGTGTAATGTATTTGACCTTCTTACCATATATGGATATCCTATCACTTTTCAGTTATGTTTTATGTTAGTCTATCAATGTATGATCTCTCTACGTATTGTCGAGTTGTTGTTTCGTCTGTCTTTTGTGACTCCTTCGGTCGTCGCGGAGGTCTCTGATCGCGACACTTGTAGTCTTTCCCAGTGTGCATACCCGCGAGATCGGGGGCGTTACATCCTACTCCCTTGCTCTTGATTGAACTACTTTTGGTAAATTTGCCCTTTCCTTTACCAATCTTTTGGCTCCTCCCATGGACGGCAAGGACTTGCTTGTCGCTACCCTTGCCCATGTAAACTTCAGCAGTTTTGAGAGCGTTGTGCAGCTCCTCAAGACTCACCCCTTTTTAACGCACGTGATAGTGCATCACAGAGTCCTTAAAGGACGGGGCTAGAGAGCCAAGAATCATATCTTCAGCAATGTCCTCGGACATTGGTGAAGAGAGCTTTGCCAACTTCTGAAGGTACCCTTGCATCGTGAGAAAATGCATGGATACCGATGTTCCCTCCGCCATATGGCACCTTGTGAGTGCGATGGTGGTCTTATAGCGCTCCTTTCAGGCACTATCCATGAACATCTTAGATAAAGCCTCCATGGTCTTCTTGGGTTTCGAATCCAAGTATTTCGTTTGAAGCGAGTCACCCATGGATGCTAGCATAAAACTGTGAACTTGGTTCTCTTGGTCTTCCCACTTGGCTTTAGCCTCTTTCTCTTCATCGGTTAATCTCTCATTCCATTTTGGGATTGGACCTTCCAAAATGTGAGACAATTTCTCAAAACTTAACACGATGTTGAGTTTGAAATGCCAACTAATGAAGTTTGAGCCATCATTTGCTAAAGGGCGTTTTTTTATCATGGATCGTACGATAGGTTGGATGTTCGACATTTTTCTACAAAGTAAATCATACAAGATTTTAATGCCAATTTTATGTTTTAAAACACATGCATATATATCGAATATAAATGTAAATACTGCAAATAAAATTTTGCCCATAAATGCAGCAATCCAAGATCCCATCAATTGCAATATAGACTAGCTACGGTCTATCGAATACATCACAATATCAAGGTAAGAAAAACTCTTTCTAATCACAACCTTTTTAAATTTTAGCAACATTAGCATCTTCAAAGTTTTGTGATTCTTGTCGTTTTAATTATGAGGGAATGCGACCTATCCTCGTAAGAAAAACTTTTTCCCAAAACCGAGCGAGGGCTCTAGGTAATGTTAAGCAAACTTATTTTCATTTGATACGAGATACGTTTATCCATTGTATTCACAACTAAACATACTTGGGGTTCACTAGGGTTATACGCACCACATATATTTAATCATGGCATAACAATAGACAGCCATTATTTCTCCCACTATTCCGAAAGATGGAGGGATCTATCTCCCGCTAAGGGCGAACAGAGTATCCCTCGATCAATGGCTGCTAGTGGATGAAATAAGAAGGAAATTACTCTTACTTTTGTTGGAAAATTTCATATATTAACATGTGATTCAGAATTTTAGGTTATCATGCATATTATCATAAATACACATCCTAACATGCAACACATTCATCACATGCATAGCAAGATAAAAACAGAAATTAAACCATTCACACAATCCACATCGTGTGAGTTTATATGTTCCCTTTGATCCTTGATTCTCGATCCCTGATCCCTGATCCTCGATCGATGCGCTACAGCGGCGACTTCCTCTTGCACCGGAGATGTAGATTTTACAGAAAATAAACATGTTCCTCACATTCGATAAAAACCGACTAGTGCAAGTCTTATGTAAAACGTCTCAAATGCAATGCAATTATCTAAAGATAGAAAAAGAGAATTTGGATTTTACATATGAATAAGCCCTTGTATAATAATAATTGCATACATTCATAATTGCTGATTTGGAACATATAAACTCACAATTCCTGCAAAGACAACTCGAGCATCCATGCACGCAATATTGCTATAAACTATACAACCTAGTTTATCAATCATCTAGAATCTCAAACAATTCTTTGAAAGACATTTTAAAATCCATTAAAAAAGTTTTTCATCCATTCACAAGTTCAAAATGATTTTGAACCGCTGTCCATCCAATTTCCTAAAAGGAAAGACGAACTGCAATTTTTCGATTCTATTGAATCTTACAAAACAATCGTTTATTCTTAAAAAGAAATTATTTCAAGTTAGACTTATGTCTAAATCATAATTCTAATAATTTATGGCATGTTTTAAACCATTTAAACCATTCAACACGATTTATTACAAAGAATTATTCCAACAAAACATTTAAAGACCGAAAAATGGAAAATCGAATTGTTCGAACCCTAGATGGTAAACTAAATTTGTTTATAGTTTCAAATCATTAGAAAATTGAACCCTAAGCTCTGATACCACTGTAGGATTTCATGTTTAATTACACATATATATTTTCGAAATTTTTATGCATAATAAGGATCAATTACAATTTTCTATGATTTGTTTCATGCATGCATCGGTTTGTTTCAATAACTAGTTTCAAAACTTTATTAAAACAAACATGGGACTCCGAAATTCATACCTAGAAGTTCTCTAAAACGTCTTGAAGATTCAGAGACGTTGAGGATGCTTGTCGCTGCGCCGGATGCCTCCGAGTATTCACCAAAATCTAAACAAGATTGGAGAGAGAAGAGCTAGCCTCTCAATCTCCAATAGGGTTTAGAATCTAATTACTAACCCCTCTTTAGTTCCCTTGAGAAGAAGATCTCTGAAAACTAAAACTAAACTCAAGAATTAAGGTGAAATTCGTGGAGAATTATGGAGAGAGAAGTTTGCATAAGAAAATAAAGAATTAATTAATAAGGTAATGAGATAAACTTGTATTTATAAGTACTCTCCAAATTACCTATTCATGTGCATCCTCTTGCCCATGATTTCATGCAAACTTCCATCTAACCATCCATTATTTGCTAACAAACAATCTTAGCCACGAATTAAATCAATTATGGACCAATTCCATGCATGATCTAATTAATTCTTAAATTAATTCTGCATAAAACCGTCTGGACGGTCGACCGTGTTTGGAGGTTCGGTCGACCGTTTAGACCTGGTTTCGGTCGACCGTTAACAATTCGGTCGACCGTTCGTAACAAAATTATTTTATCGCGATGTTCGGTCGACCGATCGATTATACTCGGTCGACCAAAAACGAACAGATGAAATCTTTGTTTAGGATGCAACATTCGGTCGACCGTTTCGAGTCTAGCGGTCGACCGTTTTTGCACAGTACTTGCAGACTTGTCAAATTTCGGTTTAACCCCCACAAAATTTGACATTTCAGGATTAGTAGTAAGTTCACAACTTATGTAACATATTATCCTATGTAATGATTAATCATTAGACCCCATAATATTTACATCACATATGAAATTAATTTAGATTCTAATTATGTTATTAATGACAACATAATTTTGATTTTGCTTGTTCACCCCATGTGTCATATTTTTTATATGAAACCTGACACATCTTATGAACTCAAAATCCCCATTTCTTGTTTCCCAGTTTTGGGGTGTGACCTATTGGAGGATCTAAACTAAGTTGGCAGTGATATTAAGAGCTTAATATCACAAGCTATAAGCGGTATCTAGCTACACATTATAGCTCCCAATTAGTTAGATGTCTTAATTCCACTCGAACCAAAACCCGATCCATTTAGTGATGTAGTGCACCACTTGTGTCTGTCCATTGCCTCATGATATTAAGAATACACACAAAGTAGTATTGTGTCATCTTTGTATTAGTATTCATTTCTTGATCTCTTTAAGCTAGTTACAAATATGTGACTTAACTCAAATCACATTGTGCACATTATAACTTTGCTTTATCAAGGGGCCCACTAATATCATCACTCAATTAAGAGGGGTAATGATAATCTTTTGACTAACTATCTTCTCCAACGAAAGTCATACTTAACCAACTAATGCCTTTACACTACACTCATCGATAGCTCAAGACACTAGTCTAATTAAACAATTCTCAAGTGATCAGATATAAGTCTCATATCAAAAGACCAAGGACACAGTAAAACATTAATGACACAGAAACACATTTCTATAATGTTTTACTTATTAGGTCCATTCAGTATACAAAAGTAATATTTTTTTCTTTTGTGTACCCATGTTGTCACTCACTTGTAGAGCTACAATGATCTATGACCAACACGACAATCTTAACTCGGTAATAAATGTCCCTTTTTTATTACCATGATTGCGAATATCTTTGTTTTATGTAAACCAATATCTTTTAGAGTTCTACGGTTAAGGACCAAGAGTCTCTTCCTTAACACTTCTAAAAGATGAATAACATAAACAAGGAACAAAATGTTTTCTCATTCAATTCATAATAATTTACATTTAAAAGTAAAACTTTTAGAACACATTCCGTTCACTTCTCCCTTGCATCTTGGTCCCCAGATATCACAATTCAGTCTTTTTTCCCAGCTTTTGGGTCCTTTTATGCTTCATCTCTTCAAACCTATTTATTCTTGAAAACTAAATATAAAACTCGTAACATAGAATTGTTTAGGTGAAAGATAATGGATATAAGATACAAATATATGCGTCAAATGATGTCAATCAAATATGCATTTATTGTAGGTCTATCTGAGTGTTACCATCATCTTTTGATTTCTCTATTTTCAACAAAATATTTAATATGTTGTCACATACATTCTTCTCTATATGCATAACATCAATATAATGCCAATGGAGAAGATTCTTCCAATATGGGAGTTGGAAAAAATAGATTTTTTCTTCCAATCATAAGAATGTTTCACTTCTTTTACATCTTTTCTCCTCTTTTATGCCCAAATTCTAACAATTTTCCAAACTAAATGCTTTCATAACCAGCATACTGTTGCAACACTTCATTACCTGATGTCACATACGATGTGGTACGAAACTCTTGGTTTTCATCAAAAAAATTCCTATCACGACGCCAATGATGATCTTCCCGAAGCCATCGTCTTAGGTGTCCCATGAATGATTGTTTCCGTCCATGCTTCAATTGAATATTGTATGAATCCTTCTTGCATGTTGGGCAAATTTTCCTTTCATACTCCAACCAAAAAGATTAGCATATGAAGGAAAGCCATGTTTTGTCCACATAACAACTGCGTGCATCTTGATTTTTTTTCAAATCTGCCTCATATGTGGAAACTCCATCATTCCATAATATTTTCAACTGCTTAATTAATGGTTGTAGGTAAACATTGATGTCATTTGTCAGTGCTTGTACCACAATTAACAAACATTACAAAATAAGGTTGTTTCAAGCACAACCAAGGTTGTAGATTATAACGCATCAAAATCACTAGCCAAGTGTTGTGAGTTAATGACATTGTACCAGAAGGCCTAAATTCGTCGCTTGCCAAACGCAACTAAATATTTCTTGGTTTCGCATGAAAATCCGGATGTGTTTTGTCCATGTGCTTCAACGCAAGCGCATTAGCAGGTTGGCGAAGATAACCATCATCGTTTTCCTCTTCAGAATACCAACTCATGTGTTTTGCTACGTCCTTATTCATGTATAACCTACATAGGCATGGAATGACTGGAAAATGTCTCAGAACCATGGCCAATCTTTTTTTTGGATTAGACCGTCTTCGTTTACGCCTTCGTGTGACCATCTTGACATCTGATTAGTAGCATTCCATCAATCGTACTCATGCTATATATCCTTTATTTTACCCTAATTTTGTGCTACTCGAGTGTTTGTTGTTATATTTTAGGTATCAGGTAATAAAGAAGAGAGGGCAAGAGAAAAAAGACTGAAACATAAGAATAAAGGACATAAATGAAGCACAATGGATCTGTCTGTCATACACATGGACATATCAGTAAGAGGGAATGACCTAAACATAAGTCTGGAGGGACCAAATAGCAAACTGAGAAACTCCACACCATCATGAGGAGTATTTTGGTAACTAGATTGGGCCCCAGACTCAAACAACTTACCTGGGTGCACCTGAAGTTAAGAATCGAAGCATTTAAGAAGACATCCGAAACCAGCTCGAATCAGACCAAAAATGTCCCAATCAGCGGTCCCAGACCTTCAATTGGCGGTCCAGTTTGGTCAAGATCGGACCAGAATTCTCTTGGTTATGTATTGTGTTATTTATGTCCATTTTAGGCATGTTTCAGTAGTCCCACACCGGTAGATTGTTCGCAATTGCCTTTTTCATGTCTAAAAATAGAACTCTTCTTCCTCCATTGTAACCTACCAATTTCTTGGTGGCCATTCTATCTACTTGGAGTAAGCCTCGAAGCAAATCTCAAGATGGAGAGAATGCCACTTTCTAATGTGAGTCACGTAAATAAAATATTTTCTTCTTACTTAGATATTGTTTCCTTTAGTCTTGCATTCCTTGTTTTGTTAAATCATAGCATAATTATTTAGTTTAATGAGTAGAGAGTAGATCCACCCCATTTGGGGTGGAGGTGATGTAGATTATATGATGTATTAGTGATGGGTTCTTTTATTTGTGGCGTTGCATGTGCTTAACATAGATCTATACTCGTAGCAGGCTTAAACTTCTATTAGATGGGAAAATGTCCACACTATGTTGCATGTAATGGTTTTACGGAAATGACTTGTTATGTATGGAAGCTTGATTAGTAGAGAATGCATGAATGTATTAACTTGTATGAAGTGGTTAATTGATGTTCCAATGTCCACACTAGGTACTTAGTTAATGCTTGAGAACTCATAGTTCATCTTACCATCTTGTCTAACTATATTAGTTATGTATTCATGTAAATGTAGTTCATTTTAATTAGACTCACAATAGTTTCTAATTAATTTCACCTAGTTTACACACTTGTGCCTCATGTAATGAAGACCCACTCAGACATATACATACCTACAGACTTCCACCTCACAGGAGTTTAGTTTAATTGTTAATTCAGTCATAGTTTAGTGTAGTTAGTTAGTATAATCCACTCATTCTCCTCTCCTTTCCCACTCGAGTATGGTTGGAACAACAACACTCACAACTCTTTGAGGTTCGATACGTACTTGTTGCGTCTTCATTGACGTTGTGCACTTGCAATTATAAAATGATCAATCAAGTTTTTGGCACCATTGTCGGGGAGTTGGTCATAGTTGTTTGTTCCAACATTTTGGTGGGCTTTCTCTCACATTTTATCTTTTAATTTTGTTACTAGATAGGGGAACAAGTGGATAGAGGAGCCTACAGGAGTAGGGGATTACACTAGTGAAGTTTGGGGACCAGAATCCCCAGACCATCCACCCTAAGCAAATTTTAATATGCCTTTCGCGGATCTGGTGAGGAGTTTCTAATTTTTATTTCACTAGTAGCTTTCTATGCTCATTTCTACTTGATACCTTCCACTGTTGATTCCATGCATGCTCTATTTTGATGTCAAAAATTAATTTACTTTGCATGCTCCTTTCCTAATACAACTTGGATCTTAAAACTCAAAGTAAAAGATTAGTGGATTGCCATCGAGTTGATGATGAATATGGGTCATTCCTGGATCTATCATAGATGGCATTGACATGTTCCATCTCAGGAGGAATGGATGGCCACTCACCTCCTATATGACCTGTCCTACCACATAGATGACAGGGAACTGGACCAGATACAGAAACATGTGATACATTGTGCTGGTTTTGGAGCTCAATCGAATTCATACGATGCATTAAGGCCGCCATGCGCGCCTCGGTGGCCGTAGCTGTATCAACAACAAATGCGGTACCCAATCTAGTCGAGCTTGTGTTTACGATCCTCGCTCCTATGCTAGATGATGCTGGTGGTTCCCTCACACTCTCCCACTGCATGGTCTTCTCAGCAAGGTCTTCTCGGAAAGTCCATGCCTCCCTTTCATCCTTTCCTAGGAACTCTCCTTGACACATGGACTCAAAGAGCGTTCGGGACAGGATGTGAAGACACTCGTAGACAATCTGACAAAGGTGCC
This sequence comes from Triglochin maritima, assembly GCA_963682175.1. Classification (NCBI taxonomy): domain Eukaryota; kingdom Viridiplantae; phylum Streptophyta; class Magnoliopsida; order Alismatales; family Juncaginaceae; genus Triglochin; species Triglochin maritima. The sequence goes on along the minus strand of OY821774.1, from coordinate 22,761,405 downwards.
ACAACTCGATGCCATGGTGAGGGCATGAGCATAGTAGCTCCTTGAACCTCTCTAAATATGCATGAAATGTTTCGGTCACATGTTGATAAAACGAATTGATTTCATTCCTCAATTTTTTAGTCCGATGTTTTGGAAAGTACTTCTTGAGGAATGCAGATTGAAATTCATCACAACTCCTAAAGGCATTCGCCCAGTTTCTGTACAACCACTTCTTGGCATTATCCTTTAGTGCAAAGGGGACAAGCCTAAGATGGATGGAGTCGGTACTAAGTTGTTGCAGCTTAAACATAGCACAGACCTCTTCAAACTCCTTGAGAAAGATATATGGGTCACCCTTCCCAGTGAAGTGAGGGAGCATGGATATAAACTGAGGCTTAACCTCAAAGTGGTTCCCATTCGCCTCTGGCAATACAATGCATGACGGTAGAGCAGTACGGCTCGGATAGCATCAATCACATAGAGAAATGGGAACGAGAACAGGTAGAACGGGTAGGACGGGTGGGTCCAGCAACTGCTCCTCCTCACGGTACTGAGCAGCCATGGAACCCGGAATGTGTGCGACACGAGAAGATTAAGGCATCGAGAAATCGACTACCGAGGCAGGATTGACGACACGCCTTGTCAAACGGACACTCTCGTCTCGTGCCCACATAAGCATGCACAAAGGTGCACACACACACGAACCAAAACTTTTTTTTATATTTATAACAAGGAAGTAGAATGTGCGTAGAGGAGAAGACGGGAGGACACAGAAGAGAGAATGACTCAGGAGAGAAGGGAAGAAATCCTTATGCTACGGTGGGTAGGTACCGGTAGAAGCACACAAGCAAACAATGCTCAAACAACCTAAGGTCGCTATAGGTCCTTACAGCTAGACGCCGCCTAACTGCGAGGTCACACGGCCTCAACACGCCTCACCTCCCTTCGATGAGGACCACAAAGCCCAGAAATTGAACCAAGATCTGGAATTCTTGTCTCACCTACGATCGACAGAGTGGGCGACGGCGATCAAGCCATGACGGTCGCAACCGGATCACTCTCCTAATGCGCTCGAGATCCTTAGGGACAATGTCTACATCATTTTAAAATTAGGCTCTTGATTAGTGTAGTTTATGGGGTGAAGGAAAGGGTGATGAAATCCCCACCTTATCTTATATGGGACAACCCCTCATTAGTAGCGTGTTTGGAGTCCTAATCTAGAAATCAACTCTCCAAACAAACACTCAATTCACACTTGTTGCTAAGCAATTCCTACTGACTAATGCACGGTCATAACAAATGCATGAATGTGTGTACTATATGTGTACCTCACGCTAGCTCTCAACAACTGAAAGTAAAGCTAAAACAAAAGACAAACTACGTGTCTAACTCAAGTATCTGATGCATGACCTAAACAAGCAAGAATGCCTAATCTTTTGCTTTGGGTTTTACGGTCCAAGTTGCTTAAATGGGGATTGATTATTGATCTGGGGGCAAACTAAAAGTCCAAACATGCCAAATTGAGCCCCAGACCTATATATCAGATACATCAACAAGCCAAAGAAATAAAAAGGGAAATGGAGCTTACCAGACCGCTGAATTGCGGTTCAACAAGCTCTGCTCTCCTCCAAACTCCTCCAGCTGCTTTCCCTTGAGCCTTATATTCTCCTGAAATAAAGAAAACTACAAAACAAAAATAAATCCGTCTAAATCGTCCAAACCAGAGTCTGGAATGGCACCTCCCCGACAACGGTGCCAAAAACTTGTTTAAACGTTTTAAATTTAGACTGCAAGTGCACAACCATTGGTGAAGATAATGCAAGTATGGGTTGATCCCCTGGGAGGTGAGTAGCCTCTGGTTTGTTCAAAATCAAGTGGCAAACAAAAAGGGAGAAGAGATATGATTACGCTAAGCTACACTACTGTAGACTAGTAAGTAACACATGCAAAAGAAAAAAACAAACGATGGAGTAAAACTAAACTAAGAAACTTGATAAGTAAGCTGGAAGTCAGAGATGAAAAATCCCTAAGGGGTGGAGTGAGGGCACACATGCAAAGACATGGTGAAGAATGCATTTCAATAGGCACAAATGTAGGTAGTGCTTTCATGTATAGGAGGTGTCTAATGGTCATGGCAAAACCTATCAATCCAATCACTAACCTATTTGATTGACATTCACATACACATGCTTGGTTATTTCAGAACCTAAACAAGCATGGGAGGTGTCAAAGATTTGTGGCATGACACATCAAGTAAAGTGTTCTTTTTTAAACAAGCAAGCACACATTCATGTTTATCAACACATTTAAAAAATAAAGTATTCATTTCCATTCTTTATTGCATGTATAAAACATCAACTCCACCCCCCAAAGGGGATGGAACTACTCACTACTCATTAAACTAACTATTATTTTAAGAAAGGAAACCATATTAAAAAAGTCTACTAAGATTATTGAAAGAAAATTAAACTAAGCATGCAAGCAACATAACAAAGAAAATTTTATTAATTTCAGACTCACAATACAAGTAGCATCTCCCTACTTGAGTATTTTCTCCAAGGCTTCACTTCAAGTAGAGAAAATAGCCACCAAGCATGTAGTGGATTACAAGGGAAGATGAAGAGTTCTATTTATAGTCATAGAAAAAGGTAATCGGGGACAATCCCCCGATGTTGGACTAATACAACACCAGTAATAGACAAAAACCACCCTAATACATGATCTGCCCGAAGATTGTCGGATCCGTAGCCGACCCGACCGCCAATTGGCGGTCCGATCCAGATTCGGCTTGTCTTTTGAATGTGATTTCCTAGCACGATTTATTCATGTGTGATGCACCCAAGTCGGTTGTTAGAGTTTAGGCCCGAATCGAATTGCCAAAATACTTCTCATGATGGTGTGGAGTTTCTTCATTTGGTCATTGGTCATTTGGGCTTACATTTGGGTCGTTCTCCCTTGCATCTCAGTCATTTTTCTTGCTTTTAGGTCCTTTTATGCAGCTTCTCCTCAACCCAATTTTTTCCTGAAACTTAAATACAAAACTCATTACGTAGCATTGTTTAGGTTCAAAAAATAGGATATAAGACACAAATGTATGCATGATATGATCCTAATTAGAGGGTGACCTTTCTTGTCAACAAGAGGGTTAATCTTGTAATATACAACCCCACAACATGAACAAATTCAATGCAAAACCTGTCAAAGTCAAACTCCTAGTCAGTTTGACGGACTTGGGGTTTCAATTCAAGATCACTTGGTGGGGGATTCGATTCAAATTGAGAACATGTACTAGTTTCATTATGAGCTGGCATAGGATTGAGCCATCTGATGTTAATGTTGTGCCACTAAAGGACTCGGCTTTGGTGGACCAAGAGCACCCTAATACCCCTAATTGCATACGACCTAGTGAGAGTTTGCCTCTCACTATTGTTCCTGATCATCTTGAAAATGAAGTAACACCAAATAACTACATTACTAGTGAGGGTATTAGGAGTTCCTTAGTGGATACCTTGGGTAAGAGACCCACTTTCTATTTGCCTAGTGCATCAGGCAATGATAATGAGGTTGTTGGTCTCGTTCTAGCGCACTAGCCTGTTGGTTGGAGAGTTTGGATTAACGATCATAACTTAAATACTATAACGGGAGAAACTCTGCTTCCGTTACCCAATTACGACCAAACACTTGAGAGGTTCGAGCTCTTTATGTTTGATCCTTTGAATCATATGCCTTTGCGTCTTAATCATGAACCTCTCCTTTGATCTTGCGCATTTTGTGAGGGGTCACTAATGATTATTTTGGCCCCGTGTGGTGTCATGTTTGCATTCCAAGTACATTGAACCACTTTTGAGGTTCTTATTTGATGTCCTTTGACAAATGATGATGAGAACTTATTTTTGTACATAGTTTTATTTGAAAAAAAAACCCAAGAGTGAGTATAGGTTGTTGTGGAGCCTAACCCTTGTGTATTTGGGCCCCATTTGTTTCACGTATTTTTCTCCCTTCTTAGGTATCTCATAGGTTTTGGGAATTTGGGTATGTGTTCATCCACATAACCATGTACTTTCGTTTGCGCTAAGCGTTGGTGAGATCTTTTATTTTTCATGCATAAATCCATATAACAGTAACAACATTAAACGAAAATGTAAGAACAACCCACCAAAATGGTGGAAACAACGACTACGACTAACTCCCCGGCAACGGTGCCAAAAACTTGATTGATTCAGTTAGAATAGGAGGTCTTAATCAGGATATGCCTTTACTCTGAATGGTGGAGCTGTGAGTTGAGATACTTGGAAGCAGACCACTACGGCCGACTCATCCACTACTTCAAAGTGATGGTTGTTGATGAAGCAAGTAAGGAAGGAGTGTGGATTAAGAAGTTCCTTGAAGAGCTTGGAGTGGTACCTTCGAGCGAAGGACCCAAAGAGCTATTTTGCGATAATAGTGTGTCTATCACGTAAATCAAGGATCCTAAATCCCATCACAAGGTGAAATACTTGGATCACAAGTATTTTGTCACCCGTGACTTCATTAACAAAGTCAAAATAAATTTATTATGGGTGGACACAAACAGCAACACAACTGATCCATTCACCAAACCCTTATCTAACGCCAAAGGTGAAATGCATTTCGAGCCCATGGGTATGAAGAACCATGTATAATGGCTTGATGAGTGGATGAAAGGGTTACCCTAGTTATTATAGTTTTATATATTGAGAATGTATGTGAAAGAAATTTTTGATAAGTGGGAGATTGGAAGGAATGTGTTTTAAAAGTTTTACTTTTTTATGTCTTTTATTATGAATTGAATGTGTTGAACATCTTGTTCCTTGACTAATGTATTCGTGTTTTGGAAGATTTATGGAAGAGGCTTTTGGTGCTTAACCATAGAGCTAAAAGATAATTGTATACATAAATGAAAAGTAATTCACAATCATGGTGACTAAAAAGGAACTTTAATCACCGAGATAAGATTGTCATGTCGGTTAAGAGAGATATTGTAGCTCTACAAATATTTAACAACATCAGTATATGAAATGGAAAATGTTTCTTTCATATATTGAATTGACCTAACAAATGAAACATTATGAAATTGTGTTTGTGTCATTAATATTTCATTGTGTCTTTGAATCGAAAGATATGAGACCTATATCTTTTAACATAAGGAGTGTACGATTTGATTATTATGAAAAGCTATCAACAAGTATAGTGATAAAGGTATTAGTTGGTTATACATCACTTGTGCCGGAAAAGATGATATGTCAAAAGATTATCATTGCCCTTCTTGGCTTGAGTTATGATATTGCTGGGCCCCTTGAAAAAGCGAAATTATAATGTGTACAATGTAACTTGTGTATAGTTACATATTTATAATTACGTTAAGAGATCAAGAAATGAATATACAATGCAAAGATGACACATTTCTACTTTGTATAATATTCATAATATCACGAGGCAAGGGATAGACACAAATGATATTTTACATATCAATAAGTGGATCGTGTTTAGTTTTAGTGAGCAAAACATCATTAATATTTGGGTAACTATAAAGTGTAGCTACATACCGTTTATAGTTTATGATATAAAATGTTTTATATCATTGCCAACATAACTTAGATCCTTGATTGACATCATATCATACATATATTTGTGTCTTATATCATTTATTCTTAGCCTAAGCAATGCTACGTAACGAGTTTTATGTTTATGTTTCAGGAATAAATAGGTTTGGGAAGAGAGACTCCAAAAAGGACTTAAAAGCAAGGAAAATGACTAAGTTGCATGACTTATACACAAAGATGCATGAGAGAATGACCCAGATATAAATCCAAAAGGACTAAGTAGCAAAATCAAGCACTCCACACCATCATGAGGAGTATTTTGGCAATTGGATTCGGGTCGCAACTGACACAACCGTTTAGGGTGCACTGAAGGAGAAGAAACAAAGCCATAAACGAATTAAACAAAAATGGGCCGGATCCAGGAAATCAAGACCACCAATTGGCGGTCTATTTCGCTCAGGATCTGACCCGTCTTCTATCGGATGTGCATTACAGTGTTTTTTCTCCGTTTATAGTATGCAAGTAGTCCCATACCGGGGGATTGTCCTGGATTACCTTTTTCTAGCACTATAAATAGAATCATTCCTACTCCTTTGTATTCACCCATTGCTTGGTGGCATTCTCTCTACTTGGAGTAAAAGCCTTGAAGAAAAAACTCAAGGTGGAGAAGAATGTCACTTGCAATGTGAGTCATGTTAATAAAATACTTTTTCTTAGTTTCTTTTAATATTGTCGTGTCTTTTATTTCTTGCATGCTTCTTTAGTTTAATTTCCTTTCATTTAGGTTCTTTAATATTTCTTGCTTGCTTAGTTTAATATTCTTTCAGTAGAATGTTCCATTTTGTTAATGTAGGTTGTAGTGTAATGATTAGTGAGTAGTTCCATCCCCATTTGGGGGTGGAGAAATATGTGATGTATTAGGTGTGTGTTATCTTAATCCTTTGAGACTCACACGATTTCCATAACCATCTAATGGGATTTCACTCTTGTCTTTGATATGCTAATGCTCTTGAATGAAGCTTAGCATATGCTTGGATTAGTGGATCTATTTTATGGGGAATGATGAGGTGAGGATATGAATGGAATTGATAAAGGAAACATGACTTGTAGTTGCATGTACTCTTGTTGCCTTTACCTTGGTTAATACCTTGTATGGTTTAATGATTGTCTAAATCTTATTTCATGTGGAGGCATAGTGAGGTTTGGTCTTTATACATGAGTTCATTTAACTTCATTCCAATTATTCTCTTGTATGTTTTAATGATATTGTGTTATATTATTTCATGTAGAGGCACAGTTTGATTTAGTTTTATGATTTTCATGCACTACATGTTGTGATGAGCATAATTGAACACACACACACATACACATATCTTTGTATTCACATTCTTTCTCTACCCCCTATGGGGTTTAGTTTTATTGCTGAATTTTCCATTTCCTTTCACATTTTGGTGTAGTTTGATCATAACTCCTTTCTATCCTTTCTTTCACACTCGCCTTCGAACAAACTAAAGTCGACACACTTCCCCGTGGATCGACCCATATTTTCCACCGCTTCAACGTGGCCATAGGGTTTCATTTTATTGCTGAATTTTCCATTTCCATTCGCATTTTAATGTAGTTTGATCATAACTCCTTTCTCTCCTTTCTTTCCCACTCGCCTTCGAACAGACTAAAGTCGACACACTTCCCTGTGGATTGACTTGTATTTGCCACCGCTTCAACGGGGACGTGCACTTGCGGTTAATTAAAACATTCAATCAAGTTTTTGGCGTCATTGCGGGATAGGTGTTATGTCCAGACTTTGGTTTGGACGATTCGAGCGGTTTTAATTTTTTGTTTTGGATTGTTTCAGGGATCCTCATGATCAAAGGGAGGCAACTGGAGGAATTGGAGAGTGAAAGACGAAAGAGTGACCGCCAATCAGCGGTCTGGGACCACCAATTGGCAGCCTGGTGAGCTTCATTTGCTCCCATTTTTGTTCTGGTTGTTGTGTGTTTCAGTGTACTTGTCTGGGAGCGCAATTTTGCATGTTGTGACTTTTAGTTTGCTCCCAGATTAAAAATCAATCCCCTTTAATCAACTTGGCCACTAAAATCCAAAGCAAAAGATTAGGCATTCTTACTTGTTTAGGTCATGCATCACATACTTGACTTAGGCATGTAGTTGTCTTTTATTTTAGCTTACTTTCAATTTATGAGTGCTGGCATAAGGTACGTGATTGACATCATTTCATGCTTATATTTGTATCTTATATCCATTATCTTACACCTAAGAAATGCTACGTGACGAGTTTTATGGTTAGTTTTCAGGAATAAATAGATTTGAAGAGAAGAGCCATGAAAGGACCCAAAAGCAGGAAAAAGGACTTAATTGTGAGACCTGGGGACCAAGATGCAAGGGAGAAGGACCTGATCGTAAGACAGAAGGACCTAAGAGAAAAACAGGAAACTCCACACCTTCATGGGGAGTATTTTGTCAATTCGATTCGGGTCGGAGCTCCCACAAACCAAGTAGATGCATCCAAGACCAACAAATCCATCAAGAAAAGCACACAACTAAAAGCAACGCGATCTGAAGTTTATAGACCGGGAATTGGCGGTCTTGGACCGCTAATTGGCGGTCCATATGGCCCCAGATCCGCTAAGCTTTCTCCTGGACTTGTATTATCATGTGTTTAGGCTATTTTTGGTATTGGTTTAGTCCCACATCGGGGGATTGTCCCCGATTAGCTTTTTCCATGCTTATAAATAGAACTCTTCACCTCCCATTGTATCCCTCTCTCTCTTTGGTGGCTACCTTCCCTACTAAGAGTGAAGCCTTGAAGCAAAACTCTGGTGGAGGAAGGGCTACTTGTAATTGAGTGAGTTAATAATAGAAGTTTTTCTTTAGTTGTGTTGTTTCTCTCTTAGTTTAATTTCTTTTCATATGCATGCTTGCTTGTTTGTTTTGTTTTATGCTCTTTAAATATTTCTTGCTTGATTAGTATAGTTTCATTTCAGTATAATGCTTCATTTTATTAGTGTAGTTAGTTTAAATATGTGTGAGTAGTTCCATCCCCATTTGGGGGGTGGAGAAATATGTGATATAATCATGTAGTGTTTTAAGTGTGTGTTATCATTATCCCTTGAGCTTTATATGATTTCCATAACCATCTAATGGGTCTCCACTCTTATCTTTGATATGCTAATGCTCTTGAATGAAGCTTAGCTTATGCTTTGATTAGTGGACCTATTTTATGGGGAATGATAAGGTTAGGATATGGATGAAGTTAATATTGGAAACACAATTTGTAGTGTGTGTGCTCTTGTTGCCTTTACCTTAGCTAATGTCTTGTATGTTTTAATGATGTAGTCTTATCTTAATTCATGTGGAGGCATAGTAGGGTCTAGTCTTTATACTTGAGTTCATTTAGCTTCATTCCAACTATTGTCTTGTATGTTTTAATGATGTAGTCTTATCTTAATTCATGTGGAGGCAAAGTTGGATGTAGTTTTATGATTTCATGCACTACATGTTGTGAGGAGCTTAATGAACACACACACACACACTTCTTTATGTTCACATTATTTCTCTACCCCCTATGGGGCTTAGTTTTATTGCTTATCTTCATTTCCTTTTTGCATCTTAGTGTAGTTTAGTGTAACCCATCTTTCTCTCGTTCTTTTACCTCTCGCCTTCGAACAAACCAATTGTCGACACACCTCCCAGTGGACGACCCGTATTTGCCACCACTTCAACGCGGTCGTGCACTTGCGGTTTAATATAAAACGAGATCAATCAGTACGCATTTCCTACTCTCATTCATGCATTTTGTATGACCATGAATTAGTTAGTAGGAATTGCATCGGGACAAGAGTGAGGTGAGCGTTTGATTGGATAGTTGATTGCTAGATTTAGGATCAAAATGCTACTAAGGAGGGGCTATCCCATAAAGATAAGGTGAGGGATTTTATCACCCTTTCCTTTGCCCCACAAATCACTCTTAATAAAGCCTTAATTCTAAAAACAAGTAGACATTGGCCCTAAGAATTTCGGAAGTACTAGGAGAGTGATCTAGTTGAGACCGTCATGACCTGACGGCGTTGCCTTCCTTGTCGATAGTAGGAGGTACTGGATCTCCGGATCTGGTATCACTTGCTGGGCATTTGTGGTCTTCATTGTAGGGAGGTGAGGTGTCTCGAGACTAGTGATCTCGAAGTTAGGCGTCGTCTAGCCTAAGGACGCATAAGCCATAAATTGTTTGAGTCGTGCTTGCTAGATTAGCCTTCTACGTTCTCCCACTACCCATGGTAGCTCTAAGTATTCTTCCCTTCTCCTCTAAGTCATCTTCTTCTCACCTACTTTTACGTTCTAGTCTCCTCCCCTTTACACTCTCTGTTAGCATTTTAGGGTCGAGTCGAGCACTTTTTGCGAGCTTAGCCTCGTGGTGGTGAGAGTGGTCGACTCGAGACTTTTTTTTGTTGAGATGGATGGTTACATGGGCGACCATCCATATCATTGTTTGGGCCAGGACAATTCTCCCTGGAACTCCGGACCCATGCATCCTAGGGTGCCTCAGACAAACACCTCGTATGGTTGGGACAAACTTAGTTGTGTGACTGAGCAATCTTCATAGTGGGGTAATATGAGAGAGACATAGACTGCTAGACCATCATCTAATTTATTCGGATCATATGTTGGTCATCAAACTGAGACATTGCAAGAACCGTTGGCCTCTTTCATGCATGTGGTAGATGACATGAGTGACTGTTCTTTGTTGAGTGGTCATATTATTGGGGAATGTCCTTATGTTCCCCCGAGCCTGAGTATGAGCATTCCTTTTGCCAAAATACTCAATATGACCATTATGCATCCACGTACAACCCGAGAGTGATGGATTCGTGGGGATACAATTCGTATACAAATTCTTATACATCATTTTCACCCTAGTATCCTCCTACCGAATACTACCAACAACCCACTCCGAATCATTGCACTCATTCTCAGCCCATCAACACCCAACCCCAAAATTTCTCAAATTCTGACTTGGACCTCATAGTTGACCGCATACCTGATTCCTTGAAAAGCTTTCCTTACGTTCATGGAAACCACTTAGCAGTCCATACAAAATATGGTACTACAAGTGAGTCAAATGACACAAGAATTACGTGAATGTGAGAAGGGTAACTTTTCTTGTCAACATGAGGATTTATCTTCTGATATCGAACCACCACCACATCCACAAATTCAAAGCACAATCTTTCAAAGTCAAACTTCTAGTCAGTCTGAGGGACTTGGGGTTTCAATTCACGATCACATGGTGGGGGATTTGATCCAAATTGAGAATAACACGGCTAGCTTCATTATGAGTCGGCACAGGATTGTGCCGCATCTTTTTGTGTCGTGGCCATTGAGCCACATGATCTTCATGTTGTGCCTCTCTAGGACTCACCTCTGGTGGAGCAAGAGCTCCCTAGTACGCTTAATTTCAAACGAACTCATGAGAGTTTGCCTCTCACTATTGTTCCTGATTATCTTGGAAATGATGGAACATCAAACAACTCCATTTCTAATGAGGGTTTTAGGAGTTCCTTGGAGGATACCTTGGGTAAGAGACCCACTTTCTGTTTGCCTGGTGAGTCGAACATGCCTAACGAGGTTCCGGACCTCGTTCCGACCCACCAACCTGTTGGTTGGAGAGTTTTGATTGACGATCATAACTTCAGTACCGTAACGGGAGAAACTCTTCTTCCGTACCTCTTATTTCCCAAACTCTTGAGAGGTTCATGCTCTTTCAGTTTGATCCTTTGAATGAGATGCCTTGCGTCCAATTCATAAAACTCTCCTTTCATCTTGTGCTCTTTGTGAGGGGAGCCCAAATATGAGTATTCTGGCCCCACATGTTGTCATGTTCCCTTTCCCATTTGATGTCATTTGACAAATGAAGATGGGAACTTATTTTTGTACATAGCTATATTCAAAACAAAAAATACAATAAAAGACTCTGTGAGGGAGCATTGATTGTTGTGGGCCCCAACCCTTGTGTATTTGGGCCCCATTTCTTTCACGTATTTGTATCCCTTCTTTAGCATCACACATGTTTGGAGCGAATTCGGGGTTATGTTCATCAACATGACCATAACACTTTCCTTGTCCTTCACGTTGGTGAGATCTTTCATTTTTCATGCATAAATCCATGTAGTATGTTGCTCACATTCATTGAGGACAATGAATGAAGTAGGTGTGGGGGGTGTTTTACGTGTGTACATAGTCGAGTTTTTTTTCCTTTGATTTTGTTTTCTTTTGTGTGCATTGTTAGGGTCATGTTAGGGTGCTACATTTAATATCGATATATTTGCTTGCCAAGATCCTTGGGTGACTTGTCTTCTTTTGCTTGCCAAGTGCTTTAAAATTTTCACATTTATTTCAAAATCTTCGTGTGTTTGAGAAAGAAAATGTTTTGTGGGTTTTACGTGTGTTTAGCATGTGCAAAATCGTTGAGAGGAAAAGTAAAAGAAAGCTCCCAAAATTGTCTTAAACTTGATGCATTAAGATATCTTGTATACCGGCTTTAGGTCTTATCTAGTCGTTAGGATGCACCTCGGTTTACCCCGGGGGGCGAGTAATCATAGGGTTTTAGTACTCAAACAATTAAAGAAGTCCACCCTGAACCTAGTGAGTCAATTATTCGTGTCTGTTAATGTAAGGAAGTTTGTTGTAGTCAAGGACCCTTTGAATCTTGTTGTGACACATTAAGTGTAGGCGTTAAGTGTAGGGGTTTGGGTTCATGTGTAGATAAGAAATAAATGAGTAGGTGTTCTCTCCTCTCGTACGGCTCCTACAATTTGGGAAATTAGGTCTGAGGGGACTTTGTGCCTACTTCTTTCAAGTCATCTGACTTGGGATGCACCGACCGAACTCCCGTTACACGGGTGGTAAGGATTTTGCTATGTGGAGATTTGGTGAAAGGTGTACGTGATACTGTAAGTCCTCATAGGCAATGATGCATGAAACCTGACACTGGGAGAATGAAACTCCAACTAGTAATAAAAAGAAAAGAAAATAAAAGGTAAAAAAATGCCACGTCTTTCACTGAAGTCCACGTCTTAACATTTTGTATCACTTAAGGATGTTGAGGTTGTCCACGTCTTTCACTGAAGTCCTTAATTAACTTGCACGAATGATTCATTAGGCTAGGTGTGTGGACTAATACCTATATAGAGTCGGCCCGTAGGATTACCGTGTCTAATTATCGACAAAATATGTCCAACGAGTCGAGTGTCTGGAAAGAATAATGCATCAATGGTTGGATTTTGTGGGTATATCTCTGAAAACCCTTAGGAGACAAAACTCCTCCTCCTTGGCGACAAGGAGGTTTAACGGCTTGTTGCACGTGCTAAGTGCAACCGTGATTCCTACGAAAGTGAGTTAGGATTTCTTGTTTTTCGTATGCTTTCATTTCTTTCATTTTTCTATTTCTTTGTTTTGCTCAGGACTAGCAAAAGTTAGGTGTGAGGGTATTTGATTGACTTCATATCATGCATATATTTGTGTCTTATATCCTTTATTCTAAGCCTAAGCAATGCTACGTAATGAGTTTTATGTTTATGTTTCAGGAATAAATAGGTTTGGGAAGAGAGACTCCAAAAAGGACTTAAAAGCAAGGAAAATGACTAAGTTGCAAGACTTATCGACGAAGATGCAAGAGAAAATGACCCGGATATAAATCCAAGAGGACTAAGTAGCAAAATCAAGCACTCTACACCATCATGAGGAGTATTTTGGCAATTGGATTTGGGTCGCAACTCACACAACCGATTAGGGTGCACTCCAGGAGAAGAAACAAAGTCATAAACAAGCAGAAAAAAACTAGCCGGATCTAGGAAATCTAGACCACCAATTGGCGGTTCCAAACCACCCATTGGCGGTCTATTTTGCTCAGCATCCAACCCGTCTTATATCGGATGTGTATTACAGTGTTTTATGTCCATTTATAGTATGCAATTAGTCCCATACCGGGGGATTGTCCCAGATGACCTTTTTCTAGCACTATAAATAGAACCCTTCCTTCTCCTTTGGAATCACTCATTAATTGGTGGCATTCTCTCTACTTCGAGTAAGAGCCTTGAAGAAAAAACTCAAGGTGGAGAAGAATGTCACTTGCAATGTGAGTCATGTTAATAAAATATTTTTTCTTAGTTTCTTTTAATATTGTCTTGTCTTTTAATTCTTCCATGCTTCTTTAGTTTAATTTCCATTCATTTAGCTTCTTTAATATTTCTTGCTTGGTTAGTTTAATATCCTTTCGGTAGAATATTTCATTTTGTTAATGTAGGTTGTAGTGTAATGATTAGTGAGTAGTTCCATCCCCATTTGGGGAGTGGAACAATATGTCATGTATTAGGTGTGTGTTATCTTAATCCTTTGAGCATTACTTGATTTCCATAACTATCTAATGAGATTTCACTCTTGTCTTTGATATGCTAATGCTCCTGAATGAAGCTTAGCTTATGTTTAGATTAGTGAACCTATTTTATGGGGAATGATGAGGTGGGGATATTGATGGAATTGATAAAAGAAACATGATTTGTAGTTGCATGTACTCTTATTGCCTTTACCTTGGTTAATGGCTTGTATGGTTTAATGATTGTCTAAATCTTATTTCATGTGGAGGCATAGTGAGGTTTGGTCTTTATACATGAGTTATTTAACTTCATTCCAATTATTGTTTTGTATGTTTTAATGATATTGTGTTATATTATTTCATGTAGAGGCAAAGTTGGATTTAGTTTTATGATTTTCATGCACTACATGTTGTGATGAGCATAATTGAACACACACACATACACATATCTTTGTATTCACATTCTTTCTCTACCCCCTATGGGGTTTAGTTTTATTGATGAATTTTCTATTTCCTTTCGCATTTTAGTGTAGTTTGATCATAACTCCTTTCTCTACTTTCTTTCCCACTCACCTTCGAAGAAACTAAAGTTGACAAACCTCCCTGTGGATCGACCCGTATTTGCCACCACTTCAACGCGGCCGTGCACTTGCGGTTAATTAAAATGTTGAATCAATCCTCTATAGGTCACATCACAAAACTGGGAAACAAGAAATATGATTTTATATTTTATATGATGTATTAACTTCCATGTGTTATGAAGTAATGCACATGTGGTAACATAATAAAATCAATAAGTCATAAAAACGACATGGTTAGAATAATAAATAAATTCATATGAGATGTAAATATATTATTGGGTATAATATTTTTACATTATATATGATTATATATTACATGATATAATGTGATCTACAACATTAGAACATATGAATTTGCTAAAACCCGAAAGTCCAAATTTTGTTGGATTTTAATCCAAAATTTGGTAGAGTAAAAAATAATGAAACATAGTCTTACCGTTTGCCCACGTTTTTGCATATATTAATAAGAGAATTTTTACTGAGTAATGGCTGGATTTAATCCACCTTGGTCAAAGTTTGTTATGGGATGATGATGTGGCAAAATAAACAAGAGATCTTGTGCGAAGTGGTTTGCACATGATGTGGTTTAGTGGAGAGATAAGCAAGAGATCATGTGTAACTGGTTTGCATATGATGTAGTTTAGTGGAGAGGTTAATAAGGGATCATGTCTAAGTGGTTTGCACATGATGTGGGTTAGAGAAAATCCTATAAATAGATCCCTCCTTTTTTTGGCAAAGCAAAAGGGAGGCTTAGCCTCGAATTTTATTGATTTGCGTAAATTAACTTACATACAAACCAACCGAAACTACTACATACTTACGACCGCGAAGCTTGCTGAAATACAAGCTCGGATCCTCACATAGTACATACACTATCACAAGTCCCCCTTGTTACCACAATACATTACTCTACTCGACGTTACTTAGCTAAATGGCAACTATCTCATGACCACACCTTCTCGAAATTTGTCTTCTCAAGCTTAGCTCCCCTTCCTTCCAGCATTATAGATCCTTTGATCTGAACTACATCCTTCACTTGTTGGACAACGTACTTTACTTACCGTTCCTCGTCATGCATAAGTCATCTATTCCGTTCCGCCCAACATTCAAAAACCACAGCTCCCAATGCTAGCTTGATCATGAGTACACTATGTTTGGAGGGTGCACTCCACCTTTTAATTCTATAGAGTTCCTCCATCGTGGCTGTTTTCATGTGGCCAAAATCTCCGCCCACCTTCCGAATCTCATCCCATACAAACCGCACAAATGGACACTCCCAAAACAAGTGTGTCAAATCCTCATATGCACCCTTACATAAAGCACATCTTGATATAACACATAACTTCAGCCCCCTTCTCCTCATCATGTCATGAGTGGGCAATATCCCATGAACCACCCTCCATAAGGTAAGTTCATGCTTTGGGATATCCCATTTGTGCCACACCATCGACCCCACCTAACAATGAGCCTTGCCGGCTTCACCCAACGCCAAGTTTCACTTAATGTAAGTTTGCTCTTAGTAGCCCCAACCCATGATAGTGTGTCCTCCCTGTGACCCATCTGAATGGAGGGCAGCCTCACCTAAAGTTGAATGAGCGCATGGGAGCGTATACGAGGCACTCTCCAGGTACCATTCTCAAGAAAGTGAGAAATCTTTATGACTTGTGGAACTTGATTGATCTCGTTTTATATTTAACCGCAAGTGCACAGCCGCGTTGAAGCGGTGGCAAATACGGGTCGTCCACTTGGAGGTGTGTCGACACTTGGTTTGTACGAATGGAGAGGTAAAGAAAGGGAAGAAAGGTTGGTTACACTAAACTACACTAAGGTGCAAATGGAAATGGAAGAAAAGCAAGAAAACTAAACCCCAAAGGGGGTAGAGAAATAATGTGAACATAAAGAAGTGTGTGTGTGTTCATTAAGCTCCTCACAACATGTAGTGCATGAAACCATAAAACTACATCCAACTTTGCCTCTACATGAATTAAGATAAGATTACATCATTAAAACATACAAGACAATAATTGGAATGAAGCTACATGAACTCAAGTATAAAGACTATAACCTACTATGCCTCTACATGAATTAAGATTTCACTACATCATTAAAAATACAAGACATTAGCTAAGGTAAAGGCAACAAGAGCACATACACTACAAATTGTGTTTCCAATATTAACTTCATCCATATCCTAACCTTATCATTCCCCATAAAATAGGTCCACTAATCAAAGTATAAGCTAAGCTTCATTCAAGAGCATTAGCATATCAAAGATAAGAGTGAAAACCCATTAGATGGTTATGGAAATCATATAAAGCTCAAGGGATAAAGATAACACACACTTAATACACTACATGATTATATCACATATTTCTCCACCCCCAAATGGGGATGGAACTACTCACTACTCATTACACTACTGATTAGACTAAGTAAAGAAAACATTTAACTAAGATACTAAAATTACTAAACAAGAGATTAAACAAAGTAAAGCAACCCACACAAAACAAGCAACATAACAAAACAAGATTAAAAGAAACAAATAAACTTTTATTAACAATGACTCACATTGAAGGTAACATTCCTCTCCACCTTGAGTTATTGTTTCAAGGCTCACTCCTTAGTAGAGAGAATGCCACCAAACAATGGGTAATTACAATGGAAGGTGAAGAGTTCTATTTATAAGCATGGAAAAAGCTAATCCGGGACAATCCCCCGATGTGGGACTAAACCAATACCAAAAATAGCCTAAACAAACATTAATACAAGTCCAGGAGAAGTTGGGGTGGATCTGGCATGATCCAGACCGCCAATTGGAGGCCTATAAAGCACAGATCTGTCTGGGTCTTCTGGTGGGCTTTCCTTAAAGTGTGTGTTGGTCTTGGATGCATCTACTCGGTTGTTGGAGCTCCGACCCGAATCGAATTGCCAAAATACTCGCCATGATGGTGTGGAGTTTCCTGTTTTGCTCTTAGGTCCTTCGGTCTTACGATCAGGTCATTCTCCATTGCATCTCAGTCCCTAGGTCTCACAATTAAGTCCTTTTTTCCTGCTTTTGGGTCCTTTCATGGCTCTTCTCTTCAAACCTCTTTATTTCTGAAAACTAAACATAAAACTCGTCACATAGCATTGCTTAGATGTAAGATAATGGATATAAGATACAAATATGAGCATGAAATGATGTCAATCAAATACCCCCATACCTAAGTTTTTGCTAGTCCCGAGCAAAACAAAGAAAGAGAAAAGCAAACGAGAAACAAGAAATCCTAACTCGCTTTCGTAGGAATCACGGTTGCACTTAGCACGTGCAACAAGCCGTTAAACCTCTTTGTTGCCAAGGAGGAGTGTTGTCTCCTGAGGGTTTTCAGCGGATATACCCACAAAATCCGAACAACATGCATTATTCAATCTAGACCTCGACTCGTTGGAAATATTTTGTCGATCAATAGACGCGGTAATCCTACGGGCCGACTCTATATAGGTAATCAGTCCACACCTAGCCTAATAAACCATTCGTGCAAGTTAAATAAGGAATTAAGTGAAAGACATGGACAACCTCAAGATCCTCAAGTGATACAAAGTGTAAGGTCCATCAAGGTTCTTATTAGCCAAAAAAATTCTTTTTGTTTCTTTTCACATTTTTTTTTGTTTTTATTAGTTGGAGCTTCATTCTCCCAGGGTTAGGTTTCGTGCATCATTGCCCATGAGGACTTACACTATCACGTACACCTCTCCCCAAATCTCCACATAGGGCAATCCCTACCACCCATGTAACGGGAGCTCGGTCGGCGCATCCCAAGTCAGATGACTCGAAAGCACCAGGCACAAAGTCCCCTCAGACCTACTTTCCCGAGTGATAGGAGTCGTGCGAGAAGAGAGAACACCTACTCACTTATTTTTTATCTACACATGAACCTAAACCCCTACACTTAATGTCTCACAACAGAATTTAAAGGGTCCTTGAATACAACAAACTTCCTAAATTAACAAACACGAATTATTGACTCACTAGGTTCAGGGTGGACTTCTTTGAATGCTTGAGCACTGAAACCCTATGATTACTCACCCCCAAAGGAAAACTGGGGTGCATCCTAACGACTCGATAAATCCTAAAGCCACTGTACTAGATATCCTAATGCATCAAGTTCAAGACAATTTTGGGAGCTTTCTTTTTTACTTTGCCTCTCAACGGTTTTGCACATGCTAAACACACACAAAACCCACAAAACATTTTCTTTCGCAAACACATGAATATTTTGAAAGAAATGTGAAAATTTTGAAGCACTAGGCAAGCAAAAGAAGACAAGTCACCCAAGGATCATGGCAAGCATATATATCGATACTAAATGCAGCACACTATCATGACCCTAACAATGCAAACAAAAGAAAACAAAATCAAAGGAAAGAGACTCAACTATGTACACACGTAAACCCCCCCCCACACCTACTTCATGCATTGTCCTCAATGAATGTGAGCAAAAGTCTACATGGATTTATGCATGAAAAAGGAAAGATCTCACCAACATGAAGTACAAAGGGAAGTTCATGGTCATGTTGATGGACACAAACCGAATTCCCTCAAAACCTGTGAGATGTTAAAGAAGGGATACAAATACGTGAAAGAAATGGAGCCCAAATACACAAGGGTTGGGGCTAACAACAATCGATGCTCACTGAAGGAGTCTTTTATAGTTTTTTTGTTTTTTTTTCTTCTTTTTTGTTTTTTATAACTATGTACAAACATAAGTTCCCATCTTAATTTGTCAAAATACATCAAATGGGAACCTCAAGAGTGGGTCAATGCACTTGGAAAGGGAACTTGACACCACGCGGGGCCAAAATACGCATGTGTGGGCCCCCTTCACAAAGAGCACCGGATGAAATGAGAGGTTCATGAATTGGACGCAAAGGCGTCTCATTCAAAGGATCAAACTGAAAGAGCTTGAACCTCTCAAGAGTTTGGGAAATGAGGGGCAACGGAAGAAGAGTTTCTCCCGTTGCGCTGCTGAAGTTATGATCGTCAATCCAAACTCTCCAACCAACAGGCTGGTGGGTCGGAACGAGGTCAAGCACCTCGTTATGCATGTCCAAGTCACCAGGAGAACAGGAAGTGGGTCTCATACCCAAAGTATCCTCCAAGGAACTCCTAATACCCTCATGAGCAATGTAGTTGTTTGATGTTCCATCATTTCCAAGATGATCAGGAACAATAGTGAGAGGCAAACTCTCATCAGGTTGTTTGAAATTGAGGGTACTAGGGAGCTCTTGCTCCTCCAGAGGTGAGTCCTTAAGAGGCACAACATGAAGATCATGTGGCTCAAGGGCCATGGGACAAAAAGATAAGGCACAATCCTATGCCGACTCATAATGAAGCTGGTCCAAGTTATTCTCAATTTGAATCGAATCCTCCACTAAGTGATCGTGAATTGAAACCCCAAGTCCCTCAGACTGACTAGGAGTTTGACTTTGAAAGGTTGTGCTTTGAATTTGTGGATGTGGTGGTGGTTCGATATCAAAAGAAGAATTCTCATGTTGACATGAAATGTCACTCTCCCCACGTTCACGTAATTGCTGCGACATTTGACTCACTTGCAGTGCCATATTTTGTATGGACTGTTGAGTGGTTTCCATGAACGTAAGGAAAGTTTGTTTCAAGGAATCAGGTACGCGGTCAACGATGAGGTCCAAGTCAGAGCTTGGGAAATTTTGAGGTTGGGTGTTGATTGGCTGAGAATGAGTCCAATGATTTGGTGTGGGGTGTTGGTAGAATTATGGGTATTTAGGAGGAGGATACTGGGGTTAACATGAAGTATAAGAATTTGGATATGAATTGTCTCCCCATGAATTCATCACTCTCGGATTGTACGCGGATGCGTAATGGTCATAATGAGCATTGTGGGAAAATGTATGCTCATACTCAGGTTCTGGGGGAACATAAGGACATTCCCCAGTGACATGACCACTCAACCCACAACAGTCGCATGGTACGGCTACTGGAGCCACCGGTACAAACATGTCGTCTGCCGCACGCATGAAAGAGGCCAAAGTTTCTTGCAATGTCTCAGTTTGATGACCAGTCTATGATCCGACGAAACTAGATTGTGGTCTAGCAGTCGGTGCCTCTCTCATGTTACCCCAATATGAAGATTGCTCAGTCATACAATTGCGATCATCCCAACCATACGGGGTGTTAGTCTGAGCCACCCCAGGTTGCATGAGTCCGGAGTACCAGGGAGAATCGTCCTGGTACCAACAATGATATGGATGGTCGCCCATGTAACCATCCATCTCAACAGAGAACTCTCGAGTCGACCACTCTCACCACCACGAGGCTAAGCTCGCAAAAAGTGCTCGACTCGACCCTAAAACGCTACTAGAGAGTGTAAAGGGGAGGAGACTAAAACGTAGAAGTAGGTGAGAAGAAGATGACTCAGAGGAGAAGGGAAGATTCCCTAAAGCTAGCGTGGGTAGAGGGATCAGGAAGAAGCCTAACTAGCAAGCACGACTCAAATAATGAAAGGCAATGGGTCCTTAGGCTAGACGACGCCTAACTTCGAGGTCACTAGCCTCGACACGTCTCACCTCCCTACAACGAGGACCACAATGCCCAGCAAGTGATACCAGATCTGGAGATCCAGTACCTCCTACTATCGACAAGGTAGGCAACGCCGATCAGGTCATGACGGTCTCAACTAGATTACTCTCCTAGTGCGCCCGCAATCCTAGGGCCAATGTCTACTTGCTTTTAGTTAAGGCTTTATTAAGAGTGATTTTTGGCGCCAAGGAAAGGGTGATGAAATCCGCTACCTTATCTTTTATGGGACAGCCCCTCCCTAGTCGCGATTTAATCCTAGATCTAGCAATCAATCGCTCCAATCAAACGCTCTCTCACTCTTGTCCCGATGCACCTTACTAACTAATGCATGAACGAGACATGCATGAATGAGGGATGTGGGTGCACGTACCTCACACCAGCAATCAACGAGAAAATGTAAAGCAAAGAAAAGACAAATGCATGCAAGGTCTACCAATGGTGCATGACCTAGATGGCAAGAAGTCTAATCTTTTGCTTTGAGTTTTATGGTCCAAGTTGATTAAAGGGGATTGAAATTAAATCTGGGAGCAAACTAAAGATCACAGCATGCAAAATTGGGCTCCCAGATAACTAAAGTAAAGCAATAAACCACCAGAAGAAATTTGAGAGCAGGAAGCCCTTACCAGGCCGCCAATTGGCGGTCTCCAACCGCTGATTGGCGGTCTCTTTGTTTCTTCTGTTGCTCAAACTTTCCCAGTAGCCTCCCCTTGATGTTCTGGTTCCTTGAAACTAAACAAAACTTGAAACAAAAAATCCAAAACCCCTCGAATCGTCCAAACCAAGGTCTGGACAGACCACCTCCCCGGCAACGGTACCAAAAACTTTATTAATCTCGTTTTATATTTAACCGCAAGTGCACGGCCGTGTTGAAGTGGTGGAAAATACGTGTCGTCCACTGGGAGGTGTGTCGACACTTGGTTTGTGCGAAGGCGAGAGATAAAGAAAGGGAAGAAAGGTTGGTTACACTAAACTACACTAAGGTGCAAATGGAAATGAAAGAAAAGCAAAATACTAAACCCCAAAGGGGGTAGAGAAATAATGTGAACATAAAGAAGTGTGTGTGTGTTCATTAAGCTCGTCACAACATGTAGTTCATGAAATCATAAAACTACATCCAACTTTGCCTCTACATGAATTAAGATAAGACTACATCATTAAAACATACAAGACAATAATTGGAATGAAGCTACATGAACTCAAGTACAAAGACTATACCCTACTATGCCTCTACATGAATTAAGATTTCACTGCATCATTAAAACATACAAGACATTAGCTAAGGTAAAGGCAACAAGAGCACATACACTACAAATTGTGTTTCCAATATTAACTTCATCCATATCCTAACCTTATCATAGGTCCACTAATCAAAGTATAAGCTAAGCTTCATTCAAGAGCATTAGCATATCAAAGATAAGAGTGAAAACCCATTAGATGGTTATGGAAATCATATAAAGCTCAAGGGATAAAGATAACACACACTTAATACACTACATGATTATATCACATATTTCTCCACCCCCCAAATGGGGATGGAACTACTCACTACTCATTACATTACTGATTAGTCTAAGTAAAGAAAACATTTAACTAAGATACTAAAATTACTAAACAAGAGATTAAACAAAGTAAAGCAACCCACACAAAACAAGCAAGATAACAAAACAAGATTAAAAGAAACAAATAAACTTTTATTAACAATGACTCACATTGAAGGTAACATTCTTCTCCACCTTGAGTTATTGCTTCAAGGCTCACTCCTTAGTAGAGAGAATGCCACCAAACAATGGGTAATTACAATGGAAGGCGAAGAGTTCTATTTATAAGCATGGAAAAAGCTAATCCGGGACAATCCCCCGATGTGGGACTAAACCAATACCAAAAATAGCCTAAACAAACATTAATACAAGTCCAGGAGAAGTTGGGGCGGATCTGGCATGATCCAGACCGCCAATTGGCGGTTCCAGACCGCCAATTGGCGGCCTATAAAGCCCAGATCCGTCTGGGTCTTCTGGTGGGCTTTCCTTGAAGTGTGTCTTGGTCTTGGATGCATCTACTCGGTTGTTGGAGCTCGGACCCGAATCGAATTGCCAAAATACTCCCCATGATGGTGTGGAGTTTCGTGTTTTGCTCTTAGGTCCTTCGTCTTACGATCAGGTCCTTCTCCATTGCATCTCAGTCCCTAGGTCTCACAATTTAGTCATTTTTTCCTGCTTTTGGGTCCTTTCATGGCTCTTCTCTTCAAACCTCTTTATTTCTGAAAACTAAACATAAAACTCGTCACATAGCATTGCTTAGATGTAAGATAATGGATATAAGATACAAATATGAGCATGAAATGATGTCAATCAGAACTCCTACATCATACCTCATTCTTTTACCCTCCGGTAGTGTAAGAAGCGGAGGACCACACCAACGGTCCTCAAAGAACTTCAGTGTGCGCCCACCACCTATTTGGATTAACATCTTTTCTCTTGCGATGTCCTGAATGCGCATAATACCTCTCCACACCTAAGAAGAAAGTGGGGGAGGTCGCATCATCCATATGGTCCTGCTCCTAATGTATTTACTCTGCAAGAAATTAGCCCATAAAGATGTATGTTTCGAAGCAATAATCCATAATAAATGAAGTAGCCCGGGGTCATTCCATCCACCAATATGCGCAACGCTAAGCCACCTTCTCTCTTTGGTGCGCATATAGCCTTCCATGATACAACACCATCTTCTTTTCCCCCAAACGAAATGCATCATAATCCTTTCAATATTGTAAAGCACACTCCTTGGAACCGAGAAAGCCGAAGTCCAATAAATACTAAAAGATGTGAGTACACTTCTCTCAAGCTCCACTCACCTGGGCATGGAGAGAAGCTTACCTTTCAAAAAATTCAGCCTCCCTCTTATCCTCTCAATTAGTGCTCCACATTGGCTTTTAGCAAACCTTGAGGAGAAAAGAGGTAGCCCAAGATATGTCACCAGGAGCACGCTCCTTTGCATTTGTAAGTGGTTGCAGATCCAATCCCCATCCGGTGCACTTCCTCCCAAGAAAATTTGGCTCTTCAAGTTGTTTAGTTTCAGCCCCGAGCACCTCAAAAACTCATGCAACACACCTTTAGGGCGTGTGCATCACCTTTGGTAGTGCTTGCAAACAACATGACATCATCAACAAACATCAAATGTGATACCTATACATCAACACACTTCACCGGGCAAATAGCACGTCGCACTTCCTCTGGACGGATCAAAGCTCCCAACACTTCCATTCAAAGAACAAAAAGGTATGGGGCAAGAGGATCGCTTTGTCGAAGCCCATTCAAATCCACAAAAGGCCTCGAGTATGCACCATTAACGTTCACAACAAAGGAGGTCTTCACACAAGCCGCCACTAAGTTTCACCACTTGTTATTGAACCCTAACCTGCCTAAAATCTCATCCAAGAACACCCATCATACCGTATCATAAGCCTTCCTCAAGTCAATCCTGACACCCATTCGTCCAAAACCCCATTTGGAATGCATGTTGTGGTAAAGTTCATGAGCATGCAAGACATTGACTCCAATCCGGCACCCTCTAATAAATGCACTTTGGTTCTCAATTACAAGTTTTGGCAGCACTTCCTTCAACCGATTTGCTAGGATCTTTGAGATACATTGATACAACATGTTACATAGCGATATCAGCCGATAGTCATCAATCAAGATGTGTGCTTTCTTCTTTGGAATCAATGTGATGGGCTATAGTTAACTTGCTTGAGGAGTTTACCCTCATGAAAGAAAGATGCAACAGCCTTAAATGGGTCATTCTTTATAATCTCCCAGGCTGCCTCAAAGAACTTTGCGTTGAACCCATCCGGTCCTGGTGCTTTGTCTTTGTTTGAGTGCAGTACCACATGTTCAAGTTCAGACATACACGCCGGGCGCGTGAGTAAGTCAACCTCAGAATTATCTATCATATGAAGATCAATATCCACATCACCCATGAACACTACAAGAAAAGAAGTTAGCAAACTTGCGCCGTATCGCCTCTCGGATTTGACCCTCGTCCTCAAGCATCTCTCCTCCCTCAATTATCCTACGCACTATATTGGTGGCTCTCCTCACTCGAAGGTAAACTTGGTAGAACCTCGAATTTGAGTCACTTTCCCACAACCACCTCACCCTTGATTTATGTCGTACTATTGACTCCTCCACCACCAAATTACGGGACAACTTGTCCACTACCTCGCTTTCCCTTCTCCTTAGTTCCTCGTCCCCCCGGATTTCGTTCTACCTCCATCGAAACTTGTTGTAACTCAAGCCTTGCCTAATTTAACCGTTCATTAACATTCCCAAACACATCATCACTCTACCATTTTAACTCCCTTTTTACAGCCTCCAACATTCCCATAAATGGGAGTGCCTTCAATGTATGTCAACCATTCCTCCTTGACCACCCCTTTGAATTGGTTGTGGCCAGCCCAAGCATTTCCAAATCTGAACATCTTCCTTTTTCGTGCACCATGAGGCTCAAGATCCACCACCAATGGACAATGGTTACTAATCTCTTTACCTTCCACATAACAAATAGAAACCGGGAAGCATTCCAATCATACATGTGAGCAAAATACTTGATTAATTCTTGTCTCGATCCACCCGGGGCCATGCGATGAGTTTAACCATGTGAACTCTCCTCCTGTCATTTGTACCCCAAGCAAGCTACTAGCCTCAATACAATGGTTAACTCCGCCATAGCCACTATATTGAATTCACCCTTTCCATGTTTCTCCCATTCACGCCTAATGCAATTGAAGTCCACCATGACCACCCAGGCCACTCCATCCCTAGGTTCACACCCATGTAAGGCCTCCCACCTCCCTCGTAATATAGTTATTATCTCCATACACTAAATTTATCGCGATTTGCTGACCCGTGGCTCGAACCAAACCCTCGATGTGAACCAATTGAGCGATCTCACGAATCTTCTGAACAACATATTCCGAGTCCTTCCACAACACAAGGATCCTCCCAAAATTAATCACCTCCCTATTGGATGCCCATTGATCTTGCCAAATTGACTTTACAAACCTCGTTTCAGCTTTGTGCTCAATAATACAAGCAAAATCCACCCTCCCGGATTATTTTATCACGAATCATGTATGGGTGTCCCCGGGCATTCGCGCCACACACGTTCCAACAAAGCCACTTCATGGGTGTGGAAGTGGGGAGCAAACACCCTTCTTTCCTTGATGACATTTCCTTTGCTTCGCCACTTCCACCTCTCTTACATGCCAAAACGAGTACAGAGGTGTAGCTTCCGTAAGATTCACCTTGGTAGGTGGAGAAAGTATCTTCCTTCCAATCTTGCCTTCCTTCTCGACACAACTACTATCCTTTTCTCCGGCAAGGTACTTCACTTCCATAGCCATTGGGTTCCCCTCGCGAGCCCTACAATCCCCCTCCAATTCGTCATCGGCAAGGAGCTGAAATTTATTTGGTGATTTAGGAACACCATCGCTCCCTCGGTTTGACCCCGTGCCACACTTCCACACTATTCACTTTTGCTTCTCTTGAGGGTCCATCACACGTGCATACAAGTTGCACATGCATTCCATGGGGTTTCCCATTCATTTGTTTTGTTCAACTAAGCCTTTCTTCATCTAGCCCTTCCTCTTCACGTTGCATACAACCACTTCCATGCAAACCATCTAGTCCCCCACGTGACCCATCCACCTTAGATGCATTTTTGGCCACTCCACCAACTCCCTCCACAAAGGACAACCCACTTTCCTCATTTGCCCCAACCAAAGAAGGTGCTCCCTTGCATGGTGCTTCCTCCTTACTATTCTCATCTCGAAACACACCTCCCATTGGCCCATCTCCTTCCAGTCCACCTACCTAGCTCCTATTGGTTCCTCCCTTCACTTGACCCCTTCTCATTCCTTCCCACTCCCCAAGATCATTTTTGGGCAGACCCTCCCAACGAATTTCTTCCTTTGCATGATGCATGTTTGAATCAACCAAAGAGTAGCCCATCTCTCTTCCATTTATGAACTCCACCTCTTCCCCTAATGGAACACCATCAACTCTGTTACCGTTAGTTTCCTTTCCCTTCACACCATCCCTCATTTTGTTACGCCCTTCCGTTACACCCCCTAGAAGGTCTTGTTCTTCAACCTCTCGCAAAATTCCCATCTCCGGCGAGCTACCTTCCTCCATGCTCCCATTAACCCCATCCACACCGAGACCAACAACACATTCTCCACTACCCCCACTCCCTCCTTCCAGTCCCTTACTTTTCTCCACCCACCTATGCCGTCTAACCATTTCTTTGCATCCACTAGCAACCCTCACCCATGGCGGCTTCTTGGGGCAACGAGTATCAAGATGACCGAACATGGAACAAAGTTACAAAATAATGGCTTCCACTTGTACTCCACATGAACAACCTCTCCCTCCTCCTTCTTGTTTTGCACCAAAACGTGGGATGGATAATCAACATCACCACTTACCTCCACGCCAACTCGAGCATAAGCTTTCTGGTGCCCCGTTGCCGTTTTCTCATCCATGTACATTGGCGACCCCAACATGCTTGCAAGTGTGCCAAGGTGTTTCCTTGTCCAGAATTTTAAGTCCAAATCCGGGAACCTCACCCAAATAGGGATTCTGCCAACCTTATCTTGAGAATTGATGTCGGCCAACCATGGTTTGAGAATGAGTGGTGCCCCCACACAAACCATGACCCGTTCTGAAGGGCAAACACTGGGTCGGAATCTAGGGATAATATGAAAATCATCATGTTGAACCTCTGGTGAACAATCTCCAACTCTCCTGATATCTTCTACACCTTAGCTAGATGCTTCTCAAGTGTAGGTAAATGAGGACTAAAGCCCACGAAATAGCCCGTCAACACCTTCTTCCACACGCCAATGGCCTTTTCTTGCTCTTGACTCGAAATCATAGCAACCATTGTGCCTCCCTCCCTTATTGTTGGTGCAACAAACTCCAAGGTTGTGCTTGGCTTGACCCTTTTCTCAAAGAGATCAGACTAGTTGCGAGGCTGAGAATGCTCCATAGGCTGCTCTACATCCACTTGCCGTGCTTCATGAAGGCCCTATGGAACACCCTTGAGACTCGGAAACTCCTCCAAGTCGATAGGGGTTGCTCTAACCCTTAAAGATTCCTCCATAGCAAGAGAATGGAGAAGAAACTACAACAACAAAGAATAATTTAGGTGGAGAAATGGTGGAAACCGACCCTAGAACCCTAGGAACACTCATGCTCCTTCTTGTTCTCCTTCTTCTCTCTCTCCTCTCTCTCCTTCTCTATCTCTCCTCTTGAGGTACCTCCTCCCTTCGTTGTTAATACTAAGGTAAAATTCTTCTCTCTCCAATATTCTCCATCATTCCATCCAAAATTCTCTTAGTTTTAATTGTGTGCTAGAGATTAATCTTTTTGGAGCATATAAAAGGTTATTAGCTAGATTCTAACCTCGTATTAGAGATTGATTGACTAGATTTGATCTCTCTAATCATGTTTACAGTTTAGTGAAACACTTGGAGGTAATTCCGAGGTGATCTGGTGCGCAACCCGACTTCCAATTGGTAAGAGGGATTTGATAATCCGTAGGTATGATCCAATACATGTATTTCAATATGAAATAGTTTATTATATATATTGTAATACGATTACGAAATTGTGTACATAAAATTGTTGAAAAATATGAAAACCGATCCTAAATGTTTGTTAATTTTTAAAAATATACACAAGTATAAGGCACAAAATCCTACAATAATTGTATGTGTTTGACACTTGATTACACACTAGCTTCTACTTGTAAATACACACTCTTACACATGTGCTAAAAATGGTGTGACACCACATGCGCACACACCTCACTATTGCACCTCCACTCTAAGGGAGCTTAGCCTTAATATCTCCATCTATTTATTCTATCTTAATTTAGTTTAGTTAGTGTTGAACGTTTTATTTTAAACCGCAAGTGCACGGCCGCGATGAAGCGGTGGCAAGTACGGGTCGTCCTCAGGGAGGTGAGCAACCTCTTGTTTGCACGAAATCAAGTGGCGAAAATAATGGAGAAGAGAGTTGGTTACACTACTCTACACTAAACTACGCTAAGAAGTATGAAATGCGAAACAAAGAAATAAACGATCAAATAAAAACTAAGCTAAGAACAAAATAGAATTGCTGGAATTTCAGGAATGGAAAACCCCTAAGGGGTGGAGTGAGTGCAAACAAGCAAAGAGGTGGGTGTAGAATACATTCTTTAAGCACATGAAGGTGGTGTTTATCAAGCATAGGAAGTGTCTAAATGTTATGGCAAAACCTATCAATCTATTCACCAACTTGGTTGATTAACATTTACATATGCAAGTTGTTTATTTCAGAACCTAAACAAGCATGAGAGGTGTCTAATCATTTTGGCAAAACTCATCAACTTATAAATTCTATCATAAACAAGCAAGCATACATTCATGTTTAATCAACACATTGAAATTAAAGCATTTATCCCATTCTGTAATGCATGTATGTACATCTACTCCACCCCCCAAAGGGGATGGAACTACTCACTAAACATTACACTAATTATTAAACTGTGGAAAGAAAGCATATTAAAACTAAGCTAGAATTAAAAGACGATTAAACTAAAACATGCACAAACAATAAAAGAAGCATAAAACAAACAATGAAAGAAACACAAAACTTTATTGATAAAATGACTCACATTAAAAGTAGCATCCTCCTACTTTAGTGTGTGCTTCAAGGCCTCACTTCTAGTAGGAAGAATAGCCACTTAAAATATGGAGTGATTACAATAAGAGGTGAAGAGTTCTATTTATAGCCATGGAAAAAGGTAATCCGGGACAATCCCCCGATGTGGGACTAAACAAACACCAAAAATAGCCTAAACGAACATTAATACAAGTCCAAGAGAAATCTTGGCGGATCTGGACTAATCCAGACCGCCAATTGGCGGTCCAAAATGTCCGGATCCAGTTGAGTTTTATTCTGGGCTTTTCTTTGTGCTTTTGGTGGTCTTTGATGCATCTACTTCGTTTGTTGGAGCTCCGACCCGAATCCAATTGCTAAGATACTCCCCATGATGGTGAGGAGTATTCTGTTTTGCTCTTAGGTCCTTCTGTCTTGCAATCAGGTCCTTCTCCCTTGCATCTTGGTCCCTAGATCTCACAATTCAGTCCTTTTTCCCAGCTTTTGGGTCCTTTTATGCTTCATCTCTTCAAACCTATTTATTCCTGAAAACTAAACATAAAACTCGTGACATAGCATTGTTTAGGTGAAAGATAATGGATATAAGATACAAATATGAGCATGAAATGATGTCAATCAGTTAGCTTAGCCTTAATATCTCCATCTATTTCTCTGCCCATTCGAGTATGGTGATAACAAAAACACGCACAACTCCTTTTGTTATAACCCGTACTTGCTGCGTCTTCACGGACGTCGTGCGCTTGCGGTAAATTAAAAAGATCAATCACAATGTATATTGAGTTTACTCTTGTGTTTTTCCTAGGTGGATGGCCTACTTTTCGGGGATAAATTTGTTGTTGCAGAAATTAAGGTGAATGTTGTGAAACTCGGTTTTTTAATTGCAGGAGAATAATTGACAAATTTATAAGAAAACATTTTTTTTCTCAGAAATTAATTTAAAAACATAACACGTCAATTTTAAGGGTACAATCTGATGTGACAGATCCCTTTTATTTGTGCCCTTTAAAGGTCATACATGTCTGTTAAATAACATAAGTGCCTTTAAAGGACAAACCATTCATTCAACGGACTCATGCTTTAAAGGACTCGTCCTTTAACGGACATACTTGTTCTTTGAGGGACGTAAGTGTCCTTTAAGTGGAAATGACGTTTCAGGTTTAGAAAATAGAAAGTATGTGTTTTGAAGGACACAGATGTCCTTTATGGTAGTTTGAGAAGCCCTCATAATTCAGGTATGTTTTGCTTGTTACTTACAATTTCCCAACGTGGTTAAGTGTGAAACGCATATACATAATATTGTCGTTAATTATTTCAGGTCCAAAACAACTGGAAAACGACATCGATGTGTACCTGAGACCCTTAATTAATGACCTAAAGACATTGTGGGATGATCTTTTGCAAAATAAATGACTTTCCAGCATATGATAATATGTCGGGATATTTTGTGAAAGGCAACAAAGCATGTCCGTGTTGTTAACAGAACATGTGTTCCTTGCAGCTCGTGCATGGTGGTAAGACTGTGTATCTTGGTAATCGGAGATTCCTTCCTATAAATCATACGTATCGTAGATTAAAGAAGGTATTCAACATAAAGTAGGAATATAACGAAGCACTCAAAGTAATCAGTGGCAAACAAGAATATGAACGTGTGATTAAAATCATATGAAGCCTATATCCAGATCATCTATCCTCTATTTTGAGCCTAAGCAATGCCATGTAATGACTTTTATGTTTAAGTTTCTGGAATAGACAAGTTGAAGAAGAAGACACAAAAAGGACTAAAATTTGAAAAGGATCGATCTATGAGACTTATGGACCTATCTATGAGAGGGAATGACCTAGATGTAAGCTAGAATGACCAAATATCAAATAAGAAACTCTACACCATCATGAAGAGTATTTTGGCAATTAGATTCGGCCCCAGACTCAAAACACCAATCAGGGTGTACTCCACGTTAAACATTGAAGCATTTAAGAAGGCATCTGAATACATGTCGTATTAGACCAACTCCTCTTCTTCCTTTGTAAACCACCCATTGCTTGGTGGCCATTCTCGTTACATGGAGTAAGCTTTTGGACCAAAACACAAGTGGAGGGAATACTACTTGTAATGTGAGTCATCAATAAAATAATTTCTTCTAGTTTGGTTTTAATGTTGTCTCTTTGCAATGCTTGCATGTTTAGTTTAGTTTTCTTAATCTTAGTATAATTAGTTAGAATGTCTTTCATTCTTAGTATAATTGTTAGTTTAATGTGTAGTGAGTAGTTTCATCCCCTTTGCTGGTGGAGATGATGTTTATACATGTATGAAGAATGGGAATGAATGCTATCTTATGCAATATGTGATGAATGTGGATGTATGCTTGTTTGTTTAAATTAAAATACTTAACTTGATGGGTTTTGCCACAACTTTTAACACTTCCCATGCTTGTTTAGGTTCGTAATAACCAACTTATTTATGCTCATGTTAATCAACGAGGTTTGTGCTTGGATTGATAGGTTTTGCCACATCCATTAGACACTTTCTATGCATGAAAACACAATCTATAGTTATGCCATATGGAATGCATTCTTCACCACCTTATTACATGTGTACACACACTCCACCCCTTAGGGGTTCTTCTTACTTAATTTCATTTAGCTTTGTTAGTTGCTTAGTTTAGTTTTAGTTAATCTTGAGTTATTATCTTGTCATTTGTTAGTTACTAGTTTAGTATATTCAAAAGTGTTCTCTCCTTTTTTCCACTTGATTTCTGGGGAAACAAAGTTGACATACCTCCCTATGGATTCGACCCGTACTTGCCACCGCTTCATCACAGTCATGCACTTGCGGTTTAAAGTTTAATCGAAACAATGTGAAAAAACATTAAATGTGAATTTTGCAAGCCTTACGACCGCAAAAATGGTAAAAGCAGATGGAAAAAGAAATCCATATTTTTTGACCTACCTTACTTGCAAACTTTAGAAGTTAGCCATTGTTTTGATGTCATGCATGTAGAAAAAAATGTTTATTATAGTTTACCAGGAACTCTTTTGAACTAACCTAAAAGACTAAAGATGGTTATTAAACAAGACTTGATCTAGTAGAACTTGGTATATGAGAAAATCTAGCATCATAGGATAAGGGGCCCGTAATTTTTTACCACAAGCTTGTTACACATTGTCCAGAAAAGAGAAGATAAATTTGTGTCAAAGTCTACACGGTGTGAAACTCTCATGGGGGTATTCTTAAAATATTAGTAGTATGGTTTCAACCAAAGATTTGAAACAACTGGGTTTGAAGTCTCAAGATTGGCATGTATTGATGCAGCACCTTCTGCCTGTTTCTATTATATCAATATTGCCGACACATGTCAGACAAAATTATCAAACTTTGTTTATTCGTTAACAAGATCTACAACAAAGTACTTGACCCAAACTATTTGGATAAGTTTCAGTATGAAGTGGTTTTACAATATGTTAGTCGGAGATGTACTTCTCCTCCCCCCATCATTTTTTGACATGATGGTGCATTTTGTGGTTCATCTAGTCCGAAAAATTAAATTACATGGACAAGTATTTATAAGGTCGATACATCATGGTATGCGAAGAGACACAACCTTCCATTTATTTTGTAAAGTCATTGGTTGTACTGTATTCCATTCAAACTTCCTAAACCCTTGGAGTAATCTTCCTTCCCCCCCCCCCCCCCAAAAAACCCACTTCTTGAAATGTCCCCCATCAACTTGTAGGAAGACCCCACTCTCTACCACCACACGCCCACTTGCTTTTAGTGGTTTGTTGGTGAAGCACAACCGAGTGGGGACATTAGATGCCCCCGATCCATGGTTTTTGTCTTGCCCCACTCCTTTAAATAAGGTGGCATCTTTTGTGCCTTCTTTATCTAGTCCTAAGGTTTATTTTGGTTTAATTTTTTGTAGGGAGTCCCCTGTTGTGTCTTTTTGTTTACAAAGACCCAATGATTCTGCTTTGGTTAATTTTCCAATGTATAGATAACATGCAATGCATGGATGACCTGAACTAACTCCAGGAGACGTTGATATCATTGAAGGAGGAGGTCGCCCGACTTTCATGCTCTCAACATCCCTTCCAATCGATGATTTTCTAGAGGTTCGCTTTTGTAACTTTGCGGTGTTTTTCATGCACGAGAGACCGACTGGAGGTGTCTCCACACCTGGCTTCACTCCTACCACTAGAGTGCAACACAATAGTGCATCCTCCCATATTGGTAGTCATCTTGAAGATGAAGTCCTCTAGAGCACCAACTTCCCAACTGTAGGAGAAGGAGTCAACGAGAACTCCTGCCCACCAATTTGAGGTAATCTTGGAGAAGGAGTCCGCAAAAGCTCAAGGCTCCCAAGTTGGTTGTTACCAGATCGTGAAGCACCTACCCATAACTCCAGCCTTCCAAGTTGGTGGTCAATTGATCCTAATGCACCTTCTAACAGCTCCAGCCTCCCAAGTTGGTGGTCAGTGTATCCTAGTGCAGATAATGATCAATTGATGATTTGAGTTTGAATGTTACGCAAAGTTGCCTCACATCTCTCTGGTGCTGAATTGCTAATTGGGTGAGGTTAATTATTATAATAGTGCACATTGAGTTATGCAGAGTTAAGCATTCTCAGCGCACAACGTAGTTGATGCATTGAGTTTGAATGTTATGTAGAGTTGCCTCACATCTCTCTGGTGGTGAATTGCTGGTGCATAATGTAATGTTGCCTACCATTTGCCTTTTATAGTGATCTGTGTTATTAAATTTGCGACCTTATTGTATCTTTTTGGAATCTAAAATGCATACTTACTTGATACAAGTTACCAGGTACAATTCATTTTTGGAAGCTCCTATTGTTGTTTACATGCGAAAATCGAAAGACTTACCACTAATAACAATGTAATTAACCACAATTGCAAGGCAGAAAAAATAACATCAACTGCATTAATGTAAGAAACCAAGGTGTTTACATAAGATTGATCTTCAAATAAAAGTTGAGATGCGTAAAAAATAATATTACCAAAATCAAATTTTGGACAAATTGTATACGTGTAAAAACAATCATTAAGTAGTTGAATTTATGATTGGAAAATGCAATCACCTACACTTGAGAACAATGTACCAGGAGACGGCTAAAAGGACACATTTGATTTTAAAGGACAAATTTGAGTTTCAAAGGACATATTCGTGGTTTATAGAATAGTCTCGTCCTTTAAAGGGCATACATGAGGTTGAAAGAGAACTTCCATGTATCAAAGGAGAGACTTTAAAGGTTCTTTTACTTAATACCACGTCTGAATTTTGTTAAATCCAATGTTATATATCCTTTTTATTTGGTAGGACAAAATTATTGGATACCTTTCTTGTTTATATGTTGAATGAATGACGAAGTTGTTTATAGGTGTAAGATTTCTTTCATAAACCAATAAAGTTATATTGTTATATATGTTATTTAATATTAAATTTCTATACAACCAAAATATAATTCAGATTATTAGAATCATAGTTGGACATTAATGAGTTGAAGAGGAATACTTTGGATTTACAAAACATATCATAGATCTATTTATATTACAAAATTTTGTATTAGCCATACATATTAGAGAACAACATATAAATATATATATATATATATATTACACAAACAAAAGCACAAAACACAAACACAAACAAAAAAGTATAAATGTCTTCCAAGTCTATTGGAAGAGAGTGATCCAATCAGCTGTTGTTTGCAAACCCAAAAGATGGTTTTGATTATGTCTTGGGTCGGACTCATCTTTGCAAGTTTCCAACGAAACTTCCGCATATGAGATTCCATTATGTTCTCGTCGGGTTTCTCCGCTGGTGGTACCAGTTTTCCGTTGTCCCAGACGAAGTAACGATAGTAATGGGTTGGCTTCGAGGAGCCACAAATATAGTACATTTTACTAAGTTCATTCTGAGTGTTAGACCACAACTCCATTGCCTGGAAACTGCACCTATAGGTGCAATAGGGTAGATGTGAAACTCCCGGTATTTGAACGAGGTGATAGCCTCCACATATCGGTCCACCGGGTAGGCTCTCGTCATCACTAGAGTACTCAAAGATGGAATTTTGGGAAGACCATTTTTTACTGAAGTAGTGGTAGTTGGAATTATGTTGGAAGGGTTTAGGGTTTAGGAAATATGAATGGGATACACTTCAACTAATTATTTTAATGGAACTATGGAAGGGTGAATCTCTTGGCATACCATGAACTAAAAGTTGTCTCCCTTTGTAACGACTACCAATGCAATAAGCTACCAAATATGAAAGGGTTTTTCGAGAAAATGCGAGTGCAACTAACACGGTTTCTTGTGGGGTTTTTTGCATTCCATTAGATGATTGTTTGACTTCCAAAAATGGATATCAAATTTTGGATCCTTGAAAGTTTCCTTAAAAACTCGAAGGGGTCCTTAAACCACAAGTCTGCTTTTTGAAGGACAGGTATGTCCTTGAAAGCACTCGTCTATTCTTTAAAACTCAAAAGGGTAGTGAAACCACATGCGTGCCCTATAAAGGACATGATTATGTCCTTTAAAGCAAGGATTTGTCCTTTGAACACAAGTGTGTGGCAATTTTAAATCACAAAAACATAATAATGGCTCCAACTTGCTAATCAAGCCACGCATATGTGTCCGTCAAAGGACGCGGTCCATTGGAGACACGAGTGTCCTAATCAAAATAGTGGGTCGTGTTAATTCCATACAAATGATTACTAAGAAGCCTGTGCCCAGCTCTCCAGCCGCAATACCTATAAATAAGATAAGCTATCAATCAGTAGGCTTGAAAGTGCAGTTGCTACTCCCCAGGCATAATATTGAACGGGTTATCTGGGCCCCTTATTTGCGTGGACCAAGGGCAAATACTGATCGTTTAGAGATGGATCTCCACTCATTTCGGGAACCTAGATGAAAAACATATACAACAAGCTCTATTAGCAACTTGAGAAATGGAAATTACTTTCTTCTCCATGAAGTGTAGCCATGTATTTGTTTTGAATCTCCCTCCTCCAGTTACGGTCCTGACGACCCTCGAGCCAATGCTCGAGATTGGCCTTTCGGCATGTCGTCTTAGGTAATTGAAGTTAAAGGCCATGCAACCATTACCACTTGTGCCGCCCAGATCAACTGATCCTCAGAAGTGGTATTGGGGGTACCAGGCTTCATCAAGCAATGCCATAATGTACTACCTATTGGACTGGCAACCAAAGTCGGCATTCAATCATATCACAAGATGAATTGATGTCAGAAGTTGACCACTGCAAGATGAATTGATGTCAGAAGTTGACCACTACAAGAGGAAGTCAAGGTGATTCAAAGATCTATTTCTACACAGCTGGCACATTCTTCTAAGCAATGCTCCGACTCATTGGCACACTCGCTCCGGTTGCAGTTGAGGAAGGAGTGTAGGCCTTAACTTAAGTCGTCTAGACGAGGTGTAATAACAAAGTGAGGGAGAAAGATCCTAAAGCTTCAGGAGCTTCTGACAACGTCTTCGAGGAGTAGCATACAAGTAAAGCTCAGGAGACCC
Source organism: Triglochin maritima (assembly GCA_963682175.1). Classification (NCBI taxonomy): domain Eukaryota; kingdom Viridiplantae; phylum Streptophyta; class Magnoliopsida; order Alismatales; family Juncaginaceae; genus Triglochin; species Triglochin maritima. Next base: position 22,724,036 of record OY821774.1, on the reverse strand, counting down.
ACGAATAAGTATTGCTAGGAAAGCAGTTCTTAAGTCTTATCACGAGGTTGTCCCATCTAGGTGGAAAAGTGCAATGGATGACGAAATGGCAGCTCTCATATTAAATGATACGTGAGAGCTTGTCCATACTTCAGAAATCATGTTTTCCTTAATATGACGAATCAGTATGAAGGGTGAGAAGGAAAACACTTAGCAGGTGTCCAAACATCAGTGGTCGTAGTCTTATATTGACATAGTGTATCTTGGTTGTCCAAACTAGTGATTCTAGTTAGTGATTTTGGTCATTCATGTAGCACATTTTGGTGTACCGTAGTTATTTCGGTCGACCACCTACGATGGGTTTTTGATTCTTTCTGACCTCTAACATTTAGAAACGAATGGGGAAAGTGTGCAGGAAGTTCTATATTTGTGGTAATGGCTACTTCGATAGTTGGACATAACCCATTATTGTCGGACTTTTCAGAAAATTCGATGTGGTATGTCCTAATAGGAAAATGATTTATGGACTAGTGTGTGTCCCACGCGGGACTAATGTGTTTCACGTGCAGGATAGGTGAGAATGTTCTTTAAAGCAAGGATTTGTCCTTTAACTTAAGTTTATGATAAACTTAAATCCCAAAAAAACATAACAATGGCTCCAACTTTCCAACCAAGTCTTTCACCCCCGACACCTTTAGCCTCCGGTTCTACACCTACGGCCTAGAGATGCCAACCATCTATTGTCGATAATTCATCTGGGATGATGGCACACCAGAACCACCAGCCGAGGGACCCGACGAGAGAGTAACGGACCCAGGGCTGTGTCAAATGCTTTTGTCAGTAGCGAAGTTGTGTCAGACGATAGATGGAACACACTATTTGGTGGGTATTCAGGCAATGCCTTATTAGAAACCTCTTGATTGACATCATTTCATGCTTATATTTGTATCTTATATCCATTATCTTACACCTAAGAAATGCTATGCGATGAGTTTTATGTTTGAATTTCAGAAATAAAGAGGTTTGAAGAGAAGAGGCATGAAAGGACCTAAAAGATAGGAAAAAGGACTGAGTTGAGAGACTCGAGGACTAAGATGCAAGGGAGAAGGACCAGAACGTAAGACCGAAGGTCCAAAGAGCAAAACAGAAAACTCCACACCATCATGGGGAGTATTTGGGCAATTCGATTCGGGTCGGAGCACCAATAAACAAAGTATATGCATCAAAGACCGACAAAGAACTCCAGAAAAGCCCACAACAAATTCCAGCCGGATCCAGAGTTTATGGACCGCCAATTGGCGATCCGGATCTCTTCGGATCCGCTAGGATTTTGCGTGCACATATATTAGTGTTTGCTTAGGCTATTTTTGGTATTTGTTTAGTCCCATACCGGGGGATTGTCCCAGATTACTTTTTTCTATGGCTATAAATAGAACTCTCCCTCCTCTCTTGTACCCCATCTCTCTCTTGGTGGCCATCCTCTCTACTTGAAGTTAAAGCCTTGAAGCAAAACCTGGTGGAGAGAGGCTACTTGTAATTGAGTGAGTAATAAATAGATATTTTCCATTCGTATGTTGTTTCTTTCTTAGTTAATTTCCTTTAATATGCTTGCATGCTTCTTTAGTTTTATGTCTTTTAGTTAACTTGTTGTTTAGTCTTCTTATAATTAGTTTAAGCATGTCTTCTTTCCTTAGTTTAAATATGTGTGAGTAGTCACATCCCCTTTGGGGGTGGAGTAGATGTGTGTACATGTTATGTAGATGGTATGAATGCTAGATATTATTGTTTGTGAGATATATTACTATGCTTGCTTGAATTAATAGGAACTTTAGTTGATGGTTTCTGCCATAGTTAGGTACATTCCATGCTCGTTTATGTTCTTAATAACAACCTTGCCATGATCATATTAATCACCTAGGTTAGTGTTGTAAATGATAGGTCTTGCCATTAGGTACTTCTTACGCATTAACAAACACTAACTACACTTCAACTTATTGTATGCATTCACCACACTTATTTTATGTGCACACACACACTCCACCCCTTAGGGTTTTTCATTCCTGAGTTCTATCTTCCTTTATTAGTTGATTAGTTTAGTTAGTTTACTAGTTTAGATTAGTATAGTTTAGTGTAATCAATCTTTCTCTCCTTTCTTTCCCACTCACCTTCGCACAAACCAAAAGTCGACAGACCTCCCTGTAGATCGACCCATATTTGCCACCGCTTCAACGCGGCCGTGGAGTTGCGGTTAATATAAAACGAATGAATCAAGTTTTTGGCGCCATTGTCGGGGAGGTACTCTGTCCAGACTTTTGTTTGGACGATTCGACTGGTTTTAATATTTTGTTTTTAGTTTTTGTGTGTTTCAGGGATCCTAGAGCTCAAGGGGAAGCGACTGGAGGAATTGGAGAGCGAAAGACCTAACAGTGACCGCCAATCAGTGGTCTAGGACCGCCAATTTTGTTCTTGTTGTTGTTTTGTTCATTGTAGTTATCTGGAAGCACGATTTGGCATGCTGTGACTTGTAGTTTTCTCCTAGATCATTAAATCAATCCCCATTAATCAACTTGGCCTTAAAATCCAAAGCAAAACATTAGACATTCTTACTTGTTTAGGGCACGCATCATGTACTTGACTTAGGCACATAGTTGTCTTTTATTTTAGCTTTATTTTCAGTTGTTGAGTGCTGGCATGAGGTACGCATTTACTACACTCATTCATGCATCTTGTATGACCATGCATTAGTTAGTAGGACTTGCATCAGGAGAAGAGTGAGTTGAGCGTTTGACTGAAGCGTTGATTGCTAGATTTAGGATCAAAACACTACTAAGGAGGGGTTGTCCCATAAAAGATAAGGTCGGGGATTTCATCACCCTTTCCTTGGCCCCAAAAATCACTCTTAATCAAAGCCTTAATTCTATAAGCAAGTAGACATTGGCCCTAAGGATTGCCGACGCACTAGGAGAGTAATCTAGTTGAGACCGTCATGGCCTGATCGGTGTTGCCTACCTTGTCCATAGTAAGAGGTACTGGATCTCCGGATCTGGTATCACTTGCTGGGAATTGTGTTCTTTGTTGTAGGGAGGTGAGGCGTGTCGAGGCTAGTGACCTCGAAGTTAGGCGTCGTCTAGCCTAAGGACCCATAGCCTTAAGTTGATTGAGTCGTGCTTGCTAGTTAGGCTTCTACCTGATCCCATTACCCACGCTAGATCTAAGGATTCTTCCCTCCTCATCTGAGTCCTCTCCTCATCTATATTCCACGAGTAGTCTCCCCCTCTGATTACACCTTCTCTTGTGTGTTGTGTTATAGTCGTGTTGAGCGTTTTATGCGAGGTTGGGCTCGTGCTTGTGAGAGCACTCGACTTGAGAGAGTCCATTTTTCTGAGATGGATGGTCTTGGGGATTAGCCATCTCCGCCTCGTGCTCCTTTGGAGCATGAGGCCGAGTCTACTCGTGGTGATGGGGGAGACCAGGTTCCATACATGGATTACCTCGGTCCGCTCCCACCACCACGTAGACCTCCTTCTCCTCCTCCTCTGACTCGAGAGGAAGAGGGATTCGGTCAGGATCGAGTTCTTGGTGCACCAGCACCTTTAGCACGATAGGATAGACCGATGACTTTGTGGGAGTGGACCCATCATGTTCGGGTCGCGTAGCCTTCATGCATAGTTCTTCCCCCAGCTCGCGGGAACAACTATGAGCTAAAACCTCAATATGTGAGCATGCTTCCTACCTTCACTGACAATAAGGAGGATCCGTATATTTTTATTCGTGAATTCGAGGAAGTATGCTCCATGTTCAAGCTTCAACAGCTTGATGAGGATTCAATCCTGCTGATGATGATTTCTTTCGCGTTGAAGGATAACACGAAGAAATGGATGTACAGCCTCCCAACGAGTTCTATTCGGTCTTGAGATGACTTTGTGACCGTATTTCTGAAGAGATTTTTCCCTCAAAGGAAAACTCAACAGATACGGCACCACATACATCAAATGTATCAGACTGAGAGCGAATCTTTTAATGCTTTCTTTGAGAGGTTCAAGGACCTTCTCCAGCAGTGCCCTCATCATGGACTTGAGCTATGGCAGTTGTGTCAGATTGTTTATGAGGGCCTCGACTACAACACCCGCACGTTGTTGGAGTCAATGTGTTAGGGTGATTTCCAAATGAAACCCATCAATAAGGCATGGGACACCTTTGAGTTAATGGCTGAACGTACCTTTGAGTGGGACACCATGAGAGAGTCAGCAGCCGCCAGGTCTTCTGGTCGGGCTGGATCATATCATGTTGAATCAACTATCACGTCTGAGGTGAAATTTGTTGCTCTCATGCGTAGGATTGAGAGTTTAGAGTTGGACCGAGCTACAGGAGCTCAGGTCGCTACTCCTGGGTGTAGTAGGTGTGGACTTACGGGCCATGATGACTTGGAATGCGCTTACGCTCTAAGGGATACTGAGCATGGAATGCAATGTATCAACAGAGGTCCTGTAACGACCCGTACAGTCACTCCTACAACCCGGGATGGCGTAACCATCCTAATTCTCTTGGGGGCCTAGTGGGGGTCACGGTTAGAGCTCACATGCTCAACCTCATCCTCCACCTTATCAACCTCCTTGCCCATCGGCGACCTACCAACCCCCACATCAAAGGTCTCAGTACCTTAATTACCAACTTGCTCAGGCCTCATCGTCGGGTTTTTCCAACCAGACTCCACCACCCCAGAGGCTTGACCCCAATGACCCTTCTAGTGATCCGACCCTTCAAGCGTTCATGCAGAGCATGCAAAGTACAGTCAAAGCTTTGGAAATGCAAGTTAGCCAGTTGGCTCATCAGTTCCATGAATGCGAGAACGGTCAGTACCCGAGTCAACCTGTGGTAAATCCCAGGGGTCAACCTGCTCATGCTAGGCAGAATGTACACAATGTTGAATGTGACCCTTCCCAACATGCCAATGTTGTCCATACCTTGAGATCGAGAAGGGTTGTTGACAACAATGTGGAAATGCCTGAAGCCAACCTTGTTGGAGAGGCTTCCGAGGAGGGTCTTGAGTCTGTCAAGGAACCTAATTCTGAGACTCCTCCTCGGGATTGTTATGTCCCCAAGGCACCATTCCCTCATTGGTTGACTAAAAAACGTGATGAGCATTGGGACAAAATCGTTGAGGTACTTAGGAAAGTAAAGGTGAACATCCCGTTGTTGGACGTTATGCAACAAATGCCACCGTATGCCAAGTTCCTCAAGGACCTTTGCACCATTAAGAGAAGAACAAATGTTCCCAGAAAGCCTTTTTGGCCGCCAATGTGAGCTCAATATTGACACAACCCATGCAAGTCAAATACAAGGACCAGGTTGTCCAGCTGTCTCTTGCATTATTTGTAATGTGACAATCTCTCAAGCTTTATTGGATTTGGGAGCATCTGTGAACCTCCTGCCCTACTCTGTCTATGTCAACCTTGGAATAGGCGATCTTAAACCAACGAGGACAACCCTCCAGTTGACTGACAGATCCGTCAAGATTCCACGAGGGAGTGTGGAGGATGTCCTTATCAAAGTGGGTGAGTTCGTATTTCCAATTGATTTCATCATCTTGGATACTGAACCCGTGTCCAACCCATAAGGACAAATTCCTATGATCCTTGGTAGGCCATTTCTTGCGACATCTAATGCTTTGATCAATTGTCGCAATGGCTTGATGAGGTTGTCTTTGGAAACCTCACAGCGGATTTCAACATCTTTACTCTTGGTAAGCAACCCGGGCTCTTTGACGATACTGTCGGAGTCAATTTCACCCAAGACACGGATGAGCCCGAGTCATTAGGCATGTTCGACTCACATCGACATATTATTGAGGTGCCTAATGACAAGGTTGCGAGTGAAGAGCATCTTGAGGAATCCGCCAGCGTATATTTGGACAAGGAGGCACATCTGAGTGCTTGCTTGTTGAACGTTTTAATTAAACCGCAAGTGCACGACCGCGATGAAGCAGTGGCAAGTACGTGTCGTCCTCAGGGAGGTGAGCAGGTCACAATGGAATTGACATGGTGAATAGGTTCCTCCACATGGTTCACTTGACTCCCCTGAGGTACCACATTCTCATTTTGCATGTGTTGTTGTTGGTACATACATGGGTTAGTCTCAGGCTGGCTAGGAAAAGACCATCTCTCTCTTTCTTGTACAGACTGAGCCAATTGGCCCATCTGAAGCTCTAGAGATTTGATGGTCTGCTGATTTGAAGTGAGAACTTGACTCGTGGTTGACAGAAAAAAATTCATTGAGTTTTCAAGTCCACGAGTCAAGGTCTCAAGAGAATTGAATCGGGTTTCCATATTATTGGAATTTGGGAAACCCGATTGATTGGTGGTTTGCGCTTGGGGTGGCTGATAGGAATGCGCATGCATGGGAGGTTGGTGTGATTGGTAATGTGGCCTACAGGAGTTTGAAGGACCACCCGGGGTATTAGTTTGGTTCCATGAAAAATTGGGGTGGTTCCTCCATCCAGGATTATAAGATGATGAGTATGGGTCATTCCTGGCTCTATCGTAGATGGCGTTGACACGCTCCATCTCAGGAGGAATGGACTCACACTCGCTTTCTACATGACCTATCCTACCACATGAATGACAGGGAACTGGACCAGATGTGGACATGTGACGTGCACCTTGTTGGTTTTGGAGCTCAATCGAATCCGTACAGCACATTAAGGCCGCCATGCGTGCCTCGGTGGCCGTAGTGGTATCGACAACAAATGCGGCACCCAATATAGTCGAGTTTGCATTCGCGATCCTTGCTCATATGCTAGATTAAGCAGGTGGTTCCCACACACTCTCCCATTGCATGGTTTTCTCAGCGAGGTCTTCTAGGAAGGCCTATGCCTCCCTTTCATCCTTTCCCAAGAACTCTCCTTGACACATGGACTCAAGGAGCGTTCGGGACGGGATGTGAAGACCCTCGTACACAATTTGACAAAGGTGCCACAACTCAATGCCATGGTGAGGGCACGAGGATAGTAGCTCTTTGAACCTCTCTAGATATGCATGAAATGGTTCAGTCTCATGTTGATAGAACGAATTGATTTCGTTCCTCAATTTTTGAGTCCGATGATTTGGAAAGTATTTCTTGAGGAATGCAGATTGAAACTCATCCCAAGTCCTAAAGGCATTCGCCTGTTTGTTGTACAACCACTTCTTGGCGTCATCCTTTAGCGCAAAGGGGACAAGCCTAAGATGGATGGAGTCTGTGCTAAGTTGTTGCAGCTTGAACATAGCACAAACCTCCTCAAATTCCCTGAGAAAGATATAGGGGTCACCTTTCCCAGTGAAATGAGGGAGCATGGAGATAAACTGAGGCTTAACCTCAAAATGGTTCCCATTAGCCTCTGGCAATACGATGCATGAAGGTAGAGCAGTACGGCTCGGGTAGCATCGATCACGTAGAGGTATGGGAGCGACAACTGGAAGCACAGGTGGAACATGTGGGTCCAGCAATTGCTCCTCCTCACGGAAATGAGCAGCCATTGAACCCGAACGGTGTGCGACACGAGAGGAGGAAGGCGTCGAGAAATCGATGACCGAAGCCGGATTTACAACGCTCCTCGTCAAACGACCCCTCTCGTCTTGTGTCCACGAAAGCATACACAAAGGTACACGCACACAAACCAAAACCTTTTTTTTTCAAAGAATGTACGTTGGGGAGAAGACGGGGGAACACAGGAGAGAAAGAATGGCTCAGGAGGGAAGGGAAGAAGTCCTTATGCTACGACGGATGGGTACAGGTAGAAGCACACAAGCAAACAAGGCTCAAGCAATCCTAAGGTCGCTATAGGTCCTTACAGCTAGACGACGCCTAACTGCGAGGTCACACGGCCTCAACACGCCTCACCTCCCTATGACGAGGACCACAAAGCCCAGCAAGTGAGCCAAGATCCGGGGATCTCGTCTCTCCTACTATCGACAAAGTGGGCAACGCCAATCAGGTAAATGACGGTCGAGACCGGATCACTCTCCTAATGCGTCTGAATTCCTTAAGGCCAATGTCTACTTGATTTTAAAATTACGCTCTTGATTAGTGTGGTTTTTGGGGCGAAGGAAAGGGTGATGAAATCCCCCACCTTATCTTTTATGGGACAGCCCCTCCTTAGTAGCGTTTTGGAGTCCTAATCTAGCAATCAACTCTCCAAACAAACTCTCAACTCACACTTATTTCAATGCACTTCCTACTAACTAATGCATGTTCATACGAAATGCATGAATGAGAGTAGAAGGTGCGTACCTCTTGCTAGCTCTCAGCAACAGAAAATAAAGCTAAGATAAAAGACAATCTAAATGCCTAAGTTACATACATGATTCATGACCTAAACAACAAGAATGCCTAATCTTTTGCTTTGAGTTTTTGGGACCAAGTTGCTTAAAGGAGGTTTGATTATTGATCTGGGGACAAATATTACTCGGGCTCTTTGACGATACTGTCGGAGTAAATTTCACCCAAGACACGGATGAGCCCGAGTCATTAGGCATGTTCGACTCACATCGACATATTATTGAGGTGCCTAATGACAAGGTTGCGAGTGAAGAGGATCTTGAGGAATCCGCCAGCGTATCTTTGGACGAGGAGGCACATCGGAGTGCTTGCTTGTTGAACGTTTTAATTAAACCGCAAGTGCACGGCCGCAATGAAGCAGTGGCAAGTACGGGTCGTCCTCAGGGAGGTGAGCAGCCTATTGTTTATCAGAAATCAAGTGGCAAATATTGGGGGAGAAAGATTGATTATGCTACTCTACACTAAACTACGCTAAGAAGTATGAAATGCGAACGAAAGAAACAAACAATGAAATGACAACTATGCTAAGAACAAAAGAAGAATGCTGGAATACAGAAATGGGAAAACCCCTAAGGGGTGGAGTGAGTGCACACAAGCAAAGAGGTGGGTGTTGAACACATTCTTTAAGCACAAATAAAGGTGGTGTTATCATGCATAGGAAGTGTCTAAATGTTGTGGCAAAACCTATCAATCTATTCACCAACTTAGTTGATTAACATTTACATATGCAAGATGTTTATTTCAGAACCTAAACAAGCATGAGAGGTGTCTAATCATTTTGGCAAAATTCATCAAGTTATAAATTCTATCCTAAACAAGCAAGCATACATTCATGTTTTATCAACACATTGGAAATAAAGCATTCAATCCATTCTCATTTGCATGTATGTACATCTACTCCACCCCCCAAACGGGATGGAACTACTCACTAAACATTACACTAATTATTAAACTAAACAAAGAAAGCATATTAACTAAGCTAATAAAACTAATGAAATGAGATTAAGCAAAGCAAAACAAGAAACATAAAACAAACAACATAATAAAGAAAACTTGTATTAAAATGACTCACATTAAAAGTAGCATCCTCCTACTGTAGTGTGTGCTTCAAGGTTTCACTTCTAGTAGGAAGAATAGCCACTTAAAATCTGGAGTGATTACAATGGAGGGTGAAGAGTTCTATTTTTAGCCATGGAAAAAGGCAAATCAGGACAATCCCCCGATGTAGGACGAAACAGATACCAAAAATAGCCTAAACATCCTCTAATACATGTACTGGAGAAATTTTAGCGGATTTGGGCCAAAATGGACCGTTAACTAGCGGTCTTGGACCGCCAATTGGCGGTCTATATGGTTCAGATCCTGCTCATTTATGTTGTGGGCTTTTCTTGATATATTTTCTGGTCTTGGATTCATTTAATTGGTTTGTTGGAGCTCCGACCCGAATCGAATTACTAAAATACTCCCCATGATGGTGTGGAGTATTCTGTTTTGCTCTTAGGTCCTTCTGTCTTACGTTCAGGTCCTTCTCCCTTGCATCTCAGTCCCCAGATCTCACAATTCAGTCATTTTTCCCAGCTTTTGGGTCCTTTTATGCTTCATCTCTTTAAACGTATTTATTCCTGAAAACTAAACATAAAACTCGTAACATAGCACTGTTTAAGTGAAAGATAATGGATATAAGATACAAATATAAGCATGAAATGATGTCAATCAAATACCCCCACACCTAACTTTTGCTAGTCCCGAGCTAAACAAAGAAAGAGAAAAGTATACGAAAAACAAGAAATCCTAACTCACTTTCGTAGGAATCACGGTCGCACTTAGCACGTGCAACAAGCCGTTAAACCTCCTTGTTGCCAAGGAGGAGGAGTGTTGTCTCCTGAGGGTTTTCAGCGGATATACCCACAAAATCCGAACAAGATGCATTAATCAATCTAGCTACACGACTTGTTGGACTCATTTTCTCGATCACGGGACGCGGTAATACTACGGGTCGACTCTATATATGTAATCGGTCCACAAACCTAGCCTAATGAGGTATTCGTGAAAGTTAGTTAAGGACTTAAGTGAAAGACATGGGCAACCTTAACTTCTGAATGTGATACAATGTGTAAAGTCCATTTTGGTTCTTATTTGACTTTTTTTCTTTTTCTTTTTTCTTTTTTTTTCTTTTTCTTTGGAGCAGTTTATTGGTTGGTATTTGATTCTCCCAGGGTCCGGTTTCGTGCATCATTGCCTATGAGGGCTTACACTATCATGTACACCTTCCCCCAAATCTCCACATAGGGCGATCCCTACCACCCGTGTAACGGGAGTTCGGTCGGTGCATCCCAAGTCAGATGACTCGAAAGCACCAAGCACAAAGTCCCCTCAGACCTACTTCCCCGAGTGATAGGAGCCGTGTGAGAAGAGAGAACACCACTTATTTATTTATCTACATGGGAACCAAAACCCCTACACTTAAGTTTCACAAAAAGAGATTAAGGGCCATTGACTACGACAAACTTCCTTATACTAACAGACACAAATTATTTGACTCACTAGGTTTAGGGTGGACTTCTATAAATGTTTGAGTGCTGAAACCTTATGATTACACGCCCCCCGAGGGAAAACCGGGGTGCATCCTAACGACTCGATAAGACCTAAAGTCAGTAAACTAGATATCCTAATGCATCAAGTTCAAGACAATTTTGGGAGCTTTCTTCTTAGATTGCCTCTCAATGGTTTTGCACATGCTAAACACACGCAAAACCTACAAAAACATTTTCTTTCGCAAACACGTGAAGATTTTGAAAGAAATGTGAAAATTTTAAAGCACTAGGCAAGCAAAAGAAGACAAGTCACCCAAGGATCATGGCAAGCAGATATATCGATATTAAACGCAGCATACTAACATGACCCTATAATACACACAAAAGAAATCAAAGGAAAAAGACTCAACTATGTACACACGTAAAACACCCCCCACACCTACATCATGCATTGTCCTCAATGAATGTGAGCAAGATACTACATGGATTTATGCATGAAAAAATGAAGATCTCACCAACATTAAGCGCAACCGGAAGTTCATGGTTATAGTGATAGACACAAACCCGAATTCCCTCAAAACCTGTGAGATACTGAAGAGGGGAGACAAATACGTGAAGAAATCGGGACCAAGTACACAAGGGTTGGGGCCCACAACAATCAATGCTCACTTATGGAGTCTTTTATTACACACTTTTTTTCTTTTCTTTTTTTTTCAAAAAAAAATTTACATGATATATACAACAACAACGATATTCTCATAATCATTTGGTCATGGAACATCAAATGTGAACATCAAGTCATGAGGACCAGAGACTTGCCGAGATGGGCAAACTTCACCGGTACTCTGAGGTGTCATGATGGGTGAAAGGTCAAAGCTGAACGGCTCGAACCCCTCATGATATTGGTTGGGTGTGGGCAACAAAGAATGAAGTTGTGTTGCCTCACTAGGGTTTAGTTACTCATAGAACAAAACCCTCCAACCAATAGGTGGGTGCATCAGAATGAGTTCCTCAAGCTCATTCGATGGATGTAGCAGACCTGCATCACTAAGAATGGGGCTGCTCCCCAAGTCATCCAGCAAAGACCTCCCACCATCGTTTAGATCATCAAGCAGAAGCTCGGTCATAGGTGGGTCCTTGTTGGAGTCAATATGAAGCTCAAATGGCTCAATGGCCATGGGACATGAGGTAGAGACACCTTCTGGTATAGGCATATGATGAGGTATCTCACTCTCACTAGTATTTTCAACTAAATCATGCAACGAACACTCCTTTTGGACATTTTTGTTTGATGACAGCTCACTCTGTTGCATTGCAAAGACAGACAATGAGTTTTTGCTGGCCCCACAAACATTCTCAAGGGGTTGCATTAGGGTTAGGGGTGTTCGTTGATTTTGTGGTGCTTTCTCCAATTGGCGGATGAGATTTAGATTTAAAGGTTGATCCATGGGCTCCTGTTGCCTACCAGAGTTGAACACATGAAAGTCGGCACTCATGTTACCGAATGAGAGCTTCATGAGACCATTTCTACAATTAATCAAGGCATTGGAGGTGGCCAGAAATTGTCTACCCAAAATCAAAGGAATTTGAGAGTGGGTGTTCGCAACAGGATTGGTATCGAGCACAACAAAATCGATTGGAAATATAAAATCTCCAACTTTGATAAGCACGTACTCAATAATCCCCTTGGGAATACGAATGGATCTATCCGCCAATTGGAGGGTGATCTTAGTTGGTTTCAATTCTCCCAAGTTCGACTGTTGATAAACAGAGAATGGGAGGAGGTTGACCGTTGATCCTAAATCACGCAAAACATTGCTCATTCTAGTGTCCCCTATCGTACACTGAATAGTAGGACACCCAGGGTCCTTGTATTTTGTGTAGGTGGGATTGGACAAAAGTGAGCTGATATTTGCAGCCAAGAATGCTTTCTTAGGAACATTGGTCTTCCTCTTGGTTGTGCAGAGATCCTTCAACACTTTGGCATATTGAGGTATTTGTTGGATGACATCCAAAAAGGGGATGTTAACATTTACTTGCTAAACACCTCTAATATCTTGTCCATGTTGTCACTCTGCTTTTTGGTTAACCTACTTGGATAGGGAGCTTTTGGCAGGTAGGTTTTCTGCGGTGCCTGAGAAGAAAGCTTTGGTGTATTACCCTCACCCTCAGCCTCTTCTTCACCACCATTCCCACTGAGGGGCTGCATAGATGATGGTTGTTGTGGCAAGGAAATGTGATTGTCAACCTGTTTTCCATTCCTTAAGGTCACAATGGAATTGACATGGTGAATAGGTTCCTCCACATGGTTCACTTGACTCCCCTGAGGTACCACATTCTCATTTTGCATGTGTTGTTGTTGGTACATACATGGGTTAGTCTCAGGCTGGCTAGGAAAAGACCATCTCTCTCTTTCATGTACAGACTGAGCCAATTGGCCCATCTGAAGCTCTAGAGATTTGATGGTCTGCTGATTTGAAGTGAGAACTTGACTCGTGGTTGACAGAAAAAATTTCATTGAGTTTTCAAGTCCACGAGTCAAGGTCTCAAGAGAATTGAATCGGGTTTCCATATTATTGGAATTTGGGAAACCCGATTGATTGGTGGTTTGCGCTTGGGGTGGCTGATAGGAATGCGCATGCATGGGAGGTTGGTGTGATTGGTAATGTGGCCTATAGGAGTTTGAAGGACCACCCGGGGTATTAGTTTGGTTCCATGAAAAATTGGGGTGGTTCCTCCATCCAGGATTATAAGATGATGAGTATGGGTCATTCCTGGCTCTATCGTAGATGGCGTTGACACGCTCCATCTCAGGAGGAATGGACTCACACTCGCTTTCTACATGACCTATCCTACCACATGAATGACAGGGAACTGGACCAGATGTGGACATGTGACGTGCACCTTGTTGGTTTTGGAGCTCAATCGAATCCGTACAGCACATTAAGGCCGCCATGCGCGCCTCGGTGGCCGTAGTGGTATCGACAACAAATGCGGCACCCAATATAGTCGAGTTTGCATTCGCGATCCTTGCTCATATGCTAGATTAAGCAGGTGGTTCCCACACACTCTCCCATTGCATGGTTTTCTCAGCGAGGTCTTCTAGGAAGGCCTATGCCTCCCTTTCATCCTTTCCCAAGAACTCTCCTTGACACATGGACTCAAGGAGCGTTCGGGACGGGATGTGAAGACCCTCGTACACAATCTGACAAAGGTGCCACAACTCAATGCCATGGTGAGGGCACGAGGATAGTAGCTCTTTGAACCTCTCTAGATATGCATGAAATGGTTCAGTCTCATGTTGATAGAACGAATTGATTTCGTTCCTCAATTTTTGAGTCCGATGATTTGGAAAGTATTTCTTGAGGAATGCAGATTGAAACTCATCCCTAGTCCTAAAGGCATTCGCCTGTTTGTTGTACAACCACTTCTTGGCGTCATCCTTTAGCGCAAAGGGGACAAGCCTAAGATGGATGGAGTCTGTGCTAAGTTGTTGCAGCTTGAACATAGCACAAACCTCCTCAAATTCCCTGAGAAAGATATAGGGGTCACCTTTCCCAGTGAAATGAGGGAGCATGGAGATAAACTGAGGCTTAACCTCAAAATGGTTCTCATTAGCCTCTGGCAATACGATGCATGAAGGTAGAGCAGTACGGCTCGGGTAGCATCGATCACGTAGAGGTATGGGAGCGACAACTGGAAGCACAGGTGGAACATGTGGGTCCAGTAATTGCTCCTCCTCACGGAAATGAGCAGTCATTGAACCCGAACGGTGTGCGACACGAGAGGAGGAAGGCGTCGAGAAATCGATGACCGAAGCCGGATTTACAACGCTCCTCGTCAAACGACCCCTCTCGTCTTGTGTCCACGAAAGCATACACAAAGGTACACGCACACAAACCAAAACCTTTTTTTTCAAAGAATGTACGTTGGGGAGAAGACGGGGGAACACAGGAGAGAAAGAATGGCTCAGGAGGGAAGGGAAGAAGTCCTTATGCTACGACGGATGGGTACAGGTAGAAGCACACAAGCAAACAAGGCTCAAGCAATCCTAGGGTCGCTATAGGTCCTTACAGCTAGACGACGCCTAACTGCGAGGTCACATGGCCTCAACACGCCTCACCTCCCTATGACGAGGACCACAAAGCCCAGCAAGTGAGCCAAGATCCGGGGATCTCGTCTCTCCTACTATCGACAAAGTGGGCAACGCCAATCAGGTAAATGACGGTCGAGACCGGATCACTCTCCTAATGCGTCTGAATTCCTTAAGGCCAATGTCTACTTGATTTTAAAATTACGCTCTTGATTAGTGTGGTTTTTGGGGCGAAGGAAAGGGTAATGAAATCCCCCACCTTATCTTTTATGGGACAGCCCCTCCTTAGTAGCGTTTTGGAGTCCTAATCTAGCAATCAACTCTCCAAACAAACTCTCAACTCACACTTGTTTCAATGCACTTCCTACTAACTAATGCATGTTCATACGAAATGCATGAATGAGAGTAGAAGGTGCGTACCTCATGCTAGCTCTCAGCAACAGAAAATAAAGCTAAGATAAAAGACAATCTAAATGCCTAAGTTACATACATGATTCATGACCTAAACAACAAGAATGCCTAATCTTTTGCTTTGAGTTTTTGGGACCAAGTTGCTTAAAGGAGGTTTGATTATTGATCTGGGGACAAATATTACTCGGGCTCTTTGACGATACTGTCGGAGTAAATTTCACCCAAGACACGGATGAGCCCGAGTCATTAGGCATGTTCGACTCACATCGACATATTATTGAGGTGCCTAATGACAAGGTTGCGAGTGAAGAGGATCTTGAGGAATCCGCCAGCGTATCTTTGGACGAGGAGGCACATCGGAGTGCTTGCTTGTTGAACGTTTTAATTAAACCGCAAGTGCACGGCCGCAATGAAGCAGTGGCAAGTACGGGTCGTCCTCAGGGAGGTGAGCAGCCTATTGTTTATCAGAAATCAAGTGGCAAATATTGGGGGAGAAAGATTGATTATGCTACTCTACACTAAACTACGCTAAGAAGTATGAAATGCGAACGAAAGAAACAAACAATGAAATGACAACTATGCTAAGAACAAAAGAAGAATGCTGGAATACAGAAATGGGAAAACCCCTAAGGGGTGGAGTGAGTGCACACAAGCAAAGAGGTGGGTGTTGAACACATTCTTTAAGCACAAATAAAGGTGGTGTTATCATGCATAGGAAGTGTCTAAATGTTGTGGCAAAACCTATCAATCTATTCACCAACTTAGTTGATTAACATTTACATATGCAAGATGTTTATTTTAGAACCTAAACAAGCATGAGAGGTGTCTAATCATTTTGGCAAAATTCATCAAGTTATAAATTCTATCCTAAACAAGCAAGCATACATTCATGTTTTATCAACACATTGGAAATAAAGCATTCAATCCATTCTCATTTGCATGTATGTACATCTACTCCACCCCCCAAAGGGGATGGAACTACTCACTAAACATTACACTAATTATTAAACTAAACAAAGAAAGCATATTAACTAAGCTAATAAAACTAATGAAATGAGATTAAGCAAAGCAAAACAAGAAACATAAAACAAACAACATAATAAAGAAAACTTGTATTAAAATGACTCACATTAAAAGTAGCAACCTCCTACTGTAGTGTGTGTTTCAAGGCCTCACTTCTAGTAGGAAGAATAGTCACTTAAAATCTGGAGTGATTACAATGGAAGGTGAAGAGTTCTACTTATAGCCATGGAAAAAGGCAAATCGGGACAATCCCCCGATGTGGGACTAAAAAGATACCAAAAATAGCCTAAACATCCTCTAATACATGTGCAGGAGAAATTTTAGTTGATTTGGGCCAAAATGGACCACCAATTGGCGGTCTATGTAGTTCAGATCCTGCTCATTTTTGTTGTGGGCTTTTCTTGGTATATTTTCTGGTCTTGGATGTATTTAATTGGTTTGTTGGATCTCCGAACCGAATCGAATTGCTAAAATACTACCCATGATGGTGTGGAGTATTCTGTTTTGCTCTTAGGTCCTTCTGTCTTACGTTCAGGTCCTTCTCCCTTGCATCTCAGTCCCCAGATCTCACAATTCAGTCCTTTTTCCCAGCTTTTGGGTCCTTTTATGCTTCATCTCTTCGAACCTATTTATTCCTGAAAATTAAACATAAAACTCGTAACATAGCATTGTTTAGGTGAAAGACAATGGATATAAGATACAAATATAAGCATGAAATGATGTCAATCAACATCTTAACTCTTGGTAAGCAACCCGGGCTCTTTGACAATACTGTCGGAGGCAATTTCATCCAAGACACGGATGTGCCCGAGTCATTTGGCATGTTCGACTCACATCGACATATTATTGAGGTGCCTAATGACCAGGTTGCGAGTGAAGAGGATCTTGAGGAATCCGCCAGCGTATCTCTGGACGAGGAGGCACATCTGGGTGCTTGCTCCTCTTACCCCTTGGCCCTTGAGCCACTTGAAAGTAACTCTGAATCCGACAATGACCTACCTCTGCCACTTGTCACTCATTATTGCTTCTGATCATGCACAAGATCAAGAGGTTGCCCTCAAAAGAGTACTCTTTCAAAACAAAGAGGCGATCGGGTGGTCCTTGAAGGATATCAAGGGAATTAATCACCTAGGTTAGTGTTGTAAATGATAGGTCTTGCCATTAGGTACTTCTTATGCATTAACAAACACTAACTACACTTGAGCTTATTGTATGCATTCACCACACTTATTTTATGTGCACACACACACCCCACCCCTTAAGGGTTTTTCATTCCTGAGTTCTATCTTCCTTTATTAGTTGATTAGTTTAGTTTGTTTTGTGATTTCATTTCCTCCTTTTTAGTATACTAGTTTAGATTAGTATAGTTAAGTGTAATCAATCTTTCTCTACTTTCTTTCCCACTCGCCTTCGCACAAACCAAAAGTCGACACACCTCCCGGTGGATCGACCCGTATTTGCCACCGCTTCAACGCGACCGTGCACTTGCGGTTAATATAAAATGAATCAATCACCTCTCTTCCCTTTACTTTTTCTGGGAGAGATTAGAAATTGTGTGTGTTTGTGTAGTAAATATATGTAGTTCCATGTTTTGTTTGTTGGTTCTCACTATCAATACGAAGAATACAATTTCCTCTTCTTCCCGGGAACACATCCGCTATCAAGTGTGTGATGGAAATTACATCCGCTTCTTCCTTGATCCATGGTGTGGACCACCTTTCTTGAGTGAGCCGTGGGGAGCAAGGTTGCATCATGATATTGGTATTCCCAAAGATACGTTTTTTGCCCACTACATCAGCATTGGAGCATGGACTCTCCTTATCCAGTGATCGTTGAAAATGATGGAGCTTTGGCCGAAGATTTTGGGAATACAGATACATGGAGGTCAAAATAGGCCCACAAGAGGTGTCATTTGGAGGCGTGGGCATGGGTGGCGCCAAGATTATGGGACTCTCCTTCCCTCAAGGAGGCGTGGGCATGGGTGGCGCCAAGGAATGAAGTTGTGGGATCGAGTAGGCTGGTTTGGTACAAGCCCCATGTCCCAAAACATGCCATGGTGGCTTGACGTGGGCTACGTAGTCGGTTGATAACTAAGAGGCTAATGAAGGATCGAGGAGCACATCATGGGCTGGCTTGTGCATTGTGTGATGATGGAGGGACGTGGGACACTTGTTTTGGGATGCCCGTTCACCAATGAGATATGGAAGCGAGTGATACAAATTATACAGCTAGGCACTGGAATCCGGACCACAGTTGTGGAAGAAGCTACTCGCATGCAACGTATGAAGGGTGCCCGAGTCCAAATGACAACTTTGAAATATTGAAACATAACGTTTCCTTGCATTTTTGTTACATACATAAATATTTTCCGTCAACTTCCCACTAGCATCCAAAACTACAAAAAAATATTAACTACAAAAACATGGATGTTATTTTCAGGTTACGTATGTCCTTTAAAGGACACAAGTCTGTTCTTTAAAGCACGCCAGTCCTTGGAACTCGAATATGTCATTTAAATGTGTTCTTTAAAGCATGAGTCTATTCTTTAAGAACACGTATATCCTTTAAAGAATATTGAATTTTTAGCGAAGAAATTTTAAAAAACTATTTTGTTAGTTTTTTGATGTATGAAAATTTAATATTAAATAAGATATAACTTTATTGGATTAGCATCCATAGCCATGATCTTTAAAAATGATCATCTTTGTCACGTCATATTTTCCACTTCACACCATTAATCCATAATCTTTTTTCTCATTCATTTTCTCAACCATGATCTTTGTAAGAAGATATGTCATCATATCAACTCTTCTCTTTCCTCCAACTCATTTCTTACATTTTACAAATAAAAAAATAAATTTTATATCATCATTTATCTCGTTTATGTATAAATTAATGTACTAAAATTTGATATTAATTTTTTACATTTTACTTTTAAAACACAATTATTCGACAAATGTTTGTAAAATAATTAATTTATTAACTGCAAAAGGATAATTGTGAATGATAACCAAACGTAGAGACCCTACAATAACGATTATACATAACTTAATTTTTAATATCTTTTAAATATTACTATTCAAAAGGTGTAATACGAGAATATAACCATTTCAACATTAGTATCTGTCCTGTTTGAGTTCACCACCGAATATCTAGTATTTCAAAATACAATATTTATATAGCAATATGGGTGTCTATCCGTAGAACACGAGGAGATAACAATTATGGTGATTTTTTAATTTTATTTTCTAAGATATCTTGATTTTAAACAATACACCAGCAGAGTTACCCATGGTGAGGCGAATGTGGACGGATGTAAGGCTTTACTTTAGGTAAAAAATAACGATTTCGATCAATTTCTCTATATTAGTAATAAGTCCACTCTCCTTATATATGCATAATTTTACCTTTATCTTATATATTTGTTCATGTGTATGTTTAGATATTATGTAGAGTAAACTTTGGTTTTGGTGTTCGGAGTGGCACGACTTGTAGAACCCGCCTCACTATGGTAGCTTGGGAGTTGGGGGCGTGGATGGTCAGGCCACGTGAAGGGAATGTGTTCTAAAAGTTTTACTTTTAAATATCAATTATTATGAATTCAATGAGAAATCATTTTGTTCCTTGTTTATGTTATTCGTCTTTTAGAAGTGTTAAGGAAGAGGCTCTTGGTCCTTAACCGTAGAGCTCTAAAAGATATTGGTTTACATAAAACAAAAGATATTCACAATCATGGTAATTGACATGGGACATTAATTACCTAGTTAAGATTGTCGTGTTGATCATAGATCATTGTAGCTCTACAAGTGAGTGACAACATGGGTACACAAAAGAGGAAAATATTACTTTTGTATACTGAATAGACCTAATAAGTAAAATATTATAGAAATGTGTTTCTGTGTCATTAATATTTTACTGTGTCCTTGGTCCTTTGATATGAGACTTTTATCCGATCACTTAAGGAGTGCTTAATTAGACTAGTGTCTTAAGCTATCAATGAGTGTAGTGCAAAGACATTAGTTGGTTAAGTATGACTTTTGTTGCAGAAGATAGCTAGTTAAAAGATTATCATTGTCCCTCTTAATTGAGTAATGATATTAGTGGGCCCCTTGATAAAGCAAAGTTATAATGTGCACAATGTGATTTGAGTTAAGTCACATATTTATAACTACCTTAAAGAGATCAAGAAATGAATACTAATACAAAGATGACACAATACTACATTTTGTGTATTCTTAATATCATGAGGTAAGAGACGGAAACAAGTGGTGCACTCCATCACTAAATGGATCGGGTTTTGATTCTACTGGAATTAAGACATCTAACTAATTGGGAGCTATAATGTGTAGCTAGATACCGCTTATAGCTTGTGATATTAAGTTCTTAATATCACTGCCAACTTAGTTTAGATCCTCCCATAAGTCACACCACAAAACTAGGAAACAAGAAATGGGGATTTTGAGTTCATAAGATGTGTCAGGTTTCATATAGAAAA
Organism: Triglochin maritima; assembly: GCA_963682175.1. Lineage (NCBI taxonomy): Eukaryota > Viridiplantae > Streptophyta > Magnoliopsida > Alismatales > Juncaginaceae > Triglochin > Triglochin maritima. The sequence goes on along the minus strand of OY821774.1, from coordinate 22,703,185 downwards.
TATGACACATGGGGTGAACAAGCAAAATCAAACTTATGTTGTGATTAATGACATAATTAGAATCTGAATTAAATTCATATGTGATGTAGATATTATGGGATGTAATGATTTATCATTACATAGGATAATATGTTACATAAGTTATGAATTTACTACTAATCCCGAAATGTCAAATTTTGTAGGGGTTAAACCGAAATTTGACAAGTCTGCAGTACTGTGCACAAACGGTCGACCGAACGTGCACGGTCGACCGGACACGTCTCTACCGATAACAGGGAATTTTCGTCTGTTCGGAACGGTTGACCGAATCTATCGGTCGGTCCACCGAACATTGCGATGAAATATTTTATTGTTGCGAGCGGTCGACCGAATGTAGAACGGTCGACCGAAACTTGGTTCGAGCGGTCGACCGAACCTCCAAACGGTCGACCGGTCCAGACGGTTTTATGCAGAATTAATTTAAGAATTAATTAGATCATGCATGGAATTGGTCCATAATTGATTTAATTCGTGGCTGAGATTATTTGTTAGCAAATAATGGAAGGTTGGATGGAAGTTTGCATGAAATCATGGGTAAGAGGTTGCACATGAATAGGTAATTTGGAGAGAACTTATAAATACAAGTTTATCTCATTACCTCAAAATTAATTCATTGTTTTCTCATGCAAAAAATCTCTCTCCATAATTCTCCACAAAATTTCCTTAATTCTTAAGATTAGTTTTAGTTTTCAGAGATCATCTTCTCAAGGGAACTAAAGAGGGTTTAGTAATTAGATTCTAAACCCTATTGGAGATTGAGAGGCTAGCTCTTCTCTCTCCAATCTCGTTTAGAGTTTGATGAATACTCGGAGGCAATCCACCGGGCGATTCAACCGTCAACGCGACTCCGGATCTTCGAGAGGTTTTAGAGAACCTCTAGGTATGATCCTATTGGCAATTGTTTGTTTATTCTAGGCATGTTAAATAATTAGGATAAACAAATACATGTCTATATGAAAATCGAAGAAAATATGAATACTACGATCATATATGTTTATAAAATTTCGAAAATATATACATACTATAGGGCACGAAATCCAACAGTGGTATCAGAGCTTTTGATTCATATTATCTTTGATTTAAACTATAAAATCAATTTACACTACCATCTAGAATAAAAAACAATTCGGTTTTTTGTCTTTTTCGAGTTTTTCGATGTTTTTGTTTATAAAATTCTAATAAATTCGTTTTGATGGTTTTATATGTTTTAAAACATGACACATGATTGTTAGAATTGAAATTTAGACATTTGTCTAATTTATAGAATTTCGTTTTATTTTAAATGATTATTTTATAAAGGAATCAACAAAACCGAAAAGGACTAATGTTCATCTTTCCATTTGGAAATTGGATGAACAGCGGTTCAAAATAATTAATTTTGAACTATGGATGCATGAAAATCATTTTAAAGGATTTCAAATGATTTTTTCTAGAATTGTTTGATTTTAGATGCTTGATAATCTAGATTAAATAGTTTAGATTGGACATACGTGTATGCGTTGCTCGAGTTGTTCTTGCAGGAATTGTGAGCTTATATGTTCCAAATCAGTAACTATGAATGTATGTAATTAATATTATACAGGGGCTTATTTGTATGTAAAAGCCAAATTCTATCTTTCTATCTTTTAGATAATTGCATTGCATTTGAGAGGTTTTACATAGGACTTGCACTAGTCGGTTTTTATCGAATGTGAGGAGCATGTTTATTTTCTGTAAAATCTACATCTCCGGTGCAAGATGAAGTCGCCGCTGTAGCGCATCGATTGAGGATTGAGGATCAAGGATCGAAGGGAACATATAAACTAACACGTTGTGGATTGTGTGAATGGTTTAATTTCTGTTTTGATAATCTTGCTATGCATGTGATGAATGTGTTGAATGTTAGGATGTGTATGAATGATAATATGCATGATAACCTAAAATGCTGAATCACATGTTAATATATGAAATTGTCCAACAAAAATTAAGAGTAATTTCCTTCTTATTTCATCCACTAGCAGCCATTGATTGAGGGACACTCTGCTCGCCGTTAGCGGGAGATAGCTCCCTCCATCTTTGGGAATAGTGGGAGATATAATGGTTGTCTGTTGTTGTGCCACGATTAAATGTATGAGGTGCGTTTCACCCTAGTGAACCCCAAGTATGTTTAGTTGTGAATACAATGGATAAACGTATCTCGTATCAAATGAAAATAAGTTTGCTTAACATTACCTAGAGCCCTCGCTCGGTTTTGGGAAAAAGTTTTTCTTACGAGGATAGGTCGCATTCCCTCATAATTAAAACGACAAGAATCACAAAAGTTTGAAGATGCTAATGTTGCTAAAATTTAAAAAGGTTGTGATTAGAAAGAGTTTTTCTTACCTTGATATTGTAATGTATTCGATAGCCCTTAGCTAGTCTATACTACAATTGATGGGATCTTGGATTACTGCATTTATGGGCAAAATTTTATTTGCAGTATTTACATTTATATTCGATATATATGTATGTATTTTAAAACATAAAATTGACATTAAAATCCTGTATAATTTATTTTGTAGAAATGTCTAATATCCAACCAATTGTGCGATCTATGATCAAAAAGAATCCTTTGCAAAATGATGGCTCAAACTTCATGAAGTGGTAACTCAATCTTAATATCGTGTTGAGGTTTGAAAACTATCTCATATTTTGGATGGTGAAATCCCAAAATTGAATGAGAAGGCAACCGGTAATGAGAAAGGGTTGATAGCCAAGTGGGAAGACCAAGAGAACCAAGTTCACAGTCTAATGTTGGCATCCATGGGTGACTCACTTCAAGCAAAATACTTGGATTCAAAACCCAAGAAGACCATGGAAGCTTTAACAAAGATGTTCATGGATAGTGCCCGAAAGGAGCGCTATAAGACCACATTCGCACTCACAAGGTGTCACATGGCGGAGGGAACATCGGTATCCATGCATTTTCTCACGATGCAAGGATACCTTGAGAAATTGTCGAAGCTCTCTTCTCCAATGCCCGAGGACATTGCCGAAGATCTGATTCTTGGCTCTCTAGCCTCGTCCTTTAAGGACTTTGTGATGCACTATCAAGTGCGTGAAAAAGGGGTGAGTCTTGAGGAGCTTCACAACGCTCTCAAAACGACAGAAGTTGACATGGGCAAGGGTCGGGACAATCACGTCCTAGCCATCCATGAGAGGAGCAAAAAGATCAACAAAGGTGAAGGCAAATTTCAAAGATACGTCAATCAAGAGCAAGGGAGTAGGAGGTGCTCATGGGAGTGCCTCAAGGGGAAATCTTTCAAATCTCCAACTCCCAACACGGAGTGCTTTCACTGCGGTGAAAAGGGACACATCCGACCAAATTGCCCCAAGTACAAGGAAGACCTTGAAAATGGGATGATTGAACGTAGGCGCCCGAGAAACGCCGTAGGTATGTTTGTTATTGAGATAAATTTAATCACCTCTGTCCTTGATTTGGTAATAGTTACCGGATCTTGTGCTCACATAATTTTGATGTGCAGCTATTAAAGGATAGGAATGAACTCGTGGAGAACGAAATGATATTGAAGATTGGAAATAGTACAAGCATCGCTGCGATTGTACAAGATTCTATGGAACTTCAATAGTCTAGTGATTTAAATTTGTGCTTTGAAGAGTGTTTGTTATATGCCTTCGATTAGCAAGAACATTTCTGTATCAAGTTTTAGATATAGATAAATATTAATAAATATTTTAATTCTTGCTTGTCTATATCGAAGAATGGAATTTTCTATGCAAATACATTCGTATGGAATGGTTTCTATTTGCTTGAAATGAATAATAAACAAATTCAAACAAACAATAACAAAAGGAACTAAGATAACTCACGTGAATGATACAATCTTGTAGCACTATCGGATTGGTCAAATAAATGACCAAGAGACCTTTCAAGAAGAAAGGAACGAAAACGAATGACTAATTGGATATGATACATTCTAATGTATGTGGTCCGATAAGTACAAGTGCAAAAGACGGTTTAAGGTACTTCATTTTGTTCACGGACAACTATAGTCATTATGGCTATATTTGTCTATTGGGATGCAGAAATGAATTCTTTGACAAGTTCAAGGAATTCAAGGATGGAGTAGTGAACCAACTCAACAAGAATATCGAGGCTCTATGAAAGGTTCGTAGGGGTGAGTGCTTAGGATACCTAATTTGACTCATTCCTAAAGTAGGAACATGATATTGCTCGACATGATTCGATCAATAATAAGTCAATCTAAATTGCCTATTTACTTTTGGAATTATGCACTACAAATAATGACAAACTCACTAAATAATGTTCCATCCAAATCCGTGGAGAAAATGTCTTGTGAGCTATGGAGTTGAAAGACACCTAAGCTCGTCTTTCTCAAGATTTGCGGTTACGAGGTATACATCAAGAAATTGATGTCGACCAAGCTTCAACCAAAAGCGGATAAGTGCTTCTTTATAGGCTGTCCTCGTATGATAAGAGGATACTACTTTTAGTGTATCACCTCCAATCGAAAGATTGTAGAGAGAGATATGGTTTTTCTAGAATTTCTGGAAAAGAGAGAAAAGTAGTGGGAGTAGAGTTAAGCTTGAGGAAACTCAAGATACTATACAAGATCATGATGTGAATGTTGCATTCAAAATCATGAAGGCCCAGCCGAGATTCCTTTGGTTAGTGGGAGCGTGAGTGAGAGACCCTTACAAGAAATTGTGAGAGAATCTCAATCACCCCACCTAGTGTGCGTTCGAGAGTCGAACATGAACCTATTCCTCAAGAAATTGTGGAAGAAGTTCGAGAGACACAAGAAGAACCAAAAGAACTAAGAAGGTTAATGAGGGAAAGGAAGAAACCCAATAAGTATGTGGGACTTCGTGAGATCATGGTACTAGATACCAAAGATCCCTCGACCTTCCAAGAAGCAATGGAAAGAAAAGACTCCAAACTATGGTTAATAGCCATGGAATCCGAAGTAGAATCCGTGTATGGTAATCAAGTATGGAACTTGATTTGCCTTCCTCAAGAGAAAATATCATTTGGTATAAATGAGCTTTTAGGAGGAAGATAGACATGGATAGTAACTTGACAACCTACAAAGTAAGGCTTGTAGCAAAAGTTATACTCAAATTCAAGAAATTGACTTTGATGAAATTTTTGAGAAGTTGCCATATTAAAATCTATTCGGATTATGCTCACTATTACCACTTTTCACAATTGTGGGATATGGAAGATGGATATCAAAATGGCGTTCCTTAAACAGGAACTTGGAGGAGGATATGTACATGGTACAACCTCAAGGTTTTGATGATCCAAATAATAGCGAGAAGAGATGCAAGTTTCGAGAATCCATTTATGGACTGAAGCAAGCATCGAGGAGTTGGAACAAACGCTTTGACAAAGAGGTGAAGAAGATTCACTTCATTCAAAGTAAAGGAAAACATTGTTGATACAAGGAGATTAGTGGGAGCCATGTAGTACTTCTGATCTTATATGTCGATGACATATTGCTCAGGAGCAATCATATACCTTTGCATTAGCAAACGAGAAATTTCATTGAAATCGGCATTTCAATGAAAAGAAATGGATGAGGCTAAACACATCTTGAGAATCAAGATACATTGAGATACATCCCGTAGACTCATTGGCTTTAGTCAACGTGCATACATTGACAAGGTCTTGGAAATGTTCAGGGTGAACAATTCCGATATGGACAATGTGCCAATAAGTATGAGTATAGGTGTGCAACTCAAGAAGTCTCAACGTGCTCAATCACGCAAAGACTTGGAGTACATGAAGGTATCCCTTATGCTTCGGCAAAAGGAAGGACCATGTACACGATGACTTGCACAAGACTAAATATCTTGTATGCTCTAAACGTGACAAGAGGTCACCAATCCAACGCAAGTCCTAATCGTAGGATTGCGGTCAAGAATATTCTGAAGTACCTTAACCGGACTAAAGATAAGGTTCTTGTTTATGGAAGACAAAGGAGAAAATAGCCGATGGCTATTTTGATGCAATTCTCATAGGGAATCCTGACAATAAGAGGTTGGAATGATGATGCGTCATCATTATCGAAGGTGGAGGTATGAGGTAGTGTAGTTAGGAGTAATATCACTACAGCTAACTCAACCACCAACGAAAGACAAAATAAATAAATAGGTGGACACAATAGTGACACAACTGATCCATTCAACAAACCTTCATACCAAGCTAAGAGACGAAATATATTTCGAGTCCATGGATCCGAGGATCCATGTGGATTGGCTTGATAGGTGATTTGGGAAGGTTACCCTAGTTATTAATGTTTTATGCATTGAGAATGTATGTGAAAGAAAACTTTGATAACAAGTGGGAGATTGAAGGGAATGTGTTCTAAAAGTTTTACTTTTAAATGTCAATTATTATGAATTGAATGAGAAATCATTTTGTTCCTTGTTTATTCGTGTTTTAGAAGTGGCTCTTGGTCCTTAACCGTAGAGCTCTAAAAGATATTGGTTTACATAAAACAAAAGATATTCACAATCATGGTAATTGACATGGGACATTAATTACCGAGTTAAGATTGTCGTGTTGGTCATACATCATTGTAGCTCTACAAGTGAGTGACAACATGGGTACACAAAAGAGGAAAATATTACTTTTGTATACTGAATAGACCTAATAAGTAAATATTATAGAAATATGTTTCTGTGTCATTAATATTTTACTGTGTCCTTGGTCCTTTGATATGAGACTTATATCCGATCACTTAAGGAGTGCTTAATTAGACTAGTGTCTTAAGCTATCAATGAGTGTAGTGCAAAGACATTAGTTGGTTAAGTATGACTTTCGTTGCAGAAGATAGCTAGTCAAAAGATTATCATTGCCCCTCTTAATTGAGTAATGATATTAGTGGGCCCCTTGATAAAGCAAAGTTATAATGTGCACAATGTGATTTGAGTTAAGTCACATATTGATAACTAGCTTAAAGAGATCAAGAAATGAATACTAATACAAAGATGACACAATACTACTTTGTGTGTATTCTTAATATCACGATGCAAGGGATGGACACAAGTGGTGCACTCCATCACTAAATGGATCGGGTTTTGATTCGACTGGAATTAAGACATCTAACTAATTGGGAGCTATAATGTGTAGCTAGATACCGCTTATAGCTTTTGATATTAAGTTCTTAATATCACTGCCAACTTAGTTTAGATCCTCCCATAGGTCACACCACAATACTGGGAAACGAGAAATGGGGATTTTGAGTTCATAAGATGTGTCGGGTTTCATGTAGAAAATATGACACATGGGGTGAACAAGCAAAATCAAACTTATGTTGTGATTAATGACATAATTAGAATCTAAATTAAATTCATATGTGATGTAAATATTATGGGGTGTAATGATTTATCATTACATAGGATAATATGTTACATAAGTTATGAATTTACTACTAATCCCGAAATGTCAATTTTTGTAGGGGTTAAATCGAAATTTGACAAGTCTGCAGTACTGTGCACAAACGGTCGACCGGTTAACAGTAAACGGTCGACCGAATGTGCACGGTCGACCGGACACGTCTCGACCGATAACAGGGAATTTTCGTCTGTTCGGAACGGTCGACCGAATCGATCGGTCAGTCGACCGAACATTGCGATGAAATATTTTATTGTTGCGAGCAGTCGACCGAATGTAGAACGGTCGACCGAACCTCCAAACGGTCGACCGGTCCAGACGGTTTTATGCAGAATTAATTTAAGAATTAATTAGATCATGCATGGAATTGGTCCATAATTGATTTAATTCGTGGCTGAGATTATTTGTTAGCAAATAATGGAAGGTTAGATGGAAGTTTGCATAAAATCATGTGTAAGAGGTTGCACATGAATAGGTAATTTGGAGAGAACTTATAAATACAAGTTTATCTCATTACCTCATAATTAATTCATTGTTTTCTCATGCAAAAAATCTTTCTCCATAATTCTCCACGAAATTTCCTTAATTCTTAAGATTAGTTTTAGTTTTCAGAGATCATCTTCTCAAGGGAACTAAAGAGGGGTTACTAATTAGATTCTAAACCCTATTGGAGATTGAGAGGCTAGCTCTTCTCTCTCCAATCTCGTTTAAAGTTTGGTGAATACTCGGAGCCAATCCACCGGGCGATTCAACCGTCAACGCGACTCCGGATCTTCGAGAGGTTTTAAAGAACCTCTAGGTATGATCCTCTTGTCAATTGTTTGTTTATTCTAATGCATGTTAAATAATTAGGATAAACAAATACATGTCTATATGAAAATCGAAGAAAATATGAATACTACGATCCTATATGTTTATAAAATTTCGAAAATATATACATACTATAGGGCACGAAATCCAACACCACGTGGCATGGGAGTGGACACGTGGAAGCTTCTGATTGGAGGCATGAGGTCTAAGGTGTGCTGAGGTGGCATGTGGTTTGAATTGTGCCTTGCATGGAATTAGTTGATTTCCTTTCAATGCACTTGATGACTTGCCTTGTATGTAGATTGCATGCATGAACAAACAAAACCCAACCATCCCCCTTGTGTGCATTTTCCTTCTCTCCCAGCGAATCACATCTCCACCTCCTCCAATCACATCTCATCCCTCCGGTGGTCAGGCCACTAAGGCAGAGCTCCTGCGAGCTGCTACTCCGGTGAGACTTGAAGCAACACGCTTAGAAGAGAGGCGTGTTTGGAGGACAGAAATCAGCATACTCCGGCGATCTTCCGGCAAACTCAACTCCTCACACTGGTATTCTTCTGGCCCTTAAAGAGTTTTATGAGTGGGGGTGTTAGCTGGAGGGCCGGCCAGCACCATGTTGGTGTGTGGTGCAATCGGTTGCAACACCAACCAAGTTCCCTCTAGCGCACGCATGAGGTGTGTGCTGGATACGGCTGGCTGTGGACTCAGCCAGGCAAGCCGGAGCTCTGGCGAGCCCTGGTGAGGTCCGACCAGATGTGAAGATGTCTCTCCAGGGCTGAGGTTTAGTGTGGTTTTGGATCTGGATGGGTGTGGCTGGTGCACACTAAATCCGTCTAGATTTTGTCTTCAGCCTTGTTGACGCCTAGCTCTGAGTGGCTGGCTGGTGCAGCCAATCTCAGGAAGTGGCTAGGGTCAGGAAGTAGTGAGGACGGACCTAGGGAGTCTAGGGGTGCAAGGGGTCGTTGCTAGCTTGATCGGTCTATGCTTGGGGCGCAAGAATGAGCTGTCCATGGTGGTTTGGTGCAACTCGTGTGCCTCTTGCTCTGTTGCTTGGCTCGACGTCTCTGTCTGACCTCCTCTGACCTTCTCCCACCTCAAGTCATCTGGTAGGGATGTTCTGAGCTAGTGGTTGGAAGGGTTAAGGGGTTCACGTGCATGGCTATAAGTCGCTTTATTTTATGTGATGTGGTTGATGCAGTCGGTGGAGATGTTATGGCTGGAATGTTGTGATGAGTATCTGAAGTCTGATTTTATTCCAGAAATGATTAATCCATGTATATGCTCTGATTTTGTAAACTCTAAGATATATCTCATTATACACCAACATGAGAATAAGTCGCATATTTTCAATTGAGATGTTGATCCAATCGGTGGAGTTGATATGTGTCGATTTTTATGATTGTTAATCTAGTTCGATTTCGTTCCAGCAGTAACCAAATTATGTATATGATCTGATATTTTGTATACCTCATCTGATATATCTTGTTATTCTCTCACATGAAAACAAAATCAGAACTCATACATGATTTATGCAACTCATTCTATGACTTATAGTAGCGTGTAAATCTGTATGCATGCTTGTATATCAATTTATAGAACTGTTTGGACTGTTGATATCACAAGCATGTTTCATTACATTATGTTACTGTTATATACTTTTGCATGTCCATTTCATCTCTGATCATGTTTGGTGTTGCATGAATTAATGTGCATATGGTCTGAAATATAATGTTCTTGCTATATAATACTTGTAGTGTCTCTATTATGATACCTCTTGCTGTCATGGATGTTTTATCACATATTTTAGTGCACATGCTACTGATATGATGTGTGGTTGTGCAAGTGCGTGTACCACCTAGGAATTCGACCTCGACACTCGATTTCATGACCCCTAGATGACTTATATCATTGTCTTGTCGTTAATCGATTTCTGTTATGATTGCTTTACATTATGGGTTCCTTTTAGTTATTGATTTGAGTGTGATTATTCTTAATTGCTCAGAGCTATGGGGAGGATGTTGTATATCCCTCATGTTAAGCTCGTTCTGAATTATGTAGCTATATAGATTAGTACACCAATAGATAGCTTGCATTGCATCAATAATAAATAAATTCTTGGCATATTCTGTTTCTGGGCCGACGGACCACGAGTGGGTCCTCTGAGTGGAGAGACCATTCACACAAGAACTCCGAGTGGAGGCCAGGCGTAAGATAAGTCCTGGATAGGCACGATATCATTCTGTCTCAGGTTAGATGTTCCGATGTCGCGATGACATAATGTAGGTCTATTTCCGTGAACTAGGGAGTCTATCCAGCATACCACTTTGTGCCAAGCGATAGGTCACTGTCGTGTGACCCGCTTCTGATTCTGGCCAGCATGGCTGGTGTGGTGTTTCCCTTTTGAGGGATCCCTTTGGGTGTTACCCAATCAGTGCGGCTGTTTAGAGTCGTGACCATTCTGTTGCATTCTGTTGCTTCTGTTGTTTTTTGATGCATCTGTCTTAGTTTAGACTGTATGTATAACTCTGTAAACATGGATTGGGCTGGGGGCATACATGGTTTTCTTTATTGAAAACTCACATATATGTTGATGCTTTGTTCTAGGTATTTAGGTTACTTCAGGGATACCCCTTCTACCGGAGGTGAATTTACGTGGTCCAATTCCTCGCATAGGGAGGCAATCATCGAGATGAGAATTGATAGAATTTTCATGTCTCATGCGTGGTTGGAGATATTTCCTCATTCCTATTATGTTGTGGGGGATAGAGACTTGAGTGACCACTCGATGCTCACCTTGTATGCGGAGAAGGAGGGACAACGAAGGAATCGAATGTTTCGGTTTGTGAATTTCTGGGTTAAGCATGAGATGTTCAATGAAGTGGTGAGGGAGGCTTGGGCCATGTGGGTGGAAGGTACCCCCATGTTTTGTTTGGTAGCAAAGTTACTGGAGGCGAAAGACGAGTTAAAGAGATGGAGTGTGGATACTTTCGGACAAGTGGAACACAAAGTGGGTGAAGCTCAGCTCTGGCTGGCTGACATTAGGAGACAAAGGGAGGAAAATCCACAAGATGAGGAGCTTTCATATTGTGAGAGTCTTTGAAGGTGGACCAGGACCGTGTCTTGGTTCGGGAGGAGACTTTATTGAGACAGAAATCAAGGGTTCGATGGCTGCAAAAGTGTGACCGAAATTCCAAATTTTTCCATGCTTCCCTTAGAGTCAGGAGAGACACCAATAATGTGAGGAGAGTGAGTGAGGAAGGGTGGTTATTGAGGATGAAGAGGCTATCCGAGAGGCCTTTCGGAGGCATTTTTCTAACTTCTTTTCTATTGATTTTCAGGCTCAGCCCATTGATCCGACATTATCCCTTCCTAGATTATTCGACCACTAGATATGAAGGAGTTAGAGGAAGTGGTGAAACACTCAAATGTGGACAAGTCACCGGGCCCTGATGGCTTCAACGCAAAATTCTTCAAAGCCTTGTAGGAATATGTGAAGAGAGACCTTTTCAAAGTTGTCGAATCCTTCATGAGAAGTGGGAAACTACTGAAGCAAGTTAATTATACCTCCATCCCGATTATCCCGAAGAAGACGACGCCAGCCATGGTTGATGATTACCGACCCATTTCCCTTTGCAATATTGTGTAAGGCTATAAGACCTGGCTTGTAGGTCAAGAGAAGAAAAAAAAATCATTTTGAATTAATACACAAAAATTAGAGATAGTTTTATCTCAATTCGATGTTTGTCTCATCAATTCTCTTGTAGTCGAGAGTGTCAAACGCTTGTAGAATCCATCATAATTCTACCCAACGTCAGTTGGTACCAGAGCCAAAATCCTCCCTCTAGTTGCTGCTTCATCAGCGTGATGGCTTGTGGACGTGGTGGTCGTGGTGGTCATGGGCCACTCCAGCTGAGGAAGTCCCTCACCATGGACGCAGCAACGAAGATGTTGAGTTGATTGAGGGTCTACAAAGACAAATTGCTGAGCTCACCCAACATCTTGCTGCGCCCCATGCCATCGCGAGATTGAAGATCCTGATTCCGATGCAAGCTCGAACCTCCACAACATTTTCCATGATCGTGGTGCTGGCCATGGTCATCGTGGTTGGGGAGATCGTCATGGAGATCTCGGTTTCAAGATGGAGCTGCCATAATTTTCTGGTACGTTACATGCGGATGCTTTTGTGGACTGGTTGAATGAAGTCGAACGAGTATTCGATTACAAGGAGGTTTCGGAGCACATGAAGGTTAAGCTGATCGCCATCCGACTAAAAGGGAGAGCGTCTGCGTGGTGGGAACAACTGAGGCACACACGAGAAAGGCAAGGCAAGACCAAGCTGACCCAATGATGCAAGATGAAAAAAATGAAGGAGTACTTCCTTCCTTTCGGCTACACGCAATCATTGTTTCATAGGCTTCATTCATTGAGGCAAGGTGTTAGGTTGGTGGATGAATACACGGAAGAATTCTATCAGTTGGTGGCTCCAAACGATTTCTTGAAATCGGAGGAGCAATCGGTGGCACGATACATGGGGGTGACGACAATCCCTACAAGATGCCCTCAGCCTCCACTCGTTGTGGACAGTTTCTGAGGCCTATTAGTGTGCCCTCCCAGCAGAGAAGGTGATTCACCACGAGCCACGACCCACTGCAACCCAACTAGACTGCTAGACAGCAAGAAGCGCCCCCTCATCAACCATCGCTCCCTGACAAGCCAAGTACAAGTTTGAAATGCTACAGGTGTGCATAAGAGGTTCACATCGCGTCCATTTGTGGGAAAACCACCAACAAGGGTGGCAAGAACCTCCTAATCTAGGATGACCAAGGGGGTGAGGACGAGATCGATGATGAGCCCGTGTTTGATGAGTATGAGGACGAAGGTGGGGTGTTGTATGGCGATGGACCAGAAACTCTAGTCATTCGCAAGAGTCTTCTAACCCTAGAGGTGGATCTAGAGATGAGTGGTAAAGGCATAATATTTTTCGTACCACTTGCACGGTCACGGACAAGGTGTGCAAGAAGATCATTGATAGCGGCAGTTGCGAGAACGTGGTGTCCGTAGAGACAGTCATGAAGTTGCAGCTGAAGACCGATTCTCATCCCAAACCATAAAAATTATCTTCGCTGAGAAAGGAGATAGAAATAAAGGTGGACAAGAGGTGCTTGGTGTCATTTTCAATTGGAAGAAAATATTTCAATAATGCATGGTGCGATGTTGTCGTTATGGATGCTTGTCACCTACTGCTAGGACGACCGTGGAAGTACGATCAAAGTGTCGTTCACGATGGATGGAAGAACACCTATTCCCTTAGCATCAAAGGTAAAAGGATTCTCTTGACACCTCACCAAGAAGAAACTCCTTCAATCCAGGTAGCTCCAAACAAAACTCATTGTCCCTATCCAACTTTTTGGCCAAAATGAAGCGAGAAGAAGTGGTTTTTACGTTGCTGCCCCTAGATGAAGGCAAGGTCAGCCCAAGCTCAGACGTCCCTGAGTAGGTTCCGCAACTTTTGGAAGAGTTCTCCGAGCTGATGCCTGAAGATCTCATCTCCGGATTACTGCCGCTGAGGGATATCCAACACCAAATTGATCTTATCCGAGGATCGACTCTACCGAACCGCCCAGTGTTTCGTCTCAGCCCTAAAGTATCTAAAGAACTACAATGACAAGTGGTGGAGCTGCTGGAGTGAGGCTATTGTTAGGATCTATGGCCCTCTAATCGATAGAAAAATGCGGAATTAAAAATACTAATCGAAGGATTAAGGAAGAGACAATTGCAAACCACAAATTCGTCGACACCGGAGTTTAGAGAGGTTCGGCACCCACACCCGGGTCCTAGTCCTCCTCGCAAGCCTCGCTCGATCCCCCGAGCCTCGCTTACGGTTCCACTAACCGATCTCCGTTCCGGGCCGAGACCAACGCCGTTTACAACACCGAGCCTCGCGAACAACCTCGCCTCGCTCGTGTCTCCTCTCACAACCCGAGAGGGAGCTTCCTCGAAGCTTTACAACTTGGTGATTCTTGAATAAGGAATTGGAATCACAATCTAACTAACACTCTATACTTGAGCACACTTGGATATGATATGGAATTGGATATGCAAGTGGTGAAGTTTAGGCTTGAGTGTTGTGGATTGAGAGCTTGAAGATTGAGAGGATTTGGCTTTGAGTATTGGATAGATAGGAAGTGTTCAAGATGTCCAAAGCAACCAAATGAGGTCCTATTTATAAGCCTTCAAGCTCATCTAGCCGTTTGGGAGTTGGTGGGGAATGGACCAATGAGAAAGCAAGATGTGACTTAAGCTCGGCCAGAAATCAAGACAGATTCGGTCGACCGTTATCCACACGGTAGTCCGAAACATTGGTCTGAACAAAGAACTCGGTTGACCGATTATGTATCGGATCACCGTTCACCAACCTCCAGTAGCTTTTATCTATTTAGCCCTAATTAATTTCGGTTCACCGAAGTCCATTCGGTTCACCGTTCCAAGGTGGACAGTAGAATTGATTGGGCTCTGATCTACTCAAGTTCGGTTGACCGTGTGTACTTCGGTATACCGAAGTAGCGCAGGAATTGCGCTGACAAAGCGTGGGAGATTGGTTTACCAATAACGGTCAAGTTAAATAGCCGTTGATCTCCTAAAGCAATATGATTCGGTTGACCGAATGAAGTTCGGTGTACCGAATATGGATAAGTCAATTTGGCTTTAGGTCAAGATTTAAATACGACCGTTGGAGCAAAGTCCAAAACCGGTCCAGGCTAATTCGGTCTACCGAAGGCGGTTCGGTATACCGAGGTGGTTATTCCAGGGAACACCTAAAGGATTCTACACGGTTGACCGCAAGGTGTTCGGTGGACCGAACTCTACAAGATTCGGTTTACCGAGAAGGGTTCGGTTAACCGTGGGGATACGGGACAGAATCCTAATGTGCTCAAGTTTACATTAATCCTTAGGACTCAAATTATACTACATTACATATTGGTCCAAAGCTTGATTACATGTCTTGAGTCTTTATCTTCTTGTCCCCAAGCTCCTTAGCTTGATTCTTCATCAACCTATTAAGAATATCGCAAGTACACGAATATATATGCAATGCATGTATTCATGTTTGCTTACTTTGATTGTCTAGGTTGATTGATTAAATATAGATTAAGATTAGATTACTTAATCATCAAAACTAAATAAAGATTAAGGCTAAAAAGCCAACAATCTCCCCCTTTTTGATGATGGCAAATCTATATCTTAATATTTTGAGTTCAATTGTATTTCTCCCCTTTCTATATGTTTTGTTTCTTAACATATATGTAATCTATGCATTTACAAGATTTCTCCCCCTAACAACATGCATAGTTTATCTAAAATTGAAGCTTATCTTAATTCTTCTCCCCCTTTGACATCAATCAAAAAGCAAACATTAAGCATTTGATGCAAAGGTAAGAGATATCTAACTCTCCCCCTTAATTATATGATTTTGTACTTTAAGGCTCCCCCTATCAATTAGGCTAAATAGCAACAATGAGTATTAACAATTAAGTGCATTTCTATTCTCCCTCTTAGCCTATTTAACATCCATTTTACAATTTTACATTTATGATTATGGATGTTGTTATACGATATGCAATGAATAGGGTATAAGATATGCAATGAATTATATCATAAGATATGTCTATTAAGCTCTAAAATTTAGATTAGAATCAATCAAAATTTATACCGTCGTGGCGCTTTGAATTGACTCAACCCGTATTCGGTGATGCAACCGGCTTTAAATTTTTCTTTGAAGCTCATCCGGTCACCACCGATTTCCTCCTTCAAGTACCTACAATTGAAGTTTTTGGTACCCATTTTTGCTTGGGTCCAATCGTGTTAGTTTTTGGAACCCAAACCATTTTGGTTTTAGGTGCCCAAATACTTGAGGAAGTTTTATTCACTACAAAATGCTTTCCATTCAAAGTAGTGTGAATAACATGGTTCTTAAAGTTATTAGCATAAAAACCTATACCATGTTTATCTGGTGATTGTCTTTGACTACCAATAAGCATTTCAAGCATTTTCTTTCCACTTGTGAATTTTTCAAGATCTTTTTGTAATAGAACATTCTTAGCAATTAGATCTTGAATATCAACACTACACGAAGGTTTTGCATTTAGAGTTGCAATTTCATCAATTAATTGAGTGTTCTCTAATGCAATTTTATCATGACTAGCAAGTAATTCATTCTTATTATTCATGATAGATTCAATTTGAGATTGTAGCTCATTGATTTTCTTTCTTGCTAGTTTATTCTTTTGACAAATTTTCTCAAAATTTTCAAGCAATTCATTGAATTCACATTGAAGTTCATTATATGCATTTGAATCATTTGAATCATGACTAGAGCAAGAAGATACCTCACTATCATCGTCTTCTATTGCCATGAAGCACATTGAGGCGAATTCGCCTTCAATTGATGAAGATGATGAAGTGTCCCAAGTAGCTTTAAGAGCTTTCTTCTTCTCTTTTCTCTTGCTCTTCTTCTTCTCTTTTCTTCTTTCTTTCTCTTCTTTGAGAAATTCCTTAAATTGTTGTGTCGCCAATTGTTCCTCGATATCACTATCTCCTTTTATCGAATTGGCGACGGCGTGTAGCCCTAAGGATTTCTTGACTCTCTTCTCAATGCGGTCTTTCATTTGTATCTCATATGTTATGAAACTACCCATTAGCTCCTCGACCGATAATTTTGTGAGATCTTGTGCTTCTTCGATGGCGGTCGTCTTCTCCTCCCAATCGTCGGTGAGTGATCGGAGAATCTTTCGAGTAATCTCTCCCTTGCTAAAATCCTTGCCAAGTGCTTTAAGAGAGTTAATTATCTCGGTGAAGCGAGTGTGCATCTCACTTATGTTTTCACCGGATTGCATACGAAATAATTCATATTTATGCATGAGCAAATTAATCCTAGTTTCTTTCAATCTATTTGAACCCTCATGATGCATTTCTAATGTATGCCAAATATCATAAGCACTTTCACAACCTCTTACCCTATTGTATTCCCCTTCATTTAACCCACAATACAAGATATTCATAATGCGGGAACTCATCTCCGCTTCCTTAATTTTGGGTTTTGTTAAGGATACAATTTCATCATCATTAGGAGGTGTATATGAGTTTAATATGAATGTCCAATATTTCAAATCATTTGATTGCAAATATATTCTCATTCTTTTCTTCCAATAGTCATAATTTAACCCATTAAACAAAGGTGGCTTAGATGTGGATAATCCTTCACAATGATTAGAAGTAGATGTCATGCTAAATTACGATTAAGTAAATGAAATTAGCAACCTAATGCTCTAATACCAATTGTTAGGATCTATGGCCCTCTAATCGATAGAAAAATGCGGAATTAAAAATACTAATCGAAGGATTAAGGAAGAGACAATTGCAAACCACAAATTTCTCGACACCGGAGTTTAGAGAGGTTCGGCACCCACACCCGGGTCCTAGTCCTCCTCGCAAGCCTCACTCGATCCTCCGAGCCTCGCTTACGGTTCCACTAACCGATCTCCGTTCCGGGCCGAGACCAACGCTGTTTACAACACCGAGCCTCGCGAACAACCTCGCCTCGCTCGTGTCTCCTCTCACAACCCGAGAGGGAGCTTCCTCGAAGCTTTACAACTTGGTGATTCTTGTATAAGGAATTGGAATCACAATCTAACTAACACTCTATACTTGAGCACACTTGGATATGATATGGAATTGGATATGCAAGTGGTGAAGTTTAGGCTTGAGTGTTGTGGATTGAGAGCTTGAAGATGCAGAGGATTTGGCTTTGAGTATTGGATAGATAGGAAGTGTTCAAGATGTCCAAAGCAACCAAATGAGGTCCTATTTATAAGCCTTCAAGCTCATCTAGCCGTTTGGGAGTTGGTGGGGAATGGACCAATGAGAAAGCAAGATGTGACTTAAGCTCGGCCAGAAATCAAGACAGATTCGGTCGACCGTTATCCACACGGTAGTCCGAAACATTGGTCTGAACAAAGAACTCAGTTGACCGATTATGTATCGGATCACCGTTCACCAACCTCCAGTAGCTTTTATCTATTTAGCCCTAATTAATTTCGGTTCACCGAAGTCCATTCGGTTCACCGTTCCAAGGTGGACAGTAGAATTGATTGGGCTCTGATCTACTCAAGTTCGGTTGACCGTGTATACTTCGGTATACCGAAGTAGCGCGGGAATTGCGCTGACAAAGCGTGGGAGATTGGTTTACCAATAACGGTCAAGTTAAATAGCCGTTGGTCTCCTAAAGCAATATGATTCGGTTGACCGAATGAAGTTCGGTGTACCGAATATGGATAAGTCAATTTGGCTTTAGGTCAAGATTTAAATACGACCGTTGGAGCAAAGTCCAAAACCGGTCCAGGCTAATTCGGTCTACCAAAGGCGGTTCGGTATACCGAGGTGGTTATTCCAGGGAACACCTAAAGGATTCTACACGGTTGACCGCAAGGTGTTCGGTGGACCGAACTCTACAAGATTCGGTTTACCGAGAAGGGTTCGGTTAACCGTGGGGATACGGGACAGAATCCTAATGTGCTCAAGTTTACATTAATCCTTAGGACTCAAATTATACTACATTACATATTGGTCCAAAGCTTGATTACATGTCTTGAGTCTTTATCTTCTTGTCCCCAAGCTCCTTAGCTTGATTCTTCATCAACCTATTAAGAATATCGCAAGTACACGAATATATATGCAATGCATGTATTCATGTTTGCTTACTTTGATTGTCTACGTTGATTGATTAAATATAGATTAAGATTAGATTACTTAATCATCAAAACTAAATAAAGATTAAGGATAAAAAGCCAACAGCTATGTCCATGAGAGAATGAATACTTGTGCAATTCCCGCCCTGTTGGTGCCAAAGAAAGATGGTTACTGGCGTATGTGCATAGAGAGCCGAGCAATCAACCGTATCACCGTGAAATACCGATTCCCGATTCCCCGCTTAGATGACATGTTGGACGAGCTGTCCGGATCCAAAATCTTCTTGAAGATTGACCTAAGAGCGTTGTCCGGACATGCAACGTGAGTTCATCCAAAATCATTGATAACACCTATAGGTTGCTTCTACCAAAGCATTTAAAGACCGCCGATGTGTTTAATGTGAAGCATCTTAGCTCGTACTTCGGAAACGAGAGGGAAGCTGAGGCAAACTCGGGGACGACTTCTTTCAAACCAGGGCTGACTGATGTGGGAGCTGCTGGATCTCTGATGATGGATTCGTTGGATCATGCAAATGATCATTCTCCATCACCTTCTGAAAATTGCAGCCAAGTCATCAAGGAAGTTTCCCTCCAACTGCACATGTGATTCAAGTTGTTTCCAATTAGGTTTATGGAAGGTTTCCTGAATTTTATTTCCTTAGACAAGTTAATTCGATAGTTAATTGTTTCCTTTGTTGTTATTTGTTTTATTTCGCTGAATATCAAAGAAGTTGCCTTGGTGGTTAACTTCCTAATTCCTATACGGATGAAAGGCTATAAGACCTGGCTTGTAGGTCAAGAGAAGAAAAAAAATCGTTTTGAATTAATACACAAAAATCAGAGATAGTTTTATCTCAATTCATTGTTTGCCTCTTCAATTCTCTTGTAGTCGGGAGTGTCAAACACTTGTAGAATCCATCATAATTCTACCCAGCGTCAGCATTAAGATAGTAGCTCCTTGAACCTCTCTAAATATGCATGGAATGATTCGGTCTCATGCTGATAAAACAAATTAATTTCGTTCTTTAGTTTTTGAGTTTGATGATTTGGAAGTATTTCTTGAGGAATGCAGATTGGAATTCGTCCAAAGTTCTAAAGTCATTTGCTTGGTTGTTGTACCACCACTTCTTACATCATCCTTCAATGTAAAAGGAACCAACTTAAGGTGGATGGAGTTTGTGCTAAGTTGTCATAGCATGAACATCGCACAGACCTTCTCAAATTCTCCGAGGAAGAGACAGGGAAGTGAGGGAGCATGGAGATAAATTGAGGCTTAACTTCAAAGTGGTTCCCATTCGCCTCTGGCAATAAGATATAGGTGGTAGAGCAGTACGTCATGGGTTGCATCGATCGCGGAGGGTATGGGACCCTGGGGAACCAACTGTTGAGGTTGTAGACCCACACATGCTATATTAGCAACTGGTGTAGGTCCAAAATGTCGGTCGTCCTCGTGTGGTAGATGACTGGCCATGGTCCCGGGACTGTCGAGGACATGGGACAGGGATGCGTTTGAAAGTCGATAATCGAGGATATATCGATGTCCTATCTTGTCAAATGACCCTCAGCATCTCGTGATCACATTGACATGCCCAAAACTACAAACCCACACGGGTTACACGAAAAACTTTTTTTAACACAATTGAAACAGAGGGTGCGTAGAGGAGAAGATGGGAAGACGCATATGAGAAGTAATGACTCAGATGAGAAGGGAAGAAGTCATTATGCTACGGCGGGTAGGTAATGGCTGAAGCAGAACAGCACACAAACACTCTCCTAATGCGAGGTTACTATAGGTACTAACAACTAGATGACGCCTAAGTGAGAGGTCACACGGCCTCAACATCCCTACGATGAACACCACAAAGCCCTTCAAGTGAGTCAAGATCCGGAGATCTCGTCTCTCCTACTATTGAAGCTGCTTACCGAATTGCCTTACCACCGCAATTTGCTGGGATTCATAATGTTTTTCATGTTTCTATGTTAAGAAAGTATGTTCATGATCCTTCTCATATCATAGAGTTTGAGATTCCAGATATCAGAGAAGATTTATGATTTGAAGAGAGGCCAATGGAGATTTTGGATCGGAAAGAACATCAACTTCGTAGGAGAAGTATTCCAATAGTTAAAATTCGTTGGCAACATTACGGAGTTGATGAAGCTACATGGGAACTTGAGGAGGATATCAGAAAGCTCTATCCGTCATTGTTTGGTAAGTTAGCTTAGTAAATTTCGAGGACGAAATTTTTGTTAAGGGGGGTAGGTTGTATGATCTTAGCCTGTCATAGAATAAAGAGTGTTAAGTAAATAAAGGAATACATGGAGTGTTAAGTTGTGGACTTAAGTGAACTAAGTGATTGTCTTGGACTAAGTGGACATAGTGGGTTCTTCGGGGGCTAGACTGCAATTTTCCCACGTTTTATCCCCATCCAGCAGCCGACTGAGAAGAGAAAGGTTTTGTTTTGGGTTTTTCCAAAAGAAGAGGGGAAAGGAGAAGAGGGGAAAGGAAAGGAGACGTGAAGGTTGAGAAGAGGAAGAAGAGGTAGAAAAGGGATCAAGGGGTCATCACCATCATCGACTTCATCTCGGTTTCTTCTACTATTGGTGTTTGGCTAAGGTATGCAAGGATTCTAGTGGGTAGGAACCAAATCCACCTTACTTTGTGGGTTAGAACTTCATTGATTTGGTCTAGAAAGCCTTAGATACTAAGATTTCTTCACTAGTAGGAAATTGGAGTTCAATTGATTTTGGGTGTTCTCATGTTGGTTGCACTAGTTGAGTAATTAGTAAATGATAGTTTTATTGGAAAACTAATTAATTTAAGTGTGCATGTTGATTCTGGACAGTTCTTGCTTTCAACCAACTTGGTTAGTATTAGCGTAGAAAATCTCTATCTTACTTTCTAAGAATAGAAGTAAAGAAGTGATATTGCTATTTTCTTGTATCAATTCCAACATATAGGAAAATCTGAAATTGTTATTGCATGTTTGTGTTTATGAATGTTGAGTTGATTTCCAATTGTTATTTAACTCTCAATACCTTACTTTGTTATGTCATATTGGCTTGAAGCATTTATAATATCTCTTAGTTTTTAAGTGCCTCTGTAATTTCTGAAATCTTTAGAATGCCAATGCATTGAGATGGTTTTGCTTTCTTCTTATGCCTAGTTGCTTATTTATCTTGTTTTTACAAGTATTCTAACAACTTACCCATGATTCCTGAATTTGTTCTTAAGATAATTATGGTTTTAAAGGTTCTTTTGGAATCGTATGATCGACCTCTTAAGTTCATATGTTGTCATTGATTTTCCCCAACAAAATGGAACGTGATGTGTGTAAACCATAGATATCTTAAGTCATCAATTGAAAAGTCTATTGGCTTCCCTAAACCTTTTAGAGGATTTTAAGAGTCAATAAACTAATGGTTATATTGATTTGATCTAAATGAAAGGCGTAAAGAACCGGTAAAATGATAATTGTACTGGTCTGGCACTACGGGCTCTACGGAGCATACTGACTCTTCGGAGTATACTTGCTCTTATGAGCATAGGCCGATGGACTGGCCCGACGGGGCAACTAGATCCATAGTGGATCGTGTGGCAACGATAAGACCATAAGACTCAGATCTGATGTAGACTGACTGATACAGGTAGCGTATGAGGGCCTCACAAGTGTCAAATGTTAGATAAATTGAAAAACGAAAATTTTGGGTGTGAGGTTAGCTTATGCGTTGACCGAAGACTGCAATGTGCCTGCGGTGGGTGGTCCGAGTATTTATTAATGGATTTTTCTGAATTAATTAAATGAAACAGAATTGAATCGGATTTGAATCGTGATAAACTAAAAACTGATTGATTTTGGAACTTGTGGCAATTAATTTAAATGTGATCTGTTTTGAATTGTATGAAATGAGTAGATTTAAATATTTGAATTAATGTTGAGACTACTATTTCATTTCATGATATTGTACTGATTTAACTTGTATAATTTGAGATTAATTTAAAAAAAATCTTTGTAGCCTAACCTAAATAGTTAGGTGAATATTGCTTGCATCCTGAGTCTTTAATTTTAAAGACTCAGACAGTTTTTTTTTCTGTCTTTCTTACAGATCTTGAAGAAGAATAGGTTGGTTCTAGCTAGCATCGGGTGGACAATATTGACTGACTGTACACGTGGAACCGTTTTTTGGTTGTATTTTTTTGTAGATAGAGTTTTTAAGTTCTATCATGTTAGTAGTTTTTGTAACTGAATCACATGTAAATTTGTAAAATATTCTGCAGGGTTTTGTATTGTCCCACCTATATATATACTTATATGTTGCTGACTGGTAACGTCTTGAATTTTCTTTTAAAAATAAAAGAATTTGTTTGTTCTCTTCCGTATTTTGACATTAGAAGTCAGGATGTTACAATTTGGTATCAGAGCTAAGGTTCCAGCGTGTATAGAGGCAATCACGTCCACCATAAGTTAGGTGCAGTTACTGCATGTAGTTCATGTAAAATTGCATATAGGTTCTGGTTCTGTAGTATACAGAATTTGTGACATAATTAACATGTTTTAATCTGAATTGTTTAGATGGCTCCTCCGCCTCGTTTTCCTGGTGCTAAAGGAAGAAGGACTGGCAGCTCCTCCTCTGACTGGGAAGAGCATAGTATGTCTCTTATGAATGTCGTGGAGAAACTTACTGAAACTGTCGGAGCACGGAAGCAGCAAGGAGAGTCAAGTGGAGGAGTTACGATCGAGAGGTTCCTGCAGCTTAAGCCTCCTACATTTTGCGGTGAGCCAGATCCAGATATTGCAGAGTCATGGATCGAGGAGATCGAGAAAGTATTCCAGTCGTTGTTCTGCCTTGAGGAGAAAAAAATTACGTTTGCCACATATGTGCTCAAGTCAGATGCAGAGTATTGGTGGAAAACAACTAAGAGTTGGAAGTATGATAATTCTACCATCATCTCTTGGGCAGACTTTTTGGGAGATTTCAAGGAGCAATATTTACCAGCGCATGTACGAGAGAAGAAGAAGCGTGAATTTCTGGACTTAAAGCAGAATGACCTGTCGATTGCTGCTTATGCACGCAAGTTCTACAAGTTAGAAAGGTATTGCTCTGGTTTGTTCAAGACACCAGAAGAGAGAGCAAACACGTTTGTCTGGGGAGTTAATCCAGGATTGAGGGGCAAGCTGATGACTCGAGGACCGAGGTTGTTAGCTGAAGCAGTAGCTCTGGGTACGAAGTTGGAAGAGGAACATGAAGAAACACTTAAGGAGCTAAGGAGGACTCGACTGTATGGGATCAAGAAAAGTTTCCAGGAGGGTTCAGGGAAGAAGCCAAGGAAGGTGTACGAGCCACTCCGGAACCAGCAAACTGGCCTCTGCCCTCACTGTCATAACAAGCACTATGGAGAATGTTACTGTCTGACTGGAGCCTGTTTGAAATGCGGGCAGAAAGGACATTTTGTCAAGGACTGTCCTAAGAAGAGAGAAGGTTATAAAGGGTTCCAAAAACCAAGTGAGCCGCAAAAGAAGGTGATTGGCCGTGTTTATGCTATCCGTGCGCAAGATGCTAAGAATTCAAATGCGGTAGTGGAAGGTACTTTGCTTGCCTCTAATCATATAGCTAAGGTCTTATTCGATTGTGGGGCAACACATTCCGTTATTTCTGAAAGATTTGCTCAGAGCTTAGTGTAGGATCGTATGGGTCGGGTTAATCTAATCACTTTTACGCTAATCCCTAACTAATCAAACAATAAACGCAGCGGAAACAATTTAAAGACTAGTAGGGAAAAGGAACAAGCAAACCACAAATCGACTCGGTGTTTTTATAGAGGTTTGGCACCCCACCCGGTCCTCGTCCTCTCTTGCAAGCTCCGTTCGACTCCGCGAGCTCCGCCTACGACTTCACTATCCACTCCTTGTTCCGGGCCACGAGACAACGCCTTACAACCGTCAAACTCAAGAACAACCCTCGCCGAGCTTGGAATCCTCTTCTCACAATCCGAGAAGGATCACTTCAGGCTCTCACCGAAGTCTATACTCGTGTCTTGGGCTTTCACCAAGACCCTTGCTCTCTTGACAATAAAAGTAACTTGAGTGGAACTCACTCTCTAATTGAGCACACTTGAGTTGGATGAGGATATGATCACTAAGTGTGGATTTAGGCTTATGGAGTGAGATTGGGAGCTTTGAGTATTGAGATCTTCTCTCTAATGAATTGGACAATTGGAAGTGTGAGAGTTGTGTCAACAACAGGTCTTGATCCTCTATTTATAAGCTCCTAAAGATTTCTAGCCATTTGGGCAAGATTTGATTGGGTTTTGTGCAAAGCACACAAAGTCAGAAAACGGATTGCAGAAATTTGTCCTGAAACGGTCGACCAAAAAAAGGTTGACCGAACTCTTAAGTTTGTTAATGAAACGGTCGACCGAACTGGGTTACCGGTCAACCGAACTGGGTTACCGGTCGACCGAACTTAAGGTTCGGTAGAGGGAAACTTTGATCGGTTGAACTAAATAGTATCAACCGATAGCAGGGAATTTTTGACTGTATCAACCGGTCGACCGGAAAGGGCAAATGGTTCGACCGGTTCTAAAGTATATGGGGGGTGTATTTTGTTTTATACGAATACGACCGTTGAAGGAATACGACAAAGGTAACGGCCATAATAAAATCCAGGATCGGTCGACCGAAAAGGTAGAACCGGTCGACCAGTAGAGTTCGGTAAAATCACTGTGGAGAGTCTGTTATAAACCGGTCGAACTGATAACTGGTTCAGTCAACCGGTTCACACAGGAATTCTAGGTTTAGGTTTTAAGTGATTTCCGACTAAGGTTTGGGTGATCTAATGGAGTCCAAATGATATGAGATTTTGTGTGTGACTCCTACAGGGAACCTAGTGTGAATGTGATAAGTTTTTAGCTCTTGTATACTCAATTTACACATGTTCCTAAGACTCAAAATAAAATCAAGATTACAAGTCTTCATATAGCTTTATTACAAATCTTGACTTGATTTCCTTCCTTCCATGAGTCTTGATCACCTGTAGAGGTTAGCACATGCAGTATATATGCAATGCAATATGTGTGCTACTCTACATTACTTATGATTAAGATTAGGTTGATTAAATCATCAAAACAAGGATTAAGGCCAAAAAGCCAACACTTAGATTTAAGACCTGATATGTTGGCTTTTAGACTGGAAGTAACTACTCCTACAGGTGATAGTTTTGTTTCTAGGAAATATTTTGATGATATATCTGTCAAGGTTGGAGATCATGAATTGCCTGCTGACCTTGTCCTACTCCCGATGACGAGCTTTGATGTCATTTTGGGAATGGACTGGTTGACACGACACTATGCTTATGTGCATTGCCGAGAGAAAAAGTTTGTTATTTCGAAGCCTGAATTATCTGAGATAGTTATAAGAGGAATTACGCAAGAACTAGGTCGACCATTCATCTCTGCTTTAAAGGCTCAAAAAATGTTGAATAAAGGATGTCAAGGATATCTTGCAAGTGTTGTAAAGACAGAATCATCACATGTACCTTTAAAGGAATTAGATGTTGTTCGCGAGTTCGAGGATGTTTTTCCAGAAGATTTATCAGGGCTACCTCCACACCGAGACACTGACTTCTGCATAGAATTATTGCCAGGAACAACGCCGATATCAAAAGCACCATACAGGATGGCATCTGCTGAGCTAGAGGAATTAAAGAAGCAGTTACAAGATTTAATGGATAAAGGTTTCATTCATCCTAGTGTCTCACCATGGGGTGCACCAGTATTATTTGTGCGGAAAAAGGATGGATCGATGAGATTATGTGTCGACTATCGGATGTTGAATCAGGTGACAGTGAAGAATAAGTACCCGTTACCACGGATTGATGATCTCTTTGATCAGCTAAGGGATGCGACAGTGATTTCGAAGATAGATTTGCAGTCTGGGTATCACCAGTTAAGGATACGAGATGTGGATATACCAAAGACTGCATTCAGAACTAGATATGGTCATTATGAATTTTTGGTGATGCCGTTCGGATTAACCAATGCACCTGCGGCATTCATGGATTTGATGAACAGAGTTTTTGGACCGTTTCTGGATTGCTTTGTGGTCATTTTCGTGGATGATATTTTGGTGTACTCAGAGAATGCAGCACAACATCAAGAGCATCTTCGAGTGGTGTTGGAAACGTTGAGACAGAATAATCTTTTTGCTAAATTTTCTAAATATGAATTTTGGTTGGATCAAGTGTCATTCCTTGGGCACGTGGTATCTAAAGATGGGATCTCTGTAGACCCTGCAAAGGTGGAGGCAATTATGCGATGGAATCAACCGAAGAATGCATCCAAAATCAGGAGTTTCTTAGGTCTCGCTGGTTATTACAGGAGATTCATTAAGGACTTCGCAAAGATTCCAAATCCTTTAACTAGACTCACCAGAAAAGGTGTGAAGTTTGAGTGGTCTCAACGATGTGAAGAGAGCTTCCAAGAGTTAAAGCAAAGGTTAACCTCTGCACCAGTATTAGCACTTCCATCTGGTCGTGGTGGATTTGTAGTGTATAGTGATGCCTCCGGGAGAAGGATTTGGTTGTGTCTTGATGCAACATGGAAATGTGGTAGCTTATGCATCAAGGCAACTAAAGACTCATGAAAAGAATTATCCGACACATGATTTGGAGTTAGCAGCAGTTGTTTTTGCATTGAAAATCTTGCGACATTACCTATATGGTGAACAATTTGAAGTATACACAGACCACAAGAGCTTGAAGTACTTATTTTCACAGAAAGACCTGAATTTGAGGCAGTGTAGATGGTTGGAATTTCTAAAGGATTATGATTTTTCAATTTTGTATCATCCGGGTTAGGCTAATGTGGTGGCTGATGCACTAAGCAGAAAATCAGGTGCACTTGTGGCTAGTATGATGATTCAAGAATGGAAGTTGCTAAAAGAAGTTGTGGAATGGAAGCCGTCAATAAACAAAAGCAATGGTGGATTATTAGCAAATATCAGAATTCAGTCAAGATTGATAGAAAAATTATTACAGGCCCAGCAAAAAGATCCCAAGTTCGAGGAAATGTTAGTATTGGTTGAAAAGGAGAACTCGGAATTCAATGTAGCTTTTTGATGGAGGGATCCGTTTTCGTAATAGGCATTGGGTACCAGACAACGAAGAGGTGAAAAAGGAAATTTTAGAAGAAGCTCACAGGTCTCAATACACAATGCATTAGGATCTCAATTGAGGTTCAGTACTGCTTTTCATCCTCAAATAGATGGACAATCAGAGCGTACAATTCAGACGCTTGAGGATATGCTTAGAGCGTGTCCTCTAGATTTTGCTGGATGCTGGAATGAGCAATTGCCGTTGGTGGAGTTTGCATACAATAATAGTTTTCATACAAGTATTTGAATGGCTCCTTTCGAAGCTTTATATGGAAGACCTTGTAGATCACCTTTGTGCTGGTACGACGTGGGAGAAAGACAATTGATTGGTCCAGAAATCATTCAACAAGATGCAGATAAAGTGAAAATGATTAAGAAAAGGTTAGAAACAGCTCAAAGTAGACAAGAAAGTTATGCAGACAAAAGAAGAAGGGAACTCAAATTTGAAGTTGGTGAGCATGTCTTTTTAAAGATATCTCCAGCAAAAGGTGTGTTGAGATTTGGTCGGAAGGGTAAACTGACTCCTAGATATGTCGGTCCCTTCGAGATATTGGAACGAATCGATGAAGCTGCTTACCGAATTGCCTTACCACCGCAATTTGCTGGGATTCATAATGTTTTTCATGTTTCTATGTTAAGAAAGTATGTTCATGATCCTTCTCATATCATAGAGTTTGAGATTCCAGATATCAGAGAAGATTTATGATTTGAAGAGAGGCCAATGGAGATTTTGGATCGGAAAGAACATCAACTTCGTAGGAGAAGTATTCCAATAGTTAAAATTCGTTGGCAACATTACGGAGTTGATGAAGCTACATGGGAACTTGAGGAGGATATCAGAAAGCTCTATCTGTCATTGTTTGGTAAGTTAGCTTAGTAAATTTCGAGGACGAAATTTTTGTTAAGGGGGGTAGGTTGTATGATCTTAGCCTGTCATAGAATAAAGAGTGTTAAGTAAATAAAGGAATACATGGAGTGTTAAGTTGTGGACTTAAGTGAACTAAGTGATTGTCTTGGACTAAGTGGACATAGTGGGTTCTTCGGGGGCTAGACTGCAATTTTCCCACGTTTTATCCCCATCCAGCAGCCGACTGAGAAGAGAAAGGTTTTGTTTTGGGTTTTTCCAAAAGAAGAGGGGAAAGGAGAAGAGGGGAAAGGAAAGGAGACGTGAAGGTTGAGAAGAGGAAGAAGAGGTAGAAAAGGGATCAAGGGGTCATCACCATCATCGACTTCATCTCGGTTTCTTCTACTATTGGTGTTTGGCTAAGGTATGCAAGGATTCTAGTGGGTAGGAACCAAATCCACCTTACTTTGTGGGTTAGAACTTCATTGATTTGGTCTAGAAAGCCTTAGATACTAAGATTTCTTCACTAGTAGGAAATTGGAGTTCAATTGATTTTGGGTGTTCTCATGTTGGTTGCACTAGTTGAGTAATTAGTAAATGATAGTTTTATTGGAAAACTAATTAATTTAAGTGTGCATGTTGATTCTGGACAGTTCTTGCTTTCAACCAACTTGGTTAGTATTAGTGTAGAAAATCTCTATCTTACTTTCTAAGAATAGAAGTAAAGAAGTGATATTGCTATTTTCTTGTATCAATTCCAACATATAGGCAAATCTGAAATTGTTATTGCATGTTTGTGTTTATGAATGTTGAGTCGATTTCCAATTCTTATTTAACTCTCAATACCTTACTTTGTTATGTCATATTGGCTTGAAGCATTTATAATATCTCTTAGTTTTTAAGTGCCTCTGTAATTTCTGAAATCTTTAGAATGTCGATGCATTGAGATGGTTTTGCTTTCTTCTTATGCCTAGTTGCTTATTTATCTTGTTTTTACAAGTATTCTAACAACTTACCCATGATTCCTGAATTTGTTCTTAAGATAATTATGGTTTTAAAGGTTCTTTTGGAATCGTATGATCGACCTCTTAACTTCATATGTTGTCATTGATTTTCCCCAACAAAATGGAACGTGATGTGTGTAAACCATAGATATCTTAAGTCATCAATTGAAAAGTCAATTGGTTTCCCTAATCCTTTTAGTGGATTTTAAGAGTCGATAAGCTAATGGTTATATTGATTTGATCTAAATGAAAGGAGTAAAGAACCGGTAAAATGATAATTGTACTGGTCTGGCACTACGGGCTCTTCGGAGCATACTGACTCTTCGGAGTATACTAGCTCTTATGAGCATAGGCCGACGGGCTGGCCCGACGGGGCAACTGGATCCATATTGGATCTTGTGGCAACGATAAGACCACAAGACTCAGATCTGATGTCGACTGACTGATACGGGTAGCGTATGAGGGCCTCACAAGTGTCAAATATTAGATAAATTGAAAAACGAAAATTTTCGGTGTGAGGTTGGCTTATGCGTTGACCGAAGACCGCAATGTGCCTGCGGTGGGTTGTCCGGGTAGTTATTAATTGATTTTTCTGAATTAATTAAATGAAACAGAATTGAATCGGATTTGAATCGTGATAAACTAAACCCTGGTTGATTTTGGAACTTGTGGCAATTAATTTAAATGTGATTTGTTTTGAATTGTATGAAATGAGTAGATTTAAATGTTTGAATTAATGTTGAGACTACTATTTCATTTGATGATATTGTACTGATTTAACTGGTATAATTTGAGAGTAATTGAACAAATCTTTGTAGCCTAACCTAAATAGTTAGGTGGATATTGCTTGCATGCTAAGCCTTTAATTTTAAAGACTCAGACAGATTTTTTTCTGTCTTTCTTACAGATCTTGAAGCAGAATAGGTTGGTTCTAGCTAGCATCGGGTGGACAATATTGACTGACTGTACACGTGGAACCGTTTTCTGGTTGTATTTTTTTGTAGATGGAGTTTTTGAGTTCTATCGTGTTAGTAGTTTTTGTAACTGAATCACATGTAAATTTGTAAAATATTCTGCAGGATTTTGTATTGTCCCACCTATATATATACTTATATGTTGCCGACTGGTAACGTCTTGAATTTTCTTTTAAAGATAAAAGAATTTGTTTGTTCGCTTCCGTATTTTTACATTAGAAGTCAGTATGTTACAAATGAAACATGCCTAAAAAGGACATAAACATCATAATGCACAACCAAGAGAGGCCGGGTTGGATCTCGGCCAAAGGGGACAGCCAATTGGAGGTCTGGGACCGCCAATTGGAGGTCTGGGACCGCCAATTGGCGGTCTGGGTTTGTCTTATTCGACCCAGATTTGAATGCCTTCTTAAGTGCTTCAATTATTCACCTCGAGTGCACCATGATCGGTTGTTTGAGTCTTGCCCCAAATCTAATTGCCAAAATACTTCTCATGATGGTGTGGAGTTTCTCAGTTTGCTATTTGGTTCTTCTGGCTTACTTCCAGGTCCTTACTTCATGCAGATAAGTCCATAGGTATCACAGATCAGTCTTTTTTCTTGTGTTTTAGTCTTTTGAATGTCTTCTTCTTCTTAAACATGTTTATTCCTGACACTTAAACATAAAACTCATTATATAAAAACTTAAATATAAAACTCATTATATAGCATTGCTTAAACACGAAATAGAGGATATATGACCAGGATATATGCATGAAATGACACTAATCACTTAAACTTCTCATTCATTTGTCCACAAGGCACCATAACCCCATAGACTGGGAAAGAAAAGGGATGAGACTGGGATATGGTTGTTGAGGTACTACGGCAAGTCAAGGTGAACATTCTGTTGCTGGAAATTGTTCAACAAATGCCACCGCTTGTCAAAGATCTATGCACCCCGAAGAGGCAAACGGATGTCCCCAAGAAAGACTTCTTGGCTGCCAATCTGAGTTTGATTCTGACACAACCTGCACAATTATAATACAAGGACCCTGGCTATCCTACTATTTCTTGTGTTATTGGTAATGTGCCGATTCTTCGAGCCTTACATGATTTGGGGGCATCTGTCAACCTGCTGCCTTATTGAATATACGTTAATCTTGGAATTGGTGACCTTAAGTCAACGAGGACTACCCTTCATTTGGCTGGTAGGTAGGTCAAAATTCCACAGGGGGGTGCACACGATGTCATTATTAAAGTGGGTGAGTTCGTATTCCGAGTTGATTTCAACGTCTTGGATACATAACCAGTGTCTATCCCACAAGTACAAATCACATTGATCATTGGGAGGTCGTTTCTGGCAACGTCTAATGCTTTAATTAACTGTCCTTATGGCTTGATGAGGTTGTCTTTTGGCAATCTAACTGCGGATTTCAACATCTTCACTTTAGGTAAGCAACCTGGTTCGTTCGACGATCTTGTTGGAGTAAATATCATTCAAGACATTGATGAAACTATGTTAATGGGAGCTTGTGAGTCTCATTGACATTTCATTGAGTTGCCCTTGACCAGGTTGTGAGTGAGGATGTTAAAGAATCCACATCTGAATTCCTTTATGAGGAGGTACATATGGCTGCTTACTCTTCTTATCTTGTGGCCTTTGGGACACTTCAAATTAACTCTGAATCAGAGAAGGAGCTACCTTCGGTCAAGCTTAGGCCGCTACCTGACGACCTGAAGTACATATTCTTGGGGGATAATGAAACCTTACCACTCATTATTGCTTCCAATCTTCATAAAGACCAGGAAGCTACCCTTAAGTTAGGTCTTTTGGAGAACAAAGAGGTTATCAGGTCCTTGAATCACATCAAGGGAATAAGCCCTAGTATTGTCCAACATCGGATCCACAAGGAAGAGAATTCTTGGCCCCATCATTAGCTACAACGAAAATTGAATCCTGTACTAAAAGAAGCCATCCGAAAGGAGGTTCTTATGTGCTTGGATCATGGTATAATATATCCAATTTCTGATAGTTCGTGGGTGAGTCTTGTCCATGTAGTTCCCAAGAAGTCAGGCGTGACGGTTGTTGATAATTATCATAATAAGCTTATATCGACATGCCTGTAAACTTACTGGCGAGTTTGCGTTGATTTTTGCAAGCTCAATGTGGCAACACAAAAAGGCCATTTCCCATTTCCATCCATTGATCAGATGTTGGAATGTTTGGCGAACATCAGTATTATTGTTTTCTCGATGGATACTCCGGCTACAACCACATTCTCATCACCCCTGAGGATCAAGAGAAAACCACATTTATTTGTCCCTTTGGCACGTTTGCTTACCGTCGCACGCTTTTTGGGTTATGTAACGCGCTGGTGACTTTTCAAAGGTGTATCGTTAGTATCTTCTCCAATATGGTGGAGCATTTCCTTTAGATTTTCATGGACGATTTCTCCATATTTAGCGCTTCCTTCGATGAGTGCCTTCATCACTTGGGCTTTGTCCTCAAGCGATGCCATGGGAAGAACCTCGCTCTTAATTTGGAGAAATGTCACTTAATGCTAAAGCGAGGGATCGTACTTGGATATGTGGTCTCAGGTAGGGGAATTGACGTTCATCCCACCAAAGTCTGTCTTATTGCTAATCTCCCACCGCCATGTAATCTGAAGGATATCCGTGTCTTTTGGGGCATGCTTGATTCTATCGGTTGTTCTTTCGGGATTTTAGTAAAATTGCTCCACCTCTCACCGCTTTGTTGGTTAAGGATGTTATTTTTGAGTTCACACTTGATTGTGACCATTCTTTTTTGACCTTGAAGAAGGAGATGACTTTGGCTTGAGTTTATGTATGATGCATTAGACTTTGGTGTGGGTGTAGTGCTTGGGAAACAATTAGACAAATTGCTGCATGTGATCTACCATGCCAGTAGAACACTTAATAATGCCCAATTGAACTACATTGTGACCAAGAAAGAGTTCTTAGCGATCATTATTTACTTTGGAGAAATTCCAGTGATACTTGATTGACTCCCACATGATTACACAACCATCAAGCACCTCGTGGCAAAGAAATATGCCAAATCTCAACTCTTGCGATGGATATTGTTGTTACAAGAATTTGATCTCGAGATTCGGGAGAAAAAAGGTGTCAAAACATAGTAGAGGACCACTTGTCTCACCTGGGAACGACCATCACACATGACCAAATTATTAATGTCAAATTTCCTGACAAGCAATTGTTCACGATTGAGAATAAATCCGGGTTTGCTGACATCGTGAACTACCTCATGACCGAGCAATTTCCTGTGGGTTGGTCAAAATCTGAGCAAGCAAAATTTAGATTGAATGTCAGATTCTTTCACTGGGACGACCCCTATCTATTCAAATACTGCTCTGACCAAATAAGGAGTTCCAAAGTGTGCTCCAATTTTGCCATTCTGAGGCATGTGAAAGACACATTGGAGCAAAGAAAACTACCGTGAAGGTTCTCCAATCTGGATTTACTGGTCGTCGCTTGTCAAAGATGCCTACGAATTTTGTAAGCAATGTGATAGGTGCCAACGCCTTGGCATAATAAGTTGGCAAGATATGATGCCTTTGCAATATATTCTCGTCTTCGATATCTTCGATGTATAGGGCATCGACTTCGTGGGTCCTTTTCCAAACTCATTTGGGAATGTTTACATTCTCGTGGTTGTTGACTAAGTTTCTAATTAGGTTGAGGCTATCCCTACAAAGACTAATGATAACAAGGTGGTGACCAAATTCTTAGAGAACAATTTCGCACGATTTGGTATGCCTCGTACCATAAGCAGTGACAGGGGTACCCACTTCTAACACCTCTCCTTTGATGGGTTAATAAGGAAGTACTCGGTCACCCACAAACATGCGACCCCATATCATCTACAAATTAGTGGGCAAGTTGAGATCTCTAGCCGTTAATTGAAGCATATCTCTATCCTAGCGGAATGATTAGTCCATTAAGCTGAATGACGCATTGTGGGCTTTCCGCACCGTGTATAAGACCAATTTAGGTATGTCCCCATATCAGGTAGTGTATGGTAAGGTTTGTCACCTACCCGTCGAGCTTGAGCACCGTGCTTTCTCGGTGATCAAGAACCTACATATGGATCGTGATGAAGTAGGGCTGCAGTGTAAGCTCAACATCGTGGAATTGGAAGAGCTACGCAATAATGCTTATGAAAATGCCAAAATTCAAAAGTCTCGAACCAAAATATTTCACAATCGCATGATTATACGAAAAGTGTTTACAGTTGGGTAGAAGGTGTTGCTCTACAATGCCCGGCTTCATCTGTTTGTGGATAAGCTTCGTAGTCACTGGTCTGCCCCGTTTATTGTGGAAACCGTATTTCCTCATAAAGTGATTGAAATCCTGAACCCAAGGAATGGGACGTATTCAAAGTTAATGGACAATGCCTCAAACATTATTTGGATGGGGCACCAGCTCGAGGAGGTCATCATCCTTCATGAACCTCCCTCGCACAACCATTTGAATGGTTGAGATTTCATGTGTGTATGATTGACATCATATCATGCATATATTTGTGTCTTATATCCTTTATTTTTAGCCTAAGCAATGCTACATAACGAGTTTTATGTTTTAGTTTCTGGAATAAAAAGGTTTGAGAAGAAGAGACTCAAAAAGTACGTAAAAGCAAGGAAAATGACTACGATGCAAGACATATGGACTGAGATGCAAGAGAGAAGGACCCGGATGTAAAAAAGTACCAATGAGCAAATCAAGATGCTCCACACCATCATGAGGAGTTAGATCCGGGCCTAACCATCAATAACCAAATCGGGTTCATCAAACATCAAGAAATCAAGCCAGAATCAAGCCACCCAAAACTAGACCCAATCAACCCAACCCAGACCGCCAATTGCGGTCCATTTGGATCCAAACCCGATAAGACTTAGCTGAGTGTTGTAGTAGTATGTATGTATGTATGTATGTAGTCCATTTATGGTGTGCGTTTAGTCCCATACTGGGGAATTGTCCCTGGTTACCTTTTTCTATGGCTATAAATAGAACTCTTCCTCCTCCTTTGTAATATATCTCCTCTCTTGGTGTCCATCCTCTATACTAGGAGTAAAGCCTTGTAGCAAAACTCTATGGAAGAGAGGCTACATGTAATGTGAGTGGGTAATAAAAGATGTTTTGTTAGTTTCTTCATATTGTCTCTTTTCAATACTTGCATGCTTAGTTAACTTTGTTTGTTTTAATGTTCATATAATTAATTAGCATGTTTTCTTTCCTTAATATGCATGTTAGTCTAATAATGTGTGAGTAGTTTCATCCCCCTTTTGGGAGTGGAGTTGATGTTTATACATGTCATGTAGAATGGAATGAATGTTATATGTTGTTTTATGTGAGAAATGTGAGTATGCTTGTCTGAATTAAAGAGAATACTTAACTTAACGGTTTATGCCTTAATTTTTAGGTACATTCCATGCTCGTTTAGGTTCATAATAACAAACTTGTTCATGCTAATATTAATCACTTAGGTTTGTGCTTTGGATGATAGGTCTTGACATGTGGTACTTCTTATGCATAGCAACACTACCTACACTTGTGCTCTATTGAATGCATTTATCACCACATATGTCATGTGTACACACACTCCACCACTTAGTTTACTTTTATTTTGTCTCATGCTTTCATCTTCATTGTTTGTTTCATGCTAGTTTAGCGTAGTCTAGTTTAGTGTAATCAATTACTTCTCCCCTCTTTCCCACTCGATTTCTGAAGAACCAAAGTTGACACACCTCCTCGTGGACACAACCCGTATTTATTATGTCTTCACCGACATTGTGCACTTGCGGTAAATATAAACGATCAATCAGTGTACGTACAACTTCAAATAAAAACCTCTTAAAGGGAGGCCATTTTTGATATTTTACACATCCCTTTCTTAAATACCACTTTCGCAAGACTACACGTCCCACTACTTTCAAAACACGTCCCTCTCTCTCGCCCACCGCACTCTAAACATCTAGAACAAATCAGAGCCGAATAGACCACCGCTTAGCGTTCGGACACTGTCGTTTCATGGTCGTTTATGCAGGACTGGATCCTAAACTTTGTCGGTGAGTCGATCTAGTAGCTCTATGCCATTCTCTGTTGGCTTCTGTCCTAAAGCTGCAGTTCCGGTTGGCAAGCATCAGTCTTCACTGTTGGTACATCGTGCTTGTCTCCGGCACCACTACTCTATTCGTTAAAGCTCACCAAGGTAGGTGCAGGTATGGCTAGCCCAGATTTTATTCCAGAACTAAGTTTTGCCTCCTTGATTCGTGACTTCGTATTATAGTGAAAGTGTGGAATTACTTATTGTTTGAGGATGACGAAACAATGTACGCACCACCTATTGTATATGAGTTCTATTCTAAACTCGAGTTTCACCACAACAGTCAACTCGAGTTTAGTGTCACTGTGACTCCCAACTTATCTCTGACACGACTGAGATCTCCATAGTCAATGATGTCGTTCCCACCTATGATATTAATGCTACCGATCTATGCTTGGGCACGAGCATCCCATTTCATCGCCTGGGGTAATACCCAATGTGCACATCTACTCCAATGTGCACATTGTTGCCAGGTGAGTGCGTAGGAACGTGTTGGGCCAAGAACAGACCACCACATTCTTCACACCTAGTTTGTGGCTCATGTATAGTCTTATGGACGGTTCACCTCATTGCATGTGTCGAACGTTGTTTGACGTTCTAGTAAATGCCAAGCTTAAAAGTATACACTGTTTGGCTACTCTGGTGATGAAAATTTGTGGGATGCTAGGTATCCCATGGTTTGAACACCTGCTACGGTGCCAGGGCATCAACCTCGAGGTCGCGAAAATGACCCCATCATATCGTCATTGCCTTCAAGAGGCATGGGTGCTTGATTACATGGAGGATGATTTTAGAGCCCGCTCATTAAACTCATCTGTGAGCTCGGAAATGCTCTTCAACGCTGATATTTTTGAGATGGCAGTAAAGCAACAAAACGTAATTTGGCTATGCAAAACTGGAAAATCTATAGGAAGTTGTCAGGTTTTGAGCGTGGTGCCTCTTCAAGCACCTCCGACCGTCGTCATTAGTTTGGTGCACCCTATACATGCATTTGAGCCATTCTTTCATACATTAAGGACAATGGTTGGATTAGGTGGGGGTGTTTTCACGTGTGTAGATAGTTTTGTTTGTCTTTTGTTTTTCATTTTCTTTTGTTTGCATTGTT
The DNA here is from genome assembly GCA_963682175.1 of Triglochin maritima. Lineage (NCBI taxonomy): Eukaryota > Viridiplantae > Streptophyta > Magnoliopsida > Alismatales > Juncaginaceae > Triglochin > Triglochin maritima. The sequence continues at coordinate 22,664,987 of OY821774.1, read as the reverse complement.
AGGGTCATGCAGTTTACATTGATATATCTTCTTATACCATGATCCTCGGATGACTTGCCTTCTTTTGCATGCTGAATGATTTAAATATTCACATTTCTTTCAAAATCATCACGTGTTTGCAAAAGCAAATATTTTTTGGGTTTTGCATGTGTTTAGCATTTGCAAAACCATTGAGAGACATAGTAAAATGTGAGTTAGGACTTATCTTCTATTCTGGGTTTTTTTCCTTTCTTAGTTTTTCTTTTCGTTGTTTTACTAGAGAGTAGCAAAGACTAGGTGTAAGGGGTATTTGATTAATATCATATCATGCTTATATCCAAGTCATATATCCCCCATTTTAAGTCTAAGCAATGTTGTGTAACGAGTTTTATGTTTAAGTTTCTGGAATAAACTAGTGTAATAAGAAGTTGACACAAAAATGACTAAAACGTGAGAAAAATGACTGATCTGTAAGACTTATAGACCTATCTGCAAGAGAGAAGGACATGGACGTAAGCCAGAAGGACCAAATAGCAAACTGAGAAACTCTACACCATCATGAGGAGTATTTTGGCAATTAGATTTGGGCCAAGACTTAAATAACCAACCAAGTACACCCTATGGTAATACTTGAAGCGTTTAAGAAGACAGCCAAAAAAAGTCTCATCATACCATTAATGACAGCCAATTGGCAGCCCTGGCCCTCCAAATGGTGGTCCATTTTTGTCAAAAGTCAATCTAGGTTCGTGAGATTGTGTTTTATGTTGTTTGTGTCTATTTTAGGATGTTTTATTCCTTGAGAAGATGACCTCTTGAAACTAAATATAAACTTAAGAATTTGTGGAAATTTCGTGGAGAATTAAGGAGAGAGATTTTGCATGAAAAACAATGAATTAATTCAACTAAGGAGGTAATGAGATAACTTGTATTTATAAGTTCTCTCCAAATTACCTATTCATGTGCAACCTCTTGCCCATGATGTCATGCAAAATTCCATCTAACCATCCATTATTTAATAATAAATAATATTACCCACGAATTAAATCAATTATGGACCAATTCCATGCATGATCTAATTAATTCTTAAATTAATTCTGCATTAACCGTCTGGACCGGTCGACCGTTTGTAGGTTCGGTCAACCGCTCGAACCTGGTTTCGGTCGACCATTCAATAACTCGGTCGACCATTCGTAACAGGAATTATTCCATCGCTATGTTCGGTCGACCGACCGATCACATCCGGTTGACCGTTCGAACAGATGAAAATTCCCTATTATTGGTCGAGACATGTCCGGTCGACCGTGCCCGATCGGTCGACCATTTACTGCTAACCGGTCGACCGTTGGAGTACTGTTCCGCAGACTTGTCAAATTTCGGTTTTAACCCCTACAAAATTTGACATTTCGGGACTAGTAGTAAATTCACAACTTATGTAGCATACTATCCTATGTAATGATCAATCATTACACCTCATAATATTTACATCACATATGAATTTAATTTAGATTCTAATTATGTTATTAATCACAACATAATTTTGATTTTGCTTGTTCACCCCATGTGTCATATTTTCTACATGAAACCCGACACATCCTATGAACTCAAAATCCCCATTACTCGTTTCCCAGTTTTGTGGTGTGACCTATGGGAGGATCTAAACTAAGTTGGCAGTGATATTAAGAGTTTAATATCACAAGCTATAAGCAGTATCTAGCTACACATTATAGCTCCCAATTAGTTAGATGTCTTAATTCCACTCGAACCAAAACCCGATCCAATTAGTGATGGAGTGCACCACTTGTGTCCATCCCTTGATCTCTTTAAGCTAGTTATAAATATGTGACTTAACTCAAATCACATTGTGCACATTATAACTTTGCTTTATCAAGGGGTCCACTAATATCATCACTCAATTAAGAGGGGCAATGATAATCTTTTGACTAACTATCTTCTCCAACAAAAGTTGTGCTTAACCAACCAATGCCTTTACACTACATTTATCGATAGTTCAAGACACTGATCTAATTAAGTATTCCTTAAGTGATCAGATATAAGTCTCATATCAAAGGACCAAAGACACAGTAAAATATTAATGACACAGAAACACATTTCTATAATATTTTACTTATTAGGTCTATTCAGTATACAAAAGTAATATTTTCCTCTTTTGCATACCCGTGTTGTCACTCACTTGTAGAGCTACAATGATCTATGACCAAACACGACAATCTTAACCCGGTAATTAATGTCCCATGTTAATTACCATGATTGCGAATATCTTTTGTTTTATGTAAACTAATATCTTTTAGAGCTCTATGGTTAAGGACCAAGAGCCTCTTCCTTAACACTTCTGAAAGACGAATAACATAAACAAGGAACAAAATGATTTCTCATTCAATTCATAATAATTGACATTTAAAAGTAAAACTTTTAGAACACATTCCCTTCACTATCCACCTCGATACCATCACGAGATACCACGTGACCCAAGACGATGCCTTTTGTAACCATGAAATGACACTTTTCCCAATTAAGGGCTAAGTTCATTTCCGAACACCTTTTGAGAACAAGGCTCAGGTGGTGCAAGCACACATCAAAGGAGGTGCCATGAACCGAGAAATCATCCATGAAGATCTCAAGGAAGTTCTCGACCATATCGGAAAAGATACTTAACATGCAACGTTGGAATGTTGTCGGTGCATTGTATAGTCCAGAAGGCATCCGTCCATAAGCAAACGTCCCAAAAGGACAAGTAAACGTGGTTTTCCCATGGTCTTCGGGGGCGACTGGGATTTGATTGTACCCTGAATAACCATAAAGGAAACATTAATAGGCGTGCCCAGTGAGTCTCTCCAACATCTGGTTGACGAAAGGTAGAGGGAAGTGGTCCTTACGCGTGACCACGTTCAACTTCCTATAGTCAATACAAACTCGCCACCCAGTTTGAAGTCGTGTGGGTACAAGCTCATTGTTGTCATTCCGGACAACAGTGATACCCGACTTCTTGGGCACAACCTGGACAGGACTTACCCAAGTACTATCCAAAATGGGGAAAATGATGCCCTGATCTAAACACTTGATGATCTCTTTCTTAACTACTTCTGTCATGACTGGATTTAAACGCCTCTGTGGGTCGCGACGTGGTCGTGCCTCATCCTCCATGAAGATGTGGTGTTGTACGACGTCGGGACTTTTCCCTTTAATGTCCTTCAAGGACCACCCAATGGCTGATTTGTGCTCCTTTAGGACTTGAATCAGACGTTCTTCCTGATCACCAGTCAACATCGATGAAATAATCACAGGAAATGACCAGTTGAGACCGAAAAAAATGTGTTTCAGTTCCTTAGGGAGTTCTTTAAGCTCAATTGTGGGTGGTTCCTCAAGGCGAGGTGTGATATCTAGCTCGAGATGTAAGATAAGAGGAGCTCGCATGTACTGAACAACATGCACATCATTGCTCAACTTGCCCCCATCCTCTTCATGATCAGAATCATCCATGATGTAAACACTTAGAGTTCCATGAATCAGGGGGCACTCTTCTTTTATTTCTTCTTCCAAGTCCCGGATAAGATTAACTTCCATGGGGTTCTCGAAAGATGCTGGCTGCCTAGACCTATTGAACACATGGAATGTCGCGGTCATGTTCCCGAACGACAATTTCATGACTGCAGTACGACAATTGATCAAGGCATTTGACGTCGCCAAAAAAGGTCTACAAAAATCAATGGAATCTGAGAGTGGGTAGTCTTGATTGGTTCGGTCTCAAGGACGACGAAGTCAACAGGAAATATGAAATCACCGACCTTGATTAGGACATCTTCGAAGACCCCCAATGGGACTTTGATCGAACGACCAGCCAACTGCAAAGTTGTTTTCGTAGGCTTGAGCTCGCATAGGCTTCATCGTTGATACACAGAATCTGGTAAAAGGTTAATCGCCTATCCTAGATCTAGCAAGACATTATTAATGTGAGAGTCCCCAATGATACATGAAATTGTTGGACTACCTGGGTCCTTCAATTTTACGTATGTTGGGTTCGAAATGATCGAACTCACATTAGCCGCCAAAAAGGCTTTGCTAGGGACGTTGTTTTTCCTCTTAGTTGTACAGAGATCCTTCAGGAATTTTGCATAGGGAGATATTTGTTGAATCATGTCTATCAAAGGAATGTTGACATTCACTTTCTTAAATATCTCCAGCATTTTATCTACATTGTCACTCTGTTTCTTAGACAACCTACTAAGATAAGGAGCTTTTGGTAGGTATGTCTTAGGTGGAGCCGGAGATGGAGGCATTGGTGTATTACTCTCACCCTCGACCTCTTTCTCACCATCATTCCCACAAGGGGGCTGCACAGATGGATTTACTGGCAAGGAAATGTGGTTGTTGACCTGCTTCCCATTTCTCAAGGTCACAATAGCATTAACATGGTCCACATGTTCTTCCACGTAGTTCACTTGCCCCCTCTGTGGTCTTGAACTTGCACTTTGCATATTCGAGTGTTGTTGAGCACGGGGGTTAGCCACAGGTTGGCTAGGTAGACTCCCATCGGAAGCTCGTGAGATTTGATGGTCTGATGTTTGTGATCCTTTCTCCTATGCTAGATGATGCTGGTGGTTCCCTCACATCTCCCACTGCATGGTTCTCTTAGCGAGGTCTTCTAGGAAAGCTCATGCCTCCCTTTCATCCTTTCCTAAGAACTCTCCTTGACACATGGACTCAAGGAGCGTTTGGGATGGGAAGTGAAGACCCTCGTAAACAATCTGACACAGGCACCACAACTCGATGACATCATAAGGGCATGAGGATAGTAGTTCCTTGAACCTCTCTAAGTATGCATGGAATGTTTCGATCTTATGTTGATAGAACAAATTGATTTCGTTCCTCAATTTTTGAGTCTGATGATTTGGAAAGTACTTCTTGAGGAATGCAGATTGAAACTCATCCCAAGTTCGATGGGCATTCGCCTGGTTGCTGTACAACAACTTCTTGGCATTATCCTTCAGTGCAAAGGGGACAAGCCTAAGATGGATGGAGTCTGTGCTAAGTTGTTTTTTTCCTCACAGGATGTTGACCATTTTCCGAAAATGTGGTTACGCTTATCATACTTGTGAGTTCACTGAAGCATATGATAACTTATCTACCATTTCTAAACGTGAGAAGAAATTCATTCTCCTCTGGACCCGAACATTGGGTAAATACATTATTCCAAGGTGAACGATATGGAAATATGTATTCGAATGTGGCAGAGAGCTTCAATGCAAGGATTCTTGAGGCGAGAAACCTTGCTATATCAGAGTTTGTCGATCAAATTCGCTTGCAGATAACAGAACTTTCTAGTAGAAGGAAAATTATGTCCTTTGAGTGGATTGATGACTTGTGCCCTGAAGTTGAAAAGATCCTTAAGAAAAACATATCTGAACCTCGAGGAGTGGAATGTTCGATTTCTGTTCTTGGCATGATAATTGAGGTACACACAACTCTTTCCCATACCATAAACGTAGATCAATTTTGTAACTCTCCCAATCTAGTGGGTACACACACTGGGGAAGGAATACAAGTGTCACAATCAGAGACCTCCGCGATGACCTAAGGAGTTACAGTAGACATACCAAAACATACAACTCGACAACAAATGGAAGAAAATACATGGATAGACAAACAAAATATAACTAAAACAATTGATTATCCATATATATAAAGGATTCAATTAAAACACATCGTGTTCAAAAGGAAATACAGCAACATAAAAGCGGAAGTAAAGATAAATAGAAAGACTCTGGTCGACGTGTCCCTCATGTACAGAATCCTACGAAGCTCGTCCAGTCCACCCCTGAAGGAACCTAAGTACCCGAGGCAAAACATCAACAAATATGCGTGAGTTGTCAATAAAGAAAACCACGTATGCCCCGGGTGCAATCCAAGTTTACAGAGATATGTATGAAGTCTAGCAACCACAGATGCAACCAAATGCAATAGAAAGCACAGAAAGCAATAGAATGGCCACGACTTTAAACAACCGCGTCGGTCGGTTAACACCCAAGCAAATTCCTCTAGAAAGAAACAGAATACCAGCCATGCTAGTCAAAATCAGAAGCGGGTCACTCAACAGTGACCCGCCATTTGGCGCAAAGTGGTACGCCGGATAGACGCCCAAACTCATGGAAATAGATCTACATGATGTCATCGCGACATTAGGAACACCTAACCTGAGACAGAATGGCAGCATGCCTACCCAGGTCACAAACTTCACCTAGCCTCTCTACATAGAGGTCTTTGTGTGAATGACCTCTCTACATAGAAGACCCACTCGTGGCCCGTCAACCCAAAATCATAACGTGCCCAGAATTCATTTATATGCAATGCAAGCTATCTAAAGATCTATATATCTATATAGCTACATTAATCAGAATGAGCCCAACACGAGGGGTATACAAATACCCTCCTCACAGCTCCAGAGCAAAACAGAAATATCACACTCAATCAGCAATTAAAAGTGCACCAACAACCGTTAGCAACCATAACAGAAAACAGATCAAACAACACGACAATGATATAAGTCACCTACGGATCAAGAAAATGAGTTAAGGGTCGAATCCCTAAGTTGCACAAGCATTAACTCAATATATGCGATAAAACATACACAACAGCAAGAGACATCACAATAGGGATGCTACGGGAGTTACATGGCATGATCACTTCGATTCAGGTCATAGATACGTTTACTCATACAACTCAGGACATAATTAGAAATTATAAGAATATGCATCAACATATATCAGTGACTTAACAAGATGGAACATGCATGAAATCAGAAGCCCAAATATATCCATCAGTTATTATACAAGTCGGCATACCGGTTAACATACGAGGATATGGTATAGAATGGTTTACATAAATTAAAGGCATGTTCTGATTTCATTCTCATGTGAGTGCATAATAAAATATATCAGAGTAGGTTTACGAAATCAGATAATTTACTTGAATAGTTACTGCTGGAACAAAATCAGAATCGCTTAATACATCAAAGCATTCAACGCATATCATCTATGTCGATTGCATCAAACACCTCAAATAAATCACACAACTCACTACCCAAATAACCCAGAGATGCATGGCAAGGATGTTCTCAATCATACTCCAATATATAACAACATTCATGTATACGAAAATGCAGAGCATAAACATCCACATAGCCGACTAACACAATCATCACACATGAAATCCCAAACATAATATTGACAGCCCCAAACATTAGCTCATGTATGCACCCAAATTCCAGACTCTTACCAGACCTTCCAGGCCTCCTTCTAGACCTCTCAGAGTGTGGGACATGGCTGAGATGGTGCAACAAGAGCTGGGCTGGTACACGACTAAACTAGACACCCGCATGACCATTACAACTCTAGGATAGCCTCGCAAGTCCCTCCCGAGCCCTGAACCTCCCGTACCCAACCCACCTCAGCCCCAGCCTGCTTCTCCCTTCCCTTGCGTCCCTTTTCATGTGCCTTAGGTCCATCCACCACCGGATTCCAGCCGCATCAGCCGGCAGTTCGGAAACCATGCCCATCGCATGCAAGAAATCTTAGGAAGCAGATCGAGTGCACCAGCCACCCTAGCCCCCAGCCAAGGCCACCACAGCCTCCATGAGATGCCTAACAGGAGTGGGTCAGACCTCACCAGAGCTCACCAGAGCTCTGGCACCCTCTCGCTGTCCACAGCCAGCCACTAGCGCGTACAATCCCTAGTGCGAGCATGGTGAAAAATCGGGTGGTGGTGCAACCGATTGCACCACCTGCCAGCTTGGTGATGGCCGGCCCTCCAGCCATCACCCCCACTCAGTAAACTTGTCAAGGGCTGGAAGCATACCTGAGTTTTCTGAAAATCTCACCGAATATCGCCGGAGAAAAGCCCACCATAGCCTCCTTCTAGCCACAACAACAGAACCTCACCTTCTTCTTGCACCTCGCCGGAGCAGCTGCCACCAGGATGCGGGAGAGGAGAAGGGAGGTGGTCTGAGAATTTCATGGGTGGGGAGAGAATAGGGTAAGGATGTCTGTGGGTAGGGTTTTTGCTCCAAGGAAACAAAAAGAAAGGCAACTAGTAATTGAAAATAATGCATCTCCATTACTTACCAAAAACCTCCCAATTCAAATGTATGCAATCAAACAAAGATCCTCCCTTGATGACTGGGATGCCACATCATCCACCTCCTCTTACTCAGTCCAACACACCCCTAACAACTATCCAAGTCAATTTCCACAAGCCACTCGCATCTAATTGACCCGATTGAGTGAGTCGGTTACAAGAATGTCTGATGAGTCACACCCGCTTGCGAGTCGATTTGACTCGCCCAAAAAGGAAACTTTTCCCCGAAAGGAAACTTTCCTGAAACAAAGCATAAAATCACAAAATATACATCAAGCATAAAGATAACACATAAATAAGCACAAGGATGAAATAACACTTAATAGGGTAGCAGGAGATCGGGTCTTACAAATTATTCACGATTATTGTAGTTTATATTGGACTTCTAATATGTATCATACAACATATGTGTCCCCTATTTTTCCAATCTATAAAGTCAATAGGAAAATCCTGATATCATACATTTGATAACGAAACCACATTATGGTAGGAGGAGGAAGAAGAGAATTCCCTAAAAAGGACACAAACTTGAAACTATTATTTGTGGCCGTTGCAAGCCTAGAAGACACCACAACCAAAACACTTGCACAAATGCAATTGCAGATGAGTGTTAGACCATTGTACAATCTAAGTTGTTAAGTCAATTTCCTATGTTCCATTTCTGAACCAGTTGTGTTGTTACGAAAATATAAGCTCCTGAACCTTGCAATCCAAAAAACAATGTAAATAGGAAGAAGCCCCGGAACACAACTCCATATGACCATTATTTGGGTGACCCCATCAAGGAAACTTTTGGAGTAGTTAAAGACAGGAGAAGTTTTCTAACCGACATTGTCTATCCTCATGTACTATGCATGCAATTGTTAAGGGAGTGCGGCTTTTGTCCCAGAACAAAGGAGTGGGTGGATGTTGCATGTCTGTTTGAAATGTACTCCAAAAGGGAATTATTCATCGGTCTTGGAGATACAGATAGTAGTCAGTTTTGGCTTACCTAGGAGATTAACAAGAGTGACAAGTAGAACGAAGTTTGATTAATCCCAAACTCCAAACATTGTCGAATGATGTGTGTTTTTAGATCTTCCAAACATTTGATTTCCATTATGCAAGAAAGTTAATGAGAATCAATCATGAAATGTGATGTGTGTCATACAATGGAAGTATCAAGTAGAATGAAATTCAAGGGATGAAAGGGACAGACTCATCCTGAGTGGGACGCTTACGACCTGAGCGAAACACTTACGTCCCGAGCGATAGAAATTGAGTTGGGTACGGAAACAGTTTGGGTATTTGAGCGAACGTGACGAATGGGGGCCTTTTGGTAATAATGAGTTGGGTCAATACATTAGTGGATTAATTGAATCCATGCATCCAACTATGGAGAGATTCATCCATTCAAATTTCAACTAATATGAGCCAGCATAGAATCCAAGGAGAATCCAAGCAGGGCCGATGCCGAATCCAACTAAGATTTTTGAACATCATGGCAGTTAATGGACTCCACCAAAAGAGTTGTGTGGCACCAATGTTGCCCGAGTTTTTTTGTGAAACGACCCAGCTTGTAGAGTAAAACGTGATTTTTCTTTGTAATGTATTGTCACTCTATGTCACTATCCCATGAGAGGAATGTCCCATCCCACGAGGGTTGAGCCTCTAAGAGGGTTCTGGGTCATCCCACGAGGCGAATGAGTTGTTCCGAGAGGGGACTTACCAATCCCGGTAGGGTGTAGGAGTGGAAGTTAGTCATGGAAGTACAAAGTGATACAAAGAGATACTAACATTGCATTGAAAACAAACTGATTGATCGTTTTAAATAACCACAACTGCACGGTATTGATGAAGACGTGGCAAGTACGGGTTGGTCTACACGGATCGTGATCGTTCGGTTCAGAACTAATTCTGTAATCGAAATGGCAAAAAGGATGGAGAAGGGAATTTATTTATCCTAATCTACACTACAATTAACTAAATTCAACCTAGCAGAAACACCCTGACTTCGCGGGTTCACACGCTGGGGAGTCCAAGTGAATGTCACGATCAGAGTATGCACGACAACCGAGAGACACTACCAGAAATAGGATACACTGATGGATATATATCCATCGATGCGAAATCCGTCATTGTAGAACACCATTCACCGACGAATACATTATTCTATCGGTGTAGACTTTGTCCGATGGATGATAAAATCAACACCGATGTATATATTCGTCGCTTAATATTTTTGCAGTATTCATCAGTCAATTAGTCTACACCGACATATACTTACAGTCATTGTATATTTTCATTAAAACAATCTGTGGGAAAATGAACCTTCTCATGGAAAAAACCACACCGACGGTTAGGTTTCCCTACCCCAACGGATATATTTATCGGTGTAGTTTTTTGGCCCTGTACACCGACGGTTTATATCCATCGGAGTAGAATTTGGAAAAATGATAAGTTTTTATTACATTATCCTACACTGACGGATCTTTCCTTCAGACCAGTAGTAATTATCACTATGTATACGCTTAGATACAATGGCGGATATTGTCCGTCAGTGTAGAGTTTGTAAAAATAACATTGTCACTTATTACGCTTAGATACAATGACACCTTTGTTATCGTACTGACGGATATATCAGTCGGACAATTAGTAAATATTACACCGATGTATTCTCTGATATTCACCGATGGATATATCCGTCGCACGATTAGTGAATATTACATCGATGGCTTACCTTATATACATTGATGGAAAGCTACCGTCGGTGTAGGGTTTATATCAGTAACCCTTCGACAAAATCGATTCACTCCGCCGCCTGACCCCTTACCCTAATCGCCGCCTCCACTGCCGATCGCCGCTCGTTGTCGTGCCGAACCCACTCTCGCCTTCGACCGCTGAATTTTCCGATGACGTGACATCTTTCTCACCTACATCACTATCTAATCACCCCATCCCAAAACCTAGCACTGATATCCGTGCAACCACCCCTCCCCCTCGAACCCCTCAACCTCCCCGCTCCCAAATTCCACCCTTCTTAGTCGCCACCCTACCTCCCTCCCCGAACCGACCCTTCCTAGTCGCATTCCCTCCCTCCCTCCCCAAATCCGACCTTTCTCAGACGTGAACTAGAACCCCTAACCTCAACCTCGACCCCAAACCTGACCCACAACCATGATCCAACCGCAAACCCGAACCCCAGCAGCGAATAAGGCCCCATAACTGATCCCCAATCCCAAACCTGACCGCAAACTCGACCTGCAACCCTACACCTGACCCAAACCTGACCCACAGCCCCAAACCAGATCCCTGGCGCCAAACCTGACCCCAAAACTGACCTTAAACTCGTCTAGACTTGTTTTTTCTATATAAATATTAAGATTATTGGTTTTAATAAAATTAAATTGTTTTTAGATTGGATTATAGATTGAAAGTTATAAATTTAAATTGTTTTGAACAATTTATACGTTAGATTGTTTTTTAGTTTGAATGTGTTGTGAATATAGTTCGATATAATTGCAGTATAGTTTTTATCTACATGTTTATATTATTTATTCGGTTTGAATGTGGTTTAAATTTGATTATTTTGATAGTTTGAATGTAGTTTTAATATAACTTTAAATATAGTTGGAATATATTTTGATTGTTAATGTCAATATACCTTAAAAATGCTTTATATGAGAGTTTATAATACAGTTTCAATGTTAATGTGAATGCAATGATTCTTTGTGGGATCTTTTTGTGTAGACAGGGATTTACAAAAAATTATTGTTTATTTATAGGGGAGAGTATGACTAAATTTTCAAAAAACATCGATAGAAAATAGTAATCAATAAGACGTTAAACAAATATTTCTGTTTTGTAGAATCAAACATTCCGTCTTATAGGATTAAACATAATTGATACAATTTTAAGTCAAATAAGTTCTAAAGTTTTGTTTGACGGGGTAATTGACACAATTTCAAGATGTTTGACTTCTGACCTTGTTCGAATGACTAACCTCACCTATGATTGGTGTAAATTTAAAAGTTTGTCACTTTTTGTTAACATTTAAGACTCTTCTTCTCGAGGCAGAGACGGAAGACTTAGCAATCAACAGTCAATCATGCAATGATTTTGTAAGATTTAGGATTGAATTTAATATTTAGGATTGGATTGTATGATTTATGTTTGATGAATTGACGATCTTGTAATGCTTGCCATTGAATCGTGGGCATTTTTACTCGTCAATACAAGTCTTCTGAAAAATCTTGGTATCAAAAATATAGGGGAGGTTTTGTCAAAATTTAGTTAGAATTTCAAATAAATTTTGATGTGTTTGTGGTTTAGTAAATTTATTGGATTTTAAGATTTGAAATTGAACTACATATTCAATTTTGCCTTAAGGATTTAATTTTAGGATTCACTTTCGGATTTCATTTTGGATTACGGATTCTATTCTTATTTACTAATTTCATTTTGCATTTAAATTTAAATTTATGAATCGATATTAGATTTAAGGATTGATATTGGATTTTGGATTCAAGTTGGGATTTTTTATACAAGTTTGGATTCGATTTGATTTTGTAATCGATTATGAATAATAATTTTCTTGTCTTATATTATTAGAATCAACGGTTCAGAAAGAAGTTGGATGTTTGACTAAAGAGTTAGTCGAACATTCGTCGATAATTTTGAGGCATTCCTGAAACTAGCATTTAGTTCCAAGAATCTGTACATTCAAGATGGTAGAATCTTGTTCCCGTGCAAAAAAATGTTGCAACAACAAGTGGAAAACCAGAGGGGACATTATTAATGACGTCGTTCATGGTTTTGCTCGAAATCATGAGTAGTGAGTTTTTCGCAGAGAATCCTTTGCTAGTACGAGTGCCCAAAAAGTAGTTACGACAAATGTATCTCCTACAACAGAAAATGAACTGAGTGAAGATGAGACATATGACATAGAAGGGATGCTACACCACGTCATCGTAGGTGGTAATGCCAATAACGATGCGTTGAGACACGGGATAAAGGAATATGCTCAGAATTTTCTAGATTACTTGAAAGACGGAGAGAAACCATTGTATCCAGGATGTAAACCAAAATTAACCGAGTGTCATTTGTCATCAAAGCGTTTCATATGAAGAGCACTTGTAGATGGTCGGACACTTCGTTCAACAAATGGTTGGCGTATCAAGCCGAATTACTGCCAGAGGAAGCTTGTCTGCAGAAAGATATGTATGAGACGAAGAAATTGGTTCAAAATTTAGGATTTTATTATGAAAACATTCATATGTGCAAGAATCATTGCATTTTGTTTTGGAAAGAGAACGAGAATGCCAATTCATGTGCGATATGTGGAGAATCTTGTTGGTTAAAAGTGGAGGGGGGAGATGAAGTAGACATGACAGAACTGGGTTTTAAAAAATCCAAAAAAATCCCGTTGCGGTTTTACAACACTTCCCATTGAAGCCAATGCTTCGTAGGTTGTATCTCTCTATTGATATTGTGAAGTCTATGATATAGCATGCGGAAGAATGTCAAAAAGATGGGAAATTACGTCATCCAGCTGATTCTATGTGTTGGGCTGAGTTGGACCAAAAGCATCCAAGTGTTGCTTCAGAGATAAGAAATGTGAGGCTAGGGTTGGCTGTTGACGATTTTCAACCATTTAGCCAAGCTCAACACAACATATGACCCATAATTCTCGTGCCACATAATCTCCCGCCATGGATGAGTATGAAGCATCAGTTCTTTATAATGTTGTTGATCATACCCGGTCACCCTGGTAAAAAGATAGATGTTTGCTTGCAACCGTTAATCGAAGAGCTGAAAGAAGTATGGGAAGAATGCTGGGATACTTATGATGCTTACACTAAGTCATGTTTCACATTAGGGGCTGCCTTGATGTGGACTATAAATGACTTCCCTGCTTCTACCGCGTGATTTGAGTGGGTGGATGAGTAGAGGATATAAGGCATGCCCCTATTGTATGGAAGATACACACTCCATTTATCTGACGCATAGTGGGAAGAATGTGTATTTGGGTCATCATCGATGGCTTGAATCAGATCACCATTGGAGGAGAAACAAGAGAGCATTTAATGGTGAAGAGGAACATAAAACTCCACCAGAATACAAATCTGGGGAAGTATTTCTTGACAACTTGCGAAATTGATCTATAGGTGACGAGAATAACTAGATGAAGAGAATTTTTTTCAACTGCCCTATTGGAAATATCTTTAGTGCAACACAATATTAATGGGATGCACACGGAGTGGAATGTTTGTGATAGTTTGTTGAAGACAATATTAACCCCAAAAGGAACCAACGACAAGGCAAAACCAAAGAATGATTTGAAAGAAATGGTTATAAGACGAGATATGTATGTCACGCATGATGATGACGATGATTAGTAGCATATCACATCTTGTTCATGTCATATATCCATAATTTTACCATAATATTGTGGTAGTCGAGTGTTTGTTGTTATATTTCAGGCGTTAGGTAATAAAGAAGAGAATGAAAGAGAAAAATGACTGAAACGTAAGAAGGAAGGACTTAAATGAAGCAAAATAGACACTATGTCATGCACAAGGACCCATCTGCAAGAGGGAAGGACTTGGACGTACACCCGGAGGGACCAAATAGAAAACTGAGAAACTCCACAACATCATGAGGAGTATTTTGGCAACTAGACTCGGGCAAAGAGTCAAAAAACCAATCTAACTGCACCCCACATGAAGAATTGAAGCAATGAAGAAAATAACAAAAAATGGGTCGAATCCGACCAACCATGACCACCAATTGGCGGTCCAGTATGCTCAAGATCCAACTCAAGCTTCTCGTGGTTGTGTATAATGGTTTTTTTATCCATTGGTAGAAGTTGCATTAGTCCCACACCGGGGGATTGTCCACAGTTGCCTTTTTCATGCCAATTAATAGAACTCTTCTTCCTCCTTAGTAATACAACCCATTGCATGGTGGTCATACTCTTTACTTGGAGTAAAGCCTTTGGAGCAAAAGTCAAGTGGAGAAATACTACTTGTAATGTGAGTCATGAAAAAAAGAAATCTTTGTTAGTTCATGTTGTCTCTTATAAATTCTTGCATGCTTAGCTTAATTGTGTTTTATTAATCTTAGTATAATTAGTTAGAATGTTTTCTCTTCTTAATATAAATGTTAGCTTAATGAATAGTGAGTAGTTCCACCCTCCTTTGGGGGTGGAGATGATGCACATTTATATTTTGAGGTGTTGATGTTTGACGAATTTTGATTGTAGACTTGAATGTTTCTATGTTCATCGGGTTTGTTTTAATCATCTACATGTTGGGGGATTTTGATGGGTTTCGCCATAAGATTTAGACACTTCCCATGCTTTGTTTTCTTATGTTTATTGGCTTAAATCTCTTGTTAGGTATGCTACATATTAGTCGTGTGTTTGTATTAGTGTTTGCTCGCTTGATTGATTGAAGAAACTTTGTTTTGATGGGTTTTGCCATGAAAACCAGGCACCTCCCATGCTTAGCTTTGTTCTTCACATGAGTTCCTTGTTTCTGATGAGTCTTGCCATAATTTTAGACACTTCTCATGCTGAGCCTCGTCTTATGATAATCAAGTAGTAATTGTTGATATGTTGTGTCAATGGATTGATAGGTCTTGCCAAATCTTTAGACACTTCCTATGCATGAAGACACACACATGACACACACACACATACATGCTTTCATGTGGTATTCACCACTTCTCTCACTTCATATTTGTACACACTCCACCCCTCAGGGGATTCATCCATCTTTCGTTCCACATAGTTTGCTGATTTTTTTCTAGTTATCATTTGCATCGTAAGCTAGCTTTTTTGCGTTCGTAGCATAATCATCTTTTAATAGTAGCATAATAATCTTTTCTTCCATTGTTATTTCCCACTTGATTTTGCTCACTCGAAGATTGGCAACGCTCCCTGCGGATCGACCCATACTTGCCCCGTCTTCACGAACGGCCGTGCACTTGCGGGACCCAACTGTTCTGCAACCTATTCCTGTTTCCCTGCGTGACCGATGCTTTCCGGCACGGACTGCTCCTCCATCCTGCATCGCGTGGCCCTAGGCAACCGAGAACCCCTTTGAGGTTAAACCTCAATATATCTCCATGCTCCCTCATTTCTCGGGTAAGGGTGATCCCTATCTCTTTCTCCGAGAATTTGAGGAGGTCTATGTTTTGTTTAAGCTGCAGCAGCTGAGCACAGACTCCATCCATTTTTGACCGAAAGATGACGCCAAGAAGTGGTTGTATAGCCACCAAGCGAGCGCCTTTGCAACTTGAGACTAGCTACAATCTGCATTTCTCAAAAAGTATTTTCCTCATCATCAGATGAGACAAGAAATCAATTCTTGCTATCAACTTGAGTCTGAAACATTCCATGCATACTTTGAGAAGTTTAAGGACCTACTTTCCTCATTCCCTCCCCATGGCATTGAGTTCTGGCACCTTTGTCAAATTGTTTACGAATTTCTTAGCACTTCATCCCGAACGTTTCTTGAATCCATGTGTCAAGGAGATTTCTTGGGAAAGGAAAAGAGAGACGTATGAGCCTTTCTCGAAGACCTCGCTGAAAAGTCCATGAATTGGGATGTGTTCTGGAACCACCTGCATCACGTAGTAGCATAAGAGCGAGGATCGCAAATTCCAACCAAGGGAAAGCAGGTCCAGTTTTTGCCGTTGATTCCAATACGGCCAATGAGGCACACTAGGCAGCCATCATGCATCGCATGGACTAGATGGAGCTCCAGAACCATACGAAAAGTTCACAAGCATCTGTATGTAGCTGTGTTTCATGTCATAGGTGTGGTATGGTCGGTCATGTGAGCGAGGAGTGTGGATACATGGTTCCAGAAATGGAGCAGGTCAATGCCATTAACTACTGCCCCAGAGATGACCCATATTCTCCATCATATAACTCAGGTTGGAGGTGTAACGCCCCTGATCTGGCAGTTATGCACATTGAGGAAACGAAAAAAAGTGTCACGGTCTGAGTCATCCGCGACGACCGAAGGGGTTACACTAACATACTACACGAATCGACAACACAGAACAGGAAAATACATGGATACACCAACATAGAATATAACTGAAAAGAAAGATTATACATATATTGTAATAAGGTCAAATAAATTACATTGAGTTCAAAAGGGAAATACATCATAAATAATGCGGAAACAAAAGATAAACAGAAGAATCTAGTCGTTGTGTCTCTCGTGTACAGAATCCTCTGAAACATCTCCAGTCTACCCCTGAAGGAACCTAAGTACCAGAAGCAAAGTATCAACATATATGCCTCAGTTTTCAATAAAGAAAACCTAGTATGCCCCACGCCCAATCCATGTTTACAGAGTTATGCATGAAGCCTAGCTACCACAGATGCAATAGAAAACACATAATGCAACCAAAAGCACGACATGTGATTGATATGTTTTAATTAACCGCAAGTGCACAGCCGCGTTGAAGTGGTGGCAGATACGGGTCGATCCACAGGGAGGTGTGTCGACTTTTGGTTTGTTCGAAGGCGAGTGAGAAAGAAAGGAGAGAAAGGAGTTATGATCTACACTACACTACAATGCGAAAGTAAATGGAAAATAAGCAATAAAACTACACCCCAAAGGGGGTAGAGAAAGAATGTGAATACAAATATATGTGTATGTGTGTGTGTGTGTTCAATTATGCTCATCACAACATGTAGTGTATGAAAATCATAAAACTAAATCCAACTTTGCCTCCACATGAAATAAGATAAGATCATATCATTAAAACATACAAGACAATAATTGGAATGAAGCTAGATGAACTCAAGTATAAAGACCAAACCCCACTATGCCTCTACATGAAATAAGATTTACCCAATCATTAAAACATACAAGACATTAATAATGGTAAGGGAAACAAGAGCACATACACTACAAGTCATGTTTCCTTCATCAATTCCATCCATATCCTCACCTTATCATTCCCCATAAAATAGGTCCACTAATCTAAGCATAAGCTAAGCTTCATTCAAGAGCATTATCATATCAAAGACAAGAGTGAAATCACATTAGATGGTTATGGAAATCATATAAGGCTCAAGGGATTAAGATAACACACACCTAATACACCACATGATCATATCACATATTTCTCCACCCCCCCCCCCTAATGGGGATGAAACTACTCACTAATCATTACACTAACTACATTAACAAAATGAAACATTGTACTGAAATGAAATCAAACTAAAAAAGCAAGAAATATTAAAGAAGCTAAAAGGAAAGGAAAAACTAAAAAGCATGCAAGAATTAAAAGACAATATCAAAAGAAACTAAGGACAATTATTTTATAAAATGACTCACATTGAAGGTAGCACTCTTCTCCACCTTGAGTTTTGCTTCAAGGCTTACTCCAAGTAGAGAGAATGCCACCAAGCAATGGGGTAGAATCCAAGGGAGGAGGAGGAGTTCTATTTATAGCCATAGAAAAAGGTAAACTGGGACAACCCCCCGGTATGGGACTAAACGCATACCCTAAATGGACTAAATACATGCTAATACAACACTCGGCCAAGTCTTATCGGATTTGGATCCAAATGGACCGCCAATTGGCCGTCTTGTACCGTTAATTGGCGGTCTATAAGTGTTGGATCGAGTCTGGATTTTCGTGTCTCGGTTCTGAATTGATTTCTTGGTGTTTGGTGAACCCAATTCGGTTGTTGATGGTTGGTCCCGAATTTAATTGCCAAAATACTCCTCATGATGGTGTGGAGTTTCCTGATTTTCTCATTGGTCCTTTAGGCTTTCATCCGGGTCCTTCCGTCTTGCATCTCAGTCCTCAAGTCTTGCAACTCAGTCCTTTTCCTTGCTTCTAGGTCCTTTTATGCCTCTTCTCCTCAATCCTGTTTATTCCTAAAACTCAAACCTAAAACTCGTTACATAGCATTGTTAAGGCTCAAGATAATGGATATAAGACACAAATATATGCTTAATATGATGTCAATCAACATGCAACAGAATGACCACGGTTCTAAACAACCGCGTTGGTTCGGTAACACCGAAAAAAATTCCTCTAAAAGGAAACAGAACACCAGCCATGCTGGTCAGAATCAGAAGTGGACCACTCGACAGTGACCCACCACTTGGAACAAAGCATTACGCCAGATAGACGCCCCAATTCGTGGAAATAGACCTACATGATGTCATCAGGACATTGGGAACATCTAACCTGAGACGAAATGATAGTGTGTATGTCCAGGACTTATCTTACACATGGCCTCCACATGGAGGTCTTGCGCGAATGGCCTCTAACGTTAGAGGACTCACTCATGGCCTGTCGGCCCAGAAACAGAATGTCCCCTGAATTCAGTTGTTACTAATGCAATGCAAGCTCTCTACAGGTCTTCTAATCCATGTAGCCACACTAAACTAGAATGAGCACACATGAAGGTACTACAAATATCCTCCTCTTGGGTCAAGAGTAAATAAAATATCATAATCAAATCAGTCACCAAAAGGGCACCAATGATAACAAGCAACCATAACAAAAACATGTCCAATAGCATGATAACGATAAAGGTCATCTATACGGGTCATGTATATAGGTTATGGAGTCAAATGCCTAAACGACACATGCATCTACCCATCATCACATCAGATCAGTAGCGTACATTCATAACATAGACAATAAACATACCCCACAACAAGAGGTATCAATAACTAAGACAATAAAGATAGTCCTACGACATGAGCACTTAATTTCAGAATATGTATTCAATAATTGGAGAAATTCAGAGCAAGACCAGATGCGACAATGAGCATGCATAAATGTTAAACAGTATATATGTGTGTGTGTGTGTGTGTGTGTGTGATACAACATAAGCTTGAAATGGAAATCTAACTATCTTTACAAGTCTTCATACATGCATGAGTATTGACATACAATTGAATAGATGGCATGATCAGATACAAATATAATTCCAGAACATGCATTCATGCACACATCTTAATAATTACATAAGCCTTATGATTACAATAATGCATGAGGTGTAATCCAAACACTTAGATCAGGATTGCATACAAGAGGTCTTAGTCCAATGTGCACATGAACTACAAGTCACCAATGCACATATACGTGTATCGCATGGAAGCATTACGATGCATTGCTATAATACTCAATTAACTCAGACATGCATATATATTAATATGAGATATATTCAAGCGTATGACAGAGCTTAGACATATGAAAATTCAGAGCACACATCCATTTATACAACTAGTACAAGTATTACAACCGAATATCACAAACATGCATAGTATCGACAACCTTAGCTCAGACCATGCATGCAACCAATTCCAGATGCATACCCACCCTTCCAAACCTCCCTTAAGACATCTTTGAGGGTGTTAGATATGGCAGAAGTGGTGCAATGGGGCTGGTTAGGCACAAGACTCAACAGGACACGCGAGGGACCAATCAAGCACTAGGATGGTCACACATGCCTCTCTCTAGCCTTGGACCTCCCTTGTTCCATCCACCACAACTCCAAATAGCCTCCCCCTTCCCTTGACTCTCTCTTCACGTGCATAGGGTGCAGCCACCATCGGATATCAGCTGCACCAGTCGGTCGTCCGGGCTCTACTACAACACCATCAAGAAACCCTAAGGAGGAGACCGGGTGCACCAACCACCATAGCCTCCAACCGGAGCCACCGTAGCTCCCCTGAGATGCCTGACCGGAGGTGGTCAGACCTCACCAGAGCTCTCCGGATCTCCAGCGTCCCATGGTGATCGGTTGGTGGTGCAACCGATTGCACCACCAGCCAACTGGTGATGGCCGGCCCTTCCATCCACCACCCCCACTCAGAAACTTGCACGGGGTCCGGAGCATACCTGAGTTCACCAGAAGCTTTCCTGAGATCGTCGGAGAACAGTCCACCAAATGCTTAATCTAGCCGCACAAGAAGACGCACCCTTGCTTGTTGCACTTTCCTCACTGGAGCTCCTGCCACCAGGACGCCGGAAATGAAGAGGGGAAATGTCTGAGGAATCTTGGGTGAGGGAGAGGATAGGGTTAGGGTTGGCTGGGGTGAGGGAGAGTTTTGTTTCAAGAAACAAAAACAAATGGCAACAAATGAATTGGAATAAATCCCCATTAAAACTTGCACCACATTTGAATTTCCATACAAAATCAAATATTCTCCTGTCACTGGGATGCCACGTCATCCCCAAAGCTGAATCAACTCCATACATCCCCAAGCACCAGCCAAGTCGTACTTCTCAAGCTACTCGTACCTGATCGACCCGATTGAGTAAATCGGTTAACAATTTGCCCGATGAGTCGCACCCGCTTACGAGTCGATTTTTACAAGCGCAAAAAGGAAACATTTCCCCAAAAGTAAACTTTCCCTAAAGAAAGCATAAACTTGCAAAACATACATCAAGCATAAAGATAACACATAAAAAGCATAAGGATGAAATAAGACTTAATAGGAAAGGAAAAAGTAAAGGAGGAGAGGTGGGTCCTTGTTAATAGGTGAAAGGCTGGAAATGGCAATGGAAAGGAAGACAATTTGAATGTCTAGCCATGGCACTCACACTTGCTTGGAGGGGTTTGATGCTAGAAGGGAGAGAAGAAAGGAGAGGGTAGAAGAGAAGATGACATGGAGGCAAAGAGTGAGGACGTGGATGTGGGAGAAAGTCATGGAGTGCCATGTGGAGAGGTATGTGAGGGTGCACAAATGGAGGGAAATTGCAAAGAAATGAAGGGTGTGTTTTTCTCTCTTGAGAGAGGGAGCCAACTTGTGCAAGTAGCATGTGAGGAGGACCAGCTTTGCCTTGGGGTCAAGATGGGAGACATGTTGGATGAGCTCCTAACGGATTCCCCCTTGGGTGCACTAGAGAGTGAGTCTATTGGTGGACAAAAAGAGAAAAGGGAAGTGGGAGAGAAAAGTGGTTGTTCTATTTCGGGAAGGGTCAATGGGAAGAGAGTTGAGTGCTCTAGGTTTAATGGGCAAATGAGGAGGCACCAATTTTGTTTTCAAAAGAGAGGGAGTTGGACCACATGACTCCTCTTGGGGGACAAATTTCAGAAAGCACCCCACTTAGAGGAAAGAAGAGGAGTGAAGAGCAAGAGGAACATTTGCAAGAAAGGCCCCCACGAATTGAGAGGGAGGTAGAAAATTCTCCTCCTCTTGGGGGACAAATTTCAGGAAGCAAGAAGAGGAGTGAAAAGCAAGAGGGATTTTTGCAAGAGAGGTCCTCACAAATTATAGGTGGAGAAGAGTTGGTCTCTTTGGGAGAGGCAAGTCTAGAAGACAATACTAGGGGCAGCATGGGGGCCGAACATGCTCAACAGGAGAAAATGAGGGCAAACATGTTAACCAGAGCTCATGGAGATGGGGGTCACGAAATTTCAGGTATGGAAGGAAGCAAGAGGACCAGCCCACAAGGTGAGAATCGTGCGAGTGGGCTAGCTTCTTTGGTAAATGAGGAGGTGGAGTGGAATTCACCAACGCGAGTAGCAAAGAGCAAGGACTTCACGAGCCTCATGCCACACACGAGTGTAGGAAGGTATGACATTCTCGGAAACAAAGATCTTGTGGAGGAGGGGGAAGAGAAGAGAGAGGGTGCGGGAGTTGTAGAACCGGGTTTAAAGAAACCGGCCTCGCTACCACCCACACTTCGGCGATCCGGGAGGAAGATTAACAACAAAAGTTCACGTTGAGGTTATGGGGGTCACCCCGCACCTTAAACCCATGAATATGTTAATGTGGAATGTGCGCGGAGCAAATGGACCCGGTCGTGTACTCATGATTAGGGGTCGAATAAAGGAGACAAAAACAGACGTGGTATGTCTTATGGAACACAAGGTGAAACACAAAAAGATGGAATGATTCAAACGAGAGATTTGGCCTCATGCATGGATTGCAAATAGCGTGATCGTGGACTCGGGACGGCTATTGGTGTTGTGGAATGACCACGTTATGGATCTTCATGTTACTTTCGAAACACCACGATTGCTCCACTTCAAGGGCTGTCACAAGAAGGATGGGACCGAGTTTGATATCACGGCGGTGTATGGTGAACATGGGCATGTGGATTGGAGAGCTTTGTGGAGTGATCTTCACTTTGTG
Source organism: Triglochin maritima (assembly GCA_963682175.1). Taxonomy (NCBI): domain Eukaryota; kingdom Viridiplantae; phylum Streptophyta; class Magnoliopsida; order Alismatales; family Juncaginaceae; genus Triglochin; species Triglochin maritima. The sequence continues at coordinate 22,641,744 of OY821774.1, read as the reverse complement.
GCTCTGGAGGTTTTGAGGTCGTGGATTGTAGGAGGCGACTTCAATTGTATTCGTTTTGCTAGTGAGAAGCGCGGTGGTGCTGCTGGAAATGAGATAGCAATGAAAGACTTTAATGAGTGTATTGATGAACTTCAGCTACTTGAGGTGCCCTCTACGGGAGGGGACTTCACGTGGGCAAATTCCTCCGAAGGAAGTCCTTGTATTGAGACGAGGATTGACCGGATACTTATAAACAATGTGTGGCTCGAGATGTTTCTAAAATCCTACTACATCGTTGGTGGCAAGGATCTGAGTGACCATGCCATGTTAGTAATGAAGACGGAGGGAAATGAGAGACGAAAAAAGAAGATGTTTCGTTTCGAAAACCATTGGGCGGAGCACGAGGAATTTCGAGCCATAGTGGATCGAGCTTGGTCTACCTTTGTGATCGGCACACCCATGTTTTGTGTTGCTGAAAAGTTGAAAGAAGTCAAGAAGGCACTTATAGGATGGAGTGGAAGCACCTTTGGAAACGTTACAAACAAGGTGGGTGAGGCCCGGACATCCCTTGAGGAGGTGAGGAAGGAAAGGCTAAGCCTACCAAATGATGATGCTCTAGCCGTTGCCGAAGGGGCAGCAAAGGGGGAGCTTGAGCGTGCCCTTGCTCAGGGGGAATCTCCTATCCGTCAAAAATCAAGGGTGAAGTGGGTGAAAGAGGGGGACCGGAACACTAGGTTTTTCCATGCACAACTCCGAGTGAGGAGATCCACCAATCAAGTGAGGAGAGTGTGTGAGGGAGTGAATATCGTGGAGGAGGAGGGAGAAATTCGGGACGCCTTTCGGCGGTTTTATGCTAACTTGTTTGCTAATGATTTTCAGGTACAACCACCTGATCCTTCCCTCCTCTTCCCACAGCTCCTGCCAGAGGAGGGGAGGGACCTCACATGAAAGTTGGAATTAAGAGAAATCGAAGAGGTGGTGTTACATGCGATGTGGACAAGGCACCGGGCCCCGATGGCTTCAACGCAAAGTTCTTCAAGACCGCGTGGGACACCATCAAAGGAGATGTATTCCAGGCCATAAACTCCTGTTTGGACAGCAGAAGAGTGTTAACCCAATGTTACTTCCATTACGATTATCCCGAAGAAGAAGGCACCGAACCTTGTAGAGGATTACCACCCCATCGCTCTATGCAACATGACCTATAGATTCACATCCAAAGTGCTTGCAAACCGCTTAAGGGGGATGCTACCAAGGTTGATTGGGGAGAACCAAAGTGCTTTTGTCAAAGAAAGGCGAATTGGTGATAATATTCTTCTCGCACATGAACTTTGCCACAATCTCCACCTTGACAAAGGGAGAGGACGCATGTGCCTAAAGCTTGATAGCCGGAAAGCATATGACTCCAACTCGTGGTGCTTCCTTGATGAGGTGATGAGTCGTTTTGGATTTCCTATGAAGTGGAGAAGGCTTATTATGAGTTGTGTCAAAGCATCTTTTGTGGTGACGGTAAATGGAGCTAACTCCACCTCTTTTGCTGCGAGAAATGGGTTGAGGCAAGGTTATCCATTGGCACCCTACTTGTTTGTTTTGTGTATGGAAGTCTTAAGTGAGATGGTAAAAAAACTGTTATGGATGGAAGGATTGAGCCCTTATCTTGCGGTGATGTGCCTGATTCACACTTTCTCTTTGTCGATGATGTCCTAGTCTTTGCAAGTGCAACAAAGACAAACGCTCGTGCCATAAAGGTTGTCCTAGAGGAGTTCACGGCGTGCTCGGGGCTACGATTTAGCACGGCAAAAAGCCAAGTATTCATGGGAGGGGACGTGCCACATGGATCATGGATGGCAGCCCATCTTGGTATGGAATGAAAGGAATTTCCGGTGGTCTACCTCGGGCTACCATTATTCTCCGGGAGGATGGGAAGAACTCATTTCATGTCACTTGTAAACAAGGTAAAGCAACGTCTTAGCACTTGGAAGCAGAATTTTCTATCCATTGCCGGCCGGGTAGAACTTGTGAGGAGCGTGCTTGTCTCCCTCAGTATTTATTGGACCTCCACTTTCCTCATCCCACGAAAGGTGCTGCAAGAGATGGAGAGCCTCATGGCTCATTTCATTTGGGGAGGGCAAAAGAAGTGGGCTGTTGTGGCGGGGAAGGATGTGTGCACACCAAAGGATGAAGGAGGGCTCGGTCTGAAAAGATTAACGGCTTGGAATGATGTGGGCCTCCTCCACCTATTATGGCTTGTGGTGGCGGAAAGAAGCTCCCTTTGGGTGAAGTGTGTATGACGGAAATACCTTAAAAACCGCTCTATTTTGCTAGCAAGGCCACCATCAACATCATCGTGGGCATGGCGAAGGATTCTTCGAGTTCGCGACATTGCTCAACGGTACATCCAATATGAGGTGGGAAGTCGGCAAGAGATACGGTTCTTTCAATATCCATGGTGTGGTGAAACCGTTTCAATGTGAGAGTTGGGGGGCTCGACTCCACAATGAATTGGGAGTGCCTTGGGATACCAAAGTGTTTTACTTCATAAGAGAGGGGAAGTGGAACCTCCCCCCCCCCCCAAGATCAACGATAACGGAGGAAGTTCACTTGAAGATCACAAATACACGCATTCATGGAGGCATGGACCAGCCAAAGCGCATAGAAGGGAAGGGAGCTACATTAGGAATCAAGGAAGTGTGGAAGTGGGTGGTAAAACCGGGGAGGAAGGTCACTTGAGCGCGCTTGGTATGGTACAAACACGTCATTCCTAAGCATGTTATTACAGCTTGGCGAGCAATGAGGGGGCGCCTCCTAACAAAGAAGCTTATGAATCTACGAGGAGCAAAGCATGACCCGGTTTGCAGCCTTTGTGAGAGGGCGGAAGAGGACATGGACCATCTATTCTGGAGGTGTCCGTACATAAAGAAGGTGTGGATAGCACTACTCCTCATGAAGCTGAGCACTCGGCTAGCAAGATCCCTCGAAGGCGAAGCTACACACATCTCACACGCGCGAGGAAGCCGAGTTGAAAAGGTGGTGCGAAGGTGGGCTTTTAGTGCCATGATCCATGAGAGCTGGCTGGAATGAAACCGAAGGATTTTCGAGGGAGAGAAGAAGAAGCCAGGAGACATAGTGGCTGCAATCAAGGACATGGTCGGATGTCTTTGGGATAAAGTCAAGAAACTTGCGGATAAAGACAGCGAGGAGCAGAATTTTCAGACCACATCGTGTTAGTTTGAGGATACCCGATAATGTTATAACTACAAAGCTTTAGCCATGTAATACTTGTAGTGTTTTGTGACCAGCTATGCATGTTACCATACCCGCGGACTAAATGTTTTCTTTTCTGGTTTTCTAGTTTTTGTAAACTCGTTTGTTCATCAATAAATTTAGAGGCCAAGCCTCCCTTTTGCCTTGCAAAAAAATTCAAATAAGACTTAATAGAGTAGCAGGAGAGAGGGTCTTACACTAACACCTTTTTTGTTTTATTGCAGATTACAGAAGACCCGGATGCTCTAGAGCCCACACTGACAGACATGTGGATTAAACTCCACAACAGGAACCATCTCGAAGCCGCTCGACTCATTGTAAGCTAATTACATGTATAGTCATTTATAATTTTACTATGTCTCATGTTTGTATTGAAGTTAACTATTGAAATGTTTTATTTCAGCAACAGTTTGATACTATGAGAGGATCAAGTGAGATGAGCTCTCAGGATCCGTCACCTTGGTCTCTCCTGATGATCCGGTTGGGACCATGTTGGGTGAAGGACATGGACAGGTTCATATGTATTCCAGCTATGTCACGCCTGTGGATATGTACAAGGCTCGTCAGATGCCAAGCAATTTTGATTGAATCAGTTATAATACTGCAAGTGCACAACCGCATTGAAGCGGTGGCAAGGATGGGTCAATCCACAAGGACTGTGCGCGAGTCGGATTCATGATACTCGAGTGGGAAAAGAAGAGGAGAGAGATGCGACCGGAATCAAACTATAACATGTAAGAAATCGAAAACAAACAATAAAACTAAAGCCCTCGGGGGGTAGAGAAAGAATGTGAATATGAACATGTGTCGTGTAGTGTGTGTTCAAATGTGCTCATAAAAACATGTCATACATGAAATCCATAAAACTCAATTCCAGCTTTGCCTCCACATGAAATAAGATAAAACCTTATCATTAAAACATACAGGACAATAATTGAAATGAAGCTAATATGTTCACATGCAAAATGACTCTAATCCAACTATGTTTCCACATGAAATAAGATTTATCACAATCATTAAAACATACAAGACATTAATTTGGATAAAGCCAACATGAGCACATGCATGCACATGTCTTGTTCCCTTCTTCCACTCCATCCTTATCCTAACCTCATCATTCCCTAGGCCCACTAATCTAAGCATGTGCTAAGCTTCATTCAAGAGCATTAACACATCAAAGATAAGAGTGAAACCCATTAGATGGCTATGAAAATCATGTATGGCTCAAAGGATTAAGATTAACACACACACTAATCCATCACATGATCAATCACCTTCTTCTCCACCCCCTAATGGGGATGGACTACTCTCTACTCATCTCTACACTAAAGAAAGCATAAAAACAACAAGAACTCATAATGTAAATAACTGAAAACAAGATTAACTAAACAACAACATCAAAGAAATTGCATCAAAGTAAAAGACATGTATTTAAAGAACACAACTCACTATTGATTGAAATGAAAGGATTACAAAGTGTGCTTCTTCTCCTCCAACAACACTAAGCAGAAGCAAAATAAAACCTAAAACTAATGGAGAAGCAAGACGAAGATGGATATGAGGGATTACAATGGTATATATAGACTAATACATGGTTAAGATTAATTTGGGTATAATCGGACGGCTCTAAATCACATCTGATAGTCCAAGAATGCTCTGACCCGACAACCCGAAGAACGACCGAAATTTCAACCGAATTGGAGCATTTTGATCCGCCAGTGGCAGATCCAAATCTGCCAATGGCGGATCAAATGCATCCGATCCAATTGAAATTTTGCGTCCCACATTATTTCTTCATTTGGCACGTGGGATGAAGTCCTAGTCTTCTGGCTCGAAGTACGTTGAGTTTAATTGGCGAAATACTGTTTTGATTCAAGTCATGTGTCACCATATTTTGCACTTCACAATCAGGTCCCTCCGGGTTTGCACTTTGGTCCTTCCTGGTTTGCGATCCAGTCCTTGTGCATTACATATTGGTCCATAACCATCCAAATCAGTCCATACTTGTTACATTTAGGTCCTTTTTGATCCCTTCCTCTTCTTTATTACCTAATCCTGAAACACTACAAACAACAACTCGCGTAGCACAATATTGGGGTAAAATAAAGGATATATAGCATGAATGTGATGAATGATATGCTACTAATCAAATGCCGAACGGAGTGCCATATCGGACGTGGAGCGAAACAACCAATCAAATCCTGGGTTGAAGCGCGTCCGTAGTGAGCCCGTGGTGACTCAAGATAAGCTAAGGACGGTGGAATCCGTGCTCAGTAAGATGCAATTTGAAATGAACTTTCTGTAGGATCATGTTTATGTCTTAGTTCTAATCACTTTTAAGCTCAATTAAACTCTACTTGCTTAACAATCAAAGATGCAGCGGAAATTAAAAACAAAACAAGCAAGTAAGAATACAAGGCAAACCACAATATGACCCGGTGATTTGCATAGAGGTTCGGCCTCCCACCTACTTCCTCTCTTGCAAGCTCCACTCGATCTCCCTCGAGCTCCGTTCACGTCTTCACTATCAACCTCGTTCTGGGACGAGATTAAGACTTTACACCACAAGCACCGCGAACACCCTCGCTAGCTTGACTTTCTTCCTCTCACAGTCCGAGAGGGACACTTCGGGCTTTCACCGAAGTCCTTGCTTCTTTACAACAGAATGTTTGAGTGGATCACTCACTCTCTAACTTGAGCACACTTAAAGTATGATTGGAATTGATACTAAAGTGTGGAAGCTTAGCTTGGAGAGTAGGATATGGGGAATGGGAGACTTGGAGTTTTCTCTTAGATGTATATGACAATAGGAAGTGTAAGAGTTCTGTAATTGTGTCTTGGTAACATCTATTTATAAGAACTAAGTGATTTATAGCCATTAGGAATAAATGGGTAAGTGTTTGTGTAAGATACACAAAACAGAAAGGTGCAGGTCACATTCTAGGATAAGTTCGGTAGACTGAATCGGACATACCGGTCGACCGGTTGGTCAAATCGGGCTATAACTTAAGTTCACTTAAGTGAACGGTCAAACTAAGGTTTTGGATGGGTCGACCGTTCGGAGGTTTTGGTCTAGTAAAAGATGGATCGATCGAACTATGAAAATGGTCGGTTCGACCGGAAATTTCCAGGCACTTCTGCGATTGGGAAGAAATTGAGTTTTGGTCGACCAAGGTCTAGGAGACGTTCGACCGGAAACTTCCAAAGAGTTTAGGGCGACCAAAGAATGTTTGATCGGTCGACTACTAGGTAAATTTTGGTCAATCGGAAGTTTGGTAAGTTTGGGGTATTAGGAAATCCGACCATTGTAGAAAACAACAAGTCTAACAGTCATGTGACACGTGTAGACGGTCGAACAAAAAGTTCTAAACGATCGACCGGTTTAACATTAGATTCTATAATAGAATAAACAAACCCAATCAGTCAAACGATGAACTCATTCCGGTGGACCGATTTGGTCGTGGTAGTTCAAGTTGGGTTTAAGTGTTTTTCGGTCTAAGTTTGGGTGATCTATTGAAGTCCAATCGATGTGAAATTTTGTGTGTGACTTCTATAGAGAACCTAATGTGTGTTTGATTGGTTTTTAGCTCAAGTATGCTCAATTACATAATGTTCCTAAGACTCAAAAGAAATATAAAATATATGTCTTCAAATGAGCTTTGATTACATTTCTTGACTTCATTTCCCTCTTTCTTGAGTCTTGATCACCTGTAGAGGTTAGCACAATACAATATATATGTTATGAAATATGTGTGCTACTCTACATATATTATACTTAAGATTAGGTTGCTTAAATCATCAAAACATAGATTAATGCCAAAAAGCCAACAATCTCCCCATTTTTGATGATGATAACCTATAACTTAATACTTGAAATTTCTAGATGTAAACTATGCATAAAAATGCTCCCCCTATGGATGTGCATAATTTTTGTTCAATTATAGTCAAATTTCAAGTTACCCCTATATCTATATCTCTCCCCCTTTGACATCCATCAAAAACAAAATTAAACATGGAATTTTAGGATGACTTGTAATGAAGTTGCTCCCCCTAAATTTTGCACTTCATTATCCTATGTATAAGATATTCATTAAGCTCCCCCTAGCAATATGAATATGATATTTCAATTAAGTTCAATTTATTCTCCCCTTTTAACATCAAATAAATATGAGACTTAAGTAATGGATGTGTTTCAAATTTTCAAGATATGCAATGAATAAACTGTGATATGTCAGTTAAGCGTACTAAAACCTAGACTAGAACCAATTAATAAAAAATGAAGAGGATTTAAATTAAACCCAACTTTTGATCCTCAAATTGGTTCTAATCTCCTTTCGGTAGTGCAACCGGCTTTGAATTTAACTTTGTAAGCTTTCCCGGTCACCACCGATCTCCCTCCTTCAAGCACCTACAAGTGTAGATTTAGGTACCCAAACAACTTTGGGTCCTTGAACATTAGCTTTGGGAACCCAAACCATTTTGGTTTTAGGAGCCCACACACTTGAAGAGGTATGATTAACAACCAAATGCTTGTCATTTAGGGTGTATGAGAAACATAGTTTTTCAACTTCGCAATGTATCCTAAGCCATATTTATCTAATGATTGCCTTTGACTACCTAATAGCATGTCAAGCATCTTGGTTCCATTTGTGAGCCTTTCTAGATCTTTTCTTAATTGCACATTGCAAGCATAAAGATCTACTTGTTCAACATCTACAGGTGTTGCATTTTGACTACCAAGTTTTAATGCATTTTCCTAATTTCTAGCAATCACCTCATTCTTTTCATGCACGATTGATTCAATTTGGCTTTGGAGATCATTTATGGTCTTTCTAGCATTTTTGTTCTTTTCACAAATGAGCTCTGATTGAATCAGTTATAATAACCGCAAGTGCACGGCCACATTGAAGCGGTGGCAAATACTGGTCGATCCACAGGGAGGTGTGTCGACTTTGGTTAGTTCGAAGGCAAGTGGGAAACAAGGTGGAGAAAATGTGATTACACTAAACTAAGATTGACAAACAATAAAACTAAATCCCGTGGAGTAGATGTGTGTAGGTATGTGTGTGTGAGTGAGTCTTCTTTTCAATTAGAAACAAGTGTAGTTTGTGTGGCATACAAGTAGAAGCTAGTGTAGAATATAAGTGTAGGATACACAACACTACATGGCAAACCATGAACACGCATATCTCACATAAAGTTGAGGTTGATTTTAGATTATCAAGCATGCAATAAGTACCTAGTGTGGCCATTCAAGCATCAATCAATCCTACATACAACCTAAATCATTCATGTAAATGTGCACCAAACATGGATCCATACATAACAAGTCATTCCCATCAAATCATAACAAGCAAAAAGATAAACTCTAAAGCTAGCATGAGATAAGTACCTAGTGTGGACATTATCTCATATAATACAAGTTTAAGCATATGAAATGGCACAAATAAAAGAACCTAAAAACGTCACATATTCTACATTACCTCCACCCCAAATGGGGATGGAACTACTCACTACTCATTAAGAAAGAAAGACAAAAAGAAATTAAACTAAGCATGCAAAAAGAGACGATATAAAACTAACTAAGAAAAATTATTTTAAGACCCACATTATAAGTAGCATTCTTCTCCACCTTGAGTTTTTGATCCCAGACTTAGTCTAAGTAGAGAGAATGCCACCAAGCAATGGGTAAATACAAAGGAGAAGGAGGAGTTCTATTTATAGTCATAGAAAAAGGCAATCGGGGACAATCCACCAATATAGGACTAATGCACTACTAAAAATAGACATAAAACACTCTAATACATGACCTGCCTAAACCTTATCGGATCTGGAGAAAAACAGACCGCCAATTCGCTATCTATATGGTCTGGATCTGGTTAGGTTTTGGAGTGTGGTTGTCTGGCTTGATTTCTTCATGTCTGATGCACCCTAATCGGTTGTGTAGGTTGCGACCCAAATCTAGTTGCCAAAATACTCCTCATGATGGTGTGGAGTTTCTTCATTTGGTCATTGGTCCTTTTGGTTTTACATTCGGGTCCCTCTCTCTTGCATCTCAGTCCATAAGTCTTGCAACTTAGTCATTTTTCTTGCTTTTAAGTCCTTTTATAGACTCTTCTTCTCAAACCTGTTGATTCCTGAAAATTAAACATAAACTCGTTACATTTTTACGTAGCATTGCTTAGGCTACGAATAAAGGATATAAGACACAAATATATGCATGATATGATGTCAATCAATCTCATATTGTTTAACTAAGTCATGAAATGCATTTTGTAGCTCATCATATGTGTATGATTCATCATTAGCACTAGAATTTGAGCTATCACTATAATAAGACTTAGTTGAGCATTAGTTAGATTTAATAGAGCAAGAATTAGAGTCTACCTCACTTTGATCATCTTCAATAGCCATGAAGCATTAATGGGCAACCTCTCTTCTACTTTACAAGGACGAGGATGATGAAGATGGTGATGATGAGTCATCCCATGTAGCTTTGTGAGCTTCCTCCTTCCTTTCTCTTCTCTTGCTCTTCTCCTTTTCTCTTCTCCTCTCCCTTCTCTCCTTCTTCTTCTCCCTTTCTCTTCTCTCATTTTCACCCTCCTCCTTCTCCTTTTCTTTTTCTCTCTTATCATTTCTTCTTCCTCTTCTTTCTCTCATTTCTTCCTTATCCTTTTTGAGAAATTTAAAGAAGTCTTGAGTAAGGACTTCAATGTCCTCATTCTCTACTCCTCTCCTTGGCTCATCGAATTTTGCATGTAATGCCAAGAAGGGTTTGTTCTTGGAGGCATCCTTCTCCTTTCTATGGTTGATTTGGAGTTCATAAGCCATCAAATTTCCAATGAGTTCCTCTATCTTTAATTTGGAAAGATCATGTGCCTCTTCAATTGCGGAGACCTTATCTTCCCAATCGTTGCTTAGTGACTGGAGGAACTTCCTTGTCATCTCTCATTCATTAATTTTTCTTCCAAGAACCAAAAGAGAGTTAGTGATATCGGTGAAGCGAGTGTTCATTTTGCTTCTATTTTCACCAATTTGCAAAGAAAAATCTCATATTTATGCATGATGAGACTAATGCGAGTTTCCTTAGTTTTGCCATCACCCTCATGATGCATTTCCAATCTATGCCAAATTTCATGTGCACTATCACAACCCCTAATTCTATTATATTCTCCCTCAATAAGGCCACAACATAGAATGTTCATGATTTTAGAATTCATTTCTTTCTCTTTCATTTTGGCCTAGATAATGTGGCAAGTTCTTGTTCCTTAGGAAGGGTGTATGGGGTTTGAACAAAGATCCAATACTGTAGGTCACTAGAAATTAGGAATATTTTCATCATATTCTTCAAATAATCATAATTAGACTCATTAAGTAAAGGAGACCTAGTTGTGGAAACACCATCTACATGATTAGATGTTGTAGTCATGCTAAAAATACGATTAAGTATGCAATTTAGCTCACAAAGCTCTAATACCAAATGTAGGATCGTTTTTATGGCTTAGTTCTAATCACTTTTAAGCTTAATTAAACTCTACTTGCTTAACAATCAAAGATGCAACAGAAATTAAAAACAAAACAAGCAAGTAAAGAATAGAAGGCAAACCACAATATGACCTGGTGATTTTTCTTGAGTTTTATTAGGTAATAAAGAAGATAAACGAATAGAAAATGACCAAAATATCAGAAGAAATGACTCAAATAAAGCAAAATAAACTTGTTTGTCATGCATGAGGACTCATCTGCAAATCAAGAAACACCCAGATGAAATCTAAAGGGACATGAATGCACGAAAAACATTTCTGGAGCAAAAATCCCTCAATATTATGATCTTGAAGAGTATTTGGGCAATTAAGACCAAATGAGCTCAAACCAGCAGTCCAGGAGTGCACCCCGCATGCCAAACATATAAATAAGGATACTGAGCAAGTTTAGGGCGGATCAAACCAATCTGATCCGCCAGTGTCGGATGTTGATCCTCCATTGCCAGATCAATTTAGTCCAAATCCTCTCAAATTTTAAACGTGACTCGGACGTGATTAATTGGATGCACAAGACTATAGAGAAAGATATTAAAGCCGTCAGATTACTTCCAGATCCATCCAAACCCCTATTTCTTCTATAAATAGACTTGTAATGTCTTCTTTCTTCTTCTTCCTCCCACTCCTCCATAGGTTAGTTTCCTTTATTGTTTAGTAGAGTAGGTTTTATTTCTTGTTTATTAGAGTAGGTTTTAATTTCTTAATTAGTAGTGTACTGGAGGATAAGAGGAGTAAACCTTGTAACCTTTCATTTCAATCTAGTTTAGTTCTTGTTCTTTACATTGATGTCTTCCATTTTGATACAATCTCCTTTATGTTTGTTCCTTGTTTAATCTAGTTTCCTACATTTCCTTCATAGTTTTGTGTTGTTTTTATGTTTTCTTGTGTTTAGAGATGAGTAGGGAGTAGTCATTCCTCATTGGGGGGTGGAGAAGAAGGTGATGGGATTATGTGATGTATTAAGTGTGTGTGTTAATCCTAACCTTTGAACCACACATTTGTTCCATAACCATTGAATGAGATTTTGACTCTTATCTTTAATATGATAATGCTCTTGAGTGATACTTAGCACATGTTTAGATCAGTGGGTCTATTGTATGGGGAATGATGAGTTGGGGATAAGGATGAAGGGGATAAGGAGGAAACATGACATGTGCATGCATGTGCTCATGTTGGCCTCATCCTAATTAATGTCTTGTATGTTTTAATGATTGTGTTAAATCTTATTTCATGTGGAGACGTAGTGGGGTTTGGTCATTATGCATGTGCTCATATTAGCCTCATTTTAATTATTGTCGTGTATATTTTAATGATAATGTTTTATCTTATTTCATGTGGAGACAAAGTTGGACTTGGTTTTTATGGATTTCATGTCTTACATGTAGTGATGAGCACCAATGAACACACACGCATACATATTCTCATTCCCGCCTTCTTTCTCTACCCTCTAAATGTTTTATTTTTATCGTTTGTTTTCAAATTTCTTATGCATCGTAGTGTAATTGGTTCTAACATCTCTCTTTTGATTTCGCACTCGAGTATTGTGAACTCCGACTCGCACGTGCTCCTCGTGCACACGACCCGTACTTGCTGCGTCTTGACCGATGTCATGCACTTGCGGTAGTATAACTTACTTAATCAAGTTTGTGGCACTGTTGTCGGGGAGCCATTTTCATAGTCGAGTTCTGCATTTCGGTGGGGGGTTACATTTTCTTTTCTCTTTTCGTTACTTGATATGGGAATAAGTAGACAGTGGAGTAACTGAGGGAAGCAAGGAGCCAAGAGAAGTTTGGGGATCATATTTCTCAACCCATCCGCCAGGGGTAGATTTGGTAACTTTGTTTGCATTTCTGTTTCATCTGTAGGTTTTTCTTGCTATTCCTAGTTCATAACTGCTATTGTCTACTTCATATATGCTCTGTGTTGGTGCCAGAAATTATCTAAGATGCATACTCCCTTCTTTTAAGACAACTTGGCCTCTAAAAATCAAAGCAAATGATTAGATTGTCTACTATCTTGGCCATGCATTATCGGTAGACCTTGCACGCATATTGTATTTCCTTTACTTTATTTTGTTGTGTCGATTGCAAGCGTAAGGTATGTGCACCCATTCTCTCATTCATGCATGGTTAGAGCATGCATTAGTTAGTAAGGTGCATCAGGTCAAGAGTGAGATGAGTGATTGATTGGTGTGTCGATTTCTAGCTTCGGATTCAAAACAACCTAAGGGGGGTCGTCCCGTACAATATAAGGTGTGAGATTTCATCATTCTTTCTTTAGCCCCAAAAATCACTCCTAATGAAGATCCTTAATCTATAATCAAGTAGACATTGACCCCTAGGGCCTCCGGCGCATTAAGAGAGTGATTTGGTCGCGACCGTCATAGCCTGATCGGCGTTGCCCACTTTGTCGATAGTTGGAGAGACGAGATCTCCAAATCTGGGCTCACTTGCGGGGCTTTCTGGTCTTTGTCGTAGGGAGGTGAGGCGTGTTGAGGCTGCGTCACCTCGTAGTTAGGCGTCGTCTAGCTGTAAGTATCTATAGTGACCTTAGGCTGTTTGAGCAGTGTTTTCTAGATAAGTCTTCTACCCACACCTTTACCCACGCTAGCTCTAGGGATTCTTCCCTTCTCCTCTGAGTGACTGCAATACTAAAGAGGGGAGACAAATACGTGAAACAAATGGGGCCCAAATACACAGGGGTTGGAGTCCACAACAAGTTGTGCTAACTCTTGGAGTCTTCTATTTTTTTTTATTTTTTTACTTTTTTTTAAATATAACTATGTACAAAAATAAGTTCTCATCTTGATTTTTCAAAGGACATCAAATGGGAATCTCAAAAGTGGGTCAATGCACTTGGAATGGGAAAAATGACACCACGCGTGGCCAAAATACTCATGTGTTGGCCCCCCTCACAAAGTGCACAAAATGCAATGAGAGGTTCATGAATTAGACGCAAAGGCGTCTGATTCAAGGGATTAAACTGAAAGAGATCGAACCTCTCAAGAGTTTGGGGAAAATGTGCAACGGAAGAAGAGTTTCTCCGATTGTGGTACTGAAGTTATGATCGTTAATCCAAACTCTCCAACCAACAGGCTGGTGGGTCGAAACGAGGTCAAGAACCTTGTTATTCAAGTCCGACTCACCAGGCAAACAAAAAGTGAGTCTCTTACCCAAGGTATCCTCTAAGGAACTCCCAATACCCTCATTAGCAATGCAGTTGTTTTATGTTGCTCGAGGGCCACAGGACAAAAAGATAAGGCACAATCCTATGCCAACTCATACTGAAGCTGGTTCATGCTATTCTCAATTTGAATCGATCCCCCGCCAAGTGGTCATGAATTGAAACCCCAAGTCCCTCAAACTTACTAGGAGATTGACTTTGAAAGATTGTTTCTGAATTTGTGGATCTGGTAGTGGTTCGATATCAGAAGATAAATCCCCATGTTGACAAGAAGGTTATCCTCCTCACATTCACGTAAATGTTGCATGATCTGACTCACTTACATTGCCAGATTTTGCATGGAATGTTGAGTAGTTTCCATGAACGTAAGGAGAGTTCGTTTCACAGAATCATGTTTGTGGTCAACTGTGAGGTCCAATTCAGAATTTTGGAGAATTTGGGGTTGGGTGTTTATGGGATCAGAATGAGTCCAATGATTAGTCATGGGTCGTGGTTGGTAAGTATATAGTTATTCGGGAGGAGAATAATGAGGTGGGTATGATGTATAAAAATTTGAAACAATATTGTCTTCCCATGAATCCATCCATCTTGGGTTGTATGCAGATGCCTAAAGGTCATGACGGTCTCAACTAGATCACTCTCCTAGTGCGTCTGAATTCCTTAGAGTCAATGTCTACTTGCTTTTAGATTAAGGCTTTACTTGAGTGTGCTTTTTGGGGCTAAGGGAGGGGTGATGAAATCCCCCACCTTATCTTTGAAGATTGTAGGTGGTGCCCCTTAAAGATGTTTTGAAATCTTAGGCTAGCAAGCAACTCACCAAACAAGCACTCACCTCACTCTTGTTACAATGCATGTCTTACTAACTAATGCATGCTCTAACCATGCATGAATGAGGGAATGGGTACACATACCTCACGCCATCAATCAACAACAAAAAATTAAAGGAAATGAAAGACAATGTGCATGCAAGGTCTACAAGTGATGCATGACCTAGATAACAATTAGTCTAATCTTTTGCTTCGAAGTTTTATGGTCCAAGTTGTCTTAAAAAGAGGAATTGATCTGGGAGCAAACTACAGGTCATAACATGCCACATTGAGCTCCCAGACCACTATATTGAAAGTACGAACAGAGCAGAGAAATTAGGAAGCAATTGAAGCTAACCAAACAGCCAATTGGCAGTCCATGGCTGCTGACTGGCGGTCATTTTGATGTTCTTCTTCCTCCAATTTCTCCACATGCCTCCCCTTGATCCTTAGAATCCCTGAAACAAACCAAAACTAAAAACAAAAAATAAATCCACTCGAATCGTCTAAACCAGAGTCTGGACAGAGCACGTCCCCGGCAACAGCTCTAAAAGCTTGATTGATATTAACGTTTAACAACAAGTGCACAACCGTCGGTGAAGACTGGGAAAGTACAGGTCGATCCACAGGGAGGTGTGTCGACTCTGGTTCTTTCGAAGGCAGGTGGGAAAAAAGAGGAGAAGACATGTGGTTACACTAAACTAAACTATACTAAACCAGTAGTTAACAAATGCAAAAGAGAGCAACCAGAGATTGACTAAAACTAAACTAAAGACTTAACAAAGAGGCTGGAATTTAGGAAGAAAAACCATAAGGGGTGGAGTGTGTGTACGCATGAAATAAAGTGGTGAGGAATGCATTCATTAGAGCACAAGTGCAAGACCTATCATCCAAATCACTAACCTAGTTGATTAACATGAGTATAAACAAGTTTGTTATTAAGAACCTAAACAAGCATGGGATGTACCTAATGATATGCCAGAAACCATCAAGTTAAGTATTCTTTTTTTATTGAAATAAGCATACACCCACATTCATCACATAATGCAAAAGATAGCATTCATCCCATTGTTCATGACATGTATAAACATCAACTCCACCCCTAAGAGGGAATGGAACTACTCTCTACTCATTAAGCTACAAACTATATTAAGAAAGAAAGACATTTATAACTAATTATACTAAGATAAAGAAAACAAACAAGCTAAACATGAAAGCATTAAAACAAACTATGAAGAATTATTTTATTTACATGACTCAAATTACAAGTAGCATTCATCTCCACTTGAGTTTTGCTCCAAGGCTTACTCCAAGTAGAAAGAATGCCACCAAGCAATGGGTAGATTACAAAGGAGGAAGAAAAGTTCTATTTATAGTCATGAAAAAAGGTAATCGGGGACAATCCTCCGATGCAGGACTAATGAAACTTTTACAAATGGATAAAACTATCATAACAAACAACCATGAGAAGCCGAGTCGAATCCGGATCAAAACGGACCGCAATGGTCTAGGATATAAGATACAAATATATGCATGATATGACGTCAATCACATCGTGTGTGGGCCGTTCGGAGTGGTGCCGAAGGTGCACAACGGTGTTGTAGCAGCAGCTGATTGCCTTGGGGGCAGGGCCACCGGAGGTCGGCCGCGGCGGTGGGGGATGGATAGTGGGTTTGGTTGATTGGAATATAAGGATGGGTAAAATGCAAGTAGACCTTAAGAATTGATAAGTATTGATTTAGTAATTTAAGTTTGGGTTAATTGCATGAAAAACTTAAACTTTTGTGTTTTATTTAAATTCAAAAGTAGTTGGAATATTTGCGGAATAAACCAGAAATTTAACTATATTTGGATAAATAATTAATAACTGGATTAATTGCAGAAAACCCTAAAATTTAAATGTATTTGTTTGATTGATTAATAGTTGGAGTAATTGCTGGAAAAACCCTGGATTTTATTGAATTTGTATAAATGATTAATATTGGGTTAATTGCTGAATAAACCATGGACATTCTATAATTATGGAAAAAAGATTTAATTTAGGGGAAATTGCTTCCTTTCCCTGAATCTCCTATATATTTGTAGAAAATTTTATTAAATTGGAAAATTTATTGTTTTCCCCTGAACTTACGAGAATTATGTTTTGTTCCGAAATTTGGTAAAAATAGACTTATACCCTGCACTTTTGATTGTGGGTTTAGAGCTATAATTTCTTTACGCTGCTTCAATGATTTTATAGTTTTGTTTATATTTATTGCTCTATATCTTGTTGGGGTTGTTTGACTCGTGTTTTAGGGTTAATTGCGTCTACCCCTTGCCTTGTGAGATTGTGAGAGGTTCAGGAAGGGTCCATCCATGTTGTGACGAGTGACCGTTTGGGACCATTGCTCACAGGCTCGGGCGTGGAGTTGGCTGCCGAAGCCAAATGCAAGACTGGTCAGCTCACCAGCATTGCTTAATGGGTCGGATACACGGTTTTATTAAGGGTGCACACCAGACCTGGCTGGGACGCGTCGTCGCCTTGGACATATGACAGTTCTACCGTCGGATACACGGTTTTATAGTTGTGATTGATTTTTGTGTCCCGATTGTGGATTAGGGGTGTTACATTGTGGATTATCATTATCTTCAGAATTAGACTATAAAGTCATGTAAACTACTAAAATATGCAAACAAAAAGTGATTTTTTCCATAAATGAGAAAGTCATGATGATGATTTGTTAACTAAAATTATCTACTAAAAAATATTAGAAAAACCTAGAAAATGAAGAGCGGATGAGTTGTGAAATCGTCAGACAACATCCATAGTCGTTGGAACAGAGCCCCGACATGACGCCCGTTATCCAGGTCTAGGCTTTTACAAGCAAAGTTATTTGTGGGCAAGTATGAGAAATATACCAACTAATTAAATACCACTAGTGCAGAACAGTGCATACTCATCGCAAAATAGACGTCGACCGTATTAATAGCCGACGTGTACTGGTATAGACGTCGGTCGTTAGTACGACCGACATCTACTGTGTGAGAGGTCGGGGTATAGATGTTGGCCTATTCTACAGTCGACGTCTATTATGTGAGAGGTCGAGGTATAGACTTCGGCCTATTCTACAGTCGACGTCTATTAGGTGGGATGTTTGAATATCCATGGAAGCTGACGTCTATACTCTGACGGTTATTCTCCAATCTATAGACGTCGAGGTATATACGTCGGCTTGTTGGCATGACCGACGTGTATAGGCCATATAGAAATCTAACTTACATTATGTTTTATTTATTTATTCCAGACAAAACCCCAACCAAACCCTAGCCGCAAACCCGACCCTCTCCACGATCGATCTCCGACCGAGCCTCCGGCAGCGTAGCGACGACCGAACCCCTCCTCCCATCCTCCGGTCCTCCTTCGTCTCAACTCTCAACCGCGTCCTCTCTGTCGCCATTGCCACAAGAACACTTTTTCATACGGTAACACTTCTTCTTCTTCTTCTTGGACTTTATTTTTTTGAACAATGTTGGTTGGTTTTGCAGTTTCGAGGGTTTGGAAATAGTGGGGGAGACTGGGGGGTGGATTTGGAGTTGAAATTTGTTGTCCTATTGGATTTGGAGTTGGGATTTGAGAGATTTTAAAGGCTTCTTTTGATTTAATTTCCCACAGATTGTCATCTAGTTGATCTTTTTTTGTGAGTGGATATTCAGACTTTGTTTTTATAATGTTTATAGATCTATTTTGAGAAATTTGTTGTAAAATGTTAGTGGATATTCGGATGTGTAAATTGGATATGGAGTTGGGAGTTGAAATTTGTTGTAAAATTGGATATGGAATCAGTTTCTTTTGACATACCAAACTTTCTCAATGATTTGTGATTTGATTTCCAACTTATTTTAGTCATGTATACCTTGCTGAAGTGCTCTGTTTTAGTCATGTTTAACTTAAATAACCCTTTACACATACTCCAAAAGTTTGCATCCTAATTTTAAAAAGTTTCCAAGTTATAATTTATTTATGGGTTTGCATAAAAAGTGTCCAAATTAGAATAAATCTTTAGTATAGTGAGTTCATACATTTATTTGTGTTTATTTATGTTTTATTTAGTTAAATGTTTATTTATGTTTATTTATGCTGAAAAAAACTAATTTTTTTCACTTAAATGTTTAGCTTCTAATAACTCATTGCCCCCCTTAAGCAACTTGGCCTTTAATAACCTAAAGCAAAAGATTAGATAATATTGCTAAGTCATTCATCATATAGGATTTCCATTCATCGTATTTATTATTTATTTTATGATTTCTGCCGTAGATTGATGGCGTAAGGTACGTAATCTCTTTCACTCGTCATTCATTAGAAAGCACGCATTAGTTAGTAGGACTTGCACTGGAACAAGAGTGAGGTGAGTGTTTATTTGGTGTGTTGTTTGTTAGATTAAGGTATGAAAAATACTTAGGGGGCAGTCACCTATAGGCGATGAGGTGGGGGATTACATCACCCTTTCCTTGGCCCAAAAACCACTTAATAAAAGAGCCTTAATAAAATCAATTATACGTTGGCCCCTAGGATTTCCGGACGCATTAAGGAGAGGAACCCGTTTAAGACCGTTATGGCCAGAACGTCGTTGCCCATCTAGTCTCCCTGAGATTTTAGGAACCTCCGGGTTCTTGATTTCCTACAGACTAGTGGTCCTCGATGTTTTAGACATTTTCAGCCTGAACGTCGTTGCCCATCTAGTCTCCCTGAGATTTTAGGGACCTCTGGGTTCTTGATTTCCTACAGACTAGTGGTCCTCGGTGGGACCTCGAAGTTAGGCATAGTCTAGTACTAAGGACCTATAGTGGACTTTAGGCTTGCTTTGGACTTGATTGCTTAGTTAGGTTTCTAACCTTCCTTATTCCTACGCTAGATTAAGCACTTCAGCGCCTCTCCTCTGAGTCATTCTTTTCTCATCTTAATATCTCTGAATCTTCACATCTACGAACACATTCTTTTAAATTTAAATTTTATTTATTTCCTTCAATAACAACTATCATTTTTGTTAATGTTTTTATTGAAATGGACTGAGAGTGGATGCTTTCAAACCGATTGAGTGATGAGTATGAGAACGGAGTGAATATGTTCTTAGAGGTTGCCAAAAAACATTAAAAAATGAATAACAACAACATGTCGTATTGTCCGTGCAATAAGTGTCATAATATGTCAGTACTGACTTTTCGGAAAATAAAATATCATTTGTTTGAGAATTGTTTCAACCCAAGTTACAAACGGTGGATATGGCACCAAGAAAATAAATCATTTAGTTGTTCCGAGAATGACTTAGACAATGTTAGTATGGAAGATCACTTAGAGGAAATGGTTCAGGATATGGCAGAAAAGTTTTCGTCCAACTCTGATTTACTTGGTAGTTTGTTGAGTGACAATGAGAAGACGTTGTATAAGAGTTGTACCAAATTCACTAGATTGTCAGTGGTGTTGAAGTTGTACAATTTAAAAGCTGAAAATGGTTGGACCGATGTCAGTTTCACATCATTGTTGAAGCTATTGAAAGAGATGCTTCCAGATGATAATGAGTTTCCAGAAAGAACTTATGATGCTAAGAAAGTGTTGTGTCCTATGGGAATGGAATATAGGAAGATACATGCATGCCTGAACGATTGTATATTGTATAGGGGTGAGTTTGAAAACTTACATTCTTATCCCAGGTGTAATGTTTCACGATACAAAATGAAACGTAGTGCACCGAACCACAATGTAGAGGCTGATGAGATGAAAATCGAAGGACCTCCTGCTAAGATTTTGGGGTAGCTTCCGATAATACCAAGGCTTAAACGTTTATTTGTGGGTAAGGAGGAATCCAAGAACAAGACGTGGCATGCTGACCGTGAGAAACCAAATGATCAGTTGCTACGTCATCTTGTAGATTCGCCTCATTGGAAAAAAGTAGATTCCGACTTTCCCGTGTTTGGCGAAGAATCCATGTGATATCTGTAACTTTAACGAACAAGTACATATTCAGAGACTACCAGGATAGATATCCATGTGATATTTATAACTTTATCACTCTGAATCAATGGGACCAATTCGGAAAATCCAAAGATAGCCCGGAGTTTGAGGTAACTGAGTTTAATTTAGAATATGAACTTATTAAGTTATTATTTTAAATGACAATCTAATAAACTTGGTATTAGGACATCCGAGCAAAAAAACCAAAAGATTAGATATTCTAACAAGTATACACATCGTATGTCTCAAGCGGGGTGCCAAAAGTTAGAAGCACAAATGATGTTGAAAAAATTACTCTGAAGAAACAAGAGGCAATTGACTCCGGTATGAGTGAGGAGCAAGCAAGTAAGTTGTCTCATCCTTCTCCCGTAGCTCATTGTGATTCTTGGAAGAGAGCGAGAGTAAACTCTAGAAGGGAGTACGTCACAGACGACTCGCAAGCGATCGGCTCGAAGATAGTAAGTTGTATCACTTGTATAAGTTATTAATTCAATTCAATAATTTTATATTTTTCAATTGTTAGTAAATATTTTTTTTAACTTTAGGACTCTCTGAAGTTGAGAGAATCTCAGGCGAATTTGCTTTCGATGGTCGGAATGATATTCTACGTGAGGCCTTGGAAAACGACGAAGGGGTAGGGAGTAGGGTTGGACTGCGACAATATTATGAAAAGACTCAATGGTCTACTTCGTTGACAGGTCATACCAAATGTCAGGAAGAGATCACAAATTTGAAGAATACGTTGCAACTTGTTTTAGAGAGATTGGATCGTGATTTGCCTACTTCTCCTACCCGTCATAGGACCGCTTCTTCCCTGGAGACCACTCCTCCAATGCAGCCAGTGTTCAACCCCGATCGACAATATGATTTCTTGGCTCATTCTCAAGAATTGGCCCTCGTAGGTGGTCCCTCGTTTGGAAAGTTTGAGGATAGATCTAGGGTGCTCAATTTGTCGAAGACCCTGATCGAAGATTGGTGGGACACGGGAAAGTTTATAACATCTCCAGACACCACTTCACAGAGGTGGGAGAAGGAGAAAAGTGAAGGTTGCAGTGGGGAGTTGCTTAGATGCTGGTGTTTTGGTGCCATTTTTGGAAGAAGAGATTGTTACCCTCGGCGATGCTATCGGTGGGTTCGTGAGGTGGCCTAGTAATTTAGTAGAGCTAAATGACACACAGGAGGTATACTTTGATTTTGAAAGACTTTAAATTTCAAATTTGTTAACAATTGTATTTTTAACGGTTGTATTTATATTTGTAAGGTGTCAAGCCCCCGGAGAAAGGGTCAAACAAACAACCTCTGATCAACATTAATTTGCTTCCAAGTATGTCCAAAATGTTGTATCAATGTATGGTAGGTAGGGAATCACAATCCTTAATTACCTAGGATTTGGAGGAGGGGGTTAAAGGGTTGCCTTCAGCTTTGTACGTCACTAACAAGGATGTCTTGCAGTTCTTGGCGATGGATTCATTGTGCATCATGATTATCGACGTGTAAGTGTAGTAAGTGTTTTCTTTGGTATAAGATGAAATGTATTGAATAATTTTATGTAACTGTAATAAAATGTAATTTTTACTATTGTAGAAACCTTTATGACGCTAGAAGGTCAGTCTTTCCTGACGATCAAGTATTTAGATTTATCAGTCAAATTACATATATATACGGGAATGACGATAAATCGGGTCAGCTTGGGACTCTCATAAAAGAAGAAGAAGACAAAAGATATTATATGCTCCTTTATGATCGGAGATAAACATTGTAATTCAAAGTGAAATTTATTTTGTAATAAGCTTCTAATTATATATATAACATGGCTCATTGGATGTTTGTCGTTGTATGCCACGCGACTAATTCAGCATATTGGTTTGATCCGTTGGGGTCGAATAAACCAAGGGACTCCATAAAAAAACTTGTAAATCTGTAAGTTCGTTTTAGTAATCGTATTTGTAATTCGTGGATATTTATTAGTATTATTGAATTCATGTTTAACAACTTGTGCTACTCACGACAATGAAGGTTTACAGAGCGTTAGGTGGCAGGAGAACAACCCCAAAAACGGGAGTAACATGGCATGGAATGAGAGTAAGTTATTTCTCCCATTTTTGTTAATTAAATTAGGAACATATATTTAGCGAATTTGTATGTTTGTAGTATCAGAAGCAGACTAGAAAAACGGAATGTGGTTATTACGTGATGAGATACATTTGAGGAAATTATTGAATTTGCAAGTCAAGACTTATCCCCATCTGAGGTAATATAGATTGTTATTCAGTTGTATAGTTATAGTTTCATTATTTAGATATTAATATTTTACTTGTATTTTGATAGGTCTTCCCAAAAAGTAGTGATCCCTACTCGCAACAAGAGCTCGATGATACTCACGACCGATGGGCTAGTTATTTTATTAGAAATATGTTGATGAACTAAGAGATTCTCATGTCACTAACACTTCTTTTGTAATTTAGTTAACAAGTTCACTTGTATTACAAACATACAATGTTATGCCTTAATATAATCGTCTCACTTTTAGAATAAATGTCAAGTGTTTATGTATGAATTAATGCCAAGTGTGTTGAATGATTATTTCTATGCTTGTATATATGTGTTTGTGTATGTATGCTTGTATGTATATGTAGATGAAAGTGTGTATGTATTTGTGTTTGTGAACGAATTTGGTGCAATATCAATGTGCTTGCTATACAGTGTTTTTGGTGCAGGCCTGATTGCTATTTTTTTGTTCGAGTTTAGGAATAGACGTCCGTTGTTTGTATTCGTCGACATCTATTCTTTTAAAAAATGGTATAGACGTCGGTCGTCATATACGACGTCTATACCTAAAGAATAGACGTCGGATGTATATAACGGTTGACGTCTATGCGTTAGGTTTAGACATCGGTCGTAAATATGACCAACGTCTATTCTTTAGGTATAGACGTCAGATATTACGCGACCGACGTCTATGTATATACGACGTATAAATAGACGTCGGATCTAGGGAGGCTTATATCCAACGTATATACCCCCATATATCTGACATATATTCCAATTTCTATAGTAGTGTACCCTAATAAGTCAACGTAATCAAGGATCTTGAGGGAATCTTCAAAGACCATAGTCCAAGTTAAATATAGGAGGGTACTGTACGAACAAACGCAGCATAATTGATGCACAGATCCAAGCCTCTTTGGATGTTTATCCGATAGAACACAAAGAAACATTGTAACAAAGTTTTGACCACAAGATAACCTTTCTCCGTTGTTTCTGATCCGCAAACAGACCCTACAGAAGTCAGATAATAAGCAGCATGGTTGGCATCAGGAGGCAAGCATAAGATCTGCTAAACTTTTGGTTGGATGGACAGAACATATCAAAGCATGCACTTGTCTCTGGACACACCTCCTCTGCTTCAACTGCTACAACCCATGCATCGGCCTCGTACTGCACCACCAGCAGCTGGCCTCAACTCTTGACCACATCTTCCCCTCTCCAGTACAATAATTGTTCTTTTGATTGATGAGATGACATTGATGTGATGGTTAGGACACCCCACCCTATCCCCCACCTCTTTACTTTCTTGCTTACTGGCTGATTGATGAGTTCTTTTCCATCTCTATCTTGCTGTCTGTTAGCAAGCGGTAGAGAGAGACGTGACATACACATGCATGTGGACTGCCTTCGTCAGCTCCTTCCCATCAGAACTTTGTGTGAGCTTACTACCAACTTTTACTGGGACCAGTTTTGTCTTTCAAATTATTATTTTGTGATATATAATTGTTGATATTTGGAGGGGGTGGATTGGAAGTATTAAAATCACATTTAGAATTCTTAAGTTTTCATTTATAATAAAAGGCAATGGGTTGTGTATAGGGTTGTAAATGGACGCTTCATGAACGGTTATAAAGCTTACCATGACCTTATCGGCTTAATTAAACGGTTTGCAGTTCAGTTAGAAATCCGTTTAATTTTACCTCTACCCATGACCCAACCAATTTAATTTAATTAAACGGCTTTGGGCAATTAAATGGGTATATGGTTAAAACTTAATGAATACTAAAATCGATATAAAAATTAGATAAATGGTCAAATGGATAAAAACTTGTCCAACTTGTTAAGAACATCAAAAATCCTTAAATTTATAATCAAAACCTCCAAAAATTCATAATCTAAACATCCACAAATTCATATAAAACAACATCAAACATCCACATAATGACAATAATAATACAAAAAAAAATTATGTATATTGTATATATAACAACAAATTACATATATTCATTATGTTTCACGGTTAAACGATTAAATGGACGGGTTAAATCATGAAATTTTATCCGCTCATTCATTAAACAGTTATGATTTTCACAACCCTTATCCGTTCATTTATTAAACGGTTATAAATTTTACAACCTGTGACCCAACTCATCGATTCGGTTAGGACGGTTACAACCCGTGACACAACTTGTGTACGTCGAGTAAAAGGCATTTCGTTATTTTTTTCATTTTTTCTACTATGGGAAAAACGATTGGAAGTTCTGTTTCATATGTTCTCGTATATATCCATCTGTTGCCACTTGCCAATTTCATAAACAGGTAACATACTGTATCATGAACATAGCAAAAGTACTTTTTATTGCCAAAAAATTTAGGTCAACCTTAGCTAACAATACGAGCACTACAAGTAGAAAATAAATTTACAATGATGAAACTCAAAAATTTGTTGAGTAAGGATTGGGAGTTACAAAATAATATCAAATGTTAAAGGTTTTATATTGTATTAATATAACATTTATCAATTAATAAATAAATAATACGTCATGATAACAAGAATTGGTAGCACTTAGTAGAGGTGAAAGAACAGCCGTTAGGGAACGGACGTCTATACTTGCACCCGCGAGTATATTGATCATGTAACGGATATAAAATGTGATATTAGTACCGATATTTGACGAAATGACGAATACAAACCAAAAACCAATAAATTCCCAGCCGCAATAAGTATGTTTTAGCTAGTAAAAAGTGTTTATTTTCATTTTACAAATTTGTTGTAACGCCCCGATCCCGGACAACTGATCACCCGTCCGAACCCGGTGCGTTAAGATACGATTCACGATCCTGACCGTTGCACACTCTGATATTTAAATCCATCTGATAGGCTCATAATTAATCTGAAAAATATAATCAACAATTTGTGAGTTCGACAACCCGCAAGTACCAACCATCAATCAATCAGAATCATAATCATGTGGAAAATAATACAGAATATGACATTCAGTCAATAAGCACAATCAAGCGACATGCATCACAAATAAAATACATGCATAACAATCTGGAACCTCATTCAGATTCGACCACATCCTGTGCTTCTGAAATCTATCAATCTGTCAGACGCACACATGGTAGCTTCACACTAACGACAGGCAGCCCTTTCCTCTCTCGGGTGGCTCCACGCTGTCCGTTAGGCAGCTCTTTCCTAAGTGGCTCAGCCAGAAATATACATACAGTCACAGGACATGTCAACCGAAACACCACCATGCAATAATATGCATATCAATGAAATCAACATCGATACTCAGCATGCATGAAACTACGAATATCAAGAGAGACAGACATGATATGAAACTGAAGAATAACGAATCAGTACTTGCCTCAAAATCTCCATCTTTTTCTTCTCAATATTCTTCTCAAAATTCCATCTTCTCCTAAAACCACACAATCATCCAACAATCTTAATTAGTGCATTAAGATATTTGATTATTACCTCAACTAAAAAATTCAGGATATTACATTCTACCCTCCTTAAAAGAAATTTCGTCCTCGAAATTTGATCTCAATATTGTCTCAATCCAAACAAATTAATACAAATTTTTCAACTCATTATTTATCAAATCTAAAAACCTAACACCACTTATCGCTCATAATTAAGATAATCAATCCAACCAAATCCAAATTCACATTTGAACTCAAGTCCAAATATCTTTAAATTCATCTTTCATTATTTATTAATAATTTGGTAGCAAATCCAACTAAGTCAAAATTCACATTTAAATCAATAGTCAATACTTCTAAATCTAATTTCTCAAATTCCAATTCAATCAAATTTTTATTTCAAATCTAAATCCCGACTAATTCCGAGAATCGTATTGCTCTGATACCATTTGTAACGCCCCGAGCCCGGACAACTGATCACCCGTCCGAACCCTGTGCGTTAAGATACGATCCACGATCCTGACCGCTGCACAATCTGATATTTAAATCCATCTGATAGGCCCATAATTAATCTGAAAAATATAATCAACAATTTGTGAGCTCGACAACCCGCAAGTACCAACCATCAATCAATCAGAATCATAATCATGTGGAAAATAATACAGAATATGACATTCAGTCAATAAGCACAATCAAGAGACATGCATCACAAATAAAATACATGCATAACAATCTGGAACCTCATTCAGATTCGACCACATCCTGTGCTTCTGAAATCTATCAATCTGTCAGACGCACACATGGTAGCTTCACACTAACGACAGGCAGCCCTTTCCTCTCTCGGGTGGCTCCACGCTGTCCGTTAGGCAGCTCTTTCCTAAGTGGCTCAGCCAGAAATATACATACAGTGACATGACATGTCAACCGAAACACCACCATGCAATAATATGCATATCAATGAAATCAACATCGATACTCAGCATGCATGAAACTACGAATATCAAGAGAGACAGACATGATATGAAACTGAAAAATAACGAATCAGTACTTGCCTCAAAATCTCCATCTTTTTCTTCTCAATATTCTTCTCAAAATTCCATCTTCTCCTAAAACCACACAATCATCCAACAATCTTAATTAGTCCATTAAGATATTTGATTATTACCTCAACTAAAAAATTCAGGATATTACATTCTACCCTCCTTAAAAGAAATTTCGTCCTCGAAATTTGATCTCAATATTGTCTCAATCCAAACAAATTAATACAAAATTTTCAACTCATTATTTATCAAATCTAAAAACCTAACACCACTTATCGCTCATAATTAAGATAATCAATCCAACCAAATCCAAATTCACATTTGAACTCAAGTCCAAATATCTTTAAATTCATCTTTCATTATTTATTAATAATTTGGTAGCAAATCCAACTAAGTCAAAATTCACATTTAAATCAATAGTCAATACTTCTAAATCTAATTTCTCAAATTCCAATTCAATCAAATTTTTATTTCAAATCTAAATCCCGACTAATTCCGAGAATCGTATTGCTCTGATACCATTTGTAACGCCCCGAGCCCGGACAACTGATCACCCGTCCGAACCCTGTGCGTTAAGATACGATCCACGATCCTGACCGCTGCACAATCTGATATTTAAATCCATCTGATAGGCCCATAATTAATCTGAAAAATATAATCAACAATTTGTGAGCTCGACAACCCGCAAGTACCAACCATCAATCAATCAGAATCATAATCATGTGGAAAATAATACAGAATATGACATTCAGTCAATAAGCACAATCAAGAGACATGCATCACAAATAAAATACATGCATAACAATCTGGAACCTCATTCAGATTCGACCACATCCTGTGCTTCTGAAATCTATCAATCTGTCAGACGCACACATGGTAGCTTCACACTAACGACAGGCAGCCCTTTCCTCTCTCGGGTGGCTCCACGCTGTCCGTTAGGCAGCTCTTTCCTAAGTGGCTCAGCCAGAAATATACATACAGTGACATGACATGTCAACCGAAACACCACCATGCAATAATATGCATATCAATGAAATCAACATCGATACTCAGCATGCATGAAACTACGAATATCAAGAGAGACAGACATGATATGAAACTGAAAAATAACGAATCAGTACTTGCCTCAAAATCTCCATCTTTTTCTTCTCAATATTCTTCTCAAAATTCCATCGTCTCCTAAAACCACACAATCATCCAACAATCTTAATTAGTCCATTAAGATATTTGATTATTACCTCAACTAAAAAATTCAGGATATTACATTTGTCATTACAAATATTTCAGTTATGAAAGAGTAATTTTATAATAACAATATATATAATATGATATTTTGGATGTATAACATGTGATATGTAATGTTGACTATCTATGAATTTAACGAGACTATTAACTAATAAAGTACACAATGTATGAATACATATATTAATACACAGAAATATTAAGATCACGTGTTTGCATTTTAAAAAAGTGGGGGCCTCTAGTTTGTTTTTGACGATCTGCCCATCAAATTTAAAATACGACCAATGGATTGAATTTGTTACGTAAATTAAAGATACGTTTTATAATTCAAGTGATCGATTCTAAAACTTAATTATACGTCATTATTATAATTTAAATTTAAATCCTACATGTGCTGCAAATCTGTATTGACCTTCTATAGTTGAATGGATTCACGACATTGTTAACAAATAGGGAAATGTTTGTTGAACGCTCGCGTCACGGACGCTGCTAACCCAGTCAGCACACTAGCTGATGTGGGCAACCCAGTCAGCAGACGCAGCTGACTGCGCACTCTCCCCAGAAACAATTTCTTTGTTTAGTTTATTCCTCGTTTCGTACAAATTTCCCCATCCCTCATTAATGCGTCTCAAATCACTCATTTCATTTTGCCGCTCCTACACAGACTGAAGACTAGTTACTCAACATTCGTCCTCCTATTTTTTTCCCTTCTCTTTATTAATAAATTCATTTTTCCCGGACACACACATCAGTCTTTTTCTTTAGTTTCTGGACAAGCGCATAACTTATTCCGGACACAGTTACTATTTATGCCGGACAGTTGGAACACTTATTCCGGACAGACGTACTACTTACTCCTGAATTTTTTTGCTGTTGTTTTATTTTCCCGATGCGTCCACCATCGCATTTAATGTTTTTCAAATCAGCACGTCCTCCGTCTTCTTTCTTATTCTTTGGCGCTTCACGGAGATACAAATATGAGTGTCTAGGTTATTCCGATCCTACGAACCATTCCTTCTTCTCTCCTTCCGCCATTTTTGTTGTACTGTAATGGCACTCGTAAATGTGTCCTCACAGCCAGCTCATGCCTCCAACGTCCCTCAAGTGATGATGAATTTTCCTTCCTTCGAAGAAGCCAAAGCATTTTACGTTTCATACGCCGATTCCTGTTGTTTTGGTGTGAAGATAAGGCAATCTCATTACGGTCATGGTGTTGTAATACGGGCCACTCTTACTTGCTCAAAGGAGGGTAATGCTCCCGGAAACCAAGGTGAAGGTATACCGAAACATATGTTATCCGGTAGGGTCGAATGCACTGCTCGGATTAGGGTCTCCGGTAATCCATCCAGAGGCTACGTAATTAACTACGTAGATCGCGAACATAATCACGCCATGCTGTCGGAAGACCAGATGCGCTTCCTCCGACAAAAATGATCCGTCCCAGAGTCCGCCAGAGCACGCATTTCGTGCAATGATGCTGCCGGTATATCTGCCGCCAAGACCATGCAATCTTTTGTGGTCGAAGCTGGAGGTCACGATAAATTGTCTTTCAACGAGCGGGACCTAAGGTTATTTATTCTCCACTTAACCTGGTTGAAGTTACGCATTTAGCTTTGTCATAAAAATTATGTTTCGCAGGAATGTTGTGAACGAGGTTAGAAACCTCAAAATGGGACCAGGAGATGCGCAAGCTATCCAAGATTATTTCATCAGGATGCAGAAGAATGATTCCCGCTTCTTTTACGTAATGGATATGGACGACGAAGGCAGACTACGAAATGTGTTCTGGGCCGACAGTCGTTCTCGAGCTGCTTACTCTTACTTTGGAGATGCAATATGTTTCGACACAACATACATAACAAACAAGTATGACATGCCTTTTGCCCCATTTGTGGGGGTAAATCACCACTACCAGTCCGTCCTACTCGGTTGCGCACTCCTCTCTTCCGAGACGACACAAAATTACATTTGGTTGTTCCAAACATGGTTGACGTGCATGAACGGTACGTGTTTTATTTTGTCCGGTTTTGTCCATTTTACGTTATGTGCCTGTCCGGTTACCCTTTACGTCTGTCCGGTTTACGTCTTTTGCTCGTCCGGTTTATCCCTTACGTCTGTCCGGTTTACGTTTTTTGCTCGTCCGGTTTACCCTTGACGTCTGTCCGGTTTACGTTATTTCTGTCCGGATTAACATATGTTTTTATCTTGATCGCGTTGTGTGCAGATACAAGCCCCCCGGCGATCATAACAGACCAATGTGGCGCCATAGCTGCGGCTGTGAGGACTGTGTTCCCTGAAGCGCGGCACAGATTTTGTATATGGCACATAATGAATAAGGCCCCTGTGAAGCTGCCCACGAAATACCGGGAGCATACGTTGTTTGACCTCAACAACTGTGTATTCGATTCCAAGACTCTGGCAGAATTCGAGCGGAATTGGCAAGGTTTTCTAGATGATTTCGAGTTCCACGACAATAATTGGCTCCGATCCATTTATGCAATTCGAGAGCACTGGGTACCTACATTTTGGCGGGATTGTTTTTCCGCAGGAATGGCATCAACCCAGAGAAGTGAGGGTATGAACGCCTTCTTCGATAAGTACCTCACATCAAGGACGACACTCAAGCAGTTCGTGAAACAATACGAACTCGCAGTACGCCACAAGTATGAGAAGGAAGCTCAGTCTGATTTCGATTGTCAGCATAAGGCTCCACAATTGATTTCGAAATATCCATTCGAGAGGCAATTGAGCGAGTTGTATACGGTGGGTGTCTTCAAGAAGGTGCAGCTAGAAATTGGGAAGATGATGTACTGCGACATCAAGGATGAGTTCAACGAGGACGACACATTGCACTTCAACGTGACCGAACATGTATTGACACATATCCTCCCATTATCGAAACGGTTCACAGTGCAAATTAGAGTTCAGAAGTGGGTATGGGATTGCAGAATGTTTGATCACGTCGGTATCCTATGTTGTCACCTTTATGTTGTTATTGCCCGAATACGTCCAAACGCGTTGCTCCCCGAGTCTTACATCGTCCACCGATGGAGGAAGGATATCCGAAGGAGCTATGGAGTCAAGTTTCCCCTTCAAAGTGGCATAACGGGGAACGATGCGCTTCGTCGCCACGACGACATAATGGGTCGTGCGGTTTGGATCGCCGAGGCCGCTTTCGACTCAAACGACAGAGATCTTCAGGCGGTAGAGGCACTTGAGTTGCTTAAGGAACGTATGCAACGACCTGATCCTGTGTTCGATGGTACATCCGTTCTCAATCCGGATAAGACAAGACGGAAAGGCAGACCGCCGAGCAAACGACGGATTTCTTTGTCTGAGAAAATAATTAAAAGTAACGTTAAGAAAATCATCAGGAAGAAGGTTTTACCCCCGTTACACCCTGCAGCACCCAAACCGGGGGATCACGATTTCGATGACTGGGACATTAATTTGCATTACGAGGGAGTTCCTCCTTGATTATTGTATTTGTCCTTGGTTAGAATTATTCCTATGTAATTTTGTTGAAAGTCATTGTATGTCTGTCCGTATTATTGCATAACATTCAACCCTTTCTTTGCTTGTTCATTTGTGAATTAATTTCTGATGGCGACAAATGTATTTAAGTAATTTTGGTTTGTTGTATGTTTGTCCTGATTACGTTATATGTCCGTCCGGATTACGATTCATCAATGTCCGGATTACGTTTTATTTATGTCTGGATTAAGTGACCAGTATGTCCGGAAGACGTACTTAGGCTGTCCGAATTACATTGTTTGTCTGTCCGGATTACGTTAATTTCTGTCCGGAATAAGTTTTATTTATGTCCGGATTAAGTTACCAGTATGTCCGGATTACGTTATATGTCCGTCCGGATTACGATTCATCAATGTCCGGATTACGTTTTATTTATGTCCGGATTAAGTGACCAGTATGTCCGGAAGACGTACTTAGGCTGTCCGGATTACATTAATTTCTGTCCGGAATAAGTTTTATTTATGTCTGGATTAAGTTTTATTTATGTCCGGATTAAGTGACCAGTATGTCCGGAATACGTAATTAGGCCGTCCGGATTACATTGTTTGTCTGTCCGGATTACGTTATATGTCCGTCCGGAATAAGTTTTATTTATGTCCGGATTAAGTTACCAGTATGTCCGGATTACGTTATATGTCCGTCCGGATTATGATTCATCAATGTCCGGATTACGTTTTATTTATGTCCGGATTAAGTGACCAGTATGTCCGGAATACGTACTTAGGCTGTCCGGATTACATTGTTTGTCTGTCCGGATTATGTTAATTTCTGTCCGGAATAAGTTTTATTTATGTCCGGATTAAGTTATCAGTATGTCCGGATTACGTTATATGTCTGTCCGGATTACGATTCATCAATGTCCGGATTACGTTTTATTTATGTCTGGATTAAGTGACCAGTATATCCGGAAGACGTACTTATGCTGTCCGGATTACATTGTTTGTCTGTCCGGATTACGTTAATTTCTGTCCGGAATAAGTTTTATTTATGTCCGGATTAAGTTACCAGTATGTCCGGATTACGTTATATGTCCGTCCGGATTACGATTCATCAATGTCCGGATTACGTTTTATTTATGTCCGGATTAAGTGACCAATATGTCCGGAATACGTAATTATGCTGTCCGGATTACATTGTATGTCCGGTTTACGTTTTATTTCTGTCCGGATTACATTGTATGTCTGTCCGGATTACGCTAATGGTCTGTCCGGATTACGTTATATGTCCGTCCGGATTACGTATCATGTATGTCCGGAACACAAGAAAATAATTTTATAAAAGATAAAAACCCAACACCAAATGTCCTTGTATTGATAAATCATTCAAATAGTCTATGTAATTTTAACATGTATACGTGTATAACTTTGGAAAAAAATTGTTGAGTGTGCAATGGTGCAAAGTGAATTAAAACATTTTCAGGGCGTTTATTGTTGATCGCACATCCCAGAGTCTTCGAGTAAGAAATTGACCAAATCGCCTCTAAAACGGTGACTAACCTTGCTCTGCTTCGGCTTCGTCGGATCAGCATTCTCCATCAAACGCTTCATCCAGTATAAAACGTATGGCCCGCAGTCGTTATTCCCCGGTAGCTGTCGTTGGCTACCCTTCCTCTCAACTCTCAGCAGCCACTCGACTTTCAACAACCCTCGCCAGAATCCCGCTATCTTAGACGCGGTGCATTCATGAATTCTGACAAAACGGTTAGGATTGTCACCTTTTTTAAGTGTGTGGGAGAGGCTGTTGTACTGAATGAACTCTGATCGAGGTCCGTGGGCAACGAATAGAGTCCAGTGGCCGGCCAAACAGCATGGTTGTGCGATGATGACTTCCTCCACATTTAGTCCTTCAATTTTTGGGAGTAAATAATCTTTCCTTATATCTTCTCCCTGTCCCTCCACAATCATTTCCGATTCGAAGTATGATAAGCAGACCACCTTTTGTTGCCCTCCTTTTCTGAGGAGTACCTCAATTAGGCCGTCAAGAGTTTCGTTGGTGAATTCTGTTTTTGGCGAAATTATTTCCTTGAGATCACCCATTGTGATATTGCTCAGAACCCCCCTCTAGATAATATCTTTTGTTTCTTCTTCGGGAGCCGTTGCATTCAATAAACGACGTACCTCATCATTTGTCAGTGTTCTCAAGGCGGTCGCATCCACATCGGGCCTCGTGGACGAAACATGGGCGGCCAGTTCATCTTTCGATGTTTCGTCGGCCTCGTATATTTCTTCACTGGCTTATTCGGCCCCTTTTGTTTTTGTGGTGGTTTCTTCGGCCTCCTTTATTTCTTCTTGTTTTTCTGCGGCATTCTTCTGTGCCTCATCTTGGCCAGATTTGCTTTGCGCTTCGTCTATATGTTCTGTGCGCAAGCGTGGTTTAATGGTCCGCATTTTTTGAGGGTGCAAAAGCGGTAGCGCTACCACAGCCTTCCTCTTTCTTTCCTGCTGTCTCCTCATATCTTCCTCCTTCTTCTTCTCATCCTCCTTCCTCTTCTCTCCTTCTTCCTCCTCCCTCTTCTTCCTCTCTTCCTCCTCCCTCTTATTCCTCTCATCCTCCTCCCTCCACTTCTTCTCATCCTCCTCCCTCCTCTTCTTCTCTTCCCCCTCCCTCTTATTCCTCTCATCCTCCTCCCTCTTCTTCCTCTCTTCCTCCTCCCTCTTCTTTCTCTCTTCCTCCCTCCGCTTTTTTCTCTCTTCCTCCTCCCTCCTCTTCTTCTCATCCTCCTCCCTCCTCTTCCTCGCATCCTCCTCCCTCTTATTCCTCTCATCCTCCTCCCTCCTCTTCTTCTTATCCTCCTCCCTCTTATTCCTCTCATCCTCCTCCCTCCTCTTCTTCTCATCCTCCTCCCTCTTCTTCTTCTCTTGCTCCTCCCTCTTCTTCCTTTCTTCCTCCTCTCTCTTCTCCCTCTCTTCCTCCTCTCTCTTCTTCCTCTCCTCCGCCTCCCTCTTATTTCTCTCTTCCTCCCTCTTTTCCCTCTCCTCCGCCTCCCTCTTATTTCTCTCTTCCTCCTCCCTCTTTTCCCTCTCTTCCTCCTCCCCACGGACTCTCAGCCTACGACACTCTTCTTGAGAGATCTGGAGTTCTTCCTCCAGGTTGTTAATTTTAACGGTCGCCTCCCTAAGTGCTGCTTCGGCTCACAGCCAATTCGTCTTCACATCACTAAGTTCCAACTCTTGTAGCAGTGGGTCACATGGAATGCTGCATTCACTGAGTTGTACCCTTGGTAGAGTGGACGTTGAAGGTGTTTCCTTCGAGGCGACCTTTGCTGCGGGAGTTGCTTCTGCAGGAGGAAATTGATCCT
This sequence comes from Triglochin maritima, assembly GCA_963682175.1. Classification (NCBI taxonomy): domain Eukaryota; kingdom Viridiplantae; phylum Streptophyta; class Magnoliopsida; order Alismatales; family Juncaginaceae; genus Triglochin; species Triglochin maritima. The sequence continues at coordinate 22,606,165 of OY821774.1, read as the reverse complement.
CTGACAACAGTGAATGCTCCCGTTCACTAAGTTTTGGGGTGCCCTTCAACTCAAATTGGCCCGAGTAAATCCGGGACAAGTTGATGCCTCGATCTTCCCATTTTCTAAGGATTTGGCGTCTGCTAAACATTTCCGTCCAACACTTGAACCGTGGAAATGCTGACCGGGGATCCCCAAATTTGAACTTCTCGCAAAGCCACACCTGAAAACAGGAATGAGTTAAAAACCAGAAACATAACTTCCCCAGGACAGACACAACTCTTATTCCGGACAGACGCAACACTATTCCGGACAGACAAAACTCTTATTTCGGACAGACGCAACACTATTCCGGACAGACAAAATACTTATTCCGGACAGACACAATACGTATTCCGGACAGACAGGACAATCATTCCGGACATATACAAGACTATTCCGGACAGACAAAATACTTATTCCGGACAGACAAAATACTTATTCCGGACAGACACAATACGTATTCCGGACAGACAAAATACTTATTCCGGACAGACACAATACGTATTCCTGACAGACAAAACTCTTATTCCGGATAGACGCAACACTATTCCGGACAGACAAAATACTTATTCCGGACAGACACAATACGTATTCCGGACAGACAAAATTCTTATTCCGGACAGACACAACACTATTCCGGACAGACAAAACTCTTATTCCGGACAGACAAAACTCTTATTCCGGACAGACAAAATACTTATTCCGGGCAGACACAATACGTATTCCGGACAGACAAGACAATCATTCCGGACATATACATGACTATTCCGGACAGGCAACACACTTATTCCGGACAGACAAAACACTATTCCGGACAGGCAACACACTTATTCCGGACAGACAAAACACTATTCCGGACATACGTAATACTTTTCCCGGATAACCTCAAGACACTTATTCCGGACAGAGACAACACTATTCCGGACAGACACAAGACTTATCCCGGACAGACAAAACACTTATTCCGGACATAAACCAACACTACTCCGGACTGACACAACACTCATTCTGGACCAAGATGCTTACTTGTAATACGGCAACGCAACCATACACGTAGCCCTGCTTCATAGAGAAGTTCGCTGACAATCTCCTCCTCGAGAGGTCCCGTTGGGCTTCCTCCAGGCCTTCAACCAAGAAAGTGTGAACCGCATTTGCCCACGCATATCTCTTGAGGCGCTTGAGGTTCTTAAGGTGCTTCGTGTACCACGCTTTACTTCGCAGTGATCCATCGAAGAACAAAAAATGATTGAAAATCATAGAAATAAGGAGTCGAACGTGCTCCTCCTCCTCGCCCATCAAGCTCGTGGCGGTAAGATGACCCAGTAGATGGATGTTGTCGAGGTTAACCCCGTCACGTTTCTCTACGTACATGGCTTCCATATCCACTCTCTGCGCATGTGCTCTTAGTCCAAGTAGAAGGGCGACGTCTTCTACCGTAAATGGGATCACCCCAGTGGCTATTTTCAGACCGACTTCATTGGCGTCAAAGTGTTCGACGAACCAACCCAGTATCTCGTTGTCAGTTGTGACGTGAGGAAAGGTGAGGAAGTGACCGAAAGGCGTCCGTTGGAAGACATTTTTCTCCTCCTCCTTCATCCGGTCGAACTGCTTGTGAAGGGCCGTGAAACCGCACTTGGTTTCGCGGAAGTAGTACGTGCTTCCTTTAAACCACCAAAAAAATTGTTAGAGGCTAATAATGAACCTTAAAATGAACCAGAAAGAACGTGGTTGACACAACACCTGCGCGGCTACAATTTCAGGAGCGATGGAGGTTTCAGGTAGAGAAGGATCCATTTTCGCCTGGTTATAATTTTCGTTCGAATAAAACAGGAATGAAGGTTTTGGATGAGCGTATGGAAAGGAACTCCGGGTGAAATGGGGAATGGAAAAGGAGAAGACTTGGGAGGAAAGTTACTCGAATGTTGTACCGCCGCTACTGATGTACGTGAAGTCTAACCGTCTAATCGTGATTTCGGGAAATGAACCGTCGCACCCAAAAATTCGTAATTTACTTTTCCCCGCGCAGAAGTTTTGGCTGACTGGACGCTGAACTGGCAGCTGACTGGTCCGTCCACGTAGGAAGCGTCACGGACGCGCGCGTCCGTGTATAACGACTCTTTGATAAAATAAGACTGTGTTTCTTTCTGATACTTCCCTATTAAAGTCCTCGTTTCAGAAGAACCTGACATGTCAGTCTAGGCAACAGTCCAGTCAACAAAAGTCAAATGTTTTTTTTCTGAAATTAATTAAATAACATGTTTGTGTCACTTGTAACATTTAGTTTTCAATGCAACATTACTTTTAAGCATGCAACGTTTGATTTCCTCATGCAACTTTATTTTCTCAATGCAACATTTGGTTTCCCATACAACCTTCGAATACAAAAGTAACATGAAGATTTCATGTAAAACGAAGAAACCTTACAACATGCGTTTTGTCCTTTTAAACATAAAAGTTTGTCTTTTTTAACATCTGCGTTTGTCCTTTTTAATATATGAGTTTGTCCTTTTTAATGTATGATTTGTCCTTTTTAAGTTCGGTTTTATCCTTTTTAAGTAGTGGTTTGTCATTTTTTAACAGTTGGGTCGCTCTTTCTTATATTGATGAGTTGTCCTTTTTAAGTGAGCATTTATCATTTTCAAGTACTGGTTTGTATTTTTTAAGTATGGTTTGTCCTTTTTAGTGTCGGTTTGTCATTTTTAAGTATGGTTTTGCCATGTTTAATAGTTGGGTCGATCCGTCTTATATTGGTGGGTTGTCATTTTTATGTTGAGATTTTGTCCTTTTTAAATAGTGGTTTGTCCATTTGAAGTATGATTTTGTCTTTTTAACAATTAGGTCGATCCTTCTTGTATTGGTGGGTTGTCTTTTTTATGTTGAGGTTTTGTCCTTTTTAAGAAGTGGTTTGTTTTTTTAAAGTTTGAGTTTGTCCTTTTTATTACCTACGTTTGTCCTTTTTATCATATTGTCCTTCTTAACAACCCAAGTTGAAATTAGCAACAAGAACACGAAATCAAACCCAAATCCGTGAAAACAAATCAAAAACTCCGAAAAAACTAATATCAAAGACAAACTAATTTTAGACAAAAACACTACAAACCGAAATAAAAAAAGAACCAAACTTTCAAGACAAACACCAACAACCCAAAAAAAAAACAAATTCATCACCACAACACCTCAAATTAGCTACAAAGAACCAAACTTTCCAAAATAACATCAAAAAATAAAGATAGATCTAACACAGAAAAACCAACTTCAAATCAACCACAAAGAACCAAACTTTCTCCCAAAACTGCACACAAAAAACTCAAATCATCTACAAAGAACCACACTTCCAAAAAACAAAGACCAATTCATCACAGAACAAAACCAAAAACTTCAAATCAACCACAAAAAACCTAATTTTCCCTCAAAAACACCACACAAAAATTCATCACAGAACAAAACCAAAAACTTCAAATCAACCACAAAAAACCTAATTTTCCCCCAAAAACACCACACAAAAACTCAAATCAGCTACAAAGAACCACATTTCTCCTCCTCATCGCTTCGGGATGTGCTCCAACGCCAACCACTTCCTCCTCCTCCTCGCCGGCCAACTTCACCGCGACGTCCTACCTCCCTCAAGACCCACTCCCACGTCGACACCTTGTCAAAAGGCGTGACGGGTCTTTGCACTGGGAAAAATGATGGAGAATAGAAGATTTTTTGGGATAATGGAAGATTTTGAGGAGATATGTACGGTGGAAACCAAAAGTCGTATAATTTAACGTACACGTGATGTGGCACAAAATAAATAAATTATATGTAATTTAATTAATTTTTGGATTTTAGTGGCTAAATTGACCACGTCGGTGTCAACAAATCTTTTCCTTAATATAATAGCATGGATATTCTATCTTGTAGACTTGATAGGGTCATATGGTAACTTAAGTCAGGTGACACCCTATTCTTATATTCTTGATATCTTGACCCCTGAATTTTCGTATTTCACTTGTTTGACAAGACATTTTGCGGTTTCGACCCCCCGTAATTTTTTTATTTAATAAAAAAAATTGAAATTTCGAATTTTAGGAAAAAAAAATTCGAAGAATACTCCGATCGCGGGTGTGACACGCGATCCGTCCCCCGAATTTTTTTTTTTGACGGATCGCGGGTTGGAACCGCGATCCGTCATTTTTTTTTTAAAAAAAAATTTCACGGATCGCGGTTCCAACCCGCGATCCGTGGAAATTTTTCAAAAAAAAAATTATTTTAAAGAAAATTTCACGGATCGCGGGTGGGAAACGCGATCCGTGGATTTTTTTTTTTTTTCTGTTTTAGTGTTATTTTGTTTTCTGTTTTCTTTTTTATTTTAATTATTTGTAATATTTTTTATTTTTTTTTTCAAAATATATTTTCTAATTAATATTATTTTTTTAAAAAGATTTAAAATTGTTTTAATTTTTTCAAGAATCGACCTCCATATCACGTCGATAACCCGGCGTATTAAATTGTTAGGGTATTTTATACAATAAAAAACAAAAATTCTTTGTCAGAATAATAAATTATTTACAACTAAATATTAAACAAACACTAAAATTAATTAAAACAAAAAATTGGAAACGTTGTCAAAAATTCGTAGGGTGTACACACATTACAAACATGTTTGGAGGTCGATACAGCAAAAAATTTAAAACACAATTATTTTTTTTAAAATATTAAAAATTACAAAATATTTTGAAAACAAATATAATAAAAAACATAGTTAAAATGATTTTAAAAAAAATCAAAACATCAAACACTACAACTAAAATCCGTGACTTTTTTTATTTTCTTTTATTGTTTTTGATTTTATGTTTTGTTTTTTTACAAATCATTTTAACTATGTTTTATATATATATATTTCAAAATATGTTTCCTAATTTTTATAAATATTTTTAAAAAAATTAATTATGTTTTTAATTTTTTACTGTATTGACCTCCAAAATCTTTGTAATGTGTGTACACCCTACGTATTTTTGACAACGTTACCAATTTTTTGTTTTAATTAGGTTTATGGTTTGTTTAATATTCAGTTGTAAATAATTTATTATTCTGACTAAGAAATTTTGTTTTTATATTGTATAAAATACCCTAACAATTCAATACATGCCGAGTTATCGACGTGATTTGGAGGTCGTTTCTTGAAAAAATTAAAAACAAAATTAAATTTTTTTAATAAATAATATCAATTAGAAAACATATTTTGAAAAAAAAAATTTAAAAAGATTACTAATAATTAAAATAAAAAGGAAAAACTGAAGAAAAATAAAACTAAAACAGAAAACCGAAAAAAAAACAATAAAAGAAAATAAAAAAAAACCCAAATTTTAGTCGTAGAGTTTTATGTTTTGATTTTTTTAAAATCGTTTTAACTATGTTTTTTATTATATTTGTTTTCAAAATATGTTTTGTAGTTGTTAATATGTTTAGAAAAAATTTAATTGTATTTTTAATTTTTTGCTGTATCGACCTCCAAAAATATTTGTAATGTGTGTACACCCTACGAATTTTTGACAACGTTTCCAATTTTTTGTTTTAATTAGTTTTAAGGTTTGTTTAATATCAGTTGTAAATAATTGATTAATCTTGCTGAGAAATTTTGTTTTTTATTGTATAAAATACCATAACATTTCAATACGCCGGGTTATCGAAGTAATTTGGAGGTCGATTATTGAAAAAATTAAAAATAACTTTAAAAATTTTGAAAAAATAATATCAATTAGAAAACATATTTTGAAAAAAAAAGATTTTAAAAAAGATTACAAATAATTATAATAAAAAATAAAAACCGAAATAATAAAATAAAACTAAAACAGAAAAACAGAAAAAAAATTAAAAAAATTCAGCAAAATCTTTTTTTATTGTTTTCCACGGATTATCCGTAGAATTTTTTTTAAAAAAAAAATAATTATCCGTGGAATTTGTTTTTAAAAAAAAATGACGGATCGCGGTTCCAACCCGCGATCCGTCAAAAAAAAAAATTTTGCTTGGACGGAACGCGGGTGTGACCCGCGATCCGTGGATCTCGGATCGTGGGTCACAGCCGCGTTCGTAGTATTTTTGGAATTTTTTTTTCCTAAATTACGGTCGACCCCACTGTATTTTTAACCACATGAAATTTCGAGAACCTAAAATATTTTTGGATACCAATAGAAATGTATCTATATGAGATTTTATAAAATCAGTGTAGCACAAGAATATACATTTAACAACTTATGGTTAAAATACTCAATCGGACTTCAACTTAATCAAAACAAACCAGCAATCTCTAATAATTTTTGTATTGTTCTTCAAAAAACCAACTCCTGACCTGAATCCCCATATATAACAACCCTTACTGACAACGAATATTATTTCGATGTAACAATATCCTTATTTGATTTGGAAGATCACAAATGCCTACTCAAAAGTAAATTCTCCTAGCGAATATTTTCAATCAGATAAAAGGTTTAATTTCGAAGACCTACTTCCTACCAGTTAAACAACTAAGTAACGTGTACATGAATTCCATAAAACAAAAATTTGAGCTAAAATCCTTTATCGGGGTTGGCTCGTAATGGATAACGTTGTTTTATCATTACCCTTTGTACGTGATCCATTATTTTGCAAATGACAATGTGACACGCGACAATGAAATGCAATGATTCTAAATCATACCATCAAACTGTTGTTAAATTTTATCGGCTCACCGGTTATATAAATTTCATATATATATATATATATATATATATATATATATATATATATAGAAGTATTAGGAATGGGACAATGTCTCATTTTCTTAAAATGATGTCCATTTGTTATTCAATTAAACAACTTTTGTGTTCAATTAAATCGCATACGTCTTCAACAAACTCGTAAGGTTGTTCGGTAAAGTCGTCGAGTTGTTCAACATCGCCGTGAAGTTGTTTAGCAACAAAGTTTAATACACATTTACACAAGTATACTTTAATTCGAATCATGATATAACGATGTATATGTTTAAGAATCATTTGAAATTTAAAACATATGTTTAATTTATATAACAAATTCAATCCATTGGTATGATTTTCAATTTTTTCGTCGGATCGAGAAACAAATTAGGCCATCCTTAGCGGGGTGATCCCCCGCGGATGACCCCGGACGTCCGTGGATGACCCGGTCATCCGCGGTCATCGCCCTGGATGACCCGATCGTGGGACGACCGGGTTGTGCCACTTGGCACAACATGGTTGGGTGATTTATGTTTTGATTGATTTTTTTGTTTTGGTATTTGTTTTAATAATTATGGGGTTATATTTTGATAAATAATTAGGAGTTAACTAGTTGTAGTTTATATTTTGATAATAATTAGGATTAGGGTTATGATTTGGAGTTTTTTTTTGTAAATTGGTGAGCATTTATTAAATTAGAGTATTATTTTGATAACATTAGATTTTCAAAATCCAATTTTTTTTATTTGGAATATTATTTTGATAACTTTAAATTGGAGACTCCCGACCGACGTGGATTATGATTTGGGGATAGAATAAAAGTTGAGAAGAAAATTAATGGTATTTAGTATTTGTTAATCATTGATGGTTAAATAAATAATGTTTTTGGTAAATATAAATGATTTTGGAATATAATAAAAGTTGAGAAGAAAATTAATGATGCAGAGGAAAGAGAGTGGGATGACCTATGCCATGATTAAATGATAAATAGTAAGGGAAAAATATGAGATTGAGTCATGATAACGTGGTAGTGAGAGAAAAAAAAGAGAAAATAGATGACCTAAGTCGTCCGGATGACATATGTCATTGTTGTGGATAGTCTTAGGAGCCTCACTTTTATAAAAGAGACCACATGTCATTCTAACATTTCCATATATATATATATGTATATATATTTAACATTCATGTAGACTTTCAATATGTATGGTGCAAGATTATATTTTCTATATTTTTTTTCTGATGTTGTCTAGTATTATTAGTTATTACTAAAATTTGTACGAGTGGAATATATATTGATAGAAGTGGAAGTGTGGAACCTAATGTTCGACCAACTCACCTTGGTATGTCAACTCACATTGCTTCTTACTTTCATTCTCTCCTTAAAACTCAATTCTTATCAGCGCAAGTAATCAATAGAATGCTACTCTTTTAAATTACCAATAAAAATCTCAACTGGTATTCTGAAGGGAGCATTTCTAATTTCTCTTTTCGGTAGATAAAAAGTAGTTTGAAATGTGCAGTTCGCAATAACTTCAAAAAACCATTGCTTATCAAAAAAATAAAAAACAGTTAAAAGACATATGAGTTACTGACCGTACAAATTCGGTAATTTTGAAATTGTTTTTAGGGGACACTCCAATGAAGGACACAAGCACTCCTCACCACTTCGTTCTCTCTTTCAGCACCCACGGATTACACGTCCTCTCCCTCCCTCTTTCCTCTCTACCAATTATAAGTGGTCGGGCTCCTTATCTTAATTTGGTTGTTCAAATTGGAAGAATGCAATCGTGGTACTTGGAGGCATGACCTCAAATGGGCAAGGAAGGGTTGGGTAGGAAGTGAGTATACGCGAGGAGTAGTTTGTGCATGAGGAAGCATCAAATCCAGGAACTTCACCCAAGGTGTTGTCTGAAGTTTACAGATCAACACATCTTCTCCACATGGGGAGAATATCTTTAATGGTACCATGGGCTTCTTTTCCCATTACGTACCTCTCCTCCGAAATTTGTCAATTCAACTAATCATTTAAATTTCTACAGATTTGTTTTATTGCTTCTCTTGATCACCATTGATTCTCTTCTCAGCATGTCAGCTACACGCCAACCATGCCCGGAACCAAAATTAAAATCCAATTCTCACGTATCGATGTTCAATAATGTTAACGGAGGATTATTACTTATAATGGAAATGTACGGAAATACTTACCATGTCAAGGTTCTTTTTATCGACGATATATATTTAGAGATGTGATGAAGCATAGTATTTCATACTTCTGAAGCAATGTCTTAGAACCCAAACCTAGGGTTAGTGTGCTAATGGTGATTAGGGGTGTGGTTTGTATGGGGAAGGAGTGATGAGCAGTGTCCTGGTGATGGGTGAGAGGTGTAGGGTTGCGTGCACTATGGAGAGAAGATGTGTTAGGGTTTATAACGTGGTTTTCTCTCTCTCTCTCTCTCTCTCTCTCTCTCTCTCTCTTTTCACTCTCATTTTGATCTCTCATTCCTTCCTTCTTTTCCCTTGCGTGCGCGTGGTGTAGCAGCTGCGGAGGCGTTGAGCGAGGAAGGTGTTCGTCCGGAAGCAGAGTGCGAGGGAGGCCGGAGGTGACGACGTGCGTGAGCGGGCTCTGGCGGTTCGTAGTCTTTGTTTGAGGTATGCCGCTCTCTAGTGTGATTTTGTTGTTGCTAACCCTCGTGGGAGGGTTGTGTTGGTCGGACGGGGAGGTCGGAGACCTCTTCGACATTGTTTCCGTGAAAAACCTCAGCTGAAGCGAGGTTGAAGGCGACCAACGGTCGACCGAACATAGTGTTTTTACCCTACTTTAACCTTCACCGGCCGAACGATGCCTTGTGGAGGTCGACCGGTAGTGCATATTGCTGGTGAGTTGGGACTCCCTGTCTGTTTTCGGTCGACCGGTTCCTTGGGTCGTTCGACCAGAACTTAAGTGTACTGATTTTCTATGCATGTTTGTTCGACCGTTGTATGTTTGCGTTCGACCGGTTATATGATGTAGAATAATAGGTTGACCCTGTCTGTTTTCGGTCGACCGAGACCCCTGAGTCGGTCGACCGATAGATTTGAATTTAATGTTGACCAAACTACGGATTTTGACCTCGTTCGGTCAACCGGTTTTAGACCTTTGTTCGACCGTTGGGGATTGTGTTTTGGGCGCAGCGGTAGACCGTGTTAGGCGTACGGTCGACCGATTCCTTTCTGGAAGCGGTCGACCGAATCACCTCTTCCGGTCGACCGTTTGAGCCCAGGACAAAATTCCTGGTTCCTTTTTGAATGCCAACTTTGTCCACGGAAACCCGTGTCCTCGCCTTGTGCGTGAGCCGGGAGATGACGGTGGGCGCGTTTTGCGTGCCTGCCCAGGGACCACCGTGTGGAAAAGTGTGGGTGTTCGGGACGCGTCACCTCCATGTATGGACCGTGACTAAGTAGATGGATTGATTGGACTCATTGTAGTATAGCAGGCCTGAGGGATCACGGATCCCAATGTTTGATGTTGTGTGGGCACGCAACTGGCGTTGGGTGATGTGACTACCGGCCTACGGGCTACGGAGGTCGCTGCCCTACTTTTATAGCGGCACAGTTGGTGTTTGCGGCTCGTGGAGCCTGATGACCTGGCAGACTTCGGTCTGGACCCGTCCGATGCTGTGCCGGACGTTTGTGATGGACCACCGATGCTGTGTCGGTGATGCCGCCAAGGTTGTGCTGGCGATGATGATTGTTGGGCCGAGGCTGTTCCGACTATGTTGATTCCTCGACTGAGCACCTATCGAGATGATGTTGTTATACCTTCCGGGCGACGGCCCCGTTGGTCCCCGTGGCTCCGACCACAGAGATTTGCAGATCTATATTCTATCGGCCCGCAGGCGTGACAGAGACTCCCTGCCGAACCCTTGAGTAGTGTAGTCGCGTGTGGGGTGTGCGATGTCGCGTGATGTAAGACTGCATGTGCCTGCAGTAGGTCTCCTCGGGAGACCCGATGTTGACTGTCGGACTGATGTCCTGTTTTACCTTTCGGGGGAACTGTTTTCCTTTCTGTTGATGTCATGACATGCTACTAGAATGATAGGTTCATTTGCGTAATGCATGCATATATGTGAGTTGGCATATAGAGTTTCCTTCTGAAAACTCAGACATTGTTGTTATATATTTTTCAGGACCACAGTAGGTCCAGTTGGGTGGTGATCGGCGGGCGGGCGCATTTTGGAGTCGGATCCTCTACTCGGACCATTGAGGTCGACATGATTACATTTATCTTCCTTGTTGTTATGTAGTAATCATGTATCGTTTTTGACAAATTCTGATGTAATTTGGTGCACCGCTTTTATGTTTTATGAGAAGTAACAGTCCCGTCTTTGATTATTGAGTTTCATTGTCTTGATTATGAATTTTTAAATTTCCGCTGTTTCGGGATGTTTCACAATGTCTTAGTTAAATCTGCACGTATATAATACTGGTAATTTTAAATTGCAAATACACAGATCCACAGTTGTGCTATCTCCACATGCCCCCTCTGTCCCTAGGACAAAGCATACTTTTTTTTTTTGAAAATGATGAAGCATACTTATTTACTTATTATTATTCATAGTCACGTTCATTGTTGCATAATTATCAAATCAAGAATTCAGGATATTCATGTAGATTTCATATTTCATGAGAATGCAAATAATTAGTAGTCTTAATTAACCAATGGTTTTGATTATAGATGGATAACTCATAAGAGTCGCTAGTACTAACTAAAAGAATTAGGAGCTTTAGCGATGGTAAGATTCTATCAATAACAGCTGCCATTTGTCATAAAAGGTTAATCATCTACAAATAACAACTGCCGCAGTAATTGTAGTCGCTCAAGGTGATCAGCGACGTAGTTTGCCACGAAAAGCAATTGCTTCAAATTTTATTATTTGACAGGAGACAATGGCAAGATCGATATGTATAGCGTACGAGAATCCAAACCTTTTAGTTTCAGATGTATGTCTTACAATGTAGCGCATATTTTGTTGTTATTTCAGCAATATTTGTTGTACTTCGCTGTAGGAAATTCCAAAATATATAATAGAGTTGTAGATTCATAAATTGAGGTTTATACTCCAAATTAATTAGACAGGACACTTGGTAACTTTTCAGCATCTGAACTTATGTTGATGAATAAAATGCAATCATGCACGCAAGTAGACAAATATAGATGACACGCAATGACTAAAATACAACCAAGTAGACAAGTGTGGATGACAAAATTTCTGCAACTTGTGTTACTCTATCACCATTGTATGAGGACTATAAATATGCAGTAGAAATCCTCACATTCATGATACAAAGAAGTTGGAAACGAGAGAGAAGTCAGGGAATAGTTAGAAGTAAAAAAATGGTAAAATTGATAGTAAACTTGCGTCTACTACTTGCTAGATACAAATGTTCCAAATTGTTGTCGTCCTAGACTCGTTTTCGGTGTGCAACTTTAAACAAGATTTGTTTTTTTCTTGGACAGTAGACCGCCATATAAATCCTAAGCTGGACCAGATATTATCGATCCGAGAGGGGAGGGAATCTTTCCTATAGGACACTAATCACACACCTCGATCAGTTACTCTATTTTTTGCACTGCATGGCTTGCCAAAGTGTATCTAACTAAAAGACCGATTTCCACAATTCTAGCATATCCTTTAAGGATATTCACAATTATAACAAACATATTCATCCATTAACCATCACAAGAATGCACCAACCCGAATAACATTACCACAATAATCATCAAATTGACTTTATCATCAAAACAACTCCTCCATCACACTGACATATTCAATGACGAAGCCTAAAATGAAAAGTTCAATTGTGAGTTAAAATCTGGATTAATGAAAGTTTTATGTCAAATAAATTTCAATTAGATAAAACCAAAATAACATATGCACCTTACCCATTTCCTTGTTTATTTCTTCTGGCCATATATAGTAGAAGATTTGTCATTCATTCCATAGTCTCCAACCTATTATAAAAACTAGGATATAAACCATCTTTACGATTTCTAAAGATCTGTTGTATTGTTTCAAATCAAACGTGTTAGGTTTCCACTCGTATCTATTTTAAGAATAATTATTTGTTACGTTATGCATGTGCCCTAATAGATGCATTGCAATCAAAATGGATTAAAGCCAAACATGTATAGCCTACGTTCGGACACCCGCTCACAACGTGCCAAAACGAGAGCCTCTTTTAAAAGTGTTAAAATATTGTCGACGTATCTAGGGTCAAGTTTTGTAACCCCAGTAGTTAAAGTAGGACGATAGAAGATAATGATTTCGAAAAGTATATTTAAATTTGGAAACATTTTAGACAAGACCTTCAACTAAATGATAATATATATCATACTGTATGAATGGTGTACATACAATAAATCCAAAACGATATTTGCCTCGCATCAGACAACAGTCAGAACACTGCTTTAAGAGCTTCCATGTTACAGAGGCCGCATGTTTTATGAACACTACACATGTAACTTGATTTCATGACACAAATTCATGTTGCCCGACCTTGTTCACATCTACCCATCAATGAAAAAACCACCTATCTTGTCATGGCAGCTCATGCATCCATCAGACATCAGAATGGGTCCATACTCCATTGCTGCTCTGAAAAGTGTCAGAACTGTTCGTATGTGATGACAGACCTTGCATTTAGTCTCAAGATCTCCCACATCTTGGAGTGGGCCACCAGCCAATTCTCTTCTTCACATTTTTCTCATCTCCACCGTTATTTTACAATTTCTACCACTGATCACGAAACAGTAAAACTGTATTGTTACAATAATTTTACAACGACTAGTAGGAAGAATGCAAAATTCTGATATACTTTTATTTGACAATAGAATTCTCACTAGCATGGCTTAGAGACTGTAATAGAGACCTAAGGTGTTATATCCCTAACCCTTGCTTAGGGGTTAACGGTGATTATGAGGTGCTTAGCACGGGAAAGAGGGGTTGCACAGTGGTTGCTTGGGGAAGAGGAGAGGCGTGAACAGTAGGCGTGGTGGAGAGTGATGGGTTGAGGGTGTAGAGCACTGTTGGTGCGTTTGGTTTGTGTTTAAGAAGAAAATATGTTTCTCTCTCTCTCTCTCTCTCTCTCTCTCACTTTCCTTTCTTTCTCATTTCCGGCGCAGTGGAGGAGGAGGTTCCGGCGGTCGGAGTGGAGCTCGGTTTAACAGAGGCGAGGGCGTGAGGCTTGGGCAGGAGGTTGCTGTCGACGAGGTGACGGAGGCGCGAGTGATGCTCCGGCAGTTTTCGTTGCTTCTTTGAGGTATGCCGGTTCTTAGTGTGTTTGGTTGTTGCTCACCCTTGTGGGAGGGTGTTGTTGGTCGAGTCGGGGGAGGTCGGAGACCTCCCCGGCGACGAGATGTGCGTAAATCCTCGGTTGGCGCGAGGTTGAAGACGACCAACGGTCGACCGGGTCCTTCGGGCGGTCGGCCGAATGTAGTGTATTTTGACTGCCCGGTTGATTTCGGTCGACTGGTTCCTTGTGGTCGGTCGACCGAAACTTAAGTGTATTGGATTATTATGCATGTTTGCGGTCGACTGTTATATGACTTAGAATTACTAGGATGCCCTGGTAGTTTTTGGTCGACCGAGACCCCTAAGTCGGTCGACCGATAGTTTTGAATTGTTGTTGACCAGATTCCGGATTTTGACCTCCTTTCGGTCGACCGATGTTAGATCTCGGTCGACCGTTGGGACTTAAGTTTTGCGCAAATAGTTCGACCGTTGCAGTCTTTCGGTCGACCGATTCCCTTGAGGAAACAGTCGACCGAGTTGCCTTTTTCGGTCGACCGTTTTTGCACATGACTGAATTCCTGGTTCCGTTTAGGATGCCAACTCTGTCCACGAAAACCTGTGTCCTCGCCTTGTGCGTGAGCCGGGAGGTGATGATGGGCGCGTTACGCGTGCCTGCCCTTGGACCGCCGTGTGGAAGAGTGTGAGTGTTCGGGACGCGTCACCTTCATGTATGGATCGTGACTAATATGATGGATTGATTGGACTCATTGTGGAGTAGCAGGCCTGAGGGATCGCGGATCCCAATGTATGATGTTTGTGCGGGCACGCAACTGTCGTTGGGTGAGGTGACTACCGCCCTATGTGGCTACGGAGGTCGCTGCCCTGCTTTTATAGCGGCGCGGTTGGTATTTGCGGCTCGTGGAGCATGATGACCTGGCAGACTTCAGTCTGGACCCGTCTGATGTGCCGGACGTATTGATGGACCACCATTATAGCGCCGGTGTTGTTCCGACGATGATGATTGATGGGCCGATGATGTTGTTGCGGCTATGTTCCTCAGATGGGCACCTACTGAGATGATGATTGATGGATCGACCGAGCGACGGCTCCGTTGGTGTGGTTTCGACCACGAAGTTACAGATTTGTTTCTTATGGCGCGGAATTGGCGGATGCTCCGTGTCGAACCCCTTGATTAGTTTAGCCGTGTGTGGGGAGTGTCACGTCATGTTCCGTTAGACCGTATGTGCCTACGGTAGGTCTCCTTGGGAGACCCGATGATGATTGTCGGACAGATGTCCCGTGTTACCCTTCGGGGGAACTGTTTTCCTTACTGTTGATGACATGACATGCTACTAGTATGATATGTTCAATGTACAACTGTATGCATATAGGTGAGCTTGGCATACGGGGTTTCCTTATGGAAACTCAGGCATTGTTGTTGCATCTTTTTCAGGACCGCAGTAGGTCCAGTTGGGTGGTGATCAGCGGACGCGCACATCTTGGGATCAGATCCTCTATTCGGACCACTGAGGTCGACATGATTACGTTTATCTCCTTCTGTTGTTCCGTTGTAATCATGTATCGTTTTGACAAACTCTGATGTAATATGGTGCACCGCTTATATGTTTTATGAGAAGTAACAGTCCCGCATTTGATTATTGATCTTTATTGTCTTGATGAAAAAATTTAAAATTTCCGCTGTTTCGGGATGTTACATAAGGTATTATAATGGGTATTGCTTGATTGATATTGAGATAAAAAACCATCTAGAAATGTGCGTTTTATGCATTTGTGGCTAAACACCACAACCGTGTGCGATATGTAATTCAACATTGAGAAAAGGAGCGATGTCGAAACAACAAGTAGAATATGTATTTTTCTATTTTATGTGATTGTTGGAGTCTTTTCGTGCAATTTAACATGAAGGTGGCCTCACACGTCTCGGAGACATCTCCACAAGAGGACAGGAATGACAATGAATGATAATGAATGAATGCATGATGAATGACAACTAAATGCAAGACCTCTAAGGTCTTTTCATTGGACAAGCACACCGGGACCGAAGGTTGTGATACCAAATTGTAACGCCACGAAACAGCAGAAAATTTAAAACTTTAAACATATACAAGAATCAACACCGGGGTCGTTATCAAACCATAAGTATATATATATATAAAGTGGTATACTGTATAATACTAGAGTCAAGCATGATTACAACCCATTACAAAAGATATACAAACACAAATACAAGGGAAATCATCCACCTCCAAAGATAAAAGGACAGGATTTGGTCCGAATGCTCCCGCCCTCAGTCACCACCTCCTACTAATGCTTACGACCTGAAATGCAACAAAACTATGCTTGAGTTTCCCATTGGGAAACCCCGTATGCCAAACCCCTAAGCTATGAACATAACATGTATATAAGAGACATGAAATGAAGAATGCAGTAAAAGCATGACTGACACATGTGCACACAAGCCATTGCCGGAAAACATCAGCCACGGGTCTCAAGGGTCCTCTCACCCCAACCCCACAACACACGTGCACACAAGGCACCGCCGGTCAGAGTCTTGGCCATATGTGCACACAAGGCACCGCCGGAAAACATCGGCCACAACAACATGCACACAAGGCACCGCCGGTCAGTGTCTCGGCCACAACAACGTGCACACAGGCACCGCTCCGTAGAGCCACAACCACGATCTTTCTCTCAGGCTGGCATGTCCGTATCGTCGCCCAAAAGGCCGGGGACCCGTTGCCCTCGAGGCCGATCCAACCACACACGACTCAAGCATCCATATGCAAAACTGTGCCCAAACGGTCGAACAGAAAACCATGAACGGTCGACCGACTCCACTACTATTCCACAGGATAACCGAAATAACGTCCAATCGGTCGAACGGCAAAGGGGCCCCGTTAGACCGAAATCCATCAGTGAATTCCTCTTTTGCTAAAAAAGCATGAACGGTCGAACGACAAAATCTCACGGTCGACCGAATCCCACCAATAAGACTAACCAACAATCCGCATTACACGGTCGATCTAAACCACTCTTCCGGTCGACCGGCCATTAAGTTAACTTAAGTTATCGGTTGGACGAAGTCAACAAGCGGTCGACCGTTTGGATGGTCAACGCCCCCAACCGACTTACGACAGTGCTTTCGGTTGACCGACAAAGGGGTCCCGTTCGATCGAAAACACCCAGAGCATCTTCCTCTTGCAAAGATTGTACCACTGGTCGACCTCTCCTAGTGTATCGTCCGATTAGTGCAAGGGATTTTTCCTGAACAACACTACGCCCGATCGACCGCACCCACCCGCCGGTCGACCGTTCCAGAGCAGAAAAGCTGCTGCAAGACCCTCGACGAGCCTTTCGGCCTACCCTCGGTCACTCCAATCCTCACGAAGGCTAAAAGGAGGATTAAACTAAAGCTTGGCAAAACTTTAAGGTTTGAAGAATCCTTTGAAGCTCGATTGCAACGTTTCCACGCGAACCCACTTCTCCGGCGAACTCCTCGCTCGCGATCACCTCCACTCCGGCACTCAACGGGGCTTCACCTCGCCTTGCCGATCGTCCACTCCACCACGACTCCAAGGCTGGAAGAGAAAGTATTGAGAGAGAGAGAGAGAGAGAGACGCTCGGGAGAGAGGGGGAATGAGTGAGAGAGAAAAGAAACCAACCTTTTATAATCTCTCCTCAAACCATCCCAGCCGTCCATCTATCCCTCTTCTAATCCACCACCTAAACACAATGAAACCCATTAAGCAAGGGGTTATGATGTAACATTAACAGTATTCTTTCTTTCACCCACATTATTCCCACAGATCTGTTACTTGTTTGCCGAGGCCCCAACACTCTGCCTATCCCATCATTGATAGATAATGTATGTTTGTGATCATTTAATAACATTAACAAAAAAATAGTATAATTGTCCTAATTAAATTCGTTGCAAGAGATGTGATCTTTACTCAACATCACCCAAAACTTTGTTTAGGTTGAAATCGTGTGTCAACTAGTCGTCGTGCCATTTGGGACCACGCCCTCCCACCCTATGGGATTTTGGGTCTTGCATATTATGTATACCAACTTAGATTTTGTCCCACCCGGATTTAATATTTTATGTAGTTAAGTGATTGATATTAAGTTTAAACTGCAAGTGCACAGCCGCGATGAAGCGGTGACAAGTACGGATCGATCCACATGGAGGTGCGTCGACTACGGTTCTTTCGAAGGTAAGTGGGAAAAGAGGAGAGAAGAAGTATCGTTACACTAAACTAAACTACACTAAACTAGTAAACAACAAACAAGAAAATGAAAGCACGAGAGGAACTAAAACTAAACTAGGCAACTACTAATAAGAAAGATGAAATTCCAGAATAAAACCCCCAAGGGGTGGAGTGTGAACATATATGAGGTGAGAAAAGTGATGAAGGACGCATGTAAGCATGTGTGTGTATTCATGCATAGAAATTGTCTAAAGATTTGAAAAAACCTATCAATCCATTCACATAACGTATCGACAATTACTACTTGATTATCAAAAAACGAGGCTCAACACGAGAAGTGTCTAAATGTTATGACGAAACTCATCGAATATCAGGAACTCGTGCAAAGAACAAAGTTAAGCATGAGAAGTGTCTAAATGTTATGACAAAACCCATCAAAATAAAATTTCTTCAATCAATAAAATGAGAAAACACTAATACAAACACACGACTAACATGTAGCATATCCAACAGGAAAGTTTCAGCCAATAAACATGAGGAAACTAAACATGGGAAGTGTCTAAATCTTATGGCAAAACCCATCAGAAATCCCCCAACATGTAGATGAATAAAACAAACCCGATGAATATACAAACATTCAAGTCTACACAATCTAAATTCGTCAAACATTCAAAAACCTCAAAACATAAATGTACATCATCTCCACCCCCTAAAGGGGATGAAACTATTCACTACTCATTATGCTAACATTCATATTAAGAAGAGAAAACATTCTATTTATACTAAGATTACTAAACACAATTAAGCTAAGCATGAAAGAATTAAAATAGACACATGAAACTAACAAAGATTTATTTTATTCATGACTCACATGACAAGTAGCATCTCCCCACTTGAGGTTTTGCTTCAAGGCTTTACTCTAAGTAGAGAGAATGACCACCAAACAAGGAGTGTATTACAAAGGAGGAGGAAAAGTTCTATTTATAGCCATGAAAAATGGTAACTGAGGACAATTCCCCAGTATGGGACTAAAACGCATACCATAAATGGACTAAATGCACACTAATACAACACTCGAGTGAAGCTAATCGGGTTTGGATCCAAACAAACCTCCAATCAGCAGTCTATAAGTGACAATTGGCGGTCTTTATTGGTTGGATCAAGCTCCTGTTCATATGGCACTTTGATGGATTGATTTGTTGATGTTTGGTGCACCGGAAATGGTTGTTGGAGTTTGCGTCCGAATCTAATTGCCAAAATACTCCTCATGATGGTGTGAAGTCTCTTGATTTGCTCATTGATCCTTTTGGTTTACATCCGGGTCCTTCCCTCTTGCATATCAGTCCACAAGTCTCACAATTCAGTCATTTTTCTTGCGGTTAGGTCATTTTTGTGTCTCTTATTCTCAAACCTATTTATTCTTGAAACTTAAACATAAATTCATTATGTAGCATTGCTTAGGTTCAAAATAGAGGATATAAGACACGAATATATGCATGATATAATGTCAATCAAATACTCCTAAACCTAATTTTTGCTAGTCCCGAGCAAAACAACCAAAAGAGAAATTACGAACGGAAAACACAAAACGGAAAACAAGATAAATCCTAACTCACTTTTGTAGGAATCACGGTTGCACTTCGTCAAGGAGGAGAGTTGTCTCCTGAGGGTTTTCAACGGATTTACCCATAAAATCCGAACAATGATGCATTAGTCAACCTAGCAACTCGACTCGATCGACTCATTTTTGTCGATCATTAGACACGGTAATTCTATTGGCCGACTCTCTATATGTATTCAGTCCACACACCTAGACTAGAAAATTATTCATGCAAGTTAATTATGGAGTTAAGTGAAAGACAAGGGCAACTTTAACATCGTTAAGTGATACAAAGTGTAAAGTCCATTATGTTGGATCGTGACGGTCTCTTATTCTAATCACCTTTAAGCTAATTACCTACTTGTTTAATCAATCAAAGATATGCAGCGGAATTCAAACAAAACAAACAAGGAAGAGGATAATGCAAACCACAAGGAACACAAGGAATTTTACAGAGGTTCGGCCACCCGCCTACGTCCTCTCTTGCAAGCTCCGCTCGGATCACCGAGCTTTGCTCACGACCTCACTAACCACTCCCCATTCTGGGCTGGGAGAGAACGCCTTTACAATATTCAAGCTTGCGAACAAACCTCACCGAGCTTGGCTCCTCCTCTCACAATCCGAGAGGGATCACTTCGGGCTCTCACCGAAGTCTATACTCGTGTCTTGCGCTTTCACCAAGACCCTTGCTTCTTGAACAATGTTTGAGTCAAAACAACACTCTCTAAACTTGACCACACTTGAGTAGAATATGGAATTGATTACTAAGTGTGGAAGGTTTTGAGCTTTTGAGTATGTGGAGCTTCTCTCTAATGTTGGGGACAAATAGTAGTGAGAGAGTTGTGTTCAAATGTGTTTTACAACTCTATTTATAAGCTCCAAAAGAGTTATAGCCGTTGGGGATAAATTGGGTAAAGATTGTGTAAGATACACAAAAATAGAAACTGATAGACCCAATTCTGAGTAAGTTTGGTCGACCGGATCGGGCTGCTCGGTCGACCGTTTGGCAATATTGATTAAGGTTCGGTCGACCGGTTAAGGAATGGTCGACTGCCAAAGGCTATAATCTAGGTACACTTAAGTGATCAGTCGAACACCGAGATAGGTTCGGTCGACCGATTCACACTAGACACTTTGGGGTTGACAAACAATATTAAGTTTGGTCGATCGAAACATGGTCCACGGTCGACAGAAAACCGACAGGCACTTTGGGTTTTTCAAGTCTTCTAAGTTCGGTCGACCGAACAAGGTCCTCGGTCGACCGATACAAAAAATGTATTTGGTGTATTTCGAGATAATACGAATACGATCGTTGGGTATATATGACAAAACAAACGATCAGAAATTTGTTGAAACCCGGTCGACCGAACTTGGGCAGTTAAACACTAACATGATATACGATCACTCGGTCGACCGAATGTGGGCAGACTGTTTAGGTTTTGGTTTTGTGTTTTCCGGTCTATGTTTGGGTGATCTATTGAAGTCCAAATTATGTGAAATTTTGTGTGTGACTTCTATAGGGAACCTGGTGTGTGTTTGAGTAGTTTTTAGCTCAAGTATGCTCAATTACACAAAGTTCCTAAGGCTCAAAGAAATACAAATTACTTGTCTTCAAATGAGCTTGATTACATGTCTTGACTTGATTTCCTTTCTTCCTTGAGTCTTGATCACCTGTAGAGGTTAGCACAAAGCAATATATATGCCATGAAACATGTGTGCTACTCTACATGATCACAATTAAGATTAGGTTGATTAAATCATCAAAACATAGATTAATGCCAAAAAGGCAACACATTAAAGTTCTTATTTGCATTATCATTTCCTCTTTTTTTGTTCTTCTCTTTTCTTCTCTTTTTCATTTTTTTATTCTTATATTTGGTGTGTAATTCTCTCAGGGTCAGATTTCGTGCATAATTGCCTATGAGGACTTACACTATCACGTACACCTTTCCCCACATCTCCACCTAAGGCGATCCCTACCACCCGTGTAACGGGAGTTCGGTCGGTGCATCCCAAGTCAGATGACTCGAAAGCACTAGGCACTAAGTCCCTTGGACCTAATTTTCGGAGTGGTAGGAGCCGTGCGAGAAGAGAGAACACCACTTAATTATTTCATATGTACATGGGAACCAAAACCCCTACACTTAAGGTTTCACAACAGGAGTTTAAAGGTCCTTGACTACGACAAACTTCCTTGTAATAACAGACACAAATTATTTGACTCACTCAGTTCAGGGTGGACTTCTTTATTTGAGTACTGAAACCCTATGATTACTCCCCCTCGACGAAAAACTGGGCTGCATCCTTTCGACTAGATAAGACCTAAAACCGGTGTACTAAATATCCTAATGCAACAAGTTCAAGCCAATTGGTGGTCCATAATGCTTAGGATCCGACCCGGCTTCTTGTGGTTGTGTAATATGTTGTTGGTATTAATTTGTAGAAGTTTCATTAGTCCCACATCGGGGATTGTCCCCGATTACCTTTTTCTATGACTAGAAATAGAACTCTTCCTCCTCCTTTGTATTTACCCATTGCTTGGTGGCATTCTCTCTACCTGGAGTAAGTCTTGGAGCAAAAACTCAAAGTGGAGAAGAATTCTACTTGTAATGTGAGTCATGTAAATAAAATAATTCTTCATAGTTTGTTTTAATGTTGTCTTTGCTTTAATGCTTGCATGTTTAGCTTGTTTTGTTTGTCTTCATCTTAGTAGAAGTAATTAGCATGTCTCCATCTCCTATCTTAATTACCTTAACTTCGTTTTGTCTTCTTTAATGAGTAGTGAGTAGTTCCATCCCCCTTTGGGGGTGGAGTTGATGTTTATACATGTCATGTAGAATGGAATGAATGCTATATGTTGTTTTATGTGAGAAATGTGAGTATGTTTGTTTGAATTAAAGAGAATACTTTACTTGATGGTTTCTGCCATAATCTTTTGGTACATTCCATGCTTGTTTAGGTTCTTAATAAAAAACTTTTTTATGGTCATATTAATCACTTAGGTTAGTGATTTGATTGATAGGTCTTGCCATGAAATATTCTTATGCATAAAAAGACTATCTACACTTGTGCTCTATTGAAAGCATTCATCACCTCTTATTTCATGTGTACACACACTCCATCCCTTAGGGGTTTCCATTCCTGATTTCTAGCTTGTTTTTCAAGTTACTTAGTTTAGTTTCATTTCTTCTCGCACTTTCATCTTGTTTGTTTCTTACTCATGTAGTGTAGTTTAGTTTAGTGTAATTACTTCTTCTTCCCCTCTTTTACCACTTGCCTTCAAAAGAACCAGAGTCGACACACCTCCCTGTGGATCGACCCGTACTTGCCACCGCTTCATCGCGGCCGTGCACTTGCGATTTGTAAACTTAAATATCAATCAACTAGCGTGGGTAGTGGGTGATGGTAGAAGCCTAAGCTAGCAAACACAAGTCAAACAAGCTAAGGTCGCTATAGGTCCTTACAGCTAGACGACGCCTAACTGTGAGGTCACACGGCCTCAACACGCCTCACCATCCTACAACGAAGACCACAAAGCCTAGCTAGTGAGCCAATATCTGGAGATCTCGTCTCTCCTACTATCGACAAAGTGGGCAACGCCGATCAGGCTATGACGGTCATGACCGGATCACACTCCTAATATGCCCGAGTCCTATGGGCCAATGTATACTTGATTTTAGATTAGGGCTTCACTTGAGTGTGGTTTTCGGGGCTAAGGAAGGTGTGATGAAATCCCACACCTTATCTTGAAGACTATAGGTGGTGCTCCTTATATATGTTTTGAAAACTTAAGCTAGCAAGCAACTCACCAAACAAGCACTCACCTCACTCTTTTTACATTGCACATTACTAACTAATGCATATCTAAACATGCATGAATGAAAGAACGGGTACCTCACGCCAACAATCGACAACAAGAATTTAAAGCAAATGAAAGACAATGTGATTGCAAGGCCTACAAATGATGCATGACCTAGATGACAAATAGTCTAATCTTTTGCTTTGAGTTTTATGGTCCAAGTTGTCTTAAAATGGGATTGATGGGTTTATTGATTAATCTAGGAGCAGTCTACAAGTCATCTCATGCCAAATTAAGCTTCTAGACCACTATATTCAAAGCAAAACAACCACAAGAAAATTTAGAGCAAGAGAAGCTCACCAGACCGCTGATTGGCGGTCCAAATGGCTTCACTCTCCTCCAACTTTCTCCTGGTGCCTTCCCTTGAAGCTGTGATGTCCCTGAAACAAACAAAAACTAAAAAAATAAAATTAAACCCACTCAAATCGTCCAAATCAGAGTTTGGACATAGCACCTCCCCGACAACGGTGCCAAAAACTTGATTGATATTAAGTTCATACCGCAAGTGCACGACCGCGATAAAGCAGTGACAAGTACGGGTCGATCCACAGGGAGGTGTGTCGACTCTGGTTCTTTCAAAGGCAAGTGGGAAAAGAGGGGAGAAGAAGTGTGGTTACACTAAACTAAACTAGTAAGCAACAAACAAGGAAATGAAAGCACGAGAGGAACTAAAACGAAACGAGGCAACTACTAATAAGAAAGATGAAATTCATGAATAAAAACCCCCAAGGGGTGGAGTGTGAACAAATATGAGGGGAGAGAAGTGATGAATGACGCATGTAAGCTTGTGTGTCATGTGTGTGTGTTCATGCATAGAAAGTGTAAAGATTTGGCAAAACCTATCAATCCATTCACACAACGTATCAACAATTACTACTTGTTTATCATTAGACGAGGCTCAACATGAGAAGTGTCTAAATGTTATGGTAAGACTCATCAAAAACTAGGAACTCATGTGAAGAACAAAGCTAAGTATGAGAAGTTGTTGAGATTTTTATTTATACCGCAAGTGCACGGCCGCGTTGAAGCGGTGGCAAGTACGGGTCGAACACAAGGAGGGAGAGATTCTTATATTTTTGTGATTTTCTTTGATTAAGGAAAGCAAAAGAGAAATAGTGTTGGTTTGAGATTTTTGGATTTCTTTTTTTTATTTTTCTAAAGCAAGAACAACAAGAACAAAAACTAAGAAGAAATAACTATGGATGAGAGTCCAGTGGGTGGGAGTTATGAATCTTCAAGTTAGATTAGAGATTACGAAAATTATTATAAATCAAGTGAGATATTAAGCATCATATGATAATTGATTTAACAAAAACTCATATGATCAAAACACTAACAAGAAATTAAAATAAAAAACGATCTCTCTTCTCTAACCCTAAATCCGTCACCCCCACCCTTTGGAGGGTTTTAGAAACCCATGGGGAGAAGATGAGGAGAAGGGGTCATGGAGATCATCGAGAGAATACGGAAAAAAAGGGAAATATTATACTAAACTACGATCTACGAAAGTAAAAGCAATTATTCTAAGCACGCAACAAATTATTCTAAGAGAAAAAATAAAGAACAACTAAATTACACTACTGGAATTAAGAGCATGAAACATTAATCTAAAACTAAGCTTACAAAAGACAAAGATAATGGAGAATTAAAAGGGCAGAATTTTATTGCTTTAAAATGTAATACAAAAGGCTCCTCTTACACAATATTTCGGGGCTATTTATAGCCGATACAAGAAACCCTAAGTATGCATCAGGAAGGACACGTGTTACTACACAATTGGACGAAAATAGGAGGCACGGATCGCAACCCATGCGGCGATTCCGCCGCATATTGACCGTTAGATGCGGCGATTCCGCCGCATGGATGGTCCAGATGACTTTGTGCTTTTGTGGGTGTGTTTTTGGTATGTTGTAGGTGGCCTCCACGTGTATAAATCAATTATTGCATATCTTTGGAGATCCGAATTTGATTTCTTCTTGAATACTCCTCCAAAATAACTTTTTAGTCCTTCTAATTTGCGATCAAGTCCCTGACTTCTTATGCAATCAATTGGACTTCAACTTGAGCTTGAATCTCTATCTAATTGGTCTTTGTGATCCATCTAAGTCCATTGCACGTGTTTTAGCTCGAATATTGGTAAATTGCATTGTAACTCCTGAATTCTGCACAATTGCTCAAAACAATACCTTAGTAGCATTTATTTATATAAAAACACTCTAAATGAAAGACATATGATGCAATGTATGCAATGCATCAAATACCCCTACACCTAGATTTTGCTAGTCTCGAGCAAAACAAAACATGAGAAATATAAGTATGAAAGCACAGAAATCCTAACTCATTTTCGTAGGAATCACGGTTGCACTTAGCATGTGCAACAAGCCTTTAAACCTCCAAGTTTCCTTAGAGGACGAGTTTTGTCTCGTGAGGGTTTTCAGTTGACACACCCACAAAGTCTTAATTCAATATTCCATTAATAGCTCTCGATATCTCCACCTCAACCTTATACATCTCACTTAGAATTCTTGCATGCTCATTATACAAATCTAACTTATAAAAAATTTGACTTGGTCTTTGTTCCTCCAACATTCACACCACTAACCCTTCTACACATGTTATCACTTAAATTATTTTGCACGCCTCCTCTGGTGGTGAAGTATCATTCGGATCAACCATGGCATGGATCATTCTTTTAGCTTTGGGCCTTGAGTATATTTTTTTCTTCTTCTTCCGTGATTCAACACATTTGCTTTTTCTGACACTTTTACCCTTTTTGCATTCGTGTAGCGAGTTTGGTTGATAATCCCGAGCTGGCAGACTCAAGTTACCGGGTTTTAAGATACCCCTACGGACCAGTGACTCAAAGGCTTGGGCTTTTGTAATCATTTTGCAAAATGTGCTTTCCTCACTTTATTCCTTTATTTTTACTTTTATTTTCCTCAAGGCTTAATTGCTATTAGAAGTCCACACTTCCCGGTATATTTTCCTCAACCTCTGCTTTTTATCAACCACTTCAAAGATTTGATTCATCCAATTTAAGTGCATACATGTCTTAAGGGTAATGTGTTATTTCTTTGGAACTTAGATTTATGTCATAGTTTCTACAAGCAGAATTATATAATAAGGAACAAAGACTCAATGCAATTTGTACTCGGGTTTTTGGTGGTTCAATCTTAAGCTATGTCATGAAACATTGATTTTTTTTAATGGGAAATAAAAACAAAACAGATAGGTAGATAACTAGTCACCCCCTACACCTATTTCATGCATTGTCCTCAATGTATGCGAAATTGAATAATATAGGAAATGCAAGAAATAATAAAGTTACCGCCTTCGGGATGACGACTCTCCACGGTCGGAGAGTGCTTTGTTCAGTTTGCTATTGAGGCGCTTCATCCCGCCCCACATTCGGGACCTATGCTCGTCAGAGTTTTCTGGGGTTGACTGAGCCCAGAATGTTGCGGAGTCTTCAGACGACTCACTTGATTGCATAGCATCCTCCATTTCTGGAGGTGTCCACAGGTCCGCTATAGTGCCACGGTAGGAGGATGTCTCTCGTTCCACCGTACAAGGGAGCATGTCGGCTTCGTACACCCAGAAAGACTCATAGGCCATAAAGTGCTTGCAGATAGTGGTGACGAGGCATGGCAGAGATTGGGAGTTGCGTTGGTGGCCTTCTGCAATGGTGGTCAGAAGCCGTCGGCACATACAGTAAGTGCGATCACGGGTCATCAGGGAGTGAACGATGCCCATCTCAACGGTGCGAAAAGAGGTGTTGTGGGTATTACTCGTGACATTTTGGCATGCCCACCTACATCCTGTAAAGACATTCTGGTACATGGATGTGCCCTTGATACCCCGATCACGGCTAAGCACACAATCTGGTCCCATGAGTGACCGATAGAAACTGAGTTCCTCAGATGGCAAAGTGGAGGCCCCTTGTGGTATGTCAGTCAAGTTGGAGATGATGTTGAGGTCAATCGCCCAGACTTTGTTTCTCCAATTCAGTAAAATGTACCCACTGTCCAGGTCTATGTTAGTGATACTGCTATAGAACTCCTCCACTAAGCTAGGGCAGTACACATCATTGTTATTATGGACCAAGTAGCTCCAACTCCGTGCTATGATTTCGTCGTAAAAGTGGGTGCCATTTTGATCACTAACAAGCAACGGGTGGAAGTTCTTCTCAGGAAACACCATGGTGATAGAATACTGCTAAAGTGGTATACGTTAGATTTAGAAGAAAAAAAAGACATGTACTTCCACCGTTTTCCAAAATAAGTCAAGTACCCATTATTATTATTTTCACGTTTTTTTTCCGTTTTTTTTGTTTTTTTTGTTTTTTGTTTTTTTTTGTTTTTGGAATAAACTAAAACTTAATCAGAATGAGGAATTGCGTGTAAAAACACAACTTCCTCTGCAACATTGGAGGGACGATTTAAGTAGGGCTTCAATCGATGCCCGTTAACTTTAAAGTTTTCACCGTTCTCCGGATTACTGATCTCGACCGCTGCGTGAGGGAAAACAGTTTTGATCATGAAAGGGCCGGTCCAACGACTCTTGAGTTTGCCGGAAAAGAGATGAAGGCGAGAGTTATAGAGAAGGACCAACTGTCCAGGAGAAAAAAGATTTCCTAACGATGGATTTATCATGAAAAACCTTGGTCTTTTCCTTATAAATTTTAGCATTCTCATAAGCCTCATTTCTTATTTCCTCAAGCTCAACTAAATCCAATTTTCGAGCATTACCAGCTGCCTCTAAATCCATATTCAGTTGCTTAATAGCCCAAAGGGCTCTATGCTCCAATTCGACCGGTAAGTGGCACGCTTTTCCAAAGACTAACCGGTAAGGGGACATTCCTAAATTGGTCTTGAAAGCGGTCCGATAGGCCCACAACGCATCATTAATATTTACAGACCAATCCTTACGTGAGGCATTAACCGTTTTTCCAGAATTTGCTTGATTTGTCTATTGGAGACCTCAACTTGTCCACTTGTTTGAGGGTGATACGGGGTAGCTAACTTATGAGTTATGGAATATTTTCTCATCAAAGCTTCAAATGATCGATTACAAAAATGAGTACC
Source organism: Triglochin maritima (assembly GCA_963682175.1). Taxonomy (NCBI): domain Eukaryota; kingdom Viridiplantae; phylum Streptophyta; class Magnoliopsida; order Alismatales; family Juncaginaceae; genus Triglochin; species Triglochin maritima. The sequence continues at coordinate 22,577,385 of OY821774.1, read as the reverse complement.
CCGGTCACTGATAATGGTACGTGGAGTACCGAATCGGGAGAAAATATTCTCCTTCAGAAATTTGACAACAACTTTGTTGTCATTGGATTTTGTGGGGATAGCCTCAACCCACTTGGACACATAGTCCACAGCTAGCAAGATATACTCCTTCCCAAAAGACATTGGAAACGGGCCCATAAAATCGATACCCCAAACATCGAAGATATCAACTTTGAGAATAGGGTGCAGAGGCATCATGTCTCTACGAGAGAGTTTTCCTAGCATTTGACATCTAGGGCAAGAATTACAAAATGCAAATGCATCCTTAAATAGGGTGGGCCAATAAAATCCACACTGTAAAACTTTGGCCGCAGTTTTCTTAGCTCCAAAATGTCCTCCACATGCTTGGTCGTGACAAAAAGATAGAATACTTGCAAATTCCTCCTCAGGAACACATCTTCTAATGATTTGATCCGAACAATACTTGAAAAGAAATGAGTCATCCCAATAAAAATTCTTTACTAGGGACCTAAATTTGGCTTGATCGTTCTTAGACCATTCAGTCGGGGTCACACTAGTTACTAAGAAATTGACTATATCGGCGAACCATGGTTCGCCAGACACAGCCATAATCTGTTCATCCGGAAAGTTCTCATTCACTAGTGTGTTATTCACTGGGATAAGAGGAATTCTAGACAAGTGATCGGCGACTACATTTTCACAACCCTTTTTATCACGGATTTCGACATCAAATTCTTGCAGTAGTAAGATCCAACGCAATAAACACGGCTTAGCATCCTTTTTGTTCACTAAATGTCTTATTGCCGCATGATCCGTGTAAATAATCACATGTGTGCCTATCAAATATTGTCGAAATTTTTCCAAGGCAAAAATGACTGCTAGAAATTCTTTCTCAGTTACCGTGTAGTTCAATTGGGCATCATTCAATGTTTTACTAGCATAATATATCACGTGAGGTTTCTTTTCAATTTTCTGACCCAACACCGCTCCTATGGCGTAATCCGATGCATCACACATTATTTCAAAGGGTTGGGTCCAATCGGGTGAATGAATAATGGGTGTCGACGTCAATTCCCTCGTAAGGTGGTTAAAGGACTCCAAACATTTATCAGAAAATTCAAACTTAGAGTCCTTCGCTAATAATTCAGTCAATGGTCTAGCCACCTTACTAAAGTCCTTGATAAACCTTCGATAGAATCCGGCATGCCATAAAAATGAACGAATCTCTTTGACATTTGTTGGTGGAGGGAGATGCTTAATCAAATCCACCTTGGCTTTATCCACTTGAATGCCATCCTTAGACACAATGTGACCAAGTACTATTCCATTCTTAACCATGAAATGACATTTTTCCCAATTTAAGGTTAAGTTCTTCTCCTTACACCTTACTAGTACTAATTCCAAATGGTTCAAACAATTGGCAAAAGTGGGACCAAAGACAGAGAAATCATCCATGAAAATTTCCATGAAGTTATCCACCATATCAGAGAAGATGCTAACCATACATCTTTGAAATGTGGCAGGAGCATTGCACAAGCCAAAGGGCATGCGACGGAAAGCAAACGTGCTGAATGGGCATGTGAAGGTAGTTTTCTCCTGATCCTCAGGAGCGATAGGAATTTGGTTATAGCCGGAATATCCATCTAGAAAACAATAATACTCATATCCGGCCAACCGTTCTAACATTTGATCTATGAAAGGAAGAGGGAAGTGGTCCTTACGGGTTGCAGAATTCAGTTTTCTATAGTCAATGCAAATCCTCCAACCGGTTTGGATCCGGGTCGGGACTAACTCATTAAGCTCATTCTCAACTACAGTAACTCCAGATTTCTTAGGGACAACCTGAACAGGACTAACCCACGCACTATCGGATATAGGGTATATAATTCCATTGTCCAACCACTTAAGTATTTCCTTTTTGACCGCCTCAGTTAGGACCGGGTTAAGCCGCCTTTGCGGATCCCTACGGGGTTGAGTATTATCTTCCAAATGGATCCTATGTTGGACTATAGATGGGCTAATCCCCTTGATATCGGCCATGGTCCATCCAATAGCTTCTTTATTCCTACTGACGACTCTCAACAATTCATTCTCTTGATTGGGAGTCAAATCCGATGCTATGATAACTGGGAGGGTGGATGAGGGTCCTAAAAATGCATACTTCAATGTAGTAGGGAGAGGCTTCAACTCTAGTGATGGTGGTTCTTGAAGTGAGGGTTTGGATTGAGGTCTTGGTTCGGCTAAAAGTCCACCTAAGGCTGACCAATTGGGTGAAGATCGATTCGAACCTATATAATTGATTTGGTCACAAATTGTGCCCTCACCACTCAGGTTCTTTTGAAAATCAACTTCATCCAATTGGGTGAAATTTAAGTAATCCGAAATCAACTCATCTTCACTACAATCCTGAATGTAATTCAATTCACTCGATTCATCAGAGAAAATTCCAGGTTGCTTCCCTAAGTTAAAAATATTTAGCTCAGCTGTCAAATTCCCAAATGACAATTTCATCAATCCATTCCTACAATTGATTAGGGCATTGGAAGTGGCTAAAAAAGGTCTTCCTAAGATCACAGGAATTTGATTGCTAGGGTTAGCAACAGGCTCCGTGTCTAAGACAACAAAGTCCACAGGAAATATGAATTCACCCACTTTGATCAGAACATCATCAACCACACCTCTAGGAATCTTAACAGATCTATCAGCCAATTGGAGTGTGGTCCTAGTCTGTTTAAGGTCTCCTATATCCAATTCTTTATATACAGAGTAGGGAAGCAGATTAACACTAGCACCCAAATCCAGCAAGACCCTATTGATTAAGGTGTTACCAATTACACATGAAATAGTCGGACAACCAGGGTCTTTATATTTGATTTGTGTGGGTTGGGTTAACACAGAGCTTATATTTGCAGTTAAGAAGGCTCTTTTTGGTACTTGTGTTTTCCTTTTCTTGGTGCATAAGTCTTTTAAGAATCTTGCATAAGGTGGAATTTGTTGAATAGCTTCTAATAAGGGGATGTTTACCTTTACTTGCTTAAAGACTTCCAACATTTTCTCCATTTGATTTGTACGATTCTTATGAAGTCTATTAGGGAATGGTGCTTTAGGAATGAATACTCTTTCAGGTTCAGTGGGTTCAATTTCAATTTGTTCCTCAGATTGAATTGGTGGCTCATTGGATGGCTCAGGTGTGACAGAATTATTAGGCTCATTAGCCAAGGGGTGAGTGACATTGTTATTAACAGATTTTCCAGATCTTAATGTAAGTATAACATTAATGTGTTGATTTTGCTCTTCTTCTTGAACCATATGAACTGGTCTGTTGTTATTGTTCACATTAGGAGGTGGTGCATTATGTGGTACATTAGGTGGAGGCCTAATGTGTTGAGGATTGAATGGTTGAGGATTAAATGGTTGAGGTGGTTGATATGGCATATGTTGATGTGGTTGATATGCCATATGTTGATTATGTGGATTGTTAATTTTTGGGTTCACCTCGGGTTGGCTTGGGAATCTTCCTCTTTCTCTTTCACCTACAACTTGTGCTAATTGACTTACTTGAGTGTCTAGCTTTTGAAAAGATTGAGTAGTTGTTTGAACAAATGTTTTCATTAAGTTTTCCAAATCAGTTAATCGACCATCACTATTATTGTTGTTGTTGTTTGAATACATTTGTTGTCTAGGTGGTTGGCCTTGCTGAGGCATGGGTGCAGGATTTGAATTCCCTTGGCTCCATGAAAAATTGGGATGGTTGCGCCAACCTGGATTATAGGTTGACGAATAAGGGTCATTCCTAGGACGATTAAATGCAGCATTAACTTGTTCCATGTCCGAAGAAATGTGTGCACACTCCTCCAAAACATGACCAGGTTGACCACACAGAGAGCAAGAAACAGAAGAGATTTGATTTACTAGGGGTCGGGTTTGAAGCTCTAGGGTTTCCATCCTACGCATAAGGGTGGCTAATTTCGCTTCAGCAGCTATAGAAGCATCTACAGCTAAGACACCTGATCTGGATTGATTTGCTATTCTAGATCCAATACTTGGGTTGGTCGGTGCCCTAGCAGTGTCCCATTGCATACTATTATCAGCCAAGTCTTCAAGAAAAGTCCAAGCATCATTCTCATTTTTGGACATAAAGCTTCCTTGGCTTACAGATTCTAGCATAACTCTAGATGTAGGTGTCAATCCCTCATAAATAATTTGGCACAATTGCCATCTTGGGATTCCATGATGAGGGCATTGGGTCAGAAGGTGCTTAAATCTTTCTAAATAGGAATAGAATGGCTCGCTCTCAGATTGAACGAATGCACAAATTTCATTCCTAATCCTAATAGTCTTATGGTTGGGGAAATATTTCTTTAAAAACACTTGAACAAACTCAGCCCAACTCCTAATGGATCTTTCGGCTAGACTATATAGCCATTTTTTAGCGTCGTCCTTCAGTGCTAGAGGCACGAATTTAAGACGCACTGCCTCCTCAGGGATATGCTGGTAATGCATAAGGGAGCAGATTTCCTCAAATTCTCTAAGGAAGAGATATGGATCTTCCTTAGAGGTGAACTTGGGCAACATACTTAGGTATTCTGCCTTTAGTTCGAAGTCGCGACCCGGTATGGTGGGCATAACGATGCACGATGGCTGAGCAGCCATCGTTGGGTAGCACCGATCCCTCAGAGTCATAGGTGGTGCAACAGGTGGGTCCACTACATTCTCACCCATTGGATCCGGGTGAGGTGGTGCAACAGGTGGATTGGGGCCAAGCTCTAGACTGGAATCTAGATGAACTCGTGAGAGTCGATTGCTCAAGTCCCGAACCCAAATCTGAGTGCACCGGTTTGAATTAATTTTTGAATTCAAATTTGAAATTTAAATTCCAAATTCAAATTCAAGAATCAATTACTTTTTGATTTTTTTATATATATTTTTTTTTCTAAAAAAAAAGAAAAAAAAGAAACAAACAATAGAAGGGGAAAAGATGAGAAAGGAATCCTAATCTAGAGAATTGAGGTGAGAAGAGAAAGAAGACTCAGATGAGAAGGGAAACTTAACTCTAAAAGATAGATGAGAGGGTTGGTCAGAAGTTTCCTAAACAAGCACGGTTCAAACAATCCTAGACCTAGTGTAGCTTAAGTCTAGACGACTCCTAACTGGTTGAGTCGAATTGATTCGCTTGATTCACCTCCCTCACTAATCAAACCAACTTGGCCAGGCCGTGTATAGCTAGTGGGGGCGCTTCCGATAGAGTCGGTGCCAATTAGACAACCACTTTGCTTGGAAGACTTACGTCAACACAAAAACACTTTCTAGACACCAAATTAAATTTGATCAGCTTCAAGTCATAGCAAGTCAAACCAATCCTCTCCTTAATTGAGTCCGAATCCTTAGGGGCCAATGTCTAATTGATTTTAATTTTAAAGCTTGGGTGACACTTTAGGATTGTTATTTGTGGGCCACGGAAGGGTGATGAAATCCCCACCGTATCTTTTCCTACGGAGTTGCCCTTAAGATAGTTTAACCTAAATCTAGCAGAGATAGTCAAACATTGGTTTTTAGTGGGGGACAATTGCAAAGTTGTATGCAAACTAAATTATATGCTTAAATGCAATCAATAAAAACCGCGCACGTACCTTGCCTCCAGCACTCTTCAACAATGAATTGATTTGCAAAATTTAGCATACATAATGCGAGAAAATCTTTAAATGATGCATGCACTAAGGCCTTTCTAATTTTGCAAAATTTTAGGTCACAAGTTGAATTAGTGTCAATTATGGAAGTTTGCCCTACACATGCAATTCTACCAAGAAGGAAATTTTTCGAAAATAGAAATTTCGAGGAAAAGGCAACAAAGGTTACCTACGCATGCTCAGTCGGGTTCGCCGCCTGCTCTCGACGATTTCCAGCTTCTCTACGCGTCCACCCAGATATGTGTCACGTCTCAGAAAAATTTCACGCCCAGACGTCCAACCCGTGCGGCGTTTCCGCCGCAAACTACACTGCTGGTGCGGCGATTTCGCCGCTTGGTCACCTTGGATTGCGTCCGGATTTTTGCGTCGTCTCTAATACTTCCTTAAAAGCACAGAGAAAACGCTAGATTGCGAAAAACCAAGATCCAAACAAAACAAACAAAAATCACAAAAAACAAAAAACTTGAAATTCTCGTCGCCTCCCCGGCAACGGCGCCACAAACTTGTTGAGATTTTTATTTATACCGCAAGTGCACGGCCGCGTTGAAGCGGTGGCAAGTACGGGTCGAACACAAGGAGGGAGAGATTCTTATATTTTTGTGATTTTCTTTGATTAAGGAAAGCAAAAGAGAAATAGTGTTGGTTTGAGATTTTTGGATTTCTTTTTTTTTATTTTTCTAAAGCAAGAACAACAAGAACAAAAACTAAGAAGAAATAACTATGGATGAGAGTCCAGTGGGTGGGAGTTATGAATCTTCAAGTTAGATTAGAGATTACGAAAATTATTATAAATCAAGTGAGATATTAAGCATCATATGATAATTGATTTAACAAAAACTCATATGATCAAAACACTAACAAGAAATTAAAATAAAAAACGATCTCTCTTCTCTAACCCTAAATCCGTCACCCCCACCCTTTGGAGGGTTTTAGAAACCCATGGGGAGAAGATGAGGAGAAGGGGTCATGGAGATCATCGAGAGAATACGGAAAAAAAGGGAAATATTATACTAAACTACGATCTACGAAAGTAAAAGCAATTATTCTAAGCACGCAACAAATTATTCTAAGAGAAAAAATAAATAACAACTAAATTACTCTACTGGAATTACGAGCATGAAACATTAATCTAAAACTAAGCTTACAAAAGATAAAGATAATGGAGAATTAAAAGGGCAGAATTTTATTGCTTTAAAATGTAATACAAAAGGCTCCTCTTACACAATATTTCGGGGCTATTTATAGCCGATACAAGAAACCCTAAGTATGCATCAGGAAGGACACGTGTTACTACACAATTGGACGAAAATAGGAGGCACGGATCGCAACCCATGCGGCGATTCCGCCGCATATTGACCGTTAGATGCGGCGATTCCGCCGCATGGATGGTCCAGATGACTTCGTGCTTTTGTGGGTGTGTTTTTGGTATGTTGTAGGTGGCCTCCACGTGTATAAATCAATTATTGCATATCTTTGGAGATCCGAATTTGATTTCTTCTTGAATACTCATCCAAAATAACTTTTTAGTCCTTCTAATTTGCGATCAAGTCCCTGACTTCTTATGCAATCAATTGGACTTCAACTTGAGCTTGAATCTCTATCTAATTGGTCTTTGTGATCCATCTAAGTCCATTGCACGTGTTTTAGCTCGAATATTGGAAAATTGCATTGTAACTCCTGAATTCTGCACAATTGCTCAAAACAATACCTTAGTAGCATTTATTTATATAAAAACACTCTAAATGAAAGACATATGATGCAATGTATGCAATGCATCAGAAGTGTATAAATGTTATGGCAAACCCCATCAAAATAAAGTTTCGTCAATCAATAAACATGAGGAAATCAAGCATGGGAAATGTCTAAATCTTGTGGCAAAACCCATAATAAATCCACCAACATATAGATGAATAAAACAAACTGGATGAACATACAAACATTCAAGTCTACACAATCAAAATTCGTCAAACATTCAAAACCTCAAAATATAAATGTACATTGATTGATACGTTTTAATTAACCACAAGTGCACGACCGCGTTGAAGTGGTGGCAAATACGGGTCGATCCACAGGGAGGTGTGTCGACTTTTGTTAGTTCGAAGGCGAGTGGGAAAGAAAGGAAAGGAGTTATGATCAAACTACACTAAAATGCAAAAGGGAAATTGAAGATAAGCAATAAAACTAAACCCCATAGGGGGTAGAGAAATAATATGAATACAAAAAATATGTGTATGTGTGTGTGTGTTCAATTATGCTAATCACAACATGAAGTGCATAAAAATCATAAAACTAAATCCAACTTTGCCTCCACATGAAATAAGATAACACCATATCATTAAAATATACAAGACAATAATTGGAATGAAGCAAAATGAACTCATGTATAAAGACCAAACCCCACTATGCCTCCACATGAAATAAGATTTACACAATCATTAAAACATACAAGACATTAATCAAGGTAAGGGCAACAAGAGCACATACAACTACAAGCCATGTTTCCTTTATTAATTTCATCCATATCCTCACCTCATCATTTCCCATAAAATAGGTCCACTAGTCTAAGAATATGCTAAACTTCATCTAAGAGCATTAGCATATCAAAGACAAGTGTGCAATCCTATTAGATGGTTATGGAAATCATGTAACGCTCAAAGGATTAAGATAACACGCACCTAATTCAACACATAATCACATCACATTTTACTCCACACCCAAATGGGGATAAAATTACTCACTAATCATTACACTACAACCTACATTAATAAAATGATACATTCTACTGAAAGAAAATAAAACTAAGCAAACAAGAAATATTAAAGAAGCTAATTGGAAGGAAATAAAACTAAAGAAGCATGCAAGAATTAAAAGACAAGACAATACTAAAAGAAACTAAGAAAAAATATTTTATTTACATGACTCACATTACAAGTGACATTCTTCTCCACCTTGAGTTTTTTCTTCAAGGCTTTTACTCCAAGTAGAGAGAATGCCACCAAGCAATGGGTGAATACAAATGAGAAGGAAGAGTTCTATTTATAGTGCTAGAAAAAGGTAATCGGGGACAATCCCCCGATATGGGACTAAACACATACTATAAATGGACATAAAATAACATAATACACGACCTGACTCAACCATGGAACATTTGGACCAATTTGGACAGCCAATTGGTGGTCCGGATTGCTTGGATTGAGTCTCGATTTCGGTGGTTCGTTTCTGGCTTGATTTCTTGATGTTTGATGAACCCAATTTGGTTGTTGATATTTGGGGCCGAATCTAATTGCCAAAATACTCCTCATAATGGTTTGGAGCTTCTTGATTTCCTCATTAGTCCTTTTGGCTTTACATCCGGGTCCTTCTCTTTTGCACCTCAGTCCATAATTCTTGCAACTTAGTCCTTCTTGCTTTTATGTCATTTTTAGTCTCTTCTTCTCAAACCAGTTATTCCTGAAACTTAAATATAAAACTCGTTACGTAGCATTGTTTAGGTTCAAGATAATGGATATAAGACACCAATGAATGCATGAAATGATGTCAATCATACATCATCTCCATCCCCAAAGAGGGATGGAACTACTCACTACTCATTATGCTAACTTTCATATTAAGAAGAGAAAATATTCTGTATATACTAAGATTACTAAAACACAACTAAGCTAAGCATGCAAGAATTAAAAGAGACAACATGAAACTAATAAAGATTTATTTTATTCATGAGTCACATGATAAGTAGCATCTCTCCACTTGAGTTTTTGCTGCAAGGTTTTACTCCAAAAAGAGAGAATGACCACCAAGCAAGGAGTGTATTACAAAGGAGGAGGAAGAGTTCTATTTATAACCATGAAAAAAAGTAACCGGAGACAATCTCCCAGTATGGGACTAAAACGCAAACCATAAATGGACTAAATACCCACTAATACAACACCCAACTGAAGCTAATCGGACTTGGATCCAAACAAACTACCAATCAGCAGTCTATAACCGCCAATTGGCGGTCTTTATTGGCTGGATGAAGCTCCTGTTCATATGGCACTTTGATGGATTGATTTGTTGATGTTTGGTGCACCCGAGTTGGTTGTTTGAGTTTGCGCCTGGATCTAATTGCCAAAATACTCCTCATGTTGGTGTGGAGTTTCTTGATTTGCTCATTGGTCCTTTTGGTTTACATCCGGGTCCTTCCCTCTTGCATATCAGTCCATAAGTCTCACAATTTAGTCATTTTTATTGCGTCCAGGTCCTTTTTGTGTCTCTTATTCTACAACCTGTTTATTCCTAAAACTTAAACATAAAACTCGTTACGTAGCGTTGCTTAGGTTCAAAATAGCAGATATAAGACACGAATATATGCATTATATGATGTTATTCATTAAGTATACAAAATTTGATTTTGTCCCCCTCCCCTCTTAAATTTCAGACTTTACCTAGTTAACTATACATCATACTGGATTTTGATCACCTTAAAATTTTTCTGTAGGTCATATAAATTGTGCCCCTGACTTGACAATTGACATCCTAATACCGCCTCTAGTCTCAATTATGCATCTTTTTACAAGATTATGCTTAGTACAAAAAGGTAAGGGGTAAATGAATAGAGGACAATACAACTCATTGATAGTAGGGAAAGTGGAAAATGAAATGGTAGGTGAATTTCACATCGACAATCGCCTTAGGATATCGGTTGGCTGATAAAAAACGTGATAGGTGTTCCATTCTCGAGATTGTTTGTGAAGTCCATGTATCATGATTCTCATCAATTTAGCAAGGACTAGAGAGGTTTGACTTTGAGAATCACTGTTGGAGAATAGTGTTATTACTTTTGGTTTTTTGACATACAACGTCGAGTTGACCACCAACGGTGACGATATGATAAGGGGGATGTGGTAGGGGAGGGGATTTTATGTTGTCCAAAACTCTGATATCGTATGTAGATATACGACGTTGGGGTTTTTACAATGAAACTGACGTGGTATATAGGACATACCACATCGGGGGATTGTCTAAACACCAACGTGGTATGTTTTTTTTAATAAATAGAACTTCGACAAAAAAATCAAATAAAAGGACATACAATGCTGATTTTAGGCTCAATTGATGTGGTATGAATAAATACGTCGGTTTAAACTTAAATTCCGACGTGGTATGTCCTTTTATTATTCGGACAAAAGATCAAATAAGAGGACATACCACATCAGTTTAAATTTAAATTCTGACATGGTATGTCCTTTTATTATTTGAACATAAAATCATATAACATGACATACCACGTCGGATACCATATTATCCCATGTGGTGTCCCCCAAAAATCAAATAAAAAGAACATACCACGTCGGTTCAAGCAAGTAACTACGTATCAGATATGTCCTTTTCATTTGTTTTTTTGAAAATTCTGATTATATTTTTAATTCACATAAAATTCCAAGAAATTAGAAAATAAATAGGATCACATTCAATTTCACGTAAAATTCCCTGCAATTGGAAAAGAAATTGCACTAGATGTATATACAAAACTTGTCATATATGATTCAATTATGCAAATGTATATACAAAAAATGTCATATATATAATTCAGCTCTGCAAATGTATATACAAAAATTGTTATATATATAATTAAGTTTGCACTATGATCCTTAATCTGAAAATAATCTCAAAATTTTGAATATGTACAAAATTGAAATACATGTACAAAATAATCTCACAACAACTGGAACATGTGTACGCCTACACAGAAAATGAAGTTGTAAGACTGTTCAGCTGAAGGTAGCGTTGTAAACTATGTCTGTACATTCAAACTCAACTGCCCAAGAAGATGAACTGTCATATAAGAATTCTTATTTGGTAGGATGAATGATATCATTTATCTATTCATCTATCATAGTAAAATCTTAAAGATGACAACATCACCCGATAAACTTATATTTATCAATATTTAACTTGTTAACAAAATATATACAACCAATAAAATAAAAGACCACCACTCTCACATATTATCTATCTTCTCCTGCGAGTATGGTTGAAGGGTGTCTTCGAAAATCTACATAGTAAACAAAACTCATATATTAACATATAATTGGTGCCACCAAACATATATAACGCAACATAAAATATATATAAAAAATTACCATAATGAAATTTGCCGATTCCACTCCCAACTCAACAATTTCTTCCATATACTTCAATATGTTGTAACTGCATTCATTATTTCCAGTTTGTTTATGGTACTACAATTAAGATGTCATGATATTAGGAAAACAACAAAATTAATGCAAAGTACAATGCATATAATATATACAAACATAACTGAATCATCTTACCTTCGTGGCATACCAAAACATTTATTTCTTTTGACCACTCCATCTATTACACTTAAAGCTATAGATACTCATGGCCCTACAAATATATGTAAATGATCGAAAATAAATTCAAATAGTCAATAACAACAATTTTCCTAGGAATATGAAGATTATTGTTATTCAAAATAACTTACAACTGAATAATAATCTTCAAATCCTTCCTCAGTTTTTTGGATGCCAAAGGATCAAACTAGAATGCAGTATACGCATCAGGACATAACACAACTAACATCCATTGCTCATTGAAAACCTTTCATGTTAAATTACTTGATCAATTATATAATGTTAGTCTTCTTTATGATTCCCATATGTAATATAATGAAACTTGTATTATAGAATATAATGAGATACTTACGACGGACAATATGGTGCTAGATAACCGGCCTTCTTTTGTTCTTCCATCACATTGCAATTGTTGACGGACTTGTATCATCCTTTGTACTTCATGTGTTTTTGCAGAGTATAGTGGGACAAAAATAACTAAGTCTTGGACCGACATTGATTAAGCAGAGATACATATTAAAATCAAATTAACAAGATTTTAATTGAAATGTAACATAAACATGCAGGATCTTCTTATAAAGATTATGGTTGAAAAGATGAAAGAGAGAAAGAGATTGCGGGATACTCAATTACTCTCAGTGTGAAAAACTGTAGCATGTACTTATTGGGCTTCATTATGATAGGACACAACACAACCTTTCATTACATTTACATAGCCTATAGTGTGTTCCATACTTCCATTCATATTTCTTCTCGTGCAATGAGGGATGTGTCATGTGTACATGGTAAAGGAATGTAAGTCATGATAATCCTAACCATGACTATTTGTTATGCATTGGAAAGTGGAAACACAATATGTCCTGCATCAGAAACCATATTTTTAAACAACAAAAGAGAAAAATGCAATTGATGAAATGGATGGGACATAAAGCGGTCGACCGAACCCATTTTAGTCCATCGAAAAGTGCTAGATGGACAACCAAAAAGTCTTGGCCTCCGAAATCCTTCATTAAGCAACAAACTCGTGCTTTAAAGGGCAAACTAGAATCCTAAAGGACAAACCTGAGGGTTAAAGGTGAGCATCATGTTATACCGTAGAAAGGCGATCACACGTTGGCCAGTACCATGTAGTCTGACATGGTATGCTTCATTATTAAGTAACAGAACGTAGCCATAATGAAAAGGAAACTAAATTAGACTATTCTATCCAATCTCATACATTTATGATAGGAGTCACATGACACGACCTTTCCTTACACGGCCTACAAAATCATAGGTAGTGTGTTCAATTCATAGATCTTGTAATTATACCCTAGAAGGCTAGAAAGGAAATCTTACGTCGGTCATTACCACAGTGCAACGTGGTTTGCGTCATTATTGAGGAACATAATGTAGCAATAATGAAATCGTAAGGCCGACGTGGAATGGTCTATAAGGGATGGGTCATGATAAATGGATGTGGGTCATAAGAATTGCATCTATTTCAATCTTGTCATTTTGTTCTTAATTTGAATCCTTATCTTAAATAATTGAATTTGTTGTTTAAGTAATATGAAGTTAGGAGATGTGAATCCTATTTGAGTGCCACTTTCAAAGTTCAAAACTTATCTAGTATTTCTATGTGATAAGTTATGCGACATGATTTATTTTCTTAAGTAGTAGTCAATTTATTGATACATTCTATGACGAATTATAACGTTCCTAACCTGTCATAGTAAATAGTTTATGATGAAGAAATAATTTATGATTATTGTGCAACATAGCTTCATAATAAATTCTAATAAAAACGATATCTCACGATAAAAACACAGCTCCTAATATAGTGATACATGTTTTGGCAGCTTATTGCGTTGGGAGTCACACCACTGTAGAATGGGGTTATTACGTTGGACTTTTCGACACCCAACATTACATGGAAAACCATGAATGAACATGTACATTTCACATAAAGCTTAAGTTGATTTTAGATTATCAAGCATGCATAAGTACCTAGTGTGACCATTAGAGCATCAATTAATCCTACCTACAACCTAAATCATTCTTGTTAGGAAAACAATTATTGGACGCGCAGCCAGGTCAGTGGCCACATTAGCACCATTGCTAGGGGTGGGGCAGGGGGGGTTTCCCGATAAAGGAGGATGCCTTTATTTCTTTCCAAACAAATTGTGATTCCCAAAAGGACTATTCACATTCTAGAAACAACTGTTCACATTTTGGACATGAGTGTTCACATTATGTACAAGTCTGGAGCAAATCGTGACCATTACAGATTGAGTCTGGACACAATCTCTGTCCATATGCAGTCCTGAATGGACATGGTTCTAGACATGATTGTCCAGACTTAGTCCAAACTCAGTCCATAATGGTCATGATTCTGGACAAGATTACCAAACTCTGTCCAGACTCAATCCAGAATGGACACGGTTCTGACACGATTGTTAAGACTCATTCCAAAATGGACATGGTTCTGGACATTATTATCCAGACTGTGTCCATACTAAGTCCAGAATGGTCAAGGTTCTGGACGCGATTGTCCAATTTGTCAAGGTTGTGTCCAGCCTCAGTCGATAATGGACACATTTTGGTCCTGACTTGTCCAAAATGTGAATAATCATGTCCTTTTTTCGAAGGAAAACTCCAAATTTTTAGGAATCAAAATTTGTTTGTGACGCACCACGTCTGTGTGTTAGAGTTCTTCATGTAAATGTGCACCAAACATGGATCCATACATTTCAAGACAATTCCATACAAAGATAACCATTACAAGCAACAAGATAAACTCTAGATCTAGAATGAGTCAAGTACCTAGTGTGACCATTATCCCATCTACTACAAGTTTAAGCATGCTACAAGTATAAATCTCCACTAAGCACATGGAAATGACACAAATAAGAAGAACCCATCACCACACAACACATAGTCTACATCACCTCCTCCCCAAATGGGGTGAATCTACTCCCTACTCATAACAACAAGCATGGAAAGCAAGAAATCTAAAAATGGCAAGAATAGCAATCTACTAAATCCACCAACAAAATGTAAAAACACATGGATAGAAAGAAAGCTAAAGAAGAGAGGAACTCAAATCTAACATTATATTAATCAAAGAGTAAGATTACAACCTTCATTCACAAACATTCCTTTGCTGCCAAATTGGGTAAACTAAACCTTTTCTAATGGAGGAAAGTGGAGAAGAGACAAAGGTAGGAGAGAAATAGCTATTTATAGAAGAAAGAGTGGTGTAGATGAATCTAGAAGCAATTTGATGGATGTAATCCATTTTTTTATGGTTTGGTGCACCGCAATATACAAGTTTGAGCCACGGGAGAAAATGGGGTGGGTTTGGACTAAATTGATTCGCCCCTAGTGGATTGAAATCTCTCACTAGCAAATTATTTGTGTCTGATTTGCCCCGATTTTCTTTAGCAAGTTAGGTTGTCCATTTCACATGTGGGGTGCACTCTCGGTCAGTTGGTTCAAACCCGTTTGGCCTCAATTTCCAAAATACTCTTCAAGATCTTGGTATTGAGGGATTTATGCACCATAAAAGTTTTTCTTTCATTCAAAATCCTCTACGTTTCATTTGGACCCTTCTTGAGTTGCAGATGGGTCCTTGAGCATGACAAACGTGTCTAAGATGCTTCAATAAGGTCCTTTCTTTTCCAATTTTAGTCGTTTTCTCTTCATTTCTCTTCTTTATTACCCAAACATTGAAACACATCAAACAAACACTCGTTTAACACAAAGTTGGTGTAAAAAAAGAATATATCGCATGAATGCAATGTATGATATGCTTATAATCAATTACACCGATACTTACCTTTTGCTAATCTCGAGCAAAACAAAGAAATAAAAACATTGGAAACAGGAAATCCTAACTCACTTTCGTAGCAATCATGGTTGCACTTAGCACGTGCAACAAGCCATTAAACCTCATTGTTACCAAGGAGGAGGAGTAGTGTCTCTTGAGGGTTTTAAGCGGATATACACACAAAATCCGAATATTGATGGATTATTCAAACTAGTAACACGACTCGATGAACTTTTGTCAATCATTGGACACGATAATCCTACATGCTAACTCTATTTATATATATCTCGTCCACACATCTAGCATAGGGCACCATTCGTGCAAGTTAATTAAGGACTTATGTGAAAGATATAAGCAACCTTAATATCCTTAAATGATACATTGTGTAAAGTCCATGAAGGTTCTTAATTTGATTTGTTTTTTGTCTTCTTATTTTTAAAGAACAAATAATTAAAACTGGTTGGTGTTTAATTCACCCAAGGTTTAGTTTCGTGATAATTCCCAGTGAGGACTTAGATAAATTCGTACACCTTCCCCCAAATCAAGATGATTTACATCATATCATGCATATATTTGTGTCATATATCCTTTATTTTTTGCCAAAGCAATGCTACGTAACGATTTTATGGTTATGTTTCAGGAATAAACAGGTTTGAGAAGAAGAGACTCGAAAAAGACTAAGTTGCCAGACTAATGAACTAAGATAAAAGAGAGAAGGACCCGGATGTAAAACCAAAAGGATCACTGAGAAAATCAAGAAGCTCCACACCATCATGAGGAGTATTTTGGCAATTAGATCCGTGCCCAAACATCAACAACCAAATCAGGTTCACCAAACATTAAGATATCAAGCCAGAAATGAGCCGCCGAAATCCAGACAAGATCCAACCATTCTCGACCGCCGATTGGCGGTCCAAATTGGCCCAAACCATTCATGGTTTGGTTGGATCATTGGTTTTGTTGTTTTATGTCTATTTATATTATGCTTTTAGTCCCATACCGGGGGATTGTCCCCGAATGCCTTTTTCTATGACTATAAATAGAACTCTTCCTTCTCCTTTGTATTCACCCATTTCTTAGTGGCATTCTCTCTACTTGGAGAAAAGCCTTGAAGCAAAAATCAAGTGGAGAAGAATGCTACTTGTAATGTGAGTCATGTTAATAAAATAATTTTCTTAGTTAGTTTCATATTGTCCCTTTCAATTATTGCATGCTTAGTTTAATTTTTTGTTTTGTTTTGTTTTGTTTTCTTAATGATTAGTGAGTATTTCCTTCCCCTTTGGGGGGTGGAGATAATGTACATATATGTATGGAAGTTTGGATGTTTGTTGAATTTTTGATTGTGTAGACTTGCATGTTGTATGTTCATTGGGGTGTTTTAAAAATCTACATGTTGGGGGATTTTGGATGGGTTTTGCCACAACAATTAGACACTTCCCATGCTTAGTTTCCTCATGTTTATTGACTGAAATTTTCTGTTGAATATGCTAGATGTTAGTTAAGTGTTTGTATTTGTAGTTGCTTGCTTGATTGATTGAAGAAACTTTGTTTTGATGGGTTTTGCCATAAGATTTAGACACCTCCCATGATTAGCTTTGTTCTTCACATGTGTTTATGGTTTTTATGAGTCTTGCCATATATTTAGACACTTCTCATGCTGAGCCTAATCTTATGATAATCAAGTAGTAATTGCTGATACATTGTGTGAATGGATTGATAGGTTTTGCCACATCTTTAGACACTTCCTATGCATGACAACACACACATGGCACACACACATACATGCTTACATGCATCATTCATCACTAATTTCACTTCATTTTTGCACACACTCAATCCCTTAGGGGTCTGTCTTCTTGATTTTCAATCTTTTGTTGCTTTCTTTTGCATTTCTTACTGACTAGTTTAGTGTAGTTTAGCTTAGCATAACAAAATCTCTTCTCCCTTTATTTGCCACTTGATTTCTGACAAACTAGAGGCTACTCACCTTCCTGCGGATCGACCCGTACTTGCCATCGGTTCATCACGGCCGTGCACTTGCGGTAATTAATAAAACGTTTAAACACAACACCTAGAGCGATTTCTACCACCCGTGTAATGGAAGTTCGGTCGGTGCATCCCAAGTCAGATGACTCGAAGGCACCAGGTACTAAGTTCCCTCAGACCTAATTTCTCTTGTGACAGGAGTCGTGCAAGAAGAGAGTAACACCATACTACATTATTTCTTACCTAAATATGAACCAAAACCTCTACACTTATGGTTTAACAACAAGAGTTTAAGGGTCCCCAACTTCAAGAAACTTCCTTATACTAACAAGCATGAATTCTTCGACTCCTTAGGTTATGGGTGGACTTCTATATTTGTTTGAGTACGAAAACCTAATTATTACCCCCCCAAGGAAAATCAGGGTGCATCCTCATGACTAGATAAGACCTAAAGTGAGTGTACTACATATCCCAATGCATCATGTTCAAGTCGATTTTGAGACCTTCCTTTTTACTTTGGCTCTCAATGGTTTTGCAAATGCTAAACACAAGCAAAACCCACAAATAATTTCTTTCGCATACAGATGAAGATTTTGAAAGAAATGAAAAATTTAGAGCATTAGGCAAGCAAAACAAGGCAAGTCACCTAAGGATCACGGTATAGCAAGATATATCAACATAAAATGAAGCACACTATATACACGCGTAAAGCACCCTCACACTTACTTTATGCATTGTCCTCAATGAATGTGAGTATGAGACTACATAGATTTATGCATGAATAAAAAAAGATCTTACCAACATGAAGCGTAAAACAAAATTCATGGTTACATTGATGGACATAAACCTTAATTCCCGAAAACCTATAAGAAACTTAAGAAGGGAATACAACACGTTAACAAATATGGTCCAAATACTCAAGGAATAGATCCCAGGACAACCTATTTTGTGAATTTGTACAAACATGAAATCCCAACCATTCAAATGGTTGAGTGCGAGGGAGGTTTATGAATTATCATAACCTCCTTGATTTCAGCTGGTGCCCCCTCCAAGTAAGGTATGAGGTGTTGTCCATTAACATTGAATACATTCCCATTCATTGGGTTTAGGATTTCAACCGCTCCATAAGGGAATATTGTTTGCACAATAAATGGCTTGACGAGCGACTGGGAGTTTACCCGCAAAATAGATGATGCTGGAAATTGTAGAGACGCACTTTCTGCCCGACCGAAAACACCTTTCACATAATCTTGTGATTGTGAAACATTTTGGCTCAGAACTTATGAATTTTGACATTTTTGTAAACACATTCTAGTACAGTGGCTTTAGGATTTATCAAGTCGTTAGGATGCACCCTAGTTTCCCTTGGGGGTGAGTAATCATTGGGTTTCAGTGCTCAAACATTTAAAGAAGTCCACTGTGAACCTAGTGAGTCAATAATTCGTGTCTGTTAACTTAAGGAAGTTTGTTGTAGTCAAGGACCCTTTAAATCTTGTTGCGAGACATTAAGTGTAGGGGTTTTGGTTCATGTGTAGATAAGAAATAAGTGAGTAGGTGTTCTCTCTTCTCGCACGGCTCCTATCACTCGGGAAAGTAAGTCTGAGGGGACTTTGTGCCTGGTGCTTTCGAGTCATCTGACTTGGGATGCGCCGACCGAACTCTCGTTACACGGGTGGTAGGGATTGCCCTATGTGGAGATTTGGGGAAAGGTGTACGTGATAGTGAAAGTCCTCATGGGCAATGATGCACGAAACCTGACCCTGGGAGAATGAAGCTCCAACTAATAAAAAGAAAAAAAGAAGAAAAAAATGAGAATAGAAACAAAAAATAATAATAAATGGTAATGCAAATAAGAACCATAGTGGACCTTACACTTTGTATCACTTGAGGATGTTGAGGTTGTCCATGTCTTTCACTTAATTCCTTATTTAACTTGCACGAATGGTTCATTAGGCTAGGTGTGGACTGATTACCTATATAGAGTCGGCCCGTAGGATTACTGCGTCCAATGATCGACAAAATATTTCCAACGAGTCGAGTGTCTAGATTGAATAATGCATCTTGTTCGGATTTTGTGGGTATATCCGCTGAAAACCCTCAGGAGACAACACTCCTCCTCCTTGGCAACAAAGAGGTTTAACGGCTTATTGCACGTGCTAAGTGTAACCGTGATTCCTACGAAAGTGAGTTAGGATTTCGTGTTTCTCATTTGCTTTTTTCTTTCTTTGTTTTGCTCGGGACTAGCAAAAACTTATGTGTGGGGGTATTTGATTGACATTATTTCATGCTTATATTTGTATCTTATATCCATTATCTTATACCTAAGCAATGCTACGTGACGAGTTTCATGTTTAGTTTTTAGGAATAAAGAGGTTTGAAGAGAAGAGCCATGAAAGGACCCAAAAGCAGGAAAAAGGACTTAATTGTGAGACCTGGGGACTAAGATGCAATGGAGAAGGACCTGATCATAAGACCGAAGGACCTAAGAGCAAAACAGAAAACTGCACATCATCATGGGGAGTATTTTGGCAATTCTATTCGGGTCGGAGCTCCAACAAGTGAAGTAGATGCATCCAAGACCAACAAAGACATCCAGAAAAGCCCAGAATAAAATCCAGCGTGATCCGGACCATATAGACCGCTGATTGGCGGTCTGTTTTGGCCCAAATCCACTAAGATTTTGGTGGGACGCGTATTAGTGTGTATTTAGTCTATTTCTGGTATTTGTTTAGTCCCACGTCAGGGGATTGTCCCGGATTGCCTTTTTCTTTGGCTATAAATACAACTCTTCACCTTCTATAGTAAACTACCCATTGCTTGGTGGCATTCTCCCTCTTAAGGAGTGAGCCTTGAAGAAAAAACACAAGGCTGAGAAGAATGCTACCTTCAATGTGAGTCATTTGTTAATAAAATAATTCTTCTAGTTTCTATTAATCTTTTTTTTTAAATTTGTGCATGCTTGTTTAGTCTTTCCTTTCCTTTTAAGCTTCTTTAATATTTCTTGCTTTCTGAGGGTAATTTCATTTCAGTATAATGCTTCATTTTGTTAGAGTAGTTAGTTTAAATATGTGTGAGTAGTTCCATCCCCATTTGGGGGGTGGAGTAATCTGTGATATGATCATGTAGTGTATTAAGTGTGTGTTATCTTAATCCCTTGAACTTTATATGATTTCCATAACCGTCTAATGGGTTTTCACTATTATCTTTGATATGCTAATGCTCTTGAATGAAACTTAGCTTATGCTTTGATTAGTGGACCTATTTTATGGGGAATGATAAGGTTAGAATATGGATGAAATTAATATAGGAAACACAACTTGTAGTGTATGTACTCTTGCTGCCTTGGCCTTGGTTAATGTCTTGTATGTTTTAATGATGTAGTCTTGTCTTAATTCATGTGAGTAGGGTCTAGTCTTTATACTTGAGTTCATTTAGCTTCGTTCCAATTATTGTCTTGTATGTTTTAATGATGTAGTCTTATCTTAATTCATGTGGAGGCAAAGTTGGATGTAGTTTTATGATTTCATGCACTACATGTTGTGAGGAGCTTAATTGAACACACACACATATCTTTATATTCACATTATTTCTCTACCCCCTATGGGGTTTAGTTTTATTGCTTATCTTCATTTCCTTTTGCATCTTTGAGTAGTTTAATGTAACCAACCTTTCTCTCCATTTTTTTACCACTCGCCATCGTACAAACCAAACGTTGACATACCTCCCAGTGGACGACCCGTATTTTCCACCGCTTCAACGCGGCCGTGCACTTGCGGTTTAAATAAAACGAATCAATCAAGTTTTAGACGCCGTTGCCGGGGAAGTGCTCTGTCCAGACTTTGGTTTGGACGATTCGAGTGGTTTTAATTTTTTGTTTTTAGTTTTTGTGTATTTCAGGCATTGTTAGGATCAAGGGGAAGTGACTGGAGGAATTTGGGAGCCAATAACGCAAAAGGGACCGCCAATCAGCGGTCTGGGACCGCCAATTGGTGGCCTTGTGAGCCTCATTTTCTCTCACTTTTGTTCTGGTTGCTTGTTGGTTCATTTTAGTTATCTAGGAGTACCATTGTGCATGCTGTGACTTCTAGTTTGCTCCCAGATTTAATTTCAATCCCCTTTAATCAACTTGGACCATAAAACTCAAAGCAAAAGATTAGACTTCTTGCCATCTAGGTCATGCATCATGTGTAGACCTTGCATGCATTTGTCTTTTCTTTGCTTTACATTTTGTTGTTGATTGCTGACGTGAGCTACATGCACCCAATCTCTCATTCATGCATGTTTCGATCATGCATTAGTTAGTAAGGTGCATCGGGACAACAGTGAGTTGAGCGTTTGATTTGAGTGATTGATTGCTAGATTTAAGCTCAAAACGCTACTAAGGAGGGGCTGTCCCATAAAAGATAAGGTGGGGGATTTCATCACCCTTTCCTTGGCCCCAAAAATCACTCTTAATCAAAGCCATAATTCTAAAAGCAAGTAGACATTGGCCCTAAGGATTTTGGACGCACTAGGAGAGTGATCTAGTTAAGACCGTCATGGCTTGATCGGCGTTGCCTACCTTGTCGATAGTAGGAGGTACTGGATCTCTGGATCTGGTATCACTTGCTGGGCACTGTGGTCTTCGTTGTAGGGAGGTGAGGCGTGTCGAGACTAGTGACCTCGAAGTTAGGCATCGTCTAGCCTAAGGACCCATTGCCTTACATTGTTTGAGCCGTGCTTGCTAGATTAGGCTTCTACCCTCTCCCGTTACCCACGCTAGCCTTAGGGATTCTTCCCTTCTCCTCTGAGTCATCTTCTTCTCACCTACTTCTACGTTTTAGTCTCCTCCCCTTTACACTCTTTGTTAGAATTTTAGGGTCGAGTCGAGCACTTTTTGCGAGCTTGGCCTCGTCGTGGTGAGAGTGATCGACTCGAGAGTTCTTTGTTGAGATGGATGGTTACATGGGCGACCATCCATATCATTGTTGGGACCAGGATGATTCTCCCTGGTACTCCCGACCCATGCAACCTGGGGTGGCTCAGACTAACACCCCGTATGGTTGGGACATCTTAATTGTGTGACTGAGCAATCTTCATATTGGGGTAACATGAGAGAGGCACCGACTGCTAGACCACAATCTAGATATGTCGGATCATATGCTGGTCAACAAACGTAAACATTACAACAAACTTTGGCCTTTTTCATGTGTATGGCAGATGACATGGGTGCACCGGTGGCTCCGGTAGCCACACCGTGTGAGTGTTGTGGGTTGAGTGGTCATGTTATCGGGGAATGTCCTTATGTTGCCCCTGAGCCTGAGTATGAGCACACATTTTCCCAAAATGCTCATTATGACCATTACGCATCCACATACAACCCAAGAGGGATGGATTCGTGGGGAGACAATTCTTATTCAAATTCTTATACATCATTTTCACCCCAGTATCCTCCTCCCAAATACCCAGAATTCTACCAACACCCCACTTCAAATCATTGGACTCATTCTCAGCCCGTCAACACCCAACCCCAAAATTTCCCAAGCTCTGACTTGGACCTCATAGTTGACCGCATACCTGATTCCTTGAAACAAACTCTCGAAACGTTCATGGAAACCACTCAAAACTTATTGAAGTCCAACTTGAATTCCTTTCAAACTATGGAAATGCAAGTGAGTCAAATGACACAGCAATTACGTGAACGTGAGGAGGGTAATTTTTCTTGTCAACATGAGGATTTATCTTCTGAAATCGAACCACCACCACATCCACAAATTCAAAGCACAATCTTTCAAAGTCAAACTCCTAGTCAGTCTGAGGGACTTGGGGTTTCAATTCACGATCACTTGGTGGAGGATTCGATTCCAATTGAGAATACTATGGACCAACTTCTTTATGAGTCGGCACAGGATTGTGCCTTATCTTCTTGTCCCAAGGCCCTTGAGCCACATGATCTTCATGTTGTGCCTCTTAAGGACTCACCTCTGGTGGAGCAAGAGCTCCCTAGTACTCTCAATTTCAAATAACCTCATGAGAGTTTGCCTCTCACTATTGTTCCTGATCATCTTGGAAATGATGGAACATCAAACAACTACATTGTTCATGAGGGTATTAGGAGTTCCTTGGAGGATACCTTGGGTATAAGACCCACTTTTTGTTCGCCTGGTGTGTCGGACATGCCAAACGAGGTTCTCGACCTCGTTCCGATGCACCAGCCTGTTGGTTGGAGAGTTTGGATTGACGATCATAACTTCAGCAGCGCAACGGGAGAAACTCTTCTTCCGTTGCCCATCATTTCCCAAACTCTTGAGAGGTTCAAACTCTTTCAGTTTGATCCTTTGAATGAGACGCCTTTGCGTCCAATTCATGAACCTCTCATTTCATCTGGTGCTCTTTGTGAAGGGGGCCCACACATGCGTATTCTGGCTCCGCGTGGTGTCATGTTCCCTTTCCAAGTGCATTGACCCACTCTTGAGGTTCCCATTTGATGTCTTTTGATAAATCAAGATGGGTACTTATGTGTGTACATAGTTATATATTAAAAAAAGTACAATAAAAGACTCCTTCAGTGAGCATCGATTGTTGTAGGCTCCAACCCTTGAGTATTTGGGATCCATTTCTTTCACATATTGGTATCCTTTCTTTAGCATCTCACAGGTTTTGAGGGAATTCGGGTTTGTGTCCCTCAACATGACCTTGAGGTTCCCTTTGTACTTCATGTTGGTGAGATCTCTCATTTTTCATGCATAAATCCATGTAGTATCTTGCTCACTTTAACCGCAAGTGCACGGTCGCGTTGAAGCGGTGGCAAATACGGGTCGTCCACTGGGAGGTGTGTCGACACTTGGTTTGTTCGAAGGCGAGAGGTAAAAGAAGGAGAGAAAGATGTCTTACACTAATCTAAACTACAAAGCTGAAATGAAATGGAGAAGAAACGATAAAACTAAACCCCAAAGGGGGTAGAGAAATAATGTGAACATAAAAGAGTGTGTGTGTGTGTGTGTGTTCATTAAGCTCCTCACAACATGTAGTGCATGAAATCATAAAACTACATCCAACTTGGCCTCCACATGAATTAAGATTTCACTACATCATTAAAACATACAACACAATAATTGGAATGAAGCTAAATGAACTCAAGTATAAAGACTAGACCCTACTATGCCTCCACATGAATTAAGATAAGACTACATCATTAAAACATACAAGACATTAACTAAGGTAAAGGCAACAAGAGCACATACACTACAAATTGTGTTTCCAATATTAACTTCATCCATATCCTAACCTTATCATTCCCCATAAAATAGGTCCACTAATCAAAGCATAAGCTAAGCTTCATTCAAGAGCATTAGCATATCAAAGATAAGAGTGAAAATCCATTAGATGGTTATGGAAATCATATAAAGCTCAAGGGATAAAGATAACACACACTTAATACACTACATGATTATATCACATATTTCTCCACCCCCCAAATGGGGATGGAACTACTCACTACTCATTACACTAACTATATTAGCAAAAGAAAGCATAATACTGAAATGAAAGTTAACTAAGAAGGCAAGAAGCATTAAAGAAACATAAAAGGAAAGGAAAGACTAAACAAACATGCACAAATTAAAAGACAAGATTGAAAGAAACTAGAAGAATTATTTTATTAACAAATGACTCACATTGAAGGTAGCATTCATCTTCACCTTGAGTTTTTGCTTCAAGGCTCACTCCTTAGTAGAGAGAATGCCACCAAGCAATGGGTAATTACAATGGAAGGTGAAGAGTTCTATTTATAAGCATGGAAAAAGCTAATCGGGGACAATCCCCCGATGTGGGACTAAACCAATACCAAAAATAGCCTAACCGAACATTAATACAAGTCCAGGAGAAATTTCGACGGATCCTGAGCAATATGGACCGCCAATTGGCGGTCCAAAATTGTCGGATCGTGTTGGAATTTGTTGTGGGCTTTGCTTTCTGGTATTGTTGGTCTTTGATGCGGTTACTCGACTTGTTGGAGCTTCGACCCGAATAGAATTGGTAAAATACTCCCCATGATGGTGTGGAGTATTCTGTTTTGCTCTTAGGTCCTTCTGTCTTACATTCTGGTCCTTCTCCCTTGCATCTTGGTCCCTAGATCTCACCATTCAGTCCTTTTTCCCAGCTTTTGGGTCCTTTCATGGCTCTTCTCTTCACACCTCTTTATTCCTGAAAACGAAACATAAAACTCGTCACGTAGCATTGCTTAGGTGTAAGATAATGGATATAAGATACAAATATGAGCATGAAATGATGTCAATCAACAAACCCAAAGTGCCTGTCGGTTTTCGGTCGACCGTATTCGTTGTTTCGGTTGACCGAATATGATCTTGTTTGTCAACCCCATAGAGCTTGTTCTAAATCGGTCAACCAAACCTATCTCGGTGTTCGACCGATAACTTAAGTGAACTTAAGTCATAGCCAAAATTGACCAACCGGTCGACTGGCATACCTGTTTCGGTCGACTGATTTTGTTTTGAATTGTTACATGCACTTTTCTGTTTTGTGTATCTTACACAAACATCTTCTAAACTTGTGCCAATGGCTATAATTCTCTTTAAGCTTGTAAATATAGTTGTAAAACACATTTTAACACAAATCTCCCACTACTATTTGTCCCCTACATTAGAGAGAAAGCTCCACACACTCAAAAGCTCAAAACCTTCCACACTTAATCTATGTTTTGATCCAAGGCTTTACTCCAAGTAGAGAGAAGGACCACCAAGCAAGGAGTTATTACTAATGGATTTTTGACCTTAATCTATGTTTTGATGATTTAATCAACTTAATCTTAATTGTAATCAATGTAGAGTAGCACACATATTGCATTGCATATATATTTCTGTGTGCTAACTTCTAAAGGTGATTAAGACTCAAGAAAGAAAGGATTCAAGTCAAGACATGTAATCAAGCTCTATTGAAGACATGCAATTTGCATTTCTTTTGAGTCTTAGGAACTTTGTGTAATTGAGAATACCTGAGCTAAAATCAACTCACATACACACTAGGTTCCTTATAGAAGTCACACACAAAATTTCACAAAATTTGGACTTCAATAAATCACTCAAACTTAGACCGGAAAACAACAAACCATAACCTGAACTGTGTGCCCACATTTGGTCGACCGAAACAGACCGTTCGGTCGACCGAGTGATCATTAATTGATTGATATGTTTTAATTAACTGCAAGTGCACGACCACGTTGAAGCGGTGGGAAATACAGGTCGATCCACAGGGAGGTGTGTCGACTTTTGGTTTGTTCGAAGGCGAGTGGGAAAGAAAGGAGAGCAAGGAGTTATGATCTACACTACACTACAATGTGAAAGGAAATGGAAAATAAGTAATAAAACTAAACCCCAAAGGGGGTAGAGAAAAGAGTGTGAATACAAAGATATGTGTGTGTGTGTGTGTTCAATTAAGCTCATCACAATAGGTAGTGGATGAAAATCATAAAACTACATCCAACTTTGCCTCCACATGAATTAAGAAAACATAATATCATTAAAACATACAGGACAATAATTGGAATGAAGCAAAATGAACGCCTGTATAAAGACTAGACCCTACTATGCCTCCACATGAAATAAGATAGCACATTATCATTAAAACATACAAGGCATTAACCAAGGTAAAGGCAACAAGAGTACATGCAATTACAAATCATGTTTCCAATATTAATTCCTTCTATATCCTCACCTTATTATTCCCCATAAAATAGGTCCACTAGTCTAAGCATATGCTAAGCTTCATTCAAGAGCATCAGGATATCAAAGACAAGAGTGAAATCTCATTAGATGGTTATGGAAATCATGTAAGGTTCAACGGATTAAGATAACACACACCTAATACATCACATTATTGATATCACATATTTCTCCACCCCCAAATGGGGATGGAACTACTCACTACTCATTACACTAACTACATTAACAAAATGAAACATTATACTGAAAGAAAATTCAACTAAGCAAGAAAGGGATATTAAAGAAGCTAATTGAAATGAACATAAAACTAAAGAAAACTACAAGAATTAAAAGACAAGATTAAAAGAAACTAAGAACAATTATTTTATTAAAATTACTCACATTGAAGGTAGTATTCTTCTCCACATTGAGTTTTGCTTCAAGGCTTACTCCAAGTAGAGAGAATGCCACCAAGCAATGGGTAGAATACAATGGAGGAGGAGTTCTATTCATAGCCATAGAAAAAGGTAATCCGGGACAATCCCCCGTATGGGACTAAACGCATACCATAAATGGACTATACTGAAATATTGAAATGAAAGCATTATACTGAAATGAAACTACACTAATCAAGCAAGAAATATTAAAGAAGCATAAAACAAAACAAACAAGCAAGCATGCATATGAAAGGAAATTAAACTAAGAGAGGAACAACACAATTAAAGGAAAACATCTATTATTAACTCACTCACTTACAAGTAGCCCTTCCTCCACCAGAGTTTTGCTTCAAGGCTTCACTCTTAGTAGGGAAGGTGGCCACCAAAGAGAGAGATCCATACAATGGGAGGTGAAGAGTTCTATTTATAAGCATGGAAAAAGCTAATACGGGACAATCCCCCGATGTGGGACTAAACCAATACCAAAAATAGCCTAAACACATGATAATACAAGTCCAGGAGAAAGCTTGGAGGATCTGGGGCCATATGGACCGCCAATTAGCGGTCCAAGACCGCCAATTGGCGGTCTATAAACTTCAGATCTGCTTGGTTTTTGTTTTGGGCTTTGCTTGGAGTGTTTCTTTGTCTTGGATGCATCTACCTAGTTTAGTGGAGCTCCGACCCGAATCGAATTGACAAAATACTCCCCATGATGGTGTGGAGTTTCCTGTTTTACTCTTAGGTCCTTCTGTCTTACGATCAGGTCCTTCTGTCTTGCATCTAGGTCCCCAGGTCTCACAATTAAGTCCTTTTTCCTGCTTTTGGGTCCTTTCATGGCTCTTCTCTTCAGACATCATTATTTCTAAAAGCTAAACATAAAACTCGTCACGTAGCATTGCTTAGGTGTAAGATAATGAATATAAGATACAAATATAAGCATGAAATGATGTCAATCAAATACCCCCACACCTAAGTTTTTGCTAGTCCCGAGCAAAACAAAGAAAGAGAAAAGCAAACGAGAAACAAGAAATCCTAACTCACTTTCGTAGGAATCACGGTTGCACTTAGCACGTGCAACAAGCCGTTAAACCTCTTTGTTGCCAAGGAGGAGGAGTGTTGTCTCCTGAGGGTTTTCAGCGGATATACCCACAAAATCCGAACAAGATGCATTATTCAATCTAGACCTCGACTCGTTGGAAATATTTTGTCGATCAATGGACGCGGTAATCCTACGGGCCGACTCTATATAGGTAATCAGTCCACACCTAGCCTAATAAACCATTCGTGCAAGTTAAATAAGGAATTAAGTGAAAGACATGGACTACCTCAAGATC
This sequence comes from Triglochin maritima, assembly GCA_963682175.1. Classification (NCBI taxonomy): domain Eukaryota; kingdom Viridiplantae; phylum Streptophyta; class Magnoliopsida; order Alismatales; family Juncaginaceae; genus Triglochin; species Triglochin maritima. Next base: position 22,548,076 of record OY821774.1, on the reverse strand, counting down.
CTCAAGTGATACAAAGTGTAAGGTCCATTAAGGTTCTTATTTGCATTACCATTTTTTTTATTCTTTTTTTTCTTTTTATTAGTTGGAGCTTTGTTCTCCCAGGGTCAGGTTTCGTGCATCATTGCCCATGAGGACTTACACTATCACGTACACCTTTCCCCAAATCTCCACATAGGGCAATCCCTACCACCCATGTAATGAGAGTTCGGTCGGCGCATCCCAAGTCAGATGACTCGAAAGCACCAGGCACAAAGTCCCCTCAGACCTACTTTCCCGAGTGATAGGAGCCGTGCGAGAAGAGAGAACATCTACTCACTTATTTCTTATCTACACATGAACCAAAACCCCTACACTAATGTCTCACAACAAGATTAAGAGGGTCCTTGACTACAACAAACTTCCTAGATGAACAAACACGAATTATTGACTCACTAGGTTCAGGGTGGACTTCTCTGAATGTTTGAGCACTGAAACCCTATGATTACTCACCCCCAAAGGAAAACTGGGGTGCATCCTAATGACTCGATAAATCCTAAAGCCACGTACTAGATATCCTAATGCATCAAGTTCAAGACAATTTTGGGAGCTTTCTTTTTACTTTGCCTCTCAATGGTTTTGCACATGCTAAACACACGCAAAACCCACAAAACATTTTCTTTCGAAAACACAAGAAGATTTTGAAAGAAATGTGAAAATTTTGAAGCACTAGGAAAGCAAAAGAAGACAAGTCACCCAAGGATCATGACAAACAGATATATCGATATTAAATGCAGCACACTAATATGACCCTAACAATGCAAACAAAAGAAAGCAAAATCAAAAGAAAAGACTCGATAATGTACACACGTAAAACACCCCCCACACCTACTTCATGCATTGTCTTCAATGAATGTGAGCATGAAACTACATGGATTTATGCATGAAAAAGGAAAGATCTCATCAACATGAAGTACACAGGGGAGTTCATGGCTATGTTGATGGACACAACCCAAATTCCCTTAAAACCTGTGAGATGCTAAGGAAGGGATACAAATACATGAAAGAATTGGGGCCCAAATACTCAAGGGTTGGGGCCCACAACAATCGATGCTCACTGAAGGAGTCTTTTTTTTCTTTTTCTTTTTTTTTGTTTTTAACTATGTACAACAATAGGCTTCCATCTTCATATGTCAAGGGACATCAAATGGGAACCCACCATCTCTCGAGCCAGAAATGCGCATGCATGGGCTCGCAACATAAACAACAGAATTGCTCGACCACCTGACACCCTTAGAAGCATTGTGGTCGGTTGATGCCTCTTTAGAGTTAGCAAAAGAGGAGGCATGAATGAGAGGTGAACCTCTATCAGGTATAAGGGTATCAGGTGGTTGAATCGTAACCCACATGGGGTCCTCAGCAGATACAGAATATAGAGCATGTGGCCGAGAGGCCATAAAAATAGTATCTTGTGGCTCAAAAGCCACGTGCTCAGAAGGATGTGGCTCAAGGGCCACGTGGTCAAAAAGAAGTGGCTCAAGGGCCACATGATCAGAAGAATGTGGCTCAAGGACCACAAGATCAGAAGAATGTGGCTCAAGGGCCACGTGATCAAAACATAAGGCACCTTCTTGTGCCAGCCCAGGTGAAACATCTTCACCACCTTCAGGATCTTCATCGAACAATTCTCTGAAGTACTTGAAGGTGCCCTCAACTTCAATCTCAACCAAGCCCTAGATAAGATTGACCTCAACAGGGTCATTGAAGGCACCTAGTTTCTTGCCAATGGTGAAGATGTTGAAATCAGCGTATTGACTACCATAGGTCAAGCGCATCAGACCATTGCGACAATTGATCAAGGCATTGGAACTCGCAAGAAATGGTCACCCCAAAATGACAGGAATTTGTCCAAGTGGGTTTTGCACAGGTTCAGTATCCAGGACAAAGAAGTCGACTGGATAAATGAACTCTCCCACTTTGATCAGCACATCTTCCACCACACCCGTCGGTTTCTTCATGGACCTATCAGCCAATTGAAGAGTGGTCTTTGTTTGTTTGAGGTCTCCAAGACCGAGGTGGACGTAGACAGAATATGGCAGAAGATTAACAGATGCACCAAGGTCCAATAAGGCTCGATGTATGGACACATCACCAATCACACAAGAGATAGTAGGACAACCAGGGTCCTTGTACTTGACTTGCATGGGTTGTGCCAACAAAGAACTCACGTTAGCCGCAAGAAAAGCTTTCTTTGGAACATGAGTTTTTCTCTTCTTGGTGCATAAGTCGTTGAGAACCTTGGCATAAGGTGGCATTTGCTGAATCACCTCCAAAAGAGGGATATTCACCTTAACCTGCCGAAACATCTCAAGCATCTTGTCATGCTGATCAGAGGTTTTCTTGTTAAGACGCTCAGGGAATGGCGCCTTCGGGGCATAATGGTGCGAAGGAACCTCAGAATCCTGGTCCAAAGAAGCATGAGTGGGGACCTCAGATTATGGTTCCTTCGACACAAGAGGAGACAACGGGACCTCAGGGTTCAGCCCCTTTGTCGAAGGAAAAGTAGAAAGAACCTCAGAATCTGGCTCCTTCCTGGAAGTATTTGTGTAGGGAGCCTCAGGATCCGGCTCCCTCAGAGATGGTGATGACAAGGAAGGCACCCCAATGTGGTTGTCCACCTCCTTACCAGACCTCAAAGTATGAATCACATTAATATGATGGGTCGGTTCAGAGGTAGCATGAGGTAAAGGTGTCCTTCCTTGCGAATGGGTACCCCGAGGACTCACCTCGGGTTGACTCGGTAATTGGCCCTTCTCGCGTTCATGGAGCTGATTAGCCAACTGGCTAACTTGCATTTCCAATGCTTTGACCAAATTGTTGTTGGCCGAAAGCATGGATTGTGTACTCTGAATGAACGCGTGAAGGGTTTGTTCAAGAGTGGAGTCCTTAGGGTCAACCCGTTGGGGTTGTGGAGTTTGGTTAGAATAACCCGACGAAGAGGTCTGAGGAGGTTGGTAATTGTGGTTCTGATACCTTTGATGTGGAGGTTGGTAGGTCACCGATGGGCGTGGAGGTTGATAAGGCGGAGGTTGAGGTTGAGCGTGCGAGCTCTGACCGTTACCCCCACCAGGCCCCCAAGAGAAGTTAGGATGGTTATGCCATCCCGAGTTGTAGGAGTGACTGTACGGGTCGTTTCGGGGCCTTTGTTGATACATCGCATTTGCATGCTCAGTATCCCTTGGAGCGTAAGCGCATTCCAAGTCATCATGTCCCGACAATCCACACCTACTACACTCGGGAGTAGCGACCTGAGCTACAGGAGCTCGGTCCATCTCCAAACTCTCAATCCTACGCATGAGAGCAACCATTTTCGCCTCAGACGCGATCGATGACTCAAATTGATAAGATCCAGCTCGACCAGAAGACCTGGCGGCTGGTGGCTTTCTCATGGTGTCCCACTCGAAGGTACGCTCAGCCATAGCCTCAAAAGTGTCCCATGCCTCCTCGATGGGTTTCATTTGGAAGTCACCCTGACACATCGACTCCAACAATGTGTGGGTGTTGTAGTTGATGCCCTCATAAACAATTTGGCACAACTGCCAAAGCTCAATCCCATGATGAGGGCACTGCTGGAGAAGGTCCTTGAACCTCTCAAAGAAACCATGAAACGATTTGGTCTCGGTCTGATACATTTGATGTATCTGGTGCCTTATCTGTTGAGTTTTCCTTTGAGGGAAAAATCTCTTCAGAAAGACGGTCACAAAGTCATCCCATGACCGAATCGAGCTCGCCGGGAGGCTATACATCCATTTCTTCGCATTATCCTTCAATGCGAAAGAAATCATCCTCAACCGGACTGAATACTCGTCAAGCTATTGAAGCTTGAACATGGAGCATACTTCCTCGAATTCGTGTATAAAGATATACGGATCCTCCTTATTGGCAGTAAAGGTTGGAAGCATGCTCACATATTGAGGTTTCAGCTCATAGTTGTTCCCGCGAGCAGGGGGAACAACTATGCAAGAAGGCTGCGCGGCCCGAACAGGATGGGTCCGCTCCCACAACGTCATCGGCCTATCCTGTCGAGATAAAGGTGGTGGTGCACCTAGAACTCGATCCTGACCGAATCTCCCTTCCTCTCGAGTCAGAGGAGGAGGAGAAGGAGGTCTACGTGGTGGTGGGAATGGACCGAGGTAGTCCATGTATGGAACCCGGTCTCCCTCGCCACCACGAGACGACTCGGCCTCTTGCTCCAAAGGAGCACGAGGCGAAGATGGTCGATCACCAAGATCTTCCATCTCAGAAATAAGCACTCTCTCGAGTCGAGCGCTCTCACCAGAACGAGCCCAAGCTCGCATAAAATTCTCGACTCGACTCTAACAAACACACAACAGAAGGTGTACTAGAGGAGGAGACTATACGTAGAGAATAGATGAGGAGAGGACTCAGATGAGGAGGGAAGAATCCCTAGATCTAGCGTGGGTAGTGGGATCAGGAAGAAGCCTAACTAGCAAGCACGGCTCAAACAATGTAAGGCAATGGGTCCTTAGGCTAGACGACGCCTAACTTCGAGGTCACTAGCCTCGACACGTCTCACCTCCCTACAACGAGGACCACAATGCCCAGCAAGTGATACCAGATCCGGAGATCCAGTACCTCCTGCTATCGACAAGGTAGGCAACGCTGATCAGGTCATGACGGTCTCAACTAGATTACTCTCCTAGTGCGCCCGCAATCCTAGGGCCAATGTCTACTTTCTTTTAGTTAAGGCTTTATTAAGAGTGATTTTTGGGGCCAAGGAAAGGGTGATGAAATCCCCCACCTTATCTTTTATGGGACAACCCCTCCTTAGTAGCGATTTGATCCTAGATCTAGCAATCAATCGCTCCAATCAAACGCTCTCTCACTCTTGTCCTGATGCAAATCCTACTAACTAATGCATGGGCATACGAAATGCGTGAATGAGTGTAGGAAATGCGTACCTTACGCCAGCACTCAACAACTGAAATTAAAGCTAAAAGAAAAGACAACTATATGCTCAAGTCAATACATGATGCGTGACCTAAATAAATAAGAACGTCTAGTCTTTTGCTTTGGATTTTAGGGCCAAGTTGATTAATGGGGGAGTGATTAATGATCTGGGAGCAAAGCAGAAGTCAAAGCATGCAAAATAGAGCTCCCAGATAACAAAAATTGCACCACTAACTACCAGAAAAAATTACAAGGCAAGAAACTCTCACCAGGCCGCCAATTGGCGGTCTTCAACCGCTGATTGGCGGTCTGTTTAGGTCTTCTCTTCCTCAAACGTCTCATGTAGCCTCCCCTTGATCTTGTGATTCCCTGAAACTAAGAAAAAACTGAAAACAAAAAATTAAAAACCCCTCGAATCGTCCAAACCAACGTCTGGACAGAGCACCTCCCCGGCAACAGCGCCAAAAACTTAATTGATCGTTTTATTTTTAACCGCAAGTGCACGGCCGCGTTGAAGCGGTGGCAAATACGGGTCGTCCACTGGGAGGTGTGTCGACACTTGGTTTGTTCGAAGGCGAGAGGTAAAAGAAGGAGAGAAAGATGTCTTACACTAATCTAAACTACAAAGCTGAAATGAAATGGAGAAGAAACGATAAAACTAAACCCTAAAGGGGGTAGAGAAATAATGTGAACATAAAAGAGTGTGTGTGTGTGTGTTCATTAAGCTCCTCACAACATGTAGTGCATGAAATCATAAAACTACATCCAACTTTGCCTCCACATGAATTAAGATTTCACTACATCATTAAAACAAGCAAGACAATAATTGGAATTAAGCTAAATGAACTCAAGACAAAGACTAGACCCTACTATGCCTCTACATGAATTAAGATAAGACTACATCATTAAAACATACAAGACATTAGCTAAGGTAAAGGCAACAAGAGCACATAAACTACAAATTGTGTTTCCAATATTAACTTCATCCATATCCTAACCTTATCATTCCCCATAAAATAGGTCCACTAATCAAAGCATAAGCTAAGCTTCATTCAAGAGCATTAGCATATCAAAGATAAGAGTGAAAACCCATTAGATGGTTATGGAAATCATATAAAGCTCAAGGGATAAAGATAACACACACTTAATACACTACATGATTATATCACATATTTCTCCACCCCCCAAATGGGGATGAAACTACTCACACATATTTAAACTAACTACTCTAACAAAAGAAAGCATTATACTGAAATGAAACTACACTAATCAAGAAAGAAATATTAAAGAAGCATAAAACAAAACAAACAAGCAAGCATGCATATGAAAGGAAATTAAACTAAGAGAGGAACAACACAATTAAAGGAAAACATCTATTATTAACTCACTCAATTACAAGTAGCCCTTCCTCCACCAGAGTTTTGCTTCAAGGCTTCACTCTTAGTAGGGAAGGTGGCCACCAAAGAAAGAGATCCATAAAATGGGAGGTGAAGAGTTCTATTTATAAGCATGGAAAAAGCTAATACGGGACAATCCCCCGATGTGGGACTAAACCAATACCAAAAATAGCCTAAACACATGATAATACAAGTCCAGGAGAAAGCTTGGAGGATCTGGGGCCATATGGACCGCCAATTGGCGGTCTATAAACTTAAGATCTGCTTGGTTTTTGTTTTGGGCTTTGCTTGGAGTGTTTCTTGGTCTTGGATGCGTCTAACTTGTTTAGTGGAGCTCCGACCCGAATCGAATTGACAAAATACTCCCCATGATGGTGTGGAGTTTCCTATTTTGCTCTTAGGTCCTTCTGTCTTACGATCAGGTCCTTCTGTCTTGCATCTTGGTCCCCAAGTCTCACAATTAAGTCCTTTTTCCTGCTTTTGGGTCCTTTCATGCCTATTCTCTTCAAACCTCTATATTTCTGAAAACTAAACATAAAACTCATCACGTAGCATTGCTTAGGTGTAAGATAATGGATTTAAGATACAAATATAAGCATGAAATGATGTCAATCACTAACATTCATTGAGGACAATGCATGAAGTAGGTGTGGGGGGGTGTTTTACGTGTGTACATAGTCGAGTCTTTTCTTTCGATTTTGTTTTCTTTTGTGTGTATTGTTAGGGTCATGTTAGTGTGCTGCATTTAATATCGATATATCTACTTGCCATGATCCTTGGGTGACTTGTCTTCTTTTGCTTGCCTAGTGCCATATAATTTTCACATTTCTTTCAAAATCTTCATGTGTTTACGAAAGAAAATGTTTTGTGGGTTTTACGTGTGTTTAGCATGTGCAAAACCGTTGAGAGGCAAAGTAAAAAGAAAGCTCCCAAAATTGTCTTGAACTTGATGCATTAGGATATCTAGTACAGTGGCTTTAAGATTTATCAAGTCGTTAGGATGCACCCCAGTTTCCCTTGGGGGTGAGTAATCATTGGGTTTTAGTGCTCAAACATTTAAAGAAGTCCACCGTGAACCTAGTGAGTCAATAATTCGTGTCTGTTAACTTAAGGAAGTTTGTTGTAGTCAAGGACCCTTTAAATCTTGTTGTGAGACATTAAGTGTAGGGGTTTTGGTTCATGTGTAGATAAGAAATAAGTGAGTAGGTGTTCTCTCTTCTCGCACGGCTCCTATCACTCGGGAAAGTAAGTCTGAGGGGACTTTGTGCCTGGTGCTTTCGAGTCATCTGACTTGGGATGCGCCGACCGAACTCTCGTTACACGGGTGGTTGGGATTGCCCTATGTGGAGATTTGGGGAAAGGTGTACGTGATAGTGTAAGTCCTCATGGGCAATGATGCACGAAACCTGACCCTGGGAGAATGAAGCTCCAACTAATAAAAAGAAAAAAAAGAAGAAAAAAAATGAGAAAAGAAACAAAAAATAATAATAAATGGTAATGCAAATAAGAACCTTAATGGACCTTACACTTTGTATCACTTGAGGATGTTGAGGTTGTCCATGTCTTTAACTTAATTCCTTATTTAACTTGCACGAATGGTTCATTAGGCTAGGTGTGGACTGATTACCTATATAGAGTCGGCCCGTAGGATTACTGCGTCCAATGATCGACAAAATATTTCCAACGAGTCGAGTGTCTAGATTGAATAATGCATCTTGTTCGGATTTTGTGGGTATATCCGCTGAAAACCCTCAGGAGACAACACTCCTCCTCCTTGGCAACAAAGAGGTTTAACGTCTTGTTGCACATGCTAAGTGCAACCGTGATTCCTATGAAAGTGAGTTAGGATTTCGTGTTTCTCGTTTGGTTTTCTCTTTCTTTGTTTTGCTCGGGACTAGCAAAAACTTATGTGTGGGGGTATTTGATTGACATTATTTCATGCTTATATTTGTATCTTATATCCATTATCTTACACCTAAGCAATGCTACGTGACGAGTTTCATGTTTAGTTTTCAGGAATAAAGAGGTTTGAAGAGAAGAGCCATGAAAGGACCCAAAAGCAGGAAAAAGGACTTAATTGTGAGACTTGGGGACTAAGATGGAAGGGAGAAGGACCTGATCGTAAGACCGAAGGACCTAAGAGCAAAAAAAAACTCCACATCATCATGGGGAGTATTTTGTCAATTCTATTCGGGTCGGAGCTCCAACAAGTGAAGTAGATGCATCCAAGACCAACAAAGACATCCAGAAAAGCCCAGAATAAAATCCAGTGTGATCCGGACCATATAGACCGCCAAGTGGCGGTCCAAGACCGCTGATTGGAGGTCTGTTTTGGCCCAAATCCGCTAAGATTTTGGTGGGACGCGTATTAGTGTGTATTTAGTCTATTTCCGGTATTTGTTTAGTCCCACGTCGGGGGATTGTCTCGGATTGCCTTTTTCTTTGGCTACAAATAGAACTCTTGACCTTCTATTGTAAACTACCCATTGCTTGGTCGCATTCTCTCTACTAAGGAGTGAGCCTTGAAGCAAAAACTCAAGGAGGAGAAGAATGCTACCTTCAATGTAAGTCATTTGTTAATAAAATAATTCTTCTAGTTTCTTTTAATCTTGTCTTTTAATTTGTGCATGCTTGTTTAGTCTTTCCTTTCCTTTTAAGTTTCTTTAATATTTCATGCATTCTGAGGGTAATTTCATTTCAGTATAATGCTTCATTTTGTTAGAGTAGTTAGTTTAAATATGTGTGAGTAGTTCCATTCCCTTTTGGGGGGTGGAGTAATATGTGATAAGATCATGTAGTGTATTAAGTGTGTGTAATCTTAATCCCTTGAACGTTATATGATTTCCATAACCATCTAATGAGTTTTCACTCTTATCTTTGATATGCTAATGCTCTTGAATGAAGCTTAGCTTATGCTTTGATTAGTGGACTTATTTTATGTGGAATGATAAGGTTAGGATATGGATGAAATTAATATTGGAAACACAAGTTGTAGTGTATGTACTCTTTTTGCCTTGGCCTTGGTTAATGTCTTGTATGTTTTACTGATGTAGTCTTATCTTAATTCATGTGGAGGCATAGTAGGGTCTAGTCTTTATACTTGAGTTCATTTAGCTTCATTCCAATTATTGTCTTGTATGTTTTAATGATGTAGTCTTATCTTAATTCATGTGGAGGCAAAGTTGGATGTAGTTTTATGATTTCATGCACTACATGTTGTGAGGAGCTTAATTGAACACACACATCTTTTTATTCACATTATTTCTCTACCGCCTATGAGGTTTAGTTTTATTGCTTATCTTCATTTCCTTTTCATCTTAGTGTAGTTTAGTGTAACCAACCTTTCTCTCCATTTTTTTACCACTCGCCTTCGCACAAACCAAACGTCGACATACCTCCCAGTGGACGACCCATATTTTCCACCGCTTCAACGCGGCCGTGCACTTGCGGTTTAAATAAAACGAATCAATCACGAGGCTAGTAAGAGGAGGAGGCGCATGCAAGGAGCATTTCCAGCAACCTTTTTCGATGACTTGGTATCACCTAAGGCTTCACTTTTTTGGCATGCTCTCAGCCTAACAGTCGGATAATGGGTGGGGGTCTTGGCTGGTGGGTTGGCCAGCACCGGTGAGGCTGGTGGTGCAGCAGGGCTATGCCACCATGCCAAGCGCCAGAAAGGGCTCGCGCTAGAGCGCACGTGCTGCTGTGGCAGCCATGCTATGTTGGATGTCTGGGGAGATCTAGCCATGTGAGGCATGGTCAGCCTGGGCGGGGGTAGCCTCTGCTTAGATCTTGCATGGCTGCTGCGCACAAGTTGCCGGGGTGTCATCTGGGTTGTGTTGGGCATGGAGTTCCCTGTATAGCTGGCTAGTACGGCTAGATCCCAGTGATGGCTGGCATCTTATTGCTTGGGATGGGACCAGGGTGGGTGGCTGACTGGTGTGGCTGGGGATCAAGGCTATTTGGCTTGATGCGTGGTGTGCGCGCGTGTTGCTGGCTCGTTGCACGTGCTCCATTTGCTAGGTACTCATTGGCCATGTCACCTGACCTTGTTATGTTCACGGCCACACATCCCAAATTTGCTCGAGGAGGAGTGGTTGGAGAACGTACTGCTAGTTGGTCAGTAATATGGGGTGCATGCGTGTGTATGAATTTTCATATACGATAATGTTTATGACCTATTGGATGTTCTGAAAATTATTCACCTTGTTGATATTAAAGCATGTATATATGTTGATGAATGTTTGGTTAAGTTCTCGATGCATGTACACAAATTATAGGTATATATTTTGCCTTGTATTGTGGATGAATAGGAGGCTAACTTTGGATTCATGGAGGAGAGTTATTGTTACAATTTATGTATCGTATAACCCAAAAAATGCATGACCCATAGCTACCTGATTGTCATCATATCATGCATATATTTGTGCCTTATATCTTTATTTTTAGCCTAAGAAATGCTACCTAACGAGTTTTATGTTTATGTTTTAGGAATAAACAAGTTTGAGAAGAAGAGATTCAAAAAGGACTTAAAAGCATGGAAAATGACTAAGTTGCAAGACTTATGGACTAAGATGCAAGAAAGAAGAACCCAGATGTAAATCCAAAAGGACTAATTAGCAAAATCAAGCACTCCACACCTTCATGAGGAGTATTTTGGCAATTGGATTCGGGTCGCAACTTACACAACCAAGTATGGTACATTCCATAAGAAGAAACAAAGAAACAAACAAGTCAGGCAAAATTGGGCCAGATCTAGGAGATCTAGACCGCCAATTGGCGGTCTATTTGTCTCCGGAATCTTGAACCCAAAGAATGGGGACGTGTTCAAAGTTAATGGACAACGCCTCAAACCTTACTTGGAGGGCGCACTAGCTGAAGTCGAGGAGGTCATGTTCCTTCACGATCCTCTCTCGCACTCAACCATTCATGTTCCTGCATGAATGGTTGAGATTTCAAGTTTGTACAAAGTTAAATTTGAAAAAAAATCAAAAAAAGAAACAAGAAAAAAAAGACTCCATGAGTGAGCATTGATTGTTGTGGGCCCCAACCTTTGAATATTTGGGCCCTATTTCTTTCACGTATTTGTCATCCTTCCTTAGTATTTCACATGTTTTGAGGGGAATTCGGATTTGTGTCCATCAACATAACAATGAACTTCCCTTTGTGCTTCACGTTGGTGAGATCTTTTCTTTTTCATGCATAACTCCATGTAGTATCATCTTTGCATTCATTGAGGACAATGCATGAAGTAAGTGTGGGGGTGTTTTACATGTGTACATAGCCGAGTCGCTTTCCTTTTGTTTTTGTTTTCTTTTGTGTGCATTGTTAGGATCATGTTAGTGTGTTGCATTTAAGATCAATATATCTGCTTGCCATGATCCTTGGGTGACTTGTCTTCTTTTGATTGCCTTGTGCTTTAAATTTTCACATTTCTTTCAAAATCTTCATGTGTTTGTGAAAGAAAATGTTTTGTGGGTTTTGCGTGTGTTTAGCATGTGTAAAACCGTTGAGGCAAAGTAGAAAAGAAAGCTCCCAAAATTGTCTTGAACTTGATGCATTAGGATATTTAGTACATCGGCTTTAGGTCTTATTGAGTCGTAAGGATGCACCCTGGTTTTCCTTCGGGGGGGCGTATAATCGTATGGTTCTAGTACTTAAACAATTAAAGAAGTCCACCCCGAACCTAGTGAGTCAAATAATTTGTGTCTGTTAATATAAGGAAGTTTGTTGTAGTCAATGACCATTTAACTCCTGTTGTGAGACATTAGGTGTAGGTGTTTTGGTTCATGTGTAGATAAGAAATAAGTGAGTAAGTGTTCTCTCTTCTCGCACGGCTCCTATCACTCGGGAAATTAGGTCTGAGGGGACTTTGTGCCTGGTGCTTTCGAGTCATCTGACTTGGGATGCACCGACCGAACTCCCGTTACACGGGTGGTAGGGATTGCCCTATGTGGAGATGTGGGAAAATGTGTATGTGATAGTGTAAGTCCTCATAGGTAATGATGCACGAAACCTGACCCTGGGAGAATTACACACCAACTAGAAGAAAAAAGAAGAAGAGAATCAAAGAAAAACAAAAAGAAAAAATGGCAATGCAAATAAGAACCTCAATGGACTTTACACTTTGTATCACTTGAGGATGTAAGGTTGCCCATGTCTTTCACTTAAGTCCTTAATTAGCTTGCACAAATGGTTCCCTAGCCTAGGTGTGTGGATTGAATACTTATAGAGAGTCGGTCCGTAGAATTACCATGTCCAATGATGGACAAAAATTAGTCCATCGAGTCGTGTTGCTAGGCTGATTAATGCATCAATGTTCGGATTTTGTGGATATATCTGCTGAAAATCCTCAGAATACACCACTCCTCCTTGGCTGTGACAAGAAGGTTTAACGGCTTGTTGTACGTGCTAAGTGCAACCATGATTCCTACGAAAGTGAGTTAGGATTTCCGTGTTTTACGTATGCTCTTTCCTTTCTTTAATTTTTCCCTTTCGTTGTTTTGCTCAGGACTAGCAAATGTTAGGTGTGGGGGTATTTCATTGACATCATATCACGCATATATTTATGTCTTATATCCTTTATTTTTAGCCTAAGCAATGCTACGTAATGCGTTTTATGATTATGTTTCAGGAATAAACAAGTTTGAGAAGAAGAGATTCAAAAAGGACTTAAAAGCAAGGAAAATGACTAAGTTGCAAGACTTATGGCCTAAGATGCAAGAGAGAAGGACCTTGATGTAATCCCAAAAGGACTAATTAGAAAAATCAAGCACTCCACACCTTCATGAGGAGTTTTTTGGCAATTGGATTCGGGTGACAACTCACACAACCAATTAGGGTACACTACAGAAGAAGAAACGAAGCTACAAACAAGTCAGACAAAATTGGGACGGATCCATGAGATCCAGACCGCCAATTGGCGGTCAGTTTGGCTCCAGATCCGACTCGTCTTCTATCAGATGTGCATTATAATGTTTAATGCTATATTTGGTATGCGTTTAGTCCCATACCGGGGGATTGTCCCGGGTTACCTTTTTCTATGGCTATAAATAGAACTCTTCCTCCTCCTTTGTAATCCATCTCCTCTCTTTGTGGCCATCCTCTCTAGTAGGATTAAAGCCTTGGAGCAATACTCTGGTGGAGAGAGGCTACTTGTAATGTGAGTGAGTAATAAAAGATGTTTTGTTAGTTTCTTCATATTGTATCTTTTCAAATCTTGCATGCTTAGTTAACTTTGTTTAGTTTAATCTTCATAGAATTAGTTAGCATGTTTTCTTTCTTTAATATGAATGTTAGTCTAATAATGTGTGAGTAGTTCCATCCCCCTTTGGGGGTGGAGTTGATGTTTATACATGTCAAGTAGAATTGAATGAATGCTAAATATTGTTGTATGTGAGAAATGTTAGTATGCTTGTTTGAATTAAAGAGAATACTTAACTTGATGGTTTCTGCCATAATCTTTAGGTACATTCCATGCTTATTTAGGTTATTAATAACAAACTTGTTCATGCTCATAATAATCACTTAGGTTAGTGATTTGGATGATAGGTCTTGCCATGAGGAACTTCTTATGCATAGCAAAAAGTACCTACACTTGAGCTTATTGAATCATTCATCGCCGCTTATTTCATGTGTACACACACTCCACCCCTTAGGAGTTTCAATTCCTGATTTCCAACTTCTTCTATTAGTCACCTAGTTTAGTTCTATTTTGTGCTTTCATCTTCTTTGTTTGTTTCGTACTAGTGTAGCATAGCATAGTTTAGTCTAGTTAGTTTAATCAATCTCTTATCCCCTTGGTTTCCCACTCACCTTCGAACAAACCAGAGTTGACCCACCTCCTTGTGGACACGACCCGTACTTACCGTGTCTTCACCGACGTCGTGCACTTGCAGTATATATAAACGATTTTAAGCACTACCTAATTGTCATTGTTATGCTTCATGTATGTTGTCATGTGAACACATCTTATGATCGTGAACCTGTCATATAGTTGCACTTGCATCTGTGTTATGTTGATGTTACGTGGTGTATGGGTTTATGGTGGGTGCTCGTAGCATGGTCGTCTCGTTAGATGTGAACATGTTATTTAGATATACATATGTGTTACATAGACGACTTGCATGTGCATTCCTTGTTGTTTATTGAATTTTGGCACCATTGTTGAGGGGCCGATGGGCCTAATTGAAAGAACTCTATGTAGGGAGGTCAAGCATAAGATAGGACCTGGATGTGCACATCATTTTATACAAGACGTGCATTCCCAACTTGCGATGAAATCATGTAGGTCATTTCCATGAGTTGGGCTGTTACCCCGGAAGACCACTTTACGCCGAGCGGTGGGTAACACTTTCTGGTGACCCGCTTGTGGATTAGACCCACATGGCTGGTGGTCTGGTTTCTAAGTAGAGGAATCACGTTGTGCTAGGCCCGGAGGATGTGGCTATGTGAAGTCATTCTCTTTTATTGATTGCATGTGTTGCATATAGGGTTTGATGCATGACACTTTATCCTGCTTTTGGACTGGGGGCATACGAGGTTTTCTTATTGAAAACTCATGCATATTTGTTGTTTGTTTTGCCTCAGGTACTTACACCATGTTTAACCATGTCTGGGCTACCCCCGGGCGCTCTGCTACCTCTCTCCGCAACGTCAGCTTCTCTCTCTGCCACGTCAACTCACCCCACCCACCCAAAAAAACCCTTAACCATGCCCGTGCTACTCCCACCCACCCTATACTCTCTTTCCTCCACATCATTTCTTAATTAAACAAATTTAATTCTTACACAACATTTAATAAATTACATTTTACATAATATTAATGGAAATTACTACTTCTAATTACTTTAACTTGAAAATATTTAACTCAAACTATTAAATCACGAAATTATTATTGAATATTACGAAACCACATTACATATTCCATAAATTAAATTCGAAATATTACATTCAAAGTTAAAAATGACAATACATTTTACATAAACTGGACTTCGAAATAGAACATTACGAATTGCGTTAAACCCATGTTCAAACCGCTCCTCATCCGTAGCGTTGCCATATATTCTCAATTAAATCGCCTTTCAGATCGAAATGTTGATTCCTGTCACACACCCAATCTTGATTTGCAAAAAAATCGTGAATATCCGCTATACGATCGGTCGAATATCGTATTTCCCCAGCAGAAGTTCCAGTTTGATCTCCAAAATTGAATAGTCTAAGCGTGATGGCATAGTGCATGCATGATTAAATAGTGACCCCACAATAATAAAAATCAATCACGACACATTACTAAAAAATACTCAATACATTATCAATTAACTCTAATAATAAAACCTCCACTAAATTTAAAAAAGTACGAACGGGGGGGAAACACGTGCCCCCAACCCGATGGGCGCCCGACAGGCACCCTCCCTGTTAAGGGTAGGGTGCCCGGGTCGGGTGCGAGGGCTCGTCCGACCCGTTAAACATGCCCTTAGGATGTCTATATGGGCCTGACTGGAGATGTTTTGGAGGATTTTGTACATGGGAGACACGGCGACCAGATTAGTTTGTCTTTACTTCCGCTTTTATGTTGTATTTCCTTTAATTCAAACTTGTCGTAATGAATTTCGAGCGTATTTCTATATATGTATATTTTTTCCTTTTTGGCATGTTGTCTTGTATCATTATTTAGGTATGCTTTTATTCGTGTGTGTCTCATTTTATTATAACACTCTCGGTTGTCGCAGTGACTCTGTTCGCAAGTTTTTCTTGGAGTCCTCAGTGTGTGAACACACTAGGTTAGGGGCGTTACATATTCTCTGCCCAAGTACCTCTCCCACAGCAACGTCAGATGCATCACGTATCAGCTAAAAGGGTAAGGTCCACACCAGTGCCTTTATTATGGGAGTTGAAGTTACCTTTTGCTTTAAAGTAGAGAAGGCATGAAGATATTCTGGTGTGAACTCAAAATTCATCTCTTTCCTCAATAACTTAGTGAGAGATCGACATATCTTAGTGAAATCCTTAATAAACCGCCTATACAATCTTGCATGCCTTAACACACACGGATATCCTTAACATTGCGTGGCGGTGGATGATTTTCAATAAGCCCTACTTTTGCAAGGTCGACTTCTATACCCTTATTTGAGACCACATCCGCAATTTAGAGTGAGGTTCTTCTCTTTGCAATGCTTGAGGACAAGGCTTAAGTGATGGATGCCTTCCTCGAAGGACGAACCAAATATGGAGAAATCGTCCACGAAGATTTCAAGGAAATAGTCTACCATATCTGAGAAGATGCTAATCATATACCTTTGAAACGTTGCTACAGTGTTACATAACTGAAAAGGCATGCAACAGTAAGGAAATGTTCCAAAACGACAAGTAAAAGTGGTCTTCCCTTGATCTTCTAGGGCAGTGGGGATTTTGTTGTAACCAAGTATCCATTAAGAAAACAATAAAACTCATATCCGGACAACCTCTCAAGCATCTGGTCAAGGAATGGTAGAGGAAAATGATCTTTCCACGTAGCTGCACTGGGCTTGCGGTAGTCAACACAAACTTGCCAACCCGTTTGCAGACGATTTGGTATAAGCTCGTTATTCTCATTTTCCACGATAGTCATGTCAGAGTTCTTCGAAACCACATGGACTAGACTTACGCACAAACTATCCAAAATGGGACAAATTATACCATTATCCAAGCATTTGAGCACTTTCTTTGGTGGAGCAGTAGCTCCCCAAAACTCCTATTTTCTGTTTGCATGATCTTGGGTAATCTTGGTTGAAAGACCCAGTTTCTGTTCACCTCATGTGTCAGGGAAGCACAACGAGGTTCTTGACCTCGTTCTGATACACCAACGTATTGGGTTGAGAGTTTGGACTGATGATCATGATTTTAATACAACAATGGGGGAAACTCTTCTTTCGTTGAGCATTTGATGCCAAACTCTTGAGAGGTTCGAGTTCTTTCAGTCTGATCATTTGAATCAGATGCCTTTGCATCCAATTCATGATGCTTTCCTGATATTTGGTACACTTTGTGAGGGGGGGCGACAAATGAGTTTCTGGTTCCACGTGGTGTCATGTTCTCATTCCAGGTACATTGATCCACTATGAGGTTGTCCTGTGACAAAGGAAGACGAGAGCTTCTTTTTGTTTATAATTATATTAAAAAAACATTGGTTGTCATGACTCACTCCATAAGGATTTGGGATCCATTTGTTAACTTGTATATTTCTTAAGTATCTCATAGGTTTTGGGAAATTCGGGTTTAGGTCCATCAACATGACCATGAACTTTCGTTTGTGCTTCACGTTGGTGAGATCTTTTCTTGTTAATGCATAAATCCATGTAGTATCATACTCACAATCATTGGGGACAATGCATGAAGTGTGGGGGGTGCTTTACGTATGTACATATTCAAGTTTTTTTTTCTTTTGTTTTGTTTGTATTGTTAGGGTCGTGATAGTGTGCTGCATTTTATATTGATATATCTTCTTATACACGATCCTTGGGTGACTTGCCATCTTTTTCTTGTCGAGTGCTTTAATTCTTCTATTTCTTTCAAAATCTTCATGTGTTTGTGAAATAAAATATTGTGTGGGTTTTGCATGTGTTTGGCATTTGGAAAATCGTTGAGAAGGAAAATAAAAAGGAAGCTTCGAAGGCTGACTTGAATATGATGCATTAAGATATCTAGCACACCGATTTTAGGTCCTATCTCTAGTCGACATGATGCACCCAGTTTCCCTCAGGGGGAGAGTAATCGTAGGACTTCAGTACTCAAATAAATAAAGAAGTCCACCCTAAACCTAGTGAGTCGTTTAATTCGTGCCTATTAGTATAAGGAAGTTTGTTGAAGTTTGGCACCAGAAACTCTTATTGTGAAACCTTAAGAGAAGGGGTTTGGTTCATATGTAGATAAGAAATAATTTAATATGGTGTTCTCTCTTCTTGCATGACTCCTATCACTCGGGAAATTAGGTCCGAGGGGACTTATTACATGGTGCTTTTGAGTCATCTAACTTGGGATGCACCTAATGAACTCCCATTACATGGGTGGTAGGGATTGCCCTATGTGGAGATTTAAGGGAAAATGTACGTGATAGTGTAAGTCCACACAAGCAATGATGCACGACATCTGACCTTGGGAGAATTAAACACCAACCAGTTTTAATTCCTTGTTCTCTAAAAAAATGAAAAATGAATGACTAAGAAAAAAAATAAAAATAAAAAGCTTAATAGACTTTACACAACGTATCATTTTAGGATATTAAAGTTTTCCATGCCTTTCACTTAAGTCCTCAATTAACTTGCACCAATGGTTCCCTAGGCTTTGTGTGTGGACAAGATACATATATAGAGTCGGACCACAGAATTATTGTGTCCAATGATTGACAAAAGTAGGTCCATCGAGTTAGGTTGCTAGGTTGAATAATGCATCAATGTTCGGATATTGTGGGTATATCCACTGAAAACCCTTAGGAGACAACACTTCTCTTGCTTGGCCACAATGAGGTTTAGTGGCTTGTTGCACGTGCTAAGTGCAACCATGATTCCTACGAAAGTGAGTTATGATTTCTTGATTTTCGTATGCTTTTCATTTCTTTCATATTTTTTCTTTCTTTGTTTTGCTCAGGAGTAGCAAAAGGTATGTGTGGGGGTATTTGATTAGTAGCATATCATACCTTGCATTGCTGCTATATATCCATTATTTTACCCCAATTTTCTGCTACTTGGGTGTTTGTTTTAAGTGTTTCGGGTTTTAGGTAATAAAAGAGAGTAAGGAAGAGAAAACGACTGAAATGCAAAATGAAAAGACCTTATTAAGGCATCCTGGACCAGTTTGACATGTTCAAGGACCATCTGCAATTCAGGAAGGACCTAGATGAAGCCCGGAGGGAGCTGAACGAAAGGAAAACATATCTAGAGAAAAAATCCCTCAATACCATGATATAAGATCAGAATTTGGGAAATAAAGGTGAAACGGGATCGAAACAACGGCCCATGAGTGCACCCCACGTGTGAAATAGACAACTTATGTTGCTGGAGAAAATCGGGGTAGATCGGTGATTGTGTCTTATATTTGTGTCTTAGATGCTCTATTTTGAACCTAAGCAATCCTACGTAACGAGTGTTAAGTTTAAGTTTCAACAATAAACAAGATTCAGAAGAAGAGACACCAATAGGACCTGAACGCAAGAAAAAAGATTGAATTGTGAGACTTATGGACTGATATGCAAGAGGGAAGGACCCAGATATAAACCAAAGGGACCGATAAGTAAATCGAGAAACTCCACACCATCATGAGATTATTTTGGCAATTAGATCCTGGCCAAAGCTCTAACAACCTATTCGGGAGCACCAAACATGAAGAGATCCATCCACAAAAGACTCCACCAAAGCCCAACCCGATCAACCCATTCCAGGCCAACATTTGGCGGTTGGTTTGAATCCAAATCTGATTAGCCTTAGCCGGGTGTTGTATTAGTATGTATTTAGTCCTTATATGGTATGCGTTTAGTGCCATGCCGGGGGATTGTCCTCGATTACCTTTTTTATGGCTATAAATAGAACTCTTCCTCCTCCTTTGTAAGACATCTCCTCTCTTGGTGGCCATTATCTCTACTTGGAGTAAAGCCTTTGAGCAAAACTCTAGTGGAGAGATGCTACTTGTAATGTGAGTGAGAAATAAAGAATGTTTTGTTAGTTCCTTGTTGTTTCTTTTAGTTCTTGCATGCTTAGTTAATTTTGTTTGTTTTAATCTTAGTAGACCTAGTTGACATGTTTTCTTCTCTTAACATAATAGTTAGCTTAATGATTAGTGAGTAGTTTCATCCCCTTGGGTGGGGGGGGGTGGAGATTATGTACATATATGTTGTGAAGTTCGGATGTTTTATGAAATTTTGATTGTGTAGACTTGCATGTTTGTATGTTCATCAAGCGTGTTATAATCATCTACATCTTGGGGGATTTTGATGGGTTTTGCCATAATATTTAGACACGTCCCATGCTTAATTTCCTCATGTTTATTGACTGAAATTTCCTTTTGAATATGCTACATGTTAGTTATGTGTTTGTATTTGTGTTTGCTTGCTTGATTGATTGAGGAAACTTTATTTTGATGAGTTTTGCCATAAGATTTAGATACCTCCCATGCTTAGCTTTGTTCTTCACAAGAGTTAATGGTTTTTGATGAGTCTTGCAATATCCTTACACTTCTCATGATGAGCCTAGTCTCATGATATAGTCAAGTAGTAATTGTCGATACATTGTGTGAATGGATTGATAAGTTTTTCCACATCTTTAGACATTTCCTATGCATGAAGGGACACACATGAGACACACACATAAATGCTTCTATGCGTCATTCATCACTTATTTCACTTCATGTGTGCACACACTCCACCCCTTAGTGGTTTCTTTTCCTGAATTCAAATATCTTTTCTAGGTCTTTAGTTAGTTTTAGTTAATCTTTAGTTACTTTCTTTGCATTTGTTAACTACTAGTTTAGTGTAGTCTAGTTTAGTGTAATCAATTTCTTCTCCCCTCTTTTCCCACTTGCCTTTTAACGAACCAGAGTCGACACAGCTCCCTGTGGATCGACTCGTACTTACCACTGCTTCATCGCGGCCATGCACTTGCGGTTTAAACTTAATATTCACATCAATTAGATACAAACATTCCGTTAGTGGCGGATTTTAATCCTCCATTGGTGGATCATTTGGTGCAAACACTCCCCAATTTCTCTAGTGGCTAGAACTTGTTTATATGGGTGCACTAGACCATAAAGAAGTTGATTACAGTTATTGGATTGCTTACCGATTCATCTACACCACACTTTCTTCTATAAATAGCAATGTTTCTCCTAGCCTTATTCTCCCTTCTCCCCCATTAGAGTAGGTTTTATTTCTTGTTTAGTAGAATATGTTTTATTTCTTGCTTAGTAGTGTAGTGTAGGAGAAGATAAACACCTTTTGTAATATTCTTTTCTTAATCAAGGTTTTGTTTCCTATTCTTTATATTCTTGTCTGTCGTTTGTTATGCACTTTTTATTCCAATTCTTTGGTTAGATCTAGTTTACTTTAGTTGTTCATGTGTTGTTTTCATTTTGTTACTTTCTTTGTTACATGATGATTAGTGAGTAATCCATCCCTATTGGGGGGTGAGAATGATGTGAAGTGTGGATGTTGTGACATTGGTGTGTATTTTAATCTTAATCTTGGAGCTACACATGATTTACATAACCATTTTGTGTGTTCCTCACTCTTATCTTTGATGTGTTAATGGTCTTAATTAATGCTTAGCACATGCTTTCGCTAGTGGGCCCACTTTATAGGGGAATCTCAATGTAAGGAAAAGGTTGGATTGTTCAAGGCCAGTTCAAGGTAGTTGATGACGTCATGCGGAGTGAGAAGCTGCTGGCCGAACTGAACTATACATCGATCACACTGATCCGAAAGAAGGCCACACCATCTACGATCGATGACTACCGGCCAATATCCCTTGGCAATATGATATACCATTATATTTCGAAGGTGCTGGTAAATAGGTTGAAGAGAGTCGTACCCCGGTTGGTTGGCGAGGCGCAAAGTTCATTTATTCGAGGAAGACGAATCAGCTATAATATCTTGCTAGCTCACGAAATCTACCACAACATGCATGTTGAACGAGGCCACACAAATGTGTGTTTGAAGTTAGATCTCCGGAAAGCATATGATCGGTCTCTTAGAATTTCCTACTCGAAGTGCTGCAACGATTTGGCTTCCCGGACCATTGGCAACGTCTTATCATGGCGTGCATGCAAGCATCGTTTGTCATCATGGTGAATGGAGCAAACTCATGGCCTTTCAAGGCAGCAAATGGCTTAAGGCGAGGTGATCCAATGGCTCCATACCTCTTTGTACTTTGTATGGAGGTTCTTAGCATAATGATAAAGTAGGCGGTTGAGAGCGGAAGGCTAGAACTGGTGAAGTGTGGTGCCACTACGGTGTCACATCTATGGGCCAAAGAAATTGGTGGCTGTTGCATGGAAGGATGTTTGGGTGCCAAAGAGTGAGGGTGGCTTGGGTTTGCAACGATTGGTCGATTGGAATGATGTTGGGCTATTATAGCTCCTATGGTTAGTTGTGGTAGATGACGATTCACTTTGGGTAAAATGCATGAGACATAAGTACGTCAATAACCACATAATTTGGTTCGCCTGCCCGCCTTCGATTTGCTCTTGGGCGTGGAGGGAAATACTGAAAGTGCGTGATATAGCACGTGAACACATTTGCTTTCAAGTAGGAGATGGCAGCAACATCCAGTTTTTCATCCACCCTAGGTGTGGTAAGCCATTTCTTATGTGAGGATTGGGGGGGGGGGGGGGCAAGATTGCACTATGATGTTGGTATGCCAAACGACACACTGGTCTCCTATTTTATCAGATTTGGAACATGGAACCTCCCCATTCCACGTTCGCTGCAGATGATGGAGTTATGGCCAAGGATCATTGGAACACGTATCCATGGAGGTTGGGACAAGCCAACTAGGTTGGACGCAAGAAAGGAAACTTTCATCCTAAAGAAGGTGTGGACATAAGTATTGCATAAGAAGGCAACAGTGGGGTGGAGGAAGCTTATATGGTACACGAATCACGTCCCAAAGCATGCCATTACAGCATGGTAGGCGTTGCGGGGCCGCTTAATGACAAAGAAATTGATGGAGGCAAGGGGCGCACACCATGGGCTGAAATATGCACTATGTGCTGCAGCTAAAGAGGATATGGGACACCTCTTTTGGGCATGCCATTTCACAAAGGAAGTCTAAACAAGCGTTATTCAAACGATAGGGTTGAGCACCGGCGTGAGAAACACGATTGAGGAGGAGGTGAGACTCTTGCAAAAAGTTACAGGGGGTTGGGTAAGGGTGACAACGGTGAGGTTAGCCTTTAGTGCGGTTATTTATGAGTGTTGGCAAGAAAGGAACAGACAAATATTCGACTACGAGCGGAAGCGATCAACTGACATTGTGGGATTGGTTAAAGATGGTTTGGGTGATGGGATCGAATCTGAAAGACCTCGTCAAAGACCCGGTGGCTATGCAAGCTTTTGAAGAATCTTGGAAATAGACCAAGCAAAAATAATTAGTTGTAGTAGAGAATTAGTGTAATGAGACATGGTCTCATGAGTCATAGTGTGGTTGCGCATGTACTTAGCATGCCCACGCTCTTTTGTAGATCTAAAGTTTGGTAGGTCATAAATCATAGTTTCATACTTAATGAAATTTCAAGGCTATGCCTCCCTTTTGCTTTGCCCAAAAAAAGATAAGGTTGGACTTGATAAAGATATAATGATGGCTTATGGGAGCATGTTGAAACACCCTACCTAAAGAGAAGCAAAGTGGTGCATTGCTTCCTCATTAAAGGTCCAACAAAGAACCAAATGTCAAAAGCAACTTTGCTTCCCAGAAGAGAAGAGAAGCTTTATTTCCTAAAGAAGGCATGAGAACTTTCTAGATGCTAGATATTTTCTAGCTTGAGGCCAAACACGGTTTTGATACTTGAGTAAATGTTTGTTGCCAAAATATCTAAGACAAGTATTGGGCTTTATGTAGAGTTGAAGTTCAAACTCCGTTTGTGTACTAGGTTGAGGGAGTCCCTCACCTTTATAAATGGATACCCGTCCCCTCATTTGTAAGCACTCAATGTGTGTGTTTGTAAAGCAAGTGTGCCAACTCAATCTTTGCGAATAATATAATTGCATATTGAGCAAACCTCTCAAGTGTCCCTTTGTGTGCATGTTTGTGATTGTGGAAGTGTTCTACTTAAGCATTCTTGCCAAGGTGGGAGAGAGAGAAAAGGCTGCCAAATCCAAGTAACTCGAGGAAGTTAGAGATTTGGGTCGCACGGTTCCTACTAAAGGAGTAGGTGCGTGACAAGTGGTATCATTGCCTTAACTAAGTGGGTAAATGGCAACCATGGGAAAGAATCCCGAAAGGTAGAAAGGCGTAGCTGGTGAGGAAGCTCGTGGTAGGGACGTTGTCCTTACTAGAGGAGAGAAATAAGAAAGCCGAAAGGACTAGAGTAGGAGTCCAAGAGGGAGCTCAAAATCCTTGGATGAGAAGGTATCTATACTATCCTCACCATTAGTTCCAAGCTCAGAAGGGTGGAGGAATGCTTCGATGTTGTTGATGAGGACGTCATGTTCAATATGCAGCAAACCATCGAAATGCTTAGAGAAAGGATTGAATTCCTTGAAGTATCCAAAGAGGAGTTCAAAGATGAGCTAACCATTTTCAAGAGAGTCTTGGCAAATGGTGGGGGAGAAATAAAATTGCCAAAGATGGACATCCCCCATCCAAACAAGCTTGGTGGACAATTTCTTATGGTCCCTGGAGCAATACTTTGCAGGAGTGAATATGCAAGATGAAAACCCAAAAGGTTAGGTTGGCTTCTTATTATCTCTTTGATATTGCCTCCTTGTGGTGGTAAAGAAAAAAAGAAGATGTTAAAAACCACATATGTAAGCCACTTGAGACGTGGGAAGAACTTAAGAAAGATCTTAAAAGGCATTTGTACCACACAAATGTGGTATATGAAGCTAGAAAAAAGCTGGTTAAACTTAAACACAAATCTTCTATCAGAGAGTATATAAAAGAGTTCGCAACTGTAATTCTTCAAATTCCAAGCCCTGACCCAGATGCAAGTTGTTTCATTTCACAAATAGGCTTCAAGAATGGGCAAGAAGATAACTACAATGAAAAACTGTTGAGAACTTGGATGAGGCCATTCGAATGGCTGAATCCTTCATGGAATGTCAACGAAAGGACCCTGGGAAATAAAAAGACCTTAAGAACAAAGGTAGCCGTGACCAAAACTTAGGAACTAATAAAGAAAAATACTCCAAAGAGGGCAAGAGCCATTTTGTGCCAAAAGGTGGGTGTTTTGTCTGCAAAGGCGCTGACCAAATGAAGGATTGTCCAATGTTCGACTCATTATCTTCCATGGTGAGTCAGAGTGAAGAAAAGCAGCCATAAGAGGAAGGGAGCACGAAGTCTCTCCAACCCCAAGGCTCATTTCAAGCCAAACCCTCATCTCCAAAGACCTTTGAACAAACGACCTTGTTGTATGTGGAGGCCAAAGTTGGAGGCAAACCAACCCAGATGATGGTAGATACCTGGGCGACCCACAACCTGATGACGCCCTCGGAAGCAAAAAAGATTGAGAGTTCCTCTATCTGAGGCGAAGGAGAAGCTCAAACTGGTGAACGTCCGTGCCAAGCCTATTGAAGGGGTCATGCGCGCCACAGAGGTGGACCTAGGGAGATCGAGGGAAGAATATGTTTCTCTGTAGTCCCCATGGATGATCACTAGATTGTACTGGGACTTGACTTCCTGAGAAGTATAAGCACCCTAGTACTCCCCTCTTCAAATGCCTCGTGCATTATGGAGAAAGGCGTCACGCATCTGGTGCAAACGTCCCTGAAGCCCTGGCAGTCCCCACCATATCTTCCATGCAACTGATGAAAGAGTTCAAGAAAGGTGAGGAAATATTTCTGGCCACCATGAGAGCAGATGGCACGCCAGAAGAGAGTGAAATCCCTCAAGTTGTTCAAAAAGTGATGAAGGAAAATCAAGATGTGATGCCTCCAGAGTTGCCAGAGGCACTGCCACCAAGAAGAGAGGTAGACCATGAAATTGAACTCGAGCCTGGGCAAAACCCCCACCATGGGGCTATACCAGATGCCACCTCCAGAGTTGGAGGAGTTATGGAGGCAACTCAATAGCCTGTTGGAAGTGGGTAAGATTTGACCCTCAAAGGCACCCTATGGAGCGTTGGTGCTGTTCCAGAAGAAGCATGATGATGGATGCCGAATGTGCATAGATTATCGGGCATTAAACAAGGTGACTCTCAAGAACAGATACCCAATACCCTGATCATGGACTTGTTCAATTGACTCGAGCAAGCCAAGTATTTTACTAAGATGGACTTAGGATCTCGGTATTACCAAGTAAGAATCGCCAAGGGTGATGAGCCAAAGACCACAAGCGTCACAATATATGGGTCATTTGAATGGTTGGTCATGCCATTCCGCCTCACAAAAGTCCCCACATCCTTGTGCACATTGATGAACAAGATATTCCACCCATATCTGGATAAGTTTGTGGTGGTGTACTTGGATGATCTAGTCATCTACAACAATTCCTTGGTGGAACAGGTTGTGCACCTAAGGTGGGTATTTCAAATGCTCAGGGAGAATAGGTAAATGATCGTTTTAATAACCGTAAGTGCATGACATCGGTGAAGACGTAACAAATATCGGTTGAACCTCAAAGAGTTGTGAGTGTTGTTGTGACTACCATACTCAAGTGGTAAAGGAGAGGAGAATGAGGGTAACTAAACTAGTTGACAAACGCGACACGAAATAACAATAACTAATAAAAAACTTGTCCCGTAGGAGGTGGAGAATGAATATGAAAGTGTAGATATGTATTCATGTGTGTAACAATTAGTGCTCATGACATGCATAACATGAAAATCTTATAATGCCACAATCCTAAGTGTGTCTCTACATGGATTAATAGTTATCACCATCATTAAAACATACAAACACTACTGAAGATGAGGACAAAGACAACCACATTATTACATGTTTAATGTCATAAAGAACATGGAATCTATAATGACCAAAACCCAACTATGTCTCCATATGAATTAAGATGTAACACTATTATTAAAACATACAAGACAACAATTAAGATGAGGCCAATGATTGAAAATAAGTTTTAATCGCAAGTACACGACCGTCGGTGAAGACGGGGCAAGTACTGGTCGATCCACCTGGAGGTGTGTCAGCTCTGATTCTTTGGAAATGAAGTGGAGAATAAAGGGGAGAAGAGGTTTGATTACACTAAACTCTAGGCTACACTAAACATTATATTATAAAATATAATGAGGTACTTCTCCCAATCTGGTACTAGAATATAGGTTGTTGTCTTTGATTATTGCACCACGTCTGCAAAGTTTGAAGATTCGTTGTCTACATTTGGAAGTTGTTGCGTCCACATTAAAGTGGGACACAGATAGCCATATTTTTTGTCATTCGGCATTTGGGTCAGATTCCTAAAATAAATAAATTAACATGATTAAAATTTAAATGTAAGATAAACGTGTATGAAAAAGACAAACACGGCTTACCTCAACTAAACCTGGATGATTGTTACACATAATCTTTCCATCTTCAGAAACTGCATGACATCACTAATGCATACATATAACATGGTTTTATGCCACCCTTACTTTTGTTCCTACAATTTGTTTCTGCATAACACTCATGCTGGTATATAGCATGGTATCAAATCTACTTTATAGAATAGTGTAAAGCACTTTGTAATTCATTGGTGGTTGATTCGTTTTATTTAAACTGCAAGTGCATAGCCACGTTAAAGCGGTGGCAAATACGGGTCGTCCACTGGGAGGTGTGTCGGCGTTTGGTTTGTGCGAAGGCGAGTGGAAAAGAAAGGAGAGAAAGATTGATTACACTAATTAAACTATACTAGAATGCAAAAGGAAATGAAGATAACCAATAAAACTAAATCCCATAGGGGGTAGAGAAATAATGTGAATATAAAGATGTGTGTGTGTGTGTTCAATTATGCTCCTCACAATATGTAGTGCATGAAATCATAAAACTAAATCCAACTTTGCCTCCACATGAACTAAGAAAAGACTATATCGTTAAAACATAGAAGACAATAATTGGAATGAAGCTAAATGAACTCATGTATAAAGACTAGACCCTACTATGCCTCCACATGAAATAAGATAACCCAATATCAGTAAAACATACAAGGCATTAACCAAGGTAAAGACAACAACAGTACATACACTACAAATTGTGTTTCCAATATTAATTCCATCCATATCCTCACCTTATCATTCCCCATAATCATATCAAAGATAAGAGTGAAATCTCATTAGATGGTTATGGAAATCATATAAGGCTCAAGGGATTAAGATAACACACACCTAATACACTACATGATCATATCACATATTTCTCCACCCCCAAATGGGGATGGAACTACTCACTACTCATTACACTAACTACATTAACAAAAAGAAACATATTACTGAAAAGAAATTCAACTAAGCAAGAAAGGAACGTTAAAGAAGCTAATTGAAAGAAGCATAAACTAAAGAAACATGAAAGAATTAAAAGACAAGATTAAAAGAAACTAAAACAATTATTTTATTAACAATGACTCACATTGAAGGTAACATTCTTCTCCACCTTGAGTTTTGCTTCAAGGCTAACTCCTTAGTAGAGAGAATGCCACCAAGCAATGGGTAGTTTACAATAGAAGGTGAAGAGTTCTATTTATAGCCAAAGAAAAAGGCAATCCGGGACAATCCCCCGATGCGGGACTAAACAAATACCAGAAATGGACTAAATACACAATAATACGCGACCCACCAAAATATTAGCGGAT
Organism: Triglochin maritima; assembly: GCA_963682175.1. Classification (NCBI taxonomy): domain Eukaryota; kingdom Viridiplantae; phylum Streptophyta; class Magnoliopsida; order Alismatales; family Juncaginaceae; genus Triglochin; species Triglochin maritima. Next base: position 22,519,272 of record OY821774.1, on the reverse strand, counting down.
TTCGGCCAAAACAGATCGCCAATTAATGGTTTTGGACCGACAATTGGCGGTCTATATAGTCCAGATCACGCTGGATTTTATTCTGGGCTTTTCTGGATGTCTTTTTTGGTCTTTGATGCATCTACTTCACTTGTTGGAGCTCCGACCCGAATAGAATTGCCAAAAATACTCCCCATGATGGTGTGGAGTTTTCTGTTTTGCTCTTTGGTCCTTCGGTCTTACGTTCAGGTCCTTCTCCCTGGCATCTTAGTCCCCAGGTCTCACAATTCAGTCCTTTTTCCCTGCTTTTGGGTCCTTTTTTGCTTCATCTCTTCAAACCTATTTATTTCTGAAATTCAAACATAAAACTCGTCACGTAGCATTGCTTAGGTGTAAGACAATGGATATAAGATACAAATATAAGCATGAAATGATGTCAATCAAATACCCCCACACCTAAGTTTTTGATAGTCCCGAGCAAAACAAAGAAAGAGAAAAGCAAACGAGAAACAAGAAATCCTAACTCACTTTCGTAGGAATCACGGTTGCACTTAGCACGTGCAACAAGCCGTTAAACCTCCTTGTTGCCAAGGAGGAGGAGTGTTGTCTCCTAAGGGTTTTCAGCGGATATACCCACAAAATCCGAACAAGATGCATTATTCAATTTAGACACTCGACTCGTTGGACATATTTTGTTGATCATGGGACGCGGTAATCCTACGGGCCGACTCTATATAGGTAATCAGTCCACACACCTAGCCTAATGAACCATTCGTGCAAGTTAAATAAAGAATTAAGTGAAAGACATGGACAACCTCAACATCCTCAAGTGATACAAAGTGTAATGTCCATTAAGGTTCTTATTTGCATTACCATTTTTTTTCTTTTTGTTTCTTTTCTCATTTTGTTTCTTTTCTTTTTATTAGTTGGAGCTTCATTCTCCCAGGGTCAGGTTTCGTGCATCATTGCCCATGAGGACTTACACTATCACGTACACCTTTCCCCAAATCTCCACAAAGGGCAATCCCTACCACCCGTGTAACGAGAGTTCTGTCGGCGCATCCAAAGTCAGATGACTCAAAAGAACCAGGCACAAAGTCCCCTCAGGCCTACTTTCTTGAGTGATAGGAGCCGTGCGAGAAGAGGGAACAACTACTCACTTATTTGTTATCTACAGATGAACCAAAACCCCTACACTTAATGTCTCACAACAAGATTTAAAGGGTCTTGACTACAACATACTCCCTTAAATTAACAGTCACGAATTATTGACTCACTAGGTTCAGGGTGGACTTCTTTAAATGTTTGAGCACTGAAACCCTATGATTACTCACCCCCGAGGGAAAACTGGGGTGCATCCTAACGACAAGATAAATCCTAAAGCTAGTGTACTAGACATCCTAATGCATCAAGTTCAAGACAATTTTGGGAGCTTTCTTTTTACTTTGCCTCTCAACGGTTTTGCACATGCTAAACACACACAAAACCTACAAAACATTTTCTTTCACAAACACATGAAGCTTTTGAAATTAATGTGAAAATTTTGAAGCACTAGGCAAGCAAAGGAAGACAAGTCACCCAAGGATCATGGCAAGCAGATATATCGATATTAAATGCAGCACACTAACATGACCCTAACAATGCAACCAAAAGAAAACAAAAAAACAAAGGAAAAGACTTGACTATGTACACACGTAAAAACACCCCCCCACACCTACTTCATGCATTGTCCTCAATGAATGTGAACAAAATACTACATGGATTTATGCATGAAAAAGAATAGATCTCACCAACGTGAAGTACACAGGGAAGTTCATGGCTATGTTGATGGACACAACCCACATTCCCTCAAAACTTGTGAGATGCTAAGGAAGGGATACAAATACGTGAAAGAAAATGGGCCCAAATACGCAATGGTTGGAGCCCACAACAATCGATGCTCACTGAAGGAGTCTTTTATTGTACTTTTTTTTCTTCTTTTTTTCTTTTTTTATTTTAAATATAACTATATACAAACATAAGTTCCCATCTTCATTTGTCAAAAGACATCAAATGGGAACCTCAAAAGTGGGTCAATGCACTTGGAAAGGGAACATGACACCACGCGAGGCTAGAATACTCATGTTTGGCCCCCCCTCACAAAGAGCACAAGATGATAGGAGAGGTTCATGAATTGGACACAAAGGCGTCTCATTCAAAGGATCAAACTGAAAGAGCTTCAACCTCTAAAGAGTTTGGGAAATAAGGGACAATGGAAGAAGAGTTTCTCCCGTTGCACTGCTGAAGTTACGATCGTCAATCCAAACTCTCCAACCAACAGGAATTAAGTGAAAGACATGGACAACCTCAACATCCTCAAGTGATACAAAGTGTAAGGTCCATTAAGGTTCTTATTTGCATTACCATTTATTATTATTTTTTGTTTCTTTTCTCATTTTTTTTCTTCTTTTTTTCTTTTTATTAGTTGGAGCTTCATTCTCCCAGGGTCAGGTTTCGTGCATCATTGCCCTTGAGGACTTACACTATCACGTACACCTATCCCCAAATCTCCACATAGGGCAATCCCTACCACCCGTGTAACGAGAGTTTGGTCGGCGCATCCGAAGTCAGATGACTCAAAAGAACCAGCCACAAAGTCCCCTCAGACCTACTTTCTTGAGTGATAGGAGTTGTGCGAGAAGAGAGAACACTTACTCACTTATTTGTTATCTACAGATGAACCAAAACCCCTGCACTTAATGTCTCACAACAAGATTTAAATGGTCCTTGACTACAACAAACTTCCTTAAGTTAACAGACGCGAATTATTGACTCACTAGGTTCACGGTGGACTTCTTTAAATGTTTGAGCACCAAACCCCAATGATTACTCACCCCCGAGGGAAACTGGGGTGCATCCTAACGACATGATAAATCCTAAAGCCACTGTACTAGATATCCTAATGCATCAAGTTCAAGACAATTTTGGGAGCTTTCTTTTTGCTTTGCCTCTCAACGGTTTTGCACATGCTAAACACATGTAAAACCCACAAAACATTTTCTTTCGCAAACACATGAAGATTTTGAAAGAAATGTGAAAATTATATGGTACTAGGTAAGCAAAAGAAGACAAGTCACCCAAGGATCATGCCAAGCAGATATATCGATATTAAATGCAACACACTAACATGACCCTAACAATGCAACCAAAAGAAAACAAAAAAACAAAGGAAAAGACTTGACTATGTATACACGTAAAAACACCCCCCACACCTACTTCATGCATTGTCCTCAATGAATGTGAACAAAATACTACATGGATTTATGCATGAAAAAGAATAGATCTCACCAACGTGAAGTACACAGGGAAGTTCATGGCTATGTTGATGGACACAACCCACATTCCCTCAAAACCTGTGAGATGCTAAGGAAGGGATACAAATACGTGAAAGAAAATGGGCCCAAATACGCAAGGGTTGGAGCCCACAACAATCGATGCTCACTGAAAGAGTCTTTTATTGTACTTTTTTTTATTCTTTTTTATTCTTTTTTTATTTTAAATATAACTATATACAAACATAAGTTCCCATCTTCATTTGTCAAAAGACATCAAATGGGAACCTCAAAAGTGGGTCAATGCACTTGGAAAGGGAACATGACACCACGCGGGGCTAGAAAACTCATGTTTGGGCCCCCCTCACAAAGAGCACAAGATGACAGGAGAAGTTCATCAATTGGACGCAAATGCGTCTCATTAAATGGATCAAACTGAAAGAGCTTGAACCTCTAAAGAGTTTGGGAAATAAGGGGCCATGGAAGAAGAGTTTCTCCCGTTGCGCTGCTGAAGTTACGATCCTCAATCCAAACTCTCCAACCAACAGGAATTAAGTGAAAGACATGGACAACCTCAACATCTTCAAGTGATACAAAGTGTAAGGTCCATTAAGGTTCTTATTTGCATTACCATTCATTATTATTTTTTGTTTCTTTTCTCATTTTTTTTCTTCTTTTTTTTCTTTTTATTAGTTGGAGCTTCATTCTCCCAGGGTTAGGTTTCGTGCATCATTGGCCATGAGGACTTACACTATCACGTACACCTTTCCCCAAATCTCCACATCGGGCAATCCCTACCACCCGTGTAACGAGAGTTCGGTCGGCGCATCCCAAGTCAGATGACTCGAAAGCACCAGGCACAAAGTCCCCTCAGACTTACTTTCCTGAGTGATAGGAGCCGTGCGAGAAGAGAGAACACCTACTCACTTATTTCTTATCTACACATGAACCAAAACCCCTACACTTAATGTCTCACAACAAGATTTAAAGGGTCCTTGACTACAACAAACTTCCTTAACTTAATAGACACGAATTATTGACTCACTAGGTTCACGGTGGACTTCTTAAAATGTTTGAGCACTGAAACCCAATGATTACTCACCCTCAAGGGAAACTGGGGTGCATCCTAACGACTTGATAAATCCTAAAGCCACTGTACTAGATATCCTAATGCATCAAGTTCAAGACAATTTTGTGAGCTTTCTTTTTTACTTTGCCTGTCAATGGTTTTGCACATGCTAAACACACGCAAAACCCACAAAACATTTTCTTTCGCAAACACATGAAGATTTTGAAAGAAATGTGAAAATTTTATGGCACCAGGTAAACAAAAGAAGACAAGTCACCCAAGGATCATGGCAAGCAGATATATCGATATTAAATGCAGCACACTAACATGAACCTAACAATACACACAAAAGAAAACAAAATCGAAAGAAAAGACTCGACTATGTACACACGTAAAACACCCCCCACACCTACTTCATGCATTGTCCTCAATGAATGTGAGCAAGATACTACATGGATTTATGCATGAAAAATGAGAGATCTCACCAACATCAAGTACAAAGGGAAGTTCAAGGTCATGTTGAGGGACACAAACCCGAATTCCCTTAAAACCTGTGAGATGCTAAAGAAAGGATACAAATACGTGAAAGAAATGGAGCCCAAATACTTAAGGGATGGAGCCTACAACAATCGATGGTCACTGAAGGAGTCTTTTATTGTACTTTTTTTAATATATAACTATGTACACACATAAGTTCCCATCTTCATTTGTCAAAAGGCATCAAATGGGAACCTCAAGAGTGGGTCAATGCACTTGGAAATGGAACATGACACCACGCGGGGCCAGAATACACATGCGTGGGCCCCCTTCACAAAGAGCACCAGATGAAATGAGAGGTTCATGAATTGGACGCAAAGGTGTCTCATTCAAAGGATCAAACTGAAAGAGTTTGAACCTCTCAAGAGTTTGGGAAATGATGGGCAACGGAAGAAGAGTTTCTCCCGTTGTGCTGCTGAAGTTATGATCGTCAATCCAAACTCTCCAACCAACAGGCTGGTGCGTCGGAACGAGGTCAAGAATCTCGTTAGGCATGTCCGACACACCAGGAGAACAAAAGGTTGGTCTCATACCCAAGGTATCCTCCAAGGAACTCCTAATATCCTCATGAGCAATGTAGTTGTTTGATGTTCCATCCTTTCCAAGATGATCAGGAACAAAAGTGAGAGGCAAACTCTCATTAGGTTGTTTGAAATTGAGGGGACTAGGGAGCTCTTGCTCCACCAGAGGTGAGTCCTTAGGCGGTACAAAAATAAGATCATGTGGCTCAAGGGCCTCGGGACAAGAAGATAAGGCACCATCCTGTGCCGACTCATAAAGAAGCTGGTCCATGGTATTCTCAATTGGAATCGAATCCTCCACCAAGTGATCGTGAATTGAAACCCCAAGTCCCTCAGACTGACTAGGAGTTTGACTTTAAAGATTGTGCTTTGAATTTGTGGATGTGGTGGTGGTTCGATTTCAGAAGATAAATCCTCATGTTGACAAGAAAAATTACCCTCCTCACGTTGAAGTAATTGCTGTGCCATTTGACTCACTTGCATTTCCATATTTTGCAAGGAATTCAAGTTGGACTTCAATAAATTTTGAGTGGTTTCCATGAACGTTTAGAGAGTTTGTTTAAGGAATCAGGTATGCGGTCAACTATGAGGTCCAAGTCAGAGCTTGGGAAATTTTGGGGTTGGGTGTTGATGGGCTGAGAATGAGTCCAATGATTTGAAGTGGGGTGTTGGTAGAATTCTGGGTATTCGGGAGGAGGATACTGGGGTGTTGGTAGAATCCTCTCGGGTTGTACGCGGATGCGTAATGGTCATAATGAGCATTTTGGGAAAATGTATGCTCATACTCAGGCTATGGGGGAACATAAGGACATTCACCGATAACATGACCACTTAACCCACAACAGTCGCATGGTACGACTACTGGAGCAACCGGTGCACTCATGTCGTCTACCGCACGCATGAAAGAGGCCAAAGTTTCTTGCAATGTCTCAGTTTGATGACCAACATATGATCCGACGTAACTAGTTGGAGATCTAACAGTCGGTGCCTCTCTCATATCACCCCTATATGAAGATTGCTCAGTCACACAATGAAGATTATCCCAACCATACGGGGTGTTCGTCTGAGCCACCCCAGGTTGGATGGGTACGGAATACCAGGAAGAATTGTCCTGGTCCCAACAATGATATGGATGGTCGCCCATGTAACCATCCATCTCAACAAACAACTCTCGAGTCGACCACTCTCACCACTACGAGGCTAAACTCGCAAAAAGTGCTTGACTCGACCCTAAAACGCTACCAGAGAGTGTAAAGGGGAGGAGAGTAGAACGTAGAAGTAGGTGAGAAGATGACTCAAAGGAGAAGGGAAGAATCCCTAAAGCTAGCGTGGGTAAAGGGTGAAGGTAGAAGCCTAACTAGCAAGCACGGCTCAAACAATGTAAGGCAATGGGTCCTTAGGCTAGATGACGCCTAACTTCGAGGTCACTAGCGTTGACACGCCTCACCTCCCTACAACGAAGACTACAATGCCGAGCAAGTGATACCAGATCCGGAGATCCAGTACATCCTACTATCGACAAGGTAGGCAACGCTGATCAGGCCATGACGGTCTCAACTAGATTACTCTCCTAGTGCGTCCGAAATCCTAGGGCCAATGTCTACCTGCTTTTAGTTAAGGCTTGATTAAGAGTGATTTTTGCGGCCAAGAAAAGGGTGATGAAATCCCCCACCTTATCTTTTATGGGACAACCCCTCCTTAGTAGTGTTTTGATCTTAAATCTAGCAATCAACACTCCAATCAAACGCTCAACTCACTCTTGTCCCGATGCACCTTACTAACTAATGCATGATTGAAACATGCATGAATGAGAGATTTTGGTGCACGTATCTCATGCCAGCAATCAACAACAAAATGTAAAGCAATGAAAATACGAATGCATGCAAGGTCTACAAATGATGCATGACCTAGATGGCAAGAAGTCTAATCTTTTGCTTTGAGTTTTATGGTCCAAGTTGATTAAAGGGAATTGATAATCTGGGAGCAAACTAGAAGTTACAACATGCAAAATAGTGCTCCCAGATAACTACAATGAACAAAACAGCACCCAGAACAAAATTGAGAGAGATTAAGGCTCACCAGGCCGCCAATTGGCGGTCCCTTTTGGGCCTACAACTCTCAAATTCCTCCAGTTGCTTCCCCTTATTCCTCAGAATGCCTGAAACACACAAAAACTAAAAACAAAAAAATTAAAACCACTCGAATCGTCCAAACCAAAGTCTGGACAGAGCACCTCCCTGGCAACGGCGCCAAAAACTTGGTTGATTCGTTTTATTTAAACCGCAAGAGCATGACCGCGTTGAAGTAGTGGCAAATACGGGTCGTCCACTGGGAGGTGTGTCAACGTTTTGTTTGTGCAAAGGCGAGTGGAAAAGAAAGGAGACAAAGATTGATTACACTAAACTATACTAGAATGCAAAAGGAAATGAAGATAAGCAATAAAACTAAACCCCATAGGGGGTAGAGAAATAATGTGAATATAAAGATGTGTGTGTGAGTGTTCAATTATGCTCCTTACAACATGTAGTGCATGAAATCATAAAACTAAATCCAACTTTGCCTCCACATGAAGTAAGATAAGACTATATCATTAAAACATACAAGACAATAATTGGAATGAAGCTAAATGAACTCATGAATAAAGACTAGACCCTACTATGCCTCTATATGAAATAAGATAACCCAATATCATTAAAACATACAAGGCATTAACCAAGGTAAAGGCAACAAGAGTACATACACTACAAATTGTGTTTCCAATATTAATTCCATCCATATCCTCACCTTATCATTCCCCATAATCATATCAAAGATAAGAGTGAAATCTCATTAGATCTTATCTGGATTTTATTCTGGGCTTTTCTGGATGTCTTTGTTGGTCTTTGATGCATCTACTTCACTTGTTGGAGCTCCGACCTGAATAGAATAGCCAAAATACTCCCCATGATGGTGTGGAGTTTTCTGTTTTGCTCTTTGGTCATTCGGTCTTACGTTCAGGTCCTTCTCCCTTGCATCTTAGTCCCCAGGTCTCACAATTCAGTCCTTTTCCCCTGCTTTTGGGTCCTTTTATGCTTCATCTCTTCAAACCTATTTATTTTTGAAATTCAAACATAAAACTCGTCACCTAGCATTGCTTAGGTGTAAGATAATGGATATAAGATACAAATATAAGAATGAAATGATGTCAATCAATTGGCAAATGACTCTCATCATAGAAGACATAAGGAGAAGATGCTTTTGATGATGAAACACTATTCTGAATCTCAAACAAATATTATTAGATAAACCACCACGATAAATATATCTACAATTAGGGAGTTAAAAAATCAGAGGTATTACCATTGCATTCTACATTATTTTGTTTCTACTTATATTTCCTCATGGATTGGAATCGAGCCTTCAATCGCAGGATTCACACTACCCACAATACTTGGTGGTTGTTGGGATTTTAAGTTCAGAACCCCAAGTTCACGGCCGCGTAAAGTGATGACAAGTACGGGTCGTGTCCACGAGGAGTGGAGAAAGAAAATTAAGATTGAGTGTATCAAAACTAACTAATGTTACTCAAATTGTCGAAAGAAACCAAATATGACAAGTCCCGTAGGAGGTTGATACTGCTTGCAAAAGTGAAGATGTGTCATAGGTGAGTGTATAATTAAGCCCTAATGACACGTATAACATGAAAATCTATAATGACCGCAATTCTAAGTGTGTCTCTACATGAATTAAGATTTATCACCGTCATTAAAACATACAAAATACTACTCAAGATAAGGACAATGAAAACCACATGATTACATGTCAATCTTATCTCTTTAATGACATGAAGAACATAGAAATCCATAATGACCCAATCCCAACTAAGAAATCCGTAATGACCCAACCCCAACTACGTCTCCACATGAATTAAGATTAAACACAATCATTAAAGCACACAAAAGATTAATCAAAATAAGTCGAACTAGTACCATCCTTATCTCTTTATCCATTCAAATCTTATTCTCACATCATAATTCCCCATTAAGTTGGCCCACTAACCAAAGCATGTGTTAAATATCCATCAGGATGATTAACACATCAAAGTCAAGAGTTAGAAAACCAATCAAAATGGATATGGAATCATTTGAAGCTCCAAGATTATGATTAAATTTCAGACATATCTAACTACATCCACACCATCATCCTCCATCCCCCCAAATGGGATGGACTAGTCACTAATCATCGCATTAACAAAGAAAACAACAAAGTAAAAGGAACACATGACCAAGTAAAGTAAACTAAATCTAATGAGGTCAAGAATGTAAATAACAATAAATGAAAACTTGATTAATAAAAGAAGATTACAAATGGTTAGTGTCTTATCCTCTCCTCCACTACTCTACTAAAGAAGAATTATACCAAGTCTACATTAAACTGGGAACAATCGAACGACTACAAATCAGATCTAGATGCTCCGGAGTGCATCTACCCGAATACCCAATCCACTAGAGTAATTGGGTGCCAATCTCCCAATTGGATCCTCTACTGGCCAATCTTTTGGGTCGGATAAGACCCAAATTTACTAGCAGCTTAAGTAACCAACTAAGCACGCGGAGTGCACCCTGAGTCATTGGTGGGAGCCTGTTTGGTCTTAACTGTTGAATTACTCCTCACATTCATGAGATTTTGGACTTTCGTGACAAACATATTTTCTTTATGATCAATTCCCTCTAGGTTTCCACATAGGTCCTTCGTGACATGCAATCCAGTCCTTCAGCATTACAAACAAGTCTAGATCAGTTCTCTCTTCTTGCATTTAGGTCCGTTTTGCTTCCTTTCTCTTCCTTATTACCTTTTTCCTAAAATGTAAGAAACAAATACTTGAGTAGCACAAATATAGGGTAAAATAATGGATATATAACATGAATGCATTGTAATATATACTACAAATCAATGGCATTAGTGTAGGTGTCGCAATATCAGTGAGTTCTACTTAGCGACTATATAAAATGTTAACCATCTCACGCAGATCATAGATCTCCTCTTTCCAATTCACGTGAATTTCTCCCCTTCTAAAATTTGAGGATGTAAGACCCGTGATTGACATCATATCATGAATATATTTGTGTCTAATATCCTTTATTTTTAGCCTAAGCAATGCTACGTAAAAAGTTTTATGTTTAAGTTTCAGGAATAAACAGGTTTGAGAAGAATAGACTCAAAAAGGACATAAAAGCAAGGAAAATGGCTGAATTGTAAGACTCATGGACTAGAATGCAAAAGAGAAGGACCCAGATGTAGACCAAAAGGACCAATGAGCAAATCAAGAAGCTCCACACCATCATGAGGAGTATGTTGGCAATTAGATCCGGGCCTAAACATCAACAACCAAATAAGTTTCACCAAACATGAAGAAATAAACTCATAGAGGAGCCAACCAAATCCAGACTCGATTAAAGACATCTGGATCGCCAATTAGCGGTTCCAGACCGCCAATCAGCGGTCTAGATGTTTTGTTAGTTTCTTGTTGTTTCTTTTAAATTCTTAAATGCTTAGATAATTTTCATTTGTTTTAATCTTCGTATAATTAATTAGCAGGTTTTTCTTTCCTTAATATGAATGTTATCTTAATAATGTTTGAGTAGTTCCATCCCCTTTGGGGGGGTGGAGATGATGTACATATATTTTGTGAAGTTTGGATGTTTGATGAATTATTGATTGTGTAGACTTGCATGTTTATATGTTCTTCGGGGGTGATTTAATAATCTACATGTTGGAGGATTTTTGATGGCTTTTGCGATAAGATTTAGACACTTTCCATGTTTAGTTTCCTCATGTTTATTGGCTGAAATTTTCTGTTGGATATGGAACATGTTAGTCGTGTGTTTGTATTAGTGTTTGCTCGCTTGATTGATTGATGAAACTTTGTTTTGATGGGTTTTGCCATAACATTTAGACACTTCCCATGCTTAGATTTGTTCTTCACAGGAGTTCCTGGTTTTTTATGAGTCTTTCCATATCTTTAGACACTTCTCATGTTGGGCCTCATCTTATAATAATCAAGTAGTAATTGCTAGTATGTTGTGTCAATGGATTGATAGGTTTTGCCACATCTTTAGACACTTCCTATGCATGAAGACACACACATGACACACACACACATGCATACTTGCGTCACTCATCACTTCTCTCATGTTATATTTGTTCACACTCCACCCCTGGGGGTTTTTATTCTTGAATTTTATCTCGCTTTTGATTTCTCCCGTTTTCATTTTTCTTGTTTGTTGCTTACTAGTTTAGTGTAGTTTTGTTTAGTGTAACCACACTTCTTCTCCCCTCTTTTCCCACTTGCCTTCGAAAGAACCAGAGTCAACACACCTCCCTGTGGATCGACCCGTACTTGCCACCGCTTCATCGCGGTCGTGCAACCCGCACATATGTTTTTTTAATAAAGTCTATCTTCATCTTCTTGCTTGTTTGTGTGTTATTGGATTATATGCTTCATGTATTGTATGTTTATATCTTGGTTTGGGAAAGTTCCCTTTCGGGGAAAAGTTTCCCTTTTGGACGCAACTCATCGGGTGGGTGCGCAATTCAACTTGATCTTTATGGGTTCGGGTACATGTGGCTTGGAGTTTAAACCTCTTGCTTTGTGGGCTGATTTTTGTGGATGGTAGGGCTGACTCAGCAGGTGATGTGGCACTTTGTCAGAAAATACGAACATTTGAATTTGCATGGTTTTGGCAAATGTTGAAAGAAGAATAATTCTCTTTGATTTTATCCTTATTTAGTTTTTGCATGGGACAAAAACCCACAACCCTAGACATCCTCCTTCTCTCCCCTCTCCCACTCATGTCACCATTGCATCCCCATCCTTCTCCCTCCTCTCCGGCGACAAGGCCACCAACATCTCCAGTGAAGCATCAATCTCCACCGAGCTAGAGATCCAAAGAAGAGTTGTGCGCTAGGAAGAAAATATGGGCTACAGCTCTGGTGAACTCCATCCATCTTCTTCAGAAAACTCAGGTATGACTCAGGCCCTTGAATTGATTAAAGAGTGGGGTTGTTGGCTGGAGGGTCGGTCAACACCGACGTGGCTGGTGCTGCAGCCAGTTGCATGACCTAGCGAAGTGCCTACCATGCGCGCACTAGGGTTAGCACGTGCCGGTGGCTGGCTACTGGGCAGCTAGGTGGCGTCGGAGCCTTAGTCAGGTTGGACGAAACTCCGGTAAATATAAGACACTAGATCACTAGTTCGGACGACCGAAATAAATTTGGTCAATATAAGACAAATGCTTGGGAAATATTGTCCTAGGATGGTCAATGTAAGATAAGAAAATATTATACAACATGAAGTTAAAGAATAATATGGATTCTTTAGTGAAGGAAGAAATCCAGGAATATGGATTGGAAAAAAATTCTACACGATTAAGTTTTTAATGTAAGGTTATAACACAATTAATAAACAGTTGTTTGATATAGATTTAATGGATAAACACGATTAACACTATAAAGATAAAATACTATACCACCACTAATTGTATATTTACAAAAATGAATACAAGTATTAATGTCTGATTGCTAGATGTAATTCACACGAGTAAATATTATGTGAGTAGTCAATTGTAATGCAACCCAAAGAAGGAAATACTATTACTTCAATTTTCATGCAACAATTACATAGTCAATAAGGAAGTCAATAAACCATAAACTGGAACATTGGAGGGAGTAGTACGTTTGGTAAGTGAATATATTCATGACTTTGTGGATTCGTGATCAGTATATTCATCTACCCATCTTGATATATAGTTTTTTTCGAGGGAGGCTCTCTTGACTTGATTACATTTTAATTCATTTGAATGCATGCTGTTTTTCCTTTCTCAATGTTTGAGGTCAGAAAGCAACTGAAACACATCGTATGTCGCCGACCAACCATATTTTTGGTCCACCAAAATGTGGAAGTTGTCCGGCTTATTCGCATTGTGAAGGAAATCCATGATCTGATTTTGAGAATCGACGAACGTTTGGCTAGAATCTCCAACCACACAAATTTGGTTGTTGATTTCGTTCAGCAAATTTGATGTCATCAACTACAAAGCATCGAAGTCATAGGTGAGATCTTGTATTCCTTGGTAGTTGTGATACACTAGCTAACAATGGCTTGGATCTTTTGGAAATTGCTGTCGATAGACCTCTCAAGCCGATGATCCCACGAGGGTTGATTCCATTGCGCATCCGAACTGAATGAACATTCAGGGCGAGTGTAGCACCCAGGACCACGAGCCAATTTTGGATCCCATCTTTTGTCAATCACGGGTTTGGTTTGAGTGGGAGAAAAAGGTTGAGGATCGACCATTTCTTCATTGTTCGGGGATTGGTCATCATTGCTAGAGTCATCTTCTTCATTTCTGGGAGGTGCTTCACTATGGTTTGTTGATTCTCAATTTTCATCAGTTTGAGCATGTATTTGTCGATGATGGTTCAGGATGATTTGAACAAATTGGAGTTAGAGCCTACTGTGAAGTTTTCACGAATGAGGGAGATGATCATCGGAAAAGGAAGAAACTTAAGCCTGCATCGAGAGACAACATATGTGATTAATGATGAAAAGAGTCAAATTTGTGCGAGTGTCGGTGCAAAGATTGAATAAGTATTTCATCATTTGATGACCAAGTTCATCTTGACACCCCTTGCAAACGAAAAGATTATAGGTGATGATTGGCAAGGGCTTTACCAATGATTGGTAGATATAAGACAAGACATGATTATACAATACGAAGTTTAAGAATAATATGGATTTTTAACGAAAGAACAAATTCAGGAATATGGATTAGGAGAGGGTACTTCATGTTTCTGCACTTTTGGGAATTCATGCTGACTTTTCCTTGAGAAAGGACCTACGTGGGATGATATATGTGTCCTTTGAAAGAACGGGGTTTCGACGTATTCCTAGGAATCTGTGCCACTTTTCCTTTCTCAACATTTGAGGTCGGAAAGCAACAGGAACCCATCGTATGTGGTCACCTGAACACATTTCGGTCCACCAAAATGTGTTACTCGGATGACCGAACACATTACGGTCCGCCAAAATCCCGTAGTAAGCAACTTACTTGGGCTTTAAATGACAAACTTGAGGTTTTGAGGATGGACTTGAGATTTAAAGGTCAACAACATGGTTTACAGGACATAATGTAAGACCCACTTCCCTGACACTTTAATAAAGTCCCTTTTCATCCTTCATACTTGTGTAATGGTTTGTTAAGTAGGTTTCTTGTGTTTGTGTGCTTTCCCTAGCTTTGGGAAAGTTTCCATTTTCTGGGAAAATTTTCCTTTTTGGGAACAATTCCTCCCAGGGAAAATCTTAAGGGAAAGTTTCCTTTTTGAGGATTAGTTTTCTCTTTAGGAGAAGTTTCCTTTAGGGGAAAGTTTCCTTTTCGGTGGAGCGGGTGTGGCGCCAGGCGCGTGTGCAACTAGGTTTGATCGGTTGGTGTGTGAGGCGTGGTGAGTGAGCATGTGAGGGCACCATGTTAGTAAACGAAGATCTGATTTTGCAAGGAAAAGGAAGGTAGAATCAAGGGGATATTTTGTGCGCATGGTTGGAGAGGGTTTTGGTAACTTGGCGCATGTGGGGTTTATATGGGAGAAACCCTAGCCGTCACTTTGGTTGCGCACTCCCTCACCCTCCCTATGCACAAACCTTCTCCCTCTCTAGTTGCAGCAACAAAGCAACGTCCAACAGTTGTTCCAGCGAGGCAACAACTCTGGCTAGCAAGAAAGGAAAGCGAGCAAGGAAAAGTGTCGGACAACAACTTTCTCTGGCAACTTGGAGCACATTTTTGCTTCAATTCTCAGGTATGCTTCTTGGTCCAAATATAGGATAATGAGTGGAGGTGTTGGATGGAGGGACATCCAACACCAGTGGCATGTCTGGTCATGCAACTAGGGTGCATGTGCAAGGGAAAACAACATGGTTTGGCTGGTTGTAGCACTAGACCCTGGGCTGTGGTGGCTGGCTGGGTCATCTCTGCTCATCAAGACCCTTGCCATACGTCCCCTGGTTAGTTCAGCAGAGAAATCAGGGAAGGTGTGGCTGGATTGTAGGGGAGCACGTTGGGTTCATGCATGCATGTGTTTTCCTTGCGTAGCGTGATGCTTCCTAAATTTGGTGTTGTTGGCTTTTTGGCCTTAATCTTATGTTTTGATGATTTAATCAACCGAATCTTAATTAGAGTAGCACACACTATGCATTGCATATATATTGCATGTGCTAACCTCTACAGGTGATCAAGACTCATGGAAGGAAGGAAATCAAGTCAAGATTTGTAATAAAGCTAAATGAAGACTTGTAATCTTGATTTTATTTTGAGTCTTAGGAACATGTGTAAATTGAGCATACAAGAGTTAAAAACCAATCACATACACACTAGGCTCCTTAGAGAAGTCACACACAAAATTTCACCTTATTTGGACTTCATTAGATCACCCAAACCTTAGTCGGAAATCACTTATAAACTTAAACCCAGATTTCCTATGTGAATCGGTCGACCGAACCAGTTCTCAGTTCGACCGGTTTATAACAGACTCTCCACAGTGATTTTACCGAACTCTACCAGTCGACCGGTTCTACCTTTTCGGTCAACCGATTCCGGATTTTAATATGACCGTTTTTCTTGTCGTATTCCTATAACGGTCGTATTCGTATAAAACAAAACATAACCCCAAAATACATTCGGTAACCGGTCGAACGAAGACCTTGTTTCGGTCGACCGGTTGAACATATTTTCAGAAACCAAATTCCCTGCTATCGGTCGACACATTTCTCGTTCGACCGATTGACCTTTGTCTCAACCGAATCCCCTTATCGGTCGACCGCCCCATACTTTGGTTCGACCGATTCACTTAAGTAGAGTTAAGTTCTAGCTCGTTTGTCCGACCGAATATTCTTTTGTTCGACCGTTCTCTTTGAAATCAAGTTAACGGTCGACCGGTTTACTAGTTTCGGTCGACCGGTTCTGGACAGATTTGCAGCCCGATTTTCTGCTTTGTGTATCTTGCACAAAACCCAATCAAATCTATCCCCAACGGCTAGAATACCTTAGGAGCTTATAAATAGAGGATCAAGACTTGTTGTTAACACAACTCTCCAATTCCTCATAGTCAAATTCATAGAGAGAAATCCCAAATCCTCAAAGCTCTCATTTAGTGATCTTAAGCTCAAATCTCCACATTATTCATCACTCACACATTTAGCAATTGTTGTGCTCAGTTAGAGAAGAGTGTGTCCCACTCATTGAGTTGTCAAAGCAAAGGCTTCGGTGAAATTCCGAAGAAGAAGCAAGGACTTCGGTGAAAGCCCGAAGTGATCCTCTCGGATTGTGAGAGGTGGTGCAAAGCTCGGCGAGGGTTGTTCGCGAGCTTGAAGACTTGTAAAGGCGTTCTCTCCCGGCCCGGAACGGGGAGTGGTTAGTGAAGACGTATTTCCACCCGAGTTCAGGCCTGAAGTTGTTTTGACAAAGACGAACGACTTCAGCCTGTTCAATTTCCTGTGAGCAATACATCGAAGTATTCCTCCATCGTAACATAAAATCGGTGGATGATTCTCCGATTCTTTGTTTAAGCATGCTCAATTCTGCGATTGAGACTTTCCTAATGGTAGTGAAAAACCGTTGAATAAACAACGTTTGCATGGTACTCCAATTGGGGACAAAGTTTGGTTTTAACGTCCCATACCATTCAAAAGCTGGTCCACTCAATGAAAGGACGAACAACTTTAGCAAGTACGACTCGTCGTTTGCGAGGTGTCCACACTGAGCTGTAAAATGAGCTAGATGCTCTCGTGGTTCTCCCGTCCCATTATATCTTGTGAATTTCGGTTGTACATGCCCGATGGGTAGTCTGGTTTCCAAATGCTTTATTGGATATGGAACTGTGTAAGGGTTTAGGAGATTTAACGGCCTCTTATCAGTGTTGCTCATCTCCGAGAATTGAGCGTTCACTGCTTGTTCGACCATGTCCCTTTGTCCGGCTACTTCTCGTTCTTTTTCTAAGTTCATTGACTCGATGGTTGCAGACAGTTGTAAGACCATTTGTTGAAGGTCTTCTATTTGTTTTTTGAAATGTTCTTCTCTTGAAGATTCTCCGGTTGTATACACGGTCTGAACTGGTACTTCTTCTTCACCGCTAGCGTAACCCTTCGATATTTGCTCATCAACTAAACCCGGGGTGTCGTCCTGCCTTGAATTCCCAAATTCTTCTCGGGGTATTGGTTGCTTCTCTAGATTTCTCAACTTCTGCCTAGCCCTTTCTTTCCTCCTTGTGTCCACACCTGGTTGGGAGACTATGTCTCGGAGTTCTTCTATAGTGTTCGGCAGGTCATCATTTGTTTCTCTCCTTGTTTTTTTGTAGGGATTTTTAGTTGTTTGTACCATATAACAACTGTGAGTAAGGGTATCACTGTCAGTTGTAGACCCTGTACCCTCCAATTGATCATCGGATTTGACCAACACTGTTAGAACCTGCCTTTTGGATAAATTAATCCGTTTGATTTCCAACTTACTTGACTTTTCTTTCCTTCGTACCTCAGGATTTGTTTCAATTTCGAGATTTCCATCCCACTTCATTCTAACACTCCGGGTTTCAGACCTTGTCTTCGGATGACGAGAAATGAGTTCGAATACGGACGGACGCGATGTACCGCTACCGATCCTATCCCAAACAGAAGTCCGGGCATATTTCTTTCTTCTTAACATAGGCCTTTCCTCATCTATTCTCCTCAGAATATCATATCGATTATTAGTCGATATATTCACTGAATAGTCAGGTTCCATTATTTCTAGCTCGTCGCCTGTCAGATTGAAACGACTCCCATCGATTAAAGTTGATTTCCCACTTCGGCAAACTTTCATCCTCTTAGGATATGGCCTAAAAGGATTTCCGTTAAGTGGGGCGGACGAGATAACTCTACAGTCCATTGGGATGGGAGAACTACTAAAAACAGGCGGAGATGTTAGGTTGACACCCAATTTCTGCGCTCTCATTCTCAGTTTGATTGCGCATACCAACACGCGAGCTGGAATTGTGAAGCAATCATTCATCGAAATATTTTCGGTCATGCGTACTCCAGTAAGACGGTAGACGTCTCTACTAGAGAGAATCACCATCTCATAATCATTAATTTTATTCAGGATGAGCGACATTTGTTTGTCCTTAAGTGCCTTCGGGTTTCCTCCAACCCTTTTATGAGCCTTGAAATTTCCCAATAATGACTTTTGGGGTCGTACATGACATTTAACTAGTTTGCTTGGCGAACAAGGCATGCAAGGACTCTTTGGTGACTGATTGGATGATGATTTGGCTTCTTTCACCTTTGGTTTGCGCGTCTTGTTCCTTTTCTACTTCGAAATTTTGATATGTGCTTCAGGAATTTCAGCAATTGCAAACTCAGGATACGTCCTTTCCAATTGTTCCTTTTCTGAAGCGACAACGATGTTGCCCACCGGACTAGGAGTTGAGGGCTTGATGGGTACTTCAATCTCATAACCCGTCACGAGGACATGTTCAAAAGAATACTTGAACAAGGCTGGCTCGAAGGAGCCAAAAGATATGGGAGCCGTAAATATCACCTTCATGCTAGTTTCCATCGCAAGTACTCGTTCTTGTACAACGTGGAAGGTTTTATGTTAGATTAATGACACGAGACATGACTACAAGGATGAGAGGTCCCACCGGGTGTGCCATTCTGTTTAACATGGTTTTTTTGTTCTTTTGTATTATATATTGGTGTTGCGAAGACCTCTCAAGAATTCATGATGGAATTCCGCACCTTACAACTTCATATAGAAGAATACCACATCGTGTCATACTCGTATCATTCATTTGTACAGGAAATTACGTAAATGTGAAAAACTAGCCAGAAAGTAAATAAGTGCAACATTTTCTTTCATTTCATTAAATAGAAGGAATAATTATGAAATACAAGAGTTGACATATTTATGCACTGCACAAATGGAAGATACATAAGCATCCTTTTATGAAAGACTAAAATTGTCGTAATATTAACAATTCCAGATATGTCTTATTAATAGGATTTTTATATTTTGAGATCTTTGGAATGAGGATATATCAACTCGTGCTTTGATCGGTTCGACGATGATCTCTCTTTTGTTGTGATATATCGTCGTAATATGGTCAGTTTAGTCTCGTAACCTAGGAGCGTTTTGTATATGTTTAGATTCTTCAACTTCATGATGAATACACAGCGTTAATTTATCAACGATAATTCTGATATTAGAATATCGTACAAACGGTTAGTTTAAACTCATAACCTAGGAGGTGTTGTATATGATTTGATTTATACAATTATTCATATATCATAATGTTTTGGTCAGTTTAGTGATTTACATCATTTCATGCTTATATTTGTATCTTATATCCATTATCTTACACCTAAGCAATGCTACGTGACGAGTTTTATGTTTAGTTTTCAGAAATAAAGAGGTTTGAAGAGAAGAGCCATGAAAGGACCCAAAAAGCAGGAAAAAAGACTTAATTGTGAGACCTGGGGACCAAGATGCAAGACAGAAGGACCTAAGAGTAAAACAGGAAACTCCACACCATCATGGCGAGTATTTTGTCAATTCGATTCGGGTCGGAGCTCCACTACACAAGTTAGATGCATCTAAGACCAAGAAACAATCCAAGGAAAGCCCACCAGAAGATCCAGACCAATCTGAAGCTTATAGGCCGCCAATTGGCGGTCTGGTTAAGCCCAGATCAGCCAAGCTTCTTCCTGGACTTGTATTATCATGTGTTTAGGCTATTTTTGGTATTGGTTTAGTCTCACATCGGGGGATTGTCCCGGATTAGCTTTTTCCATGCTTATAAATAGAACTCTTCACCTCCCATTGTATCTATCTCTCTCTTTGGTGGCCACCTTCCCTACTAAGAGTGAAGCCTTGAAGCAAAACTCTGGTGGAGGAAGAGCTACTTGTAATTGAGTGAGTTAATAATAGAAGTTTTCTTTTAATTGTGTTGTTTCTCTCTTAGTTTAATTTCCTTTCGTATGCATGCTTGTTTGTTTGTTTAGTTTTATGCTTCTTTAATATTTCTTGCTTGATTAGTATAAATTTCATTTCAGTATTATGCTTGCTTTTGTTAATATAGTTAGTGTAATGAGTAGTGAGTAGTTCCATCCCCATTTGGGGGGGGTGGAGAAATATGTGATATAATCATGTAGTGTATTAAGTGTGTGTTATCTTAATCCCTTGAGCTTTAAATGATTTCCATAACCATCTAATGGGTCTTCACTCTTATCTTTGATATGCTAATGCTCTTGAATGAAGCTTAGCATATGCTTTGATTAGTGGATCTATTTTATGGGGAATGATAAGATTAGGATATGGATAGGAATTAATATTGGAAACACAAGTTGTAGTGTATGAACTCTTGTTGCCTTTACCTTAGCTAATGTCTTGTATGTTTTAATGATGTAGTCTTATCTTAATTCATGTGGAGGCATAGTAGGGTCTAGTCTTTATACTTGAGTTCATTTAGCTTCGTTCCAATTATTGTCTTGTATGTTTTAATGATGTAGTAAAATCTTAATTCATGTGGAGGCAAAGTTGGATGTAGTTTTATGATTTCATGCACTACATGTT
Organism: Triglochin maritima; assembly: GCA_963682175.1. NCBI lineage: Eukaryota > Viridiplantae > Streptophyta > Magnoliopsida > Alismatales > Juncaginaceae > Triglochin > Triglochin maritima. The sequence goes on along the minus strand of OY821774.1, from coordinate 22,498,220 downwards.
GTGAGGAGCTTAATTACACACACACACCGCACACACATCTTTATGTTCACATCATTTCTCTACCCCCTTTGGGGTTTAGTTTTATCGTTTCTTCTCCATTTCATTTCAGCTTTGTAGTTTAGATTAGTGTAAGACATCTTTCTCCCTTTCTTTACCTCTCGCCTTCGCACAAACCAAGTGTCGACACACCTCCCAGTGGACGACCCGTATTTGCCACCGCTTCAACGTGACCGTGCACTTGCGGTTAAATATAAAACGATCAATCAAGTTTTTGGCACCGTTGCCGGGGAGGTGCTCTGTCCAGACCTTGGTTTGGACGATTCGAGGGGTTTTTAATTTTTTGTTTCCAGTTTTTGTTAGTTTTAGGGAACCAGCAGATCAAGGGGAGACTACTGGACAAGTTTGAAGGAGCGAAGCTTCAACTTGACCGCCAACTGGCGGCCTGGTGAGGTCATCTTGCCTTGAAATTTTTTCTGGTAGTTGTGTTCTTCCATTTTGTTATCTGGGAGCTCTATTTTGCATGCTTTGACTTCTGGTTTGCTCCCAGATAATTAATCACTCCCCCATTAATCAACTTGGCCTGAAAATCCAAAGCAAAAGACTAGACATTCTTATTTGTTTAGGTTACGCATCATGTATTGACTTGAGCATATAGTTGTCTTTTCTTTTAGCTTTAATTTCAGTTGTTGAGTGCTGGCGTAAGGTACGCATTTCCTACACTCATTCACACATCTCGTATGCCCATGCATTAGTTAGTAGGATTTGTATCAGGACAAGAGTGAGAGAGCGTTTGATTGGAGCGATTGATTGCTAGATCTAGGATCAAATCGCTACTAAGGAGGGGCTGTCCCATAAAAGATAAGGTGGGTGATTTCATCACCCTTTCCTTGGCCCCAAAAACCACTCTTAATAAAGCCTTAACTAAAACAAGTGGACATTGGCCCTAGGATTGCGGGCGCACTAGGAGAGTAATCTAGTTGAGACCGTCATGACCTGATCGGCGTTGCCTACCTTGTTGATAGTAGGAGGTACTGGATCCCCGGATCTGGTATCACTTGCAGGGCATTGTGGTCCTCGTTGTAGGGAGGTGAGACGTGTCGAGGCTAGTGACCTCGAAGTTAGGCGTCGTCTATCCTAAGGACCCATTGCCTTACATTGTTTGAGCCGTGCTTGCTAGTTAGGCTTCTTCCTGATCCCACTACCCACGCTAGCTCTAGGGATTCTTCCCTCCTCACCTGAGTCCTCTCCTCATCTGTTCTCTACGTATAGTCTCCTCCTCTAGTACACCTTCTGTTGTGTGTTTGTTAGAGTCGAGTCGAGCATTTTTATGCGAGGTTGGGCTCGCTCTGGTGAGATCGCTCGACTCGAGAGAGTGCATTCTACTGAGATGGACGGTCTTGGTGATCGACCCTCTCCGCCTCGTGCTCCTTTGGAGCAAGAGGCCGAGTCGTCTCGCGGTGGCGAGGGAGACCGGATTCCATACATGGAGTACATCGGTCCGTTCCCACCAGCACGTAGACCTCCTTCTCCTCCTCCTCTGTCTCGAGAGGAAGGGAGATTCGGTCAGGATCGAGTTCTTGGTGCACCACCACCTTTAGCTCGACATGATAGACCGATGACTTTGTGGGAGCGGACCCATCCTGTTCGGGCCGCACAACCTTCTTGCATAGTTGTTCCCCCTGCTCGCGGGAACAACTATGAGCTGAAACCTCACTATGTGAGCATGCTTCCAACCTTTACTGCCAATAAGGAGGATCCGTATATCTTTATACGCGAATTCGAGGAAGTATGCTCCATGTTCAAGCTTCAACAACTTGACGAGGATTCAGTCCAGTTGAGGATGATTTCTTTCTCATTGAAGGATAATGCGAAGAAATGGATGTATAGCCTCCCGGCGAGCTCGATTCGGTCATGGGATGACTTTGTGACCGTCTTTCTGAAGAGATTTTTCCCTCAAAGGAAAACTCAACAGATACGGTACCAGATACATCAAATGTATCAGACCGAGACCGAATCGTTTCATGGTTTCTTTGACAGGTTCAAGGACCTTCTCCAGCAGTGCCCTCATCATGGGATTGAGCTTTGGCAGTTGTGCCAAATTGTTTATGAGGGCATCAACTACAACACCCGCACATTGTTGGAGTCAATGTGTCAGGGTGACTTCCAAATGAAACCCATCGAGGAGGCTTGGGACACTTTTGAATCCATGGCTGAACACACCTTCGAGTGGGATACCATGAGAGAGCCACCAGCCACCAGGTCTTCTGGTCGAGCTAGATCTTATCAAGTTGAGTCATCGATCGCATCTGAGGCGAAAATGGCTGCTCTCATGCGTAGGATTGAGAGTTTGGAGATGGACAGAGCTCCTGTAGCTCAGGTCGCTACTCCCGATTGTAGTAGGTGTGGATTGTCGGGACATGAGGACTTGGAATGCGCTTACTCTCCAAGGGATACTGAGCATGCAAATGCGATGTATCAATAAAGGCCCCGAAATGACCCGTACAGTCACTCCTACAACCCGGGATGGCGTAACCATCCTAACTTCTTTTGGGGGCCTAGTGGGGGTAACGGTCAGAGCTCGCACGCTCAACCTCAACCTCCGCCTTATCAACCTCCACGCCCATCGGCGACCTACCAACCTCCACATCAAAGGTCTCAGAACCACAATTACCAACCTCCTCAGACCTCTTCGTCGGGTTATTCTAACCAAACTCCACAACCCCAACGGGTTGACCCTAAGGACTCCACTCTTGAACAAACCCTTCACGCGTTCATTCAGAGTACACAATCCATGCTTTCGGCCAACAACAATTCGGTCAAAGCATTGGAAATGCAAGTTAGCCAGTTGGCTAATCAGCTCCATGAACGCGAAAAGGGCCAATTACCGAGTCAACCCGAGGTGAATCATCGGGGTACCCATTCGCAAGGAAGGACTCCTTTACCTCATGCTACCTCTGAACCGACCCATCATATTAATGTGATTCATACTTTGAGGTCTGGTAAGGAGGTAGACAACCACATTGGGGTGCCTTCCTTGTCATCACCATCTCTGAGGGAGCCGGATCCTGAGGCTCCCTACACAAATACTTCCAGGAAGGAGCCAGATCCTGAGGTTCTTTCTACATTTCCTTCGACAAAGGGGCCGAACCCTGAGATCCCCTTGTCTCCTCTTGTGTCGAAGGAACCAGATTCTGAGGTCCCCACTCATGTTTCTTTGGACCAGAATTCTGAGGTTCCATCGCACCATTATGCCCCGAAGGCACCATTCCCTGAGCGCCTTAAAAAGAAAACCTCTGATCAGCATGACAAGATGTTTGAGATGTTTCGGCAGGTTAAGGTGAATATCCCTTTTTTGGAGGTGATTCAGCAAATGCCACCTTATGCCAAGGTTCTCAAGGACTTATGCACCAAGAAGAGAAAAACTCATGTTCCAAAGAAAGCTTTTCTTGCGGCTAACGTGAGTTCTTTGTTGGCACAACCCATGCAAGTCAAGTAGAAGGACCCTGGTTGTCCTACTATCTCTTGTGTGATTGGGGATGTGTCCATACATCGAGCCTTATTGGACCTTGGTGCATCTGTTAATCTTCTGCCATATTCTGTCTACGTCCACCTCGGTCTTGGAGACCTCAAACAAACAAAGACCACTCTTCAATTTGCTGATAGGTCTATGAAGAAACCGAGGGGTGTGGTGGAAGATGTGCTGATCAAAGTGGGAGAGTTCATTTATCCAGTTGACTTCTTTGTCCTGGATACTGAACCTGTGCCAAAACCACTTGGACAAATTCCTATCATTTTGGGGCGACCATTTCTTGCGACTTCCAATGCCTTGATCAATTGTCGCAATGGTCTGATGCGCTTGACTTATGGTAGTCAATGCGCTGATTTCAACATCTTCACCATTGGCAAGAAGCCAGGTGCCTTCAATGACCCTGTTGAGGTCAACCTTATCCAGGGCTTGGATGAGATTGAAGTTGAGGGTAGCTTCAAGTACTTCAGAGAATTGTTCGATGAAGATCCTGAAGGTGGTGAAGATGTTTCACCTGGGCTGGCACAAGAAGGTGCCTTATGTTTTGATCACGTGGCCCTTGAGTCACATTCTTCTGATCTTGTGGCCCTTGAGCCACATTCTTCTGATTTTGTGGCCCTTGAGCCACATTCTTCTGATCATGTGGCCCTTGAGCCACTTCTTTTTGACCATGTGGCCCTTGAGCCACATCCTTTTGAGCACGTGGCTTTTGAGCCACAAGATACTATTTTTATGGTCTCTCGGCCACATGCTCTTCATTCTGTATCTGCTGAGGACCCCATGTGGGTTAAGATTCAACCACCTGATACCCTTATACCTGATAGAGGTTCACCTCTCGTTCATGCCTCCTCTTTTGCTAACTCTAAAGAGGCATCAACCGACCACATTGCTTATAAGGGTGTCATGTGGTCGAGCAATTCTGTTGTGCATGTTGCGAGCCCATGCATGCGCATTTCTGGCTCGAGAGATGGTGGGTTCCCATTTGATGTCCCTTGACATATGAAGATGGAAGCCTATTGTTGTACATAGCTTAAAAAATGAAAAACAAATGTGAAAAGAAAAAAAAAGAAAAAAAAGACTCCTTCAGTGAGCATCGATTGTTGTGGGCCCCAACCCTTGAGTATTTGGGCCCTTATTCTTTCATGTATTTGTATCCCTTCCTTAGCATCTCACAGGTTTTAAGGGAATTTGGGTTGTGTCCATCAACATAGCCATGAACTCCCCTGTGTACTTCATGTTGGTGAGATCTTTCCTTTTTCATGCATAAATCCATGTAGTTTCATGCTCACATTCATTGAGGACAATGCATGAAGTAGGTGTGGGGGTGCTTTACGTGTGTACATAGTCGAGTCTTTTCTTTTGATTTTGTTTTCTTTTGTTTGCATTTTTAGGGTCATGTTAGTGTGCTGCATTTAATATCGATATATCTGCTTGCCATGATCCTTGGGTGACTTGTCTTCTTTTGCTTGCCTAGTGCTTTAAAATTTCCACATTTCTTTCAAAATTTTCATGTGTTTGCGAAAGAAAATGTTTTGTGGGTTTTGCGTGTGTTTAGCATGTGCAAAACCGTTGAGTGGCAAAGTAAAAAGAAAGCTCCCAAAATTGTCTTGAACTTGATGCATTAGGATATCTAGTACAATGACTTTAGGATTTATCGAGTCGTTAGGATGCACCCCAGTTTTCCCTTGGGGGTGAGTAATCATAGGGTTTCAGTGCTCAAACATTTAATGAAGTCCACCCTGAACCTAGTGAGTCAATAATTTGTGTTTGTTAATTTAGGAAGTTTGTTGTAGTCAAGGACCCTCTTAATCTTGTTGTGAGACATTAGTGTAGGGGTTTTGGTTCTTGTGTAGATAAGAAATAAGTGAGTAGATGTTCTCTCTTCTCGCACGACTCCTATCACTCGGGAAAGTAGGTCTGAGGGGACTTTGTGCCTGGTGCTTTCGAGTCATCTGACTTGGGATGCGCCGACCGAACTCCCGTTACACGGGTGGTAGGGATTGCCCTATGTGGAGATTTGGGGAAAGGTGTACGTGATAGTGTAAGTCCTCATGGGCAATGATGCACGAAACCTGACCTTGGGAGAACGAAGCTCCAACTAATAAAAAGAAAAAAATGTGTGAAAAGAAACAAAAAGAAAAAAAAAATGGTAATGCAAATAAGAACCTTAATGGACCTTACACTTTGTATCACTTGAGGATCTTGAGGTTGTCCATGTCTTTCACTTAATTCCTTATTTAACTAACACGAATGGTTCATTAAGTTAGGTGCGTGGACTGATTACCTATATAGAGTCGGCCCGTAGGATTACCGCGTCCAATGATCGACAACATAAGTCCAACGAGTCGAGTGTCTAGATTGAATAATGGATCTTGTTCAGATTTTGTGGGTGTATCCGCTGAAAACCCTCAGGAGACAACACTCCTCCTCCTTGGCAACAAGGAGGTTTAACGGCTTGTTGCACGTGCTAAGTGCAACCGTGATTCCTACGAAAGTGAGTTAGGATTTCTTGTTTTTCGTTTGCTTTTCTCTTTCTTTGTTTTGCTCGGGACAAACAAAAACTTAGGTGCGGGGGTATTTGATTGACATCATTTCATGCTTATATTTGTATCTTATATCCATTATCTTACACCTAATCAATGCTACGTGACGAGTTTTATGTTTAGTTTTCAGAAATAAAGAGGTTTGAAGAGAAGAGCCATGAAAGGACCCAAAGAGCAGGAAAATGACTTAATTGTGAGACCTAGGGACCAAGATGCAAGACAGAAGGACCTGATCGTAAGACAGAAGGAACTAAGAGCAAAACCGGAAACTCCACACCATCATGGGGAGTATTTTGTCAATTCGATTCGGGTCGGAGCTCCACTACACAAGTTAGATGCATCTAAGACCAAGAAACAATCCAAGGAAAACCCACCAAAAGATCCAGACCGATCTGAAGCTTATAGGCCGCCAATTGGCGGTCTGGAACCGCCAATTGGCGGTCTGGTTAAGCCCAGATCAGCCAAGCTTCTTCCTGGACTTGTATTATCATGTGTTTAGGCTATTTTTGGTATTGGTTTAGTCCCACATCGGGGGATTGTCCCGGATTAGCTTTTTCCATGCTTATAAATAGAACTCTTCACCTCCCATTGTATCTATCTCTCTCTTTGGTGGCCACCTTCCCTACTAAGAGTGAAGCCTTGAAGCAAAACTCTGGTGGAGGAAGAGCTACTTGTAATTGAGTGAGTTAATAATAGAAGTTTTCTTTTAATTGTGTTGTTTCTCTCTTAGTTTAATTTCCTTTGGTATGCATGCTTGTTTGTTTGTTTAGTTTTATGCTTCTTTAATATTTCTTGCTTGATTAGTATAAATTTCATTTCAGTATTATGCTTGCTTTTGTTAATATAGTTAGTGTAATGAGTAGTGAGTAGTTCCATCGCTATTTGGGGGGGTGGAGAAATATGTGTTATAATCATGTAGTGTATTAAGTGTGTGTTATCTTAATCCCTTGAGCTTTAAATGATTTCCATAACCATCTAATGGGTCTCCACTCTTATCTTTGATATGCTAATGCTCTTGACTGAAGCTTAGCTTATGCTTTGATTAGTGGATCTATTTTATGGGGAATGATAAGGTTAGGATATGGATAGGAATTAATATTGGAAACACAAGTTGTAGTGTATGAACTCTTGTTGCCTTTACCTTAGCTAATGTCTTGTATGTTTTAATGATGTAGTCTTATCTTAATTCATGTGGAGGCATAGTAGGGTCTAGTCTTTATACTTGAGTTCATTTAGCTTCATTCCAATTATTGTCTTGTATGTTTTAATGATGTAGTAAAATCTTAATTCATGTGGAGGCAAAGTTGGATGTAGTTTTATGATTTCATGCACTACATGTTGTGAGGAGCTTAATTACACACACACACCACACACACATCTTTTATGTTCACATCATTTCTCTACCCCCTTTGGGGTTTAGTTTTATCGTTTCTTCTCCATTTCATTTCAGCTTTGTAGTTTAGATTAGTGTAAGACATCTTTCTCCCTTTCTTTACCTCTCGCCTTCGCACAAACCAAGTGTCGACACACCTCACAGTGGACGACCCGTATTTGCCACCGCTTCAACGCGGCCGTGCACTTGCAGTTAAATATAAAACGATCAATCATTTAGCCTCATAATCCGGAGGGGATTTATGTTTGATTTGTCAACGATAATTCTTATATTAGAATATCGTACAAATGGTTAGTTTAACCTCATAACCCGGAGGACTTTTATATATATGTTTTGGTGCTTCAACTTTATCACGAAGACCACCAAATATTAGTGAGCTTAAACTCATCACGAGGAGGAGTTATATATGTTCGATTTGTGAACAATAATTCTTATATCGTACAAACGGTTAGTTTAACCTCATAACATAGGAGGTGATTTGTGTATATGTATGTTATTTGGACGATTATTCTTTTGGTATCAATATTGTAAGACCCGCTCTTCGGTACCTTAGTAAGTCTTATCCATCCTTACGCCCGAGTTTGTGTTTTCTTGATGAATGATGTTAGTTGTGTGATTTTATGCTTTGTTTTGGAAAAGCTTCCTTTCGGGGAAAAGTTTCCTTTTTGGGCAAGTCAATGCGACTCATGGACGGGTTCGACCGTCAGGCAGTTTTCCAATCGATTGACTTAACCGGGTCGATCGAGTGGAATTCATGTGTGTGGTTTGGCTTGTGCTTTGAGTAGGCATTTAGGGCTGAGGTGTGAAGGCTGGGTGACGTGGATGCCACATCAGCAAGAGCAAATCTCTTGAGATTTGCAAAATATTTGAATTGGTTGCCTAAAGGAAAGTGCTGATTGGCCATCAAAGCCAATTATCTCTTGCCTTATTGTTAATTGCTCCTTCCAACTTGCACCTATTTAAGCCCACATCCAGCCAACCCTACCTCCCTCTCCTCTCCACACCACCACCGAAAATCTCCCCAGCAATTCCAGCAACTTGGAAGAAGAATTCGGAGGAGCTCCTTGCGTGCGGCTAGGGGAAATCTTGGTGCATCCGGTTTAGCTCAACATCTTCTATCCTTCAGGTATGTCTCTAGCCATTAGTGTAGCATAAGGCTTGGGGGCTGGATTGGAGGCTGTCCAGCATCAGCAACCTTCGGGTTTGATTGAACAATCCATGCGGGTAGTAAGTGGTAACTCAAACAATGCGGCGGTTGGGGGTTGTTGCCTTATTAACTTGATTAAGTTGTGGTTTATGTGTGCTGCTGGACGGGTATTAACTTATGTTGCACCTCTTGTATGCTTCTGGTCCAAATGTAGGATAATAGGTGGGGGTGTCGGATGGAGCTTCATCCAGCACCAAGGGGGATGTCTGGTCAGGTTTCTGGGGCACACATGCGAGATGAAATCTCAGCCTGGTTGGGTTGTGTGTTTTACCTTAGATTCTAATAGATTTCTGGCTGCTTGCTAGTTGTAGATGTGATTATATTGATGGATTTCATGATCATTCTCTGGTTTACCTTGCTGTTAAGATACCCTATGTTTGTGTATGATTTAGATAGTTAATTTCGTGCATTAATTCCCATGTTTTGTTATTACCGTGATGCTACATATGCATGCCTATTTAGCTGCGGGATTTGCATGATTCTTCATCTTTAGTTGCTGTTATGTTGTTGTATATCTAAACATCTTTAGTTCTGGACACAAGGTTTATTTCCTGATTTTTCTTGTTGATTACAAGCCGCATATTTCATGCATCAATAGGTTGCTGGAAATAGGAATATTGCATGGCTGCATTATTACCAAAAACATTGCATATTCAGTCAACCGGATTGTTGTTGGATTTCATCCAGTGCTTACTGATTTGCTTGCTGGTAGATGTTGCATATTTCATTCCTCTTTAGTTGCTGAATGTAGGGTTTAAGTCCTATTTAATTTTAGGTTAAGGTGACGCATGTTCATTCATCATTAGGTTGCTGGAAATAGGAAAGTTCATGACTCGGATTGCTGCTAAGACTTTGCATATTCGTACATCATTTAGTTGCTAGATTATTCCCCAAGTTGTTACTGATTTCAGACCATATATTCTTTCATGATCATCCATAATTTGTTACTGATTTCAGACCATATATTCATGCACTACTACAGAAAAGGGAATATACGTCGGATATAAGGGGTTATACACGTCGGATATGAGCACACCCCAATCCGACGTATATGTGTGCGTCGTCTATACATAGACGTCGGTCATAGTATAGCCGACGTCTATACCTAACGGATATACGTCGGCTTTAATTAGACTCCGACGTGTATTCTTTAATGTATACACGTCGGTTAACAAACATACGACGCCTATACGTTAGAGATAGACGTCGGATAACTAACATACGACGCCTATACTTTAGGGATAGACGTCGGATTACATATAAAGCCGACGTCTATTCCTTTCTTCAGAGGAATAGACGTCGGCTTATAGAGACAGCCGACGTCTATTCCCAAACCTGGACAAAAAAAAAAAAATAGGATCCGACGAAATTGTTTTTAGTCATCGTCGTCGTGTACATACAACTGCACCAAATTCGTTCACCTAAAAATTTCATCCACATACATCCATATACATCCCACATACATCCATACAATTGACATTCACAAGCATACATCCACATACATCCACAAGCATACATGCACAAACACAAACACAAAAATACAACCACAATTAACATTCAACACACTTGCAATTAATTCATTCTAAAATTAAGGCGATTATATTAAGGCATAGAGTGTAGGTTTGTAATACAAGTGCACTTGTTAACTAAATTACAAAAAATACAATTGGCAGTAGAACCTCTTAGTTCGTCAGCATGTTTCTGATGAAATAGCGAGCCCATCGGTCGCAAGTTTCATCGAGCTCTTGTTGCGAGAATGGATCACTACTTTTTGGGAAAACCTATCAAAAAATTATAAGTGTGTTGAATATTAATAACTAAATATTGAAACTACAATTGAATATACAATTGAATAACGATCTACATTACCTCGGTTAGACATACGTCTTGAGTTGCCACATCGAGGATTTCCTCCATGTATCTCATCACGTAGTAACCGCATTCCGTATTTCCAACCTGCTTCCGGTACTACAAACATAGGAATTCGCTAAATATTTGTTCCTAACTTAATTAACAAAAATGGGATAGAACGTACTCTCATTCCATGCCATGTTATTCCTGATTTTGTGGTTGTTCTCCTACCACCTAAAGCTCTGTAAACCTTAATTGCCCTGAGTAGCACAAGTTAAAATATCAATCAATAATACTAATAAAAATCCACAAATTACTTTATTCACGACTAAACGAACTTACATATTTAGAAGTTTCTTTATTGAGTCCCTTGGTTTATTCGACCCCAACGGATCAAACCAATATGCCGAATTAGTCGTTGGGCATACAACGACAAGCATCCAATGAGCCCTGTGTTATATATATAATTAGAAGTTTATTACAAAATAAAATTTCACTTTGAATTACAAAGTTTACCTCTCATGATAAGGGAGCAGATAATATTTCTTGTCTTCTTCTTTAAAGAATGTCCCTAGTTGACCCGATTTATCGTCATTCCCGTATATATATGTAGATGGACTGATAAATCCAAATACTTGATCCTCGGGAAAGATTGACCTTCTGGCGTCGTAAAGATGTCTACAAGTATAAAAATTATAATTTATTACAGTTTTGATAAAATTATTCAATACTTTTCATTGTATACAAAAGAACACTTACTTCACTTGCACGTCGATAATCATGATACACAACGAATCCATCGCCATGAACTGCATGATATCCTCTTTGGTGACGTACAAAGCCGGAGGCAACCCTTTATCCCCCTCCAACTCCAAGGTACTTAACGATTGTGCCTCCCTACCTACCATACATTGATACAACATTTTGCACCTACTTGGAAGCGAATTAATGTTGATCGGAGATTGGTTGTTTGACCCTTTGCTCCGGGGGCTTGACACCTTACAAAGATGTATAGAACCGTTAAAATACAATTGTTAACAAAATTGAAGTTTAAAGTCTTTCAAAGTTAAACTATACCTCATGTTTGTCGTTTAGCTCTACTAAATAACTAGGCCAACGCACGAACCCACCGATAGCATCGCTGAGAGTAACAATCTCTTCTTCCGGAAATGGCACAAAAACACCAGGATCTAAGCAACTCTCAACTGCAACCTTCAATTCTCCCTCTCCTACCTCTGTGAAGTGGTGTCTGGAGATGTTATAAACTTTCCCGTGTCCCACCAATCTTCGATCAGGGTCTTCGAGAAATAAAGCACATCTAGATCCATCCACGAACTTTCCAAACGAGGGACCGTCGACGAGGGCCAATTCTCGAGAATGAGACACGAAATCATCATGTCGATGATGGTGGAACACTGGCGGAACTGGAGTAGTCTCCGTGGAAGAACCGGTCTTACGACGGGTAGGAGAAGTAGGCAAAGCACGATCCAATCTCTCCGAAAGAAGCTGCAAAGACTTCTTCAAATCTGCAATCTCCTGCTGGCATTTGGTATGACCAGTCGTCGAAGTAGACCGTTGAGTCATCCCAAAATATTGTCGAAGTCCAACTCTACTCCCTACCCCTCGCACACGACCGAGGCAACGACATTCAGGCCATAACGGTCTTAAACGGTTTCCTCTCCTTAATGCGTCCGAAAATCCTAGGGGCCAACGTCTAATTGATTTTATTAAGTGGTTTTTGGGCCAAGGAAAGGGTGATGAAATCCCCCACCTCATCTCCTATAGGTGACTGCCCCCTAAGTGTTTTTCATACCTTAATCTAACAAACAACACACCAAACAAACACTCACCTCACTCTTGTTACAATGCAAGTCCTACTAACTAATGCGTGCTTTCTAATGAATGATGAGTGAAAGATAGTACGTACCTTACGCCAGCAATCTACGACAGAAAGCGTAAATAATAGAAAATACAATGCATGCAAATCCTATATGATGAATGACTTAACAAATATTGTCTAATCTTTTGCTTTGGGTTATTAAAGGCCAAGTTGTTTAAGGGGGCAATGAGTTATTATCATAATATTAAAAATTCAATAAATTAAGGCAATAAACATTTAAAATATTAAAATCAAGTATTAAAACTAATTACTTGAATTGACAGAAAAACATTTTAAACACAAACTATCATGTTATTAATAATAATTGGGAATAAAATTTTATTGAAATTTTGGCAGAACCTCCACTTAAAATTTAATATGTAAAATTCTTCAAATCCTGAAATCAACAAGAAAATCCTAATATCTAGTTATCTAATCACATTCACATCAAGTTATCCACTTAAATTTTATTCAAATCCTAATATCTAGTTATCTAATCACATTCACATTATGTATTTCTCTACTCAATCCAAACCAAATTCTTCACATAATCCAAACCAAATCAATCCAATGAAAACAAAGTTTGGTTAAATCATCCAACCAACCCAACTCAATCCAAACTAAATCAATCCAATGAATATGTTTATCAAATATCAACACATAACACACATGCAAAAAAACTCCGAGAAGAAGTTGCTTATCACGTCTACATGTCAAGAGTGTACATCCACATTGAATCGTTATCTAACCAATATTTGCACTAATCCTAATTTGGCGTTGGATTCTTGGTTTAAACTAATCCTAAATTAAGAATCTAAAATTGAGCACGAACCAGAGGAGGGAAAAGTTGTATTGCCGGAGGAGCTCTTTGTGGTTCCCGAAGACGTCGCGGAGGAGACGGCTGTAAACGACACGATGAAGCTACATGCGGAGGAGGCTAAGTTAGAGAGAATATGTGGAGAAAGACGAACTTAAAACAAGAAAAAACGAACTTAAAACCTACATGTGGAGAGAGACGGAGGAAGACGGAGGAAGAAGGAGAAGAGGGCCGGAGAAGTGGAGGAGCGCTTGGGAGCTCGCTGCGGTGCCGGAGACGGTGCGGATCGGTCGGAGGATGGTCGCGGAGGAGAGTTCGGTCGCGGGACGGCTAGGGTTTGGGTGGGTTTCGACTGAAAAGAATGAAAGAAAACGCGTCTGTCCGATTTCTTTAAGACCTATATACGTCGGATGTTCCATAACACCGACGTCTATACCTCGACGTCTATGTGGATAGACTATAGACGTCGGTCTTACATTATGTCCGACGTATATAGTCCGACGTCTATACCCTATAGACGTCGGCTTCACAAGGTACTAAAACACCGACGTCTAAAGGTCGAGGTCTATACACTATAGACGTCGGTTAAATGTGTTATTCCTACAGACGACGTCTATAGTGTCACATAGACGTCGGCTTCCATTTCAGCCGACGTCTATGCTGTCCTCTCCACAATAGACGTCGGCCGTTGTAACGGCCGACGTCTATTGGGCGACGAGTAAAGCCAATTCTGCACTAGTGATGCATGATCATCGACGATTTGTTACTGATTTCAGACCATATATTCATGCATAATCATACATCATTTAGTTGCTGGATGGTTCCCCATTTGTTACTGATTTCAGACTATATATTCTTGCCTGATAATCCATGATGCTAATTGTTTAAAATTCGTGTGGTGTGGATGAATTTAAATTCTGTTTTGGCTTAGAGTTTGAGGGAGATATTGCATACCCTCCATTGAACTCATTCTGCATATTTTAGATGTACTAGACTATATGCGTTGTGGTAGTTGCATTGCATCTAATCTAATGGAGTAATTCTGGGCACGTTCTGTTTCTGGGCCGACGGGCCACGGGTGGGTCCTCTAGCTTCAGAGGCCACCCGATTAAGACCCCTATGTGAGGGCCAGGCCTAAGATAAGTCCTGGGCATGCGCGCTGCCATTCTGTCTCAGGTTAGGTGGACCCAATGTCGCGATGGCACCATGTAGGTTATTTTCCGCGAGTTGGGACATCTAACCGGCGCACCGCTTTGTGCCGAGCGGTGGGTCACCGACGGGTGACCACCTCTGACCAGCGAGGCTGGTGTTCTGGTTCCTTACGAGGAACGCGTCGGGTGCGCCCGACAGGCATGGCTGGTGGAATCATTGCCCTTCTGATGCATTCCGTGCACTTGTTTCTGTTCGACTGCTGCTAGTCTTAGTTAGACTTCTTGCATGTGTCATATTTATTTCATTTGTATGGGCTGAGGCATACTGGGTTTTCTTAATTGAAAACTCACGCATTTATTAATGGGGTGCTTGCAGGTACTTAGGTTTCCACAGGGCGGACTGGACGAGTAGTCGAAGATTCTGTACACGAGGGACACGTCGACCATATTCTTCAGTTCGTCTTTTGCTTCCGCATTATTTACGATGTATTTCCCTTTGAACTCGGTGTAATGTATTTGACCTTCTTACCATATATGGATATTCTCTCACTTTTCAGTTATGTTTTATGCTAGTCTATCAATGTATGATCTCTCTACGTATTGTCGAGTTGTTGTTTGGTCTGTCTTTTGTAACTCCTTCGGTCGTCGCGGAGGTCTCTGATCGCGACACTTGTAGTCTTTCCCAGTGTACGTACCCGCGAGATCGGGGGCATTACAAATATCGTCATGTCTTGGTCAGTATAACCTCAAAACCCGGAGGAATTTGTGTGTGCATCTTTTTATATTGCCGATGATTCTTATGTATAAATATCATCAAATAGTTAGTTTAATCTCATAACTGGGAGAATATTTTATGTTTATAATTTGTTGAGTGTCTTGGACAGTTTAGCCTCGTGACCCGGAGGGGTTTGTTTTGGTGCTTCAACTTTATCATGAAGACAACCTAATATTAGTGAGTTTAAACTAGTCACAAGGAGGAGTTATATATATGTTTCAGTCTCGTATTTAGGAGACATTGTAAACAATTTATTCTCTTGTTTAGGAGAATATTATGTATATATGGTTTTGGTTTAACAACTTTAGTTTATTTCGTTACTAAAGATTGTCAATAGTTGGATTAGTTTAGCCTCATAACGTAGGAGGTATTGTATATTTGACTGGTTTGGATAATTATTATTTTGACAGGGATGTTATAATGTTTTGGTCAGTTTAGCCTCGTAACCTGGAGGGTTTTGTATATATGTTTTGGTGCTTCAACTTTATAACGAAGACAACCAAATATTAGTGATCTTAACCTTATCACAAGGAGGAGTTATATATCTGTTTCAGTCCCATATTTAGGAGACATGGTAGATAGTTTATTCTCTTGTTTAGGAGAACATTGCGTATATGCTTCATTTGAGTGTAACGACTTTAGTTTTTCTCATTACTAAATGTCGATAAAGGTTAGATTAGTTTAGCCTCATAGCCTAGGAGGATTTTGTATATTTGTATGTTATTTTTGCCGATGATTCTTATATTTAAATATCATCAAATAGTTAGTTTAATCTCATAACTGGGAGAATATTTTATGTATATAATTTGTTAAGTATATTGGACTTTTAGCCTCGTGACCCGGAGGGTTTGTATTTATATTTTTGTTTTGTTTATTTGATTTGTTAAATGAAGACTCCATCGCCAGTAAGGGAGAGGGAACCGAAGATCATGCTTGGCGTGCATCCTCACTTACGACTAAGGTAGTCCGTATTTTAATTTCTGACCACTCTAATGATAAGAGAGGTAACCCAAGATCAAGCTTGGCGTGCATCCTCTTTTACTACTAAAGTAGTCAATGTTTATATTTTGAATTTATTTTCACATTTTAAAGTTGGTTGACAGAAAGACATTCTAATTATAGTATGATAAAGAAAACAAACGAACTAAACATGCAAGCATTAAAATAAAGACAATAAAAAACTAACAAAACTATTAAGAATTATTTTATTTACATGACTCACATTACAAGTGGCATTCTTCTCCACCTTGAGTTTTTACTCCAAGGCTTTACTCCAAGTAGAGAGAATGCCACAAAGCAATAGGTGAATACAAATGAGGAGGAAGAGTTCTATTTATAGGCATGAAAAAAGGTAATCGGGGACAATCCCCCCGTATGGGACTAATGAAACCTTCCCATAATACACATAAAAACATAACCCATGTCCTGGAGCAACCAGGTCGGATTTGGAGACAAACGGACCGCGAATTGGCGGTCTTGGACCGCCAATTGACGGTCACTTTTTAGCGGATCCCTCTCTTGTGCATCCTAGTCCATAAGTCTTGCAACTTAGTCATTTTTCTAGCTTTTTGGTCATTTTATGACTATTCTCCTCAATCCTGTTTACTTCCTGAAACACAAACATAAAACTCATTACGTATCATTGTTTTGGTTCAAGATAATGGATATAAGACACAAATGAATGCATGAAATGATGTCAATCAAATACCCCCACACCTAACTTTTGCTAGTCCTGAGCAAAACAAAGAAAGGAAAAAATGAAAGAAAGGAAAAAGCATACGGAAAATATTGAATTTCTAACTCACTTTTGTAGGAATCACGGTTGCACTTAGCATGTGCAACAAGCCGTTAAACCTCCTTGTCGCCAAGGAGGAGTGTTGTCTCCTTAGGGTTTTCAGCAGATATACCCACAAAATCCGAACATTCATTATTCAATCTAGAAACTCGACTCGATGGACTCATTTTTGTCGATCATTGGACACGGTAATTCTACGAGCCGACTTTATATATGTATCCAGTCTACACACCTAGCCTAGTGAACCATTCGTGCAAGTTAATTAAGAACTTAAGTGAAAGACATGGACAACCTCAACATTCTCAAGTGATACAAAGTGTAAAGTCCATTGAGGTTCTTATTTGCATTACCATTTTTTTGTTTCTTTTCTTTTTCTTACTAGTTGGAGTTTCATTCTCCCAAGGCCAGGTTTCGTCCATCATTGCCTATGAGGACTTACACAATTACAAACACCTTTCCCCACATCTCCACATAGGGAAATCCCTACCACCCGTGTAATGGGAGTTCGAGCGGTGCATCCCATGTCAGATGACTCTAAAGCACCAGACACAAAGGCCCCTCAGACCTAATTTCCCGAGTTATAGAAGTCGTGCGAGAAGAGAGAATACCTACTCACTTATTTCTTATCTACACCTGAACCAAAACACTTACACCTAATGTCTCACAACAGGAGTTAAAGGGTCCTTGACTACAACAAACTTCCTTATATTAACAAACACGAATTATTTTACTCACTAGGTTGGGGGTGGACTTCTTTAATTGTTTGAGTACTTAAACCCTATGATTACACGCCCCCTGAAGGAAAACCGGGGTGCATCCTAATAACTCGATAAGACCTAAAGCCGGTATATGATTGACATCATTTCATGCTCATATTTGTATCTTATATCCATTATCTTTCACCTAAACAATGCTATGTCACGAGTTTTATGTTTAGTTTTCAGGAATAAATAGGTTTGAAGAGATGAAGCATAAAAGGACCGAAAAGCTGGGAAAAAGGACTGAATTGTGAGATCTAGGGACCAAGATGCAAGGAAGAAGGACCTGATTGCAAGACAGAAGGACCTAAGAGCAAAACAGAATACTCCACACCATCATGAGGAGTATTTTACCAATTCGATTCGGGTCGGAGCTCCAACAAGTCAAGTAACCGCATCAAAGACCAAGAATACCATCCAGGAAAGCCTCCAAAAAAGCCCAGACGAATCCGGACCCTGTAGACCGCCAATTGGCGGTCTGGAACCGCTAATTGGCGGTCCAGGTGGATCCGAATCCGTTTATCTTTTTCTGGTGTGTGTATTAGAGCGTTCTTATGCTATTTATGGTATTTGTTTAGTCCCACATCGGGGGATTGTCCCGGATTAGCTTTTTTCATGGCTATAAATAGAACTCTTCACCTTCCATTGTAATCACTCCATGCTTGTGGCCATTCTCCCTAATTGAAGTGGAAGCCTTGAAGCAAGAAACTCAATAGGGAGATGCTACTGGTCTTGTGAGTCTTCAATTAATAAAATTTTCTTTGTTTTGTGCTTCTTTTATTGTTGATGCATGTTTTAGTTTAATTGTCTTTTATTAAATCTAGCTTAGTTAATATGCCTTCTTATTTTAGTGTAATAGTTAGGGTAATGTGTAGTGAGTAAAACCACTCCCCTTTTGGGGGGTGGAGATGATTATCATATATGCAATTAAGGAAGGAAGGATGTTTATGTTAAAATGTGTTGGTTAATATGAATGCATACTTGCTTGTTAGAATAGAACACTTCACTAGATGGGTTTTGCCATGATAAGTAGACACCTCCCATACTTGTTTAGTTTCTTAAATAACCAGCTTGTGTTTATGAATGTTAATCAAAATAGGTTAGTGATTTAATTGATGGGTTTTGCCATGATAAGTAGACACCTCCCATACATGCAAACACTACCTACACTTGTGCCTATAGCAAGATATTTTTGCCTCCTTATTGTGTATGTGTAGTCACTCCACTCCCTAAGGGGTCTCTCTCTCTTACTGATTTCTCCATAGTGTCAAGTTTCTCTAGCTTAGTTGAAGTATTCGTTTGTTTTGTTTCCTTCGCATTTGCTTCTTCGTGTTACCATAGTTTAGGTTAGCATAAACAACTTTCTTCCATCTTTCTTTGCCACTTGATTTCTGATAAGCAAGAGCAAGCTCACCTCCCTGAGGACGACCCGTACTTGCCACCGCTTCATCGCGGCCGTGCACTTGCGGTAGAAATATAAAACGTTCAACAAGTTTTTGGCGCCGTTGCCGGGGAGGTGCCAGTCTAGACTCTTGTTTGGACGATTCGAGTGGATTTAATTTGTGTCTTGTAGTTTTTCGTTGTTTCAGGATACTGGGAATAGCAAGGGAAGGCGTCTGGAAAAATTTCAAGGCTAGCTGGGCACTTCAGACCGCCAATCAGCGGTCTGAGACCGCTAATCAGCGGTCGGGTGAGCTCAGTTCACCTTCTAGTTTTTTGTGGTTGTTAGACTAATTGATATAGTAATCTGGGACTCCATTTGTGCATGTTCTGACTCTTAGATTGCTCCCAGATTAATAATCAAACTTCCCTTAAGCAACTTGGACCCTAAAACTCAAAGCAAAAGATTAGGCATTCTTTTTGTTTAGGCCATGCATCATGTATGTGACTTAGGCACTTAGATTGTCTTTTATCTTAGCTTTATTTTCTGTTGCTGAGAGCTGGCGTGAGGTGCGCACCTTCTACTCTCATTCATGCATTTCGTATGAACATGCATTAGTTAGTAGGAAGTGCACTGCAAGAAGTGTGAGTTGAGCGTTGTTTGGAGTGTTGATTGCTAGATTTAGGACTCCAAAACGCTACTAAGGAGGGGCTATCCCGTAAAAGATAAGGTGGGGGATTTCATCACCCTTTCCTTCGCCCCAAAAACCACACTAATCAAGAGCCTAATTTTAAAATCAAGTAGACATTGGCCCTAAGGATCTTGGACGCATTAGGAGAGTGATCCGGTCCCGACCGTCATGACCTGATCGGCGTTGCCCACTTTGCCGATAGTAGGAGAGACGAGATCCTCGGATCTTGGCTCACTTGCTGGGCTTTGTGGTCCTCGTTGTAGGGAGGTGAGGCGTGTTGAGGCCGTGTGACCTCGCTGTTAGGCGTCGTCTAGCTGTAAGGACGTATAGCGACCTTAGGATTGTTTGAGCCTTGTTTGCTTGTGTGCTTCTACCTGTACCCATCCGCCGTAGCTTAAGGACTTCTTCCCTTCTCTCCTGAGTCATTCTTTCTCTCCTGTGTTCCCTCGTCTTCTCTTCTACGTACATTCTTCATTTGAAAAAAAAAGAAAAGAAAAAAAAGTTGTGGTTTGTGTGTGCACCTTTGTGCATGCTTTCGTGGACACGAGACGAGAGTGGTCGTTTGATGAGGAGCGTTGTCAATCCGGCTTCGGTCATCAATTTCTCGACACCTTCCTCCTCTTGTGTCACACGTAGTTCGGGTCCAATGGCTGCTAATTTCCGTGAGGAGGAGCAGTTGCTGGACCCACCTGTTCCACCTGTGCTTCCAGTTGTCGTTCCCATACCTCTTCGTGATCGATGCTACCCGAGCCGTACAGCTCTGCCCTCACGCATCGTATTGCCAGAGGCAAATGGGAACCATTTTGAGGTCAAGCCTCAGTTTATTTCCATGCTCCCTCATTTCACTGGGAAAGGTGACCCCTATATCTTTCTCAGGGAATTTGAGGAGGTCTGTGCTATGTTCAAACTGGAACAACTTAGCACAGACTCCATTCATCTTAGGCTTGTCCCCTTTGCGCTTAAGGATGACGCCAAGAAGTGGTTGTACAGCAACCAGGCGAATGCCTTCAGGACTTGGGATGAGTTTCAGTCTGCATTCCTCAAAAAGTATTTTCCAAATCATCGGACTCAAAAATTGAGGAACGAAATCAATTCGTTCTATCAACATGAGACCAAATCATTTCATGCATACTTAGAGAGGTTCAAGGAGCTACTATCCTCATGCCCTCACCATGGCATTGAGTTGTGGCGCCTGTGTCAGATTATCTACGAGGGTCTTCACATTCCATCTGGAACGCTCCTTGAGTCCATTTGTCAAGGAGAGTTCTTGGGAAAGGATGAAAGGGAGGCATGGGCTTTCCTAGAAGACCTCGCTGAGAAAACAATGCAATGGGAGAGTGTGAGAGAACCACCTGCATCATCTAGTATAGGAGCGAGGATCGCGAATGCAAACTCGACTAGATCGGGTGCCGCATTTGCTATAGATACCACTACGGCCACCGAGGCACGCATGGCGGCCTTAATGCGCCGTATGGATTCGATTGAGCTCCAAAACCAGCACGATGTATCTCATGTGTCTGCATCTGGTTTAGTTCCATGTCATTTATGTGGTAGGATAGGTCATATAGGGGGTGAGTGTGCATCCATTCCTCCTGAGATGGAACATGTAAATGCCATCTATGATAGATCCAGGAATGACCCATATTCATCAACATATAACCCTGGATGGAGGAACCACCCTAATTTTTCATGAAACCATAACAATGCCCCAGGTGGTCCTTCAAACTTTTCTCGACCACCTAACCGACCACACTACCCTCCCATGCATTCACAGTCTCATCATCCACCCCAAAGTCAGAATACCAACCAACCAGGTTTCCCAAATTCTAACAACTTGGAAACCCGGTTTAATTCGCTTGAGAACTTAACTCGTGGACTTGAGAACTCTGTAAAAAACTTTATGTCATCCACGAGTCAAGTTCTCACTTCGAATCAGCAGACCATCAAATCTCTCGAGCTTCAGATGGGTCAGTTGGCTCAGTCTGTACATGAGAGAGAGAGAGGGAGCCTGCCTAGCCAACCTGTGGCTAACCCCCGTGCTCAACAACACTCGAACATGCAAAATGCAAGTTCAAGACCACAGGGGGAGCAAGTGAACTACGTGGAAGAACCTGTGGACCATGTTAATGCCATTGTGACCCTGAGAAATGGGAAGCAGGTCAACAACCACGTATCATTGCCAGAAAATCCATCTGTGCCACCCCTTTGTGGGAATGATGGTGAGGAAGAGGCCGAGGGTGAGAGTAATACACCAAAGCCTCCTTCTCCGGCTCCGCCCAAGACATACCTACCAAGAGCTCCTTATCCTAGTAGGTTGTCTAAGAAACAGAGTGACAGTGTGGATAAGATGATGGAGATATTTAAGAAAGTGAATGTCAACATTCCTTTATTAGATATGATTCAACAAATACCTCCATATGCAAAATTCTTGAAGGATCTCTGTACAACTAAGAGGAAAACCAATGTCCCTAGCAAAGCCTTTTTGGCGGCTAATGTGAGTTCGATCATCTCGAACCCAACATACATAAAATTGAAGGACCTGGGCAGTCCAACAATTTCATGTATCATTGGGGACTCTCGCATTAACAATGTTTTGCTAGATCTAGGGTCGGCGGTTAACCTCTTACCTGCTTCTGTGTATCAACGATTAAGCCTAGGCACTCTCAAGCCTACGAAAACAACTTTGCAGTTGGCTGATCGTTCGATCAAAGTCCCGTTGGGGGTCATTGAAGATGTCCTAATCAAGGTCGGTGATTTCATATTTCCTGTTGATTTCGTCGTCCTTGAGACCGAACCAATTAAGACTACCCACTCTCAGATTCCATTGATTTTGGGTAGACCTTTTTTGGCGACGTGAAATGCCTTGATCAATTGTCGTACTGGACTCATGAAATTGTCGTTCGGGAACTTGACCGCGACATTCCATGTGTTCAATATGGCTAGGCAGCCGGCATCTTCCGAGGACCCCATGGAAGTCAATCTTATCCGGGACTTGGAAGAAGAATTGGAAGAAGAGTACCCCCTGATTCATGAGAATTTAAATGATTACTTCATGGATGAGTCTGATCATGAAGAGGACGGGGGTGAGTTGAGCAATGATGTGCATGCTGTTCAGTACATGCGAGCTCCTCCTATCTTACATCTCGAGCTAGATATCACGCCTCGCCTGGAGGAGCCACCCACACCTGAGCTCAAAGAACTCCCCAAGGAATTAAAACACGTTTTTCTTGGTCCCGATAGGTCATTTCCGGTGATTATTTCATCGACGTTGACTGGTGATGAGGAAGAACGGTTGATTCAAGTCCTAAAGGAGCACAAATCAGCCATTGGGTGGTCCTTGAGGGACATCAAAGGGATAAGTCCCGACGTCGTGCAGCACCACATCTTTATGGAGGATGAGGCACGACCACGTCGCGACCCACAGAGGCGTTTAAATCCAGCCATGACAGAAGTAGTTAAGAAAGAGATCATCAAGTGTTTAGATCATGGCATCATTTTTCCCATTTCGGACAGTACTTGGGTAAGTCCTGTCCAGGTTGTGCCCAAGAAGTCGGGTATCACCGTTGTCCAGAATGACAACAATGAGCTTGTACCCATACGACTTCAAACTGGGTGGCGAGTGTGTATTGACTATAGGAAGTTGAACGCGGTCACGCGTAAGGACCACTTCCATCTACCTTTCATCGACCAGATGTTGGAGAGACTCGCCGGGCACGCCTATTACTGTTTCCTTGATGGTTATTCGGGGTACAATCAAATCCCAGTCGCCCTCGAAGACCAGGAGAAAACCACGTTCACTTGTCCTTTTGGGACGTTTGCCTATAGACGGATGCCTTTTGGGCTATGCAATGCACCTGCAACATTCCAACGTTGCATGTTAAGTATCTTTTCCGATATGGTCGAGAACTTCCTTGAGATCTTCATGGATGATTTCTCGGTTCATGGCACCTCCTTTGATGAGTGCTTGCACCACTTGAGCCTTGTTCTCAAAAGGTGTTCGGAAACGAACTTAGCCCTTAATTGGGAAAAGTGTCATTTCATGGTCACAAAAGGCATCGTGTTGGGTCACGTGGTATCTTGTGATGGTATCGAGGTGGATAGGGCAAAGATTGAGCTTATTTCTAAGCTTCCGCCACCCACCTCGGTAAAAGAAATCCGTTCATTCCTTGGACACGCCGGTTTTTACCGGCGATTCATTAAGGATTTCAGCAAGGTAGCTCGTCCTTTGACGAGCTTGCTTGCTAAAGGAACCTCCTTTGAGTTCACACCCGAGTGCCTGACTGCTTTTGAGTTTCTGAAGCGTGAATTGACCTCCGCTCCTATTATTAAGGCACCGGTGTGGACTCTACCGTTCGAGCTGATGTGTGATGCTTCTGATTACGCGATAGGAGCGGTTTTGGGTCAGAAAGTCGACAAATTGTCTCATGTGATCTATTATGCAAGTCGTACTCTCAATGACGCCCAACTCAACTACTCCGTTACTGAGAAAGAGTTCCTCGCGATCATATTTGCATTGGAAAAATTTCGTCAGTACCTCATAGGGTCGCATGTCATCATCTACACTGATCACTCAGCTCTTCGCTACCTTTTGTCTAAAAAGGATGTGAAACCCCGTCTCCTGCGTTGGATCTTGTTGTTACAAGAATTCGACCTTGAAATACGGGACAAGAAGGGATGCGAGAATGTCGTGGTTGATCACCTATCTCGCATCCCCATTGATCTTTCACCGGATCCACCGGTGAACGAGTTTTTTCCTGATGAGAACCTTATGGCAATAGCCTCACCTCCCTGGTTCGCTGACATTGTGAACTATCTAGCAACCGGGGAGGTGCCAGCTCATTGGAGACACAGTGAGACAGCGAAGTTCAAGTCGTTAGTCAAGCACTTCTATTGGGATGATCCATACTTATTTAAGTATTGTGCTGATCAAATCATAAGGAGGTGCATTCCTGACGACGAGATTCAGAGTGTCTTGTCCTTTTGCCATAAAGAGGCATGTGGTGGGCACTTTGGTGCCAAGAAAACCGTTGCCAAAGTACTCCAATGCGGTTTTTACTGGCCCACGTTGTTCCAAGACGCTTTTGCATTTTGCAAAGCTTGCGATAGGTGCCAACGTGTGGGCCGCATTGGTAGACGAGATATGATGCCACTCAATCCCATCTTAGTGGTTAACATCTTTGATGTTTGGAGAATTGACTTCAAGGGTCCTTTCCCCGTGTCCCATGGTCACACTTACATCCTGGTGGCGGTCGATTATGTGTCAAAGTGGGTTGAAGCAATCCCCACTCGCACTAACGATCGCAAGGTTGTGATCAAATTTCTTAAAGAACACATCTTCGCGAGGTTTGGGACACCTCGTTGTATCATAAGTGATCGGGGGACACACTTTGTGAACCGATCCCTTGAGGCAGTGCTGAGGAAATACTCCATCACGCACAAGTTGGCCACACCTTATCATCCTCAAACCTGTGGCCAGGTGGAAATTTCCAACCGTCAACTCAAGCAAATTCTTGAGAAAACGGTTAATGCTTCAAGGAAAGATTGGTCGGTCAAGTTTAATGATGCATTGTGGGCTTTCCGCACTGCATTTAAAACCGACCTTGGCATGTCCCCCTACCGGCTAGTTTATGGCAAAGCTTGCCATCTTCCGGTAGAACTTGAGCACCGGGCATTATGGGCAATCAAACATCTTAACATGAGTCTTGATGTTTCCGGTGCCAATCGCAAGTTAGACCTCAACGAGTTGGAGGAGTTGAGAAATGAAGCTTATGAGAATGCCAAGATCTGCAAGTCCCGCACTAAAATTTTCCACGATCGCTTGGTGCGAATCAAAACCTTCGAGGTGGGACAAAAGGTCTTGTTGTATAATTCTCGCCTCCACTTGTTTCCGGGGAAACTGCGGAGCCGTTGGTCAGGTCCCTTCATTGTTTTAACCGTCTCCCCTCATGGGGTGGTTGAGATTCAAAATCCTAGGAATGGGGATGTGTTCAAAGTTAATGGACAACGCCTCAAACCATACTTGGAAGGGACCACGGCAGAGGTCGAGGTGGAAGTCGTGCCTTTGCACGAACTCCCCACGGATGTGGTCACTTGATGTGATCCATCCATTTGTTTGTACATATCAGTGTTTTGTTGTGAAAAAAAAACAAAACAAAACAAAAAATTGGAAGACCTATGTGATATTTGCCCTTTCCCTTGATTAAAAACGCGTTTTCCCCTGACCTACGCATTATTCCAGCAAAGGAAAACGCGTTTCCTCTCCAGATCTAGTCTTCACCGAAATTTCGTCCCCAGATCCACTGAACAGACCGCTAAATAGCGGTTTGGAACCGCCGTTCAGCGGTCTGTTGTTCTCAGTTTCAAATTTTCTTCGTCTGGGGGTTGTATTTAGGGAGTCTTAGTTTGTTGCGTGGTTGGGAGTCTGTGTTGCTTCTGGAATCGGCGTGGGGTGGTCTTCTCTCCGCTCGTTCCGTGATTCGTCTTCGCCGTCGTGTGCCTCCCCGCTAAAGCTCGCCAGGGTAGGTTCAGGTATGGCCAGCCATCATTTAATTCCAGAACTCAATTTTGCCTCCCTGATTCGCGAATTCGGAGAACCCTTCTACGATCGAATCGTAGCTAAAGGGCGGTACCATTTATTGTATGAGGGCGATCAATCCATGTACGTAGAGCCTCTCGTACATGAATTCTTTGCTAAACTCGAGCGTGACCAGACCGGTCCACTCGAGTTCAGTATCACTCTCAGAGGGGTGAAACACACCGTGACCCCCAGCTAATCTCCGACGCGACTGGGATCCCCTTGGTTGATGAGTTCGCACCCACCCACGATATCAATTTTTATCGATCTATGCTTGGGCGTGGGCAGCCTATTTCATCACATGGGGGAGTACCTAATGCGCACATTTACTCCAATGTGCACATTGTAGCCAGGTGGGTATGTAGAAATGTGTTGGGCCAAGAGCGGACCTCCACATTTTTCACACCTAGTTTGCGAATCGTGTATAGTCTGATGGACGGTTCACCACACTGCATTTGTCGAACATTGTTCGATGTTTTAGTGAACGCCAGGCTGAAAGATATACACTGTTTGCCGACTCTGGTTACCAAATTGTGTGGCATGTTGGACACCCCACGATTTGAGCGCATGCTGAGGCGCCAAGGCACCGACCTCGAGGTAGCGAAGATGACCCCGTCATTTCGCCATTGCCTTCCTGAGGCATGGGTGCCTGACTATATGGAGGAGGATGTTAGGGCCAGTTCCTCAAGCTCGTCTGTGCGCTCAGGAACGCTCTTTAACACCGACATTTCTGAGATGGCGGTCAACCAGCAGAACGTCATCTTAGCCAAGCAAAACCGGAAGATCTATAGGAAGTTGTCGGCTCTGGAGAGAGGTGCCTCTTCAGGCACTTCTGGCCGTCGTCCTTAGTCCGGTACACCCTATCCATGCATTGGCACCATTTTGCCATACATTGAGGACAATGCATGGATTAGGTGTGGGGGGGGGGGTGTTTTCACGTTTGTACATAGTTTGTGTCTTTTTTTTGTTTGTTTTGTTGTTTTCTTTTGTGTGCATTGTTAGGGTCATGTTAGTGTGCCGCATTTAATATCGATATATCTGCTTGCCATGATCCTTGGGTGACTTGTCTTCTTTTGCTTGCCTAGTGCTTTAAAATTTTCACATTTCTTTCAAAATCTTCATGTGTTTGCGAAAGAAAATGTTTTTGTGGGTTTTGCGTGTGTTTAGCATGTGCAAAACCGTTGAGAGGCAAAGTAAAAAGAAAGGTCCCAAAATTGTCTTGAACTTGATGCA
Organism: Triglochin maritima; assembly: GCA_963682175.1. Classification (NCBI taxonomy): domain Eukaryota; kingdom Viridiplantae; phylum Streptophyta; class Magnoliopsida; order Alismatales; family Juncaginaceae; genus Triglochin; species Triglochin maritima. The sequence goes on along the minus strand of OY821774.1, from coordinate 22,470,646 downwards.
TTAGGATTTCTAGTTTACTGGCTTTAGGTCTTATCGAGTCGTTAGGATGCACCCCGGTTTTCCCTCGGGGGGCGTGTAATCATAGGGTTTCAGTACTCAAACATTTAAAGAAGTCCACCCTGAACCTAGTGAGTCAAATAATTCGTGTCTGTTAGTATAAGGAAGTTTGTCGTAGTCAAGGGCCCTTAATCTCTTTTTGTGAAACTTAAGTGTAGGGGTTTTGGTTCCCATGTAGATAAATAAATAAGTGGTGTTCTCTCTTCTCGCACGGCTCCTGTCACTCGGGAAAGTAGGTCTGAGGGGATTTTGTGCCTGGTGCTTTCGAGTCATCTGACTTGGGATGCACCGACCGAACTCCCGTTACACGGGTGGTAGGGATCGCCCTATGTGGAGATTTGAGGGAAGGTGTACGTGATAGTGTAAGTCCTCATAGGCAATGATGCACGAAACCTGACCCTGGGAGAATCAAACACCAACCAATAAAATGCTCCAAAGAAAAAAAAAGAAAAAAAGAAAAAAAAAGAGTCAAATAAGAACCAAAATGGACTTCACACGTTGTATCACATTCAGAAGTTAAGGTTGCCGATGTCTTTCACTTAATTCCTTAGTTAACTCTCACGAATAACTCATTAGGCTAGGTGTGTGGACTGATTACATATATAGAGTCGACCCGTAGTATTACCGCATCCCATGATCGACAAAATAAGTCCAACGAGTCGTGTAGCTAGATTGATTAATGCATCTTGTTCGGATTTTGTGGGTATATCCGCTGAAAACCCTCAGGAGACAAAACTCCTCCTCCTTGGCGACAAGGAGGTTTAACGGCTTGTTGCACATGCTAAGTGCAACCGTGATTTCTACGAAAGTGAGTTAGGATTTCTTGTTTTTCGTATGCTTTTCTCTTTCTTTGTTTTGCTCGGGACTAGCAAAAGTTAGGTGTGGGGGTATTTGATTGACATCATTTCATGCTCATATTTGTATCTTATATCCATTATCTTTCACCTAAACAATGCTATGTCACGAGTTTTATGTTTAGTTTTCAGGAATAAATAGGTTTGAAGAGATGAAGCATAAAAGGACCCAAAAGCTGGGAAAAAGGACTGAATTGTGAGATCTAGGGACCAAGATGCAAGGAAGAAGGACCTGATTGCAAGACAGAAGGACCTAAGAGCAAAACAGAATACTCCACACCATCATGAGGAGTATTTTACCAATTCGATTCGGGTCGGAGCTCCAACAAGTCAAGTAACCGCATCAAAGACCAAGAATACCATCCAGGAAAGCCTCCAAAAAAGCCCAGACGAATCCGGACCCTGTAGACCGCCAATTGGCGGTCTGGAACCGCTAATTGGCGGTCCAGGTGGATCCGAATCCGTTTATCTTTTTCTGGTGTGTGTATTAGAGCGTTCTTATGCTATTTATGGTATTTGTTTAGTCCCACATCGGGGGATTGTCCCGGATTAGCTTTTTTCATGGCTATAAATAGAACTCTTCACCTTCCATTGTAATCACTCCATGCTTGTGGCCATTCTCCCTAATTGAAGTGGAAGCCTTGAAGCAAGAAACTCAATAGGGAGATGCTACTGGTCTTGTGAGTCTTCAATTAATAAAATTTTCTTTGTTTTGTGCTTCTTTTATTGTTGATGCATGTTTTAGTTTAATTGTCTTTTATTAAATCTAGCTTAGTTAATATGCCTTCTTATTTTAGTGTAATAGTTAGGGTAATGTGTAGTGAGTAAAACAACTCCCCTTTTGGGGGGTGGAGATGATTATCATATATGCAATTAAGGAAGGAAGGATGTTTATGTTAAAATGTGTTGGTTAATATGAATGCATACTTGCTTGTTAGAATAGAACACTTCACTAGATGGGTTTTGCCATGATAAGTAGACACCTCCCATACTTGTTTAGTTTCTTAAATAACCAGCTTGTGTTTATGAATGTTAATCAAAATAGGTTAGTGATTTAATTGATGGGTTTTGCCATGATAAGTAGACACCTCCCATACATGCAAACACTACCTACACTTGTGCCTATAGGAAGATATTTTTGCCTCCTTATTGTGTATGTGTAGTCACTCCACCCCCTAAGGGGTCTCTCTCTCTTACTGATTTCTCCATAGTGTCAAGTTTCTCTAGCTTAGTTGAAGTATTCGTTTGTTTTGTTTCCTTCGCATTTGCTTCTTCGTGTTACCATAGTTTAGGTTAGCATAAACAACTTTCTTCCATCTTTCTTTGCCACTTGATTTCTGATAAGCAAGAGCAAGCTCACCTCCCTGAGGACGACCCGTACTTGCCACAGCTTCATCGCGGCCGTGCACTTGCGGTAGAAATATAAAACGTTCAACAGTATACAAGATATCCTAATGCATCAAGTTCAAGACAGTTTTGGGAGCTTCTTTTTACTTTGCCTCTCAAGAGTTCTGCACATGCCATACACACGTGAAACCCACAAGACATTTTCTTTCGCAAACACATGAAGATTTTGAAAGAAATGTCAAAATTTTAAAGCACAAGGCAAGAAAAAGAAGACAATTTACCCAAGGATCATGGCAAACAGATATATCGATATTAAATACAGCACGCTAACATTACCCTAACAATACAAAAGAAGAAAAGGAGAAAGACTCGACTATGTACACACGTAAAACACCCGCCATACCTACTACATCCATTGTTCTCAATGAATGTGAGCATACAACTACATGCATTTATGTATGAAAATGACAAGATCTCACAAACGTGAAGCGCAAAGGGAAGTTCATGGTTATGTTGATGGGCACAAACCCGAATTCCCTCAAAACATGTTAGATACTAAAGAAGGGATACAAATACGTGAAAGAAATAAGACCCAAATACACAAGGGTTGGGGCCCACAACAATCAATGCTCGCTCATGGAGTCTTTTATTGTACCCTTTTTTGAATATAACTATGTACAAAAATAAGTTCCCATCTTCATTTGTCAAAGGACATCAAATGGGAACCTCAAAAGTGGGTCAATGCACTTGGAAAAGGAACATGACACCACGCGGGGCCAGAATACTCAAGTTTGGGCCCCCTCACAAAGAGCACAAGATGAAAGGAGAGGTTCATGAATTAGACGCAAATGCGTCTCAGTCAAAGGATCAAACTGAAACAGCTTGAACCACTCAAGAGTTTGGGAAATATGGGGCAACAGAAGAAGAGTTTCTCCCATTGCGGTACAAAAGTTATGATCATCAATCCAAACTCTCCAACCAACAAGCTAGTGGGTCGGAATGAGGTCAAGAACCTCGTTAGGCATGTCCGACACAGCAAGAGAACTAAACATGCAAGCATCAAAATAAAGACAATAAAAAACTAACAAAACTATGAAGAATTATTTTATTTACATGACTCACATTACAAGTGGTATTCTTCTCCACCTTGAGTTTTTGCTCCAAGGCTTTACTCCAAGTAGAGAGAATGCCACGAAGCAATAGGTGAATTCAAATGAGGAGGAAGAGTTCTATTTATAGGCACGAAAAATGGTAACCGGGGACAATCCCCCGGTATGAGAGTAATGAAACCTTCCCATTATACACATAAACACATAACCCATGTCATGGAGAAACCGGGTCAGATTCAGAGACAAATGGACCGCCAATTGACGGTCACTTTTTACCGGATCCAACCGATTTTCAGATATGTTCTTTAGTTCGTCAATTATTCACATGGGGTGCACTCAGTTTGGTTATTGGAGTGTCGGCCCGAATCTAATTGCCAAAATACTCCTCATGATGGTGTGGAGTTTCTTTATTTTCACATTGTATATTCGGTTTTACATTCGGGTTCCTCTCTTGTGTATCTTAGTCCATAAGTCTTGCAACTTTGTATTTTTTTCTTGCTTTTAGGTCATTTTATGCCTCTTCTCCTCAATCCTGTTTATTTCCTGAAAGTCAAACATAAAACTCGTTATGTAGCATTGTTTAGGTTCAAGATAATGGATATAAGACACAAATTAATGCATGAAATGATGTCAATCATGTAACGCGTCCGATCTCGCGGGTACGCACGCTGAGGTGACAAAGCGAAGTATCACGATCAGAGTCATCTGCGATGATCGAAGGACTTATGAACGAAGATGATACATACGTGGCCCGATGTACCGAAAGAAATACAAAGTTGTCTTCCAGATTGACATCCCAACCCATGGCAAGTGACCTACACGGCGCCATCGCGACATTAGAAATGCCCATCCTAAAGAAAATGACAGCGTGCTTGTCCATGTCACAATCTTCACTTGGCCTCTCTACATTGAGGTCATTTCGAATAGGCCTCTCTAAATAGAGGTTCTACTCGTGGCCCGTCGCCCCCAAGACAATTGTGCCCATGATTCATTTTATTCATTAAATGCTTATGCAAGCTATGTATATAAATATATCCAATCTATAGCTAAATAGACAAGCATGAGCCCAACACAATGAGTCTACAAATACACTCACTGCAGCTCCAAACATATCATAAGTAACACATGCAAATCATCAACTTGACATTGTTAGAATCGATGGCTCATAATCAGTCTAAATACTTAGTTAATTCTCTACTTGATTAATCAAAAGATGTAGCAGAAACAATTTAAAAACAAGTAGAGACAAGAAAGGAAGAAATATGAAAACCATGAAGGTCACAAGGGTTTTTATAGAGGTTCGGCCTCCCATATACTTCACCGCATGTAAGCTCCGCTCACGACTTCACTATCTACTCCCCATTTTGGGCCGAGAGAGAATGCCTTTACAAAGCAAGCTCCACGACCAACCTCACGAACATGGTTTCTTCCTCTCACAATCCGAGAGGGATGCTTCGGGCTTTCACTAGAGCCTTTACTTCTTTGACAAACAAGATTGAGTGGATCACAACACTTTCAAACTTGAGCACACTTTGAGTAGGATAAGGAATTGATGAAAGGTGTTGAAGTGTAAGGCTTAGAGTGTAGGATTGTGGATTTTAAGGATTGGGAGCTTATCTTAGATGTATGAGACAATTGGAAGTGTAAGAGCTGTGTAAATAAGGTTGGGATACATCTATTTATGAGCTCCTAAAGTTTTATAGCTGTTATGGATGAATTGATTGATTCGTGTGTAAGATACACAAAATAGAACTAAAGTTCTACAATTCTTTGCCCGAACGGTCGACCGGATTGTGTAGAATGGTCGACCATTTCCTTAAGGTTAAGGAAACGTTTGAACCACAATAATCTTCTGTCAAACTTGATTGCGGGCGTTACAACTTAGTATCAAAGCAGGTCGGTCCCAAAACTGTACAAAATCTAAAGACTGTCTAGTGGGGCATCAGGCACATACTTGTTTATGGTTTTATTGCAAAGTTTTTATCCATAGGATGATGTAAGAAGTTTGTATCCCGAGCTTTTTGTGGAGAGTTAGGGACTGCAAAATTCGTGGATGAAATTTAGTTAAAGGGGGTAGGTTGTAAGACCACTCTCCTTCTTGAATAATAATAAGTCCACTCTCCTCATTTATACATAATTTAGTTCTTATCTTACCTAATTATGTTTGTGGTATGTTTGTCTGCTTGATTTGGGTTTAGCTTCCTTGTCGGTCGATCGGGTGCGACTCACCGGGTGAGTGTGCATTTTAAGATCTATCGGTTCGGCATGGATGCGAGTGGGTGGAGTGGTTCGTGTGGTGGGTGCGTAGGTGAGGTGGCAAGAGTAGGGTGTGCATTAGGGTGTTTGAATGCAAATTAGAGCATGCATTTGTTTTGGTGCTGGTTTCGGCCAGTTTTCATGAGGCTTGATTGGGAATTATGACTTGGGAATTGAAGACTTTTTTGCAAGCAAACAAAAGGCCTCCCTCCACTAGTGCTAGCTTGGAGCTGCACTAGTTGGAGCTCGCTTGGGGGCAACCAAGTGCACGGTCCCACCAGGTGTGAAGAGGGTTCCATCTGGGCTGTGTCTGGGTGGTCACCGGTATGGTTGGGTGTGGTTGGTGCACACAAGGTCTGGCTACGTTTTGTCTTTAACCTTTTGACTCTTTGTTTGACTCTTTGTCATGGATGGCTGGCTGGTGCAGCCCTCCCAGATGGTGGCTGGGGTCAGGAGGGGCTGGGGATTGACCCTAGGGAGGTTGAGGGTGATCTGAATGGGCAAGCTTGGTCTGACATGGGTGCGCAAGGGTGGGCAATCATAAGATTAGTGCACCATGCGCGGCATCTTGCTTGGTTGTTGGACTGAAGTGCCTGGATGGATCTCAACTTACTTTCTCCCATCTCAGACCACCTAAGAAGGTTACTCATAGCACATGGGTTGGACGGATCAGGGAGCATATGCATGGTTGAGCGTTTGTTGCTTTGTTAGCTTGTTGATACAAACTATCGTGTTCTATGCGTTGTACGTCGTAACATGATTTGTGAGTTCTTCTCCCCAGAAGTAGATATAATATATACATGATCTGATGTGTATGGCTTCTGATTTTTATGCCAGTCATGCGCTTAAGAATGAAATTGGATCCGCTCATGTGAGAAGCTACCCACGTTATATTTTAATGCAACATGTGAACTAGAATGCATGCATGTGTAATACTTATAGATATGCTTAACTTTCTGATATTATGTGCATGTTCCACCATGTTGTACTACTGATATCTATGTTATTTGATGCTCATGTAAGTTTTGTTATTGTTCTGAAATTCCAATTTCTGTCGCATACACTCCTGAAACCGATGGTGCATATTATCGTCTGTTTATGGCGTTTGATTTTGATGTCTACGATTGTTGTGTATGTTATGTTGCTGTTTTGATGTTGATTTATATCTGATATGAGGTATTATGTGGTGGTCTTGTATGACAATTAGGATATCAGACCTTATAACATCCTTATCATGACCCGTAGATGATTTGATTGGTTGTTATATCGATTTACCGATCCGGTTAGGATTGCTTGCTGTTGTGAGTGCTTTTGATCTCTGTTTGGGATGTTCTGGTTCTGATTTTGTTGGGGTTGTGAGGAGAGTATTCATTTGTCCTTCCTTGAGATTGTTCTAGACTCTACAACTACATTAGATTTTAGATGCTTAAGTAGCTTGCATTGCATTTAATCTGATAAGTAATTCTGGGCACGTTCTGTTTTCTGGGCCAACGGGCCACGAGTGGGTCCTCTAGCTTCAGAGGTCATTCTCATAAGACCTCTATGTGGAGGCAGGCATAAGATAAGTCCTCGGCAGGCGCGTTGCCATTTTGTCTCAGGTTAGATGTTCCAAAGTTCGCGATGGCACTATGTAGGTTTATTTCCACGATTTGGGCGTCTATCTGGTTTACTACTTTAGGAGAAGTGATAGGTCACTATCAAGTGACGCGCTTCTATTTCTGACCAGTATGGTTGTTGTTCTGGTTCCTTTTAGAGGAATGTGGTCGGGTGCGCCTGACTGGCACGTCTGTTGGAGTCATAGCTTTCTGTTGCATATGATTTTCTGTTGTGATTCTGATTATTTTGTTTTAGTTAGACTGCATGCATTCTTCTATAAATATCTAATTGGGTTGTGGGCATACTGGGTTTTCTTTATTGAAAACACACACACAATTGTTGATGTTGTGCCTCTGGGGTGGACTGGAGGAGTTTCGGAGGTTCTGTACACGAGAGACACGTCAAGTAAAGTCTTTCTATTATCTTTACTTCCGCTTTTATCTTGTTGTGTTTCTGTTTGAACTCGATGTGTTGTAATTGAATCCTTTATATATATGGATAATCAGTTGTTTCAGTTATATTCTGTTGGTCTATCAATGTTTTTTGCTCCATGTGTTGTCGAGTTGTCTGTTTTAGTCTGTCTATTGTAACTCCTTCGGTCGTCATGGAGGTATCTAATCATGACACTAGTGTTCTTTTCCCAGTGTGTGTACCCACGAGATCGGGGGCGTTACACTATGTGAATGGATTTTAACTCATGTTTGCACAAGTTTACTTAAAATCCTAAGACTCAAAATAAAGGCAAAAATACATGTCTTCAATAAGCTTGATTACATGTCTTTACTTCAATTCCATTCTCCCTTTAGTCTTGGTGACCTGTAGATGTTAGCACAATACAATATATGTTCTATGCATAATGTGTGCTACACTACATTTGATTTTGATTAATATTAGGTTTATTAAATCATCAAACCAAGGATTATGGCCAAAAAACCAACAATCTCCCCCTCTTTGATGATGGCAACCTATATCTTAATACTTGAAATTTTACGATATAAGATGCACCCCCTATGGATGTGCGTAGGTTTTGTTCAATTAATTTAAAGTTTTCCCTCCCCCTTTGAGATTTATCAAAATTAACCGATTCGATCATGAGTTGTCCAATTTCTTCTCCCTCAATATAATGAATTTGGTCCCCCTTAAGTTTGCAATTCATTACTTCATGTAAATGGTATTCATTAAGCTCCCCCTATGAATATGAATAGGTCTAACAATTAAGCTCAAAATATCTCCCTTTAATACGATGTTATTGTTATGGATCTAAAGATATGAAAATTAAGCATTCATAATCCTCTTGGAACCAATTATAAATGTTTAGGAGGATTAAGGATTGTTATGCAACTTGCATTCCTCGATTGTGGCTCCAATTCTCCTTTCGATAGTGCAACCGGTTTTGAATTCAACTTTCCATGCTTGGTCGGTTACTACCAATCTCCCATCCTCCTTCAAGTACCTACAAGTGTAGATCTAGGTACCCAAATTACTTTGGGTCACTGAATGTTAGCTTTAGGTACCCAAACCATTTTGGTTTTGGGAGCCCATAAAGTTAAGGAACTTCGATTAACAAAAAAATGCTTTCTATTCAAAGTAGTGTGAGAAACATGGTTTTTAGCTGAGGCATTTTATCTTAAACCATGTTTATCTAATGATTTCCTTTGACTACATAATTGCATGTCAAGCATTTTTGTACCTTTTGTGAAATTTTCTAGATCTTTTCTAAGTTGAGCATCACATGCCTTAAGATCTAGTTGTTCGTCATTAATGTGTGTTGCATTTAGATTACGAAGTTCTATTGCATGTTTTTAATGTCTAGCAATCACCTTATTTATCTCATTCATAATTATTTCAATTTGGCATTGGTGGTCATTCATCACAAATGATCTCATATTGATGAGCTAAATCATGAAAGGCAATTTCAAGCTCATCAAAATTATATGTTTCTTGTTTAGAACAAGAACTATCACTAGAATATGATCAAGAAGAGCAAGAATTAGATCTACTTGAACAAGAGTTAGAAGCTACCTCACTTTCTTCATCTTGTATAGCCATGAAGCAAGTGTGAGCAACCTCTCTTCTACTTTGCAGAGAAGATGGTGATGAAGAATCATCCCAAGTAGTTTTGAGAGCTTCCATCTTCTTCTCTTTTCTCTTGCTCTTCTCCTCTCATTTCTCTCATTTTTCTTCTAATATTCACTCTTCCCTTCTCGTTCTCTTTTTCGTTCTACCCACTTCTTCTTCCCCTTCTTTCTCTCATTTCCCCTTTATCTTTCTTTAGGTATTGAAAGAAGTCTTTGGCAAGAACCTCAATGTCCTTATCTTCTATTCTCGTCCTTGATTCATCAAAATATGCATGTAATGCGAAGGTTGATTTCATCTTGGAGTCTTCTTTCTCCTTTCGATGATTGGTTTGGAGTTCATAGGCCATGAGGTTCCCAATTAGTGTTGGCTTTTTGACATTAATCTATGTTTTGATGATTTAATCAACCTAATCTTAATTATAATCAATGTAGAGTAGAACACATATTGCATAGCATATATATTGCGTTGTGCTTATATGCAAATGAAGTCAAGACATGTAATTAAAGCTATATTGAAGACTCAAGAAAGAGGGAAATGAAGTCAAGACATGTAATTAAAGCTATATTGAAGACATGTAATCTTATTTTCTTTTGAGTCATAGGAACATTGTGTAATTGAACATACTTGAGCTAAAATCAACTCAAACACACATTAGGTTCCCTATAGAAGTCACACACGATATTTCACATCAATTGGACATCAATAGATCACACAAACTAGAACCGGAAAACACTTAAGCCTAAGATGAACAACCAGGACCAAATCGGTTGACCAGAACGAGTTCATTGTTCGACCAATTGAGTTGTTTATTCTGTTACAGGATTTAGAGTTAAAACCGGCCGACCATCTAGTGCCTTTTGTTTGACCATCTACACGTGTCACATGAACGTTAGACTTGTCATATTCTACAACTATCGGATTTCCCAAACCCCCAATTTTACCAAACTTCCGGTCGACCTAAACATTGCTAGCGGTTGACCGATCAAACAAAACTTAGCCGCCGTGGACCTTGGTATGAACGTCTGGTTGAACGTCTCCTAGACCTTGGTCGACCGAAACTCAATTTCTTCCCAATCCCAGAAGTTCCTGGAGGTTTCCGGTCGAACCGACCATTTGCTTAGTTTGACCGATCCATCATTTACTAGACCAACACCCCCAAACGGTCGACCAATCCAAAACCTTAGTTCGAACGTTCACTTAAGTGAATTTAAGTTATAGCCAGTTTTGACCAACCGGTCGATCGGTATTTCCATTTCGGTCGACCGAATTAGTCCTGAAATGTGACCTACACTTCACTATTTTGTGTATCTTACAAAAACTCTTACCAAACTTGTCCCAACGGCTATAACTCACTTATAGCTTATAAATAGAGTTTTCCAAGACAAATTTACACAACTCTCCTACACATATTTGCCACCTACATTAGAGAGATCATTCCGAACACTACAAGCCTCAATTTCCACTCTTAAGATCAATTCTTATCTTTTTCAAGTGTGCTCAAGTTTAGAGAGTGATTGTCCCACACAAGTTTGTTGCTTCGAAAGTCTTGTAAAGTTTTCCGTGAGAGCCCGAAGCATCCCTCTCAGATTGTGAGAGGGGGAGCCAAGCTTGGTGAGGGTTGTTTGCGAGCTTGATGATTGTTTAAGCGTTCTCTCCTGGTCCGGAACGGGGAGTGGATAGTGAAGTCATGAGCGGAGTCGGTGATTCGAGCGGAGCTTGCAAGAGAGGACTAGGACCTGAGTATGGGTGCCGAACCTCTATAAAAATCCTCCGTCTCCTTTGTGGTTTGCAATATTTACTTTACTTGCTTGTTTTGTTTTTAATTTCCGCTGCATCTTTGATTGTTAAGCAAGTAGAGTTTTTTTAATGTTTAAAAGTGATTTGAACTAAGACATACATACGATCCTACAATTGGTATCAAAGCTTTGTGAGCTAAATATCATACTTAATCATATTTTTAGCATGACATCTACATCATCTAATCATACAGAAGGATTATGCACAACTAGATTTTGATTATACTTAATGGGTCTAATTATGATTATTAGAAGAATATGATGAAAATTTTCCTAATTTCTAATGACCTTAAGTATTGGATTTTCCTTCAAAATCCCTACACAGCCCCAAATGAAGATGAATTAGCCACCTTGTATTGGGCCAAAATGTAAGAAATTGAGATGAACTCTAAAATTATGAACATTCTTATTGTGGCCTTAATGAGGGAGAATATATAATTGGATTAGGGGTTGTGAAAGTGCACATGAGATATGGTGTAGATTGAAAATGCATCCTGAGGGTGATAGCAAAACTAAGGAAACTCGCATTAGTCTCCTCATGCATAAATATGAAATATTCTCTGTCCAAATCGGTGAAAACATAAGTGAAATGAACATTCGCTTCACCGATATTACTAACTCTCTTTTCGTTCTTGGCAAAAAAATCAATGAAGGAGAGATGACAAGGAAATTCCTCCGGTCACTAAGCAACGATTGGGAAGATAAGGTGGTTGCTATTGAAGAAGCTCGTGACCTATCCAACCTAAAGATGGAGGAATTAATTGGAAATTTGATGGCTTTTGAACTTCAAAGCAACCATCGAAGGGAGAAGGAAGCCTCAAAGAACAAACCTACCTTGGCATTACATGGACATCTCGATGAACAAGGGAAGATGAGGACATTGAGGTCCTAGCCAAAGACTTCTTCAAATACCTCAAGAAGGATAACGAAGAAAAAAAGGAAAGAAGTGGTAGGAGTGAGAAAAGAGAAGAAGAAAAGGAGGAGAGTGAAAATGAGAGAAGGAAAAAAGGGGAAGAAAATGAAGAGAAGGGAGAGAAAAAGAGAGGAGCAAGAGAAAATAAAAGAAGATGGAAGCTCACAAAGCTACATGGGATGATTTTTCATCACCATTAGCATCATCATCATCTTCCATGCAAAGTAGAAGGGAGGTTTCCCACTCATGCTTCATGTCAATTGAAGATGAACAAAGTGAGGTAGACTCTAACTCTTGTTCTACTAGATCACATTCTTGCTCATCTAAGTCATATGATAGTGATAGTTCATGTTCTAAAGAAGAAACATATTCTCATGATGAACTTCAAAATTCATTTCATGAGTTAGTTAAACAATATGAGATTATTTGTGAAAAGAACAAGAATGTTAGAAAGTTAATCAATGATCTCAAATGCCAAATTGAAATAGTTATGAATGAGAAGAATGAGGTGCTTGCTAGACATGAGGAAAATGCATTGAAACTTAGTAGTCTAAAAGCAATACCAATTGATGTTGAACAATTAGATCTTAACGCATTAAATGATCAACTTAGAAAATATATAGAAAGCTTCACAAATGGAACCATGATGCTTGACATGCTCTTAGGTAGTCAAAGACAATCCCTAGATAAACATGGCTTAGGATACAAAGCTAAATTGAAAAACCATGTATCTCATACTACACTAAATGACAAGCATTTGTTTGTTAATCATAGCTCTTCAAGTGTGTGGGCTCTTAAAACCAAAATGGTTTGGGTTCCCAAAGCTAATGTTCGTAGACCCAAAGCATTTTGAAAGTAATGTGAAAATTTTAAAGCACTAGGCAAGAAAAAGAAGGCAAGTCACCCAAGGATCATGGCAAAAAGATATATCGATATTAAATGCAGCACACTAACATGACCCTAACAATGCTAACAAAAGAAAACATAAGAAAGGGAAAAAAAACTCTACTTTGTACACACGTAAAACACCCCCCACACTTACTTCATGTATTGTCCTCAATGAATGTGAGCATAATACTACATGGATTTATGCATGGAAAATGAAAGATCTCACCAACGTGAACCGCAAAGGGAAGTTCACAGTTATGTGGATTGACATATATCCGAATTCCCGAAAACCTGTGAGATACTTAAGAAAGGAGACAAATACGTGAATGAAATGTGGCCAAAATACCCAAGGGTTGAGGCCACAACAATCAATGCTCACTCTTGGAGTCTTCTTTCTATTTTTAATTTTTTGCGTCTTTTTTTGTTATTGTTTTTAGAACTTTGTAGATTAATGGGCTCCCACCTTCATTTGTCAAGGGACATCAAATTGGAAACCACCATTTCTCGATCTAGAAATGTACTTGTATGGGATCATAACATGAGAAAAGGGAGAATTGTTGAGAGGTTTATGAACCAAGGATGATGGTTCATGCTTCTCAAAACCAGGGTCTGTGAACACTACTATAGAAAAGGGAACCTACCTCGGATATACGAGGTATATACGTCAGATATAACGCTCCCCTGACCCGACGTCTATATGTACGTCGTATATATATAGACATCGGCGGATGAACGACCGCCGTCTACACCTACTGAATAGACGTCGGCTGTTAGTGACGACCGACATCTATACCTACAGAATTGACGTCAGCTGTTAGCGACGATCGACGTCTATACCTACCGAATAGACGTCGGTCGTCTTTCCCACCCGACGTCTATTCAATAGGTCTAGACGTCGGTTGTCTCTAAAAGCCGACGTCTATTCCCTTTTTGAAAGGAATAGAGGTCGGCTAATCTAAACGTCTGACGTCCATTCCCTTATCTGATAAAAAAATAGCAATCATAGATACCTACATAGCAAACACATTCAATTAACTTGGACAAGAAAAGCATTCATTCTGTAGCGAATTCATTCAGAAACACAAATACATACACACATTCATTCCTAAATAGAATCATTCAACACACTTGGCATTCTCAATCGAAATGGGAGGTGATTATATTAAGGCATATCATTATATGTTTGTAATATCAGTAAACTTGCTAAATAAATTACAAAAATGTGTTAGTGATATGACAACCTCTTAGTTCATTAACATGTTTATGATGAAATAGCGAGCCCATCGGTCGCGAGTGTCATCGAGCTCCTGTTGAGAGTAGGGATCACTATTCTTTTGGAAGACCTATAAAAAAACAAGTTAGAAATATTAAATCTAGATAATGAAACTACAATTATACAATTGAATAACGATCTATATTACCTCGGATACGGATACATCTTGAGTTGCAAATTCGAGGATTTCCTCCATGTATCTCATCACGTAGTAACCACATTCTGTATTTCCAGTCTGCTTGCGGTACTACAAACATATAAATTCGCTAAATATATGTTCCATTACTTAACTTAATTAACAAAAATGGGAGAAAGAACTTACTCCCATTCCATGCCATGTTACTCCCGCTATTGGGGTTGTTCTCGTGCCACCTAACGCTCTGCAAACCTTCATTGTTCTGAGCAGCACAAGCTATTGAACATGAATTCAATAATACTAAAAAAATCCGCGGATTACAAATATGATGATTAAAACAAACTTACAGATTTACAAGTTTCCTTATGGATTCCCTTGGTTTATTCAACCCTAACGGAACAAACCAATATGCTGAATTAGTCGAGGGGCATACAACGACAAGTATCCAACGAGCGTTATTTATATATATAATCAGAAGTTTATTACACAATAAAATTCCACTTTGAATTAACAAATTTACCACTCCTAATAAGGGAGAAGATAATATATTTTGTCTTCTTCATTCATGAGAGTCCTAAGTTGAGCCAATTTATTGTCATTCCCATATATATAGGTAGATGGACTGATAAATCCAAATAGTTGATCATCAAGAAAGACTAACCTTCTGGCGTCATAAAGGTGTCTACAAGAGTAAAAAGTACATTGTATTACAGTTACAATAAAATTATTCATTACATTTCATCTTATACCCAAGAAGACACATACTTCACTTGCACGTCGATAATCATGAGGCACAATGAATCCATCACCAAGAACTGCATAACATCCTCTTAGACGACGTATAAAGCCAAAGGAAACCCTTTCACCCCCTCCAAATCTCAGGTACTTAAGGATTGTGATTCCCTACCTACCATAAATTGATACAACATTTTGCACCGACTTGGAAGCAAATTAATGTTGATCAAAGGTTGGTTGTTGGACCCTTTCCTCCGGCGGCTTGACACCTTACAAATATATATACATCCGTTAAAAATATAATTGTTAACAAAATTGAAATTTACAGTCTTTCAAAATTAAAGTATACCTCGTGTGTGTCATTTAGCTCTACTAATGACTAGGCCACCTCACGAACCCACTGATAGCATCGCCGATGGTAACAACCTCTTCTTTTGGAATTGGCACCAAGGCACTAACATCTAAGCAACTCCCCATTGCAACCTTCACCTTTTCCTTTTCCACCTCTGTGAAGTGGTGTCTGGAGATGTTATAAACTTTGTCGTGTCCCACCAATCTTCGATCAGGGTCTTCGACAAATAGAGCACATCTGGATCCATCCTCGAACTTTCCAAATGAGGGACCACCTACGAGGGCCAATTCTCGAGAATGAGCCAACAAATCATATTGTCGATCGGGGTTGAATACTCCCTGCACTGGAGGAGTGGTCATCGGGCAAGAAGTGGTCCTACGATGGGTTGGAGAAGTAGGGAAATCATGATCCTGTCTCTCCATAACAATTTTCAATTTATTTTACAAATCTGCAATTTGTTGCTCGCATTTGGTATGAGTTGTTGACAAAGTTGACCATTTAGTCTTTCCATAATATTGTCGCAGTCCAACCCTACCCCCTACATGACCGGGATGGTTGTCTTTTTCCAAGGCTTCGTGTAGAATGTCATTCCGGCCATCAGAAACAAATTCACCTTGGGATTCTCAAAACTTATAAGAGTCCTAAAGATTGACGAAAAATGTTACCAACAATTGAAAAATATAAAATTACTGAATGTGATTTAATAACATATACAAGTGATACAACTTACTATCTTCGAGCCGATCGCTTGCGACTCGTCTGTGACGTACTCCCCTTTGGAGTTTACCCTCAGTCTCTTCCAAGAATCACAATGAGCTATGGGGGAAGGAGGAGACAACTTGCTTGCTTGCTCCTCACTCATACCGGAGTCACTTGCTTCTTGTTTCTTCAGGGCAATTTTTTCAACCATCATTTCTGTTTCTAACATTTGGTACATCGCTCGAGAGATACGATGCGTATACTTGTTAGAAGATTTAATCTTTTGGTTTTGGCTCGGATGACCTAAAACCAATTTTATTAGATTCTCATTTAAAACAATAACCTAATAAGTTCATATTCTAAATTAAATTCAGTTACCTCAAACTCTGGGCTATCTCTTTATTTTCTGAATTTTGCTCCCATTGATTCGGAGTGATAAAGTTATTGATATCGCATGGATTTTATCTTGGTAGTCTCCGAATATGAACTTGTTGGTTACATTTCTTTTAAAATCCCTCCAACGAACTGACATGTATGTCATCCACTTTTTCTTACAATTGTCAGTTGATTGGAACTCAAAAGTTGCCTACAACACGTTAACATTTTTAATTTGTATATCTCAATCGTTCGACCAAAACTAAAGAATTTTATAATGGACTCATTACCTGCACGTCATCCCATATTGTGCCCTTCAGCTTCTCATCAACGTTGGCCCAACTCGACAAACAAATATCAACTTTGGCCATCGCTAGGCTACCTATATAACTTTTCCAGTTATCAGACAGCATGCCTATCGGCTCAAGATTGTCATCAAACTGGATTAGAACTCTACCGTCTTTATTTCTTCTTCCCACGAATTCTTTCATCAGACAACGACCTCGTGAACTGTAAGACTTTGAGTCTTCAGACTCTTATAGCGTAGGTTTCTTTATCAGTACCATGATATTATAAAAGGTAAACTCAAGCATTAAATGATTATAATGTCTCTTTATGTAATGTATTCATGAAGACATAATGTATTACATGAAATTTTGCACCTGTACGATTTCTTTTTTCTTAATGGATTTCCAATCCATATACCTTCATCGTAGTCATCTCTAAACATACAAGTCTCAACATTTATTTCCTCGTCTACTGAGTTCAAATCTGATGCTTGCTTAGAGAAATGTGGTGTCTCTTCATACTCGGAAAGACTATCATCTTATACAATTTTTTTCTTCCCTTCCAAATTACTGCCCATTTCTTATCACACAGATCAGCCACATAGAAGACTTGTTTCACTTGGGAAGCGAGAATAAAAGGTTCTCCTCTATATCCTTCTTTTGAAAAGTCAATTAAAGTGAACCCCAAGTCATCCACTCGACTTCCACTTTTATTATCAACCCACTTGTATCTAAATAGAGGTACATTGAATTTAATAGTCTAGCTCCCATATGTCTTCAATTACACCGTAATAGGACATCTTGGCATATACAGGATTCTTGTCTTTAGAACTAGACACATGCAAAGACTCTCTTATTAAGGTGACCCCACTATTTTGAACGACATTTTTGGCATCTTCACAGGCCATGTAGAATGAATATCCATTGATATCATAGCCATTATAACTTATAACAGCAGAATGGGGACCGTAGGCCAACCATGTATTGTCTCAGAAACATTGCGCTTGTAAGCCACATTTTTGAACCAAGAGATGAAATTCTTTTTGTGACTATTAATTACATGTTGAACTCTCCATAAAGCATTTCTTTCCTTTAGAAGCTTCATGTGTTCATTTAGGTAAGGTTGAACTTCATTAGAATTGCACAACACATAGAAATATGTTGTCATTAATACTCGCCATTTGGATTTAACATTTTCATCCCACGTGTCCCTTTAGCATCAGAACGTTCATCATGACGATTCTTTGGAAGTCCAACACTTTTGGTGTTTGCTAGGTATCTAGTGCAAAACTAGATAACCTCCTCAGCTATGTATCCTTCAACAATACTAGAATTTGGCCTTTGACGATTTTTACAACAACCTTTCAACACCTTACTATAACGCTCGAAAGGATACATCCACCTTAAAAAACGGTCCACACAATTTAACTTCTCTAACCAAATGAATAACTAGATGAATTATAATGTCGAAAAAAGCAGGTGGGAAGAACATCTCCATCTGACGTAGTAACCACAATTTCATTCACAACTTATCTAACTACACGGGATTGACCACTTTACTGCAAATTCTGTTGGAAAAGGAACACAACTTTATTGTTGCATGTCTAACATCTTTCGGTAATACGTATCTCAGTGCTACAGGTTACAACTGTTGCATTAGATTATGACAATCGTGAGACTTCATCCCCACAAGTTTCAAATCCTTCATAATAACAAGACTACCGATATTTGAAGAATAACCTTGTGGAACCCTTAGATTGTGCAAACACTGACAGAGAATCATTTTGTCCTTTCTACACAATGTATAACTAGCTGGCGGTAAGTAATTCTGGTCTCCTTTCTTCTCTTGTGCCACCAATGCTGGTATACCAAGGTCAACAAGATCAAGTCTAACATTATATCCATCCTTTGTCTTACTAGGTATGTTCAACAGAGTGCCAACAAGACTATCACAAAAGTTTTTCTCTATGTTCATCACATCAATACAATGTCTAACTTTTAATGTTTTCCAATAAAGGATATCAAAAATATATGGATCTTTTTTTCCAAAGACTTTGGTCATTTGCTCGTTTGTATGGTTTTCCGAATTCACATTCAACATTCATTACACGTTCATACACCTTTTCGATATTGATTTCAACTGGCAGATTCTGAAATTCTTGTTTTCCGTTAAATGCCTTCTTTAACCTACAATAAGGATGGGAGTTCGACAAAAATCTCTGATGACCAAGATAGACTATCTTAGAACCATTAACCAGTTGCAAGGAGCGTGTATTCTCTTCGGAAATTGGACAAGTTTTTGTACCTTAAATTGAATATCCAGACAGATTACCATAAGCTGGAAAGTCATTAATCGTGCAAAAAATCATTCTCCGCATTACCAATGACTGTTGACGATAAGCATCAGACACTGTCTCTCCGTCATCTGACAATCTCTTTAGGTCATTAATTAAGGGTTTTAAATACACATCTATGTCATTTCCAGGTTGCTTGGGACAACATAATATATTTGTGTATCATTCATAACAACGGGAGCATATTGTAAATTACAAGCAGAACGGGCCAAGAACTGTGAATGCAACTCAAACTACCAAAAGAATTCATTCGGTCCATACAAAGTCCAAGTCGTACATTCCTAGATTCTTCACCAATCACAGGAAAGTCGTAATCCATTTTTCCATTGAGGTGAATCTGCAGGATGACGTAGTAACTAATCATTTGGTTTCTCACGATCAGCATTCCATGTCATGTTTTTGGAATCCTCCTTACCCGCAAACAAACGTTTAAACCTTGGTATTATCGGAAGATATCACAAAATCTTAGCAGGAGGTACTTCGATTTTCATCTTGTCAGCATCTACATTGTGGTTTGGTCAACTTCGTTTCATTTTGTATCTTGAAACATTACACCTGGGACAGGAATGTAAATTTTGAAACTCGCCCCTATACAATATACAATCGTTCGGACATGCATGTATATTCCTATATTCCATTCCAATAGGACACAATACTTTCTTAGCATCATAAGTTCTATCCGGCAGTTCATTATACTCTGGACGCATCTCTTTTAATAACTTCAATAGTGATGTGAAACTGACATCCGTCCAACCATTTCCTCCTTTTAAATTGTACAACTTAAAAACCGCTGACAATCTAGTAAATTTGGTGCAACCCTTATACAATGACTTCTCATTGTCACTCAACAAACTAGCATGTAAATCGGGGTTGGACGAAAACTATTCAGCTATATCCTGAACCTTTTCCTCTAATTGATCTCCCACATTAACATTGTCCCCTCCATTTTTGGAACAACTAAATGATTCATTTTCGCCATGTCATATCCACCATCTGTAACTTGGGTCGAAACTTTTCTCAAACAAATGATCTTTTATTTTTTGAAAAGTCAGCACTGACAAATTATGACACTTATTGCACGGACAATACTCCATGTCTCTGTCACTCGTATTCTTTGAATGATTTTGGCAACCTCTAAGAACATATTCACTCCGTTATCATACTCATCACTCAATCAATTTGAAAAAAATCGACTCTCGATCTATTTCAATCTAAACATTAAGAAAAATGATAGTTATTATTGAGGAAAAAAATAAATTTTCAATTTAAAAGAATGTGTTCGTAGATGAGAAGTTTCGGAGACATGAATGAGAAAAGAATGACTCGGGAGAGAGGAGATGATGTCCTTAATCTAGCGTGGGAATAAGGAAGGTTAGAAACCTAACTAAGCAATCAAGGCCAAAGCAAACCTAAAGTCCATTGTAGGTCCTTCGCACTAGACGACGCCTAACTTCGAGGTCCCACTGAGGACCACTAGTCTTCAGGAAATCAAGAACCCGGAGGTTCCTAAAATCTCAAGGAGACTAGATGGGCAACGTCGTTCAGTCCGAAACGGTCTTAAACAACGAGGTGCACTAGTCTGTAGGAAATCAAGAACCCGAAAGTTCCTAAAATCTCAGGGAGACTAGATGGGCAACGACGTTCAGGCCATAACGGTCTTAAACAATTTTCTATCCTTAATGCGTCCGGAAATCTTAGGGGACAACGTCTAAATTGATTTTATTAAGGCTTTTATTAAGTGGTTTTCGGGCCAAGGAAAGGGTGATGAAATCTCCCACCTCATCTCCTATAGGTGACTTCCCCTAAGTGTTTTTCATACATTAATCTAACAAACAACACACTGAACAAACACTTACCTCACTTTTGTTCCAATGCAAGTCCTACTAACTAATGCATGATTTCTAATGAATGATAAGTGAAAGAGATTACGTACCTTACGCCAACAATCTACTACAGAAATCGTAAAATAAAAAATAAATACGATGAATGGAAAGTACTATATGATGAATGACTTAGCAAATATTGTCTAATCTTTTGCCTTAGGTTATTAAATGTCAAGTTACTTAAGGGGTTCGATGAGTTAGTATCATAACACCAACATATTTACAGACAATATATGTAAATAATATTTAAAATTCAAAGAAAGTAAGGCAATAAACATTTTAAATATTAAAAGCAACTATTAAAACAATTACTTGGATTGACAGAAAAATATGTTAAACACAAAATATCATCTTATTAATAACAATTGGGAATAAAATTTTATTGAAATTTTGGCAGAACCTCCCCTTAAAATTTGATTTGTAAAATTGTTCAAATCCTGGAATTAACAAGAAAAATATTTAATATTCTCCACTACATCACATTCACATTACAAATTGCATACGTACATCTCCACTCATCTGGGACGACAATAGGTCGACGATCATTAGAAAATTTCCTTTTATTTGAGATGTATTTTTTTTGTCAACACAAAGTTAACTAAGCATGCAAGAATTGAAAAAAAGACAATATGAATAAACTAACAAAACATCTTTTATTACTCACTCACATTACAAGTAGCCTCTCTTCACTAGAGTTTTCTCCAAGGCTTTACTCCTAGTAGAGAGGATGGACACCAAGAGATGAGATGTCTTACAAAGAAGGAGAAATAGTTTTATTTATAGCCACGAAAAAAGGTAACCCAGGACAATCCCCCGGTATGGTACTAAACGCATACCATAAATGGACTAAATACAAACTAACACAACACCCACCTATTGGATCCAAATGGACCGCCAATTGGCGGTCTATGTTGGGTTGATCGAGTCTGGTGTTGGGTGGCTTGATTCTGGCTTGATGTCTTGATGTTTGATGAACTCGATTTGGTTGTTTATGGTTAGACATCGATTTAATTGCCAAAATACTCCTCATGATGGTGTGGAGCATCTTGATTTTCTCATTTGTCCTTTTTGTTTTACATCTGGGTCCTTCTCTCTTGCATCTCAGTCCATAGTCTTGCATCTTAGTCCTTTTCCTTCCTTTTAAGTACTTTTTTAGTCTCTTCTTCTCAAACCTATTTATTCCTGAAACATTAACATAAAACTCATTACGTAGCATTGCTTAGGCTAAAAATAAAGGATATTAGACACAAATATATGCATGATATTATGTCAATCAAATGACCCCACACCTAACTTTTGCTAGTCCCGACAAAACAAAGAAAGGGAAAAATGAAAGAGAGAAAAATGCATACGTAAATCAGGGAAATCCTAACTCACTTTCGTAGTAATCCTAACTCACTTTCGTAGGAATCACGTGCAACAAGCCATTTAACCTCCTTGTCACCAAGGAGGAGGAGTGTTGTCTCCTGAGGGTTTTCAGCAGATACAACCACAAAATCCGAACATAGATGCATTATTCAATCTAGCAACACGACTCATTGGACTCATTTTCGTCTATCATTGGACACGGTAATTCTACGGGCGGACTCTCTATATGTATTCAGTCCACACACTTAGTCTAGGTAACCATTCGTGCAAGTTAATTAAGGACATAAGTGAAAGACATGAGCAACTTTAACATCATTAAGTGATACAAAGTGTAAAGTCCAGTAAGGTTCTTATTTACATTGCTATATATTTTTCCTTTTTCTTCTGTCTTCATCTTGATTTCAATTTTTAATTTATTTATTAGTTGGCATTTGATTCTCCCAGGGTTAGGTATCGTACCTCATTGCCCATGAGAACTTACACTATCATGTACACCTTCCCCCACATATCCACATAAGGCGATCCCAACCATTCGTGTAACGGGAGTTCGATCAGTGCATCCCAAGTCAAATGACTCGAAAGCACTAAGCACTAAGTCCCCTCGGACCTAATTTCCCGAGTGATAGGAGTCGTGCGAGAAGAGAGAACTCCTACTCACTTATTTCTTATATACACTTAAAGTTTCACAACAAGATTTTAAGGGCCCCTAACTATGACAAGCTTCCTTATATTAACAGACAAGAATTATTCGACTCACTAGGTTCATAGTAGACTTCTTTATTAGTTTCAGTACTAAAAGCTTATGATTACACGTCCCCCAAGGAAAAATCGGGGTGCATCCTTACGACTATATAAGACCTAAAGCCGGTGTACTAGATATCCTAATGCATCTTGTTCAAGTCAATTATGGTAGCTTCTCTTTTGATTTCCTCAAAATGGTTTTTCACTTGCTAAATAAACGTAAAACCCACAAAACATTTTCTTTCACAAACACATGAGGATTTTTAAAGAAATGTGAATATTTAAAGCACTCGGCAAGCAAAAGAAGACAAGTAACCCAATGATCATGTCAATCAGATATATCGATATTAAATGCAACACACAAACATGACCCTAACAATACAAACAAAAGGAGAAAGACTCAACTATATAGACACGTAAAACATCCCCCCCACACTTACTTTATGCATTGTCCTCAATGAATATGAGCATGATACTACACGGATTTATGCATGAAAAAGAAAATATCTCACCACTGAGAAGCACAAAGGGAAGTTCATGGTTATGTTGATGGACACAACCCAAATTCCCCTTAAAACCTATGAAATACTAAAGAAGGGATACAAAGACGTAAAAGAAATGGGGCCTAAATACACAAGGGTTGGGCCCCACAACAATCAATGCTCACTCATGAAGTCTTTTGTGTCTTTCTTTCTTTTTTCTTGTTACTTTTTTTCTTGTTTTGTTTTCAAATTTAACTTTGTACAAATATGAAATCTCAACCATTCATGTAGGTACATTCAGTAACATACATGTTATTCAACTTAGTCGACCAGTCCTTCCTCGAGGAAGTAATCGTCTTGTCAAGGATTTGCTTTAATTGACGGTTTGAGACTTCGACATGCCCACTAATTTGCGGATGATATGGGGTCACAAGATTGTAGGTGATTGAATACTTCCTCAAAAGTGCTTCAAAGGAGAGATTGCAAAAGTGGGTACCCCTATCGCTGATTATGGTACGAGGAGTATCAAATACGTAAAAATGTTCTTTAAAAACTTAGTGACCACCTTGTTGTCATTGGTCTTTGTGGGGATAGCCTCTACCCACACAAACACATTGTCAACGACCACCAGAATGTAAACATTCTCGAACGAATTCGGGAAAGGACCCATAAACTCGATGCCCCACACATCAAAGATGCCGATGACAAGGAAATTTTGCAAAGGCATCATATCACGTCTACTAATCCCGCCAAGGCGCTGACACCTATCACATTGCTTACAAAATTCGTAAGCATCTTTGAAAAGAGAAGGCCAGTAGAATCCAAATTGGAGCACCTTGGCGTAAGTTTTCTTTGCTCCAAAGTGTCCTCCACATGCCTCAGAATAGCAAAAATGGAGCACACTTTGGAACTCGTTATTTGGGACACACCACCAGGAAATTTGGTCAGAGTAGTATTTGAATAGATAGGGGTCATCCCAGTGTAAGAATCTGACATAGGATCTAAATTTGGTTTGGTCAGATTTTGACCAACCCACAGGAAGTTGCTCGGTCACGAGGTAGTTCACAATGTCAGTAAACAAAGGGTTATCTTCGATCGTGAACAATTGCTCGTCACGAAATTTGTCATTAATAATTTGGTCTTGTAGGTTGGTTGTCTCAAGATGAGACATGTGGTCAGCTACAATGTTTTCCCATCCTTCTTTGTCTCGAATCTTGAGATCAAATTCTTGTAGCAACAAGATCCATCTCAAGAGTCGAGATTTTGCATCTTTCTTCGCCATGAGGTACTTGATGGTTGTGTGATCATAATGGATAATCACGTGGGAGCCAATCAAGTATGACCGGAATTTCTCCAAAGCGAATATGATCGCTAAGAATTTGTTCTCGGTCACAGAGTAGTTCAATTGGGCATCATTAAGTGTTCTACTGGCATAGCAGATCACATGAGGCAATTTGTCCAATCGTTGCCGAAGCACTACTCCCACAGGGAAGTCAGATGCATCACACATTAACTCGATGGGTTTAGTCCACACTAGTGCATTAATTATGGGAGTTGAAGTCAACTTTTTCTTCAAGCTCAAAAAAGCATGGTGGCAATCTGGTGTGAACTCAAAAATGGCATCCCTACCCATCAAGGCGTTGAGAGGTCGTACAATTTTGCTAAAATCCCGAATGAACCGCCGATAGAATCCTGCATGCCCTAAAAAGGCATGGATATCCTTCACATTACGTGGCGGTCGGAAATTAGCAAAAAGACCCACTTTGGCGGGATCGACCGCACTTCCCCTACTTGAGACCACGGGTCCAAGTACAATCCCTTCCTTCAGCATGAAGTGACATTTCTCACAATTGAGAGTGAATAACATCATATCATGCATTTGTTTGCGTCTTATATCCTTTATTTTTAGCCTATACAATGCTACGTAACAAGTACATAACCAATTACGGTGCACTCCAAAAGAAGAAAACGAAGCTACAAACAAGTAAGACAAAATTGGACCGGATCCAGGAGATCCAGACCACCAATTGGTGGTCTATTTGGCTCCGGATCCGACCCGTCTTTTATCATATGTGTATTACAGTGTTTTATGCTATATTTGGTATGTGTTTAGTCCCATACCGGGGGATTCTCCCCGGTTACCTTTTTCTAGGTCTATAAATAGAACTCTTCCTCCTCCTTTGTAATACACCCATTGCTTGGTGGCATTCTCTCTACTTGGAGTAAGCCTTGGAGAAAAACTCAAGGTGGAGAAGAATGCTACTTGTAATGTGAGTCATGTAAATAAAATAAATTTTCTTAGTTAGTTTTATAATGTCTCTTCTTGCATGCTTAGTTTAATTTCATTTTGTCTTCTTTTCTTAACGAGTAGTGAGTAGTTTTATTCCCATTTGGGGTGGAGGTAATGTAGAATATGTGATAGTGATGGGTTCTTTAATTTGTGTCATTTCATATGCTTAATATAGATCTATACTTGTAGCATGCTTAAACTTGTATTAGATGGGATAATGTTCACACTAGGTACTTATCTCATGCTTGCTTTAGAATTTATCTAGTTGCGTGTAATGGTTTCATGGGAATGGCTTGTTATGTATGGATCCATATTTGGTGCATATTTACATGAATGATTTAGGTTGTATGTAGGATTGATTGATGCTCAAATGGCCACATTAGATACTTGTTGCATGCTTGATAATCTAAAATTAACCTCAACTTGATGTGAGATATGCATGTTGATGGTTTGCCAAATAGGATTGTGTATCCTACACTTATATTCTACACTATCACCTACTTGTATGCCACACAAACTACACTTGTTCCTAACTAAAATGAAGACCTGCTCACACACACATACCTTCACACTCCCACCCCATGGGAGTTAAGTCCACTTGTTAGTTCATTTGTAGTTTAGTTTAGTGTAATCAATTTCTTCCCCTCTTT
Organism: Triglochin maritima; assembly: GCA_963682175.1. Taxonomy (NCBI): domain Eukaryota; kingdom Viridiplantae; phylum Streptophyta; class Magnoliopsida; order Alismatales; family Juncaginaceae; genus Triglochin; species Triglochin maritima. Next base: position 22,444,126 of record OY821774.1, on the reverse strand, counting down.
TCCCACTTGCCTTCAAACAAACTAGAGTCGACACACCTCCTCGTGGACACGACCCATATTTGCCACATCTTCACCGACACCGTGCACTTGCGGTAATATAAACGATCAATCAGAGAGCATGGTTCTTCTCACGGCATCGCTTGAGGACAATGCTCAAGTGACGAAGGCACTCAGCAAAGGAAGTGCCAAATATGGAAAAGTCGTCCATGAAAATCTCAAGGAAACACTCTACCATATCGGAGAAGATGCTCATCATACACCTTGGGAACATTGCCACCACATTACATAATCCAAAGGGCATGCGACGGTAGGCAAATATGCCAAAGGGACAAGTAAAGGTGGTTTTCTCTTTATCCTCGGGGACCATGGGAATTTGGTTATAACCGGAGTATCCATCAAGAAAACAATAATACTCATGTCTGGCCAACCTTTCCAACATCTGATCAATGAATGGCAAATGGAAATGATCTTTTCGTGTTGCCACATTGAGCTTGCAATAATCAACGTAAACTCACCAACCAGTTTGTAGGCGTGTTGGTACAAGCTCATTATGCTCATTCTCAACAATTGTCATGCCTGACTTCTTGGGAACCACATGGACAGGAATCACCACGAACTATCAGAAATTGGATAGATTATACCATGATCGAAGCACTGAAGAACCTCCTTTCGGACGACTTCTTTCAGTATAGGATTCAATCTGTGTTGTGGGTCCCGACGGAGCCTAGAATTCTCTTCCATGTGGATCCGATGTTGAACAATGCCAACGCTAATTCCCTTGATGTCCTTGAAGGACAACCTGATAGTCTCTTTGTTTTCAAAGAGCACTTTTTTAAGGGTAGTCTCTTGATCATTTGCAAGATCAGAAGCAATAATGGGTGGCAAGGTCTCATTATCCCCTAAAAAGATGTATTTAAGGTTATCAGGGAGCAATTTAAGCTCGAACGGAGGTGAGTCCTTGTTGGATTCAGAGTTAATTTCAAGTGTCTCAAGGGACATAGGGTAGGAGGTGCAAGCACCCAGATGTGCCTCCTCATCCAGAAGTTCACAGGCAGATTCATCAAAATCATCTTCAATCGCAACTTGGTCATTACGCAACTCAACAATATGTCGATGTTAGTCGAACATGCCCAATGACTCGAGCTCATCCGTGTCCTGAATGAAATTGGCACCGACAGCATTGTCGAAGAGCCCGAGTAGCTTACGAAAAGTAAAGATGCTGAAATCTGCCGTGAGGTTTCCAAAATACAACCTCATCAACCCATTGCGACAATTGATCAAAGCTTTAAATGTCACAAGAAATGGCCTCCCAAGGATCACTGGAATTTGTCCTTGTGGGTTGGACACAGGTTCTGTATCCAAGATGATGAAATCAATTGGGAATACGATCTCACACACGTTAATAAGGACATCCTCCACACTTCGTGGAATCTTTATGGATTTTCCAACCAACTGGAGGGTTATCCTCATTGGCTTAAGATCATCTATTCTAAGGTTGACATAGACAGAGTAGGGCAGGAGGGTCACAGATGCTCCCAAATCCAATAGAGCTTGATGAATTGTCATGTTATCGATCATGCAAGAAACAGTTGGACAACTGGGGTCCTTGTATTTGACTTGTGTGGGTTGTGTCAATATCGAGCTCACATTGGTGGGGAGAAATGCCTTTTTAGGAAGATTTGTCCCCTCTTAACGGTACAAAGGTCCTTAAGGATTGGCATACGGTGGCATTTGCTAAATGACGTCCAAGAACGGAATGTTCACCTTGACTTGCCTAAGTACCTCAACGATTTTGTACCAATGCTCATAACATTTTTTAGTCAACCTATGAAGGAATGGTGCCATGGGGACATAGCTGTCATGAGGATAAGTCTCACGACCCTCATCAGAAGAGTGACGAGTAGGGTTGGATGCAGGCATTTCCACATTGTTGTCAACAACCCTTCCCGATCATAAGGTATGGACAACATTTGCATTTTGGGACGGGTCAATCTCAACATTTTACACATTTTGCCTAGCCTAAGAAGGTTGACCCCTGGGATTTACCATAGGTTGACATGGTAACTAACACTTCTCGCGTTCATGGAACTGATGAGTCAAGTGGCTAACTTCCATTTCCAAAGCTTTGATTGTACTTTGCATGCTCTGCATGAACGCTTGAAGGGTTGGATCACTAGAGGGGTCCTTTGGGTCAACCCGCTGGGTTAGTGGAGTTTGGTTAGAATAAACAAACGATGAGGCCTGAGGAGGTTGGTAGGTATGGTGCTTAGACCTTTGAAGTGGGAGTTGGTAGGTCATTGATGGGTGTGGAGGGTGATAAGGTGGACGTTGTGGTTGAGCGTGCGAGCTCTGACCGTGACCCTCACTAGGCCCCCAAGAGAAGTTAGGATGCTTACGCCATCCTGGGTTGTAGGTGTGACTGTACGGGTCATAATAGGGGCATCTATTCATACATCGTATTTGCATGCTCAGTTTCCCTTGGATTATAAGCACATTCCAAGTCATCATATCCCATAACTCCACACCTACTGCATGCGGGAGTAGCGACCTAAGCTAAAGGACCTCGGTCTAACTTTACACTCTCAATCCTACGCATGAGAGCAGCCAATTCCGCCTTAGACGCGATGGGTTACTCAACTTGATTTGATCCAACTCGACTAGAAGACCTGGTGGCCGGTGGCTCTCTTATGGTGTCCCACTCAAAGGTACGTTAAACCATCAATTCAAATGTGTCACATGCCTCGTCGATGGGTTTCATTTGGAAATCACATTGACACAACGACTCCAACAATGTACGGGTCTTGTAGTTGAGGCCCTCATAAATAATCTGCCATAGATGCCATAGCTCGAGTCCATGATGAGGGAACTACTGGAGATGGTCCTTGAACCTCTCAAAGAAAGCATGAAAAGATTTGGTCTCGGTCTAATACATTTGATGTATCTGGTGCCGTATCAGTTCAGTATTCCTTTGAGGGAAAAATTATTGGTTTTTTGGCCTTAATCCTTGTTTTCATGATTTAATCAACCTAATCTTAATCATAAGTAATGTAGAGTAGCACAAATATTACATTGCATATATATTGCATGTGCTAACCTCTACAGGTGATCAAGACTCATGGAAGGAAGGAAATAAAGTCAAGATTTGTAATAAAGCTATATGAAGACTTATAATCTTGATTTTATTTTGAGTCTTAGGAACATGTGTAAATTGAGCATACAAGAGCTAAAAACTTATCACATTCACACTAGGTTCCCTGTAGGAGTCACACACAAAATCTCATATCATTTGGACTCCATTAGATCACCCAAACCTTAGTCGGAAATCACTTAAAACCTAAACCCAGAATTCCTATGTGAACCGGTCGACCGAACCAGTTCTCAGTTCGACCAGTTTATAACAGACCCTCCACAATGATTTTACCGAACTCTACCGGTCGACCAGTTGTACCTTTTCGGTAGACCGATCCCTGATTTTAATATGGTCGTTTTCCTAGTCGTATTCCTATGACGGTCGTATTCGTATAAAACAAACTTAACCCCAAAATACATTCGGTAACCGGTCGAACGACGACTTTGTTTCGGTCGACCGGTTGAACATTTTTTCAAGAAACCAAATTCCCTGCTATCGGTCGATACACTCTTCGTTTGACCGATCCAACTTTGTCTCAACTGAATCCCCTTAACGGTCGACTGCCCCATACTTTGGTTCGACCGATTCACTTAAGTAGAGTTAAGTTCTAGCTCGTTTGTTCGACCAAATATTTATTTGTTCGACCGTTCTCCTTGAAATCAAATGAACGGTCGACCGGTTCTGGACAGATTTGTAGCCCGATTTTCTGCTTGGTGTATCTTACACAAAACCCAACCAAATCTATCCCCAACGGCTAGAATACCTTAGGAGCTTATAAATAGAGGATCAAGACCTGTTGTTAACACAACTCTCCAACTCCAACTGTCCCAATACATTAGAGAGAAAACTCAATCCTCAAAGCTCCCATTTCTACACTCCATAAGCCTAAACTATACACACTTGATCAATTACTCATCCTACTCAAAGTGTGCTCAATTAGAGAGTGAATCCCATTCAGTTACAAAGTTTGTCGAAAGAGTATAGACTTCGGTGAGAGCCCAAAGTGATCCTTCTCGGATTGTGAGAAGAGTATTCCATGCTCGGCGAGGGTTGTTCGCGAGTTTGACGGTTGTAAGGCGTTGTCTCTCGGCCCGGAACGGGGAGCGGATAGTGAAGTCGTAGGCGGAGCTCGCGGAGTCGAGCGGAGTTTGCAAGAGCGGACTAGGATCCGGGTGGGGTGCCAAACCTCTATAAAAATGCCGAGTCAATTTGTGGTTTGTTTGTTCCTTTTCCCTACTAGTCTTTAAATTGTTTCCGCTGCGTTTATTGTTTGATTGGTTAGGGATTAGCGTAAAAGTGATTAGATTAACCCGACCGACACGATCCTACATTTGGTATCAGAGCCTTGTTAGCGAAATTTCATTACTTTACCGTAATTTTGGCATGGCTTCAACATCTAATCACATAGAGGATTTATGCACCACAATGCCTCCTTTGCTTAATGGGTCAAACTATGATTATTGGGAAAATAGGATGAAAATCCTTTTAATATCAAATGACCTTAAGTATTGGAAATTCATTCAAAATCCATACATACCCCCAAACGAAGATGAGTTAGATTCTCTATCTAGGGCTCAAATGAAAGAAATTGAAATGAATTCAAAAATCATGAACATTCTTTATTGTGGCCTTAATGAGGGAGAATACAATAGAATTAGGGGTTGTGAAAGTGCAAATGAAATATGGCATAGGTTACAAATGCGTCACGAGGGTGATAGTAAAAGTAAAGAGACTAGGATAAGTCTCATCATGCATAAATATGAAATATTTTCTATGCAAATCGGTGAGAACATAAGCGACATGAACACTCGCTTCACCGATATTACTAACTCTCTTTTGATTCTTGGAAGAAGGAAAAATGAAGGAGAGATGACTCGAAAATTCCTCCGGTCATTGAGCAACGATTGGGAAGACAGGTCGTTGCAATTGAAGAATCGCACGATCTTTCAAAATTGAAGATGGAGGAACTCATTGGAAATCTCATGGCCTATGAGCTCCAATTGAGTCATCGAAAAGAGAAGGAAGCTTCCAAGAAAAACTCCACGGTGGCATTGCATGCAAACTTTGATGAGCCAAGGAGAGTGGAAGAAGAGGACATTGAGGTCCTTGCCCAAGACTTCCTCAAATACCTCAAGAGGGATAAGAGAGAAAAGAATGAAAGAAGAGGTAGAAGAAGTGAGAAAAGAGAAAAAGAAAAGGAGAAGGAGGAAAGTGAGAATGAGAGAAAAGAGAGGGAGAAGAAAAATGAGAGAAGAGAGAGGAGAAGAGAAAAGGAGAAGAGGGAGAGGAAAGAAAGGAAGGAGGAAGCTCACAAAGCCACTTGGGATGACTCTTCATCTCCATCATCATCATCCTCTTCCTTGCAAAGTAGAAAAGATGTTGCCCATTCATGCTTCATGGCCATTGAAGATGAACAAAGTGAGGTAGCTTCTAACTCCTCTAAATCTTATTCCACTAGAAGTAATTCATGTTCAAGTAAATAATATTCTAGTGCTAGCTCTAAATCTAATGCTAATGATGAATCATATACACATGATTAGCTACAAAATGCATTTCATGATTTAGTTAAACAATATGAGATCATTTGTGAAAAGAACAAAAATGCTAGAAAAACTATAAATGATCTCAAATGCCAAATTGAATTAATCATGAATGAAAAGAATGAGGTCATTGCTAGACTTGAATCAAATGAATCATCACATGCTAGTCTAAGTAAAACACCGATTGTTGATAAACATTTAGATCTTAGAGCTTCAAATATGCAACTAAGGAAAGATCTAGAAATGTTCACAAAAGGAACAAAAATGTTTGATATGCTTTTAAGTAGTCAAAGACAATCCTTAGCTAAACATGGTTTAGGATACAATGTGCAATTGAAAAACCATGTATCTCATACTACTTTAAATGGCAAGCATTTATTTGTTAAGTCTATTTCCTCAAGTGTTTGGGCACCCAAAACCAAAATGGTTTGGATCCCAAAACCTAATGTTCAAGGACCCAAAGTTGTTTGGGTACCTAAATCTACACTTGTAGGAGCTTGAGGAGAAGATTGGTGGTGACCGGACGAGCCAAAGCGTGAAATTCGAATCTGGTTGCATCACCAAGTCATGATTGGAGCTAATCAATATTCAAGTTTGGTATAAAATTTCTATCTTTGAATTTTCTGAAAAATTAGCTCTAATCTAGTCTTTATGCTTAATTGTCATATCTTTAGAAGTTTAATTCATTGCAAATCATTAACCCCATTCATTGCAAATCATATATCACATCCATTGATTATAAATGTCAAATTTTGAATGGATGTTAGAATAAGGATTGAGTAGAAACTTAAATGAACTTAACTTGAATCATACTCTTAGTTTCCATATATCCTTATTGATAGGGGGAGCTTAAATGTTAAATCTTTTATTAGAGTAATGAAGTGCAAAATTTAGGGGGAGCAACTTCATTACAAGACATCCAAATTCTATGCTTAAAGTCATATTTATTTTTTGTTTTTGATGGATGTCAAAGGAGGAGAGATAATTAAAGGGGAGTTATTTGAAAATTGGTTAAAATTGAACAAAAACTATGCACATCCATAGGGGGAGCATTTATATGCATAGTTTACACCTAAAATTTTCAAGTATTAAGATATAGGTTGCCATCATCAAAAAGGGGGAGATTGTTGGCTTTTTGGCCTTAATCCTTGTTTTGATGATTTAATCAACCTAATCTTAATCATAAGTAATGTAGAGTAGCACACATATTGCATTGCATATATATTGCATGTGCTAACCTCTACAGGTGATCAAGACTCATGGAAGGAAGGAAATAAAGTCAAGATTTGTAATAAAGCTATATGAAGACTTGTAATCTTGATTTTATTTTGAGTCTTAGGAACATGTGTAAATTGAGCATACAAGAGCTAAAAACTTATCACATTCACACTAGGTTCCCTGTAGGAGTCACAAACAAAATCTCATATCATTTGGACTCCATTAGATCACCAAAACCTTAGTCGGAAATCACTTAAAACCTAAACCCAGAATTCCTATGTGAACCGGTCGACCGAACCAGTTCTCAGTTTGACCGGTTTATAACAGACCCTCCACAGTGATTTTACCGAACTCTACTGGTCGACCGGTTCTACCTTTTCGGTCGATCGATCCCGGATTTTAATATGGCCGTTTTCCTAGTCGTATTCCTATAACGGTCATATTCGTACAAAACAAACGAAACCCCAAAATACATTCGGTAACCGGTCGAACGACGACTTTGTTTCGGTCGACCGGTTGAACATTTTTTCAAGAAAACAAATTCCCTGCTATCGGTCGACACACTCTTCGTTCGACCGATCCAACTTTGTCTCAACCGAGTCCCCTTAACGGTCGACCGCCCCATACTTTGGTTCGACCGATTCACTTAAGTAGAGTTAAGTTCTAGCTCGTTTGTCCGACCGAATATTTATTTGTTCAACCGTTCTCCTTGAAATCAAGTGAACGGTCGACCGGTTTATTAGTTTCGGTTGACCGGTTCTGGACAGATTTGCAGCCCGATTTTCTGCTTTGTGTATCTTACACAAAACCCAACCAAATCTATCCCCAACGGCTAGAATACCTTAGGAGCTTATAAATAGAGGATCAAGACCTGTTGTTAACACAACTCTCCAACTCCAACTGTCCCAATACATTAGAGACAAACCTCAATCCTCAAAGCTCCCATTTCTACACTCCATAAGCCTAAACTATACACACTTTATCAATTACTCATCCTACTCAAAGTGTGCTCAATTAGAGAGTGAATCCCACTCAGTTACAAAGTATGTCGAAAGAGTATAGACGTCGGTGAGAGCCCGAAGTGATCCTTCTCGAATTGTGAGAAGAGTATTCCAAGCTCGGCGAGGGTTGTTCGCGAGTTTGACGGTTGTAAGGCTTTGTCTCCCGGCCCGGAATGGGGAGCGGATAGTGAAGTCGTAGGCGGAGCTCGCGGAGTCGAGCAGAGCTTGCAAGAGAGGACTAGGACCCGGGTGGGGTGCCGAACCTCTATAAAAATGCCGAGTCGATTTGTGGTTTGCTTGTTCCTTTTCCCTACTAGTCTTTAAATTGTTTCCGCTGCGTTTATTGTTTGATTGGTTTGGGATTAGCGTAAAAGTGATTAGATTAACCCGACCGACACGATCGTACAAAAATATCTTCAGAAAGGCGGTTACAAAGTCATCCCAAGACTGAATAGAGGTCACCGGGAGGCTGTACAACCATTTCTGTGTGTTATCCTTCATGGCAAAAGAAATCATCCTCAACCAGACTGAATCCATGTGAAGTTGTTGAAGCTTGAACATGGAGCATACTTCCTCTTAATCATATATAAAAAATATGGATCCTCCTTATTAGCAGTGAAGATAGGAAGCATTCTCACATATTGAGGTTTTAGTTTATAATTGTTCCAGCGAGCTGGTGGAAGAACTATGCAAGAAGGTTGCACGGCCCGAACAAGATTGGTCTGCTCCCACAAAGTCATCGGTCCATCCTGTCGAGCTAAAGGTGGTGGTGCACCAAGAACTCGATCCTGACCGAATCCCTTTCCCTTGAGTCGGAGGAGGAGGAGAAGGCGGTCTACGTGGTGGAGGGAGAGACCAAGGTAGTCCATGGATGGACCCCGATCTCCCCCTTCTCCACAAGACAACTCGGCCTCATGCTCCAAAGGAGCTTGAGGCGGAGATGGGTGATCACCTAGACCATCCATCTCAGACAAATTCACTCTCTTAAGTCGAGCGCTCACACCAGAACGAGCCCAACCTCGCATAAAACTCTCAACTCGAATCTAAAACATTACACAACAGAAGGTGTAATAAGTGGAGGAGACTATAACGAACAATATAGAGGAGGAGAAGAATCAGATGCGAAAGGAAGAAACCGTAGAGCTAGCGTGGGTAATGGGAGAAGGTAGAAGCACTGAAGCAAACAAGACTCAAACAACTTATGGCTATAGGTCCTAACTTCGAGATCACTATTCTCGATACATCTCACCTCCCTACAACGAAGACCACAATGCCCAGCAAGTGATACTAGATCCGGAGATCCAGTACCTCCTACTATCGACAAGGCAGGCAACGCCGATCAAGTCATGATGGTCTCAATTCGATCACTCTCCTAGTGCGTCCGAAGTCCTTAGGGCCAATGTCTACTTGTTTTTAGAATTAAGGCTTTGACTAAGAGTGATTTTTGGGGCAAAGGAAATGATGATGAAATCCCCCACCTTATCTTGTATGGGAGAACCCCTCCTTAGTAGTGTTTTGAGTCTTAATCTAGCAATCAACACTCCAAACAAACACTCACCTCACTCTTGTTGCAATGCAAATCCTACTAACTAATGCATGGTCATACAAAATGCATAAATGAGAGTAGGAAGTGCGTACCTAACGCCAACACTCAACAACTAAAAGTAAAACTAAAAAAAAAGACAAACTATGTGCCTATGTCTAGTATATGATGCATGACCTAAACAAGCAAGAATGCCTAATCTTTTGCTTTGGATTTTAATGGCCAAGTTGATTAAAAGGGATTGATTGTTAATCTGAGAGAAAACTACAAGTCAAAAACATTCTAAATTGAGCCTCCAGATGACCTAGTGAATGTCGAAACAACCAGAAAAAATTAGAGGTAATATTGACCTCCACAGGCCACCAGTTGCAGTCCACCACCGCTAATTGGTGGTCTGTTAACCTTTTTCCCTCCAAACTTTTCCTGGTGATGTATCTTGATCTTTAGAGCATCTTGAAATAAAGAAAAACTACAAATAAAATTTTAAAACCACTTGAATCGTCTAAACCAATGTCTGGACAGAGCACCTCCCCGGTAACAGCGCAAAAAACTTGATTGATCGTTTATATTTACAGCAAGTGCACGGTGTCGGTGAAGACATGGCAAATGCTGGTCATGTCCATGAGGAGGTGTATCAACTTTGGTTGTTCAGAAGTTGAGTGGGAAAAGAGGGGAGAAGGAATTGATTACACTAAACTAGACTACGCTAAAGTAGCATGAAACAAACAACGAAGATGAAAGCATGAGACAAAATAAAACTAAACTAAGTGACTAATAGAGACTAGCTTGAAATAGGGAATGGAAAAACCCTAAGGGGTAGAGTGTGTCTACACATGACATAAGTGGTGATGAATGCATTCAATAGAGCACAAGTGTAGGTAGTGTTGCTATGCATAAGAAGTACCTCATGGCAAGACCTATCATCCAAAACACTAACCTAAGTGATTAATATTAGCATGAACAAGTTAGTTATTAAGAACCTAAATGAGCATGGAATCTACCTAAAGATTATGGTAGAAACCATCAAGTTATGTATTCACTATAACTCAAACAAGCATATAACATTTCTCACATAAAACAACATATAGCATTCATTCCATTCTACATGACATGTATAAACATCAACTCCACCCCCAAAAGGGGGATGGAACTACTAACAAATTATTAGACTCACATGCATATGAGGGAAAGAAACACATGATAATTCATTCTATGAAGATAAAAACAAACAAAGTTAACTAAGCATGCAAGAATTGAAAAGAGACAATATGAAGAAACTAACAAAACATCTTTTATTACTCACTCACATTACAAGTAGCCTCTCTCCACCAGAGTTTGCACCAAGGATTTAATCCTAGTAGAGAGGATGACCACCAAGACAGAAGTTATCTTACAAAGGAGGACGAAGAGTTATATTTATAACCATGAAAAAAGGTAACCTGGGACAATCCCCCGCTATGGGACTAAACGCATATCATAAATGGACTAATACATACTAATACAACATCCAGCGAAGTCTTATCGGGTTTGGATCAAAATGGACCGCCAATTAGCGGTCTGGGACAACCAATTGGCGGTTTGGGTTGGGTTGATCGGGTCCGGTTTTAGGTGGCTTGAATTCTTGATGTTTGATGAACCTGATTTGGTTGTTGAAGGTTAGGCCCAGATCTAATTGCCAAAATACTCCTCATGATGGTGTGGAGCATCTTGATTTGCTCATTTGTCTTTTTTTTACATGCAGGTACTTCTCTCTTGCATCTCAGTCCATAAGTCTTGTATCTTAGTCTTTTTCCTTGCTTTTAAGTCCTTTTTGAGTCTCTTCTTCTCAAACATGTATATTCCTGAATTATAAACATAAAATTCATTACGTAGCATTGCTTAGGCTAAAAATAAAGGATATAAGACACAAATATATGCATGATATGATGTCAATCACAAATCTAGTCATGTTGAAATACACATGTATGATATCCATGAAGAACGTTAGTTTATTTACATTCAAATTTACTCAAGAATGCATCCCAAACAATGAGCATATTATAAACAATGAGCATGATTTTAATTCCATTTCTTGTGCTCGTGACAATTCACCACCACCGATTTGAAATAAGTTGGCTCTTCCTATTATTATAATTATAATCACTCGCGGGTGGTCTAGTTCCACTTCTTAATTTATAACATACAATATATTCTTACAACATTTACTTCAACAACATTTTCTAATCCATTAATGGTTCTTAGTTTGAGTGATTTAAAAAGGTATCTATTTTTGTTGAACTATTCTTATTAGGTAGGAAATCTGACTTCAATTCAACCCTCATAACATCATTACCTAATGAAACATCTCAATCAGCAAACATTACAAAACCTTTCTATTTGAACTAATGTTTACTGTTAATTACAATGAGAAAATCATTTCATTTTTCTGATCAAAGTAAACAAAAAACAAGTTACCAAGATATTACTTTACATATAAAAACATTTAAGGCTAAAAAATGAGATCACACAAGATCAGTAGTAAGTAGGTGAAGCATGTAAATCTAACAAGGCATATACCAAAAAAGGTGGAGTATCGAACAGAGGTTGCGGTGACTGAAGTGACGGTGGCTGTCGCAGAGGATTCGGTAACAGAGGAAGCGGATGTCGAGTAGGTCGCGGAGGCTCCAATGGAGGTCGATGAGGTTGCAGAGGCTGCAGTGGAGGTTGCGGAGGCTACGGTCAAGGAACTCGATCAGGGGGTTTGTCGAGGTGGAGGGGGTTAGGGTTTGGTTGGAAATTGGTCACGGTGGAGGGGGCTGGGGTTAGGTCGGGTTCAAGGCGGTGGCTGTCGAAGTTTCTGTTGTCGATTTGGTCGAAGAACGGTCGCTACAGTGGATTTGTTAGCGGTGGAGGGGGCTAGGGTTCAGTTATTGAGGCTATGTAGGGTTTTGTTGGGGTGAATTGTTTTGTTAGAATAAAAGAAAAAACTATCTAAAGGCTCATAGCCGTCGGATATATGGTCCACCCGACGTCTATAGCTCGACGTCTATTGGTATGGGGTAGTAGACGTCATTTGTACCACATATCCGACGTCTATGGGTAGTCACCATCAGGGTATAGACATTGGGTGCCATACATTTTCCCTCAACCGACGTCTACATGACCCAATAGACGTCGGCGGTATAAATAGCTGACGTCTATACCTATAGACGTTGGCTATGTATATGGCCGACGTCGATGTGGCAACGAGTATAGGCGTTTCTACACTAGTGAAAAGGAAATGGTAACAAATATGTTCCAATTCTGCGACAAAGTTGACGGTTATCAATATAAGCCCCCTAACTGACATTTAGGTGCACAGTGATCATTTCATCCACACAAAATGACACCCTATATTTGAAAGGAATGTGTTCTAAAAGTTTTACTTTTATATGTCAATTATTATGAATTGGATGTGCAAACATTTTGTTCCTTGATTATGGTATTCGTCTTTTGGAAGTGTTAAGGAAGAGGCACTTGATGCTCAACTATAGAGCTCTAAAAGAAAATGGTTTACATAAATCAAAAGTTATTCACAATCATGATAATTAACATGGAACATTAATCACCGAGATAAGATTGTCGTGTTGGTCATCGATTGTTGTAGCTCTACAAATAATTGATGACACGAGTATATAAAAGAGGAAAAGATTACTTTTATATATTGAATAGACCTAACAAGTAAAACAATATGGAATTGTGTTTCGTGTCATTAATGTTTTACTGTGTCTTGCATCCTAAGATATGAGACTTATATCTTTTCACTCAAGAAGTGCTTAATTTGATTATTGTCAAAAGCTATCAATGAGTATAGTGATAAAGACAATAGTTGGTTGAACATGACTTGTGCTGGAAAAAATAGCTAGTCAAATGATTATCATTACCCCTCCTAATTGAGTGATGATATTAGTGGGCCCCTTGATAAATCAAAATTATAATGTGCACAATGTAACTTGAGTTAAGTTACATAGTTATAATTAGCTTAAAGAGATCAAGAAATGAATATAATACAAATGTGACACATTTCTATTTTGTATATATTCTTAATATCATGAGGCAAGGGACGGACACAAGTGGTGCTCTAACTTCACTAAATGGATCGTGTTTTAGTTCAAGTGGAACAAAGACATCTATGCTAATTGGGTAACTATAATGTGTAGCTAGATACCACTTATAGTTTGGGATATTGAGTGTTTAATATCGCTGCCAATTTGGCTTAGATCCCCCTATATGTCACACCACAAAACTGGGAAACAAGAAGTTCGATTTTGAGTTCATGTGATGTGTCGGGTTTCATGTGAAAAAGGGACACATGTGGTGAATGAATAAAATCAATTTGTCATGAGAATTATCATAAATAGAATCATCATAAATTCATATGAGGTGTGTATATTATGGTGGGTAATAATTTAATATTACATATGATAATATATTACATAAGATATGAATTTGCTAAAAACCCCAAAAGATCAAATTTTGTTGGAAATAAATCCAAAATTTGACAAGGGCAAAATCAGGGTCGAACACTGTAAACCGTTTAGGGTTCGGTCAACCGAGGTATCTTCGGAACGGTCAATGATTGACATCATTTCATGCTTATATTTGTATCTTATATCCATTATCTTACACCTAAGCAATGCTACATGACGAGTTTTAGGTTTGAATTTCAGAAATAAATAGGTTTGAAGAGATGAAGCATGAAAGGACCCAAAAGCAGGGAAAAAGGACTTAATTGTGAGAACTGGGGACTAAGATGTAAGGGAGAAGGACCTGAACGTAAGACCGAAGGACCTAAGGGCTAAACAGAAAACTCCACACCACCATGAGCTAAGATGCATCCAAGACCAAGAAATACTTCAAGCAAAGCCCAGAACAAAAACCAAATGGATCTGAAGCTTATAGACCGCCAATTGGCGGTCTGGGACCGCTAATTGGTGGTCCAGATAGCTCTGGATCCGCTTAGCTTTCGGGAGCACGTGTATTAATGTCTGCTTAGTCTAGTTTTAGCATTTGTTTAGTCCTACATCGGGGGATTGTCCCGGATTAGCTTTTTCTATGCTTATAAATAGAACTTTTCACCTTCAATTGTATCAATCTCCCTCTTTAGTGGCAATCTTCCCTACTAAGAGTGAAGCCTTGAAGCAAAACTCTGGTGGAGGAAGGGATGCTTGTATTGAGCGAGTTAATAATAGATGTTTTTTCCTTTAATTGTGTTGTTTCTCTCTTAGTTTCATTTCCTTTCATATGCATGTTTGTTTGTTTGTTTTGTTTTATGCTTCTTAAATATTTCTTGCTTGATTAGTGTAGTATCATTTTGTTAGAGTAGTTAGTTTAAATATGTGTGAGTAGTTCCATCCCCATTTGGGGGTGGAGAAATATGTGATATGATCTTGTAGTGTATTAAGTGTGTGTTATCTTAATCCCTTGAGCTTTATATGATTTCCATAACCACCTAATGGGTTTTCACTATTATCTTTGATATGCTAATGCTCTTGAATGAAGCTTAGCTTATGCTTTGATTAGTCGACCTATTTTATGGGGAATGATAAGGTTAGGATATGGATGGAATTAATATTGGAAACACAATTTGTAGTGTATGTACTCTTGTTGCCTTTACCTTAGTTAATGTCTTGTATGTTTTAATGAAGTAGTCTTATGTTAATTCATGTGGAGGCATAGTAGGGTCTAGTCTTTATACATGAGTTCATTTAGCTTCATTCCAATTATTGTCTTGTATGTTTTAATGATGTAGTCTTATCTTAATTCATGTGGAGGCAAAGTTGGATGTAGTTTTGTGATTTCATGCACTACATGTTGTGAGGAGCTTAATTGAACACACACACACATGCTCATCTTTCTATTCACATTATTTCTCTACCCCCTATGGGGTTTAGTTTTATTGCTTCTCTTCCTTTCCTTTTTGCATTCCAGTGTAGGTAGTGTAATCAATCTTTCTCTCCATTTTTTTACCACTCGCCTTCGCACAAACCAAACGACGACACACCTCCCAGTGGACGACCCGTATTTGCCACCGCTTCAACGCGGCCGTGCACTTGCGGTTTAAATAAAACGATCAATCATGTTTTTGGCGTCGTTGCCAGGGAGGTGCTCTGTCTAGACCTTGGTTGGGACAATTCAAGTGGTTTTAAATTTTTTTGTTTGTAGTTAAACGTTCTTACTTGTTTAGGTCACGCATCATGTACTTGATTTAGGCATATAGTTTTTTCTTTTAGCTTTATTTTCAGTTGTCGAGCGCTGGCATGAGGTACGCATTTCCTACACTCGTTCATGCATCTTGTATGCCCATGCATTAGTTAGTAGGAATTGTATCAGGACAAGAGTGAGTTGAGCGTTTGATTGGAGCGATTGATTGCTAGATCTAGGATCAAAACGCTTCTAAGGAAGGGTTGTCACAAAAAAGATAAGGTGGGGGATTTCATCACCCTTTCCTTGGCCCCAAAAATCACTCTTAATCAAGCCTTAACTAAAAGCAAGTAAACATTGACCCTAAGGATTGCGGACGCACTAGGAGAGTAATCTAGTTGAGACCGTCATGACCTGATCGGCGTTGCCTACCTTGTCGATAGTAGGAGATTCTGGATCTCCGGATCTGGTATCACTTGCTGGGCATTGTGGTCCTCGTTGTAGGGAAGTGAGGCGTGTCGAGGCTAGTGACCTCGAAGTTAGGCGTCGTCTAGCCTAAGGACCCATAGCCTTAAGTTATAGCCTTAAGTTGTTTGAGCCGTGCTTGCTAGTTAGGCTTCTACCTGATCCCACTACCCACATTAGATCTAAGGATTCTTCCCACCTCATCTGAGTCCTCTCCTCATCTATTCTCTATGTGTAGTCTCCTCCTCTGAGTACACCTTCTGTTGTGTGTTGTTTGGAGTCGAGTCGAGCATTTTTATGCGACGTTGGGCTCGTTCTGGTGAGAGCGCTCGACTAGAGAGAGTGCATATTTTTGAGATGGACGGTCTTGGTGATTGACCATCTCCGCCTCGTGCTTCTTTGGAGCAAGAGGCCGAGTCATCTCATGGTGGCGAGGGAGACCGGGTTTCATACATGGATTACCTCGGTCCGCTCCCACAACCACGTAGACCTCTTTCTCCTCCTCCTCTGACTAGAGAGGAAGGAAGATTCGGTCAGGATCGAGTTCTTGGTGCACCACCACCTTTAGCTCGACAGGATAGACCGATGACTTTGTGGGAGCGGACCCATCCTGTTCGGGCTACCCAGCCTTCTTCCATAGTTCTTCCCCCTACTCGCGGGAACAACTATGAGCTGAAACCTCAATATGTGAGCATGCTTCCAACCTTTACTGCCAATAAGGAGGATCCGTATATTTTTATACGCGAATTCGAGGAAGTATGCTCCATGGTCAAGCTTCAACAGCTTGACGAGGATTCAGTCCGGTTGAGGATGATTTCTTTCGCGTTGAAGGCTAACGCGAAGAAATGGATGTACAGCCTCCCGACGAGCTCTATTCGGTCTTCGGATGACTTCGTGGCCGTATTTCTGAAGAGATTTTTCCCTCAAAGGAAAACTAAACAGATATGGCACCAGATACATCGAATGTATCAGACTGAGACCGAATCTTTTCATGGTTTCTTTCAGAGGTTCAAGGACCTTCTCCAACAGTGCCCTCATCATGGATTTGAGCTATGGCAGTTATGCCAAATTATTTATGAGGGCCTCAACTACAACACCCGCACATTGTTGGAGTCGATTTGTCAGGGTGACTTCCAAATGAAACCCATCGATGAGGCATGGGACACTTTTGAGTTAATGGCTGAATGCACCTTTGAGTGGGACACCATGAGAGAGCCACCAGCCACCAGGTCTTCTGGTCGAGCTGGATCATATCAAGTTGAGTCATCGATCGCGTCTGAGGCGAAAATGGTTGCTCTCATGCATAGGATTGAGAGTTTAGAGTTGGACCGAGCTCCTGTAGCTCAGGTCGCTACTCCCGGGTGTGGTAGGTGTGGACTTACGGGCCATGATGACTTGGAATGCGCTTACGTTCCAAGGGATACTGAGCATGCAAATGCGATGTATCAACAGAGGCCCCATAACGACCCGTACATTCACTCCTACAACCCGGGATGGCGTAACCATCCTAACTTCTCTTGGGGGCCTAGTGGGGGTAACGGTCAGAGCTCGCACGCTCAACCACAACCTCCACCTTATCAACCTCCACGCCCATCGGCGACCTACCAACCCCCACATCAAAGGTCTCAGCACCATAATTACCAACTTGTTCATGCCTCATCGTCGGGTTATTCCAACCATACTCCACCACCCCAGCGGATTGACCCCAAGGACCCTTCTTGTTATCCGACCCTTCAAGCGTTGCAAAGTACAGTCAAGGCTTTGGAAATGCAAGTTAGCCAGTTGGCTAATCAATTCCATGAACGCGAGAAGGGTCAGTTCCCGAGTCAACCTGTGGTAAATCCTAGGGGTCAACCTGCTCATGCTAGGCAGAATGTACACAATGTTGAAAGTGAGCCTTCCCAACATGCCAATGTTGTCCATACCTTAAGATCGGGAAGGGTTGTCGACAGCAATGTGGAAATGCCTGAAATCAACCCGGTTGGCTAGACTTCCGAGGAGAGTCTTGAGCCTATCAAAGAACCTAATTCTGAGACTCCTCCTCGTGATTCTTATGTCCCAAAGGCACCATTCCCTCATAGGTTGACTAAAAAACGTGATGAGCATTGGGACAAGATCGTTGAGGTACTTAGGCAAGTCAAGGTGAACATCCCGTTGTTGGACGTTGTTCAACAAATGCCACCATATGCCAAGTTCCTCAAGGACCTTTGCACCATTAAGAGAAAAACAAATGTTCCGAAAAAGGACTTTTTGGCCTCCAATGTAAGCTCAATATTGACACAACCCATGAATGTCAAGTACAAGGACCCAGGTTGTCAAACTTTCTCTTGCATGATTGGGAATGTGACAATCTCTCAAGCTATTGGATTTGGGGGCATCTGTGAATCTCCTGCCTTACGCTCTCTATGTCAACCTTGGAATAGGCGATCTTAAACCAACGAGGACAACCCTCCAGTTGGCTGATAGATCCGTCAAGATTCCACGAGGGAGTGTGGAGGATGTCCTTATCAAAGCGGGTGTGTTCGTATTTCCAGTTGATTTCATCATCTTGGATACAGAACCCGTGTCCAACCCACGAGGAAAAATTCATGTGATCCTTGGGAGGTCATTTCTTGCGACATCTAATGCTTTGATCAATTGTCGCAATGGCTAGATGAGGTTGTCTTTTGGAAACCTCACGGTGGATTTCAACATCTTCACTCTTGGTAAGCAACCCGGGCTCTTCAACGACAGTGTCAGAGCCAATTTCATCCAGGACACGGATGAGCCCAAGTTATTCGGCATGTTCGACTCACATCGACATATTATTGAGGTGCCTAATGACCAGGTTGCGAGTGAAAAGAATCTTGAGGAATCCGCCAGTATTTCTCGGGACGAGAAGGCACATCTGGGTGCTTGCTCCTCTTACCCCGTGGCCCTTGAGCCACTTGAAAGTAACTCTGAATCCGACAAGGACCCACCTCTGGTCAAGCTTAAACCACTCCTCGATAACCTAAAGTACATCTTTTTAGGGGATAATGAGACCTTGCCACTCATTATTGCTTCTGATCTTGCACAAGATCAGGAGGTTGCCCTCAAAAGCGTACTCTTTGAAAACAAAGAGGCAATCGGGTGGTCCTTGAAGGATACCAAGGGAATTAGCCTTGGTATTGTTCATCATTGGATCCACATGGAAGAGGATTCTAGGCCCCGTAGGGACCCACAACGGAGATTGAATCCTGTACTGAAAGAAGCCGTCCGAAAGGAGGTTCTTAAGTGCTTGGATCATGGCATAATCTATCCTATCTCTGATAGTTCGTGGGTGAGTCCTGTCCATGTGGTTCCCAAGAAGTCGGGCGTGACGGTTGTGGAGAATGAGCATAATGAGCTTATCCCGACACGCCTGCAAACTGGCTGACGAGTTTACGTTGATTATTACAAGCTCAATGCGGCAACGCGGAAAGATCATTTCCCTTTGCCATTCATTGATCAGATGTTGGAAAGGTTGGCCGGACATGAGTATTATTGTTTTCTTGATGGATACTCCGGTTACAACCAAATTCCCATCGCCCCCGAGGATCAAGAGAAAACCACATTTACTTGTCCCTTTGCCATGTTTGCCTACCGTCGCATGCGCTTTGGGTTATGTAATGCGCCGGCAACGTTTCAAAGGTGTATGATCAGCATCTTCTCCGATATGGTTGAGCGTTTCCTTGAGATCTTCATGGATGACTTTTACATATTTGGCACTTCCGTTGATGAGTGCCTTCATCACTTGAGCCTTGTCCTCAAGCGATGCCGTGAGAAGAACCTTGCTCTCAATTGGGAGAAATGTCACTTCATGGTGAAGCGAGGGATTGTACTTGGACATATGGTCTCAAGTAGGGGAATTGAGGTCGATCCCGCCAAAGTGGGTCTTATTGCTAATCTCCCACCTCCACGTAATGTGAAGGATATCCGCGCGTTTTTGGGGCATGCTGGATTCTATCGGCGGTTCATTTGGGATTTTAGCAAAATTGCTCGACCTCTCACCGCCTTGTTGGCTAAGGATGCCATTTTTGAATTCACACCGGATTGCCACCATGCCTTTTTGACCTTGAAGAAAGAGTTGACTTCAACTCCCATTATTAAGGCACCAGTGTGGACTGAACCCTTTGAGTTAATGTGTGATGCATCTGACTTCACTGTGGGAGCAATGCTTGGGCAACGATTGGACAAATTGCCTCATGTGATCTACTACGCCAGTAGAACTCTCAATAATGCCCAATTGAACTACACTATGACCGAGAAGGAATTCTTAGCGATCATATTTGCTTTGGAGAAAGTCTGGTCGTACTTGATTGGCTCCCACGTGATTATCTATTTTGAGCACACAACCATCAAGCACCTCATGGTGAAGAAAGATGCAAAATCCCAACTCTTGAGATGGATCTTGTTGTTACAAGAATTTGATCTCGAGATTCGGGACAAAAAATGGTATGAGAATGTTGTAGCTGACCACCTGTCTCATCTAGAGACGACCAACCCACGGGACCAAATTATTGATGACAAATTTCCTAACGACCAGTTGTTCATGATCGAAGATAACCCTTGGTTTGCTGACATCGTGAACTACCTCGTGACCGAGCAACTTCCTGTGGGTTGGTCAAAATCTGACCAAACCAAATTTAGATCTTATGTCAGATTCTTCCACTGGGACGACCCCTACCTATTCAAATACTGCTCTAACCAAATTTTCAGGCGGTGCGCCCCCGATAACGAGTTCCAAAGTGTGCTCCATTTCTGCCACTCCAAGGCATTTGGAGGACACTTTGGAACAAAGAAAACTGCTGCCAAGGTGCTCCAATCTGGAATCTACTGGCCCTCTCTTTTCAAGGATGCTTACGACTTTTGTAAGCAATGTGATAGGTGTCAGTACCTTGGCAGGATTGGTCGACGTGACATGATGCCTTTACAAAGTGTCCTTGTTGTCGACATCTTCGATGTATGGGGCATCAATTTCATGGGTCCCTTCCCGAACTCATTCGGGAATGTTTACATTCTGGTGGCTGTTGACTATGTGTCTAAGTGGGTTGAGGCTATACCCACAAAGACCAATGACAACAAGGTGGTCACCAAATTCTTGAGGGACATTTTTGCGCGATTTGGTACTCTTCGTACCATAATCAGCGATAGGGGTACCCACTTCTGTAATCGCTCCTTTGAAGCGCTTATGAGGAAGTATTCAATCACCCACAAGCTTGCGACCCCATACCATCCGCAAATTAGTGGGCAGGTCGAAATCTCTAACCGTCAATTATAGCAAATTCTTGAGAGGACGGTGAGTTCCTCGAGGATGGATTGGCCTACTAAGTTGAATGACGCGTTGTGGGCCTTCCACACCGCGTACAAGACCAATTTGGGTTTGTCCCCATATTGGGTAGTGTACGGCAAGGCTGGCCACCTACCCGTCGAGCTTGAGCATCGTGCTTTCTGGGCGATCAAGAACCCGAATATGGATATTGATCAAGCAGGAGTATAACGTAAGCTCGACATTGTGGAATTGGAAGAGCTACGCAATGATGCGTACGAGAATGCAAAAATTCATAAGTCCCGTGCCAAGATGTTTCACGAACGCATGATTATGCAAAAGGTGTTTACGGCCGGGAAGAAGGTGTTGCTCTACAATTCCCGGCTTCATCTGTTTGCGGGTAAGCTCCGCAGTCGCTGGTCTGGTCCTTTTATTGTCCAAACCGTCTATCCTCATGGAGCGGATGACATCTTGAACCCAGGGAATGGGGACGTGTTCAAAGTTAATGGACAACTCCTCAAACCCTACTTGGAGGGGGTGCCAGCCGAAGTCGAGGAGGTCATGTTCCTTCATGAACCTCTCTCGCACTCAACCATTCATGCTCCTGCATGAGTGGTTGAGCTTTCATGTTTGTATAGAAAAGAAAAAAAAGAAAAAAAAGAGAGAAAAGACTCGTTCAGTGAGCATCGTTTGTTGTGGGCCCCAACCCTTGAGTATTTGGGCCCCATTCTTTCACGTTTTTGTATCCTTTCTTTAGCATCTCACAGGTTTTGAGGGAATTCGGGTTTGTGTCCATCAACATAACCACGAACTTCCCTTTGCGCTTTATATTGGTGAGATCTTTTCTTTTTCATGCATACATCCATGTAGTCTTTTGCTCACATTCATTGAGGACAATGCATGAAGTAGGTGTGGGGGGGTGTTTTACGTGTGTACATAGTCGAGTCTTTTTCCTTTGATTTTATTTTCTTTTGTGTGCATTGATATGGTCATGTTACTGTGCTGCATTTAATATCGATATCTCAGCTTGCCATGATCCATGGGTGACTTGTCTTCTTTTGCTTGACTAGTGCTTAAAAATTTTCACATTTCTTTCAAAATCTTCATGTATTTGCGAAAGAAAATGTTTTGTGGGTTTTGTGTGCGTTTAGCATGTGCAAAACCGTTGAGAGGCGAAGTAAAAAGAAAGCTCCCAAAATTGTCTTGAACTTGATGCATTAGGATATCTAGTATAGTGGCTTTACGATTTATCTAGTCGTTAGGATGCACCCCAGTTTTCCCTCGGGGGTGAGTAATCACAGGATTTCAGTGCTCAAATATTTAAAGAAGTACATCATTAACCTAGTTAGTCAATAATTCGTGTCTGTTAATTTAAGGAAGTTTGTTGTAGTCAAGGACCCTTTAAATCTTGTTGTGAGACATTAAGTGTTGGGGTTTTGGTTCATGTGTAGATAATTAATAAGTAAGTAGGTCTTCTATCTTCTCGCACGGCTTCTATCAATCGGGAAAGTAGGTCTGAAGGGACTTTGTGCCTGGTGCTTTCGAGTCATCTGACTTGGGATGCGCCGACCGAACTCTCGTTACACGAGTGGTAGGGATTGCCCTATGTGGACATTTGGGGAAAGGTGTACGTGATAGTGTAAGTCCTCATGGGCAATGATGCACAAAACCTGACCCTGGGAGAATGAAGCTCAAACTAATAAAAAGAAAAGAAAAAAAAAGAAACAAAAAGAGAAAGAAAAAAAATGCAAATAAGAACCTTAATGGACTTTACACTTTGTATCACTTGAGGATGTTGAGGTTGTCCATGTCTTTCACTTAATTGCTTATTTAACTTGCACGAATGGTTCATTAGATTAGGTGTGTGGACTGATTACCTATATAGAGTCGGCCCATAGGATTACCGCGTCCAATGATCAACAACATATGTCCAACGAGTCGAGTGTCTAGATTGAATAATACATCTTGTTCGGATTTTGTGGGTATATCCGCTGAAAACCCTCAGGAGACAACACTCCTCCTCCTTGGCAACAAGGAGGTTTAACGGCTTGTTGCACGTGTTAAGTGAAACCGTGATTCCTACGAAAGTGAGTTAGGATTTCTTGTTTGTTTTTCTCTTTCTTTGTTTTGCTCGGGACTAGCAAAAATTTAGGTGTGGGGCTATTTTATTGACATCATTTCATGCATATATTTGTATCTTATATCCATTAACTTACACCTAAGAAAATGCTACGTGACGAGTCTTATGTTTGAATTTCAGAAATAAATAGGTTTGAGGAGATGAAGCATGAAAGGACCGAAAAGCAGGGAAAAAGGACTTAATTGTGAGACCTGGGGACTAAGATGTAAGGGAGAAGGACCTGAACGTAAGACCGAAGGACCTAAGAGCAAAATAGAAAACTCCACACCATCATGAGGGAGTACTTTGACGATTCGATTCGGGTCGGAGCTCCAATAAACAAAGTAGATGCATCCAAGACCAAGAAATACTTCAAGCAAAGCCCAACACAAAAACCAAATGGATCTGAAGCTTATAGACCGCCAATTGGCGGTCCAGATAGCTCTTGATCCGCTTAGCTTTCGGGAGGACGTGTATTAGTGTATGCTTAGTCTATTTTTGGTATTTAGAGACTTCCTATGCATGATAACACCACCTTCATTTGTGCTTAAAGAATGTGTTCAACACCCACCTCTTTGCATGTGTGCACTCACTCCATCCCTTAGGGGTTTTCCATTTCTGAATTCCAGCACTCTTCTTTCGTTCTTAGTTAAGTTTTTAATTAATCGTTTGTTGCTTTCTTTCGCATTTCATACTTCGTAGTGTAGTGTAGCGTAGCGTAGCATAATCCACTCTCTTCCCTATTTTTGCCACTTGATTTCATGCAAATGAGAGGCTACTCACCTCCCTGAGAATGACCCGTATTTGCCACGCTTAAACGCGGCCGTGCACTTGCGGTTTAATTAAAACGTTCAACAAGTTTTTGGCGCCATTGCCGGGGAGGTGCCAGTCCAGACTCTTGTTTGGACGATTCGAGTGGATTTAATTTGTATTTTGTAGTTTTTCTTTGTTTCATGAGACTTGGCGTGGCCAGGAGGGGCAACAGGAGAAGTTGGAGGCCAACCTGGGCACTTTTGACCGCCAATCAGCGGTCTCGTGAGCTCTGTTTACCTTCTAATTTCTTTTTGTTCTTACCATAATTCATGTAGTGATCTGGGACTTGATTTGCCATGTTTTGACTTATAGTTTGTTCCCAGATCAATAATCATACTTCCTTTAAGCAACTTGGACCCTAAAACCCAAAGCAAAAGATTAGGCATTCTTTTTGTTTAGGTCATGCATCATGTATGTGACTTATGCATGTAGATTGTCTTTTATCTTAGCTTTATTTTCAGTTGCTTAGAGCTGGCGTGAGGTACGCACCTTCTACTCTCATTCATGCATTCCGTATGAACATGCATTAGTTAGTAGGAAGTGCATTGAAACAAGTGTGAGTTGATTGTTTGTTTGGAGAGTTGATTGTTAGATTTAGACTCCAAAACACTACTAAGGAGGGGCTGTCCCATAAAAGATAAGGTGGGGGATTTCATCACCCTTTCCTTCACCCCACAAACCACACTAATAAAGAGCCTAATTTTTAAAATCAAGTAGACATTGGCCCTAAGGATTTCGGGCGCATTAGGAGAGTGATCCGGTCCCGACCGTCATGACCTGATCGGCGTTGCCCACTTTGTCTATAGTAGGAGAGACGAGATCTCCGGATCTTGGCTCAGTTTTTGGGCTGTGTGGTCCTCGTCGTAGGGAGGTGAGGCGTGTTTAGGCCGTGTGACCTCGCAGTTAGGCGTCGTCTAGCTGTAAGGACGTAAAGCGACCATAGGATTGCTTGAGCCTTGTTTGCTTGTGTGCTTCTACCTGTACCCATCCGCCGTAGCATAAGGACTTCCTCCCTTCTCTCCTGAGTCATTCTTTCTCTCATATGCCCCCCCCCCCCCCGTCTTCTCCTCTATGCACATTCTTTGTTAAAAAAAAGTTTTGGTGTGTGAACCTTTGTGCATGCTTTCGTGGACACGAGACGAGAGTGGTCGTTTGATGAGGAGCGTTGTCAATCCGACTTCGGTAGTCGATTTCTCGATGCCTTCCTCCTCTCGTGTCGCACACAGTCTGGGTTCAATGGCTGCTAATTTCCGTGAGGAGGAGCAGTTGCTGGACACACCTGTTCCCTCAGTGCTTCCAGTTATCGCTCCCATACCTCTACGTGATCGATGCTACCCGAGCCGTACTACACTACCCTCATGCATCGTATTGCCAGAGGCAAATGGGAATCATTTTGACGTTAAGCCTCAGTTTATTTCCATGCTCCCTCACTTCACTGGGAAAGGTGACCCCTATATCTTTCTCAGGGAATTTGAGGAGGTCTGTGTTATGTTCAAGTTGCAACAACTTAGCACAGACTCCATCCATCTTAGGCTTGTCCCCTTTGCGCCGGAGGATGACGCCAAGGAAGTGGTTGTACAACAACCATGCGAATGCCTTTAGGACTTGGGATGAGTTTCAATCTGCATTCCTCAAGAAATACTTTCCAAATCATCGGACTCAAAAATTGAGGAACAAAATCAATTCGTTCTATCAATTTAAGACCGAGACATTTCATACATATTTAGAGAGGTTCAAGGAGCTACTATCCTCATTCCCTCACCATGACATTGAGTTGTGGTGTCTTTGTCAGATTGTTTACGAGGGTCTTCATATCCCGTCCCGGACTGTCCTGGAGTCCATGTGTCAAGGAGAGTTCTTAGCAAAGGATGAAAGGGAGGCAAGGGCTTTCCTAGAAGACCTTAATGAGAAAACAAGGCAATGGGAGAGTGTAAGGGAACGACCTGCATCATCCAGTATACGAGCGAGGATCGCGAATGCAAACTGGACTAGCTCGGGTGCCGCATTTGCTATCGATACCACTACGGCCACCGAGGCACGCATGGCGGCCTTAATGCGCTGAATAGATTCTATTGAGCTCCAAAACCAACAAAGTGCACCTCACATGTCCACATCTTGTCGAGCTCCCTATAATTCATGTGGTAGGATAGGTCATGTAGAAAGCGAGTGTGCGTCCATTCCTCCTGAGATGGAACATGTCAACGCTATCTATGACAGAGCTAGGAATGACCCATAGTCATCATATTATAATCCTGGATGGAGGAACCACCCCAATTTTTCATGGAACCAAAATAATGCCCCGGGTGGTCCTTCGAACTCCTCTCGACCATCTAACAAATCATACCAACGTCCCATGCAAGCACAATCTTATCAGCCACCCCAAGCACCAATTACCAATCAATCGGGTTTCCCAAATTCCAACAATATGGAAACCCAATTCAATTCGCTTGAGACCTTGATTCGTGGACTTGAAAACTCAATGAAAATTTTTATGTCAACCACAATTCAAGTTCTCACTTCAAATCAGCAGACCATCAACTCTCTAGAGTTTCAAATGGAACAAATGGCCCAGTTTGTACATGAAAGAGAGAGAGGGTCTTTGCCTAGCTAGCCTGAGACTAACCACCGCATGTACAAGCAACAACACATGCAAAATGAGAATGTGGTACCTCAGGGGAGGCAAGTGAACCATGTGGAAGAACCTGTTCACCATGTCAATTCCATTGTGACCTTAAGGAATGGAAAGCAGGTTGACAATCACATTTCCTTGCCACACCCACCACCATCTATGCAGCCCCTTAGTGGGTATGGTGGTGAAGAAGAGGTTGAGGGTGAGGGTAATACACCAACGTCTCCTTCTCAGGCACTGCAGAAAACCTACCTGCGAAAAGCTCTTTATCCAAGTAGGATAACCAAAAAGCAGAGTGACACAATGGACAAGATATTAGAGGTTTTTAAGCAAGTTAAGGTTAACATCCCCTTGTTGGATGTCATCCAACAAATACCTCAATATGCCAAAGTGTTGAAGGATCTCTGCACAACCAAGAGGAAGACCAATGTTCCTAAGAAAGCATTCTTGGCTGCAAATGTAAGCTCACTTTTGTCCAATCCCGCCTACACAAAATACAAGGACCCTGGGTCTCCTACTATTCAGTATACGATAGGGGACACTAGCATGAGTAATGTTTTGCTTGATTTAGGATCAGCGGTCAACCTCCTCCCATTTTCTATTTATCAACAGTTAAATTTGGGAGAATTGAAACCAACTAAGATCACCCTCCAATTGGCGGATAGATCCATTCATATTCCAAAGTGGATTATCGAGGACGTGCTTATCAAAGTTGGCGGTTTTATATTTCCAGTTGATTTTGTTGTCCTTGATACCAATCCGGTTGCGAACACCCACTCTCAAATACCTTTGATTTTGGGTAGACCATTTTTGGCGACTTCCAACGCCTTAATTAATTGTAGAAATGGTCTCATGAAGCTCTCATTCGGTAACATGAGTGCCGAGTTTCATGTGTTCAACTCTGGTAGGCAAAAAGAGCCCATGGATCAATCTTTAAATCCCAATATCATCCTCCAATTAGAGAAAGCATCGCAAAATCAACGAACACCCCTAACACTAATGCAACCCATTGAGAATGTTTGTGGGGCCAGCGAAAACTCATTGCCTGTCTTTGCAATGCAACAGAGTGAGCTGGCATCAAACATGAATGTCCAAAAGGAGTGTTCCTTTCATGATTCAGTTGAGAGTACTAGTGAGAGTGAGACACCTCATCATATGCCTATACCAGAAGGTGTCTCTATCTCATGTCCCTTGGCCATTGAGCCATTTAAGCTTCATCTTGACTCAAACAAGGACCCACCTATGACCGAGCTTATGCTTGATGATCTAATGATTGTGGGAGGTCCTTGTTGGATAACTTGGGGAGAAGCCCCATTCTTAGTGATGCAGGTCTGGTGCGTCCATCGAATGAGCTTGAGGAACTCATTTTGATGTACCCACCTATTGGTTGGAGGGTTTTGTTAGATGAGCAACTAAACCCTAGTGGCAACACAATTTCACTCATTGTTGCCCACACCCAACCAATATCATGAGAGTTTCGAGCCTTTCAGCTTTGACCTTTCACCCCTCATGACACCTCAGAGTACCGGTGAAATTTTCCCATCTCGGCAAGTCTCTGGTCCTCATGACTTGATGTTCTCATTTGATGTTCCTTGACCAAATGTTTATGAGAATATCATTGTTGCTATACATATCATGTTTATTAAAAAAAGACTCCATGAGCGAGCATTGATTGTTGTGGGTCCCAACCCTTGTGTACTTGGGCCCGATTTCTTCATGTATTTGTCTCCCCTCTTCAGTATCTCACAGGTTTTGAGGGAATTCGGGTTTGTGTCAATAACTATAACCATGAACTTCCTGTTGCGTTTAATGTTGGTGAGATCTTCCCTTTTTCATGCATAAATCCATGTAGTATCATGCTCACATTCATTGAGGACAATGCACGAAGTAGGTGTGGGGGGTGTTTTACGTGTGTACATAGTTGAGTATTTTCCTTTGATTTTGTTTTCTTTTGTGTGTATTGATAGGGTCATGATAGTGTGCTGCATTTAATATCAATATATCTGCTTTCCATGATCCTTGGGTGACTTGTCTTCTTTTGCTTGCCTAGTGCTTTAAAAATTTTCACATTTCTTTCAAAATCTTCATGTGTTTGCGAAAGAAAATGTTTTTGTAGGTTTTGCGTGTGTTTAGCATGTGCAAAACCGTTGAGAAGAAAAGTAAAAAGAAAGCTCCCAAAATTGTCTTGAAGTTGATACATTAGGATATCTAGTTTACTAACTTTAGGTCTTATCGAGTAGTTAGGATGCACCTCGGTTTTCCCTCGGAGGGCGTGTAATCATAGGGTTTCATCACTCAAACATTTAAAGAAGTCCACCCTGAACCTAGTGAGTCAAATAATTCGTGTTTGTTAGTATAAGGAAGTTTGTCGTAGTCAAGGGCCCTTAATCTCTTTTTGTGAAACTTAAGTGTAGGGGTTTTGGTTTCCATGTAAATAAATAAATAAGTTGTGTTCTCTCTTCTCATACGGCTCCTATCACTCGGGAAAGTAGGTTTGAGGGGACTTTGCGCCTGGTGCTTTCGAGTCATTTGACTTGGGACGCACCGACCTAATTACCGTTACACGGTTGGTAGGGATCGCCCTATGTGGAGATTTGGGGGAAGGTGTATGTGATAGTATAAGTCCTCATAGGCAATGATGCACGAAACCTGACCCTGGGAGAATCAAACACCAAACAATAAACTGCTCAAAAAGAAAAAGAAAAAAAAAGTCAAATAAGAACCAAAATGGACCTTACACATTGTATCACATTCAGAAGTTAAGGTTGCCCATGTCTTTCACTTAAGTACTTAACTAATTTTCATGAATAATTCATTAGGCTACGTGTGTGGACCGATTACATATATAGAGTCGACCCGTGGTATTACCGCGTCCCATGATCGACAAAATAAGTCCAACGAGTCGTGTATCTAGATTGATTAATGCATCTTGTTCGGATTTTGTGGGTATATCCGCTGAAAACCCTCAGGAGACAACACTCCTCCTCCTTGGTGACAAGGATGTTTAACGGCTTGTAGCACGTGCTGTGTGCAACCGTGATTCCTCCAAAAGTGAGTTAGGATTTCTTGTTTTTTGTATGCTTTTGTCTTTCTCTGTTTTGCTCTGGACTAGAAAAGGTTAGGTGTGGGGGTATTTGATTGACATCATTTCATGCTTATATTTGTATCTTATATCAATTATCTTTCACCTAAACAATGCTATGTAACGAGTTTTATGTTTAGTTTTCAGGAATAAATAGGTTTGAAGAGATGAAGCATAAAAGGACCCAAAAGCTGGGAAAAAAGACTAAATTGTGAGATCTGGGGACTGAGATGCAAGGGAGAAGGACCTGAACGTAAGACCAAAGGACCAAAGAGCAAAACAGAAAACTTCACACCATCTTGGGGAGTATTTTGGCAATTAGATCGGGTCGGAGCTCCAATAAACAAAGTAGATGCATCAATGACCGATAAACGAATCCAGAAAAGCACAGAATGAAATTTAGCCGGATCCAAATCTTTTGGACCGCCAATTGGTGGTCTGGATCCTTCTAAATCCGCTCAAATTTCTCCAGCACATGTATTAGAGGATGTTTAGGCTATTTTTGGAATTTGTTTAGTCCCACATGGGGGGGTTGTCCCGGATTGCCTTTTTCTTTGGCTATAAATAGAACTCTTCACCTTCTATTGTAATCACTCCATATTTTGAGTGACTATTCTTCCTACTAGAAGTGAGGCCTTGAAGCACACACTAAATTAGGAGGATGCTACTTGAAATGTGAGTCACTATAATAAACGTTTCTTTATTATGTTGTTTCTTTCATATTTCTTGCTTTACTTTGTTTAATTTCGTTTCATTAGTTTTAGTAGCTTAGTAAATATGTTTTCCTTGCTTAGTTTAATAATTAGTCTAATGTGTGGTGAGTAGTTCCATCCCCTTTGGGGGGTGGAGTAGATGTATATACATGCAAATGAGAATGGAATGAATGCTTTATTGCCAATGTGTTGATAAAACATGAATGTATGCTTGCTTGTTTAGGATAGAATTTATAACTTGATGAGTTTTGCCAAAATGATTAGATACCTCTCATGCTTGATTAGGTTCCGAAATAAACAACTTGTATATGTCAATGTTAATCAACTAAGTTGGTGAATAAATTGATAGGTTTTGCCATAACATTTAGACACTTCCTATGCATGATAACACCACCTTCATTTGTGCTTAAAGAATGTGTTCAACACCCACCTCTTTGCATGTGTGCACTCACGCCACCCCTTAGGGGTTTTCCATTTCTGAATTCCAGTACTCTTCTTTCGTTCTTAGTTAAGTTTTTACTTAATCGTTTGTTGCTTTCTTTCGAATTTCATACTTCGTTGTGTAGTGTAGTGTAGCGTAGCGTAGCATAATCCACTCTCTTCCCTATTTTTGCCACTTGATTTCGTGCAAACGAGAGGCTGCTCACCTCCGTGAGGACGACCCGTATTTGCAACCGCTTAAACGTGGCCGTGCACTTGCGGTTTAATATAAAACGACTCAACAGTGATGTATCCAAGTCGGTTGATGGAGCTCCGACCCGAATCGAATTGCCAAAATACTCCCCAAGATGGTGTGGAGTTTCTTCATTTGCTCATTGGTCCTTTGTTTTTGATTCGAATCCCTCTCTCTTGTATCTTAGTCCCTAAGTCTTGCAACTTAGTCCTTTTTCTTGCTTTTGAGTCCTTTTATTTACTCTCCTTCTCAAACCTACTTATTCCTGAAATTAAACATTAAACTCGTTACATAGCATTGTTTGGGTGACAGATAATTAATATAAGACACGAAGATATGCATGATAAGATGCCAATCAAATAGCCCCACACCTAACTTTTGCTAGTCCCGAGCAAAACAAGGAAAGAGTAAAATGAATGAAAGGAAAAGGTATACAGAAAACAGGGAAATCCTAACTCACTTTCCTAGGAATCATGGTTGCACTTAGCACGTGCAACAAGTCGTTAAACCTCCTTGTCGCCAAAGAGGAGGAGTTATTGTCTCCGGAGGGTTTTCAGTGGATATACCAACAAAATCTGAACAGATATGCATTATTCAATCTAGAAACTCAACTCGATGGACTCATTTTTATCGATCATTAGACGCGGTAATCCTTCGGGTCGACTCTATATAGGTATTAGTCCACACACCTAGCCTAATGAACCATTCGCGCAAGTTAAATAAGGACTTAAGTGAAAGACATGTACAACCTCAACATCCTCAAGTGATACAAAGTGTAAAGTCCATTAATGTTCTTATTTACATCCCCTACACTTAATGTCTCACAACAAGATTTAAAAGGGTCATTGACTACAACAAACTTTCTTAAAATAACAGACACGAATTATTGACTCACTAGGTTACGGGTGGACTTCTTAAATTGTTTGAGTACTGAAACCTATGATTACTCGCCCCCCGAGGGAAAACTGAGGTGCATCCAAACGATTAGATAAATCTTAAAGCCACTGTACTAGATATCCTAAGGAATCAAGTTCAAGACAATTTTGGGAGGTTTCTTTTTACTTTGCCTCTCAACAGTTTTGCACATTTCTTTCGCAAACACATGAAGATTTTGAAAGAAATGTGAAAATTTTAAAGCACTAGGCAAGCAAAAGAATACAAGTCACCCAAGGATCATGGCAAGCAGATATATCGATATTAAATGCAGCACACTAACATGACCGTAACAGTGCACACAAAAGAAAACAAAATCAAAGGAAAACGACTCGACTATGTACACACGTAAAACACCCCCCCCCACACACACACCTACTTCATGCATTGTCCTCATTGAATGTGAGCAAGATACTGCATGGATTTATGCATGAAAAAGGGAAGATCTCACCAACATGAAGCGCAAAAGGAAGTTCATGGTTATGTTGATGGACACAAACCAGAATTCCCTCAAAACCTATGAGATGCTAAAGAAGGGATACAAATACGTAAAAGAAATGGGGGCCAAATACTCAAGGGTTGGAACCCACAACAATCGATGCTCACTGAAGGAGTCTTCTTCTTCTTTTTTGTTTTGTAAATTTTGTTTTTTTATTGTTTTTTGTTTTTTAACTATGTACAACAATGGACTCCCATCTTCATATGTCAAGGGACATCAAATGTGAACCCGCAATCTCTCGAGCTAGAAATGCACCTGCATGGGCTCACAACATACAAAACAGAATTGCTTAACCACCAGACACCTTTAAAAGCAATGTGGTCGTTTGATGCCTCTTGAGAGTTAGCAAGATAGGAGGCATGAATGAGAGGTGAACCTTTGTCTGGTTGTTTGAAATATATGGTATCATGTGGTTGATTCTTAACCCACATGGGGTCCTCAGCAGATATAGAATGAAGAGTATGTGGCCCAGAGGCCATAAAATGGTATCTCGTGGCTCAAAAGCCACATGATCGAAAGGATGTGCCTCAAAGGCCACGTGATCACAAGATAAGGCACCTTCTTGTGCCAGCCCAGGTGAAACATCTTCACCACCTTCAGGATCTCCATCGAACAATTCTCTGAAATACTTGAAGGTACCCTCAACTTCAATCTCATCCATGCCCTGGATAAGGTTGACCCCAACAGGGTTATCGAAGGCACCTAGCTTCTTGCCGATGGTGAAGATGTTGAAATCAACGCATTGACTACCATAAGTCAAGTGCATTAGACCATTGCGACAATTGATCAAGGCATTGGAGGTCGCTAGAAATGGTCGCCCCCGAATAACAGGAATTTGTCCAAGTGGGTTTGGCACAGGTTCAATATCCAAAACAAAGAAGTTGAATGTATAAATGAACTCTCCCACTTTGATAAGTACATCTTCCACCATGCACCCCAGTTTCTTCATAGTCTTATCAACCAATTGAAAAGTGGTTTTTGTTTGTTTGAGGTCTCCAAGACCGAGGTGGACGTAGACTGAATATGGCAGAAGATTAACAGATGCACCAACGTCCAATAAAGCTCGATGTATGGACACATCACCAATCACACAAGAGATAGTAGGACAACCAGGGTCCTTGTTTTTGACTTGCATGGGTTGTGCCAACTACGAACGCACGTTAGCCACAAGAAAGCTTTCTTTGGAACATGAGTTTTTCTTTTCTTGGTGCATAAGTCCTTGAGAACGTTGGCATAAGGTGGCATTTGCTGAATCACCCCCAATAGAGGGATGTTCACCTTAACTTGCTGAAATATCTCAAGCATCTTGTCATGCTGATCCAAAGTTTTCTTTTTAAGGCACTCTGGGAATGGCGCCATCGGGACATAAAGGTTTTGCGAAGGAACCTCAGAATTCTGGTCCAAAGAAGAATGAGTGGGGAGCTCAGAATCCGATTCCTTCGACACAAGAGGAGACAAGGGGACCTTAGCGTTCTGCCCCATTGTCGAAAGAAATGTAGAAGGAACCACAGGATCAGGCTCCATCCGGGAAGTATTTGTGGAGGGATCCTCAGGATCCGGCTCCCTCAGAGATGAAGGTATCACTGCAGGTCTAGTGACACCAATAGATGGTGATTACAAGGAAGGCACCGCAATGTGGTTGTCCACCTCCTTACCAGACCTAAAAGTATGGATCACATTAATATGATGTGTCAGTTCAGACGAAGCATGAGGCACTGATGACCTTCCTTGAGAATGGGTACCCCGAGGATTCACCTCGGGTTGACTCAGTAATTGGCCATTCACGCGTTCATGGAGCTGATGAGCCAACTGGGTAACTTGCATTTCCAATACTTTGACCGAATTGTTGCAGGACGCAAACATAGTTTGTGTCCTCTGTATGAATGCTTGAAGGGTTTGTTCAGGAGTGGGGTCCTTCGGGTTAGGCCATTGGGGTAGTGGAGTTTGGTTAGAACAACCTAACGATGAGTTTTGAGGAGGTTGGTAATTATGGTTCTGAGACCTTTGATGTGGGAGTTGGTAGGTTGCCGATGGGCATGGAGGTTGATAAGGTGGAGATTGAGGTTGAGCGTGCGAGCTCTGACCGTGACCCCCACTAGTCCCCCAAGATAAGTTAGGATGGTTATGCCTACTTGGGTTGTAGGAGTGACTGTACGAGTCGTTACGGGACCTCTGTTTTGGATATTGAACTTGTGCCAAACTCACTTGGACAAATTCCGGTTATTCTGGGGCGACCATTTCTAGCGACTTCCAATGCCTTGATCAATTGTCACAATGGTCTGATGCGCTTGACTTATGGTAGTCAACTCTCTAATTTCAACATCTTCACCATCGGCAAGAAGCCAGGTGCCTTCAATAACCCTGTTGGGGTCAACCTTATCCAGGGCATGGATGAGATTGAAGTTGAGGGCACCTTCAAGTACATCGGAGAATTGTTCGATGGAGATCCTGAAGGTGGTGAAGATGTTTCGCTTGGGCTGGCACAAGATGGTGGCTTATCTTTTGATCTCGTGGCCTTTGAGCCACATCCTTTTGATCATGTGGCTCTTGAGCCACAAGATACCAATTTTATGGCCACTGGGCCACATGGTCTTCCTTCTGTATCTACTGAGGACCCCATGTGGGTTCAGAATCAACCACCTGATACCCTTCATTTCAAACAATCAGACAGAGGTTCACCTCTCATTCATGCCTCCTCTTTTGCTCACTCTCAAGAGGCATCAAATGACCACAATGCTTATAATGGTGTCAGGTGGTCAAGCAATTCTGTTTTGTTTGTTGCGAGCCAATGCATGTGCACTTCTGGATAGAGAGATGGTGGGTTCCCATTTGAAGTGGGAGCCCATTGTTGTACATAGTTTTAAAAAAAAGAAGAAGAAAAAGACTCCATGAGCGAGCATTGATTGTTGTGGGCCCCAACCCTTGTGTACTTGGGCCCGATTTCTTTACATATTTGTCTCCCTTGTTCAGTATCTCACAGGTTTTGAGGGAATTTGGGTTTGTGTCCATCACTATAACCACGAACTTCCTTTTTGCGCTTCATGTTGGCGAGTTCTTTCCTTTTTCATGCATAAATCCATGTAGTATCTTACTCGCATTCATTGAGGACAATGCATGAAGTAGGTGTGGGGGGTGTTTTACGTGTGTACATAGTTGAGTCTTTTCCTTTGATTTTGTTTTCTTTTGTGTGCATTGTTAGGGTCATGTTAGTGTGCTGCATTTAATATCGATATATCTGCTTGCCATGCATAAATCCATGTAGTATCTTACTCGCATTCATTGAGGACAATGCATGAAGTAGGTGTGGGGGGTGTTTTACGTGTGTACATAGTTGAGTCTTTTCCTTTGATTTTGTTTTCTTTTGTGTGCATTGTTAGGGTCATGTCAGTGTGCTGCATTTAATATCGATATATCTGCTTGCCATGATCCTTGGGTGACTTGTCTTCTTTTGCTTGCCTAGTGCTTTAAAATTTTCACATTTCTTTTAAAATCTTCATGTGTTTGCGAAATAAAATGTTTTTTGGGTTTTGCGTATGTTTAGCATGTGCAAAACCGTTGAGAGGCAAAGTAAAAAGCAAGCTCCCAAAATTGTCTTCAACTTGATGCATTAGGATAACTAGTATAGTGGCTTTAGGACTTATCTAGTCATTAGGATGCACCCCAGTTTTCTCTCGGGGGTGAGTAATCATAGGGCTTCAGTGATCAAATAATTAAAGAAGTCCATCCCGAACCTAGTGAGTAAATAATTCGTGTCTGTTAATTTAAGGAAGTTTGTTGTAGTCAAGGACCCTTTAAATCTTGTTGTGAGACATTAAGTGTAGGGGTTTTGGTTCATGTGTAGATAAGAAATAAATGAGTAGGTATTCTCTCTTCTCGCACGACTCCTATCACTCGGGAAAGTAGGTCTGAGGGGACTTTGTGCCTGGTGCTTTCGAGTCATCTGACTTGGGATGCGCCAACCGAGCTCATGTTATACGGGTCATAGGGATTGCTATATGTGGACATTTAGGGAAAGGTGTAAGTGATAGTGTAAGTCCTCATAGGCAATGATGAACAAAACCTAGCCCTGGGAGAATGAAACTCCAACTAATAAAAAGAGAAGAAGAAAAAAAAAGAAAAAAAGGTAATGCAAATAAGAACCTTAATGGACTTTACACTTTGTATCACTTGAGGATGTTGAGGTTGTCCATGTCTTTCACTTATGTCCTTAGTTAACTTGCACGAATGGTTCATTAGGCTAGGTGTGTGGACTTAATACATCTGTAGAGTCGGCCCGTAGGATTACCACGTCCAATGATCGATAAAAATGAGTCTATCGAGTCGAGTTTCTAGATTGAACAATGCATCTATGTTCGGATTTTGTTGGTATATCCGCTGAAAACCCTCAGGAGACAACAATCCTCCTCCTTGGCGACAAGGAGGTTTAACGACTTGTTGCATGTGCTAAGTGCTACCGTGAGTCCTACGAAAGTAAGTTTGGTTTTCCCTGTTTTTCTTATGCTTTTTCCTTTCTTTCATTTTTCTCTTTCTTTGTTTTGCTTGGTACTAGAAAAAGTTCGGTGTGGGGGTGTTTGATTGACATCATTTCATGCGTATCTTTGTGTCTTATATTAACTATCTTTCACCCAAACAATGCTATCTAACGAGTTTCATGTTTAGTTTTCAGGAATAAGTAGGTTTGAGAAGGAGAGACTATAAATGGACCTAATAGCTGGGAAAAGGACTGAGTTGAGACACTCGAGGACTAAGATGCAAGATCGAAGGACCTGAATGTATGATCGAAGGACCAATGACCAAACAAGAATACTCCACACCATCATTGGGAGTATTTTGGCAATTCTATTCGGGTCGGAGCTCGAGCAAGAGAAATAGATGCATCAAAGAGCAACAAAGACACAGAAAAGCCCACACGAAACAACGGCCGGATCCAAACAATATAGACCGCTAATTGGCGGTCCAAGACCGCTGATTGGCAGTTTGTTTTGATCCGAATCCGCTACGATTTCGTAGGGTCACGTATTAGTGTGTATTTAGTCTATTTTTGGTACTTGTTTAGTCCCACACCGGGGGATTGTCCCGGATTACTTTTTTCTATGGCTATAAATATAACTCTCCCTCCTCTCTTCTACCCTATCTCTCTCTTGGTGGCCATCCTCTCTACTAGGAGTAAAAGCCTTGAAGCAAAAACCCCTGGTGGAGAGAGGCTACTTGTAATTGAGTGAGTAATAATAGATGTTTTCTTTTAGTTATGTTGTTTCTTTCTTAGTTTAATTTCCTTTCATATGCTTGCATGCTTTTTAGTTTTATGTCCTTTTAGCTTCTTGAATATTTCTTGCTTGCTTAGTTTAATATCATTTCAGTAGAATGTTTCATTTTAATGTAGGTTGCAGTGTAATGATTAGTGAGTAGTTTCATCCCCATTTCGGGGGTGGAGAAATATGTGATACGATCATGTGGTGTATTAGGTGTGTGTTATCTTAATCCTTTGAACCTTATATAATTTCCATAACCATCTAATGAGATTTCACTCTTGTCTTTGATATGCTAATGCTCTTGAATGAAGCTTAGCATATGCTTAGACTAGTGGACCTATTTTATGGGGAATGATGAGGTGAGGATATGGATGGAATTGATAAAGGAAACATGACTTGTAGTGTATGAGCTATTTTTGCCCTTAGCTTTATTAATGTCTTGTATGTTTTAATGATTTGGTAAATCTTATTTCATGTGGAGGCATAGTGGGGTTTGGTCTTTATACTTGAGTTCATTTAGCTTTCTTCCAATTATTGTCTTGTATGTTTTAATGATATTGTGTTATCTTAATTCATGTGGAGGCAAAGTTGGATGTACTTTTATGATTTTTGTGCACTACATGTTGTGATGAGTGATTGACATCATTTCATGCTTATACTTGTATCTTATATCCATTATCTTACACCTAAGCAATGCTACGTGACGAGTTTTATGTTTGAATTTCAGAAATAAATAGGTTTGAAGAGATGAAGCATGAAAGGACCCAAAAGCAGGGAAAAAGGACTTAATTATGAGACCTGGGGACTAGGATGCAAGGGAGAAGGACCTGAATGTAAGACCAAAGGACCAAAGAGCAAAATAGAAAACTTCACACCATCATGGGGAGTAGTTTGGCAATTCTATTCGGGTCAGAGCTCCAACAAGTGAAGTAGTCGCATCAAACACCAACAAACACATCTAGAAAAGCCCAGAATAAAATCCAGCGTGATCCGGACACATAGACCGCCAATTGGTGGTCTGTTTTGGCCCAAATCCGCTAAGATTTTGGTGGGTCGCGTATTGGTGTGTATTTAGTCCATATCTGGTATTTGTTTTGTACTTGGGTAAGAGACCCCCTTTTTGTTGTCCTGGTGAATCGGACATGCCTAACGAGGATCTTGACCTCGTTCCGACCCACCAGCTTGTTGGTTGGAGAGTTTGGATTGACGATCATAACTTCAGCAGTGCAACGGGAAAAACTCTTCTTCCATTGCCCCTTATTTCCCAAACTCTTGAGAGGTTCATGCTCTTTCACTTTGTTCCTTTGAATGAGACGCCTTTGCGTCCAATTCATGAACCTCTCATTTCATCTTGTGCTCGTTGTGAAGGGGGCCCATGCATGAGTATTCTGGCCCCACGTGTTGTCATGTTCCCTTTCCAAGTGCATTGACCCACTTTTAAGGTTCCCATTTGATGTCTTTTGACAAATCAAGATGGGAACTTATGTTTGTACATAGTTATATTAAAATAAATAAAAAACCAAAGTACAATAAAAGACTCCTTCAGTGAGCATCGATTGTTGTGGGCTCCAACCCTTGCATATTTGGGCCCCTTTTCTTTCACGTATTTTGTCTCCCTTTTTAAGTATCTCACAGGTTTTGAGGGGAATTTGGATTGTGTCCATCAACATAACCACGAACTTCCTTTTTGCGCTTCATGTTGGTGAGTTCTTTCCTTTTTCATGCATAAATCGATATAGTATCTTACTCGCATTCATTGAGGACAATGCATGAAGTAGGTGTGGGGGGGTCTTTTACGTGGGTACATAGTCGAGTCTTTTCCTTTGATTTTTGTTTTCTTTTGTGTGCATTGTTAGGGTCATGTTAATGTGCTGCATTTAATATCGATATATCTGCTAGCCATGATCTTTGGGTGACTTGTCTTCTTTTGCTTGACTAGTTCTTAAAAAAATTCACATTTCTTTCAAAATATTCATGTGTTTGCGAAAGAAAATGTTTTATGGGTTTTGTGTGTGTTTAGCATGTGCAAAACCGTTGAGAGGCAAAGTAAAAAGAAAGCTCCCAAAATTGTCTTGAACTTGATGCATTAGGATATCTAGTACGGTGGCTTTAGGATTTATCGAGTCGTTAGGATGCACCCCAGTTTTCCCTTGGGGGTGAGTAATCATAGGGTTTCAGTGCTCAAACATTTAAAGAAGTCCACCCTGAACCTAGTGAGTCAATAATTTGTCTCTGCTAACTTAAGGAAGTTTGTTGTAGTCAAGGACCCTTTAAATATTGTTGTGAGACATTAAATGTAGGGATTTTGGTTCATGTGCAGATAAGAAATAAGTGAGTATGTGTTCTCTCTTCTCGCACGACTCCTATCACTCGGGAAAGTAGGTCTGAGGGGACTTTGTGCCTGCAGCTTTTGAGTCATCTGACTTGGGATGTGCCGACCGAACTCTCGTTACACGGGTGGTAGGGATTGCCCTATGTGGAGATTTGGGGAAAGGTGTACGTGATAGTGTAAGTCCTCATGGGCAATGATGCACGACACCTGACCCTGGGAGAATGAAGCTCCAACTAATAAAAAGAAAAGAAACAAAAAGAGAAAAAATGGCAATGCAAATAAGAACCTTAATGGACCTTATACTTTGTATCACTTGAGAATGTTGAGGTTGTCCATGTCTTTCACTTAATTCCTTATTTAACTTGCATGAATGGTTCATTAGGCTAGGTGTGTGGACTGATTACCTATATAGAGTCGGCCCATAGGATTACTGGGTCCAATGATCGACAACATATGTCCAATGAGTCGAGTGTGTTGATTGAGTAATGCATCTTGTTCGGATTTTGTGGGTATATCTGCTGAAAACCCTCAGGAGACAACACTCCTCCTCCTTGGCAACAAGGAGGTTTAACGGCTTGTTGCACTTGCTAAGAATTTCTTGTTTCTCGTTTGCTTTTCTCTTTCTTGGTTTTGCTCGAGACTAGCAAAAACTTAGGTGTGGGGGTATTTGATTGACATCATTTCATGCTTATATTTGTATCTTATATCCATTATCTTATCCCTAAGCAATGCTACGTGACGAGTTTTATGTTTGAATTTGAGAAATAAATAGGTTTGAAGAGATGAAGCATGAAAGGACCCAAAAGCTGGGAAAATGACTTAATTGTGAGACCTGAGGACTAAGATGCAAGGGAGAAGGACCTGTATGTAAGACCGAAGGACCAAAGAGCAAAATAGACAACTCCACACCATCATGGGGAGTAGTTTGGCAATTATATTCGGGTCGGAGCTCCAACAAGCGAAGTAGATGCATCAAACACCAACAAAGACATCTAGAAAAGCCCAGAATAAAATCCAGCGTGATCTGCATTTTGGTGGGTCGCGTATTTGTGTGTATTTAGTCCATTTCTGGTATTTGTTTAGTCCCACATCGGGGGATTGTCCCGGATTACC
The DNA here is from genome assembly GCA_963682175.1 of Triglochin maritima. NCBI lineage: Eukaryota > Viridiplantae > Streptophyta > Magnoliopsida > Alismatales > Juncaginaceae > Triglochin > Triglochin maritima. The sequence continues at coordinate 22,402,640 of OY821774.1, read as the reverse complement.
TTTTTCTTTGGCTATAAATAGAACTCTTCACCTTCTATTGTAAATGACTCATTGCTTGGTGACATTCTCTCTACTAAGGAGTAAGCCTTGAAGCAAAACTCAAGGTGGAGAAGAATGCTACCTTCAATGTGAGTCATTGTTAAAAAAATAATTGCTTTAGTTTCTTTTAATTTTGTCTTTTAATTCTTGCATGTTTCTTTAGTTTATGCTTCTTTCAATTAGCTTCTTTAATGTTCCTTTCTTGCTTAGTTGAATTTCTTTTCAGTAATATGTTTCATTTTGTTAATGTAGTTAGTGTAATGAGTAGTGAGTAGTTCCATCCCCATTTGGGGGGTGGAGAAATATGTGATATGATCATGTAGTGTATTAGGTGTGTGTTATCTTAATCCCTTGAGCCTGATATGATTTCCATTACCATCTAATGGGATTTCACTCTTGTCTTTGATATGCTAATGCTCTTGAATGAAGCTTAGCTTATGCTTAGATTAGTGGACCTATTTTATGGGGAATGATAAGGTGAGGATATGGATGGAATTAATATTGGAAATACAATTTGTAGTGTATGTACTCATGTTGCCTTTACCTTGGTTAATGCCTTGTATGTTTTAATGATATTTGGTTATCTTATTTCATGTGGAGGCATAGTAGGGTCTAGTCTTTATACATGAGTTCATTTAGTTTCATTCCAATTATTGTCTTGTATGTTTAGAGATGTAGTCTTATCTTATTTCATTTGGAGGCAAAGTTGGATTTAGTTTTACGATTTGATGCACTACATGTTGTGAGGAGCATAATTGAACACACACACACACACATCTTTATATTCACATTATTTCTCTACCCCCTATGGGGTTTAGTTTTATTGCTTATCTTCATTTCCTTTTGCATTCTAGTATAGTTCAGTGTAATCAATCTTTCTCTCCTTTCTTTACCACTCGCCTTCGCACAAACCAAACGTCGACATACCTCCCAGTGGACGACCCATATTTGCCACCGCTTCAACGCAGCCGTGCACTTGCGGTTTAAATAAAACGATCAATCAATGAGCTTAATCAACACACACACACACATACACATATCTTTGTATTCACACTCTTTTCTCTACCCCCCTATGGGGTTTAGTTTTATTGCGTATTTTTCATTCCTTTCGCATTGTAGTGTAGTTTAGATCATAACTCCTTTCTCTCATTTCTTTCCCACTCGCCTTCGAACAAACTAAAGTCGACACACCTCCCTGTGGATTGTCCCGTATTTGCCACCGCTTCAACGCGGCCATGCACTTGTGGTTAATTAAAACGTATCAATCAGTTATCCTTTTCTATGGCTATAAATAGAACTCTTCCTCCTCCTTTGTAATCCATCTCCTCTCCTGGTGGGCATCCTGTCTACTAGGAGTAAAGGCTTGGAGTAAAACTCTTGTGGAGATAGGCTACTTGTAATGTGAGTGAGTAATAAATAATGTTTTCTTAGTTTTATATTGCCTCTTTTCAATTCTTGCATGCTTAGTTTAATTTGATTTTTATTAATGAGTAGTGAGTAGTTCCATCCCCCTTTGGGGGTGGAGGTGATGTAGATTATGTGGTAGTGTTGGGTTCTTTTATTTGTGTCATTTTATATGCTTAATGTAGATCTATACTTGTAGCATGCTTAAACTTGTATTAAATGAGATAATGTCCACACTAAGTACTTATCTCATGCTAGCCTTAGAGTTTATCTTGTTGCTTGTAATGGCCACTAAGGCTTCAAGGCTTGTAATTTCATTTTTCTTCTCCACTTGAGTTTTGCTCCAAGGCTTTACTCCTGGTAGAGATAATGACCACAAAGCAATGGGTAGATTACAAAGGAGGAAGAAGAGTTTTATTTATAGACATGAAAAAGAAAACTGGGACAATACCCCGGTGTGGGACTAATGAAACATTCCCAGAATAGAAATAAGCACATAACCCACATCCATTGTGTCGGATTCCGATCAACACAGACCACCAATTAGTGGTCTAAGGCCGCCAATTGTCGATCACTTTTTTCAGATCTGATCCATTTTCGAAGAGGTGCTTTAGTGCTTCAATTCCTCACGTGGGGTGCACTCGAATTGGTTATTGGAATCTGGACCCGAATCTAATTGCCAAACTACTCCTCAAGATCATGTGGAGCTTTTCGGTTTTCTATTTGATCCCTCCAGTCTTACTTCCAGGTCATTACCTCTTGCAGATAAGTCCTTCGGCATGACAGAGAGGTCCATTTTGTTTATTTAAGTCTTTTCTTCTTACGGTTAAGTCATTTTTCTCTTCCCTTCTCTTCTTTATTACCTAATACTTGAAATATAACAACAAACACACGAGTAACACAATATTGGGGTAAAATTAAGGATATATAGCATGAATATGATGTATGATATTCTACTAATCAGGTATTTTGAGTAGTAACTTGTATTAAGTATTTGAATAAAAGGAATAGGGGTTGGGGAGGTGGGGGATATTTGGAAATGTATTATTGGTTACATTAACTTTTTGGAGTTATATGTTTTCACTATTAGTATACACATTTGCTTTTAGATGCATCATTAAATTTGTGGTATATACATGTCGTTGTTGGGGTAATATGATTTGTACGTCATGTTAATTCTAGTTATTTTATGGTATTTAAATGTCATAGTTGTGTATGTTAACCTTTGTAGTCATGTTGGGTATATATTGATTATTATGTTTATTGTTCATTCACATAAAGTTGTTAGAGTTGTGTGGTCAGGAAAAGTGTATTAATGTTTGTTGTTCAATATGTTCATTAGTTTATTTATTTTTATTTGGTTGTAGAAGTTGTTACTTTGAGATATTTTTTGGTATTAATACTGCACAGGAGAAAATGGAGGAGGAGTTGTCTCACTTTTATTCATTGGCTGAAAGCTGCCAAATAAAGGAGAGCTCCTCATAGAGAGCTTTTCTCGACAACACCTTTTGGCCACATATTGCAGATGGAGAATGTAGAGCTGCTGCAGCACTTAATATGCTATTATTCGACCATACAAAAATCCTTCATTAAATTATCATCATATCAATGTAGATTTTCCTAGTAGATAAAATAGTTATCTACCAAGATATTGTTGCTAAAATTAAATGTGCACATTGTTTTAGTTTAATTGAATCAAATGGATATTGTTTACATTCCCATATGTAGGTTGTGTACTCTCCTTGGGCATTATGCCAAGGTTTTGTACACCGTTTATGCTGTTATTGCCTAGATGGTATGACTTCTTTGTATTCTTCTGACGTAGATTGAAAGAACGCGAACCTTAATTAACCACTGCTGAAGTTAGTTGAGATAGAATGATTCTTGGCCCAAAATTATTAAGGTATTAGGATGAAGTTAGAATCAATAGGTACACCTTACAAATTTAGTTTTTTAAATATACCCAAAAACATGAATAGAAATACCCATCCGTACAGTAAATATACGAGCATACATATGTCATGTATTTACCATAGATTATATTTAGATTTACCATGACAGTTTGTTCAATGTACACCCACTAGTGCAGAATAGGCTTTACTCGTCGCCCCATAGACGTCGGCCGTTGTAACGGCCGACGTCTAGTAAGGACAGGACCGAATAGACATCGTCCTTGGCAAAGACCGACGTCTATTGTGTACTATAAATGCCGGGTGTAGGAATACCGAGTTTAGCCGAGTCTATAGGGTATAGACGTCGACCTATAGACGTCGGTTGTTGGAGTACCTTGTGCATCCGACGTCTATAGGGTATAGACGTCGACCTATAGACGTCATATGTTATATAAGACCGACGTCTATACTCCATGTATATAGACGTCGACGTATAGACGTCGGCGTTATATAACATCCGACGTCTATTTGTCTTAAAGAAATCGAACAGACGCATTTTCTTTCATTCATTTCAGATGAAACCCACCCAAACCCTAGCCGTCCCGCGACCGAACTCTCCTCCGCGACCGATCTCCGACCGATCTGCACCGTCTCCGGCACCGCAGCGAGGTCCCAAGCTCTCCTCCACTTCTCCGGCCCTCTTCTCCTTCTTCCTCCGTCTTTCTCCACATGTAAGTTTTAAGTTCATTTTTGGTTGTTTATTTTCGGGTTTTTCTTGTAGTAACGATTCTTTTCTATGTTAGTATACTTCTTGTGTCGTTTACAGCGACATCCTCCGCTGCCACAGCTGTGTGACGTCCTCCGCTACCACAGCCGTCACCACACCACCTCCGCGACGTCTTCCGGAACCACAAAGACCTCCTCCGACATCACAAATTTTCCCTCCTCCTCTGGGTCGTGCTTAACCACCTGTAGAAAAATCATATTGTTTGATTAGGTCCTCATATTTGATATGTTTAGATTGTGGTATTCGGATATGTTTAGATATGTTTAGATTGTGGTGTTTACAAATATTCTGAAACCTGTAAAAATATTTGATATGTTTAGATATGTTAAGAAAGAGTGATCAAAGTGGTGGTCTGTAGAGGTGTGAAGATACCATGAAAACATACACTACTTATATAGAGATATTGGTGAAGAATTTTCAACAAAGTTTATTACGTTTTAGTTTATGTCATTTTCATGTTGGATGTGTTTGGTTGACTAGAATGCAGTGTGATTGTGTGAATGTTTTAATTCATTTGATTTCACTCATTCATGGGATTAATTTGGTTTGGATTGAGTTGGGTTGGTTGGATGATTTAAATGAGTATATATGACTTGGATTAGTTTGGTTTGCTATCTTAGGTCTTGAGTTGGGTTGGTTGGATGATTTAAGTAATGATGTTATGTTGCTTGGATTGATGTTATGATGTTGGTTGGATGGTTTACTCATTATTGAGTAAATTTGAATGCAAATAAACTAACGTTCTTCATGGATCTCATACATGTCTATTTCAACATGAGTAGATTTGTAATTTGAATGTGATGTAGTAGAGAAATACATGATGTGAATGTGAGTAGATATACATTTTTCTTGTTGATTTCAGGATTTGATGAATTTTACATATCAAATTTTAAGTGGAGGTTCTGCCAAAATTTCAATAAAATTTTATTCCCAATTATTATTAATAACATGATAGTTTGTGTTTAAAATCCTTTTCTGTCAATCCAAGTAATTATTTTTAATACTTGCTTTTAATATTTTAAATGTTTATTGCCTTAGTTTTTTGAATTTTTAATATTATGATAATAACTCATTGCCCCCCTTAAACAACTTGGCCTTTAATAACCCAAAGCAAAAGATTAGACAATATTTTCTAAGTCATTCATCATATAGGATTTACATGCATTGTATTTTTCTATTATTTACGATTTCTGTCATAGATTGCTGGCGTAAAGTACGTACTATCTTTCACTCATCTTTCATTAGAAAGCACACATTAGTTAGTATGACTTGCATTGGAACAAGAGTGAGGTGAGTGTTTGTTTGGTGTGTTGCTTGTTAGATTAAGGTATGAAAAACACTTAGGGGGCAGTCACCTATAGGAGATGAGGTAGGGGATTTCATCACCCTTTCCTTGGCCCAGAAACCACGCAATAAAAGAGCCTTAATAAAATCAATTATACGTTGGCCCCTAGGATTTTCGGACGCATTAAGGAGAGGAAATTGTTTAAGACCGTTATGTCCTGAATGTCGTTGCCCATCTAGTCTCCCTGAGAATTTGGGAACCTCCGAGTTCTTGATTTCCTACAGATTAGTGGTTCTCAATGTTTAAGACCGTTTTGGCCTGAACGTCGTTGCCCATCTAGTCTCCCTGAGATATTAGGGACCTCCGGGTTCTTGATTTCCTACGGACTAGTGGTCCTCGGTGGGACCTCGAAGTTAGGCGTCGCCTATTACTAAGGACCTATAGTGGACTTTAGGCTTGTTTTGGACTTGATTGCTTAGTTAGGTTTCTAACCTTCCTTATTCCACGCTAGATTAAGGACTTCATCTCTTCTCCTCTGAGTCATTCTTTTCTCATCTTAATGTCTCTGAATCTTCTCATCTACGAACACATTCTTTTAAATTGAAATTTTATTTATTTTCTGCAATAATAACTATCATTTTTGTTAATTAACTTAGGAACATATATTTAGCGAAATTCTATGTTTGTAGTACCGGAAGCAGGTTGGAAATATAGAATGTGGTTACTAGGTGATGAGATACATGGTGGAAATCCTCGATGTGGCAACTCAAGATGTATGTCTAACCGAGGTAATGTAGATCATTATTCAATTGTAGTTTCAATATTTAGTTATTAATATTCAACACACTTGTATTTTTTTGATAGGTCTTCCCAAAAAGTAGTGATCCCTTCTCACAACAGGAGCTCGATGAAACTCGCGACCGAGGGACTCGCTATTTTATAAGAAACATGTTGACGAACTACGAGGTTCTCCTGCCAGTAGCATTTTTTGTAATTTAGTTAACAAGTGCATTTGTATTACAAACCAACACTTTATGGCTTAATAAAATCGCCTTAATTTTAGAATGAATTAATTGCAAGTGTGTTGAATGTCAATTGTGTATGCTTGTGTATGCTTGTGTATTTGTGCATGTATGGTTGTATGTTTGTGTTTGTACATGTATGCTTTTGTGTTTGTGCTTGTATGTACATGTGGATGAAATTGTGAGTATTTGTGAACAAATTTATAGGAGAATGAATTTGGTGCAGTTGTATGTACACTAATACGATGACTAGAATTAATTTCGTCGGATGCTTTTTTTTGTCCCGGTTTAGGAATAGACATCGGTTGTTTGTACTAGCCGACATTTATTCCTCTGAAGAAAGGAATAGTCGTCGGCTTTAGTATGAATCTGACGTATATACTTTAGGAATAGACGTCGTCTCTTATTGAACCGACGTATATGCTTTAGGAATAGACGTCGTCGCTTAATGAACCGACGTCTATACCTAACGAATAGACGTCAGTCTATATAACGACCGACGTCTATATGTTAAAGAATAGACGTCGTCTTATATATACATTCGACGTATATTCTTTAGGTATAGACGTCGGTCTATATGAAGGCCGACGTCTATGTATAGACGACGCACACATAGACTTCGGATCTGGGAGTTCTTATATCCAACGTATATAGCCCCGTACATCCGACGTATATTCCATTTTCTGTAGTAGTGACCCAGGATTGTTTACTTTATCACTTTTTAGGTTCATCGTTCTTAGTATGCAAAAAAACCCAATTTTATTTAACTATTTTACTCATAGTGCTATAAGTGCTAGAATAACAGAGTAGATGGTAATTGTTAGTTGAATAGACAACGATTTTAATTTAATATGTTGTACATTTACCCCCATGACACTACTAAATTCACGCCTGACTCTATGTTTAATTTACCCCCGTCATAGTTGTTAATGTAGACCCTATTTAGATTTTTCAATCTAAATATGCAAGCAACAAAATTGATTCAAAGTAACAACCACATCTAGACATAATTCTGAAAGTTGTATAATGATGGGGTAGATGTCCAAAAAGTTGTGAATAATTGGCAGCAATTCATACAACTCATTTATATGTTTTTTATTTTGAAGTTGAGATCTTGTAGTTGTATTTTTCCTCATCTTAGTAGTTGATTGGAAATGTCCACTTCAAAGCGTTTAGGTTAGGTGTTATTTTCTTTTCAAATAATTTAGATGAATGACCCGAGCATAATAGGAACTACACAACAACAACATTTGACTATGCGGTGTTATTGAAGTTAGAACATAGGATAGAATTCGATGTTACCCTACATAAATATAATTTGTTAACGTACCCTACATTACTTAATATACCGAACTGTCATGAAATTATAAATACCCCTCAACATAGTAATCCTCCGGGAATAGTCATGGAATGTATTAACCACCAACCCTTTATATTTGAAGTTACTCCATGTTATAGATTAATTTACCCATCCCATGTTGTTAATTTCCCACTTACCTCGATTGATCATAATTAGTATTTAGGTTTTTTGTTGACCAAAAAATATTTTTATATACCGCAAACAAAACGGGAGGTTTTCTTTCTTTCTCTGCACCATGTTAAGGGCCTTATAGTTATACTACATGTTGACCCATTTTGATGAATAATACTTGCAACTGTTGTTCCTGTTATCTGCACAATGTTTTAGAATGTTTATGCTAGGGATTGAAGAGTTGCAATTTTAAGCTTTGATTTCGTAGATGTTATGGCTTCCTTTTAATGGTTTATGGCTTACTTTGATTTAAGTAAGTAAACTCTAAATAACAAAGACATTCATGAAATAGAAGTGAACGTTCCTTAGATTGGAACCATTTGTAGCCAAAAACTATTAAGATGAATTTAAAAGCACAAGTTAAATGAAAAAGTTATCCCTACATATTTACATCAATTTACATGAATACCAATATCCCTCTACACAACAGTATATGGGAGCGTAGGCATTGTATATTTTTTCACCATTATTTCCGTTATGAAATGGTTTTTCTTAGGTCACAATTTTGCTTACTTTACTACCTATGTAGATTGACCGTTAAAGAGAATTTAAAGTAGGATGAAATTAGGATGAAATCAGAATTTGGGGTTATCGTACATAGTTTGAATCAAAAGTTCGGATGAAGTTAGAATCAATAGTTACATCCCCAAATTTTAAGAAATTAGAATGAAGTTTGAATCATTTGTTTAGTGTAATTTCAACATAGTAATCCTCTTGGAATAGATATGGAATGCATTACTGCCGCCCCCATTATCTTTGAAGTTACTCCATGCAATGCATTAATTTACCCACCTCATGTTTTTAATTTACCCCCTTACCTCGATTGATCATAATTAGTATTAAGCTTTTGTGTTGACGACAAAAAAAATATGTACCCCAAACATAACTAGAGTTTGGGGTTTTACTTCTCTACACCATGTTTGGGGCCTTGCAGTTATACTACTTGGTGACCCATTTAGATGAATAGCACCTGCAACTATTGTTTGTATTCTCTGCACCATGTTTTAGAATGTTTATGCCAGTGGATGGATAACACCTGCAACTGTTGTTTGTGCTTGCTTCCTTTCTAGGGTTTATGGCTTCAATTTACATGAGTTAATCTTTAACTAACGCAGACATTCATGAAATAGAAGTGAACGCACTTGATATTAGAACCACTCATGAAACAGAAGTGAGCGTTCCAATTACATGAATTCCAATATCCCTCCACACAGTAATATATGTGAGCATAGGCATTGCATATATTTTCACCGTTATTTACCTTGTGAAATTGTTTAGTTTGCTTACTTTACCACCTATGTAGGTTGACCATTCTTTGTATTTATCAATTAGGATGAAGTTATGATAAAGTTAGAATTTGGATTGACCCTACACAGAATCAGTAGTTACATCCCAAAGCTCAAGAAATTAGAATGAACTTTGAATCAGTATTTACCCCCTTCGTAGTTAGGTTGCTGATATACCCAATTACGTTAGATGAAGTCTTTACAGACATGTAATAAGCAAGCGAAGCCATGGAAAGTATTTGCCACCATTATTTTGTGAAATTTACCCCATTAGGACGACGTTGAATTTTTTCCATCCTTATTATGTGAATGACAAAATTTTATTCAACTAAACAATAGCATTTAGTTGTAGTGGTAGAAGTTGTACAATAACAAGGTAGAAGCACTAGGAAATGATATTGTTAAAAAGTTCCATTACCTCAAAAACCACTAACATCACCAAATCGCATAGAAATGTTTGATACTAGGAAATTAAAACCCGTATGGTGCCACTACTGGTTATCGGAGTTGGCAATTCAGCATCCCCTTGACGGTTCCATTACGTCTAGTATGTATGACCCACTCTCCTGCTACACTATTTAGTCTTATTTCATTATTATGCTTATTTATGTGTTTTATTTACGCTTGATGTATTTTTTGTGATTTTATGCATTGTTTCCGGAAAGTTTCCTTTCTGGGAAAAGTTACTTTTTGGGCGAGTTAAAGCGACTCGTGGGCAGGTGCGACCCGTCGCGCGGTTTTGCAATCGGTCGACTTAATCGGGGTGATCGGGTGCAAGTCGAGTCCGTGGGTTGGCTTGGATTTGGTTTAGGCATGTAGGGCTGATGTGTTGGGATTGCATGACGTGGCTTCCACATCAGCTTGAGGAGATTCTTTGGGTTGCATATAATTTGAATGGTGTGCTTTTTGGTATGTTATTATTGGTTTTTATTTGCAATCAAACTCTTCCTTTTGTGTTTGTTTCCTTGAAACAAAAGCACAAAACCAGCTCAATTGTCCCCTCCGCTATTCCATCTCTTCCTCACGCATTCCACCCTCTGTCCATCTCCACCACTTCAATCTCCAATCTGCTACTGGCTGATCTCAGGCGACTTTTGTAGAAGGAAGCTAGTGGACCTCCTTGTGTGTGGCTTGAAGTGTCTTGGCTGATCTCCATCTAGCTCAGTCTTCCTTTTGCTGATCAGGTATGCCTCTAGTCATTAGAATAGGACATAGTCGTGGGTGTTTCATAGAGTTCTGCACAACTCCAGTGGCTAGACGATCATGAGGGTTAGGGTTTACACAACTAGAGTTCTACCGTTCGGGTGGACTGTGGTGCAACTCAGATCTTCAGTGGTTGACCGTGCATCTTTTCCCCTAGCACATCCTCTACTCCATGTTTCCTTGGTTGTTTGAAGAGAAATTAGTAGGAAGGAAGCTGGACTGTGGATAGTATGTTGCGTAGAGTTGTTGCATGCATCTTGCATGAGGTGCAACCCTACTCGTGTGGTTTGATCTTGAGATCTTTGGGTGGTTTTGTTAACGTGTTTAACTTATTGTAGCATACTCATTCTCGTGGATGTATTAGTGATTTGTGAGTTCTTTTTCTAGTATGATTTCATGACTTGTTATGTTGGTAGTTTGTAGATCATCTTTGATTTCAGCATGTGTTCTGCAAAATTTAGCAACTCTGTCCAGATTTCCTTGCACGAGGCGCTTGCTGATATTAGATCTTATATTCATGTATGGTTTCATGGTTTCATTCAGACATTAGTTACATGAATCGTTACTGGTTTCAGATCATCACCTATGCATTATTCACGACTGTAATCCTACGGATTTTAGATCATGCACAATCATGCGTTAATTAATGAATGTGTTCTGTTGCACTCAACGAGATAGTATACTGATGTTAGATCATATTTGTTTGCAATTATTTGGTGATCTTATTTTGGACCTTTTCGGCCCACCAAAAACCTGATTGGAATTTTATGAGTTCAAAACCGCAAGTTCACGACCTCGTTGAATTGCTGGCAAGTATGGGTCGTGTCCACGAGGAGCAAGTGCGGATCGTCATTGACCATACTTGAGTGGGGGAAGCAAAAGGGAGAATGAGGGTATTTAAACTAAATGGCAAACAACAGGAATCAAGAACTAATCAAAAACTAATCTTGTAGGAGGTGGAGAATGCATGCAAAAGTGTAGATGTGTGATTTGTGTGTGTGTACAATTAAGCGCTTATGACATGCATGACAGGATTAACTTCATTAACTAAGTGTGTCTCTACATAGATTAAGATTTATCACCGTCATTAAAACATACAAAACCCTACTCTAGTTTAGGACAGAGACAACCACATGATTATATGTCAATCTTATCTTCTTAATGACAAGGAGAACATAGAAATTCATATTCAACCTCAACTATGTCTCCACATGAATTTAGATTTATCATTATCATCAAAATATACATGACATTAATTAAGATAAGGTCAACAAGAGCACATGCTCCCACATGCCATCCTTATCTCTTTACCCACTCCAACCTTATCCTTACCTCATCATTCCCCATAAAGTGAGCCCACTAGCCAAAGCATGTGCTAAGCATCAATTAAGACCACTAACACATCAAAGGCAAGAGCGCGGAATCCAACAAAATGGTTATGGAAATCATGTGAAGCTCCAAGATTAAGATTAAAACACACACCAATCTCACAACATTCACACTTCACATCATTCGCCACCCCCAATGGGGAGTGATTGCTCACTAATCATCATGTAAACAATGAAAATAATAAAATAAAAATAACACCCTAAAAACTAAAGAAAACTAGATCTACCAATGCAATGGAATAAAAATTGCATCAAATGAATGATAAGAGCATAAAGAACAAGAAACAAAAACTTGATTAATAAATAAAGATTAAAAAAGGTGTTTATCTTCTCCTACACTACACCACTAAGCAAAAAATAAAACCTACTCGACTATACAAGAAATAAAACATACTCTAATTGGGGACAAGGGGGAAGAAAGGTAGGAGAAGCATTGCTATTTATAGAAGAAAGAGTGGTGTATTTGATTTCAAAGCAATTGCACGGCTATTATCGACTTCTCTATTTTTGGTGCACCTACATAAACAAGTTCGAGCAGCTGGAGAAATTGGGGCGTGTTTGGACCAAAATGTTCCGCCAGTGGCTGATTAAAATCCAGTTTTTCTTCAGAAACATCGGTTGTCCATTTAACACGTGGGGGGCACTCCAAGTTCGCTGGTTTGAGCCAGTGTGGCCTTAATTTGCCAAATATTCTCCAAGATCATGGTATTGAGGGTTTTTTGTGCTAGAAATGTTTTCCCTTCGTTCAAGTCCTTTCGGTTTTCCTCTGGGTCCTTCCGAAATTGCAGATGGATCCTTGAGCATGACAAACATGTCCAATATGCTTCAATAAGGTCCTTTTTTCATTTCAGTTGTTTTCTCTTCCTTTCTCATCTTTATTACCCAAAACCATAAACACTTCAAATAAACACTCAACTAACACAAAATTAGGGTAAAATAAAGAATATATAGCATGAATGCAATGTATAATATGCTACTAATCAAAAACCCCTAGTCTTCATGGCAAAAGTTATGCCTTTGTATTCATTGATGATTTCACACGTTCCACTTGGGTTCTTTTCTTGCGAACAAATTTGAGCTCTGAAAGTTTTAAAGTTTTTTGTAAACGTGTTCAAAGAGAAAAGATTCTAACAGTTTGAGGATTAGAAGTGATCATGAAGGAAAATATGAATATGAACTTTTCAAATAGTTTATTAAAAACATGGTATTGGTCATAACTTCTTCTTTCCACAAACACCTCAACAATAACCACGCTTTGTTAAAAGGGGCTTGCAAAAAAATGGTCCAAAGTGGCCAAAATGTTTGGTATGTTTCAAATCGTGTTCTCATTCGTCCAATTTTGAAGAAAACCCCTTTAGAATTGTGGTATGGCAAAGTTCCTAAGATTTCCTTTTTAAAGGTAATGTTTTGTCTCAACAGTAAGGGTAATTTTGTCAAATTTGATGTGAAAAGCAATGCCGCTATATTCCTAGGCTATTCAAGTAGATGTAAAGTATATAAAGTTTACAACAAAAGATTTCACTATTTGGAGGATTCTCTTCATGTCAAGTTTGATGACTTGGCAAAAGTGGACAACTCCCCTCCAGATGACGATTACATTGAGGTTATCCGAAATGTCTCATGACAACACCCACCTCCCAAGCCACATAAAGAACCTCAAGAGCTTCTAAATTAAAGAGGACATTAAGGAACTTCCGAAGAATTGGACCTATAAAAAGGACCATCCTCCGGACATAGTAATAGGGAATGTGTCTCGTGGGGTGGTGACACGATCGAGGTCTCTAGTTGTATGTGATTCATATGCTTGTATATATTTACTTGAACTTAAGAAGGTTGAACAAGAATGTGAAGATGAATTTTGCGTAATGGCTATGCATGAAGAGCTTAACCGATTTGTACAAAATGATGTTTTGGAACCTGTTCGAAGACTGAAAGATCAAACCTTAATTGGCACTAAGTGGATTTTTGGAAACAAACTTGATCAATAGGGAAATGTAGTTCGAAATAGAGCTACACTTATACCAAAGAGGAAGGAATATACTTGATTGGAAGCTACTAAAATGTTATTAGGCTATGCAACTTATATGGACATTAAACTATTTCAAATGGATGTGAAAAGTGCATTTTTAAATAGTTTTGTTATGGAACAAATTTATGTTGGTGAACTTCTTAGATTTGAGAATGAGACTCACTCGGTCCATGTGTACAAGCTCAAGAAGGCTCTTTATGGTCTCAAACAAGCTCCCAATGCTTGGTATGAGATTGATAGTTTTAATTACCACAAGTGCACTGTGTTGGTGAATACGTGGAAAGTATGGGTCTGTCCATAAGAGTCATGATTGTTGGGTTCACAACTAATCCATAATTGAATCAACAAAAAGAATGGAGGAGAGATTATTACACTAACTACAACTATCATTAACTAAGAAAAGAAATAACAATTAACTAATCACTAATCTAAACCAAAGGAGTGGAGGTGATTTGTGAGGTGTGTGTGAGTGCCATACACCAAAGGTGCACACATAAGTGTAGAGTGTGTGGTATATAAGTATAAGCTAGTGTGGAATCTAAGTGTAGGATAGGATACACACAAATACATCGCACACCATTAACATACAAGTCTCACATTAAGCCGAGGTTGATCTTAGATTCTCAAGCATCCAATCAGTACCAAATGTGGCCATTAAAGCATCAATCATATGTACAATCTAAGTAATTCATGCAAACATGCACCAAACATGGATCTATACATATTCACGCAAAACTAATTCACAAGCATACAAACCCATAACATGTAACAAATCAAACTTAGATCTGAGCATGAGATAAGTACCTAGTCTGGCCATTAACCCATCTACACAAATTTTAAATATGATAAAAGTATACATCTAGCATTAAGAACATGATAATGGCAAATAAAAGTGCAAACCATCAACACACAACCATCACTCACATCATCCTCAACCTCAAAAGGGTGAACTACTCTATAGTCATCATTTACACCATGGAAACGATAAATTTAACACGAACATGCGCAAAAACACTAAGTATACAAACACTAAACAAATGAACATAAATGTTACCTCAAATGAAAGCATTCAACACAAGAAAAATGAATCTTAACTGTGATTAAACAAAAACCTAAGTTAGATGCTCCATCACCCTTCGTATTTTTGTAGCCCAAATGGGTAAAATTATACTTAATATGTAATGAAGTTGGAGAAGAAGGGGAAGGTTGAAGAAACATGACTATATAAGGAGGAAAGATTGTTGTACAAGAATTGGGGACCAATCCAGCGGTTGTAATAAACTTTGAATAAAATTGTGCACTAAAAATTAAAACCCAAGCCACTACCAAAATCTGGAGGCTTGACTCCATTGCATATACGCTTGGTTGTAGCAGATTTTAATCTGTGGCAGTTTATCTTAATCTAATTGAGTTTAAATTGGTACAACAACTTCAGATCTTTCATTTAGCTTGTGGGTGAATGATTGACATCATTCCATGCTTATATTTGTATCTTCTATCCATTATCTTACACCTAAGCAATGCTACGTGACGAGTTTTATGTTTGAATTTCAGAAATAAAGAGGTTTGATGAGAAGAGGCATGAAAGGACCTAAAAGATAGAAAAAGGACTGAGTTGAGAGACTCGAGGACTAAGATGCAAGGGAGAATGACATGAACGTAAGACCGAAGGACCAAAGAGCAAAATAGAAAACTCGACACCATCATGGGGAGTTAATTGGCATCATTTCATGCATATCTTTGTGTCTTATATCCATTATCTTTCACCCTAAACAATGCTATGTAACGAGTTTTATGTTTAGTTTTCAGGAATAAGTAGCTTTGAGAAGAAGAAACTATAAATTGCAAGGAAAAGGACTGAATTGTGAGACCTGGGGGCTAAGATGCAAGGGAGAAGGACCCGAACGTAATGATTAGTGAGTACTTCCATCCCCATTTGGGGGTGGAGAAATATGTGATATGATCATGTAGTGTATTAGGTGTGTGTTATCATAATCCCTTGAGCCTTATATGATTTCCATAACCATCTAATGGGATTTGATTGACATCATTTCATGCTCTTTCAGACTCATTTCCCAAACTCTTGAGAGGTTCAAGCTCTTTCAGTTTGATCCTTTGAATGAGACGCCTTTGCGTCCAATTCATGAACCTCTCATTTCATCCGGTGCTCTTTGTGAAGGGGGCCCACGCATGCGTATTCTGGCCCCGCGTAGTGTCAAGTTCCCTTTCCAAGTGCATTGACCCACTCTTGAGGTTCCCATTTAATGTCTTTTGACAAATGAAGATGGGAACTTATGTTTGTACATAGTTATAAAAAAAACAATAAAAGACTCCTTCAGTGAGCATCGATTGTTGTGAGCCCCAACCCTTGTGTATTTGGGCTCCATTTCTTTCACGTATTTGTATCCCTTCTTTAACATCTCACATGTTTTGAGAGAATTCGGGTTGTGTCCATCAACATGACCATGAACTTCCCTTTGTACTTCATGTTGGTGAGATCTTTCCTTTTTCATGCATAAATCCATGTAGTCTTTTGCTCACATTCATTGAGGACAATGCATGAAGTAGGCGCGGGGGGTGTTTTACGTGTGTACATAGTTGAGTCTTTTTCCTTTAATTTTGTTTTCTTTTGTTTGCATTGTTAGGGTTATGATAGTGTGCTGCATTTAATATCGATATATCTGCTTGCCATGATCCTTGGGTGACTTGTCTTCTTTTGCTTGCCTAGTTCTTTAAAATTTTCACATTTCTTTCAAAATCTTCATGTGTTTTCGAAGGAAAATGTTTTGTGGGTTTTGCGTGTGTTTAACATGTGCAAAACCGTTGAGAGGCAAAGTAAAAAGAAAGCTCCCAAAATTGTCTTGAACTTGATGCATTAGGATATCTAGTACAGTGGCTTTAGGATTTATCGAGTCGTTAGGATGCACCCCAGTTTTCCCTTGGGGGTGAGTAATCATAGGGTTTCAGTGCTGAAACAATTAATGAAGTCCACCCTGAACATAGTGAGTCAATAATTCGTGTATGTTAACTTTAGGAAGTTTGTTGTAGTCAAGGACCCTCTTAATCTTGTTGTGAGACATTAGTGTAGGGGTTTTGGTTCATGTGGAGATAAAAATAAGTGAGTAGGTGTTCTCTCTTGTCGCACGGCTCCTATCACTCGGGAAAGTAGGTCTGAGGGGCTTTGTGCCTGGTGCTTTCGAGTCATCTTACTTGGGATGCGCCGACCGAACACCCGTTACACGGGTGGTAGGGATTGCCCTATGTGGAGATTTGGGGAAAGGTGTACGTGATAGTGTAAGTCCTCATGGGCAATGATGTACGAAACCTAACCCTGGGAGAATGAAGCTCCAACTAATAAAAAGAAAAAAAATGTGAAAAGAAACAAAAAGAAAAAAAAATGGAAATAAGAACCTTAATGGACCTTACACTTTGTATCACTTGAGGATCTTGAGGTTGTCCATATCTTTCACTTAATTCCTTATTTAACTTGCACGAATGGTTTATTAGGCTAGGTGTGGACTGATTACCTATATAGAGTCGGCCCGTAGGATTACCGCGTCCATTCATCGACAAAATATTTCCAACGAGTCGAGGTGTAGATTGAATAATGCATCTTGTTCGGATTTTGTGGGTATATCCGCTGAAAACCCTCAGGAGACAACACTCCTCCTCCTTGGCAACAAGGAGGTTTAACGGGTTGTTGCACGTGCTAAGTGCAACCGTGATTCCTACGAAAGTGAGTTAGGATTTCGTGTTTCTCGTTTGCTTTTCTCTTTCTTTGTTTTGCTCGGGACTAGCAAAAACTTAGGTGTGGGGGTATTTGATTGACATAATTTCATGCTCATATTTGTATCTTATATCCATTATCTTACATCTAAGCACTACTATGTGACGAGTTTTATGTTTAGTTTTCAGAAATAAAGAGGCTTGAAGAGAAGAGCCATGAAAGGACTCAAAAGCTGGGAAAAAGGACTGAATTGTGAGCTCTGGGGACCAAGATGCAAAGAAGAAGGACCTGAATGTAAGACAGAAGGACCTAAGAGCAAAACAAAATACTCCACACCATCATGGGGAGTATTTTACCAATTCTATTCGGGTCGGAGCTCCATCAAGTCAAGTAACTGCATCAAAGACCAACAATACCAGAAATAAAAGCCCACAACAAATTCCAACGCGATCCGACGATTTTGGACCGCCAATTGGCGGTCTTGGACCTCTAATTGCCTGTCTTGGACCGCTAATTGGCGGTCCATATTACTCTGGATCCACCCAAATTTCTCCTGGACTTGTATTATCATGTGTTTAGGCTATTTTTGGTATTGGTTTAGTCCCACATCGGGGGATTGTCCCCGATTAGCTTTTTCCATGCTTATAAATAGAACTCTTCACCTTCCATTGTAATCACCCATTGCTTGGTGGCATTCTCTCTACTAAGGAGTGAGCCTTGAAGCAAAAACTCAAGGTGGAGAAGAATGCTACCTTCAATGTGAGTCATTTGTTAATAAAATAATTCTTCTAGTTTCTTTTAATCTTGTCTTTTAATTTGTGCATGTTTGTTTAGTCTTTCCTTTCCTTTTATGTTTCTTTAATGCTTCTTGCCTTCTTAGTTAACTTTCATTTCAGTATTATGCTTTCTTTTGCTAATATAGTTAGTGTAATGAGTAGTGAGTAGTTCCATCCCCATTTGGGGGTGGAGAAATATGTGTTATAATCATGTAGTGTATTAAGTGTGTGTTATTTTTATCCCTTAAGCTTTATATGATTTCCATAACCATCTAATGGGTTTTCACACTTATCTTTGATATGCTAATGCTCTTGAATGAAGCTTAGCTTATGCTTTGATTAGTGGACCTATTTTATAGGGAATGAGAAGGTTAGGATATGGATGAAGTTAATATTGGAAACACAATTTGTAGTGTATGTGCTCTTGTTGCCTTTACCTTAGCTAATGTCTTGTATGTTTTAATGATGTAGTCTTATCTTAATTCATGTGGAGGCATAGTAGGGTATAGTCTTTATACTTGAGTTCATGTAGCTTCATTCCAATTATTGTCTTGTATGTTTTAATGATGTAGTCATATCTTAATTCATGTGGAGGCAAAGTTGGATGTAGTTTTATGATTTCATGCACTACATGTTGTGAGGAGCTTAATGAACACACACACACTTCTTTATGTTCACATTATTTCTCTACCCCCTTTGGGGTTTAGTTTTCTTGCTTCTTTTCCATTTCCATTTGCGTCTTAGTGTAGTTTAGTGTAACCAACCTTTCTTCCCTTTCTTTACCTCTCGCCTTCGCACAAACCAAGTGTCGACACACCTCCCAGTGGACGACCCGTATTTGCCACCGCTTCAACGCGGCCGTGCACTTGCGGTTAATATAAAACGATCAATCAGGATTTCACTTTTATCTTTGGTATGCTAATGCTCTTGAATGAAGCTTAGCTTATGCTTAGATTAGTGGACCTATTTTATGGGGAATGATAAGGTGAGGATATGGATGGAATTAGTATTGGAAACACGATTTGTAGTGTATGTACTCTTGTTGCCTTTACCTTGGGGACTTGTATGTTTTAATGATATTGGGTTATCTTATTTCATGTGGAGGCATAGTAGAGTCTAGTCTTTATACATGAGTTCATTTAGCTTCATTCCAATTATTGTCTTGTATGTTTTAACGATATAGTCTTATCTTATTTCATGTGGAGGCAAAGATGGATTTAGTTTTAAGATTTGATGCACTACATGTTGTGAGGAGCATAATTGAACACACACACAGACACACATCTTTATATTCACATTATTTCTCTACCCCCTTTGGGGTTTAGTTTTATTGCTTCTCTTTCATTTCCTTTTTGCATTTTAGTGCAGTTTAGTGTAACCGACCTTTCTCTATTTTCTTTACCACTTGCCTTCGAACAAACCAAAAGTCGACACACCTCCCTGTGGATCGACCCGTATTTGCCATCACTTCAACACGGCCGTGCACTTGTAGTTTAATATAAAAGTAATCAATCAGAAGTATTTTGGCAATTCGATTCGGGTCGAACCTCCAATAAACAAAGTAGATGCATTACAGACCGACAAAGAAACCCAAGAAAGCCCACAACAAACTTTAGCCAGATCTGGAAAATTTAGACCACCAATTGGCGGTCTGGAACCACCAATTGGTGGTCCGGATCTCCCCGGATCCGCTAAGATTTCTGGAGCGTATGTATTAGTGTTTGTTTAAGCTATTTTTGGTATTTGTTTAGTCTCATACGGAGGGATTGTCCCGGATTACCTTTTTCTATGGCTATAAATAGAACTCCTCCTCCATTGTCTTTGACCCATTGCTTGGTGGCATTCTCTCTGCTTGGAGTAAGCCTTGAAACAAAACTCAAGGTGGAGAAGAGTGCTACCTTCAGTGTGAGTCATTTTAATAAAATAATTGTTCTTAATTTCTTTTAATCTTGTCTTTTGATTCTTGCACGCTTCTTTAGTTTTACATTCCTTTCCATTTAGCTTGTTTAATATTTCTTGCTTGCTTAGTTTAATTTCATTTGAGTACAATGTTTCATTTTAATGTAGGTTGTAGTGTAATGATTAGTGAGTAGTTCCATCCCCATTTGGGGGGTGGAGAAATATGTGATGTATTAGGTGTGTGTTATCTTAATCCTTTGAACGTTATATGATTTCCATAACCATCTAATGGGATTTCACTCTTGTCTTTGATATGCTAATGCTCTTGAATGAAGCTTAGCTTTTGCTTAGACTAGGGGACCTATTTTATGGGGAATGATGAGGTGAGGATATGGATGGAATTGATAAACGAATCATGACGTGTAGTGTATGTGCTCTTGTTGCCTTGACCTTGGTTAATGCCTTCTATGTTTTAATGATATTGGGTTCTTATTTCATGTGGAGGAATAGTAGGGTCTAGTCTTTATACATGAGTTCATTGAGCTTCATTCCAATTATTGTCTTGTATGTTTTAATGATATGATCTTATCTTATTTCATGTGGAGACAAAATTGGATTTAGTTTTATGATTTGATGCACTACATGTTGTAAGGAGCATAATTGAACACACACAGACATTTTTATATTCACACTCTTTTCTCTACCCTCTTTGGGGTTTAGTTTTTTTTCTTATCTTCCATTTCCTTTTGCATTTTAGTGTAACCAACCTTTCACTCCTTTCTTTCCCACTCGCCTTCGCACAAACCAAAAGTCGACACACCTCCCTGTGGATCGACCCGTATTTGCCACCGCTTCAACGCGGCCGTGCACTTGCGGTTTAATATAAAATGAATCAATCATGTTTTTGGCGCCGTTGCCGGGGAGGTGCTCTGTCCAGACATTGGTTTGGACGATTCGAGTGGTTTTAATTTTTAGTTTTTGTTTGTTTCAGGGGACCTTTGTATCAAGGGTAGGCTACTGGACGAGTTGGAGCACAAAAGCTTCAAAAGGGACCGCCAATCAGCGGTCTGGGACCGCCAATTGGCGGCCTGGTGAGCTTTGCTTGCTCTCAGTTTTTTTCGGGTAGTTGTTTGCTTCAACATAGTTGTCTGGAAGCACAATTTGGCATGTTTTGCCTTCTAGTTTGCTCCCAGATCATTGAACCAATCCCCATTAATCAACTTGGCCATAAAATCCAAAGCAAAAGATTAGACATTCTTACTTGTTTAGGTCACGCATCATGTACTTGACTTAGGTACATAGTTGTCTTTTCTTTTAGCTTTATTTTCAGTTGTTGAGCGCTGGCGTGAGGTACGCATTTCCTACACTCATTCATGCATCTTGTGCCCATGCATTAGGTAGTAGGAATTGCATCAGGGCAAGAGTGAGTTGAGCATTTGATTGGAGCGTTGATTGCTAGATTTAGGATCACAACACTACTAAGGAGGGGCTATCCCGTAAAAGATAAGGTGGGGGATTTCATCACCCTTTTCTTCACCCCAAAAATCACTCTTAATCAATCCTTAATTCTAAAAGCATGTAGACATTGGCCTTAAGGATTTTGGACGCACTAGGAGAGTAATCTAGTTGAGACCGTCATGGTCAGATCGACGTTGCCTACCTTGTCAATAGTAGGAGGTATTGGATCTCCAGATCTGGTATAACTTGCTGGGCATTGTGGTCTTCATTGTAAGGAGGTGAGGCGTGTCGAGGCTAGTGACCTCGAAGTTAGGCGTCGTCTAGCCTAAGGACCCATTACCTTACATTGTTTAGTCGTGCTTGCTAGATTAGGCTTCTACCCTCTCCCACTACCCATGCTAGTTTCTAGGGATTCTTCCCATCTCCTCTCAGTCATCTTCTTCTCACCTACTTCTACGTTCTAGTCTCCTCCCCTTTACACTCCCTGTTAGCGTTTTAGGGTCGAGTCGAGCACTTTTTGCGAGCTTAGCCTCGTGGTGGTGAGAGTGGTCGACTCGAGAGTTTTTATTGAGATGGATGGTTACATGGGCGACCATCCATATAATTGTTGGGACCAGGACAATTCCCCCTGGTATTCCGGACCCATGCAACCTTGGGTGGCTCAGACGAACACCCCGTATGGTTGGGATAATCTTCATTGTGTTACTGAGCAATCTTCATATAAGGGTGATATGAGAGAGGCACCGACTGCTAGATCTCCATCTAGTTACGTCGGATCATATGTTGGTCATCAAACTGAGACATTGCAAGAAACTTTGGCCTCTTTCATGCGTGCGGTAGACGACATGAGTTCACCGGTGGCACCAGTAGCTGTATCGTGTGACTGTTGTGGGTTGAATGGTCATGTTATCGGGGAATGTCCTTATGTTCCCCCAGAGCCTGAGTATGAGCATACATTTTCCCAAAATGCTCAATATGACCATGACGCATCTACGTACAACCCGAGAGGGATGGATTCGTGGGGAGACAATTCTTATTCAAATTCTTATACCTCATTTTCACCCCAGTATCTGTTGAACGTTTTATTTAAAACTGCAAGTGCACGGCCGCGATGAAGCGGTGGCAAGTACGGGTCATCCTCAGGGAGGTGAGTAGCCTCTTGCTTGTACGAAATCAAGTGGCAAAAATAGGGGGAGAAAGATTGTTTATGCTACTCTACTCTATACTACACTAAGAAGTAGGAAATGCGAAAGGAAGAAGCAAATAATGAAATAACAACTAAGCTAAGAATAAAAGGAGAATGCTGGAATACAGAAATGGTAAAACCCCTAAGGGATGGAGTGAGTGCACACATGCAAAGAGGTGGGTGTAGAATACATTCTTTAAGCACAAATTAAGGTGGTGTTTATCAAGCACAGGAAGTGTCTAAATGTTATGGCAAAACCTATCAATCTATTCACCAACTTCGTTGATTAACATTTACATATGCAAGGTGTTTATTTCAGAACCTAAACAAGCATGAGAGGTGTCTAATCATTTTGGCAAAACTCATCAAGTTGTAAATTCTATCCTAAACAAGCAAGCATACATTCATGTTTAATCAACACATTAAAATTAAAGCATTCATCCCATTCTCTAATGCATGTATGTACATCTACTCCACCCCCCAAAGGGGATGAAACTACTCACTAAACATTACACTAATTATTAAACTAAGCAAAGAAAGCATATTAAAACTAAGCTAGAATTAAAAGACGATTAAACTAAAACATGCACAAACAATAAAAGAAGCATAAAACAAACAATGAAATAAACACAAAACTTTATTGATAAAATGACTCACATTAAAAGTAGCATCCTCCTACTTTAGTGTGTGCTTCAAGGCCACACTTCTAGTAGGAAGAATAGCCACTTAAAATATGGAGTCATTACAATGGAAGGTGAAGAGTTCTATTTATAGCCATGGAAAAAGGCAAACCGGGACAATCCCCCGATGTGGGACTAAACATATACCAAAAATAGCCTAAACATCTTCTAATACATGTGCTGGAGAAATTTGAGCGGATTTCGGCCAAAATGGACCGCCAATTAGCGGTCTTGGATAGCCAATTAGCGGTCTTGGACCGCCAATTAGCGGTCTATATGGTTCAGATCCTGCTCATTTTTGTTTTGGGCTTTTCTTTCTGGTATTGTTGGTGTTTGATACGGTTACTTGACTTGTTGGAGCTCCGACCCGAATCGAATTGGTAAAATAGTCCCCATGATGGTGTGGAGTATTCTGTTTTGCTCTTAGGTCCTTCTGTCTTACAATCAGGTCCTTCTCCCTTGCATCTTGGTCCCCAGATCTCACAATCCAGTCCTTTTTCCCAACTTTTGGGTCCTTTTATGTTTCATCTCTTCAAACCTATTTATTCCTGAAAACTAAACATAAAACTCGTGACATAGCATTGTATAGGTGAAAGATAATGGATATAAGATACAAATATGAGCATGAAATGATGTCAATCAAATACCCCCACACCTAACTTTTGCTAGTCCCGAGCAAAACAAAGAAAGAGAAAAGCATGCGAAAAACAAGAAATCCTAACTCACTTTCGTAGGAATCACGGTTGCACTTAGCATGTGCAACAAGCCGTTAAACCTCCCTGTTGCCAAGGAGGAGGAGTGTTGTCTCCTGAGGGTTTTCAGCGGATATACCCACAAAATCCGAACAAGATGCATTAATCAATCTAGCTACACGACTCGTTGGCCTTATTTTGTCGATCATGGGACGCGGTAACACTACGGGTCGACTTTATATATGTAATCTGTCCACACACCCAGCCTAATGAGTTATTCGTGAGAGTTAGTCAAGGACTTAAGTGAAAGACATGGGCAACCTTAACTTCTGAATGTGATACAATGTGTAAAGTCCATTTTGGTTCTTATTTGAAATTTTTTTCTTTCTTTTTTCTTTTTCTTTGGAGCATTTTATTGGTTGGTGTTTGATTCTCCCAGGGTCAGGTTTCGTGCATCATTGCCTATGAGGACTTACACTATCACGTACACCTTCCCCCAAATCTCCACATAGGGCGATCCCTACCACCCGTGTAACGGGAGTTCGGTCGGTGCATCCCAAGTCAGATGACTCGAAAGCACCAGGCACAAAGTCCCCTCAGACCTACTTTACCGAGTGATAGGAGCCGTGCGAGAAGAGAGAACACCACTTATTTATCTACATGGGAACCAAAACCCCTACACTTAAGTTTCACAAAAAGAGATTAAGGGCCCTTGCCTACGACAAACTTCCTTATACTAACAGACACGAATTATTTGACTCACTAGGTTCAGGGTGGACTTCTTTAAATGTTTGAGTACTGAAACCCTATGATTACACGCCCCCCGAGGGAAAACCGGGGTGCATCCTAACGACTCGATAAGACCTAAAGCCAGTAAACTAGAAATCCTAATGCATCAAGTTCAAGACAATTTTGGGAGCTTTCTTTTTACTTTGCCTCTCAACGGTTTTGCACATGCTAAACACACGCAAAACCCACAAAAACATTTTCTTTCGCAAACACATGAAGATTTTGAAAGAAATGTGAAAATTTTAAAGCACTCGGCAAGCAAAAGAAGACAAGTCACCCAAGGATCATGGCAAGCAGATATATCAATGTTAAATGCGACACACTAACATGACCCTAGCAGTACAAACAAAAGAAAATAAAACCAAAGGAAAAAGACTCGACTATGTACATACGTAAAACACCCCCCCACACCTACTTCATGCATTGTCCTCAATGAATGTGAACAAGATACTACATGGATACATGCATGAAAATGGAAAGATCTCACCAACATGAAGTACAAAGGGACGTTCAGGGTCATGTTGATGGACACAAACCCAAATTCCCTCAAAACCTGTGAGAAGCTGAAGAAGGGAGATAAATACGTGAAGAAATTGGGGCCCACGTACACAAGGGTTGGGGCCCACAACAATCGATGCTCACTGAAGGAGTCTTTTATTACACACTTTTTTTTTGGTTTTTTTTTTTGTTTTTTGTTGTTTTTTTGTTGTTTTTTTTTGTGTTTTTACAAGATATATACATCAACCAAAATATTCTCATAATCATTTGGTCAAGGAACATCAAATGAGAACATCAAGTCATGAGGACCAGAGACTTGCCGAGATGGGCAAACTCCACTGGTACTCTGAGGTGTCATGAGGGGTGAAAGGTCAAAGCTGAAAGGCTCGAACCCCTCATGATATTGGTTGGGTGTGGGCAACAAAGAATGAAGTTGTGTTGCCTCACTAAGGTTTAATTGCTCATCGAAGAAAACCCTCCAACCAATAGGCGGGTGCATCGGAATGAGTTCCTCAGGCTCATTCGATGGATGCAGCAGACATGCATCACTAAGAATGGGGCTTCTCCCCAAGTCATCCAACAAGGACCTCCCACCATCATTTAGATCATCAAGCATAAGCTCGGTCATAGGTGGGTCCTTGTTGGAGTCAAAATGAAGCTCAAATGACTCAATGGCCATGGGACATGAGGTAGAGACACCTTCTGGAATAGGCATATGATGAGGTGTCTCACCCTCACTAGTACTCTCAACTGAATCATGCAACGAACACTCCCTTTGGACATTCATGTTCGAGGCCAGCTCACTCTGTTGCATTGCAAAGAAAGGCAATGAGTCTTTGCTGGGCCCACGAACATTCTCAATGGGTTGCATTGGGGTTAGGGGTGTTCGTTGATTTTGTTGGGCTTTCTCCAATTGGCGGATGAGATTTAGATTTAAAGGTTCATCCATGGGTTCCTGTTGCCTACCAGAGTTGAACAAATGAAACTCGGCACTCATGTTACCGAATGAGAGCTTCATGAGACCATTTCTACAATTAATCAAGGCATTGGAGGTTGCCAGAAATGGTCTACCCAAAATCAAAGGTATTTGAGAGTGGGTGTTCGCAACAGGATTGGTATCGAGGACAACAAAATCGACTGGAAATATAAAATCTCCAACTTTGATAAGCACATCCTCGATAATCCCCATGGGAATACGAATGGATCTATCTGCCAGTTGGAGGGTGATCTTAGTTGGTTTCAATTCTCCCAAGTTCAACTGTTGATAAACAGAGAATGGGAGGAGGTTGACCGCTGATCCTAAATCAAGCAAAACATTGCTCAATCTAGTGTCCCCTATCGTACACTGAATAGTAGGACACCCAGGGTCCTTGTATTTTGTGTAGGTAGGATTGGACAAAAGTGAGCTGATATATGCAGCCAAGAATGCTTTCTTAGGAACATTGGTCTTCCTCTTGGTTGTGCAGAGATCCTTCAACACTTTGGCATATTGAGGTATTTGTTGGATGACATCCAACAAGGGGATGTTAACCTTTACTTGCTTAAACACCTCTACTATCTTGTCCATGTTGTCACTCTGCTTTTTGTTTAACCTACTTGGATATGGAGCTTTTGGCAGGTAGGTTTTCTGCTGTGCCTGAGAAGAAAGCTTTGGTGTATTACCCTCACCCTCAGCTTCTTCTTCACCACCATTCCCACGGAGGGGCTGCATAGATGGTGGTGGGTGTGGCAAGGAAATGTGATTATCAACCTGTTTTCCATTCCTTAAGGTCACAATGGAATTGACATGGTGAACAGGTTCCTCCACATGGTTCACTTGCCTCCCCCGAGGTACCACATTCTCATTTTGCATTTGTTGTTGTTGGTACATGCGGGGGTTAGCCTCAGGCTGGCTAGGAAAAGACCCTCTCTCTCTCTCATGTACAGACTGAGCCAATTGGCCCATCTGAAGCTCTAGAGATTTTATGGTCTGCTGATTTGAAGTGAGAACTTGACTTGTGGTAGACATAAAATTTTTCATTGAGTTTTCAAGTCCACGAGTCAAGGTCTCAAGCGAATTGAATCGGGTTTCCATATTATTGGAATTTGGGAAACCCGATTGATTGGTCGTTTGTGCTTGGGGTGGCTGATAGGAATGCGCATGCATGGGAGGTTGGTATGATTGGTAAGGTGGTCTAGAGGAGTTTGAAGGACCACCCGGGGCATTAGTTTGGTTCCATGAAAAATTGGGGTGGTTCCTCCATCCAGGATTATAAGATGATGAGTATGGGTCATTCCTGGCTCTATCATAGACGGCGTTGACACACTCCATCTCAGGAGGAATGGACTCACACTCGCTTTCTACATGACCTATCCTACCACATGAATGACAAGAAACTGGACCAGATGTGGACATGTGAGGTGCACTTTGTTGGTTTTGGAGCTCAATCGAATCCATACGGCGTATTAAGGCCGCCATGCGTGCCTCGGTGGTCGTAGTGGTATCGATAGCAAATGCGGTACCCGATCTATTCGAGTTTGCATTCGCGATCCTAGCTCCTATACTAGATGATGCAGGTGGTTCCCTCACACTCTCCCACTGCATGGTTTTCTCAGCGAGGTCTTCTAGGAAGGCCCATGCCTCCCTTTCATCCTTTCCCAAGAACTCTCCTTGACACATGGACTCAAGGAGCGTTCTGGACGGGATGTGAAGACCCTCATACACAATCTGACAAAGACGCCACAACTCAATGCCATGGTGAGGGCACGAGGATAGTAGCTCTTTGAACCTCTCAAGATATGCATGAAATGGTTCGGTCTCATGTTGATAGAACGAATTGATTTCATTCCTCAATTTTTGAGTCCGATGATTAGGAAAGTACTTCTTGAGGAATGCAGATTGAAACTCATCCCAAGTCCTAAATGAATTCGCCTGGTTTCTGTACAACCAGTTCTTGGTGTCATCCTTTAGTGCAAAAGGAACGAGCCTAAGATGGATGGAGTCTGTGCTAAGTTGTTGCAGCTTGAACATAGCACAGACCTCCTCAAATTCCCTGAGAAAGATATAGGGGTCACCTTTCCCAGTGAAATGAGGGAGCATGGAGATAAACTGAGGCTTAACCTCAAAATGGTTCCCATTAGCCTCTGGCAATACGATGCATGAGGATAGAGTTGTACGACTCTGGTAGCATCGATCACGAAGAGGTATGGGAACGACAACTGGAAGCACTGGTGGAGCAGGTGGGTCCAGCAACTGCTCCTCCTCACGGAAATTAGCAGCCATTGAACCCGGACTGCGTGCGACACGAGAGGAGGGAGGTGTCGAGAAATCGATGACCGAAGCCGGATTGACAACGCTCCTCGTCAAACGACCACTCTCGTCTCGTGTCCACGAAAGCATGCACAAAGGTGCACACACACAAAACAAAACTTTTTTTTTCTAACAAAGAATGTGCGTAGAGGAGAAGACGGGGGAACACAGGAGAGAAAGAATGACTCAGGAGAGAAGGGAAGAAGTCCTTATGCTACGGCGGATGGGTACAGGTAGAAGCACACAAGCAAACAAGGCTCAAGAAATCCTAAGGTCGCTATAGGTCCTTACAGCTAGACGACGCCTAACTGCGAGGTCACACGGCCTCAACACGCCTCACCTCCCTACAACGAGGACCACAAAGCCCAGCAAGTGAGCCAAGATCCGGGGATCTCGTCTCTCCTACTATCGACAAAGTGGGCAACGTCGATCAGGTCATGACGGTCGGGACCGGATCACTCTCCTAATGCGTCCGAATTCCTTAAGGCCAATGTCTACTTGATTTTAAAATTAGGCTCTTGATTAGTGTGGTTTTTGGGGCGAAGGAAAGGGTGATGAAATCCCCCACCTTATCTTTTACGGGACAGCCCCTCCTTAGTAGCGTTTTGGAGTCCTAAATCTAGTAATCAACTCTCCAAACAACGCTCAACTCACACTTGTTGCAATGCACTTCCTACTAACTAATGCATGTTCATACGAAATGCATGAATGAGAGTAGAAGGTGCGTACCTCACGCCAGCTCTCAGCAACAGAAAATAAAGTTATGATAAAAGACAATCTAAATGCCTAAGTCACATACATGATGCATGACCTAAACAAGAATGAATGCCTAATCTTTTGCTTTGAGTTTTAAGGTCCAAGTTGCTTAAAGGAGGTTTGATTATTGATCTGGGAACGAACTATAAGTCAAAACATGCCAAATTGAGTCCCAGATAACTAGATCATTTTGAGCAACAACAGCAAGAAATTAAAAGATGAACAGAGCTCACCAGACCGTTGATTAGCGGTCTCAGACCGCTGATTGGCGGTCTGAAGTGCTCAGGTCGTCTGGAAATTTCTCCAGTAGCCTCCACTTGCTATTCCCAGTCTCCTGAAACAAAGAAAAACTACAACACACAAATTAAATCCACTCGAATCGTCCAAACAAGAGTCTGGACTGGCACCTCCCCGGCAACGGCGCCAAAAACTTGTTGAACGTTTTATTTAAAACCGCAAGTGCACGGCCGCGATGAAGCGGTGGCAAATACGGGTCGTCCTCAGGGAGGTGAGTAGCCTCTTGCTTGTACGAAATCAAGTGGCAAAAATAGGGGGAGAAAGATTGTTTATGCTACTCTACTCTATACTACACTAAGAAGTAGGAAATGCGAAAGGAAGAAGCAAACAATGAAATAACAACTAAGCTAAGAATAAAAGGAGAATGCTGGAATACAGAAATGGTAAAACCCCTAAGGGATGGAGTGAGTGCACACATGCAAAGAGGTGGGTGTAGAATACATTCTTTAAACACAAATTAAGGTGGTGTTTATCAAGCATAGGAAGTGTCTAAATGTTATGGCAAAACCTATCAATCTATTCACCAACTTGGTTGATTAACATTTACATATGCAAGGTGTTTATTTCAGAACCTAAACAAGCATGAGAGGTGTCTAATCATTTTGGCAAAACTCATCAAGTTGTAAATTCTATCCTAAACAAGCAAGCATACATTCATGTTTAATCAACACATTAAAATTAAAGCATTCATCCCATTCTCTAATGCATGTATGTACATCTACTCCACCCCCCAAAGGGGATGAAACTACTCACTAAACATTACACTAATTATTAAACTAAGCAAAGAAAGCATATTAAAACTAAGCTAGAATTAAAAGACAATTAAACTAAAACATGCACAAACAATAAAAGAAGCATAAAACAAACAATGAAATAAACACAAAAATTTATTGATAAAATGACTCACATTAAAAGTAGTATCCTCCTACTTTAGTGTGTGCTTCAAGGCCTCACTTCTAGTAGGAAGAATAGCCACTTAAAATATGGAGTCATTACAATGGAAGGTGAAGAGTTCTATTTATAGCCATGGAAAAAGGCAAACCGGGACAATCCCCCGATGTGGGACTAAACAGATACTAAAAATAGCCTAAACATCTTCTAATACATGTGCTGGAGAAATTTGAGCGGATTTGGGCCAAAATGGACCGCCAATTAGCGGTCTTGGACCGCCAATTAGCGGTCTATATGGTTCAGATCCTGCTCATTTTTGTTTTGGGCTTTTCTCTCTGGTATTGTTGCTCTTTGATGCAGTTACTTGACTTGTTGGAGCTCCGACCCGAATCGAATTGGTAAAATACTCCCCATGATGGTGTGGAGTATTCTGTTTTGCTCTTAGGTCCTTCTGTCTTGCAATCAGGTCCTTCTCCCTTGCATATTGGTCCCCAGATCTCACAATCCAGTCCTTTTTCCCAGCATTTGGGTCCTTTTATGTTTCATCTCTTCAAACCTATTTATTCCTGAAAACTAAACATAAAACTCGTGACATAGCATTGTTTAGGTGAAAGATAATGGATATAAGATACAAATATGAGCATGAAATGATGTCAATCAGTATCCTCCTCCCGAATACCCAGAATTCTACGAACACCCCACTTCAAATCATTGGACTCATTCTCATCCCATCAACACCCAAGCCCAAAATTTCCAAATTATAACATGAACCTCACTGTTGACCCCAAACTTGATTCCTTAAAACAAACCCTCCAAACGTTCATGGAAACCACTCAAACTTTATTGAAGTCCAACTTGAATTCCTTGCAAACTATGGAAATGCAAGTGAGTCAAATGACACAACAATTCCATGAACGTGTGGAGGATAACCTTTCTTGTCAACATGAGGATTCATTTTTTGATATTGAACCACCACCACATCCACAAATTCAAAGCACAATCTTTCAAAGTCAAACTCCTAGTCGGTCTGAGGGACTTGGGGTTTCAATTCACGATCACTTAGTGGAGGATTCGATTTCAAATTGAGAATAACGTGGACCAACTGTATTATGAGTCAGCACAGGATTGTGCCGTATCTTTTTGTCCCGTGGCCCTTGAGCCACATGATCTTCATGTTGTGCCTCTTAAGGACTCACCTCTGGTGGAGCAAGAGCTCCCTAGTACCCTCAATTTCAAACAACCTGAGTAAAGTTTGCCTGTCACTATTGTTCCTGATCATCTTGGAAATGATGGAACATCAAACAACTACATTGCTAATGAGGGTATTAGCAGTTCCTTGGAGGATACCTTGGGTAAGAAACCCACTTTTTGTTCGCCTGGTGAGTCGGACATGCCTAACGAGGATCTTGACCTCGTTCCGACCCACCAGCCTGTTGGTTGGAGAGTTTGGATTGACGATCATAACTTCAGCAGTGCAACGGGAGAAACTCTCCTTCCGTTGCCCCTTATTTCCCAAACTCTTGAGAGGTTCATGCTATTTTAGTTTGATCCTTTGAATGAGACGCCTTTGCGTCCAATTCATGAACCTCTCATTTCATCTTGTGCTCGTTGTGAAGGGTGCCCACACATGAGTATTCTGGCCCCACGTGGTGTCATGTTCCCTTTCCAAGTGCATTGACCCACTTTTGAGGTTCCCATTTGATGACTTTTGACAAATAAAGATGGGAACTTTTGTTTGTACATAGTTATATTAAAATAAAATAAAAAACCAAAGTACAATAAAAGACTTCTTCAGTGAGCATCGATTGTTGTGGGCTCCAACCCTTGCGTATTTGGGCCCCTTTTCTTTCACGTATTTTGTCTCCCTTTTTAAGTATCTCACAGGTTTGGAGGGGAATTTGGGTTGTGTCCATCAACATAACCACGAACTTCCTTTTTGTGCTTCATGTTGGTAAGTTCTCTCCTTTTTCATGCATAAATCGATGTAGTATCTTACTCGCATTCATTGAGGACAATGCATGAAGTAGGTGTGGGGGGGTGTTTTACGTGTGTACATAGTCGAGTCTTTTCCTTTGATTTTTGTTTTCTTTTGTGTGCATTGTTAGGGTCATGTTAGTGTGCTGCATTTATTATCGATATATCTGCTTGCCATGATCCGTGGGTGACATGTCTTCTTTTGCCTGCCTAGTGCTTAAAAAATTTCACATTTCTTTCAAAATCTTAATGTGTTTGCGAAAGAAAATGTTTTGTGGGTGTTTAGCATGTGCAAAACTGTTGAGAGGCAAAGTAAAAAGAAAGCTCCCACACTCGTCTTGAACTTGATGCATTAGGATATCTAGTACAGTGGCTTTAGGATTTATCGAGTCGTTAGGATGAACCCCAGTTTTCCCTTGGGGTGAGTAATCATAGGGTTTCAGTGCTCAAACATTTAATGAAGTCCACCCTGAACCTAGTGAGTCAATAATTCGTGTCTGTTAACTTTAAGAAGTTTGTTGTAGTCAAGGACCCTCTTAATCTTGTTGTGAGACATTAGTGTAGGAGTTTTGGTTCATGTGGAGATAAAAATAAGTGAGTAGGTGTTCTCTCTTCTAGCACGGCTCCTATCACTTGGGAAAGTAGGTCTGAGGAGACTTTGTGCCAGGTCCCTTCGAGTCATCTGACTTGGGATGCGTCGACTGAACTCTCGTTACACGGGTGGTAGGGATTGCCCTATGTGGAGATTTGGGGAAAGGTGTACGTGATAGTGTAAGTCCTCATGGGCAACGATGCACGAAACCTGACCCTGGGAGAATAAAGCTCCAACTAATAAAAAGAAAAGAAAAAAATTGAGAAAATAAACAAAAAGAAAAAAAATGCAAGTAAGAACCTTAATGGAATTTCCACTTTGTATCACTTGAGGATGTTGAGGTTGTCCATGTCTTTCACTTAATTCCTTATTTAATTTGCACGAATGGTTCATTAGGCTAGGTGTGTGGACTGATTACCTTTATAGAGTTGGCCTGTAGGATTACCGGGTCCAATGATCGACAAAATATGTCCAACGAGTCGAGTGTCTAGATTGAATAATGCATCTTGTTCGGATTTTGTGGGTATATCCGCTGAAAACCCTCAGGAGACAACACTCCTCCTCCTTGGCAATAAGGAGGTTTAACGGCTTGTTGCACTTGCTAAGTGCAACCGTGATTCCTACGAAAGTGAGTTAGGATTTCTTGTTTCTCATTTGCTTTTCTCTTTCTTTGTTTTGCTCGAGACTAGCAAAACTTAGGTGTGGGGGTATTTGATTGACATAATTTCATGCTTATATTTGTATCTTATATCCATTATCTTACCCCTAAGCAATGCTACGTGACGAGTTTTATGTTTTAATTTCAGAAATAAATAGGTTTGAAGAGATGAAGCATGAAAGGACCCAAAACCAGGGAAAAAGGACTTAATTGTGAGACATGGGGACTAAGATGCAAGGGAGAAGGACCTGAATGTAAGACCGAAGGACCAAAGAGCAAAATAGAAAACTCCACACCATCATGGGGAGTAGTTTGGCAATTCTATTCGGGTCGGAGCTCCAACAAGTGAAGTAGATGCATCAAACACCAACAAAGACATCTAGAAAGGCCCAGAATAAAATCCAGCATGATCCGGACCATAGAGACCGCCAATTGGCGGTCTGTTTTGGCCCAAATCCACTAAGATTTTGGTGGGTCGCATATTACTGTGTATTTAGTCCATTTCTGGTATTTGTTGAGTCCCACATCGGGGGATTGTCCTGGATTACCTTTTTCTTTGGCTATAAATAGAACTCTTCACCTTCTATTGTAAATGACCCATTGCTTGGTGGCATTCTCTCTACTAAGGAGTAAGCCTTGAAGTAAAACTCAAGGTGGAGAAGAATGCTACCTTCAATGTGAGTCATTGTTAATAAAATAATTGTTTTGGTTCTTTTAATCTTGTCTTTTAATTCTTGCATGTTTCTTTAGTTTATGCTTCTTTCAATCAGCTTCTTTAATGTTCCTTTCTTGCTTAGTTGAATTTATTTTCAGTAATATGTTTCATTTTGTTAATGTAGTTAGTGTAATGAGTAGTGAGTAGTTCCATCCCCATTTGGGGGGTGGAGAAATATGTGATATGATCATGTAGTGTATTAGGTGTGTGTTATCTTAATCCCTTGAGCCTTATATGATTTCCATAACCATGTAATGGGATTTTACTCTTATCTTTGATATGCTAATGCTCTTATCTTGACCTCATTCTGACCCACCAGCCTGTTGGTTGGAGAGTTTGGATTGACGATCATAACTTCAGCACCGCAACGGGAGAAACTCTTCTTCCGTTGCCCCCTATTTCCCAAACTCTTAAGAGGTTCAAGCTCTTTCAATTTGATCCTTTGAATGAGACGCCTTTGCGTCCAATTCATGAACCTCTCCTTTCATCTTGTGCTCTTTGTTAGGGGGCCCAAACATGAGTATTCTGGCCTCGTGTGGTGTCATGTTCCCTTTCCAAGTGCATTGACCTATTTTTGAGGTTCCCATTTGATGTCTTTTGACAAATGAAGATGAGAACTTATGTTTGTACATATGTATATTAAAAAAAATGAAGTACAATAAAAGACTCCTTCAGTGACCATCGATTGTTGTGGGCTCCAACCCTTGAGTATTTGGGCCCCATTTCTTTTACGTATTTGTATCCCTTCTTTAGCATCGCACATGTTTTGAGGGAATTCGGGTTTTTGTCCATCAACATAACCTTGAACTTCCGTTTGCGCTTCATATTGGTGAGATCTTTCCTTTTTCATGCATAAATCCATGTAGTATTTTGCTCACATTCATTGATGACAATGCATGAAGTAGGTGTCAGAGGTGTTTTACGTGTGTACATAGTCGAGTCTTTTTCCTTTGATTTTGTTTTCTTTTGTGTGCATTGATATGGTCATGTTTGTGTGCATTGATAGGGCCATGATCCTTGGGTGACTTGTCTTCTTTTGCTTGCCTAGTGCTTCAAAATTTTCACATTTCATTCCAAATCTTCATGTATTTGCGAAAGAAAATGTTTTGTGGGTTTTGTGTGTGTTTTGTATCTGCAAAACCGTTGAGAGGCAAAGTAAAAAGAAATCTCCCAAAATTGTCTTGAACTTGATGCATTAGGATATCTAGTACAGTGGCTTTAGGATTTATCTAGTTGTTAGGATCCACCCCAGTTTTCCCTCTTGGGTTAGTAATCATAGGGTTTCAGTGCTCAAACATTTAAAGAAGTCCATCATGAACCTAATGAGTCAATAATTGGTTTCTGTTAATTTAAGGAAGTTTGTTGTAGTCATTGACCTTTTAAATCTTGTTGTGAGACATTAAGTCTAGAGGTTTTGGTTCATGTGTACATAAGAAATAAGTGAGTAGGTGTTCTCTCTTCTCGCACGGCTCCTATCACTCGGGAAAGTAGGTCTAAGTGGACTTTGTGCCTGGTGCTTTCAAGTCATCTGACTTGGGATGCACCGACCGAACTCCCGTTACACGGGTGGTAGGGATTGCCCTATGTGGAGATTTGGGGAAAGGTGTACGTCATAGTGTAAGTCCTCATGGGCAACGATGCACGAAACCTGACCCTGGGAGAGTGAAACTCCAACTAATAAAAAAAAGAAACAAAAAAAAAAGAAACAAAAAAAAAATGCAAGTAAGAACCTTAATGGAATTTCCACTTTGTATCACTTGAGGATGTTGAGGTTGTCCATGTATTTCACTTAATTCCTTATTTAATTTGCACGAATGGTTCATTAGGCTAGGTGTGTGGACTGATTACCTTTATAGAGTTGGCCCGTAGGATTACCGGGTCCAATGATCGACAAAATATGTCCAACGAGTCGAGTGTCTAGATTGAATAATGCATCTTGTTCGGATTTTGTGGGTATATCCGCTGAAAACCCTCAGGAGACAACACTCCTCCTACTTGGAAACAATGAGGTTTAACGGCTTGTTGCACCTACTTGGAAACAATGAGGTTTAACGGCTTGTTGCACCTACTTGGAAACAATGAGGTTTATCCGCTGAAAACCCTCAGGAGACAACACTCCTCCTACTTTTTGTTTAACCTACTTGGATAGGGAGCTTTTGGCAGGTAAGTTTTCTGCGGTGCCTGCGAAGGAAGATTTGGTGTATTACCCTCACCCTCAGCTTCTTCTTCACCACCATTCCCACTGAGGGGCTGCATAGATGGTGGTGGGTGTGGCAAGGAAATGTGATTGTCAACCTGTTTTCCATTCCTTAAGGTCACAATGGAATTGACATGGTGAACAGGTTCCTCCACATGGTTCACTTGTCTCCCCCGAGGTACCACATTCTCATTTTGCATTTGTTGTTGTTGGTACATGCGGGGGTTAGCCTCAGGCTGGCTAGGAAAAGACCCTCTCTCTCTCTCATGTACAGACTGAGCCAATTGGCCCATCTGAAGCTCTAGAGTTTTCATGGTCTGCTGATTTGAAGTGAGAACTTGACTTGTGGTAGACATAAAAATTTTCATTGAGTTTTCAAGTCCACGAGTCAAGGTCTCAAGCGAATTGAATCGGGTTTCCATATTATTGGAATTTAGGAAACCCGATTGATTGGTGATTTGTGCTTGGGATGGCTTATAGGAATGTGCATGCATGGGAGGTTGGTGTGATTGGTAAGGTGGTCTAGAGGAGTTCGAAGGACCACCCGGGGCATTATTTTGGTTCCATGAAAAATTGGGGTGGTTCCTCCATCCAGGGTTATAAGATGATGAGTATGGGTCATTCCTAGCTCTGTCATAGATGGCGTTGACACGCTCCATCTCAGGAGGAATGGACTCACACTCGCTCTCTACATGACCTATCCTACCACATGAATGACAAGAAACTAGACCATATGTGGACATGTGAGATGCACTTTGTTGGTTTTGGAGCTCAATCGAATCCATACGGCGCATTAAGGCCGCCATGCGTGCCTCGGTGGCCGTAGTGGTATCTATAGCAAATGCGGCACCCGATCTAGTCGAGTTTGCATTCGCGATCCTCGCTCCTATACTAGATGATGCAGGTGGCTCCCTCACACTCTCCCACTGCATGGTTTTCTCAGCGAGGTCTTCTAGGAAGGCCCATGCCTCCCTTTCATCCTTTCCCAAGAACTCTCCTTGACACATGGACTCAAGGAGCGTTCTGGACGGGATGTGAAGACCCTTATACACAATCTGACAAAGACGCCACAACTCAATGCCATGGTGAGGGCACGAGGATAGTAGCTCTTTGAACCTCTCAAGATATGCAAGAAATGGTTCGGTCTCATGTTGATAGAACTAATTGATTTCGTTCCTCAACTTTTGAGTCCGATGATTAGGAAAGTACTTCTTGGGGAATGCAGATTGAAACTCATCCCAAGTCTTAAAGGAATTCGCCTGGTTGCTGTACAACCACTTCTTGGCGTCATCCTTTAGTGCAAAAGGAACGAGCCTAAGATGGATGGAGTCTGTGCTAAGTTGTTGCAGCTTGAACATAGCACAGACCTCCTCAACTTCCCTGAGAAAGATATAGGGGTCACCTTTCCCAGTGAAATGAGGGAGCATGGAGATAAACTGAGGCTTAACCTCAAAATGGTTCCCATTAGCCTCTGGCAATACGATGCATGAGGGTAGAGCTGTACGGCTCGGGTAGCATCGATCACATAGAGGTATGGGAACGACAACTGGAAGCACTGGTCGAATAGGTGGGTCCAGCAACTGCTCCTCCTCACGGAAATTAGCAGCCATTGAACCCAGATTACGTGCGACACGAGAGGAAGAAGGCGTCGAGAAGTCGACTACCGAAGTAAGGTTGAAAACGCACCTCGTCAAACGACCACTCTCGTCTCGTGCCCACGAAAGCGTGCACAAAGGTGCACACGAACAAAACAAAACTTTTTTTCTCTTTTTTTTCTTTTTTTTCTAACAAAGAATGTGCGTAGAGGAGAAGACGGGGGAACACAGGAGAGAAAGAATGACTCAGGAGAGAAGGGAAGAAGTCCTTATGCTACGGCGGATGGGTACAGGTAGAAGCACACAAGCAAACAAGGCTCAAGCAATCCTATGGTCGCTATAGATCCTTACAGCTAGACGACGCCTAACTGCGAGGTCACACGGCCTCAACACGCCTCACCTCCCTACAACGAGGACCACAAAGCCCAGCAAGTGAGTCAAGATCCGGAGATCTTGTCTCTCCTACTATCGACAAAGTGGGCAACGCCGATCAGGTCATGACGGTCGGGACCGGATCACTCTCCTAATGCGTCCGAATTCCTTAAGGCCAATGTCTACGTGATTTTAAAATTAGGCTCTTGATTAGTGTGGTTTTTGGGGCGAAGGAAGGGGTGATGAAATCCCCCACCTTATCTTTTATGGGACAGCCCCTCAGTAGTGTTTTGGAGTCCTATATCTAGCAATCAACTCTCCAAACAACGCTCAACTCACACTTGTTGCAATGCACTTCCTACTAACTAATGCATGTTCATACGAAATGCATGAATGAGAGTAGAAGGTGCGTACCTCACGCCAGCTCTCAGCAACAGAAAATAAAGCTAAGATAAAAGACAATCTAAATGCCTAAGTTACATACATGATGCATGGCCTAAACAAAAAGAATGCCTAATCTTTTGCTTTGAGTTTTAGGGTCCATGTTGCTTAAGGGAGGTTGATTATGGATCTGGGAACAAACTATAAGTCAAAACATGCCAAATTAAATCCCAGATCACTACATCAATTATAACAACCAACCAAAGAAATACGAGACAAAACCGAGCTTACCAGACCGCTGATTGGCGGTCGTAAATGCTCAGATTCACTCAAAACTTCTCCAGGCGTTCCTCCTGATGACTCCAAGTCTCCTGAAACAAGGAAAAACTACACAACACAAATTAAATCCACTCGAATCGTCCAAACAAGAGTCTGGACTGGCACCTCCCCGGCAACGGCGCCAAAAACTTGTTGAACGTTTTATATTAAACCGCAAGTGCACGGCCGCGATGAAGCGGTGGCAAGTACGGGTCGTCCTCAGGGAGGTGAGTAGCCTCTTGCTTGTACGAAATCAAGTAGCAAAAATAGGGGGAGAAAGATGTTTATGCTACTCTACTCTATATTACGCTACGAAGTAGGAAATGCGAAAGGAAGAACCAAACAATGAAATAACAACTAAGCTAAGAACAAAACAAGAATGCTGGAATACAGAAATAGGATAACCCCTAAGGGGTGGAGTGAGTGCACACATGCAAAGAGGTGGGTGTAGAATACATTCTTTAAGCACATGAAGGTGGTGTTTATCAACAATAGGAAGTGTCTAAATGTTATGGCAAAACCTATCAATCTATTCACCAACTTCGTTGATTAACATTTACATATGCAAGTTGCTTATTTCAGAACCTAAACAAGCATGAGAGGTGTCTAATCATTTTGTCAAAACTCATCAAGTTATAAATTCTATCCTAAACAAGCAAGCATACATTCATGTTTTATCAACACATAAAAAATAAAGCATTCATTCCATTCTCTAATGCATGTATGTACATCTACTCCACCCCCCAAAGGGGATGAAACTTCTCACTAAACATTACACTAATTATTAAACTAAGCAAAGAAATCATATTAAAACTAAGCTAGTGATTGACATCATTTCATGCTTATATTTGTACCTTATATCCATTATCTTACACCTAAGCAATGCTATGTGACGAGTTTTATGTTTAGTTTTCAGAAATAAAGAGGTTTGAAGAGAAGAGCCATGAAAGGACCCAAAAGCAGGAAAAAAGGACCTAATTGTGAGACCTGGGGACCAAGATGCAAGGGGGAAGGACCTGATCGTAAGACAGAAGGACCTAAGAGCAAAACAGGAAACTCCACACCATCATGAGGAGTATTTTGTCAATTCGATTCGGGTCGGAGCTCCACTAAACCCACCAGATGCATCTAAGACCAAGAAACACTTCAAGAAAAGCCAACAAAGAAAACCAGACGGATCTAAACCTTATAGACCGCCAATTGGTGGTCTGGAACCGCTAATTGGCGGTCCATTTAGCCCAGAATCCATCTAGTTTTCTGTAGCACGTGTATTAGTGTATTCTTAGTGTATTTTTGGTATTGGTTTAGTCCCACATCGGGGGATTGTCCCGGATTAGCTTTTTCCATGCTTATAAATAGAACTCTTCACCTTCCATTGTAATGACCCATTGCTTGGTGGCATTCTCTCTACTAAGGAGTGAGCCTTGAAGCAAAAACTCAAGGTGGAGAAGAATGCAACCTTCAATGTGAGTCATTTGTTAATAAAATAATTCTTCTAGTTTCTTTTAATCTTGTCTTTTAATTTGTGCATGTTTGTTTAGTCTTTCATTTCCTTTTATGTTTCTTTAATGCTTCTTGCCTTCTTAGTTAACTTTCATTTCAGTATTATGCTTTCTTTTGCTAATATAGTTAGTGTAATGAGTAGTGAGTAGTTCCATCCCCATTTGGGGGTGGAGAAATATGTGTTATAATCATGTAGTGTATTAAGTGTGTGTTATTTTTATCCCTTAAGCTTTATATGATTTCCATAACCATCTAATGGGTTTTCACACTTATCTTTGATATGCTAATGCTCTTGAATGAAGCTTAGCTTATGCTTTGATTAGTGGACCTATTTTATAGGGAATGAGAAGGTTAGGATATGGATGAAGTTAATATTGGAAACACAATTTGTAGTGTATGTGCTCTTGTTGCCTTTACCTTAGCTAATGTCTTGTATGTTTTAATGATGTAGTCTTATCTTAATTCATGTGGAGGCATAGTAGGGTATAGTCTTTATACTTGAGTTCATGTAGCTTCATTCCAATTATTGTCTTGTATGTTTTAATGATGTAGTCATATCTTAATTCATGTGGAGGCAAAGTTGGATGTAGTTTTATGATTTCATGCACTACATGTTGTGAGGAGCTTAATGAACACACACACACTTCTTTATGTTCACATTATTTCTCTACCCCCTTTGGGGTTTAGTTTTCTTGCTTCTTTTCCAT
This sequence comes from Triglochin maritima, assembly GCA_963682175.1. Lineage (NCBI taxonomy): Eukaryota > Viridiplantae > Streptophyta > Magnoliopsida > Alismatales > Juncaginaceae > Triglochin > Triglochin maritima. The sequence continues at coordinate 22,360,824 of OY821774.1, read as the reverse complement.
TTCCATTTGCATCTTAGTGTGGTTTAGTGTAACCAATCCTTTTCTCCTTTCTTTACCCCTTGCCTTCGCACGAACCAAGTGTCGACACACCTCCCAGTGGACGACCCGTATTTGCCACCGCTTCAACGCGGCCGTGCACTTGCGGTAGAAATATAAAACGAGATCAATCAAGTTTTTGGCGCCGTTGCCGGGGAGGTGCTCTGTCCAGACGTTGGTTTGGACGATTCGAGGGGTTTTTAATTTTTTGTTTTCAGTTTTTCTTAGTGGCAGGGAACCTGAGGATCAAGGGGAAGCGACTGGAGTAATTGGAGAGCAAAAGACCCCAAAGTGCCCGCCAATCAGCGTTCTGGGACCGCCAATTGGCGGCCTGGTGAGCCTCAATTGCTCTCAAATTTGTTCCAGTTGTTATATTGTTCATGTTAGTTATCTGGGAGCACAATTTTGCATGCTGTGACTTCTACTTTGCTCCCAGATTTAATTTCAATCCCCTTTAATCAACTTGGACCATAAAACTCAAAGCAAAAGACTAGACTTCTTGCCATCTAGGTCATGCATCATTTGTAGACCTTGCATGCATTTGTCTTTTCTTTTCCTTACATTTTGTTGTTGATTGCTGGCGTGAGGTACGTGCACCCCGATCTCTCATTCATGCATGTTTCGATCATGCATTAGTTAGTAAGGTGCATCGGGACAAGAGTGAGTTGAGCGTTTGATTGGAGTGATTGATTGCTAGATTTAAGCTCAAAACGCTACTAAGGAGGGGCTGTCCCATAAAAGATAAGGTGGGGATTCCATCACCCTTTCCTTGGCCCCAAAAATCACTCGTAATAAAGCCTTAACTAAAAGCAAGTAGACATTGGCCCTAAGGAATTCGGACGCACTAGGAGAGTAATCTAGTCGAGACCGTCATGACCTGATCGGCGTTGCCTACCTTGTCGATAGTTGGAGGTACTGGATCTCCGGATCTGGTATCACTTGCTGGGCATTGTGGTCCTCGTTGTAGGGAGGTGAGGCGTGTCAAGGCTAGTGACCTCGAAGTTAGGCGTCGTCTAGCTTAAGGACCCATTGCCTTACATTGTTTGAGCCGTGCTTGCTAGTTAGGCTTCTTCCTGATCCCGTTACCCACGCTAGCTTTAGGGATTCTTCCCTTCTCCTCTGAGTCATCTTCTTCTCACCTTCTTCTACGTTATAGTCTCCTCCCCTTTACACTCTCTGTTAGCGTTTTAGGGTCGAGTCGAGCACTTTTTGCGAGCTTAGCCTCGTGGTGGTGAGAGTGATCGACTCGAGAGTTCTCTTTTGAGATGGATGGTTACATGGGCGACCATCCATATCATTGTTGGGACCAGGACGATTCTCCCTGGTACTCCGGACCCATGCAACCTGGGGTGGCTCAGACGAACACCCCGTATGGTTGGGATAATCGCAATTGTGTGACTGAGCAATCTTCATATTGGGGTAATATGAGAGAGGCACCGACTGCTAGACCACAATCTAGTTATGCCGGATCATATGCTGGTCAACAAACTGAGACATTACAACAAACTTTGGCCTCTTTCATGCGTATGGCAGACGACATGAGTGCCCCGGTGGCTCCAGTAGCCATACCGTGCGACTGTTGTGGGTTGAGTGGTCATGTTATCGGGGAATGTCCTTATGTTCCCCCTGAGCCTGAGTATGAGCACACATTTTCCCAAAATGCTCATTATGACCATTACGCATCCGCGTACAACCCGAGAGTGATGGATTCATGGGAAGACAAATCATATCCAAATTCTTATACCTCATTTTCACCCCCGTATCCTCCTCCCGAATACCCAGAATTCTACCAACACCCCACTTCAAATCATTGGACTCATTCTCAGCCCATCAACACCCAACCCCAAAATTTCCCAAGCTCTGACTTGGACCTCACTGTTGACCCCAAATTTGATTCCTTAAAACAAACCCTCCAAACATTCATGGAAACCACTCAAACTTTATTGAAGTCCAACTTGAATTCCTTGCAAAATATGGAATTGCAAGTGAGTCAAATGACACAACAATTCCATGAACGCGAGGAGGGTCACCTTTCTTGTCAACATGAGGATTCATCTTTTGATATCGAACCACCACCACATCCACAAATTCAAAGCACAACCTTTCAAAGTCAAACTCCTAGTCAGCCTGAGGGACTTGGGGTTTCAATTCACGATCACTTAGTGGAGGATTCGATTCAAATTGAGAATAACTTGGACCAGTTCTATTATGAGTCGGCACAGGATTGTGCCTTACCTTTTTGTCCCGTGGCCCTTGAGCCACATGATCTTATTGTTGTACCTCCTAAGGACTCACCTCTGGTGGAGCAAGAGCTCCCTAGTACCCTCAACTTCAAACAACCTGATGAGAGTTTGCCTCTCACTATTGTTCCTGATCATCTTGGAAATGATGGAACATCAAACAACTACATTGCTCATGAGGGTATTAGGAGTTCCTGGGAGGATACCTTGGGTATGAGACCCACTGTTTGTTCGCCTGGTGTGTCGGATATGCCTAACAAGGTTCTTGACCTCGTTCCGACGCACCAGCATGTTGGTTGGAGAGTTTGGATTGACGATCATAACTTCAGCAGCGCAACAGGAGAAACTCTTCTTCCGTTGCCCCTTATTTCCCAAACTCTTGAGAGGTTCAAGCTCTTTCAGTTTGATCCTTTGAATGAGACGCCTTTGCGTCCAATTCACGAACCTCTCATTTCATCTGGTGCTCTTTGTGAAGGGGGGCCACGCATGCGTATTCTGGCCCCGCGTGGTGTCATGTTCCCTTTCCAAGTGCATTGACCCACTCTTGAGGTTCCCATTTGATGTCTTTTGACAAATGAAGATGGGAACTTATGTTTGTACATAGTTATATATAAAAAAAAAAAAGAAAAAAAAAAGAGAAAAAAAAAGAAGTACAATAAAAGACTCCTTCAGTGAGCATTGATTGTTGTGAGCCCCAACCCTTGTGTATTTGGGCTCCATTTCTTTCACGTATTTGTATCCCTTCTTTAAGCATCTCACAGGTTTTGAGGGAATTCGGGTTATGTCCATCAACATGACCTTGCACTTCCCTTTGTACTTCATGTTGGTGAGATCTCTCCTTTTTATGCATCAATCCATGTAGTATCTTGCTTGCATTCATTGAGGACAATGCATGAAGTAGGTGTGGGGGGGTGTTTTACGTGTGTACATAGACGAGTCTTTTTCCTTTGATTTTGTTTTCTTTTGTTTGCATTGTTAGGGTCATGTTAGTGTGCTGCATGTAATATCGATATATCTGCTTGCCATGATCCTTGGGTGACTTGTCTTCTTTTGCTTTCCTAGTGCTTCAAAATGTTCACATTTCTTTCAAAATCTTCATGTGTTTTCGAAAGAAAATGTTTTGTGGGTTTTGCGTGTGTTTAGCATGTGCAAAACCGTTGAGAGGCAAAGTAAAAAGAAAGCTCCCAAAATTGTCTTGAACTTGATGCATTAGGATATCTAGTACGTGGCTTTAGGATTTATCGAGTCATTAGGATGCACCCCAGTTTTCCCTTGGGGGTGAGTAATCATAGGGTTTCAGTGCTCAAACATTTAATGAAGTCCACCCTGAACCTAGTGAGTCAATAATTCGTGTCTGTTAACTTAAGGAAGTTTGTTGTAGTCAAGGACCCTCTAAATCCTGTTGTGAGACATTAGTGTAGGGGTTTTGGTTCATGTGTAGATAAGAAATAAGTGAGTAGGTGTTCTCTCTTCTCGCACGGCTCCTATCACTCGGGAAAGTAGGTCTGAGGGGACTTTGTGCCTGGTGCTTTCGAGTCATCTGACTTGGGATGCGCCGACTGAACTCCCGTTACACGGGTGGTAGGGATTGCCCTATGTGGAGATGTGGGGAAAGGTGTACATGATAGTGTAAGTCCTCATGGGCAATGATGCATGGAACCTGACCCTGGGAGAATGAAGCTCCAACTAATAAAAAGTAAAAAAAAAAATGTGAAAAGAAACAAAAATAAAATAAAAAATGATAATGCAAATAAGAACCAAAATGGACTTTACACTTTGTTTCACATTCAGAAGTTAAGGTGGCCCATGTCTTTCACTTAATTCCTTAGTTAACTCTCACGAATAACTCATTAGGCTAGGTGTGTGGACTGATTACATATATAGAGTCGACCCGTAGTATTACCGCATTCCATGATCGACAAAATAAGTCCAACGAGTCGTGTAGCTAGATTGATTAATGCATCTTGTTCGGATTTTGTGGGTATATCCGCTGAAAACCCTCAGGAGACACCACTCCTCCTCCTTGGCAACAAGGAGGTTTAACGGCTTGTTGCACGTGCTAAGTGCAACCGTGATTCCTACGAAAGTGAGTTAGGATTTCTTGTTTTTCGTATGCTTTTTCCTTTCTTTGTTTTGCTCGAGACTAGCAAAAACTTAGGTGTGGGGGTATTTGATTGACATCATTTCATGCTTATATTTGTACCTTATATCCATTATCTTACACCTAAGCAATGCTATGTGACGAGTTTTATGTTTAGTTTTCAGAAATAAAGAGGTTTGAAGAGAAAAGCCATGAAAGGACCCAAAAGCAGGAAAAAAGGACCTAATTGTGAGACCTGGGGACCAAGATGCAAGGGGGAAGGACCTGATCGTAAGACAGAAGGACCTAAGAGCAAAACAGGAAACTCCACACCATCATGAGGAGTATTTTGTCAATTCGATTCGGGTCGGAGCTCCACTAAACCCACCAGATGCATCTAAGACCAAGAAACACTTCAAGAAAAGCCCACAAAGAAAACCAGACGGATCTAAACCTTATAGACCGCCAATTGGCGGTCTGGAACCGCTAATTGGCGGTCCATTTAGCCCAGAATCCATCTAGTTTTCTGTAGCACGTGTATTAGTGTATTCTTAGTGTATTTTTGGTATTGGTTTAGTCCCACATCGGGGGATTGTCCCGGATTAGCTTTTTCCATGCTTATAAATAGAACTCTTCACCTTCCATTGTAATGACCCATTGCTTGGTGGCATTCTCTCTACTAAGGAGTGAGCCTTGAAGCAAAAACTCAAGGTGGAGAAGAATGCTACCTTCAATGTGAGTCATTTGTTAATAAAATAATTCTTCTAGTTTCTTTTAATCTTGTCTTTTAATTTGTGCATGTTTGTTTAGTCTTTCATTTCCTTTTATGTTTCTTTAATGCTTCTTGCCTTCTTAGTTAACTTTCATTTCAGTATTATGCTTTCTTTTGCTAATATAGTTAGTGTAATGAGTAGTGAGTAGTTCCATCCCCATTTGGGGGGTGGAGAAATATGTGATATAATTATGTAGTGTATTAAGTGTGTGTTATTTTTATCCCTTGAGCTTTATATGATTTCCATAACCATCTAATGGGTCTCCACTCTTATCTTTGATATGCTAATGCTCTTGAATGAAGCTTAGCTTATGCTTTGATTAGTGGACCTATTTTATGGGGAATGATAAGGTTAGGATATGGATGAAGTTAATATTGGAAACACAAGTTGTAGTGTATGAGCTCTTGTTGCCTTTACCTTAGCTAATGTCTTGTATGTTTTAATGATGTAGTGAAATCTTAATTCATGTGGAGGCATAGTAGGGTATAGTCTTTATACGTGAGTTCATGTAGCTTCATTCCAATTATTGTCTTGTATGTTTTAATGATGTAGTCTTATCTTAATTCATGTAGAGGCAAAGTTGGATGTAGTTTTATGATTTCATGCACTACATGTTGTGACGAGCTTAATGAACACACACACACTTCTTTATGTTCACATTATTTCTCTACCCCCTTTGGGGTTTAGTTTTTCTTGCTTCTTTTCCATTTCCATTTGCATCTTAGTGTAGTTTAGTGTAACCAATCCTTTTCTCCTTTCTTTACCCCTTGCCTTCGCACGAACCAAGTGTCGACACACCTCCCAGTGGACGACCCGTATTTGCCACCGCTTCAACGCGGCCGTGCACTTGCGGTAGAAATATAAAACGAGATCAATCAGCTAGAAATAAAAGACGATTAAACTAAAACATGCACAAACAATAAAAGAAGCATAAACAAACAATGAAAGAAACACAAAACTTTATTGATAAAATGACTCACATTAAAAGTAGCACCCTCCTACTTTAGTGTGTGCTTCAAGGCCTCACTTCTAGTAGGAACAATAGTCACTTAAAATATGGAGTGATTACAATGGAAGGTGAAGAGTTCTATTTATAGCCATGGAGAAAGGAAAACCGGGACAATACCCCGATGTGGGACTAAACAGATACCAAAACTATCCTAAACATCCTCTAATACATGTGCTGGAGAAATTTGAGCGGATTTGGCCCAAAATGGACCATTAATTAGCGGTCTTGGACCGCCAATTGGCGGTCTATATGATTCAGATCCTGCTCATTTTTGTTGTGGGCTTTTCTTCCTGGTATTGTTGGTCTTTGATGCGGTTACTTGACTTGTTGGAGCTCCGACCCGAATCGAATTGGTAAAATACTCCCCATGATGGTGTGGAGTATTCTGTTTTGCTCTTAGGTCCTTCTGTCTTGCAATCAGTTCCTTCTTCCTTGCATCTTGGTCCCCAGATCTCACAATCCAGTCCTTTTTCCCAGCTTTTGGGTCCTTTTATGTTTCATCTCTTCAAACATATTTATTCCTGAAAACTAAACATAAAACTCGTAACATAGCATTGTTTAGGTGAAAGATAATGGATATAAGATACAAATATAAGCATGAAATGATGTCAATCAAATATACTATGGTTTTTGACACTAATTGACAAAATCCATAAGATTTGATATATTTTTTATCAGTTTCCTTTCTCAACGTTTGAGGTTGGAAAGGAATGGAAAGCGTACAAGTATGCGGTCGACTGAACCCATTTCGGTCCACCGAATTCCCTAACTAGAATCACCAGTTTGGACAACCAAAATGCATTCAGTCAATATAAGACAAATGCGTTGGAAATATTGTGCTAGGATGGTCAAGGTATGACAAGATTATACAACACGGAGTTAAAGAATAATATAATTTTTTTAGCGAATGAAGAAATTCATGAATATAGATTGATAAAATTTTACAGGACTAAGTTTTTAGTGTAAGGTTGTAATACAATTAATAAATGAATGTTTGATATAGATTTAATGGATAAACACTATTAACACTATAACGATACAATAGTACACCACCACTAATTGTACTTTCACGAACACAAATACGAGTCTTAATGCTCGATTGCTACATGTAATTCACACGAATAATATTAGGTGAGTAGTAAATTTCAAATGCAATAGAAAAAAGGAAATACCGTTATATCAATTTTTCATGCAAAAATCACATAGTCAATCCAGAAGTCAATAAACCATAGGAAGGAGTAGTACGTTTGGTAAGAGATTTGATTCATGGCTTTGTGTAAGAATAAAATCCATGGAAACATGGTAAGTCATCAATAAGTGCAAGTGTATAGCTCATGCCACATAAAATTGAATGTTCCAGATGAAACAAAGAGCTCCTATGTAAAAACTCAAGAGTTTTGTAGTAGAAACCATATTTATAGATTTGAAAGAAATTTTAAACCAACTTATGTTTGAAGATTTGAAACCAAATTTTAAACCATGTATATAGATTTGAAAGAAACTTGTAGTAGACACCATATACATGCGTCACTAAGTTTGTTCTTTCTGAAATGAAATTTGGAAATCTTCAAAACAAGTTATGCTTATAAGTTCGTTAATTTGTTGCATACTTATATCAACAAATTATGCTTGTTATTTCGTAGCCAAGTATCATCATTTGAGACAATAAAGCTTAATAGAACTCCACTATCAACATAAATAACATGGACATAGCCATATTTGGAACTTCAAAATTGAACGTCAAAACCCTTTCTAGGAATTGTTTGGACAAAAAGTTCATAAAAACAACAAGAATGATTTTGTAAGTTAGTTAATACTAAGCATGTTATGCTTTTGAATAATGGTTTAGGAAATATTTACCAATAACACCTATTCCTACAATGTATCATTTTGTATCATCCTCAGTTGTGACAGATCCACCTATCTTTAATTGTAGTGTTTCAAACAAAAGATTGATCTCCCATTATCTGCTTCAGGAACAAACTATCCACAATCCACCATCCTTCCTCTTCATCTTTCTCTACAATCAAGGAAACAAGTTGGGAGTTCGGTACCAGAATTTGTAGTTTTAGGGGTTTCTTCAAGAACCCAAATAAACTTAGTTTAGGCACTAATGAGTATCATAATTTATCCTTTTACATTTATTATTATCATCTTATTTGTGTACTTTAATAATGCTATGTTAAGTGTTTTGTTATCATTTCGTAGGTTACAAGAAAATAAATACAATTGCTGAAAATATTGAAAAGGGAAAGGATTTAAATGCAAAATCTGATCTATAAAGTCAAAGTTGGAGGGCATGTGTAAAATGCCTAATTTGCACTCAGGACACAACAATAAATCACAACTATAACAAGTGAAATAGGGACCTTGACTAAAAATAGTCAAGACGAGGCCTCAATTAATACATAGCATAATGTCAAAGTCAGAGTACAATGCAGAAGGGAAATACAAGAAACTCTGAATTCCTACTACATGACTATTAAGAGGAGTTGGAAAAGACATGACATCCGAGTTCAACAGATCCAGTCCACGCATCCCAAGCCGAAGTCGTCTCTAGCTGCCTACCGCATCTTACCTACACACACAAGCCACACCTGAGTCTTCAATCAAGACCCTGTACACCACCCAAACCAAACACCATACTTGGTCCACCCCGTCTGTACGGCTCACACTGGTCTCATGTCCCAAGGCGACTACGCGTCCCAGGAAGGTCGAGCGTGCACCTAAACCCTACCGTGCATTTGATCCAGAAGGCAACACTCAACCCGCTCTATTGACAGAATTATCCCACGTTTTAAGGGGATTACACGTCCCAACCAAGCCGAGTGTGCACCCTCGACAAGACCGTGCATCCGATCTACAACGCAACATCCTACTTGAACGATGCGCTAGAGCACAGCTCTAGCGGCCACTCATCACTATGTGGCTGAACAATCGGTATCACACAAGGCACGGGATAAATGCAATTTCCCCTAAAAAGCATGGGTTACACAACCCCAACATAAACATAGAGTAATAAGCATAGACAAGACTAGAGCAACAAAAAAGTTGCAGGATAACTTTTCGTTGTTTATTTAATTAAGGAAACAAACAACTATACAGTCGAGTAGTTTTCTATTTATCGAAGTTAGTACAAGTATAACCATGGCAATAGGAACCCACACCAAACTGTCTTAATATAGGCACCTTAACTTTCATAAATGATAAAAATGATGATTAATAAAATAACTTCAAAGTGTTACAAGGTGTACTAACAAATAGCTTAATAATAAAAATATTACATCTCAAAAGGAAAAGGTAAAGGATGAAGGAAACCACCTAAGAAGTTGAAGAGAAATTTGTAATTATGTGCTTTGTATATCAATTTTAGTTTAAGGCAAAGAAGAGTTATATTTGATTAAACAAGCTCCATCAAAATTGTTGAAGAAGCAAGTCAAAATATACTTAAAAATGAAAGTGACTCTGGTCAATTAAGGGAACCGAAAAAGGATGAATTTGTTGTAGTGTGTGATCCTGAGAAAATTCCAAGGGAGGTGATTGAATCAGTTCACTATATCACAAGTGCACGATCACGTTGAAGCGGTGGAAAGCACTGGTCGATCCACAAGGAGGGTGCGCGAGTCGGATTCGCGATACTCGAGTGGGAAAAGAAACAGAGGGAGATGTGATCGGAATCAAACTAAAACACGTAAGAAATCGAAAACAAACAATAAAACTAAAACCGTGCAGGGGTAGAGAAAGAACATGAATATGAAAATGTGTGGTGTAGTGTGTTCAAATGTGCTCATTAAAACATGTCATACATGAAATCCACAAAATCAGAATTCCAACTTTGCCGCAACATGAAATAAGATAAATACCTCATCATTAGAACATACAGGACAATAAATGAAATGAAGCTAATATGTTCACATGCAAAATGACTCTAATCCACCTATGTCTTCCACATGAAATAAGATTTATCACAATCATTAAAACATACAAGACATTAATTTGGATAAAGCCAACATGAGCACACGCATGCACATGCTTTGTTTCCTTCTTCCACTCCATCCTTATTCTAACCTCAGCATTCCCCATAAAATAGGCTCACTAGTCTAACCATGTGCAAAGATTCATTCAAGAGCATTAGCACATCAAAGATAAGAGTGCAACCCATTAGATGGTTATGGAAATCATGTTAGGCTCAAAGGATAAAGATTAACACACACACCAATCCATCACATGATCAATCGCCTTCTTCTCCACCCCCAATGGGGATGGACTACTCTCTACTCGTCTCTACACTAAAGAAAGAATAAAAACAACAAGAACCCATAATGGAAATTACTGAAAACAAGATTAACAAAACAACAACATCAAAGAAATTGCATCAAAGTAAAAGACATGTATTTAAGGAACACAACTCAGTATTGATTGAAATGAAAGGATTACAAAGTGTGCTTCTTCTCCTCCAACTACACTAAGCAGCAGCAAAATAAAACCTAACACTAATGGAGAAGCATGAAGAAGAGGGATAGGAGGGATTACAATGGTATATATAGACTAATACATGGTTAGGATTAATCTGGGAATAATCGGACGGCTCTAAATCACTTCTGATAGTCCAAGAATGCTCTAACCCGACACCCCGAACCACGACCGAAATTTGAGCTCAATTGGAGCATTTTGATCCGCCAGTGGTGGATCAAATGTGTATGATCGGGTTGATATTTTGTGTGGTACTTTATTTCTTCATTTGGCACATGGGGTGAAGTCCTGATCTGCTGGCTTGAACCGATTTCAGTTGAATTGGCAAAATACTGATTTGATTCAAGTCATGTGTCACGATATTTTGCACTTCACAATCAGGTCCCTCGGGTTGCACTTGGATCCTTCCTGATTTGCAATCCAGTCCTTGTGCATTACAAATAGGTCAAAAACATTCCAAATCAGTCCATACTTGTTACATTTAGGTCATTTCTGCTCCCTTCCTCTTATTTATTACCTAATTCCTGAAACACTACAAATAACAACTCGAGTACCACAATATTGGGGTAAAATAAAGTGTAAATAGCATGAATATGATGCATGATGTGCTACTAATCAAATAACCCCACGCTTACCTTTTTCTAGTCTCGAGCAAAACAAAGAAAGAGAAAAATGAAGAAAAGTGAAACATGCGAAAAACAGGGTAATCCTAACTCACTTTCGTAGGAATCGTGGTTGCACTTACCACGTGCAACAAGTCGTTAAACCTCCATGTTGCCAAGGATGAGGAGTGTTGTCTCCTAAGGGTTTTGAGAGGATATACCCACAAAATCCAAACATTGATGCATTATTCAATCTAGAAACTCAACTCGATAGACTCATTTTTGTCAATCATTGAACACGGTAATCCTACGGGCCGACACTATACATGTATCCAATCCACACACCTAGCCTAATGAATCATTCATGAAAGTTAATTAAGGACTTAACTGACAGACAAGGGAACCTTAACTTCTTAAACTTATACATTGTTTAAAGTCCATTAAGGTTCTTATTTGACTCTTTTTTTTCTTTTCTTCATTCATCATCTTATTTTTCTTTTCTTTGGAGCAATACATTGGTTGGTGTTTGATTCTCCCAGGGTCGGGTTTCGTGCATCATAGCCTATGAGGACTTAGACTATCACGTACACCTTTCCCCACATCTCCACATAGGGCGATCCCTACCACCTGTGTAACCGGAGTTCGGTTGGTGCATCCCAAGTCAGATGACTCGAAAGCACTATGCACAAAGTCCCCGCTGACCTAATTTGCCAAGTGGTAGGAGCCGTGCGAGAAGAGAGAAAACCTACTCACTTATTTCTTATCTACACATGAACCAAAACGCCTACACTTAATGTCTCACAATAGGAGTTTAAAGGTCCTTGACAACAACAAAATTCCTTATATTAACAGACACGAATTATTCAACTCAGTAGGTTCAACGTGGACTTCTTTATTTATTTAAGTAGTGGAACCCTATGATTACTCGCCCCCCGAGAGAAAATCGGGGTGCACCTTACGACTATATAAGACCTAAAGCCAGTGTACTAGATATCCTAATGCATCATATTCAAGACAATTTTGGGAGCTTTTCTTTTGATTATCTCTCAATGGTTTTGCAAATGCTAAACACACGCAAAACCAACAAAACATTTTCTTTCGCAAACACATGAAGATTTTGAAAGAAATGTGAAAATTTGAAGCACTAGGCAAGCAAAAGAAGACAAGTCACCCAAGGATCATGGCAAGCATATATATATCGATATTAAATGCAGCACACTAACATAACCGTAACAATGAATAGAAAAGAAAAACAAAATCAAAGGAAAAGACTCGACTATGTACACACATAAAACACCCCCACGCTTACTTCATGCATTTCCTCAATGAATGCGATCAAGACACTACATGGATTTATGCATGAAAAAGAAAAGATCTCACCAACGTGAAGCACGAAGGGAAGTTCATGGTTATGTTGATCAACAAAAACCTGAATTCCCTCAAAACTGTGAGATACTTAAAAAGGGAGACAAATATGTGGAAAAAATGGGGCCCAAATACACAAGGGTTAGGACCCACAACAAGTTGTACTCACTCATTGAGTCTTCTTTTCTTTTTTCTTTTTTTTTCTTTTTTCCAAATATAATTATGTACAACAATGGGCTCCCTTTTCATTTGTCAAGGGACATTAAATGGGAACCCACAATCTCTGAAGCCAGAAATGCAACTACATGGGCTCGCAACATAAGAAGCAGGAGGATTGTTAAGAGGTTTATGAACCAAGGATGGTGGTTCGTGCCTCTCAAAACCAAGGTCAGTGGAAGGAAATGGAAACAAAGATGTTTCCACTCAACGACTGAGTTGAGGGTCATCAATGTATACCCTCCAACCGATATTTGGGTGCACCAGGATCATTTCATCCACACAAGGTGACACCCTGGACTTATTACCTAGATGGTGAAGTCCAGAAATAGAATTGTTTGACCATCAGACACCCTTATAAGCATTGTGGTCGTTCGATGCCTTTTAAGAATGAGTAAGATAGCAGGCATGAATGTGAGGTGAATCTCTGTCTGGTTGTTTGAAATGTAGGGTATCAGGTGGTTGTTTCTTAACCCACATGGGGTCCTCAACAGATACAGAGTGAAGTGCAGGTGGCCCAGAGGCCACTGAAATGGTATCTTGTGGCTCAAGAGCCACATGATCACAAGATAAAGCACCTTCTTGTGCCAGCCCAGGTGAAACATCTTCACCACCATAAGGATCTCCATCGAACAACTCTTTGAAATATTTGAAGGTGCCTTCAACTTCAATCTCATATGTGTCATGGATAAGGTTGACCCCAACAGTGTCATCGAAGGCACCTGGTTTCTTGTCGATGGTGAAGATGTTGAAATCAGTGCACTGACTACCATATGTCAAGTGCATAAGACCAATTCAACAATTGATCAAGACATTGGAAATTGCTAGAAATGGTCGCCCCAAAATGACAGGAATTTGTCCAAGTGGGTTTGGCATAGGTTCAATATCCAAAACAAAGAAGTCGACTGGATAAATGAACTCACCCACTTTGATCAAAACATCTTCCATCATGCCCCTCGCTTTCTTCATAGACCTTTCAACCAATTGAAGAGTGGTTTTTGTTTGGTTGAGGTCTCCAAGAGCAAGGTGGACGTAGACTGAATACGACAGAAGATTAACGTATGCACCAAGGTCCAATAAAGCTCAATGTAGTGACAAATCACCAATCACACACGAAATTGTAGGCCAACCAGGGTCATTGTATTTGACTTGCGTCGGTTGTGCCAACAATGAACTCACATTACTAGCAAGGAAAGCTTTCTTGGGAACATTGGTTTTTCTCTTCTTGGTGCATAAATCCTTTAGAACCTTGGCATAAGGTGACATTTGCTGAATCACCTCCAACAAAGAAATGTTCACCTTAATTTGCCGAAAGATCAAGCATTTTGTCATGCCGCTCAGAAGTTTTCTTTTTAAGGCACTCATGGAATTACGCCTTTGAGGCATAAGGGTCTTACGAAGGAACCTCATAATTCTGGTCCATAGAAACAAGAGTGGGGACCTCAGAATCTGATTCCTTCGGCACAAGATGAGGCAAATGGACCTCATGGTTCGGCCCCCTCGTAGATGTAGGTATCACCGCATGTCTGGTGACACCAAGAGATGGTGATTGCAAGGAAGGACCCCAATGTGGTTGTCCACCTCCTTCCTAGACCTCAAAGTATGAATCACATTAAGATGATAGGTCGGTTCAGAGGTAGCTTGACGTCCTGGTGGCCTTCGTTGAGAATGGGAACCCCGGGGTTCGCCTCGGGTTGACTTGGGAATTGACCATTCTCACGTTCATGGAGCTGATGAGCCAACTGGCTAACTTGTGCTTCCAATGCTTTGACCGTGGAGTTATTGGTTGCAAGCATGGTTTGCGTGCTCTGCATGAACGTGTGAAGGGTTTGTTAAAGAATGGAGTACCCAGGGTCAACCTGCTGAGGTAGAGTCTGACTAGAATAACCCACTGGTGAAGCCTGAGCAGATTGGTGAGTATAGGACTGAGACCTTTGATGTGGGGGTTGGTAGGTCGCCGATGGGCCTGGAGGTTGATGAGGTGGAGGTCCAGGTTTAGCGTGCGAGTTCCGACCATTGCCCCCATTAAGCCCCCAAGAGAATTTAGGGTGGTTTCGCCATCCCGGGTTGTAGGAGTGACTGTACGAGTCATGACGGGGCCTCTGTTGATAAATTGCATTTGCATGCTCAGTATCACTTGGAGCGTAGGCACATTCCAAGTCTTTATGTACCGTAAGTCCATACCTACTACACGTTAGTTGCGACCTGAGCTACTGGAGCTCGGTCCAACTCTAAACTCTCAATCCTTCGCATGAGAACAGTCATTTTGGCTTCAGACGCGATAGTTGACTCAAATTTATATGATCCAACTCGACCAGAAGACCTGGAGGCTAGTGGCTCTCTCATGGTGTCTCACTCAAAGGTACGTTCAGCCATTAATTCAAAGGTGTCCCCATGCCTCATCGATGGGTTTCATTTCGAAATCACCCTGACACATCGACTCCAACAATGTGTGGGTGTTGTAGTTGAGGCCCTTATAAGCATTTTGGCACAACCTCCATAGCTCAAGTTCATGATGAGGGCACTGTTGGAGAAGGTCCTTGAACCTCTCAAAGAAAGCATGAAAAGATTCGGTCTCCGTCTGGTACATTTGATGTATCTGGCGACGTATCTGTTGAGTCTTCCTTTGAGGGAAGAATCTCTTAGAAAACGGTCACAAAGTCATCCCAAGACTGAATCGAGCTCGTCGGGAGGCTGTACATCCATTTCTTCACACTATCTTTCAACTAGAAAGAAATCATCCTAAATCGGACTGAATCCTCGTCAAGTTGTTCAAGCTTGAACATGGGGCATACCTCCTCAAATTCACGTATAAAAATATACGGGTCCTCCTTATTGGCAGTGAAGGTTGGAAGCATGCCCACATATTGACGTTTCAGCTCATAGTTGTTCCCACAAGCTGGGGGAAGAACTATGCAAGAAGGTTGCGTGGCCCGAACAAGATGGGTCTATCATGTCGAGCTAAAGGTGGTGGTGCACCAAGAACTCGATCCTAACCGAATCCCTCTTCCTCTCGAGTCAGAGGAGGAGGAGAACAAGGTCTACCTGGTGGTTGGAGGGAACCTAGGTAATCCATGTATGGAACCCGGTCTCCCCCATCACCACGAGAAGACTCGGTCTCATGCTCCAAAGGAGCACGAGGCGGAGATGGCCGATCACCTAGACCGTCCATCTCAGAAAAATACACTCTCTCAAGTGGAACACTCTCACCAGAACGAGTCCAACCTAGCATAAAATGCTCAACTCGACTCTACATCATCATACAATATAAGGTATAATCAGAGGAGGAGACTATAACAAAGAGTATAGAGGTGGAGAAGACTCAGATGAGAAAGGAAGAATCCTTAGAGCTAGCGTGGGTAGTGGGTGAAGGTAGAAGCACACAAGTAAACAATGCTTAAACAACTTATGGCTATTGGTCCTTAGGCTAGACGACGCCTAACTTCGAGATCACTAGTCTCGACACGCCTCACCTCCCTACAATGAAGACCACAATGCCCAGCAAGTGATACCAGATCCGGAGATCCAGTACCTCCTACTATCGACAAGGCAAGCGACGTCGATCAGGTCATGACGGTCTCAACTCGATCACTCACCTAGTGCGTCTGAAATCCTAGGGCCAATGTCTACATGCTTTTAGAATGAAGGTTTTGATTAAGAGTGATTTTTGGGGCAATGGAAAGGGTGATGAAATACCCGACCTTATCTTGTATGGGACAGTCCCTCCTTAGTAGCATTTTGAGTCTTAATCTAGCAATCAACTCTCCAAACAAACGCTCACCTCACTCTTGTCTCGATGCACCTTACTAACTAATGCATGATCTAAACATGCGTGAATGACATATCGGGTGCACGTACCTCACGCCAGCAATTGACAACAAGAATGTAATGAAAAGAAAAGACAAATACGTGCAAGGTCTACAAATGATGCATGCCATAGATGTCAATAAGTCTAATCTTTTGCTTTGACTTTTATGGTCCAAGTTGTCTTAACAAGGGATCATGCAAGCCAAATTAATTTTTAACACTAAAATAGAGCACGCATGGCATCACCAGTGACAGGAAACAACTTGAAATAAGCAAGGAAACTATTGTAAAAATAGAATTTGAAATAAGCTCACTTAATCCACCACTGGCGGACGCAAATCCACTACTGGCGGATGTTCTGGGGATTCAGGTCCCCAGAATTCAACAGTATCCTTTTGTGCTCCAGTAGGTCATCCGGTTCACTTGTGACCCCATTCCAATAACCAAAACAAAAATGGAAACGTAAAAACATCAAAATCCCACCGAAGTGGCAAACTCAACTACGAAAAGGACGCTCCCTAGCAACGGCGCCAAAAACTTGATTGAATCAGTTTACTATACCGCAAGTGCACGGCCGCGTTGAAGCGGTGGCAAGCACGGGTCGATCCACAAGGAGCGTGCACAAGTCGGATTCGCAATACTCAAGTGGGAAAAGAAAAGGAGAGAGATGTGATCGGAATCAAACTAAAACGCGTAAGAAATTGAGGGGGGGGGGGGTAGAGAAAGTACATGAATAAGAAAATGTGTGATGTAGTGTGTGACAAATGTGCTCATTAAATCATGTCATACATGAAATCCACAAAATCAAAATTCCAACTTTCCCTCAACATGAAATAAGATAAAAACCTCATCATTAGAACATACAAGAGAATGATTGAAATGAAGGTAATATGTTCACATGCAAAAGGACTCTAATTTAACTGTTTCTCCACATGAAATAAGATTTATCACAATCATTAAAACATACAAGACATTAATTTGGATAAAGCCAACATGAGCACATGCATGCACATCCTTTGCTTCCTTCTTCCACTCCATCCTTATTCTAACCTCATCATTCCCCATAAAATAGGCTCACTAATATAAGCTTGTGCTAAGATTCGTTCAAGAGCATTAGCACGCCAAAGATAAGAGTGCAACCCATTAGATGGTTATGGAAATCATGTAAGGCTCAAATCCATCACATGATCAATAACCAATCAATCACATGATCAATCACCTTCTTCTCCACCCCCAATGGGGATGGACTACTCTCTACTCATCTCTACACTAAAGAAAGCATAAAAACAACAAGAACCCATAATGGAAAGCATCAAAGTAAAAGACATGTATTGAAAGAACACAACTCACTATTGATTGAAATGAAAGGATTACAAAGTATGCTTCTTCTCCTCCAACTACACTAAGCAGCAGCAAAATAAAACCTAAAACTAATGGAGAAGCAAGAAGAAGAGGGATAGGAAGGATTACAATGGTATATATAGACTAATACATGGTTAGGATTAATCTGGGAATAATCGGACGACTCTAAATCACTTCTGGTGGTCCAAGAATGCTCTAACCCGACACCCCGAACCATGACCAAAATTTGATCTCAATTGGAGCATTTTGATCCGCCAGTGGCGGATCAAATGCGTCTGATCGGGTTGAAATTTTGTGTGGTGCTTTATTTCTTCATTTGGCACATGGGGTGAAGTCCTGGTCTGCTGGCTTGAACCTATTTGAGTTGAATTGGCAAAATACTGATTTGATTCAAGTCATGTGTCACCATATTTTGCACTTCACAATCAGGTCCCTCCGGGTTCGCACTTGGGTCCTTCCGGATTTGCAATCTAGTCCTTGTGCATTACAAATAGGTCAAAACCTTCCAAATCAGTCCATACGTGTTATATTTAGGTCATTTCTTCTCCCTTGCTCTTCTTTATTACCTAATTCCTGAAACATTACAAACAACAACTCGAGTAGCACAATATTGGGGTAAAAGAAAGGATATATACTATGAATATGATGCATGGTATGCTACTAATCAGGAGACATCATGGATGTCTTGCAGATTGCTTAAGGAGTAAATGGACCCCCCCCCCTCCATTAACAACATTTTTTTAATACAGTGGTTAAGTCCCAAGTTCTACAAATATCATTTGGTATCGGAGCAGGTCACGTGTGTTGGGATCGATAGCCCTCTTATTTTGAGATAAGTACGAAATCAAAACGATAATTAGGAGATTATGGAAATAAACATGTAAACCAAAAAATTGAAGACACCGGAGTTCATAGAGGTTCGGCACCGCACCCGGTCCCAGTCCTCCTCCCAAGACTCGCTCGATCCTCCGAGCCTCGCTTACGGTATCACTAACCGATCTTCGTTCTGGGTCGAGATCAACACCTTCTACAATGCCTACCCTCGCAAACAACCTCGCCTTGCTCGTGTCTCCTCTCACAACTTGAGAGGGAACTTCGTCAAAGCTTTAGAACATGGTGATTGTTTGGTATGGAAGTTGAATCATAATCTAACTAAACACTCTAACTTGAGCACACTTGGATGTATGATTGGATTGGATATGCAAGTTGTGAAGTTTGACTTTGAGTGTAGGAAGATGAGAGCTTGAAGATGTACAAGAATTGGCTTTGAGTATGGATCAATAGGGAGTGTTCAAGAGTCCTAAAGCAAAGATATGAGACTATATTTATAAGCTTTAAAGTTGTACTACCCGTTTAGGAGTTCTTGATTTCGACCAATGAGAAGCAACAATGTGCTTTATGCTCGAGCCGATTTCTGGGCTAGTTCGGTCGACCGTTTGTGGAATGGTAGTTTGAAACATAAAGGTTGGATTGGTCGGAATAAAGCATTTGGTTGACCAAATTGCATTTAAATAACTATTCACCAACTTCGAGTAACTTTTTCTAATTTTGACCTATTTATGTTTGATTCAGCAAATCGAGTTGGGTTAACCATTTCATTGTGGACAGTAAGAATAGGTCGGGCTCTGATTATACAACTTCTGTTGACTGCAGGCTATTCAGACGATCGAAGTTAGCATGAGTTTGGCGCTGATATTTATGTCTCAAATGATCGTTGAAGACAACGAGCAAATGCCACATCAAAATAGTCGTTGCACACCAAAGGCTACAAAGGAATCGGTTGACTGAAGGGACGACTCAAATGGGCTCTAAGGCTTTATTCAAATGTGACCATTGGAGCAAAGTCCCAAACCAATCCAAGGCATTTCGGTCGACCAAAGGTGTTTCGGTCGTGCGACGAGACAATTTCAGAGAGCATCCTATTGTCTACGAATAGGTAGGGTTGGATTATCTTATAAGTGTTCGGTTAACCGAACTTGGCCGAGGCAGAATCCTAGTGCTCAAGTTTACATTAAGCCTTATGGACTCAACAAATATAAAATTACATGTCTTGGTCCAAAGCTTTGATTACAGGTCTTGAGTCTTGATGCCTTTTTCCAATGCTCATTTTCATGTTGTATCTTGATCAACCTATTAAGATGATTGAAAGTAAACGTGTATATGTGCAATGCATGTAATCGTCTTTGCTCACTTTGATTAATTAGGTTTATTGATTAAGATTACTTTTATTAATCATCAAAATTAATATGCATTAAGGCATAAAAGCCAACAATCTACCTTTTTTGATGATGACAAACCTATGTCTTAGTGATTGAGTTTCAATTTGAATTCTCCCATTTTCTGTATATGATTTCTCCCCCTTCATATATATAGTTTATGCATTTATATAATGCTCACCCTAAATATAGTGAAACAATTGAAGCTCAATCATTATCATTCTCCCATTTTTGACATCAATGAAATGCAAACATTAAAGGCATATGATTTAAAGGTTAGGATTACTTAATTCTCCCTCTTAACTAAGTGACAGACTATATATGCTCCCCTATCATTAACGCTTAAAAGATATTATGTATGTTATCATTTAAGCATTCAATATCCCTAGATTAGAACAAATTTATTAAAACTAAGATCATTGATAATTTTATCCAACTCTTGTAGCATCCCCATACCAAGATAATGTACGAAAGTACAAATAAATATAAAAAAATGAGGATATTATTAACGAATAGTCAAAGTCATACATAACAAATGATAGAGATGGAGCTCCAGTTTAAACACTGAATTATACTGACTTCAGAATCCCAGTGAGACATAAAACGTCAAAGGGCAACACAATTAACAAAATCTGATAGCGAAAGTAAAAGCAGATAATAAAATATAATGTGACATAGAACCCTCCGTGTATAATACTCAACTCGTGCACGTCCATCTTCAAGCAGTCGAACCTGGGCCTACAAAAAAACAACTAAAATAATGCCATGAGTTCCCAAAATAGGGAACCCCGTATGCCATCAAATCTACCATCCTAGGCTACGAGGGATTTTGCTTCAATGCAAATCCTAAGGCATACTGCCTGAGAAAATACTCTATATCATATCATAACATATACAATTACAAGGCATATATCGATGGCACTACATCAAATGCACATATGAACTTGAGTGCTCGAGGCACTGGTCATGCAACAAATTGAAACTTGAGTGCTAGTAGCATTGATCATATCATAAGTGACCATCACCGTCACCAGCACGACACACACACGGTCATCGAATAGGTCAACAACACCACGTCAGTTACCCCTGACCACATAAGTGATGAAAATAAACACTACTCGGACTTATGGAGACTTGCTCCACGTTGGGAGTCCACCCCGTCGAGTGGCACATGAGCGCTCCAGCAAGCATGAGTGCCTAAGGTTAGATTCCTTGTAAGAAAACAAGATAATACTCTACATGCAGATCATGCTTATCTAATCATATGGGAACATGCATATATGTATGCAAACCATGCCCAACATAGCAAGACTTCATACACAATATTAACAATAGCAATGTTTCACAATATACAAGGCTAGCTTGGTCACCGATCAACATCCCACAAGACGCCTTCGAATTTAAGAGGAACTTGCAAGATAAGACCGCCTCATTGAGTATTTCTAGCCCCAAAAAGTAAAGAAAACCCCTAAGCCCATATACAATACAAGTGTGCCCAACAATGCACATTAGACCCTAGTCTAGTGCTAACATGCTAACTCTACCAAAACTAGGCACGCCTCCATCACCTGGCCACCAAATCACTCCAGGTCAGGTGTGCCCCGTAGATAACTTAGATGCCTATATAGGGTCCCAATTTCATAATAAAAGTATAAGGTTTGATTGCCTAACAACCACTTAGAAACTAGGTATAATGCTGGCTACATGCTGCGCGCAGAGCTAGTCAATGACCACTCTATCGCCAGCCTACAAGCCTAGACTAAATTGCCCACGCCTCAAACATCACAACACCAAATCTGGCTTTCTAAATTGAATTATGTAGACCATTCATCCCTCTATCTGTGGTCCAAATTTTGTAAGGAACACCCATGGATAGACGAGGGCGCACTCACTCTAAACATTGTTTTCCCACCTAGCCACACCTCCATATCAGTACTCCAAACTGGGTACTCTAAGCTTGTAAATGTAGGGAATTGGATTATCTAGCATCCTCTAAAATATCATATATATTGCCTATTTGTAGACCTACCTTCTCCACAGTCAAAAATCTGGTTGACTTGTTTAAGACTAAATCCAAACTTGACCGGAGTTGACTACCAAGTAGTCCACAACCTTTGACCCCCAGTTGACATTACCAAAGGTCAAGTTAGTCAATCCAAGTCTTTCCCAGGTCCTACCCTTTCTAACACCTACTTGGTCGACCCACTTGACCATGAAAATCACCAACTGCCCACGCGCGTGGACCAAGTCAGGTGCCCCTGCCCATGGGCAGTGCCAGCTCTGATCTATTCGGAGCCACCAGGCATCTCCAGCGCCTATCACAGGAGACCACCTCCGACCTGGCCCCACCTCCAACAAAATCGGACCAACCCATGGCCGGACTCCGATGAGCCTCCGGTGGCCAAAGCCGCCATGAAAAACACAGAGAATAACCAAATTATCTGCGTTTGACAGCTATTTATGTATTCCAACCATCAAAGCAACTTCCAACAATTAAAACAACCTAGACTCAATCTAAACCGATGGCATACCTCAACAAGATGATTTCTCTAATGGTTGCTGATGAGAATTAAATTTATACCGCAAGTGCACGGCGTCAATGGAGACGTGGCAAATACGGGTCGAACACAAGGAGGGAGAGATTATGTTTTTAGTGTGATTTTCGATTATGGAGAAGAAGGAGAGAAGAAATAATTGGGTTTTGAGATTTTTGGGTTTTAATTATCTAAAGTAAGAACAAGAACAATTAAATTTAAAACAAGAACAAAGATGTGAATTCCGTCGGGTGGAGGTTTAGATTTAAGGTTTAGATTAGAGAATTTAGAAACTTATAATAAATCATATTAGTTATAAAGCATTACATGATAAATGATTTAACATAAACTCAAGTAATCAAAATATACTAACACGAAATTAAAATAATAACATTCATTCATCTTCTCTTCACCCTAATCCGTCACCTCCACCCTTTGGAAAGAGTTAGAAACTCATAGAGGGAGGAAGAAGGGGTCCTTGAGACATTACAAAAGAAAACTAAAAGTAAGAAATAAAAGACAGAATTTTATTAATGAAAAGAAGAATACAAAACTAAGATTAAGAATAAAAACTACCACCAAAGACTAAGGACCCTTCTAACATCATTCTCGGGTCTGTTTATAGTTGTTACAAGAGACCTAAGTATAGAATTGGAGAGTACATGTGTCCAGACACGACTGGACAAAATTGGAGCACACGGATCAACTAGGGGGCGGCGGAATCGCCGCATGGTATGTGTGATTTGCGGCGGAATCGCCGCACATCATGCTCTGATTTGGTCCAGATTTTGGTTGAATGTTTATGGTATGATTTGATCCTCCTTTACGCGTCTGGATTGATTCTTTCCATTCTTTTGAGCTCCGGATTAATTCTTTTATATATTTGAAGATCCACATTGATTTTTCTTTAGATTTTCTCCAAGATAATAAAAGCTACTCGTGATTTGCAATTAGGTCCTTCTCTTTTTGCAATTAAGTCCCCGGCTACTTTTGTGCTTAAGTCCTTTGTTCTTTTTGCAATTAGGACTTGAATGCTTTTATGCTTGGATACATTTCCATTCGTAACCCGATAATCTTGAACTTGGTCTTTATGATAGAAATGAGTCTTTTGCACGCGTTTATGCTCGGGATGTGGGTAAATTGCATTCAGGTCCCTGTATTCTGTAAATAAGACTAAACACATACCTTAGTAGCATTTATTGATGTAAAAGTAATCTAAATGAAAGACATATGATGCAATGTATGCAATGCATCAAATACCCCCACACCTAGATTTTGCTAGTCCCTAGCAAAACAGAATATAAGAAAAAAATGAAAACAGGGAAATCCTAACTCACTTTCGTAGGAATCACGGTTGCACTTAGCATGTGCAACAAGCCTTTAAACCTCCAAGTTTCCTAGGAGGAGGAGTGTTGTCTCCTGAGGGTTTTCAGCGGATATACCCACAACATCCTAAATCAACGTTTCATTAATAGTTCTCAATATCCCTACCTCAACCTTATACATCTCACTAAGAATTTTTGCATGCTCATTATATAAATCTAACTCATTAAAAATATGACTTGGTCTTTGTTCCTCCAACATTCACACCACTAACCCTTCTACACATGTTTATCACTTGAATTATTTTGCATGCCTCCTCTGGTGGTGAAGTATCATTCGGATCAACCATGGCATGGATCATTCTTTTAGCTATGGGCCTTGAGTATTTTATTTTTCTTTTCTTTTCTTCCGTGATTCAACACATTTGCTTTTTGACACTTTTACCCTTTTGCATTTGTGTAGCGAGTTTGGTCGATAATCCCGAGCTGGTAGACTCAAGTTACCGGGTTTCAAGATACCCCTACGGACCAGTGACTCAAAGGCTTGGGCTTTTGTAATCATTTTGCAAAATGTGTTTTCTTCACTTTATTCCTTTATTTTTATTTTTATTTTCCTCAAGGCTTAATTGCTATTAGAAGTCCACACTTCCCGGTATATTTTCCTCAACCTCTGCTTTTTATCAACCACTTCAAAGATTTGATTCATCCAATTTAAGTGCATACATGTCTTAAAGGGCAATGGGTTATTTCATTGGAACTTAGATTTATGTCACAATTTCTACAAGCAGAACTATATAATAAGGAACAAAAACTCAATGCAATTTGGACACGGGCAGTTCAATCTTAAGCTATGTCATGAAACATTGATGATTTGTTTTTTAGAAATAAAAGACCGATCTATAGATAAATATATACATAAACACCCCCCCACACCTAAATTATGCATTGTACTCAATGTATGCAAATATAAAGCAAATGCACTTATTACCTTGGTGAACTGCGGTGGACGAATGGAATTTGCTCAAAGTCAACCATAGTCAGAACTGGATTGAATGACACCATATTGGTGCATGTATCCAGTTGAATTGTTCCCCATGTTGCAATGAGCGTCTTGAGTTACAGGTTCCACACCCCTCACATAAATTGGTTCTCTTATTTGCTCGAGTGACGGTGGGTGTGTAGATGAATTCCTCCCCTTTTTCTTACTTCCTTTTTGATTTTGTGATGATTCAGAAATATTATAGATACGCGATTTCATCACAACATCACTTTGATTGCATGTTATTTCTGGCTCACTATCAATATGAAAGATATTAAATTCAGCTTTTAAGTTCCCAAAAGATAATTGCATGAGCCCATTTCGACAGTTTATCAATGCTTCCGAAGTGGCTAAAAAGGGTCTGCCTAGAATTACAGGGATTTGTCGATTAGGATTTACAACAGGTGCGGTATCTAGTACGACAAAATCCACTAGGTAAATGAAGTCACCAACCTTGATCAAAACATCCTCTACTATACCTCTTGGTTTCTTAATAGAGCAATTAGCAAATTGAAGGGTTGTCTTATAGGGTTTTAGTGGACCAAGGTTCATTTGCTCATAGACAGAGTACGGGAGTAGGTTAACACTAGCACCAAGGTCTAGAAGGGCTCTGTTGACAAAAGTATCTCCTATTGAACATGAAATTGTGGGACATCCAGGATCCTTATATTTTATAGGAGATGTGTTGGACAAAATAGAACTTATGTTTGCAGTTAAGAATGCCTTCTTTGGTACGTTTGTTTTTCTCTTTTTAGTGCACAAATCTTTTAAGAATTTAGCATAAGCAGGTATTTGTTGAATCATGTCTAAGAGTGGAATGTTCACCTTAACTTGCTTAAATACTTCCAAGATTTTCTCAATTTGTGCACTTGAGTTCTTTTTGAGTCTATTGGGAAATGGGGCTTTAGGGACATAGACTCGCTCAGGTTCAGGTTGAGCTACGGGTTCAGATTGAGTAGGTGGGGTGGGCGTTTCAGATTGGACGTCGGGTTCAATGGTTAAGTTATATGTGGCAGTTTGATGGCTAGATTGAGTAGACGTTCTAGGATTTACCACATTATTATCAATCTGTCTTCCGGACCGTAATGATACTACAGCATTTATTTGTTGGAACGGTCCTTCCTCATTGACCATTTCAACTGGTCTAGGGTTGTTATTTCCTGAAGGTGCTTGATAGGATTGATATGAATTATTAGATCTAGGGTTCACCTCAGGTTGACTTGGAAACCGACCCTTTTCTCTTTCAGCTACTATTTGTGCTAGTTGGCTGACTTGTGTCTCTAGCCTTTGGAAGGTCTGGTTGGTTGTTTGTATAAAAGTTTTCATCAAATTTTCCAAGCTTGTCAACCTAACCTCATGATCGTTATTGTTACTAAACCCAGATGATGTATTATTTTGGTTATACGGGTTTGGTTGTTGTCTAGGAGGTTGACCATGTTGGTTTGATGAGAAATTGGAATTATTACGCCAACCCGAGTTATAGGTTGATGCGTATGGGTCATTTCTAGCATGGTTATACATGGCATTAACTTGGTCCCATTCCGCACAATCCTCCATTACATGACCAGTCTGACGACATCTAGAGCACAGGATAGTCGAGGCTTGATTCACTCGGTTTTGGGTTTGTAGCTCTAAACTTTCCATTCTGCGCATAAGGGTAGCTAGTTTTGCTTCAGCCGCTATGTTGGCATCTACAGCTAAGACACATGGTTTGGGTTGACTTGCTATTCTAGATCCAATACTCGGGTTAAGCGGTGTTCTAGCATTGTCCCATTGCATACTGTTTTCAGCTAATTCCTCAAGGAAAGTCCAGGCATCATTTTCATTTTTCGACATAAAGTTCCCTTGGCTTACGGATTCTACCATAACCCTAGATGTGGGTGTCAATCCCTCATATATAATTTGACATAATTGCCATCTCGGAATTCCATGATGAGGGCATTGGGTCAGAACACTTTTGAATCTTTCTAGATAGGAATAGAACGGCTCGCTCTCAGACTGAACGAATGCAACAATTTCATTCCGAATCCTCATAGTCTTATGGTTGGGAAAATATTTTTTCAGGAATACTTGAACAAACTCAGCCAAACTCCTAATTGATCTTTCGGCTAGACTATATAGCCATTTCTTAGCATCATCCTTCAGTGCTAGAGGCACGAATTTCAGACGCACTGCCTCCTCAGGAATATGCTGGTATTGCATAAGAGAGCAGATTTCCTCAAATTCTCTAAGGAAGAGGTATGGGTCTTCCCTAGAGGTGAACTTAGGCAACATACTCATGTATTGTGCCTTAAGTTCGAAGTCACGACCTGGTATGGTGGGCATAACGATGCACGATGGCTGAGCAGCCATCGCTGGATAGCATCGATCCCTCAGAGTTATAGGTTGTGCAATAGGTGGGTCCACTACGTTCTCACCCATTGGATCCAGGTGAGGTTGTGCAACAGGGGGATTGGGGCTAAGTTCCAGACTGGAATCTATATGAACTCGTGAGAGTCGATTACTCAAGTCCCGAATCCAAATCTGAGTGCACCGGGTTGAATCAATTTTTGAATCCAAATTCGAAATTTAAATTCCAAATTTAATTTCAAGAATTAATTAATTTTTTTTTTCGTTTTTGTTTTATATTTTTTTTTTCAAAAGGGAAACAAACAATAGAATGGGGCAAGATGAGAAAGGAATCCTAATCTAGAGAATTTATGTGAGAAGAGAAAGAAGACTCAGATGAGAAGGGAAACCTAACTCTAAAGATAGAAAGAGGGTTGGTCAGAAAATTCCTAAGAAAGCACGGTTCAAACAATCCTAGACCTAGTGTCGCTTAGATCTAGACGACTCCTAACTGGTTGAGTCGAATTGATTCGCTTGATTCACCTCCCTCACTAATCAAACCAACTTGGCCAGGCCGTGTATAGCTAGTGGGGGCGCTTCCGACAGAGTCGGTGCCAATTAGACAACCACTTCGCTTGGAAGACTTACGTCAACACAAAAACACTTTCTAGACACCAAATTAAATTCAATCGGCTTCAGGTCATAGCAAGTCAAACCAATTCTTCTCCCTAAATGAGTCCGAGTCCTTAGGGGTCAATGTCTAATTGTTTTTAATTTAAGGCTTGGGTGACACTTTAGGATTGTGATTTGTGGGCCACGGAAGGGTGATGAAATCCCCACCGTATCTTTGCCTACGGAGTTGCCCTTAAGATAGTTTAACTTAGATCTAGCAAAGATAGTCAAACAATGGTCTTTAGAGGGGGCAATTGCAAGGTTGTATGCAAACTAGATTATATGCTTAAATGCAATCGATGAAAACCACGATACGTACCTTGACTCCAGCACTCTTCAACAGAAATTGATTTGCAAGAATTTAGCAAGAATAATGCATACAAAACACTAGATGATGCATGCACTAAGACCTTTCTAATTTTGCCAATTTTTAGGACAGAGTTGAATTATTGCGATTTACGGAATTTTTACCCTACACATGCAGTTCTACGAAAAGGAAATTATCTGAAATTTATGCAATGCTCAATCGGGTTCACCGCCCGCTCTCGAAATTTCAGTAGCTTCACGCGTCCACCCAGAGATGAGTCGCGTCCCAGAAAAATTTGAAGCCCAGAAGCTCCAAGTGTGCGGCGGATTCGCCGCAAGTTGTTCTTCAGGTGCGGCGATTTCGCCGCTCGTTTAGCTCAGATGGTGCTTGGATTTCGCCGCACACTCTGTTGTCTCCTGAAACACAAATCCAAATACTCAGATCGCGCACAAGATAAACAGAATAAAATCGAAATTAACAAAAAAAACAAAATCTGCGTCGCCTCCCCGGCAACGGCGCCAAAAACTTGATGAGAATTAAATTTATACCGCAAGTGCACGGTGTCAATGGAGACGTGACAAATACGGGTCGAACACAAGGAGGGAGAGATTCTGTTTTTAGTGTGATTTTCGATTAAGGAGAAGAAGGAGAGAAGAAATAATTGGGTTTTGAGATTTTTGGGTTTTAATTATCTAAAGTAAGAACAAGAACAATTAAATTTAAAACAAGAACAAAGAGGTGAATTCCGTCGGGTGGAGGTTTAGATTTAAGGTTTAGATTAGAGAATTTAGAAACTTATAATAAATCATATTAGTTATAAAGCATTACATGATAAATGATTTAACATAAACTCAAGTAATCAAAATATACTAACACGAAATTAAAATAATAACATTCATTCATCTTCTCTTCACCCTAATCCGTCACCTCCACCCTTTGGAAAGAGTTAGAAACTCATAGAGGGAGGAAGAAGGGGTCGTCCTTGAGACATTACAAAAGAAAACTAAAAGTAAGAAATAAAAGACAGAATTTTATTAATGAAAAGAAGAATACAAAACTAAGATTAAGAATAAAAACTACCACCAAAGACTAAGGACCCTTCTAACATCGTTCTCGGGTCTATTTATAGTTGTTACAAGAGACCTAAGTATAGAATTGGAGAGTACACGTGTCCAGACACGACTGGACAAAATTGGAGCACACGGATCAACTACGGGGCGGTGGAATCGCCGCATGGTATGTGTGATATGCGGCGGAATCGCCGCACATCATGCTCTGATTTGGTCCAGATTTTGGTTGAATGTTTATGGTATGATTTGATCCTCCTTTACGCGTCTGGATTGATTCTTTCCATTCTTTTGAGCTCCGGATTAATTCTTTTATATATTTGAAGATCCACATTGATTTTTCTTTAGATTTTCTCCAAGATAATAAAAGCTACTCGTGATTTGCAATTAGGTCCTTGTCTTTTTGCAATTAAGTCCCCGGCTACTTTTGTGCTTAAGTCCTTTGTTCTTTTTGCAATTAGGACTTGAATGCTTTTATGCTTGGATACATTTCCATTCGTAACCCGATAATCTTGAACTTGGTCTTTATGATAGAAATGAGTCTTTTGCACGCGTTTATGCTCGGGATGTGGGTAACTTGCATTCAGGTCCCTGTATTCTGTAAATAAGACTAAACACATACCTTAGTAGCATTTATTGATGTAAAAGTAATCTAAATGAAAGACATATGATGCAATGTATGCAATGCATCAGTTGCCCTCCTAAACCTCGCGTCTGCCTCCCTTGTACCGTCGGTTGCTCGATTTCTCACCCACATTGTAGCCTTCTTCGTGCTCCCTCAGTGCTCTCTCCTGTAGTCGGCGCAATCTCTAAGATGGGAGATAAATAGTTGTTGGAGATGCTCTCCAAATTTCAGACAGGTTCCCTCAAGAATCTCTCATGATTCCTCCTCTTGCGCCCATTCTTTGCCTAGAAATTGCCTTCCTCTCTCTCTCTCTCTCTCTCTCTCTCTTTCCATGATAAACCCTAAAGAACTCTCCAAAACTACCCATATGAAATTGGTTCTCCCTTCCATATTTCGTACAAGCCTATCCTCATGCAAGAATCATTCTACCCCTTGGGTAATTCAAGATTAAATCTGCTAAATCGTTAACCGCACATCTGGATCCATGAGTTTAGCCATCATGTGTCTCCTAGTGGCTGCCACCTCACGTGCCCTCTAAAACCTAGAGACAGATCCCCTCTTGACACCATTGCATGGCATGCCACCTCAGCAAGGGTGCCACGTTCCCATGGTCCAAGTATGCTCATGCCTGTTTGACTCTCCTTTGACCGCACCAAACGTGGTGTTTACCCGACGTTTAAGGTCGGATTTTCCATGCCTACTCTGGCCCTCTACTTTCCCCATTAGGACACGTCATGTTAAGCACGATACTGTAGAAATCCACCCTATTCGCACATCAAGATAGCTAAAGAAAATATCATTTATCTCACAAAAAATGCAGGTTCTTACAACTCTTGATCCTTAATTTTGCCATTTGTTCCAATCTTCTTTTGATAGCGACGATGGCCTTGGAAATTTGAACCAAATGTTTTCTTTGAAGCTTGGGTCAATTTTTCTTTCTTGAGAAGCTCGCTATCGATTTTCTTCCTTCCAAGTAACAACAAGTGAAGATTTTGGAACCCAAATAATTTTGGTTTTTGGTGCCCATATACTTGAGGAACTTTTATTCACAACTAAATGCTTTCCATTCATAGTAGTTTGAATAACATGTTTTTTGTATTTATTAAAAAGATAGCCTAAAACACGATTGTCTAAAGATTGTTTTTGACTACCTATAAGCATATCAAGCATTTTCTTTCCATTTGTTAATCTTTCATGATCTTTTTGTAATTGAACATTCTTTGCAATGAGATATTGTTTATCATCACTACATGAAGGCTTTGCTTTTAGAGTTGCAATTTCATCAATCAAATTGGAGTTCTCTAATGCAATTTTATTATTCCTAGCAAGCAAATCATTTTTCTCATTCATGATAAATACAATTTGACATTGTAGATTATTTATTTTCTTTCTAGCTAGCTTGTCCAATTGACAAATTTGTTCAAAATTTTCAAGTAGCTCATTGAATTCAATTTGAAGTTCATTATATAAATTTGAATCATGACTTGAGCTAGAAAATACCTCACTTTCTTCATCTTCAATTGCCATAGAGCACATTGAAGCGAATTTGCCTTCAATTGATGAGGAGGATGTTGAATCATCCCAAGTTGCTTTGGGAGCCTTATTCTTTTTTTCTTATTTTTCTCTTGCTCTTCTTCTTTTATTTTCTCCCTTCTTTATCTTTCTTGAGGAGCTCCTTGAATTTTTGAGTGACCAATTCCTCATCAAAATCACTATCTCCTTTATTGGAATTGGTGGTGGATTTCTTGGCTTCCGTCTCCTTGCGGTCTTTCATTTGTATCTCACATGTCATGAGATTACCCATACGCTCTTCGACCGACAACTTGGTGAAATCTGGTGCTTCTTCGATTGTTGTCGTATTCTCCTCCCATTTGTTAGTTAGTGATCGGAGAATATTTCGAGTAACTTCTCCCTCGTTGAAATTCTTGCCAAGAGCATTGAGAGAGTTAATTATCTCGGTGAAGCGAGTGTACATCTTGCTTATGTTCTCACCGAATTGCATATGAAAGAGTTTGTATTTATGCATGAGCAAACAAATCCTAGTTTCTTTCAGTCTACTTGAGCCCTCATGGTGCATTTGTAATATGTGCCATATATCATATGCATTATCACAACCTCTTACTCTATTGTATTCTCCTTCATTTAAGCCACAATACAAGATGTTAATGATGCAAGAATTCTTCTTCGCTTCCATAATTTTGGCTCTAGTTAGGGACATAATCTCATCGTCATTTAAAGGTGTGTATCGGTTTTAGATTAATGTCCAATATTTCAAGTCATTGGATTGCTAGTAAATTCTCATACTTTTCTTACAATAATCATAGTTTAACCCATCAACAAAGGAGTCCTAGTTGTGGATAATCGTTTGCAATGATTAGATGTAAATGTTATGCTAAATTATGATTAGGTAAATGAAATTAGCAACCTAATGCTCTGATACCGATTGTTAGGATCGATGTCCCTCTAAGTACGACATAAGTGCGAAATTAAAACGATTGTTAGGGGATTAAGGAAATAAACATGCAATCCACAAAATAGACGACACCAGAGTCTAGAGAGGTTCGGTACCCCCACACGGTCATAGTCCTCCTCACAAGCCTTGCTTGATCCTCGGAGCTTCCGTTATAGTTCCACCAACCGATCTATATTCCGGGTCGAGATCAACACCTTCTACAATGCCAAGTCTCGCGAACAACCCCACCTCGCTCGTGTCTCCTCCCACAACCTATGAGGGATATTCCTTGAAGCTTTACAACTTGGTGATTCTTTGATATGTAAGTTGAATCACAATCAAACTAAACACACTAACCTGAGAACCCTTGGATATATGATTGGAATGGATATGCAACTGGTGATTTTTGGCTTTGAGTGTAGGAAGATGATATCACGAAGATGTAGAGGATTTGTCTTTGAGTATGTATCGATAGGGAGTGGTCAAGAGTTCTAAAGCAAAGATATGAGACCTATTTATAATCTTTCAAGGTGTACTAGACGTTTGGGACTTATTTATTTAGACTAATGAGAAGCATGAATGTGCTTTAAGCCCGGGCAAATTTTTGGGTTAGTTCGGTCGACCGTTTAAGGAGCGGTAGTCCAAAACATGAAGGTTCGATTGGTTTGAATTAAGCTTTTGGTTGAACAAATTGGATTCGAATCAGTGTTCACCAACTTCCAGTAATTTTTTCTAATTTCGATCTATTTATGTTTGGTTCACTGAATGGAATTGGGTTCACCATTTCAAGGTGGACAGTAAGAATAGGTCAGGCTTTGATTATACAACTTTGGTTGGACGCCGACTATTCAAACGACCGAATTTATCACTCTAGGATCGTTTATGGCCTAATAACCTAATCAATTCCTGAATTTCTACTTAATGATGTGGTGGAAATTAACAATAAAAAGCAAGTACAAAAAGATAGGCAAACCACAAAGAAGACAATGATTTTTATAGAGGTTTGGCACCCCACCTGCGTCCTAGTCCTCTATTGCAAGTTCCCCTCGATCCCACGAGCTCCGCTTATGTCTTCACTATCCTCTCCCCATTCCAGACCGAAAGATATTGCCTTTACAAAGCAAGCTCGCGAACACCCTCGCCAAGCTTGGTTTCTTCCACTTGCAACATTGTCGAGATCACGCCTTACAACTTTGACAATAACTGGAACAAGAGTATCAACACTCTAACATTGACCACACTTCAGTAGCATGAAGAATTTGGTCAAGTGGTGAAGTTTTAGCTTGGAGTGTGTATGATGTGGTATTCTAGAGGTGGGAGGATTATCTCTAATGTAGAAGGCAAATATAAGTTGGAGAGTTGTGTAAATAAGGTGTGAACATCTATTTATAAGATCCTAGAGAGATATAGCCATCGGAGAAGATTTGTGTAAGACAACAGAAAACTAAGTTCAGCAAATCTATACATTGTTGGTCGACTGACACGGGATGAACGGTCGATCGTTTTCATGAAAATAAGAAAACGTTCAGACCAAATGGCTGTAACTTAACTTAACGGTCGAACTAAATCAAGGGGTGGTCGACCGTTCTTAGGGTTTTGACCAGGGTAAAAGTTAATCAGTCAAACACAAAAATAGAATACGTCTTACCGAAAATATCTGGGACTTTGGAACTCAAAATAGTCTACATGTTGTCGACCATTTTCTTGGCAGCGTTCGACCAGTAGCCAAATACGGAATAGGGGTTTGGCGTATATATACAAATATGACCGTTGGAGAAATATGACAGGTATAACGGCCATCCAAAAAATACGGGTAAACCGGTCGACCGAATTGTCAAAATTGCTCGACCGATAGATCTGGGAAAAATAATTTTGGCATGCCAGTTAAGTGGTGGAAATGGTTGACCGAAACAAGGTCGAAAACTTGTTTTGATCGACCATTCTGCACAGATAGGTTAAGGTTTTGTTTGAGTGATTTCCCGACTTATGTTTCGGTGATCTATTGAAGTCCAAATGATGTGAAATTTGGTGTGTGACTTATACATTGAACGTAGTGTGTTTTGAATAGGCTACAACTCTTGTATACTCAAGTTCAAATAGATCCTAAGTCTCATATAAAGGTAAAATTACATGTCTTCAAAAAGCTTGATTACATGTCTTGACTTCATTCCAATCGTCCTTAAGTCTTGATCACCTGTAGATGTTAACACAATACAATATATATTCTATGAATAATGTGTGCTATACTACATTTGGTTGTAATAAGATTAGGTTAGTTAAATGATCAAAACAAAGATTAAGACCAAAAAGACAACAAATACGGGTTTACGCTGACACTTATGGCTCAAATGATCGTTGAAGGTAACAGTCAAATGCCACATCGAAATATTTGTTGCGCGTGAAAGGAAAAGAAGGAATTGATTGACTAAAGGGAGTTCAATCGTCCAAAAATGGATGAGTCAATTGGGCTCTAAGGCTTGATTCAAATGTGACCGTTGGAGCAAAGTCCAAAACCAGTCCAAGGCATTTCAGTCGACCGAAGGTGTTTCGGTCGTCCGACTAAACAATTCCAGAGTGCATCCTATCATCTACTAATGGGTAGGGTTCGGTTATCGGTTCACCAAACTTGGTCAGGACAGAATCCTTTTGTTCAACTCTACATTAAACCTTATTGACTCAATAAATATTAAATTACATGTCTTGGTCCAAAGCATTGATTACAAGTCTTTAGTCCTGATGTCTATCCCAATGGTCCTTTTCTTGATGTATCTTGATCAACCAATTAAGATGATTGCGAGTATAAAAGTATATGTGCAATGCATGTAATCGTGTTTACTCACTTTGATTGATTAGATTGATTGATTAAGATTAGTTTAATTAATAATCAAAATTCATAGATTAAGGCCTAAAAGCCAACAACGTGTTCGAGCTATGCCTTATCCATATTGAAATTTATAGGGGGGTCGTTGGGGGTGAGTGTTCCCAGACAACTACTTGAGGGCTGGGGGTCTCGTAGGTGCACCACGGGTGCCTGACGGATGACTTAAGGGGTAGAATGACTCCCTCAATAACAATAATTTATTTTAGTGCAGTGGTTAAGTCCCAAAGCCCAAGAGCTTCAGAATTGTATACTCTTAGGCATTGAAATTAAAGTTCTAAGAGTGATCGACCTGCCTTGCTAGGCGGATGACTACCTAATAACACTAAAAATCTGATGTCTTTTGTTGGTCCCATGTGATCGACTAGTCGGTGAATGAATTCAAATCCATGCCCATTTTCACCAATTTCCATGGTTGATTTTATCCTTGTTTACTCGACCCATCTTCCTTTTATAAATACACATCATTGCCTCTTTGCACACCCCTCACACCTCATGCAAAGTAATGTTGTCTCAACTCTAAAGATCAAAACCTCTTTCATTTCTCCATCTCCTTCCCAAATAAGTGCTACTTGTTCTCTTTGGTCCCTTCTAAGGGTAACATTAACTCGTCATATTTGGTAACAGAGCTTTGTGTCTATATTTTACAACTCTAGCATCAATGATTATGACTATTGGATCTTTCGTAGAGTCATTACATAAGATACCATTTCTTGATGGAAATAAGCACTCGTATTAGAAATGTAAATAAATGGGAATGTATTGACAAAGAATCAGCAAATATTGATGTTAAAGGCATGAATGATATATTTACTGTTGTGAGTAGAGAAGAATTAAATATGATAAATAGGGTTTGTTGCTTTTGTACAAATCCAAAGTTTGGAAATTGGCAACGTACCCATGCTTCCATGAAAATTGGACGTGTACCAATCAAATAAACTTGTAATTAACCTCATACCTAACCTTCACCGTGGGTCCCACAATCGTGTGCTTCTGTTTACATTTCCCATAACGTGTCGTTATTTTTCATCAGGTGTTTTGCTTCCATACCTATCAAAAGTTTGTGATTTTGCGACGTACCCATGGTTTTCTGAAAATTGGATGTGTACCTATCAAATAAATATGTACTATCAGATATCAACCTCATTATCACTGAATTGTTTTTGAATTTAACTACTCATTCTTGGCCGCAATATGGGCTAAATTCGTAAGTTATTTTTGCTTGCAGATTGGCTGCAATTTGACTCATTCTTGGTTGCATTTTAGGGCTCATTCCGGGCTGCCCTTTGACCTGAATTATCTCTGATTTTTTCTAGAATTTTACTACTCATTCTTGGCTGCAATTTGGGCTGAATTCTTAAGTTGTATTTGGTTGAAGATTTGTTGCAATTTGGCTCAATCTGGCTGCTCTTTGATCTACATTATCTCTGATTTTTTCTTAAATTTTACTACTCATCTTTTGGTGCAATTTAAGCTAAATTCTGATGTTTTTTTGTTGAAAATTGGCGGCAAGTTTGCTCAATTTTTATTAGATACACGTCTAATTTTCACAGAATCACGGGTATGTCGCCAATTTCCAAACTTTTAAATCGTACCAAAGCAATAAAATCAATTAAAAATAATGTCACGTTACGGGAAACGTAAACGGAGGCACATGATTGTGGGACCCACTATGATAGATTGGTATGAGGTCAATTAAAAGTTTATTTGATAGGTACACGTTCAATTTTCGCAAAACCATGTGTACATCGCCAATCCAACAATTTGATCGATACGGAAGCAAAAAACCCATAAATATTTTCTCTACAGCCTAAGACATTTGTGAGGCACTAGAATACACATATGAAGAACTTGTTAGGTCAAAGTATGTTAATTCAAAAATGCAAACCTTTTAAGATGAAATCAAAATATTCCATTAGTAATATGATGACATGATTTACTGATATCGCTAATTATCTTCAACCTTCTGGTAAGACACGTCCACAACCATAACAATTCAAGAATCCTGAGATTGTCCATATGGGAGAAAAAAACTATGACGATTCACAAACTCAATGACCTGAACAGGCTCACCGTTTAAAATCTTGTGGTAAATTGTGCTACGATCAAACGCTACTCTAATAGGGGTGAATAAAGTATTTTAAATTTTAACTAGCTAATTAGGTGTGTTTGTGTAATAACCTAATCTAAACATCTAAATTAACTAAACCTAAACCTAATTAACACTAATCTAATCATGGAACAGTGAAGCAGGAGGTGTTGGAGTGTGAGAGGAGAAAGTGATGGTGGGTTTTGGTTGGATAGGTTTTAGGTTAAGTGTGATTGGAGGAGATGGAGGTGATGAGATAAATGTAAATATATATGGTAAAGATAGGATTTCGTTGGAAACATTATTGCTTCTTCATTGTGTTTTTACCAGAGCGTGAGAGAAGGGTTTAGAGAGAGGAAGAAGAAGAAGGTGAAGAAGAAGAAGAGGAGAAGAAGTGAAGAAAGAGAAGAAGAAGTGGAGTGAAGTGGTGCAAGCTTGGGAGGCTTCTTCACGCGACCAAAAGGTATGCCAAATCTTCAATATAACTCACTTATGCCTTGTGAGTGTTGGGGATCGACGTTGGTGTCGAATTCCCCGTCGGATTTCAACCAATTCAGAGGTTGAAGACGACGATCGGTCGACCGGTGCCTGTGGGCAGTCGACCGATCCTATTATTATATTGATGTTTACCCACGAACGGTCGAACGATGTCTTAGGACGGTCGACCGTTATGCCAGATTTGTGCGGGAAAAAAGGGTTATGCTGTTATCGGTCGAACGGGACCACTTAGCCGGTCGACCGAATAACAATGAGAATGGGTCGGTTGGGGATTTTGACATATTAAACGGTCGAACGTCCTTAACCTTGTTCGACCGATCCATTTGATGCTAAGTCGGTTGGGAGCTTTGACCATCAAAACGGTCGACCGCTCTTCAACTTTCGGTCGACCGACTGAGCATTTTAACTAAGCAGTAGAGTGCCTGTGATGTTTCGGTCGAACTGTATAGCAGTTCCGGTCGACCGAATGTCACTTGGGCAAGATACTGAGATTTCCTATTATCGGTTGAACGGCCCCTTGGTTCGACCGATCGGATATATATATTATATAAATCTGTATAGCGTAGACCTTCCAAACGGTTGACCGCTAGATGACTTTTGTTTGACCGATTGGTCGGTATTTCGGTTGGCATGGTTCGACCGGTAGATTTGTTTGTGCAGTACTGTGTACTGTGTGGGGGACCGGTCGACCGGTGTGCTTGTAGCGGTCGACCGATCTGCCGCAGGTTGGTGGATTTATCCACACGCGATCCGTTGAGTATAGGTCGACTACCGGCTCCGAGGCGACGGTTGATTACCGGCTTTGAGAGCTACGGATTTCACCTTCGACGAAGGCGTATTATTGTACTACTTTTTCCTCTCTTACCGAGCGGGGTGTGAGGGATGTGTAGCGTAAACCTTGGGCAGTTTGCGAGGGTTTAGCGGTAGGCCGAGGATGTTCCGGCAGGGTGCGCGCTAGGCGACTCTTGGGGGAGCAGTGGCTGTCGTCTGACCCGAGTTGTGTATTCGGCGGGCTGACTCGCTCCTTGGGTGCGGCGTGTACCGGGGGTTCCTTCCTGCACTTTTTGGGGAGCAGTGGTGTCGACTGACTCTTGTGAGGCAGCGGTGGACTGACTTGACCCTAGTGGCAGGAGTGGTTCAGTGCCGCGGAGGCGGTGAGGGCATTATTGTGGGCCCGAGGCGGATGATCATGTGCATAGCATTGCATTGTCTTTAATTCCTTTTTATATTTTTAGGAGGTTTGGTATACGGGGTTCCTGCAGGGAACTCAGGCATGTTTGTTTGTTTTCATTTCAGGTAGCGAGCAGGTTTAGAGTCAGGTGGTGACCGAGGATGGTGTCCCCGGGATTAGATCATGTTCTCCTTATTATCTTCTTTTGTTTGAGGTAGTGATTACATGTACATTCACTTTTGTTGTAATCACCGTTGACTCATTTATATAGATTGACTTCCACGTGGGTCTGTTTCTTATATATTATATATATATATATGTTGGTTTGTTTCCCGTGACGTGCCCTGTGTTGACCGTTGACGGTCTTTATTATTGTTTAAATTTTCCGCTGTTTTCGGGGCGTTACAATTTGGTATCAGAGCGTTGATCTCGGCGTACTTGTCCAAAGAAACCACCTTTGAGTT
Source organism: Triglochin maritima (assembly GCA_963682175.1). Lineage (NCBI taxonomy): Eukaryota > Viridiplantae > Streptophyta > Magnoliopsida > Alismatales > Juncaginaceae > Triglochin > Triglochin maritima. The sequence goes on along the minus strand of OY821774.1, from coordinate 22,321,199 downwards.
AGGAGTTAGGTCTAGAGGATCATGCATGCACAGATTATATTGATATTGTCTTGTTTTCTTTGGCAGATGCCTCCTAGACGGGGGAAGGCGGTTGCCCATACTCGCGGGGAGAGTGAGACTGCGAGGGATGAGGCTTGGGAGGATGAGCGTCGGACGTTGTTCGATACGGTCGGACGTCTGACAGAGATGCTACAGCAGCAGACGGCACAGACTGGGCGGACGGGGACTGGCGCTATACATGACCGGTTTATGCGCCAGCATCCGCCTACCTTTCTGGGGCAGTACGACGTAGAGGCTGCGGAGGAGTGGATCGTCACAATGCAGAAGATCTTCGGTGCCATTGGTTGTCCTCCGGAGGCGAGAGTGGGCCTGGCTACTTATGTTTTGGGCGGTGCTGCGTCCAACTGGTGGAGGTCCACATCTGCAGTAGTGTTTGCGGATCGAGATGATATAGCCTGGGAGGAGTTCGTTGGCGAGTTCAACGAGCAGTATTTTTCGCAGCATGTCTAGGATGCGAAGAGGGAGGAGTTTCTGAGTCTTCAGCAGGGAGACATGACCTTGGCAGGCTACATCGGGAAGTTCAACGCCCTTGAGCGTTACTGTCCCGAGATGTATATTACACAGGAGCAGAGGGCTGGGAAGTTCGTCCGGGGGCTCCGGAAGCAGTTGAGGACGAAGGTGCTGACACATATGCCGAGCACGTTAGCCGATGCAGTGAAGAGTGCTACTGTTCTTGATCGTGACTACAGAGAGAACTACCAGGATGAGAGGAGGCCATCGGGTAGGTTCTCTGGGCGGCCGGGAGGTCAGACTGGAGGGAATCCGGGCAAGAGGCCCCAGTTCGAGGGAGCAGGAGTTGCAGTACCACGACCTGAGCCTTGTGGTAGATGTGGGAGGTTTCACTCCGGGCCGTGCTTCACCCCCGGAGCATGTCATGGTTGTGGCCAGATGGGTCACTTTATCAGGAGCTGTCCGAGCCGAGGAGCTGGGCCGAGCAGACCACCGGGTTTACCCGCACCAGGCAGAGGAGGAGGCGGAGGTAGACCACCTTTCAGACCCCAGCAGGGGCAGCGCACTGGCAGAGTTTTCACCATCCAGGCAGAGGAGGCTCGTGATGGAGGCGCTGTTGTGGAAGGTACACTTCTTGTCGCTGGTTCAGTAGCTAGGGTGCTCTTTGATTGTGGCGCGACACACTCGTTCATCTCAGAGCGATTTGCGAGAGTGTTGGACTGTACCCTTGCGATGTTGACTGCCACTTTGGAGGTCAGCACACCCCTGGGTCTGGTGGGCACTGTGGGGAGATTTGTCCCCGGCGCCACGGTTGTTTCGGGAGATCAGGAGTTTCCGGCAGACCTGGTCTTGCTACTGATGGAGGACTTTGATGTCATACTTGGGATGGATTGGCTGTCCCAATATGATGTTCGAGTCTTGTGCCGTGAGAAGAAGATTTTGATCCCGAGGAAGGGTTTGCCTGATATTCTGATTAGAGGGATCAGAAGCAGAGGGGGTCGCATTATTGTATCTGCTGTGAGAGCTCAGAGACTGTTACAGCAGGGATGTGCAGCATTTCTGGCGACACTTGTAGTTGCGGAGGCAGAGTCTCAGAGGCTAGAGGACATTGAGGTGGTGCAGGAGTTCGCTGATGTTTTTCCAGCGGAGATTCCAGATTTACCACCACACCGGGAGTTGGAGTTCGGCATTGAGTTGGTAGCTGGCACTACACCACAGCCGAAGGCTCCATACCGGATGGCACCTGCTGAGTTGACAGAGTTGAAGAAGCAGTTGCAGGAGTTGATGGACTCTGGATTTATCAGGTCGAGTGTCTCGCCTTGGGGTGCACCAGTTTTGTTTGTGAAGAAGAAGGACGGATCCTTGAGGATGTGCATAGACTACAGGATGCTGAACCAGGTGACGGTGAAGAATAGGTATCCCTTACCTAGGATCGAGGACCTCTTTGACCAGCTGCAGTCAGCGAAGGTTTTCTCGAAGATTGACCTGCATTCAGGATATCACCAGTTGAGGATCCGAGATGAGGACATCCAGAAGACATCCTTCAGGACGAGATATGGACACTATGAGTTCTTTGTGATGCCATTTGGATTGACGAATGCTCCGGCAGCGTTCATGGATCGATGCACCGGACATTCAGGCAGTATATTGATATGTTTGTGATTGTCTTCGTGGATGACATTTTGATCTATTCGCCAGATGTGGAGCAGCACAGAGAGCATCTGAGGATTGTACTCAGCATCTTGAGGGCTCAGCAGTTATATGCTAAGTTCTCAAAGTGCGAGTTTTGGTTGGACAGAGTGGCATTCCTCGGACAGATTGTATCGGCAGAGGGGATATCAGTGGATCCGGCGAAGGTGGAGGCGGTGACACAGTGGAGGACCCCTACGAGTGTGACGGAGATTAGAAGCTTTGTTGGACTGGCGGGTTATTACCGTCGCTTCATCAAAGACTTCTCGAGATTGGCAGCACCACTGACAGCTCTGATGCAGAAGGGAGTCACCTTTGTATGGTCGCAGAAGTGCGAGGACAACTTTCAGGAGCTGAAGAGACTGTTGACTACAGCACCAGTTTTGTCATTGCCGAGTGGCACGGGTGGATTCGTGATTTATAGCGACGCTTCAGGTGTTGGCTTAGGATGTGTACTTATGCAGCACGGGAGGGTGATCGCGTACGCATCCAGACAGCTGAAGGTCCATGAGAGGAATTACCCGACACATGATTTGGAGTTAGCAGCAGTAGTTCACGCACTGAAGACCTGGAGACACTACCTTTATGGCGAGCAGTTCGAGGTGTTTACAGATCATCAGAGTCTGAAGTACCTGTTCTCGCAGAAGGAGCTGAACATGAGGCAGCGCAGATGGCTTGAGTTCATTAAGGACTACGATTTCACTATCTCTTACCATCTGGGGAAGGCAAACACAGTTGCAGACGCTTTGAGCCGGAAGGTGGAGGTATCAGTAGCAGGCCTATGCATTCAGGAGTGGCGACTGCTAGAGTCTTTGGCAGAGTGGAGACCATTTGCAGATAGCTCTGAGGGTGCAGTGATTGCAGGGTTGAGAGTAGAGCCTCAGACAGTATCAGCAGTGATTCATGCTCAAACTACAGATGAGGAGTTGAGCAGTTTGTTACAGTTAGCTGCCAGAGATGGGTCAGACTTCAGAGTTGGAGTGGATGGAGGTCTGAGATTCAGAGACCGTATCTGGGTGCCGAAGACAGAGGACCTGAGACATGATATCATGGAGGAGGCACACAGATCGAGATATTCCATTCATCCAGGGAGCACCAAGATGTACAAAGATCTGCAGCGGAACTTCTGGTGGCGAGGTATGAAGAAGGACGTTGCAGACTTCGTGTCGAGGTGTTTGGTCTGTCAGCAGGTGAAGATCGAGCACCAGAGACCAGCAGGGCAGATACAGAGGATTGAGTTGTCCGAGTGGAAGTGGGAGCACGTGACGATGGATTTTGTTACGGGGCTACCGAAGACACGGAGATTCCACGATGCGATTTGGGTTATTGTCGATCGACTGACCAAGTTGGCGCATTTCTTAGCTATTAAGACCACTCTTGCTCTGGAGGGTCTAGCTAAGTTATATATTGATGAGATTGTCAGACTTCATGGCGTACCAGTCTGTATCATTTCAGACAGAGATCCCAGATTCACTTCGAGATTTTGGGAGAGTCTACATAGAGCACTGGGGACACGTCTGAAGTTTAGCACAGCTTTCCACCCACAGACAGATGGCCAGTCAGAGCGGACGATACAGACATTGGAGGACATGCTGAGAGCGTGTACACTTGACTGGGCCTGGCATTGGGACGAGCATTTGCCGTTGATCGAGTTCGCCTACAACAACAGCTACCATTCGAGTATTGGGATGGCACCATATGAGGCATTATACGGGAGACCGTGTAGATCGCCGGTATGCTGGAGTGATGTGGGCGAGAGACAGCTAGTTGGACCTGACATTATCCAGTTGTATTCAGAGAAGGTCGACGTGATTCGGAGACGACTAGCTACAGCACAGAGCAGGTAGAAGAGTTATGCTGATACGCGGAGGCGTGAGCTGACTTTTGATGTAGGAGATCATGTCTTCCTGAAGATCTCGCCTTCTAGAGGGGTGATGAGATTCGGGAAGAAGGGGAAGCTGAGTCCGAGATATGTTGGACCTTTTGAGATATTGGATCGGGTCGGGGAGGTGGCATATAGGATTGCACTACCACCACAGTTCGCAGGACTTCACAACGTCTTCCATGTTTCTATGCTGAGGAAGTACGTGGCCGATCCAGCTCATGTGATAGAGATATCAGTACCGGATATCCAGCAGGATTTGTCATTAGATGAGAGACCAGTTGAGATTGTAGATCAGATGGTACATCAGCTCAGGAGGAGGGCGATTCCGATGGTGAAGGTCAGGTGGCAGAATCACAGTGTCAGAGAGGCTACCTGGGAGATCGAGGAGGATGTCAGGAAGCAATATCCAGAGTTGTTTCGGTAAGTCTCTTGTTTCGAATTTCACGGACGAAATTCTTTTAAGGAGGGTAGATTGTAATAACCTAATCTAAACATCTAAATTAACTAAACCTAAACCTAATTAACACTAATCTAATCATGGAACAGTGAAGCAGGAGGTGTTGGAGTGTGAGAGGAGAAAGTGATGGTGGGTTTTGGTTGGATAGGTTTTAGGTTAAGTGTGATTGGAGGAGATGGAGGTGATGAGATAAATGTAAATATATATGGTAAAGATAGGATTTCGTTGGAAATGTTATTGCTTCTTCATTGTGTTTTTACCAGAGCGTGAGAGAAGGGTTTAGAGAGAGGAAGAAGAAGAAGGTGAAGAAGAAGAAGAGGAGAAGAAGTGAAGAAAGAGAAGAAGAAGTGGAGTGAAGTGGTGCAAGCTTGGGAGGCTTCTTCACGCGACCAAAAGGTATGCCAAATCTTCAATATAACTCACTTATGCCTTGTGAGTGTTGGGGATCGACGTTGGTGTCGAATTCCCCGTCGGATTTCAACCAATTCAGAGGTTGAAGACGACGATCGGTCGACCGGTGCCTGTGGGCAGTCGACCGATCCTATTATTATATTGATGTTTACCCACGAACGGTCGAACGATGTCTTAGGACGGTCGACCGTTATGCCAGATTTGTGCGGGAAAAAGGGGTTATGCTGTTATCGGTCGAACGGGACCACTTAGCCGGTCGACCGAATAGCAATGAGAATGGGTCGGTTGGGGATTTTGACTTATTAAACGGTCGAACGTCCTTAACCTTGTTCGACCGATCCATTCGATGCTAAGTCGGTTGGGAGCTTTGACCATCAAAACGGTCGACCGCTCTTCAACTTTCGGTCGACCGACTGAGCATTTTAATTAAGCAGTAGAGTGCCTGTGATGTTTCGGTCGAACTGTATAGCAGTTCCGGTCGACCGAATGTCACTTGGGCAAGATACTGAGATTTCCTGTTATCGGTTGAACGGCCCCTTGGTTCGACCGATCGGATATATATATTATATAAATCTCTATAGCGTAGACCTTCCAAACGGTCGACCGCTAGATGACTTTTGTTCGACCGATTGGTCGGTATTTCGGTTGGCATGGTTCGACCGGTAGATTTGTTTGTGCAGTACTGTGTACTGTGTGGGGGACCGGTCGACCGGTGTGCTTGTAGCGGTCGACCGATCTGCCGCAGGTTGGTGGATTTATCCACACGCGATCCATTGAGTATAGGTCGACTACCGGCTCCGAGGCGACGGTTGATTACCGGCTTTGAGAGCTATGGATTTCACCTTCGACGAAGGCGTATTATTGTACTACTTTTTCCTCTCTTACCGAGCGGGGTGTGAGGGATGTGTACCGTAAACCTTGGGCAGTTTGCGAGGGTTTAGCGGTAGGCCGAGGATGTTCCGGCAGGGTGCGCGCTAGGCGACTCTTGGGGGAGCAGTGGCTGTCGTCTGACCCGAGTTGTGTATTCGGCGGGCTGACAAGCTCCTTGGGTGTGGCGTGTACCGGGGGTTCCTTCCTGCACTTTTTGGGGAGCAGTGGTGTCGACTGACCCTTGTGAGGCAGCGGTGGACTGACTTGACCCTAGTGGCAGGAGTGGTTCAGTGCCGCGGAGGCGGTGAGGGCATTATTGTGGGCCCGAGGCGGATGATCATGTGCAAAGCATTGCATTGTCTTTAATTCCTTTTTATATTTTTAGGAGGTTTGGTATACGGGGTTCCTGCAGGGAACTCAGGCATGTTTGTTTGTTTTCATTTCAGGTAGCGAGCAGGTTTAGAGTCAGGTGGTGACCGAGGACGGTGCCCCCGGGATTAGATCCTGTTCTCCTTATTATCTTCTTTTGTTTGAGGTAGTGATTACATGTACATTCACTTTTGTTGTAATCACCGTTGACTCATTTATATAGATTGACTTCCACGTGGGTCTGTATCTTTTATATTTTATATATATATGTTGGTTTGTTTCCCGTGACGTGCCCTGTGTTGACCGTTGACGGTCTTTATTATTGTTTAAATTTTCCGCTGTTTTCGGGGCGTTACTGTTTGAGTGGTTATGAAAAATATAAACAAAAACAAACATAAACCACAAAGAGGGGAGACAAGATATTTTATACAGGTTCGCACAACCCACAACCTCATCCGGTCCCCAAGCACCCGCTGGGGAGTTCCCTTTATCCGAACAATTTATATGCAAAGTTTGTTGTTGTTACACTTGCACTAGACGAAGATCCCTCATGAAGGCCCTTAACAAACTATGAAGATGACTTCCACACGTCGGAAGCTCCATCAATTAACAACTTTTAGTCATTTGGTCCGCACTGAGAACTCCAGACAACAAGCTCCGTAATCATACATGGATCAAGGAAAACAATGATAGGAATAGGAGTGAGGTGAAGAAGAAAAAGATTCAGCTTTTAAACATGAAAGAAGTGTACCGAATAGGTGTATGCAAAAGGTTTTCCAAAACCATCTCTAAGGTCCTATTTATAGAAAAAGGAAGGTCGGATAAATATGGAAGTAAATAAAGTGCAATGCAGCCAAAAAACAGAAAATATTCAAACAACATTTCCTTAAATGGTTGACCACTTTCACAACATTTCCTTGAGTAGAACCGCTCGAGTAGTTTTGATACCGACGAAAACAGTATCTAAATCATTGGTCGGGTTTGACCGTTGACTGGTCAACCAAGTTTGTTTTATTTCTTAAAAGGACTCAAATCATTTGCGATACTAATATGGTATTAATTGAATGTTGTGAGACATGAATGCAATTGATTGAATCCTAATTAGCAATTAGTCATGAGTAAAGCTCGATTGAGCCTAATTGAGTCAAATTGAATGAAGATTGTACCTAATTGGTATTTACATGATATAACTGAATTTATATTGAATGCAAGAGATTTCGAACATCCACTACCATCCCCAAAGACCCCCCCCCACAAAAAAATTCATCATTTGTCTCTTCGTCACGTCATCGCGCCCTTTTATCCACCCAACGCCAAACTCCTCCACTACCCTCCCTAACTTTTCAACAGTCTCTTTCTTCCACATCATTTTTTACCTCTTTTTTATTATTTCACAATAATCCTCAAAATACATAATAACTTATTTTTTCAATTATTTAATATAATTAAATAACAAGTATTACAATTAAAATTACAAAAATATTATTGACAATTAAAATTTGATAGCTACATAGTACAATAATTAAAGCTTAAAATATTAGAATACATATTACAAAAATATTGTTAATTTGCTTCCCCTCCGTAGCATTGCCATATATTCTCGATTAAAACGGATCTGAAAGCCAAATGTTTATGTCTTTCACGAACTCGGTCTCTATTATCCTTATATATGTTAATATCCACGATACGATTGGTGGAATAATGAAAATGCTCCTCATTCGAACTTCCGTAGATATTTTGAGGTTGATCCGGAATAAATTCATTTATATCAGCCAAATGATCGTAAGTGTCACGTTCATTCTCAACGATCATAATGTGCCTCATGATGCATGTCGTCATTAGTTTATTAAGAATTTGAGGATTCCAAGTAAGAGATGACATTTTCATGATCACAAATCTAGCTTGAAGCACACCAAATACGTGTTCCACATCCTTTTGTGTTGCTTCCTGAACTTCAGCGAATAATCTATTTTTGAAGGTTTGAGGAAGAAAGATTGATTGGATAAATGCAGCCCATTTGGATAAATAACATATGTAAGATAGTAACCCATATCATACCGAGAACCATTGACCACATAAGGTACAAGTGGCGCCGACGTTCCAGTATATCATTGAAAATCGGAGATCGTTGAAGGACATTCAGATCATTACACTAACTTGGGATACCAAAAAACGAATGTCAGATCCATAGGTCATAAGATGCAACAACTGCAAGAACAAGTGTTGTCTTACCACTTCGTCTTTGATATTGTCCCTTCAAAGCAACTGGGCAATTTTTCCATTCCCAACACATACAATCGATCCTCCCCATCATGCCAGGAAACCAGCTTTGCTCATCAACTTGGAGTAGTGATTGAATCAGTTAAGATTACCGCAAGTGCACGGCCACGTTGAAGCGGTGGCAAGCACGGGTGAATCCACAGGGAGCGCGTGTGAGTCGGATTAACTATACTCGAGCGGGGGAGAAGAAGAGAGAGATGTCATCAAAATGAAACGACAATGTGTGGGAAATCGGAAAAACGGTCAATGAAAACTAAACCCCTCAGGGGGAAGAGAGAGAAAGATAATACGACAATGTGTGTTGTGTGTGTGTTCAAATGTGCTCATCAAAACATGTGACACATGAAATCCATAAAACTCAAATTCAACTTTGACTCCACATGAAATAAGATAAAACATTATCATTAAAACATACAAGACAATAATTGAAACGAAGCAAATATGTTCATATGCATAATGACTCAAATCCAACTATGTCTCCACATGAAATAAGATTTATCACAATCATTAAAACATACAAGATATTAATTAGGATAAAGCCAACATGAGCACATGCATGCACATGTCTTGTTCCCTTCATCCACTCCATCCTTATCATCATCTCATCATTCCCCATAAAATAGGCCCACTAATCTAAGCATGTGTTAAGCATCACTCAAAAACATTAGCACATCAAATATAAGAGTGAAATTCCATTAGATGTTAAGGAAATCATGTGAGATTCAAAGGTAGGATTAACACACACTAATGCATCACGTAATCACAACACCTTCTTTTCCCCTCCCTCTCCACCCCCCAATGGGGATGGACTACTCTCTACTCATATCTAAACTAAAGAAAGCATAAAAACAACATAAACCCATAACGCAAATGAAGAAAGACAAGATGAAGCAAACAACAACATAAAAGAAAATGCATCAAAGTAAAGACATTAATGTACAGAACAAGAACTAAACTAGATTAAGAAATAAAAATACAAAGTTTTCTCCTCTCCAACCCCCTTATTTACACTAATAAAACAGAAAACTAAAACCAACTCTAATGAGGGAGGGAGGAAGAATAAGGAAGGAGGCATTACAAGTGTATTTGTAGAAGTTTAGAGGTTTTGGATGGATCTGGGCATAATCGGACGGGTGTAAATCATATATGGATGTCCTGGAATGCTCTGACCCGACAACCCGACTCGTGGTCAAAATTTGCGAGCCACAAGCTTAACCGGATCCGCCAGTGGCGAATTTTAATCCACCACTGGCGGATCAAGTTTGTCTGATCACCTCAAAACTTTAATCACGACTTTAGTTCACATAATTAACACGTGGAGTGCGCCTCAGAAGGCTACAACTCCAACAGTCGTGCCAATAGGGTAACACCCGCAGAAATCCCTCCAAGGGAGCCAGAATACCAACCATGCTGGTCAGAACATAACAAAAAACATCAAATGCAACAGAAGGCTATGACTCCATAAGCCATGGCAGTCGGGTGCACCCGAACCATTCCTCGAAAGGGACCAGAACACCAACCCCGCTGGTCAAAGGCGGTCACTCGACAGTGACCCACCGCTTGGCACAAAGCGGTGCACCGGATAAGTGTCCCAATTCGCGGCAAGTGACCTACATGGTGCCATCGCAAACTTTGGAACACCTTCCCTGAGACAGAATGGCAGTGCGCCTGCCCAGGACTTATCTTATGCCTGGCCTCCCAACATGTAGGTCTTATGCGAATGGCCTCTGGAGCTAGAGGACCTACTCGTGGCCTGTCAGCCCAGAAATAGAACGTGCCCAGAATTATTAATCCGATTAAATGCAATTCAAGCTACTAAAACATCTAAAAGTATAATGCAACTACAGTGTATGGAACGAGCTCAAGGATGAGTATCCGGATACCCTCCTAACAGCCTGATTGATTCGTTTATATTAACCGCAAGTGCATGGCTGCGTTGAAGCGGTGGCAAATACGGGTCGATCCACAGGGAGGTGTGTCGACTTTTGGTTTGTGTGAAGGCGAGTGAGAAAGAAAGGAGAGAAAGATTGATTACACTAAACTACACTAATCTAAACTAGGAAACTAGAAAGCATGAAATGAAATAACAAAACAACTAAACTAAGCAACTAATGAAAAGAGATAAAACTCAAGAATGGAAAACTCCTAAGGGGTGGAGTGTGTGTGCACATGAAATAAGTGTGGTGAATGCATACAATAAGGTCAAGTGTGGTTAGTGTTTGTTAATGCATAAGAAGTACCTCATGGAAAGACCTATCAGTTACAACACTAACCTTGGTGGTTAATATGAGCAATGCAAGGTTGTTATTAAGAACATAACGAGCATGGAGTGTACCTAACTATGGCAGAAACCATCAAGAAAAGTTCTTATTAATTCAAGCAAGCATACTAATATCTCTCACAAACAATAATATCTAGCATTCTTACCACCTACATAGCTTGTACATACATCTACTCCACCCCCAAAGAGGATGAACTACTCACTAATTATTACACTACCTACATTAACAAAATGAAACATTATACTGAAAGGAAATTTAACTAAGCAAGAAAGGAGCATTAAAGAAGCTTAAAAGGAAAGGAAAGACTAAACAAGCATGTACAAATTAAAAGACAAGATTAAAAGAAACTAGAAAAATTATTTTATTAACAATGACTCAGGTTGAAAGTAGCATTCTTCTCCAACTTGAGTTTTGCTTCAAGGCTTACTCCTTAGTTGAGAGAATGCCACCAAGCAATTGGGTAGTTTACAATAGAAGGTGAAGAGTTCTTTTTATAGCCAAACAAAAGGCCATCCGGAACAATCCCCCGATGTGGGACTAAAAAATACCAGAAATGGACTAAATACACACTAATACGTGACCCACCAAAATCTTAGCGGATTTGGGCCACAACAGATCTCCAATTAGCAGTCTTGGACCGCCAATTGGTGGTCTATATGGTCCGGATCACGCATGAAAGAGGCCAAAGTTTCTTGCAATGTCTCAGTTTGATGACCAACATATGCTCCGACGTAACTAGATAGAGATCTAGCAGTCGGTGCCTCTCTCATATCACCCCTATATGAAGATTGCTCAGTCACACAATTAAGATTATCCCAACCATACGGGGTGTTTGTCTGAGGCACCCCAGGATGCATGGGTCGGGAGTATCAAGGAGGATTTTCCTGGTCCCAACAATGATATGGATGGTCGCCCATGTAACCATCCATCTCAACAAAAACTCTCGAGTCGACCACTCTCACCACCACAAGGCTAAGATCGCAAAAAGTGCTCGACTCGACCCTAAAACGCTAACAGAGAGTGTTAAGGGGAGGAGACTATAACGTAGAAGAAGGTGAGAAAAAGATGACTCAGAGGAGAAGGGAAGAATCCCTACATCTAGCATGGGTAATGGGATCAGGTAGAAGCCTAACTAGCAAGCACTGCTCAAACAATGTAAGGCAACGGGTCCTTAGGCTAGACGCCGCGTAACTTCGAGGTCACAAGCCTCGACACGCCTCACCTCCCTACAACGAAGACCACAATGCCCAGCAAGTGATACCAGATACGGAGATCCAGTACCTCCTACTATCGACAAGGTAGGCAACGCCGATCAGGCCATGACGATCTCAACTATATTACTCTCCTAGAGCGTCCGAAATCCTAGGGCCAATGTCTACTTGCTTTTAGTTAAGGCTTGATTAAGAGGGATTTTTGTGGTCAAGGAATGGGTGATGAAATCCCCCACCTTATCTTTTATGGGACAACCCCTCCATAGTAGCGTTTTGATCCTAATTCTAGCAAACAATCGCTCCAATCAAACGCTCAACTCACTTTTGTCCTGATGCAATTCCGACTAACTAATGCATGGGCATACAAGATGCATGAATGAGTGTAGGAAATGCGTACCTCACGCCAGCGCTCAACAACTGAAGATAAAGCTAAAAGAAAAGACAACTATATGCCTAAGTCAACTACATGATGCGTGACCCAAACAAGTAAGAATGTCTAGTCTTTTGCTTTGGATTTTGAGGCCAAGTTGATTAATGGGGATTGGTTTAATGATCTGGGAGCACAGTAGAAGTCACAGCATGCAAAATAGTGCTCCCAGATAACTAAAATGAAAGAACCAACTACTAGAAGAAAATTGAGAGCAAGACACGCTCACCAGACCGCCAATTGGTGGTCCCAGACCGCTGATTTGCGGTCCCTGTTGTAGCTTTTGTGATCCAACTCGTCCAGTAGCCTCCCCTTGATCCAAAGGTCCCCTGAAAAAAACAAAAACTAAAAACTAAAAATTAAAACCACTCGAATCGTCCAAACCAAAGTCTGGACAGAGCACCACCCCGGCAACGGCGCCAAAAACTTGATTGATTCGTTTTATATTAACCGCAAGTGCACGGCTGCATTGAAGCGGTGGAAAATACGGGTCGATCCACAGGGAGGTGTGTCGACTTTTAGTTTGTGCGAAGGCGACTGGGAAAGAAATGAGAGAAAGATTTATTACACTAAACTACACTAATCTAAACTAGGAAACAAGAAAGCATGAAATAAAATAACAAAACAACTAAATTAAGCAACTAATGAAAGGAGGTAAAACTCAAGAATGGAAAACCCCTAAGGGGTGGAGTGTGTGTGTGCACATAAAATAAGTGTGGTGAATGCATACAATAAGCTCAAGTGTGGTTAGTGTTTGTTAATGCATAAGAAGTACCTCATGGCAAGACCTATCAGTTACAACACTAACCTAGGTGATTAATATGAGCAATGCAAGGTTGTTATTAAGAAGATAACGAGCATGGAGTGTACCTAACTATGGCAGAAACCATCAAGTAAAGTGCTTATTAATTCAAGCAAGCATACTAATATCTCTCACAAACAATAATATCTAGCATTCATACCACCTACATAACATGTACATACATCTACTCCACCCCCAAAGGGGATTGAACTACTCACTAATTATTACACTACCTGCATTAACAAAATGAAACATTATACTGAAAGGAAATTTAACTAAGCAAGAAGGGAGCATTAAAGATGCTTAAAAGGAAAGGAAAGACTAAACAAGCATGCACAAATTAAAAGACAAGATTAAAAGAAACTAGAAAAATTATTTTATAAACAATGACTCACATTGAATGTAGCATTTTTCTCCACCTTGAGTTTTGCTTCAAGGCTTACTCCTTAGTTGAAAGAATGCCACCAAGCAATGGGGTAGTTTACAATAGAAGGTGAAGAGTTCTATTTATATCCAAAGAAAAACGCAATCCGGGACAATCCCCCGATGTGGGTCTAAAAAAATACCAGAAATGGACTAAATACACACTAATACGCGACCCACCAAAATCTTAGCGGATTTGGGCCAAAACATACACTAATCAGCGGTCTTGGACTGCTAATTGGCAGTCTATATCGTCAAGATCATGCTGGATTTTATTTTGGGCTTTTCTGGATGTCTCTATTGGTCTTTGATGCATCTACTTCACTTGTTGGAGCTCCAGACCGAATAGAATTGCCAAAATACTCCCCATGATGGTGTGGAGTTTTCTGTTTTGCTCTTTGGTCCTTTAGTCTTACGTTCAGGTCCTTCTCCTTTGCATCTTAGTCCTACGAACTCACAATTAAGTCATTTTTCCCTGCTTTTGGGTCCTTTTATGCTTCATCTCTTGAAACCTATTTATTTCTGAAATTCAAACATAAAACTCGTCACGTAGCATTGCTTAGGTGTAAAATAATGGATATAAGATACATATATAAGCATGCAATGATGTCGATCAAATACCCCCACACCTAAGTTTTTGGTAGTCCCGAGCAAAACAAAGAAAGAGAAAAGCAAACGAGAAACAAGAAATCCTAACTCACTTTCGTAGGAATTGCGGTTGCACTTAGCACGTGCAACAAGCCATTAAACCTCCCCGGCAACGGCGCCAAAAACTTGATTGATTCGTTTTATATTAAACAGCAAGTGCACGGCCGCGTTGAAGCGGTGGCAAATACGGGTCGATCCACAGGGAGGTGTGTCGATTATTGGTTTGTTCGAAGGCGAGTGGTAAAGAAAGGAGAGAAAGGTTGGTTACACTAAACTACACTAAGATGCAAAAGGAAATGAAGATAAGCAATAAAACTAAACCCCACAGGGGTAGAGAAATAATGTGAATATAAATATGTGTGTGTGTGTGTGTTCAATTATGCTCCTCACAACATGTAGTGCATGAAATCATAAAACTAAATCCAACTTTGTCGCCACATGAAATAAGATAAGACTATATAATTAAAACATACAAGACAATAATTGGAATGAAGCTAAATGAACTCATGTATAAATACTAGACCCTACTATGCCTCCACATGAATTAAGATAAGACTATATCATTAAAACATACAAGACATTAACCAAGGTAAAGGCAACAAGAGTACATACACTACAAATTTTGTTTCCAATTTAATTCCATCCATATCCTCACCTTATCATTCCCCATAAAATAGGTTCACTAATCTAAGCATAAGCTACGCTTCATTCAGGAGCATTAGCATATCAAAGATAAGAGTGAAATCTCATTAGATAGTTATGGAAATCATATAAGGCTCAATGGATTAAGATAACACACACTGAATACACTACATGATCATATCACATATTTCTCCACCCCCAAATGGGGATGGAACTACTCACTAATTATTACACTACCGACATTAACAAAATGAAACATTATACTGAAAGTAAATTTAACTAAGCAGGAAAGGAGCATTAAAGAAGCTTAAAAGGAAAGGAAAGACTAAACAAGCATGTACAAATTAAAAGACAAGATTAAAAGAAACTAGAAAAATTATTTTATTAACAATGACTCACATTGAAGGTAGCATTCTTCTCCACCTTGAGTTTTGCTTCAAGGCTTACTCCTTAGTTGAAAGAATGCCACCAAGCAATGGGGTAGTTTACAATAGAAGGTGAAGAGTTATATCTATATCCAAAGAAAAAGGCAATCCGGGACAATCCCCCGATGTGGGACTAAAAAATGCTAGAAATGGACTAAATACACACTAATACGCGACCCACCAAAATCTTAGCGGATTTGGGCCAAAACAGACACTAATCAGCGGTCTTGGACTGCTAATTGGCGGTCTATATAGTCAAGATCACGTTGGATTTTATTCTGGGCTTTTCTGGATGTCTTTCTTGGTCTTTGATGCATCTACTTCACTTGTTGTAGCTCCCGACCCGAATAGAATTGCCAAAATACTCCCCATGATGGTGTGAAGTTTTCTGTTTTGCTCTTTGTTCCTTCGGTCTTACATTCAGGTCCTTCTCCCTTGCATCTTAGTCCCCAAGTCTCACAATTCAGTCCTTTTTCCCTGCTTTTGGGTCATTTTATGCTTCATATCTTCAAACCTATCTATTTCTGAAATTCAAACATAAAACTCTTCACATAGCATTGCTTAGGTGTAAAATAATGGATATAAGATACAAATATAAGCATGAAATGATGTCAATCAAATACCACCACACCTAAGTTTTTGCTAGTCCCGAGCAAAACAAAGCAAGAGAAAAGCAAACGAGAAACAAGAAATCCTAACTCACTTTCGTAGGAATCACGGTTGCATATAGCACGTGAAACAAGCCGTTAAACCTCCTTGTTGCCAAGTAGGAGGAGTGTTGTCTCCTGAGGGTTTTCAGCGGATATACCCACAAAATCCGAACAAGATGCATTATTCAATCTAGACACTAGACTCGTTGGACATATTTTGTCGATCATTGGACGCGATAATCCTACGGGTCGACTCTATATATGTAATCGGTCCACACACCTAGTCTAATGAATCATTCGTTCAAGTTAAATAACGAATTAACTGAAAGACATGGACAACCTCAACATCCTCAAGTGATATAAAGTGTAAAGTCCATTAAGGTTCTTATTTGCATTACCATTTTTTTATTGTTTCTTTTCTCTCTTTTTTTGTTTTTCTTCTTTTATTTTTATTAGTTGGAGCTTCATTCTCCCAGGGTCAGGTTTCGTGCATCATTGCCCATGAGGACTTACACTATCACGTACACCTTTCCCTAAATCTCCACATAGGACAATCCCTTCCACCCGTGTAACGGGTGTTCGGTCGGTGCATCCCAAGTCAAATGACTGGAAAGCACCAGGCACAAAGTCCCCTTAGACCTACTTTCCCGAGTGATAGGAGTCATGCGAGCAGAGAGAACACCTACTCACTTATTTCTTATCTACACATGAACCAAAACCCCAACACTTAATGTCTCACAACAAGATTTAAAGGGTCATTGACTACAACAAACTTACTTAAATTAACAAAAACGAATTATTAATTCATTAGGTTCAGGGTGGACTTCTTTAAATGTTTCAGTACTGAAACCCTATGATTACTCGCCCCCCGAGGGAAAACTGGGGTGCATCCTAACGACTAGATAAGTCTTAAAGCCACTGTACTAGATATCCTAATGCATCAAGTTCAAGACAATTTTGGGAGCTTTCTTTTTAATTTGCCTCTCAACGGTTTTGCACATTCTAAACACACACAAAAACCCACAAAACATTTTCTTTCGCAAACAAATGAAGATTTTGAAAGAAATGTGAAAATTTTAAGGCACTAGGCAAGCAAAAGAAGACAAGTCACCCAAGGATCGTGGCAAGCAGATATATCGATATTAAATGCAACATACTAACATGACCCTAATAATGCACACAAAAGAAAACAAAAATCAAAGGAAAAGACTCGACTATGTACACACATAAAAACACCCCCACACCTACTTCATGCATTGTCCTCAATGAATGCGAGCAAGATACTACATGGAATTATGCAATGAAACCGGGAAGATCTCACCAATGCGAAGCGTAAAAGCAAGTACGTGGTTATCTTGATGGACAAGACCCAAATTCCCCTCAAAATCTGTGAGATACTTAAAAAGGGAGACAACAATACGTGAAAGAAAAGGGGCCCAAATACACAAGGGTTGGAGCCCACAACAATCGATGCTCACTGAAGGAGTTTTTTATTGTACTTTTGTTTTTTTTAAATATAACTATGTGCAGACATAAGTTCTCATATTCATTTGTCAAAAGACATCAAATGGGAACCTCAAGAGTGGGTCAATACACTTGGAAAGGGAACATGACACCACGCGGGGCCAGAATACTCATGCGTGGGCCCCCTTCACAAAGAGCACAAAATGAAATGAGAGGTTCATGAATTGGACGCAAATGCGTCTCATTCAAAGGATCAAACTGAAAGAGCTTGAACCTCTCAAGAGTTTGGGAAATATGGGGCAACGGAAGAAGAGTTTCTCCCATTGCGGTGCTGGAGTTATGATCGTCAATCCAAACTCTCCAACCAACAGGCTGGTGCATCGGAATGAGGTTAAGAACTTCGTTAGGCATGTCCGACACACCAGACGAACAAAAAGTGGGTCTCATACCCAAGGTATCCTCCAAGGAACTCCTAATACCCTCATGAGCAATGTAGTTATTTGATGTTCCATCATTTCCAAGATGATCAGGAACAATAGTGAGAGGCAAACTCTCATCAGGTTGTTGGAAATTGAGGGTACTAGGGAGCTCTTGCTCCACCAGAGGTGAGTCCTTAAGAGGCGCAACATGAAGATCATGTGGCTCAAGAGGGCCACGGGACAAAAAGATAAGGCACAATTCTGTGCCGACTCATAATGAATTTGGTCCTTGTTTTTCTCAATTTGAATCGAATCCTCCACTAAGTGATCGTGAATTGAAACACCAAGTCTCTCAGACTGACTAGGAGTTTGACTTTGAAAGATTGTGCTTTAAATTTGTGGATGTGGTGGTGGTTCGATATCAAAAGATGAATCCTCATGTTGATAAGAAAAGTTACTCTCCTCATGTTCACGTAATTGCTGCGACATTTGACTCACTTGCAGTGTCATATTTTGTATGGACTGTTGAGTGTTTTCCATGAACGTAAGGAAAGTTTGTTTCAAGGAATCAGGTATGCGGTCAACTATGAGGTTCAAGTCAGAGCTTGGGAAATTTTGGGTTTGGGTGTTGATGGGCTGAGAATGAGTCCAATGATTTGAAGTGGGGTGTTGGTAGAATTCTGGGTATTCGGGAGGATGATAATGGAGTGAAAATGAAGTATAAGAATTTGGATATGAATTGTCTCCCCATGAATCTATCCCTTTCGGGTTGTACGCGGATGCGTAATGGTCATATTGAGCGTTTTGGGAAATGTATGCTCATACTCAGGCTCTGGGGGAACATGTTGAACGTTTTATTTAAAACCGCAAGTGCACGGCCGCGATGAAGTGGTGGAAAGTACGGGTCATCCTCAGGGAGCTGAGAAGCCTCTTGTTTATCAGAAATCAAGTGGCACAAAAAGGTGGAAGAAAGTTGTTTATGCTAATCTAAACTACGCTAACTACGAAGAAGCAAATGCGAATGAAAGAGTTTAACAAATACTTCAACTAAGCTAGAGAAACATGATACTATGCAGGAATCAGTAAGAGAGAGACCCCTTAGGGGGTGGAGTGACTACACATACACAATAAGGAGGCAAGAATATCTTCCTATAGGCAAAAGTGTAGGTAGTGTTTGCATGTATGGGAGGTGTCTACTTATCATGGCAAAACCCATTAATTAAATCACTAACCTATTTTGATTAACATTCATAAACACAAGCTGGTTATTTAAGAAACTAAACAAGCATGGGAGGTGTCTTAAAACTTGTGGTAAAACCCATCTAGTGAAGTGTTCTATTCTAACAAGCAAGCGTGCATTCATATTAATCAACACATTTCAAAATAAACATCCTTCCTTCCTTAATTGCATATATAATAATCATCTCCACCCCCCAAAAGGGGAGTGGTTTTACTCACTACACATTACACTAACTATTACACTAAGATAAGAACACATATTAACTAAGCTAGATTTAATATAAGACAATTAAACTAAAACATGCACCAACAATAAAAGAAGCACAAAACAAAGAAAATTTTATTGATTGAAGACTCACAATACTAGTAGCATCTCCCCCATTGAGTTTCTTGCTTCAAGGCTTTCACTTCAATTAGGAAGAATGGCCACAAGCATGGAGTGATTACAATAGAAGGTGAAGAGTTCTATTTATGACCATAGAAAAAGGCAATCCGGGACAATCCCCCTATGTGGGACTAAACAAATACCAGAAATGAACTAAATACACACTAATACGCAATCCACCAAAATCTTAAAGGATTTGGGCCAAAACAGACCGCCAATTAGCGGTCCTGGACCGCCAATTAGTGGTCTATATGGTTCGGATCTCGCTATGTTTTCTTCTGGGCTTTTCTGGATGTTGTCGGTGATCTTTGATGCATCTACTTTGCTTGTTGGAGCTCCGACCCGACTAGAATTGCCAAAATACTCCCCATGATGTTGTGGAGTATTTTTTTTTTTACTCTTTGGTCCTTCGGTCTTACGTTCAGGTCCTTCTCCCTTGCATATTAGTCCCCAGATCTCACAATTCAGTCTCTTCATACCAATTTATTCCTGAAAACTAAACATAAAACTCGTGACATAGCATTGTTTAGTGAAAGATAATGGATATAAGATTCAAATATAAGCATGAAATGATGTCAATCAGAACATAAGAACATTCCCCGATAACATGACCACTCAACCAACAACAGTCGCACGGTACGGCTACGGGAGCCACCGGTGCGTTCATGTTGTATACCGCACGCATGAAAGAGCCCAAAGTTTCTTGCAATGTCTCAGTTTGATGACCAATATATGATCCGACGTAACTAGATGGAGATCTAGCAGTCGGTGCCTCTCTCATATCACCCCTATATGAAGATTGCTCAGTCCCACAATTAAGATTATCTCAACCATACGGGGTGTTTGTTTGAGGCACCCCAGGATGCATGGGTTGGGAGTATCAAGGAGGATTGTCCTGGTCCTAACACTGATATGGATGGTCGCCCATGTAACCATCCATCTCAACAAAAACTCTCGAGTCGACCACTCTCACCACCACGAGGCTAAGACCGCAAAAAGGGCCCGACTCGACCCTAAAACGCTAACAGAGAGTGTAAAGGGGAGGAAACTATAACATAGAAGAAGGTGAGAAGAAGATGACTCAGAGGAGAAGGGAAGAATCCCTACATCTAGTGTGGGTAATGGGATCAGGTAGAAGCCTAACTAGCAAGCACGGCTCAAACAATGTAAGGCAATGGGTACTTAGGCTAGACGACGCCTAACTTCGAGGTCACTAGCCTCGACACGCCTCACCTCCCTACAACGAGGACCACAATGCCCAGCAAGTGATACCAGATCCGAAGATCCAGTACCTCCTACTATCGAATAGGTAGGCAACGCTGATCAGGTCGTGACAGTCTCAACTAGATTACTCTCCTAGTACGTCTGAAATCCTAGGACCAATGTCTACTTTCTTTTAGTTAAGGCTTGATTAAGAGTGATTTTTGGGGCCAAGGAAAGTGTGATGAAATCTCCCACCTTATCTTTTATGGGACAGCCCCTCCTTAGTAGCGTTTCGATCCTAAATCTAGCAATCAATCGCTCCAATCAAACGCTCAACTCACTCTTGTCCTGATGCAATTCCTACTAACTAATGCGTGGGCATACAAGATGCATGAATGAGTGTAGGAAATGCATACCTCACGCCAACACTCAACAACTAAAAATAATGCTAAAAGAAAAGACAACTACGTGCCTATGTCAAATACATGATGTGTGACCTAAACAAGTAAGAATGTCTAGTCTTTTGCTTTGGATTTTAAGGCCAAGTTGATTAATGGGGGAGTGATTGATGATCTGGGAGCAAACTAGACGTCACAGCCTGCACAATAGGGCTCCCAGATAACTACAATGAAAGACGCAACTACCAAAAGAAAACTAAGAGCAAGAAACGCTCACCAGGCCGCCAATTGGCGGTCCGAGACCGCTGATTAACGGTCCCTGTTGAACAGTAGCCTCCCTTCGATCCAAAGGTCCCCTGAAACAAAAATAAACTAAAAACAAAAAATTAAAACCACTCGAATCGTCCAAACCAATGTGCAAGTGCACGACCGCGTTGAAGTGGTGGAATATACGGGTCGATCCACAGGGAGGTGTGTCAACTTTTGGTTTGTTCGAAGGCGAGTGGTAAACAAAGGAGAGAAAGGTTGGTTACACTAAACTACACTAAGATGCAAAAGGAAATGAAGATAAGCAATAAAACTAAACCCAGAGGGGTAGAGAAATAATGTGAATATAAAGATGTGTGTGTGTGTGTGTTCCATTATGCCCCTCACAACATGTAGTGCATGAAATCATAAAACTAAATCCAACTTTGCTTCCACATGAAATAAGATAAGACTATATCATTAAAACATACAAGACAATAATTGGAATGAAGTTAAATGAACTCATGTATAAAGACTAGACCCTACTATGCCTCCACATGAATTAAGATAAGACTATATCATTAAAAGATACAAGACATTAACCAAGGTAAAGGCAACAACAGTACATACACTACAAATTGTGTTTCCAATATTAATTCGATCAATATCCTCACATTATCATTCCCCATAAAATAAGTCCACTAATCTAAGCATAAGCTAAGCTTCATTCAAGAGCATTAACATATCAAAGATAAGAGTAAAATCTCATTAGATGGTTATGGAAATCATATAAGGCTCAATGGATTAAGATAACACACACTGAATACACTACATGATCATATCACATATTTCTCCACCCACTAAATTGGGATGGAACTACTCACAACTCATTACACTCACTACATTAACAAAATGAAACATTATACTGAAATGAAATTAACCTAAGAAAGCAAGAAATATTAAAGAAGCTTAAAAGGAAAGGAAAGACTAAACAAGCATGCACAAATTAAAAGACAAGATTAAAAGAAACTAGAACAATTATTTTATTAAGAATCACTCACATTGAAGGTAGCATTCTTCTCCACCTTGAGTTTTTTCTTCAAGGCTTACTCCTTAGTAGAGAGAACGCCACCAAGCAATGGGTAGTTAACAATAGACGATGAAGAGTTATATTTATAGCCAAAGAAAAAGGCAATCCAGGACAATCCCCCGATGTGGGACTAAATAAATACCAGAAATGGACTAAATACACACTAATACGCGACCCACCAAAATCTTAGCGGATTTGGGCCAAAAACAGACCGCCAATTAGTGGTCTTGGACCGCCAATTGGCGGTCTATATAGTCCGGATCACGCTGGATTTTATTCTGGGCTTTTCTGAATGTCTTTGTTGGTCTTTGATGCATCTACTTCACTTGTTGTAGCTCCGACCCGAATCGAATTGCCAATATTCTCCCCATGATGGTGTGGAGTTTTCTGTTTTGCTCTTTGGTCCTTCGGTCTTACGTTCAGGTCCTTCTGCCTTGCAACTTAGTCCCCAGGTCTCACAATTTAGTCCTTTTTCCCTGCTTTTGGGTCCTTTTATGCTTCATCTCTTCAGACCTATTTATTTCTGAAATTCAAACATAAAACTCATCACGTAGAATTGCTTAGGTGTAAAATAATGGATATAAGATACAAATTTAAGCATGAAATGATGTCAATCAATGTTGTCTCCTGAGGGTTTTCAGCGGATATACTCACAAAATCCGAACAAGATGCATTATTCAATCTACACACTCGACTCGTTGGACATATGTTGTCGATCATTGGACGCGGTAATCCTACGGGCCGACTCTATATAGGTAGTCAGTCCACGCACCTAACCTAATGAACCATTCGTGCAAGTTAAATAAGGAATTAAGAGAAAGACATGGACAACCTCAACATCCTCAAGTGATACAAAGTGTAAGGTCCATTAAGGTTCTTATTTGCATTACTATTTTTTTTCTTTTTTTTTCTTTTCTCAAAAAAATATTCTTTTCTTTTTATTGGTTGGAGCTTCATTCTCCTAGGGTCAGGTTTCGTGCATCATTGCCCATGAGGACTTACACTATCACGTAGACCTTTCCCCAAATCTCCAGATAGGGCAATCCCTACTACCCGTGTAACGGGAGTTCGGTCGGTGTATCCCAAGTCAGATGACTCAAAAGCGCCATGTGATAGGAGCCATGCAAGAAAAGAGAACACCTACTCACTTATTTCTTATCTACACATGAACCAAAACCCCAACACTTAGTCTAACAACAAGATTTAAAGGGTCCTTGACTACCACAAACTTCCTTAAATTAACAGACACGAATTATTAATTCACTAGGTTCAGGGTGGACTTCATTAAATATTTGAGTACTGAAACCCTATGATTACTCGCCCCCCGAGGGAAAACTGGGGTGCATCCTGATTGACATCATTTCATGCTTATATTTGTATCTTATATCCATTATCTTTAACCTAAACAATGCTATGTCACGAGTTTTATGTTTAGTTTTCAGGAATAAATAGGTTTGAAGAGATGAAGCATAAAAGGACCCACAAGCTGGGAAAAAGAACTGAATTGTGAGATCTGGGGACCAAGATGCAAGGAAGAAGGACCTGATTACAAGACAGAAGGACCTAAGAGCAAAACAGAATACTCCACACCATCATGGGGAGTATTTTACCAATTCGATTCGGGTCAGAGCTCCAACAAGTCAAGTAACCGCATCAAAGACCAACAATACAAAAAAGAAAAGCCCACAACAAAAATGAGAAGGATCTGAACCATATAGACCGCCAATTGGCGGTCTGGAACCACCAATTGGCGGTCCAGATGGCCCAGAATCCGTTTAGTTTTCTGTAGTACATGTATTAGTGTATGCTTAGTGTATTTGTGGTATCTATTTAGTCCCACATCGGGGGATTGTCCCGGTTTGCCTTTTTCCATGGCTATAAATAGAACTCTTCACCTTCCATTGTAATGACTCCATATTTTAAGTGACTATTCTTCCTACTAGAAGTGAGGCCTTGAAGCACACACTAAAGTAGGAGGATGCTACTTTTAATGTGAGTCATTTTATCAATAAATTTTTGTGTTTATTTCATTGTTTGTTTTATGCTTCTTTTATTGTTTGTGCATGTTTTAGTTTAATCGTCTTTTAATTCTAGCTTAGTTTTAATATGCTTTCTTCCCATAGTTTAATAATTAGTGTAATGTTTAGTGAGTAGTTCCATCCCCTTTGGGGGTGGAGTAGATGTACATACATGCATTAGAGAATGGGATGAATGCTTTAATTTCAATGTGTTGATTAAACATGAATGTATGCTTGCTTGTTTTGGATAGAATTTATAACTTGATGAGTTTTGCCAAAATGATTAGACACCTCTCATGCTTGTTTAGATTCTGAAATAAACAACTTGCATATGTAAATGTTAATCAACCAAGTTGGTGAATAGAATGATAGGTTTTACCATAACATTTAGACACTTCCTATGCTTGATAAACACCACCTTCATGTGCTTAAAGAATGTATTCTACACCCACCTCTTTGCATGTGTGCACTCACTCCACCCCTTAGGGGTTTTCCCATTTCTGTATTCCAGCATTCTTTCTTTGTTCTAAGTTTAGTTGTTATTCCATCATTTGTTTGTTAGTGTAGCGTAGTCTAGATTAGCATAAACAACTTTCTTCCCCCTATTTTTGCCACTTGATTTCTGATAAACAAGAGACTGCTCACCTCCCTGAGGACGACCCGTACTTGCCACCGCTTCATCGCGGCCGTGCACTTGCGGTTTTAATTAAAACGTACAACACATCCTAACGACTAGATAAGTCCTAAAACCACTGTACTAGATATCCTAATGCATTAAGTTCAAGACAATTTTGGGAGCTTTCTTTTTACTTTGCCTCTCAACGGTTTTGCACATTCTAAACACACACAAAAACCCACAAAACATTTTCTTTCGCAAACACATGAAGATTTCGAAAGAAATGTGAAAATTTTAAAGCACTAGGCAAGCAAAAGAAGACAAGTCACCCAAGGATCATGGCAAGCAGATATATCGATATTAAATGCAGCATGCTAACATGACCCTAATAATGCACACAAAAGAAAACAAAAATCAAAGGAAAAGACTCGACTATGTACACACATAAAAACACACCCCACACCTACTTCATGCATTGTCCTCAATGAATGCGAGCAAGATACTACATGGAATTATGCAATGAAACCGAGAAGATCTCACCAATGCGAAGCGTAAAAGGAAGTTCGTGGTTATGTTGATGGACAGAACCCAAATTCCCCTCAAAACCTGTGAGATACTTAAAAAGGGAGACAACAATACGTGAAAGAAAAGGGGCCCAAATACACAAGGGTTGGAGCCCACAACAATCGATGCTCACTGAAGGAGTCTTTTATTGTACTTATTTTTCTTTTTTTCTTCTATTTTTTTTAATATAATTATGTACAAACATAAGTTCCCATCCTCATTTGTCAAAAGACATCAAATGGGAACCTCAACAGTGGGTCAATGCACTTGGAAAGGGAATATGACACTACGCGGGGCCAGAATACTCTTGCGTGGGCCCCCTTCACAAAGAGCACAAGATGAAATGAAAGGTTCATGAATTGGACGCAAAGGCGTCTCATTCAAAGGAACAAACTAAAAGAGCTTGAACCTCTCAAGAGTTTGGGAAATAAGGGGCAACAGAAGAAGAGTTTATCTCGTTGCGTTGTTGAAGTTATGATCGTCAATCCAAACTCTCCAAGCAACAGGCTGGTGCGTCGGAACACGGTCAAGAACCTCGTTAGGCATGTCTGACACACCAGGCAAACAAAAAGTGGGTCTCATACCCAAGGTATCCTCCAAGGAACTCCTAATACCCTCTTGAGCAATGTAATTATTTGATGTCCCATCATTTCCAAGATGATCAGGAACAATAGTGAGAGGCAAACTCTCATCAAGTTGTTTGAAATTGAGGGTACTAGGGAGCTCTTGCTCCACCAGAGGTGAGTCCTTAAGAGGCACAACATGAAGATCATGTGGCTCAAGGGCCACGGGACAAAAAGATAAGGCACAATCCTGTGCCGACTCATAATGAAATCGGTCCATGTTTTTCTCAATTGAAATCGAATCCTCCACCAAGTGATCGTGAATTGAAACCCCAAGTCGCTCAGACTGACTTGGAGTTTGACTTTGAAAGATTGTGCTTTGAATTTGTGGATATGGTGGTGGTTCGATATCAAAAGATGAATCCTCATTTTGACAAGAAAGGTTACTCTCCTCACGTTCACGTAATTGCTTCGACATTTGACTCACTTGCAGTGCAATATTTTGTATGGACTGTTGAGTAGTTTCCATGAACGTAAGGAAAGTTTGTTTCAAGGAATCAGGTATGCGGTCAACTATGAGGTCCAAGTCCGGGCTTGGGAAATTTTGGGGTTTGGTGTTGTTGGGCAGAGAATGAGTCCAATGATTTGAAGTGTGGTGTTGGTAGAATTGTGGGTATTCGGGAGGAGGATACTGGGGTGAAAATGATGTATAAGAATTTGAAAAAGAATTGTCTCCCCATGAATCCATCCCTCTCGGGTTGTACGTGGATGCGTAATGGTCATATTGAGCGTTTTGGGAAAATGTATGCTCATACTCAAGCTCTGGGGGAACATAAGAACATTCCCCGATAACATGACCACTCAACCAACAACAATCGCACGGTACGGCTACAGGAGCCACCGGTGCGTTCATGTTGTATACCGCACGCATGAAAGAGCCCAAAGTTTCTTGCAATGTCTCAGTTTGATGACCAATATATGATCCGACGTAACTAGATGGAGATCTAGCAGTCGGTGCCTCTCTCATATCACCCCTATATGAAGATTGCTCAGTCCCACAATTAAGATTATCCCAACCATACGGGGTGTTTGTTTGAGGCACCCCAGGATGCATGGGTCGGGAGTATCAAGGAGGATTGTCCTGGTCCCAACAATGATGTGGATGGTCGCCCATGTAACCATCCATCTCAACAAAAACTCTCGAGTCGACCACTCTCACCACCACGAGGCTAAGATCGCAAAAATTGCTCGACTCGACCCTAAAACGCTAACAGAGAGTGTAAAGTTAAGTAGACTATAACGTAGAAGAAGGTGAGAAGAAGATGACTCAGAGGAGAAGGGAAGAATCCCTACATCTATCGTGGGTAATGGGATCAGGTAGAAGCCTAACTAGCAAGCACGGCTCAAACAATGTAAGGCAATGGGTCCTTAGGCTAGATGACACCTAACTTCGAGGTCAGTAGCCTCGACACGCCTCACCTCCCTACAACGAAGACCACAATGCCCAGCAATGATACCAGATCCGGAGATCCAGTACCTCCTACTATCGACAAGGTAGGCAACGCCGATCAGGCCATGACGATCTCAACTATATTACTCTGCTAGAGCGTCCGAAATCCTAGGGCCAATGTCTACTTGCTTTTAGTTAAGGCTTGATTAAGAGGGATTTTTGGGGTCAAGGAATGGGTGATGAAATCCTCCACCTTATCTTTTATGGGACAACCCCTCCATAGTAGCGTTTTGATCCTAATTCTAGCAAACAATCGCTCCAATCAAACGCTCAACTCACTTTTGTCCTGATGCAATTCCGACTAACTAATGCATGGGCATACAAGATGCATGAATGAGTGTAGGAAATGCGTACCTCACGCCAGCGCTCAACAACTGAAGATAAAGCTAAAAGAAAAGACAACTATATGCCTAAGTCAACTACATGATGCGTGACCCAAACAAGTAAGAATGTCTAGTCTTTTGCTTTGGATTTTGAGGCCAAGTTGATTAATGGGGATTGGTTTAATGATCTGGGAGCACAGTAGAAGTCACAGTATGCAAAATAGTGCTCCCAGATAACTAAAATGAAAGAACCAACTACTAGAAGAAAATTGAGACCAAGACACACTCACCAGGCCGCTGATTGGCCGTCCCTGTTGAAGCTTTTGTGCTCCAACTCGTCCAGTAGCCTCCCCTTGATCCAAAGGTCCCCTGAAACAAACAAAAACTAAAAACAAAAAATTAAAACCACTTGAATCGTCCAAACTAAAGTCTGGACAGAGCACCTCCCCGGCAACGGCGCCAAAAACATGATTGATTCGTTTTATATTAACCGCAAGTGCACGGCTGCATTGAAGCGGTGGAAAATACGGGTCGATCCACAGGGAGGTGTGTCGTCTTTTGGTTTGTGCGAAGGCGATTGGGAAAGAAAGAAGAGAAAGATTGATTACACTAAACTACACTAATCTAAACTAGGAAACTAGAAAGCATGAAATGAAATAACAAAACAACTAAACTAAGCAACTAATGAAAGGAGATAAAACTCAAGAATGGAAAACCCCTAAGGGGTGGAGTGTGAGTGCACATGAAATATGTGTGGTGAATGCATGCAATAAGCTCAAGTGTGGTTAGTGTTTGTTAATGCATAAGAAGTACCTCATGGCAAGTCCTATCAGTTACAACACTAACCTAGGTGATTAATATGAGCAATGCAAGGTTGTTATTCAGAAGATAATGAGCATGGAGTGTACCTAACTATGGCAGAATACATCAAGTAAAGTTCTTATTAATTCAAACAAGCATACTAATATCTCTCACAAACAATAATATCTGGCATTCATACCACCTAAATAACATGTACATACATCTACTTCACCCCCAAATGGGATGGAACTACTCACTAATTATTACACTACCTACATTAACAAAATGAAACATTATACTGAAAGGAAATTTAACTAAGCAAGAAGGGAGCATTAAAGAAGCTTAAAAGGAAAGGAAAGACTAAACAAGCATGCACAAATTAA
Organism: Triglochin maritima; assembly: GCA_963682175.1. Lineage (NCBI taxonomy): Eukaryota > Viridiplantae > Streptophyta > Magnoliopsida > Alismatales > Juncaginaceae > Triglochin > Triglochin maritima. Next base: position 22,291,996 of record OY821774.1, on the reverse strand, counting down.
AAGAGAAGATTAAAAGAAACTAGAATAATTATTTTATTAACAATGACTTACATTGAAGGTAGCATTCTTCTCCACCTTGAGTTTTGCTTCAAGGCTTACTCCTTAGTAGAGAGAATGCCACCAAGCAATGAGGTAGTTTACAATAGTAGGTGAAGAGTTCTGTTTATAGCCAAAGAAAAAGGCAATCCGGGACAATCCCCCAATGTGGGAATAAACAAATACCATAAATTGACTACATACACACTAATACGCGACCCACCAAAATATTAGAGGATTTGGGCCAAAACAGACCGCCAATTAGTGGTCTTAGACCGCAAATTGGCAAGCTGTATGGTCCGGATCACGCTGGATATTATTCTGAGCTTTTCTGGATGTCTTTGTTGGTCTTTGATGCATCTACTTCACTTGTTGGAGCTCCGACCCGAATAGAATTGCCAAAATGCTCCCTATGATGGTGTGGAGTTTTCTGTTTTGCTCTTTGGTCATTCGGTCTTACGTTCAGGTCCTTCTCCTTTGCATCTTAGTCCCCAGGTCTCACAATTAAGTCATTTTTCCCTGCTTTTGGGTCCTTTTATGCTTCATCTCTTCAAACCTATTTATTTCTGAAATTCAAACATAAAACTCGTCACGTAGCATTGCTTAGGTGTAAGATAATGGATATAAGATATAAATATAAGCATGAAATGATGTCGATCACCACCCCGAACTAACTCAGAAATCAGACATCCCAATCAGTAAACAAACAAAGCTCGCAACAGCAAACAATCATAACCAGGTCGACAATTAAGATAACAACTAATCGAGTCATCTACGGGTCATGATAAGGATGTTATAAGGTCTGAAATCCTATGTGTCATACATATCCACAACAACATACTTCATATCAGAAACATACATACAAAATAAGTAATAGAACATGCATCATAGAAGGAGGTATCATAAACCAACATCACATGCTATCGATATCATGCATCATGGATTTCAGAACATCTGTTTATGATAGGAACTTAGTATTCCAGACTAGATCAGAGCTTATATGAATCAAATCATGAGACTATGCATGAACATATGGTCTGAAATCAGCATATAATTTATAGGAGAACATCAGGATATAATCCTTAAGCAATGCTACCACTTATGATATAAATTTGGCAAACCCATTATGTAATATGGTCTGAACATAGACCTCAACTAACGCATAATTTTGTGACTTATGATCAGCGCAAATTCATGGAACATTATGTGAGTGAAATCGAAAAGTAATGCAAGCATACATGACCTAAAATCAGAAATCAAGGCATGGGATATGGTCTGAACATAGTCATGATTTATAGCATGGATACCCAATCTATATCAGCCACTATTGTTAGCAAACAACGATTCTACAGGTTCAGGAGTACCTTTCTTGGAGAGAACATGTCGCAGCGGAAGGAAGATCGGAGGTCACCTTACGGAATCCTTTTCACCGCTCGGTCTCCTACTCTCTTTGAGAAGGAGCGCGAGTCCACAACCCAAGAGTCCACGGAATGAGCTTGGTGGAGGTGGAGGGATGAAATGGGAGAGAGAGAAGGTGGCAACTAGGGTGGGTGGAGGCTAGGGTTTGCACACTTGTTCCATCCAATGGGAGGCTCCCCTCCTTATATAGATGGCTCCACCCTAAACCCTTAAATGTGTAGTCCAATAGGGACGCGCCATGTGTCAGTGCTTTGGGCAAATATCTTATTAATCCTAGATTAATCCAATATCTCCCACTTGCACAACAACACGATAACAACATGTCATCTGCTTTTGTGTCCCCAACACATATGCATATATCCCTGATACATACAATCACACATTGGCAATATGTCACCTCTTTATGTGTCCCCGACACATATGTATATATCCCTGATACATACAACTACTCCTCTCACCAAGTACACGTCAACAATACGCAAGTCTCTGATCATGTATCCTCGATACACGACCATCTGTGTCCCCGACACATGTACTCTTTCGATCGTACGGACAAATGGGTCGTGCGACCGGTGATGCACCTGCAATTTAGGAGTCTCAAACTTGAAACCTTACTAGAAGGCCAGAATGACAACATCCTCATAAAACAACAAATAAGCAGTCAAAATGCACATCACAGTTCCCGAGGTTTACTCAGAAACTCACTTAACATGAACGGTATCTCGATCCCTCGGAGAGAATACATTCTTATCCTCAAGGTACTTGCTACTGTATCCGATACAGTTGGGCCCAGCAAATACTTTTAGTGTAGTCGTGTCAAACCTTTCCCTTCGCCCCAGACCACAATTACACTCAGAGTCGACTCCTTTCCCGAAGATGCCTCTTTAGACCGAATCTCTCACGGTCATAGATAACATCCCAAAGTAGCCACATCAACTCTTTACTTCATGGTGTCGTCGAAGGTCACTGAGGGCAACTAATGACAATCAAGTCTTGGACACACACAGTGAAGGAGCCTTTCCAAATGGTCGCTTAGCACATGTTGTATAACAAACATGTTATGGTGGATCATACTGTACACAACAGTATGTCTGTCTCTCAACACCATACTAGTCTTAGTCCAGTCGCACCCCCTCTGCGCCTGACCCGAGCTTCATCATTGTCGCCTTAACACCATACAGGTGTCACCTGGCGCCACATGTGATGCTCGCACTTGGCTTCTATAGGTCACATGAATCGTGGGAACATTCATGTCAATCCTCACCAACATAGAGGATCTCACCTTGATTCCTAATCAAGGCGACTGTCCTATCATGAACTGCTCTGGATCTATCATACAAGATCTCCTCATGATCAGTCTCATCTCTGCTCGCTATCAAAAGCGCCAGAGGTGAATGCTCGTGTGAGTGAGCATTCTTCAGCCCATTGACAGAATAATATTTTATGCTAGAACAACTACATCAACCAAACAGATATAGTCGAAAGGAAAACACAATCACTCATAAAAGGAAGTTAGACATGTCAATGCATAAAAGTCTGCATAAGCCTAAGGACTTCACATGAGACACAAACGAGTCCTTAGCTATAGCCTTGGTAAGAGGGTCAGCTACCATAAGACTAGTAGACACATGTCTTAACACAACTTCCTTTCTCGCTATGATGTCCTTCACAAAATGATACCTAACCTGTATATGTTTGGTCTTTCCATGATATTTGGGATCTTTCACATAACAAAAGGCAGCCATGCTGTCACAATAGACAACAACATGCTCATCCGATGTCTCTATTAGCCTAGTATGTTGTAAGAACCTCCTCAACCAAACTGCCTCCTGTACTGCTGTAGAGCATGCAACATACTCTGCTTCCATAGTCAACAGGGATATACAGGTTTGCTTCTTGCTGGACCATGAGATGGCCCCATTAGCCAGCAAGAAAGCATAACCAGAGGTAGACTTCCTGTTATCAATGTCTCCAGCCCAATCGGCATCACTATAGCCAATCGGGTGGAGATCTGATGCTTGGTAACACAACATGTAGTTACTCGTTCCTCTGAGGTATCTCATGATTCTCTTGACTGCCTTCCAGTGCTCCATGCTTGGGCTAGACTGGCATCGACTAACCATGCCCACAACATAACAAATGTCTAGCCTAGTACACATCATAGCGTACATAAGGCTTCCCACACAGCATTGGAGTGTGGAACCTTGCTCATTTTGGCCTTCTCTTCAGGAGTCTCAGGATGCTTATCAAGGCTCAAGTGCAAACCCTTCTTAACAGGAGTGTTGATTGGTTTGCATTTGTCCATATGGTATTTCTTCAAGATGTTGTTAATATAAGTCTCTTGAGACAATCCCAGAAGTCTCTTGGACCTATTTCTAACTATCTTGACACCAAGGACGTAGCTAGCTTCACCCATGTCCTTCATATCAAACGTGGAGGACAACCACTCTTTAATGGATTTCAGCAACTCTTTGCTATTGCCAGCCATGAGTATGTCATCAACATACAAGGTCAGAATGACAAATTTACCATTGGATCTCTTAACGTACACACAGTGATCTTCCTCAAGCATAGAGAACACATTCTTTGATATAGCTTGATGGAAGCGAATGTTCCACTATCTAGACGCTTGTTTTAAGCTATACAAGGACTTATTGAGCTTCCACACTTGGCGCTCTTGTCCTTTGACTTCAAAACCTTGAGGTTGATCCATATAGATCTTCTCCTCAAGTTCTCCATTGAGAAAAGCAGTCTTTACATCCATTTGGTAAAGCTCTAAGTCCATCTGAGCTACAATAGCTAGTAGAAGGCGGATGGAGGCAAACCTAGCCACGGGTGAAAAAATTTCCTCAAAATCCACGCCTTCTCTTTGGGTGTAGCCTTTAGCTACCAGTCTAGCCTTGAATCTATCAATAGATCCATCCGCCTTCCTCTTAATCTTGAGGATCCACTTGGCCCCAATGGCCTTTCGGTTCGGCAGTAAGTCGACCAAGTCCCAGACTCGGTTAACTTTCATCGACTCCAACTCTTCCTTTATAGTTTGTAACCACTCTTTCATATTTGGACCTTCCAAAGCCTCTTTCAAGTTCTCCGGTTCTTGCTCGTCGATTACTGTCATCCCAGATGATTCATAATCAATATCTTCTTGAGCCCGCGTTTACGAGGAATGAGCGAAAACCGCCTACGAGGAATGAGCCCGCGTTTACTTCGGCGCAGATGGGTATCTGATGGCTCATCCTCCGTGAGATCTATCGGATCCTCAGCATTGCTGCTCCCACTAGGATTGACTGGTGGAACCTCATGTTCAACTTCTAGATCCTGATCCCGTGGAGTGGCAATGTCCTCATCTTGTTTTTCAAAGAAGTCCACTGACTTTTTAATAGCTCCAGCAAGAGTTGGAAAAATATTTTCCAAGAATGTGGCATCCCTAGACTCCAGTTCCGTGCTTCTTTAATTCTCGTCTAACCCGATAAAAACATAAGCTTTGGAGAGATTACTGTATTTTACAAAGACACTTTTTCCCTCTAGGTCCTAGTTTTCCATATCGGTGACTAGTAGAATGAATGAATGTATGTCGCGCATCCCCAAGGATGCAGCAGACTAAAATCAGGCTTCCGTCCTATCCATAACTCATATGGAGTTGAGGGAACCGATTTTGTTGGAACTCTATTGAGGATATAGGCAGCAGTCATTAGAGCATCTCCCCAAAACGAAATTGGCAAGCTCGCATGCGCAATCATGGATCTAACCATGTCTAGCAACGTTCTATTCCTTCTCTCGGCAACACCATTTTGCTGAGGAGTATAAGGCATAGTGAGTTGTCTAGATATCTCTTTTTCATCACATAACTCCTTGAACATTATGGAGAGATACTCCCCACCTCTGTCTGTTCTGAGAGTTTTTATCTTATTATCCAATTGATTCTCTACCAAGCTCATGAATTTCTTAAAGCATTCTAGAGCTTCTAACTTGTGAGAAATAACATAAATATGACCATATCTAGTGTGGTCATAAATAAATGTGATGAAGTAACTTTGTCCGTATAGTACGCACATTCAAAGGTCCACAAATATCCGAGTGAATTAGTTCTAAAGGAGAAGTAGCCCTAATGGGTTTTCCGAACGGTTTTCTAGTTGCCTTTCCAGCTAGACAAGATTCACAGGTCGGCAATTCAAATTTGGAGCATTCTCCTAATACCCCCTCCTTTGCCAACCTGTTCATCCGGTCAACACCAATGTGACCTAGTCTAGCATGCCACATAACTGAATCATTATTCATGGAACTTTGACTCATAAAGGCACTAGTGTTATGATTGAAATCATAAATTGCGTCCAACACAATAAAACTGTCTGAAAGAAAGGCACGTCCATAATAAATGTTAGAAAGGTATAAACCCATATCATTGTTCTCAAAAACAACTTTAAAACCATGTCTCATCAAAACAACAACAGAAATAATATTTCGCCGTATAGCTGGTGCATACAACACGTCGTGAAGTAATAAGATCCGGCCACTTCGCAAAGCCACCTTGCATGTGCCAACTCCAAGAACTTCAATGCTAGTGTTGTTTGCCATGTTTATTCGCCTCCCACTTGGAACACGACGATATTCCACGAAGGCAGAACGATCCTTTGTTACGTGGTCCGTGGCACCTGAATCCACAATCCACACAGGAGAGTGATCAGTGGGCATCACAGAACTAGTCACGTTACAATTCAAGCGATTACACATAGTAATCACCTTTTGCTCAGTGCACTCACGAGCAAAATGTCCAGTCTTTCGGCAGTTAAAACAAGTCACATTAGACTTATCGTTCCCACCTCTGGATCCTCGAGGTCATTTCTTTCCATTTTTGTTTTCTGTTTTGTTTTTATTTGCACCCTTCTTGCCTTTAAAATCCAGAGCTCTATCTCTTTTGCGCTTAAAATCTGCACTCCTCCGAGGAGCGCCAGCTTCAGCACCAAACACTTCAATTAGAGGGGCTTCCGCAAGCATGCGGTCCTCCTCCAGCTCTAGGTGTTTTGCGGCCTGGTCAAATGTCCTGATGTCATCAGCATGAGTCAGATGGACCTTCATATGCTCCCAACTCTTCGAAGGCAATGATCTGATGAGAGCAGACACTTGCTCCTCATCGGTCTTAGCACGACCGGCAGCGCTCAGCTCGCTTATCATGTTTGACATTGCGGTAATATGTTTCCTCATCGTGTGACCTTGGCGCATTTTATACCCATCAAACATGAGCCCAAGCTGGCGGGACCTTGTGACGGAGGTCACTCCGTACTGAAACTTCACAGCTTACCACAAGGCCTTTGCAGTTTGCAATTTTTCAAACCGCAGTAACAGATCATCTCGCATTGAACTCAGAATTGTAATGCGAGTAATACGGTCTTTCTTTTTCCATGCATTATAGACATCCATATTTCTGTGATGCTGCGCAGTGTTCCCCTCCTCGGGGGGAGACATAGTTTGGGTTATATTTTCTAACATGTCCTGATACTCTAAGAGATACTCAATTTTACGATGCCACAGATCGTAATTTCTTTCATTGAGTTTATCTCCTTGAGTCAGATCAGCGATAATGCTTTTGGAAGCAGCCATAAAATCTAGGACAAAAAACCACATAGCGATACATGAGTTCTATCATAAAATACAACGAGCCGCAATAGTCATAAAAAATAAACTAACTTAATAACTATAGCATTCAGACCAAAGGAAAACATAAAGCGTTCTATCAAATCCTCATGCAATAGTTAATAAAGCTATTTTACCAATTCATATATTGCCCTCCATCATGATTTAATAACCCAAAAAAGTATAAATCATGGCAAAATAGTAGTAAATAAATAATTATCCGCCGGTTGCAAGGTGGTTTACACAAAACACTTCTACCTTGCAACTCCCACTAGGCATGCAAGTTCCTTTCAGAACATTCCAATCAAGATCACACAGAAATTAATTGCTACATTACTTCCATATCGAGCTAAGGATCCCCCATAGGGATTTAGCACTGTAGATGGGAACCTGCATAAACCTTATAGTAATAATATCGCAATAATAAAAAAAGGAGCCCCTCGTCTCCCTAGGGCAATAAACAGTCCACAGTCCATAATTATTACAGTCCATAAATATTACAGTCCATTGCGATATCTATTGCAAATGGAAATGAATGAATGAAATTACGCTCAACTCTCAATAACGCAGCAAAAATAAATCAGCGTCCATTCATACCACACAAGCGCAATCTTTCCATACGTTAGCACAATCACACACATGAATAAAGTGTACAGCACTTCCAAATATGAAGGAAGTAATATATAAGGAAACGACGCATATATGGAGCATAAGAAAAACGTATATGGAAATACCAATCAATCTCCATAATAGTATCTCAAAACAGAAATTTTCTTTTCTTCCCCCAATCAACATAATCATGAGAGCGAAAACATTATCCTACTCTCATTAGGAACGAAAAATCCGGAAAAATCCTCAATGAGATCAACACATGTATGTGGATTTAATCATAAAGGAAATATTTCAAATGAAATGCATGCTATCATTCCAAAAAATCCGAAATTCCTTAAATGAGATCAACACATATATGTGCCTCAAAGGAAAACATTCAAAAAATACCTTTAAGGCAACAAAACTCCAGCCCATAATATGCTCTAAAAAATTTCAGAATTTGTCAATCTTTCCTTAATCAATATAAGCATGCCATCAACAATAATTATGCTACTTGTATTAGAAAGGAAAAATTCGAAATTTTCAAGACAACAACAAGCATATGTGCGCATTTTTCAGTAAGGAAACCAATCAATCACATGCATGTTAATGCTCCAAAAACAGCCATATCCAAAATTCTTTGGAGCAACAAGGCAACACAATTATCATGCATATGCATATCGCAATAAACATCTACTCTAGATGCATGCTCATATTAAAAAATGGTAAATAAACAAGCATATACACGAAATTCCAGCAAACATGAGATCTAGTCATGCATGTACACGAATCAGAGATAACAACATTTGATCCATCCATGCAATCCGACATGCATGGTGATATACAAATGACATACAAACATTATCATCTAATTCAAGCATGAAAAAACATAAGAGAATTAAACTACTGATTATCATATAAAACATGCGCAAAAACAGAAGATCATCATGATAGGGTTAACACAGATTTCATGTATACATGCTCAAAGATTAGAATAAATAATATCTAACCCTAATTAGGAAAAATCAGGAAAAATAGACATCTGATTTCATGTATACATGTTCATGATTTAGAAAAATCAACATGGAAAATAACTTCTGATTTTATCTAATACATGCGCAAAGCATAGAGGTAACAACACAGAAAAAACAGAATTCTGGTCACATCTATGTATGTGCAATGATAGGAGAGCAACATATCATATTGGCTCAAAATAAAATCAGGAAAAATCCATCTTAAACCATGCATACATGCGCAAGAATGGAGGAGCAAAATCTAACCCTAGATGCATGCTCTAATGTACCAAAACATGCGCAACAAGTAGAGTCTAGTCTAAGCCCTAATCGCATGTTAGAAAGAACTCAGCAAACATGCACCACTTATATCTCTAAATGAACGATCATATTATGTCATTTAAAGATAAAAAAAACTTTTGAGTTTTCATTTCCAGAATATCAAAAATGATTTTGAAAGAAAAAACATGAACAATCAACATATATAACATGCACATCATGTAAATAAGCAATGCTGATTTTTTTGTTATCTTTCTTTCTCCAAAAAACATAACCACCGAATTTTTATCTCAAATCAGATTATCATGAAACAAAAATTCGTCAAGCATGGTGAGGAACCGAAGGTAACCGAGATGGCTCTGATACCAATGTTAGCAAACAACGATTCTACAGGTTCAGGAGTACCTTTCTTGGAGAGAACCTGTGGCAGCAGAAGGAAGATAGGAGGTCACCTTACGGTCTCCTACTCTCTTGGAGAAGGAGCGCGAGTCCACAACCCAAGACTCCACGTAATGAGTTTGGTGGAGGTGGAGGGACGAAATGGGAGAGAAAGAAGGTGGCGGCTAGGGTGGGTGGAGGCTAGGGTTTGCACACTTGTTGTTTCATCCAATGGGAGGCTCCCCTCCTTATATAGATGGCTCCACCCTAAACCCTTAAATGTGTAGTCCAATAGGGATGCGCCATGTGTCAGTGCTTTGGGCAAATATCTTATTAATCCTAGATTAATCCAATAACTATGTCATGAAACACATCTGACTATCGTCACTAAGTAACACATGAATATATGTCTTATAACCAGCAACATGTCATGGGAGAATCTCCTGATAATGGCCACCAAACCATGCAAGACATATGATTAAACCAAAACTGAACAATTCATTTAATGTTCTTTGGACAAATAGCTAGATCACACATAGATCTAAGATCTGAAATCTGAGGCGATTCACGAGACTAAAAACATAACAAGTCACAAGTTCATGCTAGAAAAAGATCTCACAAATCAGTGATGAATAAAGGAGAGGGAGCATGCTCCAGCAAAATAAACATGAGACAGATCCCATGAGATTTCAAGATCAACCACACAAGTAGGGTTGCACCTCACGCAAGGTGCATGCAACAACCCTACCCAACCTTCTCCCCGCAGTCCAGCCTCCTCCCTACTAACATCTCCATCAAACCATCATGGAAACATGGAGTAGAGGACATTCAAGGAAAGGAAAAACGTGGTCTGCCACTGAAGGTCCGAGTTGCACCACAGCTCACCCAATCGGTAGAACTCTAGTTGTGCAAACCCCAACCCTCATGACTGACCAGCCACTGGGGTTGTGCAGAACTACGCCCAACACCCACCACCACATCCTAATCCAAAGGCTACAGGCATACCTGAGCAGCAAGGAGGCGTCTGAGCTAGCTGGAGGTCAGCCAAAACTCTTCTAGCCGCACACAAGGAGGTCCACTAGAGCTTCTTCTACAAAATCCACCGGAGATCAGCCAGCAGCATATCGGAGATGATGGTGGTCGTGGTGGTCAGAGGTAGTGGTGTGGAGGAGGGATGGGAGGTAGGGACGGCTGGGGCTTGGTAGGGTTTGTGTTTTTGTTTCAAGAAAACTAACAGAAAAGGCAAAGGTTAATTGCTAATGAAGGCCAATCAAAACATTCCATAATGCACATAATTCAAAAGCTTGCAAATAAAAAGAGGATCTCCTCTTGGTGACGTGTCAGCCACATCACCTAGCCTCACACATCATCCCTACACGTCCAAACCAAGTCCAAGCCAACCCACACACATGATTTGTGCCCGATCGACCCGATTAAGTCAACCGATTGCAAAATCGCCCGACGGGTCGCACCCGCCTACGAGTCAATTTAACTCGCCTAAAAAGGAAACTTTTCCAAGGAAGGAAACTTTCCCAAAACACAACCAAAACCACACGAAGCATACAACAACATAAAGATGGTCCATAATCAAGCATAAGGATAATTAAAACATAATAGTGTCGCAGGCGAGCGGGTCTTACAACTACCCCCTGTCTGAACTCCCACCCCAGCTTAAACCCCACCACCACAAATTCTCACTCATGTGTTAGGACTACCTTCTCACGTTTGTTATATATGTTAGATGTATATATGTTGAGTTTATATATATGTTAGATTTATATATGTTGAATTTATATATTTGTTGAATTTATAGGTTAAGTTGGCAACTCAAATGAATGAATGTCTTCAAATGACTATTTAAGTGATCAATATGTAGTTCTATTAAAATAACTACTTAACTGAATGGTTCTACTGCGATTTTTGATATATATAGTTGTATATGTTTGTGTTTTTTTCCAAAGGAAATTTTTTATTACTATGAAATTTAAGGGTAGGTTCTGTCGAAATTTTGAAAAATTTCTATATATTCGGTTCATTTTTTATTACTATTGTTTGTGTTGTTGTGTAGATGATAATAGATCGAAATTGGATTTTTGCAAGTCGATTGATGGATGAGTATGAGTACGGAGTTGATAAATTTCTAGAGTTTGCACAAAAGAATGCACATATTAGAAATGAAGGAAAGGTCTTATGTCTATGTAGGAAGTGTCTTAATATGTTCTTAAGAGATGTAAAAGAGATCAAGGCTCACTGTTTGAGAAAGGTTTTGATGAAGGATACATACGTTGGATATGGCTTGGTGAGAATGAAATAAGTACAAAGGAAGAAAGTGATAGTCCTTCAAATCAAGATGTTAATGATGAAGATTGGTTAGAGAATATGATTCAAGATGTTGTCGATAACTTTGATGATACACCCGAAGTACTTAGTAGTTTGTTGTCTGAAAATGAAAAAAACATTTGTATCAGGGTTGCACCGATCTCAGTAAATTATCTGTAGTGGTATGGTTATATACCTTGAAAGCCTTGAACGGTTGGAGTGATGTCAGTTTTACTATCTTACTTAAGTTAAAATAAATTCTTCCAGAAAATATCGAACTTCCAGACCTTACATATAAGGCCAAAAAAAATCTTGTGTCTAATGGGTATACAGTATCGGAAAATACATGCATGCCTTAATGATTGCTTATTATATAAGCCTGAATATGAAAATCTGCATTGTTGTCCGGTTTGTAATGCGTTACGGTACAAATATAAGAAAAATGTGAGTGGCAATATACACAAAAAAGGGCCACCTGCGACGGTGTTGTGGTATCTTCTGGTCATTCCATGGTTGAAATGTTTGTTTTCTTACCCCCATGGATTCGAAGAATTTGACATGACACGCAGATCGTGATAAAGCGAATGATCAGATACTTTGACATCCTACAGATTCACCGCAGAGGAAGAAGATCGATTCAGATTTTCCAGAGTTCGGTCAAGATTCCAGAAATCTGATACTTGGTTTGTGTACTGATGGAATGAATCCTTACGGGAGTTTGAGTAGCCTTCATAGTTTGTGGCCTACTTTATTGGTTATGTGCAATCTACCTCCGTCGTTAAGCATGAAACATAGATACATGATATTGTCTTTAATTATTTTGGTCCAAACCAACCACCCAATGTCATAGATGTGTATTTGGCTCCCCTGATTGATGACTTAAAGAAATTGTGGAATGATAGTGAGCAAGTGTGGGATGCCCACCGTCAAGAGCCATTTACAATGCGTGCGATAATATTTTGCACAATTGATGACTTCCTTGCATATGGAAATCTGTCTTGCTATTCTGTGAAAGAGCACAAAGCATGTCCTATTTGTGAAGAAAACACATGTTCTTCACATCTTGTGCATGGCAGTAAGACAATGTATCTTGGTCATCGAACATTTCTTCCTATTAGTCATCCGTACCATAAAATGAAAAGGCATTTAACGAAAAGCAAGAATTCGAAGAACCCCTGACAGAAATCAGTGTAAGACAAGTTCTTGAGCGGGTGAAGAACTTCTAATGCGAATTCAGCAAGCCTTACAAACGCAGAAATGATAACATTAGTTGGATGGAAAAAATCATCTTTTTTAACCTTCCTTATTGAGAGGCCTTAGAAGTCAAACATTGTTTTGATGTGATGCATGCCGAAAAAATATTTGTGACAGTTTGTTAGGAACTCTTTTGAACATACAGGGTAAGACTAAACAAGGATATAATACCAAACATGATATACTTGAACTTGGTATTCGAGCAAAACTAGCACCAGAGAGTTAGGGTCTCGTGTGCACATGACCAGAGTGAAGGAAAAACATCCTAATTGTACGGATCAACAACTAATTAATGCTCACAATAAATCTTTTGTTGATTGGTTTTGGGAAACTATGTACGGTCGTTATTTTTCTGAAAATTTGAAGTGGTTGGCATATAGACCGTATCCTCTTATGACATGTTATAATGGCTACAATATCAATGGCTTTTCTTTCTATACCAAAATAGAGGACGAGAAAAGCACCATGCAGAATAGTGGGGTAACTTTGGTAGATAAATTGTTGCACGTCTCTATCGAAAGATAGAAATCCCATATATGCAAATATGTCTTATTGTGGTCGAATTGAAGAAATGTGGGAGCTGAGCTTTACTAAATTCAATGTTGCGGTATTTAAATGCAAGTGGGTGGACAATAACAATGGTCTTCAAATCGATGAGTTGGGGTTTACTTTGGTGAACCTTGAAAAAGAAGGTTTTAAGGGAGTTCCTTTCATTCTGGCATCTCAAGCAAAATACATTTTCTATGGAACAGACCTATGTGCAAATGAATGGTCGGTAGTTGTAGAAGGAAAATGACAAATCGTTTGTCAAGAAGATGTTAATGAGATTGGAGAAATTCTCCCATTTGCAGAAGTACCTGAACTTGAATCGCTCGAGGACGACAGAACTGTTGACAACTTACTTATCAAAGATGATCACCGTGAAGGAATATGGATCGAGGATCCTATGAGCGAGAAACAAAAAAATGGAAAATAAAGGTTCAATTGAAAGTAAAGGTGCATGTTAATATCTTATGTTATTTGTGTATGATTTTCTACTTTATTTGTTGATATAAATTGTGTTTTTTCCTTATTTAAGGTATGAAGATGAAGGCCAATCGGCAAAAGTTGAACACTGATGTCTACGAGCAAGTTGAAAGTGATGATGATGATTTCATGACATCTCACACACGTGGAGTTACTCTGATACTTCAGTTTCAGTTACTGGTTAAGAGAGAAGGTCCATTACCTCTCCAGTTTGATAATGTGTTGGAGCCAATCGGACCAAACCAATTATACTAGAGAAGTTATTTAGGTACTCTTGCCAGAATGAAAGTCAACATCTGTGTTGAAAAATGGCCTATGGTCGACGCTCCACTTAAAGACCAAATTTGGCAAGATGTAATGGTAAGATTTTACTTCCTACGTTGTTAGTGATTTTTGTCTTGTATGTTTTTCATCTAACTATCTATTGTTATTTAACGTAGGAGAAATTTATTGTTGAGCCCACAAAATTGTTGAAAAAGAAGTGGTTGTCGTATGTGGGCAAGCGGTGGAAAGATTTTAAAAAGTAGTTGACAACCAACTTTGTATTTGGGGAGTACATGGATCAAAATCCTTGTTTGATTTACATCTTTATTACTGCAACAACTTGGGTGCATTTCCTTAAATCAAGACAAACCCCAGAATTTTTGGTAAGATTTTAATAGTTTCTTACCAATTGAATTAGATTTTCATAATATTTTTTATTGTTAAAATTATTTTTTATTTTTTCATTATAGGCCCTACGAGAGCGTAATAAAGACCGCCAACCCGAAATTAAGTTTCTCCATCTATTGTCCCGAGGAGGCTATCGTAAACTTGAGGAGAAAATGATGGTCAAAAAAGAGCAAAGCAAAAAGAAGATGTTTTGCAGTCCGGTCTAAGCGAAGAGCAAGCAAGTAATTTGCCTACACCTTCGCCACCATCTTGGCAAGAAAAGTGGAAAAGAGAACGTATTAGACCCGATGGAAGTTAATTGACCGACGAGTCTGCAAATGTTGCAAACAAGATTGTAAGTATTAATTTTAAATGTAATATTTGTATCTTAATCAGTAATATTTATAATACACTTTTGTCATGTGACGAGCTTTCACTACAAGACTCATCAGGAGAATTTGTCTGAAGTTCATACGTTTGGGGAGGACAAAGGCTATGTGTTGCAATGGCCACGTTCTTCAATAAAACTGAAAAATAATAAAAATGTATTCATTTAGAATTAATATACAGTTTTATGATCGTCATATATATTGTTTAAGTACGAATGTTCTAACAATGTATATTTTTATGTTAAATGTTGATCCTCCACAATCCAAGGGATCCAAAAAAAAATTGTTGGGTTTAATAAAAATGTGTTGCCTAAGAACTGCTTATTGTTATCCAATTTCATAAAATTTAAACACGAGGACAATGTTGTGGAGAGTATTATGGAGAAAGAAGTTGTAGGATCCACAAACGTAGACGACTTAGAACCGAATTGTATGTATTCATGAGTGATGTTGTGCAATTTCTAATGTCTGACAAATTGAATATAACAATCGTTCATGTTTGTTTAAAGTAAGTCATTCATATATATGTTACTTTTCATGGTATTTGTTTATGTTTTAAGTTTTAGCATTTAAATAATGTTTATTGATTGTAATATATAGGTTACTTTACCAAATACCTTAGGGAAAGTAATTTGGATATTTATGTCCAACATTGCTCTGCCACCCGAGACAACAAAATGATGACACCCGACCGCAAGATATTACGAGGGTGATGGTTGAGGGGGACAAGATTTATTATCTTGCACCATATTTGGAGATGTATTTTTTTACTTATTTGATATAATACATGTAGTATTAAAATTAATTTATTATGTTTTTTAATGAATGTTATCTAGTGATCATTGGATGTTAGCTCTTATTTGTCCCGATACAAATACTGCATATTGGTTTGATCCTTAGCTTTGGACAAACCCAAGAAAGATTTGAACCAGATTGTGCAATTGTAAGTTTTATTAAATTACTACTTTAAAACATAAAAATACATTGTAGTTGTCAAATTTTATAACAAATTTCGATATTTATCCATTTCTGCAGTGCTCTGGATATATATATATATATATATATATATAATTGGGGAAAAGAAGAAGCCAAAAAAAGACAACTTGGCATGTTATGAAGGTAGGATGATTAAATTATTTTGAAACAATAAGCCCTATATTTTCAATTAATTTCGTTGTTTCGTAATATACATTATGTCTTAATTGTAGTATTGTAGACAAACTGGAAATACTGAGTGCAGGTACTATATTATGTGCTATATGGAAGAAATTGGGGAGTTGGGTTTACAAGAGGGAGATTTACGAGAGGTAATATGTAGCTTCTACTTTATATTGAGATATACTTCTTATTTTGATAAAGTTGTATGTTTATATGTCATTGTTTAATTTGTAGGTGTTTTGAGAAAATCTTGATTCATATTCACAATCAGAGCTCGACAGGACACGTGATAGGTGGGCTGCCTTTTTCACTACCAGTATGCTTGTTGGTTATCATCAATATATGTTATGTGAAAACAAAATCGATCTATTTAATGTGAATTAATGTATGAATGTTACTTGATTTTTTTGCTTCAATTGAAATTTGAGACATTGAATGGAAATTTTTGTTTGCTTGATTGTGATTGTGATTGTGATTGTGATTGTGAGGAGGGTTTGCAAGAAGAATGTTGTGATTATGAATGTTGGAGTTGGGTTTTCCAGAGGAATGTTTTGAATGTGTTTAATGCAAGGAAGGAGGAATCTTGTGAATGTGTTTAATGCAGGTAAATCTTAGTAGATTACATCACAAATGGTATTATCATATTTAATTTTTTTAACAGAAATATATCACATCGGTTGTCCTAAACCCAACGTGATATAAGGGAAATGACGTCGGGTTTAGGAATATCCGATGTGATATTTCCCAGATATCATGTCAGTTGTTGGAACACTTGACGTGATATGCCAAAAATATCATGTCGGTCTACCAGGAACCGACGTGATATGTGGGAAATATCACGTCGGGTTAGAAGGACTGATTAGTAGCATATCATACATTGCATTCATGCTATATATCCTTTACTTTACCCCATATTTGTGCTACTCGAGTGTTTGTTTGATGTGTTTCAGGTTTTAAGCAATATTGAAAAGAAAGGAAGAGAAAAGGACCTCAACGCATGCAGAATGGACTAATTTACCAACCAGAAGCTACTAACCTCCTCGTGGACACGACTTGTACTTGTTGCGTCTTCACTGACGTCATTCACTTGCGGTAAATATAAACGATTAAACAGCAAACGTGCCAAAGGGACAAATAAATGTGGTTTTCTCTTGATCCTCGGGGGCAATGGGAATTTGGTTGTAACCCGAGTATCCATCAAGAAAACAATAATACTCATGTCGGACCAACCTTTCCAACATCTGATCAATGAATGGAAACGGGAAATGATCTTTTAGTGTTGCCGCATTGAGCTTGCGATAATCAATGAAAACTCGCCAGCCAATCTGCAGGTGTCTTTGTATAAGCTTATTATGCTCATTCTCAACAACAGTGCCCTCATCATGGACTTGAGCTATGGAAGCTCTGCCAGATTGTTTATGAGGGTCTCAACTACAACACCCGCATATTGTTGGATTCGATATGTCAGGGTGATTTCCAAATGAAACCCATCGATGAGGCCTGGGACACCTTTAAATTAATGGTTGAATGTACCTTTGAGTAGGACACCATGAGAGAGTCACTGGCCACCAGGTCTTCTGGTCGAGCTGGATCATATCAAGTTGAGTCAACTACCGCGTCTGAGGCGAAAATAGTTGCTCTCATGCGTAGGATTGAGAGTTTTGAGTTGGACCGAGCTCCTAAAGCTCAGGTCGCTACTCTCGCGTGTAGTAGGTGTTGACTTATGGGACATAATGACTTGGAATGTGCTTATGCTCCAAGTGATACCGAGCATGCAAATGTGATGTATCAATAGAGTCCTCGTAACGACCCGTACAGTCACTCCTACAACCCCGGATGGCGAAACAACCCTAACTTCTCTTGGGGACCTAGTGGGGGCAACGGTCAAAGGTCGCACGCTCAACCTCAACCTCCACCTCATCACCCTCCACGCCCATCGGCGACCAATCAACCCCCACATCAAAGGTCTCAGCCCCACACTCACCTTTCTCAGGCTTCACCATCGGGTTATTCTAGTCAGACTCTACCTCAGGGGCTTGACTCAGGGGACTCCACTCTTGAACAAACACTTCATGCGTTCATACAGGCATGCAAACCATGCTTGCGGACAGAAACAATTCGGTCAAAGCATTGGAAATGCAAGTCAGCCAGTTGGGTCTTCTACTCCATGAACGTGAGAAGGATCAGTTGTCGAGTCAACCTGAGGTGAATCCCCGGGGTACCCATTCTCAAGGAAGGCCCTTGGTACCTCAAGCTACCTCTGAACCAACCCATCATCTTAATGTGATTCATACTTTGAAGTCCGCTAAGGAGGTGGACAACCACATTGGGGTGCCTTCCTTGCAATCACCATCTCTTGGTGTCACCAGACCTGCATCTATGAGGGAGCCAGATCCTGAGGTTCCCTCGACAAATACTTCCCGGAAGGAGTATGTTCCTGAGGTTCCTTCTACATTTATTTCGACAATGGTGTCGAACCATGAGGTCCCCTTGCTCACCTTGTGTCGAACAAATCATATTCTGAGGTCCCCACTAATATTTCTATGGACCAGAATTCTGAGGTTCCTTCCAAAGACCTTATTGCCCCGAAGGTGCCATTCCCTGAGCGTCTTAAAAAGAAAACTTCTGATGAACATGACAAAATGCTTGAGATCTTTCGTCAAGTTAAGGTAAATATTCCTCTGTTGGAGGTGATTCAGCAAATGCCACCATATACCAAGGTTCTCAAGGATTTATGCACCAAGAAGAGGAAAACCAATGTTCCCAAGAAAGCTTTCATTGCTGCTAATGTGAGTTCATTGTTGGCACAACCCACGAGTCAAATACAAGAACCATGGTTGTCCTACTATCACTTGTATGATTGGTGAGGTGTCAATACATCGAGCTTTATTGGACCTTGGTGCATCTGTTAATCTTCTGCCATATTCGGTCTAAGTCCACCTCGGTCTTGGAGACCTCAAACAAACAAAACCAGTCTTCAAATGGCTGATATGTCTATGAAGAAACTGAGGGGCGTGGTGGAAGATGTTCTGATCAAAGTGGGAGAGTTCATTTATCCAGTCGATTTCTTTATTTTGGATACTGAACCTGTGCCAAATCTACTTGGAAAAATTCTTGTTATTTTGGGGCGACCATTTCTAGCAACTTCCAATGCCTTGATCAATTGTTGGAATGGTCTGATGCACTTGACATATGGTAGTCAATGCACTGATTTCAACATCATCACGATTGGCAAGAACCTAGGTGCCTTCGATGACCTTGTTGGGGTCAACCTTATCCAGGGCACGGATGAGATTGAAGTCGAAGGCAGCTTCAAGTATTTCAGAGAGTTGTCTGATCGAGATCATGATGGTGGTAAAGATGTTTCACCTGGGCTGGCACAAGAAGGTGCCTTATCTTGTGATCATGTGGCTCTTGAGCCACAACATACCATTTTTGTGCCTCTGGGCCACCTACTCTTGACTTTGTATTTGTTGAGGACCCTACGTGGGTTAAGAATCAACCACCTGATACCCTACATTTCAAACAACCAGACAAAGGTTCACCTCTCATTCATGTCTCCTATCTTGCTCATTTTCAAGAGGCATCAAATGACCACAATGCTTATAAGGGTGTCAGGTGGTCAAACAATTATGTTTCTAGACTTCACCATCTGGGTAATAAGTCCAGGGTGTCACCTTGTCTGGATGAAATGATCCCGGTGCACCCAAATATCTGTTGGAGGGTATACATTCATGACCCGCAACTTTGTCATGGAGTGGAAACATCTTTGTTTCCATTACCTTTAACTGACCCTAGTTTTGAGAGGCATGAACCGCCATCCTTGGTTAATAAACCACTTTAAAATCCTATTGTTTCTTATATTGCGAGCCCATGTAGTTGCATTTCTGGCTCGAGAGATGGTGGGTTCCCATTTGATGTCCCTTGACAAAAGAAAATGGGAGCCCATTGTTGTACATAGTTATATTTAAAGAAGAAAAAAAGACTCTATAAGTGAGCACAGCTTGTTGTGGGCCCCAACCCTTGTGTATTTTGGCCACATTTCTTTCACGTATTTGTATCCTTTCTTCAGTATTTCAAAGCTTTTAAGGGGAATTCGGGGTTGTGTCCATCAACATAACCATGAACTTCCCTTTGTGATTCACGTTGGTGAGATCTTTTCTTTTTCATGCATAAATCCATGTAGTATCATGCTCACATTCATTGAGGACAATGCATGAAGAAAGTGTGGGGGGAGTTTTACGTGTGTACATAGTCAAGTCTTTCTCCTTTTGTTTTGTTTTCTTTTGCTTGTATTGATAGGGTCATGTTAGTGTGCTGCATTTAATATTGATATATTTGCTTGTCATGATCCTTGGGTGACTTGTCTTGTTTTGCTTGCCTAGTGCTTTAAAAAGTTCAATTCTTTCAAAAATCGTCATGTGTTTATGAAAGAAAATGTTTTGTGGGTTTTGCGTGTGTTTGGCATGTGCAAAACCGTTGAGAGTCAAAGTAAAAAAGAAAGCTCCCAAAATTGTCTTGAACTTGATGCATTAGTATATTTAGTACACCGGCTTTAGGTCTTATCGAGTCGTAGGGAATTAAGGATGCACCCTGCTTTTCCTTTGGTGGCGTATAATAATAAGGTTTCAATACTCAAACAAATAAAGAAGTCCATCCTGAACCTAATGAGTTGAATATTTCGTGTCTGTTAATATAAGAAAGTTTGTTGTGGTCAAGGACCCTTAAACTCCTGTTTTGAGACATGTAGTGTAGGGGTTTTGGTTCATGTGTAGATAAGAAATAAGTGAGTAGGTTTTCTCTCTTCTACCACGACTCCTATCACTCGAGAAATTAGGTCTGAGGGGACTTTGTGCCTGCTGCTTTCGAGTAATCTGACTTGGGATGCACCGACCGAACTCCCGTTACTCGGGTGGTAGGGATTGCCCTATGTGGAGAAGTGTGGAATGGTGTACATGATAGTGTAAGTCCTCATAAGCAATGATGCACGAAACCTGGCCCTGGGAGAATTACACACCAACTAGAAGAACAAAAAATGAAAAAAAAAGAAGAAAAAAAAGAAAAAATGGTAATAATGCAAATAAGAACCTCGATGGACTTTACGCTTTGTATCACTTAAGGATGTTAAGGTTGTCTATGTCTTTCACTTAAGTCATTAGTTAACTTGCATGAATGATTCATTAGGCTAGGTGTGTGGACTGGATACATGTAGAGAGTTGTCCCGTAGAATTACCGTGTCCAACGATCGACAAAAATGAGTCCAACGACTCGTGTTGCTAGCTTGAATAATGCATCTATGTTCGGATTTTGTGGGTGTATTCGCTGAAAACCCTCAGGAGACAACACTCCTGCTCCTTGGCGACAAGGAGGTTTAATGGCTTGTTGCACGTGCTAAGTGCAACCATGATTCCTACGAAAGTGAGTTTGGATTTCCCTGTTTTACGAATGATTTTTCCTTTCTTTCATTTTTCCCTTTCTTTGTTTTGCTCGGGACTAGCAAAAGTTACGTGTCGGGGTATTTGATTGACATCATAACATGAATATATTTGTTTCTTATATCCTTTATGTTTAACCTAAGCATTGCTACGTAATGAGTTTCATGTTTATGTTTCAGGAATAAACAAGTTTGAGAAGAAGAGATTCAAAAAGGACTTAAAATCAAGGAAAATGACCAAGTTGTAAGACTTATGGACTAAGATTTAAGAGAGAAGGACCCAGATGCAAACCCAAAAGAACTAATTAGCAAAGTCAAGCACTCCACACCTTCATGAGGAGTATTTTGGCAATTTGATTCTGGTCGCAATGCACACAACCAATTAGAGTACACTCCAGAAGAAGAAACGAATCTACAAACAAGTCAGACAAAATTAGGCCAGATCCAGACCGCCAATTGGCGTTCGTAAACCACCAATTGGCAGTCTATTTACCTCCGGATCGGACCCGTCTTCTATCGGATATGTACTACAGTGTTTTATTCTATATTTAGTATGCGTTTAGTCCCATACCAAGGGATTGTCCAGGGTTACCTTTTTGTATGGCTATAAATAGAACTCTTCGTCCTCCTTTGTAATCCATCTCCTCTCTTGGTGTCATCCTCTCTACTAGGATTAAAGCCTTGGAGCAAAACTCTGGTGGAGAGAGGTTACTTGTAATGTGAGTGAGTAATAAATAAAGTTTTGTTAGTTTTATATTGTCTCTTTTCAATTCTTGCATGCTTACTTTAATTTCATTTTTCTTAATGAGTTGTGAGTCGTTTCATCCCCCTTTGGGAGTGGAGGTGATGTAAATTATGTGCTAGTGATGGGGTCTTTTATTTGTGTAATTTTATATGCTTAATGTAGATCTATACTTGTAGCATGCTTAAACTTGTATTAGATGTGATAATGTCCACACTAGGTACTTATCTCATGCTAGCTTTAGAGTTTATCTTGTCGCTTGTAATGGTTTGATGGGAATGGCTTGTTATGTGTGGATCCATGTTTGTTGCACATTCACATGAATGATTTAGGTTGTATGTAGGATTGATTGATGCTCTGATGGCCACACTAGGTACTTATTGCATGCTTGATAATCTAAAATCAACCTCAACTTTATGTGAGATATGCATGTTCATGGTTTGCCATGTAGTGTTGTGTATCCTACACTTAGATTCTACACTAGCTTCTACTTGTATGCCACACAAACTACACTTGTTCCTAACTAAAATGAAGACTCACACACACAGACCTACACACCTCCACTCCATGGGGGTTTAGTTTAATTGTTAGTTCATTCTTAGTTTAGTGTAGTTAGCATAATCAACAACTTCTTCTCCATTTTTCCCACTTGATTTCTGAAGAACCAAAGTTGACACACCTCCTTGTGGACACGACCCGTATTTTCCACATCTTCACCGACGTTGTGCACTTACGGTAATATAAACGATCAATCAGGCCCCCCAGATGAATTAGGATGGTTCAACCATCTCCGGTTGTAGGAGTGACTATACGGGTAATTACGGGGCCTCTGTTGATACCTCGCATTTGCATGCTCAATATCCCTTGGAGTGCATGTACATTCCAAGTCTTCATGTCCTGTAAATCCACACCTATTACACGCGGGAGTAGTGACTTTCGCCTCAGACGTGATAGTTGACTCAACTTACTATCAATTTATCAATCTTACGCACGAGAGCAGCAACTTTCGCCTTAGACGTGATAGTTTAGCTACAGGAGCTCGGTCCAACTCTAAACTATCAATCTTACGCATGAGAGCAGCCAATTTCGCCTCAGACGTGATAGTTGACTCAACTTGATATGATCCAACTCGACCAGTAGATCTGGCGGTTGGTAGCTCTCTGATGGTATCCCACTCAAAGGTGCGTACAACCATTAACTCAAAAGTGTCACACGCCTTATCGATGTGTTTCATTTGTAAATCACCCTCACACATCGACTATAACAATGTACGGGTGTTGTAGTTGAGGACCTCATAAACAATCTGGCACAACTACCACAGCTCAAGTCCATGATGAGGGCACTACTGGAGAAGGTCTTTGAACCTCTCAAAGAAAGCATGAAAAGATTCGATCTCAGTCTGATACATTTGATGTATCTGGTGTCGTATCTTTTAACTTTTCCTTTGAGGGAAAAATCTCTTCAGAAAGACGGTCCCAAAGTCATCCCAAGACCAAATAGAGCTCGCCGGGAGGTTGTACATCCATTTCTTCATGTTATCCTTCAACGCGAAAGAAAACATCCTTAACCGGATTGAATCCTCGTCAAGTTGTTGAAGCTTGAACATGGAGCATACCTCCTCGAATTCACGTATAAAAATATACAGATCCTCTGTATTGGCATGAAGGTAGGAAGCATGCTCGCATATTAAGGTTTCAACTCATAGTTGTTCCCGTGAGCTGGTGAAAGAACTATGCAAGAAGGTTGCACCGTCCAAACAGGATGGGTCAGCTCCCACAGAGTCATCACTCTATCCTGTCGGGCTAAAGGTGGTGGTGCATCAAGAACTCGATCCTAACCGAATCCATCTTCCTCCTGAGTCAGAGGAGGAGGAGAAGGAGGTCTACATAGTGGTGTGAGTGGACCGAGGTAATCCATGTATGGAACCTGGTCTCCCTCATCGCCAGAAGACGACTCAGCTTCACACTCCATAGGATCTCGAGGCGGAGATTGCTGATCACCTAGACCGTCCATCTCAGAAAAATGCACTCTCTCAAGTCAAGCGCTCTCACCAGAGCAAGGCAAACCTAGCATAAAATGCTCAACTCGACTCTAAAACAACACACAATAGAAAGTGTAATCAGTGGAGGAGACAACGCGAAGAATACAGAGGATGAGAAGACTCAGATGAGAAGGGAAGAATCCCAAGAACAAGCGTGGGTAGAGGTAGAAGCCTAGTCTAGCAAACACGGATCTAACAAGCTTAAGTTGTCTATGGGTCCTTAAGCTAGACGACGCCTAACTTCGAGCTCATGCGGCCTCCGCACGCCTCACCTCCCTACAACGAAGACCACAGACCCCAGCAAGTAAGCCAAGATCTGGAGATCTCGTCTCTCCTACTATCTACAAATTTGGCAACGCCGATCAGGTTATGACGGTTGTAACCGGATCACTCTCCTAATGTGCCCGAGGACTAAGGGTCAATGTCTACTTGATTTTCGATTAAGGCTTCACTTAAGCGTGGTTTTTGGGGCTAAAGAAGGGGTGATGAAATCCCCCACTTTATCTTGAAGACTATAGGTGGTGCTGTTTAAATATGTTTTGAAATCTTAAGTTAAAAAGAAACTCACCAAACAAGCACTCACCTCACTCTTGTTACAATGTACCTTACTAACTAGTGCATGATCTAAACATGCATGAATGAGAGATCGGGTGCACGTACCTCACGCCAACAATGGACAACAAGAATTTAAATCAAATGAAAGACAATGTGCATGCAAGGTCTACAAATGATGCATGACCTAGATGGCAACTAGTCTAATATTTTGCTTTGACTTTATGGTCCAAGTTGTCTTAACAAGGGGTCATGCAAGCCCAATTAATTTTTAACACTAAATAGAGTATGCATGGCATCAACAGTGACAGGAAACAACTCAAAATAGGAAATAGGAAAAGGAATTTACATGATTTCCATAACCATCTTATGTGATTTCACTCTTATCTTTGATGTGCTAATGGTCTTGAGTGAAGCTTAGGACATGCTTAGATTAGTGAGCCTATTTTATGGGGAATGATGAGGTGAGGATAAGGATGGAGTGGAATAAGGGACAAGACATGTGCATCCATGTGCTCATGTTGGTTTTATCTTAATTAATGTCTTCTATGCTTTAATGATTGTGATAAATCTTATTTCATGTGGAGACATAGTTGGATTTGAGTCACGATGCATGTGAACATATTAGCTTATTTTTAATTATTATCTTGTATGTTTTAATGATAAGGTTTTATCTTATTTCGTGTGGAGGCAAAGTTGGAGTTGAGTTTTATGAATTTCATGTATAACATGTTTTGATGGGCACATTTGAACACACACTACACTACACATTTTCATCTCATGTTCTTTATCTACCCCTTAAGGGGTTTAGTTTTCTTTGATAGTTTTTCCAATTTCCCATGCATTGTAGTTTAATTTTGATCGCATCTCTCTCTTCTTTTCCCCCACTCGAGTATCGTGAAATCGACTCACACGCGCTCCCTGTAGACCGACTCTTATTTGCCACCACTTCAACGTGGTTGTGCACTTGCGGTATTTTAACTGATTCAATCAAGTTTTGGCGTTGTTGTGGGGGAATGACAAAAAAAACTCCACAAGGGAGCATTGGTTGTTGTGGTCCCCAACCCTTGTGTATTTAGGCCCCATTTCTTTCACATATTTGTCTCCTTTCTTAAGTATCTTACTGGTTTTAATGGGAATTCGGGTTTGTGTCCATCAACATATCCATGAACTTCCCTTTGCGCTTCAAGTTTGGTGAGATCTATTACTTTTTCATGCAAAATCGATGTATTATCATGCTCACATTCGTTGAGGACAAAACTGAAGTGTGGGGGAGTTTTATCGTATGTACATAGTCGAGTATTTTCACTTTGTTGTTGTTGTCTTTTGTTTGCATTTGTATGGTCATGTTAGTGAGCTTCATTTAATATCGATATGTCTGCTTGCCATGATCCTTGAGTGACTTGTCTTCTTTTGCTTGACTGGTGCTTTAAAATTTTCATTTCTTTCAAAATCTTCTTGTGTTTGGAAAGAAAAATGTTTTGTGAGTTTTGCATGTGTTTGGCATGTGCAAAACCGTTAAGAGGCAAACTAAAAGGGAAGCTCATAAAATTGACTTGAACATGATGCATTAGGATATCTAGTACACCAGCTTTAGGTCTTATCTAGTCGTAAGGATGCACCCCAGTTTTCCCTCGGGGGTGAGTAATCATAGGGTTTCACTCAAACAAATAAAAAGGTTCACCCTGAACCTAGTGAGTTGAATAATTCATGTCAAGGACCCTTAGACTCCTGTTGTGAAACCTTAAACTCTTTTTGTCGTAGTCAGGGAACTTTAAACTCCTTTTGGGAAACCGTAAGTGTAAGGGTTTTGGTTCATATGTAGATAAGAAATAAGTGAGTAGGTGTTCTCTCTTCTCGCACGGTTCATATCACTCAGGAATTATTAGGTTTGCGGGGATTTTGTGCCTTGTGCTTTCGAATCATCTGACTTGGGATGCACCGACCGAACTCCCGTTACACGGGTGGTAGGGATCTTCCTATGTGGTGTACGTGATAGTGGAAGTCCTCATAGGCAATGATGCACGAAACCAGAACCTTGGGTGACTTGTCTTCTTTTGCGTGCTTGGTGCTTCAAAATTTTCATTTCTTTCAAAATCGTTTGAGAAAGAAAAATGTTTTGTGGGTTTTGCAAGTGTTTGGCATGTACAAACCGTTGATAGGCAAAGTAAAAGGGAAGCTCCCAAAATTGATTTGAGTCATGATGCATGTGAACATATTAGCTTCATTTCAATTATTGACTTGTATGCTTTAATGATAAGGTTTTATCTTATTTCGTGTGGATGCAAAGTTGGAGTTGAGTTTTATGGATTTCATGTATGACATGTTTTGATAAGCATATTTGAACACACACTACACTACATATTTTCATTTCCATGTTCTTTTTCTACCCCTTAAGTGGTGTAGTTTCATTGATTGTTTTTTCAATTTCCAACGCATTGTAGTTTAATCTTGATCACGTCTCTCTCTTTTTCTCCCCCACTCAAGTATCGTGAACGTGACTTGCGCACGCTCCCTCTGGGCCGACCCATTTTTGCCACCACTTTGGTATCGTGAACGCGACCGTGCACTTACGGTATTAGAACTGATTCAATCAAGTTTTTGGCGTCGTTGCGAAGGAGCGTCATTTTCATAGTCGGGTTCACCATTTCAGGAGGGGGGTTCCTTTGTTTTTCCATTTTATTTTCTCTTTTGGTTACTGGAAGGGGCTACAAGTGCACTGGAGGACTTAACTCAGCATAGAAGGAATCTGCGGAACTTTGGGGACATGAATCCCCAGACAATCCTCCAAAAGTGGATTTTAATCCGCCACTGGCGGCTCTGGTGCGTGATTTTTTAAATCTGTTTCAACTAGAGGTTTCGTTTCCTATTTCGAGTTGTTAGAATACGTGATTGATATTTCAGTCTACAAACCGCAAGTGCACGGTCGCGATTAAGTGGTGGCAAGTACGGTTGATCCACAGGGAGGTGTGTCGACTATGGTTCTTTCGAAGGCAAGTGGGAAAAGATGGGAAGAAGAAGTAATTACACTAAACTAAACTACACTACACGAGTAAGCAACAAGCAAGATTAAAGTGAGAGAAGAAATGAAACTAAACTACGCAACTTGAAAAAAAGCTGGAAATAAGGAATGGAAACCCCTAAGGGGTGGAGTGTGTGTACACATGAAATAAGAGGTGATGAATGCATTCAATAGAGCACAAGTGTTGGTAGTGTTTCTATGCATAAGAAGTACCTCATGGCAAGACTTATCATCGAAATCACTAACATAAGTGATTAATATGAGCATGAAAAAGTTTATTATTAAGAATGTAAACAAGCATTGAATGTACCTAAAGATTATGGCAGAAACCATCAAGTTAAGTATTCTCTTTAATTCAAACATGCATACTCACATTTCTCACATAAAACAACATATTGCATTCATTCCATTCTACATGATATGTATTAACGTCAACTCCACACCCAAAGGGGGATGAAACTACTCACTACTCATTAAAAGAAGACAAAACGAAATTAAGGTAATTAAGATAGGAAAAGAAGACATGTTAATTAATTCTACTAAGATTAAGACGAACAAAACAAGCTAAACAGGCAAGCATTAAAACAAAGACAACATTAAAACAAACTATGGAGAATTATTTTATTTACATGACTCACATTACAAGTAGCATTCTTTTTCACCTTGGGTTTTGCTCCAAGGCTTATTCCAAGTAGAGAGAGCAATGTGTAAATTACAAGGGAGAATGAAGAGTTCTATTTATAGTCATAGAAAAAGTAATCGGGAACAATCCCCCGCTGTGAGACTAATGAAACATTCCCAGAATAGACATAAACACATAACCCATATCCGGGTAAAACCGGGTCAGATTCATAGAAAAACATACCGCACATTGGTAGTCACTTTTTCCCGTATCCGACCCATTTTCGGATATCTTCCTTAGGTCTTCAATTCTTCACATGGGGGGCACTCGGATCGGTTATTGGAGATTAGGCCCGGATCTAATTGCCAAAATACTCCTCATGATGGTGTGAAGTTTCATCATTTACTCATTGGTCATTTTAGTTTACATCTGGGTCCTTCCCTCCTGCTTCTTAGTCCATAAGTCTTACAATTCAGTCATTTTCCTTTCTTATAAGTCATTTTTGAGTCTTTTCTTCTCAAACATGTTTATTCCTGAAACTTAAACATAAGAGTCATTACGTAGCATTGCTTAAGCTAAAAATGAAGGATATAAGACAAAAATATATGCATGATATGATGTCAATCAATACGTTATACTAGTTATTGCATTTTTGAGTGATTATTGAATCTACCAGGAACTGACATGATATGTTGGAAATATCTCGTCGGGTGTACCAACACCCAACATGATATCTGGGAAATATCACGTCGAGTTAGAAGGACCGACGTGATATGACCACATATCATGTAGGGTATTCAACCGATGTGATATCATCTTCCCCTCTTACGTCCTCCAATTACCACGTTAGTATATTGGACTAGTAAACCCGACGTGATATTGTCAAAAAAACCAACGTGAAAATCTTTTTTCCAGCAGTGTATGCAGCGCCGAAGTTGCTAATGACATCTTCACCGAGTTTTGGGAGGATCACTGTTGACATATGTTGTATTAAATTTCATTAACTTTGTACATCGTAGTATATCAGTGTTTTCATTATATTTTTAGTAAATAAATATTTTTAATTTCCATATCATTTACTGTATATGTTGAAGGATTGTAATTTAATTAACCTAAAATAAATTTAAAAGATTAACAAAAAGTTAATTTAGATAATCTAAAGTAATACTAACAAAAAATATGATTAACATATTAAAAAGATTAAAACAAATTTAAAATACTTAAAAAATAAAATAATACAAAACAGGACGTGGGTGCCAAACCAGACATTTCGGGGCGCCACGATCTTTAATCCACCCCGTTAAGGGAGAGGATATCGGGTGCCTGATTAAAAGGCCCCGGAGTGGGGCCTTAAGTGTCTCCGAGTGGGACTCTAGATGGATAAAAATTGATCTATGGTGCTTGCTTTACATCAATCACATTTAATCATCGGTACCCTTTACAAAAAGAATGTAAGTCTAACAATTTGAGAATGATTTTCTTGCTTGTTGAAGTTGATCGATGCAAACTTTGATCTTTGACCTTTTGAAGAGAATTTGAATTTGATTTGTGGCAGATTGCAGTTGTGCTCCGTAGAATAAGTTATTTGCTCTTTTTTCATATAGGTACTTGCATAATTGCTATATTACATTATTTGCAGATAGATCCTTGCAAAATTTGAAATTTTGCATTAGTACAGTGACTTGCTTCTATTTATCAAAACTAGCACCTTGTTCTAAAAATTCATGTAGTATGATTGTATGAACGTTGAAAGAAAGATTGTGAGGAAAAAACCACCTAGAAAATAAGTCCATAGGATTCTATGTTGCATTTGATTGAGAAGACAATGTTTAAGAAGATGCGGTTGTAGTGTTGGCGCAAATATTAAAAAGAAATTGCAGGGACGAGTTTCAAAGTAAAACAGGTGTATTTCTAAATGAAGCCAATAAAGAAAAGAGAAACCCTTAAGCTACGAGTGTAAGAAAATCTGGTCACGTGAAGCGTGATCATCTCTTGAATAAACTGAAAAATTGTGTAAAGATTGCTACAGTTTGTTGAACAAAGCAAAGCAACGTGGGATAATAGAGTTTCGACAAATCCGAGTTGGATAAAAATGAAGTAGCAAACATGTGTTACGTGACATATGAAGATGAAATATGCCTTTCCTATTCTGATGCCATATACAATGATCTACTTGTATGTAATAAACTTTCTAACCTTTCTTTCTTATAATAATTCTATTTTTCTTACCACTATTTTCTTTTCCTAAATTTGTAATACTTTTAACTGAAGTTCTAAATTTTAAACCAATTTGAGCTCAAAATTTGGTGAAATGATCGAATACAACATAACATCGTCAATTAATGAAACAAATGTTGAATTGAACCTAGTCTATTTAATGTTTGCCGTGCTGGTCAAACAATTTTGACTAAGTTTAGAGCAACTTAACAAAAATTTGGAATTAGCATTAGTGTGTTTAATTTGTCTCGTTCAGATTTGGGGTTAGATGTATTAAAAAGTCAAATACACATAACTTACTTAAATTGTTGTATATTTTCTTATTCAAATTATTAAACATTGGTACCAACTTATTCACTCACACAAATAGTATATGATGCAGTTATGCTTTGACGAATAAAACCAATATCATAATGAATTGTGAAATGTGAAATGTTGAATTTAATTGTCTAAAAGGAATTCAATTCATATTTTATGGTATTCAAATTACATTTTTGTATAAAAAAACAAGTTGCTGGAAGCTAATTAGTATAACATGCATATCATACAACACATTCATATTATGTATAATTTATTTTACCCATATTTGTGCTACTCGGGTTGTTGTAACATGTACTTCATGTTTTGGGTAATTAAAGAGAATGACTCAAATGCAAGAAGAAATTACTTATTTGAAAGTATTTTGGGCCTATCTATAATGCCTAAGGTAATGGTCGCAAGTCATGAACGACCAAATTGAAAACCCTGATGGACCGGATCGTAAAGAAGATAGTTTGGTTGCAAAAATTCATAATCTCAAGAATCTCAAGAGTAATTCTACAATTAGGACCAAACATGAACCAACAAATCAAGGTACATCCCACGTGCTCAATTGGTGAACTTAAACCGCTATGGAAATTTGGGGTAGATCCGTCCCAACATATCCTCCCGTAGTTAATCTAAAACAGCCAATGGCAGATTTGATTGGGAGATGGACGCCTGGATTTCTGGACTGGCTCTAGTATTCTGGTAGGAGCATTCTGGAGCATCCAGATCTGATTTGTAATTGTCCGTGCCCGATAAATCAAGACTGTCTAAGCTTCTATAAATAAACTTGTATCCCTTTCATTTGCCTCCTTCCATTTTTTTTCCTCTCTCCCTCAATAAAGTAGGTTTTATTCTTCATTTTAGTAGTGTAGTTAAGATGATGCAGAGAAAACCTTATAATCTTTTCTTCATTAATCAAGTTTGGATTTAATGTTCTCTATGTTCTTGTCTTTCATTTGATGCATTGTGATTCCATTGTCTTGAATAGATTTCAATTTTCTTTACTTGTTCATATGTTGTTGTGTTTCTTGTTGTTTACATGATGATGGAGTAATCCATCCCCATTAGCGGCGGAGGATTGAAGGAAATATGTTCTAAAAGTTTACTTTTATATATCAATTATTACGAATTGAATGTGTAAACATTTTGTTCTTTGATTAATGTATTCGTCTTTTGGAAGTGTTAAGGAAGATGCTTTTGGTCATTAACTGTAGAGCTCTAAAAGATAATGGTTTACATAAATCAAAAGTTATTCACAATCGTGATAATTAACATGCAACATTAATTACCAAGATATGATTGTCGCGTTGGTCATCGATTACTGTAGCTCTACAAATATTTGACGACACGAGTATATAAAAGAAGAAAAATTACTTTTATATATTGAATAGACCTAGCAAGTAAAACATTATGGAATTGTGTTATGGGTCATTACTGTTTTCACTGTATCATGAATCCTAAGGTATGAGACTTATGTCTTTTCACATAGCAAGTGTTTGATTTGATTATTGTCAAAACCTATCAATGAGCATAGAGGTAAAGGGAATATTTTGTTGAACACGACATGTACTAGAAAAGATAGTTCGTCAAAAGATTATCGTTGCCCCTCTTTACCGGAGTAATGCTATTAGTGGGTCCTTTGCTAAAGCAAATTATAATGTGTACAATGTGACTTGTGTTAAGTTACATATTTATAATTAGCTTAAGAGATCAAAAAATGAGTACATAATACAAAGGTGACACATTTCTACTTTGTATAATATTCTTAATATCATGAGGCAAAGGATAGACACAAGTGATATTCTGATAATCGATCGGTCGACCGAAAATTCACAGTAGTTGTTGTGTATGTGAACGGTCGACCGGACAGACACATGGGTCGACCAAAAAATCTAGGAACTATTTTTGGATTGATCAGTCAACCGGTAGAAGTTGTGGTTCGACCGAAAAGTTCCAAGAGCTTTTGCAAATTCTTCTAGGTAATAATCGGTCGACCGACTTGTAGCTCAGTTCGACCGAAAACTTCCAGTAGCCATTTCTCGTGTTGAATCGTTCGACCGTTTATACATTATGTTCGACCGAAAAATCACAGTAGCTTTGGTAGAGTGTGATGGGTCGACTGTCCGGTTTCATGGTCCAGCGGAAACCACAATTAACTGCCTATCGGTCGACCAATAGGCAAGTTTCGGTCGACCGGTGTGCACGATTTTGCTAGAATTATTAAGAGATTATTGTTGTCACGGCTTGGATTTATTCCAATGATGGTCAAACGTTTTTAAGGATGATTATGTGTCAATTTGTGATTGGTTTAAGGGAGAGAAAAGCAAGAGATCATGGGTTAGTGGATAACCCATGATGTGGGTGTTGGGAGAGCCTATAAACATGTCTCATATCCATACTTGTTTCATAGAAATGCAAAAATTCTCTCTCCCTAATCACCTCATTAATCCATCAGAAAATTCTCCTAATTATTCATGTTTTTGGAGATTAAATTCTCAGGAGCTTTATAGGGGTAATAAGCTAGATTCCAACATTCACTTAGAGATTGATTGGCTAGCTCCTTTCTCTCTAACCTTTTTTTAGAGTTTGGTGAACACTTGGAGGCGAATCGGTGGGCGATTCGACGAGCAACGCAACTCCGGATCTTCATAAAGGTTTTAGAGAACCTTTAGGTATGATCATCTTCTATTTATTTTAATAGATATGTAAATTACTATGTATTAAAATAGTATATAGAATAATGTACATAAAATCATCGAAAATCTGATAATCAATCATGATAGATGTATAAAATTCGAAAAATATATACATACATATGGGCACGAAATCCTATAGGATGATGTGAATAGTGGATAGAGATGATTTTTGTGCGTGTTTAATCTAAATCTCGGAGCTTCATATGATTTCTATAGCCATTTGGATGAGTTTCAACTCTTGTGTTTGATGTGTTAATGGTCCTAATGATGCTTAGAACATGCTTTGGTTAGCGGGCCTACATAACAGGGGAATGATGAGGTGAAGATTAGATTAAAGTGGATAAAGAGATAAGGATGAACAAAGGAAACATGTGGCCATGTTGGCTTTACCTTGATTATTGTCTTTACTACAATAAAATCAGGCTTTATTGACAGTTGTATTCCGGCGGAATGACGTGTTGACAGAAATTCTGTCGGCAAAGCGATATTTTCCTCGAGGGGGGGGGGGATTTTGTATTCGCGCCCGATTGTGGTTGTACTTGTTTTTCTCGTGAAACGTTTTGCCAGTCGATGGAATTTTTGTCGGTAAGCTACATATTTAGGGCCAAAATCGCCCAACTACCCGACGAATCCCTAACTCCCTCCCCCACATTTCCGTCGCCATCTCCCCTCTTCTCGACAAAACTGTCTCGAGCAAGGAGAGAGTTCTAAACCTCACGAGGTGATCGAGAATGAGGTTTTAGAAGAAGTCCTGGGGAAAGTGAAGACAGATCGTGTGCGTGGTGCTTGTGTTAGAGCCTACAAGATGGGCAAGACCTCGAGTGGTCGACATAGCAATGCTCACATGGATCATCTTCAGACGAAGATTTGACAGTGCGTGTCAATTGTGAGTGTATACTTAACTTTGTAGGTTTATTTTGCAAGTTTATTGTATGTAGTAGTATAATATTAAAATGAATTAGGAGGAGCATGATAAGTTGAAGGCTCAAGTCACAAAATTGATGGCGACTCGGTATGGAGGACCTCAGGTATATCTGTGTATAAAATTTGTTGTTTTAATTTCCTAAGATAATATATACGTTTTAGATTGTTCAACCAATCAAAATCTAATTTTTTTATAGATTGGTGACAACGATACGTCTTCTCAGCACGACGATGAACTATCGATGGATCTGACTTTTTTTGAGTCGTAAATTGTACGACTTTGACTTCTAACTCTTTTGTTGGATTTTAGGCCTTAATCAACCTAATCTTAATAATAATCAATGTAGAGTAGCACACATATTGCATAGCATATACATTGCTTTGTTCTAACATCTACGGTGATCAAGACTCAAGGAAGAAAGGAACTCAAGTCAAGACATGTAATCAAGCTATTGAAGACATGTAATTTTGTATTTCTTTTGAGTCTTAGGAACTTTGTGTACTTGAGCATACTAGAGTTAAATAACTACTCACACATACACTAGGTTCCTTGTAGAAGTCACACACAAAATTTCAGATCTTCTGGACTTCACCAGGTCTCCCAAACATAGACCGGAAATCACGAAACCCAAACTTGAACTACCTGTGCAAATTTGATCGACTGAACCACCTTCGTTTGACTGATTGATCTTTTAACCAATAGTGATTTAACTGCTCAACCGATCGATCATGACCTTTTCGGTCAACCGTCTACATGTGTCATTTGATCATTAGACTTGTCGTGTTATACCAACGATCGTATTCACATTTTCAAACCATACCCCAGAAATATATTTGACCACCGGTCGACCATGGACCTAGTTTCGGTCGATCTAACATAAACATCTCTTGAACCTCGTAAAGCCAGTTTTTATCGGTCGACCGAATATACCATTTGTTCGACCGTTTGTCCCTGGACAATTATTCTGGACTGCCTAAGTGGTCGAACGTCCCATTTTTAGTTCGATCATTCACTTAATTTACAGTCATGTTCATTCCACCACTCCTTGTTTGGTCGACCACTTGTTTCTGGAACTGTGTGAACGCCATTTCTGGATAGAATCTGGTCGACCGTTATACCCATTTTGGTCGACCCAACCTACCCAGAATTGTGCCCTATGCCTTTTCTATTTTGTGGTTATTACACAAACCTTTACCTTATTAATCCCAACAGCTATAAACCTTTAGGAGCTTATAAATAGATGTTACCAAGACACGATTCAATAGCTCTTACACTCTATATTATCATACACATCTAAGAGAAAGCTCCCAAACCTTGAATCCCCAATCCTACTCTCCAAGCCAAACTTTCCACACTTTAGATCAATTCCAATCATACTCAAAGTGTGCTCAAGTTAGAGAGTGGTTGTTCCACTCAACAATTATCTGTCAAGAAGCAAGAATTTCAGTGAAAGCCTGAAGTGTTCTCTCTCGGGTTGTGAGAGGAAGAAATCAAGCTCGGCGAGGATTGTACGCGAGACTTTGAGTGTAAAGGCTTAATCTCGGGCCGGAACGAGATTGATAGTGAAGACACAGGCGGAGCTCACAAAGTCAGGCGGAGCTTACAAGAGAGGAAGTATGCGGGAGGCTGAACCTCTATAGAAATCTTCCGGTGCCATTGTGGTTTGCATATTTCTAGTCTCTACTTGTCCTTATTGTTTCCGCTGCATATATTGTTTAATCAAGTAGATATTAAGCTTAATATTGATTAGAATTAGCAACCCATAATGATACTACATTTGGTATCAGAGCATAGGTGCTAAATGTTATCTACTTAATCGTAGTTTAGCATGACTACCACATCTAATCATGTAGAGGGCTTGTACACAACTTGACCTCCTTTGCTTAATGGGTCAAATTATGATTATTGGAAAAATAGAATGAAAATATTCTTAATCTCAAATAACCTTAAATATTGGATTTTCCTTCAAAATCGCAACCCCCCAAATGAAGAAGAACTTGCCACTTTGAGTAGAGCTAAAATGAAAGAATATGAGATGAACTCTAGTATA
Organism: Triglochin maritima; assembly: GCA_963682175.1. Classification (NCBI taxonomy): domain Eukaryota; kingdom Viridiplantae; phylum Streptophyta; class Magnoliopsida; order Alismatales; family Juncaginaceae; genus Triglochin; species Triglochin maritima. Next base: position 22,255,245 of record OY821774.1, on the reverse strand, counting down.
ATGAACATCCTATTTTGTGGCTTAAATGAGGAAGAATACAATAGGATTAGAGGGTTTGAAAGTGCACATGAGATTCATCATAGACTACAAATGCACCATGAGGGAGATAGTAAAACTAAAGAAACTCGCATTAGTCTCCTCATGCATAAATATGAAATTTTCACTATGAAAATTGGTGAAAACATAAGCAAAATGAACACTTGCTTCACCGATTTCACTAATTCTCTTTTGGTTCTTGGAAGAAAAATTAGTGAAGGAGAGATGACAAGGAAGTTACTTCGATCGCTAGGCAACGATTGGGAAGACAATGGGGTGCAATTGAAGAAGCACATGACCTATCCAAACTAAAAATGGAGAAGCTAATTGGAAATCTCATGGCTTATGAGCTCCAAATAAGTCATCGAAAGGAGAAGAAAGCTTCCAAGAAGAACCCAACCTTGCCATTACATGCAAAATCAATTGAGCACAGGAGAAGAGAGGAGAATGAGGACATTGAAGTCCTTGCTCAAGACTTCTTCAATTCCTCAAGAAGGAGAAGGAAGAAATGAGAGAAAGAAGAGGAAGAAGAAGTGAGAAGAGAGAAAAATAAAAGGAGAAGGAGAAGAGTGAAAATGAGAAGATAAAGGAGAGAAGGGAGAGGAGAAGAGAAAAGGAGAAGAGAAAAGAAGGAAGAAGCTCACAAAGCCACTTGGGGTGACTCTTCATCCCCATCATCATCATCCTCCTCCTTGGAAAGCAGAAGAGAAGTTTCTCACTCATGCTTCATGGCTATTGAGGATGAACAAAGTGAGGTAGCTTCTAACTCATGCTCTACTAGATCAATTTCATGCTCAACTAAGTCATATTCTAGTGATAGCTCAATCTCAAATGCTAATGATGAATCATACACACATGATGAGCTTCAAAGTGCATTTCAGGATTTAGTTAAACAATATGAGATCATTTGTGTAAAGAACAAGAATGCTAGAAAGCAAATAAATGATCTCCATTTCCAAATTGAGATAAGCATGAATGAGAAAAATGAGGTGATTGCTAGACATGAAAAACAAGCATTAGAACTTGCTAGTCTAAAAGCAACACCTATACATGATCAACAACTATATCTTAGAGCTTCTAATGAACAATTAAGAAAAGATCTAGAAATGTTCACAAATGAACTAAAATGCTTGACATGCGTCTAGGTAGTCAAAGGCAATCTTTAGATAAACATGGTATAGGATTGATGTGTTTGTTTTAAATAGCACAAGTACACGGCGTCGGTGAAGACGTGGCAAATAAGTGTCAACTCTGGTTCTTTCGAAGGCAAGTGGGAAGAGAGGGGAGAAGAAGTTGATTACACTAAACTAAACTACAAATGAAATAACAAGAGGACTAAACCCCCATAGAGTGGACGTGTGTAGGTATGTGTGTGTGAGTGGGTCTTCATTTCAATTAGGAACAAGTGTAGTTGTGTTGCATACAAGTAGAAGCTAGTGTAGGATACACAACACTACATGGCAAACCATGAACATGCATATCTCACATGAAGTTGAGGTTGATTTTAGATTATCAAGCATGCAACAAATACCTAGTGTGGCCATTAGAGCATCAATCAATCCTAAATACAACCTAAATCATTCATGTGAATGTGCACCAAAGATGTATCCATACATAAGAAGTCATTCCCATCAAACCATTTCAAGCAACAAGATAAACTTTAAAGCTAGCATGAGAAAAGTACCTAGTGTGGACATTATCCCATCTAATACAAGTTTAAGCATGCTACGGGTATAGATATATATTAATCATATGAAATGACACAAATGAAAGAACTCATCACTATCACATATTCTACATTACCTCCACCCCAAATGACGATGGAACTACTCATTAAGAAAACAAGACAAAACGATATTAAACTAAGCATGCAAGAATTGAAAGAGACAATATAAAACTAACTAAGAAAATTATTTTATTTACATTACTCACATTACAAGTAGCATTCTTCTCCATTTGAGTTTCGCTCCAAGGCTTACTCTAAGTAGAGAGAGTACCACCAAGCAATGGGTACATACAAAAGAAGAGGAAGAATTCTATTTATATTCATAGAAATGGGTAACCGAGGATAATACCCCGGTATGGGACTGAAAGCATACTATATATGGTCATAAAACAACATAATCGAACACCCGACTAAACCATGACCATTTGGAGTAATTTGGACCGCCAATTGGCGGTCAAGATTGGTTGGATCGAGTCTGGATTTGAGTGGCTTGTTTCTGGCTTGATTTCTTGATGTTTGGTGAACCCGATTTGGTTGTTGATGTCTAGGCCCCAAATCTAATTGCCAAAATACTCCTCATGATGGTGTGGAGCTTCTTGATTTGCTCATTGGTCATTTTGGTCTACATCCGGGTCATTCTCTATTGCATCTCAGTCCAAAAGTCTTGCAATTCACTCATTTTCCTTTCTTTTAAGTTCTTTTTAAGTCTCTTCTTCTCAAACATGTTTATTCCTGAAACTTAAACATAAGACTCGTTACGTAGCATTGCTTAGGCTAAAAATGAAGGATATAAGATATAAAATTATGCATGATATGATGTCAATCAAATACCCCCACACCAAACTTTTGCTAGTCTCGAGCAAAAAAAAAGAATGGGAAAAATGAAAGAAAAGAAAAAGCATACATAAAACTGGAAAATCCTCACTCACTTTCGTAGGAATCACGGTTGCACTTAGCACGTGTAACAAGCCGTTAAACCTCATTGTGCCAAGGAGGGGGAGTGTTGTATCCTGAGGGTTTTTAGCGGATACACCACAAAATCCGAATATAGATGCACTATCCATACCCTAGAAATACATTTGACCATTGGTCGACCGTGGACCTAGTTTCGGTCGATCGAACATAGACATCTCTTGAACCCCGTAGTGCAAATTATTATCGGTTGACCGAATACATCATTTAGTTCGATCGTTTGTCCCTGGACTTTCTTGGACAATTATTCTGGACTGCCTAATCGGTCGACCGTCTCACTTTTGGTTCAACCATTCATTTAAGTTACAGCCCTGTTTATTCAACAGCCTCTTGTTCGGTCGACTTCTTGTTTCTGGAACTGCCTGGATGCCATTTCTGGACAAAATCTGGTCGACCGTTAGACCCATTTCGGTCGACCAAACTTACCCAAAACTGTACCCTATGCTTTTTCTGTTTTGTGGTTCTTGCACAAACATTTACCTTATTAATCCCAACGGCAATAACCCCTTAGCAGCTTATAAATAGATGTTACCAAGACACAATTCAATAGCTTTTACACTCTATATTATCATACACATTAAGAGAAAGCTCCCAAACCTTGAATCCCCAATCCTACTCTCCAAGCCAAACTTTCCACACTTTAGATCAATTCCAATCATACTCTAAGTGTGCTCAAGTTAGAGAGTGATAGTTCCACCAAGAATTATCTGTCAAGAAACAAGGATTTTGGTGAAAGCCTGAAGTGTTCCCTCTCGGGTTGTGAGAGGAAGAAATCAAGCTCGGAGAGGATTGTTCACGAGACTTGTGGTGTTAAGGCTTAATCTCGGTCGGAACGAGATTAATAGTGATGACATAGGCAGAGCTTCCAATAGTGGAAGTAGGCGGGAGGCCAAACCTCTATAAAAATCTTCTGGTGCCATTGTAGTTTGCATATTTTTAGTCTCTACTTGTCCTTATTGTTTCTGTTGCATATATTGTTCAATCAAGTAGAGATTAAGCTTAATAGTGATTAGAATTAGCGACCCATAACGATCCTACATTTTTTATATATGTTAAACTTATGACTTGATATATGAATTAGACTTAGACTTGAACTTGATATATGACATAATTTATGACTTAGATTTGGACTTATGTGAGTTAAACTTGCATGTATGACTTCGTTTGCGTTGAATCGTTTCGATTGGACATGATTCTATATATGACTTCGCTTCGATCTAGGAAATGTGTACATGAATGTATGTGATTGTACGTGAATGGATAATTGTTTAGAATGTATTTTTTTGTTTTTTTATATTACAGGATCTGTAAATCCAGTGTTGATTCTATGTGATTTTAATTTTGTTTTTAGTCAGGCGCTACTTTTGCCGACGGAAATTCCATCGGTAAAAGATCATGTACATGCTTTGTGCCGATGGAATATCCGTCGGCTATATGTAATAAAATATTATAATGCCAACGGAAATTTCGTCTACTATGTATTTTTGTGGGCCAATTTTTAGTGCACAAATTGCATCTGCCGATAGAATTTTCGTCGGCATTAAGCGTCCAGATGGGAGTTTTCCAGACAAAAATTTGCTGACCGAAATTCCGTCGGCAATGGCTTATGCCGACGGAAATGGGCATTATTGCCGATGGAACTGTCCGTCGGCAAAAACACTATTTGTAGTAGTGCTTTTATGTTTTAATGATGACATAAAATCTTAACTCATGTGGAGACATAGTTGGGGATTATGGATTTATATGATATTCATGTCATTAAAGAGAAGATTGACACGTAAGCATGTGGTTACCTTTGGATTTTTCTTGAGTAGTGTTTTGTATGTTTTAATGATGGTGATAAATCTTAATCTATGTGGAAACACACTTAGGATTATGGTAATGATAGATTTTCATATTAATTCATGTCATCAAAGTACAATTGTGCACACACGTGACACACATCTACACTGTTGTAGGTATTCTCCACCTCCAATGAAATTGATCCATTTAATTTAGAAATTGTAATTAGCATAGTTTTGTGTAGATATACTCACTCACTCTTTATTTTCTTTCCCCACTCGAGTATGGTCGACAACGACCCGCTCAGCTCTATATGGATTGATCCATGCTTGCCACCGCTTTAATGAGGTCGTGCCCTTGCGGTTTTAAGCTTCATAATCTTGCATAAACCTAAAATGCATTGGCTTGGCAAAGTGGTTTATTCCTTTTTCATACTAAAAACTCAGTAGCTTCATACCTTAAAACTCATGTTTGCATATTAAATCTCCTCTTTCTTTCAGATCACCATACCATCTTCTGATACCATAACTGTCATACTCATTAGACTTATCTAGTTGTTATTTTACAAATATGCAAGAAAACGAATAAAAATAAAGTTTAGAAAGTAATATCCATACAAGTAAATTAAAGTAATAAAATTAAAGTAAAATAAAGCTAGTCGTCTATATATTACTTTTGTCATTAACAATTACAATGAATTTGTGCGAACTATAGAAAAATAAATAATAATAAAAAAGTGAGCAAAACACTTTTAATACAAAAGAAGAGAGAAGAGAGGTGGAGGTGAACGGTGGGAAGTAGACGGGGTTAGAGTTTAATGTGGTGGTGAGTGTGAGATTTTGGAGGTTTGGGAGTAAATGTTTTAAAGGACCCTGGGAGGCTCACGCATCTTCCTACCCACTTCCTCACCACATGTGAGGTGGACATCCACATCAGCAAAACAAACCCACTGAGCCAAACAAATAGTGTTTTCACTAGCCAGAAAATCACATCTCCACCTCCTGCTCCACTTCTTCACCTCTTGTCATTTCCTTGCCACCTCCTTCTCTACTCCATCACCCCTTGTACCATCATCATCATCATTCCTGTCGTCCCCAGCGTCGGCCAACATACTGGCAAACTCCCGCACCCTTGATGCGGACTCACTGATGAACACCTTCGCCGACTGGATGGTGTCGCAACACATGTCCGACCTAAAGCAAACCTTCTCAGTGTGCATCTGAGCCCTCACCCCCACCATGGCAAGCCCAACCGCCCCAACGTTCCCCTCTACAACCACTACCTCCGAGCCAACCTCATGCTCGGCTCCACGGCAACTAACTTCCTTGACCTCGTCGCCACCATGGACTCCTACAACATCTCCCCTGACATTGCCTTCTTCAATCTTGTCCTTAAGGTAATGTGCCAGTCCAACGAGATCCAAGCCGCACACAACCTGCTTGACAGAATGATCCTCCTCTCCAAATGTGACAACGAGTCCTACAAACTCCTGAAAAGTTACTCTCTGCCGCGCTCCATCACCTCCGGCAATCTAATCTCCCTCACTCACGTCATCTCCTCCCACGACACCCCCTCCTCGTGAATCTCAAAATTTGTTCTAATTTGGTTTAGTTACGTGTTATGTTTTGGATTTGGTTTGGTTACATTTGGTTTTAATTAAGTTTGGGTTACATGCCAGTGGTCGCCTCTTCAATTTGTACTTTTAGGTTATTTGATTGGTTAAGTTTGTAGATGGTGTTGGACTCCCTAACAATGGGTTTTATGTTTTGGTTAAAAAAATTAATCTTTTGTTTTAGCAATGTTGAAATGTTAGGGACTCCAACACCACATTTAGGATATCCTGGTTTTTTAGATTTCTAAGTATTGCAGTTAGTTTATTATGGGTTTACTTTGTTAAACAATTTGTTGGATATTTTTTAGTAAATGTTTCATATTTTGGTGGTAGTTACCTAAATTGTTAGGAGAAATCCCATTATAAACAAAGATTGAGTAATTTGCAGCATGATTTGGGGATATAATTAATCCTTTTAAATGTTAACTTTTTTTATTTGGGTTGGCATTGCAGGATTATAGTTTTATGTGCATGTGTTTATTGTGATAATGGAGGTGGTTTTTGAGTGATTTGGATGTATTTAATTTCAGTGTTGAGAAATGACAGACGAATACACCAATTCAAATATTACATTCATAAACTTGATGAATGAGGCTAAATGAATGAAACCAGACCCAATACACTGGTAATTGTTTAGAAATACACCATTTGCTGACTTTCTGGACTGGCAACAACGAGTTGATTGCCTGTTACATCATAGAATTACCTCTCCATGTGTTTAGAATTACCACAATAAGTGTTTGGTATTACCCCCACATGATATAATATTGTGCCCTTACTTTGTTGTTCGATATTAATGCGACGATTCATTGCTGGTTTAATGTGTTCCATATTTTTGTTACATGTTGCTACCTTTGATGGGGTAAGATACAAGTTTTTAGCATTATATTAACATTTTAATAATGGAGTTTTTGATTTCCTTCCATCTCCACCATCGTCGACCAACAACGGTCTGATTGACTTGGATAGAAGTTACAAAATAATTTTATTCTTTTACGTGTGGAGATTACCTCTCCATGTGGTTGAGATTACCCTTACATGTGTTTGGGATTACGATTACATTTCTTTATTCAAGTTGATGAACAATAATGGTATTGAATGCAAACCAAATATTCAAATAATACGACTGGAAATAATTTGGTTTGATTTTTTAGCGAATAAAGAGAATACATTAGGACTACCCATTATGATGTTTGAGTTTACCCCTTCCTACATATTAAAATACTCCTTAAGCCGAAATTATTTTCTATCTATGCCCCTACACCTTAAAAATACATCAAAAATGTATGTTTTAGTGGGCTATGTTATGAACACAATATCCCTTGGAAATATTTATCCATAATGATGGTCTTTTGGAGTGACAATATGCAGTAATACTACAACATTCCATTCTGGAATTCAAACATGTATATATTAGTTAAATTCCTTATTCAAAATATTGAAACCATTGATGGAGTTAGAAATGAACTATTCCGATCATTTAACCAATTTATACTATGCAAGAGGAGTTATTTGTACTATTAACTAAAATACCAAAATATCAAAGTACATAATTCGAATGGAATTATGTAAAACGTGATTAGTAAATATATGTAAGCATCTATGGTTCATTCTTCATGTCAATCTATGCAAAATTTGGTCGAAACATGTATATATTAGTTCATTCTTCATGTCAATTTCTTTTCAGTAGCCTAAGAATTACCGTTGTCATGGAAAATACCTTTGGAATATAAATGTTCCTTTAGTAAGAAATAAATTACCTTCAACAAGTGAGAATACGTTTCAGTAAAATATAATTTTCTTTTCAATAGCCGAAGAATTACCTTTGGCATATAAAATACCTTTAGAATATAAATGTTTGTTTAGTAAGATACAGATTACCTTCGACATGTGAAAATACCTTTTAATATGACACAAAATACCTTTGGCATATAAATGCATTTGGAATATGAAAAATCCATTTATTGAAATATAAATAACCTTTGACATATCCAAATACATTTTCATATACAAAAAATTAAGCTTGTCATATAAATTAAATTTGGAATATGAAAATACCTTTTAGTATGATATAGATTACCTTGGACGTGAAAACGTCCCAGAATAACTGAAACTATTGAAACATTGGGTATTTATATTCTTTAAGCATACAAATTTAATGTAGGATCGTGAATGCGGCTTAGTTCTAACCACATTTAACCCTAAACAAACTTTACTTAACAATCAAAGATGCAACGGAAATTGAAACTTAAACAAGCAAGCAAAGTAAATTCAGCAAACCACAAAGAAGGCACCGGATTTTTATAGAGGTTCGGTCTCCCGCCCACATCCTCTCTTGCAAGCTCTGCTCGATCTCCCTCGAGCTCCGCTTACGTCTTCACTAATAACTCCCCGTTCTGGGCCGGGAGAGAACGCCTTTACACCACAAGCTTCACGAACAACCTCGCTAGCTTGACTTTCTTCCTCTCACAATCTGAGAGGGACACTTCGGGCTTTCACTAAAGTCCTTGCTTCTTTGAACAATAATGTCAGTGGGACAACACTCTCTCAATCTGAGCACACTTGAGTAAGATATGGAATTGATTACTAAGTGTTGAAGGTTTGAGCTTTTGAGTGTTTGGAGCTTTCTCTCTAAGGTAGTAGACAATATGGAGTGGGAGAGTTTGTGTGAGAAACACAAAACAGTGAAATGCAAGACACAATTCAGCACAAAATCGGTCAACCGAATCGGGTATACCGGCCGACCGGTTGGTCAATTTTGGCTACAACTTAAGCGAACGATCGAACCAAGTTTTTGGTTTGGTCGACCATTCGGGTGTTTTGGTCTGGTAAAGGATGGATCGGACGAACTAAGCAATTGGTCGGTTCAACCGGAGATTTCTAGGCACTTCTGGGTTCAAGGAGAAATTGGGTTTCGGTCGACCAAGGTCTAAGAGACGTTCGACTGAAAACTTCCAGAGTCTTCAAGGCGACCAAGAAATGTTGGATCGGTCGACCGCTAGGAATGTTTCGGTCGACCGGACGATTCGTAAAATTGGGGTTTTGGGAAATCTGACCGTTGTAGAATACGGCAAGTCTAACGGTCATGTGACACGTGTAGACGGTCGAACTAAAGGCACTAAACCGTCGACCGGTTTAACACTTAGTCCTGTTAACTGAATAAACAACCAAATCGGTCCAACGAAGAACATTCCGGTCAACCGATTTGGTCCTGGCAGTTCAAGTAAGGTTTAAGTGTTTTCGAGTTCTAGTTTGGGTGATATATTGAAGTCCAAATTATGTGAAATATTGTGTGTGACTTCTATAGGGAACCTAGTGTGTATGCGAGTGGTTTTTAGCTCAAGTATGCTCAATTACACATAGTTCCTAAGACTCAAAATAAATCAAGATTACATGTGTTCAAATATAGCTTTAATTACATGTCTTGACTTCATTTCCCTCTTGCTTGAGTCTTAATCACCTGTAGAGATTAGCACAATGCAATATATATGCAATGCAATATGTGTGCTACTCTACATTGATTACTATTAAGATTAGGTTGATTAAATCATCAAAACATAGATTATGGCCAAAAAGCCAACATTTAAGGCCTTACCAAGAGAAACATGGAGTTACCAATTCTAAACTCTATCATGACACCTGGAAAAAGGTGATCATGAACATATATTGGGGTATTTCTGCACCATATAGAAAGTATTTATATTCAGCCATCATATACGGTAACCAAAAGAGGTATGTGACGACATAATTTTCACCAAAGAGAAATCAAATGAAGTCTCTAGTTGAAAATGAGTTTGAACCATAAAATTGAAGTACAACAATCAAACAAAAGATAACCCAAGTACTATAGATTAGATACACATTCTAACCTGTAACACTTGTTTTAAGCAAACATAGAACATCAAAAAACATAAACGACTCCAATCCTGAATTTGTATCACTCTAAATAAACTAAACATCCCAACGTATTGGCGGAAGGGGTTGCATCAAGATATCTACTCCTCGTAGTGGATTTCTTTCTAGCATTTATTGGTGTCCATATGTATTTAATCAAATTAGGATCTAACGCTTTTAGCGGTTGATACATCGAAGCTTCTGTACTTGTTGAACAACACTTATTTAGATTGGCTTCCATATTGCTTTATAGATCTCTCAGATTTGAAAATGTATATGTACCATTCGAGTGTTGGTTGAAGGCATGCCTGCAAAATTAGTTTAAAAAATCATTCAATAATTGAAATTACCCTTTGTTATATTGGAATTTACTCTAACTGTACTCTGAAATTACATGCTCAGAAGACTTTCCTGCACAAAAGTCAGAACCTAGTGCTCTCTAATTTTGAAAACATAAACCTATAGACTAATCAATTCCAAATGAGAAATTATGGTGTCGTAGATGTTTTTTGGTGATGAAAGTGCTCAGTAAATACTGTAAAATGCTTAGAGTGCACACCCAATGCAAAGTACCTCATGGGATGACTTATAAATATAGGAAAACATACCTCTAGTGGTGAACTTGGTTGGCTACAGGCTATGACACCACAAGCTAAGTAACTCATATTTGTAGTTAGAGTTTGTGACTTTACCTGCAAAACCTATGGAAGCCACCTATCAAAAGAACCTTTAAGATCATCAAATGTAGTGAAGTTCATTCATCTTTTTCCGGTGTTTTTTGAAGTGTTGCTACTAAGTTTTTATTCTTCTTCATTTTGGACAATTTTTGGGATGTAAGAGTTGGGACTATAGCACATTGTAGGGAGTCTTGTGTTGTGTTGTGAACTTGATATCATTGTTGTCTAAATCTGATCACTCACTGGAGTCCAAATCCACTTCTGAAGGATATATTGCAAGAACATAATGTAAGAATGAAATATCAAGAAAATGAATGAGCATTTTTTAAACAAAATAAAAATTTATGAAAGGTTTGAATGAACAAAAACAAATAAGTTGCTAAGATTTGTTGCTGATTGAAGAATATGGTTATATACGTGTTTATTTAAACCAACCACAAGCCAGAATCATAGAAACATGATCTAACAAAACAAAACAACCAAAAGAAATAATAAAACTCTACAAAAAAACTCACTCTTTGAAGAAGAAGCCATAAAGAAGTGGAAGAAAGTTGGAGGGTAAGGTGGGAGAAGAGTGAAATGAAGTTTTCATTACCCCTAATTTTTGCATTTCAAATTCAAAACCTACATGCTGGAAAAATTGATCATTAATACATGCTGCAAAAATGTATAATGACGTTGTACAAACCTGCAGAGTGTGCAGGCTTTTGGGTGGAGAGAGGGTGGTTATTTTGGAAGGTATGACTGTATAAGGGTAGGTATGGTTTCTGGTATTTTTGGAGAGAGAATGATATTTGTTTGGGCTGAGTTGGCTTTGGATTCATACGTGGCATGTCCGAGTTAACATGCATGGGAAGTGCGTGAGAAGTAGAGTATGACTTCCTTTAATCCTTTAGGAATAAATCTCCGTGTTCTGTAAAACACTGTTCTATGTTGGTGTTTTCCAAAACTCAATTTTCAAGCTAAAAATGCAACCCAAGACTCAAACATATATTTGTATAATAAATTTTGAATTTTGAGGTTTACAAAAGTCAAAAATCATCAAAGCCTCAAAACTCGGATTGCGTTTGGCACCAACTTTTGGGTCGAGATTGTGATCAGGAAGCTAGCTTTTACAAGCCCAACATGCTTGTACAAGCTCCAGGTCATAGCACTGTATAGCTTTTGGTTGTCATCCTGATTACTCACATGTGCACAGTAATCCAAAATCACACTTGGGGTCTCTTGTACTAGCTTCTTAGTTCGTAGGTATAAAAGTCCCCCCTCCCAATTTCGAAGAAATTACCATGCGACCATGCTATTACTCACTGATTCTAGTCTCCTCTCTCTCCTCCCAACCCAGGGAATTCCGGAGAAGATCGGAAGTGGGGCTTCAACAAGTCGTCGCTTCCGGTAGGCACGCAACAAGTGACGTGACAAAAGTCGGGTACTTATGTACATTGGCTTTTAGGCTAAAAGCGGGGTTTAAAAGCCCACCACCGAACCTCAACCTATCTAAAGACACAATTACTTAAAGAAGGATAATATTAAATTCTGACTAAACACCACGTTTGTAGATATAGTTGTGAAGTAACAGACCCAAGCTCTTTGTTTTGACATGAATTAATGGAAGAAGTGAAACCGTAATGGCGATTAGAGCCCACATCAGATTGAGATTGTTCCTCCACATCAACATGACCGGTGGACCCAAAAAAGTTCAAGTACCCGCCAGTCCATAGAGAAACCTTGAATTTTGATAGCTTTATATCTACCTTGAAAATGAAGGCCCCATTTCAGCAGTACCTTAGTCATCAATAGCTCTTAAAATCATGCATGTGAAGAACGGACAAAGTGCAGTTGAAAGTTTTGAAACATAATAAGGTCCCTAAATCGGACAAAGCATCACAATCTGAGTATATTAAGGTCCTAGGATTTTGAACTTCCAACATTTGAGCGAACAAAATGGTAAATACAAAAATTTCTCCTTCTCCTACTTGCTCTCTCTCTCTCTTTTTCTCTAGTCTTTCACTTTCTCTCTCCAAGAACCTTTTTCCCTGCACATCGTACACACATCTCTATCAGCTTCTGACAAGATTACGTGCAAAAGCCAATAAAACCAGAGAAGCCCCAGACCAAACCAAGTAATAAATTCAACCATGGCGAGCTTTCTCACCCTCGTCGTCCCTAAACACCATCTCTTAAATGAAATACAACAGAATTAACAAAGTAGCAATTGTTAATTGTAGCATACATGTAACATATGTACGGTCCCCAGTCCCCAAGCATAAATGTTTTTAAGCTGTTCTTTCCCAAAAAAATATGATTATGTGTATGTACTATGCAGAGATATTTCCCATGAAATATATGGGTACATAACTTGTTGATATTTAAAATGTAAAACAGATAATCGTTTTGACGTGTAACACATCTTTGACTACTCTGCGAGACTCCGACCATAACACATGTCTGTGAAGCTAACAGAAAGCCCAGCGGCACTGTTCATATGACGATGGTTCTGGTCACATTGCATTTACCACACTACCCACGTAAACCCATCTTAATTAACCCAGTTTGTTGTCTACATAATTTAAATGAAGATAACAGATTCCCAATCAGCCTCAGCAGCATTGACCGCTGCAGATAAAAGAGAAGAAAGATTTACAAGAAGATCATCCTCTCCACCTCCCCTCTGCTGTCCAAATCAAACAACAACACACTCAAGCACAAATACCAATATAAGCCAACCCCAATCCCCAAACAAAGCAAACCAACCAACTCCCACATCCAGTCTTTCCCATCCCACCTTTCCACTTTCCTCCGCTTCATTCTCATTCCCATTTAGCTGAACACGAACATGGATATAAACATGAACGCCTCCCACCCGACCAGCGACACATACATTCCCAATATGATGCCCTTCGACGCCACTAACCGACCCCAACAACACCTCTACCCAGACTATGTCCAACATCCCCACTACCCAACCAACACCAACTACTATTACCCATACATCAACCCCGCTCCTGCCAACCCCTACCACGTTGGAGTGGTCCCGATGAGCGGGTATCCGATGTACGTGCCGGAGATGGTGAAAGTCGAAGACGGGGGGGAGTTGGCGGCGGCGGCGCAGATTGGGCTGAACTTGGGACACCGGACGTATTTTTCTTCCGGAGACTCGTTGGCGATTGATAGGTTGTTTAGGAGGTCGAGGGGGTTCTACCAAGTGACTCAGCAGGCGCCGAGGTGCCAGGCGGAGGGGTGCAAGGCTGATCTGTCTGGAGCGAAGCACTACCATAGGAGGCATAAGGTTTGTGAGTATCACTCTAAGGCTACTTTGGTTGTTTCTGCTGGGCTGCACCAGAGGTTCTGTCAGCAATGTAGCAGGTTAGTTCCACCCAACATGAGTATACACTCTCCATGCCAATGGTTAGTTCTTGTTTGTTCTTTTGGGCTTGGTTTTGGTATTGGGTTGGTTTTATTTTCATTGTTTTGTCTGTGTTCTTCTATGTTTGTTTGTTTTATGATAATTAAGTTTGATGTTAAAAGTTAATTCTTATTCTCGAAACTTCTTGTTCTGTCTTGTTCATTTTTTATGTTGGTTACTTGTTTTTTTATGGATTTGGTGACGAATATATTCATCGTAAGAACCAATTAATTTTCTTATTGAAAATTCTATTTTCTACCTTCAAGAGAAAATCTCTCCTAGGTTTTTTTTGTTACTGTTTCTTACGTTTATTTCTTGTTCCAGTTCTTGGGTACGTGCGATAATCATGTTCTTGAGGTTCAAGACAAAATATCATGTTCTTGCACTTGAAGCTGAAGATGACTTAACTTCTCTTTCTCTCTCTGAGAATCGATTTTAACTCTCTTCTTCACATGTTGCTCTTGTTGCCTACGTTAGGAAGGAGTGTTGTTTTGGGCAAAAGATCACGAAATTTCGAGTTGATTTTGGGGTTTTTTCTTTTCTGTGGGTTGGCGCTATTTTTTTGGTCTCATACATTGCACACCTCAACGTAAGTGTATCCTTCTATTTTTTTCCCCTGTGGGTATAGGGATTGGAAGTTTCATATTTCCGAGGGAGATTTGAGTGCGTTCAGCATTTAAGGCAGTTCGCACTTTTGAAACCACCACATTCCTCTCTTGGATCTCGTGGTTCCTTGTGTTCTCTTCACTTCACTGTTAGGAAAAGCGCGTTACCGATATAAAATATATGTTTTTTGTTTCTCCTTTCTATAAGCTGTTACAAAAGTGCATTTCTCCAACATAAAATATGAAGTTTCTTCTTTTCACTATGGTTTCTTACTTCCTTTCTGAAGTCTGCACCGAGCAGGTAGCTTGACATGAACTTTCCTTCTGAGGGTTTGGAACCTGGGCTTCTCATTTCCCTAGAAAACCAATAAAATATGGTCTCCATTTCCATTCTGGAGTGGAAAGACACATACTTTGAGGTTGTTCAGTCCAATATTCTCAGAACAATTTAATCAAAACTAGTGCAATAGTTTGATACATTTTAAAAAAAATATTAGGTTTTTTTATTTCTTATAATATGTTATGTCATCACACCAATTTAATCAAAATAATGCAATAATTTATACATTTTAAAAACTAATTAGTGTTTTTATCTTAAATTTGGTGTATATTAACAGATAGAAATGGTAATAATTTGTGGATAGAAATGGTAACAATCTATTTCTTTTGGGCAAGATTCCATGTGCTGTCTGAGTTTGACGAAGCAAAAAGAAGCTGTAGAAAACGCCTTGCAGACCACAACAGGCGCAGGAGAAAGCCACAGCCTGGAACAACACCAGCATCGGCCACCACAGACCCTTCTCCCCCAACCAACAACTCCACCACAAGCTCCATAGACGAAACCAAACGAACCGCCCAAAACACCACAAGCCAACACATATGTAACAAACTCACTTCCACACCATTTTCCTTTCTGTGACATGCAATTTTGTCTGATAGGTTTATCCAACAGGTACTTCAAACAGCACAGATTGTCTCAACAAGGACCACAACACTAACGCCAACAGCAAGACCACCTTTCTGAGGAATGGACCAGCACTGTCACTTGGTGGAGCAGAAGATGGGAGATTCGGTTTGCAAAATACCACTCATTTGTACCAAAACAGACCCTTCGGGGTCATGTCAGATGAGGAGAGCTCCCACTACCCTCAAAACCACCACAACCATCACATGTCTCCCTCTTCTTCATCTGCTACTTTCTTTCAACCACGTCGTGGTTTCTTCTGCTCTAATTCCAACGATGCCTCCCGGGCCGCCTCTGGCGGTGGGTCGACTGGTCAGGTTAACCACCAGAATAGTCTGCTGAACCATGGGCATGGGTTGTTTGAAGTGGACTTCATGTGATGCTGCTCAAGTCCAATTTGCACCACCACGCTATGTTGTTCTGCTTTCTTTTCCTTTTTTTTCGTATTTTGTTATGTCTGGAATAAAGTTAATTTGGTTCCGAATTAAGAGCTTTGGGAAATTTTATTGCCTGATTAGTTTGAAGCATGTGCTAGGACTTCTGATGGGGTTTCAAGCTCCAAAAAGATGGCAGTTTAGGGGTGCTGGGTAGGTTTGTACGGATTCAAACCATCATGTTTCTTTATGTCCACTGTTTATTGCCTTTTCCTGGATAAAATTAATGGTGGAGAATGTGGTTGAGGGTATCGGTTTTGGTGCGCCCTGAATATTGATAGATCACGATGGTCTTTCGGAGTGGCAATCAACAGTAATACTACAACATTTCATTCTGGAATTCAAACATGTATATAATAATTAAATTCCTTATCCAAAATATCAAAAATCACTGATGAATTTAGAAATGAACTATTCGATCATTTAACCTAACTATATTATACAGGAAGAGTTATTTGCACTATTACCTGAAATACCAAAATATCAAAGTACGTAATTCGAATGGAATAGTAAAATGTGATTAGTAAATATGCTTAAGATGAAAGAAATGTGTTCTAAAACTTTTACTTTTATATGTCAATTGTTATGAAATTAATGTGCAAATATATTGTTCCTTGATTATTGTATTCGTCTTTTGGAAGTGTTAAAGAAAAACTCTTGATCCTTAACCGTAGAGTTCTAAAATATAATGATTTTCATAAATCAAAAGTTTTTCACAATCGTGATAATTAACATGAAACATTAATTACCGAGATATTATTGTCGCGTTGGTCATCGATTATTATAGCTCTACAAATATTTGACGACACGAGTAAATAATAGAGGAAAAATATTACTTTTATATATTGAATAGACCTAACAAGTAAAACATTATGGAATTGTGTTATGAGTCATTAATATTTTCATTGTGTCTTGAATCATAAAATTTGAGACTTATGTCATTTCAAATGAGAAGTGTTCAATTTGATTGTTGTCAAAAACTATCAATGAGTATAGCGATAAAGACAATAGTTGGTTGAACCCGACTTGTGCTGGGAAAGATAGTTCGTCAAAAGATTATTATTGCCCTCTTTACTTGAGTAATGATATTAGTGGGCCCCTTGATAAAGCGAAATTATAATGTGCACAATGTGAGTTGTGTTAAGTTACATATTTATAATTACCTTAAGAGATCAAGAAATGAATATATAATACAAAGTGACACATTTTTACTTTGTATAATATTCTTAATATAATGAGGCAAGGGATAAACAGAAGTGATATTTTACATATCACTAAGTGGATTGTGTTTAGTTCAAGTGAGAAAAACATCTTTATTATTTGTATAACTATAATGTGTAGTGTGATACCGCTTATAGTTTATGATATAAAACGTTTTATATTATTGTCAACATAACTTAGATCCTCCTATAACTCACACAACAAAACTGGGAAACATGAATATTATTTTATATGATGTATTAAATTTCATGTGATATGAAATAATCTACATGTGGTAAAATAATAAAATCAATATGTCATAAAAATGACATGGTTATAAATTCGTATGAGATGTATATATATTATGGGGTATAATATTTTGAAATTATATATGATAATATATTACATTATATAATGTGATCTACAACATTATAACATATGAATTTGCTAAAATCCCAAAGTCCAAATTTTGTTGGATATTAATCTAAAATTTGGTGGAGTCAAAAACAGTGAAAAATGATCCAACCATTTGACGTTTTTTCATATATTAATAAGAGAATTTTTACTGATTAATGACTGGATTTAATCCACCTTGGTCAAAGGTAATTATGAGATGATGATGTGGCAAAATAAACAAGAGATCATGTGCAAAGTGGTTTGCACATGATGTGGTTTGGTGGAGAGATTAGTAAGGGGTCATGTGTAAGTGGTTTGCACATGATGTGCGTTACAGGAAATCCTATAAATATGTCCATCCTCCCTTCCTTGTCAATACGAATGCAAAATTCTCTTTCTCCCTAACCTCTCCACTAATCCATCCGAATTTCTCTTAATTGTTTCAAGCTTTTGGAGATTAAATCTCGTGGAGCTTTAGAGGGGTTATTAGCTAGATTCTAAGCTTAATTAGAGATTGGTTGACTTGCTCATTTCTCTCTAATCTTGTTTAGAGTTTGGTGAACACTTGGAGGCGAATCGACGAGCGATTCGACGGGCAACGGAACTCCGGATCTTCATAAAGATTTTAGAGAATCTTTGAGTATGATCCTCTCTTGTTTGTTTATTTTAATATATGTAGATTTGCATGATATTGGAATAAACACAAAATAATGTACATAAAATTATTGAAAATATGAAATTGATCATGTATGCTTGTATTAAATCTTTTAAAATATACACATACATAGAGACACGAAAACCTACATAAGCATCTATGGTCCATTCTTTATGTGAATCTATAGGAAAGTAAACATTTATGTCCTTCAAATACATGTATACAAATGTGGAGAGTAATTTCACATAGATACAAAGGTAAATCGATGTAGAGGATATGATAAATCAATTTGGTGGAATCATCATTAAGAATCATTACATGTTCCATGCATACTAGGGTACTTAAACACATATGAAAGGGTAATTTCATGTATATGTAAGAGTAATTCCATCTATAAGCCCTTAGATTATGAATACATGTTGTAGGACACATAAATTATGGATCCCTGAGATATAACATGAAACCAAACATACTAAATTGTTAATCAACATGAACAATGTGGGAGGTGTGTGAGTATGTGTAATTCTAATATATTTGTATTTATAACAAAAACAAAGGTGGAGAGTAATTTCACATAGATACAACGGGAAATCGATGTAGATGATAGGGTAAATCCATAGGTGGAATCAATATTAAAAATCCTTACAAGTTTCATGGATACTAAGATAATTTAACACATATAAAATGATAATTCCATGTAGATGTAAGGGTAATTTCATCTATAAGTGTAATCAACCCTGGAGAGTAATTTCATATAGATACAATGGTAAATCAATGTAGATGATAGAGTAAATTCATTTGGTGGAATCATCATTAAGAACCCTTACATGTTCCATGCATATTAGGGTAATTTTACACATATAAAAGGGTAATTCCATGTATATGTAAGGGCACTAGTGTAGAACAGTGCATAGTCGTCGCGCAATAGATGTCGACTATATTACGAGCCGGCGTCTATACATATAAACGTCAGCCCTTAATACAGCCGACGTCTATTGTGTACTCTAGACGTCGGTTGTTGGAACATGCATTGAAACTAACATCTATACCCCTTAGACATCGAGGTAATATAGATTGCTATTCAGTTGTATAATTATAGTTTTATTATTTAGAATTAATATTTTTTACTTGTATTTTATAGGTCTTCCAAAAGAATAGCGATACCTACTCGCAAGAAGAGCATGATGAAACTCACGACCGATGAGCTCGCTATTTTATCAGAAACATGTTAACCAACTAAGAGTTCTCATATCACTAACACTTTTTTTGTAATTTATTTAACAAGTTTACTTGTATTACAAACATACAATGTTATGCCTTAATATAATCAAACATTTTTGGAATGAATGCCAAATGTTTGTGTATGAATGTCAAGTGTGTTGAATGATTGTGTTTGTGTTTGCGTGCATGTATGTATTTGTGTTTGTGGATGAATGTGTGTATGTATTTGTATTTGTGAATGAATTTGGTGCTGGTTGAATGCTTTTCTTGTGCAGGTTGAATGTGTTTGCTATGCAGGTATCTATGATTGCTACATTTCATTTTTTTATCTGGCAAGGGAATAGATGTCGGTTGTACATCTTAGCCGACATATATTCTTTTAAAAAAAGGAATAGATGTTGGTTGGGAGAAAGAGCTGACGTCTATTCTCTAGGTATAGACGTCGGTTGTTTCTAATAGCCGACGTCTATACCAAAATAATTGGCGTCGGATATTAAGAGACCGACGTCGATGTATATACGACATATAGATAGATGTCGGGTTAGGGGAGCCTTATATTCGACGTATATACCTCGTATATTTGACGTATATGCCATTTTCTGCACTAGTGGGTAATTCCATCTGTAAGAGTAATCGACCGTGGAGAGTAATTTCACATAGATACAAAGGTAAATCAATGTAGAGAATAAGGTAAATCCATTTGGTGGAATCATCATTAAGAACCCTTATAGGTTCCATGCATCCTAGGATAATTTAACACATATGAAAAAGTAATTTCTTGTATATGTAAGGGTAATTCCATATACAAAACTTTACATGATGAATACATGTTGTAGCACACACAAATTATGGATCCCTGAGATGGAGCATGAAACCAAATATACTAAATTGTAAATCAGCATGAACAATGTTAGGGGTCTATGAGTATGTGTAATTTTAATATTTTTGTGTTTATAACCAAAGCAATGCAATGTTGGTATAACTTAAGATATGTATAGTTCTCTAGAGATAGAGACGGGTTCACTCTTTAGAAAAATTACTTGAAACGAAAGATGTAACATGAGTTAAATCTAAATGATTTACCAAAGGATATTTCCAAGCAGTTTATAGAACCAATGGTTGATTGCTACATTTTTTGAAGTTCTACGAATATTCCAAGGTGTTATTGTAAAACCGAATATGTCGCGCTAGGTCGGTGAAAAAAACAAAAATTGTAAGCATAATCAATGTGATATTACTAAGTTAGGTGACCACTATCAGGTTTGCTATTATTAATAGGAACCATTTGACATGTATATGCTTCCAACAAAATCATTTGGGAATGGTGTCTTCAATATCTTTATCTTCAATATCTAACAAACAAGTTGTGATTGTGCATGAGCACTAGATCATTGAGGTAAATGTTTTTATGTTGCGTGATTTCAACACTACAAAAACCTCAGACTGACGTTTTATAGTTGATTTCTAGGAAAAGAGCATGGTTCTTTTTATTGCAAAGCAAAAGGGAGGTTTAGCCTCGAATTTTATAAACTAAGTAAAGTTTACAACCTACAAAAATTTGGTACAAAACTGTAACCATAATGAACGCGGGTGTATGCCACATGCATACCCGGCCTCTACCCTACATTACACTATATATCACTTCAGCATGGTAGGTTTTCGTGACTATACAAAACAACAAGGGTGAACAACAAACTATGTCCACGTGAGCTGGGATCGGTGTTCTTCCTCTTCACTCTTTGAAAGCTTTTTAACTTTGTGCCAAAGGCAGCGAATCGTATCCTTGATGACAGCCACAATATTCGTTGGTTGTTGCTTTTCTCCGTCGAAAATCCTTCTATTTCGTTCGAGCCAGCACTCGTGTTTCATGGCTTGGAAGACCCATTACCTTACCACAATATCAAGCCGGCTTCCTCCTATGTGTGATATACGTATAGCTTCAGCCTCTAAAGTGTATGCCACCCTATGGTTGAGCTTTAAAAGATGCAAGATTTCTGCCCACACCTTCTTGATGTATTCACATCCCCAAAACAAATGTTCAATATCTTCCTCGCCTCCCTCGCATAGGCTGCACCCCAATTGTAGCATTGCTCCCCGTTTGTTCATCAAGCTCTTTGTAAGTAGACGTCCTCGTAGTGCTTTCCAAGTCGTGATGGCATGCTTTGGGATGGCGTACTTGTGCCAAACCATTCTAGCCCAAGCTACATTTCTCCCCGACATCTTTACCCATCTCCATACTTCTTTGATGCCAAGTGCCTCTCCCACTCCGTCCACTCGCTTAGGCTGGTCCATGCCTCCATGGATTCTCGTATTAAGTATTCGTTTGTGGACTTCCTCCATAAAAGGGCAGTGTGGTGGGGGAAGGTTCCACATTCCATCTCTAGTGAAGTACGACACTCTCGTGTCCCACGGTACTCCTAATTCATAGTGTAGCCGCTCCCCCCAACTTTCGTTTTGAAACGGTTCACCACACCAAGGGTATTTGAAAAACCGGATTTCTTCTCCATTTCCCACCTCATATTGGATGTGCCTTCTAGCTATGTCTCGAACTCGGAGTATCCTTTTCCATGCCCATGATGAGGTAGATGGGGGTCGTGCAAGCCAAATGGATCGAGTCTTCAAGTACTTTTGGCGTATACACTTCATCCAAAGTGCATTGCCTTCCGCCACCACAAGCCAAAATAAGCGGAGGAGACCTACATCATTCCATTCCGACAAGAAGTTCAAGCCAAGGCCTCCTTCCTCCTTTGGTAGACACATGCCTTTCCAGGCTACTGCTACCCACTTCGTTGGGCCTCTCCAGATGAGGTGACACATTAGGCTCTCGATCTCTTTTAACACTTTGCGAGGAAGTCGGAACGCGGACGTCCAATATATGCTGAGGGAGACGAGTACACTTCTCACAAGCTCAACTCGTCCAGCAATTGAGAAGAAGTTCTGCTGCCAAGTACTAAGCCTTGCTTTCACCCTGTTGATTAACGACACACAGTGGGTCCTCCCCATCCTCCCAGAGAACGACGACAGCCCAAGGTACGTCACCGGGAAATCTTTTCTCTCCATGCCAAGATGGGCCGCAATCATGGACCCATGTGGCACTCCGCTTCCCATGAAAATTTGGCTCTTCGATGCACTAAAGATCAGCCCCGAGCAAGCTGTAAACTCCTTAAGTACACCTCGGATAGCTCTTGCATTATCCTTTGTTGCCTTAGCAAATAGAAGAACGTCATTGGCAAAGAGAAGGTGCGAAATAGGAACCTCTCCACACGATAGTGGCTGGATATGTCCAGCCATGACCTCCTTCTTCACCATTTCGCTTAGAACCTCCATGCAAAGTACAAATAGGTAGGGGGCCAAAGGATCACCTTGTCTCAAGCCGTTGCTAGCCACAAAGGGTGCTGAATTTGCACCATTGACCGTCACCACGAACGAGGCTTTTACACAACTCATGATAAGCCTCCTCCACTTATTAGGGAACCCAAATCTGGTCAGCACTTCATGTAGGAAGACCCAAGAGACAGAATCATAGGCTTTTCGGATATCTAGTTTAATGCACATTCGGCCCATCCCTTTGTCTAGATGGAGGTTGTGGCATAATTCATGGGCAAGAAGGATGTTGTCCCCAATTCTCCTGCCTTTAACGAAGGCACTTTGACTCTCCCCAATGAGGCATGGCAGCAGCCCCTTCAAACGATTCACAAGTACTTTTGATGTGAACCTATACGTCATGTTGCACAGAGGAATGGGTCGGTAATCCTCCACCAAAAGCGGTGCTTTCTTCTAAGGGATGATCGTAATTGATGTGGCATTCCATTTGGCTAGCACCTTCCCACTTTCCAGGTAGGAACTTACGGCCTTAAACATGTCCTGTTTGATTATTTCCCAAGTGGCTTTGAAGAACTTTGCATTAAAACCATCCGGTCCCGGGGCTTTATCTACATTTGCGTTAAGCACTACCATTTCGAGCTCCTTCATCTCAAGAGGTCGTGTTAGCTTCGTCCTCTCCGCCGGTAGGATTTGTGGTAGGATGACGGAAGGGGGTATGGGTTTCACCTGCAATTCATGAGCAAACAAGTTAGCATAAAAGAGCCGGAATGCGTCCCGGATCTCTCCTTCCTCCTCTACGAAGGTGGAACCCTCAACCACTCGTCTCACTTGGTTGGTGGCTCTCCTCACTCTAAGGTGCGCAAGGAAAAATCTAGTGTTTCGGTCCCCCTCTTTCAGCCACTTGACTCTTGATTTTTGTCGAATAATGGACTCCTCCCGAGCAAGAATCTGAGCGAGTCCATCCTTTGCTGCTCCCTCAGCGATGATAAATGCAGCATCATGTGGGTTTGCTGCCCTACTCCTCCGAGCTTCCTCAAGATTAGCCCGGGCCTCTCCCACCTTTTGATTCATGTTCCCAAACTTAGAGGTGCTCCACTGGATCAGCCTCTTCTTAACTTCATGCAACTTGCCCACCACCCGAAACATAGGTGCGCCTCGTACATACTCCGCAATACTCTGAAACTCCTCATGCTCAGCCCAATGGTGCTCGAAGCGGAACATCTTTTTATTTTGTCTTTCGTTTCCCTCCGTCTTCATGATGAGCATGGTGTGGTCACTCAGGTCCTTCTCACTGACAAGGAAATAGGATTTTGGGAACATCTTTAACCATGCATTGTTAATTAGAATCTGGTCAATCCGTGTCTCGATACAAGCACTACCCTCAAAAGAATTTAACCACGTGAACTCGCTGCCGGTAGAGGGCATCTCAAGGAGTTGGAGTGCAACAATACACTCGTTAAATTCAGACATGGCAACCTCGTTTCCAGCAGCCCTCGCCGTTTCTCGCTCAGATTTCGGATGCAATTGAAACCACCCCCACTATCCCCGACCTTGAATCATTTGGAGCCACTTGTAGGAGACCATTCCACAATACTCTCCTATCCACATGCCCATTTTCCCCGTAGATCGCTGTGATATCAAACTCATTACCATCTCCTTTCAAGCTGGCCCGAAAGTGGAGCAATTGTGACGTTTCAAAGGTGACCCTCAAATCCTCTTTTTGGTCATTCCAAAGTACTAGAATCCGCCCCGAATCCACTATCAAACTATTGGACATCCATGCATGGGGCCAAATGACTCTTTTGAAGGCCTCAATCCTCTTGTGCTTGACCTTATGCTCCATTACACACACCACATCCGGGTTTACTTCCTTTATTCGACCCCTTATCATTAGTGCACGACCGAGTCCATTTGCACCACGCACATTCCAAAATAGAATATTCATTGATTTAAAGGTGCGGGGAGACCCACTTTACCTCCACAAGAGATTGTTTTGCTGGTTATCTTTCTCCCGGATCACCTAAGTGGTGGTGGTGGCGAGTTTCCTATCTTCTTCCTTGTTCCCCCTTCACCACTTGCCCCCAAATCCAACCCAACTCCTAGTATCTCAAATCTCCCCCCACAATGTGTTTCTGAAATTGGTCTAGGTCCCTTTGCACGTGCCACTATTTGTGGAGATATCCAATTCAGATCTTCTTGGGCCAAAGACGTGAGTCCGCTTTGCTCATTGCTACCTTCCTTGTGCTTATGCCATTGATGCCCATCAAGTTCCTCCATATTCGTGGCTCTCTCCCCACATTTTTCCTCAGCCTCATATGCCCTTGGTTCAGCCTCATAAAGCACTTCCCCATTTAGATTTTGTAACTCCATTTCATGCACCAAATTTAATTCAGCTTTCCCATTCCTCTCATATTGAGGAGCCTTCACTAAGTGTCCCTCATGCCCTTGAGACCCACCCATTAAGCCAAGTGGTATGGCCCCCCTTCTAACAGGAAATTCGTCCCCACTCCATGACTCAACCTCAAGCACCAATTCCCCATCACGTGATGGCTCTTTTCCATGCAGCAAATGCTCATCACGTTTTCCACTTCCTTGCCTTTGAATGGCCTCCACTAAGTGTGTCCCATGCAAACCCTCAAGGTCTCTTGCTATGTCCCTTGCGCTGTCCTTTGCACAAGAGAATTTCCTCTCCTCATTGGCCCAAGTGAAAGTAGAGCACTCAAACTCCTTCTCACTGGATGGTCCCGAAATGGGTGCAACACTTTTCCAACCCACTTCCATTTGCTTCTTTTGGCTCCCCCTTGTCTCCCTTACTTTTGCACCCTTTGTAACCTTGCTGGAATTTGTTTGGGAGGAGGAGGTACCATTGCCACATGGGATGGTTGCATTGGTCTCTTTCAAGGAGCAATTACTTATCTCATTTTGTCCATTTCCTCCCAAAGCTGCCACATCACACTCATTTCCACATGGCCACTCCCCATTTGCTCCTCTTGCCACCTCAGCTACCCCAAGCTCCACCTCATCATCCCTTCGACCCTGTCCTCCTATCCTTTCCTCACCACCAGCCCCTTCCCTCTCCTCTCGAGCCTCTCTCACCCTCACCAATCCGTCTATCCCATCCCCCCACCCACTCCCACTCCCACTCGCCTCTCCCCCCACTCTCTCATCACAGCCTTCACGCCTCTCCCCCTTACCATGAGTAACCACCACCCATTTTTCAGCAACTTGACGTTGGGGAACAAGCACCTTTGAAGGTAATTTCTGTCGTGGACATTTCGTCTCCTCGTGACCAAACTCAAGGCAATCCTTACAATAGCCGTGGCGCCACTCATATTCCACGAAAACTCTATGTGTTGCACCATCCTCCACTTGAATATCTACCCAACTAGGGTATGAGAAATCAGGACTTACCTCGATGCACACCCGAGCAAACACTAATCTCCTTCCATAAGTCGTGTTGTCATCCATGTAGAGTGGTCTCCCGAGTACACTTGTAATGATACTCAACGTTCTTTGTGACCAGAAACGAAGGTCAAGTTCCGGCAAACGAACCCATATAGGAACCGTTGTGATTTGTGCCTTTTCCAAGGTCATCTCCGGGAGCCATTCTTGAACCACAAGTGGACATCCTCTAACAAAGTATGGCCCTCCTTGAAGGACTTTCTTCCTATCTTCTCCAAGAGAAAAACGAAATAACAAGAAACCTTGCCCCCTCC
Source organism: Triglochin maritima (assembly GCA_963682175.1). Lineage (NCBI taxonomy): Eukaryota > Viridiplantae > Streptophyta > Magnoliopsida > Alismatales > Juncaginaceae > Triglochin > Triglochin maritima. The sequence continues at coordinate 22,228,628 of OY821774.1, read as the reverse complement.
TAATGGCCTCCAAACCTCCAGCAAGAGCCCATATCTTTTGGAGGTGCTTCTCCAAAGTTGGTAGGTGAGGTTTGAAGCCGATGAAGTGCCCTACCAAAACCGTATCCCATCTTTTAAGTGCCTCCACTACTTCCATCTTTGAGCAAACAACCACCTTCTCCCCTCCTTTAACCACTGGTTTGATGAAGTCTAGGGTCGTGGAAGCCTTTGGCCTTGCTGAGAAGAGGTCTGACCACTTCCTTGGGGGAGATACAACACTCCCTAGAGGTGGCACAACAACAAACTCTTCCAAAGCTGTGGAAGAGCTTTCCTTTTAAACGAAATGGGAATCCTTTGTTGTGCCACAATCTCCATCTTGTTGTTGCAAACGTGTAGAGCTAGTCTTTGTCTCCATTTTGGTGAAGAAATCAAGCAATTTGGTGAAGAAATGGGGTCGAAAACCCTAGAGGAGCCAAGGCTCCCCATGCGCACCAGAGCTTCTCTCTCCTCTCATGCACTTTTCCTTTGTCCCTCGTCTCCTCCTCCGTTGGATGCTTCTCGGTTGGATGTGTCTTTATTGACAGGGTAGGTATTTTGTTTTACCGTTGAAACATCATCCCACAATTTCATTAAGAAATTTCGCAGTTATTGTGTTGTCCCACTGGTTGGAGATGACACTGTGTATGTTTTTGTGGATTTTAAGATGTTTCTTGCTGGCATGTATGTTTCAGTTTTGTTTTTGTTCACTTGTTACCACTACAACAAGAAGGGCCTTTGCTGATAGACCTTTTCATCGACAGAAGATGCCATTTTTGTCGGTAATAGCGCGTGTCGATGAAAATTTCGTCGTCATTGGTTCGTCGGGAATACCCACGTCAGGACATACAATGTCGACAAAATTTTCGTCAGCATGACCATTTTTGTGCCAAAAGAGTATGCGCAAAATGTAAGTCTCGACAGATTTTCCTTCGGACCCGAATTGCCTCCCCAACAGAAATTCTGTTGGCAATGAATTGGTAGCCAACAAATATTCCGTTGGCTGGCCAAATTTTTTGTTATTATTGCCGACTGAAAATCAGTCGGTAATAACAACGTCGACTACAAAATAAATGTTGTTAGTTAGTAAAAGACATCCCTACAGATTTTCTCTTCCAACCATGGAAGTTTCACTTCTTCTACATCTTTTCTCCTTTTTCTTGCCTGGATGGTAATGGTTTTCCAAACTGAATGTCTTCGCAACTGGGAGCTACTGCAACACTACATTTTTTGATAAGACAAATGGCGTAGTATGAAACTCTTGGTTTCCATAGAAAATTGTCCTATCCTAGAGCCAACAATGATATTCCGGAAGCAATCTTCTGTCACCAATGAAGGATTCTTTTTATCCATGCGTTAATCAAATGTTGTACGTATCCTTATTGCAAGCTAAACAGGCAAATCTCTACTTCCTTCTTCTACCTTTGGTCTAGCCTTAACAAAGATGTTTCTGTATGCATCTACTAGCCCAGGTATCAATATGTTACTTAAGCTGGTGGAACTATGTGACGGAAAGGACTAGAGGAGGTGGATTGTGATGCTTTTATGATATTTCTAGTTAGATCGAGGGAAAAAAAGAAAAAAAGGAAGAAGACTCTAAGAGTGAGTATTGATTGTTGTGGCCCCCAACTCGTGAGTATTCAGGCCCCATTTATTTCATGTATTTGTCTCCCTTTATAAGTATCTAACAAGTTTTCGGGAATTTGGGTATACGTCTATCCACATAACCATGAACTTCATTTTGCGCTTGATGTTGGTGAGATCTTTTATTTTTCATGCATAAATACACGTAGTATCATGCTTGCATACAATGGGGACAATGCATGAAGTAAGTAAGGGGGGGTATATATGTGAAGTCCACTCTTTTTTCACTTTGTGTTTTTTGTTTTTTTGTGTGTAGTTAGGGTCATGATAGTGTACTGCATTTAATATCAATATATCTGCTATACCATGATCATTAAGTGACTTTCCTTCTTTTGCTTGCCTAGTGCTTTAAATGTTTCACATTTCCTTCAAAATGTTCATGTGTTTGCGAAAGAAAATGTTTTGTGGGTTTTGCGTGTGTTTAGCATGTGCAAAACCATTGACAGGAAAAATAAAAGGAAGATCCCAGAATGGACTTGAACATGATATATTAGGATATCTAGTACACTGGCTTTAGGTCTTATCTAGTCGTAAGGATGCACCCCGATTTTCTCTCAGGGGGAGAGTAATCATACGGTTTGAGTACTTAAACAAATAAAGAAGTCCACTTTTAACCTAATGAGTTGAATAATTCATGCCTGTTAGTATAAGGAAGTCTGTTGAGGTTAGGGACTCGTAAACTCCTATTGTGAAACCTTAAGTGTAGGGGTTTTGGTTCCCATGTTGATAAGAAATAATAATTTAGTATGTTGTTCTCTTTTCTTGCACGGGTCCTATCACTCGGGAAATTAGGTCCGAGGAGACTTAGTGCATGGTGCTTTCGAGTCATCTCACTTGGGATGCACCTACTGAACTCCCATTACACAGGGGGTAGGGATCACCCTATGTAGAGAATTGGGGGAAAGTGTACGTGATAATGTAAGTCCTCATAGGCAATGATGCATGAAACCTGACTCTAGGAGAATTCCTCAAGAAGTACTTCCCAATCATCAGTCTCAAAAACTGAGGAACGAAATCAATTCATTCTATCAACATGAGACCGAATCATTCCATGCATACTTAGAGAGGTTCGAGGAGCTACTATCCTCATGCCCTCACCATGACATCGAGTTGTGGTGCCTTTGTCAGATTGTCAACGAAGGTCTTCACATCCCATCCCGAACGCTCCATGAGTCCATGTGTCAAAGAGAGTTCTTAGGAAATGATGAAAGGGAGGCATGGGCTTTCCTAGAAGATCTCGCTGAGAAAACCATGCAGTGGGAGTGTGTGAGGGAATCATCACCATCATCTAGCATATAAGTGAGGATCACAAATGCAAACTCGACTAGATCAGGTGCCACATTTGCTGTCGATACCACTACGGCCGTAGAGGCATGCATGGCAGCCTTAATGCACTGTATGAATTCGATTGAGCTCCAAAACCAACAAAGTGTGTCTCATGTGTCTGCATCTGGTCTGGTTCCTTGTTATTTATGTGGTAGGATATGTCATGTAGGAGGCGAGTGTGCATCCATTCCTCCATAGATGGATCTGGTCAATGCCATCTATGATAGACCAAGGAATGATCCATATTCATCATCATATAACCCTGAATGGAGGAACCACCCTAACTTTTCATGGAACAAAACAATACCCAGGGTGGTCCTTCAAACTTCTCTCGACCACCTAACTGACCACACCAAGCTCCCATGCATTCAATGTGGTAGGATATGTCATGTAGGAGGAACCCCAAGCTCAAATCACCCACCAACTGGGTTTCCCAAATTCTAACAACATAGAAACTCAGTTGAATTTGCTCGAGAACCTGACTCGTGGACTTGAGAACTCAATGAAAAACTTTATGTCATCCACAAGTCAAGTTCTCACTTGGAATCAGCAGACCATCAAATCTCTTGAGCTTCATATGGGTCAATTGGCTCAGTCTGTCCTTGAGAGAGAGAGAGAGGGACTCTACCTAACCAGCCTGAGGCTAATCCCCGCATGTACCGACAACCACACATCCCAAATGGGAGTTCAGTACCTCGAGGGAGGCAAGTGAACCATGTGGAGGAACTTGTTCACTATGTCAATGCCATTGTAACCTTAAGGAATGGAAAGCAAGTTGACAATCACATTTCCTTGCCACCACCACCATATGTGCAACCCCTCGGTGGAAATGATGGTGAGGAAGAGGCTGAGGGTAATACACAAACGTCTCATTCTCAGGCACCGCAGAAAACCTATCTGTCAAAAGCTCCCTATCCTAGTAAGTAACCAAAAAGCAGAGTGATACAATGGATAAGATATTATAGATCTTCAAACAAGTGAAGGTTAACATCCCCTTGTTTGATGTAATCCAACAAATACCTCAATATGTCAAATTGTTGAAGGATCTCCACACAACGAAGAGGAAGACCAATGTTCCTAAGAAAGCATTCTTAGCTGTGAGTGTGAGCTCACTTTTGTCCAATCCCACATACACAAAGTATAAGGACCCTGATTGTCCTACTATTCAGTGTACGATAGAGGACACTAACATGAGTAATGTATTGCTTGATTTAGGATCAACAATCAACCTTCTCCCATCTTCTGTTTATCAACAGTTGAACTTGGGACAATTGAAACCAACTAAGATCACCCTCTAATTGACAGATAGATCCATTCGTGTCCCAAAACGGATTATTGAGGATGTGCTCATCAAAATTGGACATTTTATATCTTTAGTAGATTTTTTTGTCCTTGATACCAACTCTTTTGCGAATACCCACTCTCAAATACCTTTGATTTTGGGTAGACCATTTCTGTCAACCTCCAATGCCTTAATTAATTGTAAAAATGGTCTCATGAAGATCTTATTCGGTAACATGAGTGTCGAGTTTGATCTGTTCAACTCTGGTAGGCAACATGAGCCCTTGGACCAACCTTTAATTCTCAACCTCATCCGCCAATTAAAGAAAGCACCACAAAATCAACAAACACCCCCCAACACCAATGCAACCCGTTGAAAATATTTGTGTGCCCAGCAAAAACTCATTGCCTGTCTCTGTAATGAAACAGAGTGAGCTGACATCAAACATGAATGTACAAAGGGAGTGTTTGTTGGATGATTCAGTTGAGACTATTAGTGAGGGGGACATACCTCATCATATGCCCATACCAGAAGGTGTCTTTACCCCATGTCCCATGGCCATTGAGCCATTTGAGCTTCTTCTTGACAACAACAAGGATCCACCTGCGACCGAGCTTATGCTTGATAATATAAAGGAGGTTGGGTCTTCCTTGTTGGATGACTTGGGGAGAAGCCCCATACTAGTGAGACAGGTGTGTCACATCACACGAATGAGCCCGAGGAACTCATTCCGATCCACCTGCCTATTGGTTGGAGGGTTTTGTTTGATGAGCAAATAAACCCTAGTGAAGCAAGACAACTCCACTGATTCACGTTGCCTACACCCAACCAATATTATGAGGGGTTCATGCCTTTCAGTTTTGACCTTTTAGCCCTTAAGATACCTCAAAGTACCAATGAAGAGGGCTCATCATGGAAGATCTCTGGTTCGCATGACTCGATGTTCCTTGACCAATTGATTATGAGAATATCTTTGTTGATGTTTATATCTTGTTTATAAGAAAAAAAGAAAAAAAAGAACAAAAGACTCCAAGAGTGAGCATTGGTTGTTATGGCCCCAACCCTTGAGTATTTGGGCTAAATTTGTTTCATGTATTTGTCTCCCTTCTTAAGTATCTCACAGGTTTTTGGAAATTCGGGTATATCTTCATCCACATAACCATGAACTTCCCTTTGTGCTTCACATTGGTGAGATCTTTTCTTTTTCATGCAAAAATCCATGTAGTATCATACTCACATTCATTGAGGACAATTGAAGAAGTAAGTGTCGGGGGATGTTTTACGTGTGTACTTGGTCGAGTCTTTTCCATTGATTTTGGTTTCTTTAGTGTGCATTGTTAGGGTCATGTTAGTGTGTTGTATTTAATATCGATATATCTATCCGCCATGATCCTTGGGTGACTTTAAATTTTCAAATTTGTTTCAAAATCTTCATGTGTTTGTGAAAGAAAATGTTTTGTGGGTTTTGCGTGTGTTTAGCATGTGCAAAACCGTTGAGAGGCAATCAAAAGAGAAGATCCCAAAATTGACTTGAACATGATGCATTTGGATATCTAGTATACCGGGTTTAGGCCTTATCTAGTTGTAAGGATGCACCCCGGTCTTCCCTCGGGAGGCGTGTAATCATAGAGTTTCAGTACTCAAACAAATAAAGAAGTCCACCCTGAACCTAGTGAGTCGAATAATTCGTGTTTGTTAGTATAAGGAAGTTTGTCGTAGTCAAGGACCCTTAAAATCTTGTTGTGAAACTTTAAGTGTAGGGGTTTTGGTTCCTGATTGACATCATTTCATGCTTACATTTGTATCTTATATCCATTATATTTCACCAAATCGGGTCACCCAAATTCACACTCGATGAAAGAAATCCAGACCGCCAATTGGCGGTTCCAGACTGGCAATCAGCAGATGGTATTGCTCCAGATGAAACATGCTTTAGTCAGGTATTAAATTAGGTTTTTTTATGTCTATTTATGGTATGCGTTTAGTCCCATACAGGGCGATTGTTATTGATTACCATTTTTCATGCCTATAAATAGAACTCTTCCTCCTCCTTTGTAATACACTACATGCTTGGTGGCTAATCCCCCTACTCAGAGTAAAGTCTTGGAGCAAAATCTCAAGTGGAGAGATACTACTTGTCATTGGAGTCATGAATAAAATAAATATTTTCTTAGTTCATGTTGTGACTCTTTTATTGCTTGCATTCTTAGCGTAATTTCATTTCATTAATATTAGTAGACTTACTTAACATGTTTTCATCTCTTAACATAATAGTTAGCCTAATGATTAGTGAGTAGTTCCATCCTCTTTGGGGGTGGAGATGTTGTACATAAATGTTGTGAAGCTTGGATGTTTGATGAATTTTTGATTGTTTGGAGTTGCATGTTTGTATGTTCATCGGGGGTGTTTTAATCATCTACATGTTGGGGGATTTTTGATGGGGTTTTCCATAAGATTTAGAAACTTCCCATGCTTGGTTTTCTCATGTTTATTGACTGAAATTTCCAGTTGAATATGCTACATGTTAGTTATGTGTTTGTATTTGTGTTTGATTGCTTGATTGATTGAGGAAACTTTGTTTTGATGGGTTTTGCCATAAGATTTAGACACCTCCCATGCTTAGCTTTGTTCTTCACACGAGTTTATTATTTTTTATGAGTCTTTCCATAACCTTAGACAATTCTCATGCTGAGCCTAGTCTCATGATAATCAAGTAGTAATTGCCGATACGTTGTGTGAATGGATTGATAGGTTTTGCCACATCTTTAGACACTTCCAATGCATGAAGACACACACATGAGACAACGTATCTGCAAATAATACTTGATATGAGTATTAAAGAAGATATCAGTTGAATATGATACTTGATACTTAAACTAAGGAAGCAAGAAATATTAAAAAAGCTAAAAGGAAAGGAATGTAAAACTAAAGAAGCATGCAAGAATTAAAAGACAAGATTAAAAGAAACTAAGAACAATTATTTTATTAAAATGACTCACATTGAAGGTAGCACTCTTCTCCACCTTGAGTTTTGCTTCAAGGCTTACTCCAAGTAGAGAGAATGCCACCAAGCAATGTGTGAATACAAAGGAACGTGAAAAATTCTATTTATAGGCATTGAAAAAGCTAATCCGGGATAATCCCCCAATATAGGACTAAAAGCTTACCAAATATGGACTAAATACACCCTAATCTAACATCCGACCAAAGTATGTGAGATTTGAAGACATCTTGACCGCTGATTGGTGGTCTGGGACCGCTAATCAGCGGTCCATATTCTTCTGACCGGGTCTGGATTTTTTTGGCTTCTTTCTTGCTTGATTTCTTGGTGTTTGATGAACCTGATTTGGTTGTTGATGGTTGGGCCCGGATTTAATTGCCAAAATACTCTTCATTAAGGTGTGGAGCTTCTTGATTTACTCATTAATCCTTTTGGTTTTACATCCGGGTCCTTCTATCTTTCATCTCAGTCCATAAGTCTTCCAACTTAGTCATTTTCCTTGCATTTGAGTCATTTTTGATTCTCTTCTTCCTAAACCTATTTATTCCTGAAAAATAAACATAACACTCGTTATGTAGCATTGCTTAGGCTAAATTAAAGGATATAAGACACAAATATATGCATGATATGATGTCAATCAAATACCCCAACACCTAACTTATGCTAGTCCCGAGCAAAACAAAGAAATGAAACAACATATGAAAAAACAGGGAAATCCTAACTCACTTTCGTAGGAATAACGGTTGCACTTAGCACGTGCAACAAGCTAGTAAACCTCCCTGTCACCAAGGAGGAGGGTGTTGTCTCCTGAGGGTTTTCAGCGGATATACCCACAAAGTCCGAACATAGATGCATTATTCAATCTAGAAACACGACTCGATGGACTCATTTTTATCGATCAGTGGACCGGTAATTCTACGGGCCGACTCTATATAGGTATTCAACCCACACACCTAGCCTAATGAACCATTTGTGCAAGTTAAATAAGGACTGAAGTGAAAGTAATGGACAACCTCAACATCGTCGAGTGATACAAAGTGTAAATTCCATTAAGGTTCTTATTTGCATTACCATTTTATTTTATTTTATTAGTTGGAGCTTCATTCTCCCTGGGTCAGGTTTCGTGCATCATTGCCTATGAGGACTTACACTATCATGTACACCTTTCCCCAAATCTCCACATAGGGCAATCCCTACCACCCGTGTAACTGGAGTTCGGTCGGCGCATCCCAAGTCAGATGACTCGAAAGCACCAGGTACAAAGTCCCCTCAGACCTACTTTCCCGAGTGATAGGAGCCGTGCGAGAAGAGAGAACACCTACTCACTTATTTCTTATCTACGCATGAACCAAAACCCCTACACTTAATGTCTCACAACAAAATTTAAAGGGTCCTTGACTACAACAAACTTCCTTAAATTAACAGACACGAATTATTGACTTACTAGGTTCAGGGTGGACTTCTTTAAGTGTTTGAGTTCTGAAACTCTATGATTACTCACCCTCGAGGGAAAGCCGGGATGCATCCTAACGACTATATAAGTCCTAAAGCCACTGTACTAGATATCCTAATGCATCAAGTTCAAGACAATTTTGGGACCTTTCTTTTTTACTTTGCCTCTCAACGGTTTTGCACATGTTAAACACACGCAAAACCCACAAAAAATTTTCTTTCACAAACACCTGAAGATTTTGAAAGAAATGTGAAAATTTTAAAGCACTAGGCAAGAAAACGAAGACAAGTCACCTAAGGATCATGGCAATCAGATATATCGATATTAAATGCAGCTCACTAATATGACCCTAACAATGCTCACAATAGAAAACAAAAATCAAAGGAAAAGACTCGACCATGTACACACGTAAAACACCCCCACACCTACCTCATGCATTGTCCTCAATGAATGTAGGCAAGATACTACATGGATTTATGCATGAAAAAGAAGAGATCTCAGCAACGTGAAGTACAAAGGGAAGTTCATGGCTATGTTGATGGACACAACCCAAATTCCCTCAAAACCTGTGAGATGCTAAAGAAGGGATACAAATACGTGAAAGAAATGGGGCCCAAATACTCAAGGGTTGGAGCCCACAACAATCGATGATCACGGAAGGAGTCTTTTATTGTTTTTTTTCGTTTTCTCTTTTTTGCCTTTTTTTTTGAATATAACTATGTACAAAAAAAAGTTCCCATCTTCATTTGTCAAAGGACATCAAATGGAAATCTCAAAAGTGGGTCAATGCACTTGGAAAGGGAACATGACACCACGCGGGGCAAAAATACTCTTGCGTGGGCCCCCTTCACAAAGAGCAAAAGATGAAATGAGTGGTTCAAGAATTGGACGCAAAGGTGGCTCATTCAAAGGATCAAACTGAAAGAGCTTGAACCTCTCAAGAGTTTGGACATATTGTGCAACGTAAGAAGAATTTCTCCCATCGCGGAATTGAAGTTATGATCATCAATGCAAACTCTCCAACCAACAGGCTGGTGGGTCGAAATGAGGTCAAGAACCTCGTTATGCATGTCCAACTCACCAGGAGAACAGGAAGTGTGTCTCTTACCCAAGGTATCTTCTAAGGAACTCACAATACCCTTATTGGCAATGTAGTTGTTTGATGTCCCATCATTTAAAAGATGATCAGGAACAATAGTGAGAGGCCAACTCTCATCAAGTCGTTTGAAATTAAGGGTACTAGGGAGCTCTTGCTCTACCAGAAGTGAGTCTTTAAAAGGCACAACATGAAGATCATGTGGCTCAGGAGCCACATGATAAAAAGGTAAGGCACAATCATGTGCCGACTCATAATGAATCTGGTCCATGTTATTCTCAATTGGAATCGAATCGTCCACCAAGTGATCGTGAATTGAAACCCTAAGTCCCTCAGACCGACTAGGAGTTTGACTTTGAAAGATTGTGCTTTGAATTTGTGGATGTGGTGGTGGCAGTTCGATATGAAAAGATGAATCTTTATGTTGACAAGAAAAGTTACTCTCCTCATGTTCAGGAGAGTTTGACTTTGAAAGATGTAGTGCATCAAAACATGTTCATCAAAACAAGTAGTGCATGAAAACATAAAACTACATCCAACTTTGCCTCCACATGAAATAAGATAACACAATATCATTAAAACATACAAGACCATAATTGGAATGAAGCTCAATTAACTCATGTATAAAGACTAGACCCTACTATGCCTCCACATGAAATAAGATAACTCAATATCATTAAAACATACTAGGTATTAACCAAGGTAAAGGCAACAAGAGCACATACACTACAAGTCATGTTTCCTTTATCAATCCCATCCATATCCTCACCTCATCATTCCCCATAAAATAGGTCCACTAGTCTAAGCATAAGCTAAGCTTCATTCAAAAGCATTAGCATATCAAAGACAAGAGTGAAATCCCATTAGGTGGTTATGGAAATCATATAAGGTTAAAAGGATTAAGATAACACACACCTAATACATCACATAATCACATTACATATTTCTCCACCCCTAAATGGGGATGGAACTAGTCACTAATCATTAGACTATAACCTACATTAAAATGAAACATTGTACTGAAATGAAATTAAACTAAGGAAGCAAGAAATATTAAAGAAGCTAAAAGGAAAGGAATGTAAAACTAAAGAAGCATGCAAGAATTAAAAGACAAGATTAAAAGAAACTAAGAACAATTATTTTATCAAAATGACTCACATTGAAGGTAGCACTCTTCTCCACATTGAGTTTTGCTTCAAGGCTTACTCCAAGTAGAGAGAATGCCACCAAGCAATGGGTAAATACAAAAGGAGGAGGAGTTCTATTTAAAGCCATACAAAAAGATAATCCGGGACAATCCCCCGGTATGGGACTAAACATATACCACAAATAGACTAAATACACCCTAATACACGACCCGCCAAAGTCTTAGTGGATTCGCACCCAAATCGACTGCCAATCAGCGGTCTTGGACCTCCAATTGGTGGTCTATATGGTTCGGATCCGGCTTAGATTTGGTGTGTTGTTGTCTGGATTTATTTCTTTATGTTTGATGCATCCGAGTAGGTTTTTGAGCGCCGACCCAAATAGAATTGCCAAAATACTCCCCATGATGGTGTGGAGTATTCTTGTATGCTCATTGGTCCTTCGATCTTACATTCAGGTCTTTCAATCTTGCATCTTAGTCCTCAGTCTCTCAACTCAGTCATTTTCCCTGCTATTAGGTCCATTATAGTCTCTCCTTCTCAAACCTACTTATTCCTGAAAACCAAACATAAAACTCGTTACATAGCATTGTTTGGGGTGAAAGATAATGGATATAAGACACAAAGATATGCATGAAATGATGCCAATCACGCTCCAAAGGAGCTCGAGGCGGAGATGGGCGATCACCTAGACCGTCCATCTCAGAAAAATGCAGTCTCTCAAGTCGAGCACTCTCACCAAACGAGCCCAACCTCGCATAAAACGCTCGACTCGACACTAAAACAACACACAACAGGAGGTGTAATCAGAGGAGGAGACTACTTGTAGAATATAGAGGAGGAGAAGACTCAGATGAGAAGGGAAGCATGGGTAGACGGAGAAGGTAAAAGCCTATCTAGCAAACAAGGCTGACATGGCCTACGGTCACTATAGGTCCTTACAGCTAGACGACGCCTAACAATGAGATCACATGGCCTCAACACGCCTCACCTCCCTACTACGAAGACCACATAGCCCAGTAAGTGAGCTAAGATCCGGAGATCTCGTCTCTCCTACTATCAACAAAGTGGGCGACTTTGATTAGGCCATGACGGTTGTGACCGGATAACTCTCCTAATGTGTCCGTGTCCTAGTGACCAATGACTACTTGCTTTTAGATTTAATGCTTTTGATTAACAGTGATTTTTGGGGCTAAGGAAAGGGTGATGAAATCCCCCACCTTATCTTGTATGAGACAACCCCGCTTAGTAACGTTTTGAACTTAAGCTAGCAATCAACTCTCCAATCAATCACTCACCTCACTCTTGTCTCGATGCACCTTACTAACTAATGCATGCTTTAATCATGCGTGAATGAGAGAACGGGTGCACGTACCTCACGTCAGCAATCGACAATGAGAAATTAAAGCAAAGGAAAGACAAGATGAGTGCAAGGTCTACTGATGATGCATGACCTAGTTGGCAAATAATCTAGTTTTTTTCTTTGAGTTTTGGGGTCCAAGTTGTCTTAAAATGAGGATTGATTATTGATCTAGGGGCCAACTGCAAGTCACAACATGAAAAATTGAGCCCCAGACCTCTATATTGAAACAAGAAACAACCAGATGAAAGGAGAGAGCAAGTTGAGCTCACCAGGCCACGAGATGGCGGTTCACCACCGCTGATTGGCGGTCTGTTTCTCTTGGTTTGGCACCAAAATTCTCATCATGCCTCCCCTTGATGCTGCAAAGTCCCTGCTAGAACCAAAAACTAAAGACAAAAATTAAACCCACTCGAATCGTCCAAACTATGGTCTGGACAGAGCACCTCTGCGACAACGACGCCAAAAACTTGATGTGTTCATTTTAAATACCGCAAGGAAAGTGGGAAAAGAGGGGAGAAGAAGTTGACTATGCTAAACTAGACTAAACTAAACTTGTAAGAACAAACAAGGAAATGAAAGCACTCACAACAATGAAACTAAACTAACTAAGACAACATGCTGGAATTCAGGAATGGAAACCCCTAAAGGGTGGAGTGTGTGCACATATGACGTGAAATAAGTGATGAATGACACAAGTAAGCATGTGCGTGTGTGTGTCATATATGTGTCTTTATGCATAGGAAGTGTCTAATGATGTGGCAAAAACCTATCAATCTATTCAGATAACATATCAGCAATTACTACTTGATTAGTATAAGACTAGGCTCAGCATGAGAAGTGTATTAATGTTATGACAAGACTCATCAAAAACTAGGAACTCATGTGAAGAACAAAGGTAAGCATAGGAAGTGTCTAAATGTTATGGCAAAACCCATCAAAACAAAGTTTCTTCAATCAATCAAGAAGCAAAGACAAATACAAACACATAACTATCATGTAGCATATTCAACTAGAAAATTTTAGTCAATAAACATGAGGAAACTAAGCATGGAAAGTGTCTAAATCTTATGGCAAAACCCATCAAAAATCCCCCAACGTGTGGATGATTAAAATACCCACAACGAACATACAAACATGCAAGTCTACACAATCAAAAAGTTCATCAAACATCCAAACTTCACAACATACATGTACATCATCTCCACTCCCAAGGGGGGTGGAACTACTCACACATTATAAATCTAACATTCATATTAAGGAAAGAAAACATGTTAATTAATTCTACGATGATTAAAATAAAAGAAATTAACTAAGCATCCAAGAATTAAAAGAAACAACAAGGAACTAATAAAACATTCTTTATTGCTCACTGACTTTATAAGTAGCATCTCTCCACCAGAGTTTTGCTCCAAGGCTTTACTCTTAGTAGAGAGAATGGTCACCAAGAGAGGAGATGTTTACAATGGAGGAGGAAGAGTTCTATTTATAGTCATAGAAAAAGGTAATCGGGGACAATCCCCCGATGTGGGACTAAACGCATACTACAGATGCACTTAAAACAACATAGTCGAACACCCAACTAAACTATGAACCATTTGGACTCATTTAGTCCTCCAATTGGCATTCTGGGACAACCAATTGGTGGTCTGGATTGGTTGGAACGAGTTTGGATTTGAATGGCTCGTGTCTGGCTTGATTTCTTGATGTTTGGTGAACTCAATTTTGTTGTTGATGTTTAGGCCCAAATCTAATTGCCAAAATACTCCTCATGATGTTGTGGAACTTCTTGATTTGCTCATTGGTCCTTTTGGTTTACATCCGGTCCTTCTCTTTTGCATCTCAGTCCATAACTCTTGTAATTCAATCCTTTTTCTTGCTTTTAGGTCCTTTCTGTGACTCTTATTTTCACTTGTTTTATTCCTAAAACTTAAACATAAAACACATTACGGAGCATTGCTTAGGTTAAGAATAAAGGATATAAGACATAGTTATTTGCATGATATGATGTCAATCAGTTTGCTCTTTGGTCCCTCCGGGCTTATGTCCAGGTCCTTCCTTCTTGCTGATGGGTCCTTGTGTATGACAAACAAGTCCTTTTTGCTTCACTTAAGTCCTCTCTTCTTACGTTTAAGTCATTTTTCTCTTCCATTCTCTTCTTTGTTACCAAATATATGAAATATAACTACAAACACTAAAGTAGCAAAAAATTAAGATAAAATAAAGGATATATAACATGAGTGCGATGTATGATATGCTACTAATCAAATATGCCCACACTTACCTTTTGCTAGTCCCGAGAAAAACAAAGAAAGAGAAAAATGAAAGAAAGGAAAAATATACGTACAACAGAGAAATCCTAACTCACTATTGTAGGAATCACGATTGCACTTAGCATGTTCAGCAAACCGTTAAACGTTCTTGTTGCCAACGGGAAGTGTTGTCTCCTGAGGGTTTTCAATGGATATACCCACAAAATCAGAATATTGATGCATTATTGAACCTAGCAACTAGACTCGGGGACAAACTTTTGTCGATCATTGGACCTGGTAATCCTTCGGGCCGATTCTATATAAGTATCATGTCCACACACCTAGCCTAGGAACGATTCGTGTAAGTTACCTAAGGACTTAAGTGGACGACATGAGCAACCTTAACATCCTCAAGTGATACCTTGTGTAAAGTCCATTCTTTTTTTCTTTCTTTATAGAGAACAAGGAATTAAAATTAGTTGGTGTTTAATTCTCCGACGGTCCAATTTCACGCATCATTGACTGTGAGGACTTACATTATCACGTATACCTTCCCCCAAATAGGGTGATACCTACCACCCGTGTAACGAGAGTTCGGTCGGTGCATCCCAAGTCAGATGACTCGAAAGTACCAGGTACTAAGTCCTCTCGGACCTAATTTCCCGAGTGATAGGAGCCACGCAAGAATAGAGAACACCTTACTAAATTAATTCTTATCTACATATGAACCGAGACCCCTACACTTAAGGTTTCACAACAGGAGTTTAAGGGTCCCTGACTATGTCAAACTTTATTATACTAACAGACATGAATTATTTGACTCACTTGGTTTATGGTGGACTTCTTTATTTGTTTGAGTACTCAAACCTTATAATTACTCACCCCCTACGAAAAATCGGGTTGCATCCTAACAACTGTAGATAGGACCTAAAATTGGCGTACTAGATATGCTAATGCATCTTGTTGAAGTCAATTTTGGTAGTTTCCTTTTTACTTTGTCTCTCAACGGTTTTGGACAAGCTAAACATAGGCAAAACCCACAAACCATTTTCTTTCGCAAACACATTAAGAATTTGAAAGAAATGTGAAAATTTAAAGCATTAGGCAAACAAAAGAAAGCAAGTCACCCTAGGATTATGGTATAGCAGATGTAACAATGTAAAAGGTAGCATACTATCATGACCCTAACAATGTAAACAAAAGAAAAACAAAGAAAAGGAAAAAGACTCGACTATGTACACACGTAAAATACCACCCCACACTTCATGCATTGTCCTCAATGAATGTGAGCCTGATACTACATGGATTTATGCATGAAAAATAAAAGATCTCAACCAACGTGAAACACAAATGAAACTTCATGGTTATCTGCATGGACATGTACCCAAATTCCCGAAAACCTATGAGATACTTAAGACGGGAGACAAATACATGAAACAAATCGGGCCCAAATACACAAAGGTTGAAGCCCACAACAACCTATCCTCACTCTTGAAGTCTTTTTTTTCTTTTCAAATATAACTATGTACAAAAATTTGTTACCATCGTCATTTGTCGAAGGACAACAAATGAGAACAACAAAAGTGGGTCAATGTACTTCAAATGGGAACATGACACCACACGAGGCCAAAATACTCATTAGTTGCCCCTCCTTAGAAAATGCAGAAGATGCAAGGGCAGGTTCATGATCAAGACACAAAGGTGTCTGATTCAAAGGATAAAAATTCAAGAGCTCGAAACTCTCAAGAGTTTGGTCGTAATTGAGCAACGAAATAAGAGTTTCTCATGTTGCGGTATTGAAGTTATGATCGTCAATCCAAAATCTACAACCCATAGGCTGGTGCACCGGAACAAGGCCAACAACCTCAATATCTTTGCCTGATAGACTAGGCGAATAGAAAGTGAGTCTCTTACCCAAGGTATCCTCTAAGGAACTAGGAATACCCTTATTATCAATGTAATTGTTTAGTGTCCCTTCATTTTCAAGATGATCAGGAACTATGGAAAAATCGACCACAATTTTTTCTAAGAAGTTGGTCGTGATATTCCTGATCCATGAATAATATCATGAAAAATGGATACAATTTTTTACTACTACTTAGTATCGGCAATGGGTTTGAAAAAGTATCTAAAAGGGTGAAATTTAGATATTTGCACCTGTCGAAGTAAAGAACCATGACATATATGTTTGGAACAAATTCCATTTTAAGAGATTTGAAAAAGCACTATCTCGTTGAAAGGTTCTATACATCTGCCATTTCTCAACGCATCCTTATTTTTGACCAATGAAAATCATGCTTGATAGAAGAGCCTTTCATGCTGATATATCATCAGGGTTATGATTCACCAACTCGTTAGTTCTTTTTATGAAGCACAAGCAGGGTAATTTATCCTGGAAGCAGAAGAATTATTGAAACTTCGTGAAACCCTAACAAAAGTTTACGTACAAAGAATGGGAAACCTTTTATATGTTATATCGAAAGACATGGAGAGGGATGTTTTTCTGTCAGCAACAGAAGCCTAAGCTCATGGCATTGTGGATCTTGTAGTGGTCAAAAATACTGGCGATTTTGTGTAAATCCATAAATTTTAAACCTTAATTTTAATATTTCGTGATTTGATATTGAATATTTTACCGAGGTAAAATATTCATTCAATTAAATATAGATACTTCATAATCATCATGTTATGATCGATCTAAACCAGCCCATTCTAAAATATATATTATTTAACATGCCAACTCTTAAACACTTATTAGAAAGACAAGTCAGCCAATCAGAAATCTTACCAAATCTCCCACTCTTCGAGGATGCCCTCAGCGTCGAGGAACATGTACTAGGCTGCATGTGCGACTTGTTCAAATTATGAGCTCGAATAAACGAGACGATTTTTCCAAATAGAGTAGATAGTGAGAGGCAAACTCTCACTAGGTTGTATGATATTAGGGTGTTAGGGAGCTCTTGCTCCACCAAAGGTGAGTACTCAAGAGGCACAACATTAAGATCACGTGGCTCAAAGGTCACGGGACAAAAAGATAAGTCACAATCCTGTGCCGACTCATAGTGAAACTGGTCCATGCTATTCTCAATTTGAATCGAACCCCCACCAAGTGATCGTGAATTGAAACCCCAAGTCCCTCAGACTGACTAGGATTTTGACTTTGAAAGATTGTGTGCTTTGAATTTGTTGATGTGGTAGTGGTTTGATATCAGAAGATAAATCATCATGTGGACAAGAAAGGTCACCCTCCTCACGAGAAAGAACTGGGGCCCAAATACACAAGGGTTGGGGCCCACATCAACCTATGCTCACTCTTGGAGTTTTTTTTCAAATAAAACTATGTACAAAAATAAGTTCCCATCGTCATTTGTGAAAGGACATCAAATGAGAACCTCAAAAGTGGGTCAATGTACTTAGAGAATTGGAACATGACACCACACGGGGCCAAAATACTCATTAGTAGACCCCACTCAGAAAATGCACAAGATGCAAGGAGAGGTTCATGATCAAGACGCAAATGTGTCTGATTCAAAGGATGGAACTTCAAGAGCTCGAAGCTCTCAAAAGTTTGGTCGTAAATGAGCAACGGAAGAATAATTTCTCACATTGCAGTATGATGGTGCGTCAGAACATGCTGGTGTGTAACGTAATTGAAGTTTTGATCGTGAATCCAAACTCTACAACCAACATGCTGGTGCACCGGAACGAGGCCAACAACCTCAAGATGATCAGGAAAAATAGAGAGAGGGAAACTCTCACCAGGTCCTATGAAATTTGGGGTATTAGGAAGCTTTTCCTCCACCAAAGGTGAATCCTTTAGAGGAACAACATTATCATCATGTGGCTCAAGGGCCACAAGACGAAAAGATATGGCACAATCCTGTGCCGACTCATAATGAAACTGGTCCATTCTATTATAAATTTGAATCGAATCCCCCACAAAGTGATCATGAATTGAAACCCCAAGTCCCTCAGACTGACTAGGAGTTTGACTTTGACAGATTGACTTTTGATTTGTTTATGTGGTGGGAGTTCGATATTATAAGAATCCTCATGTTGAGAAGAAAGGCCACTCTCCTCATGTTCACATAATTGATGTGTCATCTGACTCACATGCATTTCCATAATTTGCAATGAATTCAAGTTGGACTTCAATAATTTTTGAGTGCCTTCCATGAATATTTGGAGGGTTTGTTCTAAGGAAACAAGTTTGATTGTCACAGTTTGTAGGTTGGGTGGTGGCTGGTAGGGATGTGGGTCTTCGGGAGGAGAATAATGGGCTGGGTATGATGTATAAAAATTTGAATCAATATTGTCTCCCCATGAATACATCCCTCTTGGGTTGTACGTAGATGCGTAGAGGTCACATTGAGCATTTTGGGAAAATATATGCTCATACTCAGGCTCTGGGGAAACATAAGGACATACCCCGATAATGTGACCACTTAACTCGTAACAGTCACACGATACGCGGCTACTAGAGCCACCGGTGCACTCATATCCTCTACCACACGCATGAAAGGGTCCAAAGTTTCTTGTAATGTCTCAGTTTGTTGACCAACAAATGATCAGACAAAACTAGATGGTGGTTTAGCAGTTGGTGTCTCTCTCATTCACCCCAATCTGAAGACTGCTCAGCCACACAATTAAGATTGTCCGAACCATGCTGGGTGTTACTCTAAGGCACCCCCGTGATGCATGGATCTAGAATACCAGGGAGAATAGTTATGGTCCCAACAATAAAATGGATGGTTGCCCACGTAACCATCTATCTCGACACAGTACTCTCAAGTCAACCACTCTCACCACCACGAAGCCAGGCTCGTAAAAAGTACTTGACTCGACCCTAAAATGCTTATAGAGAGTGCAAAGGGGAGGATATTAGAATGTAGAAGTAGGTTAGAAGAAGATGACTCAGAGGAGAAGATTATAAGCCTTAAGAGCTAGTGCGGATAAAGGTGAGGGTAGAAGCCTAATCTAGCAAACAAGGCTCAAACAACCTTAGGCTGTCTATGGGTCCCTGTACTAGTTGACGCCAAACCGTGACTCTCCACACTCCCGAATGCCTCACCACCCTCGGCCGAAGGTCACAAATCCGAACGAGAAAGTCAAGACTCGGAGGTCCCAAAAGTCAAGTGAAGACGAAGTTCAAGTCATGACGTCGAGAATGGGATTGTCTCCTAAGTGCACTCGAATCCTAGGAGTCAATGCCTACATGATTTTAGATTAAGGCTTTTTAATTAGTGTGATTTTTGGGGCAAAGGAAAGGGTGACAAAATTCCCCACCCTATCTTGTATAGGAAAACCCCCTTAGATTAGTTTGATCCCTGAACTATCAAACAAGCCCTCAAATCAAACACTCACCTCACACTTGTTCCAACACGACCCTACTAACTAATGAATGCAAGATAATGTATGAATGAGTGAAGAATGGGGACGTAACCCACTCTAGCAATCGACGAAAGAAATGTATAGAAAATAAAGATGAATGCGTGTAAGGTCTACAAATGAAGCTTGACCTAGATGACAAACAATTTAATCTTTTGTTTTGAGTTTTTGAGGCTAAGTTGTCTTAAAAGGGGAATCATGCATATCAAATTATATTCTGGAATCAATACAGGGCATATATCAAGTAAACAGTGGCACATACCAACTAGGAATAGCAAGACAAAGATATAAGTGAAACAGAAAGTGAAATAAGCTCACCCAATCTGTCATTGGAGAATTGTTTGGGGAATCGAGTCCCCAAACTTCTTCTAGATGTTGCTTTGCCTTGGGGTAGTTCCCTGGTCAACTTGTTCCCCCTCCAGTAACAATACTAAAAGAAAATGTAAGAACAGCCCACCGAAACTGTGGAAACAACAATGACTACAACAAACTCCCTGATAATAGTGCCAAAAACGTGATTGATTCAGTTATAATAACCTCAAGTGCATGTCGTCGGTGAAGACTTGGAAAGTACGGGTTGAACCTCAAGGAGTTCTGAGTGTTGTTCCAACCAAACCTAAGTGGGAAAGGAAAAGAGAGATATGAGATCGGAATTACACTATGATTCGTATTAAATCAGAAAACGAATATAAAAATAAACCCCTTAGGTGGTAGAGAAAGAATGCGACAATGAGAATTTGTGTACGTGTGTGTTCATTGGTGCTCATCACAACATGTAATACCTGAAATAAGATAAAACATTATCATTAAAACATACAAGACAACAATTGAGATGAGGCTAACATGAAATGCATAATGACCAAACCTCACTATGTCTCCACATGAAATATATTTAGCACAATCATTAAAACATACAAGACATTAATTACGATAATGCCAACTTGAGCACAAACATAACCATGTCGTGTTTCCTTCTTATCCACTTCTTCCTTATCCTCACCTCATCATTCCCCATAAAATATGCCAACTAATCTAAGCATGTGCTAAGCATCACTCTAGAGCATTAGCACATCAAAGATAAGAGTGAAAATCTCATTAGATGATTATGGAATTCATGTGAGGTTCAAAGGATAGGATTAACACACACTTAACACATCACATAATCACATCACCTTTTTCTCCACCTCTTAATGGGGATGGACTACTCCCTACCCATCTCTAAACTCAAGAAAACATAAAAACAACCCAAAACCATAATGGAAATGTACAAAACTAGATTAAACAAAGACCAAACAACAAAGGAAATTGCATCAAATGGAAGACATCAATGTAAAGAACAAAATTAAACTAGGTTGAAATGAAAGTGACAAGGTTTGCTCCTCTTCTCCTCCACTACACTACTAAGCAAGAAACTAAAACCCACTCTATTAAACAAGAAATAAAACCTACTCTACTAAACAAGAAAGGAAACTAACCTAAGGAGGAGAGGAAGGAAGAAGAAGAAATGAGGCATTACAAGTATATATATAGAAGAAATATGGGTTTGGATGGGTCTGAAAGCAATCCGACGGCTGTAATAATTTTCTCTATAGTGTTGTGCACCCTTAAAATCAAGCGAAACTACGGGAGAAATTGGGGACCAATTAGATCCGCCACTTGCGGATCAATTGGGTCCACTTTGCCCCAATTTTCTTCAGTAACTTAACTGTAACGCCCCCTATCTCGCGGTTACACACACTGGGAACCAACTCAAGTGTCGCGATCAGAGACCTCCGCGACGACAAGATAAACAAACTCGGCAATATATGAAGAGATACATGGATAGTTTACGAATAAAAGTAATTGACTATCCATATATGAAAGATTCAATTACAAAACTCGAGTTTCAAAAAGGAAATACAACAATAAAGTGGAAGAAAAAGATAACTGAAGACTCTGGTCGACGTGGCCCTCGTATACAGAATCTTCAACACTCGTCCAGTCTGCCCTGTGGAAACCTAAGTACCTGCAAGAACTGCATCAACAATGCGCGAGTTTTCAATTAAGAAAACCCCGCATGCCCTAATCCAAATAGAATTTTACATAAGAATGCATGCAGTCTAACAAACATCAAAGCATCAGAAACAGAATAGAAAAGCATCAAATGCAACAGAAGGCTACGACTCCATAAGCCGTGCCAGCCGGGTGCACACAACACATTCCTAGCAAGGAACTAGAACACCAGCCCCGCTGGTCAGAAGAGGTCACTCGACAGTGTCCCACCGCTCGGCACAAAGCGGTGCGCCGGATAAATGTCCCAATTTGCAGATATAAACCTACATGGTGTCATCGCAAACTTGGGAACATCTAACCTGAGAGAGAATGGCAGCGTGCCTGCCCAGGACTTATCTTACGCCTGGCCTCCCAATGTGAAGGTATTGTGTGAATGGCCTATGAAGCTAGAGGACCCACTCATGGCCCGTCGGCCCAGAAAACTGAACGTGCCCAGAATTAATCATCAATTTAAATGCAATGCAAGTTATCTATAGGTCTACTAATCTATATAGCCACACCAATCAGAATGAGCACAACACGAGGGGTATACACATATCCTCCTCTCAGCTCCAGAACAGACAGAATATCAGAATTCAATCAGCCACCAATGGGCTCCAGCAGCAACCAACATCCACAACAAAGACATATCGAAAGCATAACAACAACATATGTCAACTACGGGTCATGCATAAAGGTTATTATGAGGTATGATTTCCTAAGGATTGAACTCAACATAAATTAACATAACAAATCAGTAATGCATAGATGAATAAGTACAGAACTGATGTGTTATAGAGCAAAAGAAATCGCATTCGAACCACACCATACTAGAAAATACACATCATTCATTTCAAAACATATACCCGCATATAATGAACATTTCAGAGCATGATTAATAGTGATA
The DNA here is from genome assembly GCA_963682175.1 of Triglochin maritima. Taxonomy (NCBI): domain Eukaryota; kingdom Viridiplantae; phylum Streptophyta; class Magnoliopsida; order Alismatales; family Juncaginaceae; genus Triglochin; species Triglochin maritima. The sequence continues at coordinate 22,205,728 of OY821774.1, read as the reverse complement.
AATGTACAAAATAACATGATAATCAGTAAGCTAATAAGATGGATATGTGCATGATATCAACAGTCCAAAGATATATCTTCAACTAAACCTCATGCATACGATCTAGTTAACACATAGCATTAAAGTGTAATATGATTAGCGCATGATATAACAGAGGTAGATTATTTTCAATTATGCATGCATGTCTCCAAAATCAGGACTTACACCTACAATCAGATCATATAGATGTAATATATCTATACTGAAATCTAGCAACATTATATGCCGAATTGCACCAAGCAACACATAGAACTTAATAGCTTCCAATAACAAGCCAATCAAGCGACTCAGCTCACAACCAGAACCGTGAGCCTCAGAACCGTCCACCCCAAGAGCTTAGGGAAAAAATCTCCAGAAATATGGAGTGGGAGGAGGTCAGCAGGGGTCAGTCCAGGTTGCTCAGTCCATCCACCGAGCCGGATGACGCATAAGGTGCACTAGCCGCATGACTAGCTGACTTCAGCGCACCCAGCTCAGACCATGCAACAACAGCCCATCCCCTCACTTCCCTAGCTTCCCTAGGATCCGTCCCCACCACCTCCTGACCCCATCCACCATTTAAGAAGGCTCCACCAGCCAGCCGACTCAAACAAGGAGCCAAGAGGGTTGAGGACAAACCCTACCTGGATCTTGTGTGCGCCAGCCACACCCAACCAGATCCGTGTCCACCCCACAACTCACCCCAGACTAAACCTCAGGACCCCTTGTCGGATCTCACCTGAGATCACCGGAGCTCTGGTCCCCGTGGCTGCCCACAACCCGCCCCTTCTAGCACATGCAACCAGCGCGCGCTAGAAAGAAATCGGTTGGTGGTGCAACCGTTGCACCAGCCACCACCTGATTTTGGCCGGACCCTCCCGCCAACATCCCCTCTCAAAAAACTCTTCAAGGGATAGGAGCATACCTGAAGTGCTGGAGAAGGTCTGAGCTTTGCCTGAGATCAGCCACGAGATGCCTTCTAGCTGCACCCAAGGATGCCCACAAGCTTGCTTCTTCAAAATCTGCCAAAAATCAGTCAGTAGCTCACTGGAGGTGGAGGTGGAGAAGGCCTAAGGTGGTGGCATGGAGAAGGGGAAGGGAAAGAGTGTGGGGATGGCTGGGGTCTGGGTTGTGTTTCAAGGAAACAAACACAAAAGGCAAAAGTTTAATGCAATAAAGGCCAAAATAAAACATACCATATGCCTCGCAATTAAAATTTATGCAAATCTCAAGAGGTCTCCTCTTGCTGACGTGGCAGACACATCTCCCGGCCTCACACCTCAGCCCTAAATACCCCCCAAAGCCCAAGCCAAACCACACACACGAATTGCACCCGATTGACTCGATTAGTCAACTGATTGCAAAACTGCCCGACAGGTCGCACCCACCCACGAGTTGCAATAACTCACCCAAAAAGTAAACTTTTCCCCGAAAGGAAGCTTTTCCAAAACAAAGCATAAAATCGCACAACTAACATCATTAATCAAGAAAACACAAACTCAGGCACAAGGATGAATAAGACTTAATAAGGTAACCGGAGAGCGGGACTTACAACTTAATTGTACTATTTTGCACGTGGGGTGCACGCCTGGTCTCCTGGTTCGAGACCTTTTGTCTTCAATTGGCCAAATACTCATCAAGATCATGTTTTTGAGGGATTTTCGCTCCTTAAATATTTTCGGTGCGTTCAAGTCCCTTCGGATTTCATTTGGGTCTAAGAGTGCACACGTAACGGGTTTACCCGAAAACCGACCCGAACCCTACTGATCGGGTCAGGTTGGGTCGGGTTGGGAAGGGGTTCAGGTTGAAAAATCAGAAAACAGATTCTTTTTATAAGGGCTAAAAATGAATCACTCGGGTCGGGTTCGGGTTGACGGGTTGGGTTGACCCGAACCTGAAATTTATTTTAATTATATTTTTCCAGTATTTTTTGGACCATTCCTTTCCTTCCAAGATATTCTCTTCTCCTAACCTAACCCTAAAACTAAAGAAACCCCCTTCCTTTGAAATCACAACAAGAATCCGGTGACACAACAACAACAAGAACCCAACACCTCTTCCCTTCAAACCCCCGACCCCTCTTGTCCTTTCCTCGTGCTCGCGGCCTCGGCCTCTCCGTCGATCCCTCCTCTCCAACGATCCCTCCTCTCCAACGATCCCCCTCTCCGTCGATGCCCTCTGCCTCTTTCTCCGACGTCTTCCTCCCTCTTGTCTTTGGGTTCACCTTTCTCTTCAAGATTTTTTCGTAGTTTTTTTCTCAATTGGAACTCCAAATCCACATTTTGATTATTTTGTTCTTATGTATTGAATCTAACGCATATTCTAGTTGCAGTTTGGGATCTGGATTGGTTGGTTTGCGTAGTTTCGAAGGAAAGTTGGGCTCTTCTTGTGTTTCGGTGGGTATACGTGGTTTGTAGTATGATTGATGTACCCAATGTTGATGTTGGTTTTTAAGTGAAATTTTGTTATGGTTTATTAATTCTGGTCCAACCCGAATCTGATCCAACCCCACCCAAAAATTCGGTTCGGGTTGGGTTGAACCCGAAATAGTTAGGGCTCGGGTTTGGTTTTTCCCAAACCCGAATATTTCGGGTTCGGTCGGGTTTGGGCCCAAACCCGATCCAACCCAACCAAGTGAACCCCTATCTAGGTCCTTCCTGATTTGCATATGGGTCATTGTGCATGACAAACTGGTGCACTTTGCTTAATTTGAAGCATTTCAGTCACTTCCTCTTCCTTTCTCTTCTTTATTATGTTACACCTGAAACACCACAAAGAAACACTCGAGTAGAATAAAATTGGGGTAAACTAAAGGATATATAACATGAATGTGATGTATAATATGATACTAATCGAATAGCCCCACACTTACCTTTTGTTTGTCACGAGCAAAACAAAGAAAGAGAAAAATGAATGAAAGGAAATTATGTTGCCTTTTTTGCCTTAATCTATGTTTTGATGATTTAATCAACCTAATCTTAATTGTGATCATGTAGAGTAGCACACATGTTGCATTGCATATATATTGCTTTGTGCTAACCTCTATAGGTGATCAAGACTCAAGGAAGAAAGGAAATCAATTCAAGACGTGCAATCAAACTCATTTGAAGACATGTAATTTCTATTTCTTTGAGTCTTATGAACTTTGTGTAATTGATCATATTTGAGCTAAAAACTACTCAAACACACACTAAGTTCCCTATAGAAGTCACACACAAAATTTCATATAATTTGGACTTCAATAGATCACCCAAACTTAGACCGGAAAACACTAAACCAAAACCTGAAACAGTTTGCCCACATTCGGTCGACCGAAACAGACCGTTTGGTCGACCGAGTGATCATATATCCTGTTAGTGTTTAACTGCCTGAGTTTGGTTGACCGTCCCAACCTTTTCGTTCGACCGAGTATCAACAAATTTCCGACCGTTTGTTTTGTCGTATATACCCAACGGTCGTATTTGTATCATCTCCAAATACTCCAAATATATTTTTGTGTATCGGTTGACCGAGGACCTTGTTCGGTCGTCCGAACCTAAGAAGACTTGACAAACCCGCACTGCCTATTAGTTTTCGATCGACCGAGGAACTTGTATTGGTCGACCAAATATGATCTTGATTGTCAACCACAAAGTGCCTGGTGTGAATCGATCGACTGAACCTATCTCGGTGTTCGACAGATCACTTAAGTTTACCCAGATTGTAACCTTTGGCGGTCCACCGTTCCTTAACCGAATGACCGAACCTTAATCTAAGTTGCCAAACGGTCGACCAAACAACCCGATCCGGTCGACCGATCTTACTCAGAATTGGGTCCTGTCTGTTTCTGTTTTGTGTTTCTTACACAATCTGTACCCAATTCATCCTCAACGGCTATAATACCTTAGGAGCTTATATCTAGGTGTTCCCTTGACACAATTACACATCTCTCACACTTCCATTTCTCACATACACTAGAGAGAAACTTCCAAGCTCCAATTTCCCCAATCCTACACTCTAAGCCTAAATTCCACACATTTTATCATAGCCAAATCATACTCAAAGTGTGCTCAATATTTAGAGAGTGTTGTTCCACTCACTTGTTGTTCAAGAAGTAAGGATTTCGGTGAAAGCCCGAAGTGTTCCCTCTCGGATTGTGAGAGGAAGAAGGTCGAGCAAGCGAGGGTGTTCGCGGTGCTTATGTTGTAAAGGCGTTCTCTCTCGGCCCGGAATGGGGAGTGGTTAGTGAAGTCGTGAGCGGAGTTCCGTGATCCAAACGGAGCTTGCAAGAGAGGACTAGGACCCGGGTGGGGTGCCAAACCTCTGTAAAATCCCCCGTTTTCATTGTGGTTTGCATTTTCCATTCCTTTACTTTCTTGTTTAGTTTTAAATTCCACTGCACATCTTTGATTGTTAAACAAGTAGGTAATTAGGGTTAAAGTGATTAGAATTAGAGACGCTCACGATCGCACATTTGGGATCAGAGCCTTGTGAGCTAAATTTCATTACTTAACCGTAATTTTTAGCATGGCTTCAACTTCTAATCATGTAGAGAGTTTGTGCACAACTCGACCTCCTTTGCTTAATAGGTCTAATTATGATTATTGGAAGAATAGGATGAAAATTTTCCCAATTTTGAATGACCTTAAGTATTGGATGTTTCTTCAAAATCCATACACATTCCCAAATAAAGATGAATTAGATTCACTTACTAGGCCCAAAATGAAAGATATTGAAATGAACTCTAAAATAATGAACATTCTATATTGTGGGCTTAATGAGGGTGAATACAAATGAATTAGGGGTTGTGAAAGTGCATATGAAATATGGCATAGATTGCAAATGCATCATGAGGGGTATAGCAGAACTAAAGAAACCTGCATTAGTCTCCTAATGCATAAATATGAGATCTTTTCTATGCAAATCGGTGAAAACATAAGAAAAATGAACACTCGCTTCACCGATATTACTAACTCTCTTTTGGTCCTTGGAAGAAAAATCAATGAAGGAGAGATGACATGGAAGTTCCTTCGGTCGCTTAGCATCGATTGGGATGATAAAGCCGTCGCAATTGAGGAGGCGCATGATCTTGTTGGTTTTTTAGCCTTAATCTTTATTTAGTTTTGATGATTAAGTAATCTAATCTTAATCTATATTTAATCAATCAACCTAGACAATCAAAGTAAGCAAACATGAATACATGCATTGCATATATATTCGTGTACTTGCGATATTCTTAATAGGTTGATGAAGAATCAAGCTAAGGAGCTTGGGGACAAGAAGATAAAGACTCAAGACATGTAATCAAGCTTTGGACCAATATGTAATGTAGTATAATTTGAGTCCTAAGGATTAATGTAAACTTGAGCACATTAGGATTCTGTCCCGTATCCCCACGGTTAACCGACCCCTTCTCGGTAAACCGAATCTTGTAGAGTTTGGTCCATCGAACACCTTGCGGTCAACCGTGTAGAATCCTTTAGGTGTTCCCTAGAATCACCACCTCGGTATACCGAACCGCCTTCGGTAGACCGAATTAGCCTGGACCGGTTTTGGACTTTGCTCCAACGGTCGTATTTAAATCTTGACCTAAAGCCAAATTGACTTATCCATATTCGGTACACCGAACTTCATTCGGTCAACCGAATCATATTGCTTTAGGAGACCAACGGAAATTTAACTTGACCGTTATTGGTAAACCATTCTCCCACGCTTTGTCAGCGCAAAACCCACGCAAACTTCGGTCTACCGAAGTAGAGACGGTCAACCGAACCTAGCATAAACAGAACCCTACCAAACTTACTGTCCATTTTGGAACGGTTAACCGAATCATATTCGGTACACCGAAAAACATTAGGGTTGCTAGTTAGAGAGCTACTGGAGTTGAGTGAGCGGTTCACCGAATACAATTCGGTAAACCGAAACGACCATCTTCGGTAATCCGTTGGGTTAACGGTCTACCGAAGAGCGTGCAAATTCTGCCCGAACTTTTGTCACATCATCACATTTCATGGGTCAACTTTCTCACCCACTCCCCAACGACTCTAAGAGCTTTGAAGCCTATATAAGGACCTCATTAGAAGCACAACACAAGCACTACACTCTCCAAACATCAAGTATCCTTGTGCTATCTTTCCCAAACCTTCAAAGGTCAAATCCTATACACTCAAGCCAAAACTTCACCACTTGTATTCCTAGATCCATATCATAATCCAAGTGTGGTCAAAGTTAGAGTGTCATTAGCAAGAGTTGTGATTCCATTCTTTCATCCAAATCACAAGAGTTGTAATAGCTTCAAGGAAGCTCCCTCTCGGGTTGTGAGAGGAGACACGGGCGAGGCGAGGTTGTTCGCGAGGCTCGGGTTTGTAAAGGCGTTGATCTCGGCCCGGTAACGGAGATCGGATAGTGGAAACCACAAGCGAGGCTCGAGCGATGAGCGGGGCTTGTGAGTGAGGACTAGGACCCGGGGAGGGTGCCGAACCTCGTTAAATCGGGCGTCGACTTCAAAGTTGGTTTGCAAGTTCTCTATCTCTTAGAATAACCCTTGCATGATTAGTTGTTAGTTCGTAATTAGTTTTTAATTCCGCATCTTGTTTAATTACGATCACTAGAGGGCCCCTTAAGATCCCCACATTTGGTATCAGTGCCTTGTTAGCTAAATTTATTTTCTTAATCGAAATATTAGCATGGCTCAATCTAATCATAGTGAGGGTTTATCAACTAATAAACCACCTCTTTTTAATGGCCTAAATTATGATTATTGGAAAAAGAGGATGAAAATATATTTGCAATCTCATGATTTAAAATTTTGGACTTTTATTTTAAAATCATACACCCCACCAAATGATGATGAGATTATTTCATTACCTTCACCCAACAACCCAAAGTTTTAGAAAGTTGCATAAGTTAGAATGACATACTAAGTTGATTGAATTGAAGTTTAAAATGTTTTATTTATAATGTCTATGTGATATAGTGGAAATCAGTATACATGATATGAATGTTTGATGTTTGTAATGTGAATATGATGTAGTGGAGAATATTATACATTTTTCTTGTTAATACTAGGATTCAAAGATTATTACACAGCAAATTTTTAGGGGAGGTTCTGCCAAAATTTCAATAAAATTTAAATCCCATTGTTTATGAATAACATGATATTTTATGTTTAACATGTTTTCCGTCTTCAAATTATAACTCAAGAAATTGTTCTTAATAGTTGATTTTAAATTTTTTAATGTTTATTGTCTTGCTTCTTTGAGTTTTCAATACTATTTACATAAATTGTCTGTAAATATGCTGGTATTATGATAATACCTTATCGACCCCCTTAAGCAACTTGGCCTTTAATAACTTATAACAAAAGATTAGACAATATTTGCTAAGTCATTCATCATATAGTACTTTCCATTCATCGTATTTATTTTTTATTTTACGATTTCTGTCGTAGATTGCTAGCGCAAGGTACGTAATCTCTTTCACTCATCATTCATTAGAAAGCACACATTAGTTAGTAGGACTTGCATTGGAACAAGAGTGACGTTAGTGTTTGTTTGGTGTGTTGTTTGTTAGATGAAGGTATGAAAAACACCTAGGGGCAATCACCTATAGGAGATGCGGCGGGGGATTTCATCCCCCTTTCCTTGTCCCAAAAACAACATAATAAAAGATCCTTAATATAATCAATTTAGACGTTGGTTACTAGGATTTCCGAACGCATTACGGAGAGGAAACCGTTTAATATGGTTATGGCTTGAACGTCGTTGCCCATCTAGTCTCCCAGAGATTTTAGGAACCTCCGGGTTCTTGATTTCCTACAGACTAGTGGTCCCCACCATTTAAGACCATTCCGGCCTGAACGTCATTACCCATCTAGTCTCCCTGAGATTTTAGGAACCTTCGGGTTCTCGATTTCTTACAGACTAGTGGTCCTTGGTGGGGCCTTAAAGTTAGGTGTCGTGTAGTGGTAAGGACTTATAGTGGACTTTAGGCTTGCTTTTGCCTTGATTGCTTAGTTAGGTTTCTAACATTCCTTATTCCCACGCTAGATTAAAGACTTCATCTACGAACACCTTCTTTTAAATTGAAATGGATTAAGAGTGGATTGTTTCAAACTGATTGAGTGATTTGTATGAGAATAGGGTGAATTTGTTCGTAGAGGTTGCCAAAAATCATTCAAAGAATAGGAATAACAGAGACATGGCGTATTGTCCATACAGTAAGTGTAATAATTTGTCACTACTGACTTTTTGGAAAATAAAAGATCATTTGTTTGAGAATGGCATGACAAAAATGAATCATTTAGTCATTCCAAGAATGACCGGGACAATGTTAGTGTGGGAGAGCAGTTAGAGGAAATGGTTCAAGATATAGCTGAATACTTTTCGTCCAACCCTGATTTCCTTGGTAGTTTAGTGAGTGACAATGAGAAGCCATTGTACAAGGGTTGCACAAAATTTACTTGATTGTCAGCGGTTTTGAAATTGTACAATTTAAGAGCTGCAAATGGTTGCACCAAATTTACTTGATTAGTTTCACATCACTGTTGGAGCTATTGAAAGAGATACTTCCAGACTATAATGAACTGCCGAATCGAACGTATGATGCTAAGAAAGTGTTTTATCCTATGGAAATGGAATATAGGAAGATATATGCATGTCTGAATGATTGTATATTGCATAGTGGTGAGTTTGAAATTTTACATTCCTGTCCGAGGTGTAATGTTTCCCGATACAAAATGAAACACAATGGACCGAACCACAATGTAGATGGTGATGATTTGAAAAACAAAGGAGATCCTACTAAAGTTTTGTGGTATCTTCCGATAATACCAAGGTTTAAACATTTGTTTGCAGGTAAGGAGGATTCCAAAAATATGTCATGACATGTTGATTGTGAGAAACTAAATGATCAATTGCTACGTCATCCTGCATATTCACCCTAGTGGAAAAAAGTAGATTCTGACTTCCTTTGTTTGGTGAAGAATCCAGGAATGTACGACTTGGACTATGTACCAACGGAATGAATCCTTTCATTAGTGTGAGTAGCATTCACAGTTCTTGGCATGTTGTACTTGTAATTACAATCTGCCACTGTGGTAATGCATGAAATGCAGATATATTATGTTGTCCTTAATGATTTCTGGTCTGAAGCAACCTGGAAATGACATAGATGTGTATTTAACACCCTTAATTGAAGACCTAAAGAGATTGTGGGATGAAGGAGAGCCCATTTTTAATGCTTATCGTCAACATTCGTTTGTAATGTGGGCAATGATTTATTGCACGATTAATGACTTTCCAGCTTACGGTAATTTGTCTGGATATTTTCTCAAAGGTCATAAAGCTTGTCCAATTTACGAAGAGAATAGATGCTTACTGCAAATTGTTAATGGTTGTAAGACAGTCTATCTTGGTCGTTGGAGATTTTTGCCAAACTCCCATCCGTATCACCAGTTGAAGAAGACATTTAACAGAAAATAAGAGTTTTGGAATCCACAAGCTGAAATCAACGTCAAAAACGTGTAATGAGCATTGAGTTTGAATTTGGAAAACCATACAAACGAGGAGATGACAGAAGTTCTTGGTAAAAAAATCCATATTTTTGATCTTTCTTACTAGAAAACACTAGAAGTTAGACATTTTATTGATGTAATGCATGTAGAGAAAAATATTTGTGATAGTCTTGGCACTCTGTTGAACATACCCGGTAAGACAAAAGATGGATATAAGGTAAGACTTCATCTTGTTGACCTTGGTATACGGGTAACGCTTGCACCAGAAAAGCAGGGAGACTGTAACTACTTTCCTCCAACTTCTAATACATTGTCTAGAAGGGATAAAAGCATTCTCTGTCAGTGTTTGCACAATGTAAGAGTTCCACAAGGTTATTCTTCAAATATAAGTAGTCTTGTTGTTATGAAGGATTTGAAACTTGTGGGGATGAAGTCTCACTATTGTCACATTCTAATGCAACAGTTGTTACCTGTAGCACTGAGATCCATATTTCTGAAACATGTTAGACATACCATAGTAAAGCTGTGTTCCTTTTTCAACAAGATTTGCAGTTATATCAGTTGCAGAATGAAATTGTGGTCACATTATGTCAGTTGGAGATGTATTTTCGACCTGTTGTTCTCGATATTATGATTCATCTAGTTATTCATTTGACTAGAGAAGTTAAATTGTGTGGACCCATTTTTTAAGGGTGGATGTATCCTTTCTAGCGCTATATGAAAGTGTTGAAAGGTTATTGTAAAAATCGTCAAAGGCCAGTTGCTAGTATTGTTGAAGGATACATAGTTGAGGAGGTTATCGAGTTTTGCACTGGAAACCTAGCAAACACCAAAAGTAGTGGTGTTCCGAACAATCGTTATGATGCACGTTCCGATGGTAATGGGACGTGTGGGATGAAAATGTTAAATCCAAATGGTGATAAATTAATGACAACAAATTTCTATGTGTTGTGCAATTCTAATGAAGTTCAACTTTATCTAAATGAACACATGAAGCTTTTAAAAGAAAGAAATCCTTTATGGAGTGATCAACAAGCAATTAATAGGCACAATAAGAATTTCATCTCTTGGTTAAAAAAGGTGGCTTACAAGCGTGATGTTTTAGAGACAATATAGTGGTTGGCCTACGGTCCACATTCTGCTGTTGCAAGTTATAGTGGCTATGATATCAATAGATATTCATTCTACACAGTCTGTGAAGATGCCAAAAGTACTATTCAGAATAGTGGGGTCACTTTAATCGCAGAGTCTTTGCATGTGTCTAGTTCTAGAAGGGAAGAAAAAAATGTATCATTTGATAGTCTCATCGAGTATGAAGAGACATTAGGCTTCCAATCTAATTTCATGACCATCTTGAGCCGATAGGCATGATGTCGTATAACTGGTATAGTTACCTGGGAGCCTAGTGAGGTTCAAAATTGACATCTGTTTGTCAAGTTGGGCCGAAGTGGATGAGAAGTTGAAAGACATAATATGAAATGATGTACCGGTAACGAGTCCATTATAATATTATTTAGTTTTAGTCGAGCTTTTAATATATAGAAATTTAAAATGTTAACGTGTTATTGGCAAGTTTTGAGTTCCCATCCACTGACAAGTTGAAAAAGTGGATGACATACATGTCATATGTTGGATCATATGTTGGTCAACAAACTTAGACATTACAATAACTTTTGGCCTCTTTCATGCATGTGGTAGATGACATGAGTGCACCGGTAGCTCCAGTAGTTGTACTGTGTGACTGTTGCGGGTTGAGTGATCATGTTTTCGGGGAATGTCCTTATGTTCCCCCAGAGCCTGAGTATTAGCAGACATTTTCCCAAAATGCTCAATGTGACCTTTACGCATCCACGTAAAATCCGAGAGGGATGGATTCGTGGGGAGACAATTCTTATTCAAATTCTTATACATCATTCCCACTCCAATATCCTCCTCCCGAATACCCATAATTCTACCAACATCCTACTCCCAATCATTGGACACATTCTCAGCCCATCAACACCCAACCCCAAAATTTCCTAAGCTCTGACTTGAGCCTCACAATTGACCACATACCTGATTCCTTGAAACAAACTCTCATTACGTTCATGGAAACCACTCAGCAGTCCATGCAAAACATGGCAATGCAAGTGAGTCAAATGACGCAAGAATTACATGAACGTGAGGGGGGTAACTTTTCTTGTCAACGTGAGGATTTAACTTTTGATATCGAACCACCAACACATCCACAAATTCAAAGCACAATCTTTCAAAATCAAACTCCTAGTCAGTTTGAGGGACTTGGGGTTTCAATTCACGATTACTTGGAGGATTCGATTCCAATTGAGAATAACATGGACCAGCTTCATTATGAGTCACCACAGGATTGTGCTTTGTTTTTTGTCCTGTGGCCCTTGAGCCACATGATCTTATTGTTGTGCCTCTTAGGGACTATCCTATGGTTGAGCAAGAGCCCCTAATACCCTTAATTTCATACGATCTGATGAGAGTTTGCCTCTCCCTGCTGTTCCTGATCATCTTGGAAATGATGGGACAATAAACAACTACATTGCCAATGAGGGTATTGGGAGTTCCTTATAGGATACCTTGGGTAAGAGACCCACTTTCTGTTCTCCTGATGAGTTGTACATGCATTGCGAGGTTCTTGACCTCGTTTCGGGCCACCAACCTGTTGGTTGGAGAGTTTGAATTGGCGATCATAACTTTAGTACCGCAACGGGAGAAACTCTTCTTCCGTTGCACAATTTTTTCCAAACGCTTGAGAGGTTTGATCCTTTGAATGAGACACCTTTGCGTCTAATTCATGAACCTGTCCTTGTATTTTGTGAACTTTATGAGGGGGCCCATGTATGAGTATTTTGGCCCGCGTTGTGTCATATTCCCATTCCAAGTGCATTGACCCACTTTTGAGGTTCCCATTTGATGTCGTTTGACAAATAAAGATGAGAACTTATATTTGTACATAGTTATATTTCAAAGAAAAAGAAATAAGAAAAAAAGAAATGAAAAAAGACAGAAAAAGACACTCCAAGAGTGAGCAGAGCTTGTTGTGGGCTCCAACCCTTGTGTATTTGGGGCTAATTTCTTTCATGTATGTGTATCCCTTCTTTAGTATTTCACAGGTTTTGAGGGGGAATTCGGGTATGTGTCCATCAACATAACCATGAAATTCCCTCTGTGCTCCACGTTGGTGTGATCTTTTCTTTTTCTTGCATAAATCTATATAGTATCATTCTCACTTTCATTGAGGACGATGCATGAAGTAAGTGTAAGGGGTGTTTTACGTGTGTACATAGTCGAGTCTTTCCCCTTTTGTTTTGTTTTCTTTTGTGTGCATTATTAGGGTCAAGTGTGTTGCATTTAATATCAATATATGTGCTTGCCATTATCCTTGGGTGACTTGTCTTATTTTGCTTGCCTTGTACTTTAAATTTTCACATTTCTTTCAAAATCTTCTTGTGTTTGCGAAAGAAAATGTTCTGTGGGTTTTGCATGTGTTTAGCATGTGCAAAACCGTTTGAGAGGAAAAGTAAAAAGACGCTCCCAAAATCGTCTTGAACATGATGCAATAGGATGTCTAGTACACCGACCTTATTTCTTATCTAGTCGTAAGGATGCAGCCCGGTTTCCACTCGAGGGGGCGAGTAATCATAGGGTTTCAGTACTCAAAAATTTAAAGAAGTCCACTCTGAACCTAGTGAGTCTAAAATTTCGTGTCTGTTAGTATAAGGAAGTTTTCGTAGTCAAGGACCCTTAAAATCTTGTTGTGAAAGTTTAAGTGTAGGGGTTTTGGTTCCCATGTAGATAATAAATAAATAAGTGGTGTTGTCTCTTCTCGCATGGCTCCTTTCATTCGGGAAATTAGGTCTGAGGGGACTTAGTGCCTGGTGCTTTCGAGTCATCTTACTTGGGATGCGCCGACCGAACTCTCGTTACACGGGTGGTAGGGATCACCCTATGTGGACATTTGGAGGGAGGTGTACGTGATAATGTAAATCCTCACAGGCAATGATGCACGAAAACTGACCCTGGGTGATTCAAACACCAACTAGTGTTATTCATGATGCTCCAAAAAAATGATGAAAAAAACAAGAAAAGAAAGAAAAGAAGAAGAAGAATAAGACAAGTAAGAACCGTAATGGACTTTACACTTTGTTTCACTTGATGATGTTAAGGTCGCCTATATATGTCACTTAATTCCTTAACTAGCTTGCATGAATGGTTTATCAGGCTAAGTGTGTGGACTAAATACCTATATAGAGTCGGCCTGTAGAATTACTGTGTCCAATGATCGACAAAAATGAGTCCATCGAGTCGTGTTGCTAGGTTGAATAATGCATCTATGTTTGGATTTTATGGGTGTAGTCGCTGAAAACCCTCAGAAGACAACACTCCTCCTTGGCGACAAGGAGGTTTAACGACATCTTGCACATGCTAAGTGCAACCGCGATTCCTAGGAAAGTGAGTTAGGATTCCCTGTTTTACGTACGATTTTTCATTTCTTTCATTTTTCCCTTACTTTGCTTTGCTCGAAACTAGCAAAAGTTAGGTGTGGTGGTATTTGATTAACCTCATATCATGCATATATTTGTGTCTTATATCCTTTATTTTTAGCCTAAGCAATGCTACGTAACGAGTTATATGTTTATGTTTCAGAAATAAACATGTTTGAGAAGAGGAGACACAAAAAGGACCTGAACGAAACAAAAAGGACTGAATTATGAGACTTATGGACTGATATGCAAGAGGGAAGGACTCGGATGTAAACCACAAGGACCAAAAAGCAAATCAACAAACTCCACACCATCATGAGGAGTATTTTTACAATTAGATTGGGGCCCAGACTCAACAAACCGATCCAACTGCACCCCACGTGAAGAACTGAAGCTTTAGAGCACATATCCAAAATTGAAGCAGATCCGATAAAAGGTGACCACCAATTGGCGGCCCAAGACCATTAATTGGCGATCCCTTTTGATCTAAATCCAATTTGGTTTCTCGTGGTTGTTTAGTAAGTTGTTTGTATCCATTTGTATAAGTTTAATTAGTCCCACATCGGGGGATTGTCCCCAGTTGCCTTTTTTAATGTCTATAAATAGAACACTTCCTCCACATTTGTAATCTACCCATTGCTTGGTGGCATTCCCTCTACTTGGAGTAAGCCTTAGAGCAAAACTCAAGGTGGAGAAGAGTGCTACTTGTAATGTGAGTCATGTAAATAAAATAATTCTTCATAGTTTGTTTTAATGTTGTCTTTGTTTTAATGCTTGCATGTTTAGGTTGTTTTGTTTGTCTTAATCTTAGTAGAAGTAATTAGCATGTCACCCTTTCCTATCTTAATTAGCTTAATTTCATTTTATCTTTTTCAATTAGTAGTGAGTAGTTCCATCCCCCTTTGGGGGTGGAGTTGATGTTTATACATGTCATGAAGAATGGAATGAATGCTATATGTTGTTTTATGTGATGAATGTGAGTATGCTTGTTGAATCAAAGAGAACACTTAACCTGATGGTTTCTACCCTATTCATTAGGTACATCCCATGCTTATTTAGGTTCTTAATAACAAATTTGTTTATGCTCATATTAATAACTTAGTGATTTGGATGATAGGTCTTGCTATGAGGTACTTCTTATGCATAGCAACACTACCTACACTTATGCTCCATTGAATGTATTCATCACCACTTATTTCATGTGTACACACACTCCATCCCTTAGGGGTTTCTTTTCCTGAATTCCAGCTTGTTTTTCAAGTTACTTTAGTTTCATTTGTTTTCACACTTTCATCTTTCCTTGTTTGTTGCTTACTCGTGTAGTGTAATCACTTCTTCCCCTCTTTTCCCACTTGCGTTCCCTGTGGATCAACCCGTATTTGGCACGTCTTAACCGACGTCGTTCACTTACGGTTTGTAAACTTAAATATCAATCATCCTCAAGTGATGCCGTGAGAATAATCGAGCTCTCAATTGGGGGAAATGTCACTTCTGGTGAAGCGAGGAATTGTACTTTGACATGTGGTCTCAAGTAGGGGAATTGAGGTCGATCCTGCCAAAGTGGGTCTTATTGCTAATCTCCCACCGCCACGTAATTTGAGGGATATCCACGCGTTTTTGCGGCATGCTGGATTCTATTGGCGGTTCATTCGGGAGTTTAGCAAAATTGCTCGACCTCTCACCGCTTTGTTGGCTAAGGATGCCATTTTTGAGTTCACACAGGATTGCCACCATGATATTTTGACCTTGAAGAAAGAGCTAACTTCAACTCCCATAACTAAGGCACTGGTGTGGACTGAACCCTTCGAGTTAATGTGTGATACATCAGATTTCGCTATGGGAGAAGTGTTTGGGCAACGATTGGACAAAGTGCCTCATGTGATCTACTATGCTAGTAGAACACTCAATGATGCCCAATTGAACTACACTATGACCAAGAAAGAATTCTTAGCAATCATATTCACTTTGGAGAAATTTCGGTCGTACTTGATTGGCTCCCACGTGATTATCTATTCTGATCACACAGCAATCAAGCACCTCACGGCGAAGAAAGATGCAAAATCTCGACTCTTGAGATGGGTCTTGTAGTTACAAGAATTTGATCTCGAAATTCGAGACAAAAAAGGGTGTGAAAATGTTGTAGCTGACCACTTGTATCGTCGAGAGATGACCAACCCACACGACCAAATTATTAATGACAAATTTCCTGACGAGCAACTGTTCATGAACGAATATAGCCCTTGGTTTGCCGACATCGTGAACTACCTCATGACCGAGCAACTTCCTGTGGGTTGGTCAAAATCTGACCAAACCAAATTTAGATCATATGTCAGATTCGTTCACTGGGAGGACCCCTATCAATTCAAATACTGCTCTGACCAAATTATCAGGTGGTGCATCCCAAATACCGAGTTCCAAAGTGTGCTCCAATTTTTCCACTCAGAGGCATGTGGAGGACACTTTGGAGCAAAGAAAACTGCCGTCAAGGTGCTCCAATCAAGATTCTACTGGCCTTCTCATTTCAAAGATGCTTACGAATTTGTAAGCAATGCGATAGGTGTCAGCAGCTTGGCAGGATTAGTCGATGTGATATGATGCCTTTGCAAAATGTCCTTGTCGTTGACATCTTCGTTGTGTGGGGCATCGACTTTATGGGTGTCCTTTACCGATTTTGCTGGGGAATGTTTACATTCTCATGGTCGTTGACTATGTATCTAAATGGGTAGAGGCTATCCCCACAAAGACCAATGACAACAAGGTGGTCACCAAATTCTTAAAGGACATTTTTGAGTGATTCGGTATTCCTCGTACCATAATCAGTGATAGGGGTACCCACTTCTGCAACCGCTCCTTTGAAGCATGATTGAATCTGTAATAATAATCGCAAGTGCACAACTGCGTTGAAGTGGTGGAAAATACGGGTCGATCCACAGGGAGGTGTGTCGACTTTGGTTAGTTCGAAGGCTAGTGGGAAACAAAGGGGAGAAGAGATTGATTAATCTAAACTACACTAAACGAGTAAGCAACAAAGAAGGAAATGAAAGTGAGAGAGGAAATGAAACTAAGTGACTGATAGAAGAAGATAGAAATCAGGAATGGAGAATTCCTAACGGGTGGAGTGTGTGTACACATGAAATAAGTGTAGTGGTGAATGTATACAATAAGCTCAAGAGTAGTTAGTGTTTGTTATGCATACGAAGTACATAATGGCAAGACCTATCATTCAAAGCACTAACCTACATGATTAATATGAGCATGACAAGTTTGTCATTAAGAACATAAACAAGTATGGAATGTACCTAAACATTATGGCATAAACCATCAAGTTAAGAGTTCTTGTTAATTCAAACAAGCATACTAACATTTCTCACATACAACAATGTTAGCATTCATTCGATCTACATAACATGTATAGACATCTACTCAACCCCCAAAGGGGGATGAAACTACTCACACATTATTAAACCAACATTTATACTAAGGAAAGAAAACATTCTAATTATACTATGATAAAGAAAACAAACAAACTAAACATGCAAGCATCAAAATAAAGACAATATAAAACTAACAAAACTATGAAGAATTATTTTATTTACATGACACATTACAAGTGGCATTCTTCTCCACCTTGAGTTTCTGATTCAAGGCTTTTACTCCAAGTAGAGAGAATGCCACCAAGCAATGGGTAGGATACAAGGGAGGAGGAGTTCTATTTATAGTCAAAGAAAAAGGCAATCGGGGAGAATCCCCCGATATGGGACTAATACGCTACTAACAAAAGACATAAAACACTCTAATACATGACCCAACGAAGTTTTATCGGATCTAGACCAAAACAGACCACCAATCAGCAGTCTTGGACCGCCAATTAACGGCCTATAATGTCTAGATCGGGTTGTCTTTTGGAGTGTGGTTGTCTGGCTTGATTTCTTCATATCTGACGCACTTAAATTAGGTGTGTAGCTTGCGACCGAATCCAATTGCCAAAATACTCCTCGTGATGGTGTGGAGTTTCTTCATTTGCACATTTGTCCTTTGGTTTTGCATTCGGGTCCCTCTCTCTTGCATCTTAGTCCATAAGTCTTGCAACTTAGTCTTTTTTCTTGCTTTGAAGTCCTTTTAGTGTCTCTCCTTCTCAAACCTATTTATTCTTGAAACTTAAACATAAAAATCGTTACATAGCATTGCTTAGGTTAAGAATAAAGGATATAAGACACAAATATATACATGACATGATATCAATCAAATCACTTATGAGGAAGTACTCGATCACCGACAAACTTGCGACCCCATATCATCCTCAAACTAGTAGGCAGGTTGAAGTCTCTAACCGTCAATTAAAGAAAATCCTTGTGAAGGCGGTTCATTCCTCGAGGAATGATTGGTCGACTAAGTTGAAAGACGCATTGTGGGCTTTCCGCACCACGTTTAGGACCAATTTGGGTATGTCCTCATATCGAGTAGTGTACGACAAGGCTTGCCACCTACCAGTCGAGCTCGAGCATCGTGCTTTCTGGGCGATTAAGAACCTGAATATGGATCTTGATCAAGCAGGGGTGCAGCGTATCTCGACATCGTGGAATTAGAAGAAGTACACAATGATGCATATGAAAATGCCAAAATTCATAAGTCCCGATCCAAGATGTTTCACGATCGCATGATTATGCGAAAGGTGTTTACGGCCAGGCAGAAGGTGTTGCTCTACAATTCCCGGTTTCATCTGTTTGCGGGGAAGCCCCGCAGTCGCTGGTCTGACACTTTTATTGTGCAAACCGTATTTCCTCATGGAGCGGTTGAAATCTTGAACCCAAGGAATGGGGACGTGTTCAAAGTTAATGGAAAACGCCTCAAAACTTACTTGGTGGGGGAACTAGCTGAGGTCGAGGAGGTCATGTTCCTTTATAAACCACTCTCGCACTCAATCATTCGTGTTCATGGATGAAAGATTGAGATTTCCTGTTTGTCCAAAGTTAAATTTGAAAAAAAAGAAAAAACGAGAAAGAGTCCAAGACTGAGCATTGATTGTTGTGGGCCCCAACCCTTGTGAATTTGGGCCCCATTTGTTTCACGTATTTGTATCTCTTCTTTAGTATTTCACAGGTTTTGAGGAGAATTCAGGTTTGTGTCCATCAACATAAACGTGAACTTCCCTTTGTGCTTCACGTTGGTGAGATCTTTATTTTTCATGCATAAATCGATGTAGTATCATGCTCACATTTGTTGAGGACAATGCATAAAGTAAGTGTAAGGGGTGTTTTACGTGTGTACATAGTCGAGTCTTTCTCTTTTTGTTTTGTTTTTTTTTCTTTTATTTGTATTGATAGGGTCATGTTAGTGTGTTGCATTTAATATCGATATATCTGCTTGCCATAATCCTTGGGTGACTTGTCTTCTTTGCTTGCCTAGTGCTTCAAAATTTTCATTTCTTTCAGAAATCTTCATGCGTTTGCGAAAGCAAATGTTTTGTGGGTTTTGCATGTGTTTAGCATGTGCAAAACCGTTTTGAGGCAATCAAAAGTCAAGCTCCCAGAATTGACTTGAACAAGATGCATTAGGATATCTAGTTTGCTGGCTTTGGGTCTTATCATGTCGTAAGGATGCACCCTGGTCTTCCCTCGGGGGGTGAGTAATCATAGGGTTTCAGTACTCAAACAATTAAAAAAGTTCACCCTGAACCTAGTGAGTCAAATAATTCGTGTATGTTAGTATAAGGAAGTTTGTCATAGTCAGGGACCCTTAAAATCTTCTTGTGAAACTTTATGTGTATGCGTTTTGGTTCCTATGTAGATAATAAATAAGTGGTGTTCTCTCTTCTCGTACGACTCCTATCACTTGGGAAATTAGGTTTGAGAGGACTTAATTCCTGGTGCTTTCGAGTCTTCTGACATGGGATGCACCGACCGAACTCCCGTGACACAGGTGGTAGGGATCGCCCTATGTGGAGATTTGGGGGAAGGTGTACGTAATTGTGTAAGTCCTCATAAGCAATGAAGCATGAAACCCGACCTTGGGAGAATCAAACACCAACTAGTGTAAATCATAATGCTAAAAAAGAAAAAAAACACAAATAAGAACCTTAATAGAATTTACACTTTGTATAACTTGAGGATGTTAAGGTTGCCAATGTCTGTCACTTAAGTCCTTAACTAAGTTGCACAAATGGTTCATTAGGCTAGGTGTGTGGACTGATTACATATAGATTCAGCCCGTAGTATTACTGTATCCTATGATGGACAAATATAAGCCCATCGAGTCATGTTGCTAGGTTGAATAATGCATCTATGTTCGGATTTTGTGGGTATATCTGCTGAAAACCCTCAGCAGACAACACTCCTCCTTGGAGACAAGGAGGTCTAACGGCTTGTTGCACGTGCTAAGTGCAACCGTGATTCCTACGAAAGTGAGTTAGGATTTCCCTGTTTTACGTATGCCTTTTCCTTTCTTTCATTTTTCCCTTTCTTTGTTTTGCTCGGGACTAGAAAAAGTTAGGTGTGTGGGTATTTGATTGACATCATATCATGCATATATTTTTGTCTTATATACATTATTGTTAGCCTAAGAAATGCTATGTAACGAGTCTTATGTTTAAGTTTCAGGAATAAACTGGTTTGAGAAGAAGAGACTAAAGAAGGACTTAAAAGCAAGGAAAAAGACTGAATTGCAAGTCTTATAGATAAGGATGAAAGAGAGAAGGACCCGGATATAAACCAAAAGGACCAATAAGCAAATCAAGAAGCTCAACACCATCATGATGAGTATATTGGCAATTAGATTTGGGCCGAAATATCAACAACCAATTCGGGTTCACCAAACATCAAGTAATCAAGCCAGACTCCAGCCATTCAAATCGAGACTCGATACAACCAATCCAGACTGCCAATTGGCTGACCCAAATCGTTAATTGGCGGTCCAAATCACTCCAAATGGTTCATGGTTTAGTCGGATGTTCGATTATGTTGTTTTTGTTGGCTTTTTGGCCTTAATCTATGTTTTGATGATTTAATCAAACTAATCTTAATTGTAATCAATGTAGAGTAGAACACATATTGCATAGCATATATATTGCTTTGCGCTAACCTCTACAGTTGATCAAGACTCGATGAAGAAAGGATTCAAGTCAAGACATGTAATCAAGCTCATTTCAAGACATGTAATTTGCATTTCTTTTGAGTCTTAGGAACTTTGTGTATTTGAGCATACTTGAGCTAAAATCAAGTCAAACACACTAGGTTCCCTATAGAAGTCACACACAATTTCACATCAATTGGACTTCAATAGATCACCCAAACTTAGACCAGAAAATACTAAATCTAAACTAGAACTGTTTGCCCACATTTGGTCGACCGACCCAAGCCATTCGGTCGACCGAGTGATCAAGTATCCTATAGTGTTTTAGACTATCCACTTTCAGTCGACCGTTCTGACCTTTTCGGTCGATCGAATCAACAAAGTTTTCTGACCGTTAGGATTGTCGTAATATACCAACGGTCGTATTCGAATTATTCACTAATACCGCAAAATACAAATTGCCTATCGGTCGACCGTGGACCTGTTTCGGTCGACCGAACTTAATTGTCTCCACAAAATGCAACTGCCTGGAAGTTTCTAGTCGATCGAAGAACTTGGATTGGTCGACCGAATTTGATCATTTTCTTCAACCCCATAGAGTGTGGAAACTTACGGTCGACCGATCCTTATTCGGTGTTCGACCGTTAACTTAAGTGAACTTAACTTGTCGCCAAAATTGACCAACCGGTCGACCGGCGTGCCCGATTCGGTCGATCATTTTTGCTCTGAAATGTGACCTACTCTTCACTATTTTGTGTTTCTTACACAAACTCTTAACAAGCTTGTCCCAACGGCTATAACACCTTAAGAGCTTATAAATAGAGTTGTCCAACACTTTTTTACACAACTCTCCACTCTATATTGTCCACTACCTTAGGGAGAAAACTCCACACACTCAAAAGCTCAAACCTTCTACACTTAGTAATCAATTCCATATCTTATTCAAGTGTTCTCAAGTTTAGAGATTGTTGTCCCACTCATCCCTTGGTCAAACTAAGCAAGGATGTCGGTGAAAGCCCGAAGTGTTCCCTCTCGGATTGTGAGACGAAGAAATTCAAGCAAGCGAGGGTGTTCGCGGTGCTTGTGTTGTAAAGGCATTCTCTCCCGACCCATAATGGGGAGTGGTTAGTGAAGTCGTGAGTGGAGCTCGGTGATCCGAGCGGAGCTTGCAAGAGAGGACTAGGGCCCGGGTGGGGTGCCGAATGAGAAAAAGGTTTGGTTAGGTTTATATACTCTCACTAATAAGGGTTTAAGGTTCTTAAACTTAATTAACCTTAATCAAGGGATTAGGTTCTCACATTTTCTGTCCGAAACACAGTAGTTGTCATCACCAGAAACACCGGAACATACATCGTCCAAGATACACCACACTTATCAGAATGTCTGATTGTTCATACTTGACATGTGCTTGATGTACATAGAGCCCATGCTCAGCGGCATTGTTCTTTAGAATTAAGAAAGTAGAGGAAAATAAAGGATTGTCAGAATGTAATAGAAGTCCCTGTATATCTATTGATTCGAGAGGCAAAAGTGTGTTTGGACCTGGTGGAGATCAAACATTACTGAGTTGAAGGAGAGTAAACTGCTGGTTCTTAAGAAACAATATCACAACTAGTTTTGACCAGGTTCAGCAATGAGATGCCGAACTCCTGAAACCAGGAAAGAACCAAACAACAAGGCACAAGGCTTATAATTTAGAATCCACAGACATATTAATTAATAAGCTCCCAAAATGTACCACACTACCACCAGTCCACCACACAACTAACAATAGAAACAAGTTGCCTGGCAACACACAACATGAATCAAAATGCAATCCAGCATTTCAATTAATTCAAAAGGGCAACAATCCTCATCCTTCCTACTAAACATCATTTCATTTACTTCAAAAAAACCTCTCTTTTGAAGTTAGAGTTAATTTTAAAGCAAAATCAAAATCGCAACAAGCTTTCCATACACATCAATCCATAAAGCCGACGTCATTTACACAAAAGAAAGGGGCAACCACGTCAAAACATCAAACCCACCATCCAAGAATGCCCAGGAGCTGCGAGAAGCTCGTGTGGTGAGCTTGTGTCGTGAAAGGCAAATTGAGGCTTTGGGAGGTGTGCAGGGGAGCAGATTCTGGTGGCTCCCGCGATCGTTTGGATTACACTTCGGGACTATAGCGGCTTCTGCGTGTATGGGATCTGGAATCCGGAGCATCCAAACGGGCCATGTGTCCCCATTAATGATGAAAATTTGTTTGGTAATAAAGACCATTAGGGTTCCAACCCCCCCTTGAGTATTTCGAATACCATTAATTAGACATATAAATATTATGTTTTTATATATTTAATTAGTCCAACTAGTTTGAAAATCAGAAAAAAAATCATTATCGGTAAAACACCCAATTAAATTGCATCCTTTTGGTGCACACACAATCAAAATTAAGTACTCGAAAAAATGTGATAGTATTTTTTAAGTTTATCTCAATATTTTTGATTTTGCTTACAAATGCAAACCCCTTCAATTTGGAATCGTGACACTGTCCCTAAGTTTGCACCCAAATAAATTTATAATTATATGGGTTCAACGGCAAAGGAAGAGAATTCATTCCGTTAAGACATCAGTTTGAACCTACATATGCGTCCTGATGAAATGATGTTGGGTGATGGGTTAGCCCTAGTTTAGACAGTAGCCCACATTTCCCATTGTAGAGATGGATATCCGGAAAATAAAATGGTTCATCAAAAGAAGATTTTGCATGACAACAAAAACTTATATTAGGATGGAATACTTGTATTGACTACTAGTACTACGTCTTAATTTAAAAAAAAAGATATTCAATTACATACCGATCTTACAAGATGGATACACCACTAATTGGGAGTGGTGTTTTCTAGAAATTTAGTTTCGTGGGTTGGTTTTCACAAGGTAAAATCTAAAAACCGGTGACATGGTCGACAACCATATACCTCTTCAAATTTTGATACTAAATCACGTACAACATATTCAATTAAAAAACTAGAGAAAACAATAGAAGGAAATCAGAATGCAGCGAGAAATTAATCGGGTGTGTCCGACATACATAAACTGAATAACTAACAAATCTGTTAGCACTGACAACAATAAAAGTGTAATAGCAGTTAGTAGTTAATTTGCGGAAACGTAAATAAAGAAAAGAAAAATGGTTGCTATAGTGGGAAGCAAATTAAAAGGAAAAAAGTGAGTTTGCACAGAAATAAATAAAATGTAAAATCAGGTAGATTAATGGTCTGTTTGGATAACAATTTAGGAGAGAAATGGAAAGAAAAGAAAAGAAAAGAAATGTGTTTCTTTTCTTTTCTTTTCTGTTATTTGGATACCCAATATGACAAATAAGTTTCTCTCGTTTGGTTAACATCTTACGATAGAAAAGAAAAGAAAAGAAAAGAAAAGAAACACTCTAAAATACCAAAATACCATTTTATTTGTATTATACAATAACATACATCGTTCTACATTATTTTAATATTGTTCAGAATTATAAATTATTACAAATAAAATATATGCACCAAACCTGAAAATTTGAAGCTATAGAAACTTAGTAACGTTACAAACAAGGTAGTATGCAAAATACAAAAAAAAAATCTAATGTAAAATTAAAAAAGTAAAGATACAAATTATTCGGAAATACTTCAAATGAATGTTTTTTGTTCTTCCAAAACAATGACGTTTGTTGTAACAAAACTTTTATTTAGGAATTCTATAAAAACACTTGAAAGTCAACGTCCTCTCACCGTTCTAACATGAATAATATCTAAAATAAATTAAAAGTCACGCATCATCATATCCAAATAATCCCTTCTATCTTATCGGGGACAACCAAAAAAAGCACGAACTCTAGTTGGATCTCTCATAAGGAAGTTATAAGCAATGAGACACACTTCTCGTTCAACAATTATGTTGCCAAGTTCAACAAAAACCTCTTCCTCAGTGTAAACACGGGGTCGTCCTTTTTCAAAAACGGTGTTTCCCTCTCGAACAACAGTTGTTAGTTCATTGATTGCATTCTTTATACCTTCATTTTCAGCTTCAAATACCTCAGAATTTTTCCTCCCTTTCCTTGCTTTAGGGGAGGAGTTGGTCGGCGTGCTCAAATTAATGTCTTCAGGTGTATCTAGCATCACGAAATCAGGTGGCATGCTAGAAAACCCATCAATTGTATTTCTCAAAGATGCATCTCGGTTGTTGGATAGTTCTTTTGCATTTTGAGGTCCACGTGATGAGTACTCTTTCAAATGGTAACGCACACCTCTATAAGGAGTTATAACCGAGAAATAGGAAAATACTATAGCAAATTTAAATTCTCAAATTCCATAATCAAATATAAAAAATCAAATCCCAAAATAACAAATTCTATTTCAATCCAAAACGTATATAGTCTCCATGAAAAAAATTGCATATTATCAATGTAAAAAAATCTATTGGGATAAAATATCTTAACCAAAAAATAGGAGTACGGTAGATTAAAAATTTTAAAAACCGTAATCAAATAAAAAATTATTAAACTCGAAGAACAACAAACTCTATTACGACATAAAAATTAAAGTTAAAACAATATTTATTTTTAACTTGGATATATATCTTAACCCATAAGTAGTAATATAAGAAATTCTAATTCTAAAAAATCAAATTAAAAAATAACAAATTGTATTCCAACTCAAAATTTTAATTGAAAGATTATAAAAAAATACTACAAATGATTTTAAAATGATAGAAATTTTCTAACAATTATCCTATTATACTGTTAACAAAACTCACATCGATCGGTGTAGATTATTTCAAATGAGAGTGAGAAATGAGAAGATAAGTATGAGGGAATGTTTAGGAGGTGAAGAAAATAAGGTAGAACGATTGGGTGACGGAAGATGGAACGAGGAATGAATATTTATAGGTACCAAATTAGGGTTTTCGAGTGTAGGGTTTTTTAGAAAGGATATTTTGGTCAGTAAAATATTATTTTTTCACTTTCTCTCCATTTCTCCCCATTTCTGTTCAAAATTGGAGAGAAAATTGAATTGTAATTTTGTATTATAACATTTCTCTTAAATTCTTTTATTTTCTCTCCTTAAGTCGTTATCCAAACGAGAGAAAAACTTAACTTTCCTTTCTTTTTCTCTCCTCAAGTTGTTAACCAAGCATACCTTAACTGGGGGAATTAAACAAAAAAGTGATAGTTTCTCCCGCACAAAGAAGAAAGACAAAAAAGAAAGTAATAGTATTTTGGGTTTGGGCCGCCCACGATGGGTTGGCCCAACCCGTTAATCTTTTTCTTTTTAAGTAAATAAAAGAAAAACAAGAAAAGATAAGAACAGTAATCAAATAAGGTGGTTACTATTCATGTATAGTTAATACGTGATTTTCTTCCCAAAAATTCTCTCATTCTCCATTCTTCATCTTCCTGGCACTTTACCTCTAGTGAGGGACAAAACAAAAGAATGGATCAGAATTGTAAATCAACGGAAATGCATTCATTTACTTTGTGACTATACAAGGAATGTGCAAGTATCCAGGTTTACCGGTGTTTATGGTGATAACCTTATAGATCAGTTTAAAACTCGATTCTGGGTTAGATTTTTATATTCTATATGGGATTTGAGTAAATTCCTACAATTAGTATCAGACTAAGATTTTTATCCGCAAGAGAATTCAAATTTTTTTTATTTTAAAACAATCGCTAGATCATCAATGTAGGTTAATAGTGTCTGCTGGTAATTGTGGTCCGTTTTTCTCATTGAAAGTTATTTATTACTTATTTTTTTCTTAAAAAAGTGTCAAATGAGGACGGATGAATCATGTGTTGATTGCTTCAATAAAATAAGAAAAGAGAGTCATGGGTAGACAAAGGTACTGGGCTCGGCCCGCCTAAAAAGATAAATGAGTCGGTCCTAGGTTCCCAGGGGTCGTACCCGGCCCGTGACCCCTACGTGCACCGGGCCCGGGGGTTGGGTCGTGTTCCGGTTTTTGTCGGTCTATGTGTGGGTCTATTTTTTCGTACCGGAGATATTCATATAGTAGTAACTTATAAAGATTCAATTAAAACACAAATTAGAATTTTAACAAAATAATCGGTTTATCGACGTCGTTGCCTCATCGACTGCCTTTTATACCCATCCGGACCGATAGTGAAATTTCACTAAGTACAACAAGTTTACAAATTACATACAATTTCTAATGTATGAAGTATTACAATTGCAAATTACAATTAATATAGATAGTTTTTTTTCGTTTTTGACGCTGCTCTCGTTAGTCTACATGTTCCGCAATATCTCTGCCTGCACGTCGATACAATATTTCGAGTGACTATCGGACGTGCTGCATCTCTTGTCGGTTAAGGTCTGTTTACCTGTGCTAAATGCAGACTCAGACACCACAATTGACGCTGGAGTAGTTAGAAAAATCACGTGCTAATAAAAAACTATTTGAAAATCTAGCATAGTTACATTTCCACCTATCTATAACATCAAAAGATTTGCCTTCTGCTGGAGTTAAGTACATTTCACTTTTTAGATATCCAGTAAATTCGCTTTATGTTTCACTTTGTAATCTTAATTTTTTCTAGTTTAACAAATTCCATTGAGAGTTATCATCATCTTCATCTTGATCCACAAGTAGGTGGTGTTGGAATGAAAATGAACTAGTAATATTCGAACCCATTTGATTAACATCATGTAATCGTCTAGGCTTGCAGGCGACATCTGATTAGATCATTCTCTTCTAATTAACTTGGGAGAGATTAGTAATTTTTTATGTTTGTTTTTACTTTTGTTTGTGTATCATATATATGTAGTTCTTTGTTATGTTTGGCATTTGTCACTATACATATAATAGTTTTGAATTTTATATATAGTTCTCTGATATGTTTTGTAAATCCAAAGTATTCTTGTGCAATTCATTAGTATCCAACTACAATTTATAATAATTTGAATTATATTTACTATTACTCATATTTGGAATGAGAACCTATTCTTGGGTGGGATTAATAATATCTAGTAAAATAAATTTTATGAATTAAATTTGGTAGGATGACTCATATTACGTATGATGAATTGTATACTATAAAATCCTCAAACACGTGTCATATAAATCTGATGTAACAACTAATTTGAATCATAATTGTTGAGATATCTACTAGTTAGAATTCATAAAAAGTGAACAAACAAGAATCTATATAATTATATACAATGATACTATAATAACTATAGTTTTCTAAGTTGCAAATGTCAAAGCAATACCAAATTTATGATATTTAGTTTGAATTTCAAATATGTGCAATTTGTTTACCATAAATTATCTTCTGTTTGTACTCTTCTTTTTCCTGGTGTTTAGATGCATGGACCTCTAATTTTAAAGTAGAGATATAACTTCATTGGTTTGTGGACTTGTTTTACCAAATTGCAGGAAATCAAATAAAATGACATATTACATAAACAAGTAGAACATGTGAAAAATTTATGCAAGATCCGTCATTTCAAAAAAAATCAAAAAAATTGATATGGACCAATCATGTCGAATTTTATGCTAGAGAGTGACGTGATATGTCTTATTATAAACAAAAAAATATCGAATAAATTTGTCCTCCCAAATTAAAAAGACATATCACGACGGATTTTAACCTGAATTTCGACGTGTTATGGCTTATTCTTAAGAAATAGAACATCGCAAAAAACCAATGAAAGAGGACTTGTCATGTCGGCGTTTAACATAAACTCTAACGTGGTATGTCTTATTATTAAGAAACGAAATGTCACAAAAAATACAATAAAAAAGGACATCTCATGTCAGACATTAACCTACACTCCGACATGGTATGTCTTTTTATTACGAAACGGAACATCGCCAAAAAATTCAATAGAAAGGACATCTTCTGTCGACCTTTAACATATTAGCCGACATGGTACGTCCTATTATTAAAAAATAGTTTTTGGTGGCTATTGGGAGTTGTTATGAATGGACACAACTTTTCATTATAGGGTCTATACAATCATAGGTTTTAGTTTATTCCACTTATATTACCTAAACCCTAAACCTTATTTCCAACACAAATAATGACCTTCCAACACAACTACGACTACACAAGAGAGGATGATGATTACATGGTTAGACCATGGGGGAGGCTATCCACTCTTCATACACCATTCCGTTCCACGTCTACCCAGGTGCGGTTTGAAGGCCACATGTTGTTGTCTAACACCCCGAACGTGGTCAACCACAACTTCTACATGTGTCGCTCCACGGATTAGACCATTTACTGTTGGTACTTCCTCTGAGACGATGGAACACCGATACCAATGGTGGAGGAACCAGATCGGACCTTAATTGACCCAGGACTATGGAGAATTAACCGGGCAATGGTGAGGAGGTTGCACACTATAGAGCTTTGCAGTATTATCTGGTGGGTTCATAGGCAACAACTGATTGGAGGATTCTCTTCCAATTAATTTGGAAGAGGTAAATAATATTTTAGGCAGTCTTCTGTTTGTACTCTCCTTGTTGTTTGTTTTTGGGTGTATGGAACTTCAATATTAAATTAAACATATATCACTATTTGAATGGATCGAGTAAATCATATTTGTCATGTAGTATTTATCACTTGATGTAATCAAGCATTAGGGTCTGATTAGATGTTAACCACTTTACCTATTGCATGTAGCTTGTGTACAATGAAATTTACAAAGGGTAAATTTTATTTAACTATTTTTTTTGATAAAGTCTATATACATGTACTCAACACTGACGTGGTCAACTTATTATTAAGAAATAGAATGTTGCAAAAAAATTCAATAAAAAAGACAAATCACGAACCTAAAATTCAATGTGGTATGACTTATTATTATGAAACAGAACGTTGCAAAAAATCTAATAAAAGTGACACCTCACGTCAGATATAAAACTAAAAGCCGAAGTGTTGTCTTATTAAAAATAAAATAGAACGTTGAATTTTTTTTCAATAAAAGGCACATCTCACGTCGGATTTTAACAATAACAAACATACCAGAAAATTCGACGTAGTATGTCCTTTTTATTAGTTTTTTTGCAATGTACTATTTTATTTTTGATTTATCATAAAACCCTCTCCAATTGAAAAGGAAGTTACACCACACTCACTTTCAGTTATGTCGTAGCATATGTGATATATTACATCAAATGTAGCAACAACAAACGTACCATGAGAAATGTATCAACAAGAAATGTTATGCACAACAACAAATTATGTATAAACAAAATAAACTCATAAATGTTAACAAAAACTAATAATATTCTAACTTACCCTTTACAAATTTGTTTTTTATGTTAGGATCTTCGATCCATATTCGTTCATGATAATCATCCATATTCGACTGACTTGATTTCAGGAACTTGTTGTGAAAATGGCAGAATTTCTTCCATATCGTTGACATATTCTTGAGAAATAATCTGACGTTTTTTTCTTCTAAAACTACCGATTGTTTACCATAGGGATATGCTACATAGAAAATTTGTTTGTCTTGACATGCCAAAATAAATGGATCTTTCTTGAATCCTGGTTTATTATGGTTCACCAACGTAAATCCCGACACATATATTCAAAGCCCATTGTTATTGTCAACCCACATGCATTTAAATACTGCCACATCAAATTTGGTGAAGTTCAACTCCTATAGTTCCTCAATTTTACCATATTGTGACATGTTCGCATATAGATGATTTTTATCTATGGAACTAGAGATATGCAATGATTCGACTACTAAACTGACCCTGCTATTCTGCATTGTTCTTTTATCGCCATCAATTTTGGTGTAAAAAGAGTATCTATTGATATTATAACCACTATAAGATGTGACAATAGGATTAGGCATATAGGCCAACCACTTCAAATTCTTAGAAACATTACGGCTATACACCGTTTTCTTGAACCAATCAACAAAAGTTTAGTTGTGAACATTAACTATTTATTAATCATTCCATGTAGGATGTTTATCCTTCATTAGGGACATATGCTCTTCCTGAAAAGTTTGTACTACCTTAGCATTGCAAAACACATAAAAATATACCTTAAATTCATAACATGTACCTTTACCCCCAACTTCGTCTTCATGACGATTCTTAGGAAGTCCCACACTTTTTTGTCAAGTACTCATTACAAAACTCAATAACATCTTGGGCTTTGTAGTCTTCAATAATGCTAGCATCGGTCCTCTGTTGATTGTTACAGTAACC
This sequence comes from Triglochin maritima, assembly GCA_963682175.1. Classification (NCBI taxonomy): domain Eukaryota; kingdom Viridiplantae; phylum Streptophyta; class Magnoliopsida; order Alismatales; family Juncaginaceae; genus Triglochin; species Triglochin maritima. Next base: position 22,174,432 of record OY821774.1, on the reverse strand, counting down.
CTTCAGTATACCCATGTTCGCTCAAAAGGATACATCCACCGCAGAAATACTGGTCCAACTATTTTAATTTTTCTAACAAGATGAGCCACCAAATCAACCATAACGTCAAAAAATGATGGTAGGAAGTACATCTCCAGCTGACTTATTGTAACAACAACTTCATTATGCAAGTAATCCAAGTAGGCCGAATGAAGTTCATGTTGCAAATCTTCTTGAAGAAAAAACAAAGTTTGATAATAGTGTGTCTGATGTGTTTTGGCAATATCGATCTAATAGAAATAGGCAAAAGTTGCGACGTCAATGCATGACAATCATGAAACTTGAAACCAAGTCATATCAAATCTTTCATAGAAACCAAACTACTAATATTTGAGGAATACCTTTGCGACACTTTGACACCGTGTAGACATCGACACAAAGTTATCTTCTCTTTTTTGTTCAATGTGTAACAAGAAAGTTGTAAATATTTACGGGTTCCCTTATCCTCTGGTGTTAGTTTTTTATCATATACCAAGTTCTACTAGATCAAGTCTAGCATTATATCCATCTTCAGTCTTACCAGGTATGTTCAGAAGAGATCCTAGTAAACTATCACAAACATTGTTTTCTAGATGCATCACATCAATACAATGTCTAACCTCTAAAGTCTTCCAGAGTGTAGGTAAAAAAAGATGGATTTCTTTTCCAATCGCTTTTATGATTTCCACAGTTGTAAGGCTTGCTGAAATCTTATTTAATGTTCTTCACACGTTCATATACTTGTTTGACATTGATTTCTATTGTTGGTTTATTATATTCCTGCTTTTTGTGGAATGCCTTCTTCAATCTATGGTATACATGACTCATAGGAAGAAATCTTTGATGACTAAGATACACCGTCTTACTTCCATGCACAAGCTAGAAGGAACGTGTGTTTTCTTAACAACACAGACATGTGCCCTTCACGGAATATCCAAACTGATTTCCATTGCCAGGAAAGTCATTTATTGTGCAAAAGATCATGACATGCATAGTAAATGACTGTCAACGATGGGCATCCCACACTTGATCTCTATCATCCCACAATTTCTTTAAGACATCAATTAAGGGTCTCAAATACACATCGAAGTCGTTTCCCGATTGTTTCGAACCATAAATCATTAATGACAATATCATGTATCTGTTTTTCATGTTTAATCACGGAGAGAAATTGTAAATAATAAGCAAAACATGGCACAGTTGTTTTGCTATCTGGAAGTATCTCTTTCAACAACTTTAGTAAAGTAGTGAAACTGACAACATTCCAATCGTTTGTTGCTTTCATGGTATACAACCTTAAAATTGTTAACGACCAACTAAAATCAGTGCAACCCAAATAAAAAGGCTTTTCATCGTCAGACAGTAGACTACCAAGTACACTTGGTTGATCATATCCTCTAACTGACCACCGTCACACTATGATCATCTTCGTCCTTCGTACTAAACTCATTTTCACCATGTCGTGTCCTACGTGTATATACTTCATCAAAACGTTTATCAAACAAATGAACTTTTATCTCTTTTACATCTCTTAAGCGCATGTTAAAACAATTCTTACATAGACATAAGACCTTCCTTTCATTTTTAACACGTGCATTCTTCTGGCCAAATTCAAGAAATTTATCCACTCTGGCCTCTTACTCATCGCTCAAATGACTTGGGAAAATCTAATTTTGATCCATAATTTTGTCCACATGAAGATAAACAAGCGCCATGTATAAAGGGACCGATAAAAATGAAAATGGATAATTTCAGTCAAGTCCTTCCTGATTGGCAATTAGGTCATTGGGCATTACCAACAGGATCTAGGAAACTACCAATCACTCAATTCATCTTGCATTTGAGTCCTCTTTGCTTTCTCCATGTTCTTTATTACCTAAAATACATGTATCAAGAACCATAGTTGTAGAAATATATGGAAATAAAAGATATATAGCATGAATATGTTATATGATATGCTACTTCTCAAATACCCCCACAAAATCTTTTGCTCGTCCCGAGCAAAACAAAGAAAAATGAAATGGGAAATCCTAACTCACTTTCGTAGATCTAACAGTTACAGTTAACACATGCAAGAAGTCGTTAAAGCCCCTTGTCGCCAACGTGCAGGAGTTGTGTCTCCTCAGGGTTTTCAGTGGATATACCAACAAAATCTAAATAGGAATGCATTATTCAACCTAGCAACACGAGTTACTTTTGTTGATCATTGGACATAATAATCCTATTGGCCGACTCTACATTGTATTTCCGGTCCACACACCTAGCCTAAGAACCATTCACGCAACTTAATTGAGGAGTTAAGTGAAAGACATGGGCAACCTTAATATCCTAAAATGATACGTTGTGTAAAGTCCATTAAGGTTTCTTGTTGGGTTTTTTAAGTACCCTTCTTGGTGTGTCAATTCTCTTAGGATTTTGTTTCGTGCATCATTGCTTATGAGCTTACACTATCATGTACACCTTACCCCAAATCTCCACATATGGCGATCCCTACCACCAGTGTAACGGGAGTTGCTAAGGCATCTCAAGTCATATTACTCAAAAGAACCGGGTAAAATACCCCTCGGACATACTTTCCTAAGTGGTAGGAGTCGTGCGAGTAAAGAGAACACCTTACTTTAATAGTTCTGACCCTACAAATGAACCAAAACGTCAACACCTAAGGTCACACTGAAGGAGTTTATGGGTCCTTAACATCAATGAACTTCGTTATACTAAAAACCATGAATTCCTTCAAAAGAAGGATGCTCACTAGGTTCAGGATGAACTTCATTATTTGTTTGAGTACTAAAACCCTATGATTACGCTCTTTCCAAGAGAAAATTGGGGTGCGTCCTAACGACTAAAGATAGGACCTAAAGTCAATATACTAGATATCCTAAAACATCATGTTCAAGTGAATTATGGAGCTTCTCTTTTACTTTTCCTTTCAATAGTTTTGCAAATGCTAAACACATGCAAAACCACAAAACATTTTCTATCACAAACAAATTATGATTTTGAAAGAAATAGAAAAATAAACCACTAGCCAAGTGAAAGAAGACAAGTCATCCAAGCATCATGACACTACTAGAAAATAAGGGTATATGTCGCCCTGACTACGTCGAAATTGGAGAATCTGACGTGGTATTAGGCGGACCACGTCAGCAGCTTAAAATCCGACGTGGACCGAATTGTGTTTGGTCATCTAGTTAGTACGTTACGTCCATATAGGGATTACCTCCATTTTCTTTCAACATCCCCCTTGTTAGCTCTATCTGACCGATCGACCCATTCAGACTAACTAGCCTCGACCGATCACTCCTCATCGACCAGCCCTGACCATCATTTAAATCCAATACTTGCTCACGATGGTGCGATCAATGCTTCTATTTTTTCAAGGAAACTTAATTACTCTAACTCATTTGAATTAGTTCCCAAGGATCATATATCAAAGTTTTTTTTATTTGAAATTTATAATGGAATGATAATTTATGGACTCGAATGTGTTGTTCTGATGTTGGCTTGTTTATTCGTAATTGAAACTTTTAGAGGCTGAAAAATTGAAATTTATATCTATCTTTACATTGAGATTTTTCATCTTGATATGTAGAAAATTGTGGATCAAAAAGGAATTTCCGCTAGTAGATTGAGGGAAGACTATGAGGTTGGGGTTGATGAATTTCTAAAATTTGCCGTGAAGAATTGAGATGCTAGAACTGAGAGAAAGGTCTTATGTCCTGTGGGAGTTCTTTTAGCATGTTCTTACGAGATGTAAAAGCGATAAAAACTCATCCATTCGAGAAAGGTTTTGATGAAGGATATACTCGTTGGATATGACATAGTGAAAATGAAATAAGCACCAAAAGAAGAAGGTGATCATACTGACTGGTAAGAGGATATGATCTGAGATGTAAGGTTTTATACCTTGAAAGTAGCAAAAGGTTCCAATCGTATCTATGAGGCTAAAAAGATATTGTGTCCCACGGGGATGTGGTATAGTAAAATCCATGCATGTCCTAATGATTGTATACTCTAAATGGGTGATTCTAAAACCTGCATTATTGTCCTATTTGTAATGTCTCACGGTACAAACAAAGAAAAATATGAGTGCTGATGAGAATGTAAAACTACAAAGTCCCCCTCCAAAGGTGTTGTGGAATCTTCTGATAATTCCAAGGTTGAAGCGTTTGTTTGCATGTTTTGAGGACTCCATGAACCTGACATGGTGAGTAGATTGAGAGACAACGAATGATTAGTTGCTTCGGCAACCTGCAAATCTCCCCTATGGAAGAAAATTAATTCCGAATTTCCGTTATTTGGTGAGGAATCCAAAAACCTTAGACTTTGTGTGTGTACCGACGAAATGAATCCTTATGGTAATTTGAGTAGCCTTCATAGTTTGTGACTTGTTTGGCTTGTTATTTACAATCTCCCACCATGGTTAATAATGAAACATATAGATACATGATGTTGCCATTTATGATTTTGTGTACTTGAGACCCTTAATTGATGACCTAAAGACATTGTTGGAAGATGATGACCAAGTGTGGGATGCCCATCGACAATAGTCATTTAATATGCCTGCGATGATGTTCTGCACAATAAATGACTTTCGTGCATATGGTAATATGTCAGGATATTATGTGAAAAGCCACAATGCATGTTCGTGTTGTGAACCGAACACGTGTTCCTTGGAGTTAGCGCATGGCAGCAAGATGGTGTATCTTGGTCATTGGAGATTCCTTCCTATAAATCATACGTATAGTAGATTAAAGAAGGCATTCAATGGAAAACAGGAATATAATGAAGCACCCAAAGTAGTCAGTACCAAACAAGTATATGAACATGTGAAAAACATTAAACGTGAATTCAGCAAGCCTTACGACTACAAAATGGTAAGAGCAGTTGGAAAAAGAAATTCATATTTTTAGACCAACCTTACTAGCAAACTTTTGAAGTTAGGGATTGGATGATGTCATGCATGTAGAACAATGTTTGTGATAGTTTACATGGAACTCTTTTGAACATAACTGATAAGACCAAAGATGGTTATAATGCCAAACTTGATATAGTAGAACTTGTTATACGAGAAAATCAAGCACCAATGGATAAGGGGACCCATAAATGTTTACCACCAGTTTGTTACACATTGTCCAGAAAAGAGAAGATAACTTTTTGTCATAGTCTACATGGAGTCAAAGTGCCGCAAGGGTATTCTTCAAATATTGGTAGTCTGGTTTTGATGAAAGAGTTTAAACTACTTCGTTTGAAGTCTCATGATTGCCATGTATTGATGCAACAACTTCTACTTGTTTCTATTAGATAAATATTGTTGACACACATCAAACACGCAATTATCAAACTATGTTCATTCTTTAACATGTATTTTTATGTATTGTGCAATTCCAACGAAGTTCAACCTTTTCTGGAAGAGAACATGTCCCTAACATCCCACATGGAATGATAACAAATATTTAATGCTCACAATAAAACATGCGTTGATTGGTTCAGGAAAACAGTGTATAGTTCACATCTTATAGTGGTTACGATGTCAATGGATACTCCTACACCAAAATAGAAGACGACAAAAGCACAATGCTAAATAGCTGGGTCCGTTTAGTTGCTGAAGTTTTGCATATCTCTAGTTCGAAAGATGAAAGCCTATATATGAGAGATGTCATTGTAAGAACCGCTCTCCTGCTATAATATTAATAAGTCCACTCTCCTCAGTTATGCATAATTTAGTTCTTAGAATGTCAATTTGTGTTATGGTATGTTTGTTTAAGTATATTTGATTGGATTTCTCATTGGTCGATCGGGTGCGACACATCGAGCTATTGCGCGGTGGGTTGACTCGATCACCTCCTTTTGGGCCCTGGTGAGTGTAGAGCCAGCCTTGGGATGAGCTTGGTTAGGAGTGGCGTGGAATGGGAAGAGAGATTGGGAGTTACACGAAATTTTCAAGGGAGACTTTTGGGTGTCCAAGCTGGCACCATTCTTGGCAAGTCTTGAAGTGGCTTGATAGCTAGGAAGTTGGAGGGTTGTGTGCACAAATATAAGGACCTCCCAGCCGTCCTCTTCCTCCCTTTCCATCTTCTCACGCACCACTTCAGACCACTCATTCCTCTTCTCCAGCTGATTGGTGGGCTGATCTCCGTAGAGTTGGGAGCTACGTAAAGTGCAGCCTGGTGCGGCTAGAAGAAGAGATTGTGGTCAGAATCTCCGGAAAAGCTTGGGCAATCTTTCTTGCCGATCAGGTATGCTCCTGGACCCTTAGTGTAATAGGAAGCATGGAGTGTTGGATGGAGATTAGTCCAGCACAAATAGAGTGGTCGGTCTGAGGTTTGGAGTTGCACAAATGGAGATCTACCCGGTAGGGTGGACTGTGGTGCACTCTCCAAATTTTCAGAGGTTGGCTGAGCACCTCTCTCTCTACCATGACTTGTGACACATGATTCCTTGGTGGTTTGTTGAAAAAACCAGAGGTGGTGAGGCTGGGCCGTGGAGATCTAGAGGGGAGGGGTTTTGCGTGCATGTTGTGCTTTTGCTATTCATCTTGTGATGTTGTTTTGTGAGATTCGAATATTATACTTGTGTGTGATATTGTGATCATGTCCAGATGTGTTTGCATGAGATATTTTCAGATATTAGAGTCACATATTTATGTGTTATTTCATGAGTAGGGTCAGACAGCATATGTAGGACTCGTTACTAAATTCTGCTCTTACGTCCATGCATGATCTAACTAGTAAGTATAAATAATATTGCATGAATCGCTTTGATTTTAGTCCAGAAATCATTAACACCCATATACACTCTGATTTGTTGATCCCTTGTGATATATTCATGACATTCCATCAGTGAATAAATCGAATACTTTCATCAAGATGGTAATGTAACAAGTATAGTTGCCCGTCTCGACTTGAACATGCGTTGAGTTAATCGAATCTGATTTTATTCGAACCATGTCTAGCTCAGGTGTACAATCAGATTTGTGTATGATTTATCTGACATATCTTGTTATGCTCTCACACGAGACTAAACCAGGACTCATCTATGATCTATGCTATTCATACTATGACATCTAGTATGGTGCAAATCAACCAACATGCATGTCAATATATATGTTCGACTATGAAGGAACGTAGACTCCTGATTTCAGAGGCATGTTTTATATATATAGGACTACTGATACATGTATGAATTAATTCCCATCCACCTATTCTCTGACCATGTTCGGGATCACAAGTTCTAATGCATGCGTCTTCTCAAATTTATGGTTTATGCTATCGATTACCTGTAGTGGTTGATCATCATGTATCCTGTTGTTATACATGCATTTTGTTATTCGTTTAGTACCAATCTATAACTGATATGAGGTGTTGTGTGGTGATTTTAGTTGACCCTTAGGATATCAGGCCTTATGACATCTTTATCATGACCCGTAGATAACTCAATGTGTTGTTTACCGTGAATTGCCATCGGGGTTGTCTGCTTGCTGATTCGTGTTTGGTTATTGTTGGGATGTTCTGATTTTGTTTTGTTTGGGGCTGTTAGGAGGGTATCCGGATACCTTTCCTTGAGCTCACTCCATCCACTATAGATGCATTAAATTTTAGATGCTTAAGTAGCTTGCATTGCATTTAATCTGATTAATAATTCTGGACACATTCTGTTTTTGGGCCGATGGGCCACAAGTGGGTCCTCTAGCTAGAGAGGCCATTCGCATAAGACCTTCACGTTGGGAGGCCAGGCGTAAGATAAGTCCTGGACAGGCGCGCGGCCATTCTGTCTCAGGGTAGGTATTCCCAAGTTCGCGATGACACCATGTAGGTCACTTGCCGCGAATTGGTACACTTATCCGGCGCACCGCTTTGTGCCGAGCGGTGGGTCACTGTCGAGTGACCGCCTTTGACCAGCAAGGCTGGTGTTCTGGTTCCTATTGAGGAATGATTCGGGTGCGCCCGACCGGCACGGCTTATCGAGTCGTAGCCTTCTATTGCATTATGTGCTTTTCCGTTTCTGTTTCGGATGCTTTTGTCTTAGATAGATTGCATGCATTCTTCCATATAACTCTGATTGGGCCAGGGGCATACTGGGTTTTCTTTATAGAAAACTCACGCATATGTTGATGCGGTGCTTGTAGGTACTTAGATTCCTACAAGGTAGACTGGACGAGTTGTCGAAGATTCTGTACACGAGGGACACGTCGACCAGATTCTTCAGTTTGTCTTTTGCTTTCGCATTATGTATGATGTATTTCCCTTTTGAACTCGATGTAATGTATTTGACCTTGTTACCATATATGGATAATCTCTCACTTTTCAGTCATATTTTATGTTAGTCTATCCATGTATGATCTCTCTACGTATTGTCGAGTCGTTGTTGGTCTGTCTTTTGTAACTCCTTCGGTCGTCGCGGCGGTCTCTGATCGCGACACTTGTAGTCTTTCCCAGTGTGCGTACCCGCGAGATCGGGGGCGTTACAACTTGTAGTATGTTCTCTATGTCGTTAAATGAATTTTAGTAACACGTAGTATGTTCTCTTTGTCGTTAAATGAATTTTAGTATTTTATTCTGATTTTATTTTCAATTTCACATAAAGTTACCTACAACTGAAACAGAAATGCACCACATAAAATTCCCTGCAATTGAAACATGCTTACACCACAACATTCTGATCATCGCATATAAATAATGATTGTATTCTACCTAATGTAATATTATATATATCTCACTTTACACTAGGATCCTTGAAATGTATATACCAAATATATCACACACACAACATATATATATTTCACATAATCTCAAAATTTATAATATGTACATCTAATAGAGACAAACGTACACTTGAAACAAAAATTGAAGTTGTAAGGGTGTTCAGGTAGTGAAGGTATATATTTCTGTAAACTATCATTGTGTTGTAAACTATGTTCCTTCAATTCAGGGGCCTTTGAATATTAACTATCTCTAAACTATGTTGTTGTTGTACATTCACTATATATGCACGTCATACAAGAATTCTTAGTTACTAGACTGAATGTGGCTGAAATGTCTTAGGTTCTGATTTACAGTTTGTTTGGTCTGAATGTCAGGTTGAAAATCGTACACATTAGTACCAATGATATACCATATATATTCTTCTATTATAATAAAAGCTTAGATTCATCAGTTAAGTTGCTAACATCATGTGGCTGATGACAAGAAGACCACTTCTCTCGCGTAACGTTTATCTCTTAGGGAGAAAATTGTTCAAGGGATACTTTGAACGACTACAAAGTAAACAAACTCATTTATTAACATATAAATTGTTCCACAAAACATGTATAACACAACATAAAATCAATATCAAAATTTACCAATCTTAAATCTTCCGCGGTCACTTCCGTCTCAACAAGTTCTACCATATACCTCATTATGTAGTAACCATATTCAATACTTCCAACTTGTTTACGGTATTACAATTTAGAAGTCATGTATATTAGGAAAACAACAAAATTAATACAAAGTATAATGCATATTATCAAAACAAACATTATTAAATCATCTTACCTTCGTTTCATGCTAGATTACTTTCTTTTTTATTCCAGGCCTTCGAACCACCGAGTATTGACTGACCTCAACGCTCCTACCAAAACTTGTAAAGGTTCAAAAATGGATTCAAACATTAAATACTAAGAAATTAACTCAGAATATGAATGAAATTATTCTAAATAACTTACGTTCGAATAATGTTAACTAAACCTTCCCTGGGATTTTTCGATATCATAGGATCAAACCAATAGGTTGTCCACGTAAACGGTTCTACCACAGCTAACATCTGATGTTCACTGAAAACCACTCATGTTACATTACTTCATCCAATTGAAGTTATTATAAAATATAATGAGCTACTTTCTTCTCCATATATGGTACTTGTTTGATCGTTTTATATTAACCGCAAGTGCACGGCCGTGTTGAAGCGGTGGCAAATACGGGTCGTCCACTGGGAGGTGTGTCGACAATTGGTTTGTTCGAAGGCGAGAGGTAAAAGAAGGAGAGAAAGATTGGTTACACTAAACTATACTACAATGCGAAATGAAATGGAGAAGAAGCGATAAAATTAAACCCCAAAGGGGGTAGAGAAATAATGTGAACATAAAAGAGTGTGTGTTCATTAAGCTCCTCACAATATGTAGTGCATGAAATCATAAAACTCCATCCAACTCTGCCTCTACATGAATTAAGATAAGACTACATCATTAAAACATACAAGACAATAATTGGAATGAAGCTAAATGAAATCAAGTATAAAGACTAGACCCTACTATGCCTCCACATGAATTAAGATAAGACTACATCATTAAAACATACAAGACATTAGCTAAGGTAAAGGCAACAAGAGCACATACACTACAAATTCTGTTTCCAACATTAACTTCATCCATATCCTAACCTTATCATTCCCCATAAAATAGATCCACTAATCAAAGCATAAGCTAAGCTTCATTCAAGAGCATTAGCATATCAAAGATAAGAGTGAAAACCCATTAGATGGTTATGGAAATCATCTAAAGCTCAAGGGATAAAGATAACACACACTTACACTACATGATTATATCACATATTTCTCCACCCCCCAAATGGGGATGGAACTACTCACACATATTTAAACTAACTACTCTAACAAAATGAAGCATTCTACTGAAATAAAACTACACTAATCAAGCAAGAAATAGAGAAGCATAAAAGGAAAGGAAAGACAAAACAAACATGCACAAATTAAAATACAAGATTAAAAGAAACTAGAAGAATTATTTTATTAACAATGACTCATATTGAAGGTAGCATTCATCTCCACCTTGATTTTTTGCTTCAAGGCTCACTCATTAGTAGAGAGAATGCCACCAAGCAATGGGTAATTACAATGGAAGGTGAAGAGTTCTATTTATAGGCATGGAAAAAGCTAATCAGGGATAATCCCCCGATGTGAGACTAAACCAATACCAAAAATAGCCTAAACAAACCATAATACACGTCCAGGAGAAAACTTATCGGATCTGGAATGATCCAGACTGCCAATTGGCGGTTTTAGACCGCCAATTGGCGACCTATAGGATCCAGATCCGTCTGGATTTGTTTGTGGGCTTTTCTTGAAGTGTGTCATGGTCTTGGATGCCTCTACTTCGTTTATTGGAGCTCTGACCCGAATCGAATTGGTAAAATACTCCTCATGATGGTGTGGAGTATTCTGTTTTGCTCTTAGGTCCTTCTGTCTTGCAATCAGGTCCTTCTTCCTTTCATCTTGGTCCCTAGATCTCACAATTCAGTCCCTTTTCCCATCTTTTGGGTCCTTTTATGCTTCATCTCTTCAAACCTATTTTTTCCTGAAAACTAAACATAAAACTCATCACATAGCATTGCTTAGGTGTAAGATAATGGATATAAGATACAAATATAAGCATAGATAATGGGACTAAACACATACTATAAATGGACATAAAATAACATAATCGAACACCTGACTAAACCATTTACTATTTGGAGTCATTTGGACCACCAATTGGTGATCTGGGATGGCTCTGATCGAGTCTGGATTTTAGTGGCTCAGTTCTGGCTTAATTTCTTGATGTTTGATGAACCCGATTTGGTTCTTGATGGTTAGACCCGAATATAATTGCCAAAATACTCCTCATGATGGTGTGGAGCTTCTTGATTTGCTCATTGGTCCTTTTGGTTTTGCATCCGGGTCCTTCTATCTTTCAACTCATTGCATAAGTCTTCCAACTTCGTCATTTTCCTTGCTTTTAAGTACTTTTTGAGTCTCTTCTTCTCAAACTTGTTTATTCCTGAAACTTAAATATAAAACTCGTTACGCAGAATTGCTTAGGCTAAAAATAAAGGATATAAGACACTAATATATGCATGATATGATGTCAATCAGTTTCCATCTTCAGATGTTGCAGCACATCACCTATGCGGACATATACCAGGTCTTCTAGGCCTCCCTTGGTTGTTTCGCTTACCATTTCTTTCGGCATAACACTTTTTATTGTAGAATATATAAATTTATCCTTTACAAGAATGTGCAACATTTTACAATTCGAAGGCAATTGGCTCTCGTCACACAACTTCTGAGGAGAAGATGCTTTTGATGATGGAAGAAGACTATCCTGAGGAGAACAAAACAACATGAGCAATATATCTACAATTAGAGACTTATAAAATTCAAAGGTAATAACATTGCATTCTTTATTATTTCTACTTTTGTTTCCTCATGGATTCGAATTGGGCATTCATCTTCAGGATTCACACTTCCCACTGCACTTCATGGTGTCAGAATAGGTGTGGCCATATCGGCTAATCCACTTAATTTATTAAGTACCATAGCCATTTTTTTGTTGGAGCGTATGGATCTTTTCTTTGCAATCCGCGTGAATTCCTTTCCTACTACACTTCGAAGAGGATGAACCAAAGTATTATCTTAGTCCTATTCCACTACCGACACCACGTACTTGTCCAGCATGTTCCTCTTTTCCCTGGGCTATAGTCAAAATATCTTTTCCGCCATCTGAAACAAATTTGGCTACGGATGCTTGCAGTGTAAGATCATCTTATTACGTGTGAAATACAAGAATCTTAGAAACTATAACATTGCCTAACATTCAGCACTATTTTATTAATTAATTAGCTAGTATACAAAACACAAGAATTAAATGTAACCACTTACAATCTTCGTTGCAACCTCTACCGACTAAAAGTTAATGTAACTCCCATCCGGAGTAACGTGCGCTCTCTTCCACTTATCTTGTCTAGCTGGGGGAGACAGAGGAGCCAAATTACTTGTTTCCGCTTCCCTGAAACTAGCCCCTACAACTTCCTACGTTTTCTTGGCAACCTTTGGCCATCATTGTCTTCTCTAGTTCACGGTAACCCCCTCGTGACAATCTGTGTAAAAACTTGTTCTTCAATTCTCGTTCTTGGTTAAGCACTCGTAGTTCCTACAAACCAAAATGAGAGATTAGTTATCATATTTTACATTTCAATGTGTGAAGTATGAATGTATATTTTACAAAAACTTCTGGAGTTAGCCTTGAGCTTTTGAATTCAACCCATCTCGTCTGAGTAATAAAATTGTAAATTTTTGCATGGATCTCAATCCTTATACTTTCCAAAAATGAAATTGGACGTCAACTTTGTATTGAAATCCTTCCATCGAGTATTCACAAACGATTTCCACTTCCTTTTCAACTCTTTAGTTAATTGGAAAATATTTTTTCCTGCAACACAAAATAAACAAAAGTAGTAATGACTAGATAAAAATTGTAAAGAAAGGAATTAACTTTAAAGAAAATCTAGATAATAATGAACTAACCATTGCATTCTTCCAAATTTGCTTTTTCAGTGATTCATCCACCATTGACAAATTGGCAGTACAATACACTGCTTCTTGTCAGAGTACCCATATAACCTATCCAATGATATTTGTTTTCTCTGGTGGGCTCTGATTGATATGTTTTAATTAACTGCAAGTGCACATCCACGTTGAAGCGGTGACAAATACGGATCGATCCACAGAGAGGTGTGTCAACTTTAGTTTGTGCGAAGGCGAGTGGGAATGAAAGCGGAAAGGATTGATTAAACTCACTACACTAAACTAGTAAACAACAAAGAAAGAAACGAAAGAATATAACGAACTAAAACTAAGCTAAGCAACTAATAACAGAAGATAGAACTCAGGAATAGAAAAAGCCTAAGGGGTGGAGTATGTTTGTGCACATGAAATAAGTGTGGTGAATGCATACAAGAAGCTCAAGTGTAGTTAGTGTTTGTTAATGCATAAGAACTACCTAATGACAAGACATATCATTTAAAACACTAACCTAGGTGATTAATATGAGCATGACAAGTTTATTATTAAGAACATAAACAAGCATGGAATGTACCTAACATTATGGCAGAAACCATCAAGTAAAAGTTCTTATTAATTCAAGCAAGCATACTAACATCTCTCACAAACAATAATGTCTAGCATTCATACCATCTACATAACATGTACACACATCTACTCCTCCCCCAAAGGGGATGAAACTACTCACACATATTTAAACTAACATTTATACTAAAGAAAGAAAACATGCTTAAACTAATTATAAGAAAACTAAACAACAAGTTTAACTAAAAGAACATAAAACTAAAGAAACATGCAAGACATAAGAAATGAAATTAAACTAAGAAAGAAGCAACATAACCAAAAGGAAACATCTATTATTACTCACTCAATTACAAGTAGTCTCTCTCCACCAGGGTTTTTGTTTCAAGGGCTTGAACTCCTAGTAGAGAGGATGGCCACCACGAGAGAGATGGGGTACAAGAGAGGAGGGAGAGTTCTATTTATAGCCATAGAAAAAGGTAATCTGGGACAATCCCCTGGTGTGGGACTAAACAAATACCAAAAATAGACTAAACACACTCTAATACACGCCCCACAGAAATCTTATCGGACCTGGGCCAACTCGGACCGCCAATCAGCGGTCTACAAGGTTTGGATCCGTCTGAGTTTTCTTCTGGGCTTTTCTGGATGGATTTGTTGGTCTTTGATGCATCTACCTTGCTTAATGGAGCTCCGACCCGAATAGAATTGTCAAAATACTCCCCATGATGGTGTGGAGTATTCTGGTTTGCTCATTGGTCCTTCTATCTTGCATTCAGGTCCTTCGATCTTGCATCTTAGTCCTCGAGTCTCTCAACTCAATCCTTTTTCCTTCTTTTAAGTCTTTACATGCCTCTTCTCTTTAAACCTATTTATTTCTGAAATTCAAACATAAAACTCGTTGCATAGCATTGTTTAGGTGAAAGATAATGGATAAAAGATACAAATGTAAGCATGAAATGATGTCAATCAAATACCCCCACACCTAACTTTTGCTTGTCCCGAGCAAAACAAAGAAAGAGAAACATACGAAAAATAAGAAATCTTAACTCACTTTCGTAGGAATCACGGTTGCACTTAGCACGTGGAACAAGCCGTTAAACCTTCTTGTCGCCAAGGAGGAGCAGTGTTGTCTCCTGAGGGTTTTCAGCGGATATACCCGTAAAATCCGAACAAGATGCATTATTCAATCTAGACACTCGATTCGTTGGACATATTTTGTCGATCATTGGACGCGGTAATCCTACGGGCCGACACTATATAGGTAATTGGTTGATCGTTTTATATTTCTACCGCAAGTGCACGGCCGGGTTGAAGCGGTGGCAAATACGGGTCGTCCACTGGGAGGTGTGTCGACACTTGGTTCGTGCGAAGGCAAGGGGTAAAGAAAGGAGAAAAGGATTGGTTACACTAAACTACACTACAATGCTAAACTAGAATGCAAAAGGAAATGAAGATAATCAATAAAACTAAACCCCAAAGGGGGTAGAGAACTGATGTGAACATAAAGATGTGTGTGTGTGTGTGTTCAATTAAGCTCCTCACAACATGTAGTGCATGAAATCATAAAACTACATCCAATCTTGCCTCTACATGAATTAAGATAAGACTACATCATTAAAACATACAAGACAATGATTGGAATGAAGCTACATGAACTCAAGTATAAAGACTAGACCCTACTATGCCTCCACATGAATTAAGATGACTACATCATTAAAACATACAAGACATTAGCTAAGGAAAAGGCAACAAGAGTACATACACTACAAATTGTGTTTCCAATATTAACTTCATCCATATCCTAACCTTATCATTCCCCATAAAATAGGTCCACTAATCAAAGCATAAGCTAAGCTTCATTCAAGAGCATTAGCATATCAAAGATAAGAGTGGAGACCCATTAGATGGTTATGGAAATCATATAAAGCTCAAGGGATAAAAATAACACACACTTAATACACTACATTATTATATCACATATTTCTCCACCCCCCAAATGGGGATGGAACTACTCACTACTCATTACACTAACTAAATTAGCAAAGGAAAGCATAATACTGAAATGAAATTTATACTACTCAAGCAAGAAACATTAAAGAAGCATAAAACTAAACAAACAAACAAGCATGCATATGAAAGGAAATTAAACTAAGAGAGAAACAACATCATTAAAAGAAAACTTCTATTATTAACTCACTCAATTACAAGTAGCTCTTCCTCGACTAGAGTTTTGCTTCAAGGCTTCACTCTTAAT
Organism: Triglochin maritima; assembly: GCA_963682175.1. Classification (NCBI taxonomy): domain Eukaryota; kingdom Viridiplantae; phylum Streptophyta; class Magnoliopsida; order Alismatales; family Juncaginaceae; genus Triglochin; species Triglochin maritima. The sequence goes on along the minus strand of OY821774.1, from coordinate 22,158,261 downwards.
AGGGAAGATGGCCACCAAGAGAGAGATGGTTACAATGGGAGGTGAAGAGTTCTATTTATAAGCATGGAAAAAGCTAATCAGGGACAATCCCCCGATGTGGGACTAAACCAATACCAAAAATAGCCTAAACGAACACTAATACAAGTCCAGGAGAAGTTGGGGCGGATCTTGCATGATCCAGATCGCCAATTGGCGGTTCCAGACCGCCAATTGGCGGCCTATAAAGCCCAGATCCGTCTGGGTCTTCTGGTGGGCTTTCCTTGGTGTGTTTCTTGGTCTTGGATGCATCTAGCTGGTTTAGTGGAGCTCCGACCCGAATTGAATTGACAAAATACTCATGATGGTGTGGAGTTTCCTGTTTTGCTCTTAGGTCCTTCTGTCTTACGATCAGGTCCTTCTCCCTTGCATCTTGGTCCCCAGGTCTCACAATTAGGTCCTTTTTTCCTGCTTTTGGGTCCTTTCATGGCTCTTCTCTTCAAACCTCTTTATTTCTGAAAACTAAACATAAAACTCGTCACGTAGCATTGCTTAGGTGTAAGATAATGGATATAAGGTACAAATATAAGCATGAAATGATGTCAATCAAATACCCCCACACCTAAGTTTTTGCTAGTCTCGAGCAAAACAAAGAAAGGAAAAAGCATACGAAAAACAAGAAATCCTAACTCACTTTCGTAGGAATCACGGTTGCACTTAGCATGTGCAACAAGCCGTTAAACCTTCTTGTTGCCAAGGAGGAGGAGTGGTGTCTCCTGAGGGTTTTCAGCGGATATACCCACAAAATCCGAACAAGATGCATTAATCAATCTAGCTACACGACTCGTTGGACTTATTTGGTCGATCATGGAATGCGGTAATACTACGGGTCGACTCTATATATGTAATCAGTCCACACACCTAGCCTAATGAGTTATTCGTGAGAGTTAACTAAGGAATTAAGTGAAAGACATGGACAACCTCAAGATCCTCAAGTGATACAAAGTGTAAGGTCCATTAAGGTTCTTATTTGCATTAACATTTTTTTTTCTTTTTGTTTCTTTTCACACATTTTTTTTTCTTTTTTTTCTTTTTATTAGTTGGAGCTTCATTCTCCCAGGGTCAGGTTTCGTGCATCATTGCCCATGAGGACTTACACTATCACGTACACCTTTCCCCAAATCTCCACATAGGGCAATCCCTACCACCCGTGTAACGGGAGTTCGGTCGGCGCATCCCAAGTCAGATGACTCGAAAGCACCAGGCACAAAGTCCCCTCAGACCTACTTTCCCGAGTGATAGGAGCCGTGCGAGAAGAGAGAACATCTACTCACTTATTTCTTATCTACACATGAACCAAAACCCCTACACTAATGTCTCACAACAAGATTAAGAGGGTCCTTGACTACAACAAACTTCCTAAATTAACAAACACGAATTATTGACTCACTAGGTTCAGGGTGGACTTCTTTGAATGTTTGAGCACTGAAACCCTATGATTACTCACCCCCAAAGGAAAACTGGGGTGCATCCTAACGACTCGATAAATCCTAAAGCCACGTACTAGATATCCTAATGCATCAAGTTCAAGACAATTTTGGGAGCTTTCTTTTTACTTTGCCTCTCAACGGTTTTGCACATGCTAAACACACGCAAAACGCACAAAACATTTTCTTTCGAAAACACATGAAGATTTTGAAAGAAATGTGAAAATTTTGAAGCACTAGGTAAGCAAAATAAGACAAGTCACCCAAGGATCATGGCAAGCAGATATATCGATATTAAATGCAGCACACTAACATGACCCTAAAAATGCAAACAAAAGAAAACATCATTGAAAGAAAAAAAACTCGACTATGTACACACGTAAAACACCCCCCCACACCTACTTCATGCATTGTCCTCAATGAATGTGAGCAAAATACTACATGGATGTATGCATGAAACAGAAGATATCTCACCAACGTGAAGTACACAAGGAAGTTCCTGGCTATGTTGATGGACACAACCCAACTTCCCTCAAAACCTGTGAGATGCTAAAGAAGGGATACAAATACGTGAAAGAAATGGGGCCCAAATACTCAAGGGTTGGGGCCCACAACAATCGATGCTCACTAAAGGAGTCTTCTCTTTTTTTTTTCAACATATATACACAAGAAAGCTCAACCACTCATGTAGGAGCATGAATGGTTGAGTGCGAGGGGGGGTTCATGAAGGAACATGACCTCCTCGACTTCGGCTGGTGCCCCCTCCAAGTAGGGTTTGAGGCGTTGTCCATTAACTTTGAACACGTCCCCATTCCCTGGGTTCAAGATCTCAACCGCTCCATGAGGATAAATGGTTTGGACAATAAACGGGCCAGACCAACGACTGCGGAGCTTACCCGCAAACAGATGAAGCCGGGAATTGTAGAGCAACACCTTCTGCCCGGCCGTAAACACCTTTCGCATAATTATGCGATCGTGAAACATCTTGGCTCGGGACTTATGAATTTTGGCATTCTCGTACGCATCATTGCGTAGCTCTTCTAATTCCACAATGTCGAGCTTACGTTGTACTCCTGCTTGATCAAGATCCATATTCAGGTTCTTGATCGCCCAGAAAGCACGATGCTCAAGCTCGACGGGTAGGTGGCAAGCCTTGCCGTACACTACCCGATAAGGGGACATACCCAAATTGGTCTTGTACGCGGTGCGGAAAGCCCACAACGCGTCATTCAACTTGGTAGACCAATCCTTCCTCGAGGAACTAACCGTCTTCTCAAGAATTTGCTTTAATTGACGGTTAGAGATTTCGACCTGCCCACTAGTTTGCGGATGGTATGGGGTCGCAAGCTTGTGGGTGATCGAATATTTCCTCATAAGCGCTTCAAAGGAGCGATTACAGAAGTGAGTACCCCTATCGCTGATTATGGTACGAGGAGTACCAAATCGCGAAAAAATGTCCCTCAAGAATTTGGTGACCACCTTGTTGTCATTGGTCTTTGTGGGTATAGCCTCAACCCACTTAGACACATAGTCAACGGCCACCAGAATGTAAACATTCCCGAACGAGTTCGGGAAGGGACCCATGAAATCGATGCCCCACACATCGAAGATGTCGACAACAAGGACATTTTGCAAAGGCATCATGTCACGTCGACCAATCCTGCCAAGGCGCTGGCACCTATCACATTGCTTACAAAAGTCGTAAGCATCCTTGAAAAGAGAGGGCCAGTAGAATCCAGATTCGAGCACCTTGGCAGCAGTTTTCTTTGCTCCAAAGTGTCCTCCACATGCCTTGGAATGGCAGAAATGGAGCACACTTTGGAACTCGGTATCTGGGACGCACCGCCTGAAAATTTGGTCAGAGCAGTATTTGAATAGGTAGGGGTCGTCCCAGTGAAAGAATCTGACATACGATCTAAATTTGGATTGGTCAGATTTTGACCAACCCACAGGAAGTTGCTCGGTCACGAGGTAGTTCACGATGTCGGCAAACCAAGGGTTATCTTCGATCATGAACAACTGCTCGTCAGGAAATTTATCGTCAATGATTTGGTCCTGTGGGTTGGTCGTCTCTAGACGAGACAAGTGGTCAGCTACGACGTTTTCACACCCTTTTTTGTCCCAAATCTCGAGATCGAATTCTTGTAACAACAAGATCCATCTCAAGAGTCGGGATTTTGCATCTTTCTTCGCCATGAGGTGCTTGATGGCTGTGTGATCAGAATAGATAATCACGTGGGAGCCAATCAAGTACGACCGGAATTTCTCCAAAGCAAATATGATTGCTAAGAATTCCTTCTCGGTCACAGTGTAGTTCAATTGGGCATCATTGAGTGTTCTACTGGCATAGTAGATCACATGAGGCAATTTGTCCAATCGTTGCCCAAGCACTGCTCCCACAGCGAAGTCAGATGCATCACACATTAACTCAAAGGGTTCAGTGCACACCGGTGCCTTAATAATGGGAGCTGAAGTCAACTCTTTCTTCAAGGTCAAAAAGGCATGGTGGCAATCCGGTGTGAACTCAAAAATGGCATCCTTAGCCAACAACGCAGTGAGAGGTCGAGCGATTTTGCTAAAATCCCGAATTAACCGCCGATAGAATCCAGCATGCCCCAAAAAGGCGCGGATATCCTTCACATTACGTGGCGGTGGGAGATTAGCAATGATACCCACTTTGGCGGGATCGACCTCAATTCCCCTACTTGAGACCACATGTCCAAGTACAATCCTTCGCTTCACCATGAAGTGACATTTCTCCCAATTGAGAGCGAGGTTCTTCTCACGGCATCGCTTGAGGACAAGGCTCAAGTGAAGAAGGCACTCATCAAAGGAAGCGCCAAATATGGAAAAGTCGTCCATGAAGATCTCAAGGAAACGCTCAACCATATCGGAGAAGATGCTGATAATACACCTCTTAAACGTTGCCGGCGCATTGCATAACCCAAAGGGCATGCGACGGTAGGCAAACGTGCCAAAGGGACAAGTGAATGTGGTTTTCTCTTGGTCCTCGGGGGCGATGGGAATTTGGTTGTAACCGGAGTATCCATCAAGAAAACAATAGTACTCATGTCCGGCCAACCTTTCCAACATCTGATCAATGAATGGCAACGGGAAATGATCTTTCCGCGTTGCCGCATTGAGCTTGCGATAATCAACGCAAACTCGCCAGCCAGTTTGCAGGCGTGTCGGGATAAGCTCATTATGCTCATTCTCCACAACCGTCACGCCTGACTTCTTGGGAACCACATGGACAGGACTCACCCACGAACTATCAGAGATAGGATAGATTATGCCATGATCCAAGCACTTAAGAACCTCCTTTCGGACGGCTTCTTTCAGTACAGGATTCAATCTTCGTTGTGGGTCCCTGCGGGGCCTAGAATCCTCTTCCATGTGGATCCGATGCTGAACAATACCAGGGCTAATTCCCTTGATATCCTTCAAGGACCACCCGATCGCCTCTTTGTTTTCAAAGAGTACTCTTTTGAGGGCAACCTCTTGATCTTTTTCAAGATCCGAAGCAATAATGAGTGGCAAGGTCTCATTATCCCCTAAAAAGATGTACTTTAGGTTATCGGGGAGCAGTTTAAGCTCGACCAGAGGTGGGTCCTTGTCGGATTCAGAGTTAATTTCAAGTGGCTCAAGGGCCACGGGGTAAGAGGAGCAAGCACCCAGATGTGCCTCCTCATCCAGAGATATGCTGGCTGATTCCTCAAGATCCTCTTCACTCGCAACCTGATCATTAGGCACCTCAATAATATGTCGATGTGAGTCGAACATGCCTAATGAGTCAGGCTCATCCGTGTCCTGGATGAAATTGGCTCCGACAGTGTCGTCGAAGAGCCCAGGTTGCTTACCAAGAGTGAAGATGTTGAAATCCGCCGTGAGGTTTCCAAAAGACAACCTCATCAAGCCATTGCGACAATTGATCAAAGCATTAGATGTCGCAAGAAATGGCCTCCCATGGATTACAGGAATTTGTCCTTGTGGGTTGGACACGGGTTCGGTATCCAAGATGATGAAATCAACTGGAAATACGAACTCACCCACTTTGATAAGGACATCCTCCACACTCCCTCGTGGGATTTTGACGGATCTATCAGCCAACTGGAGGGTTGTCCTCGTTGGTTTAAGATCGCCTATCCCAAGGTTGACATAGACTGAGTAAGGCAGGAGATTCACAGATGCCCCCAAATCCAATAGAGCTTGAGAGATGGTCACATTCCCAATCATGCAAGAGACAGTTGGACAACCAGGGTCCTTGTACTTGACATTCATGGGTTGTGTCAATATGGAGCTCACATTGGCGGCCAAGAAGGCCCTCTTGGGCACATTTGTTTTTCTCTTGGTGGTGCAAAGGTCTTTGAGGAACTTGGCATACGGTGGCATTTGTTGAACAACGTCCAACAACGGGATGTTCACCTTTACTTGCCTAAGTACCTCAACGATCTTATCCCAATGCTCATCACGTTTTTTAGTCAATCAATGAGGGAATGGTGCCTTGGGGACATAAGAATCACGAGGAAGAGTCTCAGAATTAGGTTCCTTGACAGGCTCAAGACTCTCCTCGGAAGTCTCGCCAACAGGGTTGGCTTCCGGCATTTTCACATTGTTGTCAACGACCCTTCCCGATCTCAAGGTATGAATAACATTAGCATGTTGGGAAGGGTCACTTTCAACATTGTGTACATTTTGCCTGGTATTAGCAGGCTGACCCCTGGGATTTACCACAGGTTGACTCGGGAACTGACCCTTCTCGCGTTCATGGAATTGATGAGCCAATTGGCTAACTTGCATTTCCAAAGCCTTGACTGTACTTTGCATGCTCTGCATGAATGCTTGAAGGGTCGGATCACTAGAAGGGTCCTTGGGGTCAACCCGCTGAGGTGGTGGAGTCTGGTTAGAATAACCCGACGAAGAGGCCTGACCAGGTTGGTAATTTTGGTGCTGAGACCTTTGATGTCGGGGTTGGTAGGTCGCCGATGGGCGTGGAGGTTGATAAGGTGGAGGTTGAGGTTGAGCGTGCGAGCTCTGACCGTGTCCTCCACTAGACCCCCAAGAGAAGTTAGGATGGTTACGCCATCCCGGGTTATAGGAGTGACTGTACGGGTCGTTTCGGGGCCTTTGTTGATACATCGCATTTGCATGCTCAATATCTCTTGGAGCGTAAGCGCACTCCAAGTCATCACGTCCCGACAGTCCACACCTAGTACACCCGGGAGTAGCGACCTGAGCTACAGGAGCTCGGTCCATCTCCAAACTCTCTATCCTACGCATGAGAGCAGCCATTTTCGCCTCAGACGCGATAGTCGACTCAACATGATATGATCCAGCTCGACCAGAAGACCTGGCGGCTGGTGGCTCTCTCATGGTGTCCCACTCGAAGGTGCGCTCAGCCATGGATTCAAAAGTGTCCCATGCCTCCTCGATGGGTTTCATTTGGAAGTCACCCTGACACATCGACTCCAACAATGTGCGGGTGTTGTAGTTGATGCCCTCATAAACAATCTGGCACAGCTGCCATAGCTCAAGTCCATGATGAGGGCATTGCTGGAGAAGGTCCTTGAACCTCTCAAAGAAACCATGAAAAGATTCGGTCTCGGTCTGATACATTTGATGTATCTGGTGCCATATCTGTTGAGTTTTCCTTTGAGGGAAAAATCTCTTCAGAAAGACGGTCACAAAGTCATCCCAAGACCGAATCGAGCTCGCCGGGAGGCTATACATCCATTTCTTCGCATTATCCTTCAATGCGAACGAAATCATCCTCAACCGGACAGAATCCTCGTCAAGCTGTTGAAGCTTGAACATGGAGCATACTTCCTCGAATTCACGTATAAAAATATACGGATCCTCCTTATTGGCAGTAAAGGTTGGAAGCATGCTCACATACTGAGGTTTCAGCTCATAGTTGTTCCCGCGAGCAGGGGGAACAACTATGCAAGAAGGTTGCGCGGCCCGAACAGGATGGGTCCGCTCCCACAACGTCATCGGCCTATCCTGTCGAGCTAAAGGTGGTGGTGCACCTAGAACTCGATCCTGACCGAATCTCCCTTCCTCTCGAGTCAGAGGAGAAGGAGGTCTACGTGGTGGTGGGAATGGACCGAGGTAGTCCATGTATGGAACCCGGTCTCCCTCGCCACCACGAGACGACTCGCCTTCTTGCTCCAAAGGAGCACGAGGCGGAGATGGTCGATCACCAAGATCTTCCATCTCAGAAATAAGCACTCTCTCGAGTCGAGCGCTCTCACCAGAACGAGCCCAACCTCGCATAAAAATGCTCGACTCGACTCTAACAAACACACAACAGAAGGTGTACTAGAGGAGGAGACTAAACGTAGAGAATAGATGAGGAGATGACTCAGGTGGGGAGAGAAGAATCCCTAGAGCTAGCGTGGGTAGTGGGATCAGGAAGAAGCCTAACTAGCAAGCACGGCTCAAACAATGTAAGGCAATGGGTCCTTAAGCTAGACGACGCCTAACTTCGAGGTCACGAGCCTCGACACGCCTCACCTCCCTACAACGAGGACCACAATGCCCAGCAAGTGATACCAGATCCGGAGATCCAGTACCTCCTACTATCGACAAGGTAGGCAACGCCGATCAGGTCATGACGGTCTCGACTAGATTACTCTCCTAGTGCGTCCGAATTCCTTAGGGCCAATGTCTACTTGCTTTTAGTTAAGGCTTTATTAAGAGTGGTTTTTGGGGCCAAGGAAAGGGTGATGAAATCCCCAACCTTATCTTTTATGGGACAGCCCCTCCTTAGTAGCGGTTTGATCCTAGATCTAGCAATCAATCGCTCCAATCAAACGCTATCTCACTCTTGTCCCGATGCACCTTACTAACTAATGCATGAAATAAACATGCATGAATGAGGGATGTGGGTGTACGTACCTCACGCCAGCAATCAACGACAAAATGTAAAGCAAAGAAAAGACAAATGCATGCAAGGTCTACCAATGGTGCATGACCTAGATGGCAAGAAGTCTAATCTTTTGCTTTGAGTTTTATGGTCCAAGTTGATTAATGGGGGAGTGATTAATGATCTGGGAGCAAACCAGAGGTCAAAGCATGCAAAATTGGGCTCCGAGATAACACAAATTTCAAGACTAACTACCAACAAAAATTTCAAGGAAATCAACGCTCACCAGGCCGCCAATTGGCGGTCTTCCACCGCTGATTGGCGGTCTGTTTAGGTCTTTGCTTCCTCAAACTTCTCCAGTAGCCTCTCCTTGACCTTGTGGTTCCCTGAAACTAAGAAAAACTGAAACCAAAAAATTAAAAACCCCTTGAATCGTCCAAACCAATGTCTGGACAGAGCACCTCCCCGGCAACGGCGCCAAAAACTTGGTTGATCGTTTTATATTTCTACCGCAAGTGCACGGCCGCGTTGGAGCGGTGGCAAATACGGGTCGTCCACTGGGAGGTGTGTCGACACTTGGTTCGTGCGAAGGCAAGGGGTAAAGAAAGGAGAAAAGGATTGGTTACACTAAACTACACTACAATGCTAAACTAGAATGCAAAAGGAAATGAAGATAATCAATAAAACTAAACCCCAAAGGGGGTAGAGAACTGATGTGAACATAAAGATGTGTGTGTGTGTGTGTTCAATTAAGCTCCTCACAACATGTAGTGCATGAAATCATAAAACTACATCCAATCTTGCCTCTACATGAATTAAGATAAGACTACATCATTAAAACATACAAGACAATGATTGGAATGAAGCTACATGAACTCAAGTATAAAGACTAGACCCTACTATGCCTCCACATGAATTAAGATGACTACATCATTAAAACATACAAGACATTAGCTAAGGAAAAGGCAACAAGAGTACATACACTACAAATTGTGTTTCCAATATTAACTTCATCCATATCCTAACCTTATCATTCCCCATAAAATAGGTCCACTAATCAAAGCATAAGCTAAGCTTCATTCAAGAGCATTAGCATATCAAAGCTAAGAGTGGAGACTCATTAGATGGTTATGGAAATCATATAAAGCTCAAGGGATAAAAATAACACACACTTAATACACTACATTATTATATCACATATTTCTCCACCCCCCAAATGGGGATGGAACTACTCACTACTCATTACACTAACTAAATTAGCAAAGGAAAGCATAATACTGAAATGAAATTTATACTACTCAAGCAAGAAACATTAAAGAAGCATAAGACTAAACAAACAAACAAGCATGCATATGAAAGGAAATTAAACTAAGAGAGAAACAACATCATTAAAAGAAAACTTCTATTATTAACTCACTCAATTACAAGTAGCTCTTCCTCCACTAGAGTTTTGCTTCAAGGCTTCACTCTTACTAGGGAAGATGGCCACCATGAGAGAGATGGTTACAATGGGAGGTGAAGAGTTCTAATTATAAGCATGGAAAAAGCTCATCAGGGACAATCCCCTGATGTGGGACTAAACCAATACCAAAAATAGCCTAAACGAACACTAATACAAGTCCAGGAGAAGTTGGGGCGGATCTTGCATGATCCAGACCGCCAATTGGCGGTTCCAGACCGCCAATTGGCGGCCTATAAAGCCCAGATCCGTCTGGGTCTTCTGGTGGGCTTTCCTTGGTGTGTTTCTTGGTCTTGGATGCATCTAGCTGGTTTAGTGGAGCTCCGACCCGAATCGAATTGACAAAATACTCCTCATGATGGTGTGGAGTTTCCTGTTTTTCTCTTAGGTCCTTCTGTCTTACGATCAGGTCCTTCTCCCTTGCATCTTGGTCCCAGGTCTCACAATTAGGTCCTTTTTTCCTGCTTTTGGGTCCTTTCATGGCTCTTCTCTTCAAACCTCTTTATTTCTGAAAACTAAACATAAAACTCGTCACGTAGCATTGCTTAGGTGTAAGATAATGGATATAAGGTACAAATATAAGCATGAAATGATGTCAATCAGTAATCAGTCCACACACCTAGCCTAATGAACCATTCGTGCAAGTTAAATAAGGAATTAAGTGAAAGAAATGGACAACCCCAACATCCTCAAGTGATAAAAAATGTAAGGTCCATTAAGGTTCTTATTTGCAATACCTTTTTTTCCTTTTTCTTTTTTTTTCTTATTTTCTTTTTGTTAGTTGGAGCTTCATTCTCCCAGGGTCAGGTTTCGTGCATCATTGCCCATGAGGACTTACACTATCACGTACACCTTTCCACAAATCTCTACATAGGGCAATCCCTACCACCCGTATAATGGGAGTTCGGTCGGCGCATCCCAAGTCAGATGACTCGAAAGCACCAGGCACAAAGTCCCCTCAGACCAACTTTCCCGAGTGATAGGAGCCGTGCGAGAAGAGAGAACACCTACTCACTTATTTCTTATCTACACATGAACCAAAAGCCCTACACTTAATGTTTCACAACAAGATTTAAAGGGTCCTTGACTACAACACACTTCCTTAAATAAACACACACGAATTATTGACTCACTAGGTTCAGGGTGGACTTCTTTAATTATTTGAGTACTGAAACCTTATGATTACTCATCCCCAAGCGAAAACCGGGGTGCATCCTAATGACTAGATAAGCCCTAAACCCACTGTACTAGATATCATAATGCATCAAGTTCAAGAGAATTTTGGGAGCTTTCTTTTTACTTTGCCTCTCAACGGTTTTGCACATGCTAAACACACGCAAAACCCACAAAACATTTTCTTTCGCAACACATGGAGATTTTGAAAGAAATGTGAAAATTTTAAAGCACTAGGCAAGCAAAAGAAGACAAGTCACCCAAGGATCATGGCAAACAGATATATCGATATTAAATGCAGCACACTAACATGACCTTATCAATGCACACAAAAGAAAACAAAATCAAAGGAAAAGACTCGACTAAGTACACACGTAAAAACCCTCCCACACCTACTTCATGCATTGTCCTCAATGAATGTGAGCAAGATACTACATGAATTTATGCATGAAAAAGGAAAGATCTCACCAACATGAAGTACAAAGGGAAGTTCAAGGTTTTGTTGATGGACAAAAACCCAAATTCCCTCAAAACCTGTGAGATGCTAAAGAAGGGATACAAATATGTGAAAGAAATGGGGCCCAAATACACAAGTGTTGGGGCCCACAACAATCAATGTTCGCTCATGGAGTCTTTTATTGTACTTTTTTTCTCTTTTTTTTCTTTTTCTATTTTTTTGAATATAACTATGTACAAAGATAAGTTACCATCTTCTTTTGTCAAAAGACATCAAATGAGAACCTCAAAAGTGGGTCAATGCACATGGAAAGGGAACATGACACCACGCGGGGCCAGAATACTCATGTCTAGGCCCCGTCACAAAGAGCACAAGATGGAAAGAGAGGTTCATGAATTAGACGCAAAGGCGTCTCATTCAAAAGATCAAACTGAAAGAGCTTGAACCTCTCAAGAGTTTGGGAAATAATGAGCAACAGAAGATGAGTTTCTCCCGTTGCAGTACTGAAGTTATGATTGTCAATCCAAACACTCCAACCAATAGGCTGGTGCGTTGGAACGAGGTCAAGAACCTCGTTAGGCATGTCTGAATCACCAGGCTAACAAAAAGTGGGTCTCATACCCAAGGTATCCTCCAAGGACTAATACCCTCATTAGCAATGTAGTTGTTTGATGGTCCATCATTTCCAAGATGATCAGGAACAATGGTGAGAGGCAAACTCTCATCAGGTTGTTTGAAATTAAGGGTACTAGGGAGCTCTTGCTCCACCAGAGGTGAGTCCTTAATAGGCACAACATGAAGATCATGTGGTTCAAGGGCCATGGGACAAAAAGATAAGGCACAATCCTGTGCCGACTCGTAATAAAGTTGGTCCACGTTATTCTCAATTTGAATCGAATCCTCCACTAAGTGATTGTGAATTGAAACCCCAAGTCCCTCAGACTGACTAGGAATTTGAGTTTGAAAGATTGTGCTTTGAATTTGTGGATGTGGTGGGGCTTCGCTATTAAAAGATGAATCCTCATGTTGACAAGAAAGGTTACCCTCCTCACATTAACGGAATCGTTGTGTCATTTGACTCACTTGCATTTTCATAGTTCGCAAGGAATTCAAGTTTGACTTCAATAAAGTTTGAGTGGTTTCCATGAACGTTTGGAGGGTTTGTTTTAAGAAATCAAGTTAGGGTCAACAGTGAGGTTCATGTTAGAATTTGGGAAATTTTGGGGTTGGATGTTGATGGGCTGAGAATGAGGCCAATGATTTGGAGTAGGGTGTTGGTAGAATTCTGGGTATTCGGGAGGAGGATACTGGGGTGAAAATGATGTATAAGAATTGTCTCCCCACGAATCCATCCCTCTCGGGCTGTACGTGGATGCGTAATGGTCATATTGATCATTTTGGGAAAAGATATGCTCATACTTAGGCTCTGGGGGAATGTAAGGATATTCCCCGATAACATGACCACTCAACCCACAACAGTCGCACAGTACAACTACTGGAGCCACCGGTGCACTCATGTTGTCTACCGTACGCATGAAAGAGGCCAAAGTTTCTTGCCATGTCTCAGTTTGATGACAAACATATGATCTGACGTAACTAGATGGTGGTCTAGCAGTCAGTGCCTCTCTCATATTACCCCAATATGAAGAATGCTCAGTCACACAATTACGATTGTCCCAAGCATACGGGGTGTTTGTCTGAGGCACCCCAGGATGCATGGGTCCAGAGTACCTGGGAGAATTTTCCTGGTCCCAACAATGATATGGATGGTCGCCCATGTAACCATCCATCACAACAAAAAACTCTCGAGTCGACCACTCTCACCAGCACGAGGCCAAGCTCGCAAAAAGTGCTCGACTCGACCCTAACACACTAACAGAGAGTGTAAAGGGGAGGAGACTAGAACATAGAAGAAGGTGAGAAGAAGATGACTCAGAGGAGAAGGGAAGAATCCCTAGAAACTAGCGTGGGTAGTGGGAGAGGTAGAAGCCTAATCTAGAAAACAATGTACGACAATGTGTCCTTAGGCTAGACGACGCCTAACTTCGAGGTCACTATCCTCGACATGCCTCACCTCCCAACAATAAAGACCACAATGCCCAGCAAATGATACCAGATCCGGAGATGTAGTACCTCCTACTATCGACAAGGAAGACAACGCCGATCAGTCCATGACGGTCTCAACTAGATTACTCTCCTAGTGCGTCCGAAATCCTTAGGGTCAATGTCTACTTGCTTTTTGAATTAAGGCTTTTATTAAGAGTGATTTTGGGGCCAAGGAAAGGGTGATGAAATCCCCCACCTTATCTTTTATGGGACATCCCCTCCTTAGTAGCGTTTTGATCCTAAATCTAGCAATCAACTATCCAATCAAACGCTCAACTCACTCTTGTCCCAATGCAATTCCAACTAACTAATGCATGGTCATACAAAAATGCATGAATGAGTGTAGGAAATGCGTACCTCATGCCAGCACTCAACAACTGAAAATAAAGCTAAAATAAAAGACAACTACGTGCCTAAGTCAAGTATATGATGCATAACCTAAAAATGTAAGAATGTCTAATCTTTTGCTTTTGATTTTAAAGGCCAAGTTGATTAATGGGGGAGTGATTAATGATCTGGGAGCAAACTACAAGTCACAGCATGCAAGATTGTGCTCCTAGACAACTACACTGAAGCAAAGAACAACCAGAACAAAATTGAGAGCAAATGAAGCTTACCAGGTTGCCAATTGGCGGTCCCAGACCGCTGATTAACGGTCTTTGTTAAAGATTTTGTTCTCCAATTCCTCCAGTAGCCTCCCCTTGATCCTCAGAATCCCTGAAACAAACAAAATCTAAAAACAAAAAATTAAAACCACTCGAATCGTCCAAACAAAGGTCTGGACAGAGCACCTCCCCAGCAACGACGCTAGAAACTTGATTGATATGTTTTAATTAACAGCAAGTGCACGGTTGCATTGAAGCGGTGGCAAATACGGGTCGATCCACAGGGAGGTGTGTCCACTTTAGTTTGTGCGAAGGTGAGTGGGAAAGAAAGAGGAAAGGATTGATTAAACTACACTACACTAAACTAGTAAACAACAAAGAAGGAAACGAAAATATAAAACGAACTAAAACTAAGCTAAGCAACTAATAACAGAAGATAGAACTAAGGAATGGAAAACCCCTAAGGGGTGGAGTGTGTGCACATGAAATAAGTGTGGTGAATGCATAATAAGAAGCTCAAGTATTGTTAGTGTTTGTTAATGCATAAGAACTACCTAATGGCAAGACCTATCATTTAAAACACTAACCTAGGTGATTAATATGAGCATGACAAGTTTGTCATTAAGAACATAAACAAGCATGGAATGTACCTAACATTATGGAAGAAACCATCAAGTAAAAGTTCATATTAATTCAAGCAAGCATACTAACATCTCTCACAAGCAATAATGTCTAGCATTCATACCATCTACATAACATGTACACACATCTACTCCACCCCCAAAGGGGATGGAACTACTCACACATATTTAAACTAACATTTATACTAAGGAAAGAAAACATCAACAAGTTTAACTAAAAGAACATAAAACTAAAGAAACATGCAAGACATAAGAAATGAAATTAAACTAACAAAGAAACAACATAACCAAAAGGAAACATCTATTATTACTCACTCAATTACAAATAGCCTCTCTCCACCAGGGTTTTTGCTTCAAGGCTTGAACTCCTAGTAGAGAGGATTGCCACCAAGAGAGAGATGAGGTACAAGAGAGAATGGAGAGTTCTATTTATAGTCATAGAAAAAGGTAATCCGGGACAATCCCCCGGTATGGGACTAAACAAATACCAAAAATAGACTAAACACACTCTAATACAGGCTCAACACAAATCTTATCAGACCCGTGTAGGATTTCATGTTTAATTATACATATATATTTTTCGAATTTTCATGTATAATAAGGATCTATTACAATTTTCTTCGATTTATTTATGCATGCATCGGTTTGTTTTAACAACTAGTTTCAAAAACTTATTAAAAGAAACACAAAGGGACTGCGAAATTCATACCTAGAAGTTCTCAAAAACTTCTTGACGTTTCAGAGACGTTGAGGACGCCAATCTTCGCTTCTCGTTGCGCCGGATGCCTCCGAGTGTTCACCGAAACCCTAAACAAGGTTGGAGAGAAAGGAGCTAGCCAATCGATCTCCAAACAAGCTTAGAATCTAGCTACAAACCCCTTCCTTAGCCTCTGAGATTTCTCCTTCCAAAGACTTAGAAAACTAAGAGAATTTTCGTGGCTTTTAGTAGTGAATTAGGAGAGAAAAATAATTTCTGAATTATGTTTTTGTTTAGGGAGAATAAGAACCTATTTATAGGTTCCAATCTTACTCTTAATCATGGCTATTATTAAGCCACGGTTTTATGACAATTTCTCTCACAAACTAATTCCATAATGCATTATATGCAACTACAAAACGTTTGACCAAATTTGGAGCTAATCCAACCATCGATCAAATTAATCTCTTAATAATCAAAGGCAGAAAATCGATCGTGATTCGGTTTACCGAGTCCCACTCGGTTAACCGAATATTTCACGATTGTTTCACCGAGTACGCGACGGATGACCGAATCTTAAGGAGAAAAATTCTCCTTAACCGATCGGACTAATTCTCGTCCAAGACTGAGTGCTATTCGGTTAACCGAAAATATCGGAACTTGACATTGTTCGGTCGACCGTTTCTGGTTCGGTACACCGTACCAAAGCTCCAGGCACTTTGGTCAAGTTCGGTCAATCAATTACGATTATCCGTTCCACGTTCGGTTGACCGATCTATAGATCCTTCGGTCGACCGAACCATAACGGATTATCGAACTTCTACCCGATTTTGCCTATTTCAAATTTTGGATTTATTTCCAACAAGATTTGAACTTAAGGGGGTTTTAGCAAATTCACAACTTATGCAATGTATTATCCTATGCAACAATAAATTATTGCACCCCATAATATCTGCATCTCATATGAATTTATCATGACTCTAATTATGTTTATATACAACATAATTGATTTTACTTGTTCACCACATGTGTCATATTTTCTATGAGAAACCCGACACATCATATGAACCAAAAATCAAGCTTCTTGTTTCACGGTTTTTGCGGTGTGACCTATGGGAGGATCTAAACTAAGTTGGCAGTGATATTAAGAGCTTAATATCACAAGCTATAAGCGGTATCTAGCTACACATTATAGCTCCCAATTAGTTAGATGTCTTAATTCCACTCGAACCAAAACCCGATCCATTTAGTGATGGAGTGCACCACTTGTGTCCGTCCCTTGCCTCATGATATTAAGAATACACACAAAGTAGTATTGTGTCATATTTGTATTAGTATTCATTTCTTGATCTCTTTAAGCTAGTTATAAATATGTGACTTAACTCAAATCACATTGTGCACATTATAACTTTGCTTTATCAAGGGGCCCACTAATATCATCACTCAATTAAGAGGGGCAATGATAATCTTTTGACTAACTATCTTCTCCAACGAAAGTTATACTTAACCAACCAATGCCTTTACACTACACTGATCGATAGTTCAAGACACTGATCTAATTAAGTATTCCTTAAGTGATCAGATATAAGTCTCCTATCAAAGGACCAAAGACACAGTAAAATATTAATGACACAGAAACACATTTCTATAATATTTTACTTATTAGGTCTATTCAGTATATAAAAGTAATATTTTCCTCTTTTGCATACCCGTGTTGTCACTCACTTGTAGAGCTACAATAATCTATGACCAACACGACAATCTTAACTCGGTAATTAATGTTCCATGTTAATTACCATGATTGCGAATATCTTTTGTTTTATGTAAACCAATATCTTTTAGAGCTCTACGGTTAAGGACCAAGAGCCTCTTCCTTAACACTTCTAAAAGACGAATAACATAAACAAGGAACAAAATGATTTCTCATTAAATTCATAATAATTGACATTTAAAAGTAAAACTTTTTGAACACATTCCCTTCAATCTCCCACTTGTTATCAAAGTTTTCTTTCACATACATTCTCAATGTATAAAACATTAATAACTAGGGTAACCTTCCCAAATAACCTATCAAGCCAATCCACATGGATCCTCGGATCCATGGACTCGAAATATATTTCGTCTCTTAGCTTGGTATGAAGGTTTGTTGAATGGATCAGTTGTGTCACTGTTGTGTCCACCTATTTATTTATTTTGTCTTTCGTTGGTGGTTGAGTTAGCTGTAGTGATATTACTCCTAACTACACTAGCTCATACCTCCACCTTCGATAATGATGACGCATCATCACTCCAACCTCTTATTGTCTAGAATTCCTATAAGAATTGCATCAAAACAGCCCTCGGCTATTTTCTCCTTTGTCTTCCATAAACAAGAACCTTATCTTTAGTCTGGTTAAGGTACTTCAGAATATTCTTGACCGCAATCCTATGATTAGGACTTGCGTTGGATTGGTGACCTCTTGTCACGTTTAGAGCATACGAGATATTGAGTCTTGTGCAAGTCATTGTGTACATGGTCCTTCCTTTTGCCGAAGCATAAGGGATACCTTCATGTACTCCAAGTCTTTGCGTGATTGAGCACATTGAGACTTCTTGAGTTGCACACCTATACTCATACTTATTGGCATATTGTCCATATCGGAATTATTCACCCTGAACATTTCCAAGACCTTGTCAATGTATACACGTTGACTTAGACCAATGAGTCTATGAGATGTATCTCTTTATATCTTGATAATCAAGATGTATTGAGCCTCACTCACATCTTTTCATTGAACATACTGATTTCAACGAAATTTCTTGTTTGCTAATGCAAAGGTATATGATCGCTCATGTGCAATATGTCATCGACATATAAGATCAGAAGTACTACATGACTCCCACTAATCTCCTTGTATCAACAAGGTTTTCCTTTACTTTGAATGAAGTGAATCTCCTTCACCTCTTCGTCAAAGCGTTTGTTCCAACTCCTCGATGCTTATTTCAATCCACAAATGGATTCTCGAAACTTGCATTTCTTCTCGCTATTATTTGGATCATCAAAACCTTGAGGTTGTACCATGTACATATCCTCCTCCAAGTTCCTGTTTAAGGAACGTCATTTCGATATCCATCTTCCATATCCCACAATTGTGAAATGCGGTAATAGTGAGCATAATCCGAATAGATTTTAATATGACAACTTCTCAAAAATTTCATCAAAGTCAATTTCTTGAATTTGAGTATAACTTTTGCTACAAGCCTTGCTTCGTAGGTTGTCAAGTTACTATCCATGTCTATCTTCCTCCTAAAAGCCCATTTATACTTAATGGCATTTTCTCTTGAGGATGGCACATCAAGTTCTACACTTAATTATCATACATGATTCTATTTCGGATTCCAGGGCCTTAAGCCATTGTTTGGTGTCTTCTCTTACCATTGCTTCTTGGAAGGTTGAGGGATCTTTGGTATCTAGTACCATGATCTCATGAAGTCCCACATATTTATTGGGTTTCTTCCTTTCCCTCATTGACCTTCTTAGTTCTTTTGGTTCTTCTCGTGTCTCTCGAACTTCTTCCACAATTTCTTGAGGAATAGGTTCATGTTCGACTTTCGAACGCCCACCAGGTGAGGATGATTGAGATTCTCTCACAATTTCTTATAAGGATCTCTCACTCGTGCTCCCACTAACCAAATGAATCTCGGTTGGGCCTTCATGATCTTGAATGCAACATTCACATCATGATCTTGTAGAGTATCTTGAGTTTTCTCAAGCTCAACTCTACTCCCACTACTTTTCTCTCTTTTCCAGAAATTCTAGAAACACCATATCCCTTCTCTACAATCTTTCGATTGGAGGTGATATAAAAAGTAGTATCCTCTTGTCACACGAGGATAACCTATAAAGAAGCACTTAATCCAATTTTGGTTGAAGTTTGGTCGACATCAATTTCTCGACGTAGACCTCACAACCCCAAATCTTGAGAAAGTTGTGCTTAGGTGTCTTTCAACTCCATAGCTCATAAACCATTTTCTCCACGGATTTGGATGGAACATTATTTAGTGAGTTTGTCATTATTTGTAGTGCATAATTCCAAAAGTAAATCGGCAATTTAAATTGACTCATTATTGATCGAACCATGTCGAGCAATATCCTATTCCTACTT
This sequence comes from Triglochin maritima, assembly GCA_963682175.1. Lineage (NCBI taxonomy): Eukaryota > Viridiplantae > Streptophyta > Magnoliopsida > Alismatales > Juncaginaceae > Triglochin > Triglochin maritima. The sequence goes on along the minus strand of OY821774.1, from coordinate 22,138,647 downwards.
TAGGAATGAGTCAAATTAGGTATTCTAAGCACTCACCCCTACGAACCTTTCATAGAGACTCGATATTCTTGTTGAGTCGGTTGACTACTTCATCCTCGAATTCCTTGAACTTGTCAAAGAATTCACTTTTGCTTCCCATTAGACAAATATAGACATAATGACTATAGTTGTCTGTGAACAAAATGAAGTACCTTAAACCGTCTCTTGCACTTGTACTTATCGGACCACATACATTAGAATGTATCATATCCAATTAGTTGTTCGTTTTCGTTCCTTTCTTCTTGAAAAGTCTCTTGGTCATTTATTTGACCAATCCGATAGTGCTACAAGATTGTATCATTCACGTGAGTTATCTTAGTTTCTCTTTTGTTATTGTTTGTTTGAGTTTGTTCATTATTTATTTCAAGCAAATAGAAATCATTCCATATGAATGTATTTGCATAGAAAATTCCATTCTTCGATATAGACAAGCAAGAATTAAAATATTTATTAAAATTTATCCATATCCAAAACTTGATACAGAATAGTTCTTGCTAATCGAAGGTACATAACAAACATTCTACAAAGCATAAATTTAAATCACTAGACTATTGAAGTTCCATAGAATCTTGTACAATCGCAGCGATGCTTGTACTATTTCCAATCTTCAATATCATCTCGTTCCCAACGAGTTCCTTCCTATCCTTCAATAGCTGCACATCAAAATTATGTGAGCACAAGATCCGGTAACCATTACCAAATCAAGGATAGAGGTGATTAAATTTATCTCAATAACAAACATACCTATGGCATTTCTCGGGCGCCTACGTTCAATCATCCCATTTTCAAGGTCTTCCTTGTACTTGGGGCAATTAGGTCGGATGTGTCCTTTTTCACCGCAGTGAAAGCACTCCGAGTTGGGAGTTGGAGATTTATAAGATTTCTCCCTTGAGGTACTCTCATGAGCACCTCCTACTCCATTGCTCTTGATTGACGTATCTTTGGTAAATTTGCCTTTACCTTTGTTGATCTTTTTGCTCCTCTCATGGACGGCTAGGACGTGATTGTCCTGACCTTTGCCCATGTCAACTTCAGCCGTTTTGAGAGCATTGTGAAGCTCCTCAAGACTCACCCCTTTTTCACGCACATGATAGTGCATCACAAAGTCCTTGAAGGACGGGGCTAGAGAGCCAAGAATCAGATCTTGGGCAATGTCCTCGGGCATTGGAGAAGAGAGCTTCGACAATTTCTCAAGGTATCCTTGCATCGTGAGAAAATACATAGATACCGATGTTCCCTCCGCCATATGGCACCTTGTGAGTGCGATGGTGGTCTTATAGCGCTCCTTTCGGGCACTATCCATGAACATCTTTGTTAAAGCCTCCATGGTCTTCTTGGGTTTTGAATCCAAGTATTTCGCTTGAAGCGAGTCACCCATGGATGCTAGCACAAGACCGTGAACTTGGTTCTCTTGGTCTTCCCACTTGGCTTTAGCCTCTTACTCTTCATCGGTTAATCTCTCATTCCACATTGGGATTGGACCTTCCAAATTGTGAGATAGTTTCTCAAACTTTAACACGATGTTGAGTTTGAGTTGCCAACTAATGAAGTTTGAGCCATCATTTGCTAAAGGGTGTTTTTTCTATCATGGATCGTACGATAGGTTGGATGTTCGACATTTTTTCTACAAAATAAATCATACAGGTTTTAATGCCAATTTTATGTTTTAATACACATGCATACATATATCGAATATGTAAATGTTGCAAATAAAAGTTTTGCCCATAAATGCAACAATCCAAGATCCCATCAATTGTAATATAGACTAGCTAAGGGCTATCGAATACATTACAATATCAAGGTAAGAAAACATTTTCTAATCACAACCTTTTGAATTTTAGCAACATTTAGCATCTTCAAACTCTTGTGACTCTTGTCGTTTTAATTATGAGGGAATACGACCTATCCTCGTAAGAAAAACTTTTTCCCAAAACCGAGAGAGGGCTCTAGGTATTGTTAAGAAAACTTATTTTCATTTGATACGAGATACGTTTATCTATTGTATTCACAACTAAACATACTTGGGGTTCACTAGGGTGAAACACACCTCATATATTTAATTGTGGCACAACAACAGACAACCTTTATATCTCCCACTATTCCCAAAGAATAGATAATCACGTGGGAGCCAATCAAGTACGACCGGAATTTCTCCCAAGCAAATATGATCGCTAAGAATTCCTTCTCGGTCACAGTATAGTTCAATTGGGCATCATTGAGTGTTCTATTGGCATAGTAGATCACATGAGGCAATTTGTCCAATCGTTGCCCGAGCACTGCTCCCACAACGAAGTTAGATGCATCACACATTAACTCAAAGGGTTCAGTCCACACCGGTGCCTTAATAATGGGAGCTGAAGTCAACTCTTTCTTCAAGGTCAAAAAGGCATGGTGGCAATCCGGTGTGAAATCAAAAATGGCATCCTTAGCCAACAAGGCGGTGAGAGTCAAGCAATTTTGCTAAAATCCCGAATGAACCGCTGATAGAATCCAGCATGCCCCAAAAAGGCACGGATATCCTTCACATTACGTGCCGGTGGGAGATTAGCAATAAGACCCACTTTGGCGGGATCAACCTCAATTCCCCTACTTGAGACCACATGTGTAATATCCTGAATTTTTTAGTTGAGGTAATAATCAAATATCTTAATGGACTAATTAAGATTGTTGGATGATTGTGTGGTTTTAGGAGAAGATGGAATTTTGAGAAGAATATTGAGAAGAAAAAGATGGAGATTTTGAGGCAAGTACTGATTCGTTATTCTTTAGTTTCATATCATGTCTGTCTCTCTTGATATTGGTTGACATGTCCTGTGGCTGTGTGTATGTTTCTAGCAGAGCAACTTAGGAAATAGCTGCCTAACGGACAGCGTGGAGCCACCCGAGAGAGGAAAGGGCTGCCTGTCGTTAGTGTGGAGCTACCAGGTGTGCGTCTGACAGATTGATAGATTTCAGAAGCACAGGATGTGGTCGAATCTGAATGGGGGTTTCAAATTGATATGCATGCATTTTATTTGTGATTCATGTCTCTTGATTGTGCTTATTGACTGAATGTCATATTCTGTATTATTTTCCACATGATTATGATTCTGATTGATTGATGGTTGGTACTTGCGGGCTGTCGAGCTCACAAATTGTGGATTATATTTTTCAGATTAATTATGGGCCTATCAGATGGATTTAAATATCAGAGTGCGCAGCGCTCAAGATCGTGGATCGTATCTTAACGCACCAGGTTCGGGCGGGTGAGCAGTTGTCCGGGCTCGGGGCGTTACAACATGTCCAAGTATAATCCCTCACTCACCATGAAGTGACATTTCTCCCAATTGAGAGCGAGGTTCTTCTCACGGCATCGCTTGAGGACAAGGCTCAAGTGATGAAGGCACTCATCAAAGGAAGCGCCAAACATGGAAAAGTCATCCATGAAGATCTCAAGGAAATGCTCAACCCAAAGGGCATTTGAAACGTTTCCGGCGCATTGCATAACCCAAAGGGCATCCGACGGTAGGCAAACGTGCCAAAGGGACAAGTAAATGTGGTTTTCTCTTGGTCCTCGGGGGCGATGGGAATTTGGTTGTAACCGGAGTATCCATCAAGAAAACAATAGTACTCATGTCCGGCCAACCTTTCCAACATCTGATCAATGAATGGCAACGGGAAATGATCTTTCCGCGTTGCCGCATTGAGCTTGCGATAATCAACGCAAACTCGCTAGCCAGTTTGCAGGCGTGTCGGGATAAGCTCATTATGCTCATTCTCCACAACCGTCACGCTTGACTTCTTGGGAACCACATGGACAGGACTCACCCACGAACTATCAGAGATAGGATAGATTAAGCCATGATCCAAGCACTTAAGAACCTCCTTTCGGACGGTTTCTTTCAGTACTGGATTCAATCTTTGTTGTGGGTCCCTACGGGGCCTAGAATCCTCTTCCATGTGGATCCAATGTTGAACAATACCAGGGCTAATTCCCTTGATATCCTTCAAGGACCACCCGATCGCCTCTTTGTTTTCAAAGAGTACTCTTTTGAGGGCAACCTCTTGATCTTTTTCAAGATCAGAAGCGATAATGAGTGGCAAGGTCTCATTATCCCCTAAAAAGATGTACTTCAGGTTATCGGGGAGCGATTTAAGCTCGACCAGAGGTGGGTCCTTGTCGTATTCAGAGTTACTTTCAAGTGGCTCAAGGGCCACGGGGTAAGAGGAGCAAGCACCCAGATGTGCCTCCTCGTCCAGAGATATGCTGGCGGATTCCTCAAGATCCTCTTCACTCGCAACCTGGTCATTAGGCACCTCAATAATATGTCGATGTGAGTCGAACATACCTAATGAATCGGGCTCATCCGTGTCCTGGATGAAATTGGCTCCGACAGTGTCGTCGAAGAGCCCGGGTTGCTTACCAAGAGTGAAGATGTGGAAATCCGCCGTGAGGTTTCCAAAAGACAACCTCATCAAGCCATTGCGACAATTGATCAAAGCATTAGATGTCGCAAGAAATGGCCTCCCAAGGATCACAGGAATCTGTCCTTGTGGGTTGGACACGGGTTCAGTATCCAAGATGATGAAATCAACTGGAAATACGAACTCACCCACTTTGATAAGGACATCCTCCACACTACCTCGTGGAATTTTGACAGATCTATCAGCCAACTGGAGGGTTGTCCTCGTTGGTTTAAGATCGCCTATTCCAAGGTTGACATAGACTGAGTAAGGCAGGAGATTCACAGATGCCCCCAAATCCAATAGAGCTTGAGAGATTGTCACATTCCCAATCATGCAAGAGACAGTTGGACAACCTGGGTCCTTGTACTTGACATTCATGGGGTGTGTCAATATTGAGCTCACATTGGCGGCCAAAAAGGCCTTTTTGGGACATTTGTTTTTCTCTTGGTGCTGCAAAGGTCCTTGAGGAACTTGGCATACGGTGGCATTTGTTGAACAATGTCCAACAACGGGATGTTCACCTTTACTTGCCTAACTTGTCATTGGTCTTATCCCAATGCTCATCACGTTTTTTAGTCAACCTATGAGGGAATGGTGCCTTGGGGACATAAGAATCACGAGGAGGAGTCTCAGAATTAGGTTCCTTAACAGGCTCAAGACTCTCCTCGGAAGACTCGTCAACAGGGTTGGCTTCAGGCATTTCCACATTGTTGTCAACGACCCTTCCCGATCTCAAGGTATGAACAACATTGGCATGTTGGGAAGGGTCACTTTCAACATTGTGTACATTTTGCCTGGTATTAGCAGGCTGAGCCCTGGGATTAACCACAGGTTGACTCGGTAACTGACCCTTCTCACGTTCATGGAGTTGATGAGCCAACTGTCTAACTTGCATTTCCAATGCTTTGACCGAATTGTGACTGGCCGCAAACATGGATTGAGTGCTCTGCATGAACGTTTGAAGGGTTTGTTCAAAGGTAGAGTCCTTAGGGTCAACCCGTTGGCGTGGTGGAGTCCAGTTAGAATAACCCGACGAAGAGGCCTGACCAGGTTGGTAATTATGGTGCTGAGACCTTTGATGTGGGGGTTGGTAGGTCGCCGATGGGCGTGGAGGTTGATAGGGTGGAGGTTGAGGTTGAGCATGCGAGCTCTGACCGTGACCCCCACTAGGCCCCCAAGAGAAGTTAGGATGGTTACGCCATCCCGGGTTGTAGGAGTGACTGTACGGGTCGTTACGGGGCCTCTGTTGATACATCACATTTGCATGCTCAGTATCCCTTGGGGCGTAAGCGCATTCCAAGTCATCATGTCCTGACAGTCCACACCTACTACACCCGGGAGTAGCGACCTGAGCTACAGGAGCTCGGTCCATCTCCAAACTCTCAATCCTACGCATGCGAGCAGCCATTTTTGCCTCAGACGCGATAGTTGACTCAACATGATATGATCCAGCTCGACCAGAAGACCTTGCGGCTGGTGGCTCTCTCATGGTGTCCCACTCGAAGGTACGCTCAGCAATAGCCTCAAAAGTGTCCCATGCCTCCTCGATGGGTTTCATTTGGAAGTCACCCTGACACATCGACTCCAACAATGTGCCGGTGTTGTAGTTGATGCCCTCATAAACAATTTGGCACAACTGCCATAACTCAAATCCATGATGAGGGCACTGCTGGAGAAGGTCCTTGAACCTCTCAAAGAAACCATGAAACGATTCGGTCTCGGTCTAATACATTTGATGTATCTGGTGCCGTATCTGTTGAGTTTTCCTTTGAGGGAAAAATCTCTTCAGAAAGACGGTCACAAAGTCATCCCATGACCGAATCGAGCTCGCCGGGAGGCTATACATCCATTTCTTCGCATTATCCTTCAATGCGAAAGAAATCATCCTCAACCGGACTGAATCCTCGTCAAGTTGTTGAAGCTTGAACATGGAGCATACTTCCTCGAATTCGCGTATAAAGATATATGGATCCTCCTTATTGGCTGTAAAGGTTGGAAGCATGCTCACATATTGAGGTTTCAGCTCATAGTTATTCCCGCGAGCAGGGGGAACAACTATGCAAGAAGGCTGCGCGGCCCGAACAGGATGGGTCCGCTCCCACAAAGTCATCGGTCTATCATGTCGAGCTAAAGGTGGTGGTGCACCAAGAACTCGATCCTGACCGAATCTCCCTTCCTCTCGAGTCAGAGGAGGAGGAGAAGGAGGTCTACGTTGTGGCGGAAGCGGACCGAGGTATTCCATGTATGGAACCCGGTCTCCCTCGCCACCACGAGATGACTCGGCTTCATGCTCCAAAGGAGCACGAGGCAGAGATGGTCGATCACCAAGACCGTCCATCTCAGAAGAATGCACTCTCTCGAGTCGAGCGCTCTAACCAGAACGAGCCCAACCTCGCATAAAATGCTCGACTCGACTCTAAAATAACACACAACAGAAGGTGTACTAGAGGAGGAGACTAAACGTAGAGAATAGATGAGGAGAGGACTCAGATGAGGAGGGAAGAATCCCTAGAGCTAGCGTGGGTAGTGGGATCAGGAAGAAGCCTAGCTAGCAAGCACAGCTCAAATAATGTAAGGCAATGAGTCCTTAGGATAGTCGACGCCTAACTTCGAGGTCACTAGCCTCGACACGTCTCACCTCCCTACAACGAGGACCACAATGCCCAGCAAGTGATACCAGATCCGGGGATCCAGTACCTCCTACTATCGACAAGGTAGGCAACACCGATCAGGTCATGACCGTCTCAACTAGATTACTCTCCTAGTGCGCCCGCAATCCTAGGGCCAATGTCTACTTGCTTTTAGTTAAGGCTTTATTAAGAGTGATTTTTGGGGCCAAGGAAAGGGTGATGAAATCCCCCACCTTATCTTTTATGGGACAACCCCTCCTTAATAGCGTTTTGATCCTAAATCTCGCAATCAATCGCTCCAATCAAATGCTCAACTCACTCTTGTCCTGATGCAATTCCTACTAACTAATGCATGGGCATACGAGATGCATGAATGAGTGTAGGAAATGCGTACCTCACGCCAGCACTCTACAACTGAAAATAAAGCTAAAAGAAAAGACAACTATATGCCTAAGTCAATACATGATGCGTGACCTAAACAAATAAGAACGTTTAGTCTTTTGCTTTGGATTTTAAGGCCAAGTTGATTAATGGGGGAGTGATTAATGATCTGGGAGCAAACAAAAAGTCACAACATGCAAAATAGGGCTCCTAGATAACACAAATTACAGAACTAACTACTAGAAAAAAATTGAAAGTAGGAAGCCCTCACCAGGCTGCCAATTGGCGGTCCTTTTAGGTCTTCTGTTCCTCAAATTTGTCCAGAAGCCTCCCCTTGATCTGATGGTTCCCTGAAACTAAGAAAACTGGAAACAAAAAAAATTAAAAACCCCTCGAAACGTCCAAACCAACGTCTGGACAGAGCACCTCCCCGACAACGGCGCCAAAAACTTGATTGATCGTTTTATATTAACCGCAAGTGCACGGCCGCGTTGAAGCGGTGACAAATACGGGTCGTCCACTGGGAGGTGTGTCGACACTTGGTTTGTGCGAAGGCGAGAGGTAAAGAAAGGGAAGAAAGATGTATTACACTACACTACACTAAGCTAAACTAGTAACCAAACAAGCTGAAATGAACTAAACAACTAAGCTAATCAACTAATGCATAAGATGAAATCACAGGAATGAAAACCCCTAAGGGGTGGAGTGTGTGTGTGTGTGCACATGAAATAAGTGTGGTATGAAATGCATACAAGAAGCTCAAGTAGTTAGTGTTGTTAATGCATAAGAAGTACCTAACTATGGCAAGACCTATCATTACAACTCTAACATATGTGCATGATATGAGCAATACAAGGTTGTTATTAAGATACTTAGACAAGCATGGAATGTACCTAAGCTATGGCAGAAACCATCAAGTAAGGTTCTTAATAATTCAAGCAAGCACACTAATATCAACACAAAACATTTATATTAAGCATTCAAACCATCTACATAACATGTACACACACCTACTCCACCCCCAAAGGGGATGGAACTACTCACACATATTTAAACTAACTACTCTAATAAAATGAAGCATGATACTGAAATAAAACTATACTAATCAAGCAAGAAATATCAGAGAAGCATAAAACGAAACAAGCACCAAAGCAAACACATTGAAGTAAATGAACTAAGCAAGAATTAACAAGCTAATGAAACTTCTATTATGAACTCACTCAGATTACAAGCAGCCCTTCCTCCACCAGAGTTTTGCTTCAAGGCTTCACTCTTAGTAGGGAAGATGGCCACCAAAGAGAGAGATAGATACAATGGGAGGTGAAGAGTTCTATTTATAAGCATGGAAATAGCTAATCCGGGACAATCCCCCGATGTGGGACTAAACCAATACCAAAAATAGCCTAAACACACATTAATACAAGTCCAGGAGCGAGCTTAGCGGATTTGGGCTCATCCAGACCGCCAATTGGCGGCCTATAAGGCCCAGATCCGTCTGGGTTTTGTGCTGGGCTTCTCTGGAAGAATTTCTTGGTCTTTGATGTATCTACTTGGTTTGTTGGAGATCCGACCCGAATCGAATTGCCAAAACACTCCCCATGATGGTGTGGAGTTTCCTGTTTTGCTCTTAGGTCCTTCGGTCTTACGATCAGGTCCTTCTCCCTTGCATCTTAGTCCCCAGGTCTCACAATTAAGTCCCTTTTCCTTCTTTTGGGTCCTTTCATGGCTCTTCTCTTCAAACCACTTTATTCCTGAAAACTAAACATAAAACTCGTCACGTAGCACTGCTTAGGTGTAAGATAATGGATATAAGATACAAATATGAGCATGAAATGATGTCAATCACAAGTCCTTCTCCCTTGCATCTTAGTCCCAAAGTCTCATAACTCAGTTCTTTTTCCTGCTTTTAGGTCCTTTTATGCTTCTTCTCCTCAAACCTATTTATTCCTGAAATTCAAACATAAAACTCATTATGTAGCATTGGTTAGGTTCAAGATAATGGATATAACACACAAATGAGTGCATGAAAAGATGTCAATCAGGACACCCATGTCTCCTGAAGCACACTTATGCGTGCCTTGGTTGGCAAGTTGGAGGTTTGACGCCATTGTTAATTTTTTTGTGATTTAAAAATTAAAATTGCCATAGAGTTGAGTTCAAATGACAGATCCTTGCTTTAAAGAACATACTCACCTTTGCAGCACGGGACACACCCCTGTGCGGGACAGTGGACAGATACTAGTACCTTGCGGGACACATGAATCCCTCACTGGACACACCAGTCCATAAATCATTTTCCTATCAGGACATACCACATTGAATTTTCGATTTAAGTTTGACACTAATAGGTTGGGTCCAACTGTCGAAGTAGCCACTGCCATAGATATAGAACTTCCTGCACATTTTTCCTTTTCGTTAATAAATGCTTGAGGTCAAAAAGAAGCAAAAAACTTATCCTAGGCGGTCGACCAAACTGATTTCGGTACACCAAAATGTGTTACAGGGGCAACTGGCCAAATATCGGTCCATCAAAAATCACTAACTAAAATCACCAGTTGGGCAACTGAAATACATTCGGTCAATATAAGACAAAGGATACTAATGTTTGGGCTCCTATTAAGTGTTAATCGTTAACACGCCTTTAATAGGACACCTATGTCATCGACGGACCGTGTCCGGCGAAGGACACTCGTGTCTCTCGAAGAACACTTATGGAGTTATGCGTCCCTTGGTAATTGGCAAGTTGGAGTCATTGTTATGTTTTTTTGTTATTTAAAATTGTCACTAGCTTGAGTTCAAAGGACAAATCCTTGCTTTAAAAACATACTAACCTGTCAAGCGCGAGACCTTTCACTGTATATGAGAACTCCCCTCCTTAGTGGCACAATTTGTTGCTATTAGAAGAACCGTATGAGGATCTATTTATGACCTTTTGATAGATTATATGGAGGATAGTATAATGGAGGATTCTTTGCTCACTCACAGCCAAAGAAGAGAAGACAAACACTATGATTGAAAATCCCAAGATCTCCCAAAAATGAAGGAAAAATATCTTACAGGTAGTCTTATGGTATGAGCTACAAACAAATAACCCCAAGATGAATGAAGCACCCTAAAGGAAATCCCTCACTCTTAAAGAAAACATTGATTTGGATGACTTTAAAAGGGATGAAATTAAAGTTTCAAAATAAGAGATGGCTTTATGGGGGAAAACTGATTCAGGTATTAGGTCATAAAGAAGAAAAGGGAAGAGAAAAATGACTGAACCGTAAGAAGAAAGGACGTAAATGAAGCAAAATGGTCCTCTCTGTCATGCACAAAGACCTATTTGCAAGAGGGAAGGACGTGGACGTAAGCCCGAAGGGACCAAATAGCAAATCGAGAAACTCCACACCATCATAAGGAGTATTTTGGGAATTAGATTCGGGAGCAAACTCAAACAACCAATCCGAGTGCAACACACATGGAGAATCGAAGCAATGAAGATTCCAACCGAAATCGGGTCAAAACCGACCAACATTGACCGCCAATTGGTGGTCCAATATGCTTAGGATCCGACCCAGCTTCTCGTGGGTATGTATTATGTTGTTTGTATCCATTTGTAGAAGTTTCATTTGTCCTACACCATAAGATTGTCCCCAGTTGCCTTTTTCATGTCTATAAATAGAACTCTTCTTCCTCCTTTGTAATACTACCCATTGCTTGGTGGCCTCTCTACTTGGAGTAGAGCCTTGGAGCAAAACTCAAGTGGAGAAGAATGCTACTTGTAATGTGAGTCATGTAAATAAAAAAATACTTCCTAGTTTTGTTTTAATGTTGTCTTTTTTAATGCTTGAATGTTTAGCTTTGTTTTGTTTTCTTCATTTTAGTATAATTAGTTATAAATGTCTTTCTTTCTTAATATAGTTTGTAGCTTAATGTGTAGTGAGTAATTTCATCCCCCTTTGGGGGTGGAGATGATGTTTATACATGTAATGAAGAATGTGAATGAATGTTATCTTATACAATATGTGATGAATGTGAGTGTATGCTTGTTTGTCTAAAAGAGAATACTTAACTTGATGGGTTTTGGCATAATCATTAGGTACTTCTCATGCTTGTTTAGGTTCTTAATAACTAACTTGTTTATGCTCATGTTGATCAACTAGGTTAGTGATTGGAAAGATAGGTTCTGCCACAACCATTAGTTATTTCCTATGCATGAAAAGACAACCTAACTTGTGCCTTATTGAATGCATCATTCACCACTTTATTACATGTGTACACACACTCCACCCCTTGGGGGTTTTCTTCCTGAATTTCAGCTTGCTTAATAGTTACTTAGTTTAGTTTCAATTCTTCTTGTGCTTTCATCTTCCTTGTTTGTTGCCTGCAAGTTTATTGTAGCTTAGTGTAGTTTAATTAACTTCTTCTCCCCTTTATTTTCCACTTGGTTTCTAAAAAACCAGAGTTGGCACACCTCCCTGTGGACTCGACCCGTACTTGCCACAGTTTCATTGCGGTCATGCACTTGCGGTATTAAACGAATCAATCATGATTCTTTGAATCCGCAATTGTAGAGTTGACTGTGCTCAATTGTGGATTTTCTTCCATTTAAGCCTGGTGGATAAGTTACTTCAAAGAGTATGTGATGATTTTGATGCAATCTTGTTTGTGTACATTAATGCGACGTTTTGTTTTGGCGACGTGTGTTTTGACAGCTTCGTATAGATGAGCTTAATAGATCATGCTCTATAGTGAGTCAATTAGATGTACATGAATGGTGTTTAGTTTATGCTTGTCATTTTGTCTGTCGTGATTTATGTTATTAAGTAGAGTAATTTGAAGTGAGGTGTAATGGTAATTTTACTCCCCATTTTGACTGCTCTTCGATTCCTTCCGATGTTGTCTTCATGATCTGTGGCGTCACGAGGCCTCTTATGGAGAATTGTTTGGTGCTTTTAGGGGCTGATTTCGGTGTTCTATTTTATCTTGTTTCGTTCATTGAATTGCTCAAGATTTCGTGATCCATGTGTGTTTTAAGGCTGATTTTAGGGATTTTGGATTGATAATTGTTTTTTTAAGGTTGGTTTGGTGTTTCAAGGATGATTTTTGGTTTTTAAAGTGTGACTTTGTTGTTGTTAAGGTTGGTTTTGGTGTTTCAAAGCTGATTTTTTTGTTTTTAAGAGTAACTTTTGTTTTTACGTGATTTGTGGTTTCAAGACCGGTTTTGGTGATTTCAGGTTACCTTTGGTGATTGTAGGATGAGTTTTTGTGAATTTGGTGTTTTGGGGAAGTTGAAGAGTTAAATGACTTTTGGTTTTGGTAATCATATTTCTAAGCGTACGGTTTAGGAATTGCCAACATTGAAGTTCGCTTATTAATTAAAATGAATTCTGTTTGGTTTGGATGATTTGATGTTCTATTGTATTATTAGAAAAATTCATTTTATTGGGCATATGGGTTTACCATATTGTTGTCATACTTTTTATTTGTGTTTCTGGTTTTACTATCCAACTTTGATTTTTGATTGTTTTGCTCCTCAAATTTGTAGTTTATTTTACTTTGCATATTATTGTTGTGCATTATTTCGAAATGCGTTACACAAGGCTGATAAGAATACTTGATTTTGCATGTAAAAGAGGTTTGAACAACTTGTTGGTGTACATTATATTGATGTAACGCAATAAAAGTTGGATGTATGGTGAAAGAAGTAGTTGTACATGTACGAATTGTAATAATGTTTTTCTAGATTTCGTGTTTGTACCCAGTTGATGTTCACATATAGTCTGCCATTCTAAATGTAACAATTTCAAATGGAAGACACAGACGATGTCTATGAAGATGTTATTTTTCATGATTTTACTCGTAATTACGCATGTTGCATTTTCATGGTGAGGTTTTTGGAACTTCAAATCCATCAAAGAGTATGTTGAGGAATTTGATGACATGTGTGGCGTGGTCCATGATTTATTGCTCAATTGAATGAATGTAAATGAGTTGCGTCATGAAAACATGGAAGATTCATCTTTGTGGGTGACAAATGCCCAAGCTTTACCAATATTTAGAAGATATAGAAGATAATTATATCCTTGTTGTAAATTGGGGCTCACAAAGTTTTCTTTCATCACAAGGCTATTCCACTTGAACTACATAAGCAAGTGGACCAATAGTTCATATGATAAACTGATGGAGTTCTTTGTGGATGTACTTCCAGATGGTTCACATGTGCCTAAAACTTTTTATGAAACAAAGAAAATGATGAACAACATAGGCTTTGCTTACAATAGGATACATGTTTGCCCTAAGAATTGTACCCTATATTGGAAAGATATTAATTTACTATAAAGGCACATCTTGTCATGTATGTCGAGATTCAAGATGGAAGGTAGTAAAAAAAGATGTAAGATATAATTTACTACATCGAAGAAGAAAAGTAGGAAGAAGAAAATTCCAGCAAAGGTCTTACGTCATGTCCTAATTAAGGATGGACTTCAAATGTTCTTTTTAACAAAAGATGTGGCATTGTCCATGAGATGGAATGATGAGAGTAAAAAAATGGAGTTTTGAGACACCCAATTGATTCATAAATTTGGCATGCATTTGATAAAACTCATTCATTTTTTGCATGTGAATAATGGAATGTCAGGCTTAGATTAGCATCATATGGTTTTCAACCATTTTTAGGTTCAACACATATTACTAGGCCAGCGATGCTTCTAGTTTATAACTTGCCACCATGGATGTGTATGAAACATCCATATTTCATAATATCGCTCCTAATACCAGGTCCACATGCCTTGAGGAATGACGTTGATGTTTACTTGCAACATCTAATTGAAGAACTCAGGGAATTATGGGTTCAGGGAGTGAACACTTATGATGCATCCTGAAAAGAAACATTTTCAACGCGAGTCGTACTTTTATGGACAATAAATGATTTCCCAGCCTAAAACTTAAGTGGCTAAAGCACAAAAGGTCATTTTCCTTGTCCTTGTTGCCAAGGAGAACTTGCTCACAATGTTAACAAATAGCAAAAAAAATGTTACATGGGGCATCATCATTGGAGAAAGGATAAAAAGCACTTTGATGGATCTACTAAACCAAGAAGTGCTCAAGTTGCTTTGACTTGTGATGTCATATTTGATCTCGTGAAAGATTTTGAAGTTGTCTTCAGCAAAGGACAACGTCATGCTAATCTAAGAGATGATCATAGTTGTAAGAAATGTAGCATATTCTTTGATTTGCCTTATTGGAAATACATTCTAGTAAGGCACTACTTTGATGCAATGCATATAAAAAACAATTTTTGTGAAAGTTTGTTAAGCAATACGGTGGGTGTCTTTCCTAAAAGTAAAGACACTCGATATTCTAGGAAGGACATACAGTTGATGAAGATCATCAAGGATCTACAGCCACGTAAAGGAGCAAATGATATAGAAAAAAATAGAACCTGCTTCCTTTTGGATAGAAAAGGAGCAGACAAACTTTTGTCGAGTATTGAAGTTTTGAAAGTGCCAAATGAATTCTCATCTAATATATCACAATGTGTTAGTGTGAAATAGCGAAAGTTGCATCAGCTGCAGACTCATGATTGTAACATTTTGGGTCAAGAATTGTTGTCTTTAGCCCTTAGATGATCACATGGAGTAAAACATGTATGAAAAGTTGTGATAGGCCTTTCTCAATTCTCTAGAGATCTGTGTTCAAAAGATTTTAGGGTCACAAACTTCCTTCAACTTCTAAAGAAGATATCCCTAACCTTATGCGAGTTAGAAATGATTTTCCTACCAAGCTTCTTTGATATAATGATGCACTTACCTATTCATCTAGTTAAGCAAGCTACTTCATGTGGTCCCGTGTATTACCGTTAGATGTATCCCTTCAAAAGCTAAAAGTACATTATGTTCATTGGTGTAGTATGTAATAATTTTATTTAGAATATATTAAGTAACATATAGTTATATTTCACGTACATGCCAAGGTTGAAATCATACGTTCGTAATACAAATTGTCTGGAGAGGTCAATGGATAGAGGTAACATTATTGATGAGTGTGCGACATTTGCTCACGTTACTTATGTAAAGATGAGACCGTATTCAATTGGACATTAAGAAATCAAGGAAACCATGGTTCTGAAATTGGATATTCTGACATGAGTCGAATTAAAACAACTAATTTAGAAAAAGCATAACGTTGGATCTTATTAGACAATGAGAAGTTCAACCAAATATAGAGTATTATTAGTTATTTCCCTTTGGTCACTTTCGTTTATGTCAATTAAAAATTAAATAAATCTTTTCTGCAACTATAAGCGTTGGAATGTATAGAATGCCATTCGAAGTCGAAGGCGTATTCGAAGAGGTGTTATGAATCAACAAAATAGAGAATTCGATAGTTGGTTTTCTAACCCGGTTAGAGAGGAAAGTGAATCGAGCATGAGTTTCTATAATTCCATAATGGCACTAGCAGGAGGTCCAAATACAATTGGCAAGCGTTATTCTGGTTATTTAAAAAATGGGTATCGATTCCACACTACAGATCGTGAAACATCCCGAAAGAGACAAAGTAGTGGTAGCAGTCACAACATCAACTGAAAATTACTCAAGTAGAAGAGACTCTAACCCCGTCATTGGAGAAGTTGAATATTTTGGTGTTCTTAAAGTCATCATCTAGATTGATTATTTCTATGAATTAAAAGAAGTGTTATTCAAATGTGATGGGGATGACACTGATTCTCTGGATACTGGAATAAAAGTGAAGAATTTGGGAATACTTTGGTGAACACAAATACGCTCCTACCAAGGGACGAACCTCTTATTTTTGCAATTCAAGGACAACAATTTTTTTATGTGAAAGAAAAACTCTTGAATCCTAGAGAGCAAGAATTGGATGTGGTTATTAGGACCACACCAAGTTATTTATATAACATGCCAGAGTTTGGCACACCAAAGAGAGATGAGTTATTGATTGACATCATTTCATGCTTATATTTGTACCTTATATCCATTATCTTACACCTAAGCAATGCTATGTGACGAGTTTTATGTTTAGTTTTCAGAAATAAAGAGGTTTGAAGAGAAGAGCCATGAAAGGACCCAAAAGCAGGAAAAAAGGACCTAATTGTGAGACCTGGGGACCAAGATGCAAGGGGGAAGGACCTGATCGTAAGACAGAAGGACCTAAGAGCAAAACAGGAAACTCCACACCATCATGAGGAGTATTTTGTCAATTCGATTCGGGTCGGAGCTCCACTAAACCAGCTAGATGCATCCAAGACCAAGAAACACACCAAGGCAAGCCCACCAGAAGACCCAGCCTGATCTGGGCTTTATAGGCCGCCAATTGGCGGTCTGGAACCGCCAATTGGCGGTCTGGTTAAGCCCAAATCAGCCAAGATTCTTCCTGGACTTGTATTAGCATGTGTTTAGGCTATTTTTGGTATTGGTTTAGTCCCACATCGGGGGATTGTCCCGGATTAGCTTTTTCCATGCTTATAAATAGAACTCTTCACCTCCCATTGTATCCATCTCCCTCTTGGTGGCCATCTTCCCTACTAAGAGTGAAGCCTTGAAGCAAAACTCTAGTGGAGGAAGAGCTACTTGTAATTGAGTGAGTTAATAATATAAGTTTTCTCTTAATGATGTTGTTTCTCTCTTAGTTTAATTTCCTTTCATTTGCATGCTTGTTTGTTTGTTTAGTTTTATGCTTCTTTAATATTTCTTGCTTAAGTAGTATAAATTTCATTTCAGTATTATGCTTTCCTTTGCTAAATTAGTTAGTGTAATGAGTAGTGAGTAGTTCCATCCCCATTTGGGGGGTGGAGAAATATGTGATATAATAATGTAGTGTATTAAGTGTGTGTTATTTTTATCCCTTGAGCTTTATATGATTTCCATAACCATCTAATGGGTCTCCACTCTTATCTTTGATATGCTAATGCTCTTGAATGAAGCTTAGCTTATGCTTTGATTAGTGGACCTATTTTATGGGGAATGATAAAGTTAGGATATGGATGAAGTTAATGTTGGAAACACAATTTGTAGTGTATGTACTCTTGTTGCCTTTTCCTTAGCTAATGTCTTGTATGTTTTAATGATGTAGTCATCTTAATTCATGTAGAGGCATAGTAGGGTCTAGTCTTTATACTTGAGTTCATGTAGCTTCACTCCAATCATTGTCTTGTATGTTTTAATGATGTAGTCTTATCTTAATTCATGTAGAGGCAAGATTGGAAGTAGTTTTATGATTTCATGCACTACATGTTGTGAAGAGCTTAATTGAACACACACACACACACACACATCTTTATGTTCACATCATTTCTCTACCCCCTTTGGGGTTTAGTTTTATTGCTTATCTTCATTTCCTTTTGCATTTCATTTCAGCTTTGTAGTTTAGATTAGTGTAATACATCTTTCTCCCTTCTTTTTACCTCTCGCCTTCGAATAAACCAAGTGTCGACACACCTCCCAGTGGACGACCCGTATTTGCCACCGCTTCAACGCGGCCGTGCACTTGCGGTAAATATAAAACGATCAATCAGTTATATTGACAATGTAAGACTCACTTCCCTAATACAATAATAAGGTCCCCTTTTATCTTTCGTGCATATGTGATGGTTTGTTATGTTGTTGCTTGTGATTGTGTGGTTGTTCTTGTTTCGTGTAAGTTTCCATTTGTGGGGAACGTTTCCTTTTCTGGAATTGTTCCTCTCGAGGAAAATACTCTTCGGGGAAAGTTTCCCCTTTGGGCAAAAGTTTCCTTTTTAGAAGAAGTTTCCTTTCGGGGAAAAGTTTCCTTTTTGATCGAGGGGGTGCGACATGCCAGGTGCGGTGTGCAACTAGACTCGTTCGGTTTTACTTTGGTCATGTGCGATGTCGGACCCCAATTTTTACTTGCGACATGGGCTGGTGCGTAAGGATAGTTGAGTCAACGTATGAGTTGGTGCCATATATATCAGTAAACAAGGATTCAAATCTGTAGGGAATAGGAAGGAACATCATGGAGATGTTTGGAGGATCTTTGATTGACATCATATCATGCATATATTTGTGTCTGATATTTTTCATTTTTAGCCTAAGTAATGCTACATAACGAGGCTTATGTTTATGTTTCAGGAATAAACATGTTTGACAAGAAAAGACTCAAAAAGGACTTAAAGGAAAGGAGAAGGACTGAAATGCAAGACTTATGGACTGAGAAGAAAGAGGGAAGGACCCGGATGCAAACAAAAAGGACCAATGAGTAAATCAAGAACTTCACACCATCATGAGGAGTATTTTGGCAATTAGATCCGGGCCTAAACTCTAATAACCGATCTGAGTGCACCCCATGTGTTGAATTGAAGAATCCGACCCAGTTTCGCCCAGATATGGGTTATGTGTATGTTTATTCGGGGAATGTTTCATTAGTCCCACAACAGGGGCTTGTCCCCGATTACCTTTTTGTATGACTATAAAAAGAACCCTTCATTCTCCCTTGTAATCTACCCCATTGCTTGGTGGCATTCTCTCCACTAGGAGTACCTTGGAGCAAAACTCAAGTGGAGAAGAATGCTACTGGTAATGTTAGTCATGTAAATAAACTATTTTTTGTTTGTTTTAATGTTGTCTTGTCTATTAATTCTTGCTTGCTTAGCTTAATTTTGTTTTATCTTAGTAGAAGTAATGAGAATGTTTCATTTTCTTAATGTAGTTTGTAGTTTAATGAGTAGTGAGTAGTTTCATCTCCCTTTGGGGGGGTGGAGATGATGTACATTTATGTTTTGAGGTTTTGAATGTTTGACAAATTTAGATTGTGTAGACTTGAATGTTTGTATGTTCATCGGGTTTGTTTTATTCATCTACATGTTGGGGGATTTTTGATGGGTTTTGCCATAAGATTTAGACACTTCCCATGTTTGGTTTCTTCATGTTTATTGGCTGAAATTTCATGTTGGATATGCTACATGTTCGTCGTGTGTTTGTATTAGTGTTTGCTAGCTTGATTGATTGAAGAAACTTTGTTTTGATGAGTTTTGCCACAACATTTAGACACTTCCCATGCTTAGCTTTGTTCTTCACATGAGTTCCTTGTTTTTGATGAGTCTTTCCATATCTTTAGACATTTCTGATGCTGAGGCTCATCTTATAATAATCAAGTAGTAATTGCTAGTATGTTGTGTGAATGGATTGATTGGTTTTGCCACATCTTTAGATACTTCCTTTGCATGAAGACACACACATGACACACACACACGTGTATACATGCGTCATTCATTACTTCTCTCACCTCATATATGTTATCACTCCACCTCTTGGGGATTTTTATTCCTGAATTTTATCTTGCTTTCGATTTCTGTCATTTTCGTTTGCCTTGTTTGATTCTTGCTAGTTTAGTGTAGTTTAGTTTACTGTAACAATATTTCTTCTCCCCTCTTTTCCCACTTGCCTTCGAAAGAACTAGAGTCGACACACCTCCCTGTGGATCGACCTGTATTTGTCACTTCTTCACCGACGGCTGTGCACTTACGGTCTAAACCTAATCCATTGAAAAATCCTGCAAGATATATTCTTTATTTCACCCCAATATTGTGCTACTCAAGTTGTTGTTTGTAGTGTTTCAGGAGTTAGGTGGTAAAGAAGAGGAAGGGAGCAAAAGGGACCTAAATGTACTAGGTATGGACTGATTTGGAAGGTTCTTGACGTATTTGAAATGCACAAGGACGGAATCGCAAATTAGGAAGGACCCAGGTGCAAAACTGGAGGGACCTGATTGTGAAGTGCAAAATATGGTGACACATGACTTGAATCAGATCAATATTTCGCTAATTAAATTAAAAGTGATTTGAGCCATCAAACCATGACTTCACCCCACGTGCCAATTACAGAAATAAAGCAGCACACAAAATTGCAACTCGATCGGATCCATTTCATCCACCATTGGTGGATCAAAATAGTCCAAAGGGTCTCAAATTTTGGTCTCGATTCAGGTTGTCTGGTCAGAACATTTCTGGACTATTAGATGTGATTTAGAGGCGTCCGATTATTCCCAGATTAATCCTAACCATGTATTAGTCTATATATAACATTGTAATCCCTACTCTCTCACTTCTTCTTGCTTCTCCATTAGTTTTAGGTTTTGTTTTGCTGCTGATTAGTTTAGTTGGAGAAGAAGAAGCATACTTTGTAATCCTTTCATTTCAATCAAGTGTGAGTTTTGTTCTTTAAATACACGTCTTTTACTTTGATGCAATTTTTTTGATGTCGTTGTTTGTTTAATCTTGTCTTCTACATTTCTTTTTTGGGTTCATGTTATTTTTATTTTTTGCTTTAGTGTAGAGATCAGTAGAGAGTAGTCCATCCCCATTCGGGGGTGAAGAAGAAGGTGATTTGATCATGTGATGGATTAGTGTGTGTTAATCTTAATCCTTTGAGCTGTACATGATTTCCATAACCATCTTATGGGATTTAACTCTTATCTTTATCCATCGTTGTAGATTGTTATCCGTCGCAAGGGCACAATTGTGACAGATAACTATCAACGCTTATTTAGAAGTCACTGAAGACATTCCGCCACGAATATTGTAACGATGATGACCCAACGTAGTTTGTTTTTTGGCAGGACAATTTGGGACGCTCAGTGTGATACAACGACATATAATAACCATCATTGCAAGCTAAACTGCATTTACAATGACGAATAAGTTTCGTCACAAATTGTCTTTAGTTTATCAATTTACTTACCATTTAACGACATATTTTATCTGTTACTAAATGGTAAACCTGTACGTTGTATTCTTTTTTATCCATTTCGACCATGCTTTATACAATAAATTCACACATAAGAACACATGACTATAAGATTGCGATCACATACACATGTTTTCAATGATTGCACAAGCATATGTAAACAACAAAATTTAAAGTAAGAAGTTCATTTGCCAATTTCACATATGCAAAATAAACATTAGTCTTATTCAAACAAAGCCAAAAAAGCTTCGTATTAAAAGATACCTAGTCCAAATAAATAAAATGAAAAGAATATCAAAGTTGCAACTTATCAAGATTCAACGAAATAAAGCAAATTAACTTATGCATCTCCTACATCTCCCCGTCCATTCCTTGTAGCCATTGGAGAAGATTCATCTTGTATTTCGTTACAATTGACTTCTAAATCAACGATGGGTGTTAAAATCTCCACTTGCTCTTACTAAATTAGTTCTAGACTCGAAAAATAAAGTTGTTTCCAAGTATTAAATCAAAAAATTATTTGACATCATTCATTAACCTTTTATTCATATGATGATACCCGACATTGTATTCTTTTTACGATAAATATCATTCATTAAAATTAATACAAATATCATATTTGATTTTCATATTGGTTAATTTAGTTGATCATTGAACATATAATCTCATATTATAATGATTGAATTAAGAATTTCAGAATGGGTAGCACAATTACTTCATATTAAACCACATTACCTAAAATTCATTTCTATTGGCTTTTAAGCCTTATTATATGTTAATAATTATCGTTAACCTAATCTTGAGTAATATTCAATTAACTCATACATCACTTCCATATCATATAGTGAATAAATTTGGTCAAACAAGCTTCATAGATTGCATATATACATATATTCTACAAATCGCCTAAGCTTAACTAACACAAATCAAGACCAGAAGAGCAATGAGAAAAAGACTAATGACAGGTAACAAAGTTTGGACCAAAGTAAACCCCACCCACTTGGGAGAACCAGTTTCTAAAATTTGGATCAAAACATTTTATTATTATTTCATATTCGCATAACCAGCTCACTTCGATCGGACAATTTTACTGTTATACATAGACCACTGCTTCACCCATCAAAGGATCTACTATGGTTCCAAACATCAACGAAACTTGATAGTTGTAACATATCTCTAAATGTTTCACATTTCAAATAGAGTCATTTGAATCTGATTAGTAGCATATCATACATTACAGTTATTCTATATATCCTTTATTTTACCCCAATTTTGTGCTACTCGAGTGTTTGCTTGACGTGTTTCAGGTCCTAGGTAATAAAGAGGAGAAAGGAACCAAAAAGTGTTAGGATCTATGGCCCTCTAATCGATAGAAAAATGCGGAATTAAAAATACTAATCGAAGGATTAAGGAAGAGACAATTGCAAACCACAAATTCGTCGACACCGGAGTTTAGAGAGGTTCGACACCCACACCCGGGTCCTAGTCCTCCTCGCAAGCCTCGCTCGATCCCCCGAGCCTCGCTTACGGTTCCACTAACCGATCTCCGTTCCAGGCCGAGACCAACGCCGTTTACAACACCGAGCCTCGCGAACAACCTCGCCTCGCTCGTGTCTCCTCTCACAACCCGAGAGGGAGCTTCCTCGAAGCTTTACAACTTGGTGATTCTTGAATAAGGAATTGGAATCACAATCTAACTAACACTCTATACTTGAGCACACTTGGATATGATATGGAATTGGATATGCAAGTGGTGAAGTTTAGGCTTGAGTGTTGTGGATTGAGAGCTTGAAGATGGAGAGGATTTGGCTTTGAGTATTGGATAGATAGGAAGTGTTCAAGATCTCCAAAGCAACCAAATGAGGTCCTATTTATAAGCCTTCAAGCTCATCTAGCCGTTTGGGAGTTGGTGGGGAATGGACCAATGAGAAAGCAAGATGTGACTTAAGCTCGGCCAGAAATCGAGACAGATTCGGTCGACCGTTATCCACACGGTAGTCTGAAACATTGGTCTGAACAAAGAACTCGGTTGACCGATTATGTATCGGATCACCGTTCACCAACCTCAGGTAGCTTTTATCTATTTAGCCCTAATTAAATTCGGTTCACCGAAGTCCATTCGGTTCACCGTTCCAAGGTGGACAGTAGAATTGATTGGGCTCTGATCTACTCAAGTTCGGTTGACCGTGTATACTTCGGTAGACCGAAGTAGCGCGGGAATTGCGCTGACAAAGCGTGGGAGATTGGTTTCCAATAACGGTCAAGTTAAATAGCCGTTGGTCTCCAAAAGCAATATGATTCGGTTGACCAAATGAAGTTCGGTGTACCGAATATGGATAAGTCAATTTGGCTTTAGGTCAAGATTTAAATACGACCGTTGGAGCAAAGTCCAAAACCGGTCCAGGCTAATTTGGTCTACCGAAGGCGGTTCGGTATACCGAGGTGGTTATTCCAGGGAACACCTAAAGGATTCTACATGGTTGACCGCAAGGTGTTCGGTGGACCGAACTCTTCAAGATTCGGTTTACCGAGAAGGGGTCGGTTAACCGTGGGGATACGGGATAGAATCCTAATGTGCTCAAGTTTACATTAATCCTTAGGACTCAAATTATACTACATTACATATTGGTCCAAAGCTTGATTACATGTCTTGAGTCTTTATCTTCTTGTCCCCAAGCTCCTTAGCTTGATTCTTCATCAACCTATTAAGAATATCGCAAGTACACGAATATATATGCAATGCATGTATTCATGTTTGCTTACTTTGATTGTCTAGGTTGATTGATTAAATATAGATTAAGATTAGATTACTTAATCATCAAAACTAAATAAAGATTAAAGCTAAAAAGCCAACAAAAAGTACCTAAATGCCAGAAGAAAGTACCTTATTGAAGCATCTCAGACCTGTTTGTCATTCTTAAGGACCCATCTGCAATTAAGGAAGGACCCAAATGAAACCCGGAGGGACCTGAGTATAAGGAAACATTTTGGTGCAAAAACCCCTCATTATTGATCTTGAGAAGTATTTGGGAAATTAAGGACAAACGGGCTCGAACCAGGTGCAAAGTAGAAAACTTAAGCTTTTGGGCGAATTCGGGGCGGATTGGAGCCAAAAGATCTGTCAATGGCGTAGCCAACTCTGCCAGTAACGGATCATTTTGATTAGAATCCGCTCCAATTTCTCCCGTGCCTCGACCTTGTTTATTTGGGTGCACCAGGCCATAGAGAAATGGATTACAAACGTTAGATTGCTCAAGATTCCTCTACACCACTCTTTCTTCTAGAAATAGCAATGTTTCTCTTAAATTTCTTTTTTTTGCACGAAGAAGGGAGGTTTCCCTCCAAAATTTATTGATTTTGTAAAGGTGAATACATACTCTGTAATATGTACAACAAGAAAATAAGTACAACTAACTAATACGTAAGATCAAACGACATAGAAAGAAACAATCGGCATAACAGCCACGCTAGTGTAGCCCAAGTGCCGACTATAGAGTAGTGATCTCTGAAACCCCTCCTAATCACTACTCTACAGCCCTAATTAGAGAATTTACCGAGTACTCGTCCCACTAGTACACCAAAAGTAGCAGCAACCATTTGTTGGGGTACACGCTATGACCAAAGCCTCTCAAATGTGAAACAAATTAGGGTCCTTAGCAGCCTTCCTAACCGTCGGTCCACGGATTTGCATGACCTGCGAAACAACCATGAAAATATCCTTATGTCCACTCCTATCACCATCAAAAAAGCACGAGTTCCGTTCTGCCTAAATTTACTGGATCGTAGATGTAAAGGCCTGCATAGGTACTTACTAATCATCCACCTAACCCACAGAGAATCATCATCCAAGATTGATATCCAGAAGGGGCGCAACACCCTAGCAACGTTACACCATACGAGGTTGCGACCTAGAGCCCCGGCTTCACGAGGTAGGTGTAAGACCCACTCTTGCTTTAATAATAACAAGTCCACTCTCCTTGGTTATGTACAATTGAGTTCTTGGAATGTCAAATTGTGTTATGGCATAATTGTTTTAAGTATATTTGATCGGAATTCTCGTTGGTCGATCGGGTGCGACACATCGGGCGAGTGCGCGGTTGTTTGACTCGATCGACTCAATTTGGTCCGAGTTAGTGTAGGGTCGGTTTTGGGCTAAATCTGTGTCTAGACGGCATCGAATTGGAAGGGTTGCAATAGGGTTTGGATGTGCATTTTTGTGGCTTTTGGGATGCCTTGCTAAGTGCCATTTTTGGCATGTGTTGTGGTAGCTTGATTAGCCGTGAAGACCTGGAAGTTGGAGGGTTGTGTGCAAGCAAATAAGCCTCCCACCCAGCCGTCCTCTTCCCTCCCCTTTACTTCCTCACGCACATCACTTCAGATGACTTATCCTTTCCTCTCCAGCTTATTGGTGGGCTGATCTCCGGCGAGTTGGCGGAGCTACGTCTAGTGCAACTTTGTTCGATTAGAAGGGTTGGTGGGCAGAATCTCTGAAAAAGCTCGGGCAATCTTCCTTGCTGATTAGGTATACCATAGGCCCAAGAGTAGAGTGGAGGGTGGAGGCATTGGATGGAGGGTCGGCCAGCACCACTTTGGTTGGTGGTGCCATCGGTTGCAATACCAAACCGATCTTCCTCTCTAGCGCGCAAGGATTGTGCGCTGGAAGGGGCTGGCAGTGGGTTCAACCAGGCATGCCGGAGCTCCAGCGAGCTCCAGTGAGGTCCGACCAGATGTGAGGTTGTCACTCCAGAGCTGAGGTGGGGTGGTGGATTCGGATCTTGGCTGGTGTGGCTTGTGCACACTAAAGCAGACTAGGTGTCTCTCCAACTTCACGACGCCTAGCTTTGAGTGGCTGGCTGGTGCAGCCAATCTCAGGCTCTGGCTGGGGTAACGAGGAGTGGGGATGAACCCTAGGGAGGCTATGGATGATAGGGGTCAGGGCTGGCTTGACCGGTTCGTGCTTGGGGACGCAAGAGTGAGCTGACCATTTGGAGGCTTGGTGCAACTCTCGTGCCTCGCGTACGCTGGCTTGGCTGGAATGGCTCAGCCCGATCTCATCAATTCCTTCGTCACCCCAAGATACCTTGGAGGGGTGGTCTGAGCTTGTGGTTGGACGGACCAGGGGGGTTCATGTGCATGGATGTGAGTTGTGTGATTTGTTTGATGTGCTTGATGCAATCGACCATGGTAGTGTATGCTGAATGTTGGCGTGTTGGTGTTTCTGATTTTGTTCCAGCAGTAACTTTTGCCTGTGTATGATTTGATTTCAAGAATCCACTCTGATATATCTTTATATACTCACATGAGAATGAAATTAGAACCAACATATAGATTAGGTAACTCATGCTATGCCATGTTGTTGTATGCTAATCGGTATGCATTCATGTATAGTCATGTATGGATGTATTTGAATATCTGATTTCACAAGCATGTTCTATTATGAATGAGTTAATGATATATGTTTATGCACTCTCTTATAACATCTTATTATGTCCTGAACATGTAAGAATTAAATGTATCTAGGTCCTTAATCTAGACGATCATGTCATGTAATTGTTGTAGCATTCTAATCATTATATCCTTTGCTGCCGTGAATGTTTTATAACGTTTATTGGGTATATATCTTGCTTATCTGATGCATCCTTATGTGGATGCGTATTGCAATTTAGTGCTCAATCGCATGACTTGTATACATGACCTGTGGATATCAAGGTTGTATTGTCATGCTCGTCTAGTTGAATTCGGTTATGATGGTTTGTTTGTTTCAGCATCTTGGAGTTGGTGATGTGATTGTATTATTTTGGGTGCTTTAGGAGTTGTGGTTAGAGTATGCATATACTCATCACATTGGGCTCATATACTCATCACATTGGATAGATCTATAGATAGCTTGCATTGCATTTGTTAATAAAATGAATCTGGGCACGTATGTTTTGGGACCGATGGGCCACGAGTAAGGCCTCTATGTAGAAAGGCCTATTCGTAAAGACCTTCACGTTGGGAGGCCAGGCGTAAGACAAGTTCTGGGCGGGCGCGCTGCCATTATGTCTAAGGGTTGGTGTTCCCATGTTCGTGATGACACCATGTAGGTTTATTTTCGTGGATTGGGACACTTATCTGGCACACCGCTTTGTGTGGAGCGGTGGGTCACTGTCGAGTGACCGCCTCTGACCAGCGTGGCTGGTGGTTTTGATTCCTATGTAGAGGGATCACTTCAGGTGAAGCCCGAATGGCGAAGGTATGTACAGTTGTCGGCCGGCACAACTATGTAGAGTTCTTGCCCTTTTGTTGCATGTATATAGGTCCCATGCACAACTATGGTAGATTGGTCCCATGCATAACTTTGTACTCTATCTGTTGGACCTGGGGCATACGGGGTTTTCCTTGTAGGAAAACTCATGCATATTTGTTGTTGTTTTGTCTCAGGTACTTAGGTCCCTTAGGGGAAAGACTGGAAAAGGTTCGGAGGATTCTGTACACGAGGGACTCGTCGACCAGAGTCTTCGAGTTATCTTTTACTTCCACACCGTTGATGTATTTCTCTTTTGAACTCAATGTAATGTGTTTGACCATATTACCATATATGGATAATCTCTCTCCTTTCAGTTATATTTTATGTTAGTCTATCATGTATGTTCTTGTTCCGTTGTCGAGTCTTGTTTGGTGTGTCTTTGTAACTCCTTCGGTCGTCGTGGAGGTCTCTGATCGCGACACTTGTAGTCCTCCCCAGTGTGCGTACCCGCTAGATCGGGGACGTTACAACTTGGTATCAGAGTAGGTCGGTCCCTAAAGTGTACAAAATCTGAAGACTCTCCAATGGGGCATCTGGCTCATACCCTGTTGGTAAATTCTCCTTTCTAGAATTTTCAATTATGATAGTTATAGATCATTTTCGCATTGGTTAAACTCCTTCTGGTAGATTGCCTTGTGGGTGTGGAGACAAAAACCACGAAACCCCATTAGTATTGCTTAGTTCCCTCACCTCCTCTCACATTCTGGTATCGAGATCTCCAACAAGTCTAGCCGGTCAAGCAAGCAAGAAGTGCAAGTGCAAGAGGCTACTAGCTACCAAGCATGACAGGCGGTTGCAGTGGGATTCCAGCAAAATCTAGGGTTCTTCTCCTTCAGTTTCAGGTATTCTCCTAACCCCTTAGCATAAGAGGATGTAGAGTGGGTGTTGGATGAAGTTTAGTCCAGCACCATTGGGTTAGCTGACCTGAGGTTTGGAGTGCACAAGTGGAGATCCAACTGGTAGTGTGGACTGTGTTGCACCATTCGAATTTCAGAGGCTGGCTGGGCTGTCTCCCACTTGCACGACCCTGACTTCATGCTTTCCTTGGTGGTTTGATGAAGAAACTAGAAGGGACGAGGCTGGTCTGTGGGGAGCAAGTCGGGGTTGTGTTTGCATGCATGTTGTGCGTGATTTGCTACCACCTCTTGTGGTTGAAATTATGATTTCATGGTTGATCTGTTAATGTATTTAACATGTTGTAACATGCAATTTTTCTAGGGTGTTACTGATTTTAGAAATCATGCTCCTTCATTATTTCATGACTTTGTTCAGGTGATATTTGCATGAATCATTACTAATCACAGATCCTAGGTCTATGTGTGACTTAGCAATGAGTCCAAATTTCCTTGCATGAGGTGCTTGCTGATTTAGGTCTTATATTCACGTATGGATTTATAATTTCATTTAGACATTAGTTACATGAATTGTTACTAGTTTAGGTCACCTAATCTTGCATGATTTCATGACTTGTTACGTCAGTAAGTCATAAGTCATCACTGATTTCAGACATTATATCTATGCGTGATCTAGCTAATAGGTTTAAATAATACAGCATGACTCATTCTGATTTTAGTCCATGAACGATCAATACAAGTATATGCTCCGATTTGACGATTTCCTAAGATATATTCATGACATCTCATCTGAGAATAAGTTGCATAATTCCATATTGATGATAATGCATTCGGTATAGATGCATGTAACGGCTTGAATGTTGTGATGTATTTATCAAGTCTTATTTTATGACCAGCAATGAATAATCCATGTGGATGCTCTGATTTTGTGAACTTTCTAAGAGGTATCTCGTTATACACCACATGAGAATAAGTTGCATATTTTCAATTGTGATGTTGATGCAATCGGTAGGGTTGTTATGTGTCGATTGCTATGATTGCTAATCTAGTTTGATTTCGTTCCAGCAGTAGCCATATCACATATATAATCTTATTTTCGTATACCTCCTCTAATTTGTCTTGTTATTCTCTCACATGAAAATGGAATCGGAACTCATCCATTTTTTATGCAACTCATTATATGGCTTATAAGTAGTAAGCAAATCTGAATGCATGCATGTATATCAATTTATAAATCGGTTTGGACTATTGATTTCACAAGCATGTTTCATTAGCTTACGTTATTGTTACATACTTGTGCATGTTCATATCATCTCTGATCATGTTGGGTGTTGCTAGAACTAACGTGCATGTGGTCTGAAATTTAATGAATGCTTGTAGTATCTCTTTTGTGATACCTCTTTTTGTTATGGATGTGTTTCTCATATTGAATACATGCTATTGTTTGAGTTTCATTTTCTGTTAATTAGGTACATCACATACATGTATAATTATCCTTTGAGATCTGGTTTTTATTTTTTGTTTTTATCCCATAATTTAATTGTTGTGAAGGTGGTACATGTGGATGTATCTTTAGTTGCAAAATTCACGTGATTCTTTCCTAACTAAGTTGTTGTTAAGATGTTGCATTCCTATGTATTATTTAGCTACTAGATTTATGGGACTATTCATGTTTAGATTATTGTTAGGAAGTTATACTTGCACGCATGACATAGTCGCTGGAAAAAGGAATTTGCACTACATGAAAAGGCTAACCGAACATTTTTATTCAACTATATGCATGATGCTACGCGCTAAAATGTTGAAATCATAAGTGATTTGTCATCCATTCATGTATCCATGTCTATCACTTGTATTATCATGATTGCATTCTGGGATCTTGTATTATGCATATAGTCTCATATATCTCCCAAACATACTTAGATTCATGCATGAATGTGTTCTAAACCCACGAATGCATTATAGTAGAGTGAAGTGTTGTGTAATCATCTCACCATGACCCATAGCTCCCACAGGTTGCATGTTCGATTCCCATGATCTACGATTATTATGGCATGTGCTTTACCTAATTTATTATAATTGTTGTTGCTTCTGTTATTTGTATGATGACGTGAGTGCATGTCGTACATGCAATCAAGTTTGTGTTGTGATATTATGACTATGATTCCATGATTTATTGGTTGTCTAGATACATCATGCCCATATATATTTAGCCATCGAGATCTTATTATGATTACACATCTTAATTGTTGTTCTCATACATCATGTGCATGTAGATATATAAATGCATGGAGATATTGTTATTAGCACATGATTTAATTGCTGCCTAGATATATCTTGTGCATGAGTATTGTCTATCGAGATCTTGTCATTAATTCCATGTTTTATTTGTTGTTCTCATACACCTTGTGCATATAGATATAAATATATTATACGTTCATGTATGTTTAGTGATTGTATTTTGTGTGACCTTCCTAATTAGTTTGTTGTCAATAGACATTATGATCATGTATGATTAGCTTGCTGTTGTTAGGTCATACGTATATAGGTTGTTAGTTGTTGGATTCATGTGATTTGTTCATGATTAGTTCTCAGAATCTATGGCTATCATGACACCTGTATTTCAATGTCTAATGGTTGTTGTTGCTTCTGTTTGAGTGTGATGATGTAGATAAAGGTTTATAGGTCAAGAATCCCTAATCATGTAGGCTCCCTGTCCACTTCTTCTCTGTCCATCAACAAAAAAGAGAAAATTTGAGAAAAATCCCACCGAAATGGTGGTAACAACAACGACTACGACGAACTCCCTTGGAACAACGCCAAAAACTGTATTGATCGTTTTAATTTACCGCAAATGCACCGTGTCGGTGAAGACGTGTCAAACCTCAACGAGTTGTGAGTGTTGTTGTGACTACCATACTCGGGTGGGAAAGGAGTGGAGAATTAGGGAATTATGCTAAGTTAACTACACTAAACTAGGAATTATTGATAATTAAACTAAACCCCCATGGAGTGAAGGTGTGTAGGTATGTGTGTGTGGGAGGTTCTTAATTATTCGAGGCACAACTGTGTATAGTAGGTGAAATCAAGGAAAAACTAGTGTGGAGTCTAATTAACATCAACTACATTTACATTAATACATGAGTAATATAGTTCGACATGAAGTTAAGATGCACTAAGAATGAACTAAGTACCTTATGTGGCCATTAAGAAATCAATTAAGCATCCATATAACTTAACACATTTATGCATTCTCTACTAATGAAGCATCCATACATAACAAAGCCATTTACCATACAAAGATAAACCATTACAAGCAACAAGATAAACTCTAGATCTAGCATGAGACAATTACTTAGTGTGACCATTATCCCATCTTATACAAGTTTAAGCAAGTTACATGCTAAGAGATCTACATCAAGCACATGAAATGGCACAAATAAAACAAACCCATCACCAAAACATCACATCGATGACAAATACAGGTTGATCCACGGGGAAGTGTGTCGACTTTGGTTAGTTCGAAGGCGAGTGGCAAACAAGGTGGAGAAAAAATTGATTAAACTAACTAGACTAACTATGCTATGCTACACTAGTATGAAACAAACGAAGATGATGAAAGCACTAAATAAATCTAAACCAAGTTGCTAATAGATGAAGTTGGAAATTCAGGAATGGAAACCCCCTAAGGGGTGGAGTGTGTATATACATGAAATAAGTGGTGACGAATGCATACAAAATACATAAGAAGTACCTCATGGCAAGACCTATCATCCAAATCACAAACCGAGGTGATTAATATGACATGGCAAGTTTGTTATTAAGAACCTAAACAAGCACGTAATGTACCTAAATATTATGGCAGAAACCATCAAGTTAAGTATTCTCTTTAATTCAAACAAGCATACTAACATTTCTCATATACAACAATGTTTAGCATTCATTCCATCTAAATAACATGTATAGACATCTACTCCACCCCCAAAGGGGGATGGAACTACTCACACATTATTAGACTAGCATTCATACTAAGGAAAGAAAACATGCTAATTAATTCTAAGAAGACTAAAACAAACAATGTTAACTAAGTATGCAAGAATTTAAAAGAGACAATATGAAGAAACTTACAAAACATCTTTTATTACTCACTAAATTACAAGTAGCCTCTCTCCACCAGAATTTTGGTCCAAAGATTTTCTCCTAGTAGAGAGGATGACCACCAAGAGAGGAGATGTATACAAAGGAGGAGGAAGGGTTCTATTTATAACCATAGAAAATCGTAATCTGGGACAATCCCCCCGTATGGGACTAAACATATACCAAAAATAGACTAAATACAACCTAACACAAGACCGACTGATGTCTTAGCTGATCCAGAGCTGACCCGACCGCCAATTGGCGGTCTATGGACTCTGGATCGAGTCTGGATTTCGGGTGTAGTTGTCTGGCTTGCTTTCTTCATGTGTGATGCATCCAAGTCGGTTGTTGGAGCTCAGGACCGAATCAAATTGCCAAAATACTCCTCATGATGGTGAGGAGTTTCTTGATTTTCTCATTGGTACTTTGAGCTTACATCCGGGTTCTTCCCTCTTGCATCTCCATCTCCAAGTCTTGCAACTCGATCCTTTTCCTTGCTTTTGAGTCCTTTTTGTGTCTCTTCTTCTCAAACCTGCTTATTCCTGAAACTTAAACATTAAACTCGTTACGTAGCATTGTTTAGGTGAAAGATAACAGATATAAGACACAAATGCAAGCACGATATGATGTCAATCAAATACCACCACACCTAACTTTTGCTAGTTCGAGCAAAAAAAAGAAAGGGAAAAATGAAAGAAAGGAAATCATTCGTAAAACATGGAAATCCTAACTCATTTTCGTAGGAATCACGGTTGCACTTAGCACGTGAAACAAACCGTTAAACCTCCTTGTCAGCAAGGAGGAGGAGTGTTGTCTCTTGAGGGGTTTTAGCGGATATACCCACAAAATCCGAAGATTGATGCATTATTCAATCTAGAAACTCGACTCGATGGACTCATTTTTGTCGATCATTGGATACGGTAATTCTACGGGCCGTCTCTATGTATGTAATCAGTCCACCCACCTAGCCTAATGAGTCATTCGTGAAAGTTAATTAAGGACTTAAGTGGAAGACATGGACAACCTTAACATGCTCAAGTGATACAAAGTGTAAAGTACATTAAGGTTCTTATTTGCATCACCTTTTTTAATTTTTTTTCTCTTTTTTTACTAGGTGGTGTGTAATTCTCCCAGGGTCAGGTTTCGTACCTCATTTCCTATGAGGACTTACACTATCACGTACACCATTCTCCACATCTCCACATAGGGCAATCCCTACCACCCGCGTAACGGGAGTTCGGTCGGTGCATCCCAAGTCAGATGACTCGAAAGCACCAGGCACAAAGTCCCCTCATACCTAATTTCCCGAGGGATATGAGCCGTGCGAGAAGAGGGAACACCAACTCACTTATTTCTTATTTACACATGAACCAAAACTCTTACACTTAATGTCTCATAACAGGAGTTAAATGGTCCTTGACTACAACAAACTTCCTTATATTAACGGACAATAATTATTCAACTCACTAGGTTCAGGGTGGACTTCTTAAAATGTTTGAGTACTGAAACCCTATGATTATACGCCCCCCGGAGGAAAATTGGGGTGCATCCGTACGACTCAGTAAGACCTAAAGCCGGTGTACAAAATATCTTAATGCATCAAGTTCAAGACAATTTTGGGAGCTTCTTTTTACTTTTCGTCTCAATGGTTTTGCACATGCTAAACACAGGCATTTTCTTTCGCAAACACATGAAGATTTTTGAAAGAAATGAAAATTTTAAAGCGCTAGGCAAGCAAAAGAAGACAAGTTACCTTAGGATCATGACAAGCAGATATATCGATAGTAAATGCAGCACACTAACATGACCCTAACAATGCACACAAAAGAAAACAAAAACAAAAGGAAAACGACTCGACTATGTACACACATAAAACACCCCCTACACACTTCATGCATTGTCAATAATGAATGCAAACATGATACTACATGGAGTTATGCATAAAAAAGAAAAGTTCTCACCAACGTGAAGAACAAAGGGAAGTTCATTGTTATGTTGATGGACACAACCCTGAATTCCCTTAAAACCTGTCAGATGCTAAAGAAGGGATACACATACGTGAAAGAAATGTGGCCCAAATACTTAAGGGTTGGAGCCCACAACAATCAATGCTCACTCGTGGAGTCTTTCTCTTTTTTTTCTTTTTTTCTTTTCTTTTTGACATATAACTAACAATACTATGTACAAACATGAAATCTCAATCATCCATGCATGTCATGAATTGTTGAGTGCGAGAGAGGTTCATGAAGGAACATGACCTCCTCGACTTCAAGTGGTGCCCCCCTCCAAGTAAGGTTTGACGCGTTATCTATTAACTTTGAACACGTCCCTATTCCATTGGTTCAAGATGTTAACCGCTCCATGAGGAATTACAATTTCGACAATAAAAGGGCCAGACCAGCAACTGCGGAGCTTACGCGCAAATAGATGAAGCCGGGAATTGTAGAGAAACACCTTCTGCCCGACCATAAACACCTTTCGCATAATCATGGGATCGTTAAACATCTTGGCTTGGGAATTATGAATTTTGGCAATTTCATAGGCATCATTGCGTAGCTCTTCCAGTTCCACAATGTCAAGTTTTCCCTGCAACCGTGATTCCTACGAAAATGAGTTAGGATTTCCCTATTTTTCGTATGTTGTTCCCTTTCTTTCATTTTTCTCTTTCTTTGTCTTGCTCGGGACTAGCAAAACTTAGGTGTGGGGGTATTTGATTGACATCATTTCATGCATATCTTTGTGTCTTGTATACATTATCT
The DNA here is from genome assembly GCA_963682175.1 of Triglochin maritima. Lineage (NCBI taxonomy): Eukaryota > Viridiplantae > Streptophyta > Magnoliopsida > Alismatales > Juncaginaceae > Triglochin > Triglochin maritima. The sequence goes on along the minus strand of OY821774.1, from coordinate 22,103,400 downwards.
TTCACCCAAACAATGCTATGTAACGAGTTTAAAGGTTAGTTTTCAGGAATAAGTAGGTTTGAGAAAGAGAGACTTTAAATGGACCTAAAAGCAGGAAAAATGATAGCGTTGAGAGACTCGAAGACTAAGATGCAAGATCGAAGGACCTGAATGTCAGATCTAAGGACCAATGAGCAAACAAGAATACTCCACACCATCATGGGGAATATTTTGGCAATTCTATTCGGGTCGGAGCTCTAGCAAGCGAAGTAGATGAATCAAAGACCAACACAGACATCCAGAAAAGCCCACACAAAACAATGGCCGGATCCAAACACACTAGACCGCCAATTGTCGGTCCAAGACTGCTGATTGGCCGTCTGTTTTGATTCCGATCCTCTAAGATTTCGTAGGGTCGCATATTAGTGTGTATTTAGTCTATTTTTGGTATTTGTTTAGTCCCATACCGGGGGATTGTCCCGGATTACCTTTTCTATGGCTATAAATAGAACTCTCCCTCCTCTCTTGTACCCCATCTCTCTCTTGGTGTCCATCATCTCTACTAGGACTAAAAGCCTTGAAGAAAAACCCCTGGTGGAGAGAGGCTACTTGTAATTGAGTGAGTAATAATAGATGTTTTCCTTTAGTTATGTTGTTTCTTTCTTAGTTTGATTTCCTTTCATATGCTTGCATGCTTAGGTTAATTTCTTTTCAGTAGTATATTTCATTTTAATGTATGTTGTAGTGTAATGATTAGTAAGTACTTCCATCTGATAAGGATTGAGCTTCAATTTACTCATACTATGCACATTGTTAGGGGGGCATCTTATACATGCATAGTTTACATATATGAAGGGGGAGAAATCATATATATTAGGGGAGAACTTAAATTGAAACTCAAGCATTAAGATAGAGATTTGTCATCATCAAAAAGGGGGAGATTGTTGCCTTTTTTGGCCTTAATCTATATTAATTTTGATGATTAATTAAACTAATCTTAATCAATCAACCTAATCAATCAAAGTGGGAAAACACGATTACATGCATTGCATATATGTTTGTATACTTGCAATCATCTTAATAGGTATAGGATAGCCGAATACTTCCCAATAGTGAAACTTAGTTGTTCGCGAGGTTGTGATGAAATTGTATCCTTAACTAAACCCAAAATTAAGGAAGTGGAGATGAATTCCCGCATCATGAATATCTTGTATTGTGGGTTAAATGAAGGGGAATACAATAGAGTAAGAGGTTGTGAAAGTGCTAATGATATTTGGCATACATTAGAGATGCATCATGAGGGTTCAACTAGATTGAAAGAAACTAGGATTAATTTGCTCATGCATAAATATGAGTTATTTTGTTTGCAATCCGGTGAAAACATAAGCGAGATGCACACTCGCTTCACCGAGATCATTAACTCTCTTAAAGCACTTGGCAAGGATTTTAGCAAGGGAGAAATGACTCGAAAGATTCTCCGGTCACTCACCGACGATTGGAAGGAGAAGACGATTGCCATCGAAGAAGCACAAGATCTCACCAAATTATCGGTCGAGGAGCTAATGGGTAGTCTCATGACATAAGAGATACAAATGAAAGACCGCAAGGAGAAGGGAGTCATGAAATCCATAGGGCTACACACCGTCGCCAATTCGATCAAAGGAGATAGTGATATCGAGGAACAATTGGCGACACAACAATTTAAGGAATTTCTCAAAGAAGAGAAAGAAAGGAGAAAAGAGAAGAAGAAGAAGAGCAAGAGAAAAGAGAAGAAGAAGAAGAAAGCTCTCAAAGCTACTTGGGACACCTCATCATCTTCATCAATTGAAGGCGAATTCGCCTCGATGTTCTTCATGGCAATAGAAGATGATGAAAGTGAGGTATCTTCTTGCTCTAGTCGTGATTCAATTGATTAAAATAATTCAAATGCATATAATGAACTTCAATGTGAATTCAATGAATTGCTTGAAAATTTTGAGAAAATTTGTCAAAAGAATAAACAAGCAAGAAAGAAAATCAATGAGCTACAATCTCAAATTGAATCTATCATGAATGATAAGAATGAATTACTTGCTAGTCATGATAAAATTACATTAGAGAACACTCAATTGATTGATGAAATTGCAACTCTAAATTCAAAAGCTTCATGTAGTGACAATATTCAAGATCTAATTGCTAAGAATGTTCAATTACAAAAGGATCTTGAAAATTTCACAAGTGGAAAGAAAATGCTTGATATGCTCATAGGGAGTCAAAAACAATCTTTAGATAAGCATGGTGTAGGCTATTTTGTTAACAACTACAAAAACCATGTTATTCACAGTACTATGAATGGAAAGCATTTCTTTGTGAATAAAAGTTCTTCAAGTGTTTGGGCACCTAAGACCAAAATGGTTTGGGTACCAAAGATTAATGTTAAAGGACCCAAAGTTGTTTGGGTACCAAAATCTTCACTTGTAGGTACTTAAAGAAAGGAGAATCGATAGCGATCGGCTCAAGTAACAAAAGAACGATTCCAAGCTTCAAGGAAATCATTTGGATCGAATTTATAAAGCCGTCGTCGCTATCAAAAGGAGATTGGAACCAATACAAAATCAAGGATCAAAAGTTGGGTAATATCTTCAATCCTCTCAATTGTGACTATTTTAATATTTGGTTCTAATGTTGGGATATTACATGCTTAATTGATATCGTACGTCATTGCTTTTAGGCCTTAGTGATAGGGGAAGCATATAATGTTATATCATCTAATTAAGGGGGAGAATTATGAAATCATATACCTTTACATCATATGCTTCTATTGTTTGCATTTGATTGATGTCAAAGGGGGAGAATGATAAGGATTGAGGTTCAATTTACACATACTATGCACATTGTTAGGGGGAGCATCTTATACATGCATAGTTTACATATATGAAGGGGGAGCAATCATATAGATTAGAGGAGAACTTAAATTGAAACTCAAGCATTAAGATATAGATTTACCATCATCAAATAGGGGGAGATTGTTGGCTTTTTTGGCCTTAATCTATATTAATTTGATGATTAATTAAACTAATCTTAATCAATCAACCTAATCAATCAAAGTGAGCAAACACAATTACATGCATTGCATATATGTTTGTATACTTGCAATCAACTTGATAGGTATAGGATAGTCGAATACTTTCCAACAGTGAAACTTAGGTGTTCTCTGGAATTGCCCCAACGGAAGACTGAACCACCTTCGGTCGACCGAATAGCCTTGGACCAGTTTTGGACTTTGCTCCAACGGTCGCATTCAAATCAAGACCCTAGAGCCCAAATTAACTTGACCCACTTCGGACGACCGTACACACTTCGGTCTACCGAATTCTTATTGGCTAGGAGCCCCACAGCTATTTAACTTGACCGTTATCGATAAAACAATTTCCCACGCATTGTCAGTGGAATACTCGCGCTACTTCGGTCTACCAAAGTATAAACGGTCAACCGAACTTGAGTAGATCAGAGCCCAATCAATTCTACAGTCCACCTTTCAACGGTGAACCGAATTTAATTAGGGATAAATAGATAAAAGCTACTGGAGGTTGGTGAACGATGATCCGATACTTAATCGGTCAACCGAGTTCTTAGTTCAGACCAATGTTTCGGACTACCGTGTGGATAACGGTCGACCAAAACTGTCTCGATTTCTGGCCGAGCTTAAGTCACATCTTGCTTTCTCATTGGTCCATTCACCACCAGCTCCCAAACGGATATATGAGCTTGAAGGCTTATAAATAGGACCTCATTCGGTTGCTTCGAAGATCTAGAACACTTCCAATCTATTCAATACTCAAAGCCAAATCCTCTCAATCTTCAAGCTCTCAATCCACAACACTCAAGCCTAAACTTCAGCACTTGCATATCCAATTCTATATGATATCCAAGTGTGATTAAGTATAGAGTGTTAGTTAGAGTGTGATTCAACTTCCATATTCAAAGAATCAAAGAGTTGTAAAAGCTTCGAGGAAGCTCCCTCTCGGATTGTGAGAGGAGACACGAGCGAGGAGAGGTTGTTCGCGAGGCTCGGTGTTGTAAACGGTGTTGGTCTCGGCCCGGAACAGAGATTGGTTAGTGGAACCGTAAGCGAGGCTCGGGGGATCGAGCGAGGACTAGTACCCGGGTGTGGGTGCCGAACCTCTCTAAACTCCAGTGTCGACGATTTTGTGGTTTGCATTGTCTCTTTCCTTAATCCTTCGCTTAGTACTTTTTTCCGCATTTTTTATCGAATAGAGGGCCATAGATCCTAACACCATCCCCATTTGGAGGGTGGAGAAATATGTGATATGATTATGTGATGTAGTCGGTGTCTGTTATCTTAATCCGTTGAGCCTTATATGATTTCCATAACCATCTAATGGGACTTCACTCTTGTCTGTGTTATGCTAATGCTCTTGAATGAAGCTTAGCTTATGCTTAGATTAGTGGACCTATTTTATGGGGAATTATAAGGTGAGGATATGGATGGAATTGATGAAGGAAACATGACTTGTAGTTGCATGTGCTCGTGTTGCCTTTACCTTGGTTAATGCCTTGTATGTTTTAATGAAATTGGGTTATACATGAGTTCACCTTAGTAGACCAATCCTTTCTCGAGGAATTAACCAAATTCTCAATGATTTGCGTTAATTGACGGTTAGAGACTTCGACTTGCCCACTAGTTAGCGGATGATATGGGGTCGCAAGCTTGTGGGTGATCGAATATTTCCTCATAAGCACTACAAATGAGTGATTGCAGAAGTGGGTACCCCTATCGCTGATTACGGTACAAGGAGTACCTTATTGTCATTGGTCTTTGTGGAGATAGCATCAACCCACTTAGACACATAGTCAACAGCCACCAGAATGTAAATATTCTGGAACGAATTCAGGAAAGTACCCATAAAGTCGATGCCCCACACATCGAAGATGTCGACGACAATGACATTTTGCAAAGGCATCATATCACGTCGACTAATCCTGCCAAGGCGCAGTTTTTTTTGCTCCGAAGTGTCATCCAAATGCCTCAGAGTGGCAAAATTGGCACACACTTTGGAACTCGTTATTTGGGATGCATCGCCTGAAAATTTGGTCAGAGTAGTATTTGAATAGGTAGGGGTCGTCCCAGCGAAAGAATCTGAGAGAAGATCTAAATTTGGTTTGGTCAGATTTTGACCAACCCACAGGAAGTTGCTCGGTCATGAGGTAGTTCACGATGTCGGCAAACCAAGGGTTATCATCGATCGTGAACAACTGCTCATCAGGAAATTTGTCATTAATAATTTGGTCATGTGGGTTGGTCGTCTCTAAACGAGACAGGTGGTCCGCTACAACATTTTCACACATTTTTTTGTCCCGAATCTCGAGATCAAATTCTTGTAAAAACAAGATCCATCTCAAGAGTTGAGATTTTGCAACTTTCTTCACCATGAGGTGCTTGATGGTTGTGTGATCAGAATAGATAATCACGTGGGAGCCAATCAAGTGCAACCACAATTTCTCCAAAGTAAATATGATCGCTAAGAATTCTCTCGGTCACAGTGTAGTAGTTCAATTGGGCATCATTGAGTGTTCTACTAGCATAGTAGATCACATGAGGCAATTTGTCCAATCGTTGCCCAAGCACTGTTGCCACAGCGAAGCCAGATGCATCACACATTAACTCGAAGGGTTCAGTCCACAACGGTGCCTTAATTATGGGAGCTGAAGTCAGCTCTTTCTTCAAGGTCAAAAAAGCATGGTGACAATCCGGTGAGAAATAAAAAATGACATCTTTAGCCAACAAGGCAGTGAGATGTCAAGCAATTTTGCTAAAATCCCGAATGAACCACCGATAGAATCCATCATGCCCCAAAAAGGCATGGATATCCTTCACATTACGTGGCGGTGGGAGATTAGCAATAAGACCCACTTTGGCGGGATCAACCTCAATTCCCCTACTTGAGACCACATGTCCAAGTACAATCCCTCGCTTCACCATGAAGTGACATTTCTCCCAATTGAGAGTGAAGTTCTTCTCACGGCATCGCTCGAGGACAAGGCTCAAGTGACAAAGGCACTCGTCGAAGGAAGCGCCAAAAATGGAAAAGTCGTCCATGAAAATCTCAAGGAAATGCTCTACCATATCAGAGAAGATGCTAATCATACACCTTTGGAAAGTTGTTGGTGCATTACATAACCCAAAGGGCATGCGACGGTAGGCAAACGTGCCAAAGGGACTCGCAAATGTGGTTTTCTCTTGATCCTCAGTGGCGATGGGAATTTGGTTGTAACTGGACTATCCATCAAGAAAACAATAATACTCATGTCCGGCCAAGCTTTCCAAAATCTGATCAATGAATGGCAACGTGAAATGATCATTATGCGTTGCTGCATTGAGCTTGCTATTATCAACGCAAACTCACCAGCCAGTTTGCAAGCTTGTTGGGATAATCTCATTATGCTCATTCTCAACAACCGTCACACCTTACTTCTTGGGAACTACCATGATCCAAGCACTTATGAACCTCCTTTTGGATGGCTTCTTTCAGTACAAGATTCAATCTTCGTTGTGGGTCCCGGCGTGGCCTTCTTTCAGTACAGGATTCTTTCAGTACAAGAATTGAAAAGAGACAATATGAACAAACTAACAAAACATCTTTTATTACTCACTCAATTATAAGTAACCTCTCTCCAACAGAGTTTTGCTCCAAGGCTTTACTCCTAGTAGAGAGGATGGCCACCAAGAGAGGAGATGTATACGAAGGAGGAAGAGTTCTATTTATAGCTATAGAAAAAGGTTATCCTGGACAATCCGACGGTATGGGACTAAACGTATACCAAACATAGACTAAATACAACCTAATACATGAACCGCCAAAGTCTTAGTGGATACAGAGCTGACCCGACCGCCAATTGGCGGTCTATGGACTCTGGATCAAGTCTGGATTTTGGGTGTCATTGTCTGGCTTGCTTTCTTCATGTGTGGTGGATCCAAGTCGGTTGTTGGAGCTCAGAACAGAATCGAATTGCCAAAATACTCCTCATTGGTCCCTTGGGCTTACATCCGGGTCCTTCCCTCTTGCATCTCAGTCCCCAAGTCTTGCAACTCAATCCTTTTCCTTGCTTTTGAGTCCTTTTTGTGTCTCTTCTCCTCAAACCTGCTTATTCCTGAAACTTAAACATTAAACTCATTACGTAGCATTGTTTAGGTGAAAGATAACGGATATAAGACACAAATGTATGCGTGATATGATGTGAACCAATAAACAAAGGAATGTTATTTGTCATATTAGACTTACACTTCGGTGTTTCCAGAAAGGAGAGGTCGCTCAGGGAATGGGATTTCTGAGAAGTAAAGGTCGCGCGAGTAAGGGGAGAGGAATGCTTTGGTCAGGGAGAGGAAGGGTTTCATGTTTCTTGAATTCTGAGTTTGGTTTTATGAATACCCTACCACGTTGGACACATAACTGTAGGATTTTGTGTCAGATACTTGTGAATATTTAAAAAAATAACAAGCAATTAGGATCGATTTTCATATTTTTCAACAATTTTCTCTACAAAATTCCTAATTGTATTTCAATATATATAATATACTAATTAATATTGAATACATAGATTGGATCATACTTAGGAGATTTTTGAATCCCTTTTACCAATAGAAAGTTTAGTTGCATGTAAAATTGCCTTGGAATTCCACCATGTATTCACAAAACTATAAACAAGATTAGAGAGATCGAAGCTAGTCAATCAATCTCTAATACGAGATTAAAATCTAGATAATTACCCTTTCAATGCTCCAAAGAATTTAATTTCTCAAGCACTCAATTAATAAATGAATTTTTGGATAATTAGGTGGAGAAATACGGGGAGGAGAAATTTTGCATTAATGTAAACAAGGAATAGATGATGGACCTATTTATGGGGCTTCCTCCAACCTACATCACGTGTAACTCACTTACACAAGATCCCTTGTTACTTGCTCCTCTAAACCAATCATATTTTGACACATAATCATCCCATAACTTCCCTTGACCAAGTTGGAACAAATCCAACCCATGATCACAAAAAACTCTTTTATTAATTCAGGCAAAATCCTGGGCAAACGGTCGAACGAATCGGCCAACTGGTCGACCGTTTGGTTATCTAGAAAAGTTCTTGATAATTTTGGTCAAACGGAATGCCCCACCAGTTGACCATTTCGCAACAAGAAAAATTCCTCTTATGTTCGGTCGAACCGCACGTTCAACCGGTCAACCGTTTTTCAAAAACCATAAATTACTGTTCAAACTGGTAGACTGTTTTGGGAAAAACCTTTGACCGTTTTGTACTCTTTTTGCCTTTGTTAAATTTTGGATCAATATCCAAAAAAAATTGACCTTTGGGTTTTAACAAACTTGTACGTTATAATGTTGCAGTTCACATTATATTATGCAATATATTATCATATATAATGTCAAACATTATACCACATAATATATACACATCTCATACAAATTCATTTGATATTCAAACCATGTCGTTCTTACGACATATCAATTTTATTATTTCACCACATGTACATCAACACATCACATAAAATGTAGAATCATATTTCTTGTTTCCCAATTCTGTGGTGTGACCTATAGGAGGATCTAAGTTATGTTGGCAATGATATAAAATACTTTATATCATAAACTATAAGTGGTATCTAGCTACACATTATAGTTACCTAAATAACAAAGATGTTTTGCTCACTCAAACTAAACTTCATCCATTTAGTGATATAAGGAATATCACTTGTGTCTATCCCTTGCCTCATGATACAAATAATTTTATACAAAGTAGAAATGTGTCATCTTTGTATTATATATTCATTTTTTGATCTCTTAAGAAAATTATGAATATGTAACAATACACAAGTTACATTGTGCACATTATAATTTCGCTTTATCAAGGGGCCCATTAGTATCATCACTAAGTAAAGAGGGGCAATGCCAATCTTTCAACATATGACATTTTCTGCCACAAGTTATGTATAACCAACTAATACCTTTATCACTATATGTAATGATAGGTATTGATAATAATCAAATCATACACTCCTTATGTGAAAAGATATAAGTCTCATGTCTTAGGATTCAAAGACACATTGAAACATTAATGACACAAACACAATTCCATAATTTTTCATTTGTTAGGTCAATTCAATATATGAAAGAAACATTGCCTATTTCATATACTCATGTTGTTAAATATTTGTAGAGCTACAATATCTCTTTTAACCAACATGACAATCTTATCTCGGTAATTAATGTCCCATGCTAATCTCCATGAATGTAAATCACTTTTGATTTATGTAAACCATTATCTCTTCGAGCTCTACGGTTAAGGACCAAGAGTTTGTTCCTTAACACTTCCAAAGACAAATGCATTAATCAAGGAACAAAATGTTATTACATACAAATCATAATAAAAGACATATAAAAGTAAACTTTCAGAACACATTCCTTTCAATCTCCCACTTGTTATCAAAGTTTTCTCTCACATATATTCACAATGATACATTCACAATGTATCACATACATATTTTTTCTCCAAGGATTCCAAAATCTAACTGAAACAATATATACTCTAGTGTGCTACAAGACTTTCTCATATGTTGCATCTGACGCTGTGACGCGGTATTTATGTTGCAACCCTGCAACGTTACATATACACCATTCACTAGAATCGTAATCTGCTCTTTGTCAATACCCAACATGTTCCTACAAACGTCACACCAATCCTGATCTAAGGTAGCACAAACAACTAGTCCGTCGTCGATGGGGAGACTAGTAAGTATACAAACATTTTGCATTGTGATTGTCATCTTCCCGTGTCTAAAATGAAAAGTGTGAGTCTCCGGTTTCCATCTCTCAACAACAACACGGAAGAAATTCCAATAAAATTGCAATCGGGTTAAACGAGAAACTCTATCAAATCCAGCTACCTGCAGCAACCCCCATATTTTGTCATCCTGCACCGCTCATGTGTTGAACTGAATGTCGTGCTCAATACACTTAAGATCAAATAATTGTTCCTAGAAAATATATATTAATTTGTTAAAATCTAAGATGGAACAATACACATAAATTTCAATTTCAATTAAAACACTTACATTATCGTGAATTGAAGCTGATTTATAGTTATTTTGTAATACTAACACTAAGCGGTCATGTGAGCAAGACATTTTGCAACTGTAAAACAAATAATGTTAGTTGAAATCGAACTCGGCACATATCATGTTTTCCCTGTGAATTTCACTAACACATTGGCCGTTTTTCTTGAGAAATATTTATAAAACACATCGTTATTTTATTCTAATGAATGAAGACCAAAAAAATTGTATGGTCTTAAGGGACTTAATGTATAACTAGGTGATTGTAATTGATCTTATTAATTATTTATTGAAATTAAGTTTTTAATGTTTGAACTAATTTTGATGTGAGAATAAATTAGAGAGATTCATTCAAAAGTTTAGGTCCAACATCAAAGATAAACCAACAAGCAACATGTAAAGGCGATCAAGATTATTTTGGAATCTCTCTTCCTAGTTGTTGCAGATCAAAACTAATTGACATTCTATCAAAAATGTCATCTTTTTTAGAGGAACAACGTCCGGGTAAGGCACAATGGACTTGTCGGGCTTGGGCATGAAGTTGTGTTTGTCAGAATCACCTTTTTTTGCCGGAGAGGGGGAGAAGGTGGTTGGAGGTCTGAATTGGTCGGAAGGCAGAGCGACCACTTCTTTGTCCTAGACAAGAATGGTATCTCAGATGCATTTTTTTGTTTCATGATACTGTTTTCATTAAATATGTATAATAAAAACAATATCCGTGATGTCGTTTTAAGTAAACAAACACGGTACCAGAGGTGTCGTTTATTTGACTTATTTTGCCGAATAAGTTTCTCAACCTTATATTATTTCAATATTATTTTTCAATGTTTATTTTGAATTTTTTTCCCAAAAATAAGGTTGACATTTGCATTTCATAGAAGTAAATTGAGAAATAAAATATATTAGCATAAAATAACTTTTAGGAAACGAAAAGGAGAAAGAAATTCTACAAATAACGAAAAAAGAAAAACTCTATGCACTAATTAGTTGAAGGAATTTTTATTCTAATAAACTAAAATTTTTGTTTTACTTTTACTTTAATTTCAACTTTTTTATTCTCAATAAATATATAAAGCTACTTAGACTTAATTAAGTTGATAACAATTGGGCCAAATCTAAATTCAGATATAGTGTTCGACGACATAATGTACCGTTTGGTGCCAAATTTGACTAGATCTTACTTTAGAGTTTCTATTTTCTTCCCGAATGTTTGCTAAAACAAGTAGGTATCAGTTGATGCAACAAATAAAAAGAAATAAGTTAATTAATCCAAAAGATAAAACACTTAATAATTTTTATTGCAATAACATCATACAAAAACTACTAAACGTTGAACAAAAAGTAACTAGTACCATATACAAAATCAATATATTACCAGATACATATATATTCTATAGTTGGGGGTACAATTACGGTAGATAACCAAAACACAAACTAAGCGTTCTTCAAGGAGAGTAGGGATATAAATAAAACTACCGTGGTCCTCCGACTTCCGACAACCAAGCTCCCTTCAGTCCTAAATAAGACTACCGTGATGCTCATCCCCAAGAGGAAACAAGTCAAACACCCTTCGAACTTCAACCTGGTTGGTCTCACCAACTAGATCTACAAATTGGTCACCACATTGTTTGTCAACGGAATAAAACCGTTCCTTCCAAATTTGGTGTCCCAATTCCAGACCGCCTTTGTTCGTAACCGACACATGAATGAGAAACTTGTGAATGAGTACGAGACTCGTCACGCCATGTCTAGTAAGAATGGAGGAGTTGGTTGGTTCGCAATCAAGTTTGAAATGTCCAAAGCTTTCAACATACTCGAGTGGAGATTCAGAGAATGTCCTAAAATGAAAGCACTTCCTTGATAAGGTGATCAGACGTGCTCATCATGTCTAGCGTTACTAGAAACACTTTGGATATTAGGATTAATAGGAATCATTTTGAGAATATGATCACCCCTAAATGTGGGATATGACAAGGCAATGAAGGTAAACTTCTCAACATGCTGTAATCCTTTTCATCCTTTTGTGCCGACATCGTGTCGAAACTTCTACCCTTTCTGGAGAATGATGGCAACACCACATCTTTCAAACTTTGTCATGACAACCGAATCCTATCCCACATCATATTTACGGACTACCTCTTCCTTTTTGAAGTTGACGAGGAAAACCAAATAACCAACACTATCTATGCTATCAAAGACTATGGTCTGTGGTTGGTCAAGCTATGAGTGAAACAAAATTCAGCATCATGTTTAGTAGAAATGTTTCCATAAAGTATATATTTGGACTCTTAGTCTTCTCAATTTGGCATATCCTTGATGTCAAAAGAGGAGGTATACTTAGGTGTTCCTATAATGACCCTAACCTAATTAAGAGGCTAATGGTGATTAGGTGGGCTTAATGGTGGTGTTTGCATGGGAATCGAGGAAGGAGTGGTGGATGTGATGGGAGGTAAGGTGGACGTGATGGTGGGGTGGTAGGGGATGGTGTAGGAGCATGGTGGAGGCATGGGTTGAGGTAAGGGAAGTTGGGTTGCTGTTGGTGTTGGTGTTCGTTTTCGAAAAAGAAGAAACACCTCTCTCTCTCTCTCTCATTCTTCTTCTTCCTCTCTTAATTTCTTCTCTCCACCCATCTATTTCCCTCCCTCTGATCTTCAGCTTCGGTGGTGAGGGTTGCGGAGCAAGGTGGACATGCAAGCGAGCGTGCTGGGCTTGGTGCGGTGCGAGAAGGAGAACGTGCGTGAGGTCGTGGTCCCGAGGCGCAGTGGTGTGACCTCCGGCGTTCTTCGTCGTTCTTCATAAAGAGGTATGCCAAGTTCTTGCATTAGATGTCTTGGTTGCTCACCCATGTTGGGGTGAAGTTGTGGTTGGTCGCGGGAGGTCGGAGACCTCACCGTCGGTGAGAAACTGCGAAAAATCCTTGGCTGACGCAAGGTTGTTGTCGACCAACGGTCGACCGGTGTCTTCGGGCGGTCGACCGGTTTAGTGTTTTTCCCGACTTTAACCAACACCGGTCGAACGATGTGTTGTGCTTGTGCTGGTGGGTCGGGGTTTGACTGGATGTTTTTGGTCGGACGGGACCCCTGAGCCATTCGACCGTTGCTTCGTGTTTCGCTTGGACCGGACGTTGACCATCCAAACGGTCGATCGTTCCTGACCTTTGGTCCAACCGGAACTTTAGTGAACTTAATTGTATAGTATGTTGTTCGACCAATTGTTGTATCTCGTTCGACCGTTAGATGACCTAGAATGCTAGGATACCCCTGGTAGTTTTCGGTCGACCGGGACCCTTGAGTCGGTCCACCGAATAGACTTGTATGATTTTGACTAGACTCCGGATTTTGACCTTGTTCGGTCGACCGGTTTTAGACTTTCGTTCGACCATTGGGAATTAGGTTTTGAGAACAGAGTTCGACCGTTGTAGGGGTTCAGTCGACTGATTCCCTTGGGGAAGCGGTCGACCGATATACCTTTTCCGGTCGACCTTTTGAGCCCAGAACTGAATCCTGGTCCTAGTTAAGTGTGAACTCTATCCACGGAAACCTGTGTCCTCGCTTGGAACGTGAGACGGGAGGTGACGATGGGTATGTTGCGCGTGCGTGCCCAAGGACCATCGTGTGGAAGAGTGTGGATACTTGGGACGTGTCACCTCTGTATTATAGAGGGTGACGTAGTTTATGCTTTGACTCTCATTAGAGTAGCAGCCTGAGGGATTGCGGATCTCATTGCTTTCAGCGGACACGAAACTGTCGTTGGGTGAAGTGACTACTGTCTTGGATGGCTACGGAGGCCGCTGCCCTGGTTTTATAGCAGCGGAGTTGGTGTCTTCATGTGGAGCTCGATGACCCCGTGGACTTTGGTTCGGATATGTCGATTGTATGACCCTTTGTGTGGCGGATAGTTTTGACTGGGCTTGATAGGCAGTGAATGCACAAGCCCGTGCGGCCTGTGGCGACGGGAGGGACCATGTGTGGCCTGTGTGGTAGTGGCGATGGACTGCCGACGATGTTTTCCAGCAGGTAGCTCGATTGGTCACCTATCGAGTAAGATACGATGCGGTCTGTGTGGCGTGGGTGATGGACCAACCTGAGCGATGGCTCCATTGGTGTGGTGGTGGACCACGATGTTTTCAGATCTGATTCTACCTACGCGGAAGCGTGAACGCCTCTTCACCGATCCATTTGGCTTGTGTAGCCGCATGTGGGGATGTGTTGCGTACTGTCCTCTAGACCGTATGTGCATACGATAGATCTCCACGGAGACCTGATGTTGTGGACCGTACGACCTGTGTGGCGGTGGTGATGTTGTGGACCGTGGGGCCTGTATGGCAGCGGTGGCGATTGTAGACTGTGCGGTCGGTGTGGCAACGGGAACGATCGCGGGACGGATGTCGAATTTTACCCTTGGATGGAATGTTGTTTTATTGCTTTGTATCATGCCATGCTATACTAGTATGATATGGCATATAGGTGAGCTTGTCATATGGAGTTTCCTTATGGAAACTCAGGCATTGTTGTTATGTTTATTTTTTGGAGCGTGGTAGGTTCCGGCGGGTGGTGACCGATGGAGATTGCACTTTGGGACTGGATCCTGTCGTTTGCCTATTTTAGGTTGTTGTGATTACATGTTTTATGTATTTCGTATTCTGATGTAATCACTCTTTTGGCAAACTCTTATGTAATATGGTGCACCAGATATAGTTGACTATTTATTTGAGTAATATCTCCACTCTTGATGGTCTTTTCCCTTATGATTCATTTGATTCTAAAAGTTTAAATTTTTCGTTGTTCGGGGATGTTACAGTCCCCCTTTCAGAAACGAAGTCTTATAAAAAGTTTGATTTTATGTAAAGAGTCTATGGTTAACAAGCTTCAAAGAGGAGCTATACTTAAGTGTTCCCCTTTTCAGATGACAAAGTCTTAGAAAATTCCTGATGTTATGTAAAGAGTCTATGGTTAACAAGATTCAATGTTGGAAAACAAATGTCTTGTATCAGGTCCAAAAGGTCGAACTCATCAAGTATTGGATTAATCTAAGGATTAAGATGATGTTTGCCCAAAGCACTCACACGTGGCGCACTCTCATTGGCTTTTCATTAGGGTTTAGGGTGGGGCCATCTATATAAGGAGGGGAGCCTCCCATTGGATGGACTAATTCTTGTGTGCAAACCCTAGCCCCACCAAACCCTAGCCTCCACCTCTCCCTCTCTCTCCCATTCGTCCCTCCACATCCACCAAGCCAATCCGTAGACTCTTGGGTTGTGGACTCGTGCTTCTTCTCCAAGAGAGTAGAAGACCGACCGGTGCTCCAGAGGATTCCGTGAGGTGATCACCGATCCATTCCGCT
This sequence comes from Triglochin maritima, assembly GCA_963682175.1. Taxonomy (NCBI): domain Eukaryota; kingdom Viridiplantae; phylum Streptophyta; class Magnoliopsida; order Alismatales; family Juncaginaceae; genus Triglochin; species Triglochin maritima. The sequence continues at coordinate 22,087,958 of OY821774.1, read as the reverse complement.
GCCACAGGTTCTCTCCACTAAAGGTAATTCTGAACCTGTAGATTCAATCGTAGATTGCTAGCATTGGTACCAGAGCCATCTTGGTCACCTCTGAATTTTTGAGCACTTTCTTATTTCATTTATGTTGAAATAATTTCGGTAGTTTTTGAGAGAAATCGCATACATGTGTAGTTTTTTTCTTCTCTTCATCATGCGCGTAGGGTTTGATGACATTTTTTCTCACCCTTGCGCATGTTTTTTTTCTTGATTCATTTCATTACATGCGAATTGTATTACAAGTTTCATCATTATTTCATTATTGAGCATAGCTTAGATTTCACTTTATGCATGTACCTAGGGTTACATGTTAATTTATGTTTGTTGTGCATATTTCTTTCAACCAAAGCTTACGGCTAGAGTTGGTTTGTTCTTGATTATTTGCGCATATATGTTGTTTGAAATATGATGATAATTTTACTAGAGTTAATTATTGCATGTATCATATAATGTGATCATACATTTCGGATGGTATGATTTGATTGTTTATTTTTTTAACTCTTGTACATACATCTAAGGTTAGATGCTTGTTGCCTTATTCATGTATATGTAATTTTTAATCACATGTGCATGCATCTAGGATTAGATGTTGATTGCAAGATCATGCACATACATGAATATTGAGTTACCATATTGTATATTTCGGATTTTTTGAATGAGAGCATTCATTTCATTTGAAATATTTCCTTTATGATTGAATGCACATATTTGTTAATCTCATTAAGGATTTTCGAATTTCTTTTGGAATGATTGCATGCATTTCATTTGAAATATTTCCTTTTCATCAAATGTGCATATATGTGATGTCATCCACCAAAGAATTTCGAATTTGTTCTTTCCATTACAAGTAGCATAATTATTGTTGATTGCATGCTTATATTGATTATGGAAAGATTGGCTAATTCTGAAAATTTTGGGAGATATTATGGGCTGGAATTTTATTGCCTTAAAAATATGTTTGGATGCTTTCCTTTGATGCAAAAATATGTGTTGCTCTCCACCATATAATTTCGGATTTTTCTTTCCTAATCAAACTAGGATAATTTTGTGCTATCATGATTATATTGATTAGGGAAAGAAGAAAAAAAATTCTGTTTTGAGAATGATTATTGTGGAGATTGGTTGTCATTACCTAACACATTTTCTTGCCTATTTTCGTGCACAATTCATGAATTGTTTCCTTATGCATTACTTCCTTATTGTTTGAATGAGGTGCACACTTTATGGTATTTTTTTCCATACGTCGGATTGTGCTAACGTATGGAAAGATTGTGCTTGTATGGAATGAATGATTGTTGATTTTATTTACTGCCTTATTGAGAGATGAGCGTAATTTCATTTATTTATTTCCATTTGCAATAGTTATCGCAATGGGCTGTAATAATTATGGACTGTGGACTGTTTATTGCCCTGAGGAGACGAGGGGCTCCTTTATTTTTTTATTATTGCGATATTATTGCTATAAGACTCATGCAGGTTCCCGTCGACGAGGCTAAATCCCTAATGGGGATCATTAGCTCGATATGGAAGTAATGTAGTAACCATATCTGTGTGATGTTGATTGTTTTTTTGAAAACCATTTTTGGGAACTCGCATGCCTAGTGGGAGTTGCAAGGTAGAAGTGTTTTGTGTGAACCACCTTGCAACCGGTGGCAAATATCTTTCTTATTTGCTGATTTACCATGATTTAAAATGTTTTTTGGGTCATTAAATCATGATGGAGCTCAATATCTAGATTAGTAAAATGGTTTTCTTAACTATTGCATGAGGATTTGATCGAATACTATATGTCTTCTTTTGGTTTGAATGCTATAGCTATTAAGTCAGTTTATTTTTTATGACTATTGTAGCTCGTCATATTTTATGCTAGAACTCATGTATCGCTATGTATTTTGATTGTCCTAGATTCTTTATGGCTGCTTCCAAAAGCATTGTCGCTGATCTGACTCGAGGAGATAAACTCAATGAAAGAAATTACGATCTGTGGCATCGTAAAATTGAGTATCTCTTAGAGGATCAGGACATGTTAGAAAACATAAACCAATCTATGTCTCCCCCCGAGGAGGGGAATATTGTGCAACATCGCATAAACTTGGATGTTTATACTGCATGGAAAAAGAAAGACCGAATTGCTCGAATCACAATTCTAAGTTCAATAAGGGACGATCTGTTACTGTGGTTCGAAAAGTTTCGAACTGCAAAGGCCTTGTGGGAAGCTGTGAAGTTTCAGTACAGAGTGACCTCCGTCACAAGGGCTCGTCAGCTTGGGCTTATGTTTGATGGGTATAAAATGTGCCAAGGTCACACAATGAGGCAACATATTATCGCAATGTCAAACATGATTAGCGAGCTGAGCGCTGCCGGTCGTGCTAAGACCGATGAGGAGCAAGTGTCTGCTCTCATCAGATCATTGCCTTCGAAGAGTTAGGAGCATATGAAGGTCCATCTGACCCATGCTGATGACATCAGGACATTTGACCAGGCCGCAAAACACCTAGAGCTGGAGGAGGACCGCATGCTTGCGGAAGCCCCTCTAACTGAAGTGTTTGCTGCTGAAGCTGGCGCTCCTCGGAGGAGTGCATGTTTTAAGCGCAAAAGAGATAAAGCTCAGGGTTTTAAAGGCAGGAAGGGTGCAAATGCAAACAAAACAGAAAACAAAGCTGGAAAGAAACGACCTCGAGGATCCAGAGGTGCGAAAGATAAGTCTAATGTGACTTGTTTTAACTGCCGAAAGACTGGACATTTTGCTCGTGAGTGCACTGAGCAAAAGGTAATTACTGTGTGTAATCCCTCAAATTGTAACGTGACTAGTTCTGTGATGCTCACTGATCATTCTCCTGTGTGGATTGTGGATTCAGGTGCCACGGACCACGTAACAAAGGATCGTTCTGCCTTTGTGGAATATCGTCGTGTTCCAAGTGGGAGGCGAATAAACATGGCAAACAACACTAGCATTGAAGTTCTTGGAGTTGGCACATGCAAGGTGGCTTTGCGAAGTGGTCGGATCCTATTACTTCACGACGTGTTGTATGCACCAGCTATACGGCGAAATATTATTTCTGTTGTTGTTTTGATGAGACATGGTTTAAAAGTTGTTTTTGAGAACAATGATATGGGTTTATACCTTTCTAACATTTATTATGGACGTACTCTTCTTTCTGACGGTTTTATTGTGTTGGACGCAATTTATGATTTCAATCGTAATACTAGTGCCTTTATAAGCCAAAGTTTCATGAATAATGATTCAGTTATGTGGCATGCTAGACTAGGTCACATTGGTGTTGACCGGATGAACAGGTTGGCAAAGGAGGGGGTATTAGGAGAATGCTCGAAATTTGAATTGCCGACCTGTGAATCTTGTCTAGCTGGAAAGGCAACTAGAAAACCGTTCGGAAAAGCCATTAGGGCCACTTCTCCTTTAGAACTAATTCACTCAGATATTTGTGGACCTTTGAATGTGTGTAGTAGACATGGACTAAGTTACTTCATCACATTCATTGATGACTTCACTAGATATGGTCATATTTATCTTATTTCTCACAAGTCAGAAGCTCTAGAATGTTTTAAGAAATTCATGAGTTTAGTTGAGAATCAATTGGATAATAAGATAAAAACTCTTAGAATGGATGGAGGTGGTGAGTATCTCTCCATAATGTTCAAGGAGTTATGTGATGAAAAGGGGATATCTAGACAACTCACTATGCCTTATACTCCTCAGCAAAATGATGTTGACGAGAGAAGGAATAGAACGTTGCTAGACATGGTTAGATCCATGATGGCACATGCGAGCTTGCCAATTTCGTTTTGGGGAGATGCTCCAATGACTGCTGCCTATATCCTCAATAGAGTTCCAATAAAATTGGTTCCCTCAACTCCATATGAGTTATGGACAGAACGGAAGCCTGATTTTAGTCTGCTGCGTCCTTGGGGATGCGCGACATACATTCATTCTACTAGTCACTGATATGGAAAACTAGGACTGATGCATTGCATACATTGCATCATATGTCTTTCATTTAGATTACTTTTACATCAAGTTTTTGGCGTCGTTGCCGGGGAGGCGATGCAGATTTTGTTTTTTTGTTGATTTCGATTTTTTTCTATTTATCTTGTGCGCGATCTAACTATTGGGATTTGTGTTTCAGGAGACAACAGAGTGCGCGACGAAATCTGAGCGCAGTCTGAGCAACAAGGGCGGCGGAATCGCCGCACATCAAGAGGAACCTGCGGCAGAATCGCCGCACACCTGAAGCATTTAGGCTTCAAATTTTTCTGGGACATGACTCATCTCTGGGTGGACGTGTGGAGCTACTGAAATTTTGAGAGCGGGCGGCGAACCCGACTGAGCATTGCGTAGGTAACCTTTGTTGCCTTTTTCCTCGTAATTTCTAGTTTCAGAAAATTTCCTTTTCGTAGAACTGCATGTGTAGGGCAAAAAAAGTCCATAAATTGCAATAATTCAACTCTGACCTAAAAATTGGCAAAACTAGAAGAACTTAGTGCATGCATCATCTAGTGTTTTGTATGCATTATTCTTGCCAAATTCTTGCAAATTAATTCTTGTTGAAGAGTGCTGGAGGCAAGGTACGTATCGCGGTTTTTATCGAATGCATTTAAGCATATAATCTAGTTTGCATACAACCTTGAAATTGCCCCCCTCTAAAGACCATTGTTTGACTATCTTTGCTAGATCTAAGTTAAACTATCTTAAGGGTAACTCCGTAGGCAAAGATACGGTGGGGATTTCATCACCCTTCCGTAGCCCACAAATCACAATCCTAAAGTGTCACCCAAGCCTTAAATTAAAATCAATTAGACATTGATCCCTAAGGACTCGGACTCATTTAAGGAGAAGAATTGGTTTGACTTGCTATGACCTGAAGCCGATTGAATTTAATTTGGTGTCTAGAAAGTGTTTTTGTATTGACGTAAATCTTCCAAGCGAAGTGGTTGTCTAATTGGCACCGACTCTGTCGGAAGCGCCCCCACTAGCTATACACGGCCTGGCCAAGTTGGTTTGATTAGTGAGGGAGGTGAATCAAGCGAATCAATTCGACTCAACCAGTTAGGAGTCGTCTAGATCTAAGCGACACTAGGTCTAGGATTGTTTGAACCGTGCTTTCTTAGGAATTTTCTGACCAACCCTCTTTCTATCTTTAGAGTTAGGTTTCCCTTCTCATCTGAGTCTTCTTTCTCTTCTCACCTAAATTCTCTAGATTAGGATTCCTTTCTCATCTTGCCCCATTCTATTGTTTGTTTCCCTTTTGAAAAAAAAACATAAAAAAAACGAAAATATAAAAAAAATTGTAATTAATTCTTGAAATTAAATTTGGAATTTAAATTCCGAATTTGAATTCAAAAATTGATTCAACCCGGTGCACTCAGATTTGGATTCGGGACTTGAGTAATCGACTCTCACGAGTTCATCTAGATTCCAGTCTAGAACTTAGCCCCAATCCACTTGTTGCACCACCTCACCCGGATCCAATGGATGAGAACGTAATGGACCCACTTGTTGTGCAACCCATAACTCTTCGGGATCGATGCTATCCAGCGATGGCTGCTCAGCCATCGTGCATCGTTATGCCCACCATACCGGGTCGCGACTTCGAACTTAAGGCACAATACATGAGTATGTTGCCTAAGTTCACCTCTAGGGAAGACCCATACCTCTTCCTTAGAGAATTTGAGGAAATCTGCTCTCTTATGCAATACCAGCATATCCCTGAGGAGGCAGTGCGTCTGAAATTCGTGCCTCTGGTACTGAAGGACGACGCTAAGAAATGGCTATATAGTCTAGCCGAAAGATCCATTAGAAGTTGGGCTGAGTTTGTTCAAGTATTCCTAAAAAAATATTTCCCCAACCATAAGACTATGAGGATTAGGAATGAAATTGTTGCATTCGTTCAGTCTGAGAGCGAGCCGTTCTATTCCTATCTAGAAAGATTCAAAAGTGTTCTGACCCAATGCCCTCATCATGGAATTCCGAGATGGCAATTATGTCAAATTTTTTATGAGGGATTGACACCCACATCTAGGGTTATGGTAGAATCCGTAAGCCAAGGGAACTTTATGTCAAAAAATGAAAATGATGCCTGGACTTTCCTTGAGGATTTAGCTGAAAACAGTATGCAATGGGACAATGCTAGAACACCGCTTAACCCGAGTATTGGATCTAGAATAGCAAGTCAACCCAAACCAGGTGTCTTAGCTGTAGATGCCAACAGAGCGGCTGAAGCAAAACTAGCTACCCTTATGCGCAGAATGGAAAGTTTAGAGCTACAAACCCAAAACCGAGTGAATCAAGCCTCGACTATCCCGTGCTCTAGATGTGGTCAGACTGGTCATGTAATGGAGGATTGTGTGGAATGGGACCAAGTTAATGCCATGTATAACCATGCTAGAAATGACCCATACGCATCAACCTATAACTCGGGTTGGCGTAATTATTCCTATTTCTCATCAAACCAACAGGGTCAACCTCCTAGACAACAACCAAACCCGTATAACCAAAATAATACATCATCTGGGTTTAATAACAATAACGATCATGAGGTTAGGTTGACAAGCTTGGAAAATTTGATGAAAACTTTTATACAAACAACCAACCAACCAGACCTTCCAAAGGCTAGAGACACAAGTCAGCCAACTAGCACAAATAGTAGGTGAAAGAGAAAAGGGTCGGTTTCCAAGTCAACCTGAGGTGAACCCTAGATCTAATAATTCATATCAATCCTACCAAGCACCTTCAGGAAATAACAACCCTAGACCGGTTCAAATGGTTAATGAAGAAGGACCGTTCCAACAAATAAATGTTGTAGTATCATTACGGTCCGGAAGACAGATTGATAATAATGTGGTAAATCCTAGAACGTCTAATCAATCTAGCCATCAAACTGCCACATATGACCTAACCATTGAACCCGACGTCCAATCTGAAACGCCCACCCCACCTACTCAATCTGAACCCGTAGCTCAACCTGAACCTGAGCGAGTCTATGTCCCTAAAGCCCCATTTCCCAATAGACTCAAAAAGAACTCAAGTGCACAAATAGAGAAAATCTTGGAAGTATTTAAGCAAGTTAAGGTGAACATTCCACTCTTAGACATGATTCAACAAATACCTGCTTATGCTAAATTCTTAAAAGATTTGTGCACTAAAAAGAGAAAAACAAACGTACCAAAGAAGGCATTCTTAACTGCAAACATAAGTTTTATTTTGTCCAACACATCTCCTATAAAATATAAGGATCCTGGATGTCCCACAATTTCATGTTCAATGGGAGATACTTTTATCAACAGAGCCCTTCTAGACCTTGGTGCTAGTGTTAACCTACTCCCGTACTCTGTCTATGAGCAAATGAACCTTGGTCCACTAAAACCCTCTAAGACAACCCTTCAATTTGCTGATTGCTCTATTAAGAAACCAAGAGGTATAGTAGAGGATGTTTTGATCAAGGTTGGTGACTTCATTTACCCAGTGGATTTTGTCGTACTAGATACCGCACCTGTTGTAAATCCTAATCGACAAATCCCTGTAATTCTAGGCAGACCCTTTTTAGCCACTTCGGAAGCATTGATAAACTGTCGAAATGGGCTCATGCAATTATCTTTTGGGAACTTAAAAGCTGAATTTAATATCTTTCATATTGATAGTGAGCCAGAAATAATATGCAATCAAAGTGACGTTGTGATGAAATCACGAATCTATAATATTTCTGAATCATCACAAAGTCAAAAAGGAAGTAAGAAAAAAGGGTGGAATTCATCTACACACCCACCGTCACTCGAGCAAATAAGAGAACCAATTTATATGAGGGGTGTGGAACCTGTGACTCAGGAATCTCATTGCAACATGGGGAACAATTCAACTGGACACATGCACCAATATGGTGTCATTCAATCCAGTTCTGACTATGGTTGACTTTGAGCAAATTCCACCCTTCCACCGCAGTTCATCAAGGTAATAAGTGCATTTGCTTTATATTTGCATACATTGAGGACAATGCATGATTTAGGTGTGGGGGGGGTGTTTATGTATATATTTATCTATAGATCTGTCTTTTATTTCTAAAAAACAAAAATTAAAAAAAAATCATCAATGTTTCATGACATAGCTTAAGATTGAACTGCTAAAACCCGTGTACAAATTGCATTGAGTTTTTGTTCCTTATTATATAGTTCTGCTTGTAGAAATTGTGACATAAATCTAAGTTCCAAAGAAATAACCCATTGCCCTTTAAGACATGTATGCACTTAAATTGGATGAATCAAATCTTTGAAGTGGTTGATAAAAAGCAGAGGTTGAGGAAAATATACTGGGAAGTGTGGACTTCTAATAGCAATTAAGCCTTGAGGAAAATAAAAATAAAAATAAAGGAATAAAGTGAAGAAAACACATTTTGCAAAATGATTACAAAAGTCGAAGCCTTTGAGTCACTGGTCCGTAGGGGTATCTTGAAACCCGGTAACTTGAGTCTACCAGCTCGGGATTATCGACCAAACTCGCTACACGAATGCAAAAGGGTAAAAGTGTCAAAAAGCAAATGTGTTGAATCACGGAAGAAAAGAAAAAAAAAATAATACTCAAGGCCCAAAGCTAAAAGAATGATCATGCCATAGTTGATCCGAATGATACTTCACCACCAGAGGAGGCGTGCAAAATAATTCAAGTGATAAATATGTGTAGAAGGGTTAGTGGTGTGAATGTTGGAGGAACAAAGACCAAGTCATATTTTTAATGAGTTAGATTTATATAATGAGCATGCAAAAATTCTTAGTGAGATGTATAAGGTTGAGGTAGGGATATTGAGAACTATTAATGAAACGTTGATTTAGGATTTTGTGGGTATATCCGCTGAAAACCCTCAGGAGACAACACTCCTCCTAGGAAACTTGGAGGTTTAAAGGCTTGTTGCACATGCTAAGTGCAACCGTGATTTCTACGAAAGTGAGTTAGGATTTCCCTGTTTTTATTTTTCGTATCTTCTGTTTTGCTAGGGACTAGCAAAATCTAGGTGTGGGGGTATTTGATGCATTGCATACATTGCATCATATGTCTTTCATTTAGATTACTTTTACATCAATGAATGCTACTAAGGTATGTGTTTAGTCTTATTTACAGATTACAGGGACCTGAATGCAATTTACCCACATCCCGAGCATAAACGCATGCAAAAGACTCATTTCTATCATAAAGACCAAGTTCAAGATTATCGGGTTACGAATGGAAATGCATCCCAAGCATAAAAGCATTCAAGTCCTAATTGCAAAAAGCCAAGGACTTAAGCACAAAAGTAGCCGGGGACTTAACTGCAAAAAGTCAAGGACCTAATTGCAAATCACGAGTAGCTTTTATTCTCTTGTAGAAAATATATAGAAAAATCAATGTATATCTCCAAATATGTGAAGGAATTAATCCGGAGCTCAAAAGAATGGAAAGAATCAATCCAGACGCGTAAAGGAGGATCAAATCATACCATAAACATTCAACCAAAATCTGGACCAAATCAGAGCACGATGTGCGGCAATTCCGCCGCAGATCACACACACCATGCGGCGATTCCGCCGCCCCCTAGTCGATCCGTGTGCTCCAATTTCGTCCAGTCGTGTCTGGACACGTGTACTTTCCAATATTATACCTAGATCCCTTGTAGCAACTATAAATAAACCCGAGAACGATGACAGAAGGGTCCTTAGTCTTTGGTGTTAGTTTTTATTCTTAATCTTAGTTTTGTATTCTTCTTTTCATTAATAAAATTCTGTCTTTTATTTCTTACTTTTAGTTTTCTTTTGTAATGTCTCAAGGACCCCTTCTTCCTCCCTCTATGAGTTTCTAACTCTTTCCAAAGGGTGGAGGTGACGGATTAGGGTGAAGAGAAGATGAATGAATGTTATTATTTTAATTTCGTGTTAGTATATTTTGATTACTTGAGTTTATGTTAAATCATTTATCATGTAATGCTTTATAACTAATATGATTTATTATAAGTTTCTAAATTCTCTAATCTAAACCTTAAATCTAAACCTCCACCCGATGGAATTCACATCTTTGTTCTTGTTTTAGTTTTAATTGTTCTTGTTCCTTGCTTTAGATAATTAAAATCCAAAAATCTCAAAACCCAATTATTTCTTCTCTCCTTCTTCTCCTTAATCGAAAATCACACTAATAACAGAATCTCTCCCTCCTTGTGTTCGACCCGTATTTGCCACGTCTTCATTGACACCGTGCACTTGCGGTATAAATTTAATTCTCATCAAGGACCTAGAGGGAAAAAGTGTATCTTTGTAAAATACAGTGATTTCTCCAAAGGTTATGTTTTTATCGGGGTAGACGAGAATGAAAGAAGGACAGAACTGGAGTCTAGGGATGCCACATTCCTACAAAATGGTTTTCCAACCCTTGCTGGAGTTATCAAAGAGTCAGTGGACTTCTTTGAACAACAAGATGAGGACATTGCCACTCCACGGGATCATGATCTGGAAGTTGAACATGAGGTTCCACCAGTCGATCCTAGTGGGAGAAGCAATGCTGAGGATCCGATAGCTCTCATGGAGGATGAGCCATCAGATATCCATCTCCATCGAAGCAAACGCAGGCTCATTCCTCGTAGGCGGATTCACTTAGAGGAAGATACCATCATGATAGCTCAAGAAGAAATTGATTATGAATCATCCGGGATGACAGTAATCGATGAGCAAGAACCGGAGACCTTGAAAGAGGCTTTGGAAGGTCCAAATGCTAAAGAGTGGTTAGAAGCTATAAAGGAAGAGTTGGAGTCGATGATAGTTAATCGAGTCTGGGACTTGGTCGACTTACCGCCGAACTGAAAGGCCATTGGGGCCAAGTGGATCCTCAAGATTAAGAGGAAGGCGGATGGATCTATTGATAGATTCAAGGCTAGGCTGGTAGCTAAAGGCTACACCCAAAGAGAAGGCGTGGATTTTGAGGAAACCTTTTCACCCGTGGTTAGGTTTGCCTCCATCCGCCTTCTACTAGCTATTGTAGCTCAGATGGACATAAAGCTTTACCAAATGGATGTAAAGACTGCTTTTCTCAATGGAGAACTTGAGGAGGAGATCTATATGGATCAACCTCAAAGTTTTGAAGTCAAAGGACAAGAGCGCAAAGTGTGCAAGCTCAATAAGTCATTATATGGCTTAAAACAAGCGTCTAAACAGTGGAACATTCGCTTCCATCAAGCTATATCAGAGAATGCGTTCTCTATGCTTGAGGAAGATCACTGTGTGTACGTTAAGAGATCCAATAGTAAATTTGTCATTCTGACCTTGTATGTTGATGACATACTCATGGCTGGCAATAGCAAAGAGTTTCTGAAATCCACTGAAGAGTGGTTGTCCTCCACGTTTGATATGAAGGACATGGGTGAAGCTAGCTACGTCATTGGTGTCAAGATTGTTAGAGATAGGTCCAAGAGACTTCTGGGATTGTCTCAAGAGACTTATATTAACAACATCTTAAAGAAATACCAAATGGACAAATGCAAACCAATCGACACTCCTGTTGAGAAGGGTTTGCACTTAAGCCTTGATAAGCATCATGAGACTCCTGAAGAGAAGACCAAAATGAGCAAGGTTCCATACTCCAATGTTGTGGGAAGCCTTATGTACGCTATGATGTGTACTAGGCCAGACATTTGTTATGCTGTGGGCATGGTGAGTCGATACCAGTCCAACCCAAGCATGGAGCACTGGAAGGCGGTCAAGAGAATCATGAGATAGCTCAGAGGAACGAGTAACTACATGCTACGTTACCAAGCATCAGATCTCCTCCTGATTGGCTATAGTGACGCTGATTGGGCTGGAGACATTGATGAAAGGAAGTCTACCTCTGGTTATGCTTTCTTGCTGGCTAATGGGGCCATCTCATGGTCCAGCAAGAAGCAAACTTGTATAGCCCTGTCGACTATGGAAGCAGAGTTTGTTGCATGCTCTGCAGCAGTACAGGAGGCAGTTTGGTTGAGGAGGTTCTTACAGCATACTGGGCTTGTAGAGACATCTGATGAGCCTGTTGTTAATTGTGACAGCATGGTTGCCCTTTGTTATGTGAAAGACCCCAAATATCATGGAAAGACCAAACATATACAGGTTAGGTATCATTTTGTGAAGGACATCATAGCGAGAAAGGAAGTTGTGTTAAGACATGTATCTACTAGTCTTATGGTAGCAGACCCTCTTACCAAGGCTATAGCTAAGGACTCGTTTGTGTCTCATGTGAAGTCCTTAGGCTTACGCACACTTTGATGTATTGGCATATCTAACTTCCTTTTATGAATGATTGTGTCTTTTCCTTTCAACTATATCTGTTTGGTTGATGTAGTTGTTCTAGCATAAAATATTATTCTGTCAATAGGCTGAAGAATGCTTACTCACACAAGCATTCGCCTCTGGCGCTTTTCATAGCGAGCAGAGATGAGAGTGATCATGAGGAGATCTTGTATGATAGATCCAGAGTAGTTCATGATAGGATAGTCGCCTTGATTAGGAATCAAGATGAGATCCTCTATGTTGGTGAGGATTGACATGAATGTTCCCACGATTCATGTGACCTATAGAAGCCAAGTGCGAGCATCACATGTGGCGCCAGGTGACACCTGTATAGTGTTAAGGCAACAATGATGAAGCTCGGGTCAGGCGCAGAGGGGGTGCGACTGGACTAAGACTTGTATGGTGTTTAGAGACAGACATACTGTTGTGTACAGTATGATCCACCATAACATGTTTGTCATACAACATGTGCTGAGCGACCATTTGGAAGTGAAAGGATGGATCCCTGCTCCTTCACTGTGTGAGTCCAAGACTTGATTGTCATTTAGTTGCCCTCAGTGACCTTCGACGACACCATGAAGCAAAGAATTGATGTGGCTACTTTGGGATGTTATCTATGACCATGAGAGATTCGGTCTAAAGAGGCATCTTCGGGAAAGGAGTCAACTCTGAGTGTAATGGTGGTCTGGGGTGAAGGGAAAGGTTTGACTCGACTGCACTAAAAGTATTTGCTGGGCCCAACTGTATTGGATACAGTAGCAAGTACCTTGAGGACAAGAAGGTATTCTCTCCGAGGGATCGAGATACCGTTCATGTCAAGTGAGTTTCTGAGTAAACCTGGGGAACAGTGATGTGCATTTGACTGCTTAATTGTTATTTTTGTGAGGATGTTTTCATTCTGGCCTTCTAGTAAGGTTTCTAGTTTGAGACTCCTAATTGCAGGTGCATCACCGGTCGCACGACCCATTTGTCCGTATGATCGGAAGAGTACATGTGTCGGGAACACATATGGTCTTGTATCAGGGACACATGATCAGAGACTTGCGTATTGTGGATGCATTCTTGGAAGAGAGAAATAGTTGTATATATCAGGGATGTATACATATGTATCAGGGACACATGAAGAGGTGACACATTGCCATCTTATGATTGTATGTATCGGGGATATATACGTATGTGTCAGGGACACAAAAGAAGATGACGTGTTGTTGACGTGCTGTTGTGCAAGTGGGTGATATTGGATTAATCTAAGGATTAAGATGATGTTTGCCCAAAGCATTGACACGTGGCGGACTCTCATTGGCTGTGCATTAGGGTTTAGGGTGGGGCCATCTATATAAGGAGAGGAGCCTCCCATTGGATGGACTAATTCTTGTGTGCAAACCCTAGCCGCCATGTCTCCCTCTCTCTCCCATTCGCCCCTCCACATCCACCAAGCCAATCCGTAGACTCTTGGGTTGTGGACTCGTGCTTCTTCTCCAAGAGAGTAGAAGACCGACCGGTGCTCCAGAGGATTCCGTGAGGTGATCACCGATCCATTTCACTGCCACAGGTTCTCTCCACCAAAGGTAATTCTGCACCTGTAGATTCAATCGTAGATTGCTAACATTAAGACCATGATATCCCCATTTCATGTGCACTAAAGGATGTCCTATCTACTGGCACAACACCATTATTTACTCCACCGACCCCAATCTTGTGGAAAGTCATAAGCCATCAAAGGAAGAATTTGTGTTGTCTCGTATTGACCAACGAAGAGAAATGGTTGTGAAATCCGATACATGAGCCTGCTTCGATTCCTCCTTAGAGAGAAACATTCACCGCTGGACCTTAGAAGTCTTCATTTTGGACATCAAAAAACCTGCTCAATCAACATTAGTTCTTTAATCTGCACTACGACGTGCCTAGAGGCAACAACGCAGTTGTTGACATACTTGCCAAAGAGGTCACTAATGGTTCTTTGGTAACCTCTGAAACGCAATTCCCTGTTCGAGTTAAGGTGATTTGCAAGACTTCGACCTCTAAATGTGGGAGAGCGTAAGAGATTTTCCTACTACAACCAATAGACTTGCGAAAGAGATCATCAAAGGTTCTTTGGTAACCTCCGGCACATCACTCCTCTTTTAGGTTGAGGTAGTAATTTGCAAATACTTTGATTTCCAAGCGTGAAAGGTTTGAGCTAGTGTGATTCATTTGCAAAAAATGAAAGAAATGAGGGAAGTTGGACTTCTGAAATGAGTTCTCGGTAATTAATTTGCAGAAAACTTTGAAGTTATGTAGTTGGAGTTCCATGAATTGATTTACATTTGAGATGAACCCTTTACTTCCACGCAAGATGCAGAAGAAGTCAAAATCTATGTAGTTTACCTAAAAATATTTTTTCTTATAATATCCAAAAAATATATTATTTTTTCTGATTATATCAAAAATATTATGAAACAAGAATATAGAGTGGATGATACACCTTACATTCAATTCCTTTGTTGTAACCCTATTTCTCATTCAAGTATATTCATTAGTATAAAATTGTATTGATTCGTACTAATTCCTCATTTACCTCATTGTAACTCCTATGTCTTTCTAAGCCCAACGAAGTTAAGAATTTGTACTCATTCCTCAACTCCTTTAAACGACATAGTTAAGAATTTGTGCTTTTCCCTGTTCGAATAAAGGAGTTGTACTGATAAATACGTCTTCACCGACGTCGTGCTGTCTCGCATTGAAGGAGAATAAAGGAGGTGAATGTTTATCTTTTTATCCCATAGCCCTTGAGGCACTTGATTGTAATGT
This sequence comes from Triglochin maritima, assembly GCA_963682175.1. Lineage (NCBI taxonomy): Eukaryota > Viridiplantae > Streptophyta > Magnoliopsida > Alismatales > Juncaginaceae > Triglochin > Triglochin maritima. The sequence goes on along the minus strand of OY821774.1, from coordinate 22,072,844 downwards.
TGTGTCCCTCAAGGACCCACCTATGGTGGAGCAGCACCTCCCTAACACTCCTATCGTCATAAGAACTAACGTTGGTATTGGGATATCTTTAAACGATATCTTGGCTAAAAGACCCCCTTTTACGCAAGGCCACACTAGGTACTTAGTTCATTTTTGAGAACCCAAAGGGCATCTTAACTACATGTCTAACTGTATTAGTAATGTATTCGTGTAAATGTAGATGATGTTAATTAGACTCCACACTAGTTTCAAGTTGATTTCACCAACTTTACACACTTATGCCTCATGTAATCAAGAACCTCACACACACACATACCTACACACCTCCACTCCATGGGGGTTTAGTTTAATTGTTATTAATTCCTAGTTTAGTATAGTTAGCTTGCCATAATCCCCCATTTCTCCTCTCCTTTTCCCACCCGAGTCTGGTAGTCACAAAAACACACACAAGTTCTTGAGGTTCGACCCGTATTTTCCACATCTTCACCGACGTCGTGCACTTACAGTAAATTAAAACAATCAGTCATGCACTGATGTGGTTTTTGTCTTATCACATCGTATAATTTGTGACCAACGTGAATGTTTGCGTTACCATGTCTACCATATTATGTTCACCAAAAACCGACGTGGCATATTTTGGCCATCGTAGCACAATATCTCCCAAGATTTTGTCTTCTATTGACCGAATGCCTTTCGGTTGTCCGAACTGGTGATTCTAGTTATCGGTTTTGGTGGAGTTAATTGGGTTCGGTCATCCTGGTAGCACGTTACATCCATATAGGGATTAACCATGTCATTTGTTAGGTTAACTGATGTGGTAAACTCTAAAAAATAGTAAATTTTGATGTTGCGTTGTCATAGTGTATAGCACCAATGTTGTTTACACCACAAAGATAGTTTACAACACTACCTTCACCTGACTAGCCTTACAACTTCAATACTTTGCAAGTGTATGTATATTTCTATTGGATGTACATATTATAAGTTTTGAGATAGTGTGTAATAGGTTAATTGATATATATCTATCTGTGTATGTGTGTGACATTTTTGGTATATACATTCCTAGTGTAAAGTGAGATATATCTATGATATTTTTGTAATATACATTGGGTAGAACACAATCATATTTATATGCAGTGATCAGAATGTTGTGGTGTATGCATGTTTCAATAGTAGGGAATTTTATGTAGTGCATTTCTATTTCAATTACAGGGATTTTTATGTGAAATTAAAATAAAAATCAGAATTAAACAATAAAATCCATTTAAGGAAACAACACGTTGGTTATTTTGTAAAAACCGACATGGAATTTCACAAAAAATATTAAGAAATGACATATTATATCGGTGTTCTTTACAAACTAACCGACGTGGTATATTCTATTATTTGATTTTTTCGAAATTCTTTTTTTAATAATAGGATAGACCACGTCGTTGTTTCAACCGACGTCGTGTGTCTATAGACCACGTCGGGCACTTGCCAACAAATTGACATGGTATGTCCTATTATTGGATTTTTTTCTAAATTTGTCATTTTAATAATAAGACATCCGCATTGGTCGTCCGGGTGCGGGCGACATGGTATGTTGTAAACATCATGTCAGTGTTATTGGTAAATACCAAAGTGGTTGACCTACATACCATGTTGGCGTATTGGTCGACGTGATATCCCCCTCCCTTACCACGTCCACCGGACACACGTTGGTCAGCTAGGGTCGGTCAACCCGATGTAAGATGTCGAAAAATCCGACATAATAATCCCATTCTGCAATAATGCTCCATAGTGATTATATAAACACTTTACCATGTGTTTCCAGATCATGATCATCTTTAGAACTACGATGTGAGGATGATAACCAAAAGTATTGACGTAGTCCTATTCTACTATCGACACCACATGCTCGCCTAGGATGCTCCTCCTTGCCCAAAGTTACAGACAATATATAATTTCTGCTATTTGAAACAAATTCACTTTGGGAAGCTTGCACTATAAGATTGTCCTATTATGAAAATCATGTTAAAACTAATTAATTAATTAATAAATATATACAAACCACAATAATTAAATGTAACTGCCTATCATCTTGGAGGGAACTACTACACACTCATTATTAATTAATGTAACATTTGTCTGGAGTAATGCGCGCTTTGTTCCACTTCTCTTGCCTAGCATGGGGAGACGGAGGAAATAAATTACTTGCTTGCTATACACTCAGACAAGCATCCAAATCTTCTTATTTTTTCTTCGCAAACTTTTCCACCATCATGTCCTCCTCGAGTTTACGATATCCCCTTCCGACAATCAATGTTGAAACTTGTTTTTTGACTTGTGTTCTTTGTTGAGCGCTCGTAATTCCTACAAACAAAAATAAGAGTTTAGTTATCATACTAAAAATTTCAATATATAAAGTAGTATAATTGTATATTACCAAAAAAAAATTGGAGTTTGTCTTGATCTGTTTAAATGAGCCCATGTCGTCTGAGAAATAAAATTATAAATTCCACATGGTTAACAATCTTTATACTCCCCAAAGATGAAATTGGGTTAGCTTGGTTTTGAAATCTTTCCATCGACTACCCACATACATCTCCTTCTTCAATCTTTTAGTGGAATGATAAATGATTTTTCCCTACAACTCCAAAGCAATGAAAAGTAGTATTTATTTGATTAAAAATTGTAAAGAAAAATAATTAAATCAAATGACAATTTTGAAAATCAAGTCATACTATTGCATCTTTCCAAATTTGATATTTTAGTGATACTTCCACTTTTGACCACTTTTCAATATAGATATCTACTTTGTTTATTGCAAGAGTACCCAAATAACTTGCCCAATATTAATTTTTCCTCTCGTTAGCTTGAAGACATAATCAAACCTCAAAGGCAATGGACCTTTCCGCTTAAGTTTTTGCTGAAACTCTAACATAATAGTTGCTACCCGGGTAGGGGACGGTATCATGTCATCATGGTCACTTGTAGCGTCGACACTTTTATTACTCTTCTATTGTTCAGGCTTCTTTTGGGGAGCCATTTAGCTGAAAAAAACAAAGTTAGAGCAATATGAAGTGTAATGGTTAGTTCATAAACATAATGAACTCATAAGATCTTAACATAAAATAATTAAGTAATAATTTGGTATTTATGTCTTTTTTTGTTTTTTTCATAAGGTCTTCGATTTATATTCGTTCACGGAGATCCTCACAAATAAGTAGGTTATCAACATTTCTATCATCGTCAGCTATGTTGAGTGAAAATGAGGGAATATTTTCATACTCATTTACATCTTCTAAAAAATTGTTTTCCTTCTAAAACTACTGACCATTAATTATCACAAGGATCTTCTACATAGAAAATATTTTTTCCTTGAGATGCCAAAATAAAAGGATCTTCTCCGAATCCTTCTTTATTAAGGTTCACCAAAGTAAATCTCAACTCATCAACTCAAAGCCTGTTGTTATTATCAACCAACTTGGACTTGAATACCACCACACTGAATTTGGTGAAGTTCGACTCCTATATTTGTTCAATTTGACGATAATATGACATAGACAAAAAAATTATCTTTGGAAATAGATAATTCCCTGATTCAGCTAATAAAGTTACCCCGTTGTTCTGCATTGGGCTTTTATCATCTTCAAATTTGGTGTGGAAGCATTATTCAATGACACCGAAGTCAGTATAAAATGTGACAACAGGATTCTCGTTAATGTTATGGTTGTACATCATTTTCTTGAGCACATCAATGAAAGTTTTGTTGTGAGCATTAATTATTTGTTGATAACTCCGTGTAGGATGATTTTCCTTCATTAGGGTCATGTGCTCATCCAGATAAGGTTGAGCTTCGTTAGAGTTACACAACACAAAAATACACCTTAAAGAGATTACATGTACATTTTCCTCCAACCCTATCTTTATGTTGATTCTTTGGAAGTCCCAAATTTTTTGTATGAGTCATGTACTCATATTAGAAAACTCAACGACCTCATAGGTTATGTAGCCTTCAATGATAATAGCATCGGGCCTCTGTTGATTATTACAATAACTTTGGAATGAGACTAATGGGTCTCGTGAGCATATGGGCCCCCAGGGCAGTGATCCCTGTAGACACTAGTGGCAAGAATAAGTTCCTAAGATAATTAAAATACTAGGGTGGGGATGGGTCATGCACTATAGCTAGAAGACCACATGTGCATGCGGTGGGTGATCCATTGGAATCCCATTACAGTTTTCTACTATACTGACTGAGTCAAAGGATAGTCATCAGTAACGTGATATTATTTGTTACTTTTATTGATCGAATTACATTGATATTAGTTTGACGGTAATGAGGGTTGATGTTAGTTAATATATTGCATGCATGATTGACCCAAAGAAATTGTGACATTTATTGTGTTACATAGCCATTGTTAAATAATTACGGTTATATGATCATTGTTGGATTGTTGACTATTGAAAATGTGTGTTATTGGTTGTGCAGCGGCATACGGGGTAATCGGAATGAAAACTCATACAGGTTATGTTGTTTACTTTGTAGGTAACTTCAAGTAGGTGCTACTCTTGAATGATGCTATTGGAATTCTGTGCTCGTGAAACCTGACGGTTCTATATTATCATTGTTTGAACCTTTTTATTTCCTTGGAACAACTCTCAGTGTCTCCCAACTCAGTCAACCCTTTTGAGATGGCATATTTGCTTTGTTTTGACTATTTGGAGCTCAATTTCTTATTGTTCTATATTTTTTGCGTAGAGTTCTCCTTTCCACGAGAACTCTGATTTCGGCCTTCCACTATGACCCCATGTTGAATGAGAATGTTACATATCTGAAAAGTCAAATTTATGAAAGCATGTAAAAATTGAACCCCCACAAGTAATTTGTCACAAAACTATAGACATTCATTTCGAGATGCACCAAAAAAACTCAAAGTCAATATGAGGATGATAGGTTCCAATTCACAAACCACTTGGAGGGGGATATGACTATTCATGAATTTGCAGTGATCATTAGCCGGCACATAAATGTGTGCCCAATTTTTTTTCGGTGGACCTTGTGCCACCTAAGCCTAATTATAAAATTGAGGAACCACCCTTGGCTGAGCCTTGCTCTCTGATTGCTTAGTCACCCCTCGTCCTGATAAGAATCAACGGTAACTCATGAAATGGTTCTACAAAGTAATAGAGGAAGTATTAGGTGGTCCTCGTAGGAATTACTAGGTATGGAACCCAATCTTCGCTGATTTTATGTGTTGGAAAGGGTGATGCATCTCATGCACTCACATCAACACACCAACTTTTGGTTGAGAGCCCCGATTACCAACCTATTGGTTGGAGAAGAAGTTCTTCCAAGTCCAACCACTAATAATAGGGGAGAAGAGTTTGAGCCCTATTTCGTTGATTTCTCTAATGAAATACCTTTATGTGTGTTTTAAGAATCGCCCACTATTTCTGATGTACTGTATTATGGGGACCCCCCCTCAAAAGATTTATGCCCCGCATTGTGTCATATTTTTACCGAATTGCTATTCGTCGCCGTAAAACTACTTAAATCGCCCGTAAGATTACCATTTTGCCCCTCTACCCTTTCTACTAATATAACTCCTCATTTCACTCTTTTAACACAACTTTCTCTTCATATCACACTTTTATTCACCAAATAGAATGTCTCGGAGGCCAGGGAAAGAGCCAGCGGACACCCCCGACTACTCACATCTGGTAAATTACCTTGTTTATTTCAATTAATTTAAAAAACAACATTTTTGGGTCGGGCGTCCGCGGGAACCGCCCGACCCAACGAGAGGGCGTCCGCGGGAACCGCCGACCCAACGATATATTATACATTACAAAAACATTACAAATTACAATCAAAATGTACCACGTAACCGGTTCCAATACTCCATCCTACTTTGGTACTGATCCTCCCATCCAACAACACTCTCATCTCGCATTTGATACCATAAAGTCGCTATAGGAGGTACTGGAAATCATCAAGTAATTCCAAACGAATAAAATGTCTGTAACTCCCTAAATGAGCAATGACCAACTCTCTCACAGGCCTCGTCATGGCAGACGGACACTCCCAAGGTAGAACAGTAAGACATGGGAACAACGACCCTTCCATTCCCACTGCGAAATACATGACCGCATACATGCAAAAATTAGCAATAGGAAACAAGTCGGACCAAACCTCCATATAATGATCCTCGCCACAAACTCCCCCGCCCCAATCAATTCGTTGACCAGCCTCTCTCACATTGCCGAAATAGACACTCTCATATATAGGATGTGCACCTATCTCATTAGAAATCGCACGATGGGCGTACGACCAGTTCTCCTGACCACCATGAAAGACATCGGCAACACATCGAAATCCACAGTTGCCATCAACACGTACGTCATTCCACCTATCCAGAAATGGTAAAATGATTCCTGGCAGTCTATCATTATATGGGAAGTTGTCCACGTCGACCCGTCCGGACACTGTAACATAAGTAAATAACAATTCATTAAAACAACAAAATTAGGAGATAATATATAATATATTCAACCCCATTTAGATTACTGATATATATTAAATTAAATAACATAACAACAAAGATATCAACATACCAGAAGATCCTGTGCCCGTATTCACGGACGATCGAGACGAATTAGACCGACGACCCCTGCTCCCACTACTGCCACACCGACCACGCCCTCGCTCAGCATACACGAAGGCACTCAGGTCCCGACGTGTCGACTTTTCCTTAGGTCGACCTCGTACCTTAGTATTTTCTTCGGGTTCTCCATAGTTCGACTGATCGGGGTGTAACTGTTCGTATAAAATATGAGAGGCACTACGAATTACTGCAGGGTCGCTCTCCGAGATCTCATCCACTAGCTTCTGAAAATGCTCGGCGTCTTGTGCTGACCGATCAACAAACTCTGACATCTGGACTCCTTCTCCGATAACAAGTGTTTTCCAGAATGGATGAATCTGTTCTAAATAAATTCCATCACCTGACACCACACACTCGTACATGGTACAGGTACAAGGAATCCCATGTGTTGTCAGGAAAGCACACCCACAACGATATTCAATTTCATCACTTAAGTCCTGCATTCTCTTCAACTCCTGAGTCATTAATGACAAGCAGTGATGCGAAACTCGGCCATTTATATGCTGAAACAGAGGACCTATGTAATGTGCCAAATTTCGACGTCTCGAATCTTCAAGAAAGTTCCGAATATTAGTCAGCTGCATTTCAATAGACGAGTTCACGCGGTCGAAAAGAGTGTCGAGAGTGGCAGTCGATGTAGTGATCCACTCTTTCAGAGCCGAATGTGAACTTTCCACCCTGCAGTTCGTAGTGTTGCCGAAATAAAAAACTTGATTCGTCCAATTCAACACAAATTTTTCCTTATGCACCAACCACGTGTCTTCCACATACTTCATCAGCACTGGCCAGGAACTGTAAGAATCTTTCAGATTACGGACTGCTCTATCATAATCCGTCTGTGAATCAGAAAGCATGACTCTGCTCCACCTTTCACGTCTAAAACTCTCTGCAAGCTGCTTCTCCTTGCCGAATATGTGGTATGCGTAGTTGTACACGTCTTTGTTGATATGCCAGGTGCATAGTAAATGAGCTGACTCAGGAAAAACCTCTGCCACTGGTCGCATCAGACCCATCTCCCGGTCCGTAATTATTGTTGTCGGGCTAACAATATCCAATAACAGATCTTGCAACCTCTCCAACACCCACCGGTAACTAGACTCGGTCTCATCCTGTAAAATCGCATATCCGACGACGAATAGTAGTTCCCTATTTTTATGCATGTTACGTAGATTACTATACTTTATTAAATATACATTGAGGACAATACATCATTAGGTCTAGGGGATATTTCATAGATGTTAGGCTTCCTATCAAGTTTTTTTGTTTCCTTTTTTTGTTTTTAGGTCAAGTATAGTGTCTTAGCCTAAAATTTTCAATGTTCTATCATATACCACACGTGTGACTTGTCTATTTTTCTTGTCGTTCTCTTTATCATTTATTTCGAAAGAGTGTGTCAAGTTTTATTTTTGAAAAGGTTATGTGGGTGTTGCGTTGTAATTAGTCGTGTGTAACACACATTGATGGGGCAAGATAAAAGTAAGTCGCCTAAGTTGAGCAAGGATGCATTATATCACCTAGTTTGTGTTGTATTTCGTGCCCCTATGTATGTATATATTTTAAAAAAATTATACATGCATACAAGATCGATTCCCATATTTTTGACAATTTCATGTACATTATTTTATATTTATTCTAATATCATGTAATCTACAATATTAAAATAAATAGAAGATGATCATACCCAAATGATCTCTAAAACCTTTACGAAGATCCGGAGTTGTCCCATGTTAACCATCATGATTGTGAATTACTTTTGATTTATGTAAACAATTATCTTTTAGAGCTCTACGGTTAAGGACCAAGAGTCTCTTCCTTAACACTTCCAAAACACGAATACATTAATCAAGGAACAAAATGTTTGCACATTCCATTCATAATAATTGACATATAAAAGTAACTTTTAGAACACATTCCCTTTAGTCTCCCACTTGTTATCAAATTTTTTTCACATACATTCTCAATGTATAAAACAATAATAACTAGGGTAACCCTCTCAAATTACTCATCAAGCCACTCCACATGGTTCGTCACGCCCATGGACTCGAGATGCATTTCGCCTTTGGCTTGAGATAAGGGTTTGGTGAATGGATCAGCTGTGTTGCTATTCGTGTCCACCCATAATAAATTTATTTTGCCTTCGTCGATGAAGTCACGTGTGAACTCCTATCGTCAGAATCACTTATGAAACTCGAATCCGAATAGCCCTCGACTATTAGCTTCATTTGTGATCCATAAACAAGAAACTTATCTTTGGTCTGGTTAAGATATCTTAGAATATTCTTGACCGCAGTCCAATGATCAGGATCTGCATTGTATTGGTGACGACTTGTCACGCTTAAAGCATACAAGACATCACGTCATGTGCAAGTCATCGTGTACATGATTGATCATATTGCTGAAGCATAAGGAATATCTTTTATGTACTCCAAGTCTTTACGTGATTTAGCACATTGAGACTTCTTGAGTTGCACAACCATACTCATTGGCTCATTGCCCTTTTTGGGGTTGTTCAAGCTGAACCTTTCCAAGACCTTGTCAATGTATGTACGTTGACTTTGGCCAATGAGTCTACGAGATCTATCTCTGTATATCTTGATTCCCAAGATGTATTGAGCATCACCCATATCTTTCATTAAAAATGCAGATTTCAATGAACTTATTGTTTGCTCTAGCAAAGGTATATGATTTCCCATGAGGAGTATGTCATCGACATATAAGATCAAAAACACTGTGTGGATCCCACTAACCTTTTATATACAAGACTCTTAATTACTTTGGACGAAGTGAATCTTTTTGACTTGCTTGTCAAAACGTTTGTTCCAACTCCTCGATGCTTGCTTCAATCAATAAATGGATCGTTGAAGCTTGCATACTTTCTCGCTATTCTTTGGGTCCTCAAAACCTTAAGGTTGTACCATGTACACATCCTCCTCCAAGTTCCCATTAAGGAACGATGTTTTGACATCCATATTCCATATCTCATAATCATGAAATGCGGCAATAACGAGCATAATCCAAATAGACTGGAACATGACAACCAGTGAAAAAGTTTCATCATAGTCAATTCCTTGAACTTGAGTGAAACATTTTGCTACAAGTCTTGCTTTGTAGGTTGTCAAGTTCTCATCCATGTCCATCTTCCTCTTAAAGACCCATTTGTTTTGAATGGCTTTCTTTCCTTGAGTAAGGTCAACCAAGCTCCATAGTTGATTGTCATACATGGATTATATTTTGGATTCCATGGCCTCAAACCATAGTTTAGAGTCTTCTCTTTCCATTGCTTCTTTAAAGGTCGGGGTAACATCAGTATCACGTACCATGATTTCGTGAAATCCCAAATACATATCGGGTTTCTTCGTCTCCCTCGTTGACCTTCTAAGTTCTTTTGGTTCTACGTGTACTTCTTGAACTTTTTCCACAATTTCTTGCGGAATTTGTTCATGTTCGATTCTCAAACGTACACTAGGCGGGGATGATTGAGTTTCACTCACAATTGCTTGCGAGGGTCTCTCACTCACGCTCCTACTAACGAAAGGAACCTCGGTTAGGCCTTCACGATCTTGAATGTTATCATTCATATCATGATCTTGTAGAATATCTTGTATTCTCCTTCTCTAAGAATATGACATCCTTCTCGACAATCACTCGATTGGAGGTTTTGTGCCAAAAGTCTTGTCTCGTGAGGATAACCTATAAAGAAGTGCTTATCCGCTTTTTGTTGAAGTTTTGTCGACATCAATCTTTTGACGTAGGCCTCACAACCCCAAATCTTGAGAAAATTGAGCTTCAGTGTTTTACCACTCCATAGCTCATAAGGAGTTTTCTTTACGGATTTGGATCGAACATTTTTTAGTGTGTAAGCCGCAGCTTCTAGTGCATAACTCCAAAAGTAATGTGGCAATTCAGCTTGACTCATCATTGATCGAACCATGTAGAGCAATGTTCTATTTGTTCTTTCGGATACCCCATTCCTCTGAGGTATATCGGGCGAAGTGAGTTGTGGTATAATACCACACTCCTTTAGGAACGAATCAAATTCGGTACTCAAGTACTCACCTCCCCGATCGGTTCGTAGAGACTTGAGTTTCTTGTTGAATTGGTTCTCTACTTCATTCTAGAATTCCTTGAACTTGTCAAAGGATTCACTTTTGCTTCTCATTTGATAAATATAGCCATAACGACTATAGTCATCCGTAAACGTAATGAAGTACCTAAAACCATCTCTTGCACTCGTGCTCATTGGACTGCATACATCGGAATGTATTAAATCCAGCAAGTTACTCGCTCTTGGACCTTTCTTCTTAAAAGGCCTCTTGGTCATTTTTCTCATTAATCGAGGTTCGCACATCTCCAATGATTTAAAATCAAGTTGACCAAGAAGGTTAGCTTCTTGCAATTTCTTGATGCGTTTTTCATTTATGTGACCAAGACAATAGTCCCACAAGAATGTATCATTCACGTGAGTAGTTTTAAGTCTTTTATTATTGATGTTTAAATGTGTCTATTATCTAATTCAAGCAAATAGAGTCCATTCCGTATGAAAGCATTTGCATAGAAAATTCCATTCTTCGATATAGACGAGCAAGAGTTTGAAATATTTATATTAAAATTATCCATATCCAAACATGATACAGAAATAATATTCTTGCTAATTGAAGGCACATAATAGACGCTTTTTAAACATAAATTTAAACCACTAGACAATTGAAGCTCCACGGAACCTTGTGCAATCACAGCAACGTTTGCACCATTTCCAACCTTCAAAATCATCTCGTTTTTTAGAGTTCCTTCCTATCTTTAGTAGCTGCGTATTTGAAATTACGTGAGCACAAGATCCGGTATCGATTACCCAATCATGGACAGAGGTGGCTAAATTTATCTCAATAACAAATATACCTTTAGCCTTTTTGGGGCGCTTACACTCAATCAGTCCATTGTCAAGGTCTTCCTTGTACTTGGGGCAATTTGGAGGATGTGTCCATTTTCACTGCAGTGAAAGCACTCCGTGTTGGGAGTCAGAGATTTCAAAGAATTCCCCTCGAGGCACTCACACGAGCACCTCCAACTCCATTACTTTTGATTGGCGTCTTTTTGGTGAATTTGCCTTTTCTTGGTGATCTTTTTACTCCCACCATGGACTGCTAGGACATTCTTGTCCTGACCCTTTCCCATGTCAACTTCAGCCATTTTGACAGCGTTGTGAAGCTCCTCAAGAGTCACCCCTTTCTCATGCACATGATAGTGCATAACGAAGTCCTTGTAAGATGGGGCTAGAGATCTAAGAATCAAATCTTCCGCAATGTCATCAGGCATCGGGGAAGAGAGCTTTGACAACTTCTCTAGGTATCCCTTGCATAGTGAGAAAATACACGGACACCGATGTTCCCTCCGCCATGTTTCACCTTGTGAGTGCTATGGTGGTCTTATAGCGTTCTTTTCTAGCACTATCCATGAACATCTTTGTTAAAACTTCGATGGTCTTCTTGGGTTTTGAATCCAAGTATTTCGCTTGAAGCGAGTCACCCATGGAGGACAACATTAGACCGTCAACTTGGTTCTCTTGGTCTTCCCACTTGTCTTAGCCTCTTTCCCAACATCGGTTGCCTTCCCATACAATTTTGGGATTTCACCATCCAAAATATGAGATAGTTTCTCAAACTTTAACACGATATTGAGCTTGAGTTACTAGCTTATGAAGTTTGAGCCATTATTTGACAAAGGATGTTTTTCAATCACAAATCACACAATAAGTTGAATATTCGACATTTCTACAAAATAAATGATATGGGATTTAATGTCAATTTTATGTTTGAAAATCAATACCGCAAATAAATATGTCCATAAATGCAATAATTCATGATCCTATAAATTATAATATAAACTAGCTAAGGGCTATCATATATATTATAAAATCAAGGTAACGAAACATTTTCTAATCATAACCATTTCAAAATTTTGCATACTTTTGCATTTTCAAAATCTTATGATTCTTGTCATTTTAATTAAGAGAGAATTTGACATTTCCTCCTAATGAAAAATCTTTTTCCCAAAATCGAGCGAGGGCTCCGGGTCTTCTTAAGAAAAATTATTTCATTTGATACGAGATATGTTTACCCATTGTATTCACAAATAAATACACTTTGTGTCCAATAAGGGTGAATCTCACCTCGTATATCTATTTATTGCACAACAACAGATAACCTTATATCTCCCACTATTCCCAAAGATCAGGGAAGCTATCTCCCGCTAATGGTGAGCATAATATCCCTCGATCGATGGCTGCTAGTGTATGAAATAAGAAGGAAAATTACTCTTAATTTTTGGTTAGACAATTAAGCATTTATATGTGATTTTATGAATTTTAGGTGATCATGCATATTTATATCTATACACATCCTAACATTCATTCATACAATCACATACATGTCAAGCACACAAACATAAAATAAATCCATTCATACACATATTGTTGTGAGTTTATATGTTCCCGCATCCTTGACCTTCGCGCCTTCTCCGCGACTTCCTATTGCACCATGGATGTAGATATTGCAAAATATAAACATGCATCTCACCATTTCCAAAATTGTCTAGTGCAAGTCAATTGTAAAAATCCTCTCATATGCATGCATATACATAAATAAATGGCTTTTACATATACCTAACCCCCGTGATTGAATAATAATAATAACAACATACACATCATTCATTCACACATGGCTTCGATGGAACATATAAACTCACTTGTCTCTGTAAAAGAGAACTAGTGCAATGCATGTACATATACTATATATTACACGATTTAGTTTATCTTTCATCTCTTAATCAAACAATTCCAAAATCTTTTGAAATCCATTAAAAATGATTTATGCATCCATAGTTCAAAAATAAATCATTTAAACAGCAGTTCAAAAAACATTTAAATAAACTTATTTGTCCCTATTGACTTGTCGATTCTTTGTAAAATAATCATTTAATTAAAAACGAAAATTTTACGTAAGTCTAAATCTTAATTCTAACATTCGTATGACATGTTTTAAAACATTTATAACTATCTGAAGAATTAATTAGAATTATATCAACAAAACAATCGAAAAACTCGAAAGAGACATCAAACATGAATTGTTTCGATTGGAGATGGTAAACTAATATTAATTATGTAGTCTAATCATTGAAAATATGAACTAAAACCTCTGATACCACTATAGGATTTAAGGCCCCTATGTATATATTTTAAAAAAATTATACATGCATATAAGATCGATTCCATATTTTCGACGATTTCATGTACATTATTAATATTTATTCTAATATCATGTAATCTACATATATATTAAAATAAATAGAAGATGATCATACCCAAAGGTTCTCTAAAACCTTTATGAAGATCCGGAGTTGCGTTGCCCGTTGAATCGTCTGCCGATTCGCCTCCAAGTGTTAACCAAACTCTAAACAAGATTAGAGTGAAAGTGGTAGCCAATCAATCTTTAAATAAATGTTAGAATCTAGCTAATAACCCATCTTATACTCCAAAGAATCTAATCTCTTGGTCGCAATTAAAACTAAGAGAATTTTGGATTGAATGATGGAAAAATTGGAGAGGGAAGATTTTTACATTAGTATTAACAAGGAATGGAGGACGAACCTATTTATAGGATTTCCTCTAACCCACATACTATGCAGACTACTTACACATGATCCTTTGTTAATCTCTCCACTAAACCACAACATGAGTAAACCACTTACACATGATGTCTTGTTTACATCTTCACTAAACCACATCATGTGGAAACCACTTTGCACATGATCTCTTGTTTATTTTGTCACATCATCAACCCATAATTACCTTTGACGAAGGTGGATTAAATCCAACCATTAATCAATAAAACTTCTCTTAGTAATATATGCAAAAACGTGATGAAACGGTTGGACAATTTTTCACTATTTTTTACTCTACCAAATTTTGGATTCATATACAACAAAATTTGGACTTTGGGGTTTGAGCGAATTCATATGTTATAATGTTGTAGATGACATTATATCATGTAATATATTATCATATATAATATCAAAAAATTATGCCCCATAATATATATACATCTCATACCAATTTATTATTCTAACCATGTCGTTTTTACGACATATTGATTTTATTATTTTAGCACATGTATATTATTTCATAGCACAAGAAAATTAATACATCATATAAATATAAAATCATATTTCTTGTTTCTCAGTTTTGTGGTGTGACCTATAGGAGGATCTAATTTATGTTGGCAATGATATAAAACATATTATAACATAAACTATAAGCGGTATCTAGCTACACATTATAGTTACCCAAATAACAAAAATGTTTTGCTCACTTGAACTAAACACGATCCACTTACTGATATGTAAAACATCACTTGTGTCTATCCCTTGCCTCATGATATTGATAATATTATACAAAATAGAAATGTGTTATCTTTGCATTATATATTCATTTTTTAATCTCTCAAGTTAATTATAAATATGTAACTATACACAAATTACATTGTGCACATTAAAATTTTGCTTTATCAAGGGTCTCAACAATATCATAACTCAAGTCAAGAGGGGCAATGATAATCTTTTGACATATAATATTTTCCAGCATAAGTCATGTATAACCAACAAATACCTTTATTACTATACTTTTTATAAATTTTGATAATAATCAAATCATACACTCCTTATGTGAAAAGATATAGGTCTCATATCTTAGGGTTCAAAGACACAATGAAACATTAATGACACAAACACAATTTCATATTCTTTTATTTGTTAGGTCAATTTAATATATGAAAGAAACATTTCCCATTTCATATACTCATGTTGTTAAATATTTGTAGAGCTACAACATCTCTCTTAACAAACATGACAATCTTATCTCAGTGATTAATGTTCCATGTTAACCATCATGGTTGTGAATTACTTTTGATATATGTAAACCATTATCTTTTATAATTCTAAGGGTAAGGACCAAGAGTCTCTTCCTTAACACTTCCAAAACACGAATACATTAATCAAAGAATAAAATGTTTGCACATTCGATTCAAAATAATAGACATATAAAGGTAACCTTTTAGAACACATTTCCTTTAGTTTGATGGTCATTAAAGTAACCAAATGCTTGTAAGAACGTTTGTCATAAGAAGGGATGTACACCAGATTCACGTTTCAGACATAATACTACATTCCACCTCAAACTCTGTGGTGGTATCGAATAGTGTAGTTTGGATGTAAGGCGATGTGTCAACTTTGTATTTCCAGGTTGTTATTTGTATGTGTTTTAAATTTGATGGGGGAATAATTGCACCCAAATGCATGGCCAATATCAATTGGAAAGGGGAATATAGTGAAATAGGAGTCTTTCTCCTAGGACAAATTTTCCACCCGATCCAGTAGCCCCGAAGGGTATCTTGAAACTCAGTTGTCTTGTGACTCGTGTGACTCGGGAGTGATCAACTAAATTCCAATTACAGGGGTAGTAAATGAGGAAAATCGTGGGGAAAGACAATTGTAGAATGAAACCCAAGACATAGAAAAAATGTTCGGCTCGGAAAAAGTCAATGTGAAGGCAATAGCCAAAGAAAAAATGTAGAAAAATGTCTTCAGCTAGAACACATCCTGAAGCATAATCTCAATCCCAAAACAAAGCTTGAAACCCAAAAGTCTCAACTTAAATCCAACTAAAAGGGATGGAGTGGGAAGTGGGAACAAACTTAATTTATTTAAGGGATTATAAAGACATCCATATATCATTAATTAAAATTCGTATAAACTTAATAGCTAGAAATGCACTGGATTTGATGTGTGATGTGAAACTAGTAGGCATTATCAACTCTTTCGAAATGTGCACTCTACGTCGAACCTAGGTTGCTTTATTGATCAAGGGAACTAGGTGATATCTTGCATAAAAGTTCAGATTTTATGGGTATATCTGCTAAAAGCCCCAGGGGACAAAACTCCTTATCAATGGCAACAAAGGAGTTTAACAGCACGTTGTACACGGTAAGTACAATTATGTTTCTTGCGAAAGTGAGTTAGGCTGTTAGGTTTTTTCGTTTGTTTAATTTTTCTCTTTATTTTCCCTCCAAAAGACAAGTGTACGGGTATTTTATATGCAATACAATATGATATTTTTAACTTCATAATTATCATCATTTTTTTATATGAATAATGTTGTTCTTGG
Source organism: Triglochin maritima (assembly GCA_963682175.1). Lineage (NCBI taxonomy): Eukaryota > Viridiplantae > Streptophyta > Magnoliopsida > Alismatales > Juncaginaceae > Triglochin > Triglochin maritima. The sequence continues at coordinate 22,055,978 of OY821774.1, read as the reverse complement.
TATTCTACTTTATGTTGTACCTTTTAGCAAGTCACATGCAATATCAAAGAATTGAAGACTTAAAAGGAAAAATCGAAGATATAAAGAGAAAGGTGATGGTCTCTATTCATAAATGTCAACACAATTATCCAAGTTATTTATTTCCTTTCAAAAATAAGGAAGTAATCTAATTAAGGGTGCAAACAATAATAATAAGGTATGGGTATATTCATATCCATATTCATTTACCAATTTTGCTACAGATACAAGAAAGACAATGTAACATCCTGAAACAGTGGAAATTTTGAAAATTCATAAACACAACAATAAAGGCTAATAATCCAAGACGAGACAGTTACTTGTCATAAAACAAATAACGGTGCACCAAATTACATCAGAGTTTGTCAAAATGATACATGATTACAACAGAACAACAAAAGAAGATAAAACATAATCATGTTGACCTCAGTGGTCCGAGTAGAGGATCCGACTCCAAAATGCGCGTACCCGCCGATCACCACCCAACTGGACCTACTGTGATCCTATAAAATATATAACAACAATGCCTGAGTTTCCAGAAGGAAAACCTCGTATGCCAACTCACCTATATGCGTGCATTACACGAATGAACCTATCATACTAGTAGCATGTCATGGCATCAACAGAAAGGAAAACAGTTCCCCCGAAGGGTAAAACAAGACATCAGTCCGACAGTCAACATCGGGTCTCCCGAGGAGACCTATTGCAGGCACATGCAGTCTTACAGCACGCGACATCGCACCCCCCACACGCGGCTACACTACTCAAGGGTTCGGCAGGGAGCCTCTGTCACGCCTGCGGGCAGATAGAATACAGATCTGCAAATCTCTGTGGTCGGAGCCATGGGGACCAACGGGGCCATCGCCCGGACGGTATAACAACATCATCTCGATAGGTGCCCAGTCGAGCAATCAACATAGCCGGAACAGCCTCGGCCCAACAATCATCATCGCCGGCACAACCTCGACGGCATCACAGGCACAGCATCGGTGGTCCAACACAAACGTCCGGCACAGCATCAGATAGGTCCAAACCGAAGTCTGCCAGGTCATCAGGCTCCACGAGCCGCAAACACCAACCGCACCGCTATAAAAGCAGGGCAGCGACCTCCGTAGCCCGTAGGCCGGTAGTCACCTCACCCAACACAGTTGCGTGCCCGCACAAACATCAAACATTGGGATCCGCGATCCCTCAGGCCTGCTGTACTACAACGAGTCCAATCAAGTCATCAACTTAGTCACGGTCCATACATGGAGGTGACGCGTCTCGAACACCCACATTTTTCCACACAGCGGTCCCTGGGCAGGCACGCAAAACGCGCCCACCGTCACCTCCCGGCTCACACACTAGGCGAGGACACGGGTTACCGTGGACAAAGTTGGCATTCAAAAGGGAACCGGGAATTCTGTCCTGGGCTCAAACGGTCGACCGGAAGAGGTGATTCGGTCGACCGCTTCCAGAAAGGAATCGGTCGACCGTACGCCTAACACGGTCTACCGCTGCGCTCAAAACACAATCCCCAACGGTCGAACAAAGGTCTAAAATCGGTCGACCGAACGAGGTCAAAATCCAGAGTCTGGTCAACATTAAATTCAAATCTATCGGTCGACCGACTCAGGGGTCTCGATTGACCGAAAACAGACAGGGTCAACCTATTATTCTACGTCATACAATCGGTCGAACGCAAACATACAACGGTCGAACAAACATGCATAGAAAATCAGTACACTTAAGTTCCGGTCGAACGACCCAAGGAACCAGTCGACCGAAAACAGATAGGGAGTCCCAACTCACCAGCAATATGCACTACCGGTCGACCGCCACAAGGCATCGTTCGACCGGTGAAGGTTAAAGTTGGGTAAAAACACTACATTCGGTCGACCACCCAAATGGCCCGGTCGACCGTTGGTCGCCTTCAACCTCGCGCCAGCCGAGGTTTTACGAAGAATCACGCCGCCGGAGAGGTCTCCGACCCCTCCCGGCCGACCAACACCTCCCCCACACTTGGGGAGCAAGCAAACCACACTATTGAGTCAACATACCTTTCACCCGCGTGAAGTTGACGGTGCTAGAGCTCCTACGCCTCGCCTCCGGTACACCTCGATCACGCGTCGTGCCTCTCCCGCACGAACACCCTCCTCCGCACTTGTTCCACCAACGCGCACGCAAGGAAAGAAATGAAGGAGTGAGGGAAAGGAAGGAGAAGAAAAGAAGAAAGAAGAAGGAAATGCTTGGGTTATAAACCCGAAAATGCTACAGTACCCGCACCCCCTCACCATCACCTACATCTCCTACTCTCCTCCAACCCATGCAAACCACTGTGCTCCTCCTCTTCCCCATGCAAACCCCCTTCTAATCCAAGATTAACCCTAAATCAAGGGTTAGGGTTCTAATAATCCATCCAAGTTAAAAGGATTTCGTCCCGAAATCAAAGCGAACTACTCACCGAAAAGCTCTGGATACTGCCTTCTAACTTCCTCCTCGATCTCCCAAGTGGCCTCGCGCTCACTGTGATGCTGTCACCTGACCTTCACTATCGGAATGGTCCTCCTCCTGAGCTGATGATCGATGCGATCGACTATCTCGACTGGTCTCTCCTCGAGCGACAAGTCCTGCTGAATCTATGGCACTGCTATCTCAATAACATGAGCTGGATCTGCAACGTACTTCCTCAACATCGATACATGGAAAACGTTGTGAAGACCCGAAAACTACGGTCGCAATGCAATCTGGTAGGCAACCTCTCCAACTCGGTCGAGAATCTCAAACGGCCCAACATACCTCGGACTGAGCTTCCCCTTCTTCCCAAACCTCATCACACCTCGGGCAGGGGAAATCTTCAGAAACACATGGTCGCCCGCCTCGAAACTCAACACACGTCTGCATCGATCAGCATAACTCTTCTGCCTGCTCTGTGATGTGGCAAGTCTCCTCCTGATCACATCCACCTTCTCTGCATACATCTGCACGATCTCTGGCCCCACTAACTGCCTCTCGCCCACATCACTCCAGCATACCGGTGATCTGTAAGGCCTCCCGTACAACGCCTCGTACGGTGCCATCCCAATACTCGAGTGGTAGCTGTTGTTGTAGGCGAACACTATCAGCGGCAAGTGACCATCCCAGTGCCCTGCCCAATCCAGTGTGCATGCTCTCAGCACATCCTCCAAGGTCTGAATCGTCCTCTCTGACTGACCATCTGTCTGCGGATGAAACGTTGTACTGAACCTCAGACGCGTCCCCAAAGACAGCTGCAGACTCCCCCAAAATCTGGAAGTGAATCGAGGATCTCGATTGGAGATGATGCTCACTGGCACTCCATGCAACCTGACTATCTCCTCCACGTACAACTTAGCGAGACCCTCCAAAGGCAACGTGGTCCTGATCGCTAAGAAATGCGCCGACTTGGTCAGTCGATCGACTATCACCCAAATCGCGTCGTGGAATCTCCCCGTATTCGGTAATCCTATGACAAAATCCATCGTCACGTGCTCCCACTTCCACTCAGGAAGCTCAATACACTGCATTGGTCCTGCTGGCCTCTGATGCTCAATCTTCACCTGCTGACAGACTAAGCATCTCTCCACAAACTCTGCGATGTCCCTCTTCATGCCCTTCCACCAGAAGTTCCGCTACAGGTCCTTATACATCTTCGTGCTCCCCGGGTGAATGGTGTATCTAGCTCTGTGTGCCTCCTCCATGATGTTAGGAGTTAAAGAAGTGATGCATTCCGTGCGGGACAAGTGAGTCCCGAGCTAGATCGGTGCGTCCCAAGTGGGACTGGTGCATCTTCCATACCATTTATAAGGCCATTAGGTTCATAATTTGGATACTAAAGTATTGCGTCTCCAAATTTTCTTTCTAACACATCTTGAATCGTCTTATTTGGAAAATCGGATGAGATCGTTACACACAAATTATTAATGATTTGTCGATTGTCGAGTTTCCATATACTTTTTCACCCTCGTATCATCGGAATTTGGCAAGTCGTAAGAGAAACTAATGTGTGCTTCTTTCAGTTATCTTTCCAACATATCTGAAATCGTCAAATTCTATATTTGGATTTGGATGTTATGAGTAAAACAAGTGATGTGTCCCGCACGGGAGGTGTGCATCCCGAGTGGGACTGGTGTGTCCCGAGTGCGACTGGTGCATCTTCCACGCCATTAATGATCCCATTATATTCCGAATCTGGAAATATGATAAATACTAAAGCTTTGAGTATCCAAATGGTCTTTGTAACACATTTTGAATAGACATACTTGGATATTGAATGAGAGAGTTATGCACAAATTATTAATGATCTGTCGATTGCCGAGTTTCCAAATATGGTCTCTCTCCACACACGTTTTTCACCATCATATTATAAAAATTTGGCAAGTCTTAACAGATACTAATATGTGCGCCTTTCAATTATCTTTCCAATAGATCGGGAATTACCATATTCTATATTTGGAGGTCGATGTTATGAGTAAACAAGTGATGTGTCCCATGTCGAACGAATGCGTCCCGAGCAGGACTGGTGCGTCCCGAGTGGGACTAGCACGTATTCCATGCCATTTATGAGGCCATTAGGTTCAGAATTTGGAAATATGTTAAATACTAAACTTTTCTGTCTCCAAATTGTCTTTGTAACACATCTTCAATCCCCTTATTTGGATATCGGAGGAGAGTGTTATGTACAAATTATTTATGAGTTGTCGATTGTCGACTTTCCAAATATAATATGTCTTCACACACATTTTCCACTCCCGTATCATCGGAATTTTACAAGTCGTAAGAGAAACTAATATGTGCTCCTTTCAATTATATTTCCAATGGATCTAGATTCATCAAATTCTATATTTGGATGTTGATCTTATGAGTAAAACAAGTGATGTGTCTCGCGTGGGACTGCTGCGTCCCAGCTTTGTTTTGTGGAAAAACGACCCAGCTTGTTTGGTGAAAACGTCCGAGCTTGTTGGTGCATCCCTCCCGGGAGTGCTGTGTCCAAACATTGTTTTGTGGAAAATGATCCAGCTCGTTTGCTACAACGACCCAACTTGTTTGGTGAAAACAACCCGGGTCGTTTGGTGAAAACGACCTAGCTCGTTGGTGCATCCTGCACGGGACTGCTGCGTCCCAGCTTTGTTTTGTGGAAAAAAAACACCCAGCTCATTTTCTACAACGACCCAGCTTGTTTGGTGAAAAAGACCCGGCTCGTTGGTGCTTCTGGAATGGCGGGGGACTGCTGCGTCCCAACTTTGTTTTGTGGAATAAAAAACCCAACTCGTTTGCTACAACGACCCAGCTCGTTTGGTGTAAAACATATTGCTCATTGGTGAAACTGACCCAGCTCGTTTGGTGAAAACGACCTAGCTCATTGGTACGTCCCAGCTTTGTTTAGTGAAAAAAAGACCCAGCTTATTTGCTAGAACGACCCAACTTATTTGGTGAAAACGGTCTGACTGTATATGTTGTTAATTAAGTTGTGTCATGTAGAAAATTGTTTCAGTTTTAGAGAGAAGTATTTTTTTTAAATGAGTCTGGTTGTTAATTAGGTTGCAACGACCCAGCTCGTTTGGTGAAAACAAGACAGCTCAGTTGGTGAAAGCGACCTAGCTCTTTGGTGCGTTCCACGTGGGACAGCTACATCCCAGCTCGTTTGATGGGGGAAAACGACCCCGCTTCTTTGGTGAAACGACCCAACTCGTTTGATAGAATGACCCAGCTCATTGGTGTGGCCCGTACGAGATTGTTGTGTCCGAGTTTGTTTTTATCAAACGACCTAGGTCGTTCGGCTGGTTTGTTTTCACCAGCTCGTTTGATAGACCGACCCAGGTTGTTTGGTGATTTTTATAACTCATCTATCTTGATTCATTGAGTTCATGTAACAAGTTGGTTTGTCTTGTCTTAATGTTCATGTTCATACAAGTTAACCTGTAAGAAGTTGATTTGTGATGTTTTCAATTCGGTTATCTTGATTGAGGTGTCATGAAGTTGTTTCCAAAATTGAACATGACAATTTCACTCAAAAAATTAAATTGTGCACATATTAATGTTCTTGCACTCAAAACCGATCATCCGTAATTGTATATGTTGTTAATTAATTTGTGTCTTAGAGAGTTTTTTTTGTTAAAATGAGTCAAGTTGTTAATTAAGTTGCAACGACCCAGCTTGTTTCGACCAAATAACTCATCTCGTTTGTTGTAAATAAACTGGCTCATTTGATAGAATGACCCAACTTATTTAGTGATTTTTACAACTCGTTTATCTTGATTCAATGTGTTCATGAACAAGTTAGTTTGTCTGGCCTCAAAGTTCGTGTTTATACAAATTAACTCGTAACAAGTTGGTTTGTGATGTTTTTAGCTCGTTTGGTCTCAAAATGGATTCAGGACGTACTCTAGATACAATATGGACACATCTGGACAAATCTGGACTCATTCTGGACACAATTGCCGAAATACTTCTCAAGATCATGGTATTGAAGGACTTTTTGCGCCCGAAATGTTTTTTGTGCGTTCAGGTCCCTCTAGATTACAGCTGGGTACTTCTTGATTTGTAGATGGGTCCTTGCGCATGACAAACAGGTCCACTTTTCTTCATTTGAGTCTTTTTCTGACATTTTAGTCATTTTCTCTTCCTTTCTCATCTTTATTACCTAATACCTGAAATACCACAAATAAACCCTCGAGTAGCACAAAATTGGGGTAAAATAAAGGATATATAGCATGAATACGTTGTATGATATGCTACTAATCAACATTGGACTGATGAATCAAAACACTGAAACCCCATCATAAAGGTGTGTTTTAACAAGCAAGGAGGTCCCCTATAGCTCCTCATCTAGAGAAAAATCCCATCGATCTCGGGGGCGCAAGGCGAAGGTCTGTTCAGGCTCTCTCCTATCACGAACAAACCTTTATTATTACCCAACATAGAACCATGGGAGTAAACTTATTGAGAACTTGAAGTTTTTGCCAACAAGGGGCACCGCGGGAGCGAGGAATTCTAATAGGATGGAAATCTTGCTCTCTTTAGATGGTTAGAACAGTTCCGAATAAATACTCACTTTTGATATAATTCAAAGATAATAATTTTGAATGGATATTGATTGTAGTGTATGGACCATGTTTAGTTGACGGTAAACGAGAATTTATTGAGGAATTAAATGGTCTCTCACCTTCGGATAATAAACCCTTCATAGTTGGAGAGGATTTTGATTTGGTTAGGAGTGATGTAGATCGCTCTCACCCTAGTCTGAATTCTAAATGTGGCTCTCGTTTATTTGTGGAATTCATAGAAGACCATGCTATGATAGATGTTGCGTGATTGATTCGTTTTATATTAAACCGCAAGTGCACGGCCGCGTTGAAGCGGTGGCAAATACGGGTCGATCCACAGGGAGGTGTGTCGACTTTTGGTTTGTTCGAAGGCGAGTGGTAAAGAAAGGATAGAAAGGTTGGTTACACTAAACTACACTACGATGCAAAAAGGAAATGGAAGATAAGCAATAAAACTAAACCCCATAGGGGGTAGAGATATAATGTGAATATAAAGATGTGTGTGTGTGTGTTCAATTATGCTCCTCACAACATGTAGTGCATGAAATCATAAAACTAAATCCAACTTTGCCTCCACATGAAATCAGATAAGACTATATCGTTAAAACATACAAGACAATAATTGGAATGAAGCTAAATGAACTCATGTATAAAGACTAGACCCTACTATGCCTCCACATGAAATAAGATAACCCAATATCATTAAAACAAACAAGGCATTAACCAAGGTAAAGGCAACAAGAGTACACACACTACAAATTGTGTTTCCAATATTAATTCCATCCATATCCTCACCTTATCAATCCCCATAAAATAGGTCCATAAATCTAAGCATAAGCTAAGCTTCATTCAAGAGCATTAGCATATCAAAGATAAGAGTGAAATCTCATTAGATGGTTATGGAAATCATATAAGGCTCAAGGGATTAAGATAACACACACCTAATACACTACATGATCATATCACATATTTCTCCACCCCCAAATAGGGACGGAACTACTCACTAATCATTACACTACCTACATTAACAACATGAAATATTATACTGAAAGGAAATTTAACTAAGCAAGAAAGGAGCATTAAAGAAGCTTAAAAGGAAAGGAAAGACTAAACAAGCATGCACAAATTAAAAGACAAGATTAAAAGAAACTAGAACAATTATTTTATTAACAATGACTCACACTGAAGGTAGCATTCTTCTCCACCTTGGGTTTTGCTTCAAGGCTTACTCCTCAGTAGAGAGAATGCCACCAAGCAATGGGTAATTACAATGGATGGTGAAGAGTTCTATTTATAGCCATAGAAAAAGGTAATCCGGGACAATCCCCCGATGTGGGACTAAACAAATACCAGAAATAGAATAAACACACTCTAATACACTTGCCCGCCAAAGATTAATGGATTCGGAGCTAAACAGACCGCCAATTGGCGGTCTATTGGTTCTGGATCAGTCTGGATTTTGGTGTGGGCTTTTCTGGATATTTTTGTTGGTCTTTGATGCATATACTTTGTTTATTGGAGCTCCGACCCGAATCGAATTGCCAAAATACTCCCCATGATGGTGTTGAGTTTTCTGTTTTGCTCTTTGGTCCTTCGGTCTTACGTTCAGGTCCTTCTCCCTTGCATCTTAGTCCCCAGGTCTCACAATTCAGTCCTTTTCCTTGCTATTTATAGTCTCTCCTTCTCAAATCTACTTATTCCTGAAAACTAAACATAAAACTCGTCACGTAGCATTTCTTTGGTATAAGATAATGCATATAAGATACAAATATAAGCATGAAATGATGTCAATCATTGGGCCATCCAACATGCTTTTCACTTGGACTAACTTGCAACTAGACTCTAACAGGGGATAGATTGGATAGATTTCTCTACTCTCAAAGTTGGGAGGCTAAATTCCCTCTGACTAAATGTGTTGGAGGTCACCTTGGATCAAATTACTCTACCGTCAGACACAAAAGTTTATATGCCCCCTAAGACCCCCTTCAAATTTAATGACACTTGGATACAAAATGCAAACATTAAAAATGGCAACTTGATTGACATCATTTCATGCTTACATTTGTATCTTATATTCATTATCTTTCACCGAAACAATGCTACGTAACGAGCTTTATGTTTTAATGTCAGAAATAAATAGGTTTGAAGAGAAGAGGCATGAAAGGACCTAAAAGAAGGAAAAAGGACTGAGTTGAGAGACTCGAGGACTAAGATGCAAGATAGAAGGACCAATGAGCAAACAAGAATACTCCACACCATCATGGGAGTATTTTGGCAATTCTATTCGAGTTGGAACTCCAGCAAGCGAGGTAGATGCATCAAAGACCAACAAATCCATCCAGAAAAGTCCAGAAGAAAACCCAGACGGATCCAAACCCTGTAGACTACCAATTGGCGGTCTGGGTCCGCTGATTGGCGGTCCGGCTTGCTCCGGATCCGCTAATATTTCTTTGGGTCATGTATTAGAGTGTGTTTAGTCTATTTTTGGTATTTGTTTAGTCCCATACCGGGGGATTGTCCTGAATTAACTTTTTCTATGGCTATAAATAGAACTCTCCCTCCTCTCTTGTACCCCTTCTCTCTCTTGGTGGCCATCCTCTCTATTAGGAGTTAAAGCCTTGAAGCAAAAACCCTGGTGGAGAGAGCCTACATGTAATTGAGTGAGTAATAGTAGATGTTTTCCTTTGGTTATGTTGTTTCTTAGTTTAATTTCATTTCTTATGTCTTGCATGCTTCTTTAGTTTTATGTTCTTTTAGTTAAACTTGTTGTTTTAGTCTTCTTATAATTAGTTTAAGCAAGTTTTCTTTCCTTAGTATAAATGTTAGTTTAAATATGTGTGAGTAGTTCCTGTAGGATTTCGTGTCCCTATGTATGTATATATTTTAAAAAGTTTAATACAACATACAAGATCAATTTTCATATTTTCAACAATTTCTATGTACATTACTTTGTGTTTATTCTAATAACATGCAACCCTACATTTATTAAAATAAATCACAAAGGTAGAATCATATCTAAAGGTTCTCTAAAACCTTTTTGAAGATCCGAAGTCGCGTTGCCCGTTGAATCGTCCACGGATTTGCCTCTGAGTGTTCACCAAACTCTAAATAAGATTAGAGAGAAAGGAGCTAGCCAATCAATCTCTAACATGGTTTAGAATCTAGCTAATAACCCCTCTTTAAGATCCTGAGATTCTTATCTCTAAAACTTAAATTTACTAAGAGATTTTCATGGTGATTAGGGAGAGATTAATGAGATTTTTGCATTAGTATTAAACATCCTTATCAAGAGCTATTCTTTAGCCATGATCTCTTGCTTATTCTCTCCTAAAACTAATCTCTATGTTCCACATAAGCACCCACAAAAAACGTTTTAATTAAATCTAGAATTAATCCACCCATGATTTAATTAATCTCTTAATAATTTAGGCAGAATCGTTCTTGTTCGGTGGACCGAGCATAACTCGGTCAACCGAACAGTTCGGTTATAACACGTGTTCGGTGCACCGAGAGGTAGACGGTTGACCGAATCCGTATGAGAAAAATTCCCTGGAAGAATTCGGACGAACCACGTCTTTTACTCGGTCTACCGTTGACCCACCAGAATCGCTCCTGGGACATAGTCATTGGATGACCGTGTCACCTTCGGTCTACAGAAAATACTAGTTCTCGGTTGACCGTGCACACTCGGTTAACCGAACCCGATTGTCCAGGCACTCCAGATAATTTCGGTCAACCAATTGCGCTTACCTGTTCCGTATTTGGTTAACCGATCTGAAGATACGTCGGTCGACCGAACCATGAACGGTTCACCGTGTTTGACCTCTATTATGCCTTTGTAAAATTTTGGATTTATTTCCAACAAAATTTGATCTTTTGGGGGTTTTAGCAAATTTACATCTTACGTAATATATTATCCTATGTAATATTAAATTATTACACACCATAATATATACACCTCATATGAATTTATTATGATTCTAATTATGTCAATTCTCATGACATATTGATTTTATTCATTCACCACATGTGTTCTATTTTCACATGAAACCCGACACATCATATGAACTTAAAATCAAACCTCTTGTTTCCCAGTTTTCTGGTGTGACCTATAGGAGGATCTAAGCCAAATTGGCAGTGATATTAAACACTTAATATCTCAAACTATAAGCGGTATCTAACTACACATTATAGTTACCCAATTAGCATAGATGTCTTTGTTCCACTCAAACTAAAACACGATCCATTTAGTGATGTAAGTGCACCACTTGTGTCTGTCCTTTGCCTCATGATATTAAGAATATATACAAAGTAGAAATGTGTCATCTTTGTATTGTATTCATTTCTTGATCTCTCTAAGCTAATTATAACTATGTAACTTAACTCAAGTTACATTGTGCACATTATAATTTTGCTTTATCAAGGGACCCACTAATATCATCACTCCATTAAGAGGGGTAATGATAATCGTTTGACTGGCTCTCTTTTCCAGCACAATTCATGCTCAACCAACCATTGCCTTTATCACTACACTCATTGATAGATTTTGACAATAATCAAATTAAGCACTTCTTGAGTGAAAAGATATAAGTCTCATATCTTAGGATCCAAGAGACAGTAAAAACATTAATGACACGAAACACAATTCCATAATGTTTTACTTGTTAGGTCTATTCAATATATAAAAGTAATATTTTCCTCTTTTATGTACTCGTGTCGTCAATTATTTGTAGAGCTACAACAATCGATGACTAACACGACAATCTTATCTCGGTAATTAATGTTCCACGTTAATTACCATGATTGTGAATAACTTTTAATTTATGTAAACCATTATCTTTTAGAGCTCTACGGTTAAGGACCAAGCGCCTCTTCCTCAACACTTCCAAAAGACGAATACCATAATCAAGGAACAAAATGTTTGCACATTCAATTCATAATAATTGACATATAAAAGTAAAACTTTTAGAACACATTCCTTTCAATCTCCCACTTGTTATCAAAGTTTTCTTTCACATACATTCTCAATGTGTAAAACAATAATAACTAGGGTAACCCTCTCTAATCACTCATTAAGCCAATCCACATGGTTCCTCAGACCCATGGACTCGAAATGCACTTCGCTCGTGGCTTGGGATAAGGGTTTGGTGAATGGATCAGCTGTGTTGCGGTTTGTGTCCACCCATAACAAATTTATTTTGCCCTCGTCGATGAAGTCACGTGTGACAAAGTACTTACGATCCATGTACCTCACTTTGTGGTGTGATTTGGGATCCTTGATTTGCGAGATAGATGCACTATTATCGCAAAATAGCTCTACTGGTCCCTCGCTCGAGGGAACTACTCCAAGCTCTTCAAGGAACTTCTTAATCCACACTCCTTCCTTGCTCGCTTCAGCGACAGCCATTACTTCGGAAGCGGTGGTTGAGTCGGCCGTAGTGCTTTGCTTCCAACTATGCTAACTCACCGCTCCACCGTTTAGAAGGTAGACGTATCCTGATTGCGACATTCTACCGTCGGGATCACTCATGAAACTTGCATCCGAATAGCCCTCGGCTATTAACTCCCTTTGTCCTCCATAAACAAGAAACTTATCTTTGGTCCGATTAAGGTACCTCAGAATATTCTTGACCGCAGTCCAATGCTCAGGACCTGCGTTGGATTGGTGACGACTTGTCACGCCTAGAGCATACGAGACATCGGGTCTTGTGCATGTCATCGCGTACATGATCGATCCTATTGCCGAAGCATAAGGGATATCTTTCATGTACTCCAAGTCTTTACGTGATTCAGCACGTTGAGACTTCTTGAGTTGCACACCCATACTCATTGGCACACTGCCCTTTTTGGAGTTGTTCATGCTGAACCTTTCCAAGACCTTGTCAATGTATGTATGTTGACTTAGGCCAATGAGTCTACGGTATCTATCTCTATATATCTTCATTCCCAAGATGTATTGAGCCTCACCCATATCTTTCATCGAAAATGCAGATTTCAATGAACTTCTCGTTTGCTCGAGCAAAGATATATGATTTCCCATGAGGAGTATGTCATCCACATATAAGATCAAGAACACTATGTGGCTCCCACTAACCTTCTTGTATATACAAGGCTCTTCCTTACTTTGGACAAAGTGAATCTTTTTGACTTCTTCGTCAAAGCGTTTGTTCCAACTCCTTGATGCTTGCTTCAATCCATAAATGGATCTTTGAAGCTTGCAAACTTTCTCTCTATTCTCTGGATCTTCAAAACCTTGAGGTTGTACCATGTACACATCCTCCTCCAAGTTCCCATTAAGGAACGTCGTTTTGACATCCATTTGCCATATCTCATAATCATGAAATGCGGCAATACCGAGCATAATCCGAATAGACTTGAACATGGCAACCGGTGAAAACGTTTCATCATAGTCAATTCCTTGAACTTAAGTGAAACCTTTTGCTATAAGCCTCGCTTTGTAGGTTGTCAAGTTCCCATCCATGTCCATCTTCCTCTTGAAAACCCATTTATTTTGAATGGCATTTTTCCCTTGAGGAAGGTTAACCAAGTTCCACACTTGATTATCATACATGGATTCTATTTCAGATTCCATGGCCTTGAACCATAGTTTGGAGTCCTTTCTTTCCATTGCTTCTTGAAAGGTCGAGGGATCATCGGTACCTAGTACCATGATCTCATGATGTCCCAAATACATATCGGGTTTCTCCCTTTCCCTCGTTGACCTTCTAAGTTCTTTTGGTTCTACGTGTACTTCTCGAACTTCTTCCACTATTTCTTGTGAAATTGGTTCGTGTTCGATTCTCGAACGTACACTAGGTGGGGAAGATTGAGTTTCTCTCATAATTTCTTGCGAGGGTCTCTCACCCACGCTCCCACTAACCAAAGGAACCTCGGTTGGGACTTCATGATCTTGAATATCATCATTCATATCATGATCTTCTAGAGTATCTTGAGTCTCCTCAAGCACAACTCTACTCCCACTACTTTTTATTCTTTCTAGAAATTCTTTTTCTAGAAATACGGCATCCCTCTCTACAATCACTCGATTGGAGGTTATATGCCAAAAGTAGTATCCTCTTGTCTCACGAGGATAACCTATGAAGAAGCACTTATCCGTTTTGGGTTGAAGTTTAGTCGACATCAATCTCTTGATGTAGGCCTCACAACCCCAAATCTTGAGAAAATTGAGCTTAGGTGTTTTACCACTCCATGGCTCATAAGGCGCTTTCTCTACGGATTTGGATGGAACATTATTTAGTGTGTAAGCCACAACTTCTAGTGCATAACTCCAAAAGTAAAGCGGCAATTCAGCTTGACTCATCATTGATCGAACCATGTCGAGTAATGTCCTATTCCTCCTTTTGGATACCCCATTCCACTGAGGTGTACCGGGAGGGATGAGCTATGGTACAATACCACACTCCTTTAGGAATGAGTCAAATTCGGTACTTATGTACTCACCTCCACGATCGGTTCGTAGAGACTTGATTTTCTTGTTGAGTTGGTTCTCTACTTCATTCTTGAATTCCTTGAACTTGTCAAAGGATTCACTTTTGTTTCTCATTAGATAAATATAGCCATAACGACTATAGTCATCCGTAAACGTAATGAAGTACCTAAAACTGTCTCTTGCACTAGTACTCATCGGACCATATACATCAGAATGTATCAAATCCAACAAGTCATTCGCTCTCGGTCCTTTCTTCTTGAAAGGCCTCTTGGTCATTTTGCCCATTAGGCAAGGTTTGCACATCTCCAATGACTTAAAATCAAGTTGACCAAGAAGGTTAGCTTCTTGCAATTTCTTGATGAGTTTTTCATTTATGTGACCAAGACGATAGTGCCACAAGAGTGTATCATTCACGTGAGTAGTTTTAAGTCTTTTGTTATTAATGTTTAAGATTTGTTTATTATTCAATTCAAGCAAATAGAGACCATTCCTCACGAATGCATTTGCATAGAAAATACCATTCTTCGATATAGACAAGCAAGAATTTGAAATATTTATATTAAAATTATCTATATCCAAACATGATACAGAAATAATATTCTTGCTAATCGAAGGCACATAATAAACATTCTTTAAACATAAATTTCAACCACTAGATAATTGAAGCTCCACAGAACCTTGTGCAATCGCAGCAATGCTCGCACCATTTCCGACCTTCAAAATAATCTCGTTCTTGACGAGTTCCTTCCTATCCTTTAGTAGCTGCACATTAGAAATTATGTGAGCACAAGATCCGGTATCAATTACCCAATCATGGACAGAGGTGGCTAAATTTATCTCAATAACAAATATACCTTTCGCCTTTTTGGGGCGCTTACGTTCAATCACTCCCTTGTCAAGGTCTTCCTTGTACTTGGGGCAATTTAGCCGGATGTGTCCATTTTCACCGCCGTGAAAGCACTCCATGTTGGGAGTCGGAGATTTCAAAGATTTCCCCCTTGAGGCACTCCCATGAGCACCTCCTACTCCCTTGCTCAAGATTGACGTATTCTTGGTGAATTTGCCTTTACCATTGGTGATCTTCTTGCTCCCTCCATGGACGGCTAGGACGTGCTTGTCCCGACCCTTGCCCATGTCAACTTCAGCCGTTTTGAGAGCGTTGTGAAGTTCCTCAAGACTCACTCCTTTCTCACGCACATGATAGTGCATAATGAAGTCCTTGTAGGACGGGGCTAGAGAGCCAAGAATCAAATCTTCCGCAATGTCATCAGGCATCGGGGAAGAGAGCTTCGACAACTTCTCAAGGTATCCTTGCATCGTGATAAAATGCATGGATACCGATATTCCCTCCGCCATGTGGCACCATGTGAGCACGATGGTGTTCTTATAGCGCTCTTTTCTAGCACTATCCATGAACATCTATGTTAAAGCTTCCATGGCCTTCTTGGGTTTTGAATCCAAGTATTTCGCTTGAAGTGAGTCACCCATGGAAGCCAACATTAGATCGTGAACCTTGTTCTCCTGGTCTTCCCACTTGGCTTTTGCCTCTCTCTCGCTATCGGTTGCCTTCTCATTTAATTTTGGGATTTCACCATCCAAAATATGAGATAGTTTCTCAAACTTCAACAAGATATTGAGCTTGAGTTGCTAGCTTATGAAGTTTGAGTTATCATTTGCCAAAGGATGGTTTCCAATCATAGATCGCACAATAGGTTGAATATTCGACATTTCTATAAAATAAATTATATGGGATTTAATGTCAATTTTATGTTTTAAAAACAATACCGCAAATAAAAAATTGTCCATAAATGCAGCAATCCAAGATCCTATCAATTATAATAAAAACTAGCTAAGGGCTATCAGATATACTATAAAATCAAGGTAAGAAAACATTTTCTAATCATAACCATTTCGAAATATCGCAACATTTGCATTTTCAAACTCTTATGACTCTTGTCGTTTTAATTAAGAGGGAATTTGACCGATCCTCGTAAGAAAAACTCTCTTTCTCAAAACCGAGCTAGGGCTCCGGGTCTTGTTGAGAAAACTTATTTCAATTGATACGAGATACGTTTATCCATTGTATTTACAAACAAATATACTCGGTGTCCTCTAAGGGTGAATCGCACCTCGTACATCTATTCGTGGCACAACAATAGACAACCTTATATCTTCCACTATTCCCAAAGATGGAGGAAGTTATCTCCCGCTAAGGGCGAGCAGAATATCTCTCGATCGATGGCTGCTAGTGGATGAAATACGAAAGAAAGATACTCTTAATTTTTGGTTGGAGAATTTAAACATTAATATGTGATTTTAGAATTTAGGTGATCATGCATATTTATCGTCTATACACATCCTAACATTCATCCATGCAATCACATATATATCAACCACACAAACACAAATAAATCCATTCACACACGCATTGTGTGAGTTTATATGTTCCTGCGTCCTTGATCCTTGATCATTGATCCTCGATCATTTTGCTTCTTCAGCGTCTTCCTCTTGCACCAGGGATGTTGATATTGCAAAAATATAAACATGCATCTCTCAATTTTGAAAATTGTCTAGTGCAAGTCCTATGTAAAAATCCTCTCATATGCATGCATATACGTAAAAATAGAAATTTACCTTTTACATATACATAAGCCCATGTGATTGAATAATAATAACATATACATTCATTCATTCACACGTAGCTTCAACGGAACATATAAACTCACATATCCCTGCATAAGAGAACTCGAGCAACGCATGTACATACACTATATATTACTCGATTTAGTTTATCATGCATCTCTAAATCAAACAATTCTAAAATCATTTAAAATCCATTAAAAATAATTTTATGCATCCATAGTTCAAAACATAAAATATTTGAACCGTTGTTTATCCAATTTCCCAAAATAAATTTCTTTAAAGAAAGATAAACATATGCCTTTTCCGTTTTGTTAATTCCTTATAAAATAATCATTTAATTAAAAACGAAAATTCTATAAATTAGACATAAGTCTAAATTTTAATTCTAACATTCACATGATGTGTTTCAAAATATTTAAAACTATAAAAAGAATCAATTAGAATTAAATCAACAAAACTATCGGAAAACATGAAAAAAACATAGAACATGAATTGTTTCGATTGTAGATGGTAAACTAAAATTAATTATATAGTCTAATTATTGAAAATATAAACTAAAAGCTCTGATACCACTGTAGGATTTCATGTCCCTATGTATGTATATATTTTTAAAAATTTAATACAACATACAAGATCGATTTTCATATTTTCAACAATTTTTATGTACATTACTTTGTGTTTATTCTAATAACATGCAACCCTACATTTATTAAAATAAGTTACAAAGGTAGAATGATACCTAAAGGTTCTCTAAAACCTTTTTGAAGATCCGGAGTCGCGTCGCCTGTTGAATTGTCCACGGATTTGCCTCCGAGTGTTCACCAAACTCTAAACATGATTAGAGAGAAAGGAGCTAGCTGATCAATCTCTAACAAGGTTTAGAATCTAGCTAATAACCCCTCTTTAAGATCTTGAGATTCTTATCTCTAAAACTTAAATTTACTAAGAGATTTTCATGGTGATTAGGGAGAGATAAATGAGATTTTTGCATTAGTATTAAACAAGTAGGAGTAGGGGTCCTTTTATAGTCTCCCAAAACATCCTTATCAAGAGCTATTCTTTAGCCATGATCTTTTGCTTATTCTCTCCTAAAATTAATCTCTAATTTCCACAAAAGCACCCACAAAAACGTTTTAATTAAATCTGGAATTAATCCACTCATGATTTAATTAATCTCTTAATAATTCAGGCATAATCGTTCTTGTTCGGTGGACCGAGCATAACTCAGTCAACTGAACCGTTCGGTTATAACACGTATTCTGTGCACCGTGAGCTAGACGGTCGACCGAATTTGTATGATAAAAATTCCGTGAAAGAATTCGGGCGAACCACGTCTTTTACTCGGTCTACCGTTGACCCACCAGAATTGCTCCTGGGACATAGTCATCGGATGACCGTGTCACCTTCTGTCTACCAAAAATACTACTTCTTGGTTGACCGTGCACACTCGCTTAACCGAACCCGATTGTCCAGGCACTCCAAAAAATTTCGGTCAACCAATTGCGCTTACCTGTTCCCCGATTTAGCCTTTGTCAAATTTTGGATTTATTTCCAACAAAATTTGATCTTTTGGGATTTTTAGCAAATTCACATCTTATGTAATATATTATCCTATGTAATATTGGCCCACGTTGTTCCTAGACGCTTTTACATTTTGCAAAGCATGCGATAGGTGTCAACTTGTGGGCCGCATTTGAAGACGTGATACGATGTCACTCAATCCTATCCTAGTCGTCAACATCTTTGATGTTTGGGGAATTGACTTCATGTGCCTTTTCCCTGTGTCCCATGGTCACACCTACATTTTGGTGGCGGTTGATTATGTGTCGAAGTGGGTTGAAGCAATCCTCACTCGCTCTAATGATCGCAAGGTTGTGATCACTTTCAGAAAGAACACATTTTTGCGAGGTTTGGGATACCTCGTTGTATCATAAGTGATCGGGGACACACTTTGTGAACCGATCCCTCGAGGCAGTGTTAAGGCAATATTCCATCACACACAAGTTGGCCACACCTTATCATCCTCAAACCAGTGGCCAGGTGCAAATTCTAGAGAAAACGGTTAATGCTTCGAGGAAAGATTGGTCTGTTAAGCTTAGTGATGCATTGTGGGCCTTCCACACTGCATTTAAAACTAACCTTGGCTTGTCCCCTTACTAGCTAGTTTATGGCAAAGCTTTCCATCTTCCGGTAGAGCTTGAGCACCAGGCATTATGGGCAATCAAACATCTTAACATGAGTCTTGATGTTTCCGGTGCCAATCGCAAGCTAGACCTCAATGAGTTGGAAAATTTGAGAAATGAAGCTTATGAGAATGCCAAGATCTGCAAGTCCCGCACTAAAATTTTCCACAACCGCTTTGTCAGAATCAAAACCTTGACGGTGGGACAAAAGGTCTTGTTGTATAACTCTCGCCTCCACTTGTTTCAGGGGAAACTTCGGAGTTGTTGGTCTGGACCCTTTATTGTTTTAACCGTTTTCCCTCGTGGAGCAGTAGAGATTCAGAACTCGAGTACCAACGACGTGTTTAAAGTTAATGGACACTGGCTAAAACCGTAGTTTGAGGGGACCACGACAAAGGTCGAGGCGAAAGTGGTGTCTTTACGCAAACTTCCCGAGGATGTGATCACTTGACGTGATTCATCCTTTCATTTTGTTGTACATATCTTCAAAAAAAATAATAGAAGTGTCTTTTGATATTTTTCCATGCTTTTTTGTTAAAAAATGCGTGTTCAAAATGCATTTTTCTCTATTGGCCGCCACCCCACGAATTTTCTTCCCCAGATCGCACAACCAGACCGCCGATAAGCGGTCTCTAGCCGCCAATCAGCGGTCTGTTGTGTAGATCGGCTCTTCGATCTTCAGCTAGTAGTGAATTTTCCTGTAGGAAGTTGGTTTCGTTGGGTTTTGAAATTTTTACTCCTTGCGTCAACATGCTTTGGTCTCCACCCCTTGAGCGTCGTGTTCGTCTCCGCCGCCACTTGTTCCTCCGTTAAAGCTCGCCAAGGTAGGTACATGTATGGACAACCCACATTTAACTCCAAAACTTAATTTTGCCTCCCTGATTCGCGATTTCGGAGAACCCTTGTACCATAGGATGGTAGCAAAAGGGTGGGGTCATTTGATGTATGAGGGTGATGAAACCATGTATGTAGAACCTCTCGTACGTGAGTTTTTTTCTTAACTCGAGTCTGACTAGACCGGACAACTCGAGTTTAGTGTCACCCTTAGAGGGGTTAAACACATCATGACACCCGAATTTATCTCCGACGCGACTGGGATCCCCTTAGTCAATGATCTCGTGACCACTCGTGATATTATTTTTTTACAGATCTATGCTTGGGTGCGGGTCACCCATTTCATCGCATGGGGGAATACCCAATGCGCACATCTACTCCAATGTGCACATTATAGCCAGGTGGGTGTGTAGGAATGTGTTGGGCCAAGAGCGGACCTCCACATTCTTCTCACCTAGTTTGCAACTAGTGTAGAGTCTCATGGATGGTTCACCTCACTGAATTTGTCGAACGTTGTTTGATGTGTTGGTGAACGCCAAGCTTAAAGAAATACACTATTTGCCAACTCTGGTGACCAAATTGTGCGGAATGTTAGACATCCCATGGTTTGAGTGCTTACTGCAGCGCCAAGGCATCGTCCTCGAGGTTGCGAAGATGACCCCGTCATATCGCCATTTCCTTCAGGAGGCATGAGTGCCTGATTACATGGAGGAGGATGTTAGAGCCAGTTCCCCAAACCCAAATCCAAATTCGATCAAGGCCATTTAGACCACCAAGTAGCGGTTCCAGACCACCAATAAGCGACCTAGATGGTTCCAAGTGATCCATGTCTTAGTCGGGTGTTGGATTATGTTTTTTATGTCAATTTATAATATGCAATTAGTCCCATACAGGGGGATTATCCAGGGTTACCTTTTTTCGTGGCTATAAATATAACTCTTCCTCCTTCTTTGTAATACATCTCCTCTCTTGATGGTCATTCTCTATACTTGGAGTAAAGCCTTGGAGCAAAACTCTAGTGGAGAGATACTACTTGTAATGTAAGTGAGCAATAACAATGTTTTGTTAGTTTCTTGTTGTTTCTTTTATGTCTTTCAAGCTTAGTTAATTTTGTTGTTTTAATCTTCGTAGAATTAATCAGCATGTTCTCTTTCCTTAATATGAATGTTAGCTTAATAATGTGTGAGTAGTACATCCCCCTTTGGGGGTGGAGTTGATGTTTATACATGTCATGTAGAATGGAATGAATGTTATATGTTGTTTTATGTGATGAATGTGAGTATGCTTGTTTGAATTAAAGAGAACACTTAACTTAATGGTTTCTGCCATATTCATTAGGTACATCTCGTGCTTGCTTAGGTTCTTAATAACAAACTTGTTTATGCTCATATTAATCCACTAGGTTATCGATTTGGATGATAGATCTTGTCATTAGGTACTTCCTATGCATAACAACACTACCTACACTGTGCTCTATTGAATGCATTGATCACCACTTATTTCATGTGTACACACACTCCACCCGTTAGGGGTTTCCATTCAAGAATTTGAGCCTCTTTATTAGTTAGTTTAGTTTCATTGTTGCATGCTTTCGTCGCCTTTTTTTTGTTGCTTACTAGTGTAGCTTAGCATAGTTTAGTCTAGTTTAGTGTAATCATCTTCTTCTCCATTTTTTCCACTTGCATTCGAACAAACCAGAGTCGACACACCTCCTTATGGATCGACCCGTACTTGCCCCGTCTCCACCGACGGTCGTGCACTTGCAGTTTGTAAACTTAAATATCAGTTAGAGTTCAACGAATACAGACTCAGTCGCCCAGCTCCTGCCTCGGTTAACACTTGAGTCATAACGACCTTAGTGTCCTAATTCCATGTTTTAAAATGTGGCTTCTAGATTACTTGATAATGCAATCTACCATTATTCAAAAGGAATGTGTTCTAAAAGTTTACTTTTATATGTCTTATTATGAATTGAATGTATAGACATTTTGTTCCTTGATTAATATATTCGTCTTATAAAGGTGTTAAGAAATAGACTCTTAGTCCTTAATCGTAGAACTCTAAAAGATAATGATTTACATAAATCAAGAGGTAATTCACAATCATGGTGATTAACATGGAACATTAATCACCGAGATAAGAATGTCATATTGGTTAAAGGATATTGTAGCTCTACAAGTATTTAACAACATGAGTATATGAAATGGAAAATGTTTCTTTCATATATTGAATTGACCTAAGAAATAAAACATTATGAAATTGTGTTTGTGTCATTAATATTTCATTGTGTCTTTGAATCTTAAGATATGAAACCTATATCTTTTCACATAAGAAGTGTATGATTTGATTATTATTAAAAGCTATCATTGCGTATAGTAACAAAGATATTAGTTGGTTTACATGACTTATGCTGGAAAAGATGATATGTCAAAAGATTATCATTATCCCTCTTGACTTGAGTGATGATATTGTTGGGCCCCTTGATAAAGAAAATTTATAATGTGCACAATGTAACTAATGTATAATTACATATTCATGATTAGCTTAAGTGATCAAGAAATGAATATATGATACAAAGATGACACATTTCTACTTTGTATAATATTCTTAATATCATGAGGCAAGAGATAGAAACAAGTGATATTACTTATATCACTGGGTGGATCGGGTTTAGTTCAAATGAACAAAACATCTTTGTTATTTGGGTAACTATAATGTGTAGTTAGATACAACTTATAGTTGATGATATAAAGTATTTTATATCATTAGCAACATAACTTAGATCCTTCTATAGGTCACACCACAAAACTGGGAAACAAGAGATGTGATATTATATTTTATGTGATGCATTAAGTTGCATGTGTTATGAAATAATATACATGTGGTAAAATAATAAAATCAATATGTCGTAATAACGACATGGTTAGAATTTCAAATAAATTTGTATGAGATATGTATATCTTATGTGGTATAATGTTTAAAAATATATGATAATATATTACATGATATAATGTGATTCGTAACATTATAACATATAAATTTGCTAAAACCCCAAAGCCCATTTTTTTTGGGTATTAAACCAAAATTTGGTAAAGTCAAAAATAGTGAAAAAAAGACAAATTGTTTGCCCACGTTTCTGCATATTTTAATAATAGATAATTTGTTGATTAATGGCTGGATTTAATCCACCTTGGTCAAGCGTAATTATGGGATTATAATGTGGCAAACTAAACCACAGATAATGTGCAAAGTGGTTTGCACATGATGTGGTTTAGTGGAGAGATTAACAAGGGATCATGTGTAAGTGGTTTGCAAATGATGTGGGTTAGATGAAACCCTATAAATTGACCTCTCTTCCCTTCCTTGTTTATATGAATACAAAATTCTTCTCCAACATATTTTCTCCATCATTCCATCCAAAATTATCTTAGTTTTAATTATGTGTTGAAGATTAATTTCTTTGGAGTATGGAAGGGGTTATTAGCTAGATTCTAACCATGTATTAGAGATTGATTGACTAGCTTCGATCTCTCTACTCTTGTTTAGAGTTTGGTGAACACTTGAAGGTGATTCTGAAGCAATCTGACGTGCAACCCGACTTCCGATTGGTAAAAGGTATTTGGTAATCCCCTAGGTATGATCCAATCTATGTATTTCAATATTAAATAGTATATTATATATATTGAAATACAATTATGAAGTTTTGTACATAAAATTGTTTAAAAATATGAAAACCTATCCTAATTGCTTATAATTTTTAAAAAAAATATACACAAGTATAGGGCACGAAATCCACCAGTCGTATCAGAATTTTTAGTTCATATTTTCAATAATTAGGATATTTAATAAAGTTTATTTTGTCGTCTCTTAATTATATAATTCGAGTTTTGCCCATTTTCGAGTCCTTTTTATTTTTGATGAATGCATCAAATTGTAATCATGGACTGTTATGTTTCTTATATTCCTACATTAGTTTGTAATATTACAAAATATATTAACCATTAAGATTAATGAATTGAGTCTATTATTTTAGGCGAAACAAAGAAAATCGGGAAAATAGGAATGTTTTGTTGATTTTGATTCTAATTACTCTTTTGAGTGTTTTAAATATTTTAAACATGTCATATGATTATTAGAATCAAGTTTTAGACTTATGACTAAATTTGTAAAATTTTCGTATTTTAAATGATTATTTTACTTGGAATCGACAAAACAAAAAGTAGTAAAAAAGTTTATTTTCCTTGAAGTTTTCTCTTTTGGGAATTTAGATAAACTTCGGTTCAGATTTTTTTAATATCTTGAACTATGGATGATTGAATCATTGTAAAGGATTTCAAATGATTTTGAATTATTTAACTGAGAGATGAAGGATCAACTAAATAGTGTAAAATAGCATATGTACATATTGTTGCACTTGTTCTCTTTTGCATTAATAAGTGAGTTTATATGTTCGAATCGAAGCCATATGTGAATGTATGATTTGTATATCATTATTGTAATTGATTTTTGACAAGGGCCTTTGTATATGTAAAACCCATTTATTTATATGCATGAATATTAGAGGACTTTTATATATTGGACTTGCACTAATATGTGTGAATGGATTTATTTTATGTTTGTATGCTTGACATGTATGTGATTGAATGAATGGTTAGGATAGGTATGAATGTATGTATGCATGACCACCTAAATTCTGATATCACATATAAACAGTTTAATTGTCCAAACTAAAAATGAAGAAAATCTTTCTTATTTCATCCACTAGAAGCCATCGATTGAGGGACATTCAGCTCACCCTTAGCAGGAGATCATTTCCTCTATCCTTGGAAATAGTGGGAGATATAAGGATATCCATTGTTGTGCCATCAAAAATTACATAAGTTGAGATTAACCCTTAGTGGAAACCAAGTGTAATTGTTCATGAATACAATGGATAATCGTATCTCGTATCAAATAAAATAAGTTTTCTTAACAAAACTAGGAGTCCTCTTTTTGAGAAAATGAGTTTTTCTTAGGAGGATCGGACAAATTCCCTCTTAATTAAAATGACGAGAATTATAAGAGTTTGAAAAACGCAAAAGTTTGCAAATTTTCAAAATGGTTACCTTGAGTTTATGACATATTTGATAGCCTTAGCTAGTCTATGTTATGAATAATAAGATCTCGTATGATTTGCAGTACAGATTTTAAACATAAAATTAACATGAAAACCCTTATAAATTATTTTGTAGAAACATCGAACATTCAACCTATCGTGTGGATCTATGATTCAAAAACATTCATTACCAAATAATGGCTCCAACTTCAATAGTTGGCAGCTCAAGCTCAGCATCGTGTTACAGTTTGAAAATTGTCTCACATTTTGGATGGTGAAATCCCAAAATTAAGTGAGAATGCAACTGATGTTGAGCGTGAGGCTGCTATAAAGTGGGAAGACCAAGAGAACCAAGTTCACAGTCTAATGTTAGCCTTCATGGGTGACACGCTTCAAGCAAAATACTTGGACTAAAAACACAAGAAGACCATCGTAGCTCTTACGAAGATGTTTATGGATAGTGCTCGAAAGGAGCACTATAAGACCACCATAGAACTCACGAGGGGACACATGGCAGAGGGAACATTTGTGTCCATGCATTTTCTCACGACGCAAGGATAGCTTGAGAAGTTAGAAAACTCTCTTCCCCGATGCCTGATGTCATTACGGAAGATTTGATTCTTTGCTCTCTAACCCCATCCTACACGGACTTCACCATGCATTACCATGTGCGTGAGAAAGGGGTGAGTCTTGAGAAGCTTCATAACTCTCCCAAAACGACTGAAGTTGACATGGCAAAGGTAGGGACAAGAATGTCCTAGCCATCTGTGGTGGAAGTAGAAAGATCGTCAAGAGTAAAGGGAAAGGCAAATTCACCAAAAAGGCACCAATCAAGGGCAAGGGGGTAGCACGTTCTCATGCGAGTGCCTCAGGGGGAATTCTTCAAAATCTTCAACTCCCAACACGGAGTCCTTTCACTGCGGTGAAAAAGGACACATCCAGTCTAATTGCCCCAATTACAAGGAAGACCTTGACAATGGAGTGATTGAGCGTAAACACCCCAAAAAGGCCCAAGGTATATTTGTTATTGAGATAAATTTAGGCACCTTTATCCATGAATGGTACTTGATATTGGATCTTGTGCTCAAATAATCTCCAATGTGCAGCTACTAAAGGATAGGAAGGACCAAGCAAGAGGAGAGATGATTTTGAAGGTTGGAAATGGTGCAAGCGTCGCCGCGATTGCACAAGGCTCTGTGGATCTTCATTTACTAGTGGTTTAATTTTAAGTTTAAAGAATGTCTATTTTGTACCTTCGATTAGCAAGAATATTATATTCGTGTCGTGTTTAGATTTGGATGACTTTATAATAAATATTTCAAATTCTTGCATGTCTTTATCGAAGAATGGAATTTTTTATGCAAATGCTTTCATGAATTGAATAATAGACAAATTTTAAACAACAATAACAAAATACTTAAGACAACTCACGTGAATGCTATAATCTTATGGCACTATCACCTTGGTCACATCAATGAAAAACGCATCAAGAAATTGTAGGAAGCCGACCTTCTTGGTCCTATTGATTTTAAATCATTAGAGACATGCGAACCTTGCCTTATGGGCAAAATGACCAAGAGCCCTTTCAAGAAGAAAGGTCCAAGAGCAAGTGACTTGTTAGATTTGATACATTCTGATGTATGTGGCCCAATGAGTACAAGTGCAAGAGATCGTTATAGGTACTTCATTACGTTCACGGATGATTATAGCCGTTACGGTTATATTTATCTAATGAGAAACAAAATGAATCCTTTGAGAAGTTCAAAGAATTCAAGAATCAAGTCGAGAACCAGCTAATTAAGAATATCAAATCCTTACGAACCGATCGTGGAGGTGAGTACTTAAGTGCTGAATTCGATTCATTCCTAAAGGAGTGGTAAAATACCCAAACTCAAGTTTCTCAAGATTTGAGGTTGTGAGGCTTACGTCAAAAGATGATGTCGACCAAACTTCAACCAAAAAAGGATAAATACTTCTTTATAGGTTATCATCATGAGACAAGAGGATACTACTTTTGTCATAAAACCTCTAATCGAGTAATTGTCAAGAGGGATGTCGGGTTCTTAGAGAAAGAATTTGTAGAAGAATAAAAAGTTGTGGGAGTAGAGTTGTGTTGGAGGAAACGCAAGATACTCTACAAGATCATGATGTGAATGATAACATTCAATATCATGAAGGCCCAACCGAGGTTCCTTTGGTTAGTGGGAGTATGAGAGATCAACCTTTGCAAGCAATTGTGAGTGAAGTTAATCATCCCCGCCTAGTGTTCGTTCAAGAATGGAACATGAACAAATTCTGCAAGAAATTGTGGAAGAAGTTCAAGAAGTACACATGAAACCAATAGAACTTAGAAGGTCAATGAGGGAGAGAAAGAAACCTGATATGTATTTGGGACTTCACAAAATCATGGTACTAGATACCAATGATCCATCGACCTTTCAAGAAGTAATGGAAAGGAAGGACTCCAAACTATGGTTTAAAGCCATGGAATCTGAAATACAATCCATTTATGACAATAAAGTATGGGACTTGGTTGACTTTCATAAAAGAAAGAAAGTTGTTCAAAATAAATGGAGTTTTAAGAGGAAAATGGACATGGATGAGAACATGACAACCAACAAAGCGAGGCTTGTAGCGAAAGGTTTCACTCATGCTCAAGGAATTGACTATGATGAAACTTTTCACCGGTTGTCATGTTCAAATCTATTCAGATTATGCTCACTATTGCTGCATTTCATGATTACAAAATATGGCAAATGAATGTCAAAATAGTGTTCCTTAACGGGAACTTGGAGGAGGATGTGTACATGGTACAACCTCAAGGTTTTGAAGATTCAAATAATAGTGAGAAAGTATACAAGCTTAAACGATCCATTTATGGATTGAAGCAAGTATCAAGGAGTTGGAACAAATGCTTTGACGAAGAAGTCAAAAAGATTAACTTCGTCCACAGTAAGGAAGAACCTTGTATATATAAGAAGGTCAATGGGAGTACGTAGTGTTTTAGTATTTTAGTAATATCACTTGTGTCTATCTCTTGCCTCAAGATACTAAGAATATTTTACAAACTAGAAATGTGTCATCTTTGTATTATATATTCATTTCTTGATCTCTTAAGCTAATTATAAATATGTAACTATACATTAGTTCCATTGTACAACATATAATTTTGAATTATCAAAAGGCACAACAATATCATCACTCAAGTTAGGAGGGACAATGATAATCTTTTGACATATCATCTTTTCCAGCATAAGTCATGCTCAACCAACTAATATCTTTATCACTATACACAATGATAGTTTTTGATAATAATCAAATCATACACTCCTTATTTGAAAAGATATAGCTTTCAAATCTTAAGATTCAAAGACACAATGAAATATTAATGACACAAATACAATTCCATAATGTTTTATTTGTTAGGTCAGTACAATATATGAAAGAAACATTTTTAATTTCATATACTCATGTTGTTAAATACTTGTAGAGCTACAATATCTTTTAACCAACATGACAATCTTATCTCGGTGATTAATGTTCCATGTTAATCACCATGATTGTGAATTACCTTTTGATTTATATAAATCATTATCTTTTAAAGCTCTACGGTTAAGAACCAAGAGCCACTTTTGTAACACTTCTAAAAGATGAATACATTAGTCAAGAAACAAAATGTTATTACATTCAATTCATAACAAAAGACATATAAAAGTAAACTTTTAGAACACATTCCTTTCAATCTCCCACTTGTTATCAAAGTTTTCTTTCACATACATTCACAATATATAAACCTATAATAACTAGGGTAACCCTTTCATATCACTCATCAACCCACTCTACATGTTTCTTCAAACTCGTAGACTCGAAATGCATTTCGCCTTTGTCTTGGGATAAAGGTTTGGTGAATGGATCAACTGTGTTGTTGTTTGTGTCCATCCATTATAAATTTATTTTGCCTTCGTTGATGAAATCACGGGTGACAGAGTACTTGTGATCCATGTACTTCACATTGTGATATCATTTAGGATACTTGATTTGTGAGATAGATGCACTATTGTCGCAAAACAGCTCTATGGGTCCCTTATTCGAGGGAACTATTGGAAGCTCTACAAGGAACTTGTTAATCCACACTCCTTCCTTGCTCGCTTCAACGACAGACCTCACTTCTGAAGAGATGGTTGAGTAAGTCGTAGTGGTCTGTTTCCAGCTATGCCAACTCACGGCTCTACCATTCCGAAGAAAGGCATATCCTAATTGAGACCTCCTATCGTCTAGATCACTCATGAAATTGGCATCCGAGTAGCCCTCGGCTACTAGCTCCTTTTGTCCTCCATAAGCATGAAACATGAAGCTCAAAATATTCTTGATCGTAGTCCAATGATCAGAACCTGCGTTGGATTGGTAACGACTTATCACGCTTAAAGCATACGAGAAATCGGGTCTTGTGCAAGTCATCGCATACATGATCGTTCCTATTGTTGAAGCATAAGGAATGTCTTTCATGTACTGTGTTTGATGTTGAACGTTGAGACTTCTTCAGCTGCACACCCATACTCATTGGCACATTGCCCTTTTTGAAGTTGTTCATATTGAACCTTTCTAAGACAATGTCAATGTATGTACGTTGACTTAGGCCAATGAGTCTACAAGGTCTGTCTCTATATATATCTTGATTCCCAAGATGTATTAAGCGTCACCCATGTCCTTCATTAAAAATGTTGATTTCAATGAGCTTCTCGTTTGCTCCAGCAAAGGGATATGGTTTCCCATGAGGAGTATGTCATCGACATATAAGATCAAAGCACTATGTGACTCCCACTGACCTTCTTGTATATACAAAGTTTTTTCCTTACTTTGGACGAAGTTAATCTTTTTGACTTCTTCGTCAAAGTGTTTGTTCAAACATCACTTGACAAATTGAATTGAACTACTTATAATCAGTCTAATGTCATTGTAATTGGATATGTTTTGAATTAAGTTGTCTCGTGTTGGACAAGTTGTTTCATGTCTTAGAGAGAAGTAATTTTTTTTACATTATTAGTTAAGTCGAAACAACCCCCTCCTTCGGTGGAACGACCCAGGTCATTTCGACCGAACGAGCCAGCTTGTTCGGACCAATTGGACAGATCTGCATCCCAAACCGTCCAGCGTTGAACACACTTACGAGACACGTGTTTCCCGAATCCACGTGTTTGGAACAACGACCCATCTTGTTTGGAAAAACAAGCCAACTTGTTTGGACCGAACGAGCCAGCTTCTTTAGTCGACCTGGCCTGTCTTGCACTGGAAGGGTGCGTCCCGTGTGTGACTAAATTGTACCTTTTCAGGACATCCTCGTTCCTAGAGAAGTAGAAACTACCTGGCTCATTTGATCGAATGACCCAGGTCATTTCTACCGTACGACCTGACTCGTTTTGGGGTTTTTACAGGTTGTTTATCTTGATTCAATCCCACAATCTAGCAAGTTTGGTTCTCCCATCTTAACTTGTAACAAGTTATCATGTGATGTTTCAAACCCATTGTTCTTGATTCAATAAAGACACATAAGATGTTTGTTGGTCCCATCTCAAGCCAGCAAGTTCACTTGACCTATTAAATTGAACTACTTATAATCGGTCTAACATCATTTGCATTTGGATATCTTGTGAATTAAGTTATCTCATGTTGGACAAGTTGTATCATGTCTTAGAGAGAAGTAATTTTTGTAGGTTGTCAGTTAAGTCAAAATGACCCCGCTCATTTGATGAAATGACCCAGTTCGACCAAACGAGCCAGCTTGTTCGGACGGGTGGGATAGATTTGCGTCCCAAACCGTTCAGAGAGGGACAGACTCGCGGGACACCTGCGTGCCAAACCACTTTTTTGGAACAACGACCCAGCTTGTTTGGACCAAACGACTCAGCTTCTTTGGTCGACCTTGCAAGTACGTTGGAACAGAATTGTTTGAAACAATGAGCTAGCTAGTCTGTGGCAACGAGTCAGCTTGTTTGGACCAAATCGGTGATGATCCAAACCCAATGGAAGATAATCGAAAATAAATCACAAAATGCTCCAAAACTCAATAGATAAAACCAAAAAAAAGACCAAAATAAAACTTACATGATGCATATCGATCATAATATCGTGGTAGGCTAGGTAAAATGGTTGAAGTGAGGTTCTAGGATTTAGGGGAGAATTAGGGATGTTGTGAAGGAGAGGGTATGATTTGTAATTAGTACAAAAATACAATGGGCAAATCTAACATTTGGTATACTTTTTGAGGTCAAAAAAGTCAATGACCCTTAAATAAATAGACACTCAGTCAATGACCTTTTAATATATTTCCGGAAATAATTATAAATCATCTACCTCTTTCAAGTGAATTGGTAAAAGTAATAATAAATCAAAGTATTAACATGATGGCAACCCTAATTCTTAATTCATCTTATATCTCCACCTTCCAAAAGATGGAAACAAAAACATAAAAGTAGGCAAAAAAGACATTACAAGAAAAGTGACAATTTATTTAGATAAGAATAAAAATAGAAACTAAATACATGCAACATGAGACTCTCCTAAAAAAATGGAAATAAAACTAAAGGGGAAGAACTCCTTTGATTAGAGAATACAAGGCTTTATATAGAATTTTGTCTCTCCGTGGTCAGTTGTCTTCCATGCACTATTTGACTCCTGTATCATCTAAATTTGAAATATCTCGTAAGCCCAGTAATTGTTACCCTGTAAAATTACTTTGCAATGCTGCTTGAATCACTTGATTTGGATATCCAAAGAAAATGTTATGCACAAATTACTGATGATTTGTGGATTGTCCGGTTTCCAAATACAATCTGTCTTGACACACTTTTTCACCCTCGTATCATCGGAATTTGGCATGTCGTAAGAGATAGAAATATTTTGGTATTAAATATAAATTATGTTTCCAACGGATCTAGAATCATCAAATTCTGTATTTGCACGTTGATGTTATGAATAAAACAAGTGGCATGTGCTAGTAGTCCAGACGTTCCTTATTTGTTGTTGATTGCATATTCCGAATTTGCACTTATAATTTGAGTATTTTTCAATAAATTTGCAGCACAATGGAGAGCATAAACGTGTGGAGTGCATTTCTTGTATCATGTCCATCAACTTTCACTTTATATATCAGATTTTGCTTTAAAGCCCTTCCTTTTTCTAATATTTTCAGCAATTGTATCTATTTTCTTATAACCTACAAAATGAAAATAAAATATTGACAAAGTTTTATTCAAATACTAAAGTAAGATAATAATGAATATAAAAATGATAAATTATGATACTTATCAATTAACCCCACACTTATCTTTTGCTAGTCCCGAGCAACAAAAATAAGAAAAATAAAAGATACAAACAAACACAAAATATTAAAACACTTTCGTAGGAATCACAGTTGCACTTAGCACGTGCAACAATCCATTAAAACCCTATGATTCCATGGAGGAGGATTTTTGTCTTCTAGTGGTTTTCGGTAGATTTACGTACCCACAAAATTTGAGCTTCGATGCAAGATATCTCAAAGTTTTCTAAATCAATAAATCAAACTAGGTTGGTCATAGAGTGAACATTCCAAAAGGGTCTGACATGTCTACTAATTTCACTCGACGCATGTGGTCTACTACACTGATATACCAAATAAGTTCAAAAGCTTCATGAATGATACATGGGTGTCCTTAGTATGTGATGGAATGTTTTAATTAACTACAAGTGCATGGCCACGTTGAAGTGGTGGCAAATACGGGTCGATCCACAGGGAGGTGTGTCGACATTAGTTTGTTCGAAGGCAAGTGGGAAAGAAAGGAGAAAAAGTAGTTATGATCTAAACTACACTACAATGCGAAAGGAATGAAAAATACGCAATAAAACTAAACCCCATAGGGGGTAGAGAAAGAATGTGAATACAAATATATATGTGTATGTGTGTGTGTACAATTAAGCTCATCACAACATGTAGTGCATGAAAATCATAAAACTAAACCAACTTTGCCTCCACATGAAATAAGATAACACCATATCATTAAAACATACAAGACAATAATTGGAATAAAGCTAAATGAACTCATGTATAAAGGCCAAACCTCACTATGCCTCCACATGAAGTAAGATTTATCACAGTCATTAAAACATACAAGACATTAATCAAGGTAAGGGCAACAAGAGTACATGCAACTACAAGTCATGTTTCCAATATTAATCCCATCCATATCCTCACCTCGTCGTTCCCCATAAAATAGGCTCACTAGTCTAAGCATATGCTAAGCTTCATTCAAGAGCATTAGCATATCAACGACAAGAGTGAAATCTCATTAGATGGTTATGGAAATCATGTAAGGTTCAAAGGATTAAGATAACACACACCTACTACATCACATAATCATATCACATATTTCTCCACCCCCAAGTGGGGATGGAACTACTCGCTCATATTTAAACTACAACCTACATTAACAAAATGAAGCATTCTACTGAAAAGAAATTAAACTAAGCAACCAAGAAATATTAAAGAAGCTAATTGAAAGGAAAGTAAAACTAAAGAAGCATGCAAGAATTAAAAGACAAGATTAAAAGAAACTAAGAACAATTATTTTATTTACATGACTCACATTACAAGTGACATTCTTCTCCACCTTGGGTTTTTGCTTCAAGACTTTTACTCCAAGTAGAGAGAATGCCACCAAGAAATGGGTGAATACAAAGGAAGGTGAAGAGTTCTATTTATAGGGATGGAAAAAGCTAATCCGGGACAATCCCCCGGTATGGGACTAAAATGCATACGAAATATGGACTAAACACAACATAATACACCACCCGACCAAAACTTGTCACCTTTGGACCGATTAAGACCGCTGATTGGCTGTCTATAAGTGTTGGATCGAGTCTGGATTTTGGTGGCTCGGTTCTGGCTTGATTTCTTAGTGTTTGATGAACCCGATTTGGTTGTTAATGGTTGGGCCCGGATTTAATTGCCAAAATACTCCTCATTACACTAGTGCAGAATTGGCTTTACTCGTCGTCCAATAGACGTCGGCCGTTACAACAGCCGACGTCTATTGTGGAGAGGACAGAATAGACGTCGGCTGAAATGGAAGCCGACGTCTATGTGACACTATAGACGTCGGGTTTTGGAATAACACGTTTAGCCGACGTCTATAGTGTATAGACGTCGACCTTTAGACGTCGGTGTTTTAGTACCTTGTGAATCCGACGTCTATAGGGTATAGACGTCGGACTATAGACGTCGGACATAATGTAAGACCGACGTCTATAGTCTATCCACATAGACGTCGAGGTATAGACGTCGGTGTTATGGAATATCCGACGTATATAGGTCTTAAAGAAAGCGGACAGACGCGTTTTCTTTCATTCTTTTCAGTCGAAACCCACCCAAACCCTAGCCGTCCCGCGACCGAACTCTCCTCCGCGACCATCCTCCGACCGATCCGCACCGTCTCCGGCACCGCAGCGAGCTCCCAAGCGCTCCTCCACTTCTCCGGCCCTCTTCTCCTTCTTCCTCCGTCTTCCTCCGTCTCTCTCCACATGTAAGTTAGTGTGAAAATATTTGATGGAAATGATAAAATATTCACGTTTGTTTCAACAACTCATGTTACGTTTAATTTACTAGACAAATCTTGAATGAAATTCACTATTTTTATGATGTTCCAAAATGTGATATCATAATACGATAACATTACCATATTACTTGACATAGTTCATATCGGTTCAACAACTTGTATTATATTTCATTATGTCTCACGCAGGAAGCTTACATTTGCAAAAATAAACTTCGAACTTACTTTGAACTTTCTGGTCTTATGTGAATGAACACAGACATGCCTCACAATTGATTCATAGACGCACAAATTGATTTTGTCTCTTACTTTTAGATTGAAAAATGTCGTTTAAAAGTATGGTAAATGAGAACTATTAGAATTTAGAACAGTACCGGTTCCTTCATCTAAAAAAAGTGGAAGAAAGTGTGTTTGCATGTCATTATGTTTATTACAAAAGCATACCTAAACAAAAATGTTTAGAAATAATAATATCCCATTAGACGATAATTCTGGAATTATATATGTGTAGTTTTCTATGGGTATGCATAAAAAGTGTCCAAATTAGAATAAATCTTTAGTATAGTGAGTTCATACATTTATTTGTGTTTATTTATGTTTTGTCTAGTTAAATGTTTATTTATGTTTATTTATGCTGAAAAAAACTTACTTTGTTTAGTTAAATGTTTAGTTTATAATAACTCATTGCCCCCCTTAAACAACTTGGCCTTTAATAACCCAAAGCAAAAGATTAGACAATATTTGTTAAGTCATTCATCATATAGGATTTGCATGCATTGTATTTTCTATTATTTACGCTTTCTGTCGTAGATTGCTGGCGTAAGGTACGTACTATCTTTCACTCATCATTCATTAGAAAGCACGCATTAGTTAGTAGGACTTGCATTGTAACAAGAGTGAGGTGAGTGTTTGTTTGGTGTGTTGTTTGTTAGATTAAGGTATGAAAAACACTTAGGGGGCAGTCACCTATAGGAGATGAGGTGGGGGATTTCATCACCCTTTCCTTGGCCCAAAAACCACTTAATAAAAGAGCCTTAATAAAATCAATTAGACGTTGGCCCCTAGGATTTTCGGACGCATTAAGGAGAGGAAACCGTTTAAGACCGTTATGGCCTGAATGTCGTTGCCCATCTAGTCTCCCTGAGATTTTAGGAACCTCCGGGTTCTTGATTTCCTATAGATTAGTGGTCCTCGATGTTTAAGACCCTTTCGGCCTGAACGTCGTTGCCCATCTAGTCTCCCTGAGATATTAGGGACCTCCGGGTTCTTGATTTCCTACAGACTAGTGGTCCTCGGTGGGACCTCGAAGTTAGGCGTCGTCTATTACTAAGGACCTATAGTGGACTTTAGGTTTGTTTTGGCCTTGATTGTTTAGTTAGATTTCTAACCTTCCTTATTCCACGCTAGATTAAGGACTTCATCTCTTCTCCTCTGAGTCATTCTTTTCTCATCTTAATGTCTCCGAATCTTCTCATCTACGTACACATTCTTTTAAATTGAAGTTTTATTTATGTTCTGCAATAATAACTATCATTTTTGCCTCTGTTTAGATTGAAATGGATCGAGAGTGGATAGTTTCAAACAGATTGAGTGATGAATATGAGAACGGAGTGAATATGTTCTTAGAGGTTGCCAAAAAACATTCTAAGAAAATGAAAGACAGCGACATGGCGTATTGTCCGTGCAATAAGTGTCATAATATGTCAGTGTTGTGAAGATGCGAAAAGTGCTGTTCAGAACAGTGGCGTCACCTTAATAGCAGAGTCTTTGCATGTGTCTAGTTCTAAAGACAAGAATCCTGTATACGCCGACATGTCCTATTACGGTGTAATTGAAGATATATGGGAGCTAGACTTTGTTAAATTCAAAGTACCTATATTTAGATGCAAGTGGGCTGATAATAAAACAGGAGTTCGAGTGGATGACTATGGCTTCACTTTAATTGATTTTTCAAAACAAGGGTATAAAGGAGAACCTTTTATTCTAGCTTCCCAAGCGAAACAAGTCTTCTATGTGGCTGATTCGTGTGATAAGAAATGGGCAGTAATTTTGGAAGGGAAGAAAAAAATTGTATCAGATGATAGTCTGATCGAGTATGAAGAAACACCACCTTTCTCTAAGCAAGCACCTGAGTTGAACTCAGTAGATGAAGAAATAAATGTTGAGACTTGTATGTTTAGAGATGACCACGGTGAAGGTATATGGATTGAAAATCCATTAAGGAAAAAAAAACAGTAAAGGTGCAAATTTTCTGTTGTAACACATTGTAATAGACATTTAATCCATGTCTTTACCTTATTTAATTACTTGAATTTATCTTTTATAGTATAATGGCTCCGAAAAAGAAACCCACTTCCTCCGAGTCTGAAGGTTCGAAGACATACAGTACACGAGGTCCTTGTCTCATGAAAGAATTCGTGGGCAGAAGAACTAGAGACGGTAGAATTCCAATCCAGTTTGATGACCGTCTTGAGCCCTTAGGCATGCTGTCTGATAATTGGAAAAGTTTTCTGGGTAGCTTAGCGAGGGCCAAAGTTGACATTTGTTTATCCAGTTGGGCTGATGTAGATGAGAAGTTGAAGGACACAATATGGGATAATGTGCAGGTAATGGTTCCATTATAGATTTCTATAGTTTTAGTTGAACTTTTGATATATATAAAGTTAACGTGTTGTAGGAATCTTTTGAGTTCCAATCCACTGACAAGTTGAAGAAGAAGTGGATGACATACATGTCAGTTCGTTGGAGGGATTTCAAAACAAATTTAACGAACAAGTACATATTCGGAGACTACCAGGATAGAAATCCATGCGATGTCTATAACTTTATCACTCCGAATCAATGGGAGCTATTCAGAAAATCCAGAGATAGCCCGGAGTTTGAGGTATACTGAGTTTAATTTATAATATAGTAACTGAGTTTCAAAACAAACTTGTTAGTTATTGATTTTAGTGACAATCTAATAAACTTGATTTTAGGCCATCCGAGCAAAAAACCAAAAGATTAGATCTTCTAACAAGTATACCCATCGTATGTCTCGAGCGGGGTACCACAAGTTGGAAGCACAAATGATGGCTGAAAAAATTGCTCAGAAGAGACAGGAGGCAATTGACTCCGGTATGAGTGAGGAGCAAGCAAGTAACCTATCTCCTCCTTCTCCCATAGCTCGTTGTGATTCTTGGAAGAGAGCGAGAGTAAACTCCAGAGGGGAGTACGTCACAGACGAGTCGCAAGCTATCGGCTCGAAGATAGTAAGTTGCATCATTTATATATATGTTATTAATTCAGAATCATTAATTTTATATTGCTCAAATGATAGTAAATATTGTTTTAAACTTAGGACTCTCTGAAGTTGAGAGAATCTCAAGGCGAATTTGCTTCCGATGGTCGGAATGATATTCTACGCGAGGCCTTGGGAAACGACGAACACCCCGGTCGTGTGCGAGGGGTAGGGAGTAGAGTTGGACTTCGACAATATTTTGGGAAGACTCAACGGTCTAGTTCGACGACTGGTCATACCAAATGCCAGCAGGAGATTGCAGATTTGAAGAAGTCTTTGCAGCTTCTTTCGGAGAGATTGGATCGTGCTTTGCCTACTTCTCCTACCCGTCGTAAGACCGGTTCTTCCACGGAGACTACTCCAGTTCCGCCAGTGTTCCACCATCATCGACATGATGATTTCGTGTCTCATTCTCGAGAATTGGCCCTCGTCGACGGTCCCTCGTTTGGAAAGTTCGTGGATGGATCTAGATGTGCTTTATTTGTCGAAGACCCTGATCGAAGATTGGTGGGACACGGGAAAGTTTATAACATCTCCAGACACCACTTCACAGAGGTAGGAGAGGGAGAATTGAAGGTTGCAGTTGAGAGTTGCTTAGATCCTGGTGTTTTTGTGCCATTTCCGGAAGAAGAGATTGTTACTCTCGGCGATGCTATCGGTGGGTTCGTGCGTTGGCATAGTTATTTAGTAGAGCTAAACGACAAACATGAGGTATAGTTTAACTTTGAAAGACTTTAAACTTCAATTTTGTTAACAATTGTATTTTAACGGTTCTATACATCTTTGTAAGGTGTCAAGCCCCCGGAGCAAAGGGTCAAACAACCAATCTCCGATCAACATTAATTCGCTTCCAAGTAGGTGCAAAATGTTGTATCAATGTATGGTAGGTAGGGAGGCACAATCGTTAAGTACCTTGGAGTTGGAGGGGGATAAAGGGTTGCCTCCGGCTTTGTACGTCACCAAAGAGGATATCATGCAGTTCATGGCGATGGATTCGTTGTGTATCATGATTATCGACGTGCAAGTGAAGTAAGTGTTCTTTTGTATACAATGAAAAGTATTGAATAATTTTATCAAAACTGTAATAAATTATAATTTTTATACTTGTAGACATCTTTACGACGCCAGAAGGTCAATCTTTCCCGAGGATCAAGTATTTGGATTTATCAGTCCATCTACATATATATACGGGAATGACGATAAATCGGGTCAACTAGGGACATTCTTTAAAGAAGAAGACAAGAAATATTATCTGCTCCCTTATCATGAGAGGTAAACTTTGTAATTCAAAGTGAAATTTTATTTTGTAATAAACTTCTAATTATATATATAACACAGGGCTCATTGGATGCTTGTCGTTGTATGCCCAACGACTAATTCGGCATATTGGTTTGATCCGTTGGGGTCGAATAAACCAAGGGACTCAATAAAGAAACTTCTAAATATGTAAGTTCGTTTAGTCGTGAATAAAGTAATTCGTGGATTTTTATTAGTATTATTGATTGATATTTTAACTTGTGCTACTCAGGGCAATTAAGGTTTACAGAGCTTTAGGTGGTAGGAGAACAACCACAAAATCAGGAATAACATGGCATGGAATGAGAGTACGTTCTATCCCATTTTTGTTAATTAAGTTAGGAACAAATATTTAGCGAATTCCTATTTTTGTAGTACCGGAAGCAGGTTGGAAATACGGAATGCGGTTACTACGTGATGAGATACATGGAGGAAATCCTCGATGTGGCAACTCAAGACGTATGTCTAATCGAGGTAATGTAGATCGTTATTCAATTGTATATTCAATTGTAGTTTCAATATTTAGTTATTAATATTCAACACACTTGTAATTTTTTGATAGGTTTTCCCAAAAAGTAGTGATCCATTCTCGCAACAAGAGCTCGATGAAACTCGCGACCGATGGGCTCGCTATTTCATCAGAAACATGCTGACGAACTAAGAGGTTCTACTGCCAATTGTATTTTTTGTAATTTAGTTAACAAGTGCACTTGTATTACAAACCTACACTTTATGCCTTAATATAATCGCCTTAATTTTAGAATGAATTAATTGCAAGTGTGTTGAATGTCAATTGTGTGGTTGTATTTTTGTGTTTGTGTTTCTGTTTGTGCATGTATGTTTGTGATGCTTGTGAATGTCAATTGTATGGATGTATGTGGGATGTATATGGATGTATGTGGATGAAATTTATAGGTGAACGAATTTGGTGCAGTTGTATGTACACGACGACGATGACTAAAAACAATTTCGTCGGATCCTATTTATTTTTTTTTGTCCAGGTTTGGGAATAGACGTCGGCTGTCTCTATAAGCCGACGTCTATTCCTCTGAAGAAATGAATAGACGTCGGCTTTATATGTAATCCGACGTCTATCCCTAAAGTATAGGCATCGTATGTTAGTTACCCGACGTCTAGCCCTAAAGTATAGGCGTCGTATGTTTGTTAACCGACGTCTATACATTAAAGAATACACGTCGGACTCTAATTAAAGCCGACGTATATCCGTTAGGTATAGACGTCGGCTATACTCTGACCGACGTCTATGTATAGACGACGCACACATATACGTCGGATTGGGGTGTGCTCATATCCGACGTGTATAACCCCTTATATCCGACGTATATTCCCTTTTCTGTAGTAGTGTTAAGGTGTAGAGCTTCTTGATTTGCTCATTGATCCTTTTGGTTTTACATCCGGGTCCTTCTCTCTTTCATCTCAGTCCATAAGTCTTGCAACTTAGTCATTTTTCCTTGCTTTTGGGTCCTTTTATGCCTCTTCTCCTCAATCCTATTTATTCCTAAAACTCAAACATAAAACTCATTACGTAGCATTGTTTAGGTTCAAGATAATGGATATAAAGACACAAATAAATGCATGATATGATGTCAATCAGTATGCTTCGAAAGAATTAAGTTTGCTCCCCTTCTTCCTTCTCCTCTACCATTTTCTGAAGGTTTTGATTTGAAATTTTGGGGTTTAGATTTCATTTGGAACTTTGTTTGAGACATTTTTCCTCCAAGGAGAATTTTGGGTTTTCGCTTCACTTCTTTTTCTCATCTTTTTGGAATTACCTTGAAGTGGATTTTTTTCTACCCAAACTATGTATTGGATTCCCCCATTCATTTGTCTCTCCAGACAATATGGCTCATCTACCACCCGTGTAACGGGAATTCA
Source organism: Triglochin maritima (assembly GCA_963682175.1). Taxonomy (NCBI): domain Eukaryota; kingdom Viridiplantae; phylum Streptophyta; class Magnoliopsida; order Alismatales; family Juncaginaceae; genus Triglochin; species Triglochin maritima. Next base: position 22,014,650 of record OY821774.1, on the reverse strand, counting down.
GTCGGTCGTTCCCAAGTCATGAGACTTACAAGGCCACCGGGTTTCAAGATAGCCCTACGGAATTACTAGCTTGAGTAAAAAAAAACTTGCCTTTGATAGAGACCCCTTACTACATTCTATTGTTATACCAACTTGACATTGGATTTAACTTGGGTGCAGTTGTCCCCCAATTAAACTTAACACATCTACAAATAACAGGAACCCGGAAATAAAAAGTATTTTGTTGACACATCACCTTACTAGTTCCGGATCACCCTATTGGACACTACCATAGAGTTCAAGGTGGAATGTAGTATTAGGTCTGAAACTTTAAACCCGATGTACACCCCTCGTTTTGAATTGGAGGTTCTCACAAGCATAAGGTTACTTTAAGGACCTTCAAACATGGTGATATAATGCATCCTTGCTCAACTTATGTGATGTACTATTTACTTGCCTCACTAACACAAGTTGCACACAAGTACAATGCAACACCTAAAAATAACTTCAAAAACAACGACTTACTCTTTTTTGTTTTTTTTGAAAAATGAAAAATAAAATGGAAAAAATAAAACAACTCACACACAAGATTCATAATTTCATAATATATGGACGATAAAGTGCTCAAACTATCATGATCCTAATAGTACACACGAAAGAAAACACAAAATAAACAAAAGAAAAACACTAGACTACTATAAATATGTATGCATTAAACACCCCATCCCCTCCACACACACACCTAAATCATGCATTGTCCTCAATTTATGGAAATATAAAGTTAATGACTTGCAGATAAAAGAACAATCTTACCAAAGTTCGAGCACATAAGGAGAATTCCATGTACTATGAACCTGCGAGATTAATGAGGGAAACAAAGAAAAATAACAATTTATTATTATTTTTGACATATTTACATCAGCAATGAATTTACATTTTAGTGGTTAATGCACTTGAAATGGAAACAGGATCCCACACGGTATCACAATACTCAAGTGTGAGCCCATGTAACTCTCAAGAAAAACAACAAGAAAATGTTAAGGAACACAAGGTAGCATATGATGTAGAAAATTATTTTTTTTGTGTGTTTAGATCATTCTATTGGTTGGTCGGGAGATAACGCATTGCAGCATTATAAACATGATCGTCAATCCAAGCTACTAGTTGGAATAAGTTGAGTAAGATATAGTACTTTAAAATGGTACACTAGTTCTTTGCCACATGGTTGAGGTATAGATTCACGCTCAAGTTGCGATTGTCCAACTTGTCGAGTTATGGGTTCAAATGGAATTTCAAGCTCGGGTTGGGACAATCCATCCTTTTGATTCATGAGTTGAAATTGAGATTGCAGGTCAGGTTGGTCGGTCCAACATGTTGAGTACTTGTTTTATATGGAACGTCAACTTCTGGTTGGGACGGTCCAACTTGCTTACTTACGGGTTCAAATTGTGATTCCAGCTCAAGTTGATTAGGATAATAATATTTCTCATGTTCACTAACTTGTTGTACTAGTTTATATACTTACATGTCCAAGGATTGCAATGATTTGTCGGTGTCTACGAGAAAAATGTTGAAGTTTACCAGAAAAATGTTGAAGTTTTGAGTAAATGTTGAAATAGTTTATTCTATTGAATCAAGTATCGAGCAACATTAGAATTCATGTTTTGATTTTCAGAAAATGTGGATGTGGTACTAACATTTTGAGGTGTATTCCTTGTTTCCTCATTTGTAGATTGATAGAGATTTTGTAGTTTAAATTGAGTATTTTGATAAGGTGAATATATCATATGAGTTTGGTTCATCTTGGACATTCCATGAACAATCATGATATGAATATGATGGTGGGTTGTATCACAAGCATAAGGGTCATGTTTTGGCTTATGATGATACGAGTTGGCCCATTTGTGTTTTTGAGGATTCAAAATGCAATCTTGGGCTACGTGACATCTAAATCCACACCAATTACAAGATGAAAAATTAAATATGCCACAACCCATTTTATTGTGTTCCATTTGAAAAGTATTTTGATATATGTTTTCACTAGACCATGCATATTGAGTTTGATTCCAATGATTCTTTTTCAGAAAATTCTCACCCACCAGGTTGAAGTCAGAAGGTGCATAGGTTATATCAAGACTCAGATTAAGGGTCGAATCAGAATCGACTCACAAAAGTCAATTATTTACATCTTGAGGACAAGTTTACATGCTCTAGGATCAACTTCCAAAAGTTTGATTTGTTTGATATTCAATTTCTCCAACAATTCTTTGCTTTTGGAATCTTTCCTAATTTAGAGACTATATAAGTTTCTTAAGAGGACGCAAGTAAATATATATTTTTCTTCTTCGAATTTCGCACCACTATTACAATCAAAACTTTTCATGTGTGCGTCCCAGATGATTTATAGAGCAAAAGAATGAAACTTGGAATAATTTTACTTACATGGGCCACTAATAAAGAATCAAATATCGCTGATATTCCATCAATTTTTTGACGCCAACCAAACTCGTAGATCTCGTGTCGTACACTCAGACTACACGCTATGAGTAAAGATGTAGAAAAAAACAAATACATATCAAAAAAAATTGCGCACTCTCCCTGGCAATGGTGCCAAAAACTAGTTGAGTCTTAAATTTAACCGCTAGTGTACAGATCGTGTAGCAAACGGATTTTTTATATATTATTTTACAATGAAGCACAAAGGAGATGTTGCGAATTTCAGACGATTTTACTTTTCAATGAAGCATGAGTAATAATAATGATAGATTAAATGGTGGTTGATATTTTTGGTCTTTTTTTAATGAAGAGACTAAAAGATAATGTAAAGATTTTTATGATTTTTATAGAATAAAAATGTAACCCTTAGAAGAAAAAAACCTTTGCATAGGCATGAATTGGGAAGTAACATTAACCTAACAAATAATTATAAATCTTCTACCTCTTTCAAGTGAATTAGTAAAAGTAATAACAAATCAAAATAATAACATGATGACAACCTAATTCTTAATTCAGTTTATATCTCCACCTTCTAAGAGATGGATTTAGTTACACATGATGAAAGAAAACATAAAGGAGAAAAGAGACATGAGAATAAAAGTGACAATTTATTTTGATAAGAATAAAATTAGAAACTTAGTACATGCAACATGAGACTCTCTTCCAAAAAAATGAATAATAAACTAAAGGGGAAGAACTCCTTTGATTGGAGAATACAAGGCTTTATATAGAATTTTGTCTTCTTTTTTGCTGACGGGAAACTCACCGGACCACCGCCCTATGGATGTCGGCCAGATTGCAAACCCCGAACAGAGCAGGACCACCCCATTTATGACCTTCCACCCGATTTGATCAATTTTGCCATATATGGGCTAGAATTTTGTCTCTCTCAGGTCAGCTATCTTTCATGCACCATTTGCCCTATAGTTTTGAATTTGGAATATCTCATGAACAAATCAATTGTGACTCTGTCAAATTACTTTAGAATGCCGCTTGAATCACTTGATTTGGATATCTGAAGAAAACGTTATGCACAGATTACTGATGATCTATGAATTGTTTGGTTTCCAAATACAGTCTGTCTTGACACACTTTTTCACCCTCGTATCATCGGCATTTGGCATGTCGTAAGAGCTACAAATATTTTGGTATTACTTTTAAATTATCTTTCCAACGTATCTAAAATCATCAAATTCTGTATTTGCGCGTGGATGTTCTGAATAAAACAAGTGGCATGTGCTGGCAATCCAGACTTTCGTTATCCGAACTTTCCTATTTGATGTTGATTGCATAATCTTAATTTGCACTTATGATTTGAGTATTTTCTCATAGGTTTGCAGCATAATGGACAGCATAAACATGTGGTGTGGATTTCTTGTATAATGTCCTCCAACTTTCACTTTATATATCGGATTTTGCATTAGAGTCATTCCACTTTTCAATATTTTCAGTAATTGTATCTATTTTTCTTGTAATCTACAAAATTATTTCAAAACACTCGACATAGCATTATTCAAATACAAAACTAAGATAATAGTGATGATAAAAATGATAAATTATAATACTTCTCATTATGCATACAAAGAAGAATGTATGTGACAACATATTAATTACTGTGTTGAAAATCGAGAAATCAAAAGATGATGGTAATGCTCGGAAGGACCTACAAGAAATGGGTATTTGTAAAGAGGTACATCTGGGAGAATCATGTAAAAGGAATCTGCATTCGTCTTGTCGAATCAGCAGAAAGATTTTTTTTCTAGGTGTTGCATGACCTAAAGGTTCCTGAAGAGTTTTCATCTAATATCATTGCACGAGTCTTTGAAGAAAAGAAAGTTTTTGGTTGAAGAGCCACGATTGTCACAATATGTAGAACATTGCTAACGGAAAGTTCCTCGGGAGGTGTTTTTGCCGACGGAAATGACCCCAAATGTCATATTTGCAGTAGTGGGAGAACACAACAACAAAGTCAAATTTCCAAAAGCATTTGTTGTTCGCGTTCACAAGATGGTAAACCTTGGACATGTGATGCAGGAGGGTACTTGGGTTTCATGTAGTGTGACCTTTCAAACGTGGATTTAGGAAAGTCGGAGTGCTGCTAAATTTTTATTTCTAATAACAAATTCATGCTAGGCGCGGTTGACATTGTTTATGTGTTTGATGGAAACTTTTGTATTTTTTATGACAGATTTTAGTAGTGCAGTTTATTTTTCATTCTTGAGTTTGAATGATATTTATGAATTTATTTAAGTAAATTTTATTAGTCAGGAGTGTCTTTACTACAACCTTAGATCTAACAAGATTAAATAGTGTATCATTATAAAATTTTATCTTTGCATCTTAAGATTTCAGTGATAAAACGCATATAGTTAAATTCAATAAAACAAAACAAAAGATTAACAACAATAAGAGCAACTACACTTTGAAGCCCACTTTTCTCGATCCTTCCATTCCTATCAAATCGATCCTTCTACCTCACCCCACGGAGGGCTTAGCCACTCATTGTGGTGAGTGACATGGGGAGAATTATAGGAGAAAACAAGATTAAGAAGATGAAAATTGAAATACTAAAAAGGAACCAATGGTTAAACATATTATGGAAACATAAAGCTACTAATAGTAGAAAAGAGGACAAATTTTATTGCTTTAAGAACTCTGAAATTTTTGCCATTACACCTCTCAAAATTAAAAGAAACAAGAAAGGTAGGGTTGTAGAGAAGGGGAGACTCTCTCATTTCCACCGCTATATAAAGCCATTATAGGCAGGATTTTCTGTCCTCTGAATCCAACGGTCTTCCATGCCCTTAATGAGTCCAATAGGTTCCAAATTTGGATATATCTTAAATATGAAAGTTGTGCATCTTGAAATTGTCATTGTAAGAAACTTGAATCGTCTTATTTGTATATCAAAGTAGAAAAGTATGTACAAATTACTGATGATATGTCAATTGTCTGGTTTCCAAATACAGTATCTCTTGACACACATTTTTCTCCATCGAATCATTAGAATTTGGCATGTTTTAAGACACGAATATTTGATTCTTCAAGTTTTTTTCAACAGCATCTTGAATCACTAGATTTGGGTTTCGGTAGTAAATAGTATGACATATTTCGTAGAGTGTTGTCTCAAATCATATCTTTCCAAATTCATGTTGATTGCTTAATTTGAATTTCACACTTGAATTTTGAATATTTTCTCATAATTTGAAGCACATAAATGTGCGGACCGTATATTGTGCAATGACACTCAATTTTGCTTTTATATATATGCGTTTATGTCCTTTGTACTTTGATATATGTGATAATTTCACGTATTTCCTTGAAACCTACAAAATCATATAAACATACTCGACATAGTATTATTTAAAAACAAAAATAAGATAATAACAAAGATAAAAATGATAAATTATTATACTTCTCCGTAGTTATTCACATGACACTTATTATACATTTATGACGTTAGGCATTGGATTTTGTGGATGGAAAAATGTTTTTTTCTTTTCAGAAAACAAGTGATTGTAATAAAAAATGTAGAATTATGCGTGGGTATAAATCATGTTACATATTTGTTCATTCTTCAAAATCTATTGGTTTTTGTATAGGTCAATAACTTTGATTAATATATTGTCAATAGTAGTACTAGTCATGAGGTTATTGGTGTTAACTTTGTGTTTTCATGGTTGTTATGAGATTATTTAGGACAATGGGAAGTTTTTTTTCAATTTTTTAAGTTAGCCACCGTTCTAAGACATACATGAAAGACGGCTTATTTGTTTGAGTATATCATGGTTTATTGGGTCTCCAATTCTCACAATTTTTATTACTTACTGATTATTACTTAACGAATTAGTCAATTCATGATTAAGTGATTTTTTATCAGAAGCGTTTGATTGTGGTTTATTTGATTGACACAAAAATCATGGACTGAATTATGGTTGACTTTATCAGTAGGTAACTTTGTGTTTTCAACAAAAATATTAAACACAAATTGAATTAGTAAGAGTCAACCATTTAATTAATTTTTCTACATTTTGTGGTTGTGAAAACAATGTGAAAATGTGATAGTTGAGTAGTGATGTTTGTTGAGAAAATAGGTTGTGATGGCTGTGGGTTGGGATTTAAGGGTTGTGGTTAAAAGCTTTAGTGTTTTTTTACTTGGATGTCATTAAAAATACTATACTTTTCAGAAGTCACCACTATTTCTATATATGTCACCGAAAACCAATACCATGTCCCAAATGACATATATAGAAATAGTGGTTGAGTGATAATTTCTGAAAATTATAGTGTTTTGTAATAACATATAAGCAAAAAAAAACCCAAAGCTTTATGTTATAAGGGCCCTAGAATCTGTCATTAGTATGTGAAAAACATGAAATTATCGGAAAATAAAAAAATATGGTTTAAAATGTAATATCTAATTTTTTAAATATGATTTTTTATGCTCAAAAGTCAAAATAACTAACGAAAATATATTAAATGGCCAAAGTATAGAAGCCAAAAGTTACATAAGGCCAATCACTATACACGTTCTTTTCAAAGCCAAAAAATTAATATACTTTAATATATTTTCAATTTTATTCTTACAATAACCTCACCCCCATCACCACAAACTCACATCCTAAACAAACCCACAGAATCTTCCCATTCCCACAACAAATCCTAAATATTACAACCCACTGACGACCCTGCCCCTCGGACCACTGTTCCCGCTTGTTTTGATCGAACAACCCAACTCGTTTGGTGAAAACGACCCAGCTCATTTGTGCGTCCTTCGTGGGACGGGTGCGTCACAACTTGTTTGCAGTGGAAAAACGACCCACTTTTTTGGCGCAAAAAACAACTCAACTTGTTTGGTGGAAAAAAATGACCCACCTCATTTTCTGTTCTCTCAAATCAGCACTCTTGAATCGTCTTATTTGGATATCGGAGGAGAGAGTAATGCACAAATTATTGAAGATCTATCGATTGTCTAGTTTCCAAATACGATCTGCCTTGAAACACGTTTTTTTCACCCTAGTGTCATCGGAATTTGACAAGTCATAAAAGAAACAAATATGTTCTCATTTCAATTGTTTTTCTAAGGGATCTAGAATCATCAAATTCCATATTTGGATTTGGAAGTTATGTATAAAATGACCGAGCTTATTTGGTCAAACAACCCATCTTGTTTTGTGAAAATGACCCAACTCATTCGGCACTGGTTTGGGATTGCTCGAGACTAGCTCAGGACTAGGCTCGGGACGGCTCGGGATTGGTTGGGCACTACTTGGGATTACTCAAGACAACTCTGGATTCCTTAAGACAACTCTTGACTGCTCAGGACTAATTTGAGTAAACTATGTTCCGAATTTGGAAATATGTTAAATACGAAAGTTCTAAATCTTTAAATTTCTTTGTAACACATCTTGAATCTCCTTATTTGGATCTCGGATGAGGTAGTTATGTACAAATTCTTGATAATCTATTGATTTTCCAGTTTCCAAATATGGTATGTATTAACACACTTTTCACCATCGTATCATCGAAAATTGGCACGTCTTAAGAGATACTCATATGTGTCCTTTGAATTATCTTTCCAACGGATCTGGAATCATAAAATTCTATATTTGGATGTCGATCTGATAAGTTAAACAAGTGATGCGTCTCGCGCGGGACAAGTGAGTCCCGAGCCGGACTGCTGCGTCCCGAGTGGAACTAGTGTGTCTTCCAAGCCATTTATAAGCTCATTAGGTTCTGAATTTGGAAATATGTTAAATACTAAACTTTTGCGTCTCTAAATTTTCTTTCTAACACATCTTAAATCGTCTTATTTCGATATCGGATGAGAGCGTTATGCACAAGTTATTAATTATTTGTCGATTGTCATGTTTCCAAATACGGTTTGTCTTCAGACACATTTTTCACCCTCGTATCATCGGAATTTTTGAAATAAAGTAATATGTGCTCCTTTCAATTTTCGTTCCAACGGATCTAGAATCGTCAAATTCTATATTTGTATGTGGATTTTATGAGTAAAACAAGTGATAAGACCCGAATGGGAGTGGTGCGTCCCGTGTGGGACTGACTCGTCTTCAACACCATTTATGAGCCCATTAGGTTCGTAATTTGGAAATATGTTAAATAAAAAAGTTTTGTGTCTCCCAATTATCTTTGTAACACCTCTTTAATCTCCTTATTTGGATATTGGAGGAGAGAGTTATGTACAAATTATTGATGATCTGTCGAGTTTCCAAATACGGTATGTCTTCACACACGTTCTCCACTCTCGTATCATCAGAATTTGACAAGTCGTAAGATATACTAATATGTGCTTCTTTCAATTATATTTACAACGGATCTGGATTCATCAAATTTTCTATTCGGATGTGGATGTTATGAGTAAAACAAGTGATGCGTCCCGCGCGGGATGGCTACGTCCCAGCTTTGTTTTGTGGAAAAACAACCCGGCTTGTTTGGTGAAAACGACCCAACTCGTTGGTGCATCCCACGAGGGACTGCTCCGTACAACCTTTCTTTTGTGGAAAATGATCCAGCTCATTTGCTACAACAACACAGCTTGTTTGGTGAAAACAACTAGACTCGTTTGGTGAAAACGACCTAACTCGATGGTACATCCCACACGGTACTGCTGCGTCCTAGCTTTGTTTTGTGGAAAAACGACCCAAAGCTCGTTTGCTAGAACGATCCATCTCGTTTGGTGAAAATGACCCAGCTCGTTAGTGCATCCTACGTGGGACTGCTGCGTCCCATCTTTCTTTTGTGGAAAAACAACCCTGCTCGTTTGCTACAACGACCTAGCTTGTTTGGTGAAAATGACCCAGCTCGTTTGCGAGAACGACCAACTTGTTTGGTGAAAACGGCCTGACTGTATATGTTCATTAAGTTTTGTCATGTAGAAAAATTGTTCCATGTCTTGGAGAGAATTTTTTTTAAAATGACTCAAGTTGTTAATTAGGTTGCAATGACCCAGCTCGTTTGGTGAAACAAGACAACTCATTTGGTGAAAATGACTCAGCTCTTTGGTGCGTTCCCCATGGGACTGCTACGTCCTAGCTCGTTTGATGGGGGAAAATGACCCAGCTTGTATGGTGAAAATGACCCAACTCGTTTGATAGAACGACCCCGGTCATTGGTTCGGACTGCGTGAGACTGCTGTGTCCGAGCTCGTATCTATTAAACGACCCAGGTCATTCGACTCGTTTGCTGAAAACAAACCAACTCGTTTGATAGACCGACCCAACTTGTTGGTGATTTTTTAACACGTTTATCTTGATTCAATGAGTTCACGTAACAAGTTGGTTTGTCTTGTCTTAATGTTTGTGTTCGTACAAGTTAACTTGTAACAAGTTGATTTGTGATGTTTTCAATTCGGTTGTCTTGATTGAGGTGTCATGAAGTTGTTTCAAAACATATTATTTTCATGACAACGCAAGTTATAATTTGAAAATTGAACATCACAAGTTCACTCAAAAAATTAAATTGTGCACATATTAATGTTCTAGCACTCAAAACTGATCATCCATAATTGTATATGTTGTTAATTAATTTGTGTCTTAGATATAACTTTTTTGTTAAAATGAGTCAGGTTGTTAATTAAGTTGCAACGACCCAGCTCGTTTCAACCAAATGGCTTAGCTCGTTTCAACCAAATGGCTTAGCTTGTTTCAACCAAATGACTAAGGTCATTTGTTGAAAACAAACCAGCTCGTTTGATAGAATGACCCAGATTGTTTAGTGATTTTTACAACTCGTTTATCTTGATTCAATGTGTTCATGAACAAGTTGGTTTGTCCGGCCTCAAAGTTTGTGTCTATACAAATTAACTTCTAACAAGTTGGTTTGTGATGTTTTTAGCTCGTTTGGTCCCAAAATGGATTCAGGACACTCTGGATACAATATGGACACATCTGGACAAATCTGGACACAATATGAACACATTCTAGACACAATTGCCAAAAAACTTCTCAAGACCATGGCATTGAAGGATTTTTGCCCAAAATGTTTTTCATACATTCAGGTCCCTCTGGATTACATCTCAGTACTTCCTGATTTGCAGATGGGTCCTTGTGCATGACAAACAGGTCCACTTTGCTTTATTTGAGTCTTTTCTTCTTATATTTTAGTCATTTTCTCTTCCTTTCTCTTCTTTATTACCTAATACCTGAAATACCACAAATAAACACTCGAGTAGTACAAAATTGGGGTAAAATAAAGGAAATATAGCATGAATGCGATGTATGATATGCTACTAATCAACATTGGACTGATGAATCAAAACACTGAAACCCAATCAAAGAGGTGTGTTTTAAGAAGCAAGGAGCTCCCCTATAACTCCTCATCTAGAGAAAAATCACATCGATCTCGGAGGCGCAAAGCGAAGGTCTGTTTTGGCTCTCTCCTATCACGGACAAACCTTTGTTATTACCCAACATAGAACCACGGGGAGTAAACTTATTAAGAACTTGGGGCTTTTTCCAACAAGAGGCACCGTAGGAGTGAGGAATTCTAATAGGATAGAAATCTTGCTCTCTTGAGATGGTTAGAACAATTACGAAAAAATACTCACTTTCGATATAATTCAAATATAATAATTTTGAATGGATATTTACTGGGGTGTATGGACCATGTTTAGTTGAGGGTAAATGAAAATTTATTGAGGAATTAAATGGTCTCTCACCTTCAGATAATATACCCTTGATAATTGGAGGGGATTTTGATTTGGTTAGGAGTGATGCAGATCGCTCTCACCCTAGTCTGAATTCTAGATGGGGCTCTTGTTTATTTGTGGAATTCATAGAAGATCATGCATTGATCGATGTTGGGCCATTCAACATGCATTTCGCTTGGACTAACATGCAACTAGACGCAAATAGGGGCTAGATTGGACAAATTTCTCTACTCTCAAAGTTGGGAGGACAAATTCCTGTAGGATCTACTAGTCCCTAAACTTAGTCTAAAGGGGGGGTGAATAGACTAATTAATGTTTTTAAAGAAACTATGCCAAATTAAAAGATAAGACAATAAATATGAAAGAGTGAACAACAAACCATAACTCCAGATGTATAGAGGTTTGGATCCAACCACCAGATCCTAGTCCTCTGTTACGAATTGCTCTTACTCGAGCAACTTCGCGTCCTCTACTAATCTGATCTCCGTTGCGGGATGAGATCATGCATTTACACCACAAGCTTTGCGAACACCCTCGCCTAGCTTGGACAACCTTCTCACAATCCGAGAAGAGCTTCACTCCGGAAGCTTTGTACAACTCTTGAAGGCTAATACTTCAGCAAAGTTTGTTCCATCAAACAAAGGAGGTCTTCCTGTGTGAAATCCCTCTCTTTGTTGGGTCATTGCTACAAATGTGAATTTGTCTAAATGCAATTAACAAGGCTCTGATACCAAATGTAGGATCTACTAGCCCCTAAACTTAGTCTAAATGGGGGGAAGAATAGACTAATTAAGGTTTTTAAAGAAACTATGCCAAATTAAAAAATAACAAAATAAATATGAAAGAGAGAACAACAAACCACAACTCCAGATGTATAGAGGTTTGGATCCAACCACCAGACCCTTGTCCTCTCTTACGAATTGCTCTTACTCGAGCTGAAGGGAATGTGTTCTAAAAGTTTTACTTTTAAATGTCAATTATTATGAATTGAATGAGAAATCATTTTGTTCCTTGTTTATGTTATTCGTCTTTTAGAAGTGTTAAGGAAAAGGCTCTTGGTCCTTAACCGTAGAGCTCTAAAAGATATTGGTTTACATAAAACAAAAGATATTCGCAATCATGGTAATTATCATGAGACATTAATTACCGAGTTAAGATTGTCGTGTTGGTCATAGATCATTGTAGCTCTACAAGTGAGTGACAACACGGGTACACAAAAGAGGAAGATATTACTTTTGTGCACTGAATAGACCTAATAAGTAAAATATTATAGAAATGTGTTTCTGTGTCATTAATATTTTACTGTCTCCTTGGTCCTTTGATATGAGACTTATATCTCATCACTTAAGAAATGCTTGATTAGATTAATGTTTTAAGTTATCGATAAGTGTAGTGTAAAGGCATTGATTGGTCAAGTATGACTTTCGTTGGAAAAGATAGTTAGTCAAAAGATTATCATTGCACCTCTTAATTGAGTGATGATATTAGTGTGCCCCTTGATAAAGCAAAGTTATAATGTGCACAATGTGATTTGAGTTAAGTCACATATTTATAACTAGCGTAAAGATATCAAGAAATGAATACTAATACAAAGATGACACAATACTACTTTGTGTGTATGCTTAATATCATGAGGCAAGGGATGGACACAAGTGGTGCACTCCATCACTAAATGGATCGGGTTTTGATTCAAGTGGAATTAAGACATCTAACTAATTGGGAGCTATAATGTGTAGCTAGATACCGCTTATAGCTTGTGATATTAAGTTCTTAATATCACTGCCAACTTAGTTTAGATCCTCCTATAGGTCACACCACAAAACTGGGAAACGAGAAATGGGGATTTTGAGTTCATAAGATGTGTCGGGTTTCATGTAGAAAATATGACACATGGGGTGAACAAGCAAAATCAAAATTATGTTGTGATTAATAACACAATTAGAATCTAAATTAAATTCATATGTGATGTGAATATTATGGGGTGTAATGAGTGATCATTATATAGGATAATATGTTACATAAGTTATGAATTTACTACTAATCCCGAAATGTCAAATTTTGTAGGGGTTAAACCAAAATTTGACAAGTCTGCAGTACTGTGCACAAACGGTCGACCGGTTAACAGTAAACGGTCGACCGAACGTGCACGGTCGACCGGACACGTCTCGACCGATTACAGGGAATTTTCGTCTGTTCGGAATGGTCGACCGAATCTATCGGTCGGTCGACCAAACATTGCGATGAAATAATTTATTGTTACGAGCGGTCGACCGAATGTTGAACGGTCGACCGAAACTTGGTTCGAGCGGTCGACCGAACCTCCAAACGGTCGACCGGTCCAGACGGTTTTATGCAGAATTAATTTAAGAATTAATTAGATCATGCATGGAATTGGTCCATAATTGATTTAATCCGTGGCTAAGATTATTTATTAGTAAATAATGGATGGTTAGATGGAAGTTTGCATGAAATCATGGGCAAGAGGTTGCACATGAATAGGTAATTTGGAGAGAACTTATAAATACAAGTTTATCTCATTACCTCATTAATTAATTCATTATTTTTCTCATGCAAAAACTCTCTTCATAATTCTCCACGAAATTTCCTTAATTCTTTAGTTTAGTTTTAGTCTTTGAGAGATCATCTTCTCAAGGGAACTAAAGAGGGGTTAGTAATTAGATTCTAAACCCTATTGGAGATTGAGAGGCTAGCTCTTCTCTCTCCAATCTCGTTTGGAGTTTGGTGAATACTCGGAGGCAATCCACCGGGCGATTCAACCATCAACACAACTCTGGATCTTCGAGAGGTTTTAGAGAACCTCTAGGTATGATCCTCTTTACAATTATTTGTTTATTCTAATGCATGTTAAACAATTAGGATAAACAAATGCATGTCTATATGAAAATCGAAGAAAATATGAATGTTTCGATCCTATATATTTATAAATTTTCAAAAAATATATACATATAATGGGGCACGAAATCCAACACGAGCAACTTCGCGTCCTCCACTAATTCGATCTCCGTTGCGGGCCGAGATCAGCCTTACACCACAAGCTTTTGCGAACACCCTCGCCTAGATTGGACCACCTTCTCACAATCCGAGAAGCGCTTCACTATGGAAGCTTTGTACAACTCTTGAAGACTAATACTTCAGCAACTAATCTTGAGCACTTGAAATGAATGATGCAATCAAAGGATGGTGATTTCAAGTGAGAAGATGTGAGCACAAGTGTTTAGAGCAAATTGAGAGTAGTAATGAGATTTGAACTTAGAGAAAGATTGGGTGACCTTGTATGAGTGTTCTCAGCTCTATTTATAAGCTCTAAACTAGTTCTAGCCGTTGGGATTGAAATGGTGAAAAGATGTGCAAGAAAACACAAGTCAGGAAGTGACAGGACACATTTCAAGAGACAAACAGTCGACCGGATCGTGTAACACGGTCGACCGGAATGCAACAGTGCAAGGTTCGGTCGAGCAAAGATGCAAACGGTCGATCCAATTTGGCTAGAACTTAAGTGATCGATCGAACGGTTTGGAACACCAGTTCGACCAAAAATGAACAGTAGGACTGGATCTGGAAATGATATAAGTATCGTTCGACCGTGAGTAGAGTTTCGGTCAACCGGTTGTCATGTTGGATTTTAGACAGTATTGAAACAAATGTAATCGGTCGAACAGAATGAGTTGATGGTTCGACAGAAAATGCCCAGTAAGAATGGGTCTGGGAAGTAATCAAGACTCGGTCGACCGTTAAGGAGCTTTCGGTCGACCAGAAGACCAAATCCAAAAGATGGTTAGTTGAGAAAATGTGTATACGACAAGTATAACGGTCATATTTAATACAAATACGAAAATACAATTGGTCGAACAAATACGAAATTTCGGTCAACCGAAGGTCTAACTAACTGGACACGTGTCGACAACTGATAAGCTGAAGAATTTGTATAGGATAAACTAATTCCTATCACTCGACAAGGTGAGACGGTCGAACAAAACAAGTGTTTTGGTCGACCGATTTCAGACAGTCAAAGAGGATTGAAGAAACAGTCGAACAGAATGTATATTCCGGTCGACCGATTTCAGACAGGCAAACCAAATAGAAGGCACGGTCGAACGGGAAATGTATGTTGGTCGACCGTTTTGGACAGATTAAGTTTCCTGGGAAGGTCTGTTGAAATTTGATCGAACCAAATGGTTCTACCGGTCGATCGTTTGAGTGCAGATTTCCTGTTCTACAATTCTAATGAGTTTCGATGATTTTCTATTGAAGTCTAAGATAGTTGGAATGTAGTGTGAGACTTCTATAGGTATTATAAGTGTTATGCAATGCAATGAATCAAAGATTTCAAGTGCCAAGTTACATTTGTAACCTAAATACATGGAATTTAAACCTAGCTACGCTTCAATCTTCATCTTTAATTCAACTCAAACTTGATTCCTGAAACGTTAGATAATACACGTATATGCAAGCAATGACCTTTTAATTGATACATGTTTTCATTGACATGTTGATTAATTATCAAAATGGATTAACGATTATTAGCCAAAAAGCCAACAATTCCCTCTCACTAAATGTGTCGGAGGTCACCTTAGATCATATTCCTTTAACGTTAGACACAAAAGGTGATATGCCCTCCAAGACCCCTTTTAAATTTAATGACATTTGTTTACAAAATGCAAACATTAAAATGGCAACTTAAACATCCTCAAACATCAAAAAGAGTGGAATCAAGAAAAGGTCACTAGAAATGTAAAGAAAATGATCAAACTTTTTATGATGGATAATAGGGCAACAACACTCGTGGCCAAAATAGCGAGCATTGAAAAAAGTATATCTGAATTGGAAATCTTAGACCAATCACAAGGCTTTCCATAATTCAAAAGAAAACTTTACGAGAGTTCAAAGTTCAACACGAATCCTTACTAAGAGAAGATGAATCCTATTGGAGACAAAGGTCGAGAATCCTTCGGCTTGAGGAATTCGACCTTAATACGACCTTCTTTCACTAGAATGCTAATGCTAGAAAAAGACAAAACTTTATTAGATCCTTGATGATCAATGGATACCACAACTTCTCCACAATCATGATTAAAGAAGAAATTGTAATTCATTTTAAAAATATATCCAATCAAGGACAAAGCTACAAAGTGTCAATAGATTGGAAAAGAGTGATTAGACATGGGAGTCGTGCCGTGCAGACCTGACTGGCCAGCCTGAATTCTGCCCGGTGGGCCAGCCCGTTACCCTGAGTGATCATTGACAAAATCAAAGATCTAGGAGAATTAATAATTAGTTTCTCGTAGGAAGAAATTAAAAACGCAATATTTACAAGGCAACCCGGAAAGTCACTGAACTGGATGGGTTTAATATGTTTTTCTAGCGGCTTTCTCGAGTGAACTTAAAGATTCTATTATGTCTCTATTCCTAAGATTATTCAACAAGCAAATCTCTGATAAGGAGTTTGCGAATTTCAACCATTGTTTTATAGCCATTGAAACAGTGAGAGATCTAAGACCTATTTCACTCATTTCCAGCACTTATAAAATTATTGCCAAGAATTTAGCCATCAGAATAGCAAAGGTTATTTCGATGGCTATCTACCCACACAATTCGCTTTTATAAAGGGTAGGCAAAGAGGTTATCCATCATCTCCAAATCAACAAGCAAAACGACATTGTTCTTAAGCTAGACTTTGAAAACGCTTTCGATAAGATTGATTGTTATTTCCGACTAGCTATCTCAAAGGCATTGGTTCTCCACAAATCGTAGTGTGAATGGATACGACTATCAATCACCACTTCAACAGCCTTGGTTATAATCAAGGGCGAAGCTTGTGGCTATTTTAGATCCAAAAATGGATTACAATAAAGAGACCCTCTGTTCCCTCTTCTTATTTTGATTGTAGAAAATAAACGTCCAAAGTAATATACTAAGGTTGGGGATAAATAACTGAACTGCTATTCGTCGCCGTAAAACTACTTAAATCGCTCGTAAAATTACCATTTTGCCCATCTACCCTTTCTACTAATATAACTCCTCATTTCACTCTTTTAACACAACTTTCTCTTCATATCACTCTTCTATTCCCCACATAAAATGTCTCGGAGGCCAGGAAAAAAACCAGCGGAGACCCCTGACTACTCACATCTGGTAAATTACCTTTTTATTTCAATTAATTTTAAAAAAAAACCAGCGGAGGCGGTTCCGGCGACTGCCCGATCGTTGGGTCGGGCGTCTCCCGCGACCGCCCGACCCAATGACCAGATGTCTGCGGGAGACGTCTCACACGTACGGTAGGCATCTCCGGCAGATGCCTACCACGTAGGGTAGGCGTCTCCCGCAGACGCCCGTTTTTTTTTAAATTTGATTACAAATTGTGATAAAATTTAAATAAATTGAATATTATGTTAATAATGAGTTAAATTAGTTTAGTAAATCGTTTATTGATTATAAATTGTGATAATTAATAAATAAATCGCTAAATAAATTGATTATTATGTTAGTAATTAGTTGTGTACGATTTTAGTAAAGGATTATTGATTAATTGTGATAATCGCTAAATTAATAGATTATTCAGTTAATAATTAGTTTAATTATTTTAGTAAATTCATTAATAAATTTGTATTTTTAAAATTGAATTAATAGTCATCGGGTTACAGTGGAGGAAAAGGAAAATCAATTCCCTTACGCGCGGTACGTAGTATAACAGACGAGTCAGGTCCTCGTCATCCACATAGACGTGGTATTTCTGCTTCAGTTAGGAGAGAGAGAGATATGTTACGTCGTCGTCAGACACCTGGAGAGTCTTTCGACGACGAGGATGATTCAGATGAGCTGAGGAGTCACGACGACAGTGACGATGGGGGCCGATACGACTTGGGGCCACAGGAGGAGGCGGTACATCAGGCCGGGCGAGGACGGGGGCGACACGGTGGTCCTTCATCTGAGTGGGTCATTAGGATGGATCGAGGTGGCCGGTTTGTGACCGGTGATTCGAGTTCGTGCACTGCAGACGCCCGAGCTCAGAAGAAGAAGAGGGGTGATGACGAGTCTTGGATCGTCACGGATATTATTCCCGGTGGTCCTGTAGATGGCAGCGTCATTCCGAGTTTCGGAGGCCACGTCGCCAGACGCATCTGGGATGGCGAGGAACGGAAGGTTTTGAAGTGCCATAATCGGCACAGAGCCTGTACGACATTGCAGGCATGGCGCTCAGTGATGACTAAGGATATGACGGCGACCGTGGTTGACAGTGGATTGGGTCACTTGCCGTACAACATGTTTTCCTGCATCGACATGCCGTTGATTTCGGCATTCGTGGAGCGGTGGCAGCCTGACACCAACACTTTCCACTTGCCGTTCGGAGAGATGACGATCATGTTGCATGACGTCTTTCAGATTCTTCACATTCATGTTGAGGGTCCCATGGTCAGTGCGCAGGTGCCGACATCTGATCTGAAGTTATATGTATCTGAGTTGCTGGGTGTCAGCCTGGAGGGTCTTGGGCGGGATAGCTCATTTTGGAGTGGCGGTGGTGTTAGTATCGACGCTGTGGACGAGTGTTGCAGACGGGGGCGACCACCACGGACTGAGGATACGCAGATGACTGCTTATTTCTTCTTACTGCTAGGTTGCGTATTGTTTGTCGACAAGAGCGGTTCCAGACTGAGACCACGCGACTTATTGGAGGCGAGGGACCCAGATACCATTGCTGATTACTCATGGGGGTCGGCGACGTTGGCATATCTGTATCGCCAGCTGGGCATATCTAGTCGTGCTGATTGTGGTCAGATTACGGGTTGTCTTACACTGCTGTAGGCTTGGATATATGAGTATTTTCCTGCTTTCCGCCCACATTGTGAGCGGAAGATTGTTGAGCGTGGTCATCCTCGTTCGCGTATGTGGGCTGTCCGTACGGAGGATAAGAGCGAGAGTCGACTTATTTCTATTCGTAGACGACTAGATCAGATGACTGCATTGCAGGTATATAATGTATATATCATTCACGTTTATTTAAATTTAATTTTATTATTATTAACGTATAAACGTTTAGGTGGAGTGGTTACCGTATGGTCCCGAGCCTGCTGTAGTTGTGCCGAGGACTACATTTGCCAGCATTATTCGTTATAGGGATATCACAGAGCCTTATATACCTGATCGCGTGTTACGTCAGTTAGGTTACATTCAGGTGATCCCGGTTGACATCCCGACGCCCGAGCAAGCAGTACGGTCTGCGACTGCGACGATGTACGACGTCAGGCACAACGTTTCGTCTCCGGAATCGGTTTGAAGGACATTTCCGAGACTAGGACGACTACACCTCGCCGATCTGAGTCGTAGCCGCGACCCCTCCACTTGTGCTCCAGATTATTTGCAGTGGTTCGGTAGGTGCTCACATCCACTGCTCGTACGCGGTATCATTCCGAGACCGGAGAGACCACTGGATTGGACATGTGCCGATGCGGTAAGTTTATCTAATTTTATATTTAATTGTAAAGTATATTTTGTTATTGTACGCTAATTTTTATTTTACATACAGTGGATGAGTAGGGCGATACGGTGTACGCAGCTGTTCTTGCGAGAGAGAGACGTCATGCCGAGTGAGGCGACGAGACTTGCATGTACAGATTGGGATCGCCTGATCGAGGATTGGAACAGCCAGTTGGGCATTTCGGACCATGATTCAGATGCTGAGCTGTAGTTGTCTTGCTTTTACTTTCTTTTTGTTGCACTGTTAGTACATTTGTTGGTATTTGCTTATGTTTATTTGTGTACTCTTATTATTTATTTCTGACGAACATATCTTCTACATATTTCTTTGACTATCGTATTTTTTAATATTTATTTTTCACGAAAAGATTTTCAACTTATTTCTTTAGATATGAAATAATATTTAAATTTAAAATACGGTAAAAAAACAACACGATATAAGTAGAAATATACGATATATTATACATTACAAAACATTACAAATTACAATCAACGTAACCGGTTCCAATAGTCCATCCTACTTTGGTACTGATCCTCCCATCCAACAACACTCTCATCTCGCATTTGATACCATAAGGTCGCTATAGGAGGTACTGGGAAATCATCAAGTAATTCCAAACGAATAAAATGAGCGTAACTCCCTAAATGAGCAATGACCAACTCTCTGACAGGCCTCGTCATGGTAGAGGGACACTCCCAGGGTAGAACAGTAAGACACGGGAACAACGAACCATCCGTTCCCACTGCGAAATACATGACCGCACACTTGTAAAAATTCGCAATAGGAAACAAGTCGGACCAAACCTCCATATAATGATCCTCGCCACAACCTCCCCCGCCCCAATCAATTCGTTGACGAGCCTCTCTCACATGGCCGAAATAGACACTCTCATAAATAGAATGTGCACCTATCTCATTAGAAATCGCACGACGGGCGTACGACCAGTTCTCCTGACCACCATGAAAGACATCGACAACACATCGAAATCCACAGTTGGCATCAGCACGTACGTCATTCCACCTTTGCAGAAATGGCAAAATGATTCCTGACAGTCTATCATTATATGGGAAGTTGTCCACGTCAACCCGTCCGGACACTGTAAGATAGGTAAATAACAATTCATTAAAACAACAAAATTAGGAGATAATATATTCAACCACATTTAGATTACTAATATATATTAAATAATATAACAACAAAGATATCGACATACCAGAAGATCTTGTGCCCGTATTCAAGGACGATCGAGACGAATTAGACTGACGACCCCTGCTCCCACTACTGCCAGACCGACCACGACCCCTGCTCCCACTACTGCCAGACCGACCACGACCTCGCTCAGCATACTCGAAGGCACTCGGGTCCCGACGTGTCGACTTTCCCCTAGGTCGACCTCGTACCTTAGTATTTTCTTCGGGTTCTCCATAGTTCGACTGATCGGGGTGTAACTGTTCGTATAAAATACGAGAGGCACTACGAATTACTGCAGGATTGCTCTGCGAGATCTCATCCACTAGCTTCCGAAAATGCTCGGTGTCTTGTGCTGACTGATCAACAAACTCTGACATCTGGACTCCTTCTCCGATAACAAGTGTTTTCCAGAATGGATGAATCTGCTCTAAATAAATTCCATCACCTGACGCGAAACACTCGTACATGGTACAGGCACAAGGAATCCCATGTGTTGTCAGGAAAGCACACCCACAACGATATTCAATTTCATCACTTAAGTCCTGCATTCTCTTCAACTCCTGAGTCATTAACGACAAGCAGTGATGCGAAACTCGGCCATTTATATGCTGAAACAGAGGACCTATGTAATGTGCCAAATTTCGACGTCTCGAATCTTCAAGAAAGTTCCGAATATTCGTCAGTTGCATTTCAATAGACGAGTTCACGCGGTCGAAAAGAGTGTCGAGAGCGGCAGTCGATGTAGTGATCTACTCTTTCAGAGTCGAATGTGCACTTTCCACCCTGCAGTTCGTAGTGTTGCCGAAATGAATAACTTGATTCGTCCAATTCAACACGAATTTTTCCTTATGCACTAACCACGTGTCTTCCACATACTTCGTCAGCACTAGCCAGGAACTGTAAGAATCCTTCAGATTACGGACTGCTCTATCATAATCCGTATGTGAATCAGAAAGCATGACTCTCCTCCATCTTCCACGTCTAAAACTCTCTGCAAGCTGCTTCTCCTTGCCGAATACGTGGTATGCGTAGTTGTACACGTCTTTGTTGATATGCCAAGTGCATAGTAAATGAGCTGACTCAGGAAAAACCTCTGCCACTGGTCGCATCAGACCCATCTCCCGGTCCGTAATTATTGCTGTCGGGCTAACAATATCCAATAACAGATGTCGCAACCTCTCCAACACCCACCGGTAACTAGACTCGGTCTCATCCTGCAAAATCGCATATCCGACGAGGAAATTCATATTTGTACTTGTTCGTCTTATAAGTTGAATCCATACAGATCACGAATGGGTATGTACGCAACAACTGAACTGAAGTCGGATGTGCCAAAAATGCGTGAGTCAAGACATTAGTTTCTTCATCTGCCACAATCCAATGCAAATACTTATGCTGCATTGCCTCTCTGAGAAACTGTTGCGCGGGATTCCTGTCTTCAGATTTCGTCCTCCTCATGTACTCTCTGAAGTTGTAAATGTGCCTTTGATTAGGATTATCGTCCGGAAATTTCTTCTTTACCGCCAACAAAATGTTACGGGGCCTTGCTTATGCCTCTGTCATATCCCGAACAATTTGCTTTGCCCCAGCACTAAGTCCGCTAACCTGTCGGTGACCTTCTGAATAAACTGCCAATGGGTGGTTGTGCTGCCCAAACATGCTACTAGAAACAATAACCCATCCATCACGATCTCGTCGCTCCACCACTTTTACCAAAAACCGACAACCACAACCTTTTCTTTTCGTATTCTTTCGCAGTGCAATACTCGTATCACGAGAACTCATCTCACGTCTGCGATCACATCTGAGGTAACAATCCATCCGGTTATCTGCTTTCGGTTTGTATGATGATATAACCAAAAAAAATCCGGCTCCTATTGCAACTTGTTTCGCCCATTTACAACCTTCCTCGATTGTTGTAAATATTTCTTTACTGTCAAAAAGCTCACTGTAATCTACTCCATCACCACCGAAATCTTGAAACGGAACCTGAAAAATTTGAATTTAACAGAAAAAAAAACGGGCGTCTGGCTAAACCGCCTCCACCTTGGTGGAGGCGGTTTATCCAGACGCCCGAGTCGTGAAAAAAATTCCGTCCCAGTTACCTCGCCGGATTCAGGTGCTTCGCCAGACATTTTCGTGGTGTTGGTACTAGGAATGTGAGTAAAACTAAGTCAAACACCTTATTTAAAGACACGGGACGAAATCGGTATTAATTGATTTGTTAAGGGCAAAAAGGTCATTTTTGGGGCGATTTAAGTAGTTTTCCGGCGACGAATAGTAGTTCCCATAAATAACGGGTGTTGGAAGAATTTTATCCATGATTGGATTCAACCCAAATCTTGAACCTTCAATTGGCGGATGACCGAATCTTATAAATATTGTCAAACTCAAGCACATCTTGGCGATCTTTCAAGCTCTTTCGGGGTTAAAAATAAACTTCGAGAAATCCAAGATTAGTGGCACCCATATGGACGATATTGAATTACAAAGGTATCAATCGTTGATTACCTAGGCATCCCACTGACACATATCGTCGATAACGCCTAACATTGGGATGAAGTGATTGGTAAAGTCAAAAAATAGTGAAAAATAGTCCAACCGTTTGCCCACATTTTTGTAGATATTGATAAGAGATGTTTTGCTGATTAATGGTTGTATTTAATCCACCTTGGTCAAGGGTAGTTATGAGATTATAATGTGGGAAAACAAACCAGATATAATGTGCAAAGTGGTTTGCACATGATGTGGTTTACTGGAGAGATTAACAAGCGATCACGTGTAAGTGGTTTGCACATGATGTAGGTTAGAGGAAACCCTATAAATAGGTCTCTCCTCCATTCCATGTTCATATGAATGCAAAATTCTTCTCCCCCATATTTTCTCCATCATTCAATCCGAAATTCTCTTAGTTTTAATTGTGTTGAAGATTAATTTCTCTGGAGCATAGAATGAGTTATTAGCTAGATTCTAACCTCGTATTAGAGATTGATTGACTAGCTTCGATCTCTCTGCTCTTGTTTAGAGTTTAGTGAACACTTGGAGTTAATTCTGAGACAACCCGACGTGCAACCCGACTTCCTATTGGTATAAGGTATTTGCTAATCCCCTATGTATGATCCAATCTATATATTTAAATATTAAATCGTATATTATATATATTGAAATACAATTATGAAGTTTTTTTACCTAAAATTGTTGAAAAATATGAAAACCGACCTAAAATTGTTGAAAAATATGAAAACCGATCTTAGTCCCAAACCCACTTGTTTAGAACAACGACCCAGCTTGTTTGGACCAAACGAGCCAGCGTACTCTCTCCCCGTTCTCTCTTGTTTGGTCGACCCGTTCTCTCTCTCTCCCTGTTATCTCTTGTTTGGTCGACCTCACCAGTTTTGTGCGGGAAGGGTGCTTCCCGAGCGCGACTAAATTATCCCTTTTTGGGACATCCTCGTCCATAGAGAAGTCGAAACGACCCAGGTCGTTTTGAGATTTTTACAACTCGTTTATCTTGATTCAATCCGACCGTCTATCAAGTTTGGTTGTCACATCTTAACTTGTAACAAATTCTCATGTGATGTTTCAAACCTTTTTGTCTTGATGCAATCCAAACACATAACATGTTTGTTTGGCCCGTCTCATTCTAGCAAGTTCACTTGGCCAATTAAATTGAACTGCTTATAATCGGTCTAACGTCATTTGCAATTGGATATGTTGTGAATTAAGTTGTCTCGTGTTGGACAAGTTGTTTTATGTCTTAGAGAGAAGTAATTTTTGTAAGTTGTTAGTTAAGTCGAAACAACCCTGCTCGTTCGATGGAACGACCCGGTCGTTTCGACCAAACAAGTCAGCTTGTTCGAACTAGTGGGATAGATTTGCGTCCCGAACCGTACAGACCGGGACAAACTCGCAGGACACGTGCGTCCCGAACCCACTTCTTTGGAATAACGACCCAACTTGTTTGGACCAAATGAGCCGACTTCTTTGGTCGACCTCGCAAGTATGCCGAGACAAAATTGTTTGAAACGATAAGCCAATCAGTCTGCGGAAACGAGTCAGCTTGTTTGGACCCAATGAGTGATGATCCAAACCCAATGGAAGATAATCGAAAATAAATCACGTAATGATCCAAAAATCAATTGATAAAACCGAAAAAAGAGACCAAAATAAAACCTACATGATGGATATCTATCTTAATTCCACGGTTGACTAGGTATGATGGTTGAAGTGACGTTCTAGGATTTAGGGTAGAATTAGGAATGTTAGGAAGGAGAAGAGTATGATTTGTAATTAGTACAAAAATACCAATGACAAATCTCACATTTGGTATAATTTTAGAGGTCAGAAAAAGTCAATGACCTTCAAATAAATATACACTCAATCAATGCTCTTTTAATATATTTCCGTAAATAACTTTGGTTAGAGATGGTCAAGAGGGATAATAATTTTTTATTGGTATTTAAAAAATAAGGTCCGTAGATAATATACAAGTAGACTTATATAATGCTAAACAAAAAGTTGCAAATTTAATATTAATTTTAGTATATGTTTGCATTAATCAGAGCGTTCATATACTAGAAATTGTATAGGAAAAAAATAGATCGATTCAATTTTAATTGGGATAGCCCCAACCCAAATGCAGACAAAAATATAGTTTGGTTTCCATCTTTTAAGCAAAACTTGAATTTTTGGTATTTATTGTTTTCGGAAATAGAAAATTCGACCAAAATCCATCCCTACCTTACTTACAAATTACAATGTTAAATGAGATGAATTCCATTTTGAAAATCTTTAGTGAAATCCGTTCCTCCGAAATCTACGAATTCGTGCTAAACCAAGTCGAGTCTAACAAACCGATTCAGCAAGACGTCATAAACGGAGAAAAAAAAACCCAACCCCTTCATCAAATCCCTATTTCCTTCATCAAATCCCCCGAGAAACAACCCCAAACCCAGAACCCAAACATGCCGCCGACTGCCACTCCATCTCCCTCCGCCACCACACTCGACCCGATTCTCCTCCTCCTCCGCGTCCTCCCGTTTTCCTTTCTCCGCCCGCCCCGCACCCGCCTAAGGCTCCCCACCCTCATCCTCCCCTCCCCCATGACCGTCTTCTCTCTCCTCCTCCTCACCTACTTCGCCGTCGTCTCCGGCCTCGTCTACGACGTCATCGTCGAGCCCCCCGGCATCGGCAGTTCCCAGGACCCCTACACCGGCGCTGTCAAGCCGGTTGTCTTCCTCCTCGGCCGCGTCAACGGGCAGTACATCATCGAGGGTTTGTCGTCGGGGTTCATGTTCGTGCTTGGTGGCGTCGGGATCATTCTCATGGATCTCGCTGTTGACCGCAACCGCCCGAGAAGCGTGAGGATGAGCTTCGCTGCGTTCGGGGTGTCGGCCGTCGTAATCGCGTACCTCATGGTTATGCTTTTTATTCGGATCAAGATCCCTGCTTACCTCCACTGAGGTCAGATTCGTTTCTAATAAGGTTTGGGTTTTGATGTTGGGATATTGTTTAGATTTGTTAGTAGTGGATGATCTGATGATTTCGGTTCTTGTTTACGCGGAGCGCTGAATTTTCCCCGGAAGTTTATGTTCATGATCTGGAGGCGTTGACTTCTTTTAAGTACTTTGTTTTGAGTATGAATAGATGGATTTGAATTGGGTTGTTCTGTTCGTCTGAATTTCGTTATGATCTGTATGCATTAACATGTAGAATATCTTCAGTTCATAGTATATGCCATGACATCTTGCTTTTGACATGATATACTGTTCTTATTTCTTGTTTGTCACCCGAGAAGATTTCATAGCATGGATTTGTTTAGGGCTTGCGGCTTCCAACATGATTATCCCCTATCTAAGCCACAAAAGTTGTTATTCCAAATCATTTCACCTGCACCATTCTTCACGGAGAGCGTGGCTTCGCTGTGGCTATGCTTCTGTTGTATTCCCTGTTTTAGTGATGATCAAGTCAAATTGTAGTAAACTACTTAAAATTTCTGAACAAATTTTATAATCGTCTGGGTGGCACAAGCTTTTTCTTCGTTCAAGATATTTTGCATTTTGTTTTATCAATATAACTCTGCACTCATCACATCAGGAAAGGAAAAATGCATAACAAGTTTATGTATATAAGAATGTAAATACATAACAGATGTTTGAACTCAGTGGGTAATACTCTGTGCAAAGGATCCAGAAAATTTAGTGTCCATATTTTTTGATGCATACATGAAGCCCTGTTCCTACAAAATCCGGTGACCCCTCGATGTGATTCTTTGAACCAGCAATACGTTGTCCCAGAGCTTTTGACAATGAACTTCTTTAGCATTGTCCATAGAAATTGTTGTTAATTGTGGATACATAATTACATCTTTGGTCTACAGTTCACAATCACACTTTTGGTGTAACTGATGAGAAGAGCGAAGGTTGTAATTGCTCTTCATTAATTCTGCCAACATTTTGATTTCGATTGCTTATTCAGTTAGTGTTGGAACTTGGAGTAAGATGTAATTTTGTTTTGCAGACCTAAACCTAGCCACCAAAACTTAGAACGCTTACATCCACTGTGGTCTAGTATGTAATTTATAATATGTTATGCAACATTAATGCATCATAATAATATGGTCCTTAAAGGAAACACTGCAGTGGTTTATCGGTTATGGTCTGGTGCATGAGAAAAATTAAAATAGAAGGTGAAGCTGGCAGCTTGAAACTCGAGGAAAGCGGAGCAGAACTGTAGAAAGAATGAGAAAGATAGTGCTCTGTATTCTCCAATTAAGCTGAAATGGACATAGTAGGGTCTTTTCTTTTTTAATCTCATTGGTTTTGTTGGTGTAGTTATTGAGTTTCATTTCAGTTGTGCTATGCAATGCCGTGCTACCATTTACTTGGATAGTACCGTAGGACTGCCTTCTGTTACTATTTCTAGCTACCCGTTGATTGTCAACATTATTTGATTTCAGCTATTTGTTAAAGGTGCTATCGGTCTGAAAGTATCATCCTTTGAGCGCTAATTTTAAGATTAAGTTAAGGAAGTAGAGTCCAAATGAAAGTTGTTAATTGTAAAATTAAATTTAGTCAGGCTGATGTGAAGTCTACTATATGTATTTTGGCTTGAACTTACCTTTTGGTTTAATGGCATCAACATTAAAAAAAATTAAGCGTGTGATTTTTTGAAGAAGTGATCTAGTTCTCTCTTCTATTTAATGTTGTGGAGTTTTGTGTTGGAACTTGAAATGGTTAGCTATTTTTTATTTTTTATTTCAAGGTAGCCTTACATTGTAAAGTACCAGTCAGATGGAGGTTGGTGGATCGTTTCAACTTGGTATTTGTGTGTGAACAATTTTGATGTGTTGTTTTTGACGTTGTGTAAGTTTATGTCATGAACTTGTTTTTGGTCCGTCTTGCTTTTTGTCTTATTGGTAGTTTTTTTATTTTTTGAGAATATGTTTGTAGTATTTTTTGGATCACATTTGGGTTCAAATTAACAAGCATCACAAGTTTGTCTTTCTTGAATTTAAGTTTTGAGAATCCTCTCACTAAGTCATATTTTGACAATTTGTGCAACTGAGTCATACTAATATGTTTCAAAATGTTGTGTCACGACCAAGTTTCACCATTTAAGGCAATTAAACAAGTTTCATGTGAAAATAAAAATGTCATCAACATTCACTACATAGCCACTAGCTTGACTTGGTCCCTTGAAGGTGGTTTTCAAGTTGCTTTTAGATATGATATAACAAATATGTCATATTTTTTTATCGGTAAGTTGACTAACACTCAGTAAACTATGTTTGAAACAATCTACTAAGAGTACATTCAATTTGAGGAGTAGAAATGTTATCGACATGACTGATGCTGACAATAAAGCCTTTTACGTCATCCCCAAACATAACAGTTCCTTTTTTTATTCCAAACTTGAGAATACCAAAGGGTCCATCATCATGTTCCTTGAGGACCTACTATCCAAGATCTATTTCCACATTCTCCTTGTCTTGACCTACAACCAAAGAGGAAAATGATGACTTTGGTATCTAAATTTGTTTGGATCCTTGGGGGTTAGCTTTAAATACCAAAAATTGTCTAGTCTTAGGTACCCAAACATTTAAGGAAAAATTATTGTTCACATAAGAATTATTGGATGAATGAATAAAGTATTATTTGAGTTTCTTTTGTGATGCATGTACATGACCTAATCCATGTTTTTGCAATGACTAGAATTGGCTACCTAATTGCTTGTCAAGCATCTTTCTACCCCTGGTGAATCTTTCATGATTTCTAGTTAATTGTTCATTTTGAGCTCTAAGATCTATGAGTTCATCATCATCATATGAAGTGGATTTAATTGCTTTTAGGTTATCAATCTCTCTAAGAAGTTGCTCATTCTCTTTTGTTAATGAGTAATTTTTGTTAGGAACGATGACCCTCTAATCTCAAGCTAAATGCGAAATTAAAAGCAAATAAAGGATTAAATAATTGCAAACCACAAATAGACGTCGGAGATTTTATAGAGGTTTGATTACAACCGTTGTCATCTATTCATCACCTCGAGTTTGGATCAATCCCTCGATCCCTACTCGAGCATTCACTATCTGATCTCCTTTTTAGGTTGAGATCAATGCCTTTACCCTATGAGCCTTTGCGAACACTCGTCTTACTCGATTTTCATCTCTCACAACTTGAGAGTGAGCTTCCTCGAAACTTCACAACATTTTTGTGCTTCTTGGTTATAGAATTGGAATAACTAGCCAACACTCTAGTACTTGAGCACATTTGGATATGATATGAAATTTATACAAAGTGGTGAAGATGTAACCTTTGAGTGTGTTGGGGCATTGAAAGCTTAGAACTTGAGAACACAAAGTATCAATGATTTAAGAGAGTAGTGTGTTAGTTTGTATCTTGAATGTGGTTTTTATAGGCTTCAAAAATAGTCATTTGAGAGAGTTGGTAAAATTTGGACCAATGCGTGGCAACATTTGACTTG
Source organism: Triglochin maritima (assembly GCA_963682175.1). Classification (NCBI taxonomy): domain Eukaryota; kingdom Viridiplantae; phylum Streptophyta; class Magnoliopsida; order Alismatales; family Juncaginaceae; genus Triglochin; species Triglochin maritima. The sequence continues at coordinate 21,984,837 of OY821774.1, read as the reverse complement.
ATCTCGTATAGAAATTTGTGCTAGTTCGATTGTCCGTTTGAAGAACAGTTATTAGAAACAAGATGGTTGACTTGGTCACAATTAAGCATTCGGTTGATCGAACAAATGTCAAATAACCGATCATCAATTTCTAGTAAGTCTTGTCAAATTTCCTCAGATTTCTTTTGGTTGACCGAACTAGGTTCGGTTGGTCGATCGAAAATAACAATAAGGATCAATCGACTATGTTACATGACTTTGGTCGTCTGGGACCTCTTTGGTCATCTTGATCAGCAGTTAGTCTTTTAGCGTTAACGATTGGAAGTCAAATATCCGTTGTGAGTTCAATGGCTATATTGGCACGTGAAAAGTCGTGCATCAGAGGCCAAAAAGTAAATGGTTGTTCGATAGGAGGTCGATCGTTCAAAACTGAGCAAGGCAAATGAGCTCTAAGACAATATACAAGTGTGATCGTTGGATTAAAATCCATAACCAGTCCAAGGGGATTTGGTCGACCAAACGTCAATTGGTCGTCCAAGTCGACAATTCCAGAGAGCGTCGTAACGACTATTGATGAGATGATTTCGGTCATATGTTAGGTGTTTGATTGACCGAACACGGTCGGGAGAAAATCCTAGTGCTCATGTTTACATATGATCCAATGAACTCAATAAATATTACAAGTCTTGGTCCAAAGCTTTGTTACAATCTTGAGTCTTTGTCACAATGCTCATTCTCTTGATGATTTTAATCAATCTATTAAAATAAATTGCAATTGTACAGGTATATATACAATGCATGTAATCATGTTTGGCCCTCTTGATTGAGTACGTTGATTGATTTAGATTAGTTTGATTAGTCATCAAAACCAACATGAATTAATGTCTAATAGGCAACAATTTTTGCGTACAAGATCTTGGTTCACATTCCTAGCGAATTTGTTTTTATGACATATAAGCTCATAATTTTCAGCTAATTCATGGAATGCATCAAACAACTCATAATAAGTAAAAGAATCAACATGGGAAGAGGATACCTCAACTTGTTCTAGTAGGATCGTGTGGGTTATGGGTCCACAATTAAGGCTAATCACTTAATTACCTACTTGTTTTATCGATCGAGTAAATGCAGCGGAATTAAAACAAACAAGCAAGTAAAGGAAAATAATGCAAACCACAAGAAGTCGGGGGATTTTTATAGAGGTTCGGCACCCCACCCGGGTCCTAGTCCTCTCTTGCAAGCTCCGCTCGGATCACCGAGCTCCGCCTACGACTTCACTATCCGCTCCCCGTTCCGGGCCGGGAGACAACGCCTTACAACCGTCAAACTCGCGAACAACCCTCGTCGAGCTTGGAATCTTCCTCTCACAATCCGAGAGTGACACTTCGGGCTTTCACCGAAGTCCTTGCTTCCATTTACAACAATTGTAACCTTGAGTGGAACAACACTCTCTAAACAATGAGCACACTTGAGTAGGATGAAGAAATGATCACTAAGTGTGGAAGGTTTGTAGCTTTGAGTGTTTTGGGATTCTCTCTAAAGTTTGGGACAAGTTTGTAGTGGGAGAGTTGTATTTAAAATGTGTTTTACAACTCCTTATATAGGCATTAGAGAGAATAGATCCGTTGGGACAAGATTTGATTGGGTTTTGTGCAAGATACACAAAGCAGAAAATTCGGGCTGCAAATCTGTCCAGAAACGGTCGACCGAAAAGTGGAACGGTCGACTGAACGCTTGGGTTTGATAAGAATACGGTCGACCGAAATATGAATAGGTTGACCGAACACTTAAGTCTATTAAGAAAACGGTCGACCGAACAGGGTTACCGGTCGACCAAATAAGCGTTTCGGTAGAGGGAAAATTGGATCGGTCGAACGAAATCGTATCGACCGATAGCAGGGAATTCTTGACAAGGTTAAACGGTCGACCGAACTTGGCACATGGTTCGACCGTTTGGTTAAGTATATGGAGGTGTATATAGTTTTAATACGAATACGACCGTTGGGCATATACGACAAGAATAACGGTCGGAACAGTAAGTTCAAGCGGTCGACCGAAAGATATGGTGCGGTCGACCGAAACTAGACAGGGAAACACAAACTGGATTACTTGATCATCCGGTCGACCGAACGACATGTTGCGGTCGACCGAATGTGGGCAGACAGTTAGGGTTCAGATTTAGTGTTTTCCGATCTAAGTTTTGGGTGATCTATTGAAGTCCAAATAATGTGAAATTTCGTGTGTGACTTTTATAGGGAACCTAGTGTGTGATTAAGTTGATTTTAGCTCAAGTATGCTCAATTACACTTTGTTCCTAAGACTCAAAAGAAATCAAGATTACATGTCTTCGATTTAGCTTTAATTACATGTCTTGACTTCATTTCCTTCTTTCTTGAGTCTTGATCACCTGTAGAGGTTAGCACAATACAATATATATGCAATGCATAGTGTGTGCTACTCTAATTAAGATTCGGTTGATTAAATCATCAAAACATAAGATTAAGGCCAAAAAGCCAACAATCTCCCCTTTTTTTATGATGGCAACCGATATCTTAATACTTGAAATTTGTATATGTAAACTATGCATATAAATGCTCCCCCTATGGATGTGCATAGTTTTTGTTCAAATTTGATCAAGTTTTTCAAGTTACCCCCTTAATTCTCTCCCCCCCTTTGACATCCATCAAAAACATTGATAATTATATAAGTCAAAAGGATGTCATCGTAATGAAGTTGCTCCCCCTAAATTTTGCACTTCATTACTCTAATAAAAGATATAACATTTAAGCTCCCCCTATCAATAAGGCTAAATGAAAACAATGAGTATGATTCAAGTTAAGTTCATTTAAGTTTCAACTTAAGCCATATTCTAACATCCATTTAAAATTTGACATTTAGAATCAATGGATGTGATAAATGATTTGCAATGAATAGGGTGAATGATTTTCAATGAATTGAACTATATGATATGTCAATTTAGCATATGAAACTAGATTAGAGCTAATTTAATATGAATTGTATAGATAGGAATTTTATACCAATGTTGAATTCGAATTTTGCTCCAATCTCTTTTGGTGATGCAACCAGATTTGAATTTGACTCTTGAGCTCACCCGGTCACCACCAATCTCCTCCTCAAGCTCCTACAAGAGTAGATTTAGGTACCCAAACAACTTTGGGTCCTTGAATGTTAGCTTTGGGAATCCACACCATTTTGGTTTTGGGAGCCCACACACTTGAGGAACTATGGTTTACAACTAAGTGCTTTCCATTTAGAGTAGTGTGAGATACATGGTTTTTCAATTTTGCATTGTATCCTAAGCCATGTTTTTGCAAAGATTGTCTTTGACTACCTAATAGCATGTTAAGCATCTTAGTTCCATGTGTGAATTTTTCTAGATCTTTTCTTAATTGCACATTGCAAGCTTGAAGATCTAATTGTTCACAATCTATATGTTTTTTTTTAATTTATCAAAATTTGATGCATAATTTTCTAGTTTAGCAACCACCTCATTCTTCTCATTCATGCATGTTTCAATTTGGCTTTGGAGATCTTTGATTAACTTTCTAGCATTCTTGTTTTTATCACAAATGATCTCATATTGTTTAACTAAGTCATGGAATGCATTTTGAAGCTCATCATGTGTATAATTTTCATTATTTGCACTAGAGTTTGAGCTATCACTATAATAAGACTTAGTTGAGTATGAATTACTAGAACAAGAGTTAGAATCTACCTCACTTTGATCTTCAATAGCCATGAAGCATGAGTGAGCCACTTCTCTTCTACTTTGCAAAGAGGAAGACGATGATGATGGTGATGAAGAATCATCACATGTAGCCTTGTGTGCTTCCTCATTCTTTTCTCTTCTCTTCTCTTGCTCTTCTCCTTTTCTTTTCTCCTCTCCCTTCTCTCCTTTTTTTTCTCCCCTTCTCTTCTCTCATTTTCACTCTCCTCCCTCTCTTTTTCTTTTTCTCACTTCTCCTACCTCTTCTTTCATTCTTTTCTCCCTTATCCCTCTTGAGGTATTTGAAGAAGTCTTGGGCAAGGACCTCAATGTCCTCTGATTCCACCCTCCTTGGCTCATCAAAATTTGCATGTAATGCCACCACGGAGTTTTTCTTTGAAGCTTCCTTCTCTCTTCGATGACTCAATTGGAGCTCATAGGCCATGAGATTTCCAATGAGTTCCTCCATCTTCAATTTTGAAAGATCGTGCGATTCTTCGATTGCCACGACCTTGTCTTCCCAATCGTTGCTCAATGACCGGAGGAATTTTCGAGTCATCTCTCCTTCATTTATCCTTCTTCCAAGAATCAAAAGAGAGTTAGTGATATCGGTGAAGCGAGTGTTTATGTCGCTTATGTTCTCACCGATTTGCATAGAAAATATTTCATATTTATGCATGAGAAGACTAACTCTAGTTTCTTTAGTTTTACTATCACCCTCATGATGCATTTGTAACCTATGCCATATTTCATTTGCACTTTCACAACCCCTAATTCTATTGTATTCTTCCTCATTAAGGCCACAATAAAGAATGTTCATGATTTTAGAGTTCATTTCAATTTCTTTCATTTGAGCCCTAGATAGAGAATCTAAATCATCTTCATTTGGGGGTATGTATGGATTTTGAATAAAATTCCAATACTTAAGGTCATTTGATATTAAAAAGATTTTCATTCTATTTTTCCAATAATCATAATTTGACCCATTAAGCAAAGGAGGCCTTGTGGTGCATAAACCCTCTAAGTGATTAGATGATGTAGAAGCCATTGCTAAAAAAATACGATTAAGTATGAGAATTTAGCTAACAAGGCTCTGATACCAAATGTAGGATCGTGTGGGTTATGGGTCCACAATTAAGGCTAATCACCTAATTACCTACTTGTTTTATCGATCGAGTAAATGCAGCGGAATTAAAACAAACAAGCAAGTAAAGGAAAATAATGCAAACCACAAGAAGTCGGGGGATTTTTATAGAGGTTCGGCACCCCACCCGGGTCCTAGTCCTCTCTTGCAAGCTCCGCTCGGATCACCGAGCTCCGCCTACGACTTCACTATCCGCTCCCCGTTCCGGGCCGGGAGACAACGCCTTACAACCGTCAAACTCGCGAACAACCCTCGCCGAGCTTGGAATCTTCCTCTCACAATCCGAGAGTGACACTTCGGGCTTTCACCGAAGTCCTTGCTTCCTTTTACAACAATTGTAACCTTGAGTGGAACAACACTCTCTAAACAATGAGCACACTTGAGTAGGATGAAGAAATGATCACTAAGTGTAGAAGGTTTGTAGCTTTGAGTGTTTTGGGATTCTCTCTAAAGTTTGGGACAAGTTTGTAGTGGGAGAGTTGTGTTTAAAATGTGTTTTACAACTCCTTATATAGGCATTAGAGAGATTAGATCCGTTGGGACAAGATTTGATTGGGTTTTGTGCAAGATACACAAAGCAGAAAATTCGGGCTGCAAATCTGTCCAGAAACGGTCGACCGAAAAGTGGAACGGTCGACCAAACGCTTGGGTTCGATAAGAATACGGTCGACCGAAAAGTGGAACGGTCGACCGAACGCTTGGGTTCGATAAGAATACGGTCGACCGAAATATGAATAGGTTGACCGAACACTTAAGTCTATTAAGAAAACGGTTGACCGAACAGGGTTACCGGTCGACCGAATAAGCGTTTTGGTAGAGGGAAAATTGGATCGGTCGAACGAAATCGTATCGACCGATAGCAGGGAATTCTTGACAAGGTTAAACGGTCAACCGAACTTGGCACATGGTTCGACCGTTTGGTTAAGTATATGGAGGTGTATATAGTTTTAATACGAATACGATCGTTTGGCATATACGACAAGAATAACGGTCGGAACAGTAAGTTCAAGCGGTCGACCGAAAGATATGGTGCGGTCGACCGAAACTAGACAGGGAAACACAAACTGGATTACTTGATCATCCGGTCGACCGAACGGCATGTTGCGGTCGACCGAATGTGGGCAGACAGTTAGGGTTCAGATTTAGTGTTTTCCGATCTATGTTTTGGGTGATCTACTGAAGTCCAAATAATGTGAAATTTCGTGTGTGACTTCTATAGGGAACCTAGTGTGTGATTAAGTTGATTTTAGCTCAAGTATGCTCAATTACACTTTGTTCCTAAGACTCAAAAGAAATCAAGATTACATGTCTTCGATTTAGCTTTAATTACATGTCTTGACTTCATTTCCTTCTTTCTTGAGTCTTGATCACCTGTAGAGGTTAGCACAATACAATATATATGCAATGCATAGTGTGTGCTACTCTAATTAAGATTCGGTTGATTAAATCATCAAAACATAAGATTAAGGCCAAAAAGCCAACAGTTCTTTATCAGGGGCATAATGTAAATTGCCTTTATTCTGATATATCGTTTTTACACGTATGTTTTCTAATAGGGTGTTTAGTTCATGTGTTTCAGAAATTTAGTAAAGAAGGGAAATGAAGCAAAAAATATTGAATTGCAAGAAGATATGACTGATCTGCGAGGCTTTTGGACGTAGATGAAAATGTCAGAGCCCGAATTGCGTAGATGTAATGTTGATGGGTTAATAACCACTTGCTTGTATGGATATAGATGTGATGATGGATTTGGCATGAGATGAATGAGTTCAAGGTTTGATGAATGTTTTCATGAATGAACTACAAGTGTACTTAGGATCACTAATGCTTTAATAGCCACATCAGGTATGTAAAGCATACTTGCAAATTTGAAATTATGCTTAGAACTCATGCTAATACACATATTCTATGTAGGCCATGTATTTGTGTGTATTCTATACTTTGATTTCACACTAGCATCTACTTGTAATTCACACACTTTACATTTGTGCTTGAATGAAAGTGCATTAAACTTACACTCACACCTCACTTATTCACCTCCACTCCTAAGGTTTTTGCTTGATTATTTTACCCACATTTCATTAGCCACTGTGCAATTAGTGTAGTTTCATTTACTAGTTGTTCTAGCGTAAAATCTCTCCCTCTCTTTCACCCTATTCGAGTATGGGATAAACAACAATTCACATACTACAGCCCGTGCACCGACTTGTACTTGTCAGGACTTTACTGACGCCGTGCACGTGCAATAAGTAAAACATCAATATTTTTTTGCAACGTTGGAAATGTTCGAATGCTAGCATTGTTTAAACCATTTCGGTGGGTTTTTCTAATTTTTGTCTTTAGTTTGTGTTGAATTACAGGGGATGGTAGTGAACAGAGGATACATCTTGGGACAGGGGAGCCTTCTTGAAGAAATTAGGGACGAGAATCTAAGTTTGAATCACCATTAGAGGATTTTGACCCTCATTGATGGATCTGCTGAGGTTTCTGGCACCCATATTTCCAGTGTTGCCTCCACTATACATGCTTAGTTGCTTTATACTAAACCAATACTCTTCAATGCAACTTAGACGCTAAAATCCAAAGCAAAAGTTAGTTGAATTGTCATATAGGTCATGCATCTTTTGTAGACCTTGAACGAATTTGTTCTTCCTTTGTTTTTTGTCAGTAAGATACACTAGTTAGTAAGATGCATCGGGACAAGAGACAGAATGAGAAATTGTTTGATGGGTCCCTTAGCTTAAGATCAAATCGTTATAAGGGGTTATCCCATTAAAAAATAGGTGGGGGCATTCCATCACGAATTATTATGCCCCAAAAACCACCAAATAGTTAGAACCTTAATTTAAAAATTATTAGACATTGTCCTTACAGAATTCGAGTACAATTAGGAGGGGGATTCCTTCAACACCAACATGTTCTGAACGTCATAGCTTTGCTTAGTTTCTTTGGGATTGTCGGGTCCACCGGGTGTTTACTTATTCGACTTTGTGACCTTCGGCCGAGGGAGCTGAGGCGGTCGAAAGCGAAGACCTTGTAGTCAAGCCTCGTCTACCTCAAGATCCTATTACCTTAGGTTTGATGTATCCGTGTTTGGTAGCTAGGCTTCAACCTTTATCCCATTACCCATGCTAGCTTTAAGGATTCTTCCCTTTTCCTCTACGTCTTCTTCTTCTCACCTACCTGCACGATATAGTTTCCTCCTTTGATACACCATCTATTAGTTTGTATTTTTATGGTCGAGTCAAGCACTTCTATGCGAGGTTAGTCTTATGCTGATGAGGGTACTCGGCTTGAGAGAGTGATCTAGTTGTTGAAATGGATAGTCTACGTGACCGTCCTCTGCCACGAGCTCCTCTGGAGCAAGTGTCTTCATCTTCTCTTGGTGGTGGGATTGCTCCTCTTTTTGAATGTCGTACATGGAGGATGTTGGTTCTCCCCTCCCACCTCCTCCTCCTTCTCTAGATTTGGAGGAAGAGGGTCTCGATCAGGATCAAATTACGGGTGTCCCACAGCTCATTACTGGACATGATCGACCGATGACTCTGTGGCAGTGAATCCATTCCGTTCATGCCCCAAACCTTCTTACATAGTTCTCTCGCATGCCCGTGGGAACAACTACAAATTAAAACATTAATATGTGAGCATGCTTCCTACTTTTACTGCCAATAAGGAGGATATGTATATTTCTTGCATAGTTCTCCTGCTTGCTCGCGAAAACAACTATGAATTAAAACATCAACATGAAGCATGTATGCCTCATGTTCAAGCTTCCACAACTAGCACTACTGTAGAAAAGGGAATATACATCGGATTTACGGGAGTATATACGTTGGATATAAGAATTCCCAGATCCAACGTCTATGTATACGTCGTGTATACATAGACGTCGGTCGCGTAAAATCCGATGTCTATTCCTAAAGCAATAGACATCGGTCGTTATATATGACCGGCGTTTATACGTAACCCATAAACGTCAGTCGTTCTATATATCCGACGTCTATTCTTTAGGTATAGACGTTGTTCGTATATAACGACCGACGTCTATTCTTTAGGTATAAACGTCCTTCCTATATAATGACCGACGTCTATTTTTTTTTAAATAATAGACATCGGCTAATACAAACAACCGACGTCTATTCCTAAACCTGGACAAAAAAAAGAAGCCATCAGGCCTGCACAAAAGCACTCCATAACAAACACATTCATCCTGCACCAAATTCGTTCACAAACACAAATACATACACACTTTCATCAACATATACATACAAGCATACATACACAAACACATACATACAAGCATACACAATCATTCAACACACTTGGCATTAATTCATACATAAACACTTGGCATTCATTCTAAAAGTGAGGCGATTATATTAAGGCATAACATTGTATGTTTGTGATACAAGTGAACTTGTTAACTAAATTACAAAAAAAAAATATCAGTGACATGAGAACCTTTTAGTTCATCAACATGTTTATGATAAAATAACGACCCAACGGTCGTGAGTATTATCGAGCTCCTATTGCGAGTAGGGATCACTACTTTTTGGGAAGACTTATCAAAATACAAGTAAAAATATAAATATCTAAATAATGAAACTATAACTATAGAACTGAATAGTGATCTATATTACCTCGGATAGGGATAAGTCTTGACTTACAAATTCGAGAATTTCCTCTATGTATTTCATCACGTAATAACAACATTCCGTATTTCCAGTCTGCTTCTGGTACTACAAACATAGAAATTTGCTAAATATGTGTCGTAAGTTAATTAACAAAAATGGGAGAAAGAACTTACTCCCATTCCATGCCATGTTACTCCCGCTTTTGGGGTTGTTCTCCTGCCACCCAACGCTCTGTAAACCTTCATTGTCCTGAGTAGCACAAGTTATTGAAAACCTTCATTCAATAATACTAATAAAAATCCACGAATTACAAATATGATGACTAAAATGAACTTATAGATTTACAAGTTTCTTAATGGAGTCTCTTGGTTTATTCAACCCCAACGGATCAAACCAATATGCTGAATTAGTCGCGGGGCATACAACGACAAACACCTAATGAGCCATGTTATATATATAATTAAAAATTTATTACAAAATAAAACTCCACTTTGAATTAACAAGTTTACCTCTCATGATAAGGGAGCAAATAATAGCTTTTGTCTTCTTCTTTCATGAGAGTTCCAAGCTGACCCGATTTATCGCCATTCCCGTATATATAGGTAGATTGACTGATAAATCCAAATACTTGATCTTTGGGAAAGACTGACCTTCTGGCGTCATAAAGGTGTCTACAAGAGTAAAATTATTCAATACATTTCATCTTATACCAAAGAAAACACTTACTTCACTTGCACGTCGATAATAATGATGCACAACGAATCCATCGCCAAGAACTGCATGACATCCTTTTTGGTGACGTACAAAGCTGATGGCAACCCTTTAACCCCCTCCCCCAAATCCCAGGTACTTAAGGATTGTGATTCCCTACCTATCATACATTGATACAACATTTTGCGCCTACTTGGAAGCAAATTAATGTTGATCGGAAGTTGGTTGTTTGACCCTTTGCCAAGGGGGCTTGACACCTTACAAACATATACAACCGTTAAAAATACAATTGTTAACAAATTTAAAATTTATAGTCTTTCAAAATTAAAGTATACCTCGTGTGTGTCATTTATCTCTACTAAATGACTAGTCCACCTCACGAACCCACCGAAAGCATCGCCGATGGTAACAATCTCTTCTTACGGAATTGGCACCAAAGCACCAGCATCTAAGCAACTCCCCACTGCAACCTTCCCTTCTCCATCTCCCACCTCTGTGAAGTGGTGTCTGGAGATGTTATAAACTTTCCAGTGTCTCACCAATCTTCGATCAGGGTCTTCGACAAATAGAGCACATATAGATCCATCCTCGAACATTCCAAACGAGGGACCGCCTACGAGGGAAAATTCTCGAGAATGAGTCACGAAATCATATTGTGGATCGGGGTTGAACACTGGCTGCACTGGAGGAGTGGTCTCCAGGGAAGAAACGGTCCTACGACAAGTAGGAGAAGTAGGTCAATCGCGATCCAATCTCTCTTAAACAAGTTGCAACGTATTTTTCAAATCTGCGATCTCTTGCTGGCATTTAGTATGACCTGTCGACAAAGTAGACCGTTGAGTCTTTCCATAATATTGTCACAGTCAAACCCTACTCCCTACCCCCCACATGATCGGGGTGTTCGTCATTTCCCAAGGCCACACGTAGAATATCATTCCGACCATCCGAAGCAAATTCGCCTTGAGATTCTCTCAACTTCAGAGAGTCCTAAAGTTTAAAAAAATATTTACCAACAATTGAAAAATATAAAATTACTGAATGTGAATTAATAACATACACAAGTGATACAACTTACTATCTTCGAGTCGATCGCTTGCGACTTGTCTGTGATGTACTCCCCTCTGGAGTTTACTCTCACTCTCTTCCAAGAATCACAATGAGCTATGGGAGCAGGAGGAGACAAGTTGCTTGCTTGCTCCTCACTCATACCGGAGTCAATTGCCTATTGTTTCTTCAGAGCAATTTTTTCAGCCATCATTTGTGCTTCTAACTTTTGGTACCCCACTCGAGACATACGATCCGTATACTTGTTAGAAGATCTAATCTTTTGGTTTTTGCTCGGATGGCCTAAAACCAAGTTCATTAGATTGTCATTTAAAACAATAACTTAATAAGTTCATATTCTAAATTAAACTCAGTTACCTCAAACTCCAGGCTATCTCTGGATTTTCTGAATTGCTCCCATTATTTGGAGTGATAAAGTTATAGACATCGCATGGATTTCTATCATGGTAGTCTTCGAATATGTACTTGCTTGTTAAATTTGTTTTGAAGTCCCTCAAACGAACCGACAAGTATGTCATCCATTTTTTCATCAACTTGTCAGTGGATTGGAACTCAAAAGTTGCCTACAACACGTTAACAACTTTAGATATCTCAAAAGTTCAACTAAAAGTACAAAATTTTATAATGGAATCATTACCTGCACATCATCCCATATTGTGCCATCGCTAGGCTACCCAGATAACTTTTCCAATTATCAGACAGCATGCCTATCGGCTCAAGACGGTCATCAAACTGGATTAGAACTCTACCGTCTCTATTTCTTCTCCCCACGAATTCTTTCATGACACAAGGAACTTTTGAACTGTATGTCTTCAACTTTTCAAACTCTGATGGAGTGGATTTCTTTTTTGGAGCCATAATACTATAAAAGGTAAACTCAAGTCATTAAGAATGAAAAAATAAGACATTAAATGGTTATTACAATGTATTACAAGAAAATTTGCACCTTCACTATTTTTTCCTTAATGGATTTTTAATCCATATACCTTCACCATGGTCACCTCTAAACATACAAGTCTAAACATTTATTTTCTCGTCTACTGAGTTTAACTCAGGTGCTTGCTTAGAGAAAGGTGGTGTCTCTTCATACTCAATAAGACTATTATCTGATACAATTTTTTTCTTCCCTTCCAGAATACTACCCATTTCTTATCACATGGATCAGCCACATAAAAGACTTGTTTCGCTTGGGAAGCGAGAATAAAAGGTTCTACTTTATATCATTCTTTTGAAAAATCAATTAAAGTGAACCCCAAGTCATCCACTCGAACTCCACTTTTATTATCAGCACACTTGCTTCTAAATACAGGTATTTTGAATTTAACAAAGTCTCGCTCCCATATGTCTACAATTACACCGTAATAGGATATGTCAGTATATACAAGATTCTTGACTTTAGTACTAGACACATGCAAAGACTCTGCTATTAAGGTGATGCCACTGTTCTGAACAACACTTTTGGAATCTTCACAGACTGTGTAGAATGAATAGCCATTGATATCATAGCCACTATAACTTATAACAGCAGAATGCGGACCGTAGGTTAACCACTGTATTGTCTCAGAAACATCACGCTTGTAAGCCACATTTTTGAACCAAGAGTTGAAATTTTTATTGTGACTATTTATTACTTGTTTATCACTCCACAAATGATTTCATTCCTTTAGAACCTTCATAAGTTCATTTAGGTAAGGTTGAACTTCATTAGAATCGTACAACACATAAAAATATGATGTCATTAAGTCCTTGCCATTTGGATTTAACATTTTCATCCCACTTGTCCCTTTACCATCGGCACATTCATCATCATGATTCTTCGGAAGTCCAACACTTTTGGTGTTTGCTAGGTATCCAATGCAAAACTCGATAACCTCCTCAGGTATGTATCCTTCAACAATACTAACATCTGACCTTTGATGATTTTTACAATAACCTTTCGACACTTTCATATAACGCTCGAAAGGATACATCCACCTTAAAAAAACTGGTCCACAAAATTTAACTTCTCTAACCAAACGAATAAGTAGATGAACCATAATGTCCAAAAAAGCAGGTGGGAAGAACATCTCCAACTGACATAATGTAACCACAATTTCATTCTGCAACTTATCTAACAGCACGGGATCGACCACTTTACTGCAAATTCTGTTGAAAAATTAACACAACTTTATTATTGCATGTCTAACATCTTTCGGTAATATGGATCTCAGTGCCACAGGTAACAACTGCTGCATTTGAGTGTGACAATCATGAGACTTCATCCCCACAAGTTTCAAATCCTTCATAACAATAAGACTACTAATATTTGAAGAATAACGATGCGGAACCCTTAGATCGTGCAAACACTGACAAAGAATGTTTCTCTCCTTTCTACACAATGTATAACTAGCTGAAGGTAAGTAATTCTGGTCTCCTTTCTTCTCTGGTACCAACATTGCTCGTATACCAAGGTCAACAAGATCAAGTCTTGCATTATATCCATCTTTTGGTTTACCAGGTATGTTCAACAGAGTGCCAACAAGACTCTCACAAATGTTTTTCTCTACGTGCATCACATCAATACAATGTCTAACTTCTAATGTTTTTCAGTAACGGAGATCAAAAATATGGATCTTTTTTTCCAAAGACTTTTGTCATTTGCTCGTTTTTACGGTTTTCCAAATTCACATTCAACGTTCATTACACGTTCATACACCTTTTCGACGTTGATTTCAATTGGCAGATTCTAAAACTCCTGTTTTCTGTTAAATGCATTCTTCAACCTACGATAAGGGTGGGAGTTCGGCAAAAATCTCCGATTACCAAGATAGACTATCTTAGAACCATTAACCAGTTGCAAGGAGCATGTATTCTCTTCGCAAATTGGACAATCTTAATGACCTTTGCCCGAATATCCAGACAGATTACCATAAGTCGGAAAGTCATTAATCGTGCAAAATATCATTGCCCGCATTACAAACGACCCCTGACGATAAGAATAAAAAAATGGCTCCCCATCGTCCCATAATCTCTTTAGGTCATCAATTAAAGGTCTTAAATACACATCGATGTCGTTTCGAGGTTGTTTTGGACCAGAAATTATTTAGAACAACATAATATATTTGGATTTCATGCATAACCACAGGGGCAGATTGAAAAATTACAAGCAGAACATGCCAAAAACTGTGAATGCTACTCAAACTACCGAAATGATTCATTCTGTCCGTACAGATTCCAAGTCGTACATTCCTGGATTCTTCACCAAACACAGGAAAGTCGTAATCTACTTTTTTTCCACTGAGGTGAATCTGCAGGATGACGTAGCAATTGATCACTTGGTTTCTCACGATCAGCATGCCATGTCATGTTCCTGGAATCCTCCTTACCCACAAACAAACGTTTAAGCATTGGTATTATCGGAAGATATTACAAAATCTTAGCAGGAGGTCCTTCGATTTTCATCTCATCAGCCTCTACATTGTGGTTCGCTCCACTATGTTTCATTTTGTATCGTGAAAAATTACACCTGGGACAGGAATGTAAGTTTTCAAACTCACCCCTATACAATAAACAATCGTTCGGGCATGCATGTATCTTCCTATATTCCATTCCCATAGGATACAACACTTTCTTAGCATCATAAGTTCTATCTGGCAGCTCATTATAATTTGGAAGCATCACTTTCAATAGCTTCAACAATGATGTGAAACTGACATCGGTCCAACCATTTCCTGCTTTTAAATTGTACAACTTCAACACCGCTGACAATTTAGTGAATTTGGTACAAATCTTATACAACGACTTCTCATTGTCACTCAACAAACTAGCAAGTAAATCGGGGTTGGACGTAAACGTTTCAACCATATCCTGAACCATTTCCTCCATGTGATCTTCCACACTAACATTATTTCCATCATTCTTGGAACAACTAAATGATTCATTTTTGCCGTGCCATATCCACCGTCTGTATGCTGGGTCAAAATCAATCTCAAACAAATGATCTTTTATTTTCCGAAAAGTCAACACTAACATATTATGACACTTATTGCATGGAAAATATGCCATGTCGATGTCATTCATTTTTTGAATGTTTTTTGATAACCACTAACAACATATTCACTCCGTTCTCATACTCATAACTCAATTGGTTTGAAAGAATCCACTCTCGATCCATTTCAATCTAAACATTAGGAAAAATGATAGTTATTATTAAAAGAAATAAATAAAATTTGAATTTAAATGAATGTGTTCGTAGATGAGAAGATCCGGTGACATTAAGATGAGAAAAGAATGACTCAGGAGAGAGGAGATGAAGTCCTTAATCTGGAGTGGGAATAAGGAAGGTTAGAAACCTAACTAAGCAATCAAGGCCAAAACAAGCCTAAAGTCCACTATAGGTCCTTAGTAATAGACGATGCCTAACTTCGAGGTCCCACCGGGGACCACTAGTCTGTAGGAAATCAAGAACCCGGAGGTCCCTAATATCTCAGGGAGACTAGATGGGCAACGACGTTCAGGCCGAAATGGTCTTAAACATCGAGGACCACTAATCTGTAGGAAATCAAGAAAACGGTCTTAAGCGGTTTCCTTTCCTTAATGCGTCCGAAAATCCTAGGGGCCAACGTCTAATTGATTTTATTAAGGTTCTTTTATTAAGTGGTTTCTGGGCCAAAGAAAGGGTGATGAAATCCCCCACCTCATCTCCTATAGGTGACTGCCCCCTAAGTGTTTTTCGTACCTTAATCTAACAAATAACACACCAAACAAACAATCACCTCACTCTTGTTCCAATGCAAGTCCTACTAACTAATGCGTGCTTTCTAATGAATGATGAGTGAAAGAGATGACGTACCTTATGCCAGCAATCTACGACAGAAATCATAAAATAAATAATAAATATGATGAATGGAAATTCTATATGATGAATGACTTAGCCATATTGTCTAAACTTTTGCTTTAGGTTATTAAAGGTCAAGTTGCTTAAAGGGGGCAATGAGTTATTAGAAACTAAACATAAATAAACATTTAACTAAATAAAATATTTTTTTAATAAACATTTAACTAAACATAAATAAATAAACATTTAACTAAGCTAAACATTAATAAACATAAATAAATTGATGAACTCACTAAACTAATTGAACATAAGTTTTTTACATGATCTAAGTTATAGTGTTTTTAATATAACATCTGAGTTATTATTTTAAAATAACATGTTATTAATAACAATTGAAATTATGTTTTGTTTTTGAAATTTTTGCAGAATCACCCCTAAAATTTGCTATGTAAAAATCTTCAAATCCTCGGATTAACAAGATTTTTTTATAACAGTACAAGATCTAAACATAAGGAAAATAATGATGCCAATTATCTAAAACAAATAAAAATTCACAATCAGAATGTAGGACGTTTCCCACACAGCAACGTCGCTCAATCCTCGCGCTAATCCAGCAACGATGTCGCGCAGTCCTCGTGCCCACAACTGCACCAAATCAAAAATAAATAAATAATTAAAACTCATTCCACAACTACACCAAACAGATGCACCACTTTACTACTCATGAAGATATTAGGCCCACTCTAATAGAAACACTATTTGACACACATGCAATGGCATATGTATTGCCACATTGGTTATAAAATTGCTTGTAGCTACCACTTAATTACGTGTAGACTTATTTCATTAATCAAAATTGAATAGTCAGAAGCTACAAAAAACCAATAAGTCGGCATCATTTTGAAATATGAGGAAATGCTAACTTTTCTTTATCAATTTAGGGACTAGAACCAAACATAATGAAACTACAATAGCAATATAAAAACTAATTTGTTTTGATGCACGTGTGTTTGATATAGGTAACATCACAATTTTTTACTTCCAGTAAATTTTCAGTGTTACATAACACAAAGTTAGTCCCTCCCACTAGTGCACTCCAAATAGTAAAATTCTTCCCTTACTCATTTTATTGCAAAAAAATGATGCCTCTGTTCCTTGCACAACACTCGTTCATCTCCAAACCAATTTTTTTTTTCACGACGAACAGAAACACAACCTTCATTTGGCACTTATCAAAATAACTCCAACCACCCAAACCAAAACGCCTCATTTCAATAAAACCCCAACAAACAATACAAGAAACATAAACCAAAAGACAAATCAGAAATGTGGGAAACAAAAGGTGAAAATGGGGTCTACTTCTGAGGAAGAGGAGATACGGAGGCGTTTGGGAGCTTCGAGGCTGTCGAGTCCGGGGAGGAAAGTGTCAAACTCGTGGAGGCACGAAGGTCGATGTGGATGTCGTGGAGGCTAGGGTTTCGTCGGAGATCAGGTTAGAGGAGGCTAGGGTTTGCGGAAGGGTGTCTCTGGAACAAATAATAAAATTCGTAACTCTTCGATCTCTAAAGACCTATCGACGTCGTCCAGAAACACTAACCGACATCTATAGCTCGACGTCTATGGACCTGGGGGTATAGACGTTGGCTCTATGAAATGTCCGACGTCTATTGGTTGACATCTATAGACTTGAGCGATAAACGTCGGAATATAGATGTTGGTTTAAAGGGATATTCCAACAACAAACATCTATATGACCCCATAGACGTCGATCGTTTCTTTGGACGACATCTATTCTCTCTTCAACCCAATAGACGTCAGCCTTTAGAATGGCCAACGTCTATTAGGCGACAAGTAAAGACTATTCTGCACTAGTGTAGATGAGGATTCAATCAGGTTGAGCATGATTTCTTTCGCATTGAAGGATAACCTAAAGAAATGAATGTACAAGCTCCCAACAAACTCGATTTGGTTTTCGAATGACTTTGAAACTTGGAATGCTCCATAGTTATGACACCAGATACTTCAACTGTGTCATACTGAGAATGAGTCGTTTCATGCTTTCTTTGAGGATAGAGGACCTTCTATTTGTTTTAGGCCTTAATCATGTTTATTTTCATGATTTAATCAACCTAATATTAATCACAAACATATTTGGTCCTACACATTCCATGCATTGCGCATATACTTGTATTGTGCATTCTCTTATCCTAACAGGTGATTAGAGTTACGTAGAAAGAGATTCAAGTCAGGACATGTAATCAAGCTTTTGCAGACATGTAATTTTATTTTTATTTAAGTCCTTAGGATTTTTTTCAAACTTAAGCATACGAGTTGGTTATCCAGCCACATTAACTCTACCTGTTATATAGAAGTCACATACAAAATCCACATTATTTCGACTTCAGTAGATCATTCAAATCTTAGTCAAAAAACCACCCAAACTTAACTTCAGTAAGTATGTGAAAAACGGTAGACCGAAACTTAGCTTTGGGTCTCCATTTGTAAACAATCGACCATTCTAACGATTTCTTCCGACCGTTCCATGGTTTTTAAATTTTGTTTTTGAGTTGTTTACGTGTTGTTATTTCTGGATAGCTATCTTGAAGATTAAACCATTACCTAATTTGGAGTATAGGCTATAGCTCAACCGGACCTCCTTTAGTGCTTGACCAAATGAGAGCCAAAATTGGACAATAAGTTTTCTAGTTTTTGTTCGACTATTTTTGACCCGATGGTCAACCATTCCCTTAGTGTCCTAACAACTTAAGTGATGGTTCGACTGTTAACCTAACAACTTAAGTGAACGGTAGAATGGATTGCCTTAAGGGTCGACCGTTTGGCACCTGACTGGCAAATTAGTTTTTCTCCTTTTGTCAGTTGCTTCATTATCTTTTTTGCCCTTTTCTCCATAGGCTATATGGATCTTAGAGTTGTAAATAAGTGTTGAAACTATAGTTTAACACTTCTCCTACACTCATTTCTCCCATCCTTATAGAGAAGCTTCTCCTCCTTCAAGATTCCATATCCTACACTTAAGCCTATTCTTCCCACTTTTGTTCCTAAAGCCTATCTTACCTAAGTGTGCTGAAGTCTTAAAGTGTTTTGTGACACCACAACCACTAGTTGAAGAGTTGTATCGCTTTCGGAAGAAACGCTCCTCTCTGTTTGTGAGAGAAAGAATCAAGTTCAACAAAGTTGTTCGCGAGCTTTGATTGCAAAAGGCTTGATCTTGGCCTTGAATGAAGATCTGATTAATGAAGTTGTAAGCGGGGCTTGTGGTGATCCAGTGAGGCTTGTAAGAGAACATTAGGATACGGTTGGGGTGCCGAACCTCTATAAAAACCTCTGATCTTCGTGTAGTTTGGATAAAAATCTACGTTTTGTTTTCGGTGCATATTTAATCCTTAGTAGAGCTTTTAGATTAGATTAGGGGCATAGATCGAATGAATGGTATCAGAGCTTAGGTGATAATTTAATCTACTTAACCATTGTTTAGCATGACATCTTATCTAATCATTTTGAGGGTTTGTCTGCATCTAGATCACCTTTGCTAAATGGATCAAACTATAATTATTGGATGAATAGAATGAGAATTTTCTTGCAATCTATATAATTACCTAAAGTATTAGATCTTCCTTCAAAAACTATTCACACCTCGTGAAGAAGATGGATTAGCAACCTTAAGTAAAGCCAAGATGAAAGAAGCTGAGATGAACTCTCATATAATAAATATTCTTTATTGTGGCTTGAATTGGGGACATTATAACCAGATAAGAGGTTGTGACATATGACATATGGCATAGACAACAAAAGATACAAGAATTATCTTCCTCATGCATAAATAAATTTGAACTGTTCACTATGCAACCTAGTCATGACATAAGCATGATGAATACTTGTTTCACTGATATTACTAGCACTTTTAGAGTTCTTGGTATAAATTTCAGCAAGGGAGATATGGTGAGGAAAATTTTCCAATCACTCATTGATAAATGGGAAGGGAAGGTGATAGCAATTGAAAAGGCACAAAATCTCTCCCAACTAATGGTGGATCACCTAATTGGTTACCTCATGGCATTATGAGATACAAATGAGAGACATAAATGAGAAAGAAGCCTCTAGTAAGAAATCGTCCCTTGTGTTACACTCAATAGCCAATTCCGATATCCAAGGAGAGAAAAAGATGAGATTATTTAAGTCATTACGCAAGATTTCTTCCAAACTTTCAAGAGAGACAAATAGAAAAAAGAAAGAAAAGAGAAATCGATTAAAGAGGCCTAGGTAACTTCTAAAAATATGACTAAACGTATCCTTGAGTGGGCCACATTCGCTGATGGAAAATAGGGGTATTAAGTCGCCCAGACTACGTCGGAATTCAAGAATCCAAGGTGGTATTCGGTGAATCACATCAGCAGCCTAAGACCGAAATATGTTCTACGTGCACCAACGTGTTTTTGGCTTATCACGTCGGCTAGTTTATGATCCACATTAATGTTTGCATTACAACATCGATCATTCTATGTTCGACGTCCATTGATGTGGTTTATTTTGGCCATCGTAGCACAATATTTGCGAAGTATTTGTCTTCTATTGACCGAATGCCTTTCGATTGTCTGAACTTGTAATTCTAGTTAGCGGTTTTGGTGGACTGTCGCTCATTATGTCCATATAGGGATTAACCACGTCGTTGCTTAGGTTATCCGACATGGTAAGCTCTTAAATTTTTTAGTAAATTTTAATGTGTTGTCATATTTAATATTCAACCCAAAATCACACACAAAACGAAACCTAATTATGAGCTAGGAAAAACCCTATTTGTTTCCCCATCCCTTGTCAGACTCGATCAATCGACCTGTTCAGACCGAACAGCCTTGACTGATAACCCCTGCCTGACTAACCCCGACCATCTTTTTCATCCAGCACTTGCTCACGAAAGTACGATCAATGCTTCCATTTTTGCAAGGAAATTTAATTACTCTAGATCATTTTAATTAGTTTTTAGGGAGCATATAGCAAAGTTTTGTTTGTTTGAAATTTATAATGGGATGGTAATTTATGTACTCGAATGTCTTGTTTTATTCATGTTGGATTGTTTATTGGTAGTTGAAACTTGTAGTGGCCTAAGAAACGAAATTTATATCTATCCTTACAATGAGATTATTCTTCTTCATGTGTAGAACATTATGAATCAAAAATGGAATTTCTATAGTAGATTGAGTGATGAGTATGACGTTGAAGTTGATGAATTTCTAAAATTTACCCTGAAGACTGCAGATGCTAGAAATGAGAGAAAGGTCTTATGTCCATGTAGGCGTTGTTTTAGCATGTTCTTACGAGACTTAAAAGAGATAAAAACTCATTTGTTAGAGATATGTTTTGACGAAGGATATACTCTTTGGATATGAGATGGTGAAAATGAAATAAGTACCAAAGAAGAACGTGATCAAAGTAACCGGTTAGAGGATATGATATGAGGATCATAGTAACTGTTTACATCAGAGTAGTGTCTCTTTAAGTTTGTGGTCCGTGGATTTTCATACTGGTCTAGGGTTTCCACCTTGTTGTGTTCTTTTTAGTTGGCTGAGGTCCGTCCTTCTAACATTCAAACTCTGACCGACATTTGTACTATGTCCATTTAACATTGGAGTTTGTGTCCCTCGAAGAATATTTGTCTCTGGAATGACACTTGTGTCGATCGAAGGAGATATGTGTCCTTTCAGGTTATGTCCGTTATGTTTCTAAGTTTGTGGTTTAATATTCGAATTGTGCTTTTGAGATACTAACTCTGGCCTTTTATTCGTTGCAGACATCGAACTTCTTCCAACCTACAAAGTGTAGATGGACATCCTTGAAGAGGGAGAAGAAATTGCTTTCTAACAGAGTGCAGGTGAGATTCAAAAGGACCCCCTTCGCACACTTCCTAAAGATGAAACATATCACGTGAACAATGACATCATGGAGTTCCTAATCAGGAAGTACGGTGAGGAAGAAAGAGGCTTCAGACTTGGTAAGAAAGTGGTGAATCTGAAGACCTCCGATGTCGCTGCGATATTGTGGCTGTCTATGAGTGGAGTGCAAGTCAACATGACTAAGAAGTTGTCGATGAAGAGTGTGTCAAACTTTTATTTTATTTTATTTTTAGTACCTTCCTTTTCTACGACGGTTCAGAAATGGCGAAGACATGGTACATGTCTGCGATCGAAAACCTGGAGGAAATGAGAACGTACGCCTGGGAAGAGGCAGTTTTCGAGTACCATACTGCTGGCATAAAAACGCCAATAGAGATATGAAGAGAAGAAGATCTAGCATTACAGTTACCCGTGGTAACACGAACGTGTACGGATGTGTGGCCATACTTCAAGTAAAAAAACAATGGTTTCAATCAATGTCCCTTATTTTGTGATACCAATAGTTTTCCTTGAAACGAGATATATACATGTTGATGCAGGTATGACTTTGTGTGATGATAAAAATAGAGAATGAGATGCCACCATGGTTCCTAGTAATGAACCATTGGCATTCCTTAACT
This sequence comes from Triglochin maritima, assembly GCA_963682175.1. Lineage (NCBI taxonomy): Eukaryota > Viridiplantae > Streptophyta > Magnoliopsida > Alismatales > Juncaginaceae > Triglochin > Triglochin maritima. The sequence continues at coordinate 21,962,232 of OY821774.1, read as the reverse complement.
GGGGCAAGGAATATGCAGAGTACGTTGGAAGTATAGAGCATCACCCTTCTTGAAATAGCCAGCAAAGAAGTTGAGTTGAGAGAAGAAGATGTGCTGGAACCACCTGAAAATATAACATGTTGAGCATGGAACTAGCAACGATTGACGAATCACCGAAATTCCCTGGTACAATCTGTGGTACCCACTGCAAGACGAGGTCCACTACTAGGAGGTGAAATTGAAATGAGTCAAGGCAGAGCATAAGATGAAGGATCTGCAGCAACAACTCGGAGAGAGAGACAAAGAACTGGGGGACAAAGTCAAAGAGCTGGGGAAGAAAGACAAAGAACTACTATTCTGGAAAGTCTTGTCAATAGACAAATCGTACGTATATGCCTTTCTAGAATATACCCAGTACACCCATCCAGAGAGAACTTCTTTCGTAGACGAGAGCGGCGAAGTCCTCAGCGCGGACACCTTGACGACACCTGCAGAAGGTGCCCCCACATTCGAGGTTGAAGCGGCAAATGTATACACAATTGAAATAGTATGTGTCCTTTTAAACCCTTGAAAATAAAACGTGTTCTTTAGAAACAAGAAATTTGTCATTGAAAACACACATTTGTCCTTGGAAGGACATGTTTGAGCTTAAAATGACACTTTCTTCCTTTCGAAAACAATAAATTTGCCCTGCAAATTTCTACTACATTCATTAAGAATTCACGATCCTGATGACAGAACATGATATTAAACTGGAAAAAACGTTGAATCTTGAATTCAACGGTGGAGAAGAAGAAGTACAAGACGAGGTGAGGGAGGACGAAGAAGAAAAAAGAAATTGGAAGAGAAGGAAGAGGAGGAGAGGAAGAGAAAGGAAGAGGAGAATGCAAGATAAGATGAAGCAGGGGAGGAGAAGAATAGAAAGGAAGAGGAGAAGGCAAGAAAAGATGAAGCAGAGGAGGGGAGGAAGAGAAAGGAAGAACAGAACGAAAAGACAAAGGAAAGGAGAGGAGGAGAAGAAAAGAAAAAGAGAAGAAGAGGAGAACGAGGAAAGGAAAGAAAAGGAGAAGAAGAAAGAGGGAGAGGATAAACGAAGAAAGAGGAGAAGAAAAAAAAAGAGGAAGAATAATAAGGAAGCAGAGGAAAAGAGGAAAGAAGGGGAGAAGAAGAAAGAGGGACATGTAAGGAGAGATCCCTTAGAAAAAGAAAATATGGAAGAAAAGAAGGAAAGGGAAGAGAGGAGATGACATAACAATCTCAAGAAGAGCGAATTGGATGAGAAGAAGAAGGAGAAAAAAAGAAAGATAACACATATACTGGAGAGTCAATTATGGAGAAGGGTCTCAAATTCGATGGAAATCAAATTACATCCAACCAAGACAAATTTTCTCCAACAAAGGGCCGGCTAAATAAACTGTGTAGATTTAAATGAAAACATCAACATGGAAGCCATGGTAGGGTTGCCCGATTTAGAGAAAAATGTGTTTCTAAATCTAACGACACTAGGAAGAGGCATAAAATAATATGTCTAGTGCAATGAACTCATCCAGGTGAGGAGAGGGGATCTAAAGGATCTAATATCAAAAATATTAGACCTATCAATGGAAGTAAATAAATTTCATTTTCCGAGTTCAGTTCTTTTTATGCTCAGAAAATGTGAAGTTAATGTTACTAATTTTAATTGACAATTAATAGACACGTTGCTAGATGTGTTGGAGCAAAGGTAGAAGATGGGATGCTATCCATGGAAGGTGATCACGAATCCAAGCATCTCTATTGAAGCCATATTGTCCAAACAACCTGATTTGGTTGCATATGTAGATCCTAGACTAAAATACTAGGACCCAAAAGACTCGGTGATTGCCCAATCATTGTAATATTCGGAACACTTTACACTGATCGTGGAAGTGCCAACGCGAAGCACCGAAAAACAATGATTATGCAGTGTACGTCAGGCACATGATCAAATGCTTGATGCTGGACGTACATCCCACTGCGGAGATGGATGACAAATATCTACACTCGGTCAGGGGTGAACTGGTAATGTATTTGCTTGGGGACTCCAAATTCAAAGACCAGATGTTGTTAGCAGACTGATTGATTTAGGATATTTTTCAACTCACAACACAGAAAAAATAAAACATTAATTTTTGTTCAATACTAATTAATTTATATCAAAAAATTAGTTTGCCTGATGTTGGTACACTTTCGTATACAATGCTAATTTTATTCAATTGTTGTAATTTTTAATGGTTTGAACAATACAGTTATGGCGTCTTGTATAAGTGTATGATTTCCTACTTATATACGAGTACACTTATTTACTTTGGAAAGGTCACTCCAAATGGTGTGACAGGTGGACAAGTTATACTTATTTACCAGTTTACATATAATTATCCTACTTATATGCCCATTGTGAGACATGTTTATCCATCGAAGGACACAATACTTTGTAGCACGCATACGTGTCCTTCGTTGGACAAATTTGTCCTTCGAAGTACACGGTCCTTCGAGCACTTATAGTGTCCCTCAAAGGACATGGACCTACGGAGCACACACCTCTACCCTCCGAGGGACACGAGTTTCCTTTGAAGGACACAATCACTTAGAGAACGCATAAGTGTCCTTCGAGGGACAAGATTGTCCTTCGAATGGTCCTGGAAATCCATGCCCACTTTTTCTTTCTCAACGTTTGAGGTCAAAAAACAATAAATGGGCAAAAACCCATCGTATGCCCTCTCTCGAAAACTCTGTCGGTTCACCAAAATGTGCTACACCGATGACCAAACACATATCGGTCGACCGATATCACTAACTAGAATCACCAGTTTGGAGTCTTCGGAAAACCAAAATGCATTCAGTCAATATAAGAGTAATACGACGTGGATATTATTTTTTAGTACATTTCCTTTTTTAATAATGAAACATATATAACCCGCCGAATATTATGTTAACTGCCAACGTGAGATACCCTTCTTATAAGAAGTTATGGTGCGGTTGTGCTTGAAATGAATAAAGGACACACTCGATTTTAATGGACAAACTTGGGATTTTAAAGACATTTGATCGCTGAAGGACTCACGTGTCCTTTACAGGACATAAGTTGCCTTTGTTAGGACAATTTTCTTAGAACACATTCTATGTTAAAGGACATATGGGGTTGTTATTTGAGGACACACTCGATTTTTAAAGAACATACTTTGGGTTTGTAGAACATATTTGTGGGTTTAAAAGGCCAGTGTTTGTAACTTGCAAGTTGTTTTCACTTTAAGTTTTAACTTTTCAATGCCATTAATTTTTATTTGCGCAACAAGAATTATTTCCCTTGGAACCGTCCGAGTTGTGCCTCCCAGTATCCAGTTTATCCTTGAGCATTCCCGACCTACCATGACCCTACCCTGTCATGTACAACGACCCAATCTCTCTAGAGAAGGCATCAACCACCCTAAATCCACAACCCATCCCCTTCGACAGGTCCTGACTATTCGCGACCTGGTAAATGGCTTCCAACAAGCAAACCAACCAGCCAAAGACAAACAATAATAAAAATGTCAATGATCAAATGAAAATGACATGATAGAGTCTCTTGCCCGCGGAGCTACTGTTATGTTGGAGTTTTAGAAAACAACAACAGCAAGGTCCATTGCCATGGAGTTTGATTCTTACCTGGAGCCCACCTGATAATTTATATGGGTACTCTGGCAAGAAGCAAAGTGTGTAGTTGTACGGCCAAGTGGTCAATGTTGATGAATCATTGAAAAAGCAAATTTGTAAGCATGCAATGGTTAGTTTATTATTATCCAGTTTTTCTTTTAAGTTAATTCCATTATGTATAGGTTTTTATCTAATCAACACTACTTTTTTTATTTCGTGTTGCATGAAAAATTCATTTTCCAATCAACTTTAGAGTTGACAAAGAAGTGGTTATCATTTGTGGTTACTCGATGGAAGGATTTCAAAAAAAAGTTGACGTCCAATTTCATTTTTGGAAGTATAAGGATCAGGATCCATGGAGAATTTACAATTTTATTACTCAGACGACATGGGAAGAATTCAAAACCTCATGGCTAACTCTAGAAGTTTTGGTAAAATATACATTCATACTTCCTTCACACATTGAAATGTTACATATTATAACTAATCTCTTATTTTGGTTTCTAGGAACTACGAGCGCTCAACCAAGAACGACAATCAAAGAACAAGTTTCCACACAGATTGTTGCGCCGGGGAGGGGGATAGTGTAAACTGCATAAGACGATGATGACCAAAAAGGTTGCCAAGAGAAGGCAAGAAGCTTTAGAGGCTTGTTTCAGCAAAGAGCAAGCCAATAATTTTGCTCCTCCGTCTCCCTCAGCTACACAAGATAAGTGGAAGAGAACGTGCTTTACTCCGGACGAGAATTATATTAACTCTGAGTCAGGAGAGGTTGCAACGAAGATTCTAAGTGGTTACATTTAATTCTTGTGTTTTGTATACTACCTAATTAATCCATAGAATAGTGTTTAACTTTAGGAAATGATATCGTTTCTAAGATTCTTGTATTTCGTATGTAATAGGATGATCTTACACTACAAGCTTCTCAAGGCAAATTTGTTTCAGAGGGCAGAAAATGAATGGAATTATTTTTTCAGTTGGGGAATGAGCCTCTTGTATCTAATCTTTGAGCATGTATACATGAAATAATTATATCTTTGAGCATGTATACATGTAACAATAGGGAAGCGGTTGACCAAATCTTTGCAGATTTCTGTCGAAGCTTAAGTCAAATTATATCTTTCGTGGTCCGAATTTCATCAACATTCCCAAATGACTAGTAGAGCTAGAAACCTTATAAATAAGAGTTCATTCATAAGTCTTACACATCAAGACACCTCTCTATACTCCTATGAATTGTGTCCAAACATCAAACATCTTCAAGCTCTCATTTCCAACACTCAAAGCCTAATCTTCACCACATGTGTATCCATTACAATATCATATCCAAATGTGCTCAAGTTTAGAGCATTTGTTGGTATTTGTAATTTCATATCCAAGAATCACAAATGTTGTAAAGCTTCATGGAAGCTCCTCTTGGGTGTGATAGGAGATATCCAGTAAGACGAGGGTGTTTGCAAGGCTCATGGTGTAAAGGTGTTGATCTCGACCCGTAATGGAGATCGGAAAGTGGATACTCGAGTAGGGATCAGAGGATTGATCGGAACTCGAGGAGAGGACTAGATCATGGTGTTGTGATCGAACCTCTATAAAATCTCTAGAGTCAATTTGTGGTTGCAATTCTCAATCACGTTATTTTTTATTCCACATTTTGTGATTAGAGGGTCATTGATCATAACAGTTAGTAAATCCACCCTTAGGAGAGGCAGATGATGTAGGTTATAGTTGTATGTTGATGGGTTTGCACCAATTATTGTTATTTCCATAAGCTTAAAAATAGATCTATACCTCTTTGATGCTTAGATGTAATATTAATTGGTTAATAACCACAATATAATTTTTAACTCGTGCTTAGATCTATTTTTAGGTGTGGTTGATTGTATGGATATGTACCTGATGGTGGATTTGGTGTTATATGAATGGGTTCATGGCTTGATGCATATTTACATGAATGAAGTGGTGTACTTAGGAGTAATTCAAGCTTTAATAGTCACACTAGGTACTTAGATTATACTTGCAATTATAAATTATCCTTGGAATACATGATAATACACATCTTTCCATGTAGGTCATTTATTTGTGTGTTCTAGATTCCACACTAGCTTCTACCTGTAATTCACACACTTGATACTTGTGCTTGAATTATTGTGTATGAAACTCTTCACACTCCTTTTTATTTAGCTCCACTCCAAGAGTTTTATTTCATTGTTTTACGCTCATTTTGTTACCTAGTGCAGTGATTTGTGTAATTCCAATTACTAGTTTTTGTAGTGCAAAATCACTACAAGAAATTAGGACTATAATGACGGGAGGTCCATTTGTCGTTGTAATATCCATCGTTGATTCAGATACAACGAATCAAGCACAGATAATGCTCGATGGTGAAAAGTCACCCCAAAATGAAAAAACCAATTCAACTTCAACTTTGATCGAAATCTCTGAATCGAAAACCCCAAAATCTCCTCCTGTCCTCCACCAGAAATTGTCACCTCGAATCTTTGTAGGATCGATGATGTCCACTAATATAATCTCTAATACAAAGCAAATACAACGGTGCAGCGGATATAAACAAGTAAAGATCAGCAAACTACAAGTGGACTGGAGAATTTTATAGAGATTCAACACAACAATCAGGTCCTAGTCGTGTCTTCGAAGCCCCGCTCGATCACCACGAGCCCCTCTCACGAACTCACTAATCCAATCTCTGTTCCGGGACGAGATAAAGCTTTTTACAATCCAAGCCCGTCAACAACCTCGCCGAGCTCGGTTTTTCCTCTCACAACCCGAGAGGATGACTTCCTCCGAGTGATAGAACTTTTGTGATTCAAGAAAACAGAACTAGAAATCACAAATCAACACTCTATACTTGAGCACACTTGAGCAGGATAGGAATGGAGAATATAAGTGGGACGTTTAGGCTTAAGTGTGTGGGATTTTAACTTTGGAGTGAGAGAAGTTTCTCCTTGATCAATAGGATACTAAGCAGTGGAAGAGGTTTGTAAAGCACTGTTTGAACACCAATTTATAAGTTATATGATCCATATAGGTATAGAGTCTAAAGACAAATAGAAAAAGAAGCAGCTGACAAAAGTAACAAGAATGATTTGCTAGTCGACTGCCAATCAGTCAACCATTTGGTCACTTTGGTTCGACCGTTCACATAAGTTGTAAGTTGACAATTGAACAAATAGGCAAATCAATGAGACCAACATAGAATAAACTATGAGTATGAAAACTAGACATTAAGGAAACGATCGACTGGTAGGTCAAAACGATCGAACAAAAATAAGATAAGTTATTGTCCAGTCTTGGGCTTGATTCTGTCGACTACTACATCTAGTCTGGTTGACCTAAGGTTTGGAATACAAATTGGGAAAAAAACATAATCTTCCAAATAGCGGTAGGAGAAGAACAACAACGAAACGATTGTAAATGGATATTTGAAAACAAAAAAAGGTCAGATGAAATCATCACAGTAGACGACCATTCTACCAATGAGTTGTTGTTAACAAAAGGTGAGACATAACCAATGTTTTGGTCGACTAGTTTGCATAGGCTGACTAAAGTTCAATTTGGGTGGTTTTCGGGCTGTGGTTTGGGTGATCTATTGAAGATGAAATAAAGTGAGATTTGGTGTGTGACTTGTAGATGGAACCAAGAGTGAGTGTGGGTAGATATCACAACAAATATGCTGAACTTTACAAAAGTTTTTTAAGACTCAAATAAAGATAAAATTAGATGTCTTGACTTTAATCCCTTTCTCCTTAAGTCTTGATAACATGTTAACGTAGAACTATCCACAGTACAAGTATATGTGCAATGCATGGAATGTGTTCAACCCAATTTCATTGTGATTAAGATTAGGTTGATTAAATCATCATAATTAACAAGATTAACAATCTCCACCCTTCCTCTCGCCCCAAATTCTCACTTCAAATATCGTCAACCACCACTCCTCGTCGTCGCTCCTCGCAGTCACGTCTCGCCATTGCTCCTCGCCGTTGTGCCTCGTCCTTGCTCCTCGCTATCATGCCTCGTAGTCACGGCTCCGCAACCACTGCTCCTCACTCCAAACTCACATAACTACACTGATGCAGAATTGGGTTATTTCGTCGGATGTTTTGACATATTACATAGGGTTGACTGTCGCTGACCGATCGACGAGTGTCCAACGGATGTGATAAGGGAGTGGATATCACGTTGGAGAATATGCCGACGTGGTATGTAAGTCATCCACGTTGGTATTTATCACTAACACCATGTCAGCCACACCCAGACGACTGATTCGGATGTCTTATTATTAAATATTGAAATTCAGAAAAATTCAAATAATAGGACATACCATGTCGATTTGTTGGCGACTGACCGACTTGGTAGGTAGACACATCATGTCGGTTCAAACAGATTGCCGATGTGGTATGTTTTATTATTAAAAGAAGAATTTCTAACAAAATCAAATAATAGTACATACCACGTCCATTAGTTGGCAAACAACAACGATGTGGTATGTCTTATCATGAATTTTTTGTGTGAAAGTCCACGTTGGTCTCAACAAAATACTTGAGGTTTTATTTCATTTTTTGATTTTTTATTGTGAAATTCCACATCAGTTTCTACAAAATAACCGATGCGTCATGTCCTTAAATGAATTTTTTGTTTAATTCTAATTTTATTTTTAATTTCACATAAAAATCCTTGCAATTGAAACAGACATACACCACAACATTCTGATCATCGTATATAAATATGATCATGTTCTACGCAATGCATATTTAAAAAATGTCATATTCATATATATATAACTTTACACTAGGATCCTTGAAATGTATATACCAAAAATGTCACACACAAACACACACAAATATATATATATATATATATATATATATATATATATATATATATATATATATATATCAGTTAACCTATTACGCATAATCTCAAAATTTATAATATGTACACCCAACAGAAACAAATGTACACTTGCAAACACATTCAAGTTATAAGGTTGTTCAGGTGAAGGTTGTAAACTATTTATGTGGTGTAAAACAACAATATAAAAGAAATTGCATCAAAGTAAAGACACTAGAGTAAAGAACAAGAACAAAACTAGATTAAGAAACAAAAATACAAAGTTTGCTCCTCTCCAACGCCCTTATTACACTACTAAAACATGAAACTAAAATTGACTCTAATGGGGAAGGAGGAAGAAGATGTGGAGAGAAGGGATTACAATGGTATTTATAGACTAATACATGGTTAGGATTAATCTGGGAATAATCAGACGAGTCTAAATTACATCTGATACTCTAGAAGTGCTCTGACCCAACAACCCGAACCACGATCGACATTTCAACCCATTTGGAGCATTTTGATCTGCCAGTGGCGGATCAAATGCGTCTGATCCGGTTTAAATTTTGCGTCCCACTTGATATTTTCATTTGCCACATGTGTCAATAGATGGGGCACTAGATGTGGCCTAGTGTGCCCGCGGCAGTGGCTTTCGAAATTCACTTCCAAAACGCGTTTGGAAGTGAAAGCGCACTTGGAAATGAAATGGGGGTTGCTCGCGGGCAAAGCCCATGGTGCCTGTGGACGTTGCTCTTCGACGTACTCGGTTGCCCAATGTTGTTGCCTTCCCGTCCACTTCCGAACGCGTCCGGAAGGGAATGGGGGTTTCTCGTGGGGAAAGTTCTATTGGACGTTGCTCTTGCCCATGCTTGGGTTCTCACGGTTGTTGCCTACCCCATTCGCTTCCAAAATGCATTTGGAAGTCCATGGGGGTTGCCCGTGGGCAAAGTGCAAGCTGCGTCCCACTTGGTCTTTTGGCTCAAATCACTTTGTGTTTAATTGGTGAAATACTGATATGATTCAAGTCATGTGTCACCATGTTTTGCACTTCACAATCAGGTCCCTCCTGTTTGCGCTTGGGTCATTCCTGATTTGCAATCCAGTCCTTGTACATTACAAATAGGTCCAGAACCTTCCAAATCAGTCCATACTTGTTACATTTAGGTCATTTTTTCTCCCTTCCTCTTCTTTGTTACCTAACTCCTGAAACACTACAAACAACAACTCGAGTAGCACAATATTGGGGCAAAATAAAGGATATATAGCATAAATATGATGCATGATATGCTACTAAGCAGGAGGGGTGATGAAATCCCCCACATTATGTTTAAGACTACAGGTGATGCCCCTTAAAGATGTTTTGAAATCTTAGGCTACCAAGCAACTTACCAAACAAGCACTCACGTCACTCTTTTTACAATGCACCTTACTAACTAATGCATGCTCTAACCATGCATGAATGAGAGAACGGGTGCACGTACCTCACACAAGCAATCGACAACAGGAATTTAAAGCAAATGAAAGACAATGTGCATGCGAGGTCTACAAGTGATACATGACCTAGATGACAATTACTCTAATCTTTTGCTTTGAGTTTTATGGTCCACGTTGTCTTAAAAAGGGGAATTAATTGATCTTGGAGCAAACTACAAGTCACAACATGCCAAATTGAGCTCCTAGACCACTAGATTGAAAGCAAAACAACCACCAGAAAATTAGTAGTCCCAGGCCACTGATTGGCGGTCCAAAGGGCTGATCTCTGCTCAAAATTTCTCCTGGTGTGTCCCCTAGATGCTTCAATGTCCCTGAAACAAACAAAAACTAAAAACTAAAGATTAAACTCACTCGAATCGTCCAAACCAGATTCTCGAGAGAACACCTCCATGACAATGACGCCAAAAACATGATTGATCGTTTATGTTACCGCAAGTACGTGACGTCGGTGAAGACATGGCAAATACGGGTTGATCCACAGGGAGGTGTGTCAAATCTAGTTCCTTCAAAGGCAAGTAGGGAAATAGGAGGTAGAAATGAGGTTCGAATTACACTATGTTTTGCACTTCACAATCAGGTCCCTCCGGGTTTGCACTTGGGTCCTTCTTTATTTGCAATCCAGTCCTTGTGCATTATGAATAGGTTCAGAACCTTCCAAATCAGTCCATACTTGTTAGAATTAGGTCCTTTCTGCTCCCTTCCTCTTCTTTATTACCTAACTCCTGAAACACTACAAACAACAACTCGAGTAGCACAATATTGGGGTAAAATAAAGGATATATAGCATGAATATGATGCATGATATGTTACTAATCAAATACCTGACACTTACCTTTTGCTAGTCCTGAGCAAAACAAAGAAAGAGAAAATAAAAGAAAGGAAAACATATAAAATAGGTAAATACTAACTCAGTTTCGTAGGAATCACGGTTGCACTTAGCACGTTCAACAAGCCGTTAAACCTCCTTGTCGCCAAAGAGGAGGAGTGGTGTCTCCTGAGGGTTTACAACGGATATACCCACAAAATCCGAACATGATGCCTTATTCAATCTAGTAACACGACTCGGTTGACTCATTTTTGTCGATCATTGAACACGGTAATACAACGGGCCGACTCTATATAGGTATGTAGTCCACACAACTAGCCTAATGAACCATTCATGCAAGTTAATTAAGGACTTAAGTGAAAGACATGGATAACTTTAACATCCTCAAGTGATACAAAGTGTAAAGTCCATTAAGGTACTTATTTGCATTACCCTTCCTTTTCTTTTTGTTCTCTTTTTTTCTTTTTTTTCTAGTTGGTGTGTAATTCTCCCAGGGTCAGGTTTCATGCATCATTGCCAATGAGGACTTACACTATCACGTACACCTTTCCCCACATCTTAACATAGGGCAATCCCTACCACCCGTGTTACGGGAGTTCGGTCGGTGCATCCCAAGTTAGAGCTTGGGAAATTTTGGGGTTGGGTGTTGATGGGCTGAGAATGAGTCCAATGATTCAGAGTAGGGTGTTGGTAGAATTCTGGGTATTTGGGAGGAGGATACTGAGGTGGAAATGATGTATAAGAATTTGAATAAGAATTGTCTCCCCATGAATCCATCCCTCTCGGGTTGTACGCAGATGTGTAAGGGTCACATTGAGCATTTTAGGAAAATGTGTGCTAAAACTCAGGCTCTGGGGAACATAAGTACATTCCCCCGAAAATGTGACCACTCCACCAGCAATTGTCACATGGTACAACTACTTGAGCTACCAGTGCACTCATGTCATCTACCACATGCACTAAAATATTTGTATATGTGTGTTTTCATTTGTGCTCATCACAACATGTAGTACATGAACACCATAAAACCAAAATCAACTTTATCTCCACATGAAATAAGATAAAACATTATTATTAAAACATACAAGACAATAATTGGAATGAAGCTAAATGAACTCATGCACAAAGACCAAACCCACTATGTCTCCACATGAAATAAGATTTACACAATCATTAAAACATACAAGACATTAATTAAGGTGAGTCCAACAAGAGCACATGCTACGACATGTCATGTTTCCTTCTTCCACTCCATCCTTATCCTCACGTCATCATTCCCCATAAAATAGGCCCACTAATCTAAGCATGTTCTAAGCATTACTCAAGAGTATTAGCACATCGAAGATAAGAGTGAAATCCCATTAGATGGTTATGGAAATCATGTAAGGCTCAAAGGATTAAGATTAACACACACACACCTAATACATCGCATAATCACATCACCTTCTTCTCCACCCACCAAATAGGGATGGATTACTCTCTACTCATTAATCTAACAATTATATAAAGAAAGGAAGATATTCTAATAATACTACGATTATGAAAATAAGTTTAGGCTAAACATGCAAACATTGAAAGAGATAACATGAAGATAAAACTAGAAGAATTATTTTATTTACATGACTCCCATTATAAGTAGCATTCTTCTCCACTTGCATTTTTCTCCAAGGCTTACTCTAACTAGAGAAAAGGACACCAAGCAATGGGTAGATTACAAATGAGTAGGAAGAGTTCTATTTATAGACATGAAAAAGGCAATTGGGGATAATCCCCCGATGTGGGACTAATGAAACTTCTACAAATGGATACAAACAACATACTAAACAACCACAAGAAACCAGATCGGATTAAAATCAAAAGGTACCGCCAAGTGGTGGTCACATTTTCTTGGTTCTCCTTCAATTTCGGATATATGCTTTAGTGCTTCAATTCTTCACGTGGGGTGCACTTGGATCGGTTTGTGGAGTCTGGTCTGGGCCCAAATCTAATTGCTAAAATACTCCTCATTATGGTGTAGAGTTTGTCGATTTGCTTATTGGTCCTTGTGGTTTACATCCGGGTCCTTCCCTCATGCATATCAGTCTATAAGTCTTATAATTCAGTCTTTTTTCTTACGTTTAGGTCATTTTTGGGTCTCCTCTTCTTAGGTTCAAAATTGAAACATAAAACTCGTTACGTAGCACTGCTTAGGTTCAAAATAGAGGATATAAGACACGAGTATATGCATGATATGATGTCAATCATATTACACTACGATGCGTATGAAACTAGAAAACAAACGATAAAAATAAACCCCGTAGGGGGTAGAGAAAGAATGTAGAAATGAAAATATGTGTACGTGTGTGTTCATTGGTGCTAATCACAACATGTAATATATGAAATCCATAAAAAACAAATCCAACTGTCTCCACATGAAATAAGATCAAACATTATCATTAAAACATACAAGACAATAATTGATCTGAGGCTAATATGTGCACATGCATAATGACCAAACCCCACTATGTCTCCACATGAAATAAGATTTAACACAATCATTAAAACATACAAGACATTAATAAGGATGAGGCCAACATGAGCACATGCATGCACATGTCATGTTTCCCTCTTCCACTCCATCCTTATCCTCACGTCATCATTCCCCTCATAACATCAACAATCAGATATAGAATTTGATGATTCCAGATCCGTTAAAAAAATAATTGAAAGATAAAATATTATTTTTTCATACGACTTGACAATTTTTGAAGATACGACGGTGAAAAACATTTATCAAAGTAGATGGTATTTGGATCTAGAAAATCGACATGTGATCAATAATTTCTTCATAGGGGTTTTTGCTACTGTACACCTCTCAAGTGTCAAAATTGGCGATATGCACCCGGGTTTTCGGTATGGCCGCATATACATCTACAAGTTGATCATATTTGTGCATATGCACCTCTGCCGTTAGTGGACCCCACTCTATCACTGTTACCGTCCAATGGTGTTAGACAATTTGCAAATCAATCCTCGTAAAATCCAAATGTCCTTAATTGTAAAAACAAAAAACCTCATGAAAAATCAAATTGTCTAACACTCTTCACTCTTTAACTTTAACTCTCTCTTGAATCTCTCTCTCTCCTTTCTCCCTCTCCACTCTTTCACTCTCACTCTCTCTCATCCCTCCTTCTCTATCTCGCTTGAATCTCTCTTTCTCTCTCTCTCTTGAATATTTCTTTCTCTCTGGACAATATGGACAAAAGTCTAGAACAAGTCTGGAAGAAGTATGGTTCAAGTCTGGAACAACTCTGGACGAAGTCTGGAACAAGTTTGGACGAAGTCTGGAACAAGTCTGGAAGAAGTTTGGAACCTGGACAAGTCTGAAACAAGTCTGGAACAAGTCTCTGGACTTGTTCCAGACTTGTTCCAGATTGTCCAGAGAGAGAAAGAAAGATTCAAGAGAGAGAGAAAGACAGAATCAAGAGAGATAGAGAAGGAGGGATGAGAGAGAGTGAGAGTGAAAGAGTGGAGAGGGAGAAAGAAGAGAGAGAGATTCAAGAGAGAGTTAAAGTTAAAGAGTGAAGACTGTTAGACAATTTGATTTTTCATGGGGTTTTTTGTTTTTACAATTAATGGCATTTGGATTTTACGAGGTTTGATTTGCAAATTGTCTAACACCGTTGGACGGTAACGGTGACAGAGTGGGGTCCACTAACGGTAGAGATGCATATGCGCAAATATGATCGTCTTGTAGGTGTATATGCGGCAATACCGAAAACCTGGGTGCATATCGCCAATTTTGACACTTGAGAGGTGTACTGTAGCAAAAACCCCTTTCTTCATAACTCTCCTCCAATATCCAAATAAGGCAATTCAAGACTCGTTACAAATAATATTTGGAGAAGAAAAATGTTGATATTTTACATATTTCTGAATTAGGAACGTAATGGGCTCACAAATGGTATGGAAGACGCACCAGTCACGCGTGGGACGTATCACTTGTTTTTTACTCATAACATCCAAATCCAGATATAGAGTTTGATAATTCTAGATCCGTTGGAAAGATAATTGAAAGGATCGTGTGTGGCGTAATGCACTACTTAATCTCTACTTAAGATGCAACGGAAATGATAAATAAAAACAATAGAGAAAAACAATCAAACCACATTGTAGATGGTGATTTTTATAGACGTTCGGCAACCCAACCGGGTCCTAGTCCTTTCTTGCAAGCTCCGTTCGATCCCACAAGCTTCACTCACATCTTCACTAATCCGATCTCTGTTCCGGGCCGAGATCAAGCCTTTACACCACGAACTTGCGAACAACACTCGCCGAGCTTGGATCCTCCTCTCGCAACCCGAGAGGGATGCTTCCACCGAAGCCTTTTACAACCTTTTGCTGACAAAGAGAATATGTAACAAGACACTCTAACTTGAGCACACTTGAATGGATAAGCATTTGAGTACAAGTGGTGAAGTTTAATCTTGGAGTGTAGGATTTGAGATTTATTGAGTGGGAGAGTTTCTCTGTAGTGCATATGTGAGTTTGGAGTATAAGACTTGTGTAAATAAGGTGTGTGAACCATTATTTATAAGCTCCTAGAGAGATGTTGTTAGAACCTAACCATCTTGTGTCTAAGCTTGCTTAGAGGAGAGGGTTATGGTAAAGTGTGTGCTTTGACTTGGGTGGTTTGGGAGGTATGGTGTGGGAGTAAGGGTGGGTATGGTGGAGTGTGGGGAGGTAAGGGATTGCATGCCCTTGGGTGAGGAGGGGTTATTTAAGGATAAGCTCACCCACATCCCTCCCTTTTCAACTCACTCATTCCTCTCCCACTCTTCCCTAGTTCCCATGCTCACCAGCAGTGAGAACTCCGGCCAGTAGCAACTGCAGCAGACAAGATGTGGAGGTGAAGCATGGCATGACGATGTGGACGTGTACATAATAGAGGTGTGACAGTCTTGAGATGAGCGAAGAAAGGTGCCAAGTTCGTATAGTTGTTCACATGAGACATGTGAGGGTTTTGGCTCGTCGTCGAAGCCAAGGGCCTCGCCGGCGACCAGACACAGCGAGTTAGCGCCCACACATTGCTTGGCACGGCCAAGCAATTACGAAGTAATGGTTGACCGAGGCCTGTTAGTGGTCTACTGCTCGTAGTGTAATTCTTTGACTTTGCCTAGCACCGGTCGAACAATGCCTAAGGGCGGTTGACCGGTTGTGCAAAATTGTTGGGCAGGAGAAGACTTTGTTAGTTTCGGTTGGATGGGACCCCTCTGTTGTTTGACCGTTACATTGTTTGATTAGTCTATTTTTGGGGGCAAAATCATCTAAACGGTCAATTGCCTAGAGACCCTAGTTCGACCGGTAGTAGAGGATTTCGAACATACTAAGTTCCTGTTATTTTTGGTTGGATGGTTTTCCCATACGTTCGACCAATTGCCTAATATTTGTGCTTGGAACCTGGTTTAGACCTTCTAAATGGTTGAACGTCTTTGAGCATGGGTCTGACCGATAACTTATGTTTAGGCCCAAACATGTGATCGAAGTGTGCTATTGTTCGAACGTTTCACTATTCGTAAGGAAATGGTCGAACAATGTTCCACTTCCAGTCGACCATTTGTTCCCTATTTTGTTTTCTTGCCTTGTGTCTTGTATCATGCTCATTTCCTCAGAAACTTATTCCCTTGCCTAGTGCGTGAGCTGGGAACTGACAATGGGTATGGTGAGCACGCCGACCCAGAAATCGTCATGCAGTGGATATTTGATAAACGTGTTCTTTGATGTTTATTAGTTTGTATGGCATGTGCATTCGTGGAGTCGCACTAGCTAAAGGACCCAAGGGATCGTGGATCCAAATACCTTGCATTGTTACGCAGCTCGGTGGGGGATATGTGACTACTGGGCCTGATGGCGACAGAGATACTATTCGGCGATTTAGTCTGGCAGGTAACTTAAATGTGGGACAACTAGGTCAGTTAATCGATTGACCTGTCTGACGGGGGAGACGATCGTGCGACCTTCATGGCAACGAGGATGACTGACCGACGATGTATTCCAACAGGTTGCTTGGTTGGGCATAGTTAGGTGAGTTGACCGTTGAGTGAGCGACGACTTCCGCAGGTGTGGCGTTGGCCACGAGATCATATCTGTATTTATGACGCAGATGTACATGCGACCCTCACCAAACCCCCGTGTTAGTATAGTTGCGAGGGAAGATTAGTCATATACCTCCGTAAGACCGCATGTGCCAGCGGTAGGTCCCATGGGGGGAAACTCAGGCATTGTATCATGTTTGCATTTTTAGTCCGAAGGCAGCATTGAGTTGGTGGTGACCGAGGACGAGGACACCAGGACCGGATCCTCTAATCTTGTTTCATAGGTTGTTATCTGTATCAGCATTTTGTACCTTTTGTAGTAGATGTAATCTCATTTTGAAACTTCAGTGTAATGGTGCACCTTATTTTGAGTATTTATGAGTAGCACTCAGTGATTCTGGTCATTTTATCCTTTGAAATATTCCTTTTAAATTTCCACTATTTTTGGGGACGTTATAGATATAACCATAGGTGAAGATTTGCTAAAGATTTGTGTAAGATACATAAAATAGAAAACTAAGTTCAGCAAATCTGTCCTAAACCGGTCGACAGACACGCGATAAACAATTGACCATTTCCATGAAAATAAGGTAATGTTCGAACCAACCAAAGACACGGTCCAACAAAATGGATGTAACGGTCGAACTAAATCTAGTGGCGGTAGACCATGCTGAGGGTTTTGGCCATGTTAAAGATTAATTGGTTGAACACAATAATAGATTCGTCCAACCAAAAATAACATGAAGTTTGGGCACTCAATTTAGTCTACATCTGGTTGACCATTTTCTTGTCAACATTCGATCGGTGCCCAAATACGTTTTACGGGTTTGGTAAAATATACAAATACGACTGTTGTATAATACGATAAAAATAACGGTCATATGAAAATACGAGTAATCGGTCGACCAAAAGGTCAAAGTAGGTCAACCGGTTGAATTGGAAAAATCACTTAAAGGAATTGGTTTGACTTTTATAAACGGTCAAATGGAAAACCTATTTCGGTCGACCGTTCTGCATAGATAGGTTAAGGTTTATTTGAATGATTTTCCGGCTAAGGATTTGGGTGACCTATTGAAGTCCAATTGATTTAAAATTTGGTGTGTGACTTCTACAAGGAACCTAGTGTGTATGTGAATGGTTTTCAACTCTTGTATGCTCAAGTTCACATAGATTCCTAAGATTCAAATAAAGGGAAAATTAAATGTCTTGAATTAGCTTGATTACTTGTCTTGACTTCATTCCATTCTCCCTTTACACTTGATTACCTGTAGATATAAGCACAATATAATATATATTCTATGCATAATGTGTGCTACACTACATTTCATTGTGATTAAGATTAGGTTAGTGCAATCATCAAAACATAGATTAAGTCCTAAAACCCAAGAATTTTCACCAAACGAGCTATCTTGTTTTCACCAAACGAGTTGTCTTGTTTCTGTTGGCATTTTGACTTTAATTCACGTTTTCACTAACCTAATATTAATCACAATCAAATTTAGAGTAGCACACATTATGCATAGAACATATATTGTATTGTGCTAACATCTATAGGTGATCAAGACTCAAGGAAGAATGAAATGAAGTGAAGACATGTAATTCTACCTTTACTTGAGTCTTAGGAACTTATGTGAACTTGAGCATACAATAGTTAAAATCTATTCATATACCCACTAGGTTCTTTGTAGAATTCACACACAAAATCTCACATCAATTGGACTTCAATATCTCACCCAAACCTTAGCTGGAAAATCTTAACCCAAACCTAAACTGTCTGTGCAAAACGGTAGACCAGAACCAATTCTTTGTTTGGTCGTTTTGATCAGTTAACCAGTTAACAAATAATGACTTTACCCAGCTCTTCCAGTCGACTACTTTTGACATTTCGGTCGACAATTTGACCCATATTTTCTGGATGACCATTACCTTGTCATATTATACCACGATCAAATTCGTATTTCTTCCTAAACCCTAAAATACATTTGGCCACCGGTCGAATGTTGACCTGAAAATAGTCGACCGGAAAAACACTAATTTTTTGCCCAAAAGTGCCTGTTATTTTCGGTCGAACGTATCCCAATCTTTTGTTCGACCGATTACATTTACCCGGGCCAAAACCCCCATATGGGACAACCGATCCATTTCCTGGTTCGATCGATAACTTAAGTTATAGCCCAATTGGTTCGACTGTAGCTTAATTTGGGTCAAACATTTCCTTATCTTTATGGAAATGGTAGATCGTTCATCCTGTACCAGTCGACCGGTATAGATAGATTTGCTGAACTTAAGTTTTCTATTTTGTGTATCCTACACAAACTTCAACAAAATCTTCCCCAATGGCTATAAAGCTTTAGGAGAATATAAATAGAGGTTCCTACACCTTATTTAGATATCTCTCCCACACCAAACCTATACATACCTTAGAGAGAATCCTCCAACTCCTAAAATCCCAGTCCTACACTAAAGAGCCTAAACTTCACACCTTTGATCAATTCCACTTCTTACTCAAAGTGTGCTCAAGCTAGAGAGTGTTTGAATCACTCATTCTAGTTGTTGTCGAAAGAGTAATGGTTTTGGTGAAAGTGATTGGTGGCATATCATGTAGTCTATTCATGCTATATATCTATTATTTCCTCCCCAGCAACGGCGCCAAAAACTTGATGAGAATTAAATTTATACCGCAAGTGCATGGCGTCAATGGACGTGGCAAATACGGGTCGAACACAAGGAGGGAGAGATTCTGTTATTAGTGTGATTTTCGATTAAGGGGAAGAAGGAGAGAAGAAATAATTGGGTTTTGAGATTTTTGGATTTTAATTATCTAAAGCAAGAAACAAGAACAATTAAAACTAAAACAAGAACAAAGATGTGAATTCCGTCGGGTGGAGGTTTAGATTTAAGGTTTAGATTAGAGAATTTAGAAACTTATAATAAATCATATTAGTTATAAAGCATTACATGATAAATGATTTAACATAAACTCAAGTAATCAAAATATACTAACACGAAATTAAAATAATAACATTCATTCATCTTCTCTTCACCCTAATCTGTCACCTCCACCCTTTGGAAGGAGTTAGAAACTCATAGAGGGAGGAAGAAGGGGTCCTTGAGACATTACAACAGAACACTAAAAGTAAGAAATAAAAGACAGAATTTTATTAATGAAAAGAAAAATACAAAACTAAGATTAAGAATAAAAACTAACACCAAAGACTAAGGACCCTTCTAACATCGTTCTCGGGTCTATTTATAGTTGTTACAAGGGATCTAGGTATAATATTGGAAAGTACACGTGTCCAGACACGACTGGACGAAATTGGAGCACACGGATCGAAGCTTGGGCGGCGGAAACGCCGCATATTGCATGTGTGGTGCGGCGGAAACGCCGCACAATCTGGCCTGATTTTGTCCGGATTTTGGGTGAATGTTTATGGTATGATTTGATCCTTCTTTGCGCGTCTGGATTGATTCTTTCCATTCTTTTGAACTCCGGATTAATTCTTTCACATATTTGGAGATATACATTGATTTTTCTATATATTTTCTCCAAGAGAATAAAAGCTACTCGTGATTTGCAATTAGGTCCTTGACGTTTTGCAGTTAAGTCCCTGGTTACTTTTGTGCTTATGTCCTTGTTCTTTTTGCAATTAGGACTTGAATGCTTTTATGCTTGGATACATTTCCATTTGTACCCCGATAAACTTGAACTTGGTCTTTATGATAGAAATGAATCTTTTGCACGCGTTTATGCTCGGGATGTGGGTAAATTGCATTCAGGTCCCTGTATTCTGTAAATAAGACTAAACACATACCTTAGTAGCATTTATTGATGTAAAAGTAATCTAAATGAAAGACATATGATGCAATGTATGCAATGCATCACATATCATGTAGTCTATTCATGCTATATATCTATTATTTCATGCACCCCATAATTGTGCTACTCGGCTTGTTTTAATATTATTTTAGGAGTATGAAGGTACAAAGGAGCATAAGAGTGAAAAGGATTTAAAAGTAGGATTAAAGGGACTGAAACGTGCATATAATTAAACGTGTATACAATTGGACGTGCATACTTTGGACAAAAAATGGTGGGACATACATGCAAAATCTAAAGATTTAAATTGGTCAAACAAAGAAATCCCAACAGAATCCCGCGCACAAAAAGAAAAGGAAAGGCATATAGAAAAAAGGATTTGGCAAGAGATGATGGGAGAAGATTGCATTGAAATTCTTTCCTTCCAGCAAAAAGGAACGCTAGCTGGTGGGCTATATATCCCTCTCTCTTGCATGTTTTTGCTCTCTCTCTCTCCCTCTTGCATTTTTTTCTGTCTTGCTGCTTGATGTGTTCGTTTTTCCTACAAAGGATCGGACTAATGACATATAAAATACTTGAATTATCAATCTTTTCTAACTCTGTCTGTAACTCACTAGAGGCTCGGGAAACAAAGAGAATACCGTCGGTAAAGACGTGGATACTACGGGTCGATCCATAGGGAGGTGTGTCGCCTCTGGTTCTTTCAAAGGCAAGTGAGAAAAGAAGGGAGAAGAAATGTGGTTGCACTAAACAAAACTACACTAAACGAAACTACACTAAACTAGCAAGCATCAAACAAGGGAAACGAAAATGAGAGAAATCAAAAGTGAGAGAAATTGAAAGCAAGATAAAATTCAGGAATAAAACCCCCAAGGGGTGGAGTGTGAACATATATGAGGTGATATAAGTGATGGATGACGCATGTATGCACATGTGTCTCTTCATGTAGAGGAAGTGTCTACTTATTAAACTACAAACTACATTAAGAAAATGATACATTCTCATTACTTCTACTAAGATAAAACAAAATTAAGCTAAGCAAGCAATAATTAAAAGAGAAGACAACATTAAAACAAACTAAAAATTTATTTTATTTACATTACTCACATTACAAGTAGCATTCTTCTCCACTAAAGTTTTACTCTAAGGCTTTACTCCAAGTAGAGAGAATGACACCAAGCAATAGGTACATTACAAGGGAGAAAGAAGAGTTCTGTTCATAGTCATAGCAAAGATAATCGGGGACAATCCCCCGATGTGGGACTAATGAAACATTCTCAGAATAGACATAAACACATAACCCATATCCGGGAGAAATTGGGTCGGATTCTGAAAAAAATAGACCGCCAATTGCTGGTCTTGGACAGCCAATTGGAGGTCACTTTTTCCCGAATCTGATCCTATTTCGGATATCTTCTTTAATGCTTCAATTTTTCACATGGGATGCACTCGGATCGGTTATTGGAGTTTAAACCCGGATCTAATTGCAAAAATACTCATGATGGTGTGGAGTTTCTTGATTTACTCATTGGTCCTTTTTGTTTACATCTTGCTTCTCAACCCATAAGTCTTGCAATTCTGTCCTTTCCTTGCTTTTAAGTCATTTTTGAATATCTTCTTCTCAATCCTGTTCATTCCTTAAACTTAAATATAAGACTCGTTACGTAGCATTGCTTAGGCTAAAAATGAAGGATATAAGACACAAATATATGCAAGATACGATGTCAATCAAATACCCCAACAACTAACTTTTGATAGTCCCAAGCAAAACAAAGAAAGAGAAAAATGAAAGAAATGAAAAATCATTCGTAAAACAGGGAAATGCTAACTCACTTTCGTAGGAATCACAGTTGCACTTAGCATGTGGAACAATCCGTTAAACCCCCTTGTCTCGAAGGAGGATGAGTGTTGTCTCCTGAGGGTTTTCAGCGGATACACCCACAAAATCCGAACATAGATGTATTATTCAACCTAGCAATATGACTCGATGGACTCATTTTTGTCGATCATTGGATACAGTAATACTACGGGCCAACTCTCTTTATGTGTTCAGTCCACACAGCTGGCCTAATAAATCATTTGTACAAGTTAATTAAGGACTTAAGTGAAATACAAGGGCAACCTTAACATCCTCAAGTGATACAAAGTGTAAAGTCCATTGTGGTTCTTATTTGCATTACCATTTACTCTTTTTATCACTTTTTATTCATTTATTTTCTAGTAGGTGTGTAATTCTCCCAGGGTCAGGTTTCGTGCATCATTGCTTGTGAGGACTTACATTATCACGTACACCTTTCCCCACATCTCCACATAGGTCAATCCTTACCACCCGTGTAACGGAAATTCGGTCGTTGCATCCCAAGTCAGATGACTCGACAACACGAGGGTGCAAAGTAGAAGAGAAGTTGCCCACACTTGCTTCCTGTCCATACAAGAGGAACAATGTGAGGTTTCTTCTAACTCTTGTTCTATTAGATCTAATTCATCCTCAACTAGATCATATTCTAGTGAAAGCTCATGCTCTCAACAAGTTACATACACTCATGATGTAACACGTCCGATCTCATGAGTACGCATGTTGGGGAGTCCAAGCAAATGTCACGATCAGGGTCTCAAGAATGACCGTCAGAGTTATAATAAAATGAGTACTAACGGGAAAAAACATACATTGATAGGGAAGATAAGACAAACCAAAAAAGGAAACTATCCAGTAATAGAAATAAATTCAGAATTCGACACATAGAAGATTTGAATAAAAAGAAACAACATAAAAAGTGGAAACAAATTATAACACAAGGAAATCTGGTCGACATGTCCCTCGTTTATAGAATCCGCCGAAACATCTCCAGTCCAACACCTCTTAGAGACCTAAGTACTAGAGGCAAAATAACAACAAAATATGCGTGAGTTTTCAATAAGAAAACCCCATATAGCCTGGTCCAAAAACATGATAAAGAGGCATGCATTAAATCTTATATGCGACACATGTAAACATAAAAGGCAACAACACTACATAGTTGCGCCAGGTAACAACTCTACATAGCTGTGCCGCTCGGGTTTCACCCAAAATGATTCCTCTACATAGGAACCCAACCACCAGCCATGCAGGTCTAATCCACGAGCGGGTCACCGGAAAGTATGGCCCACCGCTTGGCACATAGAGGTCTTTCGGATTGACACCCCAAGTCATAGAAAAGATCCTACATGATACCATCGCGAAGTTGGGTATGCCCGTCTTGTACCAAAATGATAGTCCGCACGTCTAGGTCACAATCTTCACGTAGCCACTCTACATAGAGGTCTTTCAAATAGGCCTGTCTACATAGAGGTCTATCCATTAGGCCCGTCGGCCTCACAAACAATAGTGCCCAGATTAATTTAATTTCCGAAATGCACATGTGAGGCATCTAATGAACATTACCATATGTAGACATTTATAATACAACTAATGCAAAGACCATGCTATGAGCATCCACCAAAATCCATTACGCATCATAGCATCCACATAACTTGCTATGCATGTGCAACTATATGAAAAGGAACATGATTAAAATACTCATCCTTACATTGACATATACGAAGCAATATGACGACATTGTATATCGATATATATAACTATGGGTCATGCAACCTTGGCCATAAGATGATATAATACAAAACAATAATACACAAACATACTTCAAATGATCAGCCACACATTTATCAATATAAATAGTGCTTGATAACAATAATGTAGTCATCTAAGGGTCATGTATAGTTTTAAGGTATTAAAACACTTAGCATTGTTCTATGATGTGTTCATTTTAAATACCGCAAGTGCACGGTGTCGGTGAAGATGTGGCAAATACGGGTCGATCCACTGGGAAGTGTGTCGACTCTGGTTCGTTCGAAGGCAATTAGGAAAAAGAGGGGAGAAGAAATTGATTAAACAAAACAAAACTATGCTAACCTACCACGAAACAAACAAAGAAGATGAAAGCACAAGATGAAATAAAACTAAACTAAGTGACTAATAGATGTAAGCTGGAAATTAGAAATGGAAACCCTAAGGGGTGGAGTGAGTGAACAAATGAAGTAAAATAAGTGATGAATGACGCATGTAAGCATGTATATGTGTGTCATGTGTGTGTCTTCATGCTTAGGAAGTGTCTAAAGATGTGGCAAAACCTATCAATCCATTCACACAACATATCGGTAATTACTACTTGATTAACATAAGACTAGG
Organism: Triglochin maritima; assembly: GCA_963682175.1. Lineage (NCBI taxonomy): Eukaryota > Viridiplantae > Streptophyta > Magnoliopsida > Alismatales > Juncaginaceae > Triglochin > Triglochin maritima. Next base: position 21,937,309 of record OY821774.1, on the reverse strand, counting down.
CTCAGCATGAGAAGTGTCTAAAGATATGGCAAGACTCATCAAAAACCATGAACTCATGTGAATAACAAAGCTAAGCATGGGAGGTGTCCAAATCTTATGGCATAACCCATCAAAACAAAGTTTCTTCAATCAATCTTATTGACATAATTTCATGCATTCATTTATGTCTTATATCCATTATCTTGAACCTAAACAATGCTACGTAATGAGTTTTATGTTTGAGTTGCAGGAATAAACAGGTTTGAGGAGAAGAAGCATAAAAGGACCTAAAAGTAGGAAAAATGACTGAGTTGTGAGACTTGGGGACTGAGATGTAAGGGAGAAGGACCCGATGAAGGGAATGTGTTCTAAAAGCTTGACTTTTAAATGTCAATTATTATGAATTGAATGAGAAATCATTTTGTTCCTTGTTTATGTTATTCGTCTTTTAGAAGTGTTAAGGAAGAGGCTCTTGGTCCTTAACCGTAGAGCTCTAAAAGATATTGGTTTACATAAAACAAAAGATATTCGCAATCATGGTAATTAACATGGGACATTAATTACCGAGTTAAGATTGTCGTGTTGGTCATAGATCATTGTAGCTCTACAAGTGAGTGACAACATGGGTACGCAAAAGAGGAAAATATTACTTTTGTATACCGAATAGACCTAATAAGTAAAATATTATAGAAATGTGTTTCTGTGTCATTAATATTTTACTGTGTCCTTGGTCCTTTGATATGAGACTTCTATCCGATCACTTAAGAAATGCTTAATTAGACTAGTGTCTTAAGCTATCAATGAGTGTAGTGTAAAGGCATTGGTTGGTTAAGTATGACTTTTGTTCGAGAAGATAGTTAGTCAAAAGATTATCATTGCCCCTCTTAATTGAGTAATAATAGTAGTGGGCCCCTTGATAAAGCAAAGTTATAATGTGCACAATGTGATTTGAGTTAAGTCACATATTTATAACTAGCTTAAAGAGATCAAGAAATGAATACTAATACAAAGATGACACAATACTACTTTGTGTGTATTCTTAATATCATGAGGCAAGGGACGAACACAAGTGGTGCACTCCATCACTAAATGTATCGGGTTTTGGTTCGAGTGGAATTAAGACATCTAACTAATTGGGAGCTATAATGTGTAGCTAGATACCGCTTATAGCTTGTGGTATTAAGCTCTTAATATCACTGCCAACTTAGTTTAGATCCTCCCATAGGTCACACCACAAAACTGGGAAACAAGAAATGAGGATTTTGAGTTCATAGGATGTGTCGGGTTTCATGTAGAAAATATGACACATGGGGTGAACAAGCAAAATCAAAATTATGTTGTGATTAATAACATAATTAGAATCTAAATTAAATTCATATGTGATGTAAATATTATGGGGTGTAATGATTTATCATTGCATAGGATAATATGCTACATAAGTTGTGAATTTACTACTAATCCCGAAATGTCAAATTTTTTAGGTGTTAAACCGAAATATGACAAGTCTGCAGTACTGTGCACAAACGGTCGACCGGTTCACCGCAAACGGTCAACCAATCGGTGCACGGTCGACCGGACACGTCTTGACCGATAACATGGAATTTTCATTTGTTCGGAACGGTCGACCGGATCTATCGTTCGGTCGACCGAACATTGTGATGAAATATATTATTGTTGCGAATGATCGACCGAATGTTAAACGGTCAACCGAAACTTGGTTCGAGCGGTCGACCGAACATCCAAACGGTCGACCGGTCCAGACGGTTTTCTGCAGAATTAATTTAAGAATTAATTAGATCATGCATGGAATTGGTCCATAATTGATTTAATTCGTCGCTGAGATTATTTGTTAGCTAATAATGGATGGTTAGATGGAAGTTTGTATGAAATCATGGGAAAGAGGTTGCACATGAATAGGTAATTTGGAGAGAACTTATAAATACAAGTTTATCTCATTACCTCCTTAATTAATTCATTATTTTCTCATGCAAAATCTCTCTGCATAATTCTCCACGAAATTTCCTTAATTCTTAAGTTTAGTTTTAGTTTTTAAGAGATCATCTTCTCAAGGGAACTAAATAGGGGTTAGTAATTAGATTCTAAACTCTATTGGAGATTGAGAGGATAGCTCTTCTCTCTACAATCTTGTTTAGAGTTTGGTGAAATCTCGGAGGCATCCGGCGCAGCAACAAGCATCCTCAACGTCTCCGAATCTTCAAGAAGTTTTAGAGAACTTCTAGGTATGAGTTTCGGAGTCTCATATTTGTTTTAATAAAAGTTTTAAAACTAGTTATTGAAACAAATCGATGCATGCATGAAACAAATCATAGAAAATTATAATTGATCCTTATTATAAATAAAAATTTCGAAAATATATATGCACAATTAAACATGAAATCCAACAGTGGTATCAGAGCTTACTGTTCAATTTTCTAATGATTTGAAACTATAAATAGATTTGGTTTACCATCTAGGGTTCGAACAATTCGATTTTCCCATTTTTCGGTCTTTAAATGTTTTGTTGGAATAATTCTTTGTAATAATTCGTTTTGAATGTTTTAAGTGGTTTAAAAAATGCTATGTAATTATTAGAATTATGATTTAGACATTAGTCTAACTTACAATAATTTCGTTTTATGAAGAAATGATTTTTTTGTAGGAGAATCAACGAAACCGAAAAACTGCGGTTTATCTTTCCATTGGAAATTGGATGGACAGCGGTTCAAAATTATTTTTTAACTATGAATGGATGAAAAACATTTTTAATGGATTTCAAAATGTTTTTCAAAGATTTGTTTGGGATTCTAGATGATTGATAAACTAGATTGTATAGTTTATAGCGATAATGCGTGCATGGATGCTCGAGTTGTCTTTGCAGGAATTGTGAGTTTATATGTTCTAAATCAGCAACTATGAATGTATGTAATTATTATTATACAGGGGCTTATGTATATGTAAAAGTCAAATTCTCTCTTTCTATCTCTAGATAATTGCATTGCATTTGAGAGGTTTTTACATAGGACTTGCACTAGTCGGTTTTTTATCGAATGTGAGGAGCATGTTTATTTTCTGTAAGATCTACATCTCCGGTGCAAGAGGAAGTCGCCGCTGTAGCACATCGATCAAGAATCAAGGATCAGGGATCGAGGATCAAAGGGAACATATAAACTCACACGATGTGGATTGTGTGAATGCTTTAATTTCTGTTTTTAATTTCTGCTATGCATGTGATGAATGTGATTGAATGTTAGGATGTGTATGAACGATAATATGCATGATAACTAAAATTCCGAATCACATGTTAATAAATGAAATTGTCCAACAAAATTAAGAGTAATTTTCCTTCTTATTTCAACCACTAGCAGCCGTTGATCGAGGGATACTCTGCTCGCCCTTAGCGGGAGATAGCTCCCTCCATCTTTGGGAATAGTGGGGGATATAATGGTTGTCTATTGTTGTGCCACGATTAAATATATGAGGTGCATTTCACCGTAGTGAACCCCAAGTAAGTTTAGCTGTGAATACAATGGATAAACGTATCTCGTATCAAATGAAAATAAGTTTTCTTAACATTACCTAGAGCCCTCGCTCGGTTTTGGGAAAAAGTTTTTCTTACGAGGATATGTCATATTCCCTCATAATTAAAACGACATGAATCACAAGAGTTTGAAGATGCTAATGTTGCTAAAATTCAAAAAGGTTGTGATTAGAATGAGTTTTTCTTACCTTGAGATTGTGATATATTCGATAGCCCTTAGCTAGTCTATATTGCAATTGATAGGATCTTGGATTACTGCATTTATGGGCAAAATTTTATTTGCAGTATTTACATTTATATTCGATATATATGTATGTATTTTAAAACATAAAATTGACATTAAAATCCTGTGTAATTTATTTTGTAGAAATGTCTAATATCCAACCAATTGTGCGATCTATGATCGAAAAGAATCCTTTGCAAAATGATGGCTCAAACTTCATGAAATGGCAACTCAATCTTAATATCGTGTTGAAGTTTGAAAAACTATCTCATATTTTGGATGGTGAAATCCCAAAAATAAATGAGAAGGCAACCGGTAATGAGGAAGAGGCGATAGCCAAGTGGGAAGACCAAGAGAACTAAGTTCACGGTCTGATGTTGGCATCCATGGGTGACTCGCTTCAAGCAAAATACTTGGATTCAAAACCCAAGAAGACCATGGAAGCTTTAACAAAGATGTTCATGGATAGTGCCCGAAAGGAGCGCTATAAGACCACCATCGCACTCACAAGGTGCCACATGGCGGAGGGAACATCGGTGTCTATGCATTTTCTTACGATGCAAGGATACCTTGAGAAATTGTCGAAGCTCTCTTCTCCAATGCCCGAGGACATTGCCGAAGATCTGATTCTTGGCTCTCTAGCCCCGTCCTTTAAGAACTTTGTGATGTACTATCATGTGCGTGAAAAAGGGGTGAGTCTTGAGGAGCTTCACAACGCTCTCAAAATGGCAGAAGTTGACATGGGCAAGAGTAGGGACAATCACGTCCTAGCCGTCCATGAGAGGAGCAAAAAGATCAACAAAGGTGAAGGCAAATTTACCAAAGATACGTCAATCAAGAGCAAGGGAGTAGGAGGTGCTCATGGGAGTGCCTCAAGGGGGAAATCTTTCAAATCTCCAACTCCCAACACGGAGTGCTTTGACTGCGGTGAAAAGGGACACATCCGACCTAACTACCCCAAGTACAAGGAAGACCTTGAAAATGGGATGATTGAAAGTAGGCACCCGAGAAACGCCGTAGGTATGTTTGTTATTGAGATAAATTTAATAACCTCTGTCCTTGATTTGGTAATGGTTACCGGATCTTGTGCTCACATAATTTTGATGTGCAGCTATTGAAGGATAGGAAGGAACTCGTGGAGAACGAGATTATATTGAAGATTGGAAATAATACAAGCATCGCCGTGATTGTACAAGATTCTATGGAACTTCAATAGTCTAGTGATTTAAATTTGTGCTTTGAAGAATGTTTATTATGTGCCTTCGATTAGCAAGAACTATTCAGTATGATGTTTTGGATATGGATAACTTAATATATATTTCTAATTCTTGCTTGTCTATATCGAAGAATGGAATTTTCTATGCAAATACATTCGTATAGAATGGTTTCTATTTGCTTGAAATGAATAATAAACAAACTCAAACAAACAATAACAAAAGGAACTAAGATAACTCACATGAATGATACAATCTTGTAGCATTATCGGATTGGTCAAATAAATGACCAAGAGACCTTTAAAAAGAAAGGAACGAAAATGAATAACTAATTGGATATGATACATTCTAATGTATGTGGTCCGATAAGTACAAGTGCAAGAGATGATTTAAGGTACTTCATTTTGTTCACGGACAACTATAGTCATTATGACTATATTTGTCTAATGGGAAGCAAAAGTGAATTATTTGTCAAGTTCAAGGAATTCGAGGATGGAGTAGTGAACCAACTCAACAAGAATATCGAGTCTATATGAAAGGTTCGTAGGGGTGAGTGCTTAGGATACCTAATTTGACTCATTCCTAAAGTAGGAACATTATATTGCTCGACATGGTTCGATCAATAATGAGTCAATTTAAATTGCCTATTTACTTTTGAAATTATGCACTACGAACAATGACAAACTCACTAAATAATGTTCCATCCAAATCCGTGGAGAAAATGTCTTGTGAGCTATGGAGTTGAAAGACACCTAAGCTCGACTTTCTCAAGATTTGGGGTTGTGAGGTATACATCAAGAAATTGATGTCGACCAAGCTTCAACCAAAAGCGGATAAGTGCTTCTTTATAGGTTGTCCTCAAATGATAAGAGGATACTACTTTTAGTGTAAGACCCGCTCTCCGGTACCTTAGTAAGTCTTATCCATCCTTACGCCCGAGTTTGTGTTTTCTTGATGAATGATGTTAGTTGTGTGATTTTATGCTTTGTTTTGGAAAAGCTTCCTTTCGGGGAAAAGTTTCCTTTTTGGGCAAGTCAATGCGACTCATGGACGGGTTCGACCGTCAGGCAGTTTTCCAATCGATTGACTTAACCGGGTCGATCAAGTGGAATTCATGTGTGTGGTTTGGCTTGTACTTTGAGTAGGCATTTAGGGCTGAGGTGTGAAGGCTGGGTGACGTGGATGCCACATCAGCAAGAGCAAATCTCTTGAGATTTGCAAAATATTTGAATTGGTTGCCTAAAGGAAAGTGCTGATTGGCCATCAAAGCCAATTATCTCTTGCCTTATTGTTAATTGCTCCTTCCAAACTTGCACCTATTTAAGCCCACATCCAGCCGACCCTACCTCCCTCTCCTCTCCACACCACCACCGAAAATCTCCCCAGCAATTCCAGCAACTTGGAAGAAGAATTCGGAGGAGCTCCTTGCGTGCGGCTAGGGGAAATCTTGGTGCATCCGGTTTAGCTCAACATCTTCTATCCTTCAGGTATGTCTCTAGCCATTAGTGTAGCATAAGGCTTGGGGGCTGGATTGGAGGCTGTCCAGCATCAGCAACCTTCGGGTTTGATTGAACAATCCATGCGGGTAGTAAGTGGTAACTCAAACAATGAGGCGGTTGGGGGTTGTTGCCTTATTAACTTGATTAAGTTGTGGTTTATGTGTGCTGCTGGACGGGTATTAACTTATGTTGCACCTCTTGTATGCTTCTGGTCCAAATGTAGGATAATAGGTGGGGGTGTCGGATGGAGCTTCATCCAGCACCAAGGGGGATGTCTGGTCAGGTTTCTGGGGCACACATGCGAGATGAAATCTCAGCCTGGTTGGGTTGTGTGTTTTACCTTAGATTCTAATAGATTTCTGGCTGCTTGCTAGTTGTAGATGTGATTATATTGATGGATTTCATGATCATTCTCTGGTTTACCTTGCTGTTAAGATACCCTATGTTTGTGTATGATTTAGATAGTTAATTTCGTGCATTAATTCCCATGTTTTGTTATTACCGTGATGCTACATATGCATGCCTATTTAGCTGCGGGATTTGCATGATTCTTCATCTTTAGTTGCTGTTATGTTGTTGTATATCTAAACATCTTTAGTTCTGGACACAAGGTTTATTTCCTGATTTTTCTTGTTGATTACAAGCCGCATATTTCATGCATCAATAGGTTGCTGGAAATAGGAATATTGCATGGCTGCATTATTACCAAAAACATTGCATATTCAGTCAACCGGATTGTTGGATTTCATCCAGTGCTTACTGATTTGCTTGCTGGTAGATGTTGCATATTTCATTCCTCTTTAGTTGCTGAATGTAGGGTTTAAGTCCTATTTAATTTTAGGTTAAGGTGACGCATGTTCATGCATCATTAGGTTGCTGGAAATAGGAAAGTTCATGACTCGGATTGCTGCTAAGACTTTGCATATTCGTACATCATTTAGTTGCTGGATTATTCCCAACGTTGTTACTGATTTCAGACCATATATTCTTGCATGATCATCCATAATTTGTTACTGATTTCAGACCATATATTCATGCATGATCATCGACGATTTGTTACTGATTTCAGACCATATATTCATGCATAATCATACATCATTTAGTTGCTGGATGGTTCCCCATTTGTTACTGATTTCAGACTATATATTCTTGCATGATAATCCAAGATGCTAATTGTTTAAAATTCGTGTGGTGTGGATGAATTTAAATTCTGTTTTGGCTTAGAGTTTGAGGGAGATATTGCATACCCTCCATTGAACTCATTCTGAATATTTTAGATGTACTAGACTATATGCGTTGTGGTAGTTGCATTGCATCTAATCTAATGGAGTAATTCTGGGCACGTTCTGTTTCTGGGCCGACGGGCCACGGGTGGGTCCTCTAGCTTCAGAGGCCACCCGATTAAGACCCCTATGTGAGGGCCAGGCCTAAGATAAGTCCTGGGCATGCGCGCTGCCATTCTGTCTCAGGTTAGGTGGACCCAATGTCGCGATGGCACCATGTAGGTTATTTTCCGCGAGTTGGGACATCTAACCGGCGCACCGCTTTGTGCCGAGCGGTGGGTCACCGACGGGTGACCACCTCTGACCAGCGAGGCTGGTGTTCTGGTTCCTTACGAGGAACGCGTCGGGTGCGCCCGGCAGGCATGGCTGGTGGAGTCATTGCCCTTCTGATGCATTCCGTGCACTTGTTTCTGTTCGACTGCTGCTAGTCTTAGTTAGACTTCTTGCATGTGTCATATTTATTTCATTTGTATGGGCTGAGGCATACTGGGTTTTCTTAATTGAAAACTCACGCATTTATTAATGCGGTGCTTGCAGGTACTTAGGTTTCCACAGGGCGGACTGGACGAGTAGTCGAAGATTCTGTACACGAGGGACACGTCGACCATATTCTTCACTTTGTCTTTTGCTTCCGCATTATTTACGATGTATTTCCCTTTGAACTCGGTGTAATGTATTTGACCTTCTTACCATATATGGATATTCTCTCACTTTTCAGTTATGTTTTATGCTAGTCTATCAATGTATGATCTCTCTACGTATTGTCGAGTTGTTGTTTGGTCTGTCTTTTGTAACTCCTTCGGTCGTCGTGGAGGTCTCTGATCGTGACACTTGTAGTCTTTCCTAGTGTGCGTACCCACGAGATCGGGGGCATTACATTTAGTGTATCACCTCCAATCGAAAGATTGTAGAGAGATATGGTTTTTCTGGAATTTCTGGAAAAGAGAGAAAAGTAGTGGGAGTAGAGTTAAGCTTGGGAAACTCAAGATACTCTACATGATCATGATATGACTGTTGCATTCAAAATCATGAAGGCCCAGCCGAGATTCATTTGGTTAGTGGGAGCATGAGCGAGAGATCCTTACAAGAAATTGTGAGAGAATCTCAATCATCCCCACCAAGTGTGCGTTCGAGAGTCAAACATGAACCTATTCCTCAAGAAATTATGGAAGAAGTTTGAGAGATACGAGAAGAACCAAAAGAACTGAGAAGGTCAATGAGGGAAAGGAAGAAACCCAATAAGTATGTGGGACTTCATGAGATCATGGTACTAGATACCAAAGATCCCTCGACCTTCCAAGAAGCAATGGAAAGAAAAGACTCCAAACTATGGTTAAAGGCCATGGAATCCGAAGTAGAATCCATGTATGATAATTAAGTATGGAACTTGATTTTCCTTCCTCAAGAGAAAATATCATTTGGTATAAATGAGCTTTTAGGAGGAAGATAGACATGGATAGTAACTTGACAACCTATGAAGCAAGGCTTGTAGCAAAAGTTATACTCAAATTCAAGAAATTGACTTTGATGAAAATTTTGAAAGGTTGCCATATTAAAAATCTATTCGGATTATGCTCACTATTACTGCATTTCACAATTGTGAGATATGGAAGATGGATATCAAAATGGTGTTCCTTAAACGGGAACTTGGAGGAGGATATGTACATGGTACAACCTCAAGGTTTTGATGATCCAAATAATAGCGAGAAGAAATGCAAGTTTCGAGAATCCATTTATGGATTGAAGCAAGCATCGAGGAGTTGGAACAAACGCTTTGACGAAGAGGTGAAGAAGACTCACTTCATTCAAAGTAAAGGAAAACCTTGTTGATACAAGGAGATTAGTGGGAGTCATGTAGTACTTCTGATCTTATATGTCGATGACATATTGCTCATGAGAAATCATATACCTTAGCATTAGCAAACGAGAAATTTCATTGAAATCGGCATTTTCAATGAAAAGAAATGGATGAGGCTCAACACATCTTGAGAATCAAGATACATTGAGATACATCCCGTAGACTCATTGGCTTCAGTCAACGTGCATACATTGACAAGGTCTTGGAAATGTTCAGGGTGAACAATTCCAATATGGACAATGTGCCAATAAGTGTGAGTATAGGTGTGCAACTCAAGAAGTCTCAAACGTCCCAATGACGTAAAGACTTGGAGTACATGAAGGTATCCCTTATGCTTCGGCAAAAGGAAGGACCATGTACACAATGACTTGCACAAGACTCAATATCTCGTATGCTCTAAGCGTGACACGTCGTCACCAATTCAACGCAAGTCCTAGTCGTAGGATTGCGGTCAAGAATATTCTGAAGTACCTTAACCGGACTAAAGATAAGGTTTTTGTTTATAGAGGACAAATGGGAAAATAGCCGATGGCTATTTTGATGCAATTCTCATAGGGATTCTTGACAATAGGAGGTTGGAATGATGATGCGTCATCATTATCGAAGGTGGAGGTATGAGGTAGTGTAGTTAGGAGTAATATCACTACAGCTAACTCAACCACCAACGAAAGACAAAATAAATAAATAGGTGGACACAACAGTAACACAACTGATCCATTCAACAAACCTTCATACCAAGCTAAGAGACGAAATATATTTCGAGTCCATCGATCCGAAGATCTATGTGGATTGGCTTGATAGGAGATTTGGGAAGGTTACCCTAGTTATTAATGTTTTATGCATTGAGAATGTATGTGAAAGAAAACTTTGATAACAAGTGGGAGATTGAAGGGAATGTGTTCTAAAAGTTTTACTTTTAAATGTCAATTATTATGAATTGAATGAGAAATCATTTTGTTCCTTGTTTATGTTATTCGTCTTTTAGAAGTGTTAAGGAAGAGGCTCTTGGTCCTTAACCATAGAGCTCTAAAAGATATTGGTTTACATAAAAAAAATATTCGCAATCATGGTAATTAACATGGGACATTAATTACCGAGTTAAGATTGTCGTGTTGGTCATAGATCATTGTAGCTCTACAAGTGAGTGACAACACGGGTACGCAAAAGAGGAAAATATTACTTTTGTATACCGAATAGACCTAATAAGTAAAATATTATAGAAATGTGTTTCTGTGTCATTAATATTTTACTGTGTCCTTGGTCCTTTGATATGAGACTTATATCCGATCACTTAAGAAATGCTTAATTAGACTAGTGTCTTAAGCTATCAATGAGTGTAGTGTAAAGGCATTGGTTGGTTAAGTATGACTTTTGTTGGAGAAGATAGTTAGTCAAAAGATTATCATTGCCCCTCTTAATTGAGTAATGATATTAGTAGGCCCCTTGATAAAGCAAAGTTATAATGTGCACAATGTGATTTGAGTTAAGTCACATATTTATAACTAGCTTAAAGAGATCAAGAAATGAATACTAATACAAAGATGACACAATACAACTTTGTGTGTATTCTTAATATCATGAGGCAACAGACGGACACAAGTGGTGCACTCCATCACTAAATGGATCGGGTTTTGGTTCGAGTGGAATTAAGACATCTAACTAATTGGGAGCTATAATGTCTAGCTAGATACCGCTTATAGCTTGTGGTATTAAGCTCTTAATATCACTGCCAACTTAGTTTAGATCCTCCCATAGGTCACACCACAAAACTGGGAAACAAGAAATGGGGATTTTGAGTTCATAGGATGTGTCGGGTTTCATGTAGAAAATATGACACATGGGGTGAACAAGCAAAATCAAAATTATGTTGTGATTAATAACATAATTGAATCTAAATTAAATTCATATATGATGTAAATATTATGGGGTGTAATGAATTATCATTGCATAGGATAATATGTTACATAAGTTGTGAATTTACTACTAATCCCGAAATGTCAAATTTTGTAGGGGTTAAACCAAAATTTGACAACTCTGCAGTACTGTGCACAAACGGTCGACCGGTTCACCACAAACGGTCGACCGATCGGTGCACGGTCGACCGGACACGTCTCGACCGATAACAGGGAATTTTCATCTGATCGGAACGGTCGACCGGATCTTTCGGTCGGTCGACCGAACAGTGCGATGAAATATTTTATTGTGCGAACGGTCGACCGAATGTTAAACGGTAAACCGAAACTTGGTTCGAGCGGTAGACCGAACCTCCAAACGGTCGACCGGTCCAGACGGTTTTCTGCAGAATTAATTTAAGAATTAATTAGGTCATGCATGGAATTGGTCCATAATTGATTTAATTCGTGGCTGAGATTATTTTTGGCAAATAATGGATGGTTAGATGGAAGTTTGCATGAAATCATGGGCAAGAAGTTGCACATGAATAGGTAATTTGGAGAGAACTTATAAATAGAAGTTTATCTCATTACCTCCTTAATTAATTCATTATTTTCTCATGCAAAATCTCTCTCCATAATTCTCCACGAAATTTCCTTAATTCTTAAGTTTGGTTTTAGTTTTTAAGAGATCATTGATTGATCGTTTTATATTAACCGCAAGTGCACGGCCGCGTTGAAGCGGTGGCAAATACGGGTCGTCCACTGGGAGGTGTGTCGACAGTTGGTTTGTGCGAATGCGAGAGGTAAAGAAAGGAGAAAATGATTGGTTACACTAAACTACACTAAGCTAAACTAGTAAACAAACAAGCTGAAATGAACTTAAACAACTAAGCTAATCAACTAATGCAAAAGATGAAATCACAGGAATGGAAAAACCCCTAAGGGGTGGAGTGTGTGTGTGTGCACATGAAATAAGTGTGGTATGAAATGCATTCAAGAAGCTCAAGTTAGTTGGTGTTGTTAATGCATAAGAAGTACCTAACTATGGCAAGACCTATCATTACAACACTAACTTATGTGAATAATATGAGCAATGCAAGGTTGGTATTAAGACACTTAGACAAGCATGGAGTGTACCTAAGCTATGGCAGAAACCATCAAGTAAGGTTCTTAGTAATTCAAGCAAGCATACTAATATCAACACAAAACATTTATATTAAGCATTCAAACCACCTACATAACATGTACATACACCTACTCCACCCCCTAAATGGGGATGGAACTACTCACTACTCATTACACTACTGATTAGACTAAGCAAAGAAAACATTTAACTAAGATACTGAAATTACTAAACAAGAAATTAAACAAAGTAAAGCAACCCACACAAAACAAGCAACATAACAAGACAAGATTAAAAGAAACAAATAAACTTTTATTAACAATGACTCACATTGAAGGTAGCACTCTTCTCCACCTTGAGTTATTGCTTCAAGGCTCACTCCTTAGTAGAGAGAATGCCACCAAACAATGGGTGATTACAATGGAAGGTGAAGAGTTCTATTTATAAGCATGGAAAAGCTAATCGGGGACAATCCCCCGATGTGGGACTAAACCAATACCAAAAATAGCCTAAACACCTGATAATTCAAGTCCAGGAGGAAGCTTAGCAGATCTGGGCTTAACCAGACCGCCAATTGGCGGTTCCAGACCACCAATTGGCGGTTCCAGACCACCAATTGGCGGCCTATAAGCTTGAGATCCCATTGGATCTTGTTGTGGGCTTTTCTTTGATTGTTTCTTGGTCTTGGATGCATCTAACTTGTTTAGTGGAGCTCCGACCCGAATCGAATTGACAAAATACTCCCCATGATGGTGTGGAGTTTCCTGTTTTGCTCTTAGGTCCTTCTGTCTTACGATCAGGTCCTTCTCCCTTGCATCTTGGTCCCCAGGTCTCACAATTAAGTCATTTTTCCTGCTTTTGGGTCCTTTCATGGCTCTTCTCTTCAAACCTCTTTATTTCTGAAAACTAAACATAAAACTCGTCACGTAGCATTGCTTAGGTGTAAGATAATGGATATAAGATAAAAATATAAGCATTAAATGATGTCAATCAAATACCCCCACACCTAAGTTTTTGCTAGTCCCGAGCAAAACAAAGAAAGAGAAAAGCAAACGAAAAACAAGAAATCCTAACTCACTTTCGTAGGAATCACGGTTGCACTTAGCACGTGCAACAAGCCGTTAAACCTCCTTGTTGCCAAGGAGGAGGAGTGTTGTCTCCTGAGGGTTTTTAGCGGATATACCCACAAAATCCGAACAAGATGCATTATTCAATCTAGACACTCGACTTGTTGGACAAATTATGTCGATCAATGGACGCGGTAATCCTACGGGCCGACTCTATATAGGTAATCAGTCCACACACCTAGCCTAATGAACCATTCGTGCAAGTTAAATAAGGAATTAAGTGAAAGACATGGACAACATCAACATCCTCAAGTGATACAAAGTGCAAAGTCCATTAAGGTTCTTATTTGCATTACCTTTTTTTCTTTTTGTTTATTTTCTCTTCTTTTTTTCTTTTTATTAGTTGGAGCTTTATTCTCCCAGGGTCAGGTTTCATGCATCATTGCCCATGAGGACTTACACTATCACGTACACCTTTCCCCCAAATCTCCACATAGGGCAATCCCTACCACCCGTGTAACGGGAGTTCGGTCGGCGCATCCCAAGTCAGATGACTCGAAAGCACCAGGCACAAAGTCCCCTCAGACCTACTTTCCCGAGTGATAGGAGCCGTGCGAGAAGAGAGAACACCTACTCACTTCTTTCTTATCTACACATGAACCAAAACCCCTACACTTAATGTCTCACAACAAGATTTAAAGGGTCCTTGACTACAACAAACTTCCTTAAGTTAACAGACACGAATTATTGACTCACTAGGTTCAGGGTGCACTTCTTTAAATGTTTGAGCACTGAAACCCTATGATTACTCACCCCCAAAGGAAAACTGGAGTGCATCCTAACGACTCGATAAATCCTAAAGCCACAGTACTAGATATCCTAATGCATCAAGTTCAAGACAATTTTGGGAGCTTTCTTTTTTACTTTGCCTCTCAACGGTTTTGCACATGCTAAACACACGCAAAACCCACAAAACATTTTCTTTCTTAAACACATGAAGATTTTGAAAGAAATGTGAAAATTTTAAAGCACTAGGCAAGCAAAAGAAGACAAGTCACCCAAGGATCATGGCAAGCAGATATATTGATATTAAATGCAGCAAACTAACATGACCCTAACAATGCAAACAAAAGAAAACAAAATCGAAAGAAATGACTCGACTCGACTATGTACACACGTAAAACACCCCCCACACCTACTTCATGCATTGTCCTCAATGAATGCGAGTAAGATACTACATGGAGCTATGCATGAAAAAGAATAGATCTCACCAACGTGAAGTACAAAGGGAAGTGCAAGGTCATGTTGATGGACACAACCTGAATTCCCTCAAAACCTGAGAGATGCTAAAGAAAGGGTACAAATACGTGAAAGAAATGGAACCCAAATACACAAGGGTTGGGGCTCACAACAATCGATGCTCACTGAAGGAGTCTTTTATTGTACCTTTTTTAATAACTATGTACAAACATAAGTTCCCATCTTAATTTGTCAAAAGACATCAAATGGGAACCTCAAGAGTGGGTCAATGCACTTGGAAAGGGAACAAGACACCACGCGGGGCCAGAATACGCATGCGTGGGCCCCCTTCACAAAGAGCACCGGATGAAATGAGAGGTTCATGAATTGGACGCAAAGGCGTCTCATTCAAAGGATGAAACTGAAAGAGCTTGAACCTCTCGAGAGTTTGGGAAATAAGGGGCAACGGAGGAAGAGTTTCTCCCGTTGCAGTACTGAAGTTATGATCGTCAATCCAAACTCTCCAACCAACAGGCTGGTGCGTCGGAACGAGGTCAAGAACCTCGTTAGGCATGTCTGACACACCAGCCGAACAAAAAGTGGGTCTCATACCCAAGGTATCCTCCAAGGAACACCTAATACCCTCATGACCAATGTAGTTGTTTGATGTTCCATCATTTCCAAGATGATCAGGAACAATAGTGAGAGACAAACTCTCATCAGGTTGTTTGAAATTGAGGGGACTAGGGAGCTCTTGCTCCACCAGAGGTGAGTCCTTAGGAGGTACAACAATAAGATCATGTGGCTCAAGGGCCACGGGACAAGAAGATAAGGCACAATCCTGTGCCGACTGATAAAGAAGCTGGTCCATAGTATTCTCAATTGGAATCGAATCCTCCACCAAGTGATCGTGAATTGAATCCCCAAGTCCCTCAGACTGACTAGGAGTTTGACTTTGAAAAATTGTGCTTTGAATTTGTGGATGTGGTGGTGGTTCGATTTCAGAAGATAAACCCTCATGTTGACACGAAAAGTTACTCTCCTCACTTAATTGTTGCGTCAGTTGACTCACTTGAAGTGTCAGATTTTGTATGCGGTCAACGAGGAGGTCCAAGTCAGATCTTGGAAAATTTTGGGGTTGGGTGTTGATGGGCTGAGAATGAGTCCAATGATTTGAAGTGGGGTGTTGGTAGAATTATGGGTATTCGGGAGGAGGATACGGGGGTGAATATGAAGTATAAGAATTTGGATAAGAATTGTCTCCCCATGAATCCATCACTCTCGGAGTGTACGCGGATGCGTAATGGTCATAATGAGCATTTTGGGAAAATGTATGCTCATACTTAGGCTCTGGGGGAACATAAGGACATTCCCCAGTGACATGACCACTCAACCCACAACAGTCGCATGGTACGACTACTGGAGCAACCGGTACAAACATGTCGTCTGCCGCACGTATGAAAGAGACCAAAGTTTCTTGCAATGCCTCAGTTTGATGACCAGTGTATGATCCGACGAAACTAGATTGTGGTCTAGTAGTCGGTGCCTCTCTCATGTTACCCCAATATGAAGATTGCTCAGTCACACAATTGCGATCATCCCAACCATACGGGGTGTTAGTCTGAGCCACCCCAGGTTGCATGGGTCCGGAGTACCAGGGAGAATCGTCCTGGTCCCAACAATGATATGGATGGTCGCCCATGTAACCATCCATCTCAAGAAAAAACTTTCGAGTCGATCACTCTCACCACCACGAGGCCAAGCTCGTAAAAAGTGCTCGACTCGACCCTAAAACGCTACCAGAGAGTGTAAAGGGGAGGAGACTAAAATGTAGAAGTAGGTGAGAAAAAGATGACTCAGAGGAGAAGGGAAGAATCCCTAAAGCTAGCGTGGGTAGAGGGATCAGGAAGAAGCCTACCTAGCAAGCACGACTCAAACAATGTAAGGCAATGGGTCCTTAGGCTAGACGACGCCTAACTTCGTGGTCACTAGCCTCAACACGCCTCACGTCCCTACAACGAGGACCACAATGCCCAGCAAGTGATACCCCAGATCCGGAGATCCAGTACCTCCTACTATCAACAAGGTAGGCAACGCCGATCAGGTCATGACGGTCTCAACTAGATTACTCTCCTAGTGCGCCCGCAATCCTTAGGGCCAATGTCTACTTGCTTTTAGTTAAGGCTTTATTAAGAGTGATTTTTGGGGCCAAGGAAAGGGTGATGAAATCCCCCACCTTATCTTTTATGGGACAGCCCCTCCTTAGTAGCGATTTGATCCTAGATCTAGCAATCAATCGCTCCAATCAAACGCTCATCTCACTCTTGTCCTGATGCAATTCCTACTAACTAATGCATGGGCATACAAGATGCATGAATGAGTGTAGGAAATACGTACCTCACGCCAGCACTCAACAACTGAAAAGAAAGCTAAAAGAAAAGACAACTATATGCCTAAGTCAATACATGATGCGTGACCTAAACAAATAAGAACGTCTACTCTTTTGCTTTGGATTTTAAGGCCAAGTTGATTAATGGGGGAGTGATTAATGATCTGGGAGCAAACCAGAAGTCACAGCATGCAAAATAGGGCTCCCAGATAACAAAAATTGGAACACTAACTACCAGAAAAAATTACAAGGCAAGAAACTCTCACCAGGCCGCCAATTGGCGGTCTTAAACCTCTAATTG
The DNA here is from genome assembly GCA_963682175.1 of Triglochin maritima. NCBI lineage: Eukaryota > Viridiplantae > Streptophyta > Magnoliopsida > Alismatales > Juncaginaceae > Triglochin > Triglochin maritima. The sequence goes on along the minus strand of OY821774.1, from coordinate 21,919,701 downwards.
GCGGTCTGTTTAGGTCTTCTCTTCCTCAAACTTCTCCAGTAGCCACCCCTTGATCTTGTGGTTCCCTGAAACTAAGAAAAACTGAAAACAAAAAATTAAAAACCCCTCGAATCGTCCAAACCAATGTCTGGACAGAGCACCTCCGCGGCAACGGCGCCAAAAACCTGATTGATCGTTTTATATTAACCGCAAGTGCACGGCCACGTTGACGCGGTGGCAAATACGGGTCGTCCACTGGGAGGTGTGTCGACAGTTGGTTTGTGCGAAGGCGAGAGGTAGAGAAAGGAGAAAAGGATTGGTTACACTAAACTACACTAAGCTAAACTAGTAAAAAAACAAGCTGAAATGAACTTAAACAACTAAGCTAATCAACTAATGCAAAAGATGAAATCACAGGAATGGAAAAACCCCAAAGGGGTGGAGTGTGTGTGTGTGCACATGAAATAAGTATGGTATGAAATGCATTCAAGAAGCTCAAGTTAGTTGGTGTTGTTAATGCATAAGAAGTACCTAACTATGGCAAGACCTATCATTACAACACTAACTTATGTGAATAATATGAGCAATGCAAGGTTGTTATTAAGACACTTAGACAAGCATGGAGTGTACCTAAGCTATGGCAGAAACCATCAAGTAAGGTTCTTAGTAATTCAAGCAAGCATACTAATATCAACACAAAACATTTATATTAAGCATTCAAACCACCTACATAACATGTACATACACATACTCCACCCCCCAAATGGGGATGGAACTACTCACTACTCATTACACTACTGATTAGACTAAGCAAAGAAAACATTTAACTAAGATACTGAAATTACTAAACAAGAAATTAAACAAAGTAAAGCAACCCACTCAAAACAAGCAACATAACAAGACAAGATTAAAAGAGACAAATAAACGTTTATTAACAATGACTCACATTGAAGGTAGCACTCTTCTCCACCTTCAGTTATTGCTTCAACGCTCACTCCTTAGTAGAGAGAATGCCACCAAACAATGGGTGATTACAATGGAAGGTGAAGAGTTCTATTTATAAGCATGGAAAAAGCTAATCGGGGACAATCCCCCGATGTGGGACTAAACCAATACCAAAAATAGCCTAAACACATGATAATACAAGTCCCGGAGGAAGGTTAGCGGATCTGGGCTTAACCAGACCGCCAATTGGCGGTTCCAGACCTCTAATTGGCGGCCTATAAGCTTCAGATCCCATTGGATCTTGTTGTGGGATTTTCTTGGATTGTTTCTTCGTCTTGGATGCATCTAAATTGTTTAGTGGAGCTCCGACCCAAATCGAATTGACAAAATACTCCCCATGATGGTGTGGAGTTTGCTGTTTTGCTCTTAGGTCCTTCTGTCTTACTATCAGGTCCTTCTCCCTTGCATCTTGGTCCCGAGGTCTCACAATTAAGTCCGTTTTCCTGCTTTTGGGTCCTTTCATGGCTCTTCTCTTCAAACCTCTTTATTTCTGAAAACTAAATATAAAACTCATCACGTAGCATTGTTTAGGTGTAAGATAATGGATATAAGATAAAAATATAAGCATGAAATGATGTCAATCAATCATCTTCTCAAGGGAACTAAAGTGGGGTTAGTAATTAGATTCTAAACCCTATTGGAGATCGAGAGGCTTGCTCTTCTCTCTCCAATCTTGTTTAGAGTTTGGTGAAATCTCGGAGGCATCCGGCGCAGCAACAAGCATCCTCAACGTCTCCGAATCTTCAAGAAGTTTTAGAGAACTTCTAGGTATGAGTTTCGGAGTCTCATATTTGTTTTAATAAAAGTTTTAAAACTAGTTATTGAAACAAATCGATGCATGCATGAAACAAATCATAGAAAATTGTAATTGATCCTTATTATGCATAAAAATTTCGAAAATATATATGCATAATTAAACATGAAATCCAACACCTGAATGTAAGCCCAAAGAACCAATGAGCAAATGAAGAAACTCCACATCATCATGAGGAGTATTTTGGCAAATTGATTCGGGCCTAAGCTCCAACAACCGACATGGGTGCATATCACATGAAGACAACAATCCAGGAAAGCCCACACAAAATCCGAACCGGATCCAGACTCTGTAGACCGCCAATTGGCGGTGTGCGACCGCTGATTAGCGGTGGGGTTGGCTCTGGATCCGACACGCTTCTGGCAGATCATGTATTAGGGGGGTTTATATCTATTTCTGGTGTTGTATTAGTCCCACATCGAGGGATTGTCCCTGATTACCTTTTTCGATGACTATAAATAGAACTCCTCACCTTCCCTTGTAATCCACTACATACTTGGTGGCTATTCTCTCTACTTGAAGTGGAGCCTTGGATCAAATACTCAAGTGGGGAGATGCTACTTGTATTGTGAGTCTGAAATAAATAAAAATTTCTTTGTTATGTTGCTTCTTTTATGTTTCTTGCATGCGTAGTTTAATTTCATTTCAATAATCGTAGAGACTTAGTTAATATGTTTTCGTTTCTTTGGATAATAATTAGTTTAATGAATAATGAGTAGTTCCATCCCCTTTGGGGGGTGGAGTTGATGTTTTATACATGCAATAGAGAATGAAAATGAATGCTTTGTTTGAAATGTGTTGATAAACATGAATATATGCTTGCTTGTTTAGGATAGAACATGTAATTTGATGAGCTTTTGCCATAACTCTTAGACATCTCCCATGCTTGTTTAGGTTCTTAAATAACCAATTTGTGTATGTTAATGTTAGTCAACTAGGTTAGTAATGGGATTGATAGGTTTTGCTATAATCATTAGACACTTCCTATACATGAAAATAGAACCTACATTTGTGCTTAATGCTTTCATTCTTCACCATTTTCTTGCTTGTGTACACTCACACCACCCCTCAGGAGTCCTTCTTCCGGATTTGCACTTCCACTTTAGTTTCTTTTGATTTAGTTTGCATTGTTTGTTTTCCTTCATATTTCTTCTTACTAGTTTAGTGTAAGTTAGATTAGTACATCTACAACTCTTCTCCCCTTTTTCGCCATCTGATTTCGGTCATTACAGAGGCTGAACCTCTCTGCGGACGACCCTTTACTTACATCGTCTTCACCGATGGCTGTGCACTTGCGGTCTAATTTTAAAACGAACAAACAAGGTTTTAGTGATGTTGGATGGGGGTGTCAGTCCAAACTCTGGTTTGGATGATTCAGGTGGATTTAATTTTTGTTTTGTAGTTTTCTTTATTTGAGGAGACTTAAAGTCTCAAGGGAAGGTAACTAGTGAAGTTTGCAGGCAAAGAGAGAGTTTCGGACCGCCAATCAGCGGCCTGAGACAGCCAACTGGCAGTCTGGTAATCTCTTTTGCCCTTGTAATTTCTTTGGCTTGTTGAAATAACTGACATAGAAATCTGGGACTCAATTGTTCATGTTCTGACTCTTAGTTTGCTCCTAGATTAATAATCAATCTCCCATTAAGCAACTTGGACCCTAAACCCCAACGCAAAAGAGTAGGCATTCCTTCTTGTTTAGGTCAATGCATCATGTACTTGACTATGGCACATAGATTGTCTTTTATTTTAGCTTTACTTTCAGTTGCTGAGCACTGGGGTAAGGTATGCATTTCCTACTCTCATTCATGCATTTCGTATGAACATGCATTAGTTAGTAGGAATTGCATTGCAACAAGTGTGAGTTGAGCGTTTGTTTGGAGAGTTGATTGCTAGATTAAGACACCAAAACACTACTAAGGAGGGGCTATCCCATATAAGATAAGGTGGGGATTTTTTCACCCTTTCCTTCACCCCAAAAACCACACTAATCAAGAGCCTAATTTTAAAATCAAGTAGACATTAACCCTAAGGATTTGGGGCGCATTAGGAGAGTGATCCGGTCACGACCATCATGGCCAGATCAGCTTCGCCCACTCTGTCGATAGTAGGAGAGACGAGATCTCTGGATCTTGTCTCACTTGTTGGGCTTTGTGGTCCTCGTCGTAAGGAGGTGAGGCGTGTTGAGGCGGTGTAATCTCGCAGTTAGGCGTCGTCTAGCTGTAAGGACCTATAGCGACCTTAGGTTGTTTAAGCCTTGTTAGCTTGTGTGCTTCTACCTGTACCCACCCATCATAGCATAAGGACTTCTTCCCTTCTCTCCTGAGTCATCCTCTCTCTTTTGTGTCCTCCCATCTTCTCTTCTACGCATATTCTGTTTTAGTTGTTTAAAAAAAGTTCGTGTGGGTGTGCACCTTTGTGCATGCTTGTGTGGGCACGAGCCGAGAGTGGCCGTGTGACGAGGCGTGTCGTCAATCCTACTTCGGTAGTCAATTTCTCAACACCTTTATCTTCTCGTGTCGCACAGAATCTGGGTTCCATGGCTGCTCAGTACCACGAGGAGGTGCAGTTGTTGGACCCACCTGTTACGCCTGTTCTTCCAGTTCTTGCTCCCATACCTCTCTGTAATCGATGCTACCCGAGCCGTACTGCTCTACCCTCATGCATCGTATTGCCAAAGGAAAATGGGAACCACTTTGAGGTGAAGACTCAGTTTATATCCATGCTCCCTCACTTCACTGGGAAGGGTGACCCTGTTGAGATTTTTATTTATACCGCAAGTGCATGACGTCAATGAAGACGTGGCAAATACGGGTCGAACACAAGGAGGGAGAGATTTGTTATTAGTGTGATTTCGATTGGGGGAAAGAAGGAGAGACGAAATAAATTGGGTTTTGAGATTTTTGGTTTTTAATTATCTAAAGCAAGAAACAAGAACAAATAGACTAAAACAAGAACAAAGAGGTGAATTTCGTCGGGTGGAGGTTTAGATTTAGGGTTTAGATTAGAGAATTCAGAAACTTATAATAAATCATATTAGTTATAAAGCATTACATGATAAATGATTTAACATAAACTCAAGTAATCAAAATATACTAACACGAAATTAAAATAATAACATTCATTCATCTTCTCTTCACCCTAAATCCGTCACCTCCACCCTTTGGAAGGAGTTAGAAACTCATAGAGGGAGGAAGAAGGGGTCCTTGAGACATTACAAAAGAAAACTAAAAGTAAGAAATAAAAGACAGAATTTTATTAATGAAAAGAAGAATACAAAACTAAGATTAAGAATAAAAACTACAACCAAAGACTAAGGACCCTTCTAACATCGTTCTCGGGGCTATTTATAGTTGTTACAAGAGACCTAAGTATAGAATTGGAGAGTACACGTGTCCAGACACGATTGGACAAAATTGGAGCACACGGATCACTAAGGGGGCGGCGAAATCGCCGCAGATTGTAGGTGTTGTGCGGCAAAAACGCCGCATAATCATGTCAGATTAAATCCGGATTTTTGCTGAGTGTTTATGGTATGATTTGATCCTCCTTTGCGTGTCTGGATGATTTCTTTCCGTTCTCTTGAGCTCCGAATTATTTCCTTCATATATTTGGAGATTCACATTGATTTTTCTTTAGATTTTCTCCAAGATAATAAAAGCTACTCGTGAATTGCAATTAGGTCCTTGACTTTTTTTGCAATTAAGTCCCCGGCTACTTTTGTGCTTAAGTCCTTGTTCTTTTTGCAATTAGGACTTGAATGCTTTTATGCTTGGATACATTTCCATTCGTAACCCGATAATCTTGAGCTTGGTCTTTATGATAGAAATGAGTCTTTTGCACACGTTTATGCTCGGGATGTAGGTAATTTGCATTCAGGTCCCTGTATTCTGTAAATAAGACTAAACACATACCTTAGTAGCATTTATTGATATAAAAGTGATCTAAATGAAAGACATATGATGCAATGTATGCAATGCATCAAATACCCCCACACCTAGATTTTGCTAGTCCCTAGCAAAACAGAATATAAGAAAAATGAAAACAGGGAAATCCTAAGTCACTTTCGTAGGAATCACGATTGCACTTAGCATGTGCAACAAGCCTTTAAACCTCCTTGTTGCCAAGGAGGACGAGTTTTGTCTCGTGAGGGTTTTCAGTTGACACACCCGCAAAGTCTTAATTCAACATTCCATTAATAGCTCTCAATATCCCTACCTCAACCTTATACATCTCACTTCGAATTCTTGTATGCTCATTATATGAATCTAACTCATTAAAAATATGACTTGGTCTTTGTTCCTCCAACATTCACACCACTAACCCTTCTACACATGATATTACTTAAATTATTTTGCACGCCTCCTTTGGTGGTGAAGTATCATTCAGATCAACCATGGCATGGATCATTCTTTTAGCTTTGGGCCTTGAGTATTTTTTTTTTCTTTTCTTCCGTGATTCAACACATTTGCTTTTTGACACTTTTACCCTTTTTGCATTCGTGTAGCGAGTTTGGTCGATAATCCCGAGCTGGTAGACTCAAGTTACCGGGTTTCAAGATACCCCTACAGACCAGTGACTCAAAGGCTTGGGCTTTTGTAATCATTTGCAAAATGTGTTTTCTTCACTTTATTCCTTTATTTTTATTTTTATTTTCCTCAAGGCTTAATTGCTATTAAAAGTCCACACTTCCCGGTATATTTTCCTCAACCTCTGCTTTTTATCAACCACTTCAAAGATTTGATTTATCCAATTTAAGTGCATACATGTCTTAAAGGGCAATGAGTTATTTCTTTGGAACTTAGCTTTATGTCATAATTTCTACAAGCAGAACTATATAATAAGGAACAAAAACTCAATGCAATTTGTACACGGGTTCTGGCAGTTCAATCTTAAGCTATGTCATGAAACATTGAATTTTTTTTAGAAATAAAAGACAGATCTATAGATAAATATATACATAAACATCCCCCCACACCTAAATCATGCATTGTCCTCAATGTATGCAAATATAAAGCAAATGCACTTATTACCTTGGTGAACTGCGGTGGAAGGATGAAATTTGCTCAAAGTCAACCATAGTCAGAACTGGATTGAATGACACCATATTGGTGCATGTATCCAGTTGAATTGTTCCCCATGTTGCAATGAGAGTCCTGAGTCACAGGTTCCACACCCCTCACATAAATTGGTTCTCTTATTTGCTCGAGTGATGGTGGGTGTGTAGATGAATTCCTCCATTTTTTCTTACTTCCTTTTTGATTTTGTGATGATTGAGAAGTATTATAGATTCGTGATTTCATCACAACGTCACTTTGATTGCATATTATTTTTGGCTCACTATCAATATGAAAGATATTAAATTCAGCTTTTAAGTTCCCAAAAGATAATTGCATGAGCCCATTTCGACAGTTTATCAATGCTTCAGAAGTGGCTAAAAAGGGTCTGCCTAGAATTACAGGGATTTGTCGATTAGGATTTACAACAGGTGCGGTATCTAGTACGACAAAATCCACTAGGTAAATGAAGTCACCAACCTTGATCAAAACATCCTCTACTATACCTCTTGGTTTCTTAATAGAACAATTAGCAAATTGAATGGTTGTCTTAGAGGGTTTTAGTGGACCAAGGTTCATTTGCTCATAGACAGAGTACGGGAGTAGGTTAACACTAGCACCAAGGTCTAGAAGGGCTCTGTTGATAAAAGTATCTCCTATTGAACATGAAATTGTGGGACACCCAGGATCCTTATATTTTATAGGAGATGTGTTGGACAAAATAGAACTTATGTTTGCAGTTAAGAATGCCTTCTTTGGTACGTTCGTTTTTCGCTTTTTAGTGCACAGATCTTTCAAGAATTTAGCATAAGCAGGTATTTGTTGAATCATGTCTAAGAGTGGAATGTTGACCTTAACTTGCTTAAATACTTCCAAGATTTTCTCTATTTGTGCACTTGAGTTCTTTTTGAGTCTATTGGGGAATGGGGCTTTAGGAACATAGACTCGCTCAGGTTCAGATTGAGCTATAGGTTCCGGTTGAGTAGGTGGGTTGGGCGTTTCAGATTGGACGTCGGGTTCAATGGTTAGGTCATATGTGGTTGCTTGATGACTAGATTGATTAGACGTTCTATGATTTACCACATTGTTATCTACTTGTCTTCCGGACCGTAATGATACTACAACATTTATTTGTTGGAACGATCCTTCCTCATTAACCATTTGAACCGGTCTAGGGTTGTTATTTCCTGAAGGTGGTTGATAGGATTGATATGAATTATTAGATCTAGGGTTCACCTCAGGTTGACTTGGAAACCGACCCTTTTCTCTTTCACCTACTATTTGTGCTAGTTGGCTGACTTGTGTCTCTAGCCTTTGGAAGGTCTGGTTGGTTGTTTGTATAAAAGTTTTCATTAAATTTTCCAAGCTTGTCAACCTAACCTCATGATCGTTATTGTTACTAAACCCAGATGATGTATTATTTTGGTTATACGGGTTTGGTTGTTGTCTAGGAGGTTGACCCTGTTGGTTTGATGAGAAATTGGAATTATTACGCCAACCCGAGTTATAGGTTGATGTGTATGGGTCATTTCTAGCATGGTTATACATGGCATTAACTTGGTCCCATTCCGCACAATCCTCCATTACATGACCAGTCTGACCACATCTAGAGCACGGGATAGTCGAGGCTTGATTCACTCGGTTTTGGGTTTGTAGCTCTAAACTTTCCATTCTGCGCATAAGGGTAGCTAGTTTTGCTTTAGCCGCTATGTTGGCATCTACAGCTAAGACACCTGGTTTGGGTTGACTTGCTATTCTAGATCCAATACTCGGGTTAAGCGGTGTTCTAGCATTGTCCCATTGCATACTGTTTTCAGCTAATTCCTCAAGAAAAGTCCAGGCATCGTTTTCATTTTTCGACAAAAAGTTCCCTTGGCTTACGGATTCTACCATAACCCTAGATGTGGGTGTCAATCCCTCATAAATATTTTGGCATAATTGCCATCTTGGAATTCCATGATGAGGGTATTGGGTCAGAACACTTTTGAATCTTTCTAGATAGGAATACAACAGCTCGCTCTCAGACTGAACGAATGCAACAATTTCATTCCTAATCCTCATAGTCTTATGGTTGGGGAAATATTTTTTTAGGAATACTTGAACAAACTCAGCCCAACTTCTAATGGATTTTTCGGCTAGACTATATAGCCATTTCTTAGCGTCGTCCTTCAGTGCTAGAGGCACGAATTTCAGACGCACTGCCTCCTCTGGGATATGCTGGTATTGCATAAGAGAGCAGATTTCCTCAAATTCTCTAAGGAAGAGATATGGGTCTTCCCTAGAGGTGAACTTAGGCAACATACTCATGTATTGTGCCTTAAGTTCGAAGTCGCGACCCGGTATGGTGGGCATAACGATGCACGATGGATGAGCAGCCATCGCTGGATAGCATCGATCCCTCAGAGTTATAGGTTGCGCAACAGGCGGGTCCACTACGTTCTCACTCATTGGATCCGGGTGAGGTGGTGCAGCAGATGGATTGAGGCTAAGTTCCAGACTGGAATCTAGATGAACTCGTGAGAGTCGATTACTCAAGTCCCGAATCCAAATCTGAGTGCACCGGGTTGAATCAATTTTTGAAATCAAATTCGAAATTTAATTTCAAGAATTAATTACAATTTTTTTTTATTTTCGTTTTTTTTAATATATTTTTTATGTTTTTTTTTTCAAAAGGGAAACAAACAATAGAATGGGGAAAGATGAGAAAAGAATCCTAATCTAGACAATTTAGGTGAGAAGAGAAAGAAGACTCAGATGAGAAGGGAAACCTAACTCTAAAGATAGAAAGAGGGTTGGTCAGAAAATTCCTAAGAAAGCACGGTTCAAACAATCCTAGACCTAATGTCGCTTAGATCTAGACGACTCCTAACTGGTTGAGTCGAATTGATTTGCTTGATCCACCTCCCTCACTAATCAAACCAACTTGGCCAGGCCATGTATAGCTAGTGGGGGCGCTTCCGACAGAGTCGGTGCCAATTAGACAACCACTTCGCTTGGAAGACTTACGTCAACACAAAAACACTTTCTAGACACGAAATTAAATTCAATCGGCTTCAGGTCATAGCAAGTCAAACCAATTCTTCTCCTTAAATGAGTCCGAGTCCTTAGGGGTCACTGTCTAATTGATTTTAATTTTAAGGCTTGGGTGACACTTTAGGATTGTGATTTGTGGGCCACGGAAGGGTGATGAAATCCCCACCGTATCTTTGCCTACGGAGTTGCCCTTAAGATAGTTTAACTTAGATCTAGCAAAGATAGTCAAACAATGGTCTTTAGAGGGGGGCAATTGCAAGGTTGTATGCAAATTAGATTATATGCTTAAATGCATTCGATAAAAACCGCGATACGTACCTTGCCTCCAGCACTCTTCAACAAGAATTAATTTGCAAGAATTTAGCAAGAATAATGCAAACAAAACACTAGATGATGCATGCACTAAGGCCTTTATAATTTTGCCAATTTTAGGTCAGAGTTGAATTATTGCAAATTATGAAATTTTTGCCCTAACACATGCAGTTCTATGAAAAAGAAATTTTCCGAAACTAGAAATTACGAGGAAAAAGGCAACAAAGGTTACCTACGCAATGCTCAGTCGGGTTCACCGCCCGCTCTCGAAATTTCAGATGCTCCACGCGTCCACCCAGAGATGGTGCTAACCCCAGAAAAATTTGAAGCCCAGAATCTTCAGGTGTGCAGCGATTCAGCCGCAGGTTGCTCTTGGTATGCGGCGATTCCGCCGCCCTTGTTGGTCAGACTGCGTTCAGATTTCGCCGCGCGCTCTGTTGTCTCCTGAAACACAAATCCAAATAGTTAGATCGCGTACAAGATAAACAGAACAAAATCGAAATCAACAAAAAACAAAATCTGCGTCGCCTCCCCGGCAATGGCGCCAAAAACTTGTTGAGAATTAAATTTATACCGCAAGTGCACGACGTCAATGAAGACGTGGCAAATACGGGTCGAGCACAAGGAGGGAGAGATTTGTTATTAGTGTGATTTCGATTGGGGGAAAGAAGGAGAGAAGAAATAAATTGGGTTTTGAGATTTTTGGTTTTTAATTATCTGAAGCAAGAAACAAGAACAAATAGACTAAAACAAGAACAAAGAGGTGAATTCCGTCGGGTGGAGGTTTAGATTTAGGGTTTATATTAGAGAATTCAGAAACTTATAATAAATCATATTAGTTATAAAGCATTACATGATAAATGATTTAACATAAACTTAAGTAATCAAAATATACTAACACGAAATTAAAATAATAACGTTCATTCATCTTCTCTTCACCCTAAATCCGCCACCTCCACCCTTTGGAAAGAGTTAGAAACTCATAGAGGGAGGAAGAAGGGGTCCTTGAGACATTACAAAAGAAAACTAAAAGTAAGAAATAAAAGACAGAATTTTATTAATGAAAAGAAGAATACAAAACTAAGATTAAGAATAAAAACTACAACCAAAGACTAAGGACCCTTCTAACATCGTTCTCGGGGCTATTTATAGTTGTTACAAGAGACCTAAGTATAGAATTGGAGAGTACACGTGTCCTGACACGATTGGACAAAATTGGAGCACACGGATCACTAAGGGGGCGGCGAAATCGCCGCAGATTGTAGGTGTTGTGCGGCGAAAACGCCGCATAATCATGTCAGATTAAATCCGGATTTTTGCTGAGTGTTTATGGTATGATTTGATCCTCCTTTGCGCGTCTGGATGATTTCTTTCCGTTCTCTTGAGCTCCGAATTATTTCCTTCATATATTTGGAGATTCACATTGATTTTTCTTTAGATTTTCTCCAAGATAATAAAAGCTACTCGTGAATTGCAATTAGGTCCTTGACTTTTTTTGCAATTAAGTCCTCGGCTACTTTTGTGCTTAAGTCCTTGTTCTTTTTGCAATTAGGACTTGAATGCTTTTATGCTTGGATACATTTCCATTCGTAACCCGATAATCTTGAGCTTGGTCTTTATGATAGAAATGAGTCTTTTGCACGCGTTTATGCTCGGGATGTAGGTAATTTGCATTCAGGTCCCTGTATTCTGTAAATAAGACTAAACACATACCTTAGTAGCATTTATTGATATAAAAGTGATCTAAATGAAAGACATATGATGCAATGTATGCAATGCATCAGACCCCTATATCTTTCTAAGGGAATTTGAGGAGGTCTGTGCTATGTTCAAACTGCAACAACTTAGCATAGACTCCATCCATCTTTGGTTTGTCCCATTTGCACTGAAGGATGATGCCAAGAAGTGGTTGTACAGCAACCAGGCCAATGCCTTTAGGACTTGGGATGAGTTTCAATCTACATTCGTAAAGAAGTACTTTCCAAGTCATCAGACTCAAAAGCTGAAGAACAAAATCAATTCGTTTTATCAGCATGAGATCGAATCATTCCATGCATACTTAGAGAGGTTCAAGGAGCTACTATCCTCATGCCCTCACCATGGCATCAACTTGTGGCACCTGTGTCAGATTGTTTACGAGGGTCTTCACATCCTTCCCGAATGCTCCTTGAGTCCACGTGTGAAGGAGAGTTCTTAGGAAACGATGAAAGGGAGGCATGAGATTTCCTAGAAGAGCTCACTGAGAAAACCATGCAGTAGGAGAGTGTGAGGGAACCACCAGCATCATCTAGCATAGGAGCGGGGATCGCAAATGCAAACTCGACTAGATCGAGTGCCACATTTGCTGTCGATACCACTACGGCCACCAAGGCGCGCATGGTGGCCTTAATACGCCGTATGGATTCTATTGAGGTCCAAAACCAACACGATGTGTCACATGTGTCTGCATTAGGTCCAGTTCCATGTCATCTCTGTGGTAGGATTGGTCATATAGGAGGTGAGTGTGCATCCATTCCTCCTGAGATGGAACATGTCAATGCCATCTATGATAGATCCAGGAATGACCCATATTCATCGTCATATAACCCTGGATGGAGGAACCACCCTAATTTTTCATGGAACTGTAACAATACCCCAGGTGGTCCTTCAAGCTTCTCTCACCACCTAACCGACCACACCAACATCCCATGCATTCACAGTCTCATCACCAACCCCAAGCTCAAATCACCAAACCACCAGGTTTCCCAAATTCTAACAACTTGGAAACCCAGTTTAATTCGCTTGAGAACTTAACTAGTGGACTTGACAACTCTGTAAAAAACTTTATGTCATCCACGAGTCAAGTCCTCACTTCGAACCAGTAGACAATCAAATCTCTCGAGCTTTAGATGGGCCAACTCGCTCAGTCTGTGCATGAGAGAGAGAGGGAGAGTCTGCCTAGCTAACCTATCACTAACCCCCATGCTAAACATCACTCAAACATGCAAAATGCAAGTTCAAGACCGCGATGGGGGGGGGGGAAGTGACTACGTGGAAGAACCTGTGGACCATGTCAATGCCATTGTGACCATGAGAAATTGGAAGGAGGTCAACAACCACGTTTCCTTGCCAGTAAATCTATCTGTGCAACCCCTTTGTGAGAATTATGGTGAGAAAGAGGCCGAAGGTTAGAGTAATACACCAACGCCTCCTTCTTAGGCACCATAGAAGACCTACCCGCGAAAAGCACCATATCCTAGTAGGTTGTCTAAGAAACAGAGTGACAGTGTGGATAAAATACTGGAGATATTCAAGAAAGTGAATGTCAACATTCCTTTGTTAGACATGATTCAACAAATACGTCCCTATGCAAAATTCCTGAAGGATCTCTGTACGACTAAGAGGAAAACCAACGTCCCTAGCAAAGCCTTTTTGGCGGCTAATGTGAGCTCAATCATTTGGAACCCAACGTACGTAAAATTCAAGGGCCCAGGAAGTCCAACAATTTCATGTATCATTGGGGAGTCTCACATTAATAATGTATTTCTAGATCTAGAGTCGGCGGTTATCCTCTTACCAACTTATGTGTATCAACGATTAAGCCTAGGCGAGCTCAAGCCTACGAAAACAACTTTACAGTTGGCTGATCGTTCGATCAAAGTCCCGATGGGGGTCATTGAAGATGTCCTAATCAAGGTCGGTAATTTCATATTTCCTATTGACTTCGTCGTCCTTGAGACTGAACCAATCAAGACTACCCACTCTCAGATTCCATTGATTTTGGGTAGACCTTTTTTGGCAATGTCAAATGCCTTGATCAATTGTCGAACTGGACTCATGAAATTGTCGTTCGAGAACTTGACCGCGACATTCCATGAGTTCAATATGTCTAGGCAGCTGGCATCTTTCGAGGACCCCATGGAAATTAATCTTATCTGGGACGTGGAAGAAGAAATAGAAGAAGAGTACCCCCTAATTTGTGAGAATCTAAATGCTAATACCATGGATGATTTCGATCATGAAGAGGACGGGGGCGAGTCGAGCAATGATGTGCATGCTATTCAGTACATGCGAGCTCCTCCAATCTTACATCTCGAGCTAGATATCACGCCTTGCCTTGAGGTATCACCCACAATTGAGCTTAAATAACTCCCTAAGGAACTGCAACACATTTTTCTTGGTCTTGATAGGTTATTTCTGGTGATTATTTCATCGACGTTGACTGGTGATCAGGAAGAACGTCTGATTCGAGTCTTAAAGAGCACAAATCACCCATTGTGTGGTCTTTGAAGGACATTAAAGGGATAAGTCCCGACGTCATGCAACACCACATCTTTAGGGAGGATGAGGCACGACCACGTCGTGACCCACAAAGGCGTTTAAATCCAGCCATGACAGAAGTAGTTAAGAAACAGATCATCAAATGTTTAGATCATGGCATCATTTTTCCCATTTCGGATAGTGCTTGCGCAAGTCCTGTCCAGGTTGTGCCCAAGAAGTCGGGTATCACTGTTGTCTAGAATGATAGCAATGAGCTTGTACCCACACGACTTCAAACTGGGTGGAGAGTTTGCATTGACTATAGGAAGTTGAACGCGGTTACGCGTAATGACCACTTCCCTCTACCTTTCATCGACTAGATGTTGGAGAGACTCGCTGGGCACGCCTATTACTGCTTCCTTGAAGGTTAATTGGGGTACAATCAAATCCCAGTTGCCCCTGAAGACCAAGATAAAACCATGTTCACCTATCCTTTTGGGGCATTTGCTTATAGACGGATACCTTTCGGACTATGCAATGCACCAACAACATTCCAACATTACATGTTGAGTATCTTTTCTGATATAGTCGAGAACTTCCTTGAGATTTTTATGGATGATTTTTCGGTTCATGGCACCTCCTTTGATAAGTGCTTGCACCACCTGAGCCTTGTTCTCAATAGGTGTTCGGAAACGAACATAGCCCTTAACTGGGAAAAGTGTCATTTCATGGTTACAAAAGGCATCGTATTGGGTCACGTGGTATCTCGTGATGGTATCGAGGTGGATAGGGCAAAGATTGAGATTATTTCTATGCTTCCACCACCCACCTCGGTAAAAGAAATTCGGTCATTCCTTGGACACACTGGTTTTTACCGACAGTTTATAAAGGATTTCAACAAGATAGCTCGCCCCTTGAGGAGATTGCTTGCTAAAGGTACCTCTTTTGAGTTCACACCCGAGTGCATGACTGCGTTTGAGTTTCTGAAGTGTAAGTTGACCTCCACTCCTATTATTTAGGCACCAGTGTGACTCTACCTTTCGAGCTGATATGTGATGCATCTGACTATGCGATAGGAGCAGTTTTGGGTCAGAAAGTTGACAAATTGCCTCATGTGATCTACTATGCAAGTCCTACTCTCAATGATGCCCAACTCAACTACTCTATTATTTAGAAAGAGTTCCTCACGATCATATTTGCGTTGGAAAATTTTGCCAGTACCTCATTGGGTCGCACGTCATCATCTACACTGATCACTCAGCTCTTCCCTACCTTTTGTCTAAAAAGGATGTGAAACCCCATCTCCTGCGTTGGATCTTGTTGTTGCAAGAGTTTGACCTTGAAATATGGGACAAAGAGGATGTGAGAATGTCGTGGCAGATCACCTCTTTTGTATCCCAGTTGATCTTTCACCGGACCCACCGGTGAACGAGTTCTTCCCTGAGGAGAACCTTATGGGAATAACGTCACCCCCTGGTTCACTGACAATGTGAACTATTTAGCAACCGGGGAGGTGCCGGCCCATTGGACACACGGTTTGAAAGCAAAGTGCGAGTCGTTAGTCAAGCATTTCTATTGGTATGATCCCTACTTATTTAAGTATTGTGCCGATCAAATCATAAGAAGGTGCATCCCTAACGACGAGATTCAGAGCGTCTTGTCCTTTTGCCATAAGGAGGCAAGTGGAGGGCACTTCGGTGCCAAGAAAACTGCTGCCAAAGTGCTCTAAGGTGGCTTTTACTAGCCCACATTGTTCCAAGGTGATTTTGCATTTTGCAAAGCATGCGATAGGTGCCAACGTGTGGGTCGCTTTGGAAGACGTGATATGATGTCACTCAATCCTATCTTAATGGTCAACATCTTTGAGGTTCGGGGACTTGACTTCACGGGTCCTTTCCCTATGTCCTATGGTCACACCTAAATTCTTGTGGTGGTTGATTATGTGTCGAAGTGGGTTGAAACAATCCCCACTCCCACTAATGATCGCAAGGTTGTGATCAAGTTTCTTAAAGAACACATCTTTACGAGGTTTGGGACACCTTGTTGTATCATAAGTGATCGGGGGACACACTTTGTGAACCAATCCCTCGAGGCAGTGTTGAGGAAATATTCCATTACGCACAAGTTGGCCACACCTTATCGTCCTCAAACGAGTTGCCAAGTGAAAATTTTCAACCGTCAACTCAAGCAAATTCTTGAGAAAATGGTTAATGCTTCAAGGAAAGATTGGTTGGTCAAGCTTAATGATGCATTGTGGGCTTTCCCGTACTTTATTTAAAACTGACCTTGGCATGTCCTCCTGTTGAACGTTTTATATTAAACCGCAAGTGCACGGCCGCGTTGAAGCGGTGGCAAATACGGGTCGTCCTCAGGGAGGTGAGCAGTCTCTCGTTTGCACGAAATGAAGTGGCAAAAATATGGAGAAGAGAGTTGTTTATGATACTCTACGCTACACTACACTACGAAATACGAAATGCGAAAGAAAGCAACAAACGATTAACTAAAACTTAACTAAGAACAAAAGAAGAGTGATGGAATTCAGAAGTGGAAGAACACCTAAGGGGTTGAGTGAGTGCACACATGCAAAGAGGTGGGTGTTGAACACATTCTTTAAGGCAAATGAAGGTGGTGTTATCATGCATAGGAAGTGTCTAAATGTTATGGCAAAACCTATCAATTTATTCACCAACCTAGTTGATTAACATTTACATATACAAGTTGTTTATTTCAGAACCTAAACAAGCATGAGAGGTGTCTAATCATTTTGGCAAAACTTATCAAGTTATAAATTCTATCCTAAACAAGCAAGCATACATTCATGTTTTGTCAATACATTGGAAATAAAGCATTCATTCCATTCTCTAATGCATGTATGAACATCTACTCCACCCCCAAAGGGGATGTAACTACTCACTACACATTCCACTAATTATTAAACTATGCAAGGAAAGCATATTAACTAAGGTACTAAAACTAATGAAAAGAAATTAAACAAAGTAAAGCAAGAAATATGAAACAAACAACATAATAAAGAAACATTTATTAAAGTGACTCACATTTCAAGTAGCATCGTCCTACTTTAGTGTGTGCTTCAAGGCCTCACTTCTAGTAGGAAGAATAGCCACTGAAAATATGGAGTGATTCCAATAGAAGGTGAAGAGTTCTATTTATAGCCATAGAAAAAGGCAATCTGGGACAATCCCCCGATGTGGGATTAAACAAATACCAGAAATGGACTCAATACACACTAATACGCGACCCACCAAAATCTTAGCGGCTTTGGTGCAAAACAGACCGCCAATTAGCGGTCTTGGACCGCCAATTGGCGGTCTATATTGTTCGGATCTCGCTAAGTTGTCTTATTGGTATTTCTGGATGTCTTTAGTGATCTTTGATGCATCTACTTTGCTTGTTGGAGCTCCGACCCGACTAGAATTGCCAAAATACTCCCCATGATGGTGTGGAGTATTTTGTTTTTCTCTTTGGTCCTTTGGTCTTACGTTCAGGTCCTTCTCCCTTGCATCTTAGTCCCCAGATCTCACAATTCAGTCCTTTTGCCCAGCTTTTGGGTCCTTTTATGCTTCATCTCTTCAAACCTATTTATTTCCGAAATTCAAACATAAAACTCGTAACATAGCATTTTTAGGTGAAAGATAATGGATATAAGGTGCAATTATGATCATGAAATGATGTCAATCACCCCCCATCGGCTAGTTTATGGCAAAGCTTGCCATCTTCCGGTAGAGCTTGAGCATCGGGCATTATGGGTAATCAAACATCTTAACATGAGTCTTGATGTTTCCGGTGCCAATTGCAAGCTAGACCTCAACGTGTTGGAGGAGTAGAGATATGAAGCGTATGAGAATGCCAAGATCTGCAAGTCCCGCACTAAAATTTTCCACGCCTGCTTGGTCAGAATCAAAACCTTCGCGACGGGACAAAAGGTCTTGTTGTATAACTCTCGCCCCTAATTGTTTCCGGGGAAACTTTGGAGTCGTTGGTCTGGACCCTTTATTGTTTTAACCATCTCCCCTCATGGGATGGTTGTGATTCATAACCCAAGGAATGGGGACGTGTACAAAGTTAATGGAAAACGCCTCAAACCGTACTTGGAAGGGACCACGACAGAGGTTGAGAAGGAAGTCGTGTCTTTACACGAACACCCCGCGGATGTGGTCACATGACGTGATCCATCCCTTCATTTGGTTGTACATATCTTGGTTAAAAAGTGTGAAAAATGAAGAAAAGAAAAAAATAGAAGTGCCTTTCGGATATTTTCCATTTTCCTTTGTTAAAAACACGTGATGCTTTGCCCTACCCATCCTCCACCAAACAAAAAATGTGTTTTGCCCCTTTTGGCCGCAGCCACCTGAATTCCTTTCCCTGATCTCGCAAACAGACCGCTAATTGGTGGTTCTAGACCGCCAACCAGCGGTATGTTGTGGAGATTTGCTTTACTTTCTTCGTCGGGTCGTGCTCACTTGTGTCGTCTGTCGATAGCCTTGGGTTGAGATTTTGTTTGCTTCTGGAGTTGACGTGCTACAACCTCCACCCTTCGAGCATCGTGTTCATCCTCACTACCACGTGTTCCACCGTTAAAGCTCACCAAGGTAGGTGCAGGTATGTCCAGCCCACATTTAATTCCAGAACTTAATTTCCTCCCTGATTCGCGAATTCGGAGAACCCTTCTACGATAAAATCGTAGCCAAAGGGTGTCATCATTTGTTGTATGAGGGTGATGAAGACATGTATGTAGAGCCTCTCGTACATGAGTTCTTTTCTAAACTCGAGTGTGACCTGACCGGACCACTTGAGTTTAGCGTCACTCTTAAAGGGGTGAAACGCACCGTGACACCCCAATTTATCTCCAACGTGACTGGGATCCCCTTAGTCGATGTTCTTGGGCCCATCCGCGACATTAATTTTTACCGTTCTATGCCTGGGCGCGGGCAACTCGAGATTTGATGGTCTGCTGATTTGAAGTGAGAACTTGACTTGTGGTTGTCATAATTTTTTTGGATCGGTCGACTGAACTTGATCTTTTTCGTCAACCCCATAGAGTCTGGAAGTTTTCGGTCAACCGAATCTATCTCGGTGTTCGACCGTTAAATTAAGTGTACCTAGGTTATAGCCTATCGTGGTCGAACAAACCTTGTTCAAAATTGCCCAACAGCCGACCGTTCTGCCCGATTCGGTCCACCAAACTTTATCTGAATTGGGTCCTGGAGCTTGCTGTTTTGTGATTCTCACCCAAACCTTACCCAACTTAACCCCAACGGCTATAACACCTTAGGAGATTATAAATAGGTGTTCCCGTGACACAATTACACAACTCTCCTACTCCATATTGTCTCCTACATTATAGAGAAAGATCCACACACTCCAAGCCTCAAACCTTCCACACTTTAGTCACCATTCCTATTCTTACTCAAGTGTGCTCAACATTAGAGAGTGTTGTTCCACTCAAACATTGTCAAAGTAGCAAGGATCTTGGTGGAAGCCCAAGACAAAAGTATAGACTTTGGTGAGAGCCCGAAGTGATCCTCTCGGATTGTGAGAGGAGCCAAGCTCGGCGAGGGTTGTTCATGAGTTTGAAGATTGTATGGGCGAGGGTTGTTCATGAGTTTCAACTGCACGAGTCAAGGTCTCAAGCGAATTGAATCGGGTTTCCATATTATTGGAATTTCGGAAACCCGATTGATTGGTGATTGGAGCTTGGGGTGGCTGATAAGATTGTGCATGCATGGGAGGTTGGTATGATTGGTTAGGTGGTCGAGAGGAGTTTGAAGGACCACCCGGGGCATTATTTTGGTTCCATGAAGAATTGGGGTGGTTTCTCCATCCAGGATTATTAGATGATGAGTATGGGTCATTCCTAGCTCTGTCATAGATGACATTGACATGTTCCATCTCAGGAGGGATGGACGCACACTCGCTTTCTACATGACTTATACTACCACATGAATGACAGGGAACTCGACCAGATGTGGACATGTGAGGTGCACCTTGTTGGTTTTGGAGCTCAATCGAATCCATACGGTGCATTAAGGTTGCCGTGCGTGCCTCGGTGGCCGTAGTGGTATCGACAGCAAATGTGGCACCCGATCTAGTCGAGTTGGCATTCGCGATCCTCGCTCCTTTGCTGGATTATGCAGGTGGTTCCCTTACACTCTCCCATTGCATGGTTTTCTCAATAAGGTCTTTTAGGAAAGCCCATGCCTCCCTTTCATCCTTTCCTAAGAACTCACCTTGACACATGGACTCAAAGAGCGTTCGGGACGGGATGTGAAGACACTCGTAAACAATCTGACAAAGATGCCACAACTCAATGTCATGGTGAGGGCATGAGCATAGTAGCTCCTTGAACCTCTCTAGATATGCATGAAATGTCTCGGTCTCAACTTGATAGAACGAATTGATTTCGTTCCTCAATTTTTGAGTCCGATGATTTGGAAAGTACTTCTTGAGGAATGCAGATTGAAACTCATCCCAAGTCCTAAAGGCATTCGCCTGGTTGTTGTACAACCACTTCTTGGCATCATCCTTCAGCGCAAAGGGGACAAGCCTAAGATCGATGGAGTTTGTGCTAAGTTGTTCCAGCTTGAACATACCACATCCTCCTCAAATTCCCTGAGAAAGATATAGGGGTCACATTTCCCAGTGAAGTGAGGGAGCATGGAAATAAACTGAGGCTTATCCTCAAAATGGTTCCCATTTTCCTCTGGCAATACGATGCATGAGGGTAGAGCAGTACGGCTCGGGTAGCATCGATCACGTAAAGCTATGGGAGCGATAACATGAAGAACAAGTGGAATAGGTGGGTCCAGCAACTGCTCCTCCTCGCGGAAATTAGCAGCCATTGAACCCGAACTATGTGCGACACGAGAGGAGGAAGGCATCGAGAAATCGACTACCGAAGCAGGGTTGACAACACGCCTCGTCAGAGGCCCACTCTCATCTCGTGCCCACGAAAGCATGCACAAAGATGCACACACACAAACCAAAACTTTTTTTTAACAAAGCATGTGTGTAGAGGAGAAGATGGTGGAACACAGGAGAGACAGAATGACTCAGGAGAGAAGAGAAGAAGTCCTTATGCTACAGCGGATGGGTACAGGTAGAAGCACACAAGCAAACAAGGCACAAACAATCCTAAGGTTGCTATAGGTCGTTACAGCTAGACGACGCCTAACTGCGAGGTCACACGACATCAACACGCCTCACCTCCCTACGAAGAGGACCACAAAGCCCAGCAAGTGAGCCAAGATCCGGAGATCTCATCTCTCATACTATCAACAAAGTGGGCAACGCCGATCAGGCCATGACGATCGTGACTGGATCACTCTCCTAATGCGTCCGAGATCCTTAGGGCCAATGTCTACTTGATTTCACAAATTAGGCTCTTGATTAGTGTGGTTTGTGGGGTGAAGGAAAGGGTGATGAAATCCCCCACCTTATCTTTTATGGGACAACCCCTCCTTAGTAGCATTTTGGAGTCTTAATCTAACAATCAATTCTCCAAACAAACGCTCAACTCATACTTGTTTCAATGCACTTCCTACTAACTAATGCATGTTCATACGAAATGCATGAATAAGAGTAGAACGTGCGTACCTCACGCCAGCACTCAGCAACTAAAAATAAAGCTAAAATAAAATACAATCTACGTGCCTAAGTCACATACATGATGCATGACCTAAACAAGAAAGAATGCCTAATCTTTTGCTTTGGGTATTAGGGTCCAAGTTGCTTAAAGGAAGTTGATTATTAATCTGGGAACAATCTAAGAGTCAGAACATGCCAAATCAAGTCCCAGATTCCTAAATCAATTATGGCAACAAGACAAATAAAGGAGGGGGTAAACAAAGCACACCAGACCGCTAGTTGGCGGTCTACAGTTCCCAGTTTTCCTCCAAACTTCTCCAGTTGTCTCTCCTTCCGACTCCAAGTCTCCTGAAACAAAGAAAAACTACAAAACCCAAACTAAATCCACTCGAATCATCCAAACAAGAGTCTGGACTGGCACCTCCCCGGTAACGGCTCCAAAAACTTGTTTAATCGTTTTATATTAAACCGCAAGTGCACGGCGTCGGTGAAGACGTGGAAAATACGGGTCTTGCAACTTAGACCTTTTTCTTGCTTTTAAGTCCTTTTATAGTCTCTCCTCAAACCTAATTATTCCTGAAACTTAAACATAAAACTCGTTACGTAGCATTGTTTGGGTGAAAGATAATGGATATAAGACACACATATATGCATGATATGATGTCAATCAATGACCTAAATAGGCAAGAATGCCTAATCTTTTGATTTGGATTTTAGTGGCCAAGTTGATTAAAGGGGATTGATTATTAATCTGGGGGCAAACTGCAAGTCAAAACATGTCCAATTGAGCCCCAGAACATGCTAGTGAATGTAGAAACAACCAGAAAAAAGTAGAGCAAAAACTGAGCTCACCAGGCCGCCTGTTGGCGGTCCACCATCGCTGATTGGTGGTCTGTTTGCCTCTGTTCCCCTCCAAACTTGTCCTAGTGGTGTCTCTTGATCTTTAGAGACTCCTAAAATAAAGTAAAACTAAAGAAAAAAATTAAACCAATCAAATCGTCCAAACCGGAGTCTGAACAGAGCACCTCCTCGACAACGACACCAAAAACATGATGTGTTTGTTTTAAATACCGTAAATGCATGGCGTCAGTAAATACGTGGCAAATACGGTCGATCCATAGGGAGGTGTGTCGACTCTGGTTCTTTCGAAGGCAAGTGGGAAAATATGGGAGAAGAAATGAGGTTGGAATTACACTACAATGCGTACGGAAATCAAGAAACAAACAATAAAACTAAACCCCATAGGGGGTAGAGAAAGAATGCGAATAAAAAATATGTGTGTATATGTGTGTTCATTTGTACTCGTCACAACATGTAGTACATGAAAATCATAAAACCAAGTCCAACTTTATCTCCACATGAAATAAGATAAAACATTATCAATAAAACATACAAGACAATAATTGGAATGAAGCTCAATGAACTCACGCATAAAGACCAGACCCCACTATGTCTCCACATGAAATAAGATTTACACAATCATTAAAACATACGAGACATTAATTAAAGTGAGCCCAACAAGAGCAAATGCACATGTCATGTTTCCTTCTTCCAGTCCATCCTTATCCTCACCTCATCATTTCCCATAAAATAGGCCCACTAATCTAAGCATGTGCTAAGCATCACTCAAGAGCATGAGCACATTGAAGATATGAGTGAAATCCCATTAAATAGTTATGGAAATCATGTAAGGCTCAAAGGATTAAGATTAACACACACATCAAATACATCACATAATCACATCACCTTCTTCTCCACCCCCAAATGGGGATGGACTACTCTCTACTCATTAATGTAACAATCATATAAAGAAAGGAAGACATTTTAATTATACTACGATTAAAAAAATAAATTCAAGCTAAACATGCAAACATTGAAAGAGATAACATGAAGATAAATCTAGAAGAATTATTTTATTTACATGACTCACATTACAAGTAGCATTCTTCTCCACTTGAGTTTTGCTATAAAGCTTACTCTAATAAGAGAGAATGTCAGCAAGCAATGTGTAAATAAAAATGAGGAGGAAGAGTTCTATTTATAGTCATAGAAAAAGGAAACCGGGGACAATCTCCAGGTATGGGACTAAACACATACTACAAATGGATATAAAACAATATAATTGAACACCTGACTAAACGAAGAACTATTTAGAGTCATTTGGACGGCCAATTGGCGGCCTGGAGGCCTCTGATCGAGTTTGGATTTTGGTGGCTCGGTTCTGGCTTGATTTCTTGATGTTTGATGAACTTGTTTTTGTTGTTGATGGTTAGGAACAGATCTAATTGCCAAAATACTCCTCATGCTGGTGTGGAGCTTCTTGATTTTCTCATTGTTCCTTTTGATTTTCTATTTGGGTCATTCTCTCTTTCATCTCAGTCCATAAGTCCAGAAACTTAGTCATTTTCCGTGCTTTGAAGTTCTTTTTGAGTCTCTTCTTCCGAAACTTATTTATTCCTGAAACTTAAACATAAAACTCATTACGTAGCATTGCTTATGCTAAAAATAAAGGATATAAGACACAAATATATGCATGATATGATGTCAATCACTTAACTTAATTTCGTTTCATTTATCTTAGTAGACTTAGTTAATATGTTTTCCTCTCTTAACATAATAGTTGGGTTAATGATTAGTGAGTAGTTCCATCCCCCTTTGGGGGGTGGAGATGATGCACACATATGTTGTGATGTTTGATGAATTTTGGATTGTGTAAACTTGCATGTTTGTATGTTCGTTTGGGGTATTTTAATCATCTACATGTTGGGGGATTTTGATGGGGTTTGCATAGTATTTAGACACTTCCCATGCTTAGTTTGCTTATGTTTATTCACTGAAATTTCTTGTTGAATATGCTACATGTTAGTTAAGTCTTTGTATTTGTGGTTGCTTTCTAGATTGATTGAAGAAACTTTGTTTTGATGGGTTTTGCCATATCATTTACACACCTCCCATGCTTAGCTTTGTTCTTCACATGAGTTTATGGTTTTCGATGAGTCTTGCTATATCCTTAGATACTTCTCATGCTGAGCCTAATCTTATGATAATCAAGTAATAATTGCCGATACGTTGTGTGAATGGATTGATAGGCTCTGCCACATCTTTAGACACTTCCTATGCATGAAAACACACACACGACACACACACATACATGCTTACATGTGTCATTCATCACTTATTTAACTTTATACGTGCACATACTCCACCCCTTAGGGGGTTTTCTTCCTGAATTCCAATCTATTTGTTAGCCTTTTAGTTTAGTTTTGATCAATCGATAGTTGCTTTAATTTGCATTTGTTACTTACTAGTTTAGTGTAGTTTAACCTAGCATAATGAAATCTCTTTTCCCTTTTTTCAGCACTTGATTTTGGACAAATCAGAGGCTAGTCACCTCCTTGTGGATCGACCCACCGTACTTGCCACCACTTCATCGTAGCCATGCACTTGCAATTATTAAAACATTTTAACACTAACTAGTGACAATCCACAAGTGTGGAACTAATGAAACATACCTAAAAATCACATAAACAACATAACCCACAACCACGCAAAGCCGGGTGACATCCAGACCAAAATTGATTGGCAATCGGAGGTCTGGGCCGCCAATTGACGGTCATTATTGATACGATGTGTCCCGTTTTCAGATATCCTCTCAAGTACTGTAATCCTTCACGTGTGGTGCACCCTGGTTGGTTATTTGAGTCTGGGCCTGAATCGAATTGCCAAAATACTCCTAATGATGGTGTGGAATTTCTCAGTTTGCTATTAGGTCATTCTGGCTTACGTCCAGGTCCTTCCCTCTTGCAAATGGGTCCTTGTGCATGACAAATAGGTCCACCTTGCTTCATTTGAGTCATTTCTTCTTGCATTTCAGTCATTTTCCCTTCCTTTATCCTTTTTATTAGCTTACACCTGAAACACCACAAATTAGGGTAAAATAAAGGATGTATAGCATGAATGTAATGTATAATATGCTACTAATCAAATACACCCGCACTTACCTTTTGCGAGTCCCGAGCAAAACAAAGAATTAGAAAATATAAAAGGGAGTAAAAGCATACGAAAAAAAGAAATCCTAACACACTTTCGTAGGAATCGCGATTACACTTAGCACGTGCAATAAGCCGTTAAACCTCCTTGTCGCCAAGAAGGAGGAGTGGTGTCTGCTGAGGGTTTTTAGCGGATACACCCATAGAATTCGAAGATTGATGCATTATTCAACCTAGCAACACGACTCAATAGACTTGCTTTTGTCGATCATTGGACACGCTAATCCTACGGGCCGACTCTATATATTGATCATGTCCACACACCAAGCCTAGGTAACCATTGTGCATCTTAATAAAGGACTTAAGTGAAATACATGGGCAACCATAAAAATCCTCAAGTGATACATTGTGTAAAGTCCCTTAAGCTTCTTATTTGTATTATTTTCCTTTTTCTTTTCTTCTTTCTTTTTTATCATTTTTTTATTTTATTATTATTAGAGAACAAAGAGTTAAAACTTGTTGGTGTTTAATTTTCCCAGGGTCGGGTTTCATGCATCATTGCTTGTGAGGACTTACACCATCACGTACACCTTCCCCCAAATCTCAATATAGGGCAATCCCTACCACCCGTCTAACAGGAGTTCGGTCGGTGCATGCCAAGTCAGATGACTCGAAAGTACCAGGTACTAACTCCCCTCGGACCTAATTTCTCAAGTGATAGGAGCCGTGCGAGAAGATAGAACACCCTACTAAGTTATTTCTTATCTACATATGAACCAAAACCCCTACACTTAAGGTTTCACACTAGGAGTTTAAGAGTCCCTGACTATGACAAACTTTCTTATACTAACAAACACGAATTATTCGACTCACTAGGTTCAGCATGGACTTGTTTATTTGTTTGAGTACTGAAATGCTATGATTACACCCCCCAAGGGAAAACCGGGGTTCATCCTTACGACTAGATAAGACGTAAAGCCGTTGTACTAGATATCGTAATGTATCATGTTTAAATCGATTTTGGGAACATCTCTTTTGATTGCCTCAAAATGGTTTTGCAAGTACTAAACACATACACAAACTCCACAAAACATTTTTCTTTCGCAAACACATCAAGTATTTGAACGAAATGGAAAATGAAAGCACTACGGAAAACAAAAGAAGACAATTCACACAAGGATCATGGCAAAACAAATATTTCAATATTAAATGCAACACACTAACATGACCCCAACAAAGTAAGTAAAAACAAGAGAAAAATAAAAGACAACCAAAACTATATACTCATGTAAAGCACCCCCCACACCTAATTCATGCATTGTCCTCAATGAATGTTAATATGATACTACATGGATATGTGCATGAAAAAGAAAAGATCTCACCAATGTGAAGCACAAATGGAAGTTCATGGTTATCTTGATGGACATCAACCTGAATTTCCCAAAGCCTGTGAGATACCTAAGAAGGGAGACAAATACGTGAAAGCAATGGGGCCCAAATGCACTAGGGTTGGGGCCCACAACAACCAACTCTCACTTGTGGAGTCTTTTCTTCACTTTTTTGTTTTTTTGTTATAAACAAGATATATACATCAACAAAGATATTTTCATAATCGTTTGGTTAAGGAACATCGAGTCATGCGGACCCGAGATCTGCCATGATGGGCCCGCTTGATTTGTACTTTGAGGTATCATGAGAGATGAAAATGTCAAAACTGAAAGGCTCAAACCCCTCATGATATTGGTAGGATGTAGGCAACGTGAATGATTGGAGTTGTAATGCCTCAATAGGGTTTAGTTGCTCATCAAACAAAACCCTTCAACCAATAGGCGGGTGCATCAAAATGAGTTCCTCAGGCTCATTCGTGTGATGTGGTACACCTCTCGCACTAAGAATGGGGCTTTTCACCAAGTCGTCCGACAAGGACCACCTGACCTCATTTATATTAGCAAGCATAAGTTCGGTCGGGTGTGTCCTTGTAGGAGTCAAGATGAAGCTCAATGGCCACATCACATGGGGTGAAGACACCTTCTGGTATGGGCATATGATGAGGAGTGTCCCCCCCACAAATAGTCTCAACTGAATCATCCAACAAACACTCCCTTTTTGCATTCATGTTTGATGTCAGCTCACTATTTTGCACTACAAATATAGGCAATGAATTTTCACTGGGCACACAAACATTCTCAATGGGTTGCATTGGTGTTGGGGGTGTTTGTTGGTTTTGCGGTGCTTTCTCTAATTGGCAAATAAGGTTGAGATTTAAAGGTTGTTCCAATGACTCCTGTTGCATACCATAGTTAAACACATGACTCATGCCAGTGTCCCTGATTGTTTCATTCTATTTTAAACCGCAACTGCACGGCCGCGTTGAAGCGGTGGCAAATACGGGTCGTCCACTGGGAGGTGTGTCGACGTTTGGTTTGTGCAAAGGCGAGTGGTAAAGAAAGGAGAGAAAGATTGATTACACTAACCTATACTAGAATGCAAAAGGAAATGAAGATAAGCAACAAAACTAAACCCCATAGGGGGTAGAGAAATAATGTGAATATAAAGATGTGTGTGTGTGTGTGTGTTCAATTATGCTCCTCACAACATGTAGTTCATGCAATCATAAAACTAAATCCAACTTTGCCTCCACATGAAATAAGATAAGACTACATCATTAAAACATACAAGACAACAATTGGAATGAAGCTAAATGAAGTCATGTATAAAGACTAGACCCTACTATGCCTCCACATGAAATAAGATAACCCAATATCATTAAAACATACAAGGCATTAACCAAGGTAAAGGCAACAAGAGTACATACACTACAAATTGTGTTTCCAATATTAATTCCATCCATATCCTCACCTTATCATTCCCCATAAAATAGGTCCACTAATCTAAGCATAAGCTAAGATTCAATCAAGAGTATTAGCATATAAAAGATAAGAGTGAAATCTCATTATATGGTTATGGAGATCATATAAGGCTCGAGGGATTAAGATAGCACACACCTAATACACTACATGATCATATCACATATTTCTACACCCCCCAAATAGGGATGAAACTACTCACTACTCATTACACTAACTACATTAACAAAATGAAATATATTACTGAAAAGAAATTCAACTAAGCAAGGAAGGAATATTAAAGAAGCTAATTGACAGAAACATAAACTAAAGAAACATGCAAGAATTAAAAGACAAGATTAAAAGAAACTAAAACAATTATTTTACTAACAATGACTCACATTGAAGGTAGCATTCTTCTCCACCTTGATTTTTGCTTCAACGCTTACTCCTTAGTACAGAGAATGCTACCAAGCAATGAGTCATTTACAATAGAAGGTGAAGAGTTCTATTTATAGCCAAAGAAAAAGGCAATCCTGGACAATTCCCCGATGTGGGACTAAACAAATACCAGAAATGGACTAAATACACACTAATACGCGACCCACCAAAATCTTAGCGGATTTAGGCCAAAACAGACCGCCAATTGGCGGTCTATATGGTCCGGATCACGTTGGATTTTATTCTGGGCTTTTCTGGATGGTTCTGTTGCTCTTTGATCCATCTACTTCACTTGTTGGAGCTACGACCCGAATAGAATTGCCAAAATACTCCCCATGATGGTGTGGAGTTTTCTGTTTTGCTCTTTGGTCCTTCGGTCTTACGTTTAGGTCCTTCTCCCTTGCATCTTAGTCCCTAGGTCTCACAATTCAGTCCTTTTTCCCTGCTTTTGGGTCCTTTTATGCTTCATCTCTTCAAACCTATTTATTTCTGAAATTCAAACTTAAAACTCGTCACGTAGCATTGTTTAGGTGTAAGATAATGGATATAAGATACAAATATAAGCATGAAATGATGTCAATCAAATACCCCCACACCTAAGTTTTTGCTAGTCCCGAGCAAAACAAGGAAAGAGAAAAACAAACGAGAAACAAGAAATCCTAACTCACTTTCGTTGGAATCACGGTTGCACTTAGCACGTGCAACAAGCCGTTAAACCTCCTTGTTTCCAAGGAGGAGGAGTGTTGTCTCCTGAGGGTTTTCAGCGGATATAACCACAAAATCCGAACAAGATGCATTATTCAATATAGACACTCGACTCATTGGACATAATTTGTCGATCATGGGACGCGGCAATCCTACGGGCCGACTCTATATAGGTAATCAGTCCACACACCTAGCCTAATGAACCATTCGTGCAAGTTAAATAAGGAATTAAGTGAAAGACATGGACAACCTCAACATCCTCGAGTGATACAAAGTGCAAAGTCCATTAAGGTTCTTATTTGCATTACCTTTTTTTTCTTTTTGTTTATTTTCTCTTCTTTTTTTCTTTTTATTAGTTGGAGCTTCATTCTCCCAGGGTCAGGTTTCGTGCATCATTGCCCATGAGGTATTACACTATCACGTACATCCTTTCCCCAAATCTCCACATAGGGCAATTCCTACCACCCGTGTAACGGGAGTTCGGTCGGTGCATCCCAAGTCATATGACTCGAAAGCACCAGGCACAAAGTCCCCTCAGACCTACTTTCCCGAGTGATAGGAGCCGTGCGAGAAGAGAGAACACCTACTCACTTATTTGTTTTCTACACATGAACCAAAACCCCTACACTTAATGTCTCACAACAAAATTTAAAGGGTCCTTGACTACAACAAACTCCCTTAAATTAACAGACACGAATTATTAACTCACTAGGTTCAGGGTGGACTTCTTAAAATGTTTAAGCACTGAAACCCTATGATTACTCACCTCCCAGGGAAAACTGGGGTGCATCCTAACGACTAGATAAATCCTAAAGCCACTGTACTAGATATCCTAATGTATCAAGTTCAAGACAACTTTGGGAGCTTTCTTTTTACTTTGCCTCTCAACGGTTTTGCACATGCTAAACACATACAAAACCCACAAAAACATTTTCTTTCGCAACACACGATTATTTTGAAAGAAATGTGAAATTTTGAAGCACTAGGCAAGCAAAAGAAGAAAAGTCACCCAAGGATCATGGCAAGCAGATATATCGATATTAAATGCAGCACAGTAACATGACCCTATCAATACGCATAAAAGAAAACAAAAAATCAAAGGAAAAGACTCAACTATGTACACACGTAAAACACCCCCCCCACGCCTACTTCATGCATTGTCCTCAATGAGTGTGAGCAAGATACTACTTGGATTTATGCATGAAAAAGAAAAGATCTCACCAACATGAAGCGCAACAGGAACTTCATGGTTATAGTGATGGACACAAACCCGAATTCCCTCAAAACCTGTGAGATGCTAAGGAAGGGATACAAATACGTGAAAGAAATAGGGCCCAAATACTCAGGGGTTGGAGCCCACAACAATCGATGCTCACTGAATGAGTCTTTTATTGTACTTTTTTATTTGGTTTTTTTTGTTTTTTTAATATAAATATGTACAAACATAAGTTCTAATCTTCATTTGTCAAAAGACATCAAATGGGAACCTCAAGAGTGGGTCAATGCACTTGGAAAGGGAACATGGCACCACACGGGCCAGAATACTCATGTGTGGGCCCCCATAACAAAGAGCGCAAGATGAAATGAGAGGTTCATGAATTGGATGCAAAGGCGTCTCGTTCAAAGGATCAAATTGAAACAACTTGAACCTCTTAAGAGTTTGGGAAATATGGGGCAACGGAAGAAGAGTTTCTCCCGTTGCATAGCTGAAGTTATGATCGTCAATCCAAACTCTCCAACCAACAGGCTGGTGCGTCGGAACGAGGTCAAGAACCTTGTTAGGCATATCTGATACACCAGGTGAACAAAGAGTGGGTTTCATACCCAAGGTATCCTCCAAGGAACTCCTAATACCCGCATGAGCAATGTAGTGGTTTGATATTCCATCATTTCCAAGATGATCTGGAACAATAGTGAGAGGCAAACTCTCATCAGGTTGTTTGAAATTGAGGGTACTAGGGAGCTCTTGCTCCACCAGAGGTGAGTCCTTAAGAGGCACAACATGAAGATCATGTGGCTCAAGGGCCACGGGACAAAAAGATAAGGCACAATCATGTGCCGACTCATAATGAATTTGGTCCTTGTTTTTCTCAATTTGAATCGAATCCTCCACTAAGTGATCGTGAATTGAAACCCCAAGTCCCTCAGACTGACTAGGAGTTTGACTTTGAAAGATTGTGCTTTGAATTTGTGGATGCGGTGGTGGTTCGATATCAAAAGATGAATCCTCATGTTGACAAGAAAAGTTACTCTCCTCACGTTCACGTAATTGCTGCGACATTTGACTCACTTGCAGTGCCATATTCTGCATGGACTGTTGAGTGGTTTCCATGAACGTAAGGAAAGTTTGTTTCAAGGAATCAGGTATGCGGTCAACAATGAGGTC
Source organism: Triglochin maritima (assembly GCA_963682175.1). Taxonomy (NCBI): domain Eukaryota; kingdom Viridiplantae; phylum Streptophyta; class Magnoliopsida; order Alismatales; family Juncaginaceae; genus Triglochin; species Triglochin maritima. Next base: position 21,887,296 of record OY821774.1, on the reverse strand, counting down.
CAAGTCAGAGCTTCGGAAAGTTTGTGGTTGGATGTTGATGGGCTGAGAATGAGTCCAATGATTTGAAGTGGGGTGTTGGTAGAATTCTGGGTATTCGGGAGGAGGATATTGGGGTGAAAATGATGTATAGGAATTTGAATAAGAATTGTCTCCTCACGAATCTGTCCCTCTCGGGTTGTACGCGGATGTGTAATGGTCATATTGAGCATTTTGGGAAAATGTATGCTCATACTCAGGCTCTGGGGGAACATAAGAACATTCCCCGATAACACGACCACTCAACCCACAACAATCGCACGGTACGGCTATTGGAGCCACCGGGGCACTCATGTTGTCGACCGCATGCATGAAAGGGGCCAAAGTTTCTTGCAATGTCTCAACTTGATGACCAGTGTATGATCCGACGTAACTAGATGATGCTCTAGTAGTCGGTGCCTCTCTCATACTACCCCAATATGAAGATTGCTCAGTCACACAATTAAGATTGTCCCAACCATACGGGCTGTTAGTCTGAGCCACCCCAGGTTGCATGGGTCCATAATACCAGGACGAATTGTCCTGGTCCCAAGAATGATATGGATGGTCGCCCATGTAACCATCCATCTCAACAAAAAACTCTCGAGTCGACCACTCTCACCACCACGAGGCTAAACTCGCAAAAAGTGCTCGACTCGACCCTAAAACGCTACCAAAGAGTGTAAAGGGGAGGAGACTATAACGTAGAAGAAGGTGAGAAGAAGATGACTCAGATGAGAAGGGAAGAATCCTAGAGCTATCGTGGGTAATGGGATCAGGTAGAAGCCGAACTAGCAAGCATGGCTCAAACAATGTAAGGCAATGGGTCCTTAGGCTAGACGACGCCTAACTTCGAGGTCACTAGCCTCGACACGCCTCACCTCCCTACAATGAAGACCACAATGCCCAGCACGTGATACCATATCTGGAGATCCAGTACCTCCTACTATCGACAAGGTAGGCAACGCCGATCAGGCCATGACGGTCTCAACTAGATTACTCTCCTAGTGCGTCCGAAATCCTAGGGCCAATGTCTACTTGCTTTTAGTTAAGGCTTGATTAAGAGTGATTTTTGGGGCGAAAGAAAGGGTGATGAAATCCCCCACCTTATCTTTTATGGGATAGCCCCTCCTTAGTAGTGTTTTGATCCTAAATCTAGCAATCAATCGCTCCAATCAAACGCTCAACTCACTCTTGTCCTAATGCAATTCCTACTAACTAATGCATGGGCATACAAGATGCATGAATGAGTGTAGGAAATACGTACCTCACGCCAGCGCTCAACAACTAAAAATAAAGCTAAAAGAAAAGACAACTACGTGCCTAAGTCAAGTACATGATGCATGACCTAAACAAGTAAGAATGTCTAGTCTTTTGCTTTGGATTTTAAGTCAAAGTTGATTAATGGGGATTGGTTTAATGATATGGGAGCAAACTAGAAGTCACAGCATGCAAAATAGGGCTCCCAGATAACTACAATGACAGAATCAACTACCAGAAGAAAACTGAGAGCAAGAAACGCTCACCAAGCCGCCAATTGGTGGTCCCAGACCGCTGATTGACGGTCCCTGTTGACGCTTTTGTGCTCCAACTCCTCCAGTAACCTCCACGTGAGCTCTAGGATCCTTGAAACTAAGAAAACACTACGAACAAAAAATTAAAACCACTCGAATCGTCCAAACCAAGGTCTAGACAGAGCACCTCCCCGGCAACGGCGCCAAAAACTTGATTGATTCGTTCTATTTTAAACCGCAAGTGCAGGGCCGTGTTGAAGCGGTGGCAAATACGGGCCCTCCACTGGGAGGTGTGTCGACGTTTGGTTTGTGCGAAGGCGAGTGGTAAAGAAAGGAGAGAAAGATTGATTACACAAAACTATACTAGAATGCAAAAGGAAATGAAGATAAGCAATAAAACTAAACCCCATAGAGGGTAGAGAAATAATATGAATATAAAGATGTGTGTGTGTGTATTCAATTATGCTCCTCACAACATGTAGTGCATGAAATCATAAACTAAATCCAACTTTTCCTCCACATGAAATAAGATAAGACCACATCATTAAAACATACAAGACAATAATTGGAATGAAGCTAAATGAACTCATGTTTAAAGACTAGACCCTACTATGCCTCCACATGAAATAAGATAACCTAATATCATTAAAACATACAAGGCATTAACCAAGGTAAAGGAAACAAGAGTACATACACTACAAATTGTGTTTCCAATATTAATTTCATCCATATCCTCACCTTATCATTCCCCATATAATAGGTCCACTAATCTAAGCATAAGCTAAGCTTCATTCAAGAGCATTAGCATATCAATGATAAGAGTGAAATCCCATTAGATGGTTATGGAAATCATATAAGGCTCAAAGGATTAAGATAACACACACCTAATACACTACATGATCATATCACATATTTCTCCACCCCCCAAATGGGGATGGAACTACTCACTACTCATTACACTAACTACATTAACAAAATGAAACATATTACAGAAAAGAAATTCAACTAAGCAAGAAAGGAACATTAAAGAAGCTAATTGAAAGAAACATACACTAAAGAAACATGCAAGAATTAAAAGACAAGATTAAAAGAAACTAAAACAATTATTTTATTAACAATGACTCACATTGACGGTAGCATTCTTCTCCACCTTGAGTTTTGCTTCTAGGCTTACTCCTTAGTAGAGAGAATGCCACCAAGCAATGGGTCGTTTACAATAGAAGGTGAAGAGTTCTATTTATAGCCAAATAAAGAGGCAATCCGGGACAATACCCCGATGTGGGACTAAACAAATACCAGAAATGGACTAAATACACATTAATACGTGACCCACCAAAATATTAACAGATTTGGGCCAAAACAGACCGCCAATTGGCAGTCTATATGGTCCGGATCACGCTGTATTTTATTCTGGGCTTTTCTGGATGTCTTTGTTGGCCTTTGAAGCATCTACTGCACTTGTTGGAGCTCCGACCCGAATAGAATTGCCAAAATACTCCCCATGATGGTGTGGAGTTTTCTGTTTTGCTCTTTGGTCCTTCGGTCTTACGTTCAGGTCCTTCTCCCTTGCATCTTAGTCCCCAGGTCTTACAATTCAGTCCTTTTCCCTGCTTTTGGGTCCTTTTATGCTTCATCTCTTCAAACCTATTTATTTCTGAAATTCAAACATAAAACTCATCATGTAGCATTTCTTAGGTGTAAGATAATGGATATAAGATACAAATATAACCATGAAATGATGTCAATCAGTCCCCTATCACAAACTGAATAGTAGGACACCCGGAGTCCTTGTACATTGTGTATGTGGGATTGGACAAAAGTAGGCTCATGCTCGCATCTAAGATTGCTTTCTTAGGAACATTGGTCTTTGTTTTGTTGTACAGAGATCTTTCAACACTTTGGCATATTGAGGTATTTGTTGGATGACATCCAACAAGGGGATGTTAACCTTCACTTGTTTAAAGACGTCTAATATCTTATTCATTGTGTCACTCTGCTTTTTGGTTAACCTACTAGGATAAGCAGCTTTCAACACGTAGGTTTGCCTTGGAGTCTTGGAGGAGGAGGGTGAGTTTAGGCAAATTGGCTCGGCGTCCTTGGGAGTCGATAAAGAAACTTCCTCAACATCGGACTCCTTAGCACCACCCTCCCGACAAAAGGGTTGCATGGTGGTGGCGGTTGGGAAATGTGGTTGTCGACCTGCTTTCCATTCCTTAAGGTTACAATGGAATTTACAAGGTGCACAAGTTCCTCCACATGGTTCACTTACCACCCCTGAGGTACCGAACTCTCATTTTGCGTGTTTGGTTGCTGGTACATGCAGGGATTCACCTCGGGTTGACTCGGAAACTGACCATTCTCGCGTTCATAGAGCTGATGAGCCAACTGGCTGACTTGCACTTCCAATACATTGACCAAATTGTTGTTGGTTCCAGGCATGGTTTGTGTGCTCTGCATGAACGTTTAAAAGGTTTGTTCAAGAGTGGAGTCGTTCGGGTCAACCCACTTTGGTGGAGTCATGTTAGAATAAACCAAAGATGCGGCTTGAGGAGGTTGGGGAGTATGGGGCTGAGACCTTTGATGTGGTAGTTGGTAGTTCGGCAATGGGCATGGAAGGTGATAAGGTGGGGATTGAGATTGAGCGTGCAAGCTCTGACCGTGGCCCCCAAGAGAAGTTAGGGTGGTTTCACCATCCTGGGTTGTAGGAATAATTGTACGGGTCATTACGGGGTCGCTGTTGATACATCGCATTTGCATGCTCAGTATCTCTTAGTGCATAAGCACACTACAAGTCATTATGTCCCGTTAGTCCACACGTACCACAAGTGGGAGTCGCAACTTAAGCTACAAGAGCTCGGTCCAACTCTAAACTCTTTATCCTACGCATGAGAGCAGTCATTTTCACCTCAGACGCGATAGTTGACTCGACTTGCTATGATCTAGCTTGATTAGAAGACGTGGTGGCTCTCTTATGGTGTCCTACTCAAGTGTACGTTCAACCATTAATTCAAAATTATCCCATGCTTCATCAATGAGTTTCGTTTCAAAATCACCCTGACACATCGACTCCAACAATGTGTAGGTACTATAGTTGAGGCCCTCATAAGCAATCTGACTCAGCTACCACAACTCAAGTCCATGACGAGGGCACAAAAGGAGAAGGTCGTTGAACCTCTCAAAGAAAGAATGCAACGATTCAATCTCAGTCTGATACATTTGATGTATCTGGTGTCGTATTTGTTGTGTCTTCCTTTCGAGATAGAATCTCTTCAGAAAGATGGTCACCAATTCATCTGATTAGTAGCATATCATACATTTTACCCCATATTTATGCTATTTGAGTGCTTGTTTGATGTGTTTCAAGATTTAGACAATAAAGAGAGAATGAAAGTGAAAATGACATAAATGCTAGAAGAATGGACTGATTTGGAAGGTTTTGGACCTATATGTAATGCCCAAGGACTTGACTGAAAATGCAGAGGGACCCAAGTGAAAACCCAGGGGGACTAAAGTGTAAAGAAATATATTGTGTCACAAAAGTCCATAACTTGAGTAGTAAATCAACAATTAAAATCAAATCGGCTCGACGGAATGGACCAGGGCTCAACCCCACGTGCAAAACACCGAACTAAACGTGCTGGACAAAGTAGAGGTTGATCGGGACTATTTGATCCGCCAGTGGTGGATCATTTTGCTCCATTGCAACCATAATTTTGCTTGTGGGTCGGGTTGTCAGGTCAGAGAAATATGGAACATCCAGATCTAAGTTATAGCCATCCGATTATGCCCAGGTCCATCCAAACCCTCTAATATTCTACAAATAGACTTGTAATGCCTCCTTTCTTCTTCTCCCTTCCTGTCCTCCTTAGGTTAGTTTCTTTTATTGTTTTATAGAGTAGTTTTTATTTCTTATTTATTATAGTAGGTTTTAGTGTAGTGGAGGAGAAAATGAGTAACTTTGTATTCTTCATTTTCTTAATCAAGTATGTTTTTATGTTCTTCAGGTTGTTATATTTCATTTGATGCAAATTTTCCTTCATGTTTGTTGTTTGCCTAGTCTTGTTTTCTGAATTTTCCATTATGGTTTTGGTTTGTTTTTATGCTTTCTTGAGCTTAGAGATGAGTAGGGAATAATCCATCCCCATTGGAGGGTGAAGAAGAAGGTGATGTGATTATGTGATGTATTTAGTGTGTGTTAGTCCTAACCTTTGAACCTCACATGAATTCCATAACCATCTAATGAGATTTTCACTCTTATCTTTGATGTGTTAATGCTCTTAAGTGATACTTAGCACATGCTTACATTAGTTGGCCTATTTTATGGGGAATGACGACGTGAGGATAATGATGGAGTGGATAAGGAGGAAACATGACATGTGCATGCATGTGCTCATGTTGGCCTCATCCTAATTGATGTATTATATATTTTAATGATTGTGTCAAATCTTATTTCTTGTGGAGACATAGTGGGGTTTGGTCATTATACAAGTGCTCATATTAGCCTCATTTCAATTATTGTCTTGTATGTTCTAATGATAATGTTTTATCTCATTTCATGTGCAGGCAAAGTTGGATTTGGTTTTTATGGATTTCAGGTATTACATATTGTGATGAGGACCAATGAACACACACATACACATATTCTCATTTTGGCATTCTTTCTCTACCCCCTAAGGGGATTATTTTTATCGTTTGTTTTCTAGGTTCATAGGCATCATAGTTTCATCCGACCTCATTTCTCTCTTTCCATTTCCCACTCGAGTATGGTGGATTCCGACTTGCACACACTCCTCGTGGACACGACCCATACTTGTCGTGTCATCACAAATGTCGTGTACTCACAGTATTATAATTGAATCAATCATCATCCCAAGACCGAATCGAGTTTGCCGGGAGGCTCTACATCCATTTGTTCACGTTATCCTTCAACACAAAAGAAATCATCCTCAACTGGATGAAACCTCATCAAGTTGTTGATGCTTGAAGATGGAGCATACCTACTGGAATTCACGTATAAAGTATATGGATCTTCCATAATGGCTGTGAAGGTAGGAAGCATGCTCACATATTGAGGTGTAATTCATAGTTGTTCCCGTGAGGAGGCGGGAGAACTATCCAAGACGGTTGCACGGACCGAACATGATGGGTCCGCTCCCACAAAGTCATTGGTCGACCCTGTGGAGCTAAGGGTGGTGGTACTCCCATAACTTGATCTCGACCATGACCCTCTTCCTCCCGAGTCGGAGGAGGAGGAGATGGTCTACGTGGTGGTGGGAGTGGACCGAGGTAATCCATATATGGAACTCGGTCTCCTCCACCTCAAGAGACACCGAGGCCTCATGCTCCAAAGGAGATCGAGGTAGAGAAGGATGATAATAGAGACCATCCATCTCAACATCATGATCCACTCTCTAAAGCCAAGCACCCTCACCAAGGCGAGTCCAACCTCGCATAAACGTGCTCGACTCGACTCGACAACCACACACAAATAGAAGGTGTAATCAGAGGAGGAGACTATAACGTAGAATGTAGATGTGGAGAAGACTCAGAAGAGAAGGGAAGAATCCCTCAAGTTAGCATGGGTAAGGGTGAGGTTAGAAGCCTAATCTAGCAAACACGGCTCAAACAGCCTAAGGTCACTATTGACACTTACAGCTAGACGATGCCTAACTGCGAGGTCACACGGCCTCAACATGCTTCGCCTCCCTAAGACGAAGACCACAAAGCCCAGCAAGTGAGCCAAGATTTGGAGATCTCATCTCTCCTACTATCGACAAAGTGGGCGACGTCGATCTGGCTATGACGATCGCAATCGAATCCCTCTCCTATTATGCCCGAGCTCCTTAGGGGTCAATGTGTACTTTATTTTAAAATTAGGCTTTTTGAGAGGTGTTTTGTGGGGCTGAAGGAAGAGGTGATGAAATCCCTCACCTTATGTTGAAGTCTATAGGTGGTGCCCCTTAAACGTGTTTTAAATCCTTAATCTATCAAGCAACTCACCAAACAAACACTCACCTCACTCTTATTCAAATGCAACTCGTACTAACTAATGCATGGTCATACTAACAAATGCATGAATAAGAGTAGGAAATGCATGCCTCACGCCAGCGCTCAACAACTGAAAGTAAAGCCAAATGAAAGGCAAGCTACGTGCCAAAGTCAAGTACATGATGCATGACCTAAACAAGCAAAATTGCCTAATCTTTAGCTTTGGATTTTAATGGCTAAGTTTATCAAAAGAGTTGGTTTATTAATAAATCTAGAGTCAATCTACAGGTTCAGACATTCTAAATTGGGCTTCCAGACAACTATATTATAGGTAAGAACACATAGAAGAAAATAGGAGTCAGAAACTGCTCACCGGACCGCTGATTGGCGGTCAGAGTAGCTTCTTAATCCCTCAAATTTATCCTTGAAAGTTCCCCTTATTCTGAATGTCCTGGATCAAACCAAAACTAAAAGTAAAAGATTAAATCCACTCAAATCGTCCAAACCAAAGCGTGGACAGAGCACCTCCCCGACAACGGCACCAAAAACTTATTCGATTAAATAAATTGTAAGTGCACAACCGTGATAAAGCAGTGGAAAGTACGGGTCGAATCCACAAAGAGGTGTTTCAACTCTGGTTCTTCAGAAATCAAGTGGCAAATAAGAAAGGATGAAGTTTGGTTACATTGAACTAGCAACTAACAAGTGAAAAAGATAAGAACTCAAGGTTAACTAAAACTAAACTACGCAACTAACAAAGCTAGATGAAATTCAGTAAGGAGAACCCCTAAGGGTTGGAGTGTGTGTACACATGTAATAAGGTGGTGAAGAATGAATTCGATTGGGCACAAGTATATGTTGTGTTTTCAAGCATAGGAAGTGTCTAATGGTTGTGGGTAAACCTATCAATCGAATCACTAACCTAGTTGATTAACATGAGCACAAACAAGTTGGTAAGAACCTAAACAAGCATCAGAAGTGTCTAAAAGTTGTGACAAAACCCATCAAGTTAAATATTCTCATTTAAATAAACAAGCATACAATCACATTCATCACATATTTCCTGAGATAGCATTCATTCCCATTCTTCATACATGTATAAACATCATCTCCACCCCAAATGGGGATGGAACTACTCACTACACATTAAGCTGACAACTATATTAAGAAAAGAAAACATTCTAACTAATTATACTATGATTAAGGAAACAAAACTAAGCTAAACATGCAAGTATTAAAAGTGACAACATGAAGCCAATAAGAAATTATTTTATTAATGACTCACATTACAAGCTAATAAGAATAAGGCCACCAATTGACGGTCATTGTTGATGCGATGTGTCCCATTTTCGGATGTCCTCTCAAGTATTGTAATCCTTCACGTAGGGTGCATCCTGGTTGGTTATTTGAGTCTGGGCCCGAATCTAATTGCCAAAATACTCCTAATGATAGTGTGTAATTTCTCAGTTTGCTATTTGGTCCTTCTGGATTACGTCCAGGTCCTTCTCTCTTGTAAATGAGTCTTTGTGCATGACGAACATGTTCACTTTGGTTCATTTGATTCATTTCTTCTTGCATTTCAGTCATTTTCTCTTCCTTTCTTTTCTTTATTACCTAACACCTGAAACACCACAAACAAACACTCGAGTATCACAAAATTTGGGTAAAGTAAAGGATATATAGCATGAATATAATGTATGATATGCTATTAATCATCGTGCACTTGTGGTTATTAAAATGATCAATCAAAGTGTCAGAAGTTGATGATAATACTGCTACTCTTCTTACAAATGTCGTTGTACATCTATGTTTTGTATTACTCTAAAGTCTTGGTTTGTCTCACATTAAGAATGATGTGGTTGTGCCCATCAACGTTGAGTTTCAGGACATGGAGGCACACAGAGCCACCAATGTACCAACTGTGGAGGTGACTCCAGTAAAAAAGCATGTTCCTAAGTAGCTTTGTTGTTTGAAACACCGGTACGCTCAATTGTATTGAGTCCAATGAGCACACCATAGGCAAAGAGTCCCTATGAGACTTCTAGTGGATCAAAGAGAAGGAAATCATCACTATTCTCCACAAACAAGGAAGACAATTCCCTACTTGTCACTATGCCTGTTTACACCACTTGGAAGACAATTTTAAAGTTCAAGTTCTTCAACATGTTGCTAAGACAACTTGTTTGAAGTAAGGTAGCGTCATTTTAAATGTTAAAATATAATGTCTAACTATATGATGCATTGTCTTTTTTACTCATAGGATGTTGAGCCTTTTCTGAAAATGTGCTTACGTTTTTCATACTTGTGAGTTCACTAAAGCATATGATAACTTATCTAACATTTCTAAACTTGTGAAGAAATTCATTGACTCCTCCATACTAGAACATTGGGAAAATGCATTATTCCAAGGTGAATGATACAGAAATATGTATTCGAATGTGGAGGAGAGCTTTAATGCATGGACTCTTGAAGAAAGAAACCTTGCTATATCAAAGCTTGTCGATCGAATTTGCTTGCAGATAATGAAACTTTCTAGTAGAAGGAGAATTGTGTCCTCTAAGTGGATTAATTACTTGTGTCTTGAAGAAGAAAAGATTCTTAAGAAAAACATATCTGAATCTCAACGACTAGAATGTTAATGATTGACATCATATCATGTATATATTTGTGTCCTCACTAGTGCAGAATAGGCTTTACTCATCACCAAATAGACGTAAGTTGTTATAATAGCCGACGTCTAGGACGGAGAGCATAGCATGGACGTCGGTTGTTACTACGACCGACGTCTATGTGGTAATATAGACGTCGTCTATTGTATTACCGCATTTATCTGACGTCTATGGGGTATAGACGTCGACAAATAGACTTTGTGTAGTGGACGTCTATAGGGTATAGATGTTGACCTATAGACGTCGGATGTTATAAATGTCCGACGTCTATAATCCCTGCATATAGACATCGGGGTATAGAGGTCGGACATTTATAACATCCTACGTCTATAGGTCTTAAAGAAAACGAACAGACGTGTTTTCTGTCATTCATTTCAGACGAACACCCACCCAAACCCTAGCCGTCCTGCGACCGAATCCTCCTCCGTGACCGATTTGCACCGTCTCCAGCACCGCAGTGACGTCCCAACCTCTCCTCCCCTTCTTCGACCCTCTTCTCCTTCTTCCTCCGTCTTTCTCCACATCCTTACCATTGTTAGTGTTAAGTTTGTTTTTGTTGGTTTATTTTTGGATTTTTCTTGTAGTAACGATTCTTTTCTATGTTAGTATACTTATCGTGTCGTTTATTGTTGGGGAATGCGACATTTTGATTTTTTGGTTTTAATCTTGAATATATTCGTATTTTCGTGATTTTACTAACGAATGAAAAAAGACATGTTTATAACCACTAAGGAGAGAAATTAGGACCAATGTGAAGAGAAAAAATGGAAAATTAGAAGAATACGTGAACTTTAATTTGTTTTTTGGCATATGGAGAGGATGGAGAAATAAAGATATGGAAGCCGTGAAGTTTTTCCTTCACCAAACCTTTAATTCACTTGATCATTTGGTTTCATGTCCAATCTATTCATTAACTTTTGTGAGTGTGGTCATGTAAAATTATATAAATTTGTTCCAATTTGAACATTGTCATGAATTGAGACAAAATTAATGTAGGCATGATTTAAGTTAAATGTAAGGGTGTCTAGTCTGTAGATTGTTATCCCCAATTTCGTAGGAGTTTCGATGATCTGGAAAGAAAGAGTCATAAAAGTAAAAAAATTGTGGGAGTATTTTATTTGTGGGAGTATTTTCTTTGTGGGAGTATTTCTTACAATTTTTATTTAGTACGTACAGTTTCTTTGTGGGAGTATTTTCAATTCTAAATTTTAATTGTTTATTTAGTTACATGTTTATTTAGTTAAATGTTTATTTATGCTTAAGATATTCTTTTATTTAGAAAAAAATTAATGTTTAACTCATCAACCCCCTTAAACAACTTGGCCTTTAATAACCCCAAGCAAAAGATTAGATAATATTTGCTAAGTCATTCATCATATAAGATTTGCATTCATCGTATTTATTATTTATTTACGATTTCTGTCGTAGATTGCTAGCGTAAGGTACGTACTATCTTTCACTCATCATTCATTAGAAAGCACGCATTAGTTAGTAGGACTTGTATTGTAACAAGAGTGAGGTGAGTGCTTGTTTGGTTGTTGTTTGTTAGATTAACGTATGAAAAACACTTAGGGGGCAGTCACCTATAGGAGATGAGGTGGGGGATTTCATCACCCTTTCCTTAGCCCAAAAACAACTTAATAAAAGAGCCTTAATAAAATCAATTAGACGTTGACCACTAGGATTTTCGGACGCATTAAGGAGAGGAAACCGTTTAAGACCGTTATGGCCTGAATGTCCTTGCCCATCTAGTCTCCCTGAGATTTTAGAGACCTCCGGGTTCTTGATTTCCTACAGATTAGTGGTCCTCGATGTTTAAGACCGTTTCGGCCTGAACGTCGTTGCCCATCCAGTCTCCCTGAGATTTTAGGGACCTCCAGGTTCTTGATTTCCTACAAACTAGTGGTCCTCGGTGGGACCTCGATGTTAGGCGTCGTCTATTTTTTTGATAGGTCTTTCCAAAAAGTAGTGATCCCTTCTCGCAACAGGAGCTCGATGATACTCGCGACCGATGGGCTCGCTATTTTATCAGAAACATGTTGATGAACTAAGAAGTTCTCCTATCACTAGCATTTTTTGTAATTTCGTTAACAAGTGCACTTGTATTAGAAACCTACAATTTATGACTTAATATAATCGCCTTAATTTTAGAATGAATTAATTGCAAGTGTGTTGAATGTCAATTGTGTATGCTTGTATGTTTGTGTTTGTGCATTTATGGTTGTATGTTTGTGTTTGTACATGTATGCCTGTGTGTTTGTGCTTGTATGTATATGTGGATGAAAGTGTGAGAATCTGTGAACGAATTTGGTGCAGGTTGTATGTACACGAATACGATGACTAAAAACAAGTTTGCAGGACGCTAATTTTTTCTTGTCCATGTTTAGGAATAGACGTCAGATGTTTGTATTAGCCGACGTCTATTCCACTGAAGAAAGGAATAGACGTTGACTTTATGTATAACCCGACGTCTATTCTTTAAGAATAGACGTTGTCTGTTAGTTCACCGACGTCTATACCTAAATAATAGACGTCTGTTCGATATAAAGGCCGACGTCTATTCTTAAAGAATAGACGTGGCCATATGTAGAGGCCGACGTCTATTCTTAACGAATGGACATCGGATATTGGACATCCGACGTCTATGCATAGACGACGTACGCATAGACGTCGGATCTGAGAGTGCTTATAGCCGATGAATATACCCCCGTACATCCGACGTATATTCCCTTTTCTGTAGTAGTGCCTATATCCTTTATTTTTAGCCAAAGCAATTCTACGTAATGAGTTTTATGGTTATGTTTTAGGAATAAATATGTTTGGGAAGAAGAGACTCAAAAAGTACTCAAAAGCAAGAAAAAGGACTAAGTTGCATGACTTATGGACTGAGAAAAAAGAGAGAAGGACCCAGATGTAAAACCAAAAGGATCAATGAGAAAATCAAGAAGCTCCACACCTTCATGAGGAGTAGTTTGACAATTACATCTGGGCCCAAACATCAACAACAAAATCGGGTTCACCAAACATGAAGAAATCAAGCCAGAATCAAGCAACCCAAAACCATACCCGATCAAGCCCATGCAGACCGCCAATTGGCTGTCCCAAACCGCCAATTAGCGTCCATTTGGCCCCAAATGACACGTACTTCAGTTGGTTGTTAGATTGGGTTGTAGTTAGTCCATATATGGTATGCGTTTTAGTCCCATATCGGGGGATTGTCCCCGGTTACCTTTTTTCATGCCGATAAATAGAACTCTTCCTTCTCCTTTGTATTCACCCATTACTTGGTGGCATTATCTCTACTTGGAGTAAGCCTTGGAGCAAAACTGAAGGTGTAGAAGAATGCTACTACTAATGTGAGTCATTTAATAAAATAATTCTTCATCGTTTGTTTTAATGTTGTGTTAGTTTTAATGCTTGCTTGTTTAGCTTGTTTTGTTTGTCTTAATCTTAGTTGAAGTGATTAGCATGTCTCCATTTCCTATCTTAATTACCTTAATTTCGTTTTGTCTTCTTTTAATGAGTAGTGAGTAGTTCCATCCCATTTGGGGGTGGAGATGATGTTCATACATGCATTAAAGAATGGAAATGAATGTTTTATTTTGAAATGTGTTGATAAATGTGAATGTATGCTTGCTTGTTTAGTGTACAACACTTCACTAGATGGGTTTTGCCAAAACTATTAGACACCTCTCATTCTTGTTTAGGTTCTGAAATAACCAACTTGTTTATGTGAATGTTAATCAACTAGGTTAGTGATTGGATTGATAGGTTTTGCCATAACCATTAGACACTTCATATACATGAAAACACTACCTATATTTGTGCCTATTGATTGCATTCCTCACCATCTTATTACATGTGTGCACTCACTCCACCCCTTAGGGGTCTCTCTTCCTGATTTGCAGCTTTGCATTAAGTTGTCTTAGATTAGTTTGAATCACTCGTTAGTTGCTTTCATTCGCATTTCTTACTAGTTTAATGTAGCTTGGATTAGCATACTCAAATCTCTTCTCCCTTTATTCGCCACTTGATTTCGTAGTAACTAGAATCTACTCATCTCCTCGTGGACACGGCCCATACTTGTCGCGTCTTCACCGATGTCGTGCACTTGCGGTAAATATAAACGATTAACAAGTTTTTGACCTGTAGTTCATCCCAAGATCAATAATCAATCCCCTTTTAATCAACTTGGCCACTAAAACCAAAAGCAAAAGATTAGGCATTCTTGCTTGCTTAGGTCATGCATCATGTACTCAACTTAGGCACCTAGTTTGTCTTTTATTTTAGCTTTACTTTCAGTTGTTGAGTGCTGGCGTGAGGTACGCATTTCCTACTCTCATTCATGTATTTCATATGAACATGCATTAGTTAGTAGTAATTGCATTCCAACAAGTGTGAGTTGAGCATTTTGTTTGGCGAGTTGCTTTCTAGATTAAGACTCCAAAATGTTACTAAGGAGGGGTTGTCCCATATAAGATAAGGTGGGGGATTTCATCACCCTTTCCTTGGCCCCAAAAATCACACTAATCAACAGCCTAATTTTTAAATCAAGTAGACATTGGCCCCTAAGGATCTCGGGCACATTAGGACAGTGATCCGGTCACGACCGTCATGGCCTGATCGGCGTCGCCCACTCTATCGATAGTAGGATAGACGAGATCTCCAGATCTTGGCTCACTTTCTGGGTTTTGTGGTCTTCGTCGTAGTGAGGTGAGGCGTGTTGAGTCCGCATGACCTTGCAGTTAGGCATCATCTAGCTTTAAGAACCTATAGCGACCTTAGGTTGTTTGAGCCTTGCTTGCTTGTGTGCTTCTATTAGTACCCACCCGCCGTAGCATAAGTACTTCTTCCATTCTCTTCTGAGTCATTCCCTCTCATCTGAGTCTTCCCATCTTCTCATCTACGCACCTTCTATTTTAAATTTAAAAAAAGTTTTCTTTATTTTTTGTCTGACTCGTGTGGGTGTGCATCTTTGTGCCTGCCAGTGTGGTCATGAGACGTTGCGAGTCGTTTGACAAGATACGACATCGATTGTCGTCTTTTCGAACAAATCCTTGTTCCGTGTGCTAGACAATCCTGGGACCATGGCGAGTCATGGACCACACGAGGATGACTCAGGTTTTGGACCTCCACCACCCTCTGATCTCGAAGGTAGGGGCAACCTCATCAATTGGTCCCCTAGGCTCCCATTCCCCTTCCCGATCGATGCTATCTGAGTCGCACTACTCTACCTTCTTGCATCGTATTGCCAGAGGCGAATGGGAACCACTTTGAGGTTAAGTCTCAATTTATCTCCATGCTCTCTCACTTCACTAGGAAAGGTGACCCCTATATCTTTCTCAGGGAATTAGAGGAGGTTTGTGCTATGTTCAAGTTGCAACAACTTAGCACAGACTCCATCGATCTTAGGCTTGTCCCCTTTGCACTAAAGGATGATGCCAAGAAGTGTTTGCATAGCAACCAGGCTAATGCCTTTAGGACTTGGGATGAATTTCAATCTGCATTCCGCAAGAAGTATTTTCCAAATCATCAGACTCAAAAATTGAGGAACGAAATCAATTCCTTTTATCAACAAGAGACCAAATCATTTCATGCATACTTAGAAAGCTTCAAGGAGCTACTATCCTCGTGTCCTCACCATGGCATGGAGTTGTGGCACCTTTGTCAGATTGTCTACGAGGGTCTTCACATCCCGTCCCGAATGCTCCTTTAGTCAATGTGTCAATGAGAGTTCTTAGGAAAGGATGAAAGGGAGGCATTGGCTTTGCTAGAAGACCTCGCTGAGAAAACCATACAGTGGGAGAGTGTAGGAGAAACATCACCATCATCTAGCATAGGAGTGAGGATCGCAAATGCAAACTCGACTAGATCGGGTGCCGTATTTGCTTTCGATACCACTACATCCACCGAGGCACACATGACGGCCTTAATACTCCGTATGGATTCGATTGACCTCCAAAACAAACAAGGTGTGTCTCATATGTCTACATTTGGTCTGGTTCCTTGTTATTTGTGTGGTAGGATAAGTCATGGAGGAGGTGAGTGTGCATCCATTCCTCCTGAGAATGAACATGTCAATGCCATCTATGATAGATCCAGGAATGGCCCCTACTCGTCATCATATAATCCCGGATGGAGGAACCACCCTAACTTTTCATGGAACCAAAACAATGTTCAGCGTGGTCCTTCAAACTTCTCTAGACCACCTAACAGACCACACAAACCTCCCCTGCTTCACAATCTTTTCAGCCACTCCAATCCCAGATCACCAACCCACCGAGTTTCCTAAATTCTAACAACATGGAAACCCGATTTAATTCGCTTGGGAACTTGACTCGTAGATTTGAGAACTCGATGAATTTTTTTGTCATCCACAAGTCAAGTTTTCACTTCAAATCAGCAGACCATCAAATCTCTTGAGCTTCAGATGGGTCAATTGGCTCAGTCTGTATATGAGAGAGAGTGAGGGACTCTGCCTAGCCAGCCTGAGGCTAATCCCCACATGTACTGACAACCACACTTGCAAAATGAGAGTTTGGTACCTAGGGTCAGTAAGTGAACCACGAGGAGGAACCTGTTCACTATGTTAATGCCATTGTAACATTAAGGAATGGAAAGCAGGTTGACAATCACATTTCTTTGCCACCACCACCATCTGTGCAACCCCTCATTGGGAAATATTGTGAGAAAGAGGCCGAAGGTGAGGGTAATACACCAACGCCTCTTTCTCAGGCACCGCAGAAAACCTACCTGCCAAAAAATCCATATCCTAGTAGGTTAACCACAAAGCAGAGTGACACAATGGATAAAATATTATAGGTCTTTAACCAAGTGAAGGTTAACATCCCCTTGTTGGATGTCATCCAACAACTACCTCAATATGCCAAAGTGTTGAAAGATCTCTGCACAACCAAGAGGAAGACCAATGTTCCTAAGAAAGCATTCTTAGCTGCGAGTGTAAGCTCACTTTTGTCCAATCCCACATATACAAAGTACAAGGACCCTGGGTGTCCAACTATTTAGTGTACGATAGGGGACACTAGCATGAGTAACATATTGAATGATTTAGGATCAGCGGTCAACCTCCCCCATCTTTTGTTTATCGATATTTGAACTTGGGAGAATTGAAACCAACTAACATCACCCTCCTATTGGCAGATAGATCCATTCGTGTCCCAAAGGAGATTATTGAGGACGTGCTCATCAAAGTTGGAGATTTTATATTTTCAGTAGATTTTGTTGTCCTCGATACCAACCCTGTTGCGAACACCCCCTCTTAAATACCTTTGATTTAGGGTAGACCATTTCTCCAACCTCCAATGCCTTAATTAATTGTAGAAATGGTCTCATGAAGCTCTCATTCGGTAATATGAGTGCCGAGTTTCATGTCTTAAACTATGGTAGGCAACATGAGCCCTTGGACCAACCTTTTAATCTCAAACTCATCTACCAATTAGAGAAAGCAGTACAAAATAAACAAACACCCGTAACACCAATGCAACCCATTGAGAATGTTTGTGTGCCCAGCGAAAACTCATTGCCTGTCTTTGCAATGCAACAGAGTGAGCTGACATCAAATGTACAAAGGGAGTGTTTGTTAGATGATTCAGCTGAGAATGTTAGTGAGTGGGACACACCTCAACATATGCCCATACCAGAAGGTGTCTCTACCCCATGCCCAGGGTCGTTGAGCCTTTTGAGCTTCATCATGACTCCAACAAGGACCAACCTGCGATCGAGCTTATGCTTGATAACACAAAGGAGGGTGGGTGGTTCTTCTTGGATGACTTGGGAAGAAGCCCCATTCTTAGTGCGACTGGTGTGCCACATTCCTCGAATGAGCCTGAGGAACTCATTCCGATGCACCCACCTATTGGTTGGAAGGTTTTGTTCGATGAGCAACTAAACCCTAGTGAGGCAACACAATTCCACTCATTCATGTTGCCTACACCCAACCAATATCATGAGGGGTTTGAGCCTTTCATCTTTGACGTTTCACCCCTCATGACACCTCAGAGTACCAATGAAGCGGGCCCATCTTGGCAAATTCCGCATGACTCCATGTTCTCATTTGATGTTCCTTGACTAAATGATTATGAGAATATCCTTGATGATATATATATATATATATATATATATATATATATATTGTTTAGAAAAGAAAAAAAGAAAAAAACACAAAAGACTCCATAAGTGAGCAGTGGTAGTTGTGGCCCCAACCCTTGAGTATTTGGGCCACATTTGTTTGACGTATTTGTATCCCTTGTTTAGTATCTCACAGGTTTTTGGGACTTCGGGTTTATGTCCATCAACATGACCGTGAAACTTTCCTTGTGCTTCACGTTGGTGAGATCTTTTGTTTTTCATGCAAAAAACCATGTAGTATCATACTCACATTCATTGAGGACAATACATGAAGTAAGTGTGGGGGTGTTTTACGTGTGTACAAAGTCGAGTATTTCTCCTTTTGTTTTTGTTTTCTTTTGTTTGTATTGTTAGGGTCATGTTAGTGTGTTGCATTTAATATCGATATATATGTTTGCCATGATCCTTGGGTGACTTGCCTTCTTTTGCTTGCCTGGTGCTTTAAAATTTTCCATTTCTTTCAAAATCAACATGTGTTTACGAAAGAAAATGTTTTGTGGGTTTTGCATGTGTTTGGCATGTGCAAAACCGTTTTGAGGAAATCAAAAGAGAAGCTCTTAGAATTGACTTGAACATGATGCATTAGGTTATCTAGTATACTTGCTTTAGGTCTTATCTAGTCATAAGAATGCACCCCGGTCTTCCCTCGAGGGGCGAGTAATCATAGGGTTTCAGTACTCAAACAAATAAAGAAGTCCACCCTGAACCTAGTGAGTCAAATAATTCGTGTCTGTTAATATAAGGAAGTTTGTCGTAGTCAGGGACCCTTAAAATCTTGTTGTGAAACTTTAAGTGTAGGCGTTTTTGTTCTCTTGTAGATAAGAAATAAATAAGTGGTGTTCTCTTTTCTCGCACGACTCCTATCACTCGAGAAATTAGGTCCGAGGAACTTAGTGCCTCGTACTTTCGAGTCATCTGACTTGGGATGCAGCGACCAAACTCCCGTTGCACGGGTGGTAAGGATCGCCCTATGTGGAGATGTGGGAAAAGGTGTACATGATAGTGTAAGTACTCATAGGCAATGATGCAGGAAACCTGACCCTGGGAGAATTACACACCAACTAGAAAAAAAAGAACAAAAGAAAAAAAAGAAAAAGGAAATGGTAATGCAAATAAGAACCTTAATGGACTTTACACTTTGTGTCACTTGAGGATGTTAAGCTTGCCCTTGTCTTTTACTTAAGTCCTCAATTAACTTGCACGAATGGTTCATTAGGCTAGGTGTGTGGTCTTATTACATATATATAGTCAGCTTGTAGAATTACCTTGTCCAATGATCGACGAAAATGAGTCCAACGAGTCGTGTTGCTAGGTTGAATAATGCATCTATGTTCGGATTTTGTGGGTGTGTCCGCTGCAAACCATCACGAGACAACACTCCTCCTTGGTGACAGGGAGATTTAACGACTTGTTGCACATGCCAAGTGTAACCGTGATTCCTACGAAAGTGAGTTAGGATTTTCTTGTTTTACGTATGCCTTGTCTTTCTTTCATTTTTCCTATCTTTGTTTTGCTCGGGACTAGCAAAAGTTTATTGTGGGAGTATTTGATTGACATCATATCATGCATATATTTGTGTCTTATATCCTTTATTTTTAGCCTAAGCAATGCTACGTAATGAGTTATATGGTTATGTTTCAGGAATAAACATGTTTGGGAAGAAGAGACTCAAAAAGTACTTAAAAGCAAGAAAAAGGACTAAGTTGCATGACTTATGGACTGAGAAAAAAAAGAGAAGGACCCAGATGTAAAACCAAAAGGATCAATGAGAAAATCAAGAAGCTCCACACCTTCATGAGGAGTAGTTTGACAATTACATCTGGGCCCAAACATCAACAACCAAATCGGGTTCACCAAACATGAAGAAATCAAGCCAGAATCAAGCAACCCAAAACCATACCCGATCAAGCCCATGCAGACCGCCAATTGGCTGTCCCAAACCGCCAATTAGCGTCCATTTGGCCGCAAATGACACGTACTTCAGTTGGTTGTTAGATTGGGTTGTAGTTAGTTCATATATGGTATGCGTTTTAGTCCCATATCGGGGGATTGTCCCCGGTTACCTTTTTTCATGCCTATAAATAGAACTCTTCCTTCTCCTTTGTATTCACCCATTACTTGGTGGCATTATCTCTACTTGGAGTAAGCCTTGGAGCAAAACTGAAGGTGTAGAAGAATGCTACTACTAATGTGAGTCATTTAATAAAATAATTCTTCATTGTTTGTTTTAATGTTGTGTTAGTTTTAATGCTTGCTGGTTTAGCTTGTTTTGTTTGTCTTAATCTTAGTTGAAGTGATTAGCATGTCTCCATTTCCTATCTTAATTACCTTAATTTCGTTTTGTCTTCTTTTAATGAGTAATGAGTAGTTCCATCCCCATTTGGGGGTGGAGATGATGTTCATACATGCATTAAAGAATGGAAATGAATGCTTTATTTTGAAATGTGTTGATAAATGTGAATGTATGCTTGCTTGTTTAGTGTACAACACTTCACTTTCTGGGTTTTGCCACAACTATTAGACACCTCCCATGCTTGTTTAGGTTCTGAAATAACCAACTTGTGTTCTGAAATAATCAACTAGATTAATGATTAGATTGATAGGTTTTTCCATAACCATTAGACACTTCCTATACATGAAAACACTACCTACATTTGTGCCTATTGAATACATTCTTCACCATCTTATTACATGTGTGCACTCACTCCACCCCTTAGGGGTCTCTTTTCCTAATTAGCAGCTTTGCATTAAGTTCTCTAAGTTTAGTTTGAATCACTCGTTAGTTGTTTTCTTTCGCATTTCTTCTTTCTAGTTTAGTGTAGCTTAGATTAGTATACTCAAATATTTTCTCCCTTTATTGACCACTTGATTTTGTACCAACCAGAAGCTACTCACCTCCTCGTGGACACGACTTGTAGTTGTTGTGTCCTCACCGACATCGTGCATTTGCGGTAAATATAAATGATTAACAATTTGATTTCAGTTCCGAGCATGATAATTTAGGTACGCACAACCCCTTACACTGTAAACGTAGAACAATTCGATTGCACTTGTCGGAAATGGTGCATTCTTCAGATCCCTTGCCCTCATGCTTGTGCAGCAATACAATTCCTTGATGAAAATATTCACGATTATTGTTGTTTATGTTGCAATTCTAATATGTATCGTGCAACATATGCCTCCCCTATTTTTCCAATCTGTAAAGTCTATAGGGAAATTGCTGAAAATCCTAAGATCATACCTTGGGTAACAAAACCGCGTTGTAGTAGTAGGAAGAAGAAGAGAATTCCCTCATAAGGATACAAACCTTAAGCTATTGTTTGTGGTAATTCCAAGTGCAGAAGACACCACAACCGAAGAACTTGCACAAATCCAATGCCAGATGATTGTTTTTTCACTGTTAGACCATTGTACAATTTAAGTTGTTAAGTGAACTTCCTAGGTTCCATTTCTGAACCATTTGTGTTGTTATGAAAATCATATGTTTTAAAATGAGTGAACTTGTTACATGGTAGGAAAGTTAAAGGAGTTAAAAACCACCAAGCTGGGTCGTTCGACCAAACGTGTTGGGTCGTTTGGTCGAAATGTTTGAAGACAGATTATAGAGTTTACTTAAAACCTTCCCCAACCCAAAAAATCTAAACAAAAAATTGAAAGGAGCGAACACATGAATGATCTAGAGGCAATTGGGGAAGTTTTAACACAAATATAAAGATTATATCAGGGATCCCTCGACTACCCTAACGTACATGTTGGTGCGGTTTCAAGGCCACGGGGATGTGGTCTACCACTCTCTAAGACGTCAAACAACTTTTCCGAGATGCAAAAACTTAATTAAGAACAAAATATTGTTTTTGGTGTTGTATCATTAATATGTAATTCAATTTAATTTGTTATATGAGCTTCCATAGGAACGAGTCTATCCGGTTCGGGACGCAAGTGTCCCTCGTTAGACGACTTAGTCCCATATATGCAAATGGACGAGTATATCCTGCTCGGGATGCATCATTCAAACCAACAATCCAGCCACATGGTGGAATTGAAACCCCCTTTTGGTAGACGAGACAAACAAACGAGTCGAAAACTTCACATAATAATCTGTTACAATCTAACTTATATGCACATTGAGACAAGACAAACAAACTTCTTACATGGTAGCATTGATTCAGGATGAAAAATCTGTAAAAATTACCAAACATAATAGGTAGTTCGACCAAACGAGTTGGTCGTTCGGTGGAAACGAGCTAGGTCATTCGACGAAATGTGGTCGTTCGGTCGATACAACCTTGTGGCACTGTTGCTTGATTTAAATTGAATCAATACAAAAGAGTTGAAAACATCACAAATCAACTTGTTTTAAGTTAACTTGTACGCACACCAACATTGAGACGACACAAACAAGCTTTGTTACATGGTAGATTGAATCAAGAAAAATGAGCTGTAAAATCACCAAATGAGCTTAGTCGTTCGACCAAACGAGTTGGATCGTTCAGTGGAAATGACCTGAGTCGATCGACCAAACGGGCTGGGTCGTTCGGTGGAAATGATATGGCTCATTCGTGTAAATGACCTGAGTCGTTCGACCAAACGAGCTGGGTTGTTTCGACTTAATTAACAACTTGGCTAGTTTAAAAAATATTTTTTTCTCTAAGACATGAAACAACTTGTCAACTATGAGACAACTTAATTAACAACATATCCAATTGCAAATGATTGTTGCTTTTAGATGTTCAATTTAATTGTTAAGTGAACTTATTACAAGTTAACTTGAATGCAAATTGAGGTGGGACAAACAAATTTGTTACATGGTAGGATTGAATTAAGATAAAGAAGTTGAAAACATCACATGACAACTTGTTACAAGACAACAAGTTTACTTGTACAAACATCAAACATTGAGACGGGACAAAGAAACTTGTTAGATGGTTGGACTGAATCAAAATAAATGAGCTGTAAAAATTACCAAACGACCTGGGTCATTTTGACTTAATTAACAACTTGGCTAGTTTTAAAATAAATAAATATACTTCTCTCTAAGACTTGAAACAACTTGTCCAATATGAGATAACTTAATTAAAAACATATCCAATTGCAAACGATTGTTGTTTTTTAGTTTTAGACTATTAATAAATAGTTCAATTAAATTTGTTAAGTGAACTTGTTACAAGTTAACTTGTACGCAAAAAGATACGGGACAAACTGTAACATCCCGAAACAGCGGAAATTTAAAAATTTAAACAACCAAGAGATCACCAGATAAAACTCATCAACGAGAATGTTACTCATATAAATCAACAGTCGGTGCACCAAAATACAACAGAGTTTGTCAAAAGACATGATTACAACAATAAAATGAAAGACATGTACAAGTAATCATGACAACCTCGAAGAGGATCCTGGCCCCAAAAAGTATGCTCCCCATTGTCACCACCCAACAGAACGTACTGCGGTCCTAAAACATGAATCAAACAACGATGCCTGAGTTTCCCATTAGGAAACCTCGTATGCCAAGCTCGCCTATATGAATGCAACAGTACGGTAAATGAACCTATCATACTAGTAGTATGTCATATCAGCATCTGCAATGCATCAAATCCCTCCAAGGTTAAACGGAACTTACTCCAACAACACAAGTACCCACCAAGGGTCAACAAGGACATCAGTCCTGCAACAACAACGGGTCTCCCTCGGAAACCTACCGTAGGCAGATACGGTCTTACAGACAGTATGCGACGCACCCCCACGCGACTACTCGAGCCAAGGGATCGGTGAGGAGCGTCCGCACTTCCGTGCAAAATAACCATGTGGTCTACAACACTCCAACGGAGTCGTGGCCCGGTCGGTCAACATCCCAAGATAGGTGCCCAATCGGGGATCATCTCCGGAACAACATCGGTGGCATCGCCGGACAACATCGGCGGTACAACATACGTCCGACACAACATTGGACGGCACAACCACAAGCCGGAACATCATCGGTAGCATCATCGCGGCAAAAACCTCGGTGGCATCGCCGACACAACCTCGGCGGTACAACATATGTCCGGCACAACATCGGACGAGTCCAGACCGTAGTATGCAGGGTCATCATGCTCCACGAGCCACACATGAACATGCATTGGGGTTCGTGATCCCTCAAGTCTGCTACTCTATAGAGAGTCAAGCAACAAACGTCACACCACTGTCCATCACGGAGGTGGCGCTATCCAAGTGTCCACACTCTTCCACACGGCGGTCCCTGGGCAGACACATGCAACGTACCCGCCGTCACCTCTCGTCTCTCGCTCTAAGTGAGGACACGGGTTTCTGTGGACAGAGTTGACACAACACAAGGACCAAGAATTCAGTTCTGCGCACAAACGGTCAACCGAAAAAGCCTAACTTGTAGACCGTTTCCAATTGGTTTGGTCGACCAAAAGTCTGCAACGGTTCAACTCTCTATGCATCACTTAAGTCCAAACGGTCGGACAACAATCTAAAATCGGTCGACCGAATTCGAGGTCAAAATCCGGAGCTGGTCAAAATCATATAAGTCTATTCGGTCGACCGACTCAGGGGTTCCGATCGGCCGAAAACTACCAGGGTTATCCTAATAGTCTATGTCATATAATGGTCGAACAATATAACAAAATCGGTCGAAAAACATGCATAATAAACAAGTACACATAAGAACCGGTCGAACTAAAAGCTATGGACGGTCGACCGAAATCCGACAGAAAGTCTCCAACCCACCAGCACACAAGCAACCGGTCGACCGCCATACGACATCGTTCGACCGGTGTTGGTTAAAGCTGGGCAAAATAGTAAAACCGGTCGACCGCCCGAAGGCACCGGTCGACCGTTGGTCGACAGGAAGCCCACGCCTGCTAAGGATTTTACGCCGTTTCTCATCGCCGACGAAATCTCTGACCTTCAGCGACCGACCACAACTTCCCACCAACGTGGGGAACAACAAAACCAACTACTAAGCCGACATACCTCAAAGGAAGACGGAGTTCGTAACCACGTGCCTCACGTCCGGGCCTCCTCGACTCCAAGCTCGCCTCCACACGCCGGAGTCATCTCCACTTTCTCTGGATTGCCGGAAAAGGAAGAGAAGGTGAGATGAGTGCTGGCAAGGAAAAGGAAGAAGAAGAACTGGGAGAAAACATTTTGGTTTTTAAAACCAAAACTCAGCTCAACAGTTACCCTCTCCCTCATCCACAACACCCTACACACCTCAACCCATCACTCTCCATGCCTCCACTGTTCACATTCCCTTCCTCATGCAAAGGCTTACACTAAACAAGCGATTATCTCCATAAACAAGGTTAGGGTCCTAAAAATCCACCCTCCTTAAAAGGATTTCGTCCCGAAATCAACAAGCAACTCACCGAAAAGCTCTGGGTATTACTTCCGAACCTCCTCCTCGATCTCCCAAGTGTCCTCGCGCTCACTGTGATGCTGCCACCTGACCTTCACCATCGGAATTGTCCTCCTCCTGAGCTTGTGATCCATGCAATCAACGATCTCGACTGGTCTCTCCTCAAACGACAAGTCCTCCTGGATCTCTGGCACTGCAATCTCAATCACGTGAGCTGGATCTGCAACTTACTTCCTAAGCATCGATATGTGGAAGACGTTGTGAAGACCCGCAAAATGCAGTGGCATTGCAATCCGGTAGGCAACCTCTCCAACTCGGTCAAGGATCTCAAACGGCCAGACATACCTCGGACCGAGCTTCCCTTTCTTCCCGAATCTGATCACTCCCTGAGCTGGGGAGATCTTCAGAAACACATGGTAGCCAATCTCAAAGCTCAACGCCCGTCTGCGTCTATCGGCATAACTTTTCTGCCTACTCTGTGATGTGGCCAATCTCCTCCTGATCACATCTACCTTCTCTGCCAACATCTGCACGAGCTCTGGCCCTACTAACTTCCTCTCGCCTACATCACTCCAGCATACCAGTGATCTGCAAGGCCTACCGTACAATAGCTCTTACGGTGCCATCCCAATACTCGAATGGTAGTTGTTGTTGTAGGCGAACTCTATCAATGGCAGATGCTAATCCCAGTGTCCTGCCCAATCCAGTGTGCATGCTCTCAGCATATACTCCGGGGTCTGGATCGTCCTCTCTGACTGGTCATTTGTCTGTGGATGAAACATCGTACTGAACCTCAGTCGTGTCCCCAAAGCCTGCTACAGACTCCCCCAAAACCTTGATGTAAATTTGGGATCTCGATCTGAGATGATGCTCACTGGTACTCCGTGCAGCCTGACTATCTCCTCTACGTACAACTTAGCTAGACTCTGCAGAGGCAACGTGGTCCTGATCGCTAAGAAGTACGCCGACTTGGTCAGTCGATCGACTATCACCTAAATCGCATCGTGGGATCTTCTCGTCTTCCGCAGCCCCGTGACAAAATCCATCGTCACGTGCTCCCACTTCCCCTCAGAAAGCTCAATACACTGCATCGGTCCTACTGGTCGCTGATGCTCAATCTTCACATGCTGACAGACTAAGGACCCACAAACTCTGCAATATCTCTCTTCATGCCCTTCCACCAGAAGTTTCGCTACAGGTCCTTATACATCTTCATACTCCCAGGGTAAATGGTATATCTCGCTCGGTGTGCCTCCTCGTTCATGTCATCTCTCAGCCCATCAACCTTCAGCACCCTGATCCGACTCCTAAACCTCAGACCACCATCAACCCCCACATTGAAGTCTGATCCATCTCTGGTTGCCATCTGTAACAGACCAGCTAACTCCTCATCATCATGCTGAGCCTGCACCACTCGCGAGATGGTCTGCGGCTCCACCTGATGCCCAACCATCATTGCCCTCTCAGAGCCCTATGTGAACGACCTCCACTCTGACAACGTCTCAAGTAGCCTCCACTCCTGCATGCATAAACTCACAACTGACACCTCAACCTCCCTGCTCAGTGCATCTGCAACCGAATTCACCGTCCCTGGATGATAGCAGATGGTGAAGTCGTAATCCTTAATGAACTCGAGCCATCTGCGCTGCCTCATATTCAGCTCCTTCTGCGAGAATAAATACTTCAGGCTCTGATGATCTATGAAGACCTCGAACTGCTCTCCATAAAGATAATGTCGTCAGGTCTTCAACGCGTGAACCACCGCTGCTAACTCGAGATCACGAGTAAGGTAGTTCTTCTCGTGTGCCTTCAGCTGCCTCGAAGCATACGCGACCACCTTCCCATGTTGCATCAGAAGATAGCCTGACGCATCACTGTAAATGACAAAGACTTCGCTTCCACTCGGTAGCGTCAGAATCGGCGTTGTCGTCAGTCGCCTCTTCAACTCCTGGAAACTGTCCACGCACTTCTGGGACCAAACGAACTTGACGCCCTTCTGCGTCAACGCTGTCGTCGGCGAAGCAAGTCCGAAGAAATCTTGAATGAATCATCTATAATACCCAGCTAGTCCCATGAAGCTCTTGATCTCTGTCACACTCGTCAGGGCTCTCCACTAAGTAACAGCCTCAACCTTCACCGGATCCACTGAAATCCCATATGCTGACACAGTATGCCCCAGAAAAGCCACATGATCCAACCAAAACTCGTACTTCGTGTACTTGGCATAGAGTTGCTGATCCCTCAAGATGCCAAGCACAATCCTCAGGTGCTCCCGATGCTGCTCCATGTCCGGCGAGTACACCAAGATGTCATCCACGAAGACAACAACAAATTTGTCGAGGTACGGCTGAAAGGTCCCATTCATCAGGTCCATGAATGCTGCAGGTTTATTCGTCACTCCAAACGGCATCACCAAGAACTCGTAGTGCTTGTACTGCGTCTTGAAGGCTGTCTTCTGAACATCTGCCTCTCTGATCCGCAACTGGTGAAAACCCGAAGGCACATCAATCTTCGTGAACACTCTCGCCGTCTGCAATTGATCAAATAGATCATCAATCCTAGGCAAAAGGTATCGGTTCCTGATTGTAACCTCATTCAACATCCTGTAGTCGATGCACATCCACAACGACCCATCCTTCTTCTTCACAAACAACACAGGCGCTCCCCATGGCGAGGCACTCGGTCAGATAAACCTGGAGTCCATCAACTCCTGCAACTGCTTCTTCAGCTCTGTCAAGCAGGTGTCATCCAATACGGACCCTTTGACTGGGGTGTCGTGCCAACCACCAACTCAATGCCGAACTCGATCTCTCGGTGTGGCGGTAAACGAGGAATCTCTGCAGGAAACACCTCTGGGAACTCTCGTACAACCTCTATATCCTCCAACCTCCTTGTCTCAGGAAACAACCAAGGTTGCCACAAACGCTCTACAACCCTGATGCATCAGCCTCTGTGCCTTAACCGCAGACACAATCAGACAACCTCCTCTACTCCTCGTCCCTCTGAACAACACATCAGGTACGTCCTTCCTCGGAATAAGGATCTTCTTCTCACGAAAAAAGACTCGCACATCGTACTATGATAGGCAGTCCATCCCAGTATGACGTCGAAGTCCTCCATCGGTAGCAAGACCAGATCTGTCGGAAAATCATGGTCTCCCGAAACAACTGTGGTGCCGGGGAGAAAGCTCCCCACAGTGCGCACCTCACCCAGGGGTCCGATCCAACTCACCAGCAAACATCTCTGAAATGAAGAAGGGTGTGGCACCGTAATCAAATAAAACACGAGCAACCAAACCTGAAACGACAAGGGTACCTTCCACGACAGTGTTGGGAGTTCTTCGCCTCCTCAGCCCGGACGGTGAAGACTCGCCCCGCTCTCCTAGTCTCACCCTGTGGAACAACGAACCCGCTGCCTCCGCTCCTCCCTGAGACCGGTGGTCCTGAACTCCTGCTCGTCTCGTCCTTCCTGCTCGGGCACTCCCAGATAAAATGGCTCATCTGACCGCAGCCCAAGCAGGCACCTGTATGCCGGGGGGACTCCTGACTCGAATGAGATCTCCCGCCGGTACTGCACACACCAGACTGGCGTGCTCCTCCTCCATCAACAAGGGGCCACTTGCCCGGGTTCCCTGTGGAACTTCCAACTACACGTCTTCTGGTGCTCACTGGCGGCTTCTGCACCTCCTGGTAATGCTCCTAATAGTCATGATCGACGATGGTTGCAAGCTTTACCGCATCACTACAAGAATTTAACGTTTTAGCCACGGTAAATATCCATCACTAAAGCCTATCATCCGTTGCAATACACTTTTAGCCACGGATAATTTCCGTCACTATTTCTATGGTCACTCAATCCAATTAGCGACGAATGTTTTGACAAATAGGAACCGTCACAAATTAGATTTGGAGGGAAGAAATGGTGGGAAAAAAACTTTTAGCCACGGATAATTCCCGTGGCTAAATGGTTTATTTGCTAAAAAAATTCCAATATTCATCCGTAATCCTAAACCGCATCCCATCCTAAGTCCTCCATGATTGACAACCAATACATTCACATATTCATCCATAGCACCACCACGAAGTCATAAACACAAACATTCACAGCACCACCACAAAGACACAAGCACAATAACATCAATGTATCAAATTTATCACAATAACCATTACATAACAAATGTGTTCCTCATGTCTTGTTGGTGTAACTTTGAAAAGAAACTTAAGAATAAAATCAATCAATGTCCATAATAGTATCGGACAATTACATAAAAGAAAACTTAAGAATTAACTTTTGGACGATGATATATAAGTACCATGTGTAGCTGCACTCCAGAATACCATCAATCATGTTTTGAAACCAACTCCACTACCAATTCCTCTACCTTCTAGATGCCATTTTCTGAAATCTGGTCAAAAGAGAGAAAAACATGTAAAACTTGAGGTGATAATTAATGGTCTAAAGAAGAATTAGCTATCAACTTACATGATGGATTTACCATTGGTTTTGGAATTGCTAGATGTTTTTTTGACAAGTGTTTAATGGTGGAATTTAACAAAACATATCCAAGTAAAATGAACATGAAAAGAAATGAGACTTACCTTTCATACGTAATGCTACTAAAAGTAATGCAGTAGAAACATGAAGTGATGATGCTGCCTTTTGGATGTGATAAAAAAACAATGACCTTTCGTACGTAATGCCGCTCGGAGAAATTACTGGATCACGGAATAACTCAAGAGAAATTTTGCAGCACAAATAATCGGGAATCTACAACAAGAACAACCAACCATAATTTCAGAATAGTGCATGTATCACTATGATAATAATAAAAATTAGCCGGCTTGGGTTGGTATGGAATCAACCTCTGCTTCCTTTTCTTGAGTTTCCAATTTGTTGAAAGCCTCAGAAAGGTGCTCCAACTTTTGTGCTGCAGCTTCATCTTGTACATCATCATATCTTAGAAGATAATGCTCCTTCAGAGCCTGCTCACACTCTTCTCTGAAATGTTAAAAAAACTATATATATCAGATGAATACAATAAGAAATAGGCAAATAGAAAGTTTGCATGTTCTCCAATTTAGTAGACCGAAAGCTTTAATCCACAATTTTTTGTTGTTACATCGAGTGTTCTCCAATCTAGTAAATCACTTGCTTTTACCCACACAAATTTGTTTTTTTTATCAAATATAACCCCAAGTAAAAACAATTAACACAAAGAGAATCAAAAACAAAATTAATCAATTTAAACAACAGTCTCACTTCTGAGAGTGATTCAAACGTACTTCAAAATAAACACACCATTTTCATTTTTTTTAACTTAAACAAAAAACAAATTTATTATCCTTGAAGATCTTCTATTCTTCCCTAATTTGATTTGCGAACACCAAAATACACAAAAGAAAAGGAAAAAATATGTTTTCTTACTTGTTCACAATTGAAACATCTCTTGTTTCAAACAAATCTCCACCAAGTCTGAGCTTCTTCTCCGGGTTCAAAAGTGACTTTATCGAAGATTCCAAATCCCCCTCCTAGAGCACAAATGAAAGAAAAAACCATAGGCATAAGTTCGAAAACAAACACCTAAACCCAATTAGTTTGTAGCCCCCACAAAAGCCAATAAACACGGGATTTAAACAAAAATAAGTGATACACAACTCGAACTATATGCCTGACAAAAAATAAGCAAACTTAAGGAACTTGGGCAGCTGAATTACCACTTCAAGAAATTAAAACCTTAAATAGAACAATTGTGAAAAAAGAACTAGTGCTAATGAGAATCTAAACTCTTAACATAAAATCATAATAAACACTAAAGGAGTCGATCTTCGTCAGTTCATTACAAACATAAACCTTAAATTCCAGCAAAACACTTAACCCTCACAACATCCAAACTCTAATCCAACAAATACCGCAACCAACCATCCAAAATCGCATCTAACCCTAAAATCGAACATTTAGGACAATTTTACCCAAAAATTAGGGAAGAAGAAGACAGTGGTGGAAGAAGCAACGAGGGAGAAGGAAGTGGTAGTCGCAACGACGAGGAGCGGTGGTTGCAGTCGCAATGACGAAGAGCGGCAGTGGGAACTACGACGGCGAGGAGTGGCGGTGGCAGTGGGAGGCGGCGATTTTAGGGTGGGAGACACGTTTTGGGGGTTTAGGTATATGGTTGGGTTCGGGTGAGGACTGAGGAGTCGAGGTTTTTTTTTAACATTTGGGCTTAACTTTTTATTCACGAGACTTAACCGTGGCTGATTCTTTCTTATTCGTTGCTGATTCATCTGTCAGTAACGGATCATACAGCCACGGATAGACCTACCGTGGTTGTATGTCTAGTTTCTTGTAGTGCATCCACCAGGGTCTACGACATGATGGTAATCACATGCGACCTGAGCTGCTTCCTCTGCCCCTTGATGAACTTCCACGCACGCTGCTCGGGTGTCACATATGTCTCAGAACAATAACGTTCCAGGGCGTTAAACCTGCTGATGTAGCTAGCCAAGGACATCTCCTTCTGATCGAGGGCCAATAACTCCTCCTTCTTCCTGTCTCTAACGTGCTACGGAAAGAACGGCTGGTTGAACTCCTCAAGGAATTCCTCCCAGCTCACGTCATCTCGGTCAGCAAACACCACTGCAGATGTGGTCCTCCACTAGTTTGTTGCCTCTCCAGCCAGCACATAGGTGGCCAGGTCCACCATCCGCTCTGGTACATAGCCAATCGCCCGGAAAATCCTCTGGATCTTAAAGACCCAGTCCTCAGTAGCCTCAGGGTCACTCCTGCCATCAAACCTAGGCGGGTGCTGCCTCATGAAGCGATCATGCTCCCCACCTGTCCCTGTCTGCTCTGCCCTCGCCGCCTGACACTCGAGGAACTGGCCCAACCTATCCCAGGTAGCACCCTCAGTGGCATCACTGGCACTGTTCTCATTCACGGCATTCGTCACATGTCTCGGAGGCATCTGCAACAAGAAACAACTCAAGATCAACCATGAATGAATGCTAAATGTAAAGTGCAAAGTAACACTACTACGCTAGAGTGATTTCTTTGGGAGTGACACATAGAAACCGACCTCTCGGATACCAAGTTGTAACATCCCAAAACAGTGGAAATTTAAAAATTTAAACAACGAAGAGATCACAAGATAAAACTCATCAATGGGAATGTTACTTATATAAATCAACCGTCGGTGCACCAAAATACAAAAGAGTTTCTCAAAAGACATGATTACAACAATACAATGAAAGACAGGTACAAGTAATCATGACAACCTCGAAGAGTCCGAAGAGGATCCTGGCCCCAAAATGTGTGCGTCCTCTGTCACCACCCGACAGAACCTACTGTGATCCTAAAACATGAATCAAACAACGATGCCTGAGTTTCCCATTAGGAAACCCCGTATTCCAAGCTCGCCTATATGAATGCAATAGTACGGTAAATGAACCTATCATACTAGTAGCATGTCATATCAACATCTGCAATGCATCAAATCCCTCCAACGGTAAACGGGACCTTAGTCCAACAAAATAAGTACCCTCTAAGGGTCAATGATTGACATCATTTCATGCATACATTTATGTCTTATATCCATTATCTTTCACCCAAGCAATGCTATGTAACGAGTTTAATGTTTAAGTTTCAGGAATAAGTAGGTTTGAGAAGGAGAGACCCTAAAAGGACCTAAAAGTAGAAAAAATGACTGAATGGAGAGACTCAAGGACTAAGATGCAAGATCGAAGGACCTGAATGTAAGATCGAAGGACCAATGAGCAAACAAGAATACTAAACACCATCATGGGGAGTATTTTGGCAATTCTATTCGGGTCGGAGGTCCAGCAAGCCAAATAGATGCATCAAAGACAAACACATCCTTCCAGGAAAGCCCAGAAAAACGCCCAGACCAATTCGAACCCTGTAAACCGCTGATTGGCAGTCCGGGTTGCTCCAGATCCACTACTATTTCTTTGGGTCATGTATTAAAGTGTGTTTAGTCTATTTCTGGTATATGTTTAGTCCCATACCGGGGGATTGTCCCGGATTACCTTTTTCTATGGCTATAAATAGAACTCTCCCTCCTCTCTTGTACCCCATCTCTCTCTTGGTGGCCATCCTCTCTACTAGGAGTTAAATCCTTGAAGCAAAAAGCCTGGTGGAGAGAGGCTACTTGTAATTGAGTTAGTAATAATAGATGTTTTCCTTTGGTTATGTTGTTTCTTTCTTAGTTTAATTTCCTTTCTTATTTCTTGCAAGCTTCTTTAGTTTTATGTTCTTTTAGTTAAACTTGTTATTTTAGTCTTCTTATAATTAGTTTAAGCATGTTTTCTTTTCTTAGTATAAATGTTAGTTTAAATATGTGTGAGTAGTTCCATCCCCTTTGGAGGTGGAGTAGATGTGTATACATGTTATGTAGATGGTATGAATGCTAGACATTGTTGTTTGTGAGAGATATTAGTATGCTTGCTTGAATTAATAAGAACTTTTACTTGAGGGTTTCTGCCATAATGTTTAGGTACATTCCATGCTTGTTTATGTTCTTAATAACAATCTTGTCATGCTCATATTAATCCCCTAGGTTAGTGCTTTAAATGATAGGTCTTGCCATTAGGTACTTCTTATGTATTAACAAACACTAACTACACTTGAGCTTATTGTATGCATTCACCACAATTATTTAATGTGCACCGACACACTCCACCCCTTAAGGGTTTTCCATTCCTGATTTCTATCTTCTATTATTAATTACTTAGTTTAGTTCATTTCGTGCTTTAATTTCTTCCTTTCTAGTTTACTAGTCTAGTTTAGTATAGTTTAGTTTAATCAATCCTTTCTCTCCTTTCTTTCCCACTCGCCTTCAAACAAACCAGAGTCGACACACCTCCCTCTGGATCGACCTGTATTTGCCACCGCTTCAACACGGTTGTGCACTTGTGGTTAATTAAAACGTTCAATCAAGTTTTTGGCACCATTGCCGGGGAGGTGTTCTGTCCTAACTTTGGTTTGGACGATTCGAGTGGTTTTAATTTTTGGTTTTTAGTTTTGATTTGTTTCAGGGATCCTGAGGATCAAGGGGAGGCAATTGGAGGAATTGGAGAGCGAAACACTCAACAGTGACCGCCAATCAGCGGTCTGGGACCACCTATTGGCGGCCTGGTGAGCATCTTTAGCTTCCATTTTTGTTCTGGTAGTTTGTGCTATCATATTAGTGGTCTGGGCGCTCAATCTTGCATGTTGTGACTTGTAGTTTCCTCTCAGATTAACAATCAATACCCTTTAATCAACTTGGACCTTAAAACTCAAAGCAAAAGAGTAGATTGATTGTCATCTAGGTCATGCATCATTTGTAGACCTTGCACGCATTTGTCTTTTCTTTGTTTACATTTTTGTTGTTGATTGCTGTTGTGAGGTACGTGCACCCAATTCTCTCATTCATGCATGTTTCGATCAAGCATTAGTTAGTAAGGTGCATCGGGACAAGAGTGAGTTGAGCGTTTGATTGGAGTGTAGATTGCTAGATTTAAGAACAAAACGCTACTAAGGAGGGGCTGTCCTACAAAAGATAAGGTGGGGGATTTCATCACCATTTCCTTGGCCCCAAAAATCACTCTTAATGAATCCTTAATTCTAAAAGCAAGTAGACATTGGCCCTAAGGATTTTGGACGCACTAGGCGAGTAATCTATTCGAGACCGTCATGGCCTAATCGGCATTGCCTACCTTGTCGATAGTAGGAGGTACTGGATCTCCAGATCTGGTATCACTTGCTGGGCATTGTGGTCTTCCTTGTAGGAAGGTGAGGCGTGTCGAGATTAGTAACCTCGAAGTTAGGCATTGTCTAGCCTAAGGACCCATAGTCATACATTGTTTGAGCCGTGCTTGCTAGATTAGGCTTCTACCTTCACCCACTACCCACGCTAGCTCTAAGGATTCTTCCCTCCTTATCTGAGTCCTCTCCTCGTCTATTTTCTAAGAGTATTCTACTCCTCTTAGTACACCTTTTGTCTGTTATTTTAGAGTCGAGTCTAGCTTTTTATGCGAGGTTGGGCTCGTTCTGGTGAGAGTGCTCGACTTCAGAAAGTGCATTTTTTCTGAGATGGACGGTCTTAGTGGTCGGCCATCTCCGCCTCGTGCTCCTTTGGAGCGTGAGGCCGAGTCATCTCATGGTGACGGGGGAGACCGGGTTCCATATATGGATAACCTCGGTCCGCTCCCACCACCACGTTGACCTCCTTCTCCTCCTCCTCTGACTCGAGAGGAAGAGGGATTCGGTCAGGATCGAGTTCTTGGTGCACCACCACCTTTAGCTCGACAGGATAGACCAATGACTTTGTGGGAACGGACCCATCCTGTTCGGGCCGTGCAGCCTTCTTGCATAGTTCTTCCCCTAGCTCGCGGGAACAACTATGAGTTGAAACCTCAGTATGTGAGCATGCTTCCTACCTTCACTGCCAATAAGGAGGATCCGTATATTTTTATACGTGAATTCGAAGAAGTATGCTCCATGTTCATACTTCAACAACTTGATGAGGATTGAGTCCGGTTGAAGATGATTTCTTTCGCGCTGAAGGATAACACAAAGAAATGGATGTACAGCCTCCCGACGAGCTCTATTCGGTGGGATGACTTTGTGACCGTATTTCTGAAGAGATTTTCCCCTCAACGGAAAACTCAACAGATATGGCACCAGATATATCAAATGTATCAGACTGAGACTGAATCTTGTCATGCTTTCTTTGAGAGGTTCAAGGATCTTCTCTAGCAGTGCCCTCATCATGGACTTGAGCTATGGCAGCTGTGTCAGATTGTTTATGAGGGCTTCAATTACAACACCCGTACATTGTTGGAGTCGATGTGTCAGGGTGATTTCCAAATGAAACCCATCAATGAGGCATGGGACACTTTTGAGTTAATGGCTGAACGTACCTTTGAGTGGGACACCATGAGAGAGCCACCGGTCGCCAGGTCTTCTGGTAGGGCTGGGTCATATCAAGTTGAGTCAACTATCGCGTCTCAGGCAAAATTGGCTGCTCTCATGCGTAGGATTGAGAGTTTAGAGTTGGACCGAGCTCCTGTAGCTCAGGTCGCTACTCCTGGGTGTAGTAAGTGTGGACTTACAGGCCATGATGACTTGGAATGCGCTTACGCTCCTACTGAGCATGCAAATGCGATGCATCAACAGAGGGCCCGTAACGACCCGTATAGTCACTCCTACAACCCGGGATGGCGTAACCATCCTAACTTCTCTTGGGGGCCTAGTGGAGGTCACGGTCAGAGCTCGCACGCTCAACCTCAACCTCGACCTTATCAACCTCCACGCTCATAGGCGACCTACCAACCTCCACATCAAAGGTCTCAGCACCATAATTACCAACCTGCTCAGGCCTCATCATCGGGTTATTGCAACCAAACCCCACTACCCTAGCGGGTTGACCCCAAGCACCCTTCTAGTGATCTAACCCTTCAAGCGTTCATGCAGAGCATGCAAAGCACTGTCAAGGCTTTGGAAATGGATGTTAGCCAGTTAGCTCATCAGTTCCATGAATGCGAGAAGGGTCAATTACCAAGTGAACCGGTGGTAAATCGCAGGGGTCAACCTGCACATGCTAGGCAGAATGTACACAATGTTGAAAATGACCGTTCCAAACATGCCAATGTTGTCGATACCTTGAGATTGGGAAAGGTTGTTGGCAACAATGTGGAAATGCCTGAAGCCAACCCTGTTGGTGACTCTTCTGAGGAGGGTCGTGAGTCTGTCAAGAAACCTAATTCTGAGACTCCTCCTCATGATAGTTATGTCCCCAAGGCACCATTCCCTTATAGGTTGACTAAAAAACGTGATGAGCATTCAGACAAAATCATTGAGGTACTTAGGCAAGTAAATGTGAGCATCCTGTTGTTGGACGTTGTTCAACAAATGTCACCATATGCCAAGTTCCTTAAGGACCTTTGTACCGTTAAGAGAAGAACAAATGTTGCCAAAAATGCATTTTTGACCGCCAATGTGAGCTCGATATTGACACAACCCATGCAAGTCAAATACAAGGACCCAGGTTGTCCAACTATCTCTTGCATGATCGGTAATGTGATAATTCCTCAAGCTTTATTGGATTTGGGAGCATCTTTGAACCTCCTGCCCTACTCTGTTTATGTCAACCTTGGAATAGGCGATCTTAAACCAACGAGGACAACCCTCTAGTTGGCTGACAGATCCGTCAAGATTCCACGAGGGTGTGTGGAGGATGTCCTTATTAAAGTGGGTGAGTTCGTATTTCCAGTTGATTTCATCATCTTGGATACTGAACCCGTGTCCAACCCACAAGGACAAATTCCTGTGATCCTTGGGAGGCCTTTTCTTGCGACATTTAATGCTTTGATCAATTATCACAATTGCTTGATGAGGTTGTTTTTTGGAAACCTCACGGTGGATTTCAACATCTTTACTCTTGGTAAGCAACACTGGCTCTTAGAAGATGCTGTCAGAGCCAATTTCATACAGGACACGGATGAGCCCGAGTCATTAGGCATGTTCGACTCACATCGACATATTATTGAGGTGCCTAATGACCAGGTTGCGAGTGAAGAGGACTTGAGGAATCCACCTATGAATCTCTGGATGAGGAGGCACATCTGGGTGCTTGCTCGTCTTACCCCGTGGCCCTTGAGCCACTTGAAATGAACTCTGAATCCGACAAGGACCCACCTCCGGTCGAGCTTAAACCGCTCCTCGATAACCTGAAATACAACTTTTTAGGGAATAATGAGACTTTGCCACTCATTATTGCTTCTGATCATGCACAAGATGAAGTGGTTGCCCTCAAACAATTGCTCTTTGAAAACAAAGTGGATATCGGGTGGTCCTTGAAGGATATCAAGGGAATTAGCCCTAGTATTGTTTAGAATGGGATCCACATGGAAGAGGATTCTAGGCCCTGTCGGGACCCACAACGAAGATTGAATCCTGTACTGAAAGAAGCCGTCCGAATGGAGGTTCTTAAGTGCTTGGATCGTGGCATAATCTATCCTATCTCTTATAGTTCGTGGGTGAGTCCTGTCCATGTGGTTCCCAAGAAGTCAGGCGTGACGGTTGTTGAGAATGAGCATAATGAGCTTATCCCGACACGCCTGCAAATTGGTTGGCGAGTTTGCGTTGATTATCGCAAGCTCAATGCGACAACGTGGAAAGCTCATTTTCCGTTGCCATTCATTGATCAGATGTTGGAAAGGTTGGCCGGACATGAGTATTATTGTTTTCTTGATGGATACTCTAGATACAACCAAATTCCCATCGCCCCTGAGGATCAAGAGAAAACCACCTTTACTTGTCCCTTTGGCACGTTTGCCTACCGTCGCATGCCTTTTGGGTTATGTAATGCACCGGCAACATTTCAAAGGTGTATGATCGGCACCTTCTCCGATATGGTAGAGTGTTTCCTTGAGATTTTCATGGATGACTTTTCCATATTAAGTGCTTCCTTTGATGAGTGCCTTCGTCACTAGAGCCTTGTCCTCGAGCGATGCCGTGAGAAGAACCTCACTCTCAATTGGGAGAAATGTCACTTCATGGTGAACCGAGGGATTGTACTTGGACATGTGGTCTCAAGTAGGAGAATTGAAGGTTGATCCCACCAAAGTGGGTATTATTGCTAATCTCCCACCGCCACATAATGTTAAGGATATCCGTGCCTTTTTGGGGCATGCTGGATTCTATCGGCGGTTCATTCAGGATTTTAGCAAAATTTCTCGACCTCTCACCGCCTTATTGGCTAAGGATGCCATTTTTTAGTTCACACAGGATTGCCACCATGCCTTTTTGACCTTGAAGAAAGAGTTGACTTCAGCTCCCATAATTAAGGCACCGGTGTGGTCTGAACCCTTCGAGTTAATGTGCGATGCATCTGACTTCGCTGTGGGAGTAGTGCTTGGGCAACGATTGGACAAATTGCCTCATGTGATCTACAATGCCAGTAGAACACGCAATGATGCCCAATTGAAGTACACTGTGACCGAGAAGGAATTCTTAGCGATCATATTTGCTTTGGAGAAATTCCAGTCATACATATTGGCACCCACGTAATTATCTATTCTAATAACACAGTCATCAAGCACCTCATGGCGAAGAAAGATGCAAAATCCCGACTCTTGAGATGGATCTTGTTGTTACAAGAATTTGATCTCGAGATTCGAGACAAAAAAAGTGTGAAAATGTTGTAGCAGACCACCTGTCCCATCTAGAGATGACCAACCCACATGACAAAATTATTAATGACAAATTTCCTGACGAGCAGTTGTTCACGATCGAAGATAACCCTTGGTTTGCCGACATCGTGAACTACCTCGCGACCAAACCAAATTTAGATCTTATGTCAGATTCTTCACTAGGACGACCCCCTGCCTATTCAAATACTGCTTTGACC
Source organism: Triglochin maritima (assembly GCA_963682175.1). NCBI lineage: Eukaryota > Viridiplantae > Streptophyta > Magnoliopsida > Alismatales > Juncaginaceae > Triglochin > Triglochin maritima. Next base: position 21,847,189 of record OY821774.1, on the reverse strand, counting down.
AAATTTTCAGGCGGTGTGTCCCAGATAACGAATTCCAAAGTGTGCTCCATTTCTGCCACTTTAAGGCATGTGGAGGACATTTTGGAGCAAAGAAAACTTCCGCCAAGGTGCTCCAATCTTGATTCTACTGGCCTTCTCTTTTCAAAGATGCTTACGACTTTTGTAAGCAATGTGATAGGTGCCAGTGCCTTGGCAGGATTAGTCGACGTGACATGATGCCTTTGCAATAGGTCCTTGTTGTCGACATCTTTGATGTGTGGGGCATCGACTTTATGGGTCCCTTCCTGAATTCATTCGGGAATGTTTACATTCTGGTGGCCGTTGACTACGTGTCTAAGTTGGTTGAGGCTATCTCCACAAAGACCAATGACAACAAGGTGGTCACCAAATTCTTAAGGGACATTTTTGCACAATTTGGTACTCCTTGTACCATAATCAGCGATAGGAGTACCCACTTCTGTAATCACTCCTTTGAAGCGCTTATGAAGAAATATTCGATCACCCACAAGCTTGCGACCCCATATCATCCGCAAACTAGTAGGCAGCTCGAAGTCTCTAACCGTCAATTAAAGCGAATCCTCTAGAAGACGGTTAATTCCTCGAGGAAGGATTGGTCAACTAAGTTGAATGACGCATTGTGGGCCTTCCGCCCCGCGTATAAGAACAATTTGGGTATATCCCCATATCAGGTAGTTTACGACAAGGCTTGCCACCTACCCGTCGAGCTTGAGCATCGTGTTTTCTGGGTGATGAACCTGAATATGGATCTTGATCAAGCAGGGGTGCAATGTAAACTCGACATTGTGGAGTTTGAAGAGCTACGCAATGATGCGTATGAAAATGCCAAAATTCATAAGTCCTGAGCCAAGTTGTTTCACGATCACATGATTATACGAAAGGTATTTATGGCCGGGCAGAACGTGTTGCTCTACAATTCCCGGCTTCATCTGTTTGTGGGTATGCTCCGCAGTCGCTGGTCTGACCCTTTTATTTTCCAAACCGTGTTTCCTCATGGAGCGGTTGACATCTTGAACACAGGGAATGGGGACGTGTTCAACGCTAATGGATAATGCCTCAAACCCTACTTGGAGGGGGCACCAGCTGAAGTCGAGGAGGTCATGTTCCTTCATGAACCTCTCTCGCACTCACCCATTCATGTTCCTACATGAATGGTTGAGTTTTCATGTTTGTATATATCTTTGTGGTTAAAAAAGTGTAGAAAAGAAGAAAAGAAAAAAAATTGAAGTGTCTTTTGGTTATTTTCCCTTTTCTTTATTAAAAACGCGTGATGCCTTGCCCTACTCATTCTCTACCAGAAGCAAAAACGCGTTTTTTTGTTTTTGTTCCGCCACCACCCAAATCCCACCCCCATATCGCACCAACAGACCACTAATCAGCGATTTTACACTGCCAACCAGCGGTCAGTTGTTTCCTGTTCTTCTTTTCTCTTCGTCTGGTTGTGTGTTGTGCGTTCTTCTGTTGGTTCCGGTTGGTGGAGTGCTTATTTGCTGCTGGACGTGACGTGCGGTGGCCTCCGACCCTCTCGCGTCGTGTTCGTCTTCGCCGTCGTGTACCTCGTTGTTAAAGCTCGCCAAGGTAGGTGAAGGTATGGCCAGCCACCATTTAATTCCAGAACTTAATTTTGCCTCCTTGATTAGTGAATTAGGAGAACCCTTCTACGATAGAATCGTAGCCAAAGGGTAGTACCATTTGTTGTATGAGGGTGACGAAAGCATGTACGTAGAGCCTCTCGTACATGAGTTCTTTACTAAACTCGAATGTGACCAGACTGGTCCACTTGAGTTTAGTGTCACTCTCAGGGGGGGTAAAGCACACCGTGACACCCCAATTTATCTCCAATGCGACTGGGATCCCCTTGGTCGATGATCTCGCGCCCACCCACGATATTAATTTTTACCGATCTATGTTTGGGCGCGGGAAACCTATATCATCGCATGGGGAAGTACCTAATGCGCACATTTACTCCAATGTGCACATCGTAGCCAGGTAGGTGTGTATAAATGTGTTGGGCCAAGAGAGGACCTCCACATTCTTCACACCTAGTTTGCGGATCGTGTATAGTCTTATTGATGGTTCACCTTACTGCATTTGTCGAACGTTGTTCGATGTTTTGGTGAATGCTAAGCTAAAAGAAATACACTGTTTGCCTGCCCTGGTTACCAAATTGTGTGGCATGTTGGACATCCCACGATTTGAGCGCATGCTGAGGCGCCAAGGCACCGACCTCAAGGTAGCGAAGATGACCCCATCATTTCGCATTGCCTTCCTGAGGCATGGGTGCCTGATTACTTGGAGGAGGATGTTAGAGCATGTTCCTCAAGCTCATCTGTGAGCTCAGGAACGTTCTTTAACACCGACATTTCTCAGATGACGGTTGAGCAGCAAAACGTCATTTTAGCCAAACAAAACCGGAAGATCTATAGGAAATTGTCGGCTCTTGAGCGAGGTGGCTCTTTGGGCACCTCTGGTCGCTGTCATTAGTCTGGTACACCCTATCCATGCGTTGGCACCATTTTAGGGGGGGGGGTGTTTTGACATGTGTACATAGTTTGTTTCTTTTTGTTTTTATTTCATTTTCTTTTGTGTGTATTGTTAGGGTCATGTTAGTATGCTGCATTTAATATCGATATATTTGTTTGCCATAATCCTTGGGTGACTTGTCTTCTTTTGCTTGCCTAATGCTTTAAAATATTCACATTTCTTTCAACAAATTTATGTGTTTGCGAAAGAAAATGTTTTATGGGTTTTGTGTGTGTTTAGCATGTGCAAAACCGTTGAGAGGTAAAGTAAAAAGAAAGCCCCCAAAATTCTCTTGAACTTGATGCATTAGGATACCTAGTACAGTGGCTTTAGGACTTATCTAGTCGTTAGGATGCACCCCAGTTTTCCCTCAGCGGTGAGTAATTATAGGGTTTCAGTGCTCAAATAATTAAAGAAGTCCATCCCGAACCTAGTGAGTCAATAATTTGTCTCTATTAATTTAAGGAAGTTTGTTGTAGTCAATGACCCTTTAAATCTTGTTTTGAGACATTAATGTAAGGGTTTTGGTTCATGTGTAGATAATTAATAAGTGAGTAGGTGTTCTCTCTTCTCGCACGGGTCCTATCACTCGGGAAAGTATGTTTGAGGGGACTTTGTGCATGGTGCTTTCGAGTCATCTGACTTGGGATGCGCCGACCGAACTCCCGTTACACGGGTGGTAGGGATTGCCCTATGTGGAGATTTGGGGAAAGGTGTACATGATAATGTAAGTCCTCATAGGCAATGATTCATGATGCATTGCATACATTGCATCATATGTCTTTCATTTAGATTACTTTTACATTAATAAATGCTACTAAGGTATGTGTTTAGTCTTATTTACAGAATACAGGGACCTGAATGCAATTTACCCACATCCCGAGCATAAACGCATGCAAAAGACTCATTTCTATCATAAAGACCAAGTTCAAGATTATCGGGTTACGAATGGAAATGTATCCAAGCATAAAAGCATTCAAGTCCTAATTGCAAAAAGAACAAGGACTTAAGCACAAAAGTAGCCAGGGACTTAACTGCAAAAAGTCAAGGACCTAATTACAAATCACGAGTAGCTTTTATTCTCTTGGAGAAAATATATAGAAAAATCAATGTATATCTCCAAATATGTGAAGGAATTAATCCGGAGTTCAAAAGAATGGAAAGAATCAATCCAGACACGCAAAGAAGGATCAAATCATACCATAAACATTCAACCAAAATCCGGACAAAATCAGGCCAGATTGTGCGGCGTTTCCGCCGCACCACACATGCAATATGCGGCGTTTCCGCCACCCAAGCTTCGATCCGTGTGCTCCAATTTCGTTCAGTCGTGTCTGGACACGTGTGCTTTCCAATATTATACCTAGATCCCTTGTAGCAACTATAAATAGACCCGAGAACGATGTTAGAAAGGTCCTTAGCTTTTGGTGTTAGTTTTTATTCTTAATCTTAGTTGTGTATTCTTCTTTTCATTAATAAAATTCTGTCTTTTATTTCTTACTTTTAGTTTTCTTTTGTAATGTCTCAAGGACCCCTTCTTCCTCCCTTCATGAGTTTCTAACTCCTTCCAAAGGGTGGAGGTGACGGATTAGGGTGAAGAGAAGATGAATGGATGTTATTATTTTAATTTCGTGTTAGTATATTTTGATTACTTGAGTTTATGTTAAATCATTTATCATGTAATGCTTCATAACTAATATGATTTATTATAAGTTTCTGAATTCTCTAATCTAAACCTTAAATCTAAACCTCCACCCAACGGAATTCACTAAAACAAGAACAAAGAGATGAATTCCGTCGGGTGGAGGTTTAGATTTAAGGTTTAGATTAGAGAATTTAGAAACTTATAATAAATCATATTAGTTATGAAGCATTACATGATAAATGATTTAACATAAACTCAAGTAATCAAAATAGACTAATACGAACTTAAAATAATAACATTTACTCGTCTTCTCTTCACCCTAAATCCGTCACCTCCACCCTTTGGAAGGAGTTAGAAACTCATAGAGGGAGGAAGAAGGGGTCCTTGAGACATTACAAAAGAAAACTAAAAGTAAGAAATAAAAGACAGAATTTTATTAATGAAAAGAAGAATAGACAACTAAGATTAAGAATAAAAACTAACACCAAAAGCTAAGGACCTTTCTAACATCATTCTCGGGTCTATTTATAGTTGCTACAAGGGATCTAGGTATAATATTGGAAAGTACACGTGTCCAGACACGACTGGACGAAATTGGAGCACACGGATCGAAGCTTGGGCGGCGGAAACGCCGCATATTGCATGTGTGGTGCGGCGGAAACGCCGCACAATCTGGCCTGATTTTGTCTGGATTTTGGTTGAATGTTTATGGTATGATTTGATCCTTCTTTGCGTGTCTGGATTGATTCTTTCCATTCTTTTGAACTCCGGATTAATTCCTTCACATATTTGGAGATATACATTGATTTTTCTATATATTTTCTCCAAGAGAATAAAAGCTACTCGTGATTTGTAATTAGGTCCTTGACTTTTTGCAGTTAAGTCCCTGGCTACTTTTGTGCTTAAGTCCTTGTTCTTTTTGCAATTAGGACTTGAATACGTTTATGCTTGGATACATTTCCATTCGTAACCCGATAATCTTGAACTTGGTCTTTATGATAGAAATGAGTCTTTTGCATGCGTTTATGCTCGGGATGTGGGTAAATTGCATTCAGGTCCCTGTATTCTGTAAATAAGACTAAACACATACCTTAGTAGCATTTATTGATGTAAAAGTAATCTAAATGAAAGACATATGATGCAATGTATGCAATGCATCAATGCACAAAACCTTACCTTGGGAGAATGAAACTCCAACTTGTAAGAAAAAGAAAAAAAGGAAAAAAAGTAAGAAAAGAAAAAAAATGGTAATGCAAATAAGAACCTTAATGGACTTTACACTTTGTATCACTTGAGGATGTTGAGGTTGTCCATGTCTTCCACTTAAATCCTTATTTAACTTGCACGAATGGTTCATTAGGCTAGGTGTGTGGACCGAATACCTATATAGAGTCGGCCCGTAGGATTACCGCGTCCAATGATTGATAAAAATGAGTCCATTGAGTTGAGTTTCTAGATTGAATAATGCATCTATGTTCGGATTTTATGGGTATATCCGTTGAAAACCTTCAGGAGACAACACTCCTCCTCCTTGGCGACAAGGAGGTTTAACGGTTTGTTGCACGTGCTAAGTGCAACCGTGATTACAATGAAAGTGAGTTAGGATTTCTTGTTTTTCGTATGTTTTTCTCTTTCTTTGTTTTGCTCGGGACTAGCAAAAGTTAGGTGTGGGGTATTTGATTGACATCATTTCATGCATACATTTATGTCTTACATCCATTATCGTTCACCCAAATAAAGCTATGTAACGAGTTTAATGTTTAAGTTTCAGGAATAAGTAGGTTTGAGAAGGAGAGACTCTAAAAGGACCTAAAAGTAGAAAAAATGACTGAATGGAGAGACTCAAGGACTAAGATGCAAGATCGAAGGACCTGAATGTAAGATCGAAGGACCAATGAGCAAACAAGAATACTAAACACCATCATGGGGAGTATTTTGGCAATTCTATTCGGGTCGGAGGTCCAGCAAGCCAAATAGATGCATCAAAGACAAACACATCCTTCCAGGAAAGCCCAGAAAAACACCCAGACCAATTCGAACCCTGTAAACCGCTGATTGGCAGTCCGGGTTGCTCCAGATCCGCTACTATTTCTTTGGGTCATGTATTAAAGTGTGTTTAGTCTATTTCTGGTATATGTGTAGTCCCATACCGGGGGATTGTCCCGGATTACCTTTTTCTATGGCTATAAATAGAACTCTCCCTCCTCTCTTGTACCCCATCTCTCTCTTGGTAGCCATCCTCTCTACTAGGAGTTAAATCCTTGAAGCAAAAAGCCTGGTGGAGAGAGGCTACTTGTAATTGAGTTAGTAATAATAGATGTTTTCCTTTGGTTATGTTGTTTCTTTCTTAGTTTAATTTCCTTTCTTATTTCTTGCAAGCTTCTTTAGTTTTATGTTCTTTTAGTTAAACTTGTTATTTTAGTCTTCTTATAATTAGTTTAAGCATGTTTTCTTTCCTTGGTATAAATGTTAGTTTAAATATGTGTGAGTAGTTCCATCCCCTTTGGAGGTGGAGTAGATGTGTATACATGTTATGTAGATGGTATGAATGCTAGACATTGTTGTTTGTGAGAGATATTAGTATGCTTGCTTGAATTAATAAGAACTTTTACTTGAGGGTTTCTGCCATAATGTTTAGGTACATTCCATGCTTGTTTATGTTCTTAATAACAATCTTGTCATGCTCATATTAATCCCCTAGGTTAGTGCTTTAAATGGTAGGTCCTTCCATTATGTACTTCTTATGCATTAACAAACACTAACTACACTTGAGCTTATTGTATGCATTCACCACAATTATTTCATGTGCATACACACTCCACTCCTTAAGAGTTTTCCATTCCTGATTTCTATCTTCTGTTATTAGTTACTTAGTTTAGTTCATTTCGTGCTTTCCTTTCCTCATTTCTAGTTTACTAGTTTAGTTTAGTTTAATCAATCCTTTGTCTCCTTTCTTTTCCACTCCCTTCGAACAAACTAGAGTCGACACACCTCCCTATGGATCGACTCGTATTTGCCACCGCTTCAATGCAATTGTGCACTTGTGGTTAATTAAAATGTTCAATCAGTCAACAAGGACATCAATCCAGCAACAACAACGGGTCTCCCTCGGAAACCTACCGTAGGCACATACGGTCTTACGGACAGTACGCGATGCACCCCCACAGGCAACTACTCGAGCCAAGGGATCGGTGAGGAGCATCCGCACTTCCATGAAAAATAACCATGTGGTCTACACCACTCCAACGGAGCCATGGCCCGGTCGGTCAACATTCAAAGATAGGTGCCCAATCGAGGATCAACGCCGGAACAACATCGGCGGCATCGCCGCCACAACATCAGCGGTACAACATACATCTGGCACAACAACAGACGGCACAACCACAAGCCGGAACATCGTCGGCACCATCATCTCCGGTAAAAACCTCGGTGGCATCGCCGACACAACCTCGGTGGTACAACTATGTCCGACACAACATCGGACGGGTCTAGATTGTAGTACGAAGGGTCATCGTGCTCCACGAGCCATGCATCAACATGCATTGGGATCCGTGATCCCTCAGATCTGCTACTCTATAGAGAGTCAAGCAACACACGTCGCCCCACTGTCCATCACGGAGGTGGCACGACCCAAGTGTCCACACTCTTCCACATGGCGGTCCCTGGGCACGCACGAGCATTGTACTCATCGTCACCTCCTGGCTCACGCTCTAAGCGAGGACACAGGTTTTTGTGGACAGAGTTGACACAATACGAGGACCAGGAATTCAGTTCTGCACACAAATGATCGACCGAAAAAGCCTAACCGGTCGACCGTTCCCAATAGGTTTGGTCGACCAAAAGTCTGCAATGGTCGAACTCTCTGCGCATCAGTTAAGTCCAAACGTTCGGACCACAATCAAAAACCGGTCGACCGAATACGAGGTCAAAATCCATAGTTTTGTCAAAATCATACAGGTGGAACAGTGGTCTATTCGGTCTATTCGGTCATATAACGGTGGAACAGTGGTCTATTCGGTCTATTCGGTCATATGACATAGACTATGAGGTCTATTCGGTCTATTCGGTCATATGACATAGACTATGAGGTCTATTCGGTCTATTCGGTCATATGACATAGACTATGAGGTCTATTCGGTCATATGACATAGACGGTGGTCTATTCAGTCTATTCGGTCATATGACATAGATGGTGGTCTATTCGGTCTATTCGGTCATATAACGGTCATATGACATATAACGGTCATATAACGGTGGAACAGTGGAACAGTGGTCATATGACAGTGGAACAGTGGAACAGTGGTCATATGACATATGACAGTGGAACAGTGGAACAGTGGTCATATGACAGTGGAACAGTGGAACAGTGGTCATATGACATATAACGGTCATATAACGGTGGAACAGTGGAACAGTGGAACAGTGGTCATATAACGGTGGAACAGTGGTCTATTCGGTCATATAACGGTGGAACAGTGGTCTATTCGGTCATATAACGGTGGAACAGTGGTCTATTCGGTCTATTCGGTCATATGACATAGACTATGAGGTCTATTCGGTCTATTCGGTCTATTCGGTCATATGACATAGACTATGAGGTCTATTCGGTCATATGACATAGACTATGAGGTCTATTCGGTCTATTCGGTCTATTCGGTCTATTCGGTCATATAACGGTGGAACAGTGGTCTATTCGGTCATATGACATAGACTATGAGGTCATATTCGGTCTATTCGGTCAAAATTATACAGGTGGAACAGTGGTCTATTCGGTCTATTCGGTCATATGACATAGACTATGAGGTCTATTCGGTCGACTGACTCAGTGGTCTCGGTCGACCGAAAACTACCAAGGTTATCCTCATAGTCTATGTCATATAACGGTCGAACAATATAACAAAATCGGTCGAAAAACATGCATAATAAACAAGTACACTTAAGAACCGGTCGAACTAAAAGCTAGGGATGGTCGACCGAAATCCGAGAGAAAGTCTCCAACCCACCAGCACACATGCAACCGGTCGACCGCCACACGGTATCGTTCGACCGATGGTTAAAGCTGGGCAAAATAGTAAAACTGGTCGACCGCCCAAAGGCACCGGTCGACCGTTGGTCGGTAGCAACCCCGCGCCTGCAGATGATTTTATGCCATTTTTCATCGTCGATGAGGTCTCCGACCTCCCGCGACCAACCACAACTTCCCACCAAAGTGGGGAACAACAAAACGAACTACTAAGCCGACATACCTCAAAGGAAGACGGAGCACGTCGGAGTTCTCTCAACGTCGACGTCCGACAGCAACCTCCGCACCCACGCTCCTCACGTCCATTCCTCCTCGACTCCAAGCTTGACTTCACACGCCGGAGTCGTCTCCACCACCTCTGGATCGCCGGAAAAGGAAGAGAAGGTGAGATGAGTGATGGCAAGGAAAAGGAAGAAGAAGAAGTGGGAGAAAATGTTTTGGTTTTTAAAACCAAAACTCATCTCAACAGTTACCCTCTCCCTCATCCACAACACCCTACACACCTCAACCCATCACTCTCCATGCCTCCACTGTTCACGTTCCCTTCCCCATGCAAAGCCTTCCACTAAACTAGGGATTATCTCCCTAAACAAGGTTAGGGTCCTAACACAAACAAACTTGTTACATGGTAGGATTGAATTAAGACAACCAAGTTGAAAACATCACATGGCAACTTGTTACAAGTTAACAAGTTTACTTGTACAAACATCAAACATTGAGACAGAACAAAGAAATTATTAGATGGTAGGATTGAATCAAGATAATCAAGCTGTAAAAATCACCAAATGATCTGGGTCGTTCTTCCAAACAAGCTGAGTTGTTCAGTCGAACTTACCTAGGTCGTTTAACCAAATAATCTGCGTCGTTCGGTCGAAACGACCTAGGTCATGTTGACTTAATCAACAACTTGCCTAATTTTAAAAAAATATACCTCTCTAAGACATGAAACAACTTGCTCAATATGACACAACTTAATTAACACCATATCTAATTGCAAGTGATTGTTGTTTTTGAGTGTTAGACCATTAATATGTAGTTCAGTTTAGTTTGTTAAATGAACCGATTAATAGTAAACTTGTACGCACATTGAGATTGGACAAACAAACTTGTTACATGGTAGTATTGAATGAAGACAAGCAAGTTTAAAACATTACATAACAACTTGTTACAAGTTAACAAGTTAGTTATACAAACATTAAACATTGAGATGGGAAAAACTTGTTAGATGGTAGGATTGAATCCAGATAAACGAGTTGTAAAAATCACCAAATGACCTAGATCATTCTACAAAACAATCTGGGTTGTTCGACAAATCGACACGGGTTGTTTGACCAAACAATTTGGGTTGTTCGATCGAAATGACCGGGGTCATTCCACCAAACGAGTTGGGTCATTCGACTAAATGAGTTGGGTCGTTTCGATTTAACTAACAACTTAAAAAATGTACTTCTCTCTACGACATGAAACAACGTGTCCAATATGATACAACTTAATTAACAACATATCCAATTGCAAATGAGTGCTTTTGAGTTTTAGACCATTAATATGTAGTTCAATTTAATTTGTTAAGTGAATTTTCAATGTTTCATTTGCGAATTATTTATGTTGTTAGGGAAAATGATCTATTTTGAAACAATCTTATGGCACCATTGTTAGATTCAAATTGATTCAAGATAAATGAGTTGAAAACAACACAAACCAACTTGTTACAAGTTAACTTGTTATATGGTAGTATTGAATTAAGACAAACGAATAGAAAACGAGGTGGGTCTTTCAACAAAATGAGTTGTTTTATCATTTCTTTTGGTTGTTTACTACTAATGTACGCCGTCGTTGCACGTTTTCTGTGTACGAGGAAACGCTGGCCCGTCCCTTGAAACGTAACCGCTCTCTGGCGGAGTTCCTTCTTCAATCTGTCTTTAACCTTCAAGTCCCGGTTAACAACCTAGAGTGACTTCAAGCCCAGTTGGAGTCAGTGGAGTAGCATGTCGCTTGGGTGGCAGGTGATAGACATCCTGTCCCAGGTAAATATGTTGGGTACATTGTGCATTACATCTTGGTTCTAAGATCGGCTTTACAAATGCACTATAAAGATTCTGATGTTTATTTTGGTTTATTGAATTCCAATTCAAACAACCCCGGACAACTCGCCCATGACACCGCATTTTTTATTAAGCTTAAACTGCGTGTGCATGACCATGATGAAGCAGTGGCAAGTACGGGTCAAATCCAAAAGGAGGTCTGTCAACTCTGTTTCTTCAGAAATCAAGTGGCAAATAAGGAGGGAAGAAGTTTGGTTGCACTAAATTAGCAACTAACAAATGAGAAAGATAACAACTCAAGATTAACTAAGCAACTAAAAACGCTAGATGAAATTCAGTATGGAAAACTCCTAAGGGGTGGAGAGTGTGTACACATGTAATAAGGTCGTGAAGAATGCATTCAATATGGCACAAGTATAGATTGTGTTTTCATGCAAAAGAAGTGTCTAATGGTTGTGGCAAAACCTATTAATCCAATCACTAACTTAGTTGATTAACATGAGCATAAACAACTTGGTTATTAAGAACCTAAACAAGCATGGGAAGTGTCTAAAAGTGGTGGCAAAACCCATCAAGTTAAGTATTCTAATTTAAACAAACAAGCCTACATTAACATTCATCACATATTGCATAAGAAAACATTCATTCCCATTCTTTATTACATGTATAAACATCTTCTCCACCCCAAAGGGGGATGAAACTACTCACTACACATTAAGCTAACAATTATATTAAGGAAGAAATACATTCTAACTAATTATACTAAGATTAACAAAACAAAACTAAGCTAAACATGCACACATTAAAAGAGACAACGTGAAGCTAAAAAGAAATTATTTTATTAATTACACATTACAAGTAGCATTCTCTCCACTTGAGTTTTTCTCCAAAGGCTTACTCCTTATAGACAGAATGGAGACCAAGAAATTGGTATGTTACAAAGGAAGAGGATGAGTTCTATTTATAGACATTAATAAGGCAACCTGGGATAATCCCCCTATGTGGGACTACTGAAACATGCCTAAAATAGATATAAACAACATATTACACAACCAAGTGAAGTCGGGTCAGATCTTGACCAAACAAGACCGCTAACTGGCGGTCTGGGGTTGCCACTTGGCTGTCCGAATTGGTCTGATTCGACTCTATTTCAAATGCTTCTTAAATGCTTCAGTTCTTCACGTAGGGTGAAGAAGTTGTTTGAGTCGGGGACCGAATCTAATTGTCAAAATACTCCTCATGATATTGTGGTGTTTCTCAGTTTGCTATTTGTTCCTTCCAGCTTACATCCAGGTCCTTCTATCTTGCATATAGGTCCATAGGTCTCACAAACCTGTCACTTTTCTTGTGTTTTAGTCATTTTTATGACATATTTTTCTTAAACATGTTTATTCGTGAAACTTAACATAAAACTCGTTACAAAGCATTGCTTAGTCTCACAATGGAAGATATATGACCTAGATATATGCATGATATGATATTAATCAGTTGCACCCTGACTTCATTATGGTCCGGTGCGGCAATTGTGGGTTTGTCTGCATGTTGGAGACTCCAACGACCGTAGGATTTCCTCCCGGTCTCCGTTCGGGGACCCCTGGCCAGCATGGTATGCATGTCGATGAAGATGTAGGAGTCTATCAAAGGAAGGAGTTAGGCAGCCCAACCTTTAATAATTATGGGTTTATATGTTGTTGGCAATTTTTTGTTTAAAAATCATTTTTTGGACAAATTTGATTGGGATTAATTACTAGTCTTTTTTGTGTTTTGTGTTTCGGTACGTAAAGGGTGTACAATCTTTTTAGTTAATGTTGGTTTGTTTGAGTGGCCCTTGCTGATCATTTTATGTCTCATGCGCGTAGACTATATTCTTTAATAAAAGTTATTCTTTTAAAATACGTAAGTGTTTGAATTCGCCGTACGAATGTGTCGTTCTGGATTTACTTAAGCAAAACAAATTGTAAGATCGCCTTCCCTTTTTAATACGGTCCATTTCCATCCTTCATGCTTATGTGTTATTGGTGTATATGTTTATTGTATGATTGTTATAAGGTATTGATATTAAGTTTAACCTTAAGTGCACGATCGTTGGTGAAGATGGGGCAAGTAAGGGTCGATCCACCAGGAGGTGTGTCAGTTCTGATTCTTCGGAAATAAAGTGGGAAATAACGGTGGAAGAAGAGATTATTATGCTACTAGTAAAAAGACAATTACACTAGAATGCAAAACAAAGTAGAATACGATGCAAATGAACACTAAAGAAATATGGCAATCGATGTGGAACGAAATATGGATGAACCCCTAAGGGGTGGAGCGGGAGCACATATGAGATGAGAGAAGTGATGAATGATGCATGTAAGCATGTGTGTATGTGTGTCATGTGTGTATCTTCATGCATAGACAATGTTTAAAGATTTGGCAAGATCTATCAATCCATTCACACACCATATTAGCAATGACTACTTGATTTTCATAAGACGAGGCCCAACATGCGAAGTGTCTAAAATTATGGCAAAACTCATCAAAAACCAGAAACTAATGTGAAGAATAAAGTTAAGCATGGGAAGTCTCTGAAGTTTATGGCAAAACAAATCAAAACAAAGTTTCTGCAGTCAATCAAGCAATTAAACGCTAATACAAACACGAAACTAAAATGTAGCATATCCAACAGGAAATTTAGGCCAATAAACATAAGGAAACCAAGTATGGTAAGTGTCTACATTTTCTAGCAAAACCCATCAAAACTCCCCCAACATGTAGATGAATAAAAGAAAACCGATGAACATACAAACATTCAAGTCTACACAATCTAAATTTGTCAAACATTCAAAACCTCAAAATATAAATGTACATCATCTCCACACCCCAAAGGGGGATGTACTACTCACTACTCATTAAGATAGCATTTATATTAAGAAAAGAAAGAATTCTAAATAATTATACTAAGATTACTAAAACAAGATTAAGCTAAGCATGCAAGAACTAAAAGAGAAAACATGAAACTAATAAAGATTTATTTTATTAATCACTCACATTACAAGTAGCATCTCTCCACTAGAGTTTTGCCCCAAGGCTTTACTCCAAGTAGAGAGAATGACCACCAAGCAAGGAGTGTATTACAAGGGAGGATGGAGAGTTCTATTTATAGTCATTGAAAGAGCTAATCAGGGACAATACCCCCATGTGGGACTAATGGCATACTATAAATGGACATAAAACACAATACAACACCCGACTAAACATTATTGGATCTGGAGCAGACCCGACCCCCAACCAGTGGTCATGAATGCTTGCTGGGTTGATTTCTTTATTTGTAGTGCACCCAAGTTTGTTGTTGGAGTTTAGGCCCGAATTGAATTGCCAAAATACTCCTCATGATGGTGTGGAGTTTCTCGATTTGCTTCTTGGTCCTTGAGGTTTACATTTGGGTCCTTCCCTCTTGCATGTTAGTCCATAAGTCTCACAATTCAGTCTTTTCTCTTATGTTCAGGTCCTTTTTGTGTCTCTTCTTCTCAATTATGTTTATTCGTGAAACTTAAACATAGAACTCGTTACATAGCATTACTTAGGTTAAAAATAGAGGATATAAGACACGAATATATGCATGATATGATGTCAATCAAATACCCCTACACCTAGCTTTTGCTAGTCCCGAGCAAAATAAAGAAAGAGAAAAAAGAAAGAAAGGAAAAATATACAAAAAACAAGGAAATCCTTAACTCCTTATTTGTAGGAATCATGATTGCACTTAGCACCTGCAACAAGCCGTTAAACCTCCTTGTCACCAAGGAGGAGCAGTGTTGTCTCCTGAGGGTTTTCAACGGATATATCCACAATTTCCAAACAATGATGCATTAGTCAACCTAGCAATTCAACTCGATGGACCCATTTTTGATGATCCTTGGATATGGTAATACTACGGGCCGACTCTATATAGGTATTTAGTCCACACACCTAGACTAATGAATCATTCGTGCAAGTTAATTAAGGACATAAGTGAAAGACATGGGCACTTTAACATACTAAAGTGATACATAATGTAAAGTCCATGAAGGTTCTTATTTGTATTCCTTTTCTTTTCTTTTCTTTTTTTCTCTTTTTGTTTCTACTAGTTGGTGTTCAATTCTCCTAGGGTCAGGTTTCATGCACCATTGCCTATGAGGACTTACACTATCACGTACACCTTCCCCCATATCTCCATATAGGGTGTTCCCTAACGGTAGTTCGGTCGGTGCATCCCAAGTCAGATGACTCAAAAGCACTAAGTCCCCTCAGACCTAATCTCTCGAGTGATAGGAGCCGTGTGAGAAGAGAGAACACCCTACTACTTATTTCTTATCTACACATGAACCAAAACCCCTATACTTAAGGTTTCAAAATAGGAGTTTAAGGGTCCCAGACTAGGACAAACTTCCTTATACTAACAAACACAAATTATTCAACTCACTAGGTTCATGGTGGACTTCTTTATTTGTTTGAGTACTAAAAACCTATGATTACTCTCCCCCAGAGGGAAACCCGGGGTGCATCCCTACGTCTAGATAAGGCCTAAAGGCGGTGTACTAGAACTCCTAATGCATAATGTTCAAGTCAATTTTGGAAGCTTCCTTTTTACTTTGCCTCTCAAAGGTTTTTGCACATGCTAAACACACGCAAAACCCACAAAACATTTTCTTTCATAAACAGATGAAGATTTTGAAAGAAATGAAAAAATAAAAGCACTAGGCAAGGAAAAGAAGGCAAGTCACCCAAGGATAATGGCAAACAGATATATCAATATTAAATGTAGCACACTAACATGACCCTAACAACACAAACAAAAGAAAACAAAACAAAAGGAGAAAGACTCGACTATGTACACACGTAAAACAACCCCCCCCCCCACTTACTTCATACATTATCCTCAATGAATGTCAGCATGATACTACATGGAAATATGCATAAAAAGAAAAGATCTCACTAATGTGAAGCACAAGGAATGTTTCAAGGTCATGTTGATGGACACAAACCTGAATTTCCCTCAAAACCTATGAGATACTGAAGAAGGGAGACAAATACGTGAAAGAAATGGGCCCCAAATACACATGGATTGGAGCCCACAAAAATCACTGCTCACTTATGGAGTCTTTCTTTCTGTATTTTTTTGTTTTTTTTTTTTCAAATATAACTATGTACAAAAATGGGCTCCCATATTCATTTGTCAAGGGACATCAAATGGGAACCCACCATCCCTTGAGGTAGAAATGCAACTACATGGGCTCGCAACATAAGAATAGAAGGATTGTTGAGAGGTTTATGAACCAAGGATGTTGATTCATGCCTCTCAAAACCAGGGTCTGTGAAAGGAAATGGAAACAAATATGTTTCCATTCTGCGACACGGCTGAGGGTCATCAATATATACCCTCCAACTAACATTTGGGTGCACCGGGATCATTTCATCCACACAAGCTGATACCCTGGACTTATTACCTAGATGGCGAAGTCCATAAATAAAATTTCTTGACCACCTGACTCCCTTACAAGCATTGTGGTTTTTTGATGCCTCTTGAGAATGAGCAAGATAGGAGGCATGAATGAGAGGTGAATCTCTGTCTGGTTGTTTGTAATGTAGGTATCAGGTGGTTGATTCTAGACCTACATGGCATCCTCAACAGAAATAGAGTGAAGAGCATGTGTCCCAGAGGCCACAAAAATGGAATCTTGTGGCTTAAGAGCCATATGATCGAAAGGATGTGGCTCAAAGGCCACGTGATCACAAGATAAGGCACCTTCTTGTGCAAGCCCCATTGAAGCATCTTCACCACCATCAGGATCTCCATCGAACAATTCTCTGAATACTTGAAGGTGCCTTCAACTTTGTTCTCATCCATGCCCTAGACAAGATTGACCTCAACAGGGTTATCGAAGTCACTTGGCTGCTTCCCAATGGTGAAGTTGAGGAAATCAGCGCATTGACTACCATATGTCGAGCGCATCAGACCATTACGACAATTGATTAAGGCATTGGAAGTTGCTAGAAATGGTCACCCCAAAATAACAAGAATTTGTCCAACTAGATTTGCCACAGGTTCAGTATACAAAACAAAGAAATCGACGGGATAAATGAACTCACCCACTTTGATTAGAACATCTTCCACCACACCCCTAGGTTTCTTCATTGACCTATTAGCCAGCTGAAGAGTGGTTTCTGTTTGTTTGAGGTCTCCAAGATCAAGGTGGACGTAGACAGAATACGACAAAAGATTGAGTAATGCACCTAGGTCCAATAAAGCTATTGAACATCACCAATGACACAAGAAATAGTATGACAACTAGGATCCTTGTTTCTCACTTGTGTGGGTTGTGCCAACAATGAACTCACGTTTGCCGCAAGAAAATCTTTCTTGGGAACATGTGTTTTTCTCTTCTTGGTGCATAAGTCCTTGAGAACCTTGGCATAAGCTGACATTTGCTAAATCACCTCCAACCAAGGGATGTTCACCTTAACTTGCTGAAAGATCTCAAGCATCTTGTCATGCTGATCTGAACTTTTTTTAACGTGCTAAGGGAATGGCACATTTGGAGCATAATGGTCTTTCGAAGGAACCTCCGAATTCTGGTCCATAGAAACATGAGTGGGGACCCCGGAATCTGATTCCTTTGACACAAGATGAAACAAGGGGATCTCAGGGTTTGGCCACATTGTCGTAATAAATGTAGAAGGAATATCAAGATCAAGCTCCTTCCTAGAAGTATTCGTGGGGGGAACCTCAGGATCCGGCTCTCTCATAGATGTGGGTATGACCGCAGGTCTAGTGACACCAAGAGATGCTGATTGCAAGGAAGACAACCCTATGTTGTCTACCTCCTTACCAGCCCTCAAAGTATGAATCACATCAACATGATGGGTCGGTTCAGAGGAAGCATGAGGTATTGGTGGCCTTCCTTGAGAATGGGTACCCCGGGGATTCACCTTGGGTTGACTTGGAAATTGCCCCTTCTCACGTTCATTGTGTTGATGAGTCAACTGGGTGACTTGTATTTTCAAAGTTTTAAACGAACATTGCATTTTCTGCAAGAACGCTTGAAGGGATTGATCAGGAGAGGGATCTTTAGGGTCCACCCATTGGGGTAGAATTCTGAATAGAATAAGCCGAAGGGGAGGCCTGAGTAGGTTGGTGAGTATGAGGCTGACTTTTGATGTGGGGGTTGGTAGGTCGCCGATGGGCGGACGATGATAAGGTGGAGGTTAAGGTTGAGTGTGCGAGCTCTAACCGTGGCCCCCAAGAGAAGTTAGGGTGGTTTCGCCATCCCGGGTTGTAGGAGTGACTGTACGGGTCGTTACGGGGCCTCTATTGATATATCACATTTGCATGCTCAGTATCACTTGGAGCGTAAGCACATTCCAAGTCATTACGTCCCATAAGTCAACACCTACTACATACGAGAGTAGGGACCTTAGCTACAAGAGCTCAGTCCAACTCTAAACTCTCCATCATATGCATGAGAGCATCTATTTTTGCCTCAGACGCGATAGTTGACTCAACTTGATATAATCCAGCTCGACCAGAAGACCTGGCGGCTGGTGGCTCTAGCATGGTGTCTCACTCAAAGGTACGTTCAACCATTAATTCAAAAGTGTCCCACGCCTCATCGATGGGTTTCATTTGGAAATCACCCTGACACATCGACTCCAACAATGTGCGGGTGTTGTAGTTGAGGCTCTCATAAAGAATCTGGCACAACTACCATAACTCAAGTCCATTATGAGGGCACTACTTGAGAACGTCTTTGAACCTCTCAAAGAAAGCATTAAATAATTCAGTCTCAGTCGGATACATTTGATGTATCTGGTGACGTATCTGTTGAGTCTTCCTTTGAGGGAAGAATCTCTTCAAAAACATGATCACGAAGTCATCCCAGGACCGAATCGAGTTTGTCGGGAGGCTGTACATCCATTTTTTTCGTGCTATCCTTCAATGCAAAAGAAATCATCCTCAACTAGACTGAATCCTCGTCAAGCTGTTGAAGCTTGAACATGGAGCATACCTTCTCGAATGCACGTATAAAAATATACGAATCTTTTTTATTGGCAGTGAAGGTAGGAAGCATGCTCACATATTGAGGTTTCAACTCATAGTTGTTCCCACGAGCAGGCGGGAGAACTATATAAGAAGGTTGTGCGGCCCGAACAGGATGGGTCCGCTCCCACAGAGTCATCAGTCTATCCCGTCGAGCTAAAGGTTGTTGTGCACCAATAACTCGATCCTGACCGAATCCCTATTCCTCCCAAGTCGGAGGAGGAGGAGAAGTAGGTCTACGTGGTGGTGGGAGTGGACCGAGGTAATCCATGTATGGAACCCAGTCTCTGTAGGATTTCGTGTCCCCATGTATGTATATATTTTAAAAAAAATTAAAAACATACAAGATCGATTTCATATTTTCATTGATTTTACGTACATGTATTTGTTTATTCTAATATCATGCATTCCTACACATATTAAAATAAACAAAGGATAGAGGAGCATACCCAAAGGTTCTCTAAAACCTTTCAGAAGATCTGGAGTTCCGTTACTCGTCGAATCACCTATCGATTCGCCTCCAAGTGTTCACCACACTCTAAACAAGATTAGAGAGAAAGGAGCTAGTCAATAAATCTCTAATTAAGCTTAGAATCTAGCTAATAACCCCTCTTTGAGCTCCAGAGATTTCTATCTCCAAAATTTAAAACTATTAAGAGATTTTCGTGGTGATTAATGGAGAGATTAATGAGAGAGAGAATTTATGCATTAACATAAACAAGTAGGATGATGGGTCCTTTTATAGGCTCCCAAAACATCCTTATCAAGAACTATTCTCTTCTCATGATCTCCTGTTTATTCTCTCCTAACATTAATCCCAAATTGCCACATAAGCATCCTAAAAAATGTTTGATCAAATTTGGAATCAATCCAACCCATTATCTAATTATTCTCTTAATAATTCAGGCAAAAATCGTGTTGTTCGGTTAACCAAGAATTCTTCTCGATTACCGAACCATTCGGTTTTAACACATGTTCAGATTACCGTGAGCTAGACGGTCAACCGAATATACATGAGAAAAATTCCCTGGAAAAATTCGTACGATCCTCGTCTTGATCCGGTCGACCGTTGACTCACCAGAATTTCTCCTCGTCGAATCTCATCGGACGACCGTGTCACCTTCGGTCTACCGAAAATATCCCAAGATAGGTCCTGGATATTCACTCTCGGTTGACCGAACCCAATTGTCCAGGCACTCTAGACAATTTCGGTCAACCAATTGTGCTTACCCATTCCCCGTTCGGTTGACCGTTCCAAAGACACCTCGGTCGACTGAACCCTAAACAGTTTACCGTGTTTGACCCCGATTTTGCCTTTGTCAAATTTTGGATTTATTTACATCAAAATTTGATCTTTTGGGGTTTTTAGCAAATTCATATCTTATGCAATATATTATCCTATGTAATATTAAATTATTACACCCCATAATATATACACCTCATATGAATTTATCCATGATTCTAATTTTATCAATTCTCATGACATTTTGATTTTATTGGTTCATCACATGTTTCCCTCTTTCACATAAAACCCCACACATGATATGAACTCAAAATCAAACTTCTTGTTTCCCAGTTTTGTGGTGTGACCTAGAGGAGGATCTAAGCCAAATTGGTAGCGATATTAAATACTTAATATCTCAAATTATAAGCGGTATCTAGCTACACATTATAGTTACCCAATTAGCATAGATGTCTTTGTTCCACTCGAACTAAAACACGATCCATTTAGTGATGTAAGTGCACCACTTGTGTCCGTCCCTTGCCTCATGATATTACGAATATATACAAAGTAGAAATGTGTCACCTTTGTATTATATTCATTTCTTGATCTCTTTAAGCTAATTATAACTTTGTAACAACTCAAGTTATATTGTTCACATTATAATTTTGCTTTCTCAAGGGGCCCACTAATATAATCACTCAATTATGAAGGGCAATGATAATCCTTTGACTAGCTATCTTTCCAGCACAAGTCATGTTCAACCAACTATTTCCTTTATCACTATACTCATTGATAGCTTTTGACAATAATCAAATTAAGCACATCTTGCGTGTAAAGATATAAGTCTCATATCTTAGGATCCAAGATACAGTAAAACATTCATGCACGAAACACAATTCCATAATGTTTTACTTGTTAGGTCTATTCAATATATAAAAGTAATTTTTTCCTCTTTTATATACTCGTGTCGTCAATTATTTGTAGTGCTACAACAATCCATGACCAAAACGACAATCTTATCTCAGTGATTAATGTTTGATTGAACATTTTAAAATAACTGCAAGTGCACGGCCACGTTGAAGCGGTGGCAAATACGGGTCGATCTACAGGGAGGTGTGTCGACTATGGTTTGTTCGAAGGCGAGTGGGAAAGAAAGGAGAGAAAGGAGTTATGATCTAAATTACACTACAATGCAAAAAGGAAATGGAAGATAAACAATAAAACTAAACCCCATAGGGGGTAGAGAAAAGAGTGTGAATATAAAGATATGTGTATGTGTGTGTGTTCAATTATGCTCATCACAACATGTAGTGTATGAAAATCATAAAACTAAATCCAACTTTGACTCCACATGACATAAGATAAGATCATATCATTAAAACATAAAAGACAATAATTGGAATGAAGCTAAATGAACTCAAGTATAAAGACCAAAACCTATTATGCCTCTACATGAAATAAGATTTACCCAATCATTAAAACATACAAGACATTAATAAAGGTAAGGGAAACATAAGCACATACTCGACAAGTCATGTTTCCTTTATCAATTCCATCCTTATCCTCACCTCATCATTCCCCATAAAATAGGTCCATTAGTCTAAGCATAGGCTAAGCTTCATTCAAGAGCATTAGCATATCAAAGACAAGAGTGAAATCCCATTAGATGGTTATGGAAATCATACAAGGTTCAAAGGATTAACCTAACAAACACCTAATACATCACATAATCACATCACATATTTCTCCACCCCCGAAATGGGGATGAAACTACTCACTAATCATTACACAACCAACATTAACAAAATGAAACATTATATTGAAAGTAAATTAAACTAAGCAAGAAAGGAATATTAAAGAAGCTAATTGAAAGGAAAATAAAACTAAAGAAGCATGCAAGAATTAAAAGACAAGACTAAAAGAAACTAAGAACAATTATTTTATTTACATGACTCGCATTACAAATGGCATTCTTCTCCACCTTGACTTTTTGCTTCAAGGTTTTTACTCCAAGTAGAGAGAATTCCACCAAGCAATGGGTAGAATACAATGGAGCAGGAGGAGTTCTATTTATAGCCATAGAAAAAGTTAATCCGGCACAATCCCACGTTATGGGACTAAACGCATACCATAAATGGACTAAATACATACTAATACAACACCAGGCCAAGTCTTATCAGGTTTGGATCCAAATTCTTGGACCGCTAATTGGCGGTCTATAAGTGTTGGATTGAGTCTAGATTTTGGTGGCTCAATTCTGGATTGATTTGTTTGTGTTTGATGAACCCAATTCGGTTATTGATGGTTGGGCCCACATTTATTTGTCAAAATACTCCTCATGATGGAGTGGAGTTTCCTGATGTGCTCATTGGCCCTTTAGGCTTTCATCCGGGTCATTCCCTCTTGCATCTCAGTCCCCAAGTCTTGCAACTCAGTCCTTTTCCTTACTTTTGAGTCCTTTTTGTGCCTCTTCTCTTCAACTTGCTTATTCCTGAAATTTAAACATAAAACTCGTTACGTAGCATTGTTTAGGTGAAAGATAACAGATATAAGACACAAATGTATGCATGAAATGATGTCAATCAATGTTCCATGTTAATTACCATGATTGTGAATAACTTTTGATTTATGTAGAGCTCTACGGTTAAGGACCAAGCGCCTCTTCCTTAACACTTCTAAAAGACAAATACCATAATCAAGGAACAAAATATCTGCACATCCAATTCATAACAATTGACATATAAAAGTAAAACTTTTAGAACACATTCCTTTCAATCCCCCATCTCCACGGGACGACTCGGCCTCACGCTCCAAAGGAGCTTGAGGCGGAGATGAGCGATCACTTAAACTGTCCATCTCAGAAAAATGCACTCTCTCAAGTCGAGCGCTCTCACCAGAACGAGCCCAACCTCGCATAAAATGCTTGACTCGACTCTAAAACCACACACAACAGAAGGTGTAATCAGAGGAGGAAACTACTCGTAGAATATAGAATAGGAGGACACTCAGATGAGAATGGAAGAATCCCTACAACTAGTGTGGGTAGTGGGTGATCGTAGAAGCCTAAGCTAGCCAACACGGCTCAAACAACCTAAGGTCGCTATAGGTCCTTACAGCTAGACGACGCCTAACTGCAAGATCACACAGCCTCAACACGCCTCACCTCCCTACAATAAAGACCACAGAGCCCATCAAGTGAGCCAAGATCCGAAGATCTCGTCTCTCCTACTATCGACAAAGTGGGCAACGTCGATCGGGCTGTGACGGTCGTGACCGGATCACTGTCCTAATGCGCCCGAGTCGTAGGGTCAATGTCTACTTGATTTTAGATTAAGACTTTTGATTAGGAGTGATTTTTGGGGCTAAGGAAAGGGTGACGAAATCCCCCACCTTATCTTGTATGAGACAGCCCCTCCTTAGTAGCATTTTGAGTCTTAATCTAGCAATCAACTCTCCAGACAAATGCTCACCTCACTCTTGTCCTGATGCACCCTACCAACTAATGCATGCTTCAACCATACATGAATGAGATAATAGGTGCACCTACCTCATGGCAGCAATCAACAACAAGAACGTTTAGAAGAAAAAAAGACGAGTGCGTGCAAGGTCTACAAATGATGCATGACCTAGATGGCAATAAATCTACTCTTTTGCTTTGAGTTTTAAGGTCCAAGTTAATTAAAAGGGAGATTGGTTGATTTCTTAATTAATCTGGGAGCACTCTAGAAGTCATATCATGCGAAATTAGACTCCCAGACCACTATATTGCAACCAGAAACAACCACACAAAAATTTGGAGCAAAAGAGGCTCACCAGGCGTTAGTTGGCCGGCATAAGCTGCTGATTTGCGGTCTAAATGGTTGTTTTCTTCTCCAAACTTCTATTGGTGCCTTCCCTTGATGTTGAGAAGTCCCTGAAACAAACATAAACTAAAAACAAAAGATTAAACTCACTCGAATCGTCCAAACCAAAGTCTGGGCAGAGCACCGCCCCGACAACGGTGCCAAAAACTTGATTGATATTAAGTTTAACCGCATGTACACGACCATCGATGAAGATGGGGCAAGTACAGTTCAATCCACTGGGAGGTTTGTCAACTCTGATTGTTCAGAAATCAAGTAAAAAATAATGGTGGAAGAAGAGATTATTATGCTACTAGTAAAAAGATAATTACACTAGAATGCAAAACAAAGTAGAATACGATGCAAATGAACACTAAAGAAATATAGCAATCGATGTGGAACGAAATATGGATGAACCCCTAAGGGGTGGAGCGTGAGCACATATGAGGTGACAGAGGTGATGAATGATGCATGTAAGCATGTGTGTATGTGTGTCATGTGTGTATCTTCATGCATAGACAATGTTTAAAGTTTTGGCAAGATCTATCAATCTATTGACACACCATATTAGCAATGACTAGTTGGTTTTCATAAGACGAGGCCGAACATGAGAAGTGTCTAAAATTATGACAAAACTCATCAAAAACGAGGAACTCATGTGAAGAACAAACCTAAGCATGGGAGGTGTCTGAAATTTATTGCAAAACCCATCAAAACAATGTTTCTTCAATCAATCAAGCAATTAAACGCTAATACAAACACGAGACTAAAATGTAGCATATCCAACTGAAAATTTTAGCCAATAAACATAAGGAAACCAAGTATGGGAAGTGTCAAAATTTTATGGCAAAACCCATCAAATATCCCCCAACATGTAGATGACTAAAACAAACTCTACAAACATACAAACATTCAAGTCTACACAATCTAAATTTGCTAAACATTCAAAACCTCAAAACATAAATGTACATCATCTCCACCACCAAAGGGTATGGACTACTCACTACTCATTAAGCTAACATTTATATTAAGAAAAGAAAGCATTCTAACTAATTATACGAAGATTACTAAAACGAGATTAAGTTAAGCATGCAAGAATTAAAAGAGACAACATGAAATTAACAAAGATTTGTTTTATTACTCACTTCTTTTACCTCTTTGATCTCTTATTTCTCCTTTATCATTCTTGAGGTATTTGAAGAAGTTCTAGGACTTCAATGTCGTCATGTTGTACACTCCTCCTTGGTTCATCAGGATTTGCTTGTAATGCCAAGGTGGGTTTTTTCTTTGTTTGAACGTTTTAATTTAAACCGCAAGTGCACTGCCACGTTGAAGCGGTGACAAATACAGGTCGTCCTCAGGGAGGTGAGCAGCCTCTTGTTTGCACGAAATCAAGTGGCAAAAATAGGGAAGATAGTTGATTATACTACTCTACGCTACACTACACTAAGAAGTACGAAATGCAAACAAAAGAAACAAACGATTAAATACCAACTAAGCTAAGAACAAAATGCTGGAATTTAGGAATGGGAAAACCCCTCAGGGGTGGAGTGAGTGCACACATGCAAAGAGGTGGGTGTTCAACACATTCTTTAAGCACAAATTAAGGTGGTGTTATCATGCATAGGAAGTGTCTAAATGTTATGTGATGAGAATTTTATTTATACCGCAAGTTCACGACGTCAATGAAGACGTGGCAAGTACGGGTCAAACACAAGGAGGGAGAGATCTTGTTATTTTTGTGATTTTCGAGTTAAGGAAAGAGAAAGAGGGAACAATAATGAGGTTGGTTTGAGATTTTTGGTCTTTTTAATTATCTAAAGCAAGAAACATGAACAAAAAAAGCTAAAATAAGAACAAAGATGGTGAATTCCGTTGGGTGGAGGTTTAGATATAGGGTTTAGATTAGAGAATTCAGAAACTTATAATAAATCATATTAGTTATAAAGCATTACATGATAAATGATTTAACATAAACTCAAGTAAACAAAATATACTAACACAAAATTAAAATAATAACTTTTATTCTTCTTCTCTTCACCCTAAATCCGTCACCTCCACCCTTTGGAAAGAGTTAGAAACTCATGGATGGAAAGGAGGAGAAGGGGTCCTAGAGAAACTAAGAAAGAAGAGTAAAAACACAAAATAAACCAACGGAATTTTATTGATAAAAAGAAGAATACAAAACTAAGACTAAGAATTAAAAACTAAGGTTAAAATTCAGAAGATCCTTTACAACATCGTTTCAGGGCTATTTGTAGCCGATACAAGGGACTTAGGTATAAAATAGGAAAGTACACGCGTCAACACGCAACCGGTAAAAAAATTAGAGCATGGATCTAATTTTGTGCGGCGGATTCACCGCATTTTTTACATAAGGTGCGGCGGATCCGCCACCTTTTTAGCTCCGATTTAATCCGGATTTTTCCTGTGTGTTTGTGGTATGATTTCAATATCCTTTGCGCGTCTGGATTGATTCTTTCATTTCTTTTAAGCTCCGACTTTATTTCTTTATATATTTGGAGATCCACATTGATTTTTCTTTAGATATTCTCCATAATAATAAAAGCTACTCATAATTTGCAATTAGGTCCTTGGCTTTTTGCAATTAAGTCCTTGTCTACTTTTATGCTTAAGTCCTTGTCCTTTTTGTAATTAGGTCTTGAATGCTTTTATGCTTGGATGCATTTCCATTTGAAACCCGATAATCTTGAACTTGGTTTTATGACAGGAATGAGTCTCTTGCACGCATTTATGCTCGGGATATGGGTAATTTACATTCAGGTCCCCGTATTCTGTAAATAAGACTAAACACATACCTTAGTAGCATTTATTGATATAAAATTAATCTAAATGAAAGACATATGATGCAATGTATGCAATGCATCATTATGGCAAAACCAACCAATCTATTCACCAACCTAGTTGATTTACATTTGCATATGCAAGCTGTTTATTTCAGAACCTAAACAAGCGTGAGAAGTGTCTAATCATTTTGGCAAAACTCATGAAGTTATAAATTCTATCCTAAACAAGCAAGCATCCATTCATGTTTTATCAACACATTGGAAATAAAGCATTCATCCCATTCTCTAATGCATGTATTAACATCTACTCTACCCTCCAAAGGGGATGAAACTACTCACTACAAATGACACTAAATATTGAACTAAGAAAGGAAAGCATATTAACTAAGCTATATTTAATAAAAGACAATTAAACTAAAGCATGCACAAACAATAAAAGAAGAACAAAACAAAGAAAACTTTATTGATAAAATGACTCACATTTCAATTAGCATCCTCCTACTTTAGTGTGTGCTTCAAGGCCTCACTGCTAGTAGGAAGAATGACCACTTAAAATATGGAGTGATTACAATAGAAGGTAAAGAGTTCTATTTATAGCCATAGAAAAAAAGCAATCTGTGACAATCCCCCGATGTGGGAGTAAACAAATACCAGAAATAGACTAAATACACACTAATACGCGACCCACCAAAAGCTTAGCGGATTTCGGCCAAAACAGACCACTAATTAGCGATCTTGGACCGTTAATTGGCAGTCTATATGGTTCGGATCTCGCTAAGTTTTCTTCTGGGCTTTTCTGGATGTCTTTGGTGATCTTTGATGCATCTACTTTGCTTGTTGGAGCTCCGACCCGACTAGAATTGCCAAAATACTCCCCATGATGGTGTGGAGTATTTTGTTTTGCTCTTTGGTCATTCGGTCTTACGTTCAGATCCTTTTCCCTTGCATCTTAGTTCCCAGATCTCACAATTCAATCCTTTTTCCCAGCTTTTGGGTCATTTTATGCTTCATCTCTTCAAATCTATTTATTCCTGAAAACTAAACATAAAACTCGTAACATAACATTGTTTAGGTGAAAGATAATGGATATAAGATACAAATATAAGCATGAAATGATGTCAATCAAATACCCCCACACCTAACTTTTGCTAGTCCCGAGCAAAACAAAGAAAGGAAAAAGCATACGAGAAAAACAAGAAATCCTAACTCACTTTCGTAGGAATCACGGTTGCACTTAGCATGTGCAACAAGCCGTTAAACCTCCTTTTCACCAAAGAAGAGGAGTGTTGTCTCCTGAGGGTTTTCAGTGGATATACCCACAAAATTCGAACAAGATGCATTAATCAATCTAGCTACACGACTCGTTGGACTTATTTTGTCGATCATGGGATGCGGTAATACTACGGGTCGACTCTATATATGTAATTGATCCACACACCTAGCTTACTGAGTTATTCTTGAGAGTTATTTAAGGACTTAAGTGAAAGACATGGGCAACCTTAACTTCTGAATGTGATACAATGTGTAAAGTCCATTTTGGTTCTTATTTGACTCTTTTTTTTTCTTTTCTTTTTTTTCTTTTTTTTCTTTTTCTTTGGAGCATTTTATTGGTTGGTGTTTGATTCTCCCAGGGTCAGGTTTCGTGCATCATTGCCTATGAGGACTTACACTATCACGTACACCTTCCCACAAATCTCCACATAGGGCGATCCCTACCACCCATGTAACGGGAGTTCGGTCGTTGCATCCCAAGTCAGATGACTCGAAAGCACCAGGCACAAAGTCCCCTCAGACCTACTTTCCTGAGTGATAGGAGTCATGCGAGAAGAGAGAACACCACTTATTTATTTATCTACATGAGAACCAAAACCCCTACACTTAAGTTTCACAAAAAGAGATTAAGGTCCCTTGACTACGACAAACTTCCTTATACTAACAAACACGAATTATTTGACTCACTAGGTTCAGGGTGGACTTCTTTAAATGTTTCAGTGCTGAAACCCTATGATTACACGTCCCCCGAGGGAAAACCGGGGTGCATCCTAACGACTCGATAAGACCTAAAGCCAGTAAACTAGAAATCCTAATGCATCAAGTTCAAGACACTTTTTGGAGCTTTCTTTTTACTTTGCCTCTCAACGGTTTTGCACATGCTAAACACACGCAAAACCCACAAAACATTTCCTTTCGCAAACACATGAAGATTTTGAAAGAAATGTGAAAATTTTAAAGCACTAGGCAAGCAAAAGAAGACAAGTCACCCAAGGATGATGGCAAGCAGATATATCAATGTTAAATGCAGCACACTAACATGGCCCTATCAGTACACACAAAAGAAAACAAAATCAAAGGAAAAAACTCGAGTATGCACACACGTAAAACACCCCCTCCCCCACACCTACTTCATGCATTGTCCTCAATGAATGTGAGCAAGATACTACATGGATATATGCATGAAAAAGGGAAGATCTCACCAACATAAAGCGCAAAAGGAAGTTTGTGGTTATGTTGATGGACACAAACCCGAATTCCCTCAAAAACCTGTGAGATACTGAAGAAAGGAGACAAATACGTGAATAAAATGGGGCTCAAGTACACAAGGGTTGGGGCCCACAACAATCAATGCTCACTCATGGAGTTTTTATTACACTTTTGTTAACATGATATATACAACAACAACGATATTCTCATAATCATTTGGTCAACGAACATCAAATGAGAACATCAAGTCATGAGGACCAGAGACTTGCCGAGATGGGCAAACTTCACCGGTACTTTGAGGTGTCATAAGGGGTGAAAGGTCAAAGCTGAAAGGCCCGAACCCCTCATGATATTGGTTGGGTGTAGGCAACATGAATGAGTGAAGTTGTGTTGCCTCACTAGGGTTTAGTTGCTCATCGAACAAAACCCTCCAACCAATAGGTGGGTGCATCGGAATGAGTTCCTCAAGCTCATTCGATGGATGCAGCAAACCTGCATCACTAAGAATGGGGCTTCTCACCAAGTCATCCAACAAGGAACTCCCACCATCATTTAGATCATCAAGCATAAGCTCGGTCATAGGTGGGTCCTTGTTGTAGTTAATATGAAGCTCAAATGGCTCAATGGCCATGGGACATGAGGTAGAGACACCTTCTGGTATAGGCATATGATGAGGTGTCTCACTCTCACTAGTACTCTCAACTGAATCATGCAACGAACACTCCTTTTGGACATTTATGGTTGAAGTCAGCTCACTCTGTTGCATTGCAAAGACAAGCAATGAGTTTTCGCTGGCCCCACAAACATTCTCAATGGGTTGCATTAGGGTTATGGGTGTTCGTTGATTTTGTGGTGCTTTCTCCAATTGGCGGATGAGATTTAGATTTAAAGGTTGATCCATTGGCTCATGTTGCCTACCAGAGTTGAACACATGAAACTCGGCACTCATGTACCGAATGAGAGCTTCATGAGACCATTTCTACAATTAATTAAGGCGTTGGAAGTTGCCAGAAATGGTCTACCCAAAATCAAAGGTATTTGAGAGTGGGTGTTCGCAACAGGATTGGTATCGAGGACAACAAAATCGACTGGAAATATAAAATCTCCAACTTTGATAAGCACGTCCTCGATAATCCCCTTTGGAATACGAATGGATCTATCCGCCAGTTGGAGGGTGATCTTAGTTGGTTTCAATTCTCCCAAATTTAAGTGTTGATAAACAGAAAATGGGAGGAGGTTGACCGCTGATCCTAAATCAAGCAAAACATTACTCATGCTAGTGTCCCCTATCATACACTGAATAGTAGGACACCCAGGGTCCTTGTATTTTGTTTAGGTGGGATTGGACAAAAGTGAGCTTACATTTCCAGCCAAGAATGCTCTCTTAGGAACATTGGTCTTCCTCTTGGTTGTGCAAAGATCCTTCAACACTTTGGCATATTGAGGTATTTGTTGGATGACATCCAACAAGGGGATGTTAACCTTAACTTGCTTAAACACCTCTAATATCTTGTCCATTGTGTCACTCTGCTTTTTGGTTAACCTACTTGGATAATGAGCTTTTGGCAGGTAGGTTTTCTGCAGTGCCTGAGAAGGAAGCCTTGGTGTATTACCCTCACCCTCAGCATGTTCTTCACCACCATTCCCACTGAGGGGCTGCATAGATGGTGGTGGTGGCAAGGAAATGTGATTGTCAACCTGTTTTCCATTCCTTAAGGTCACAATGGAATTGACATGGTGAACAGGTTCCTCTACAGGGTTCACTTGCCTCCCTCGAGGTACCACATTCTCATTTTACATGCGTTGTTGCTGGTACATTCGGGAGTTAGCCTCAGGCTGGCTAGGAAACGACCCTCTCTCTCTTTCATGTACAGACTAAGCCAATTGGCCCATCTGAAGCTCTAGAGATTTGTATGGTCTGCTGATTTGAAGTGAGAACTTGACTTGTGGTTGACATAAAAAAATTCATTGAGTTTTCAAGTCCACGAGTCAAGGTCTCAAGCGAATTGAATCGGGTTTCCATATTATTGGAATTTGGGAAACCCGAATGATTGGTGATTGGAGCTTGGGGTGGCTGATAAGATTGTGCATGCATGGGAGGTTGGTATGATTGGTTAGGTGGTCGAGAGGAGTTTGAAGGACCACCCGGGGCATTATTTGGGTTCCACGAAAAATTGGGGTAGTTCCTCTATCCAGGATTATAAGATGATGAGTATGGGTCATTCCTAGCTCTGTCATAGATGGCGTTGACACATTCCATCTCTGGAGGAATGGACGCACACTCGCTTTCTACATGACCTATCCTACCACATGAATGATAGGGAACTCGACCAGATGTGGACATGTGAGGTGCATTTTGTTGGTTTTGGAGCTCAATCGAATCCATATGGCGCATTAAAGCCGTCATGCGTTCCTCGATGGCCGTAGTGGTATCGATAGCAAATGCGGTACCCGATCTAGTCGAGTTTGCATTCACGATCCTTGCTCCTATACTAGATGATGCAGGTGGTTCCCTTACACTCTCCCATTTCATTGTTTTCTCAGCAAGGTCTTCTAGGAAAGCCCATGCCTCCCTTTCATCCTTTCCCAAGAACTCTCCTTGACACATGGACTCAAGGAGCGTTCGGGACGGGATGTGAAGACCCTCGTAAACAATCTCACAAAGACGCCACAACTCAATGCCATGGTGAGGGCATGAGGATAGTAGCTCCTTGAACCTCTCTAGATATGCATGAAATGTCTCGGTCTCAAGTTGATAGAACGAATTGATTTCGTTCCTCAATTTTTGAGTCCGATGATTTGGAAAGTATTTCTTGAGGAATGCAGATTGAAACTCATCCCAAGTCCTAAAGGAAATTGCCTGGTTGCTGTACAACCACTTCTTGGCATCATCCTTCAGCGCAAAGGGGACAAGCCTAAGATGGATGGAGTCTGTGCTAAGTTGTTGCAGCTTGAACATAGCACAAACCTCCTCAAATTCCCTGAGAAAGATATAGGGGTCACCTTTCCCAGTGAAGTGAGGGAGCATGGAAATAAACTGAGGCTTAACCTCAAAATGGTTCCCATTAGCCTCTGGGAATACGTTGCATGAGGGTAGAGCAGAACGACTCAGGTAGCATCGATCACGGAGAGGTATGGGAACGATAACTGGAAGAACAGGTCGAACAGGTGGGTCCAGCAACTGCTCCTCCTCACGGAAATTAGCAGCCATTGAACCCGGACTGTGTGCGACACGAGAGGACGAAGGCGTCGAGAAATCGATTACCGAAGCCGGATTGACAACGCTCCTCGTCAAACGACCCCTCTCGTCTCGTGTCCACGAAAGTATGCACAAAGGTGCACACACGCAAACAAAAACTTTTTTTAATAAAGAAAGTGTGTAGAGGAGAAGACGGGGGGAACACAGGAGAGAAAGAATGACTCAGGAGAGAAGGGAAGAAGTCCTTATGCTACGGCGGATGGGTACAGGTAGAAGCACACAAGCAAACAAGCTTAAGCAATCCTAAGGTCGTTATAGGTCCTTACAGCTAGACGACGCCTAACTGCGAGGTCACACGGCCTCAACACACCCCACCTCCCTACGACGAGGACCACAAAGCCCAGCAACTGAGCCAAGATCTGGGGATCTCGTCTCTCCTACTATCGACAAAGTAGGCAACGCCGATCAGGTCATGACGGTCGGGACCGGATCACTCTCCTAATGCGCCCAAAATCCTTAGGGCAATGTCTACTTGAATTTAAAAATTAGGCTCTTGATTAGTGTGGTTTGCGGGGTGAAGGAAAGGGTGATGAAATCCCTCACCTTATCTTTTACAGGACAGCCCCTCCTTAGTAGTGTTTTGGAGTCCTAATCTAGCAATCAACTCTCCAAAGAAACGCTAAACTCACACTTGTTTCAATGCACTTCCTACTAACTAATGTATGTTCATACGAAATGCATGAATGAGAGTAGAAGTGCGTACCTCACGCCAGCACTCAGCAACTGAAAATAAAGCTAAAATGAAAGACAATCTATATGCCTAAGTCACATACATGATGCATGACCTAAACAAAAAGAATGCCTAATCTTTTGCTTTGAGTTTTAGGGTCCAAGTTGCTTAAGGTTAGATGATTATTAATCTGGGAGCAATCTAAGCGTCAGAAAATGCAAAATTGAGTCCCAGATTACTATATCAATTAGAGAAACAACACAAAGAAAAAAGAAGATGAACAGAGCACACTAGACCGCTGATTGGCTGTCTGAAGTTCCCAGTTTGCCTTGAAATTTCTCCAGCAGCGTACCCTTGCTATTCCCAGTCTCCTGAAACAAAGAAAAACTACAAAACACAAATTAAATCCACTCGAATCGTCCAAACAAGAGTCTGGACTGGCACCTCCCCGGCAACGGCGCCAAAAACTTGTTTGAAAGTTTTAATTTAAACCGCAAGTGAACGACCGCGTTGAAGTGGTGGCAAATACGGGTCGTCCTCAGGGAGGTGAGCAGCCTCTTGTTTGCACGAAATCAAGTGGCAAAAATAGGGAAGATAGTTGATTATGCTACTCTACGCTACACTACACCAAGAAGTAAGAAATGCAAACGAAAGAAACAAACGATGAAATACCAACTAAGCTAATAACAAAATGCTGGAACTAAGGAACGGGAAAACCCCTAAGGGGTGGAGTGAGTGCACACATGCAAAGAGGTGGGTGTTCAACATATTCTTTAAGCACAAATTAAGATGGTGTTATCATGCATAGGAAGTGTCTAAATGTTATGGAAAAACCTATCAATCTATTCACAAACCAAGTTGATTTACATTTGCATATGCAAGTTGTTTATTTCAGAACCTAAACAAGAATGAGAAGTGTCTAATCATTTTGGCAAAACTCATGAAGTTATAAATTCTATCCTAAACAAGCAAGCATACATTCATGTCTTATCAACACATTGAAAATAAAGCATTCATCCCATTCTCTAATGCATGTATGAACATCTACTCCACCCCCCAAAGGGGATGGAACTACTCACTACACATTACACTAATTATTGAACTAAGAAAGGAAAGCATATTAACTAAGCTATATTTAATAAAAGACAATTAAACTAAAGCATGCACAAACAATAAAAGAAGAACAAAACAAAGAAAACTTTATTGATAAAATGACTCACATTTCAAGTAGCATCCTCCTACTTTAGTGTGTGCTTCAAGGCCTCACTGCTAGTAGGAAGAATAACCACTTCAAATATGGAGTGATTACAATAGAAGGTGGAGAGTTCTATTTATAGCCATAGAAAAAGGCAATCCGGGACAATCCCCCGATGTGGGACTAAAAAAATACCAGAAATGGACTAAATACACACTAATACGCGACCCACCAAAATCTTAGAAGATTTGAGCCAAAACAGACCGCTAATTAGCGGTCTTGGACCGCCAATTGGCATTCTATATGGTTCAGATCTTGCTAAGTTTTCTTCTGGGCTTTCCTGTATGTCTTTGGTGATCTTTGATGCATCTACTTTGCTTGTTGGAGCTCCGACCCGACTAGTATTGCCAAAATACTCCCCATGATGGTGTGGAGTATTTCGTTTTGCTCTTTGGTCCTTCGTTCTTACGTTCAGGTCCTTCTCCCTTGCATCTTAGTCAGCAGATCTCGCAATTCAGTCCTTTTTCCCAGCTTTTGGGACATTTTATGTTTCATCTCTTCAAACCTATTTATTCCTGAAAACGAAACATAAAACTCGTACCATAGCATTGTTTAGGTGAAAGATATTGGATATAAGATACAAATATAAGCATGAAATGATGTCAATCATTCTTGGAGGCTTCCTTTTCCTTTCAATGGTTGTTTTCATGCTCATAAGCCATGAGATTTCCAATTAGCTCCTCCATCTTGAGTTGGGAAATGCCGTGTGCTTCTTCAATTGCGACCACCTTATCTTCCTATTTGTTGCTTAGAGACTGAAGGAATTTCCTTGTCATCTCGCCTTCATTAATTCTTCTTCCAAGAACCAAAAGATAGTTAGTAATATCGGTGAAGCGAGTGTTCATTTCGCTTATGTTTTCACCGATTTGCATAGAAAAGATTTCATATTTATGCATGAGGAGATTAATGCGAGTTTCTTTAATTTTGCTATCACCCTCATGATGCTTTTGTAATCTATGCCAAATCTCATGAGCACTCTTACAACCTCTAATGCTATTATATTCTCCGTCATTAAGGCCACAATAAAGAATGTTCATAATTTTAGAATTCATCTCAATTTCTTTCATTTTGGCCCTAGACAAGGTAGCTAATTCATCTTCATTTGGGATGTGTAGGGATTTTGAAGGAAAATCCAATACTTAAGGTCATTTGAAATTAGGAAAATTTTCATCATATTCTTCCAATAATCATAGTTAGACTCATTAAGGAAAGGAGGCCTAGTTGTGCACAAACTTTCTATATGATTACATGAAGTAGAAGTCATGTTAAAGATATGTTTAAGTATGTTATTTAGCTCACAAGGCTCTGATACCAATTTTAGGATCGATAAGGGTATATAATCTAATCACTTTTAGGTTTAATTAAAACTCTACTTGCTCAATCAAATATGCACAACGGAATTTAAAACAAAAACAAGTAAAGTTAGAAATATGCAAACCACAAGGGTGACGGGAGATTTTTATAGAGGTTCGACACCCACACCCGAATCCTAGTTCTCTCTTGCAAGCTCCACTTGAATCATCGAGCTCTGCTTACGACTTCACTATCCACTCCCCGTTCTGGGCTGGGAGAGAACGGCTTTAAAATCTTCAAGCTCACGAACAACCCTCACCGATCTTGGCTCATCCTCTCACAATCCGAGAGGGACGCTTCGGACTTTCACCGAAACCTTTACAAGACTTTGGCCGCAACAAACTTGAGTGGGACAATCACTCTCTAACTTGAGCACACTTGAGAAAGATAATAATTGATCTTAAGTGTGGAAATTGAGGCTTGGAGTGTTTTGAATGATCTCTCTAATGTAGCAGGCAAATATGTGTAGGAGAGTTGTGTGAAAGTGTGTTGGACAACTCTATTTATAAGCTCCAAGTGAGTTATAGCCGTTGGGGTAAGTTTGGTAATAGTTTGTGTAATGAATGAACGTTTTAATTAACCGCAAGTGCACGACCACGTTGAAGCGGTGGCAAATACGGGTTTATCCACAGGGAGGTGTGTCGACTTTAGTTTGTTCAAAGACGAGTGGGATAGAAATGAGAGAAAGGATTGATTTAAACTAAACTACACTAAACTAGTAAACTAGAATGGAGGAAATGAAAGAACGAAATGAACTACACTAAGCTAAGCAACTACTAAGAAGAAAGATAAATCTCAGGAATGGGAAAAACCCCTAAGGGGTGTAGTGTGTGTGTACACATGAAATAAGTGTGGCGAATGCATACAATAAGCTCAAGTGTAGTTAGTGTTTGTTAATGCATAAGAAGTACCAAATGGGAAAACCTATCATTTAAAGCACTAACCTAGGTGATTAATATGAGCATGATAAGTTTGTTATTAAGAACATAAACAAGCATGGAATGTACCTAAACATTATGGCAGAAACCATCAAGTAAAAGTTCTTATTAATTCAAACAAGCATACTAACATTTCTCACATATAACATTGTTTAGCATTCATACCATCTACATAACATGTATTCACATCTACTCCACCCCCAAAGGGGAATGGAACTACTCAACACATATTTAAACTAATATTTATACTAGGGAAAGAAAACATGATTAAACTAATTATAAGAAGACTAAAACAACAAGTTAACTAAATATGCAAGAATTGAAAAGACAAGACAATATGAAGAGAACTTAACAAAACATCTATTATTACTCACTCAATTACAAGTACCCTCTCTCCACCAGGGCTTTTACTTCAAGGCTTTAACTCCTAGTAGAGAGGATGTCCACCAAGAGAGAGATAGGATACAAAGGAGGAGCAAGAGTTCTATTTATAGCCATAGAAAAAGGTAATCCGGGAGCCAAACCTACAGCGTTTGGATCCGGTCTGGAATTTTTGTGGGCTTTTCTGGATGGCTTTCTTCATATGTGATGTATCCAAGTTGGTTGCTGGAGCTCCGACCCAAATCGAATTGCCAAAATACTCCCCATGATGGTGTGGAGTTTCCTGATTTGCTCATTGGTCCTTTGGGCTTACATTCAGGTCTTTCTCCCCTGCATCTTAGTCCCAAAGTCTCTCAAATTAGTCATTTTTCCTGCTCTTAGGTCCTTTTATGCCTCTTCTCCTCAATCCTGTTTATTCCTGAAACTTAAACATAAAACTCGTTACGCAGCATTGTTTAGGTGAAAGATAACGAATATAAGACACAAATGTATGCATGATATGATGTCAATCAAATACCCCCACACCTAATTTTTGCTAGTCCCTAGCAAAACAAAGAAAGAGAAAAATAAAAGAAAGGAAAAGGCATACAAAAATAAAGAAATCCTAACTCACTTTCGTAGGAATCACGGTTGCACTTAGCACGTGCAACAAGCCATTAAACCTCCTTGTCGCCAAGGCGGAGGAGTGTTGTCTGTTGAGGGTTTTCAGCCGATATACCCACAAAATCCGAACAGAGATGCATTATTCAATCTAGAAACTCGACTTGATGGACTTATTTTATCGATTATTGGACGCAGTAATCCTTCGGGCCGACTCTATATAGGTATTAGTCCACACATCTAGCCTAATGAACCATTCGTGCAAGTTAAATAAGGACTTAAGTGAAAGACATGGACAACCTCAACATCCTTGATACAAAGTGTAAACTCCATTAAGGTTCTTATTTGCATTACCATTTTTTTTCTTCTATTCTTACTTTTTCTTTTCTTCTTATTAGTTGGAGTTTCATTCTCCCAGGGTCAGGTTTCGTGCATCATTGCCTATGAGGACTTACACTATCACGTCCAACTTTCCCCAAATATCCACATAGGGCAATCCCTACCACCCGTGTAACAGGTGTTCGGTTGGTGCATCCCAAGTCAGATGACTCGAAAGCACTAGGCACAAAGTCATCTCAAACCTAATTTCCCGAGTGATAGGAGTCGTACGAGAATAGAGAACACCTACTCACTTATTTGTTATCTACACATGAACTAAAACCCCTTCACTTATTGTCTCACAACAAGATTTAAGGGGTCCTTGACTACAACAAATTTTCTTGTATTAATAGACATTAATTATTGACTCACTAGGTTCAGGGTGGGCTTTTCTGGTGGCTTTCTTCATGTGTGATGTATCCAAGTTGGTCGCTGGAGCTCCGACCCGAATCGAATTGCCAAAATACTCCCCATGATGGTGTGGAGTTTCCTGATTTGATCATTGGTACTTTGGGCTTACATTCAGGTCCTTCTCCATTGCATCTTAGTCCCTAAGCCTCTCAAATCAGTCCTTTTCCTGCTCTTAGGTCCTTTTATGCCTCTTCTCCTCAATCATGTTTATTCCTAAAACTCAAACATAAAACTCATTACGCAGCATTGTTTAGGTGAAACATAACGGATATGAGACACAAATGTATGTAGGATATGATGTCAATCATGTAAAAAACACAAAACAGTGAAGTGCAGGACACAATTCAGCACAAAATCGATCGACTGAATCGGGTATACTGCTCGACCGTTTCGTCAATTCTTGCTACCACTTAAGTTCACTTAAGTGAATGGTGGAACTAAGGTTTTGGTTTGGTCGACCGTTCGGGGGTTTTGGACTGGTAAAGGATGGATCAGTCGAACTAAGCAAACGGTCGGTTTAACCGGAAATATCCAGGTACTTCTGGGTTCAAGGAGAAATTTGGTTTTGGTCGATCAAGGTCTAAGAGACGTTCGATCAGAAACTTCCAGAATGTTCAGGGTGACCAAGAATTGTTGGATCGGTCGACCGCTAGGAAAGTTTCGATCGACCGGACGTTTGGTAAAATTGGGGTTTCGGGAAATCAGACCATTGTAGAATACGACAAGTCTAATGGTCATGTGACACGTGTAGACGGTCGAAGTAAAGGCACTAAATGGTCGACCAGTTTAAAACTAAATCTTGTTAAGAGAATAAACAACTCAATCGGTCAAACGAAGAACTAGATCTGCTCGACCGATTTTGTCCTGGCAGTTCAAGTAAGGTTTAAGTGTTTTCCGAGTCTAGTTTGGGTTATCTATTGAATTCCAAAATATGTGAAATTTTGGGTGTGACTTCTATAGGGAACATAATGTGTGTGTGTGAGTGGTTTTTAGCTCAAGTATGTTCAATTACACATAGCTCCTAAGACTCAAAATAAATCAAGTTTACATGTCTTCAAATGATCTTTAATACATGTCTTGACTTGATTTCCTTTCTTCTTTGAGTCTTGATCACCCGTAGAGGTTAACACAATGCAATATGTATGCAATGCAATATGTGTGCTATTCTACATAGATTACAATTAAGATTAAGTTGATTAAATCATCAAAACATAGATTAAGGCCAAAAAGGCAACACTTTCTATGTTTATGTGGTACTTCTCTCTTCAACCCAAGTGGACAATTAAGCATCACCTATGCATTACTTTGTCTTCGAAAAAAATTATTTTATTTCTCTAATTGGACTGCACCCATGTCTTCCATTAAATGCAAGAAGTCATTTCCTACATCCTCAAGGACTTGTTGATGGGCACGAATGACATGCTGAATTGGTTATGTGCATGAATCACCTAGGCTTTGGTGGGAAATATATATCAATCCCCTCACGGGATGTGACGGTCCTCTCATGGAATGGTAACATAGATTGCGGCTACCCCCATGGGATGACTAATATCCACCCGACACCAACTGGGACGGGTGAGTCCTCTCTCGGGCAACTCATTCCCCTCGTGGGATGACCCAAACCCCTCGCGGGACGGGATAGTACTGTTGTGGGATGGTGACAGAGTGACGGCGTGCTTTCCTTTTTACGGGGTTGATGAAGAAAGGAGATGTGGTTTCGATTTTATTTTATGTGGTTTGAGCCCACGACGATCTACAATCGACGTGCCCAACCTCTGGTTGTTACAATGTCATCAAGAATCTCGACTCGAGCGTAGCCAATGCCAGAACATTCATACCTTTCTTGAGCTGATCGTCAAGCTTTCGGTAGCAAAATTAGGGCTACCATTATTAAATTATGGTCGAGTGTATGAGCGTTAACTCCAAGACCAATAGTCTAGTATCTCGAGACGAGCGGTACGGATCTTGAAACTCGATTTCCCAATGGGCAAGGCCAAGGTATGTCTGAGGGTTTAGACCAAATATTGGGCATGTGTTATTCAGATCATTTTGCAAAAATTGGGTGAACTTTAACAAATCGTGCGTGGGCGTCTGTCTATCAATCATGAAATTTTAGCTTGTCTGATTGCCTCTCCTACTGGCAGATCCACATGATCACAGGCAGACCCCGTTCACTCGGGATGAGTCCTCTCGTTCACTGATTCATTGCTTCAACTGCAGTACGACATCACTTCATTGCTTCAGCCGCGCTACGACATTACGCTCGGCGGGTAATGACCCTTTTAGGTTAGGTTGTTTGTGATCTAGAACTAAATTGGATTCAGACTTTCATCCACATTGAAGTGCAAGCCCGAGTTCCTGCACGATCGTAATTAAAGAACATTACCCTATGTTGTGATGGTCGAACCGAAGCCATCTCCAACTCGTGATCGAATAGCTAATTGATTATCTTAATAAAACAACCATGACTACTACGGATTGGTTCAAATTGATACCATTTAGGTTGTCATCCATAGTACTAATACCTAGAGCTGTCAACTAGAAGGCCACTTTTTTTAGGGCAAGGAAGTTGCGGCTTTTTTTCCCTGGTGTGATTGTCTTTTTAGGGACATCCGCCAAGGACGCCATTGTTACTTTATTGCCTTTTTTCATCTACATTTCAAAGTATTCCCATCCCCCAGTCTTCCATCTCCATCCAACTCGAATCCCACTTTTTGTGAGGAATTTTTTCCTTTATTGACTGTGATTGGGGGACAGACAGACATCCCAGATGGACCACTGATCTACCCTCTGAACCATAGGCATGATCTCTTACATCAGCGGATGGAGAGGTCCGGTTCCTTCCTAGCGGAACTTCCAGCTATGTGCCGAGAGGTCAAGGGGATCTTATACATTACAAAGAAAAATCACATTCTACGCTATAAAACGAAATATTACGTAAATATATTGCAAAGCACTCAATTGCCTTCAAAAACTACTTCTTTTATATTAATCTAAGAAAATAAGTGCAGTGCCACCAAATTGATTTTTCAATGCCAATAAACCTTACCAAAAACATCTCTGGTCGTCAAGTCGAAAAAACCTGGGTCGTTTCACAAAAGTACCTAGGTCATAACACAATCTCTCGTTGTCAGTTACTACAAACATGTTAACATACGACTCTTTATCATAAATGTACCTTCAATAAGAAATATCATTTTGTTCTGGTTTAATTTAGAACCTACCTATCTTTCGGAGTTAAGAAATTGACTTAACTTTGGACTCTATAATGTAGCAAGACTTCGTAATTTAGCAACACTAAGAATATATTTTCTTTTTATAGACCCTTAATACCTAACTATAAGGAGTATATCAAATTGTTCTGACCTTTACTTATGTCGGTCTCTCAACATGTTGACATCTAGCGCATGATTTCAACTCAAGAACCCACTAGACTAATTAAGTAGTCTCTAAATTAGTTGATCTCACGAACGAATACATTACACTCCTCAAGTTTGGAACTAGCTATAGTGCAATACTACAATCAATGTTTACTTTAAATCACTAACTACGATAGTTTTATAGATTTTGTCTTGTGCGAACCATTTCCTTAGCCTAATCAAGTTTCCCACTCCTATAAAACCAAAACAATTCCAACCAGCATCCATGCCTTTAATTTGGTCCACACAAAGCTCAAATCAAACCACGCCACATTTAAGCAAACACACATGTTACCACACTTTCACACACACATTAATAGATGATGCAAAGCAATACCCATTACAAATATAAATACTACTACTACACGTTTTATATAAGGGATTTTTATAATCACAATTGAAACATATAATTTGTTGTACTAGACTAGATAAAATCAAAATGCTTGTATGCATGTCAATTAGATAAAATCGTTTTAACATGTACGATCATAATATGAAACTCAAGGTAAGAACCAAAATCACATTTCTCATTCCCAATCAAGCAACATTCGCAAACACAAATATTTTTTAGAAAATAAAATAACTGAAAAAAAAATATACATGTCCCGTTGAGGTGGCACGACGAGGAGGTGGGTGATGCGGAGGTGGCCGGCGCGTGGTGGGGAGGCAAGGGGTGTCCGGCGCACACGTTGGACAACGACATGGGATGGAGAGAGGCTGAGACGATGCGTGGACGATGGCAGGCAGTGGAGACGACAGGAAGGAGTCGATGGCGTAGAGGGTAACACGAGCGGCGGTTGGGGAGACGCCAGCGGCGGTTGGGGAGACGCCAGCGGCGGTCGGGAAGAGGAGAGGCGTACGGTGGCGACGAAAATCACTGGAGGATTTAGGGTTTCATCGGGTGGTAGGGATCGGGTTTTTTTCTCTAATTAACTCTCATGCCGATGGAAATTCTGTCGGCATGATAGTTGTAGTACGTGCTCAATGCCTGTAGGTGTGTTGCTTAATGCGAGTATGAAGAGGATTGTTTTGGAAGGTGTGTTGCTTAAGTATATGTTTCTACTACAAACATATTTGACCATGATTGTTGGTAATTTATGGATAACAAACAGAACACCATCTTCTTGTATGATGTTAGCATGTCGATAAGACACATAAAAGAAGCTGCCCTTACCTATGTTTGCTTTCAGTCTCACACGTCCCAGCACCAGACTGACTCATCCCGAACGTAGACTAAATCTTCCTGAACAAACGTCCTTATATCAGGACCCTTTGCATCCTGAGCGGGACACTTGCGTCGCGAGTAAGTTTGCCGCTAAGGACGACTTTGTCTCTCGTAGGGTAGAGTCGGTCCTGATCGGGATGCAACTCTGGCTCGCTCGGGACGAAACGACATACCTGGCAGGATAGGTTTGTCCCTGTGCTGGACTAGTGCATCCCACATGGAACGAAATCAGGCAACTTGTTTGGAAAAAGGAATCAGTGCTGAGACGCACCAGTCCCACGTTGGGCTAGGTCGTTCGACCAATTGAACTCGGTCGTTTTCACCAAACAAGTTGTGTCGTTCTACAAGAACAAAGGTGCAACTTAATTAACAATCGGATTCATTTTAAAAAATATAT
This sequence comes from Triglochin maritima, assembly GCA_963682175.1. Taxonomy (NCBI): domain Eukaryota; kingdom Viridiplantae; phylum Streptophyta; class Magnoliopsida; order Alismatales; family Juncaginaceae; genus Triglochin; species Triglochin maritima. The sequence goes on along the minus strand of OY821774.1, from coordinate 21,803,238 downwards.
ATTAATATGTGTACTAATTTATGGCACCTTGGTATATTCAAATTCAATCAAGACATTAAGACGAGGGATGTTTTCTACAACTAAATAAGCTGGGTCGTTTTCTCCAACTAAATAAGTTGGGTCATTTTTTTAATACTAAATAACCTGAGTCATTTTATTGAGCTAAATAAGTTACGTTGTTATTTAGTACTAAATAAGCTAGGTTGTTTTATAGTTACATACATATGGCCCATAAGTGGTTCACTTAACATTTATCATTTGAGGGGATTGTCTCGTCGTCTCGTTTTTTCGTTACGTTTCATTACTCTTTCTTCACAATTTGGATAAAGCTTCTTCTTTTTGCAACCTAACATTCAATTCAACACTATAATCAAATTCCATTGAACACCATAAGATTTTGCGTTTGAAAATTTAATTACATATCGGAAGAGATACAAACAAAACATTACCTTGAATCGCATAAAGGACATTTAATTGAATACTATAAGCTTCCATTTAACATTCCCTTGAAAGATTCAACACTACATATTACACGAAAAGAAACACAAACACCCAGAAAAACATAAACACATACACACTCAAAAAATTATTATTATCTTCTATCTCAATTTCAAGAGAGTGATCCTCTGAGATTTCGCCTGCAAGCCCAAAATATGGTTTTGTTTATTTCCTGGGTCTGATTCAACTTAGCAAGCATTCAGAGAAGCTTCCACTTGGTTGGGTCAGTTATGCTTTCATTGGGTTTCTCCACTGGTGGTACTGGTGCTCCATCGTCCTAGACGAAGTACCGATAGTGATAGGTTGGCCCCACGGAGCAATCTAAATTGAACTTTTGCGTTTTTTAGTGTTGGACCACAACTTTGTTGCCTTCAAACCGCACCTACAAGTGCGATAGGGTAGATGTAAAACTCCAGGTATTTCAAACGGGGGACAACCTCTCCATATTGGTCCACCAATGATGTACTCATCCTCATCACTTGAGTAGTCGTTGTTAGCATTGTGTTGTAAGGCCATTTTTTGGAGTGGATCAAATACACAAGTGGATTGACAAATGCAATAGGGTTTAGGAAATATAAATGGAATACACTACAACAACGGATGATTTTATAGACCTTGTAATGAAGGGTTGAATCTCTTTGCATAGCCTGTAATGAAATGCCACTTGGCTATAAATAGAACTCTTCCTTATCATTTGTAATCACTCATTGCTTGGTTGCATTCTCTCTACTTGGAGTAAAAGCCTTGAAGCAAAAACTTAAGGTGTAGAAGAATGCCACTTACAATGTGAGTCATGTTAATAAAATAAATTTTCTTAGTTTCTTTTAATATTGTCTTGTCTTTTAATTCTTGCATGCTTCTTTAGTTTAATTTCCTTTCATTTAGCTTATTTAATATTTCTTGTTTGCTTAGTTTAATTGTCTTTCATTAGAATGTTTTGTTTTGTTAATGTAGTTTGTAGTGTAATGATTAGTGAGTAGTTTCATCCCCTTTGGGGGTGGAGTAGATGTTTATACATGTTATGTAGATGGAATGAATGCTAAACATTGTTGTATGTGAGAAATGTTAGTATGCTTGTTTGAATTAATGAGAACACTTAACTTGATGGTTTCTGCCATAATGTTTAGGTACATTCCATGCTTGCTTAGGTTCTTAATAACAAACTTGTCATGCTCATATTAATCACTTAGGTTAGTACTTTGAATGATAGGTCTTGTCATGAGGTACTTCTTATGCATTACAAATATTAACTACACTTGAGTTTATTGTATGCATTCATCACTTCTTATTTCATGTGTACACACACTCCACCCCTTAGGGGTTTTCCATTCCTGATTTCTATCTTCTTTTATTAGTCGCTTAGTTTTAGTTCGTTTTTTGCTTTCATTTCCTTCCTTGTTGCTACTAGTTTAGTGTAGTTTAGTTTAATCAATCTTTCTCTCCTTTCTTTCTCACTCGCCTTCGAATAAACTAAAATCGACACGCCTCCTTGTGGATCAACCCGTATTTGCCACTGTTTCAATGCGGTCGTGCACTTGCGGTTAATCAAAAAGCACACTCAAGTTTTTGGTGTCGTTGCCGAGGAGATGCTCTGTCCAAACTTTGGTTTGGACGATTCAAGTGGGTTTAATTTTTTATTTGTTTCAGGGATATCTTGGCATCAAGGGGAGGCAACTGGAGAAATTGGAGGAAGAAGGACACCAAAGTGATCGCCAATTGGAGGCATGGTGAGCTGACTTTGCTCTAAATTTTGTTCTGGTTGTTTGTTTCGTCAATTTAGTAGTCTTGGAGTTCAATTTTGCATATTTCAACCTGTAATTAGCTCCCAGATTAATCAATTCTCCTTTTAAGACACTTGGACCATAAAACTCAAAGCAAAAGATTAGACTTCTTGCCATCTAGGTCATGCATCATTTGTAGAACTTGCACGCATTTGTCTTTTCTTTTCTTTACATTCTTGTTGTCGATTGCTGGCGTAAGGTACGTGCGCCCATTCTCTCATTCATGCATGGTTAAAGAATGCATTAGTTAGTAAGGTGCATCGGGACAAGAGTAAGGTGAGTGCCTCTTTGTTGCCAAGGAGGAGGAGTGTTGTCTCCTGAGGGTTTTCAGTGGATATACCCACAAAATCCGAACAAGATGCATTATTCAATCTAGACCTCGACTCGTTGGAAATATTTTGTCGATCAATGGATGCAGTAATCCTACGGGCCGACTCTATATAGGTAATCAGTCCACACACATAACTTAATGAACCATTCGTGTTAGTTAAATAAGGAATTAAGTGAAAGACATGGACAACCTCAAGATCCTCAAGTGATACAAAGTGTAAGGTCCATTAAGGTTCTTATTTGCATTACCATATTATTTTTTCTTTTTGTTTCTTTTCACATTTTTTTTCTTCTTTTTTTTCTTTTTATTAGTTGGAGCTTCGTTCTCCCAGGGTCAGGTTTCGTGCATCATTGCCCATGAGGACTTACACTATCACGTACACCTTTCCCCAAATCTCCACATAGGGCAATCCCTACCACCCGTGTAACGGGAATTCGATCGGCGCATCCCAAGTCAGATGACTCGAAATCACCAGGCACAAAGTCCCCTCAGACCTACTTTCCCGAGTGATAGGAGCCATGCGAGAAGAGAGAACATCTACTCACTTATTTCTTATCTACACATGAACCAAAACCCCTACACTAATGTCTCACAACAAGATTAAGAGGGTACTTGACTACAACAAACTTCCTAAATTAACAAACACGAATTATTGACTCACTAGGTTCAGGGTGGACTTCTTTGAATGTTTGAGCACTGAAACGCTATGATTACTCACCCCCAAAGAAAAACTGGGGTGCATCCTAACGACTCGATAAATCCTAAAGCCACGTACTAGATATCCTAATGCATCAAGTTCAAGACAATTTTGGGAGCTTTCTTTTTACTTTGCCTCTCAACGGTTTTGCACAAGCTAAACACACGCAAAACCCACAAAACATTTTCTTTCGAAAACACATGAAGATTTTGAAACAAATGTGAAAATTTTGAAGCACTAGGCAAGCAAAAGAAGACAAGTCACCCAAGGATCATGGCAAACAGATATATCGATATTAAATGCAGCACACTAACATGACCCTAACAATGCAAACAAAAGAAAGCAAAATCAAAAGAAAAGACTCGACTATGTACACACGTAAAACACCCCCCACACCTACATCATGCATTGTCCTCAATGAATGTGAGCATGAAACTACATGGATTTATGCATGAAAAAGGAAAGATATCACCAACATGAAGTACACAGGGGAGTTCATGGCTATGTTGATGGACACAACCCAAATTCCCTTAAAACCTGTGAGATGCTAAGGAAGGGATACAAATACATGAAAGAATTGGGGTCCAAATACTCAAGGGTTGGGGCCCACAACAATCGATGCTCACTGAAGGAGTCTTTTTTTTAAACTATGTACAAATGAACGCTCAACCACTCATGTGGGAGCATGAATGGTTGAGTGCAAGGGAGGTTCATGAAGGAACATGACCTCCTCGATTTCGGCTGGTGCCCCCTCCAAGTAGGGTTTGAGGCGTTGTCCATTAACTTTGAACACGTCCCCATTCCCTGGATTCAAGAGCTCAACCGCTCCATGAGGATAAACGGTTTGGACAATAAACGGGCCAGACCAGCGACTGCGGAGCTTACCCGCAAATAGATGAAGCCGGGAATTGTAGAGCAACACCTTTTGCCCGGCCGTAAACACCTTTCGCATAATCATGCGATCGTGAAACATCTTGGCTCGGGACTTATGAATTTTGGCATTCTCGTACGCATCATTGCGTAGCTCTTCTAATTCCACAATGTCGAGCTTACGTTGTACTCCTGCTTGATCGAGATCCATATTCAGGTTCTTGATCGCCCAAAAAGCACGATGCTCAAGCTCGACGGGTAGGTGGCAAGCCTTGCCGTACACTACCCGATATGGGGACATACCAAAATTGGTCTTGTACGCGGTGCGGAAAGCCCACAACGCGTCATTCAACTTGGTAGACCAATCCATCCTCGAGGAACTAACCGTCTTCTCAAGAATTTGCTTTAATTGACGGTTAGAGATTTCGACCTGCCCACTAGTTTGCGGATGGTATGGGGTCGCAAGCTTGTGGGTAATCGAATATTTCCTCATAAGCACTTCAAAGGAGCTATTACAGAAGTGGGTACCCCTATCGCTGATTATGGTACGAGGAGTACCAAATCGCGCAAAAATGTCCCTCAAGAATTTGGTGAACACCTTGTTGTCATTTGTCTTTGTGGGTATAGCCTCAACCCACTTAGACACATAGTCAACGGCCACCAGAATGTAAACATTCCCGAACGAGTTCGGGAAGGGACCCATGCAATCCATGCCCCACACATCGAAGATGTCGACAACAAGGACATTTTGCAAAGGCATCATGTCACGTCGACCAATCCTGCCAAGGTGCTAGCACCTATCACATTGCTTACAAAAGTTGTAAGCATCCTTGAAAAGAGTGGGCCAGTAGAATCCAGATTGGAGCACCTTGGCAGCAGTTTTCGTTGATCCAAAGTGTCCTCTACATGCCTTAGAATGGCAGAAGTGGAGTACACTTTGGAACTCAGAATCTGGGACGCACCGCCTGAAAATTTGGTCAGAGCAGTATTTGAATAGGTAGGGGTCATCCCAGTGAAAGAATCTGACATACGATCTAAATTTGGATTGGTCAGATTTTGACCAACCCACAGGAAGTTGCTCGGTCACGAGGTAGTTCACGATGTCGGCAAACCAAGGGTTATCTTCGATCGTGAACAACTGCTCGTCAGGAAATTTATCGACAATGATCTGGTCCTGTGGGTTGGTCGTCTCTAGACGAGACAAGTGGTCAGCTACAACGTTTTCACACCCTTTTTTGTCCCGAATCTCGAGATCGAATTCCTGTAACAACAAGATCCATCTCAAGAGTCGGGATTTTGCATCTTTCTTCGCCATGAGGTGCTTGATGGCTGTGTGATCAGAATAGATAATCACGTGGGAGCCAATCAAGTACGACCGGAATTTCTCCAAAGCAAATATGATTGCTAAGAATTCCTTCTCGGTCACAGTGTAGTTCAATTGGGCATCATTGAGTGTTCTACTGGCATAGTAGATCACATGAGGCAATTTGTCCAATCGTTGCCCAAGCACTGCTCCTACAGCGAAGTCAGATGCATCACACATTAACTCAAAGGGTTTAGTCCACACCGGTGCCTTAATAATGGGAGCTGAAGTCAACTCTTTCTTCAAGGTCAAAAAGGCATGGTGGCAATCCGGTGTGAACTCAAAAATGGCATCCTTAGCCAACAAGGTGGTGAGAGGTCGAGCAATTTTGCTAAAATCCCGAATGAACCGCCGATATAATCCAGCATGCCCCAAAAAGGCCAGATATCCTTCACATTACGTGGCGGTGGGAGATTAGCAATGATACCCACTTTGGCGGGATCGACCTCAATTCCCCTACTTGAGACCACATGTCCGAGTACAATCCCTCGCTTCACCACGAAGTGACATTTCTCCCAATTGAGAGCGAGGTTCTTCTCACGGCATCGCTTGAGGACAAGGCTCAAGTGATGAAGGCACTCATCAAAGGAGGCGCCAAATATGGAAAAGTCATCCATGAAGATCTCAAGGAAACGCTCAACCATATTGGAGAAGATGCTGATCATACACCTCTGAAACGTTGCCGGCGCATTGCATAACCCAAAGGGCATGCGACGGTAGGCAAACGTGCCAAAGGGACAAGTGAATGTGGTTTTCTCTTGGTCCTCGGGGGCGATGGGAATTTGGTTGTAACCGAAGTATCCATCAAGAAAACAATAGTACTCATGTCCGGCCAACCTTTCCAACATCTGATCAATGAATGGCAACGGGAAATGGTCTTTCCGCGTTGCCGCATTGAGCTTGCGATAATCCACGCAAACTCGCCAGCCAGTTTGCAGGCGTGTCGGGATAAGCTCATTATGCTCATTCTCCACAACCGTCACGCCTGACTTCTTGGGAACCACATGGACAGGACTCACCCACGAACTATCAGAGATAGGATAGTTTATACCATGATCCAAGCACTTAAGAACCTCCTTTCGGACGGCTTCCTTCAGAACATGATTCAATCTCCGTTGTGGGTCCCTGCGGGGCCGAGAATCCTCTTCCATGTGGATCCGATGCTGAACAATACCAGGGCTAATTCCCTTGATATCCTTCAAGGACCACCCGATTGCCTCTTTGTTTTCAAAGAGTACTCTTTTGAGGGCAACCTCATGATCTTTTTCAAGATCAGAAGCAATAATGAGTGGCAAGGTCTCATTATCCCCTAAAAAGATGTACTTTAGGTTATCGGGGAGCAGTTTAAGCTCGACCAGAGGTGGGTCCTTGTCGGATTCAAAGTTACTTTCAAGTGGCTCAAGGGCCACGGGGTAAGAGGAGCAAGCACCCAGATGTGCCTCCTCGTCCAGAGATATGCTGGCGGATTCCTCAAGATCCTCTTCACTCGCAACCTGATCAATAGGCACCTCAATAATATGTCGATGTGAGTCGAACATGCCTAATGAATCAGGCTCATCCGTGTCCTGGATGAAATTGTCTCCGACAGTGTCGTCGAAGAGTCCAGGTTGCTTACCAAGAGTGAAGATGTTGAAATCCACCGTGAGGTTTCCAAAAGACAACCTCATCAAGCCATTGCAACAATTGATCAAAGCATTAGATGTCACAAGAAATGGCCTCCCAAGGATCACAGGAATTTGTCCTTGTGGGTTGGACACGGGTTCGGTATCCAAGATGATGAAATCACCTGGAAATACGAACTCACCCACTTTGATAAGGACATCCTCCACACTCCCTCGTAGAATTTTGACGGATCTATCAGCCAACTGGAGGGTTGTCCTCGTTGGTTTAAGATCGCCTATTCCAAGGTTGACATAGACTGAGTAAGGAAGGAGATTCACAGATGCCCCCAAATCCAATAAAGCTTGAGAGATTGTCACATTCCCAATCATGCAAGAGACAATTGGACAACCTGGGTCCTTGTACTTGACATTCATGGGTTGTGTCAATATGGAACTCACATTGGCGGCCAAAAAGGCCTTTTTGGGCACATTTGTTTTTCTCTTGGTGGTGCAAAGGTCCTTGAGGAACTTGGCATACGGTGGCATTTGTTGAACAACGTCCAACAACGGGATGTTCACCTTTACTTGCCTAAGTACCTCAACGATCTTATCCCAATGCTCGTCACGTTTTTTAGTCAACCGATGAGGGAATGGTGCCTTGGGGACATAAGAATCACGAGGAGGAGTCTCAGAATTAGGTTCCTTGACAGGCTCAAGACTCTCCTCGGAAGTCTCGCCAACAGGGTTGGCTTCTGGCATTTTCACATTGTTGTCAACGACCCTTCCTGATCTCAAGGTATGAACAACATTAGCATGTTGGGAAGGGTCACTTTCAACATTGTGTACATTTGCCTGGTATTAGCAGGCTGACCCCTGGGATTAACCACAGGTTGACTCGGTAACTGACCCTTCTTGCGTTCATGGAGCTGATGAGCCAACTGGCTAACCTGCATTTCCAATGCTTCGACCGAATTATTGCTGGCCGCAAACATGGATTGAGTGCTCTGCATGAATGTTTGAAGGGTTTGTTCAAGGGTAGAGTCCTTAGGGTCAACACGTTGGGGTGGTGGAGTCTGGTTAGAATAACCCGACGAAGAGGCCTGACCAGGTTGGTAATTATGGTGCTGAGACCTTTGATGTGGGGGTTGGTAGGTCGCCGATGGGCGTAGAGGTTGATAAGGTGGAGGTTGAGGTTGAGCGTGCGAGCTCTGACCGTGGCCTCCACTAGACCCCCAAGAGAAGTTAGGATGGTTACGCCATCCCGGGTTGTAGGAGTGACTGTACGGGTCGTTACTGGGCCACTGTTTATACATCGCATTTGCATGCTCAGTATCCCTTGGAGCGTAAGCGCATTCCAAGTCATCATGGCCCGTAAGTCCACACCTAGTACACCCGGGAGTAGCGACCTGAGCTACAGGAGCTCGGTCCATCTCCAAACTCTCTATCCTACGCATGAGAGCAGCCATTTTCGCCTCAGACGCGATAGTCGACTCAACATGATATGATCCAGCTCGACCAGAAGACCTGGCGGCTGGTGGCTCTCTCATGGTGTCCCACTCAAAGGTACGCTCAGCCATAGCCTCAAAAGTGTCCCATGCCTCCTCGATGGGTTTCATTTGGAAGTCACCCTGACACATCGACTCCAACAATGTGCGGGTGTTGTAGTTGATGCCCTCATAAACAATTTGGCACAGCTGCCATAACTCAAATCCATGATGAGGGCACTGCTGGAGAAGGTCCTTGAACCTCTCAAAGAAACCATGAAACGATTCAGTCTCGGTCTGATACATTTGATGTATCTGGTGCCGTATCTGTTGAGTTTTCCTTTGAGGGAAAAATCTCTTCCGAAAGACGGTCACAAAGTCATCCCATGACCGAATCGAGCTCACCGGGAGGCTATACATCCATTTCTTCGCATTATCCTTCAATGCGAAAGAAATCATCCTCAACCGGACTGAATCCTCGTCAAGCTGTTGAGGCTTGAACATGGAGCATACTTCCTCGAATTCGCGTATAAAAATATACGGATCCTCCTTATTGCCAGTAAAGGTTGGAAGCATGCTCACATACTGAGGTTTCAGCTCATAGTTGTTCCCGCGAGCAGGGGGAACAACTATGCAAGCAGGTTGCGCGGCCCGAACAGGATGGGTCCGCTACCACAACGTCATCGGCCTATCCTGTCGAGCTAAAGGTGGTGGTGCACCTAGAACTTGATCCTGACCGAATCTCCCTTCCTCTCGAGTCAGAGGAGGAGGAGAAGGAGGTCTACGTGGGGGCGGAAGTGGACCGAGGTATTCCATGTATGGCACCCGGTCTCCTTTGCCACTACGAGACGACTCGGCCTCTTGCTCCAAAGGAGCACGAGGCGGAGATGGTCGATCACCAAGACCGTCCATCTCAGCAGAATGCACTCTCTCGAGTCGAGCGCTCTCACCAGAACGAGCCCAACCTCGCATAAAATGCTTGACTCGACTCTAACAAACACACAACAAAAGGTGTACTAGAGGAGGAGACTAAACGTAGAGAATAGATGAGGAGAGGACTCAGGTGAGGAGGGAAGAATCCCTAGAGCTAGCGTGGGTAGTGGGATCAGGAAGAAGCCTAACTAGCAAGCACGACTCAAACAATGTAAGGCAATGGGTCCTTAGGCTAGACGATGCCTAACTTCGAGGTCACTAGCCTTGACACGTCTCACCTCCCTACAATGAGGACCACAATGCCCAGCAAGTGATACCAGATCCGGAGATCCAGTACCTCCTACTATCGACAAGGTAGGAAACGCCGATCAGGTCATGACAGTCTCAACTAGATTACTCTCCTAGTGCGTCCGCAATCCTAGGGCCAATGTCTACTTGCTTTTAGTTAAGGCTTTATTAAGAGTGGTTTTTGGGGCCAAGGGTGATGAAATCCCCCACCTTATCTTTTATGGGACAGCCCCTCCTTAGTAGCGATTTGATCCTAGATCTAGCAATCAATCGCTCCAATCAAACGCTTTCTCACTCTTGTCCTGATGCAAATCCTACTAACTAATGCATGGGCATACGAGATGCGTGAATGAGTGTAGGAAATGCGTACCTTACGCCAGCACTCAACAACTGAAATTAAAGCTAAAAGAAAAGACAACTATATGCTCAAGTCAATACATAATGCGTGACCTAAACAAATAAGAACGTCTAGTCTTTTGCTTTGGATTTTAGGGCCAAGTTGATTAATGGGGGAGTGATTAATGATCTGGGAGCAAACCAGAAGTCAAAGCATGCAAACTAGGGCTCCCAGATAACACAAATTGCAAGACTAACTACCAGAAAAAATTTTAAGGAACGAAACTCTCACCAGGCCGCCAATTGGCGGTCTTCCACCGCTGATTGGCGGTCTCTTTAGGTCTTCTCTTCCTCAAACTTCTCCAGTAGCCTCCCCTAGATCTTGTGGTTCCCTGAAACTAAGACAAACTGAAAACAAAAAATTAAAAACCCCTCGAATCGTCCAAACCAATGTCTGGACAGAGCACCTCCCCAGCAACGGCGCCAAAAACTTGTTTAATCATTTTATATTTAACCGCAAGTGCACGGCCGCGTTGAGGCGGTGGATAATACGGGTCGTCCACTGGGGTGTCGAGACTTGGTTTGTGCGAACGCGAGAGGTAAAGAAAGGGAAGAAAGGTTGGTTACACTAAACTACACTACAAAGCTGAAATGAAATGGAGAAGAAACGATAAAACTAAACCCCAAAGGGGGTAGAGAAATAATGTGAACATAAAGAAGTGTATGTGTGTGTATTCATTAAGCTCTTCACAACATGTAGTGCATGAAATCATAAAACTACATCCAACTTTCCCTCCACATGAATTAAGATTTCACTACATCATTAAAACATACAAGACAATAGTTGGAATGAAGCTACATGAACTCAAGTATAAAGACTAGACCCTACTATGCCTCCACATGAATTAAGATAAGACTACATCATTAAAACATACAAGACATTAGCTAAGGTAAAGATAACAAGAGCTCATACACTACAACTTGTGTTTCCGATATTAACTTCATCCATATCCTAACCTTATCATTCCCCACAAAATAGGTCCACTAATCAAAGCATAAGCTAAGCTTCATTCAAGAGCATTAGCATATCAAAGATAAGAGTGGAGACCAATTAGATGGTTATGGAAATCATATAAAGCTCAAGGGATAAAAATAACACACACTTAATACACTACATGATTATATCACATATTTCTCCACCCCCCAAATGGGGATGGAACTACTCACTACTCATTACCCTAACTATATTAGCAAAAGAAAACATAATACTGAAACGAAAGTTATACTAATCAAGAAAGAAATATTAAAGAAGCATAAAACAAAACAAACAAGCAAACATGCATATGGAAGGAAATTAAACTAAGAGAGAAACAACACAATTAAAGGGAAACTTCTATTATTAACTCACTCAATTACAAGTAGCTCTTCCTCCACCAGAGTTTTGCTTCAAGGCTTCACTCTTAGTAGGGAAGGTGGCCACCAAAGACAGAGATAGGTACAATGGGAGGTGAAAAGTTCTATTTATAAGCATGGAAAAAGCTAATCCGGGACAATACACCGATGTGGGACTAAACCAATACCAAAAATAGCCTAAAAACATGATAATACGAGTCCAGGAGAAAGCTTGGCGGATCTGGGGCCATATGGACCACCAATTAGCGGTCCAAGACCGCCAATTGGCGGTCTATAAACTTCAAATCTGCATGGTTTTTGTTTTGGGCTTTGCATGGAGTGTTTCTTGGTCTTGGATGCATCTAACGTGTTTAGTGGAGCTCCGACCCGAATCGAATTGACAAAATACTCCCCATGATGGTGTGGAGTTTCCTGTTTTGCTCTTAGGTCCTTCTGTCTTACGATCAGGTCCTTCTGTCTTGCATCTTGGTCCTCAGGTCTCACAATTAAGTTATTTTTCCTGCTTTTGGGTCCTTTCATGGCTCTTCTCTTCAAACCTCTTTATTTCTGAAAACTAAACATAAAACATCACATAGCATTGCTTAGGTGTAAGATAATGGATATAAGATACAAATATAAGCATGAAATGATGTCAATCACTGGGCATTGTGGTCTTCGTTGTAGGGAGGCAAGGCGTGTCGAGACTAGTGACCTAGAAGTTAGGTGTCGTCTAGCCTAAGGACTCATAGCCATAAGTTGTTTGAGCCGTGCTTGCTAGATTAGGCTTCTACCCTCTCCCACTACCCACGTTAGTTTCTATGGATTCTTCCCTTTTCCTCTGAGTCATCTTCTTCTCACATACTTCTACGTTCTAGTCTCCTCCCCTTTACACTCTCTGGTAGCATTTTAGGGTCGAGTCCAGCACTTTTTACGAGCTTAGCCTCGTGGTGGTGAGAGTGGTCGACTCGAGAGTTTTTTATTAAGATGGATGGTTACATGGGCGACCATCCATATCATTGTTCGGACCAGGGCAATTCTCCCTAGTATTCTGGACCCATGTAACCTAGGGTGGCTCAGCCTAACACCCTGTATGGTTGGGACAATCTTAATTGTGTGGTTGAGCAATCTTCAGATTGGGATAATATGAGAGAGGCACCGACTGCTAGACCACCATCTAGTTATGTCAGATCATATGTTGGTCAATAAACTGAGACATTACAACAAACTTTGGCCTCTTCCATGCGTACGGTAGACGACATGAGTGCACCGGTGGCTCCAGTAGTCGTACCGTGCGACTATTGTGGGTTGGGTGGTCATGTTATCGGAGAATGTCCTTATGTTCCCCCAGAGCCTGAGTATGAGCATACATTTTCCCAAAATGCTCAATATGACCATTTCTCATCCGCGTACAAGCCGAGAGGGATGGATTCACGGGGAGACAATTCTTATTCAAATTCTTATACATCATTTTCACCCCAGTATCCTCCTCCTGAATACCCTGAATTCTACCAACACCCTACTCCAAATCATTGGCCTCGTTCTCAGCCCATCAACACCCAACCCCGAAAATTCCCAAATTCTAACATGAACCTCATTGTTGACGCCAAACTTGATTCTTTAAAACAAACCCTCCAAACGTTCATGGAAACCACTCAAACTTTATTGAAGTCCAACTTGCTTTCCTTGCAAACTTTGGAAATGTAAGTGAGTCAAATGACACAACAATTCCATGAACGTGAGGAGGGTAACATTTCTTGTCAACATGACGATTTATCTTCTTATATCAAACCACCACCACATCCACAAATTCAAAGCACAATCTTTCAAAGTCAAACTCCTAGTCAATCTGAGGGACTTGGGGTTTCAATTCACGATCACTTGGTGGAGGATTCCATTCCAATTGAGAAAAACCTGGATCAATTTCATTATAAGTTGGCACAAGATTGTGCCTTATCTTTTTGTCATGTGGCCTTGAGCCACATGATCTTCATGTTGTGCCTCTTAAGGACTCACCTCTGGTGGAGCAAGAGCTCCCTAGTACCCTCAATTTCAAACAAACTGATGAGAGTTTGCCTCTCACTATTGTTCCTGACTATCTTGGAAATGATGGAACATCAAACAACCACATTGCTAATGAGGGTATTAGAAGCTCCTTGGAGGTTACCTTGGGTAAGAGACCCACTTTTTGTTCGTTGGGGGAGTAGGACATGCCTAACGAGGTTCTTGACCTCGTTCCGACCAACCAGCCTGTTGGTTGGAGAGTTTGGATTGACGATCATAACTTCAGCACCGCAATGGGAGAAACTCTTCTTCCATTGACCCATATTTCCCAAACTCTTGAGAGGTTCAAGCTCTTTCAGTTTGATCCTTTGAATGAGACGCATTTGCGTCTAATTCCTGAACTTCTCCTTTCATCTTGTGCTCTTTGTGAGGGGGGGCCAAACATGAGTATTCTAGCCCCGCGTAGTGTCATGTTCCCTTTTCAAGTGCATTGACTCACTTTTGAGGTTCCCATTTGAGGTCATTTGACAAATGAAGATGGGAACTTATTTTTGTACATAGTTATATTCGAAAAAACAAAACAAAAAAAGAACAATAAAAGACTCATTCAGTGAGCATCGATTGTTGTGGGTTCCAACCCTTGAGTACTTGGGACCCATTTCTTTCACGTATTTGTATCCCTTCTTTAGCATCTCACAGGTTTTTAGGGAATTCAGGTTTGTGTCCATCAACATTACCATGAACTTCCTGTTGCGCTTCATTTTGGTGAGATCTTCCTTTTTTCATGCATAAATCCATGTAGTATCTTGCTCGCATTCATTGAGGACAATACATGAAGTAGGTGTGGGGGGTGTTTTAGGTGTGTACATAGTCGAATCATTTTCCTTTGATTTTGTTTTCTTTTGTGTGCACTGTTAGGGTCATGTTAGTGTGCTGCATTTAATATCTATATATCTGCTTGCCATGATCGTTGGGTGACTTGCCATGAATTACCTACACATTTCTTTCAAAATCATAATGTGTTTGCGAAAGAAAATGTTTTGTAGGTTTTACGTGTGTTTAACATGTGCAAAACCGTTGAGAGGCAAAGTAAAAAGAAAGCTCCCAAAATTATCTTGAACTTGATGCATTAGGATATCTTGTAGACCGGCTTTAGGTCTTATCTAGTCGTTAGGATGCATCCCGGTTTTCTCATAGGGGGCGAGTAATCATAGGGTTTTAGAATTCAAACAATTAAAGAAGTCCACCCTGAACCTAGTGAGTCAATAATTCGTGTCTGTTAATTTAAGGAAGTTTGTTGTAGTCAAGGACCCTTAAAATCTTGTTGCGAGACATTAAGTATAGGGGTTTTGGTTCATGTGTAGGTAAGAAATAAGTGAGTAGGTGTTCTCTCTTCTTGCACGGCTCCTATCACTCGAGAAATTAGGTCTGAGGGGACTTTGTGCCTGGTGGTTTCGAGTCATCTGACCTAGGATGCACCGACTGAACTCCCGTTACACTGGTGGTAGGGATTGCCTTATGTGGAGATTTGGTGAAAGGTGTACGTGATAGTCATATGCAATGATGCACGAAACCTGATCCTGGGAGAATGAAACTCCAACTAGTAAGAAAAAGAAAAGAGGGGAAAAAAGTAAGAAAAGAAACAAAGAAGAAAAAAATGGTAATGCAAATAAGAACCTTAATGGACTTATACTTTGTATCACTTGAGGATGTCAAGGTTGTCCATGTCTTTCACTTAAGTCCTTATTTAACTTGCACGAATGGTTTATTAGGCTAGGTGTGTGGACTGAATACCTATATAGGGTCGGCTCGTAGGATTACCGCGTTCAATGATCGATAAAAATGAGTCCATCGAGTCGAGTTTCTAGACTGAATAATGCATCTATGTTCGGATTTTGTGGGTATATCTGCTGAAAAACCTCAGTAGACAACACCCCTCCTCCTTGGCGACAAGTAGGTTTAACGGCTTGTTGCATGTGCTAAGTGCAACCGTGATTCCTACGAAAGTGAGTTAGGATTTCCCTAGTTTTCGTATGCTTCTTTCATTTCTTTTATTTTTCTCTTTCTTTGTTTTGCTTGAGACTAGCAAATGTTAGGTGTGGGGGTATTTGATTGACATCATATCATGCATATATTTGTGTCTTATATCCATTATCTTCAACCTAAACAATGCTACGTAATGAGTTTTATGTTTGAGTTTTAGGAAAAAATAGGATTGAGGAGAAGAGGCGTAAAAGGACCTAGAAGCAAGGAAAAGGACTGAATTGCAAGACTTGGGGACTAAGATGCAAGAGGGAAGGACCCGGATGTTAGCCCAAAGGACCAAGGAGCAAATTAAGAAACTCCACACCATCATGAGGAGTATTTTGGCAATTCGATTCGGTCCTGAACTCCAACAACCTACTCGGATGCATTAAACATGAAGAAATGAAGCTAGACAACCACACACCAAAACCATGCCGGATCAAGACAATATAGACCGCCAATTAGCGGTCCAAGACCGTTGATTGGTGGTCGGTTTGGGTCTGGATCGGCTAAGACTTTGGCGGGTCATGTATTAGGTTGTGTTTAGTCTATTTTTAGTATACATTTAGTCCCATACCGGGGGATTGTCCCGGATTACCTTTTTCTATGGCTATAAATAGAACTCTTCCTTCTCATTTGTAATCACTCATTCCTTGGTTGCATTCTCTCTACTTGGAGTAAAAGCCTTGAAGCAAAAACTCAAGGTGTAGAAGAATGCCACTTACAATGTGAGTCATGTTAATAAAATAATTTTTCTTAGTTTCTTTTAATATTGTCTTGTCTTTTAATTCTTGCATGCTTCTTTAGTTTAATTTCCTTTCATTTAGCTTATTTAATATTTCTTGTTTGCTTAGTTTAATTGTCTTTCATTAGAATGTTTTGTTTTGTTAATGTAGTTTGTAGTGTAATGATTAGTGAGTAGTTTCATCCCCTTTGGGGGTGGAGTAGATGTTTATACATGTTATGTAGATGGAATGAATGCTAAACATTGTTGTATGTGAGAAATGTTAGTATGCTTGTTTGAATTAATGAGAACACTTAACTTGATGGTTTCTGCCATAATGTTTAGGTACATTCCATGCTTGCTTAGGTTCTTAATAACAAACTTGTCATGCTCATATTAATCACTTAGGTTAGTACTTTGAATGATAGGTCTTGTCATGAGGTACTTCTTATGCATTACAAATATTAACTACACTTGAGTTTATTGTCTGCATTCATCACTTCTTATTTCATGTGTACATACACTCCACCCCTTAGGGGTTTTCCATTCCTGATTTCTATCTTCTTTTATTAGTCGCTTAGTTTTAGTTCGTTTTGTGCTTTCATTTCCTTCCTTGTTGCTACTAGTTTAGTGTAGTTTAGTTTAATCAATCTTTCTCTCCTTTCTTTCTCACTCGCCTTTGAATAAACTAAAATCGACACGCCTCCTTGTGGATCGACCCGTATTTGCCACCGTTTCAATGCGGTCGTGCACTTGCGGTTAATCAAAAAGCACACTCAAGTTTTTGGTGTCGTTGCCGAGGAGATGCTCTGTCCAAACTTTGGTTTGGACGATTCATGTGGGTTTAATTTTTTATTTGTTTCAGGGATATCTTGGCATCAAGGGGAGGCAACTGGAGAAATTGGAGGAAGAAGGACACCAAAGTGATCGCCAATTGGAGGCATGGTGAGCTGACTTTGCTCTAAATTTTGTTCTGGTTGTTTGTTTCGTCAATTTAGTAGTCTTGGAGTTCAATTTTGCATATTTCAACCTGTAATTAGCTCCCAGATTAATCAATTCTCCTTTTAAGACAACTTGGACCATAAAACTCAAAGCAAAAGATTAGACTTCTTGCCATCTAGGTCATGCATCATTTGTAGAACTTGCACGCATTTGTCTTTTCTTTTCTTTACATTCTTGTTGTCGATTGCTGGCGTGTGGTACGTGCGCCCATTCTCTCATTCATGCATGGTTAAAAATGCATTAGTTAGTAAGGTGCATCGGGACAAGAGTAAGGTGAGTGCTTGTTTGGTGAGTTGCTTGCTAGCCTAAGATTTCAAAACATCTGTAAGGGGCATCACCTATAGTCTTCAAAGGTAAGGTGGGGGATTTCATCACCCCTCCCTTAGCCCCAAAAAGAAAACTCAAGTAAAGCCTTAATCTAAAAGCAAGTAGACATTGGCCCTAAGAAATTCGGACGCACTAGGAGAGTGATCGAGTTGAGACCGTCATGACCTGATCGACGTCGCCTGCCTTGTCGATAGTAGGAGGTACTGGATCTCCGGATTTAGTATAACTTGCTGGGCATTGTGGTCTTCGTTGTAGGGAGGCAAGGCGTGTCGAGACTAGTGACCTTGAAGTTAGGCGTCGTCTAGCCTAAGGACTCATAGCCATAAGATGTTTGAGTCGTGCTTGCTATATAAGGCTTCTACCCTCTCCCACTACCCACGTTAGTTTCTATGGATTGTTCCCTTTTCCTCTGAGTCATCTTCTTCTCACATATTTCTACGTTCTAGTCTCCTCCCCTTTACACTCTCTGGTAGCGTTTTAGGGTCGAGTCGAGCACTTTTTGCGAGCTTAGCCTCGTGGTGGTGAGAGTGGTCGACTCGAGAGTTTTTTATTGAGATGGATGGTTACATGGGCGACCATCCATATCATTGTTCGGACCAGGGCAATTCTCCCTAGTATTCTGGACCCATGTAACCTAGGGTGGCTCAGACTAACACCCCGTATGGTTGGGACAATCGTAATTGTGTGGTTGAGCAATCTTCAGATTGGGATAATATGAGAGAGGCACCGACTGCTAGACCACCATCTAGTTATGTCAGATCATATGTTGGTCAACAAACTGAGACATTACAATAAACTTTGGCCTCTTTCATGCGTACGGTAGATGACATGAGTGCACCGGTGGCTCCAGTAGTCGTACCATGCGACTATTGTGGGTTGGGTGGTCATGTTATCGGAGAATGTCCTTATGTTCCCCCAGAGCCTGAGTATGAGCATACATTTTCCCAAAATGCTCAATATGACCATTTCTCATCCGCGTACAAGCCGAGAGGGATGGATTCACGGGGAGACAATTCTTATTCAAATTCTTATACATGATTTTCACCCCAGTATCCTCCTCCCGAATACCCTGAATTCTACCAACACCCTACTCCAAATCATTGGCCTCGTTCTCAGCCCATCAACACCCAACCCCAAAAATTCCCAAATTCTAACATGAACCTCATTGTTGACGCCAAACTTGATTCTTTAAAACAAACCCTCCAAACGTTCATGGAAACAACTCAAACTTTATTGAAGTCCAACTTGCTTTCCTTGCAAACTATGGAAATGTAAGTGAGTCAAATGACACAACAATTCCATGAACGTGAGGAGGGTAACATTTCTTGTCAACATGAGGATTTATCTTCTTATATCAAACCACCACCACATCCACAAATTCAAAGCACAATCTTTCAAAGTCAAACTCCTAGTCAGTCTGAGGGACTTGGGGTTTCAATTCACGATCACTTGGTGGAGGATTCGATTCCAATTGAGAAAAACCTAGATCAATTTCATTATGAGTTGCCACAAGATTGTGCCCTGTCTTTTTGTCATGTGGCCCTTGAGCCACATGATCTTCATGTTGTGCCTCTTAAGGACTCACCTCTGGTGGAGCAAGAGCTCCCTAGTACCCTCAATTTCAAACAAACTGATGAGAGTTTGCCTCTCACTATTGTTCCTGATTATCTTGGAAATGATGGAACATCAAACAACCACATTGCTAATGAGGGTATTAGGAGCTCCTTGGAGGATACCTTGGGTAAGAGACCCACTTTTTGTTCGTTGGGGGAGTAGGACATGCCTAACGAGGTTCTTGACCTCGTTCCGACCAACCAGCATGTTGATTGGAGAGTTTGGATTGACGATCATAACTTCAGCACCGCAATGGGAGAAACTCTTCTTCCATTGACCCATATTACCCAAACTCTTGAGAGGTTCAAGCTCTTTCAGTTTGATCCTTTGAATGAGACGCATTTGCGTCTAATTCCTGAACTTCTCCTTTCATCTTGTGCTCTTTGTGAGGGGGGCCCAAACATGAGTATTCTATCCCCACGTAGTGTCATGTTCCCTTTTCAAGTGCATTGACTCACTTTTGAGGTTCCCATTTGAGGTCATTTGACAAATAAAGATGGGAACATATTTTTGTACATAGTTATATTCGAAAAAACAAAACAAAAAAAGTACAATAAAAGACTCATTCAGTGAGCATCGATTGTTGTGGGTTCCAACCCTTGAGTATTTGGGACCCATTTCTTTCACGTATTTGTATCCCTTCTTTAGCATCTCACAGGTTTTTAGGGAATTCAGGTTTGTGTCCATCAACATTACCATGAACTTCCTGTTGCGCTTCATTTTGGTGAGATCTTCCTTTTTTCATGCATAAATCCATGTAGTATCTTGCTCGCATTCATTGAGGACAATACATGAAGTAGGTGTGGGGGGTGTTTTAGGTGTGTACATAGTCGAATCATTTTCCTTTGATTTTGTTTTCTTTTGTGTGCACTGTTAGGGTCATGTTAGTGTGCTGCATTTAATATCTATATATCTGCTTGCCATGATCGTTGGGTGACTTGCCATGAATTACCTACACATTTCTTTCAAAATCTTAATGTGTTTGCGAAAGAAAATGTTTTGTGGGTTTAACGTGTGTTTAACATGTGCAAAACCGTTGAGAGGCAAAGTAAAAAGAAAGCTCCCAAAATTATCTTGAACTTGATGCATTAGGATATCTTGTAGACCGGCTTTAGGTCTTATCTAGTCGTTAGGATGCATCCCGGTTTTCTCATAGGGGGCGAGTAATCATAGGGTTTTAGAATTCAAACAATTAAAGAAGTCCACCCTGAACCTAGTGAGTCAATAATTCGTGTCTGTTAATTTAAGGAAGTTTGTTGTAGCCAAGGACCCTTAAAATCATTTTGCGAGACATTAAGTATAGGGGTTTTGGTTCATGTGTAGGTAAGAAATAAGTGAGTAGGTGTTCTCTCTTCTTGCACGGCTCCTATCACTCGAGAAATTAGGTCTGAGGGGACTTTGTGCCTGGTGGTTTCGAGTCATCTGACCTAGGATGCACCGACCGAACTCCCGTTACACTGGTGGTAGGGATTGCCTTATGTGGAGATTTGGTGAAAGGTGTACGTGATAGTCATATGCAATGATGCACGAAACCTGACCCTGGGAGAATGAAACTCCAACTAGTAAGAAAAAGAAAAGAGGGGAAAAAAGTAAGAAAAGAAACAAAGAAGAAAAAAATGGTAATGCAAATAAGAACCTTAATGGACTTTATACTTTGTATCACTTGAGGATGTCAAGGTTGTCCATGTCTTTCACTTAAGTCCTTATTCAACTTGCACGAATGGTTTATTAGGCTAGGTGTGTGGACTGAATACCTATATAGGGTCGGCTCGTAGGATTACCGCGTTCAATGATCGATAAAAATGAGTCCATCGAGTCGAGTTTCTAGACTGAATAATGCATCTATGTTCGGATTTTGTGGGTATATCTGCTGAAAAACCTCAGTAGACAACACCCCTCCTCCTTGGCGACAAGCAGGTTTAACGGCTTGTTGCATGTGCTAAGTGCAACCGTGATTCCTACGAAAGTGAGTTAGGATTTCCCTATTTTTCGTATGCTTCTTTCATTTCTTTTATTTTTCTCTTTCTTTGTTTTGCTTGAGACTAGCAAATGTTAGGTATGGGGGTATTTGATTGACATCATATCATGCATATATTTGTGTCTTATATCCATTATCTTGAACCTAAACAATGCTACGTAACGAGTTTTATGTTTGAGTTTTAGGAAAAAATAGGATTGAGGAGAAGAGGCATAAAAGGACCTAGAAGCAAGGAAAAGGACTGAATTGCAAGACTTGGGGACTAAGATGCAAGAGGGAAGGACCCGGATGTTAGCCCAAAGGACCAAGGAGCAAATTAAGAAACTCCACACCATCATGAGGAGTATTTTGGCAATTCGATTCGGTCCTGAGCTCCAACAACCTACTCGGATGCATCAAACATGAAGAAATGAAGCTAGACAACCACACACCAAAACCAGGCCGGATCAAGACAATATAGACCGCCAATTAGCGGTCCAAGACCGTTGATTGGTGGTCGGTTTGGGTCTGGATCGGCTAAGACTTTGGTGGGTCATGTATTAGGTTGTGTTTAGTCTATTTTTAGTATACATTTAGTCTCATACCGGGGGATTGTCCCGGATTACCTTTTTCTATGGCTATAAATAGAACTCTTCCTTATCATTTGTAATCACTCATTCCTTGGTTGCATTCTCTCTACTTGGAGTAAAAGCCTTGAAGCAAAAACTCAAGGTGTAGAAGAATGCCACTTACAATGTGAGTCATGTTAATAAAATAATTTTTCTTAGTTTCTTTTAATATTGTCTTGTCTTTTAATTCTTGCATGCTTCTTTAGTTTAATTTCCTTTCATTTAGCTTATTTAATATTTCTTGTTTGCTTAGTTTAATTGTCTTTCATTGGAATGTTTTGTTTTGTTAATGTAGTTTGTAGTGTAATGATTAGTGAGTAGTTTCATCCCCTTTGGGGGTGGAGTAGATGTTTATACATGTTATGTAGATGGAATGAATGCTAAACATTGTTGTATGTGAGAAATGTTAGTATGCTTGTTTGAATTAATGAGAACACTTAACTTGATGGTTTCTGCCATAATGTTTAGGTACATTCCATGCTTGCTTAGGTTCTTAATAACAAACTTGTCATGCTCATATTAATCACTTAGGTTAGTACTTTGAATGATAAGTCTTGTCATGAGGTACTTCTTATGCATTACAAATATTAACTACACTTGAGTTTATTGTATGCATTCATCACTTCTTATTTCATGTGTACACTCACTCCACCCCTTAGGGGTTTTCCATTCCTGAT
The DNA here is from genome assembly GCA_963682175.1 of Triglochin maritima. Lineage (NCBI taxonomy): Eukaryota > Viridiplantae > Streptophyta > Magnoliopsida > Alismatales > Juncaginaceae > Triglochin > Triglochin maritima. Next base: position 21,780,708 of record OY821774.1, on the reverse strand, counting down.
TTCTATCTTCTTTTATTAGTCGCTTAGTTTTAGTTCGTTTTGTGCTTTAGTTTAGTGTAGTTTAGTTTAATCAATCTTTCTCTCCTTTTTTTCCCACTCACCTTCGAGTAAACTAAAGTCGACACACCTCCCTGTTGATCGACCCGTATTTGGCACCGCTTCAACGCGGTCATGCACTAGCGGTTAATCAAAAAGCACACTCACTAAACAAGTTGGGTCATTCGGTCAAAATGACCTGGGTCGTTGTACCACACGAGTTAGGAGAGACTCATCTGAAGCGGGACACACTTGCATCCTGAGCAGGATAGCCTCCTTCCAAACGAGATACTTGCGTCCAAAACTCGAACAATTCGTCCCGAACAAGACAGACTCGTCCTGGGTGGGACATTTTCAAGAACTAAATAAGCTCGGTCATTTTCTTCAGCAAAAATGCTAGGTCGGTTTTCAATACTAGATCAGTTGGATCATTTTCTTGAGCAAAATTAGCTGGGTTGTTTTTTAATACTAAATTAGTTAGGTCGTTTTCTTGAGCCAAATAACTTGTCTCTTTGCATAATAATGACCCGTCCCTAGCCGAACTAAATTGACTCGTCCCGTCCGAACATGTCTTTGAATCATTCCTGACTCGTCCCGAATTGAAACTAAATTAGCACGAACAGGTGTCCATGTATCAGGAGCCTTTGCATCCTGAGAGGGATACTTGCATCCCGAGTGGGTTAGTAACGACAGTTGCCAATGGCAATTCATGTAAAAATTGATAGAACTTAATTAACTAGTTGGGTTGTTTGGTCAAAACCAGTTAGGTTGTGTCCACTTTAATTAACAACATATAGAGAACATTATATTTAGGAGGAAACTGTCCAAAAGTGGTCATGTTCACATTTATCATTTGAGGGGATTCTCTTGTCCTTTTTTTTGTTTATGTTTCGTTACTCTTTCTACACAGTTTGGATAAAGCTTCTTCTTTTGGCCATCTAACATTCCATTCAACACTATAAGCTTCCATGTTTGAAAAAATCCATTACATATCTGAAGATATACAAAACATTCTTTCAAGTGAACACTATAAGCTTTTCGATATAACAATCCATTGAAAAATTCAACATTACATATTCCAACAAAACACAAAAAAGGCAAACACACAAAATTATCTTGTTTAACGAAGATGATGATCCTAACTGATTTCTAAATGTGTAGGTTATGTTGGGTGTAGAAACACGATGCTTAAGGATTTTGTTGCGCGAAGATGGCCTATGGTCATCCAGCAACCAAAATTATTAAGCACTGTGTTTCTAGTCCAGTCCTAACCGACACATTTAGAAATCAATTAGAATTCCATTGAATGTTCCATTGAAAAATTCAACATTATGTATTCCTAGAACAAAAACACAAATACAAACAAAAATGCAAACACACACAAAATCATTAATATCTTCAAGGTCAATTGGAAGAGAGATCCAGTCAGATGTGGCATCCAAGCCCAAAATATAGTTTTGTTCATCTCTTGGTTCTGAATCAACTTCGCAAGCTTCCAGAGAAGCTTCCACATCCCTAGGTCAGCTACGCTCTCGTCGGGTTTTTCAACTGGTCGAACCGGTGTTCCCTCGTCCCAAACAAAGTACCGACAGTGATGGGTTCACTGCTGCAATATGGGGTTATTACGTTGGGTTTTTTGGCATATCACGTTAGATTGATGAACCCCTGCTGACTGTCGTGTGTCTGGGGGATGTGGTTAAGGAGGGGCCATCGTGTATCATAGGGATCTGCTATATAAAAAATCTGGTTTCCTTGAGATGCCAAAATAAAAGGTTCTTCCAACTCATCAACCTGAAGGTCGTTGTTATTGTTCACCCACTTGCATTTAAATACTTCCACTTTGAATTGATTGAAGTTCAATACCCATATATCTTTAATTTGATCGTAGTATGCCATCTCTGCATATATACGATTTTTATCATTCAAACTAGAGACATGTAAAGCTTCAACAACTAACATGTCCCTACTATTTTGCATTGTGCTTTTGTTGTCTTTCATTTTGGTAAAGGAGTATCTATTGACATAGTAACCATTATAAGATGTGACAACGGGATTAGGCGTATAGGCCAACCACTTCAAAGTATCAGAAACAATGTGGTTGTACATCATTTTCTTGAACCAATCAGTGAATGTTTTATTGTAAGCATTAACTCTTTGTTGATCATTCCATGTTGGATGGTTTTCCTTCATTAGGAACATGTGCTCTTCCAAAAAAGCTGAACTTCGTCGGAATTGCATAACACATAAAAATACGCCTTGTAGAGATCCTCACCCTCTGGACTTATCAACTTTGCACCACATGTACTTCTACCTCCAACTCTGTCTTCGTGATGATTCTTAGGCAGTCTAGCACTTTTTGTATGAGTCAGGTACTCATTACTAAACAAAATAACCTCCTGGGTTATGTAGCCTAATCTTGGCATCGGGCCTCTATCGATTGTTACAATAACCCTTCAACACACCCATGTAACGCTCGAAAGGATACATCCACCGCAGAAATACTTGTCTAGCTAATTTAATTTCTGGAATTAAATGCACCATGATGTCAAAGAATGATGGGGGGAGTACATCTCCAGCTGACATATTGTGACAACTACTCCATCTTGCAATTTATCCAAGTAGTTTGGATCAAATACTTTGTTGCATATCTTGTTAAAGAATAAACAAGGTTTGATAATTGTGTGTCTGACATGTGTTGGGAATATTGATCTAATTGAAACAGGAAGAAGTTGTTGCATCAATACATGGCAATCATGAGACTTCAAACCAAGTACTTTCAAATCTTTCATCGAAACCAGACTACTAATATTTTAAGAATACTCCTGCGGCACTTTGACATCGTGTAGACTTTGACAAAAAATTATATTCTCTTTTCTAGACAATGTGTAACAAGTTGGTGGTAAAAATTTACGGGTCCCCTTATCCTCTGGTGCTAGATTTTCTCGTATACCAAGTTCTACTAGATCAAGTCTGCCTTTATAACCATCTTTAGTCTTACCATATATGTTCGGAAGAGTTCCTAGTAACTATCACAATTTTTTTTCTACATGCATACATTAATACAATGCCAAACTTCTTAAGTTTGCCAGTAAGGTTGGTTCAAAAATATGTATTTCTTTTTCCAACTACTCTTAAAGTTTCCACGACCAAAAGGCTTGCCGAATTCACATTTAATGTTCTTCAGACGTTCCTATGCTTATTTGGCATTGATTACTTTGGGTGGTTTGTTATAATCCTTTGTCCATTGAATGCCTTATACAATCTACAGTAGGTATGATTTATAGGAAGGAATCTCCAATGACCAAGATACATTGTCTTCCCACCACGCACTAGCTGCAAAGAACACGTGTTCTCTTCACAACACAGACATGCTTTGTGGCCTTTCATGGAATATCCCGACAGATTACCATATGCAGGAAAGTTATTTATTGTGTAGAAGATCATCGCACGCATAGTAAATGACTATTGTCAATGGGCATCCCACACTTGCTCACCATCTTCCCACAATGTTTTTTAGTTTGCAATTAAGGGTCTCAAGTACACATCGATGTCATTTCCCGGTTATTTTGGACCCGAAATCATTAACGACAACATCATGTATCTGCGTTTCATGCTTAACCACAGTGGGACATTCTAAATAGCCATAAGGATTCATTCCGTCGGTACATAGAACAAGTCTCAGGTTTTTGGATTCCTCACCAAATAAAGGAAATTTGGAATTAATTTTCTGCCATTGGGGAGAATCTGCAGGATGTTGAAACAACTGATCATTCATTGTCTCTCGATCTGGATGCTATGTCAGGTTTTTTTAGTCCTCGGAACATGAAACAAATGCTTTAACATTGGAATTATCGAAAGATATCACAACACCTTTGCAGGGGGATCTTGTAGTTTTCCGTTCTCATTAGCACTCGTATTTTCTTTTGTTTGTACTGTGAGACATTACAAACAAGACAATAATGTAGGTTTTCAGAGTCACTCATATAGAGTATACAATCATTAAAACATGCATGTATTTTCCTATACTGCTACCCATAGGACACAATATCTTTTTAGCCTCATAGGAACGATCCGAAAGTTCATTGCTATCTGGAAAAATCACTTTCAACAACTTCAGCAGGGCAGAGAAACTGACATCACTCCAACAGTTTGCTGCTTTCAAGGTATGCAACCTTAAAATTGTGGACAACCTACTAAACATGGTGCAGCCCGAATACAAAGGTTTATCACAGTAATTGTCAGCAATATCTCGGATCATATCCTTTAACTGATCACTATGATCACCTTCTTCTTTGGTGCTTATTTCATTTTCATCGTGCCATATCCAACAAGTACATATATCCTTCGTCTAAACTTTTCTCAAACAAATGAGTTTTATCTCTTTTATATCTCGTAAGAACACGCTAAAACAACTCCAACATGGACAGAAGACCTTTATCTCATTTCTAGCATTTGCATTCTTCAGGGCAAATAGTAGAAATTCATCAACCTTAGCTTCATACTCATCATTCAATCTACTAGTGGAAATCTATTTTGATCCATAATTTTCTACACATCAAGAGGAACAATCTCAATGTAAAGATAGATATAAATTTCAATTCTTAGCCCTCTAAAGTTTCAATTTCGAATCCATAAATTACCATTCGATTATTAATTTCAAACAAACAAAACATTGATATATGCTCCCTGGGAGCTAATTAAAATGAGTTCGAGTAATTAAATTTCCTTGCAAAAATGGATGTATTGATTGCAACTTCATGAGCAAGTGCTTGATGTAAAAAAGATGGTCGGGGTTGGTTGATCTGTATGAGCCGATCGGTCGGATGGAGCTGACAAGGGGGAGGGGGACGGAAAATGGGGGTTTGCGTGCCGAGCTCGTATTAGCTTTGTCGGTTTGTATGGGTGATTTTGGGTTGAATATCAAATATGACAACGTAATATTAGAACTTACTAAAAAAATAGATTTTACAACATCGGGTAACCTAAGAAATGATGTGCTTAATCCCTATATAGACGTAACATACTATCTAGACGACCAAACACGATTCGCTCCACTAAAACCGCTAACTAGAATCACCAGTTTGGACAACCAAAAGGCATTCAATCAATAGAGGATATGTATGTCATCGAAAGGACACGTATCTTCTTTAAAGGATACGTATGTTCACCACGTCGGATAACCTAAGCAACGATGTAGTTAATCCATATTTGGACGTAACGTACTTTCCAGACGACCAAACGCAATTCTCTCCATCAAAACTGCTAACTAGAATCACCAGTTCGGACAACAGAAAGGCATTCGGTCAATACAAGATACGTATGTCCTTGAAAGAACACGGATGTCTACCAAGTCAGTTTTCGGTGAATATATAATGGCCGACGTAGTAATGCAAACATTCACGTCGACTGTAGACTATAAGCCAACTATCCATGTTGGTGCACGTTGAACATATTTGGTCATCGTGGTAAGTCCAACATCACGTCTGATTTTAAGCTGCCGACATGGTCTGCCTAATACCACGTCGGATTCTCACATTCCAACATAGTGCTGGTGACGTAATACCCTTATTTTCCAACAATGGTTGGTTCCTAGGAGCCACAGACAAAGAAGTATTTGCTAATTTTGTTCGAAGTGTTGGACCACAACTTTGTTGCCTTCAAACCGCACCTACAGGTGCGATAGGGTAGACGTGAAACTCCAGGTATTTCAAAGGTGGTACAACCTCCACATATCGGTCCACCAATGATGTACTCATCTTTATCACTTCAGTAGTCATAGTTGGCATTGAGGTGGAAGGCAATTTTTTGGGGTGGATCGAATACACAATTGGATCTACGAATGCAATAGGGTTTAGGAAATATAAATGGAATACAGTACAACAACTTATGATTTAGAGACCCTGAAATGAAGGGTTGAGTCTCTTCGCATACCCTGTAATGTGTGTTTGTGTCTCTTCGCACAATAATGAAAGGTTGTGTCCGGTACAAAAATGTTGCGCCTCTTCAAATAATAATGACCCATCTCTAGCTGAAGGGAGACGTCCCATCATGGGACGTTTGACTTTGAATCAACCTTGACTCATCCCGTCTCAAGCCTCACATATCCCAGCGTGGGACTGACTCTTCCTAAACAGGCGTCCATGTATTAGGACCCTTTGTGTAACATCCTCGAACAACGGAAAAAAATTAAAACTTTTATAACATATAATCAACCGGAGGATATTACTCAAGATACAAGGAAAACAGGTGCACCAACATATATATATATATATATAATTTATATCCGAGTATTTCAAAAGTGTGGGTGCACCAACATATATATAATATATATGCGAGTATTTCAAAAGTGAGATCACATCAAAAGGTTATACAAAATATACATGTAATCACTCCGACCTCAAACTGAAAAAAGCAGGATATGGTCGCGGCGTGCCTCTCCTCGGTCCCCACCCCCTAATGTCGGTCACGGCCTGAAAAGGTAAACATGCAACAATGTCTGAGTCTCCAGAGGAAAACCCAGTATGTCAAATCCCTAACACATATATGAACTGGTACAACAATAAAAGCATGCAATTCAATCCATAAAAGAAAACATAAACTAAAGGTTGGGTCCAGGGCTTTTTCAACTGACCACAGCAAACTCTCAACAATGAACACAACACGTCGCCAAGCTGGGCTCCAGGGCTCTTTCTCCCAACCGCAGCTACCACGAATAGACCGGGGCTCCATGGCTTTTTCACCCAACCCCCCATCACGCGGTCCTTGCCCGGGCTCTAGGACTTTTTCACCTACCCCGAACGCACTATGGGGCTCCAGGGCTCTTTCACCAACCCATCGTACAGACAAGCTGGGCTCCAGGGCTCTTTCACCCAACCGTGGCTCCACACACCAATTACGGGGCTCCAGGGCTTTTTCACCCAACCGCCGCAACACCCGTGCTCACCAAGCACACTTGCCGGAAGAACATTGGCACCACAACTCACCTCACAAGGAGGACTACACCAAAAGCACCTCACATATGCAAAATAGAGCAAAAATAGTCTAACAGAAGTCAGGGACCAGTCGACCACTGTAAGGTCACGTCCCCGGTTCAACAACAAAACGACCAAACGGTCGGACCAAACACCTCAGGCGGTCGACCGCTAAAAGGGTCAACACCACAACACCAACAATATGCACGTCCCAGTGGTCAAACCGACTTAGCTATAAGTACAATCGGTCAAATAGTTCAACAAGAGGTCGACTGTTTAGATGGTCAATGCCTCCAACCGACCTACAACAGTGCATTGGGTCAAACGGCAAAGGGGGCACGGTCGACCAAAAATTTCCAGAGTTTGCCTCTAATGCGCCACCAGTTGACCGCCCATAGTCATCGTTCGACCGGTGTGAGGCAAAAACCCAAAATCGCACTAGAAACGGTTGACCGTTGCACCGACCGGTCGACCGTTTCAGCAGACAAATCTGCTGCACGTCTACCTACGATGAGCCTTCGGCCTACTGTTGACTTCACAATTTCTCAAACAACATAAGTGAGTTTTAACTACAAATTCAACATACCGAGAAGGTTTGAAGAAACCTTCGAAAAACCTCGACGACGCTTCCACGAACACTCCTCTCCAAAACACGTTCTCCAACGAACTTCTCGCTTGATAAACAATCACACCACCTCGTCAATCCACAACAATCTCCTATCCTTCGTCGATGACCCCACCAACCACCAACAACTGAGAGGGGAAGGATTTGAGAGAGAGAGAGAAGAATGCGAGTGAGAGAGAGAGGGAGAAGAATGCGAGTGAGAGAGAGAGAAAAAAAACCAACCTTAAATACTCCATTCAACCAATCTCAGCCGTCCATCTCACCAACTCCACTTCTTCCCTAAACATCCAGTAATCCAGCCAAAACATGATTAGGACAAAAAAGGGATTAGGATCTCACACTTTACGTCTCGAGCGGGAAGGGGAAACTCTGGGGTTAAGAGAAGGGGAGGGAAGTGAAGCGACGCTTCCTTTATATCTCTGCAGCTTTGGAGGGAAGGGGTAAAACCATCTCTGTAGTTCAAAACATGTCTCAAATCTCATCACCAATTCAAACAGCCAAACTCCCCTTAACGTTTCATCACAAACTGGTTAAAAACGGTACAATAAATAATGCCGTTTCTTCAAAAATCTGTTTCAGATACTCAACATCCAAACGGGCCCATAGTTGCATACATAAGCTCCACAAGTGGTCCTGTCAACATTTATCAATATGATTACACACACATGTAGTATGACTCAATAAATGAACCAGACATGGAAATGATTAAAGTTACTTACGGTCCTGCTGGTTGTTGTGGACAATATCGTTCGAAAATGTGCATAAAAGACTTGATGACTGGTTTACCAAATTCTTCATGCAAGTGAGCTCCAATATTGGCAATATTTTAGGGAACACAACGAGAATGAAGGTAGTAAAGTATAAGTATCTTGTACTAATTATGTACTATAAGTACATGTTAATTTAAAAGCATGTCACCAGACAAGTTGTGTCGTTCTACCAAACGACCTGGCTTGTTTTCACCAAATGAGTTGGTTCCTCTTCACCAAACAAGTTGGGTCGTTCTACAAAATGAGTTGGGTTGTTTCCACCAAACGAGCTGGGTTATTTTCACCAAATGAGTTGCAACTTAATTAAATTTCTATAAGAACAAAGGTGCAACTTATTTAACAACCAGACTCATTTATATATATATATATATATATATGTGTGTGTGTGTGTGTGTGTGTGTGTACCAATATTTGGCACCTTGTTCAATTCAAATTGAATCAAGACATTGAAACAAGGGACATTTTCTACAACTAAAATAAGCTTGATTGTTTTTTAATACTAAAGAGGCTTGGGTCATTTTCTCGATCTAAATGAGGTGGGTCCTTTTTAGTACTAAATAACCTTGGTTGTTTTCTTGAGCTAAAAAAGTTGGGTCATTTCTTGAGCTAAATTAGTTGGGTCGCTTTCTAGAACGAAATAAGCAGGGTTGTTTTCTTGTGGTAAAGAGTTTTCTAGAGTAAAATAAGCTGGGTCATTTTCTTGTGGTAAATAAGTTGGGTTGCTTTCTTCAGATAAATAAGATGGGTCATTTCTTAAGACCATCGTCCCTGGAAGGGAAGGGACCCCCTAGCAGGGAAGGGATTGTATGGCAAGGCACGTCCCCGGAAGGGATGGAAAAGTCCAGATTGTCAGCACATGCCACTTATTTTATTCATAACATGCACATCTAAATACAGAATTTGATGATTCTACATCCGTTGGAAAGACAATTGAAGGCGAACATATTTGTTTCTCTTACAACTTACCAAATTCTAATAATACGACGGTGTGTCATGACAGGTCGCATTTAGAAACTGGACAATCGATAGATCATCAACAATTTGTGTGTAACTCACTCCTCCGAAATCCAAATAAGTCAATTCAAGACTTGTTACAAAGGAGATGTCGAGAAGTAAAACATTCGTAATTAGAAACCTATTGGCCTCACAAATGGTGCATGCAATAGTGCTGATTTGAAAGAACAGAAAATGAGCTAGGTTGTTTTTTCCACCAAATGACATATTTCTTTGGTTTCTAAGTCATTTTTTCCACCAAAAGAGTTGTGACGCAACAGTGCTACACATGTTGTTTTGTGAAACGACCCAGGTCATTTGGTTAAACAAGCTGGCTCATTGGTCAAACAACCCAGGTTGATGGTTCATGAAACCACCCAGGTATTTCCTAAAGATTGAAGATATTTCTTTTTTGCTCAGTTCTGTGAAAAAATTCAACACATTTGCTTTAAGAAATATGTCATGTTTTGGCCTTACAATCCAATTTCGACTTTTGCTTCATCCTCTTAATCTTTGGTTATGGCTCTGAGAAAAAAATAACAAATTTAGAAGACACTCTAAAGTTCCAAATTTGCTGCAAAATATTCTTTGGCCAAGAGCAACCTACAAAAATTGTTTTAAGAAGGCACAAGTAGCATGATATACTAACATCGTACTCAAAAACACCATTAAATAACAGCCCAGGCCATTCCCAAATCTGCAAACAGAAATTACCCAAAAATTCTATTAAAAAATACAATACAAGACCGTTACGAAAACATAGTTCAATAAAAAAATTACAGCAAGCACGTGCTAGGAAAATCCATATGATCTCAAACAACATGTACGAAGAATCTGTTGGCTTTCAGGCTTTAATCCATGTTAATTTTGATAATTAATCAAACTAATCTTAATCAATCAACCTGGTCAATCTAACTGGACAAACATGATTACATGCATTACATATACACTTGTATACTTGTCAACCATCTTAATAAGTTGATCGAGATATTCAAGAGAATGAGCATTATGACAGAGACTCAAGATAATAACAAAGTTTTGGACTAAGACTTATAATTTTCCATTCATCGAGTTCATAGGTTTAAATGTAAACTTAATTTCCGTCCTGGCCAAGTTTGGACAACCAAACACCTAACGGATAACCAAAATCTTCTCATCAATAGATTTTAAGGTGCTCTCTAGTCGGACGACCGAATTGCCTTGGACCAGTTTTTAATTTTACTCCAACGGTCGCATTTGAGTTTTTCTATAGCCCAATTGATTTGTCTAATTTTGGACGACCGATCTATTATCGGCCAACCGATCCATTATCGGTCAACCGATTTCTCCTTGGCCCTTGACGTGCAACGGCTATTTACATTTGGCATATGATTGTTGCCTACAATGGACATTTGAACCATAACTATCAGCATAAAAGTCACTCCTCTTTCGGTCATTCGAATAAACGGCAATCGACTAAACCCGATTCATCAAAGACCAACCATTTCTCACTGTCCACCTTAGAATGGTGAACCGAACTTTAATCAGTTGAAATTAGAAAAAGTTACTAAAAGTTACTGATCGGTTATCCGAATACATTTCGGTCAACCGAATGCTTCATTCAGACCAAAGCATCTTGTTTCGGACAACCGTTCTTCAAACGGTCGACCGAAGCAACTCAGAAATTTGACCGAGCTTTAGTCAAATCTTGCTTCTCATTGGTCCAAATTTCACCATATTTCCCAAACGACTCTATTTGCTTTGAAAATTATATAAGCCTCATTCAAGAAACACAAATAAGAACACTACACTCTCAATTTATCTACAATCTTTATGCTCTCAATTCCTAAGCCTTCAAAGCTCAAATACACACAAAGCCAAATTTCACCACTTGCATATTCATTTCCAATCGCATATCTATGTGTACTCAAGTTAGAGTGTTTAGTTAGATAGTGATTCAACTTCCATATCCAAGAATCACTAAGTTGTTGTAAAGCTTCGAGGAAGCTCCCTCTCAGGTTGTGAGAGGAGACATTAGTGAGGCGAAGATTGTTCGCGAGGCTCGATGTTTGTAACAACGTTAATCTCGAACCGTAAGCGGGGCTCGCATGATCGAGTTGAACTTACGACAAGGACTAGGACTAGGTGTGATGTCGAACCTCTCTAAATCCGATGTCGAATTATGGTTTGATTGTTCTGTCTCTCACTTGCTTGTCTAGTTAATTTTAATTCCGCATTTAGATCATAATTAGAGGGTCATCGATCCTAACAGTACCATCAACGGTTTAGCAGCAACTTTATCTTTCAATATTACAATATAATAAGCAAGATCAGTGACGCCCTGTAGTGTTTCTTTCCAACTGATCCATGTTCGAATAGACATATAAGAATTATTGTCGAGTTTTATTGATGAGGAAATTTTCAGTTCACAAGTATACAAATAAGAATTACAAACTCCTACCATTTACCTACTACACGTATTACTGCAAGAGTGTTGTTTTTTAACTTACAAGGAGGTTGCCCTGTGAAAAGTTCAAAAGGTGAGAAGCAAACAAGTTTAAAAAACAGAACGAAATAAAAATGGGAAACTATCTCATAAAGACTACTGTTGACTTTATTCATAACCAAATTACAAGGTTAAAGTTTCACATTAGTGTACAAGATGTTGATAAACATGATAACTTTCTAATTGAATGGAGATAATAACACAACCAAGTTTATTTTGAAGAAAATAGTGAGTTTGACAAGAAAATGGCTAGTTCTATGTTTAAAAAAGGTCCAATAGCTCCATTCTGCTTCTCTACTGCAACAAACATAGCAATGGAGAAGTAGCCTGAAAAATGATGCAGATCACGTTGGTATCCTAGGGAATGAATTGGAAGTTCATACCATTGGGGGTTGAACATGAGGTACTACTTCTGATGAGATCACTCTACTTTTATGATGACCGCCTCCATTTACAGCATGCACTTTAGACAAGGAGAAGGGGAGGGAGATTGATTTTGGTTTTGGTGTGAGGAGCAACAAAGGTAAAAGAGAAACAAAGTCGGGTGAGAGACAAAAACAAAAAGTGAAGTTTTGAATGAAAAATGAGTTCCAACTTTTTTGTCAACCATGTTTTTACTAAATACATTAATTTCAAAACTGTTGTTAAATGAAAAAGACATGGAGATTTAAGAGAGAATGATGAAGCTTTTTCATTACTATGACATAAATAATACAATGAGTCTCTATATATAGATAAGAGACATAGATGTTACAATGCAATAACAATCTAATGAATGATACATATAATATATATCAACAAGAGAATTACATTGCATTTTAATCTGAAGGTTACAAGAAACTGTAACACCAAATGATAATGTGACTCATCCATATAATATATTTCTTGCTTCGTAACAAAAACTACACTAGTTGAAGTTATGAAATACCTTTTTACAAATTTTTAGACTGTGGTTTTGGAAAACTTCGAAATCTAACCAAACGATGGTAGTCAGCAATCCAAAACACACCTAAATTATTTGATCGCAAAGTGATAATCACGAAACAAACAAATTTGTTGAATAGTAAGTGGAAATGATGTGCCAAATGTTGGATTGGTTTATCATGACACTTGCATGTTTGGGTGTTTGGATCCCTAAGACCATCATTAACAACGTCCGGACACTTCGTGGGTGCCCAGTTTTCTCGCTCCACCACATCAGTTTCTCTCTCCCCCGCGTCATACCAACCCACCCGCCCACCCAAAAAATTTCTTAACCACGCCCAGAAACATCCCATACGTCCTACATTCTCTTTCATCCACGTCATTTGAGGATCAATAATACGTAAAAAATTTAAAAATATAAACAAATAAAAAATATATTTTCAGAAAACAAAATTGAAAAAAATGATTTAAAATATTTTTTTAACATTATTTTATATTTAAAAAATAAAAAACAACCAATCTGGGGCCACGTTCCCCCAGATTGTCTACCGGGGGAAAAATGGGCGGTTTCCGACCCATTTTAGCACCCGGGCGGATGACGTGTGCAACTTTAACTAGGAGAAAAAGGGACGTGGCGGGGGTGGCTTCAACTTCGCCCGACTATTAAGAATGGTCTAATACATTACGCGGTTGGAGCATCGTGCGTATGTGTTTTTACAAAAAAAGACCTCAACGCAGAAGCACTGAAGCGCACAAACAAATGAGAAATTGAGCAGTGTGTGGTTTGTATTGCATCTCAACGCATCACCCAGAACGGAGAAGCTTGGGAAAGTTTGTTTCTCCGAAAACGCAAGTGAGAGGAAACGTAATATATTATATTTTTTCAACATCAGTAATTTTCATATTTTATCCGCAACCTATATACTTTCTTCTATTTCTTATCTCAAACGAATTTTAGTTCATTTTCTTTTTTTTCGTATCAGTTTATTCTATTTGCGATTATCTGCGTGCAATAGTAATAGAATCTTAAGGGTGTCTCAATTTTTTATTTTTAATGTCTTACCATTGTCTTAGGTAATTTCTTGTAACGTTGTAAAAACCTGGGTAATTCCTTATATGTTGATCGAATTAGGTATTCATTATATTTTAAGTAAATTTAATAATTTCTTATATTACACACAACCTAAGTAATTTCATGTATTCCACTAACAAATTAGGTATTTTCCTCAACCTAAGTAATTAGGTTTTTTTAAATTTTGACAAAATTAGGTAATTTATAGTATTTTTAGTAAACTAAATAGTTTTTCATATTTTATCCAGATTTAAGGTATTTTATTACAGTTTTATTGATTTGGTGAACGGTACCTTTGACGCAAGAAGAAAAAATCAGATCCACCAAACAACCTACAACGTTACAACCCAACTCATATCTTCTGCTAACACAATACACATTACAAGCCCACAATTGAAAAGCTAGCGTTGGCAATGCCCGCTGCATGATGCATTGAGGCGGGTTCCTAATGAAGCCAAGGTCGGACGGATTGGGACTTTTTGTAACCCTTCCCCCCAAGGACGAGTTAAGCAGGATGTAGGTTGGGAAGTTAAAAGGATTGTTTAAGAAGGGTTGTTGGGGTTTAAACGAGTTGGAAACAGGGAAATTTAATGTTTAGATTTGAGGGGTATTATGTATTGGCCTTACGAAATCAGACTTTCGGATAACATCATTAGTTTGTTTATGGTTAGGTTAAATATAGGAAAATGATTTCTAGACGCGGATCAAGGATGCCAGTAAAAAGGACAATCTCCTACTTAAAAAGGATAACTTCGTACGTAAAAATGACACCCTAGAAGTGATAAATACACTGCAAAATGATGACGAATCCCGTGTTTAAAAAGGACAACCTCATATTGTAAAAATGACAAACACTACATTTAAAAAGGTAGCACGTCCTAGACGCCTCATGTTCGTGTATAACGACTTGTTAATATATACTAAGATGAATTAAGCATATATAATCTAAATATAGTTATGAATTATGATATAAATATATATAATAACTAAAATAAGGGTTGTTTGCTTGAATATCTTTTGAAAGTAGGTTAATTGGAGGTTTACACCTGGAAATTCATTTATTGGTTTGGTACTGTCGTACTAATTGACATCATATCATGCATATATTTGTGTCTTATATCATTTATGTTTATCTTAAGCAATGTTACGTAACGAGTTTTATGTTTATGTTTCAGGAATAAACAAGTTTGAGAATAAGAGACTCAAAAATGACTTAAAATCAAAGAAAATGACTAACTTGCAAGACTTATGGACGGATATGCAAGAGAGAATGACCCGGATATAAATCGAAAAGGACCAATTAGCAAAATCAAGCAGTGCGCACCATCATGAGGAGTATTTTGGAAATTAGATTCGGGTCGCAACTCACACAACCGATTAGGGTGCACTCAAGGAGAAGAAATGAAGCTACTAAGAAATCATAAGAAACTGAGCCGGATCCAAGAGAAACAGACTGCTAATTGGCGGTCTCTTTGGCTCCGGATCCGACCCGTCTTCTATTGGATGTGTATTAACGTGTTTTATGCTATATTTGGTATGCGTTTAATCTCATACCGGAGGATTGTCCCTCATTACCTTTTTCTATGACTATAAATAGAACTCTTCCTCCTCCTTTGTAATTCATATCCTCTCTTGGTGGTCATTCTCTCTACTAGGAATAAAGTCTTTGAGCAAAACTTTAGTGGAGAGAGACTACTTGTAAGTGAGTGAGCAATAAAGAATATTTTGTTAGTTTTATATTGTCTCTTTTTAATTCTTGCATGTTTAGTTTAATTTCGTTTTGTCTATTTTCTTAATGAGTAGTGAGTAGTTTCATCCCTTTTTGGGGGTGGAGGTGATGTAGATTATGTGGTAGTGTTGGGTTATTTTATTTGTCATTTTATATGCTTAATATAGATATGTACTTGTAGCATGCTTAAACTTGTATTAGATAGGATAATGTCCACATTAGATACTTATCGCATGCTAGCTTTAGAATTTATCTTGTTGCTTGTAATGGTTTGATGTGAATGACTTGTTATGTATGGATCCATATTTGGTGCACATTCACATGAATGATTTAAGATGTATGTAGGATTGTTGATGCTCTAATGGCCACACTATGTACTTGTTGCATGCTTGATAATCTAAAATCAACATCAACTTCATGTGAGATATGCATGCTCATGGTTTGCCATGTAGTGTTATGTATCATACACTTAGATTCTACACTAGCTTCTACTTGTATGTCACACAAACTACACTTGTTCCTAATTGAAATGAAGACTCACTCACATATACATACATACACACATTCATTCCATAGAGGTTTAGTTTAATTGTTAGTTCATTTGTACTTTAGTGTAGTTAGCATAATCAACAACTTCTTCTCCTCTTTCCCAATCAGTTTCTGAAGTACCAAAGTTGACACACTTTCTCGTGGACACGATCCGTATTTGTCACGTATTCACCGACACCGTACACTTGCGGTATTTAAAACAAACACAATCACGTACATATACAATGAGTGAAAATTAGCTTGAGACATCTCCTTTACTACTTTGAAAACTCTATTTAACTTCCGTCAATTTAATATTTATTTAAAGGAATATTTGCACATTCAACCCTTACAACCTCAAGAACCCTTTCCAAATCACGTATTCTTCTTAACTATAGTTTTCTTCCTCCTCTTCAAGTCTCTCCACATTTATTGCCACTTCTCACGCCCTCCCCCCAACACCACTTCACGTATTCATCTTAAGTTGGTTTTGGTGTGGTTTCCTTTCTCCTTCTGAATTTCGATGGATTTAAATATGTTCGATGGAATTCCCCAATGGGATTTGTGTTTGTTGTCGGTTGATAAGAAAAGAATTTAAGGCACACTTTGGATTGCACGGAGTTACTAAGCTCTATCTTATATATTGACAAACTAGGGAATGGTTCCTCCTTCAGTGATAGTTGTTAATGTCACTTCATTGCTTGCCTTCAGTTGAGATAGTTTTGTGCTAAAAACATGACTCACGTAATTGATTTTAGGTGAAAAAGAAAGAAAGTGGAGAATTTAAGAATGCCCACCGACAGAGGATTGTGTTAGACGGTAGTGGCGGTATGTAGTACTGTAGGAAGTAAGATGACGAGATTCGAAGTTCAGGAAAATTAACTGAACTGCTAAACATCGCCCCAAAATTACTTAAATCGCCCCTTGAAATTACCAAATTGCCCTTCCTCCTATTTTTGCTTATATATCTCACAATTTCACTCTTTTTCAAAACTTTCTCTTCCTATACCTACTACACAAGATTACGAATGTCTCGGAGGCCAGGGAAGCAGCCAGCAGTTCCCCCGGTGTACCCGTATGAGGTAACATTACGTTATTTATTTGTTTTTAAAAAAAAAAAATAATCGTCGGCGTCCGAGGGAGACGCCCCCCGCATGGGGCGGGCGTCCGAGGAAGCCGCTCCCCCTATGTTCGATGTGGATTCGGATACAAGGAAAATAAACAGATTCGGATACAAACACATTCGCTTTGTATCCGCTCCGTTTTCACCCCTAGCCCTGGCGTTATGGTAAGAGAATAGTAGTAAAAAAATAGAATTAATTATAGTTTATCCATATGAATTATGTCTTAATATTACTTTCCATCCCTTAACTTAAAAATGTGATAATTATCTCTTCTGAACTTTCATTTTGACATTTGCGAATTTAAAAATTCATTATTTAAGCACATATTCGCAGATTGTTTCGTAATTTTTTACATTGTATCTTCTAAACACGTGAAATTTCGAATGGAATCAGATGTCAGATATGGTTGAAATTTGGGTTGGATTGGTTCAGAGAGCAAACTGTAACTAACCTGTGTGATTACACTGGTAATACGAGACTACGATCAACCCAACCTGAAATTTCATCGAGGGGATGCCAAAACATAAAGAAAAAAAATACAATATATAGATTTTCATAAAAGTTATAAATGAACTTGACGATTTTCGTATTTTTAAAAGGTATAAGATTGCATCTCAGTGGTTTTAGCAAGAAAATTGTTTTCGATATAAGTCACCAAATTATTGTTCAACAAGTGATTCTTCTCTTGCATTGTGCAAACAGTTATTAACAATATTTAAAGCCAAAATTGACTTCCAATTCTTGCAATTGCAATTGGAAAGGTTAAAACCAATCTCTGTAATAAGTAAATATATAGAGTCAAAATTGAACTTCCAATTGTTGCAGTTGCAATTGGAAGGGTTAAACCAATTTATGTCGTAACTAAACCAAATGTATAATGTTTCTTTCGTCATCTCAACCATTTTATTTGCTAAAACATCAATTCATTTGACTAATGTCATGTGAGTTATGCATTTCAAAACTACATGTTTGAAGCTTCTCAAGAAAGTCTAACACAGCCTAGAGTGAAAAATTCAATAAAATAATATTTTGTTAACTGAACTAATTCATTAAATCTACATCATAGAAAGTTTTACGTAGATCTACACATGTCACGCAAATTAATGAGTTTTTGTTATTTGTTTCATCGAAACAATTCTTAAATTCTTGAAGTTGTGTATCGTTGAGAAAACAAAACAAAACAAAACAAAACAATTTTGAACAATAATGATGAAACTTATGATTTCTTGAACTCTTCGGCGTGGTTGACCATCAAGTATAAATTGTTCATCAACCAAGTTGAACATGTCAATTAAGCAAGCTAATGAACTATAATTTCAACCCCAACAAGTGTCTAGATTTTCATACTTTCAACTTTAAAATTTTCATATTAATTTTGTTGGTTTTTTGGCTAATCATATACTAAAATTTATGATCTAAGCTAAACCTATCACTAAATATTTATTAGTCAAATATAAACTCTCATATGCATACAATCATATACTATGTTGTATATCTATTGATGAAATGAGTTTCATGTTTGGAAATGAAGAAATGTGACTCTCTCATGCAAAAAAAAGATCAAGAAATGAAGACAAATTGAATGTAAGTTTTACTTTCTTGAGTCATTAGAAAATGATGTAAACTTGAGCACTTGAGTCAATTTCTTCCCTCACACACACATTAGGTTACCTATTGAAGTCACACAAAAAATGTCATATCATTTGAACTTCAATAGATTATTGAAACCTAAAATGGAAAACCACCCAAAATCAACTTAAGTTTACCTGTGCCAAAACGGTCAACTTCCAGTTTCTTTGGTCCGACTGTTTGGAACAATGCTTAATTTGGTGGAATGGTCGATTGTTCATTCTATTCATCCCGGCCATGTCAAGGTTTTCAATTTTCCATTTTCACATCGTCTTGCCTTTTTCTCCAAATGGCTATCTTGAAGATTGCTCCTTTACCTAATTTGGCCTTCAAGATATCAATCGACCGAACCACTCTTTGCGGTGGACTGAATTAGACACAAAACTAGACAATAATTTTTCTGAATTTTATTCGACCGTTCTTACCCCAATGGTCGACCTATCACTTATGTTCACACTAAAAATCAACATCAAAATCCTAGTTGGTCAACCGCCCCCTTACGAACGGTCAACCTCAGCCTATTCATTGTACGATCGACCAATATACGACTTTATTCGACCATTCACTTAAGTTTCAAGCAAACGGTTCAATGAAAGTCACATAACTATCAACCGTTTGGCACCCAACCGTCAAATCTCTTTTGCTATCTTTTGTTTTTTTTCTTCACCATATCTTTTGTCTTTTGCCTAATCGATATATTCTCTCCATACCTATAAAGATGAGTGCTTTATGTAGGATCATTATGGGTCGCTAATTCTAATCACTTTTAAGTTTATTCTCTACTTGCTTAACAAACAAAGATGCACAATGGAATTTAAACAAGCAACCAAGTAAAGAAAGAGAATATGCAAACCACAATGGCACCGGAAGATTTTTATATAGGTTCGGTCTCCCGCCTACTTCCTCTCTTGCACGTTTCGCCTACATCTTCATTATCAATCTTGTTCCAGGTCGAAATTAAGCCTTTACACCACAAGTCTCGCGAACAATCCTCGCCGAGCTTGATTTCTTCCTCTCACAACCCGAGAGGGAACACTTCGGGCTTTCACCAAAATCTTTGCTTCTTGACAGACAATTGTTGAGTGGAATAATCACTCTCTAGCTTGAGCACACTTAGAGTATGATTGGAATTGATCTAATGTGTGGAAAGTTTGGCTTGGAGAGAAGGATTGGGGATTCAAGGTTTGGGAGTTTTCACTTAGATGTGTATAACAATATAGAGTGTAAGAGTTGTTGAATTGTGTCTTGGTAACATCTATTTATAAGCTCCTAAAGGGTTATAACCGTTGGGATTAAAAAGTTAAAGGTTGTGTTAGAACCACAAATAGAAAAGCACATGGCACAATTCTGGGCAAGTTCGGTCGACCGGAGTCTGTCCAGACATGACATCCAGACAGTTCCAGAAACAAGCGGTCGACCGAACAAGGGGTGGTCGAACGAACATGGGTATAACTTAAGTGAACGGTCGAACGAACATGGGTATAACTTAAGTGAACGGTCGAACCAAAAGTGGGACGGTCGATCGATTAGGCAGTCCAAAATTGTTGTCCAGGAAAGTCCAGGGACAAACAGTCGAACAAAAATGGTTGATTCGGTCGAATGATAAAAACTGGCACTACAAGGTTCAAGAGATGTCTATGTTTGGTCGACCGAAACTAGATCCACGGTCGATCGGAGGTCAAAGATATTTCTGGGGTATGGATAAAAATATGAATACGACCGTTGGTATAATACAACAAGTCTAACAGTCAAATCACATGTGTAGACGGTCGAACAAAATGCTCAAAATGGTAGACTGGTTTAACACTATTGGCAAACATATAAACTGATCCAATCGGTCGAACAGAGAACTCGTTTGGTCGACCGATTTTATTCAGACAGTTCAGGTTTAGGTTTTAAGTGTTTTCCTGTGTAAGTTTGGGTGACCTATTGAAGTCCAAATGATCTGAGATTTTGTGTGTGACTTCTATAAGGAACCAAGTGTATGTGTGAGTAGTTATTTAACCCTAGTATTTTCAAGTACACAAAGTTCCTAAGACTCAAAAGAAACACAAAATTACATGTCTTCAATACCTTAACTTGAATTCCTTTCTTCTTTGAGTCTTGATCACCTGTAGATGTTAGAACAAAGCAATATATATGCTATGCAATATGTGTGCTACTCTACATTGATTATTATTAAGATTAGGTTGATTAAATCATCAAAACATGGATTAAGGCCTAAAAGCCAACATTGTCCTTTGGTGGTTTATTTTGAGCCTCATGGTGTGCGGAAGAGGAAGATGTTCAGATTTGTAAATGCTTGGGTTGGCCACGACCAATTTATAGGGGTGGCCAAGGAGGCCTGATCGACCTACATTGTTGGCACTCCAATGTATCGTGTCATGAGAAAGTTGGAGTCTGTAAAAAGGGAACTAAAAAGGTGGAGTGACGAAATGTTTGGAAATGTTAATGGACGATTAAGCGAGGCAAGACAGGAGCTACAACAGGTTCGAATGGAGGTAGAACAACATCCGGGGGACGAGGAGTTGAGGAGAAAGGAAAGCAAAGTTGTGGACAAGCTGTCCCGCCAATTGGTGGTGGAGGAGTCACTAGTTTGACAGAAATCTAGGGTGAGATGGTTACGAGAAGGTGACTCTAATTTGAGGTTCTACCACGCTTCCCTTCGAGTGAGGAGACCACCAATACAGTGCGTAAGATAGTTGAGGGAAGAGAGATGATTGAGGATGAGGACCAAATCTGAGAGGCGATACGACGTCGATTTGCTAACTTGTTTTCTTGTAGTGTGCAGGGGGGAACATTGATGCGAATATTGATTTTCCTATGCTAGATACTATCGAGGCTGATTTGCTCACGCACCCGGTGTGTATGGCTGAACTAGAGCATGTGGTGTTGCATTCAAATGTCGACAAAGCACCCGGACCGGATGACTTTAACACAAAGTTCTTCAAGGTGGCTTGGGAGATTATAAAGAAGGACATATTCAAGGTCATTGCATCTTTCTTTCGTGAGGGTAAACTCCTCAAGCAAGTTAACTATACGACTATTACTTTGATTCGGAAGAAGAAAGCACCCGTCTCGATTGGACTATCGCCCGATTTCATTGTGTAACGTGGTGTATCAACATATTTCAAAGATCCTTGCAAATAGGTTGAAGCAGGTGCTGCCCAAACTTGTAAGTAAGAATCAAAGTGCATTTATTAGAGGGCTTCGGATTGGAGACAATGTGTTGCTTGCTCATGAACTTTGTCACAACATGCATTCCAAACGGGGTTTGGGACGAATGGGTGTGAAGATCGACCTAAGGAAGGCTAATGACACGGTATCATGGGAGTTCTTGGATGAGGTATTAGGCATGTTCGGGTTCAACAACAAGTGGAGGAAGTTAGTGGTGGCTTGTGTGAAGGCTTCTTTTATTGTGAATGTTAATGGTGCTTACTCGGGGCCTTTTATGGCTTCGAACGGGCTTCGACAAGGAGATTCTCTTGCCCCATACCTCTTTATTCTTTGCATGGAAGTATTGGGGGCTTTGTTACGTCGTGAGGAAATGAGAGGTGGTATTCTCCCGGTAAAGTGTGGAGCGGTATCGGTATCACACTTGATGTTTGCTGATGACGTAATTATTTTTGCAAATGCCACCAAGGTTGATGCCCGTGCACTTAAAGGAGTGTTGGATGAGTTTTTGAGGTACTCGGGGCTGCAACTAAATAACTTGAACTAAATAACTTCCTCCCAAGTCTTCTTGGGAGGAAGTACACCGGATGTGGATTGGATTTGTAACCACCTACGAATGCAAAGGAGCGAGTTCCCGGTGACATATATTGGGCTGCCACTTTTCTCCTCAAGGTTTGCTAAGAGCCATTGCGGAGCACTTATTGAAAGGATAAGAGGGAGGCTGATTTCATGGAAAGGCAAGCTTCTCTCCATGGCCGGGAGAGTGGAGCTTGTGTGAAGTGTACTTACATATTGGACTTTGGCTTTCTTGGTACCAAGGAGTGTGCTTCACGAGATAGAAAGGATTATGATGCATTTCGTTTGGGGGGGGGGGGGACAAAGAAGATGGCTGTTGTATCATGGAAGGATATATGCGCACCAAGGAGAGAAGGTGGTTTAGGGCTACGTAGATTGGTGGAATGGAATGATGGCGGTCTTCTTTGTTTATTTTGGATTATTTCTTCAAATGATACATCTTTATGGGCTACTTGCTTGCGGAGCAAATACATTAGGAGCAAGACAATATGGATGATGCATCCTCCCCCACTTTCTTCTTGGGAGTGGAGAGGTATTATGTGAGTTTGGGACATTATGAGAGAGAAGATGTTTTTCCAAATGGGTGATGGGCGAAAGGTGAAGTTTTTTTAGGATCCTTGGTGTGGCCCGCCACTTTTTACACTACCAGAGTGTAAGAGAATGAGGTATGATGTAGGAGTTCCAAAAGACATCAAGGTTTCCCACTTTTGTGAAAATGGTAGGTGGAGAGTGCCTCGTCTACTCTCCCATGATCTCATGCAACTTTGGGCAAGGCTGCCCTCCATTCTGGTGGGCCATGAGGAAGACACTATCATGGGTTGGGGCTACTCAGAGCAAACTTACATTGAGTGAAACATGACATTGGGTGAGGCCGGAAAGACCCATTGTTAGGTGGGGGTTCGATGGTGTGGCACAAGTGGGCTATCCTGAAGCACGCACTAACCTTATGGAGGGTGGTTCATGGGAAATTGCCCACTCATGACATGATGAGGCAAAGGGGGCTGAAGCTATGTGTTATATCGAGATGCGCCTTATGTAAGAGTGCATATGAGGATTTCACACACTTGTTTTGGGAGTGTCCTTTTGTGCAGGTTGTATGGGACGAGATTCGAAAGGTAGGAGGAGATGTTGCTCGCGTGAAACTAGCCACATTGGAGGAAATCTATAGAATTCAAAGGTGGAATGCACCCTCCAAGTATAGTGCACTCACGGTCAAGCTATCTTTGGGAGCTGTGGTTTTCGAATGTTGGGCGGAACAGAATAGAAGATGTATGGATGCCGAGGAATGACGAGGAATGACGAGTGGAGTCCATTGCCCAGCAAGTGAAGGATGTGATTCGGATCAAAGTATCCAAAATGCTGGAAGGAAGGCGAGACAAGCTTGAGAAGACGAACCTCGAGACGACATGGTTATAAGATACTTGCCATTAGCTAAGTAAACAAGTAGAGTAATGTAATGCGATGTGGTACCATGTGGGATTAGTGATAGTGTATGTGCTATGTGAGGATCCAAGCTTGTGCTTCAGCAAGTTCCAAAGGCATAAGAGTGTAGTACTTGGGTTGGTTTGTATGTAAGTTTATTTACGCAAATCAATAAATTTCGAGGCTAAGCCTCCCTTTTGCTTTACAAAAAAAATACCTAAAAGCCAACACTTTAGACCCTCATTAGTATTCCTCATGCAATCCAAAAAGCTTACACTGATTAGAGATCCAAAAACCACTTCCTTCCTACACACTTGCTCAGTTAAAGTCCCAAAACAGTCAACTACCAGATTTTTGGTCCGACCGTTTGGAACGGTATTTCTTTTGGTGGAACAGTTGATCGCTCTGTCAATTCCATTTGACCGTTTCTAGGTTTTCATGTTTCCGTTTCAAGTCATTTTCTTGTCGTTTTTCCCTTACGACTATTTTGAGAATTGCACATTTACCCAATTTAGTCTTCAGGTTATCAATCAACCGAACCACACTTAGCATTCTATCGAATCAAACATAAAACATGACAAAACACAAACGATCGACCTATCACTTGATTTCACACTCAAAGTCAACAACAAAACTAAGTCGGTCGACCGTTCCTTCACCATCGATCAACCTCTGCCTTGTCAAAAGAAAAAAGTTAGCATCTGCCTAAACCTTGCAGGATCAACCGATATATGACTTTGTTTGACTGTTCACTTAAGTTTTAAGCGAACGATGAAACGAAAGTTATAAAGGTTGACTGTCTGGCACCCGATTGCCATTTCTGTTTTGCTTTCTTTTGTCGGTTTCTTCACTATCTCATTTATCTTTTTCCCAACAGTTGTATCCTCTTTAAGCCTATAAATATGAGCTCTCTAGACCCTAATTAGAACTCTTCTTGCAATCCAAAGAACTCATAAAACTATTTCCTTGACACTTCCTTTTGAAATCAAACTACCACTTGAAGTCTCCATAGCCAAATCCTCTTAAGTGCTTAGTTAGTCTCAAATTTCTCAAAGAAGGTTATACTAACTCCAGGTTGGAGCTAACTTTTGGGTTGTGGGAGAAGATTCAAGCATTGTGGAGTGTCCTTTGATTGTGGTGTGTGATTGACATCGTATCATGCATATATTTGTGTCTTATATCCTTTATTTTTAGCCTAAGCAATGTTACGTAATGAGTTTTACGTTTAAGTTTCAGGAATAAACAAGTTTGAGATGAAGAGACTAAAAAGGACTTAAAAGGAAGGAAAAGGACTATAATGCAAGACTTGTGGACTAAGATGCAAGAGAGAAGAACCCGGATGTAAAACCAAAAGGACCAATGAGCAAATCAAGAAGCTCCACACCATCATAAGGAGTATTTTGGCAATTAGATCTGGGCCTAAGCTCCAACAACCACTTTGGGTGCACCAAACGTGAAGAAATCGATCCACAAAAGTCTCCACCAAAGAACAACTATATCAACCCAACCCAGACCGCCAATTGGCTGTCCCAAACCACCAATTGGTGGTTGATTGACATCATTTCATGCTCATATTTGTATCTTATATCCATTATCTTTCACCTAAACAATGCTATGTCACGAGTTTTATGTTTAGTTTTCAGGAATAAATAGGTTTGAAGAGATGAAGCATAAAAGGACCCAAAAGCTGGAAAAAAGGACTGAATTGTGAGATCTGGGGACCAAGATGCAAGGAAGAAGGACCTGATTGCAAGACAGAAGGACCTAAGAGCAAAACAGAATACTCCTCACCATCATGGGGAGTATTTTGGCAATTCTATTCGGGTCGGAGCTCCAACAAACGAAGTAGATGCATCAAAGACCACCAAAAGCACAAAGAAAAGCCCAGAATAAAACTCAACTCGATCCGGAAAATTTGGACCGCCAAGTGGCGGTCACTTTGGGCCCAAATCCACCACGTTTTCTCCTGGACGTGTATTAATGTTTGTTTAGGCTATTTTTGGTATTGGTTTAGTCCTACATCGGGGGATTGTCCCGGATTAGCTTTTTCCATGCCTATAAATAGAACTCTTCACCTCCTATTGTAATCACTCCATATTTTAAGTGGCTATTCTTCCTACTAGAAGTGAGGCCTTGAAGCACACACTAAAGTAGGAGGATGCTACTTTTAATGTGAGTCATTTTAATACAAGTTTTCTTTATTATGTTGTTTGTTTTATGTTTCTTGTTTTGCTTTGCTTAATCTCATTTCATTAGTTTTATTAGCTTAGTTAATATGCTTTCTTTGCTTAGTTCAATAATTAGTGTAATGTTTAGTGAGTAGTTTCATCCCCTTTGGGGGGTGGAGTAGATGTACATACATGCATTAGAGAATGGGATGAATGCTTTATTTTTGATGTGTTGATAAAACGTGAATGTATGCTTGCTTGTTTAGGATAGAATTTATAACTTGATGAGTTTTGCCAAAATGATTAGACACCTCTCATGCTTGTTTAGGTTCTGAAATAAACACATTGCATATGTAAATGTTAATCAACTAAGTTGGTGAATAGATTGATAGGTTTTGCCATAACATTTAGACACTTCCTATGCTTGATAAACACCACCTCCATGTGATTAAAGAATGTATTCTACACCCACCTCTTTGCATGTGTGCACTCACTCCACCCCTTAGGGGTTTTCCATTCCTGAAATTCCAGCATTCCTGTTTTGTTCTTAGCTTAGTTCTTATTGCATCGTTTGTTTGCTTCTTTCACATTTCATACTTCTTAGAGTAGTTTAGTGTAGAGTAGCGTAACCAACTTTCTTCCCCCTCTTTTTGCCACTTGATTTCGGATAAACAAGAGGCTGCTCACCTCCCTGAGGACGACCCGTACTTGCCACCGCTTCATCGCGGCCGTGCACTTGCGGTTTAAATATAAAACTATCAATCAAGTTTTTGGCGCCGTTGCCGGGGAGGTGCCAGTCCAAACTCTTGTTTGGACGATTCGAGTGGATTTAATTTTTGTCTTGTAGTTTTCGTTGTCGCAGGTGACTCACATTGAGAAGGGGAAGCATCTGGTTAAGTTTGGAGGTGATCTGAGAGAAGAAGACCGCCAATCAGCGGTCTTCAACCGCCAACTGGCGGTCTGGTAGCTTCGTTTCGCCTCTAAATTTTTGTGGAGTATTTCTTTATCTGTTATAGTGATCTGGGACTCGATTTAGCATGTCTTGACCTATAGTTTGTTCCCAGATCAAGAATCAAACCTCTTTTAAGCAACTTGGACCCTAAAACTCAAAGCAAAAGATTAGGCATTATTCTTGTTTAAGTCATGCATCATGTATGTGACTTAGGCATTTAGATTGTCTTTTATCTTAGCTTTATTTTCTGTTGCTGAGAGCTGGCGTGAGGTACGCACCTTCTACTCTCATTCATGCATTTCGTATGAACATGCATTAGTTAGTAGGAAGTGCATTGAAACAAGTGTGAGTTGAGCGTTTTGTTTGGAGAGTTGATTGCTAGATTAGGACTCCAAAACGCTACTAAGGAGGGGTTGTCCCATAAAAGATAAGGTGGGGGATTTCATCACCCTTTCCTTTGCCCCAAAAACCACACTAATCAAGAGCCTAATTTTAAAATCAAGTAGACATTGGCCCTAAGGATCTTGGACGCATTAGGAGAGTGATCCGGTCCCGACCGTCATGACCTGATCGGCGTTGCCCACTTTGTCGATAGTAGGAGAGACGAGATCCCCGGATCTTGGCTCACTTGCTGGGCTTTGTGGTCCTCGTTGTAGGGAGGTGAGACGTGTTGAGGCCGTGTGACCTCGCAGTTAGGCGTCGTCTAGCTGTAAGGACCTATAGCGACCTTAGGATTGCTTGAGCCTTGTTTGCTTGTGTGCTTCTACCTGTACCCATCCGCCGTAGCATAAGGACTTCTTCCTTTCTCTCCTGAGTCATTCTTTCTCTCCTGTTTTCGCTCGTCTTCTCTTCTACGTACATTCTTTATTTGAAAAAAAAAGAAAAAAAGAAAAAAAGAAGAGTTGTGGTTTGTGTGTGCACCTTTGTGCATGCTTTCGTGGACACGAGACGAGAGTGGTCGTTTGACGAGGAGTGTTGTCAATCCGGCTTCGGTCATCGATTTCTCGACACCTTCCTCCTCTCGTGTCGCACGTAGTTCGGGTCCAATGGCTGCTAATTTCCGTGAGGAGGAGCAGTTGCTGGACCAACCTGTTCGACCAGTGCTTCCAGTTGTCGTTCCCATACCTCTACGTGATCGATGCTACCCGAGCCGTACAGCTCTACCCTCATGCATCGTATTACCAGAGGCTAATGGGAACCATTTTGAGGTTAAGCCTCAGTTTATCTCCATGCTCCCTCATTTCACTGGGAAAGGTGACCCCTATATCTTTCTCAGGGAATTTGAGGAGGTCTGTGCTATGTTCAAGCTGCAACAACTTAGCACAGACTCCATCCATCTTAGGCTCGTTCCTTTTGCACTAAAGGATGACGCCAAGAAGTGGTTGTACAGCAACCAGGCGAATTCCTTTAGGACTTGGGATGAGTTTCAATCTGCATTCCTCAAGAAGTACTTTCCTAATCATCGGACTCAAAAATTGAGGAACGAAATCAATTCGTTCTATCAACATGAGACCGAACCATTTCATGCATATCTTGAGAGGTTCAAAGAGCTACTATCCTCGTGCCCTCACCATGGCATTGAGTTGTGGCGTCTTTGTCAGATTGTGTATGAGGGTCTTCACATCCCGTCCAGAACGCTCCTTGAGTCCATGTGTCAAGGAGAGTTCTTGGGAAAGGATGAAAGGGAGGCATGGGCCTTCCTAGAAGACCTCGCTGAAAAAACCATGCAGTGGGAGAGTGTGAGGGAACCACCTGCATCATCTAGTATAGGAGCGAGGATCGCGAATGCAAACTCGACTAGATCGGGTACCGCATTTGCTATCGATAACACTACGGCCACCGAGGCACGCATGGCGGCCTTAATGCGCCGTATGGACTCGATTGAGCTCCAAAACCAACAAAGTGCACCTCACATGTCTACATCTGGTCCAGTTCCCTGTCATTCATGTGGTAGGATAGGTCATGTAGAAAGCGAGTGTGAGTCCATTCCTCCTGAGATGGAGCGTGTCAACGCCGTCTATGGTAAAGCCAGGAATGACCCATACTCATCATCTTATAATCCTGGATGGAGGAACCACCCCAATTTTTCATGGAACCAAACTAATGCCCCGGGTGGTCCTCCAAACTCCTCGAGACCACCTTACCAATCACAACAACCTCCCATGCATGCGCATTCCTATCAGCCACCCCAAGCGCAAACCACCAATCAATCGGGTTTCCCAAATTCCAATAATATGGAAACCCGATTCAATTCGCTTGAGAACTTGACTCGTGGACTTGAAAACTCAATGAAAAATTTTATGTCAACCACGAGTCAAGTTCTCACTTCAAATCAGCAGACCATCAAATCTCTAGAGCTTCAGATGGGCCAATTGGCTCAGTCTGTACATGAAAGAGAGAGAGGGTCTTTTCCTAGCCAGCCTGAGGCTAACCCCCGCATGTACCAACAACAACAAATGCAAAATGAGAATGTGGTACCTCGGGGGAGGCAAGTGAACCATGTGGAGGAACCTGTTCACCATGTCAATTCCATTGTGACCTTAAGGAATGGAAAACAGGTTGACAATCACATTTCCTTGCCACACCCACCACCATCTATGCAGCCCCTCAGTGGGAATGGTGGTGAAGAAGAAGCTGAGGGTGAGGGTAATACACCAAAGCTTTCTTCTCAGGCACAGCAGAAAACCTACCTGCCAAAAGCTCCCTATCCAAGTAGGTTAAACAAAAAGCAGAGTGACAACATGGACAAGATATTAGAGGTGTTTAAGCAAGTGAAGGTTAACATCCCCTTGTTGGATGTCATCCAACAAATACCTCAATATGCCAAAGTGTTGAAGGATCTCTGCACAACCAAGAGGAAGACCAATGTTCCTAAGAAAGCATTCTTGGCTGCAAATATCAGCTCACTTTTGTCCAATCCCACCTACACGAAATACAAGGACCCTGGGTGTCCTACTATTCAGTGTACGATAGGGGACACTAGACTGAGCAATGTTTTGCTTGATTTAGGATCAGCGGTCAACCTCCTCCCATTCTCTGTTTATCAACAGTTGAACTTGGGAGAATTGAAACCAACTAAGATCACCCTCCAATTGGCGGATAGATCCATTCGTATTCCCATGGGGATTATCGAGGATGTGCTTATCAAAGTTGGAGATTTTATATTTCCAGTCGATTTTGTTGTCCTCGATACCAATCCTGTTGCGAACACCCACTCTCAAATACCTTTGATTTTTGGTAGACCATTTCTGGCAACCTCCAATGCCTTGATTAATTGTAGAAATGGTCTCATGAAGCTCTCATTCGGTAACATGAGTGCCGAGTTTCATGTGTTCAACTCTGGTAGGCAACAGGAACCCATGGATGAACCTTTAAATCTAAATCTCATCCGCCAATTGGAGAAAGCACCACAAAATCAACGAACACCCCTAACCCCAATGCAACCCATTGAGAATGTTCGTGGGCCCAGCGAAGACTCATTGCCTGTCTTTGCAATGCAACAGAGTGAGCTGGCCTCGAACATGAATGTCCAAAGGGAGTGTTCGTTGCATGATTCAGTTGAGAGTACTAGTGAGGGTGAGACACCTCATCATATGCCTATACCAGAAGGTGTCTCTACCTCATGTCCCATGGCCATTGAGCCATTTGAGCTTCATTTTGACTCCAACAAGGACCCACCTATGACCGAACTTATGCTTGATGATCTAAACGATGGTGGGAGGTCCTTGTTGGATGACTTGGGGAGAAGCCCCATTCTTAGTGATGCAAGTTTGTTGCATCCATCGAATGAGCCTGAGGAACTCATTCCGATGCACCCGCCTATTGGTGGGAGGGTTTTCTTCGATGAGCAATTAAACCCTAGTGAGGCAACACAACTTCATTCTTTGTTGCCCACACCCAACCAATATCATGAGGGGTTCGAGCCTTTCAGCTTTGACCTTTCACCCCTCATGACACCTCAGAGTACCAGTGGAGTTTGCCCATCTCGGCAAGTCTCTGGTCCTCTTGACTTGATGTTCTCATTTGATGTTCCTTGACCAAATGATTATGAGAATATCTTGGTTGATGTATATGTCTTTCAAAAAAAAAAAAAAAAAAGAAAAAAAAAGTGTGTAATAAAAGACTCCTTCAGTGAGCATCGATTGTTGTGGGCCCCAACCCTTGTGTACTTGGGCCCAATCTCTTCACGTATTTATCTCCCTTCTTCAGCTTCTCACAGGTTTTGAGGGAATTTGGGTTTGTGTCCATCAACATGACCCTGAACGTCCTTTTGTACTTCATGTTGGTGAGATCTTTCCTTTCTCATGCATGTATCCATGTAGTATCTTGTTCACATTCATTGAGGACAATGCATGAAGTAGGTGTGGGGGGGTGTTTTACGTGTGTACATAGTCGAGTCTTTTTCCTTTGGTTTTATTTTCTTTTGTTTGTATTGTTAGGGTCATGTTAGTGTGCCGCATTTAACATTGATATATCTGCTTGCCATGATCCTTGGGTGACTTGTCTTCTTTTGCTTGCCGAGTGCTTTAAAATTTTCACATTTCTTTCAAAATCTTCATGTGTTTGCGAAAGAAAATGTTTTTGTGGGTTTTGCGTGTGTTTAGCATGTGCAAAACCGTTGTGAGGCAAAGTAAAAAGAAAGCTCCCAAAATTGTCTTGAACTTGATGCATTAGGATTTCTAGTTTACTGGCTTTAGGTCTTATCGAGTCGTTAGGATGCACCCCGGTTTTCCCTCGGGGGGCGTGTAATCATAGGGTTTCAGTACTCAAACATTTAAATAAGTCCACCCTGAACCTAGTGAGTAAATAATTCGTGTCTGTTAGTATAAGGAAGTTTGTCGTAGTCAAGGGCCCTTAATCTCTTTTGTGAAACTTAAGTGTAGGGGTTTTGGTTCCCATGTAGATAAATAAGTGGTGTTCTCTCTTCTCGCACGGCTCCTATCACTCGGGAAAGTAGGTCTGAGGGGACTTTGTGCCTGGTGCTTTCGAGTCATCTGACTTGGGATGCACCGACCGAACTCCCGTTACACGGGTGGTAGGGATCGCCCTATGTGGAGATTTGGGGGAAGGTGTACGTGATAGTGTAAGTCCTCATAGGCAATGATGCACGAAACCTGACCCTGGGAGAATCAAACACCAACAAATAAAATGCTCCAAAGAAAAAGAAAAAAAAAGAAAAAAGAAAAAAAGAAGAAGAAGCAAATAAGAACCAAAATGGACTTTACACATTGTATCACATTCAGAAGTTAAGGTTGCCCATGTCTTTCACTTAAGTCCTTAACTAACTCTCACGAATAACTCATTAGGTTAGGTGTGTGGACCGATTACATATATAGAGTCGACCCGTAGTATTACCGCATCCCATGATCGACAAAATAAGTCCAACGAGTCGTGTAGCTAGATTGATTAATGCATCTTGTTCGGATTTTGTGGGTGTATCCGCTGAAAACCCTCAGGAGACAACACTCCTCCTCCTTGGCGACAAGGAGGTTTAACGGCTTGTTGCACGTGCTAAGTGCAACCGTGATTCCTACGAAAGTGAGTTAGGATTACTTGTTTTTCGCATGTTTTTCTCTTTCTTTGTTTTGCTCGGGACTAGCAAAAGTTAGGTGTGGGGATATTTGATTGACATCATTTCATGCTCATATTTGTATCTTATATCCATTATCTTTCACCTAAACAATGCTATGTCACGAGTTTTATGTTTAGTTTTCAGGAATAAATAGGTTTGAAGAGATGAAGCATAAAAGGACCCAAAAGCTGGAAAAAAGGACTGAATTGTGAGATCTGGGGACCAAGATGCAAGGAAGAAGGACCTGATTGCAAGACAGAAGGACCTAAGAGCAAAACAGAATACTCCTCACCATCATGGGGAGTATTTTGGCAATTCTATTCGGGTCGGAGCTCCAACAAACGAAGTAGATGCATCAAAGACCACCAAAAGCACAAAGAAAAGCCCAGAATAAAACTCAACTCGATCCGGAAAATTTGGACCGCCAAGTGGCGGTCCAAGACCGCCAATTGGCGGTCACTTTGGGCCCAAATCCACCACGTTTTCTCCTGGACGTGTATTAATGTTTGTTTAGGCTATTTTTGGTATTGGTTTAGTCCCACATCGGGGGATTGTCCCGGATTAGCTTTTTCCATGCCTATAAATAGAACTCTTCACCTCGTATTGTAATCACTCCATATTTTAAGTGGCTATTCTTCCTACTAGAAGTGAGGCCTTGAAGCACACACTAAAGTAGGAGGATGCTACTTTTAATGTGAGTCATTTTAATACAAGTTTTCTTTATTATGTTGTTTGTTTTATGTTTCTTGTTTTGCTTTGCTTAATCTCATTTCATTAGTTTTATTAGCTTAGTTAATATGCTTTCTTTGCTTAGTTTAATAATTAGTGTAATGTTTAGTGAGTAGTTTCATCCCCTTTGGGGGGTGGAGTAGATGTACATACATGCATTAGAGAATGGGATGAATGCTTTATTTTTGATGTGTTGATAAAACATGAATGTATGCTTGCTTGTTTAGGATAGAATTTATAACTTGATGAGTTTTGCCAAAATGATTAGACACCTCTCATGCTTGTTTAGGTTCTGAAATAAACACATTGCATATGTAAATGTTAATCAACTAAGTTGGTGAATAGATTGATAGGTTTTGCCATAACATTTAGACACTTCCTATGCTTGATAAACACCACCTCCATGTGATTAAAGAATGTATTCTACACCCACCTCTTTGCATGTGTGCACTCACTCCACCCCTTAGGGGTTTTCCATTCCTGAAATTCCAGCATTCCTGTTTTGTTCTTAGCTTAGTTCTTATTTCATCGTTTGTTTGCTTCTTTCACATTTCATACTTCTTAGAGTAGTTTAGTGTAGAGTAGCGTAACCAACTTTCTTCCCCCTCTTTTTGCCACTTGATTTCGGATAAACAAGAGGCTGCTCACCTCCCTGAGGACGACCCGTACTTGCCACCGCTTCATCGCGGCCGTGCACTTGCGGTTTAATTAAAACGTTCAACAGTGGTCCATTTGGATCCAAACCCGATAAGCCTCAGCCGGGTGGTGTATTAGTATGTATTTAGTCCATTTATGGTATGCGTTTAGTCCCATACCAGGGGATTGTCTCGGGGTACCTTTTTTCATGGCTACAAATAGAAATCTTCCTCCTCCTTTGTAATACATCTCCTCTCTTGGTGGTCATTCTCTCTACTAGGAGTAAAGCCTTGGAGCAAAACTCTGGTGGAGAGATGCCACTTGTAAGTGAGTGAGCAATAAAGAATGTTTTGTTAGTTTTATATTATCTCTTTTCAATTCTTGCATGCTTAGTTTAATTTAATTTTCCTTAATGAGTAGTCAGTAGTTCCATCCCCCGTTGGGGGTGGAGGTGATGTAGATTATGTGCTAGTGATGGGTTCTTTATTTGTGTCAGTTTATATGCTTAATTTAGATCTATACTTGTAGCATGCTTAAACTTGTATTAGATGGGATAATGTCCACACTAGGTACTTATCTCATGCTAGCTTTAGACTTTATCTTGTTGCTTGTAATGGTTTGATGAGAATGACTTGTTATGTATGGATCCATGTTTGGTGCACATTCACATGAATGATTTAGGTTGTATGTAGGATTGATTGATGCTCTAATGGCCACACTAGGTACTTGTTGTATGCTTGATAATCTAAAATCAACCTCAACTTCATGTGAGATATGCATGTTCATGGTTTACCATGTAGTGTTGTGTATCCTACACTTAGATTCTACACTAGCTTCTACTTGTATGCCACACAAACTACACTTGTTCCTAATTGAAATGAAGACTCACTCACACACATACCTACACACCTCCACTCCATGGGGGTTTATTTTAATTGTTAGTTCATTCATACTTTAGTGTAGTTAGCATAATGAACAACTTCTTCTCCTCTTTTCCCACTAGCCTTCGGAAGAACCAGAGTCGACACACCTCCATGTGGCTCAACCCGTATTTGCCACATCTTCATCGACATCGTGCACTTGAAGTATTTAAAATGAACACCTCAGTGCAAGGATTGATCCATCCCAGAATTTGGATCGGTTAGTGAAGACAAAAATAGGGTTCGCGATTCGAACTCGGTTTGTAATAGGGGATTGTTGGCTCTTTGGCCTTAATTTATGTTTTGATGATTTAACTAACTTAATCTTAATCATAATTAAATGTAGTGTAACACAAATTACGCATAAAAAATATATTGTATTGTGTTAACATCTACAGGTAATCAAGACTATAGAAAGAATGAAATAAAGTCAAGACATGTAATCAAGCTCTTTTAAGACATGTAATTGTGTCTTTGTTTGGGTCTTAGGAATCAATGTGAACTTGAGCATATAAGAGTTGTAACTTATTCACAAACACACTAGGTTCCTTGTAGAAGTCACACACACAAATTTTACATCATTTGGACTAGATCGCCCAAACATAAGTCGGGAAATCACTCAAACTAAACATTAAACTGTCTGTGCTAAATAGTCGAGCGAAACAAGTTTTTCGTTTGACCATTTTTATCAGTTAATCGATACACCAAAGTGATTTTTTCGAGATCTATCAGTTGACCAATTTTGACCTTTCGGCTGACTGGTTCATCAGCATTTTTCGGATGATCGTTATACTTATTGTATTCTCCAACGGTAGTATTCGTATAGATACAACTAACCCTTATTCAAGATTTGGCCATCGGTCGAATGTTTCCAAGAAAGTGATCGACCTGATGTAGACTATTTTGAGTGCCAAAGTCCCTGATATTTTTGGTTGGACATATTCTATTCTTATGTTCGACCGATTACTTTTGCCCTGGCCAAAATCCTGAGAATGGTCGACCGCCCCTAGATTTAGTTCAACATTTAACTTAAGTTACAACCGTTTGGTTCAACTGTGTCTTTAGTTGTTTCGAACATTTCCTTATTTTCATGGAAATGGTTTACCGTTCATCTCGTGTCGATCGACCGAAATTGGACATATTTGCAGCGCTTAGTTTTCTATTTTGTGTGTCTTATACAAATCTTTACCAAATCTTTCCCAATGGCTATATCTCTGTAGGAGCTTATAAATAAAGGTCCATACACCTTATTTACACAACTCTCTAACTTGCCTCCTACATTAGAGAGAAACCTCCCATTCCAAGAATCCCAAAATCCTACACTCCAAGCTTAAACTTCACCACTTGATCAAATTCCATATCCTACTCAAGTGTCCTTAAGTTAGAGTAATTATTACTCGTTTCCTTTTGCTGTGAAGGTGTAAGGTTTGATCTCGGCCCCTAACGGTTATCATCCCTCTTGGGTTGTGAGAGGAAGAAACCAAGCTCAGCGAGGGTGTTTGTGAGCTTGCTTTATAAAGGCGTTATCTCCAAGCCTGGAATAGTGAGAGGATAGTGAAGACATGAGCAGAACTCGTGGGATCGAGCGGAGCTTGCCAGATATGACTAGGACTTGGGTGGGGTGTCGAACCTCTATAAAATTTATTGTCTTCTTTGTGGTTTGCCTATCTTTCTCTACTTGCTTTTTATGGTTAATTTCTGCTGCATAATTAAGTAGAAATTAAAGAATTGATTAGATTAATTAGGCCATACATGATTCTACAATTATGACAAAGTTGGAATCTTGAACCTCTTTATATTGTCTATTCCCTGTCGTTGTGGTTTGTTATTTTCTTCCTTATTGCATTTTGAATTGCCATAGCATTGCATTAGACCTCAATTAAGGTACATTCTACATTTGGTATTAATGCTAGGTGCTTTCTACATTTGGTATTAAAGCTAGGTGCTCACTTCATATACTTTATTGTAGTAAGAAAAATGGCTCAAAGTAGGGAAGGCATGCATGCATTTAGGGTACCCATATTTACCAGTTACAACTATGTGTACTAGAAGAAACACATGAGCATATTCATTAAATCATATGACATTAAGCTTTGGGTCTTCCTTCAAGTTCCTTATGCTCATGCTAAAACACTAGAAAGTACAATGGATGATGAACTTCACATAGCCGAAATGAATGCTAAATCTTGGCTTTTAGGCCTTAATCACGTTAATTTTGATGATATAATTGACCTAGGACTTAATCATGTTAATTTTGATAATATAATTGACCTAGTCTATAATTTTGATGATATAATCACAATAAAATTGAGTCAAACACATTCCATGCATTGCACGTATACTTGTATTATGCACATTCGTGTCCTAATAGGTGATCAAGACTCAATGAGAAACAGATTCAACTGAAGACATGTAATATAGCTCTTTGAAAACATGCAATTTTAACTTTATTTGAGTCTTTGGAAACCTTTGTAAACTTAAACATTACCAGCTGGGATATCCATCGACATTCACTCTTGGTTCAATCTAGAAGTCACACACAAAATCTCACATTATTTGGACTTCAATAGATCACCCAAACTCTAGTCGGACAACCACACAAACTCAACTTTAGCTAGTTTATGCAAAACGATTGACAAAAACTTAGCTTCTGTATGACCATTTATAAATAGCAAATCTTTGGTTGAATGGTCGACCATTCTTCCAGTTTCATCAGATTGTATTTTAATTTTCAAATTTCTTTTTCGAGCCATTTTCTTGTCATTATTCCCCAATGGCTGGCTATTTTGAAGATCATGTCTTTATCTCATTTAGAATTTGGGCTATAGGTTGATCAAACATCTTTTAGTGGTCCACTGAATTAGACCCAAAATTGGACAATAACATTTCTTGATTTCGCTCGGCAGTTTATGACCCACCGGTCGGTCATTCCTTCTATGTCCAATAGATAAACGCCCATTTTATGTTGTGTTGGTTCAACCACACTAGTACAGAATGCACAATAGACGTCAAAATTGACGTCGGATTTCCAAACATCCGACGTCTATAGGTATAGATATCAGAGATCCAAACATCCAATGTTTATAGGTTTGTATAGACATCGGGTATATAGTATAACCGACGTCTATACCTCCTAAAATAAGAAAAATGGTTTTTGTTTATTTTTTACGATTTATTTCGTATGAGAACTTATGTGGATTTATAGTTGTCTTCACTTTTGGGATGAGTTAAACTTTTTGTGAGGAGATTATGCAATTTTGTACTTCGTAGAAAGTAATGTGAATTATTTGGATTGATTTAAACCCATATGTGTTGAACTTTAGTCCCACATTGGAGAACTTTTTTTGGTTGGTGGAGTTGATGTACTCCACCACTCATTTACTTCTAAATGGGAGTTGGGTACCACATCATACTATAATAGGCAAATGTGATATATATATATATATGGAAAAAAATTCAAAATAATAAAAAAAAAATTGGAAAAATATGCACTTCAGAAACTTAATTGACAAAGTATGCACATTGAAAAACGGCACCACAGGTGCCGTTTTCATTAAGTAAAAACGGCACTGTAGATGTCGTTTTTACCCTTAATGAAAACGGCATCAGTGATGCCGTTTTTACTTGGGCAAATTTTTTCCCAGTTTCGAGATGTCGTTTTTATCTAATACATGTTGAACTAGAAATGGGTCGGTCGGGGGTCTCGCTCGGGGGTCGGTCGGTCGGGGGTCGGTCGGGGGTCTCGCTCATCAATTGATGTTAGTTGAAAGCTTAATTTTCACCAAGTCAACTCTTAGTTTCGGACATCAATTTGTAAAACGATCGACCAAATATGTGTAGATTTCTGCCCGAGCTTAAGTCACATGATCACTTTCTTTGGTCTAAATCTCATCAACTCTCCCAAATCGGTAGTATAGCTTGAAGCCTCATAAATAGGAGTTCATATATGAGATTTAGACACCAAGACACCTCTCTATTCGCCTATACTTTCTGTCCCAACCTGAAACACTTTCAAGTTCTCTTTTCCTACACCTAAAGCCAAACTTTACCACTTGTGTTTTAATTCTAGTCATATCCAAGTGTGCTAAAGTCTAGAGTGGTAGTTAGTGATTCCAACCACATCCATGAATCATCAAAGTTGAAAAACTTTGAGGAAGCTCCCTCTCAGGTTGTGAGACAAAATTGAGCAAGGCGAAGCTGTTCGGAAGGCTCGTGGTGTAACAATGGATATCTCAGCCCAGAATGAAGATCAGATAATGGAAACTCTAGTGGGGCTCGAAAGATCGAGCGAGACTTGAAAGAGAGGACTAGATCACGGTGGTTATGATCGAACCTCTATAAAATCCAGTGTCAAATTTGTGGTTCACTTGCTCTATCCCTATTTAGTTTAGGTTCCGTCTCTAGTAGAGCATTTAGCTTGTGATTAGAGGGTCATCATTCCTAACAACTATCTTCATCCATTAAATGGCTTTTTTGTGAGAAGAAGCTTTCCGCAAATGTTTGAGTGCCTAATAATAGACAACTTTGGGTACATAAAGTTAACCACTAAGAACACAACAAATTTGGGTATCAAAGTCTTCATTTCCGTCTTTGGTTGTAGGTCAACACAAGGAGAACGGGGAAGTGGATCTTGCGTGGTGGATGCTCAAGGCAGATGACGATACCTGATTGACATCATTTCATGCGTATATCTGTATCTTATATCCATTATCTTACACCTAAGCAATGCTACGTGATGAGTTTTATGTTTGAATTTCAGAAATAAAGAGGTTTGAAGAGAAGAGCCATGAAAGGACCCAAAAGTAGGAAAAAGGACTTAATTGTGAGACCTGGGGACTGAGATGCAAGGGAGAAGGACCTGAACGTAAGACCAAAGATCCTAAGAGCAAAACAGAAACTCCACACCATCATGGGGAGTATTTTGACAATTCGATTCGGGTCGGAGCTCCAATAAACAAAGTAGATGCATCAAAGACCAACAAACACATCAAGCAAAGTCCAGCATCACAACCAGACGGATCTGGATCCTGTAGACCGCCAATTGGTAGTCCGGATCTTCCCGGATCCGATGAAACTTCTGGAGAGCATGTATTAGATGATGTTTAGACTATTTTTGGTATTTGTTTAGTCCCACATCGGGGGATTGTCCCGGATTACCTTTTTCTATGGCTATAAATAGAACTCTCCCTCCTCTCATGTAATCAATCTCCCTCTTTGGTGGCCATCTTTCCTACTAAGAGTGAAGCCTTGAAGCAAAACTCTGGTGGAGGAAGGGCTGCTTGTATTGAGTGAGTTAATAATAGATGTTTTTCCTTTAATTGTGTTGTTTCTCTCTTAGTTTCATTTCCTTTCATATGCATGCTTGCTTGTTTGTTTTGTTTTATGCTTCTTTAATATTTCTTGCTTGATTAGTGTAGTTTCATTTCAGTATAATGCATCATTTTGTTAGAGTAGTTTGTTTAAATATGTGTGAGTAGTTCCATCCCCATTTGGGGAGTGGAGAAATATGTGATATGATCATGTAGTGTATTAAGTGTGTGTTATCTTAATCCCTTGAGCTTTATATGATTTCCATAACCATCTAATGGATTTTCACTCTTATCTTTGATATGCTAATGCTCTTGAATGAAGCTTAGCTTATGCTTTGACTAGTGGACCTATTTTATGGGGAATGATGAGGTGAGGATAAAGATGGAATTGATAAAGGAAAGATGACTTGTCGAGTATGTGCTCTTGTTGCCCTTACCTTTATTAATGTCTTGTATGTTTTAATGATTGGGTAAATCTTATTTCATGTGGAGGCATAGTAGGGTCTAGTCTTTAATCATGAGTTTATTTAGTTTCATTCCAATTATTGTCTTGTATGTTTTAATGATGTAGTTTTATCTTAATTCATGTGGAGGCAAAGTTGGATGTAATTTTATGATTTCATGCACTACATGTTGTGAGGAGCTTAATTGAACACACACACACACACATCTTTCGATTCACATTATTTCTCTACCCCCTATGGGGTTTAGTTTTATTGCTTCTCTTCCTTTCCTTTTTGCATTCTAGTGTAGTTAGTGTAATCAATATTTCTCTCCATCTTTTTACCACTCGCCTTCGCACAAACCAAACGTCGACACACCTCCCAGTAGACGACCCATATTTGCCACCGCTTCAACGCGGCCGTGCACTTGCGGTTAATATAAAACGTATCAATCAAGTTTTTGGCGCCGTTGCCGGGGAGGTGCTCTGTCCAGACCTTGGTTTGGACAATTCGAGTGGTTTTAATTTTTTGTTTGTAGTTTTTCTTGGTTTCAGGGACCCTAGAGTTCAAGGGGAGGCCACTGGCGAAATTGGAGGCATAGAAGCACCAAACAGGCCGCCAATCAGCGGTCTGGGACCGCCAATTGGCGGCCTGGTGAGCGTTTCTTGTTCTCTGTTTTGTTCTGGTAGTTGTCTGGTTCATTGTAGTTATTTGGGAGCCCTATTTTGCATGCTATGACCTCTAGTTTGCTCCCAGATCATTAAACCAATCCCTATTAATCAACTTGGCCTTAAAATCCAAAGCAAAAGATTAGACATTCTTATTTGTTTAGGTCACGCATCATGAACTTGACTTAGGCATATAGTTGTCTTTTCTTTTAGCTTTATTTTCAGTTGTTGAGCGCTGACGTGAGGTACGCATTTCCTACACTCATTCATGCATCTTGTATGCCCATGAATTAGTTAGTAGCAATTGCATCGGGACAAGAGTGAGTTGAGCGTTTGATTGGAGTGTTGATTGCTAGATCTAGGATCAAAACGCTACTAAGGAGGGGTTGTCCCATAAAAGATAAGGTGGGGGATTTCATCACCCTTTCCTTGGACCCAAAAATCACTTTTAATCAAGCCATAACTAAAAGCAAGTAGACATTGGCCCTAGGATTTCAGACGCACTAGGAGAGTAATCTAGTTGAGACCGCCATGCCCTGATCGGCGTTGCCTACTTTGTCGATAGTAGGAGGTACTAGATCTCCGGATCTGGTATCACTTGCTGGGCATTGTGGTCCTCATTGTAGGGAGGTGAGGCGTGTCGAGGCTAGTGACCTCGAAGTTAGGCGTCGTCTAGCCTATGGACCTATAGCCTTAAGTTGTTTGAGTCGTGCTTGCTAGTTAGGCTTCTACCTGATCCCACTACCCACGTTAGATCTAAGGATTGTTCCCTCCTCATCTGAGTCCTCTCCTCATCTA
This sequence comes from Triglochin maritima, assembly GCA_963682175.1. Taxonomy (NCBI): domain Eukaryota; kingdom Viridiplantae; phylum Streptophyta; class Magnoliopsida; order Alismatales; family Juncaginaceae; genus Triglochin; species Triglochin maritima. The sequence goes on along the minus strand of OY821774.1, from coordinate 21,738,455 downwards.
TTCTCCACGTGTAGTCTCCTCCTTTGAGTACACCTTCTGTTGTGTGTTGTTTAGAGTCCAGTCGAGCATTTTTATGCGAGGTTGGGCTCGTTCTGGTGAGAGCGCTCGACTAGAGAGAGTGCATATTTCTGAGATGGACGGTCTTGGTGATCAACCATCTCCGCCTCGTGTTCCTTTGGAGCAAGAGGTCGAGTCGTCTCGTGGTGGCGAGGGAGACCGAGTTCCATACATGGATTACCTTAGTCCGCTCCCACCACCATGTAGACCTCCTTCTCCTCCTCCTCTGACTCGAGAGGAAGGGAGATTCGGTCAGGATCGAGTTCTTGGTGCACCACCACCTTTAGCTTGACAAGATAGACCGATGACTTTGTGGGAGCGGACCTATCCTGTTCGGGCCGCGCAACCTTCTTGCATAGTTCTCCCCCTGCTCGCGGGAACAACTATGAGCTAAAACCTCAATATGTGAGCATGCTTCCAACCTTTACTGCCAATAAGGAGGATCCGTATATCTTTATACGCGAATTCGAGGAAGTATGCTCCATGTTCAAGCTTCAACAGCTTGATGAGGATTCATTCCGGTTGAGGATGATTTCTTTCGCATTGAAGGATAACGCGAAGAAATGGATGTACAACCTCCCAGCGAGCTCTATTCGGTCTTGGGATGACTTCGTAACCGTATTTCTGAAGAGATTTTTCGCTCAAAGGAAAACTCAACAGATACGGCACCAGATACATCAAATGTATCAGACTGAGACAGAATCTTTTCATGGTTTCTTTGAGAGGTTCAAGGACCTTCTCCAACAGTGCCCTCATCAAGGATTTGAGCTATGGCAGCTGTGCCAAATTGTTTATGAGGGCCTCAACTGCAACACCCGCACATTGTTGGAGTCGATGTGTCAGGGTGACTTCCAAATGAAACCCATCGATGAGGCATGGGACACTTTTTAGTTAATGGCTGAACGCACCTTTGAGTGGGACACCATGAGAGAGCCACCAGCCGCCAGGTCTTCTGGTCGAGCTGGATCATATCAAGTTGAGTCATCGATCGCATCTAAGGCAAAAATGGCTGCTCTCATGCATAGGATTGAGAGTTTAGAGTTGGACTGAGCTCCTGTAGCTCAGGTCGCTACTCCCGGGTGTGGTAGGTGTGGACTTACGGGCCATGATGACTTGGAATGCGCTTACGCTCCAAGGGATACTGAGCATGCAAATGCGATGTATCAACAGAGGCCCCGTAACGACCCGTACAGTCACTCCTACAACCCGGGATGGCGTAACCATCCTAACTTCTCTTGGGGTCCCCCTCAGAGCTTGAACGCTCAACCTCAACCTCCACCTTTCAACCTCCACGCCCATCGGCGACCTACAAACCCCCACATCAAAGGTCTCAGCACCATAATTACCAACCTGCTCATGTCTCATCGTCGGGTTATTCCAACCAGACTCCACCACCCCAGCGGGTTGACCCCAAGGATCCTTCTTGTGATCCGACCCTTCAAGCGTTGCAAAGTACAGTTAGGGCTTTGGAAATGCAAGTTAGCCAGTTGGCTCATCAATTCCATGAACGCGAGAAGGGTCAGTTCCCGAGGCAACCTGTGGTAAATCCCAGGGGTCAACCTACTCATGTTAGGCAGAATGTACACAATGTTGAAAGTGACCCTTCCCAGCATGCCAATGTTGTCCATACCTTGAGATTGGGAAGGGTTGTCGACAACAATGTGGAAATGCCTGAAGCCAACCCGATTGGCGAGACTTCCGAGGAGAGTCTTGAGCCTGTCAAGGAACATGTCCCCAAGGCACCATTCCCTCATAGGTTGACTAAAAATCGTGATGAGCATTGGGACAAGATCGTTGAGGTACTTAGGCAAGACAAGGTGAACATCCCGTTGTTGGACGTTGTTCAACAAATGCCACCATATGCCAAGTTCCTCAAGGACCTCTGCACCACTAAGAGTAAAACAAATGTTCCCAAAAAGGCCTTTTTGGCCGCCAATGTGAGCTCAATATTGACACAACCCATGAATGTCGAGTACAAGGACCCAGGTTGTCCAACTGTGTCTTGCATGATTGGGAATGTGACAATCTCTCAAGCTCTATTGGATTTGGTGGCATCTGTGAATCTCTTGCCTTACTCTGTCTATGTCAACTTTGGAATAGGTGATCTTAAACCAACGAGGACAACCCTCCAGTTGGCTGACAGATCCGTCAAGATTCCACGAGGAGTGTGGAGGATGTCCTTATCAAAGTGGGTGAGTTTGTATTTCCAGTTGATTTCATCATCTTGGATACTGAACACGTGTCCAACCCACGAGGACAAATTCCTGTGATCCTTGGGAGGCCATTTCTTGCGACATCTAATGCTTTGATCAATTGTCGCAATGGCTTGATGATGTTGTCTTTTGGAAACCTCACGGCGGATTTCAACATCTTCACTCTTGGTAAGCAACCTGGGCTCTTCGACGACAGTGTCGGAGCCAATCTCATCCAGGATACGGATGAGCCCGAGTCATTAGGCATGTTCGACTCACATCGACATATTATTGAGGTGCCTAATGACCAGGTTGCGAGTGAAGAGAATCTTGAGGAATCCGCCAGCATTTCTCGGGACGAGGAGGCACATCTGGGCGCTTGCTCCTCTTACCCTGTGAAACTTGATGTGAATTTTATTTATACCGCAAGTGCAGTGCGTCAATGAAGACGTGGCAAATACGGGTCGAACACAAGGAGGGAGAGATTTGTTAGTTGTGTGATTTTCGATTAGGGGAAAGAAGGAGAGAAGAATAAGTTTGGTTTTGAGATTTTTGGTTTTTAATTATCTAAAGCAAGAACAACAAAACAAAACTAAGAATAAAACAACTATGGATGGGAGTCCAGTGGGTGGAGGTTTAGATATCGGGTTTTGATTAGAGAATTCTGAAACTTATAATAAATCACATTAGTTATATAAAGCATTACATGATAAATGACTCAACATAAACTCAAGTAATCAAAATATACTAATACGAAATTAAAATAATAACTTGATTCTTCTTCTCATCACCCTAAATCCGTCACCCCCACCCTTTGGAGAGAGTTAGAAACTCATGGATGGAGGGAAGGAGAAGGGGTCCTAGAGAAAACTACAAAAGAAAACTAAAAACACAAAATAAAAGAAACAGAATTTTATTGCTAAATTATGGAACAAAAGGAAGACCCCCACAACATCGTTCTCGGGGCTATTTATAGCCGATACAAGGGACCTAAGCATGAAATAGGAAAGTACACGTGTCAACACGCAACCGGTAAAATTTTTAGAGCATGTATCTAAATTTGTGCGGCGGATTCGCCGCATTTTGTACATGAGGTGCGGCGGATTCACCACCTTTTTAGCTCCGATTTAATCCGGATTTTTCCTGTATGTTTATGGTATGATTTAGCTGTCCTTTGCGCATCTGGATTGATTTCTTTCCTTTCTTTTGAGCTCCGAATTTATTTCTTCATATATTTGGAGACACACATTGATTTTTCTTTAGAACTTCTCCAAAATAATAAAAGCTACTCGTAATTTGCAATTGGGTCCTCGGTTGTTTGCAATTAAGTTCCGACTACTTTTGTGCTTAAGTCCTTGGCCTTTTTGTAATTAGGTCTTGAATGCATTTCTGCTTGGATGAACTTCAATTTGAATCCCGATAATCTTGAACTTGGTCTTTATGCTAGAAATGAGTCTCTTGCACGCGTTTATGGGTAATTTGCATTCAGGTCCCTGTATTCTGTAAATAAGACTAAACACATACCTTAGTAGCATTTATTGATATAAAACTAATCTAAATGAGAGACATATGATGCAATGTATGCAATGCATCAAATACCCCCACACCTAGATTTTGCTAGTCCCTAGCAATACAAAATATAAGAAAAATGAAAACAAGGAAATCCTAACTCACTTTCGTAGGAATCACGGTTGCACTTAGCATGTGCAACAAGCCTTTAAACCCCCAAGTTTCCTTAGAGGACGAGTTTTGTCTCGTGAGGGTTTTCAGTTGACACACCCACAAAGTCTTAATTCAACATTCGATTAATAACTCTCAATATCCCTACCTCAACCTTATACATCTCACTGAGAATTCTTGCATGCTCATTATATAAGTCTAACTCATAATTTTTTTTGACTTGGTCTTTGTTCCTCCAACATTCACACCACTAACCCTTCTACACATGTTATCACTTAAATTATTTTGCACGCCTCCTCTGGTGGTGAAGTATCATTCGGATCAACCATGGCATGGATCATTCTTTTAGCTTTGGGCCTTGAGTATTTTTTTTTTCTTTTTCCGTGATTCAACACATTTGCTTTTTCTGACACTTTTACCCTTTTTTGCATTCGTGTAGCGAGTTTGGTTGATAATCCCGAGCTGGCAGACTCAAGTTACCGGGTTTCAAGATACCCCTACGGACCAGTGACTCGAAGGCTTGGGCTTTTGTAATCAGTTTGCAAAATGTGTTTTCCTCACTTTATTCCTTTATTTTTACTTTTATTTTCCTCAAGGCTTAATTCCTATTAGAAGTTCACACTTCCTGGTATATTTTCCTCAACCTCTGCGTTTTATCAACCACTTCAAGGATTTGATTCATCCAATTTAAGTGCATACATGTCTTAAAGGGTAATGGGTTATTTCTTTGGAACTTAGATTTATGTCATAATTTCTACAAGCAAAACTATATAATAAGGAACAAAAATTCAATGCATTTTGTACACGGGTTTTGGCAGTTCAATCTTAAGCTATGTCATGGAACATTGATTTTTTTTGTTTTTTTTAAAACAGAATATAAAGATAGATAAACACCCCCCACACCTAAACCATGCATTGTCCTCAATGTATGCAAGGATAAAGCAAATGCACTTATTACCTTCGTCAACTGTGGTGGAGGGATTGAATTTGCTCAGAGTCAACCATAGTCAGAACTGGATTGAATGACACCATGTTGGTGCATGGATCCAGTTGAATTGTTCCCATGTTGCAATGAGAGTCCTGAGTCACAGATTCCACACCCCTCACATGTATTGGTTCTCTTATTTGCTCGAGTGATGGTGGGTGTGTGGAAGAATTACTCCCCTTTTTCTCACTTCCTTTTTGATTTTGTGATGATTTATTTGATTCAGAAATCTTATAGATACGTGCTCTCATCACAACATCACTTTGATTGCATATTATTTCTGGCTCACTATCAACATGAAAGATATTAAATTCATCTTTTAAGTTCCCAAAAGATAATTGCATGAGCCCATTTCGACAGTTTATCAATGCTTCAGAAGTGGCTACAAAGGGTCTGCCTAGTATTACAGGGATTTGTCTATTAGGATTTACAACAGGTGCAGTATCTAGTACGACAAAATCCACTGGGTAAATGAAGTCACCCACCTTGATCAAAACGTCCTCGACTACACATCTTGGTTTCTTAATAGATCAGTCAGCAAATTGAAGAGTTGTCTTAGAGGGTTTTAGTGGATCAAGGTTGAGTTGCTCGTAGACAGAGAACGGGAGTAGGTTAACACTAGCACCAAGGTCTAGAAGGGCTTTGTTGATAAAAGTATCTCCTATCACACATGAAATTGTGGGACACCCGGGGTCCTTATACTTTATAGGAGAAGAGTTTGACAGAATTGAGCTTATGTTTGCAGTTAAGAATGCCTTCTTTGGTACGTTCGTTTTTCTCTTTTTAGTGCACAGATCTTTCAAGAATTTAGCATAAGCAGGTATTTGTTGAATCATATCTAAGAGTGGAATGTTCACCTTAACTTGCTTAAATACTTCCAAGATTTTCTCCATTTGTGCACTTGAGTTCTTCTTGAGTCTATTGGGGAATGGAGCTTTAGGAACATAGACTCGCTCAGGTTGAGCTATGGGTTCAGTTTGAGTATGTAAGTTGGGCGTTTCAGATTGGACGTCAGGTTCAATGGTTAGGTCATATGTGGTTGCTTGATGGCTAGATTGATTATACGTTCTAGGATTTACCACATTGTTATCGACTTGTCTTCCGGACCGTAATGATACTACTGCATTTATTTGTTGGAATGGTCCTTCCTCATTAACCATTTGAACCGGTTTAGGGTTGTTATTTCCTAGAGGTGGTTGATAGGGCTGATATGAATTATTAGATCTTGGATTCACCTCAGGTTGACTTGGAAACTGACCCTTTTCTCTTGCACCTACAATTTGCGCGAGTTGGCTGACTTGTGTCTCTAGCCTTTAGAAGGACTGGTTGGTTGTTTGTATAAAGGTTTTCATCGAATTTTCCAAGCTTGTCAACCTACCCTCATGATCGCCATTGTTACTAAACCCAGATGATGTATTATTTTGGTTATACGGGTTTGGTTGTTGTCTAGGAGGTTGACCTTGTTGGCTTGATGAGAAATTAGAATTATTACGCCAACCCGAGCTATAGGTTGATGCGTATGGGTCATTTCTAGCATGGTTAAATGTGGCATTAACTTGTTCCCAGTCTGCACAATCCTCCATTAAATGACCAGTCTGACCACATCTAGAGCAAGGGATAGACGAGGCTTGATTCACTCGGGGTCGGGTTTGTAGCTCTAGACTTTCCATTCTGCACATAAGGGTAGCTAGTTTTGCTTCAGCCGCTATGTTGGCATCTATAGCTAAGACACCGGGTTTGGGTTGACTTGCTATTCTAGATCCAATACTCGGGTTAAGCGGTGCTCTAGCATTGTCCCATTGCATACTGTTTTCAGCTAAATCTTCAAGAAAAGTCCAGGCATCATTTTCATTTTTCGACATGAAGTTCCCTTAGCTTACGAATTCTACCATAATCCTAGATGTGGGTGTCAATCCCTCATAAATAATTTGGCATAATTTCCATCTTGGAATTCCGTGATGAGGGCATTCGGTTAGCACACTTTTAAATCTTTCTAGATAGGAATAGAACGGCTCGCTCTCAGACTGAACGAATGCAACAATTTCATTCCTAATCCTCATAGTCTTATGGTTGGGCAAATATTTTTTCAGGAATACTTGAACAAACTCAGCCCAACTCCTAATAGATCTTTCGGCTAGACTATATAGCCATTTATTAGCGTCGTCCTTCAGTGCTAGAGGCACGAATTTCAGACGCACTGCCTCCTCAGGCATATATGCTGGTATTGCATAAGAGAGCAGATTTCCTCAAATTCTCTAAGGAAGAGATATGGGTCTTCCCTAGAGGTGAACTTAGGCAACATACTCATGTATTGTGCCTTAAGTTCGAAGTTGTGACCCTGTATGGTGGGCATAACGATGCACGATGGCTGAGCAGCCATCGCTGGGTAGCATCGATCCCTCAGAGTTATAGGTTGTGCAACATGTGGGTCCACTACATTCTCACGCATTGGATCCGGGTGAGGTGGTGCAGCAGATGGATTGGGGCTAAGCTCTAGACTGGAATCTAGATGAACTCGTGAGAGTCGATTACTCAAGTCCCGAATCTAAATCTGAGTGCACCGGGTTGAATCAATTTTTGAGTTCAAATTCGAAATTTAAATTCCAAATTTAATTTCAAGAATTAATTACAAATTTGTCTTTGGTTTTTTTTTAATTTTTTTTTCAAAAATGGAAACAAACAATAGAATGGGGAAAGATGAGAAAGGAATCCTAATCTAGAGAATTGAGGTGAGAAGAGAAAGAAGACTCAGATGAGAAGGGAAACTTAACTCTAATGATAGAAAAGAGGGTCGGTCAGAAATTTCCTGAACAAGCATGGTTCAAACAATCCAAGACCTAGTGTCGCTTAAATCTAGACGACTCCTAACTGGTTGAGTCGAGTTGATTTGCTTGATTCACCTCCCTCACTAATCAAACCAACTTGGCCAGGCCGTGTATAGCTAGTGGGGGCGCTTCCGACAGAGTCGGTGCCAATTAGACAACCACTTCGCTTGGAAGACTTACGTCAACACAAAAACACTTTCTAGACACCAAATTAAATTCGATCAGCTTCAGGTCATAGCAAGTCAAACCAATCTTCTCCTTAATTGAGTCTGAATCCTTAGGGGCCAATGTCTAATTGATTTTAATTTAAGGCTTGAGTGACACTTTAGGATTGTGATTTGTGGGCCACGGAAGGGTGATGAAATCCCCACCGTATCTTTTCCTACGGAGTTTCCCTTAAGATAGTTTAACTTAAATCTAGCAAAGATAGTCAAACATTGGTCTTTAATTGGGGGGCAATTGCAAGGTTGTATGCAAACTAAATTATATGCTTAAATGCAATCGTTAAAACACGATACGTACCTTGCCTCCAACAGTCTTTCAACAATAAAAATAATTTGCAAGAATTTAGCAAGAATAATGCAAACAAAACATTATATGATGCATGCACTAAGTCCTCCTAATTTTGCCAATTTTTAGGTCAGAGTTGAATTATTGCCAATTATGGAATTTTGCCCTAACACGTGCAGTTCTACGAAAAGGAAATTTTCCTAAACTAGAAATTACGAGGAAAAAAGCAACAAAGGTTACCTACGCAATGCTCAGTCAGGTTCACCGCCCGCTCTCGAAATTTCAGTAGCACCACGCGTCCACCCAGCGATGGTGCTAAACCCAGAAAAAATTGAAGCCCAGATGCTTCAAATGTGCGGCGATTCCGCCGCAGGTTCTTCTTGGTATGCGGCGATTCCGCCGCCCTTGTTGCTCAGACTGCGTTCAGATTTCACCGCGCGCTCTATTTTCTCCTGAAACACAAATCCAAATACTCAGATCGCGCACAAGATAAACAGAATAGAATCGAAATCAACAAAAACAAAATCTACGTCGCCTCCCCGGCAACGACGCCAAAAACTTGATGTGAATTTTATTTATACTGCAAGTGCACGACGTCAATGAAGACGTGACAAATACGGTTCGAACACAAGGAGGGAGAAATTTATTATTTGTGTGATTTTCGATTAGGGGAAAGAAGGAGAGAAGAATAAGTTTGGTTTTGAGATTTTTGGTTTTTAATTATCTAAAGCAAGAACAACAAAACAAAACTAAGAATAAAACAACTATGGATGGGAGTCCAGCGGGTGGAGGTTTAGATATCGGGTTTTGATTAGAGAATTCTGAAACTTATAATAAATCACATTAGTTATATAAAGCATTACATGATAAATGACTCAACATAAACTCAAGTAATCAAAATATACTAACACGAAATTAAAATAATAACTTGATTCTTCTTCTCATCACCCTAAATCCGTCACCCCCACCCTTTGGAGAGAGTTAGAAACTCATGGATGGAGGGAAGGAGAAGGGGTCCTAGAGAAAACTACAAAAGAAAACTAAAAACACAAAATAAAAGAAACAAATTTTATTGCTAAATTATGGAACAAAAGGAAGACCCCCCACAACATCGTTCTCAGGGCTATTTATAGCCGATACAAGGGACCTAAGCATGAAATAGGAAAGTACACGCGTCAACACGCAACCGGTAAAAATTTTAGAGCATGTATCTAATTTTGTGCGGCGGATTCTCCGCATTTTGTACATGAGGTGCGGCGGATTCACCACTTTTTTAGCTCCGATTTAATCCGGATTTTTCCTGTATGTTTATGGTATGATTTAGCTGTCCTTTGCGCATCTGGATTGATTTCTTTCCTTTCTTTTGAGCTCCGAATTTATTTCTTCATATATTTGGAGATACACATTGATTTTTCTTTAGAACTTCTCCAAAATAATAAAAGCTACTCGTAATTTGCAATTGGGTCCTAGGCTGTTTGCAATTAAGTCCCTGGCTACTTTTGTGCTTAAGTCCTTGACCTTTTTGTAATTAGGTCTTGAATGCATTTCTGCTTGGATGAACTTCAATTTGAATCCCGATAATCTTGAACTTGGTCTTTATGCTAGAAATGAGTCTCTTGCACGTGTTTATGGGTAATTTGCATTCAGGTCCCTGTATTCTGTAAATAAGACTAAACACATACCTTAGTAGCATTTATTGATATAAAACTAATCTAAATGAGAGACATATCATGCAATGTATGCAATGCATCACCTGTGGCCCTTGAGCCACTTGAAAGTAACTCTGAATCTGACAAGGACCCACCTCAGGTCGAGCTTAAACCGCTCCCCGATAACCTAAAGTACATCTTCTTAGGGGATAATGAGACCTTGCCACTCATTATTGCTTCTAATCTTGCACAAGAACAAGAGGTTGCCCTCAAAAGAGTACTCTTTGAAAAGAAAGAGGCGATCGGGTGGTCCTTGAAGGATATCAAGGGAATTAGCCCTGGTATTGTTCAGCATCGGATCCACATAGAAGAGGATTCTAGGCCCCGCAGGGACCCACAACAGAGATTGAGTCCTGTACTGAAAGAAGCCGTCCGAAAGGAGGTTCTTAAGTGCTTGGATCATGGCATAATCTATTCTATCTCTGATAGTTCGTGGGTGAGTCCTGTCCATGTGGTTCCCAAGAAGTCAGGCGTGCCGGTTGTGGAGAATGAGCATAATGAGCTTATCCCGACACGCTTGCAAACTGGCTGGCAAGTTTGTGTTGATTATCGCAAGCTCAATGCGACAACGCGGAAAGATCATTTCCCGTTGCCATTCATTGATCAGATGTTGGAAAGGTTGGCCGGACATGAGTATTATTGTTTTCTTGATGGATACTCCGGTTACAACCAAATTCCCATCACCCCCGAGGATCAAGAGAAAACCACATTTACTTGTCCCTTTGGCACGTTTGCCTACCGTCGCATGCCCTTTGGGTTATGTAATGCACCGGTAACGTTTAAAAGGTGTATGATCAGCATCTTCTCCGATATGGTTGAGCGTTTCCTTGAGATCTTCATGGACGACTTTTCCATATTTGGCGCTTCCTTTGATGAGTGTCTTCATCACTTGAGCCTTGTCCTCAAGCGATGCCGTGAGAAGAACTTCACTCTCAATTGGGAGAAATGTCACTTCATGGTGAAGCGAGGGATTGTACTCGGACATGTGGTCTCAAGTAGGGGAATTGAGGTCGATCCCGCCAAAGTGGGTCTTATTGCTAATCTCCCACCACCACGTAATGTGAAGGATATCCACGCCTTTTTGGGGCATGCTGGATTCTATCGGCGGTTCATTCGGAATTTTAGCAAAATTGCTCGACGTCTCACCGCCTTGTTGGCTAAGGATGCCATTTTTGAGTTCACACCGGATTGCCACCATGCCTTTTTGACCTTGAAGAAAGAGTTGACTTCAACTCCCATTATTAAGGCACCGGTGTGGACTGAACCCTTTGAGTTAATGTGTGATGCATCTGACTTCGCTGTGGGACAAGTGCTTGGGCAACGATTGGACAAATTGCCTCATGTGATCTACTACGCCAGTAGAACTCTCAATGATGCCCAATTGAACTACACTGTGACCGAGAAGGAATTCTTAGCGATCATATTTGCTTTGGAGAAATTCCGGTCGTACTTGATTGGCTCCCACGTGATTATCTATTCTGATCACACAACCATCAAGCACCTCATGGCGAAGAAAGATGCAAAATTCCGACTCTTGAGATGGATCTTGTTGTTACAAGAATTCGATCTCGAGATTCGGGACAAAAAAAGTGTGAGAATGTTGTAGCTGACCACCTGTCTCGTTTAGAGACGACCAACCCACAGGACCAAATTATTGATGACAAATTTCCTGACAAGCAGTTGTTCACGATCGAAGATAACCCTTGGTTTGCTGACATCGTGAACTACCTAGTGACCGAGCAACTTCCTGTGGGTTGGTCAAAATCTGACCAAACCAAATTTAGATCTTATGTCAGATTCTTCCACTTGGATGACCCCTATCTATTCAAATATTGCTCTGACCAAATTTTCAGGCGGTGCGTCCCAGATACCGAGTTCCAAAGTGTGCTCCATTTCTGCCACTCCAAGGCATGTGGAGGACACTTTGGAGCAAAGAAAACTGCTACCAAGGTGCTCTAATCTGGATTCTACTGGCCCTCTCTTTTCAAGGATGCTTACGACTTTTGTAAGCAATGTGATAGGTGCCAGCGCCTTGGCAGGATTGGTCGACGTGACATGATGCCTTTGCAAAGTGTCCTTGTTGTCGACATCTTTGATGCATGGGGCATCGATTTCATGGGTCCCTTCCCGAACTCATTCAGGAATGTTTACATTCTGGTGGCCGTTGACTATGTGTCTAAGTGGGTTGAGGCTATACCCACAAAGACCAATGACAACAAGATGGTCACCAAATTCTTGAGGGACATTTTTGCGCGATTCAGTACTCCTCGTACCATAATCAGCGATAGGGGTACTCACTTCTGTAATCGCTCCTTTGAAGCGCTTATGAGGAAGTATTCGATCACCCATAAGCTTGCGACCCCATACCATCCGCAAACTAGTGGGCAGGTCGAAATCTCTAACCGTCAATTAAAGCAAATTCTTGAGAAGACGGTTAGTTCCTCGAGGAAGGATTGGTCTACTAAGTTGAATGACGTGTTGTGGGCCTTCCGCACCACGTACAAGACCAATTTGGGTATGTCCCCATATCATGTAGTGTACAACAAGGCTTGCCACCTACCCGTTGAGCTTGACAATCGTGCTTTCTGGGCGATCAAGAACCTGAATATGGATATTGATCAAGCAGGAGTACAACGTAAGCTCGACATTGTGGAATTGGAAAAGCTATGCAATGATGCGTACAAGAATGCCAAAATTCATAAGTCCCGTGCCAAGATGTTTCACGATCGCATGATTATACGAAAGGTGTTTACGACCGGGCAGAAGGTGTTGCTCTACAATTCCCGGCTTCATCTGTTTGCGGGTAAGCTCCGCAGTCGCTGGTCTGGTCCTTTTATTGTCCAAACCGTCTATCCTCATGTTGCGGTTGACATCTTGAACCCAGGGAATGGGGACGTGTTCAAAGTTAGTGGACAACGCCTCAAACCCTACTTGGAGGGGGCACCAGCCGAAGTCGAGGAGGTCATGTTCCTTCATGAACCTCTCTCGCACTCAACCATTCATGCTCCTGCATGAGTGGTTGAGCTTTCATGTTTGTATAGAAAAAAAAAACTCGTTCAGTGAGCATCGTTTGTTGTGGGCCCCAACCCTTGAGTATTTGGGCCATATTCTTTCACGTATTTGTATCCCTTCTTTAGCATCTCACAGGTTTTGAGGGAATTTGGGTTTGTGTCCATCAACATAACCATGAACTTCCCTTTGCGCTTCATATCGGTGAGATCTTTCCTTTTTCATGCATAAATCCATGTAGTCTTTTTCTCACATTCATTGAGGACAATGCATGGATTAGGTGTGGGGGGTGTTTTACGTGTGTACATAGTCGAGTCTTTTCCTTTGTTTTTTCTGTTTTCTTTTGTGTGTATTGTTAGGGTCATGTTAGTGTGCTGCATTTAATATCGATATATCTGCTTGCCATGATCCTTGGGTGACTTGTCTTCTTTTGCTTGCCTAGTGCTTCAAAATTTTCACATTTCTTTCAAAATTTTCGTGTGTTTGTGAAAGAAAATGTTTTATGGGTTTTGTGTGTGTTTAGCATGTGCAAAACCGTTGAGAGGCAAAGTAAAAAGAAAGCTCCCAAAATTGTCTTGAACTTGATGCATTAGAATATCTAGTACAGTGGCTTTAGGATTTATGGAGTAGTTAGGTTGCACCCCAGTTTTCCCTTGGGGATGAGTAATCATAGCGTTTCAGTGCTCAAACATTTAAAGAAGTCCACCCTGAACCTAATGGGTCAATAATTCGTGTCTGTTAACTTAAGGAAGTTTGTTGTTGTCAAGGACCCTTTAAATCTTGTTGTGAGACATTAAGTGTAGGGATTTTGGTTCATGTGTAGATAAGAAATAAGTGAGTAAGTGTTCTCTCTTCTCGTACGACTCCTCACTCGGGAAAGTAGGTCTGACGGGACTTTGTGCCTGGTGCTTTCGAGTCATCTGACTTGGGATGCGCCGACCGAACTCTCGTTACACGGGTGGTAGGGATTGCCCTATGTGGAGATTTGGGGAAATGTGTACATGATAGTGTAAGTCCTCATGGGCAATGCTGCACGAAACCTGACCCTGAGAGAATGAAGCTCAAACTAATAAAAAGAAAAGAAAAAAAGAGAGAAAAGAAACAAAAAGAAAAAAATGCAAATAAGAACCTTAATGGACTTTACACTTTGTATCACTTGAGGATGTTGAGGTTGTCCATGTCTTTCACTTAATTCCTTATTTAACTTGCATGAATGGTTCATTAGGCTAGGTGTGTGGGCTGATTACCTTTATAGAGTCGGCCCGTAGGATTGCCGCGTCCGATGATCGACAAAATATGTCCAACGAGTCGAGTGTCTAGATTGAATAATGCATCTTGTTTGGATTTTGTGGGTATATTCGCTAAAAACCCTCAGGAGACAACACTCCTCCTCCTTGGCAACAAGGAGGTTTAACGGCTTATTGCACGTACTAAGTGCAATCGTGATTCCTACGAAAGTGAGTTAGGATTTCTTGTTTCTCGTTTGTTTTTCTCTTTCTTTGTTTTGCTCGAGACTAGCAAAAACTTAGGTGTGGGGGTATTTGATTGACATCATTTCATGCTTATATTTGTATCTTATATCCATTATCTTACACCTAAGCAATGCTACGTGACGAGTTTTATGTTTGAATTTCAGAAATAAATAGGTTTGAAGAGATGAAGCATGAAAGGACCCAAAAGTAGGGAAAAAAGGACTTAATTGTGAGACCTGGGGACTAAGATGCAAGGGAGAAGGACCTGAACGTAAGACCGAAGGACCAAAGAGCAAAACAGAAAACTCCACACCATCATGGGGAGTATTTTGGCAATTCACTTTGGGTCGGAGCTCCAACAAGTGATGTAGATGCATCAAAGACCAACAAAGACATCCAGAAAATCCCAGAATAAAATACTGCGTGATCCGGACCATATAGACCGCCAATTGGAGGTATGTTTTGGCTCAAATACGCTATGATTTTGGTGGGTCGCGTATTAGTGTGTATTTAGTTCATTTCTGGTATTTGTTTAGTCCCACATCAGGGGATTGTCCCGGATTGCCTTTTTCTTTGGCTATAAATAGAACTCTTCACCTTCTATTGTAAACTACCCATTGCTTGGTGGCATTCTCTCTACTAAGGAGTAAGCCTTGAAGCAAAACTCAAGGTGGAGAAGAATGCTACCTTCAAAGTGAGTCATTGTTAATAAAATAATTGTTCTTAGTTTCTTTTAATCTTGTCTTTTAATTCTTGCATGTTTCTTTAGTTTATGTTTCTTTCAATTAACGTCTTTAATGTTCCTTTCTTGCTTAGTTAAATTTCCTTTCAGTATAATGTCTCATTTTGTTAAGTGATTAGTGAGTAGTTCCATCCCCTTTGGGGTGGAGTAGATGTATGTACATGTTAGGTAGGTGGTATGAATGTTAGATATTATTGTTTGTGAGAGATATTAGTATGCTTGCTCGAATTAATAAGAACTTTACTTGATGGTTTCTGCCATAGTTAGGTACACTACATGCGCGTTATGTTCTTAATAACAACATTGCATTGCTCATATTAATCACCTAGGTTAGTGTTGTAAATGATAGGTCTTGCCATGAGGTACTTCTTATGCATTAACAAACACTAACCACACTTGAGCTTATTGTATGTATTCACCACACTTATTTCATGTGCACACACACTCCACCCCTTAGGGGTTTTCCATTCCTGAGTTTTATCTCCTTTCATTAGTTTCTTAGTTTAGCTTGTTTTGTGATTTCATTTCAGCTTTCCTAGTCTACTAGTTTAGATTAGTGTAGTTAGTGTACTCAATCTTTCTCTCCTTTCTTTCCCACTCGCCTTCGCATAAACCAAAAGTCAACACACCTCCCTGTTGATCGACCCGTATTTGCCACCGCTTTAACGCGGCCGTGCACTTGCGGTTTAATATAAAATGAATCAATCAGCCACCTTTAACTCGTACGACCAAACCAAATTTGAATAACCAACCTTAAAATTTTCGGACAACTAATTGTGTCATTAGGCTTCCAAATTCATATCCATAGAATCTTGAAATTTACTGTTGCACAATTTGGATGACCAACCCATGTTCGAGTCATCCGATCCTCACTTGACGTTAAAGACCAATTGGTAGACTTTTCAATTCATAAGACGAATCACCTTGTTTGTCATCCCAATTCATATTGTTGGTGTTTGATTCTTTTACAATCTACACTTTTGGATGACTAAGGTTCAGTTTAGTTGTCTAAATCTTGTCTCAAACAAATTTTATATCTTTGTCTTTTTTGCCTTTCACTAGTCTTTACCCCATTCTTTGTGAACGTATAAAAACCTGGACACATCTATTATATTTGAAAAAACTCTCATTTTCTCTTACACTCTTTCTCACCACTTTAAGCTTCCACTCGTACTTAATCACCACCAGAGGATTCAGCTTTGTAATTCGAGTGTCCAACTTAGAGTTTTTCATTACTTGTGGGAGAAACAGAAGTATCACACAAATTGTCTGGTTTCTTGTTTTGTAGGGAACACGTGTTCTCAGTATGGAACGATTAGATAGTGAAGACTCAAGCAGGGCATACGATCGTACGGGTCTTGTAAGAGATGACTAGAACTCGGTTAAGGTGTCGAACCTCTTCAAATTTGGTTGCGTCATCGTGGGTTGTGATTTTTTTTGCAAAGCAAAAGAGATTAATTTTTATTAATCTAATGATTGTTACATCCTACTCAAGGTAGGTACATTGTGGGACTCGGAACTTGCCATGTACAAGCTCAGATCACTCATATGGACATTACAATCCACTCAAATTGCATACCATATGTCTCACACATACAACCTCACGACCATGTAATACTAAACAAAGATGATGCTTGCATGTCGCCTGATGCTTCAATAGCCCCCGTGCCCTTGATGCGCACTACATCCTTTATTGCTCGAATGATCTCACTGGTTTGCTGCTCTTCCCCATAAAAGGTACGCCTGTTTCTTTCCATCCAACACTCGTATATCGTCACTCCCAACGCGAGCTTATGGAGAAGGATGACATACTTGGTGCTTCCTTGCCGTCGTGCTATTCTTGCAATCTCCTCCCCTAAGGGTGGCCTATATGCTTAGTGTCTCCCGCCAACCTGCCAATGCCATCCCATACATCTCTAACATACCTCCACTCCCAGAAAAGATGCGTAGTGGTCTCGTATGCACCCGTGCACAGGATGCACCGTGATACAATAGAAAACTTAATCTTCTGATGCCGCATCATATCATGAGTATTCAACTTCCCTTCGACAACCCTCCAATGTGTGTGTGCATGCTTCAAAATTTGCCATTTATGCCACACTACCAAGGCCCAAGGAACCGTTAGCCTCTCGGTCTGCACCCAAGTCCATGCGTCCTTCATAGTGGGTTGATCACATGTTGCGCCTACCCACGAGAGCCTATCCTCACCTTGCCCCACGGGAATGGATGGAAGCCAGGCCCAAACTTACATAATATTATGATTGATTCGTTTTATATGAATGGAAAAAGTTACTCTCCTCACGTTCACGTAATTGTTGCGACATTTGACTCACTTGCAGGGCCATATTTTGTATGAACTGTTGAGTGGTTTCCATGAACGTAAGGAAAGTTTGTTTCAAGGAATCAGGTATGTGGTCAACTATGAGGTCCAAATCCGAATTTGAGAAATTTTGGGGTTGGGTGTTGATGGGCTAAGAATGAGTCCAATGATTTGGAGTGGGGTGTTGGTCGGCTTCTGGGTATCCGGGATGAGGATACTGGGGTAGAAATGATGTCTAAGAATTTGAATAAGAATTGTCTCCCTACGAATCCATCCCTCCCGGGTTGTACGCGGATGCGTAATGGTCATAATGAGCATTTTGGGAAAATGTGTGGTCATACTCAGGCTCAGGGGCAACATAAGAACATTCCCCGATAACATGACCACTCAACCCATTATAGTCACACGGTATGGCTACTGGAGCCACTGGTGCAGTCATGTCATCTACCACATGCATGAAAAAGGCCAAAGGTTCTTGTAATGTCTCAGTTTGATGACCAATATATGATCTGACGTAACTAGATGGTGGTCTAGCAGTCGGTGCCTCTCTCATATTACCCCAATATGAAGAATGCTCAGTCACACAATTAAGATTATCCCAACCATACGGGGTGTTTGTCTGAGGCACCCCAGGTTGCATGGGTCCGGAATACCAGGACGAATTGTCCTGGTCCCAACAATGATATGGATGGTCGACCATGTAACCATCCTTCTCAACAGAGAACTCTAGAGTCGACCACTCTCACCACCACGAGGCTAAACTCGCAAAAAGTGCTCGACTCGACCCAAAAATACTACCAAAGAGTGTAAAGGGGAGGAGACTAGAACGTAGAAGTAGGTGAGAAGAAGATGACTCAGAGGAGAAGGGAAGAATCCCTAAAGCTAGCGTGGGTAAAGGGTGAAGGTAGAAGCCTAACTAGCAAGCACGACTCAAACAATGTAAGGCAATGGTCCTTAGGCTAGACGACGCCTAACTTCGAGGTCACTAGCCTCGACACGCCTCCCCTCCCTACAACAAAGACCATAATGCCCAACAAGTGATACCAGATCCGGAGATCCAGTACCTCCTACTATCGACAAGGTAGGCAACGCCGATCAGGCCATAATGGTCTTAACTAGATTACTCTCCTAGAGCGTCCGCAATCCTTAGGGCCAATGTCTACTTGCTTTTAGAATTAAGGCTTTGATTAAGAGTGATTTTTGGGGACAAGGAAAGGGTGATGAAATCCCCCACCTTATCTTTTATGGGACAACCCCTCCTTAGTAGCGTTTTGATCCTAAATCTAGCAATCAACGCTCCAATCAAACGCTCAACTCACTCTTGTCCCAATGCACCTTACTAACTAATGCATGATCAAAACATGCATG
The DNA here is from genome assembly GCA_963682175.1 of Triglochin maritima. Classification (NCBI taxonomy): domain Eukaryota; kingdom Viridiplantae; phylum Streptophyta; class Magnoliopsida; order Alismatales; family Juncaginaceae; genus Triglochin; species Triglochin maritima. The sequence goes on along the minus strand of OY821774.1, from coordinate 21,719,586 downwards.
AATGAGAGATTTGGGTGCACGTACCTCACGCCAGCAATCAACAACAAAATGTAAAGCAAAGAAAATACAAATGCATGCAAGGTCTACAAATGATGCATGACCTAGATGACAAGAAGTCTAATCTTTGCTTTGAGTTTTATGGTCCAAGTTGATTAAAGGGGATTGAAATTAAATCTGGGAGCAAACTAGAAGTCACAGCATGCAAAATGATACTCCCAGATAACTACAATAAACAAAACAACAACCAAAAAAAAATTGAGAGAAACCGAGGCTCACCAGCCCGCCAATTGCCGGTCCCAGACCGCTGATTGGCGGTCACTTGTGGGTCTTTTGCTCTCAAATTCCTCCAGTCTCTTCCCCTTGATTCTAAGAATGGCTGAAACGAACAAAAACTAAAAACTAAAAATTTAAACCACTCGAATCGTCCAAACCAAAATCTAGACAGAGCACCTCCCTCGCAACGGCGCCAAAAACTTGATTGATTCGTTTTATATTAAACCGCAAGTGCACGACCACGTTGAAGCAGTGGCAAATACGGGTCGATCCACAGGGAGGTGTGTCGACTTTTGGTTTGTGCGAAGGTGCGTGGGAAAGAAAGGAGAGAAAGATTGATCACACTAAACTACACTGATCTAAACTAGGAAACAAAAAAGCATGAAATGAAATCACAAAACAAACTAAACTAAGCAACTAATGAAAGGAGATAAAACTCAGGAACGGAAAACCCCTAAGGGGTGGAGTGTGTGTGTGTGTGCACATGAAATAAGTGTGGTGAATGCATACAATAAGCTCAACTGTGGTTAGTGTTTGTTAATTCATAAGAAGTACCTCATGGCAAGACCTATCATTTACAACACTAACCTAGGTGATTAATATGAGCAATGCAAGGTTGTTATTAAGAACATAACGAGCATGGAGTGTACCTAACTATGGCAGGAACCATCAAGTAAAGTTCTTATTAATTCAAGCAAGCATACTAATATCTCTCACAACAATAATATCTAGCATTCATACCACCTACATAACATGTACATACCTCTACTCCACCTTAAAGGGGATGAAACTACTCACTCATAATTAAACTAACTACATTAACAAAATGAAACATTATACTGAAAAGAAATTCAACTAAGCAAGAAATGAACATTAAAGAAGCTAATTGAAAGAAACATGTACTAAAGAATCATGCAAGAATTAAAAGACAAGATTAAAAGAAACTAAGAACAATTATTTTATTAACAATGACTCACATTGAAGGTAGCATTCTTCTCCACCTTGAGTTTTGCTTCAAGGCTTACTCCTTAGTAGAGAGAATGCCACCAAGCAATAGGTAGTTTACAATAGAAACTGAAATGTTCTATTTATAGCCAAAGAAAAAGGCAATCCGGGACAATCCCCCGATGTGGGAATAAACAAATACCAGAAATGGACTAAATACCCACTAATACGCGACCCACCAAATTCTTAGTGGATTGTGGCCCAAACAGACCGCCAATTAGCGGTCTTGGACCGCCGATTGGCGGTCTATATGGTCCGGATCACTCTGGATTTTATTCTGGGATTTTCTGGATGTCTTTGTTGGTCTTTGATGCATCTACTTCACTTGTTGGAGCTCCGACCCGAATAGAATTGCCAAAATACTCCCCATGATGTTGTGGAGTTTTCTGTTTTGCTCTTTGGTCCTTCGGTCTTACGTTCAGGTCCTTCTCCCTTGCATCTTAGTCCCCAGGTCTCACAATTAAGTCCATTTTCCCTGCTTTTGGGTCCTTTTATGCTTCATCTCTTCAATCCTATTTATTTCTGAAATTCAAACATAAAACTCGTCATGTAGCATTTCGTAGGCATAAGTTAATGGATATAAGATACAAATATAAGCATGAAATGATCTCAATCACCCGCCAACCTGCCAATACCACCCCATACATCTCTAACATACCCACACTCCCAGAAAAGATGTGTAGTGGTCTCGTATGCACCCGTCCACAAGATGCACCGCGATACAATACAAAACTTCATCTTGCGATGCCGCATCATATCATGAGTGTTCAACTTCCCTTGGACAACCCTCCAACGTGTGTGCGCATGCTTCAGAATTTGCCACTTATGCCACACTACCAAGGCCCAAGGAACCTTTGGCCTCTCGGTCTACACCCAAGTCCATGCGTCCTTCATAGTGGGTTGATCACATGTTGCGCCTACCCACGAGAGCCTATCCTCACCTTGCCCCACGGGAATGGATGGATGCCAGGCCCAAACTTACATAATATTATAGGATTGGGATCGAGGTGGCGGCAGCCTCCAAGTCCCATATTCCATAAAATAGGACACAAAGATGTCCAAGTCCCATATTCCATAATATTATAGGATTGGGATCGAGGTGGCGGCAAGCCATATAAAAATCCATGAACTCATGTGAAGAATAAAGCTAAGCATGAGAGATGTCTAAATGTTATGACAAAACTCATCAAAACAAAGTTTCCTCAATCAATCAAGCAAGCAAAACAAATACGAACACATAACTAACATGTAGCATATTCAACAGGAAATTTCAGTCAATAAACATGAGGAAACTAAGCATGGGAAGTATCTAAATCTTATGGAAAAACCCATCGAAAACCCCCAATATGCAGATGATTAAAATACCCCCAATGAACATACAAACATGCAAGTCTACACAATCAAAAAGTTCACCAAACATCCAAACTTCACAACATATATGTACATCATCTCCACCACCCAAAGGAGGATGAAACTACTCACACATTATTACGCTAACATTCATATTAAGGAAAGAAAACATGATACTTAATTCTACGAAGATTAAAACAAACAAAATTAACTAAGCATGCAAGAACTAAAAGAAACAACAAGGAACTAACAAAACATTCTCTATTGCTCACTCACTTTACAAGTAGCATATCTCCACCAGAGTTTTGCTCCAAGGCTTTACTCCTAGTAGAGAGAATGACCACCAAGAGAGGAGATCTATTACAAAGGAGGAGGAAGAGTTCTATTTATAGTCATAGAAAAACGTAATCCGGTACAATCCCCCGGTATGGGACTAATTGCATATTATAAATGGACATAAAACAACATAAGCCATGACCCGACTAAGACACACATAATTTAAGGCCATCTAGACCGCTGATTGGTTGTCTTGATGCCTCTGATCGAGTTTGGATTTCGGTGGCTCGGTTCTGGCTTGATTTCGCGATGTTTGATGAACCTGATTTGGTTGTTGATGGTTAGGCCCAGATCTAATTGCCAAATACTTCATGATGGTGTGGAGCTTCTTGATTTGTTCATTGGTCCTTTTGGTTTACATCCGGGTTCTTCTCTTTTGCATCTCAGTCCATAAGTCTTGCAACTCAGTCTTTTTCCTTGCTTTTAAGTCATTTTTAGTCTCTTCTTCTCAAACATGTTTATTCCTAAATCTTAAACATAAAACTCATTACGTAACATTGCTTAGGCTAAAAATTAATGATATAAGACATAAATATATGCATGATATGGTGTCAATCATATTACCATCCCCAATTCTAAAAAACATCTTCTCCCGTGCAATGTACCGAACTCGCAAGATGCCTCTCCAAGCCCAAGAAGCTGTAGAAGGTGGACGGGCCATCCAAATAGTACGGTTGCACAAATATTTGCTCCGGACGCATCATGCCCAGAGAGAGGTATCCTTAGAGGCAATGAACCAAAATAGGCGATGTAGCCTCGCATTATTACAATCCACCAACCGTCGTAATCCTAAACCTCCTTCCACTTTGGCGTGCATATATCGTGCCACGAAACAGCCAAAACTTTCTTTGGTCCTCCCCACACAAAACGCATCATAATTTGTTCAACCTCTCGAAGCACACTCCATGGCACTAGGATAGTTGATATCCAAAAAAATGCTGAAGGCTGTGAGAACACTACGAACCAGCTCCACACGTCCTTCCATCGACAGATGTTTCCCTTTCCATGTTCTGAGCCACCATCATATTTTCTCCAACAAGGATGTACAGTGGCCCTTCTGATTTTCTCAGTCGTGTAGAGAAAAAAGGCAACCCAAACTAAGTCTCCGGCAAGTCACTCCTCTCCATACCCAAATGCCGACATATTCAGTCACCTAGCAGTGTGTTACCGCCCATGAAGATCTGACTTCTGGTGTTGTTGAGATGCAAACCTGAGCATCTGGTGAAGGTTTGCAAGACTCGCTTGATTGTGTGGGCGTCCTCCTTCGTGGCATTTGCAAACAACATGACGTCATCCGCAAACATCAAATGGGAGACCAGAATCGCACCAGACATAAGCAGATGGAGGTTTCCCAATTGTTCCTCTCGCCGTATCATTGCACCTAAGATTTCCATACACATCACGAATCAGTAGGGCGCCATGGGGTCACCTTGCCGAAGCCCATTTGTTGATGAAAATGACGTAGAGTAGGCACCATTAACCGTAACAACATATGACTCCTGACAAATGCCACCATCATCTTTCTCCACTTTGCATTAAACCCAAAACGACCAAGTGCCTCATCCAAAAACTACCATGATATAGTGTCGTATGCCTTCCACAAGTCAATCTTCAAACACAAGCGACCCAATCCCTTCCGCGAGTGAATATTCTGGCACAACTCATGAACAAGTAAAATATTGTCACAAATCTGACGCCCTCGAATAAATGCACTGTGATGCTCCCCTACCAGCTTGGGCAACACTTCCTTGAGTCGATTTGCAAGGATGTTTGATATGTAGCGATACACCATGTTGCATAATGAAATAGGCTTGTAGCGGTACACTAAGAGTAAAGATGTTGAGATCCGCAGTTAGATTGCCAAAAGACAACCTCATCAAGATATTACGACAATTAATTAAGGCATTAGACATCGTCAGAAATGACCTCCCAAGGATCACCAGAATTTATCCTTGTGGGTTAGACACTGGTTCTGTATCCAGGATAATAAAATCGACTGGAAATACGAACCTACTCGCTTTAATAAGCACAACATCTACGATTCCCCGTGGAAGTTTGACCAACATGTCAGCCAACTAAAGGGCAGTCCTTGGTTGTTTAAGGTCACCAATTCCTAGGTTGATGTAGACAGAATAAGTCAGGAGGTTCACAGATGCCCCCAAATCAAGTAAGGGTCGATGGATGGGCACATTACGAATGACACAGGAAATAGATGGACAACCAGGGTCCTTGTATTTTACTTGTGTAGGTCGTGTCAGGATTGAAATCACATTGGCAGCCAACAAGGCTTTCTTTGGGACATTCGTTCGCCTTTTCCGGGTGCAAAGATCTTTGAGGAATTTGGCATATGGTGGCATTTGTTGAACAATATCCAACAACGGAATGTTCACCTTGACTTGTCGTAGTACCTCAAATATCTTATCCAGTGCTCATCCCTTTTGTTTCCCAGTCTATGGTGGTATGGTGCCTTGGGGACATATGTATCGGGAGATTGAGCTTCAGGAATGGGTTCTTTGGGAGGCTCAAGACACTTTTCCAAAGAGCCACTTAGGGGTTCAAGCGCTGGCATTTCCACATTGTTGTTGATAATCCTTCCCAATCTCAAGGTATGGACAACATTTACATGTTGGGAAGGGTTATCTTCAACGCAGTGCACATTCTGCCTGGCACGAGCAGGTTGACCCCTGGGGTTCACCATAGGTTGACTCGGCAACTAACCCTTCTCATGTTCATTGAGCTGGTGAGTTAATTGGCTGATTTGCACTTCCAATGCTTTTACTGACGTGTTGTTGGCTGCAAGCATGTTTTGGATGCTCTACATGAAAGTTTGAAGGGTTTTCTCTAAGGTCAAAATCCGAGAGTCAAAGACTATTGGGATGGAGTCCGACTAGAATAACCTGAAGATAAGGCTTGAGGAGGTTGGTGAGTATGGGGCTGAGACCTTTGATGTGGGGGTTGGTTGGTCACAGATAGGCATGAAGGGGGATAAGGTGGGGGTTAGGGTTGAGCATGCGAGCTCTGATCGTGGCCCCCACTAAGCCGCCAAGAGAAGTTAGGGTGGTTTTGCCATCTCGGGTTATAGGAGTGACTGTACGGGTCGTTACATGGCCGTTGTTGAGACATTGGATTTGCATGCTCGGTATTGCTTGGAGCATAGGCACATTCCAAGTCATTATGTCCCATAAGTCCACACCTACTACAAGTGGGAGTAGCAACCTGAGCTACAAGAGCTCGGTCCAACTCGACACTCTCTATCCTTGCATGAAAGCAATCATTTTTGCCTCAGACGTGATAGTTGACTTGACTTGGTATGATCCAGCTTGACCTGAAGACTTGAGAGCTGGTGGCTCTCTCATAGTGTCCCACTAATGGGTGCGTTCAACCATTAATTCAAAAGTATTCCATGCCTCATCAATGGGTTTCATTTGGAAATCATCCTGACACATTGAATCCAACAATGTGCGGGTGTTGTCGTTGAGGGCCACATAAATAATCTGGCACAACTGCCACAATTAAAGTCCATGATAATTTGACCCATAGGAGAAGGCCTTTGAATCTCTCAAAGAAAGCATGAAAGGATTCAATCTCAGTTTGATACATTTGATGTATCTACTGACATAACTGTTGTCTTCCTTTGGGGGAAGAATCTCTTCAGAAAGACAGTCAGAAAGTCATCCCAAGACCGAATTGCATTTGCCGGGTCGAGTCAAGCACTTTTATGCAAGGTTAGACTCCTCTTGGTTGGACTGCTTTTCTTTCATGGATGGTCTAGGTGATCCTCCCTCTCCGCCTCGAGATCCCTTGGAGCAAGAGGCCATGTCGTCTTTTGGAGGTGGAGGAGATCTAGTTCCATAGATGGATTTCCTTAGTCAACTTCCCCCACCACGTAGACCATCTCCTCCTCCGACTCGGGAGGAAGAGGGCCTTGGTCAGGATTGAGTTATAGGAGTACCACCACCCTTAGCTCGATAGGATCGATCGATTACTTTGTGGGAGTGGACCCATCCTGTATGGGTCGTGCAATCATCTTGCATAGTTCTCCCGCCTGCTCGTGGGAATAACTATGAGCTGAAACCTCAATATATGAGCACACTTCCTACCTTCATAGTCAATATGGAAGATCTGAATAATTTTATACGTGAATTTGAGGAGGTATGCTCCATGTTTAAGCTTCAACGCTTTACGAGGATTCCATCTGGTTGACGATAATTTCTTTTGCATTGAAGGATAACGCAAACTAGTAGAGGAGACTAAACAATAGAATGTAGATGAGAAGAAGACTTAAACGAGAAGGGAAGAATCCTTAAAGCTAGCGTGGGTAAGGGTGAGAGTAGAAACCTAATCTAGCAAACACGACTCAAACAAGCTTAGGTTGGCTATGGGTCCTTCACAAGACAAAGCTATTAAAGAGATCAAGAAATGAATACTAATACAAAGATGACACAATACTACTTTGTGTGTATTCTTAAAATCATGAGGCAAGAGGTTGCACAGGAATAGGTAATTTGGAGATTATTTGTTAGCAAATAATGGATGGTTAGATGGAAGTTTGCATGAAATCATGGGCAAGAGGTTGCACATGAATAGGTAATTTGGAGAGAACTTATAAATACAAGTTTATCTCATTACCTCATTAATTAATTCATTACCTTCTTGTGCAAACTTCTCTCTCCATAATTCCCCACGAATTTCACCTTAATTCTTGAGTTTAGTTTTACTTTTCACAGAACTTCTTCTCAAGGGAACTAAAGAGGGGTTAGTAATTGGATTCTAAACCCTATTGGAGATTGAGAGGCTAGCTCTTCACTCTCCAATCTTGTTTAGAGTTTGGTGAATACTCGGAAGCAACCAGCGTAGCGACAAGCATCCTCAACGTCTCCGGATCATCAAGAAGTTTTAGAGAACTTCTAGGTCTGAAATTCGGAGCACATGTTTGTTTTAATAAAGTTTTAAAACTAGTTATTGAAACAAACCGATGCATGCATGAAACAAATCATAGAAAAATTGTAATTGATCCTTATTGTGCATAAAATTTCGAAAATAAATATGTACAATTAAACTAGAAATCCTACAGTGGTATTAGAGCTTAGGGTTCAATTTTCTAATGATTTGAAACTATAAACAAATTTAGTTTACCATCTAGGGTTCAAACAATTCGATTTTCCAGTTTTTCGGTCTTTAAATGTTTTGTCAGAGTAATTCTTTGTAATAATTCGTTTTGAATGTTTTAAGTGGTTTAAAACATGCCATGTAATTATTATAATTATGATTTAGACGTAAGTCTAACTTGCAATAATTTCGTTTTAAGCATAAACGATTGTTTTGTAAGAGAATCAACAAAACCGAAAAACTGCGGTTCGTCTTTCCTTTTAGGAAATTGGATGGACAGCGGTTCAAAATTGTTTTGAACTTGTGGATGGATGAAAAACGTTTTTAATGGATTTCAAAATGTTTTTCAAAGAATTGTTAGGGATTCTAGATGATTGATAAACTAGGTTGCATAGTTTATAGCAATATTGCGTGCATGGATGCTCGAGTTGTCTTTGCAGGAATTGTGAGTTTATATGTTCCAAATCAGCAACTATGAATGTATGTAATTATTATTATACAAGGGCTTATTTACATGTAAAAGCCAAATTCTCTCTTTCTATCTTTAGATAATTGCATTGCATTTGAGAGGTTTTTACATAGGACTTGAACTAGTCGGTTTTTATCGAATGTGAGGAGCATGTTTATTTTCTGTAAAATCTACATCTCCGGTGCAAGAGGATGTCGCCACTGTAGCGCATCGATCAAGGATCGAGGATCAGGGATCGAGGATCAAGGATCAAAGGGAACATATAAACCCACACGATGTGGATTGTGTGAATAGTTTAACTTCTGTTTTTAATTTCTGCTATGCATGTGATGAACGTGATTGAATGTTAGGATGTGTATGAATGATAATATGCATAATAACCTAAAATTCTGAATCACATGTTAATAAATGAAATTGTCCAACAAAATTAAGAGTAATTTTCCTTCTTATTTCATCCACTAGCAACCATTGATCGAGGGATACTCTGCTCGCCCTTAGCAGGAGATAGTTCCCTCCATCTTTGGGAATAGTGGGAGATATAATGGTTGTCTATTATTGTGCCACGATTAAATATATGAGGTGCATTTCACCCTAGTGAACCCCAAGTATGTTTAGTTGTGAATACAATGGATAAACGTATCTCGTATCAAATGAAAATAAGTTTTCTTAACATTACCTAGAGCCCTCGCTCGGTTTTGGGAAAACGTTTTTCTTACGAGGATAGGTCATATTTCCTCATAATTAAAACGACAAGAATCACAAGAGTTTGAAGATGCTAATATTGCTAAAATTCAAAAAGGTTGTGATTAGAAAGAGTTTTCCTTACCATGATATTGTGATATATTCGATAGCCCTTAGCTAGTGTATATTGCAATTGATAGGATGTTGGATTACTGCATTTACGGGCAATTTTTTTTTGCAGTATTTACATTTATATTCGATATATATGTATGTATTCTAAAACATAAAATTGACATTAAAATCCTGTATAATTTCTTTTGTAGAAATGTCTAATATCCAACCAATTGTGCGATCTATGATCGAAAAGAATCCTTTGCAAAATGATGGCTCAAACTTCATGAAATGGCAACTCAATCTTAATATCGTGTTGAGGTTTGAAAAACTATCTCATATTTTGGATGGTGAAATCCCAAAATTGAATGAGAAGGCAACCGGTAATGAGAAAGAAGCGATAGCCAAGTGGGAAGACCAAGAGAACCAAGTTCACGGTCTAATGTTGGCATCCATGGGTGACTCGCTTCAAGCGAAATACTTGGATTCAAAACCCAAGAAGACCATGAAAGCTTTAACAAAGATGTTCATGGATAGTGCCCGAAAGGAGCACTATAAGACCACCATCGCACTTACAAGGTGCCACATGGCGGAGGGAACATCGGTATCCATGCATTTTCTCACGATGCAAGGATACCTTGAGAAGTTGCCAAAGCTCTCTTCTCCAATGCCCGAGGACATTGCCGAAGATCTGATTCTTGGCTCTCTAGCCCCATCCTTTAAGGACTTTGTGATGCACTATCATGTGCGTGAAAAAAGGGTGAGTCTTGAGGAGCAACGCTCTCAAAACGGCAGAAGTTGACATGGGCAAGGGTCGGGACAATCACGTCCTAGCCGTCCATGAGAGGAGCAAAAAGATCAACAAAGGTGAAGGCAAATTTACCAAAGATACGTCAATCAAGAGCAAGGGAGTAGGACGTGCTCATGGGAGTGCCTAAGGGGGAAATCTCTCAAATCTCCAACTCCCAACACAGAGTGCTTTCACTGCGGTGAAAAGGGACACATCCGACCTAATTGCCCCAAGTACAAGGAAGATCTTGAAAATGGGATGATTGAACATAGGCACCTGAGAAACGCCGTAGGTATGTTTGTTATTGAGATAAATTTAATCACCTCTGTCCTTGATTTGGTAATGGTTACCAGATCTTGTGCTCACATAATTTTGATGTGCAGCTATTGAAGGATAGGAAGGAACTCGTGGAGAACGAGATGATATTGAAGATCGGAAATAGTACAAGCATAGCTGCGACTGTAGAAGATTCTATGGAACTTCAATAGTCTAGTGATTTAAATTTGTGCTTTGAAGAATGTTTTTTATGTGCATTCGATTAGGAAGAACTATTCTGTATCATGTTTTGGATATGGATAACTTAATATATATTTCTAATTCTTGCTTGTCTATATCGAAGAATGGAATTCTCTATGCAAATGCATTCGTTTGGAATGACTTCTATTTGCTTGAAATGAATAATAAACAACTCAAACAAACAATAACAAAAGGAACTAAGATAACTCACGTGAATGATACAATCTTGTAGCACTATCGGATTGGTCAAGTAAATGACCAAGAGACCTTTCAAGAAGAAAGGAACGAAAACGAATGACTAATTTGATATGATACATTCTAATGTATGTGGTCCGATAAGTAGAAGTTAAAGAGATGGTTTAAGGTACTTCATCTTGTTCACAGACAACTATAGTCATTGTGGCTATATTTGTCTAATGGGAAGCAAAAGTGAATTCTTTGACAAGTTCAAGGAATTCGAGGATGGAGTAGTGAACCAACTCAACAAGAATATCGAGTCTCTATGAAAGGTTCGTAGGGGTGAGTGCTTAGGATACCTAATTTGACTCATTCCTAAAGTAGGAACATTATATTGCTTGACATGGTTCGATCAATAATGAGTCAATTTAAATTGCCTATTTACTTTTGGAATTATGCACTACAAATAATGACAAACTCACTAAATAATTTTCCATCCAAATCCGTGGAGAAAATGTCTTGTGAGCTATGGAGTTGAAAGACACCTAAGCTCGACTTTCTCAAGATTTGGGGTTGTGAGGTATACATCAAGAAATTGATGTCGACCAAGCTTCAACCAAAAGCGGATAAGTGCTTCTTTATAGGTTGTCCTCGTATGATGAGAGGATACTACTTTTAGTGTATCACCTCCAATCGAAAGATTGTAGAGAGAGATATGGTTTTTTCTGGAATTTCTGGAAAAGAGAGAAAAGTAGTGGGAGTAGAGTTAAGCTTGGGGAAACTCAAGATACTCTACAAGATCATGATATGACTGTTGCATTCAAAATCATGAAGGCCCAGCCGAGATTCATTTGGTTAGTGGGAGCATGAGCGAGAGATCCCTACAAGAAATTGTGAGAGAATCTCAATCATCCCCACCTAGTGTGCGTTCGAGCGTCGAACATGAACCTATTCCTCAAGAAATTATGGAAGAAGTTCGAGAGACACGAGAAGAACCAAAATAACTAAGAAGGTCAATGAGGGAAAGGAAGAAACCCAATAAGTATGTGGGACTTCATGAGATCATGGTACTAGATACCAAAGATCCCTCGACCTTCCAAGAAGCAATGGAAAGAAAAGACTCCAAACTATGATTAAAGGCCATGGAATCCGAAGTAGAATCCATGTATGATAATCAAGTATGGAACTTGATTTGTCTTCCCCAAGAGAAAATATCATTTGGTATAAATGAGCTTTTAGGAGGAAGATAGACATGGATAGTAACTTGACAACCTACGAAGCAAGGCTTGTAGCAAAAGTTATACTCAAATTCAAGAAATTGACTTTGATGAGATTTTTGAGAGGTTGCCATGTTAAAAATCTATTCGGATTATGCTCACTATTACCACATTTCACAATTGTGAGATATGGAAGATGGATATCAAAATGGAGTTCCTTAAACAGGAACTTGGAGGAGGATATGTACATGGTACAACCTCAAGGTTTTGATGATCCAAATAATAGTGAGAAGAAATGCAAGTTTCGAGAATCCATTTATGGATTGAAGCAAGCATCGAGGAGTTGGAACAAACACTTTGACGAAGAGGTGAAGAAGATTCACTTCATTCAAAGTAAAGGAAAACCTTGTTGATACAAGGAGATTAGTGGGAGCCATGTTGTACTTCTGATCTTGTATGTCGATGACGTACTACTCATGAGCAATCATATACCTTAGCATTAGCAAACGAGAAATTTCATTGAAATCGGCATTTTCAATGAAAAGAAATGGATGAGGCTCAACACATCTTGAGAATCAAGATACATTGACATACATCCCATAGACTCATTGGCCTAAGTCAACGTGCATACATTGACAAGGTCTTGGAATGGTTCAGGGTGAACAATTCCAATATAAACAATGTACCAATAAATATGAGTATGAGTGTGCAACTCAAGGAGTCTCAACGTGCTCAATCACGCAAAGACTTGGAGTACATGAAGGTATCCCTTATGCTTCGGCAAAAGGAAGGACCATATACACGATGACTTGCACAAGACTCGATATCTCGTATGCTCTAAGTGTGACACGTCTTCACCAATCCAACGCAAGTCCTACTTGTAGGATTGCGATCAAGAGTATTCTGAAGTACCTTAACCGGACTAAAGATAAGGTTCTTGTTTATGGAGGACAAATGAGAAAATAGCCGAGGGCTATTTTGATGCAATTCTCATAGGGATTCTTGACAATAGGAGATTGGAATGATGATGCGTCATCATTATCGAAGATGGAGGTATGAGCTAGTGTAGTTAGGAGTAATATCACTACAAATAACTCAACCACCAACGAAAGACAAAATAAATAAATAGGTGGACACAACAGTGACACAACTTATCCATTCAACAAACCTTCATACCAAGTTAAGAGACGAAATATATTTCGAGTCCATGGATCCGAGGATCCATGTGGATTGGCTTGATAGGTGATTTGGGAAGGTTACCCTAGTTATTAATGTTTTATGCATTGAGAATGTATGTGAAAGAAAACTTTGATAACAAGTGGGAGATTGAACGGAATGTGTTCTAAAAGTTTTACTTTTAAATGTCAATTATTATGAATTGAATCAGAAATCATTTTGTTCCTTGTTTATGTTATTCGTCTTTTAGAAGTGTTAAGGAAGAGACTCTTGGTCCTTAACCGTAGAGCTCTAAAATATATTGGTTTACATAAAACAAAAGATATTCGTAATCATGGTAATTAACATGGGACATTAATTACCGAGTTAAGATTGTCGTGTTGGTCATAGATCATTGTAGCTCTACAAGTGAGTGACAACACGGGTACACAAAAGAGGAAGATATTACTTTTGTATACTGAATAGACCTAATAAGTAAAATATTATAGAAATGTATTTCTGTGTCATTAATATTTTACTGTGTCCTTGGTCCTTTGATATGAGACTTATATCCGATCACTTAAGGAGTGCTTAATTAGACTAGTGTCTTAAGCTATCAATGAGTGTAGTGCAAAGACATTAGTTGGTTAAGTATGACTTTTGTTGGAGAAGATAGTTAGTCACAAGATTATCATTGCCCCTCTTAATTGAGTGATGATAATAGTGCGCCCTTGATAAAGCAAAGTTATAATGTGCACAATGTGATTTGAGTTAAGTCACATATTTGTAACTGGCTTAAAGAGATCAAGAAATGAATACTAATACAAAGATGACACAATACTACTTTGTGTGTATTCTTAATATCATGAGGCAAGGGACGGACACAAGTGGTGCACTCCATCACTAAATGGATCGGGTTTTGGTTCGAGTGGAATTAAGACATCTAACTAATTGGGAGCTATAATGTGTAGCTAGATACCGCTTATAGCTTGTGATATTAAGCTCTTAATATCACTGCCAACTTAGTTTAGATCCTCCCATAGGTCACACCACAAAACTGGGAAACAAGAAATGGGGATTTTGAGTTCATAAGATGTGTCGGGTTTCATGTAGAAAATATGACACATGGGGTGAACAAGCAAAATCAAAATTATGTTGTGATTAATAACATAATTAGAATCTAAATTAAATTCATATGTGATGTAAATATTATGGGGTGTAATGATTTATCGTTACATAGGATAATATGTTACATAAGTTGTGAATTTACTACTAATCCCGAAATGTCAAATTTTGTAGGGGTAAAACCGAAATTTGACCAATCAGCAGAACAATGCTCAATGGTCGACCGAGCAATAGTAAACGGTCGACTGATCGATGCACGGTCGACCGGACACGTCTCGACCGATAACAGGGAATTTTCATCTGTTCGGAACGGTCGACCGAACATTGCGTTGAAATATTTTATTATTGTGAATTAATTTAAGAATTAATTAGATCATGCATGGAATTGGTCCATAATTGATTTAATTCGTGGCTGAGATTATTTGTTAGCAAATAATGGATGGTTAGATGGAAGTTTGCATGAAATCATGGGCAAGAGGTTGCACATGAATAGGTAATTTGGAGAGAACTTATAAATACAAGTTTATCTCATTACCTCATTAATTAATTAATTATCTTCTTGTGCAAACTTCTCTCTCCATAATTCCCCACGAATTTCACCTTAATTCTTGAGTTTAGTTTTACTTTTCACAGAACTTCTTCTCAAGGGAACTAAAGAGGGGTTAGTAATTGGATTCTAAACCCTATTGGAGGTTGAGAGGCTAGCTCTTCACTCTCCAATCTTGTTTAGAGTTTGGTGAATACTCGGAAGCAACCAGCGTAGCGACAAGCATCCTCAACGTCTCCGGATCATCAAGAAGTTTTAGAGAACTTCTAGGTATGAAATTCGGAGCACATGTTTGTGTAGGATCGTGTGGGTCTATGGGTCCACAAACTAATCACGATTAAGCCCTAATTAACTACTTGGTTGATTGATTAAAGAATTGCAGCGGAAATTAAAAACAAATCAAACACAAGTAGGAAAGCAATGCAAACCACACAAGAAGACACCGGATTTACAGAGGTTCGGCCGCGCCTACGTCCTCTCTTGCAAGCCCCTCTCGAATCCCCGTTCGAGCTCCTCTTGCGTCTTCACTATGCCTCCCCGTTCCGGGACGGGAGCAACGCCTTTTACAAGTCTTCAAGCTCGCGAACAACCCTCGCCGAGCTTGGCACCACCTCTCACAAACCGAGAGAATCACTTCGGGCTTTCACCGAAATCCTTGCTTCTTTGTCTTGGGCTTACACCAAGACCCTTGCTCACTTTGTCTTGGGCTTTCACCAAGACCCTTGCTCTCTTGACAACAATTGGAGTGGAACTCACTCTTCTAGTATTGAGCACAACAGATGCTAATATGAATGTATGATGAAGGATGTGGAAATTAGGCTTTGGAATCACTAATTGGGAGCTTTGAGGTTGTGGAAAATCTCACTATAAGTTTGACACTTTGGAGTTGTGAAATCTTGTGGAAAACTAAGTGTGAACCTCTATTTATAAGCTCCTAAAGATTTCTAGCCGTTTGGACAAGATTTGATTGGGTTTTGTGCAAGATAAACAAAATAGAAAATCGGGTTCAGAAATCTGTCCAGAAACGGTCGACCGAAAGGTGTATCGGTCGACCGAACCCTTGAGTCTGTTGATGGATCGGTTGACCGAACATAGGTACTGGTCGACCGAATCACTAAAGTTCTATAGGTCAACGGTCGACCGAGCAGATACCGGTCGACCGAACTACTGGGTTCGGTAGAGAGAAATCTTGATCGGTTGGACAAACTTGTGTCGACCGATAGCAGGTAGATTTTACCTATTTGAACGGTCGACCAAACTAGGCAAATGGTTCGACCGGTTCTAATGTATATGGGGGTGTATATTGAGAAAAATGTGTATACGACCGTTGTATAATACGACAAATAAAACGGTCGTATTTTTACCAAAAACAGCAAACGAAACGGTCGACCGAAGGTTTACCGGTCGACCGAACAGGTCTGGGTAATCGGTTAAATAGATGTGTGATCGGTTGAACGGATTGGTCTGGTATAACAAAAATTGTGTATAACCGGTCGACCGAAAGGTGAACGGTCGACCGAACTCAGGCAGACTGGCGACCAATGTTTTAGGTGTTTAGGTGATCTAATGGAGTCCAAATTATATGATATTTTGTGTGTGACTCCTAAAAGGAACCTAGTGTGTGAATGCATGCATATTAGCTTAAGTTATGCTCAATTCACATAAGTTCCTAATTCTCAAAGAAAGGTAAAATTACATGTCTTCAATCCTAGCTTGATTACATGTCTTGACTTGATTTTTCTTCTTTCTTAAGTTTTGATCACCTGTAGATGTTAGCACAATACAACATGTATACTATTATACTACATGTGCTAATCTACATGTCCTTATTAAGATTAGGTTTAATTACATCATCAAAATACGGATTAAGGCCAAAAAGCCAATAATCTCCCCCTTTTTGATGATGGCAACCTATATCTTAAACCAACCTAATACTTGAAAAATGTATAAGTTAACTATGCATATAAATGCTCCCCCTATGGATGTGCATAGTTTTTCTTGACAATTTCATGTATATTTCAAGTATCCCTAATCTATTACTTCTCCCCCTTTGACATCCATCAAAAAAATACAATAATCAATGTAATATATGAATTTAAATTTCTCCCCCATTGACAATTATATATAACTATTTGAGTTCAATTTAGGATGTCATTTGTAATGAAGATGCTCCCCCTAAATTTTGCACTTCATTACTCTAATAAAAGATATAACTATTAAGCTCCCCCTATCAATAAGGCTAGATGGAAACTATGAGTATGATTAAAGTTAAGTTCAATTAAGTTTCTATTTAAGCCTTATTCTAACATCCATTTAAAATTTGACATTTAGAATCAATGGATGTGATAAATGATTTGCAATGAATAGGGTTAATGATTTTCAATGAATTGAACATCTAAGGATATGACAATTAAGCATATTAACTAGATTAGAGCTAATTTTTCAGAAAATTCAAAGATAGAAATTTTATACCAAACTTGAATTTGATTAGCTCCAATCTTGACTTGGTGATGCAACCAGATTCGAATTTGACGTTTTGGCTCACCTGGTCACCACCAATCTCCTTCAAGTACCTACAAGTGTAGATTTTGGTACCCATTTTTGCTTGGGTCCATTAAGTTTAGCTTTTGGTACCCAAATCCAAGTTGATTTTGGTACCTCTACACTTACTTTCCTTTTCATGGCATAATTATGTTTAACAATTATTTGAACCGGAATGTTCTTAACATAAAAATTGTTTTCATTGCCATGTGTGAACTTATGCAATTTATTTGACAAATTTTCATTTAAGGCATTAAGTTCACTATTTTTAGTTGCTAGAGATTCATTCAAGCAATTTAGATTTTTAATCATTGAATTATGCTTTTCATTCATGTTAAGCATGTGAATCTCTAAATTTGCAACCTTGTTATTCATGCAATTCAAGTCATGTAGTAATTGCTTGCTTTCAAGATGAGATTTATCAAGTTTAATAAGCAAGTCATTTGTATCGATTTCTAGCATATGACTATCAATTGCATTTGATGAGGTAGTTTTACCATTTAAATTTTTATTCCTCAAGCATGCATTTTCAGAAGTTAGAACTTCAATTTTAGCAAGCAAATCATTTTTGTCATCTAAGATAGATGCATTTTGACATTTCAAATCAAGAATTTGCTTATTTGCTAACTTATTAGACTCATGAAGTTCTTTAGATTTTTCTAAAAGTTTTAGAAATGCATTTTGTAGTTTATATGAATGTGATGATTTTTCACTTAAACTACAACTTGAAGAGTGACTAGAAGATACCTCATCTTCACTTTCTCCATCGGATGAGCTTGATGTTGAACAAGATGTTGAATTGATTTCTTCACATCTAACTTGAGCTACATCCATTGGAGTGGCTTCTCCCTTCTTCCCGGTTGGTGAATCTCCTTCACCAAAGTTCTTTTCTAATGTTTGCCATATATGATGAGCACTATCACATGAGCAAACAAGATTAAAATGTTCATCTCCTAATGCACAAAATAAGACATTCATAGCTTTTGCATTTAGGGATGCATTTTTCTCATCTTCTAAACTCCATTTACTATTATGATATCTAGGTGATTCATATGGAGTTTGAATCATAAACCATAAGTTTGCATTCATGGATTTAATAAATGAAGACATTTTAAATTTCCATGAGCTAAAGTTATTTCCATCAAAATATGGTGGTTTACATGATTCATTTGGTGTGGATGCATTAAGAGCCATGTTAATTTATCGATTAAGAACAAAATTAACGAACGAGGCTCTGATACCAAATGTAGGATCGTGTGGGTCTATGGGTCCACAAACTAATCACGATTAAGCCCTAATTAACTACTTGGTTGATTGATTAAAGAATTGCAGCGGAAATTAAAAACAAATCAAACACAAGTAGGAAAGCAATGCAAACCACACAAGAAGACACCGGATTTACAGAGGTTCGGCCGCGCCTACGTCCTCTCTTGCAAGCCCCTCTCGAATCCCCGTTCGAGCTCCTCTTGCGTCTTCACTATGCCTCCCCGTTCCGGGACGGGAGCAACGCCTTTTACAAGTCTTCAAGCTCGCGAACAACCCTCGCCGAGCTTGGCACCACCTCTCACAAACCGAGAGAATCACTTCGGGCTTTCACCGAAATCCTTGCTTCTTTGTCTTGGGCTTACACCAAGACCCTTGCTCACTTTGTCTTGGGCTTTCACCAAGACCCTTGCTCTCTTGACAACAATTGGAGTGGAACTCACTCTTCTAGTATTGAGCACAACAGATGCTAATATGAATGTATGATGAAGGATGTGGAAATTAGGCTTTGGAATCACTAATTGGGAGCTTTGAGGTTGTGGAAAATCTCACTATAAGTTTGACACTTTGGAGTTGTGAAATCTTGTGGAAAACTAAGTGTGAACCTCTATTTATAAGCTCCTAAAGATTTCTAGCCGTTTGGACAAGATTTGATTGGGTTTTGTGCAAGATAAACAAAATAGAAAATCGGGTTCAGAAATCTGTCCAGAAACGGTCGACCGAAAGGTGTATCGGTCGACCGAACCCTTGAGTCTGTTGATGGATCGGTTGACCGAACATAGGTACTGGTCGACCGAATCACTAAAGTTCTATAGGTCAACGGTCGACCGAGCAGATACCGGTCGACCGAACTACTGGGTTCGGTAGAGAGAAATCTTGATCGGTTGGACAAACTTGTGTCGACCGATAGCAGGTAGATTTTACCTATTTGAACGGTCGACCAAACTAGGCAAATGGTTCGACCGGTTCTAATGTATATGGGGGTGTATATTGAGAAAAATGTGTATACGACCGTTGTATAATACGACAAATAAAACGGTCGTATTTTTACCAAAAACAGCAAACGAAACGGTCGACCGAAGGTTTACCGGTCGACCGAACAGGTCTGGGTAATCGGTTAAATAGATGTGTGATCGGTTGAACGGATTGGTCTGGTATAACAAAAATTGTGTATAACCGGTCGACCGAAAGGTGAACGGTCGACCGAACTCAGGCAGACTGGCGACCAATGTTTTAGGTGTTTAGGTGATCTAATGGAGTCCAAATTATATGATATTTTGTGTGTGACTCCTAAAAGGAACCTAGTGTGTGAATGCATGCATATTAGCTTAAGTTATGCTCAATTCACATAAGTTCCTAATTCTCAAAGAAAGGTAAAATTACATGTCTTCAATCCTAGCTTGATTACATGTCTTGACTTGATTTTTCTTCTTTCTTAAGTTTTGATCACCTGTAGATGTTAGCACAATACAACATGTATACTATTATACTACATGTGCTAATCTACATGTCCTTATTAAGATTAGGTTTAATTACATCATCAAAATACGGATTAAGGCCAAAAAGCCAATAGTTTGTTTTAATAAAGTTTTAAAACTAGTTATTGAAACAAACTGATGCATGCATGAAACAAATCATAGAAAAATTGTAATTGATCCTTATTGTGCATAAATTTTCGAAAATAAATATGTACAATTAAACTAGAAATCCTACAGTGGTATTAGAGCTTAGGGTTCAATTTTCTAATGATTTGAAACTATAAACAAATTTAGTTTACCATCTAGGGTTCAAACAATTCGATTTTTCAGTTTTTCGGTCTTTAAATGTTTTGTTGGAATAATTCTTTGTAATAATTCGTTTTGAATGTTTTAAGTGGTTTAAAACATGCCATGTAATTATTATAATTATGATTTAGACGTAAGTCTAACTTGCAATAATTTCGTTTTAAGCATAAACAATTGTTTTGTAAGAGAATCAACAAAACCGAAAAACTGCGGTTTGTCTTTCCTTTTAGGAAATTGGATGGACAGCGTTTCAAAATTGTTTTGAACTTGTGGATGGATGAAAAACGTTTTTAATGGATTTCAAAATGTTTTTCAAAGAATTGTTTGGGATTCTAGATGATTGATAAACTAGGTTGCATAGTTTATAGCAATATTGCGTGCATGGATGCTCGAGTTGTCTTTGCAGGAATTGTGAGTTTATATGTTCCAAATCAGCATCTATGAATGTATGTAATTATTATTATACAAGGGCTTATTTACATGTAAAAGCCAAATTCTCTCTTTCTATCTTTAGATAATTGCATTGCATTTGAGAGGTTTTTACATAGGACTTGAACTAGTCGGTTTTTATCGAATGTGAGGAGCATGTTTATTTTCTGTAAAATCTACATCTCCGGTGCAAGAGGATGTCGCCACTGTAGCACATCGATCAAGGATCGAGGATCAGGGATCGAGGATCAAGGATCAAAGGGAACATATAAACTCACACGATGTGGATTGTGTGAATAGTTTAACTTCTGTTTTTAATTTCTGCTATGCATGTGATGAATGTGATTGAATGTTAGGATGTGTATGAATGATAATATGCATAATAACCTAAAATTCTGAATCACATGTTAATAAATGAAATTGTCCAACAAAATTAAGAGTAATTTTCCTTCTTATTTCATCTACTAGCAACCATTGATCGAGGGATACTCTGCTCGCCCTTAGCAGGAGATAGTTCCCTCCATCTTTGGGAATAGTGGGAGATATAATGGTTGTCTATTATTGTGCCACGATTAAATATATGAGGTGCATTTCACCCTAGTGAACCCCAAGTATGTTTAGTTGTGAATACAATGGATAAACGTATCTCGTATCAAATGAAAATAAGTTTTCTTAACATTACCAAGAGCCCTCGCTCGGTTTTGGGAAAACATTTTTCTTACGAGGATAGGTCATATTCCCTCATAATTAAAACGACAAGAATCACAAGAGTTTGAAGATGCTAATATTGCTAAAATTCAAAAAGGTTGTGATTAGAAAGAGTTTTTCTTACCATGATATTGTGATATATTCGATAGCCCTTAGCTAGTGTATATTGCAATTGATAGGATGTTGGATTACTGCATTTACGGGCAAATTTTTTTTTGCCGTACATACATTTATATTCGATATATATGTATGTATTCTAAAACATAAAATTGACATTAAAATCCTGTATAATTTATTTTGTAGAAATGTCTAATATCCAACCAATTGTGCGATCTATGATCGAAAAGAATCCTTTGCAAAATGATGGCTCAAACTTCATGAAATGGAAACTCAATCTTAATATCGTGTTGAGGTTTGAAAAACTATCTCATATTTTGGATGGTGAAATCCCAAAATTGAATGAGAAGGCAACCGGTAATGAGAAAGAGGCGATAGCCAAGTGGGAAGACCAAGAGAACCAAGTTCACGGTCTAATGTTGGCATCCATGGGTGACTCGCTTCAAGCGAAATACTTGGATTCAAAACCCAAGAAGACCATGAAAGCTTTAACAAAGATGTTCATGGATAGTGCCCGAAAGGAGCACTATAAGACCACCATCGCACTTACAAGGTGCCACATGGCGGAGGGAACATCGGTATCCATGCATTTTCTCACGATGCAAGGATACCTTGAGAAGTTGTCGAAGCTCTCTTCTCCAATGCCCGAGGACATTGCCGAAGATCTGATTCTTGGCTCTCTAGCCCCATCCTTTAAGGACTTTGTGATGCACTATCATGTGCGTGAAAAAGGGGTGAGTCTTGAGGAGCAACGCTCTCAAAACGGCAGAAGTTGACATGGGCAAGGGTCGGGACAATCACGTCCTAGCCGTCCATGAGAGGAGCAAAAAGATCAACAAAGGTGAAGACAAATTTACCAAAGATACGTCAATGAAGAGCAAGGGAGTAGGAGGTGCTCATGGGAGTGCCTCAAGGGGGAAATCTCTCAAATCTCCAACTCCCAACACAGAGTGCTTTCACTGCGGTGAAAAGGGACACATCCGACCTAATTGCCCCAAGTACAAGGAAGATCTTGAAAATGGGATGATTGAACGTAGGCGCCTGAGAAACGCCGTAGGTATGTTTGTTATTGAGATAAATTTAATCACCTCTGTCCTTGATTTGGTAATGGTTACCGGATCTTGTGCTCACATAATTTTGATGTGCAGCTATTGAAGGATAGGAAGGAACTCGTGGAGAACGAGATGATATTGAAGATCAGAAATAGTACAAGCATAGCTGCGACTGTAGAAGATTCTATGGAACTTCAATAGTCTAGTGATTTAAATTTGTGCTTTGAAGAATGTTTATTATGTGCATTCGATTAGGAAGAACTATTCTGTATCATGTTTTGGATATGGATAACTTAATATATATTTCTAATTCTTGCTTGTCTATATCGAAGAATGGAATTCTCTATGCAAATGCATTCGTTTGGAATGACTTCTATTTGCTTGAAATGAATAATAAACAACTCAAACAAACAATAACAATAGGAACTAAGATAACTCACGTGAATGATACAATCTTGTAGCACTATCGGATTGGTCAAGTAAATGACCAAGAGACCTTTCAAGAAGAAAGGAACGAAAACGAATGACTAATTTGATATGATACATTCTAATGTATGTGGTCCGATAAGTAGAAGTTAAAGAGATTGTTTAAGGTACTTCATCTTGTTCACAGACAACTATAGTCATTATGGCTATATTTGTCTAATGGGAAGCAAAAGTGAATTCTTTGACAAGTTCAAGGAATTCGAGGATGGAGTAGTGAACCAACTCAACAAGAATATCGAGTCTCTATGAAAGGTTCATAGGGGTGAGTGCTTAGGATACCTAATTTGACTCATTCCTAAAGTAGGAACATTATATTGCTCGACATGGTTCGATCAATAATGAGTCAATTTAAATTGCCTATTTACTTTTGGAATTATGCACTACAAATAATGACAAACTCACTAAATAATTTTCCATCCAAATCCGTGGAGAAAATGTCTTGTGAGCTATGGAGTTGAAAGACACCTAAGCTCGACTTTCTCAAGATTTGGAGTTGTGAGGTATACATCAAGAAATTGATGTCGACCAAGCTTCAACCAAAAGCGGATAAGTGCTTCTTTATAGGTTGTCCTCATATGATGAGAGGATACTACTTTTACTGTATCACCTCCAATCGAAAGATTGTAGAGAGATATGGTTTTTCTGGAACTTCTGGAAAAGAGAGAAAAGTAGTGGGAGTAGAGTTAAGCTTGGGGAAACTCAAGGTACTCTACAAGATCATGATATGACTGTTGCATTCAAAATCATGAAGGCCCAGCCGAGATTCATTTGGTTAGTGGGAGCATGAGCGAGAGATCCCTACAAGAAATTGTGAGAGAATCTCAATCATCCCCACCTAGTGTGCGTTCGAGAGTCGAACATGAACCTATTCCTCAAGAAATTATGGAAGAAGTTCGAGAGACACGAGAAGAACCAAAATAACTAAGAAGGTCAATGAGGGAAAGGAAGAAACCCAATAAGTATGTGGGACTTCATGAGATCATGGTACTAGATACCAAAGATCCCTCGACCTTCCAAGAAGCAATGGAAAGAAAAGACTCCAAACTATTATTAAAGGCCATGGAATCCGAAGTAGAATCCATGTATGATAATCAAGTATGGAACTTGATTTGCCTTCCCCAAGAGAAAATATCATTCGGTATAAAAGAGCTTTTAGGAGGAAGATAGACATGGATAGTAACTTGACAACCTACGAAGCAAGGCTTGTAGCAAAAGTTATACTCAAATTCAAGAAATTGACTTTGATGAGATTTTTGAGAGGTTGCCATGTTAAAAATCTTTTCGGATTATGCTTACTAATACCGCATTTCACAATTGTGAGATATGGAAGATGGATATCAAAATGGTGTTCCTTAAACAGGAACTTGGAGGAGGATATGTACATGGTACAACCTCAAGGTTTTGATGATCCAAATAATAGCGAGAAGAAATGCAAGTTTCGAGAATCCATTTATGGATTGAAGCAAGCATCGAGGAGTTGGAACAAACGCTTTGACGAAGAGGTGAAGAAGATTCACTTCATTCAAAGTAAAGGAAAACCTTGTTGATACAAGGAGATTAGTGGGAGCCATGTAGTACTTCTGATCTTGTATGTCGATGACATACTACTCATGAGCAATCATATACCTTAGCATTAGCAAACGAGAAATTTCATTGAAATCGACATTTTCAATGAAAAGAAATGGATGAGGCTCAACACATCTTGAGAATCAAGATACATTGAGATACATCCCATAGACTCATTGGCCTAAGTCAACGTGCATACATTGACAAGGTCTTGGAATGGTTCAGGGTGAACAATTCCAATATAAACAATGTACCAATAAATATGAGTATGAGTGTGCAACTCAAGGAGTCTCAACGTGCTCAATCATGCAAAGACTTGGAGTACATGAAGGTATCCCTTATGCTTCGGCAAAAGGAAGGACCATGTACACGATGACTTGCACAAGACTCGATATCTCGTATGCTCTAAGTGTGACACGTCTTCACCAATCCAACGCAAGTCCTACTTGTAGGATTGCGATGAAGAATATTCTGAAGTACCTTAACCGGACTAAAGATAAGGTTCTTGTTTATGGAGGACAAATGAGAAAATAGCCGAGGGCTATTTTGATGCAATTCTCATAGGGATTCTTGACAATAGGAGGTTGGAATGATGATGTGTCATCATTATCGAAGATGGAGGTATGAGCTAGTGTAGTTAGGAGTAATATCACTACAGCTAACTCAACCACCAACGAAAGACAAAATAAATAAATAGGTGGACACAACAGTGACACAACTGATCCATTCAACAAACCTTCATACCAAGTTAAGAGACGAAATATATTTCGAGTCCATGGATCCGAGGATCCATGTGGATTGGCTTGATAGGTGATTTGGGAAGGTTACCCTAGTTATTAATGTTTTATGCTTTGAGAATGTATGTGAAAGAAAACTTTGATAACAAATGGGAGATTGAACGGAATGTGTTCTAAAAGTTTTACTTTTAAATGTCAATTATTATGAATTGAATCAGAAATCATTTTGTTCCTTGTTTATGTTATTCGTCTTTTAGAAGTGTTAAGGAAGAGGCTCTTGGTCCTTAACCGTAGAGCTCTAAAAGATATTGGTTTACATAAAACAAAAGATATTCGCAATCATGGTAATTAACATGGAACGTTAATTACCGAGTTAAGATTGTCGTGTTGGTCATAGATCATTGTAGCTCTACAAGTGAGTGACAACACGGGTACACAAAAGAGGAAGATATTACTTTTGTATACTGAATAGACCTAATAAGTAAAATATTATAGAAATGTGTTTCTGTGTCATTAATATTTTACTGTGTCCTTGGTCCTTTGATATGAGACTTATATCCGATCACTTAAGGAGTGCTTAATTAGACTAGTGTCTTAAGCTATCAATGAGTGTAGTGCAAAGACATTAGTTGGTTAAGTATGAATTTTGTTGGAGAAGATAGTTGGTCACA
Source organism: Triglochin maritima (assembly GCA_963682175.1). Classification (NCBI taxonomy): domain Eukaryota; kingdom Viridiplantae; phylum Streptophyta; class Magnoliopsida; order Alismatales; family Juncaginaceae; genus Triglochin; species Triglochin maritima. Next base: position 21,693,371 of record OY821774.1, on the reverse strand, counting down.
AGATTATCATTGCCCCTCTTAATTGAGTGATGATAATAGTGGGCCCCTTGATAAAACAAAGTTATAATGTGCACAATGTGATTTGAGTTAAGTCACATATTTGTAACTGGCTTAAAGAGATCAAGAAATGAATACTAATACAAAGATGACACAATACTACTTTGTGTGTATTCTTAATATCATGAGGCAAGGGACGGACACAAGTGGTGCACTCCATCACTAAGTGGATCGGGTTTTGGTTCGAGTGGAATTAAGACATCTAACTAATTGGGAGCTATAATGTGTAGCTAGATACCGCTTATAGCTTGTGATATTAAGCTCTTAATATCACTGCCAACTTAGTTTAGATCCTCCCATAGGTCACACCACAAAACTAGGAAACAAGAAATGGGGATTTTGAGTTCATAAGATGTGTCGAGTTTCATGTAGAAAATATGACACATGGGGTGAACAAGCAAAATCAAAATTATGTTGTGATTAATAACATAATTAGAATCTAAATTAAATTCATATGTGATGTAAATATTATGGGGTGTAATGATTTATCGTTACATAGGATAATATGTTACATAAGTTGTGAATTTACTACTAATCCCGAAATGTCAAATTTTGTAGGGGTAAAACCGAAATTTGACCAATCAGCAGAACAGTGCTCAATGGTCGACCGAGCAATAGTAAACGGTCGACCGATCGGTGCACGGTCGACCGGACACGTCTCGACCGATAACAGGGAATTTTCATCTGTTCGGAACGGTCGACCGAACATTGCGTTGAAATATTTTATTATTGTGAATTAATTTAAGAATTAATTAGATCATGCATGGAATTGGTACATAATTGATTTAATTCGTGGCTGAGATTATTTGTTAGCAAATAATGGATGGTTAGATGGAAGTTTGCATGAAATCATGGGCAAGAGGTTGCACATGAATAGGTAATTTGGAGGGAACTTATAAATACAAGTTTATCTCATTACCTCATTAATTAATTCATTATCTTCTTGTGCAAACTTCTCTCTCCATAATTCGCCATGAATTTCACCTTAATTCTTGAGTTTAGTTTTACTTTTCACAGAACTTCTTCTCAAGGGAACTAAAGAGGGGTTAGTAATTGGATTCTAAACCCTATTGGAGATTGAGAGGCTAGCTCTTCACTCTCCAATCTTGTTTAGAGTTTGGTGAATACTCGGAAGCATCCGGCGCAGCGACAAGCATCCTCAACGTCTCCGGATCATCAAGAAGTTTTAGAGAACTGCTACGTATGAAATTCGGAGCCCATGTTTGTTTTAATAAAGTTTTAAAACTAGTTATTGAAACAAACCGATGCATGCATGAAACAAATCATAGAAAAATTGTAATTGATCCTTATTGGGCATAAAAATTTCGAAAATAAATATGTACAATTAAACTAGAAATCCTACACATTCATGTTTTATTAATACATTGTAAATGAAGCATTAATTCCATTCACATTTGCATGTATGAGCATCTACTCAACCCCCCAAAGGGGATGGAACTACTCACTACACAATAGACTAATTATTAAACTAAGCAAGGAAAGTATATTAACTAAGCTACTAAAACTAATGAAATGAAATTAAACAAAGTAAAACAAGCAACATGAAACAAACAACATAATAAGGAAACTTTTATTAAAATGACTCACAATTCAAGTAGTATCCTCCTACTTTAGTGTGTGCTTCAAGACCTCACTTCTAGTAGGAAGAATAGACACTCAAAATGTGAAGTGATTACCATGGAAGGTGAAGAGTTCTATTTATAGCCATAGAAAAAGGCAATCCGGGACAATCCCCTGATGTGGGACTAAACAAATACTAGAAATGGACTAAATACACCCTAATACGCGACCCACCAAAATCTTAGCGGATTTGGGCCAAAACAGACCGCCAATTAGCGGTCTTGGACCACCAATTGGCGGTCTATATGGTCCGGATCATGCTGGATTTTATTCTGGGCTTTTCTGGATTTCTTTGTCGGTCTTTGATGCATCTACTTTCTTTATTGGAGCTCCGACCCGAATCTAATTGCCAAAATACTCCCCAAGATGGTGTGGAGTTTTTTGTTTTGCTCTTTGGTCCTTCGGTCTTACGTTCAGGTCTTTTTTCCTTGCATTTTATTCCCCATGTCTCACAATTCAGTTCTTTTTCCCTGCTTTTGGGTCCTTTTATGCTTTATCTCTTGAAACCTATTTATTTCGGAAATTCAAACATAAAACTTGTCACGCAGCATTGTTTAGGTGAAAGATAATGGATATAAGATACAAATATAAGCATGAAATGATGTCAATCAGGAGCTATTCATAAAATCCAGAGATAGCCCGGAGTTTGAGGTAACCGAGTTTAATTTAGAATATAGTAACTGAGTTTCAAAACAAACATTTTAGTTATTGTTTTTGGTGACAATCTAATAAACTTGATTTTAGGCTATCCGAGCCAAAAACCAAAAGATTAGATCTTCTAACAAGTATACACATCGTATGTCTCGAGCGGGGTACCAAAAGTTAGAAGCACAAATGATGGTTGAAAAAATTGCTCTAAAGAAACAAAAGGTAATTGACTCTAGTATGAGTGAGGAGCAAGCAAGTAACCTATCTCCTCCTTCTCCCGTAGATCATTGTGATTCTTGGAAGAGAGCGAGAGTAAACTCCAGAGGGGAGTACGTCACAGACGAGTCGCAAGCAATCGGCTCGAAGATAGTAAGTTGCATCACTTATATATATGTTATTAATTCATAATCATTAATTTAATATTTTTCTATTGTCGGTAAATATTGTTTTAAACTTAGGACACTCTGAAGTTGAGAGAATCTCAAGGATAATTTGCTTCCGATGGTCGGAATGATATTCTACGCGAGGCCTTGGGAAACGACGAACACCCCGGTCGTGTGCGGGGGTAGGGATTAGAGTTGGACTTCGACAATATTATGTAAAGACACAAAGGTCTACTTCGTCGACTGGTCATACCAAATGCCAGCAAGAGATCGCAGATTTGAACAATACGTTGCAACTTGTTTTGGAAAGATTGGATCGTGATTTGCCTACTTCTCCTACCTGTCGTAAGACTGATTCTTCCTCGGAGATTACTCCTCCAGTGCCGTCAGTGTTCCACCCCGATCAACAATATGATTTCGTGTCTCATTCTCGAGAATTGGCCCTCGTCAGCAGTCCCTCGTTTGGAAAGTTCGCGGATGGATCTAGATGTGCTTTATGTGTCGAAGACCCTGAACAATGATTGGTGGGACATGGGAAAGTTTATAAATTCTCCAGACACCACTTCACATAGGTAGGAGAGGGAGAAGTGAAGGTTGCAGTTGAGAGTTGCTTAGATGCTGGTGCTTTTGTGCCATTTCGGGAAGAAGAGATTGTTGCTCTCGGCGATGCTATCGGTGGTTCGTGCGGTGACCTAGTTATTTAGAGAGCTAAACGACAAACATGAGGTATAGTTTAAGTTTGAAAGACTTTAAACTTCCAATTTGTTAACAATTGTATTTTAATGGTTGTATATATATATATTTGTAAGGTGTCAAGCCCCCGGAACAAAGGGTCAAACAACCAATCTCCGATCAACACTAATTCTCTTCCAAGTAGGTGCAAAATGTTGTATCAATGTATGGTAGGTAGGGAAGCACAATCCTTAAGTACCTGGGAGTTGGAGGGGGATAAATGGTTGCCTCCGGCTTTGTACGTCACCAAAGAGGATATCATGCAGTTCCTGGCGATGGATTCGTTGTGTATCATGATTATCGGCGTGCAAGTGAAGTAAGTGTTTTTTTTGTATACAATGAAAAGTATTGAATAATTTTATCAAAACTATAATAAAGTATAATTTTTATACTTGTAGACATCTTTATGATGCCAGAAGGTCAGTCTTTCCCGACGATTAAGTATTTGGATTTATCAGTCCATCTACATATATATACGGTAATGACGATAAATCGGGTCAGCTTGGGACATTCTTTAAAGAAGAAGACAGAAGATATTATCTGCTCGCTTATCATGAGAGTTAAACTTTGTAATGCAAAGTGAAATTTTATTTTGTAATAAGCTTCTAATTATATATATAACAGGGCTCATTGGATGCTTGTCGTTGTATGTCCCACGACTAATTCGGTATATTGGTTTGATACGTTGGGGTCGAATAAACCAAGGGACTCAATAAAGAAACTTCTAAATTTGTAAGTTCGTTTTAGTCGTGGGAAAAGTAATTCGTGGATTTTTATTAGAATTATTGAATAAAATTTAAACTTGTGCTACTCAGGGCAATTAAGGTTTACAGAGCTTTGGGTGGCAGGAGAACAACCACAAAAGCAGGAATAACATGGCATGGAATGAGAGTACGTTCTCTCCATTTTTTGTTAATTAAGTTAGAAACATAAATTTAACGAATTTCTATGTTTGTAGTACCGGAAGCAGGTTGGAAATACGGAATGTGGTTACTTCGTGATGAGATACATGGAGGAAATCCTCGAATTGGTAACTCAAGACGTATGCCTATCCGAGGTAATGTAGATCGTTATTCAATTATATAGTTGTAGTTTCAATATTTAGTAATTAACATTCAACACACTTGTATTTTTTTGATAGGTCTTCTCAAAAAGTAGTGATCCCTTCTCGCAATAGGAGCTCCATGAAACTCGCGACCGATGAGCTCGTTATTTTATCAGAAACATGTTGATGAACTAAGAGATTCTCCTGTCACTAGCATTTTTTGTAATTTAGTTACAAACCTACAATTTATGTCTTAATATAATCGTCTCAATTTTAGAATGAATGTCAATTGTTTATGAATTAATTGCAAGTGTGTTGAATGTCAATTGTGTATGCTTGTATGTTTGTGTTTGTGCATGTATGGTTGTATGTTTGTGTTTGTCCATGTATGCTTGTGTGTTTGTGCTTATATAAACATGTGGATGAAAGTGTGAGCATATGTGAACGAATTTGGTGCAGGTCGTATGTACACGAATACGATGATTATATACAAGTTTGCAGGTTGCTATTTTTTTGTTCAGGTTTAGGAACAGACGTCGGGTGTTTGTACTAGCCGACGTTTATTTCTTTGAAGAAAGGAATAAACGTCAGTTGTATCTATCATCTGACATCTATTCTTTAGGAATAGACGTCGTCCGTTATTTCACCGACGTCCTGAAAGGAATGTGTTCTAAAAGTTTTACTTTTATGTGTCAATTATTATGAATTGGATGTGCAAACATCTTGTTCCTTGATTATGATATTCGTTTTTTGGAAGTGTTAAGGAAGAGGCGCTTGGTCCTTAACCGTAGAGCTCTAAAAGATAATGGTTTACATAAATCAAAAGTTATTCACAATCATGGTAATTAACATGGAACATTAATCACCGAGATAAGATTGTCGTGTTGGTCATCGATTGTTGTAGATCTACAAATAATTGACGACACGAGTATATAAAAGAGGAAATGATTACTTTTATATATTGAATAGACCTAACAAGTAAAACATTATGGAATTGTGTTTCGTGTCATTAATGTTTTACTGTGTCTTGGATCCTAAGATATGAGACTTATATCTTTTCACTCAAGAAGTGCTTAATTTGATTATTGTCAAAAGCTATCAATGAGTATAGTGATAAAGGCAATAGTTGGGTGAACATGACTTGTGCTGGAAAAGATTGCTTGTCAAACGATTATCATTGCCCCTCTTAATTGAGTGATGATATTAGTGGGCCTCTTGATAAAGAAAAATTATAATGTGCACAATGTAACTTGAGTTAAGTTACATAGTTATAATTAGCTTAAAGAGATCAAGAAATGAATATAATACAAAGGTGACACATTTTTACTTTGTATATATTCTTAATATCATGAGGCAAGGGACGGACACAAGTGGTGCACTTACATCACTAGATGGATCGTGTTTTGGTTCGGGTGGAACAAAGACATCTATGCTAATTGGGTAACTATAATGTGTAGCTAGATACTGCTTATAGTGTGAGATATTAAGTGTTTAATATCACTGTCAATTTGGCTTAGATCCTCCTATAGGTCACACCACAAAACTGGGAAACAAGAGGCTTGATTTTAAGTTCATATGATGTGTCAGGTTTCATATGAAAATGAGACGCATGTGGTGAACGAATAAAATCAATATGTCATGAGAATGACATAATTAGAATCATAATAAATTCATATGAGGTATATATATTATACGGTGTAATAATATTACATAAGATATGAATTTGCTAAAACCCCCAAAAGATCAAATTTTGTTGGAAATAAATCCAAAATTTGACAAAGGCAAAATCGGGGCAAACACGGTGAACCGTTAAGGGGTTCGGTCGACCGGGGAATCTTCGGGTCGGTTAACCGAATGGGGAACGGGTAAGCACAATTGGTTGACCGAAATTGTCTAGAGTGCCTGGACAATTGGGTTCGGTTAACCGAGCGTGAACGGTCAACCGAGAGAATATTTTCGGTAGACCAAAGGTGACACGGTCGTCCGATGAATATTCGCCAGGAGAAATTTTGGTGAGTCATCGATAGACCGAAGAGAAGTCGTGGTTCGTCCGAATTCTTCCAGAGAATTTTTCTCATGCGGATTTGGTCGACCGTCTAGCTCACGGTTCACCGAACACGTGTTATAACCGAACCGTTCGGTTGACCGAATAATTCTCGGATGACCGAACAGTGCGATCATGGGTGGATTAATTCCAGATTTAATTAAAACATTTTAGAGGATGCTTATGTGGCAATTAGAGATTAATTTTAGGAGAGAATAAGCAAGAGATCATGACTAAGGAATAGTTCTTGATAAGGATGTTTTGGGAGACTATAAAAGCACCCCTCCTCCTACTTGTTTCTGTGAATGCAAAAATTCTTTCTCTCATTAATCTCTCCTCTAATCACCACGAAAATATCTTATTAATTTTGAGTTTAGGAGATAGAAATCTCAGGAGCTCAAAGAGGGGTTATCAGCTAGATTCTAAGCCTTATTAGAGATTGATTGGCTAGCTCCTTTCTCTTTAATCTTGTTTAGAGTTTGGTGAACACTCGGAGGCAAATCGGTAGATGATTCTACGCGCAGCGTGACTCCGAATCTTCAAAAGGTTTTAGAGAACCTTTAGGTATGATTCTCTCTTTGTGATTTATTTTTATATATGTAGGATTGCATGATATTAGAATAAACACAAAACAATGTACATAAAAATTGTTGAAAATATGAAATCGATCTTGTATGTTGTATTAAATTTTTTAAAACATATACATACATAGGGACACGAAATCCTACACGTATATACCTAAAGAATAGACGTCGATCTTGCCTAAAGGCCGAGGTCTATTCGTAAAGTATAGACGTCGGATTATACATACAACCGACGTCTATTCTTTAGGAATAGACGTCGGATTTAGCACGTCCGACGTCTATGTATAGACGACACACACATAGACGTCGGATCTGGGAGTGCTTATATCCGACGTATATACCCCCATACATCCGACGTATATTCCCTTTTCTGAAGTAGTGAATGTAATTAACGAAGTTAAGATGCACTTTGGGTTCTCAAGAATGAACTAAGTACCTAGTGTGAACATTAGGACATCAATTAACCATTCATACAACTCAATACATTCATGCATTCTCTACTAATTAAGGATCCATACATAACAAGCCATTTACCATAACAAGATGATGATTTACAAGCAACAATATAAACTCTAGATCTAGCATGAGACAAGTACCTAGTGTGACCATTATCCCATCTAATAAAAGTTTTAGAAGGTTTCATGCATAGATCTACATTAAGCATATGAAAGACACTAATAAGAACCCATCACCAACACATCACATAATCTACATCACCTCCACCCTAAATGGGGGTGGATATACTCTCTACTCATCACTACAAGCATGGAAAGCAAAAAATCAAGACTACACATGGCAAGAATCACTAACTATTAAACTAACCAACAAAACACAAAACTAAGTGGATAGGAAGAAAGCTAGAGACAAGAGAAAAATAATTTTACCATTAGATTAAAGAAAGTGATGCATTGCATACATTGCATCATATGTCTTTCATTTAGATTATTTTTATATAAATAAATGCTACTAAGGTATTGTTTTGAGCAATTGTGCAGAATTCAGGAGTTACAATGCAATTTACCAATATTCGAGCTAAAACGCGTGCAATGGACTCAAATAAATCACAAAGACCAATTAGCCAGAGATTCAAGCTCAAGTTGAAATCCAAATTGATTGCATAAACAACCAGGGACCTGATCGCAAATTAGAAGGACTAAAAAGTTATTTTGGCGAAGTATTCAAGAATAAATTAAATTTGGATCTCCAAAGATATGCAATAATCAATTCAGACGCGTGGAGGCCATCTAGAAAATACAAAAAACACACCCGCAAAAGCACAAAACAATCCGAGCCAACCATGTGGCGTTTCCGCCGCATCTGACGGTCAATGTGTGGCGGAAACGCCGCATGGGGTGCGATCCGTGTCTCTAAATTTCGTCCAGTCGTGTCATAGCACCTGTCCTTCCTTATTCATACTTAGGGTTCCTTGTATCGGCTATAAATAGCCCCAAAATTATATTGTGAGGGGAACTTTTTGTATTCCATTCTATAGCAATAAAATTCTGCCCATTTTTTTCTCCATTGTCTTTGTCTTTCGTAAGCTTAGTTTTAGATTAATATTTCATGTTCTTAATTCCAGTAGAGTAATTTAGTTGTTCTTTATTCTTCTCTTAGAATAATTTGTTGCATGCTTAGAATAATTGCATTTGTTTTCGTAAATCGTAGTTTAGTATAATATTTCTTTTTTTCGTAGTCTCTCGGTGATCTCCATGACCCCTTCTCCCCATCTTCTCCCCATGGGTTTCTAAAACCCTCCAAAGGGTGGGGGTGACGGATTTAGGGTTAGAGAAGAGAGATCGTTTTTTTTAATTTCTTGTTAGTGTTTTGATCATATGAGTTTTTGTTAAATCAATTATCATATGATGCTTAATATCTCACTTGATTTATAATAATTTTCATGATCCCTAATCTAACTCGAAGATTCATAACTCCCACCCGCTGGACTCTCATCCATATTCGTTTTCTTTTTAGTCTTTGTTGATTTAAAAAATTGAAAATCAAAACAAAAAAATCTCTAATCAACCTTATTTCTTTCTCTTTCATTACTTAATAAAAAATCACAAAAATAACAAAGTTTTCTCCCTCCTTGTGTTCAACCCGTATTTGCCGCGTCTTCATCGACGCCGTGCACTTGCGGTATAAATAAAAATCTCATCAGAAAGCACTAGTTTACAAGGTCCAACCACCTCCGTATTCTTTCAGCCCAAATGGTAAAACCTAAGCTATTCTAATGGTGGAGGTGGAGAGAAAGAAGAAAGGTAGAAGAAACATTGCTATTTATAGAAGAAAGAGTGGTGTAGATGAATTTATAAGCAATCTGGCGGCTATAATAAACTTCACTTTGGTGTGGTACAACCAAATAAAACACGTTCGAGCCACATGAGAATTTTGGGTGGATTTGGACCAAAATGATCCGCAAGTGGCGGATCCAATCCACCACTGGCGGATGTTTTGGCTCCGATCCGCCCTGATTTCTCCTAGAAGCTTAAATGATGTATTTTGCACGTGGAGTGCACTCGTAGTCTGCTAGTTCAAGCATGTTTGGCCTTAATGAGGGATTTTTGCACCAAAAATGTTTTCCTCTGGGTTTCATCTAGGTCCTTCCTGAATTGCAAATAGGTCCTTGAGCATGACAAACATGCCCAAGATGCTTCAATAAGGTCATTTCTTCTTGCATTTAGATCCTTTTTGGATCCTTTCTCCTCTTTATTACCTAAAACCTTAAACACATAAAGAAACACTCAAAAAATTGGGATAAAATAAAGAATATATAGCATGAATGCAATGCATGATATGCTACTAATCAACGACTAATTAAAAACGAATGCCGTAGGAGGTGGAGAATGAATACAAAAGTGTATATGTGTGTTGTGTGTGAATACAATTAGGTGCACATGATATGCATAACATGGAAATCTTATAATGCCACAATCTTGAATGTGTCTTTACATGGATTAAGATTTATCATCATCATTAAAACATACAAAACACTACTCAAGATGAGGACAAAGACAACCACTTGATTTCATGTTTAATGACATAAAGAACATGGAATCTATAATGGCCAAAACCCAACTATGTCTCCACATGAATTAAGATGTAACATTATCATTAAAGCATACAGGACATTAATTAAGATGTGGCCAACAAGAGCACATGCTCCCACATGCCATCCCAAAAGGAGATAGAGGAGGACAATAAGAGACAGTGAAGAATAAGGAGAAGGAGACATAGATATCTTTGTATGATCAAAAACGAATCCCGTAGGATATGTTACTAATCAACGACTAATCAAAAACGACTCATGTAGGAGGTGGAGAATGAATGCAAAAGTGTAGATGTGTCTTGTGTGTGCATACAATTAGGTGCTCATGACATGCATAACATGGAAATCTTATAATGCGACAATCCTTAGTATGTCTTTACATGGATTAAGATTTATCATCATCATTAAAACATACAAAATAGTACTCAAGATGAGGACAAAGACAAACACATGATTACATGTTTAATGACATAAAGAACATGGAATCTATAATGACCAAAACCATCAACACATCAATTAAGACCATTAACACATCAAAGGGAAGAGTAAGGAACCAATCAAAATGGCCATGAAATTCATGTGAGGCTCCAAGATTAGGATTAAGCACACACCCTAATACAACACATCAACACTTCACATCACCTTCCACCCCCAATGGGGTTGGGGGATGGACTACTCTCTACTAATATCCATTAGCAAGGAAATAAAAAAAGTCAAACAACCCATAAGCAAGTAAAGAAAACTTAAGTTAACCAAAGCAAGTGAACAAAATTTGCATCAAATCAAAGATAACAACATGAAGAATATAAAAGCTTACTTGATTAAGAAATGGAGATTACAAAGTTGCTTCTCTTCTCCTCCACTACACTACTTAGCAAGAAAAAACCTACCCTTATAAACACGATATAAAACATACTCTACTAAACAAAAAATAAAACTAACTTAAGGAGGAGAGGAAGGAAGAAGAAAGAAGAAGGTATTACAAGTGTATTTATAGAATATTAGAGGGTTTCGATGGAACATGGTGCAATCCGACTGCTGTAAATCAGATCTGAATGTTGCATATTGCTATAACCCGACAACCCAACCCGTCGCCGAAATTTTGGCTAAAAAGGAGCCAACACATCCGCCAATGGCGGATCAAAATCCACCAGAGGTGGATCAGGTGGCTCCAATCGGCTTGCAATTTATGCAGCAGGTTATTGTTGTTTTGTTGCACGCGGGGCTGAGCCCTGGTCCATTGTCTCAAGCCGATTTGATTTTAATTGTTGATTTACTCATCAAGTTATGGACTTTTGTGACACAATATATTTCTTTACACTTTGGTCCCTCCGGGTTTACAATCCAGTCATTGGGCATTACAAACAGGTGCAGAAACCTTCCAAATCAATCCATTATTCTTGCGTTTAGGTCATTTTCTCTTCCATTCTCTTCTTTATTGCCTAAACCTTGAAGCACATCAAAACAACACTTGAGTAATACAACATTGGGGTAAAATAAAGGATATATAACATGAATGTAATGGATGATATGCTACTACTTAGACACACCAGTCCTTTAACAGACTCGTGCTGTGAGGGACATAAGTGTCCTTTAAAGGGAAATGACCCTTTCGAGATTAGAGATCAGATAAGTATGTGTTTTAAGGGACACATGTAGCCTTTAAAAGACACATTATTGGAGGCAGAAAGAATTTGAAATGTCTTCCAAGTTTCAAACCAAACCTTTAACGGACACACCTATCCTTTGAGGACCCTTTAGAGATATAAGTGTCCTTTAAAGCACATGCTTGTGGTTTAAAGGACCATTTTCGAGATTTAAAGAACAGAACAATTTAAAATTTATAATTTGATGCCTTAATTTGAAATTTCAAACAATTACAATTTCAAGAGTTGTGATGTTGTATACAAAAAATGTATATAATTACAATTAAAAATATACAAAAATGAATATAATTACAGTTAACAATATTCTACATCAATTTTCTGCTATCAAAAATTGGCTTTTGAAGTTGGAGTCCCTAAGCAAATACAAGAACCAGGTGGAAAATGGATTCTGGGAGTCAAAAGGAAAGTATTGCAAAGCAGAATCTAACGGAATTAAAATTCTGTTTGATGAAATTCTACCTTATGTCCCTGTAACTGGAATATGATTGAATTCAAATTCTAGTCTTTGTGGATATCACTGGAATTTACTATAATATGTCAAAACAATGTAATTTTTGCATTGGTATTTACAAGTATTGAAGGAGATAAATGAACATTAAAGAAAAGAAAAATAAGTAATAGAAGAACACAAACACAAATAATTAAGGATAATGTTTTAGTCCAGTCAAATGTAACAAAAATTAAAAATACAATTCAATAATTTTTTAACAGTTTGCTCCAAGAAGAGTTCTCTTTCTGTCGCCTACAATTTCGATAAAAGAGAGGAGTTAGTCTCATTATGAGAAATGAAAAAAATACAATTCAATTTTGAATCATACATACAATTCAAATTTCTGCACCAACCCAAATTTAACTTAAGGAAGTACAAAACACAAAAATTAACTCCAGAGGAACATATTAAAGCATTAAACCCATCAATATAAATACCTATACTAAGGGGAGTTTTAGGAAGGTAATACGACTTCTTGCATATTCAGCCTTCTTAACAAGAAAAGTACCAATACGATTCTTGTTATTTGTTCAAGCATATAGACATACCGCAACCAAATACACTCTTTGTAGATAAAAAAGGTTTATACCGACTGGAGACGTCACCTCAAGTGGTCGGGGGGGGGGGGGGGGGGGGGGGGGGGGGATGAGGCAGGGCTGGAGAGGGTCAGACAGGAGAGGGGGACTTTACCTTAAACCCTAAATTTTCTATTTTCCTAAGCCTAAACCCCAACCTCCCCTAACCCAAAATTTTCAACTCCCTTAACCCTAAACCCGAAATTTTCAACTTTCCAAGATATGCACAAACATGGGGAAATACTGGGTGAAACCGTCAAAGGGATAACATTTTCTTTCCATTGGATTTGAACACGAGAAACCCCCCCAAAGAGGAAAGAGCCCGGCTATGAATGGACACAACCTCCACAATTTAAAGGACAGACCCCAGCAAACTTAACACGACCACACCCTGCTTTCTACCGTTGGTGCTCGGGATTTCCATGTTTGATACCATTTTTTTGGTTTTGGTTTTTTGTTGGGGTTGGCGACTCAGCGAAGCGGAGGAAGATTTACAGTTCGTTTTTAAAACTTGGATATTTTTTGAAAAGTTGCGGTTTAGCCTAGTTTTGTTTAATGGAACGAATCATTCCCACCACTTTTTTGGAAAATCGAACCTATTTCCCACTATATCAGATAACAAATTTTGAATTGCTTTGACATGGCTGGTGAGCTGTTGGCTTATCCACTCTATCAGAGAGTTATTTCCCACTCTATTAGAGAATGAATTTGCTTAAACATCCAAAACAAATCCTCAAAATTGGTTGATGTGGCTGGTGAGTGGTGACACACGATGTCTATGTACAATCCTCTTGGAAACATTTGTTTGTATCAGTCCATGTATATAGCAGGCTTGTGGTTTAAGCGTTTAAGGACCCTTTTGAGTTTTAAAGAATAGACTTGTGTGCTTTAAAGGACATACGTATCTTTATAGTGTTAATCATGTGTCCATTAAATCTATATATCAAACATCCTTTTACTAATTGTGTTACAAGTTACAACATTAATTGTGTAGAATGTTTCCAATCCATATTCCTAAGTATCTTCCTTCCATCCTTCGCGAAAAATCCATATTATTCTTTAACTTCTTGTTGGTTATAATCTCGTGTTCTCTTAAATTGACCATTCATATAACACAATATTTCCCAAGAATTTGTCTTATATTGACCGAATGACTTTTGGTTGTCCGAACTTGTGATTCTATTTAGAGGTTTTGGGTGACCAAAATGTGTTTGGACGCCGCATACGATAGGTTTACGATGCTTTCCAACGAAAAGGAAATTTTGGCAAGGATTCGATGCACAAACAAGTGAAACAATCCCCTTCCATGGACGCCCATTTAAAAAATTGAATTTGGAATTCACTGTCCATACGTTGCGGTCAATCGAGGCGCTGCGAAATTTAGCTGTTAGAGCTCCCCAACGGTTATCCGCACCATTAATGGATGACCGTTGGACGCAAATTTCCCAATTCGCCCTTCATGTTTTCTACATAAACAAGTCCTCATTCCCTCTTTCTTTTTCATCCAACTATTCTATAAACATTCTTAACTCTTTCATCTACTCAAATTCTTCCAATCCCAACTATCTAAACCACTTTTCAATAGCTCCTAAGAAGGTTCCTGCGTCACTGAAAGCGACGACCCCGAGTAAGAAATCGACAGAGAAGGAAGTCAAGAGGCTGATTCCATCCACCCCGAGTAAGAAATCGACAGCATCCGACATCTTCATCCACCAAACGACCGAGCAATGCTTCCTATCGATTAGCAGTGCCAGCCCTATTCCGAAGCAGAAGATCGTAATTAACAATCTTAAGGAAATCATCGTCTCAAGTTTTCTTGAAAAAGATCATCTGGGTGATTTCTTTGAAAACAATCCTCCGGTGAAATTTTCCTTCAAAAATTGCCGGCAATTTTATGTCAACCTTGTAGAAATCTCCGCTCAAGATAGCACTCAAAAGGCCCTCACATCCAAAATAGACCATGTTTCTTTTACTCTCACCACCTCATTACTTGGGGAGATCACCAGCCTCCCAAGTGCCGGAGACAACATCTACAACTTGTCTTCATCGATCAATTTGTCGATGTTACCAAACCAAGGGTGCCCCCACAACAAAATCTATACAGAACTCAACTACCAATCATTAGAAAATTCCTTTGCCGATTCATCTCGTACAATCTTTATGTTTGCAAAGGTCATCACAATGAACTCGGTCATCAAATGATGAAATGCCGATTCAATCTTTGCTTCGGGACTCGCACAAATTGGCCTCTCTTCATCATCAATCACATGTGCTATGTCTCTCTCTACAAGCTTAATTTTCTTCCTTTTCCGATGATAATCTCCCTCATTGGTGAAAACTTCAAAGTAGGCTCAGAATCTGATTTGTCCAAATCATCCTTAACCGTCATCGACAAATACACGTTCAAACATATGAAAATTGAGGATCAAAAAGCCACTGGCGAAGCACCTCCCAGAAATGAAGAAGACACCACTACCAATGATGACCAATCCCCAAATGATGAAAAAATGTTCAACACTCAATCTTTGCCTCCCACTCTAACTGAACCCGTGTTTGACCCAGATGCGATCCAAAATCGGCTCAGGGTCCTCGACACTACACTCGCACTGAGTGGCCATCTGGATTGGCTGCTCAATGGAATCACCCCTCGTGGGTTTATCGGCTCGAGAGGATTATGGACAGGAATTGCCATGAAACCCAAGAAGTTCATGGTCTAGTGGATTCCAACTACAAAGGAATAGAAGAGCTCACTGATGACTTCCACGGTTTCCAATTGACGACATCGAATTCGCTCAACAAAATCAACAACTAAATTTGTGTGGTTCGAGATTCTCGCCAATCGTTCATTGATTCTCAATATGGGACCATGGAGTTCCTTCTCAATATGAACAAGTCGGATAACTAGCTCATTTGTTCACTCGGGCAATCAATAAGTGTTGGGTAGTCTATTTTGCACATGGGTTTGAGAAAGGAAAAGAAAAAATGGGCATGGATTCTGGACGGCTTCGTCCATTCCACATCTTACCATCACAACATGTCCTGAGAGTGTTGTTAGTGGAGGACATTATTTGGTTAACCATTAGGAGAGTCCCACAGGTGGGTAGAATATGTTGGGTGGCTGAAGTTGCACCGAACATGGTTTGGTCAATCATATACCTAGCACCCTCAATGGTGTTGATCGTGGGATTAAAAATGTTTTTTAATCGGAGTTCATACGAGCCACATGGTGAGACGCATGGATAATGTATTTTTTTAATATTCGTTTAATAATGATGAGACCCACTCGTATTTGAATTGACTAAAATAAATAGAGATAATTGTATTGTTTCAAACTGGAGATATCTTAGAAAATAAAAGAAAAAAAATTTGAAATTTATTTCTTATCACTTCATGTTCTACAGATAGACACCCATTAATGCTATATAAATATTGTATTTTTGAAATTCTATATTTTCGGTAGTAACATGGGTAGTAGTTTGTATCTTAACTATTCCTCGGTAATTCCTCATTCCCAACTTGACAATGTTTTTCATTCTAACAACAATTTCCTACTCCATTAAATCATATCACTATTATCCTTTTGCAGTTAATAAATTAATTATTTTACCAACATTTGTCGAACAATTATTTTTTTAAAATAAAAATGAAAATAATTTGAATCAAATTTCAGTAATATTAATTATATATACATAAATGATGATATATTAATTAATTAATTAATTTGTCAAATGTAAATAAATGGGTTGGAGGAAAGAGAAGTGTTGATTTGATAATAGGATCTTTTTATAAAGATCATGGTTGAGAAGATGAAAGAGAAATAAATTGTGGATTAAATGTTGTGAAGTAGAAAAACTGACATGGCGGAAAGAGAAAACTGAGATGATCTATTTTTAAGATTATGGTTGCGTACAATAGAATTTGAAAGTTTTCCTTTGCTTTTTGTTTCCGACCACAAATGTTAAATGCCTTAGCCACATCATTTATCCAAGGCATTTAAATCAACCCATTGCTAGTGATTTTATGGATTTGGTGGGTTCTCAATTATAGCATATCCTTTTTGGGTTTGGTTATTATAGGACAATTTTTTTATTAATTAGTCATTTACACAACCTACAATATCAAAGGTTGTATTGTGTTTGATTCATAGATCTTACCCTAGAAGGGACATCTCACTTATCCTAGACGGGAGATCTCACGTTGGTGGGAATCCATATCTATATTTCTTCAGAAAGGATTTTAGTGTTCTTTAAATTATCTGTGTCCTTTAAAAGAATTGTACTTCGTTGCACACTGCACTCCTTGGAAATTGGAATACATGCACAATTTAAACCTTATAGGTAAGCGGTCCACTGAACCCATTTCGGTTCATTGAAACATGCTACACGGACCAGCAGGCACATCTCGGCCACCGAAATCCCTCATTAAGCAACATACTCGTTCTTTAAAGGGCAGATGTGAAGTTGAAAGGATAGAGTTGAGGTTTAAAGGACAAACTCGTGATTTAAAGGACATGTCGGTCCTTTAATGGACATGCCCGCTCGTCAAAAGTTTAAGGGACATACCTTAATTTAAAGAACAAATTTGTACTTTAAATCCTATGAAATGAAACATCGCAAAAATATTGAAGAAATAAAAAGTCTCACCAAAGACAAATAAAACCGACATATCACTAGAGGATGTCTTATTATTAAAATGTGATTTGACGCAACCTTTCAATTATGAGTTCTATAAATTCCTCTTGTCACTGGTCATATTTCGGTGTTCCCAGCTGACCTTCTTAGTCCTACACATGTAGTACCATTTCAGTTTGTTTCCATCACGAACAAATGGCCTTCCAACACTACAATGATCACTACTCAACCGATCATGATGATTATATAATCGAAGGACCTTAGATAGACATAGGCCACCAAATGCTGGTGAGAAGCCGACAAACTATAGAGCTTAACCGTATTATCTAATGCACTTACAGGCAACTTATCATTGGAGCACTGACTTCTAATGTATTTGGCATTAGTTTGGTTTGCTAGAAAATCCTTTTGACGTTAGATTGGCTTGCTAGACAACCTTTTTGACATTAGGTTGGTTTGGTAGAACTACCAAACCAATCTGTGTTAATTAGATTGGTTCGCTGGAGTAGTTTGGTCAAAACTCAAAATCATCCTCCTGCATACCAATCTACCACCCTTTTTTGTGAATGGCTCTTGGAGTCCTAGACATGTTTTTTTTGCACAAGTTACAATTTGTTTGTCATCTAGCTGTTTGTTGTCCAAAACCATTTTCTAGAAAACCAATCACACCGAGCCCCTTCTGGTGGAGAAAATCAATACATGGGCTCCTGGACATGGAATTCAATATTGTTTTTCGTATAATGAAAATTTGTTGTCATCTTTATGTTTCCGTCCGAAACAACATTCTTGCATACCAATCTACCAAGATGAAGATAATGTTTCTATTGTTCAAAACCCTTCTAATTCTATCCAAACCCTTTTGAAGTAGTCAATCAAGACATGGGCTTTTTGACATGGAATTCAGTCCCATTCTTTTGCACATGATGTTGTTCTCATCTCTCTATTTTTATTGTCAGGTGTATGTAACTTGAAGATTTAAATTAATTAAAATTATACTTTTGGAACGTTATTTGTCTTCTACTCTAAATGTTTATCAACACAATTTCATGAATGAAGAGAATCGTAATAAATAGAATTAACAAGTCACACAAGAATATCCAGTGAAATTTCTGTGATTCAAGTATTTTGTTGGAATTTTCCGTGTCTTTGTGTAATCCATAGAAAAGGAAAATATTTTCCCTAAAATTCCCTCTAGCATCCATAATTAAAAAAAATAATTAAGAAAAACACTAAATCATATGTTAAAATATTAATCTATATGAGTGTCTTAAAATACCATGACAATATGTTACAAAATTATACCACAAAACTATAAAGATTACCAAGAGAATAGATCTTGTTAGATTAAATTTCTAAAATAAATTTTAATCAGTTCTATTCATAGTTTGGAATGTGTTCTATTCATAGTTCTTCTCATGCAATGAGGGGATCCACACCAGTACATGATAAACGAAGTATCCTTTAAAAGAATGGGCTTGTTATTTTAGGATTCTTACGAGTTTAAAGGACACATTCCTTCGAATTTGAAGGATAGACTTGAGTTTCCAAGGACAACCCTTAGTGACTGAATGCATTTAAGTTGTCCAAACTGGTGATTCTATTTAGGCCATTTAGTGCACCAAACGCAGTTCGGTCGATCGCATACCTGAACATTTCGTTGCTTTTCATTTCCGACCATAAATGTCGAGAAAGGAAAAGGATCACAAAATGATAGCAAAGTTCATGGATTTGGTGGGATCACAATTAACATCAAAAAACTATAGCAAAACCTTTTTGGATTTGGTAATGACAAGACACAACCTTTCATTAAATAGTCATTTCACGGCTTGCAATATCTAGGCTATACTGTGTTTAATTCATCAATCTTACCTTATAGGCTAGAAGGGACATCTTACCTCAGTGATATAAGTGGGAATCCATATCCCCTTTTCCATTTTCCTTGAGAAAGGATTTAATGTCCTTTAAAGTATGTAAGTGTCTTTTAAAAGAATAGGATTTCTATGCACTCCTTGGAAATTTGGAATCCATTATCCAAGCACACTTTTCATTTTCCTTCTCACCGTTTGAAGCCAGAATCTGAATTTTGACCGGTCAACCAAACCCTTTTTGGTACCTTGAAACATGCTACACAGACTACGAAACATGTACGTACATCTCGGCCACCGAAATCCCTCATTTAGCAACAAACTCATGCTTTAAAGGATAAACTTGAGGTTTAAATGGCAGACTTGAGGTTTAAAGTTTAGCATCATTTTTAAAGGAAATAGTTGTCCATTTGAGGGTAGGTTGTCGTTTAAAGACCCTTTTGAGTTTCAATAACTTTCAAGGACAAATGCGTGTTTTAAAGGACACATCAGTCCTATAAAGGACATGCCTGCCCTTTAATGGATAGACATTAGTTGAAAGGACATATTCGTGCTTTAAATCCTATGAAACATGTTATACCCAAGTTGGGCTATAGAAATCCCGTTACCATATAATCTACCCATGTGGTATAGGGTACAACCCAAGAAAGGAGATCGCACGTTTTCCATTACCATATAGTCTGACATGGTATGCGTAATTATTAAGGAATAAAACATAGCCATAGTGAAAAGGACACCAAATCATACTACTCTCTCCAAGCTCATACGTTTATCACAGCAAAGGCATGACACAACCTTTCATTACACGACCTACAAAATCATAGGTTGTATTGTGTTCAATTCATAGAGCTTGTAATTATACACTTCTAGATGTGATATGACATTTTTATTGGATTTCTTGCATAAACCAATAAAGTTATATTGTTACATATGTTATTTAATATTCAATTTTCATACAACCAAAAATATAATTCATATTATTACAAATCATATCAAGATCTACTTATAATACACAAAACTATTATATTGATAATAACATATATATATATATATATTACACAAACAAAAACACAAACACACACAACAAATTATAAATCTCTTCCAAGTCAATTGGAAGAGAGTGATCCAATCAGATGTCGCCTGTAAGCCAAAAAGATGGTTTTGTTTATCTATTGGGTCTGACTCCACTTCGTAAGCTTCTAGAAAAGCTTCCACGTTCGTGAGTGCATTATGCTCTTGTCGGGTTTCTCTACCAGTGGTGCCAGTGTTCCTTCGTCTCAGACGATGTACCGATAGTAATGGGTTGGCTTTGATGGACCATGTGCTTTGCTGGACACCCGTGTCTCTCAAAAGACACTTATGCGTGCACTTGCGGTATATATAAATGATTAAACATTTATTATTGCTCAAAAACTTTTCTTTGGTAGGGGGTCTTCCGACATTATTTCATTTGTTGGTTCGAAAAATGTTTTTTACTCGAAAACTTCTTTCATGTTTTGGCTATAAACTACATGTGGAAATACAATACGAATTTCGTGTTTTAGGTGTTGAGGCATGGATATGGTCTTCCACGTCGGTGTTTAATTTATCCAACGTTGTAGGGGGGGTCTTCCACATCGGTGTTTAATTTATCCAACATTGTAGGGGATCTTCACGTGGGTGTTTAATTTATCTGACATGGTAGGGTATTCATAAAAACACCCTACCCAGAATTCTAATTGGTTTTGTCTGAGGTTCATTCTCCTAGAAAATAGTTTAAAAAATATAAGAGATTTTAGTAGCTAACTTATTATTTTTTTCCTTTATGGAGATCATAGTCGTAAACCATATTCAAAATGGCTCCAACCTTGCATCTGTTGGCTTTTTGGCCTTAATCCGTATTTTAATGATTTAATCAACCTAATCTTAATCATAATCAAATGTAGTGTAGCATACATAATGCATAGAAGATATATTGTATTGTGCTAACATCTACAGGTGATCAAGACTCAAGAAGAATGGAATGAAGTCAAAACATGTAATCAAAGCTATTTGAAGACATGTAATTATACTTTATTTTTTAGTCTTAGGAGCTTGTGTAATCTTGATCATACAAGAGTCAAAACTTACTCACATACACACTAGGTTCCTTGTAGAAGTCACACACAAAATATCACATCAATTGTACTTCAATATATCACCCAAACCTTAGCTGGAAAATCACCTAAACCTAAACCTAATCTGCCTGTGAAAAACGGTCGATCGAAACTAGTTTTCTGTTCAGCCATTTCAACCAGTTAGCCTACAATGATTTTACCTAACACCTCCAGTCGACCGCTTGGACCCTTTCGGTCAACCGTCGCCATATTTTTTGGATGACCGTTACCTTTGTCGTATTATACAACGGTTGTATTCGTATAAATTCTTCCTAGCCCTAAAATACATTTGGCCATCGGTTGAACACTTTTTCTTGTGCCCAAAGTGCATGTTATTTTCGGTCGAACGAAACCAATTCTTTTGATCGACCGATATACCTTTACCCTGGCCAAAACCCCTAGATCGGTCGACCGAACCCTTTCCTGGTTCGATTGATGACTTAAGTTAAAACCCAGTTAGTTTGACCGATGCGCTTTTCGTTTGAACATTTCTTTATTATTAAAGAAACGGTCGACCGTTCAGTCCGATCCTGTCAACCGTTAAGGGACAGCATTGCTTAATCTTAATTTTTGTTTATGTGTTCTTCACACCAATCAATCAATTCATCCCCAACAGCTAGAAAACTTGAGGAGCTTATAAATAGATGTCCAAACACTTTGTTTAGACACCTCTCCCACTCCCAATTGTGTTATACATTAGAGAGAAATCACAAACCCCTAAAACTCCCAATCCTACACTCAAGAGCCTAAATTCCAAATCTTTGATCATTTCTATATCATACTCAAAGTGTGCTCAAGCTAAAGAGTGTTGTTCCACTCAAATTCTTTGTTGTCAAAAGAGTAAAGGCTCCGGTCAAAGCCCAAAGCATCCTTCTCGGATTGTGAGAAGAGGAATCCAAGCTTGCGAGTGTGTTCGCAAGGTTTAAAGTGTAAAGACGTTCTCTCCCGGCCCGGAACGGGGAGTGGATAGTGAAGTCGTGAGCGGATCTTGCGGAATCGAGCGGAGCTTATAAGAGAGGAAGTAGGCAGGAGGCTGAACCTCTATAAAAATACCCGTGTCCATTGTGGTTTGCATTGATTTCCCTACTTGCTCTTAATTCGTTTCCGCTGCACATCTTGTTAACTTAAGTAGCAATTAAGAGTAATTCGATTAGATAATTAGGGGTCACTACGATCTTACATTTGGTATCAGCGCATAGGTGCTAAATTTCATATACTTAATCGTATTTTAGCATGACATCTTCATCATCTAATCATGCAGAAGGATTATGCACAACTAGACCACCTTCGCTAAATGGGTCAAACTATGATTATTTGAAGAATAGAATGAAAATATTCTTAGTTTCTAGTGATCTTAAGTTTTTGATCTCCCTTCAAAACCCATACACCCCTCCTAAGGAAGAAAAATTAATCACCTTAACTAGGGCAAAAAATGAAGGAATATGAAATGAATTCAACTATCATGAATATTTTTTATTCTAGCTTGAATGAGGGTAAATGTAATAGGATTAGGGGTTGTGAAAGTGCATATGAAATATGGCATAAATTACAAATGCATCATGAGGGAGATAGCAAAACAAAAGAAACAAGAATTAGCCTCCTCATGCGTAAATATGAAATTTTCACTATGCAAATCGGTGAGAACATAAACGAAATGAACACTCGCTTCATCGATATCACTAACTCTCTTTGTGTTCTTGGAAGAAAGATTAGTGAAGGAGAAATGGCAAGGAAGTTCCTCCGATCACTCCATAATGATTCGGAAGAGAATGTCGTTGCAATCGAGAAAGCACATGACATTTCCTAACTAAAGATGAAGGAGCTGATTGGAAAACTCATGGCCTATGAGCTTCAAATAAATAATCGAAAGGAGAATGAAGCCTTCAATATGAAACCAACCTTGGCATTACATGCAAATCTCGATGAACCAAGGATGACAATAGAAGAAGATGACATTGAGGTTCTTGCCAAAGATTTCTTCAAATACCTCAAGAAAGACAAGGGAGAAATGAAGGAAAGAAGAGGTAGAAGAAGTGATAAGAGAGAAAAAGAAAAGGAGAAGGAGGAGGGTAAAATGAGAGAAAAGAGAAGGAGAAGAAAAATGAGAGAAGGGAGGGAAGAAGAGAAAATGAGAGGACCAAGAGAAAAGAAAAGAAGATTGAAGCTCACAAAGCTACTTGGGATGATTCTTCATCACCATCATCATCATCATCTTCTCTAGAAAGTAGAAGGGAGGTTGCCACATATGCTTCATGGCTATTGAACATGAACAAAGTGAGGTAGACTCTAACTCTTATTCTAGTAGATCTAATTCATGTTCTATAAAAGCATATTCTAGTGATAGCTCATGCTCTAAACAAGAAACATATAATTTTGATGAGCTTCAAAATTCCTTTTATGATTTAGTTAAACAATATAAGGTCATTTGTGACAATCATAAAATGCTGGAAAGACTATCAATGATGGCCAATGCCAAATTGAAACAATCATGAATGAAAAGAATGAGGTCATTGCTAATCTAAAAGCAATACCTATTGATGTTCAACAACCAGATCTTATAGCTTGTAATGCTCAATTAATAAAAGATCTAGAAAAGTTCACTAAACGAATAAAATGTTTGACGTGCTTCTAGGTAGTCAAAGACAATCATTAGATAAACATTGCATAGGTTATAATGCTAAATTGAAAAATCATGTATCCCATACTACTTTAAATGGCAAGTATTTGTTTGTTAATCAAAGTTTCTCAAGTGTGTGGGCTCCCAAAATCAAAATGATTTGGGTTCCTAAAGCTAATGTTCAAAGACCTCAAGTTGTTTGGGTACCTAATTCTACACTTATAGGTACTTAAAGAAGGATGGGAGATCGGTAGTGATCGACAAAACATGAAAGTTGAATATCAAATCGGTTGCACTATCGAAAGGAGAATTGGTCAAAGTTCCTGTTATTTTCGGTCGACCGGTTGAACACTTTTTCTTGTGCCCAAAGTGCCTGTTATTTTTGGTCAAACGAAACAATTTCTTTTGTTCAACCGATATACCTTTACCCTGGCCAAAACCCCAACATCGGTCGACCGTACCCTTTCCTGGTTTGATCGATGACTTAAGTTAAAACCTAGTTGGTTAGACCGATGCACTTTTGGTTTGAACGTTTCTTTATTATTAAAGAAACGGTCAACCGTTCAACCCAATATGGTCGACGGTTGAGGGATAGAATTGTTGAATTTTAATTTCTGTTTATATGTTCTTCACACCAATCAATAAATTAATTCCCAATGACTAGAACACTTGAGGAGCTTATAAATAGTGGTCCAAACACTTTGTTTAGACACCTCTCGCATTTCCAATTGTCTCATACAATAGAGAGAAATCAGAAACCCCTAAAACTCCCAATCCTACACTCAAGAGCCTAAATTCAACATCTTTGATCATTCCTATATCATACTCAAAGTGTGCTCATGCTAGAGAGTGTTGTTCCACTCAAGTTCTTTGTTGTCAAAAGAGTAAAGGCTCCGGTGAAACCCCGAAGCATCCATGTCGGATTGTGAGAAGATGAGTCCAAGCTTGTGAGGGTGTTTGCAAGTTTTGAAGTGTAAAAGTGTTCTCTCCCGGCCCGGAACAGGGAAGGGATAGTGAAGTCATGAGCGTAGCTTACAAGAGAGGAAGTAGGCGGGAGGCCGAATGTAACGTCCCGTCCCCGAACCGGCATCGAGCCCGGGTCCCAGTCCGTCACCCATGTGCCCACTGACCCACAACACCCACCTATTGCCACAAAACTTAAGTTGGTAAGTGCTACACTAACTATTAATCAACAAACAAGGAAATGAAAGCACGAGAGGAACTAAAACTAAACTAAGCAACTACTAATAAGAAAGATGAAATTCAAAAATAAAAACCCCCAAGGGGTGGAGTGTGAACATATATGAGCTGAGAGAAGTGATGAATGACATATGTATGCATGGGGGTGTGTTATGTGTGTGTTTTCATGCATAGGAAGTGTCTAAAGAAGTGGCAAAACCTATCAATCCATTCACACAATATACTAGCAATTACTACTTAATTATCATAAGATGAGGCTCAGCATGAGATGTGTCTAAATATATGGCGAGACTTATCAAAAATCAGGAACTCATGTGAAGAACAAAGCTAAGCTTGCGAAGTGACTAAATGTTATGGAAAAACCCATCAAAACAAAGTTTCTTCAATCAATCAAGCAATTAAACGCGAATACAAACACACGACTAAAATGAAGCATATCCAACAGGAAATTTCAGTCAATAAACATGAGGAAACCAAGCATGAAAAGTGTCTAAATCTTATGGCAAAACCCATCAAAAATCCCCCAACATGTAGATGAAATAAAACAAACTCGATGAACATAAAAACACTCAAGTCTACACAATCTAAATTTGTCAAACATTCAAAACCTCAAAACATAAATGTACATCATCTACACCCGCCCAAAAGAGGATGGAACTATTCACTACTCATTAAACTATAAACTACATTAAGAAAAGGAGACATGCTAATTACTTCTACTAAGATTAATACAAAATTAACTAAGCATGCAAGAGTTAAAAGATACAACAAGAAACTTAACAAAATATTCTTTATTGCTCACTCACATTACAAGTAGCATCTCTCCACTAGAGTTTTGCTCCAAAGCTTCACTCCAAGTAGAGAGAATGGCCACCAAGAGAGGAGTTGTATTACAAGGGAGGAGGAAGAGTTCTATTTATAGCCATAAAAAAGGTAACCAGGGACAATCGCCCGGTATGGGACTAAACACATACCATAAATGGACATAAAACACATTAATCTCACACTCGGCTAAACCTAATCGGGTTTGGAGCCAAACCAACCGCCAATTGGCGGTTTGGCTGGATCAAGCTCTTGTTCATGTGGCACTTTTCTGGATTGATTTGTTGATGTTTTATGCACCCGAGTTGGTTTTTGGCATTTAGGCCCAGATCTAATTGCCAAAATACTCCTCATGATGGTGTGAAGTTTCTCGATTACATGGAAAAATCCGTTGAACCAAGTATGAGAAGAGAGAGAATGAGGACATTGAAGTCCTTGCTGAAGACTTCTTCAAATTCCTCAAGAAGGATAAGGAAGAAATGAGAGAAAGTAGAGGAAGAAGAAGTGAGAAGAGAGAAAAAGAAAAGGAGAAGGAGGAGAGTAAAAATGAGAGAAGAGAAAGGGAGGAGAAGAAGGAGAGAAGGGAGAGGAGAAGAGAAAAGGAGAAGAGCAAGAGAATATAAAGGAAGGAGGAAGCTCACAAAGTAACTTGGGATGACTTTTCATCACCATCATCATTCTCGTCCTCCTTGCAAAGTAGAAGACAAGTTGCTTACTCATGCTTTATGGCTATTGAGGATGAACAAAGTGAGGTAGACTCTAACTCTTGCTCTACTAGATCAATTTCTTGTTCTACTAAATCTTACTCGAATGATACCTCAAAATCTAATGCTAATGATGATTCATATACACATGATGAGCTTCAAAATGCATTTTATGATTTAATCAAACAATATGAGATCATTTGTGAAACGAACGAAAATGCTAGAAAGACTATAAATGCTATCCAATGCGAAATTGAATCAAGGATGAATGAAAAGAATTAGGTGGTTGCTAGACATGAAGAATATGCATTAAAACTTGATAGTCTAAGAGCAACACCTATTGATGTTGAACATCTAGATCTTAAGGCATGCAATGTTCAATTATGAAAAGATCTAGAAAAGTTCACAAATGGAATGAAAATGTTTGACATGCTTTTAGGTAGTCAAAGACAATCTTTAGACAAACATGGTTTAGGATATAATGCTTCATATGTTAAAAGCCATTTAGTTCACACTACCTTGAATGGCAAATATTTAATTTCAAAGCATAATTCTTCAAGTGTGTGGGCTCCTAAAACCAAAATGGTTTGGGTTCCCAAAGCTAATGTTCAAGGACCCAAAGTTGTTTGGGTACCTAAATCTACACTTGTAGGTTCTTAAAGGAGGGAGATCGGTAGTGACCAGCCAAGCAAGAAAGCACCAGGCACTAAGTCCCCTCGGACCTAATTTCCCGAGTGGTAAGAGTCGTGCGAGAAGAGAGAACACCACTTAATTATTTCTTATCTACATGGGAACCAAATCACCTACACTTAAGGTTTCACAACAGGAGTTTAAAGGTCCCTGACTACGGCAAACTTCCTTATACTAACAGACACAAATTATTCGACTCACTAGGTTCAGGATGGACTTCTTTATTTATTTGAGTACTAAAACCCTATGATTACTCCCCCCCCCCCCCCCGGAAGAAAAATCGGAGTGCATCCTAACGACTAGATAAGGCCTAAAGCCGGTATACTAGATATCCTTATGCATCATGTACAAGTCAATTTTGGGAGCTTCCGTTTTACTTTGCCTCTCAACGGTTTTTCACATGCGTAACACACACAAAACCCACCAAACATTTTCTTTCGCAAACACATGAAGATTTTGAAAGAAAGGGAAAATTTAAAGCACTGGGCAAGCAAAAGAAGGCAAGTCACCCAAGGATCATGGCAAACAAATATATCAATATTAAATGCAGCACACTAACATGACCCTAACAATGCACACAAAAGAAAAAAAAAAGAAAAG
Source organism: Triglochin maritima (assembly GCA_963682175.1). NCBI lineage: Eukaryota > Viridiplantae > Streptophyta > Magnoliopsida > Alismatales > Juncaginaceae > Triglochin > Triglochin maritima. Next base: position 21,665,195 of record OY821774.1, on the reverse strand, counting down.
GAAAAAAAGAAAAAAAATTGACTGTCCTCAATGAATGTAAGCATGACACTACATGGATTGATGTATGAAAAAGAAAAAATCTCCACAAACTTTGAAGCACAAGGAAAGTTTCAAGGTCATGTTGATGGACACAAACCTGAATTTCCCTCAAAACCTGTTAAATACTTAAGAAGGGAGACAAATACGTGAAACAAATAGGGCCCCAATACTCAAGGGTTGAAGCCCACAACAAGCTATGCTCAGTCTTAGAGTTTCTCTTTTTTCCGTTTTCTTTATTTTTTCAAATATAACTATGTACAAACATGATTTCACACCCGTCACATGGTTGTGTGCGAGGGAGGTTCATGAAGGAACATGACCTCCTCGATTTCAGATGGTGCCCCCTCCATTTAAGGTTTGAGGCGTTATCCATTAACATTGAACACGTCCCTATTCCTTGGGTTCAAGATTTCAACCGCTCAGTGAGGGAATACAGTTTACATAAATAAAAAGGCCAGACCAATGACTGCAGCGCTTACCTGTAAACAGATGAAGCTGGGAATTGTAGAGCAACACCTTCTGCCCAGCCATAAACACCTTTCGCACAATCATGCGATCGTGAAACTTCTTGGCTTGGGACTTATTAGTTTTGGCATTTTCATACGCATCATTGAGTAGCTCTTCCAATTCCATGACGTCGAGTTTACACTGTACCCCTGCTTGATCAAGATCCATATTCAGGTTCTTGATCGCCCAGAAAGCACGATGCTCGAGCTCAACGGGTAGGTGGCAAGCCTTGCCATACACTACCCGATATGGGGACATACCCAAATTGGTCTTATACACGGTGCGGAAATCCCACAATGTGTCATTCAGCTTAGTCGAGCAATCCTTCGTCGAGGAATTGACCGTCTTCTCAAGGATTTGCTTTAATTGATGGATAGAGACCTTGACATGCCCACTAGTTTGCGGATGGTATGGGGTCGCAAGTTTATGGGTGATTGAATACTTCCTCATAAGCGCTTGCTTCAAAGGAAATTTGTCATCAATAATTTGGTCCTGTGTTGGTCGTCTCAAGACGAGATAGGTGGTCTGCTACAACATTTTCACACTTTTTTTGTCCCGAATCTCGAGATCAAATTCTTGTAACAACAAGATTCATCTCAAGAGTCGAGATTTGGCTTCTTTTTTCGCCATGAGGTGCTTGATGGTTGTGTGATCATAATAGATAATCACGTGGGAGTCAATCAAGTACGACCGGAATTTCTCCAAAGCGAATATGATCGTAAGAATTCTTTCTCGGTCACAGTGTAGTTCAATTGGGCATCATTGAGTATTCTACTAGCATAGTAGATCACATGAGGCAATTTGTCCAATCGTTGCCTAAGCACTGCTCCCACAGCGAAGTCAGATGTATCACACATAAACTCGAAGGTTCAATCCACACTGGCGCCTTAATTATGGGACACGAATTCAACCCTTTCTTCAAGGTAAAAAAAGCATGGTGGCAATCTGGTGTGAACTCAAAATTGGCATCCTTAGCCAACAAGGCAGTGGGAGGTCGAGCAATTTTGCTAAAATCCCGAATGAACCGTCGGTAGATTCCAGCATGCCCCCAAAAGTCGCGGATATCCTTCACATTACGTGGCGGTGGGAGAATAGCCAAAAGACCCACTTTGGCGGGGTCGACATCAATTCCCCTACTTGGGACCACACGTCCAAGTACAATACCTCGCTTTACCATGAAGTGACATTTCTCCCAATTAAGAGTGAGGTTCTTCTCATGGCATCGCTTGAGTACAAGGCTCAAGTGATGAAGGCACTCATCGAAGGGAGCACCAAATATGGAAAAGTCGTTCATGAAAATCTCAAGGAAATGCTCTACCATATTAGAGAAGATGTTGGATCGATGTGGGTAGCTAATTATCTAATCATTTTTAAGCTTACTACTTGCTTAACAAACAAAAATGCATAGTGGAATTTAAACAAGCAAGTAAAGAAGGAGAATATACAAACCACAAAGGACACGAGAATTTTTATAGAGGTTCAGCCTCCCCAACTTCCTCTCTTGCAAGCTCTGCTTGACTTCACGAGCTCCACTCACGACTTCACTATCCGCTTCCCATTCCGGGCAAAGAGACAACGGCCTACAATCTTCAAAATAGCGAACAACCCTCCCCTAGCTTGGAATCCTCTTCTCACAATCTGAGAAGGATGCTTCGGGCTTTCACCGGAGCCTTTACAAACTTTGCTTGACTGAGAACTTGAGTGGATCACACTCTCTTAACTTGAGCACACTTTGAGTAGATTTGGAATTGATCAAAGTTGTAGCATTTAGGCTTGGAGTGTATGATTTGGTGCTTTGAGGATTGTGAGACTTCTCTCTAATGTATGGGACAATTGTGTGTGGGAGAGATGTCTAAACAAAGTGTTCAATCCTCTATTTATAAGCTCCTAAGGTGTTATAGACATTGTGACAAAAGTGGTAGATAAACGTGTAACAAACACAAAACAAAAAAGCATAGGTCACTGTTCTTGTTAAGTTCGGTCGACCGAAATGGGTAAAATGGTCGACCGGATTCTGTCCAGAAATGACGTCCAGACAGTTCCAGAAACAAACGGTCGACCGAACAAGTGGCGGTCGAATGAACTGAAGGGAATGTGTTCTAAAAGTTTTACTTTTAAATGTCAATTATTATGAATTGAATGAGAAATCATTTTGTTCCTTGTTTATGTTATTCGTCTTTTTGAAGTGTTAAGGAAGAGGCTCTTGGTCCTTAACCGTAGAGCTCTAAAAGATATTGGTTTACATAAAACAAAAGATATTCGCAATCATGGTAATTAACATGGGACATTAATTACCGAGTTAAGATTGTCGTGTTGGTCATAGATCATTGTATCTCTACAAGTGAGTAACAACACGGGTACACAAAAGAGGAAAATATTACTTTTGTATACTGAATAGACCTAATAAGTAAAATATTATAGAAATATGTTTCTGTGTCATTAATATTTTACTGTGTCATTGGTCCTTTGATATGAGACTTATATCCGATCACTTAAGAAATGCTTGATTAGACTACTGTCTTAAGCTATCGATAAGTGTAGTGTAAAGGCATTGGTTGGTTAAGTATGACTTTTGTTGGAGAAGATAGTTAGTCAAAAGATTATCATTGCCCCTCTTAATTGAGTGATAATATTAGTGGGCTGATTGACATCATTTCATGCTCATATTAGTATCTTATATCCATTATCTTTCACCTAAACAATGATATGTCATGAGTTTTATGTTTAGTTTTCAGGAATAAATAGGTTTGAAGAGATGAAACACAAAAGGACCCAAAAGCTGGAAAAAGGACTGAATTGTGAGATCTGGGGACCAAGATGCAAGACAGAAGGACCTGAACGCAAGACAGAGGGACCTAAGAGCAAACCAGAATAATCCTCACCATCATGGGGAGTATTTTAGCAATTGGATTCGGGTTGGAGATCCAACAAACCGAGTCGATGCATCCAAGACCAAGAAATACATCAAGACAAGCCCACAACAAAACGTAGCTCGATCCAGAACTAATAGACCGCCAATTGGCGGTCTGTTTAGCTCCGGATCCGATTATCTTTGGCGGTCATGTTTACTAGGGGATTCTTAGTCTATTTTGGGTATTGGTTTAGTCCCACATCGGGGGATTGTCCCGGATTAGCTTTTCTCATGCCTATAAATAGAACTCTTCACCTTCCTTTGTAATTACTCAATATTTTAAGTGGCTATTCTTCCTACTAGAAGTGAGGCCTTGAAGCACACACTAAAGTAGGCGGATGCTACTTTTAATGTGAGTCATTTTATCAACAAAGTTTTGTGTTTCTTTCATTGTTGGTTTTATGCTTCTTTTATTGTTTATGCATGTTTTAGTTTAATCGTCTTTTAATTCTAGCTTAGTTTTAATATGCTTTCTTTCCATAGTTTAATAATTAGTGTAATGTTTAGTGAGTAGTTCCATCCCCTTTGGGGGGTGGAGTAGATGTACATACATGCATTAGAGAATGGGATGAATGCTTTAATTTCAATGTGTTGATTAAACATGAATGTATGCTTGCTTGTTTAGGATAGAATTTATAACTTGATGAGTTTTGCCAAAATGATTAGACACCTCTCATGCTTGTTTAGATTCTGAAATAAACAACTTGCATATGTAAATGTTAATCAACCAAGTTGGTGAATAGATTGATAGCTTTTGCCATAACATTTAGACACTTCCTATGCTTGATAAACACCACCTTCATGTGCTTAAAGAATGTATTCTACACCCACCTCTTTGCATGTGTGCACTCACTCCACCCCTTAGGGGTTTTCCCATTTCTGTATTCCAGCATTCTTCCTTTGTTCTTAGTTTAGTTGTTCTTCCATCGTTTGTTTGTTTCGTTCGCATTTCATACTTCTTAGTGTAGCGTAGTCTAGATTAGCATAAACAACTTTCTTCCCCCTATTTTTGCCACTTGATTTCGTACAAGCAAGAGGCTACTCACCTCCCTGAGGACGACTCGTACTTGCCACCGCTTCATCGCGGCCGTGCACTTGCGGTTTTAAATAAAACGTTCAACATGGGCCCCTTGATAAAGCAAAGTTATAATGTGCACAATGTGATTTGAGTTAAGTCACATATTTATAACTAGCTTGAAGAGATCAAGAAATGAATACTAATACAAAGATGACACAATACTACTTTGTGTGTATTCTTAATATCATGTGGCAAGGGACGGACACAAGTGGTGCACTCCATCACTAAATGGATCGGGTTTTGGTTCGAGTGGAATTAAGACATCTAACTAATTGGGAGCTATAATGTGTAGCTAGATACCGCTTATAGCTTGTGATATTAAGCTCTTAATATCACTGTCAACTTAGTTTAGATCCTCCCATAGGTCACACCACAAAACTAGGAAACAAGAAATGGGCATTTTGAATTCATAAGATGTGTCGGGTTTCATGTAGAAAATATGACACATGGGATGAACCAGCAAAATCAAAATTATGTTGTGATCAATAACATAATTAGAATCTAAATTAAATTCATATGTGATGTAAATATTATGGGGTGTATTGATTGATCATTACATAGGATAATATGTTACATAAGTTGTGAATTTAATACTAATCCCGAAATGTCAAATTTTGTAGGGGTTAAACCAAAATTTGACAAGTCTGCAGTATTGTGCACAAACGGTCGACCGGTTAACCGCAAACGGTCGACCGATCGGTGCACGGTCGACTGGACATGTCTCGACCGATAACAGGGAATTTTCGTCCGTTCGGAACGGTCGATCGAATTTATCGATCGGTCGATCGAACATTGCGATGAAATATTTTAATGTTGCGAGCGGTCCACCGAACCTCCAAACGGTCGACCGGTCCAAACGGTTTTCTGCAGAATAAATTTAAGAATTAATTAGATCATGCATGGAATTGGTCCATAATTGATTTAATTCGTGGCTGAGATTATTTGTTAGCAAATAATGGATGGTGAGATGGAAGTTTGCATGAAATCATGGGCAAGAGGTTGCACATGAATAGGTAATTTGGAGAGAACTTATAAATACAAGTTTATCTCATTACCTCCTTAATTAATTAATTCTTTATTTTCTCATGCAAAATCTCTCTCTCCATAATTCTCCACGAAATTTCCTTATTTCTTAAGTTTAGTTTTAGTTTTTAAGAGATCATCTTCTCAAGGGAACTAAAGAGGGGTTAGTAATTAGATTCTAAACCCTATTGGAGATTGAGAGGCTAGCTCTTCTCTCTCCAATCTTGTTTAGAGTTTGGTCAAATCTCGGAGGCATCCGGCGCAGTAACAAGCATCCTCAACGTCTCCGAATCTTCAAGATGTTTTAGAGAACTTCTAGGTGTGAATTTCGGAGTCCTATGTTTGTTTTAATAAAAGTTCTAAAACTAGTTATTGAAACAAACCAATGCATGCATGAAACAAATCATAGAAAATTGTAATTGATCCTTATTATGCATAAAAATTTCGAAAATATATATGCACAATTAAACATGGAATCCTAAATGAACATGGCTATAACTTAAGTGAACGGTCGACCCAAAAGTGGGATGGTCAACCGATTAGGCAGTCCAGATTTATTGTCCAGGAAAGTCCATGGACAAACGGTCGAACAAAAAGGTTTATTCAGTCGAGATAAAAACTAGCACTATGGGGTTCAAGAGATGTCTATGTTTCGTCGACCGAAACTTGGTCCCCGGTCGACCGGTGGTCACCTTTATTTTTGGGCTATGGATACAAATGTGAATACGACCGTTGGTATAATACGACAAGTCTAACGATCAAATGACACGTGTAGATTGTCGAACAGAATGCTGAAAATGATTGATCGGTTTAACAATATTGGCTAACAGATTAACTGATCCAATCGGTCGAACAGAGAACTCGTTCGGTCGACCGATTTTGCTCAGACAGTTCAGGTTTAGGTTTAAGTGTTTTCCGGACTATGTTTAGGTGACCTATTGAAGTCCAAATGTTATGAGATTTTGTGTGTGACTTTTACAAGGAACCTATTATGTATGTGATTAGTTATTTACTCTACTATGCTCAAGTATACACAAGTTCCTAAGACTCAAAAGAAATACATAATTACATGTCTTCAAAAAGCTTGATTACATGTCTTGACTTGGATTCCTTTCTTCCATGAGTCTGGATCACCTGTAGATGTTAGCACAAAGCAATATATATGTTATGCAATATGTGTGCTACTGTACATTTGATCGAGATTAAGATTAGGTTGATTAAATCATCGAAACATGGATTAAGGCCTAAAAACCAACAATCTCCCCTTTTTATGATGACAACTTATATCTTAAGTACTTGAAATTTAGAGATGTAAATTATGCATATAAATGCTCCCCCTATGAGTGTTCATAGCTTTTGTTCAATTTTCATTCCAATTTCAAGTTACCCCCTAATATTCTCTCCCCTTTTGACATCTATCAAAAAAAAAGATTTTTCAATGAATTTCTTTTCTCCCCCAAAGTTCTTGTAATGAAGTTGCTCCCCCTTAATTGTGCACTTCATTACCTTAATTAAAAGATATTCATTAAGCTCCCCTATCAATCTAAATATAGTATGACAATTAAGTTCAATTCTATTCCCCCTTTTAAACATCAACTAATTTATGAACAATAAGTCAAGTAATGTTTTATCCCATTTTGACATCCATTTGAAAAAATGACAATTAAGCAATGGATGTGTTTTTCCCAAAATTTATAAGATACGCAATGAATGATATAATAGATATGACAATATTAGCATTCAATATCCTAAACTTGAACCAATTACTCATAAATGAAGAGGATTGAAGATTTTATCCAACTTTTGATCCTTGAATTGGTTCCATTTGCCTTTCGATAGTGCAACCGGTTTTGAATTTGACTCTTCATGTGTTCGTCGGTCACTACCAATCTCTTATCCTCTAAGCACCTACAAGTGTAGATCTAGGTACCCAAACAACTTTTGGTCCTTGAATATTAGCTTTAGGAACCCAAACCATTTTGGTTTTGGGGGCCCACACACTTGAGGAACTTTGATTAACAAACAAATGCTTGCCATTTAAAGTAATATGAGAAACATGGTTTTTGAATTTAGCATTATATCGTATAGCATTTGTATCTAGTGATTGTCTTTGACTACCTAGAAGCATGTCAAGCATTTTGGTTCCATTAGTGAACCTTTCTAGATCTTTTCTTAATTGCACATTACAAGTTCTAAGATCTAGTTGTTCATCATGTATGTGTTGCTTTTAGACTAGCAAGTTCTAATGCATGTTTTTCATTTCTAGCAATCACCTCATTTTTCTCATTCATGATTATTTCAATTTGACGTTGGAGATCATTTATCAACTTTCTAGCATTTTTGTTCTTTTCGCAAATGATCTCATACTGTTTAACTAAATCATGAATTGCACTTTGAAGCTCATCATGTGTGTATGATTCATCATTAGCATTTGAGATTGAGATATCACTAGAATATGACTTAGTTGAGCATGAATAAGATCTAGTAGAGCAAGAGTTAGAAGCTACCTCACTTTGTTCATCCTCAATAGCCATGAAGCATGAGTGAGCAACTTCTTCTACTTTGCAAGGAGGAGGATGATCATGATGGTGATGAAGAATCATCTCAAGTAGCTATATGAGCTTCCTCCTTCCTTTCTCTTCTCTTGCTCTTCTCCTTTTCTCTTCTCCTCTCCCTTCTCTCCTTTCTTTTCTCATTTTCACTTTCCTCCTTCTCCTTTTCTTTTTCTCTCTTCTCACTTCTTCCTCTTCTTTTTCTCATTTCTTCCTTTTCCTTTTTGAGGAATTTGAAGAAGTCTTGAGCAAGGACTTCAATGTCTCATTTTCCTCTCTTCTCCTTGGCTCAGTTGATTTGGAATGTAATTCCAAGGTTGGATTCTTCTTGGAAGCTTCCTTCTCCTTCCGATGACTTATTTGGAGCTCATAAGCCACGAGGTTTCCAATTAGCTCCTCCATTTTTAGTTGGGATAGGTCACCTGCTTCTTCAATTGCAACCACATTGTCTTCCCAATCATTGCTTAGCGATCAGAGGAACTTCCTTGTCATCTCTCCTTCACTATTTTTTCTTCCAAGAACCAAAAAAGAATTTGTGATATCAGTGAAGCGAGTGTTCATTTTGCTTATGTTCTCACTGATTTGCATAGTGAAAATTTTATATTTATGCATGAGGAGACTAATGCGAGTTTCTTTAGTTTTACTATCTCCTTCATGATGCATTTGTAGTCTATGCCAAATCTCATGTGCACTTTCACACCCTCTAATCCTATTATATGCTCCCTCATTTAAGCCACAAAATAGGATGTTCATTATACTATAGTTAATCTCATATTCTTTCATTTTAGCTCTAGTTAAATTGGCAAGTTCTTCTTCATTTGGGGTGTGTAGGGATTTTGAAGGAAAATCCAATACTTAAGGTCATTTGAGATTAAGAATATTTTTATCCTATTCTTCCAATAATCATAATTTGACCCATTAATCAAAGGAGGTCGAGTTGTGCATAAATCTATATGATTAGATGTACTAGTCATGCTAAACTACGATAAAGTAGATGAAATTTAGCACCTATGCTCTGATACCAAATGTAGGATCGATGTGGGTCGCTAATTATCTTATCATTTTTAAGCTTATTCTCTACTTCCTTAACAAACAAAGATGCACAATGGAATTTAAACAAGCAAGCAAGTAAAGAAAGAGAATATGCAAACCACAAAGGATACAAGGATTTTTACAGAGGTTCGGCCTACTGCCTACTTCCTCTCTTTCAAGATCCGCTCAACTTCACGAGCTCCACTCACGACTTCATTATTTGCTCCCCGTTCCGGCTCGGGAGACAATGCCCTACAATCTTCAAGCTAGCGAACAACCCTCGCCTAAGTTGGAATCCTCTTCTCACAATCCGAGAGAGATGCTTCGGGCTTTCATTGGAGCCTTTACAAACTTTGCTTGACTGAGAACATGAGTGGATCACACTCTCTAAAGTTGATCACACTTTGAGTAGATTAGGAATTCATCAAAGCTGTGGAATTTAGGCTTGGAGTGTATGATTTGGAGCTTTGAGGATTAGGAGACTTCTCTCTAATGTATGTGACAATTGTGTGTGGGAGAGATGTCTAAACAAAGTGTTCAATCCTCTATTTATAAGCTTCTAAGGTGTTATAGCTGTTGGTTTTTTGGCCTTAATCTATGTTTTGATGATTTAATCAACCTAATCTAAATTGTGATGAACGTAGAGTAGCACACATATTGCATTGCATATATATTGCTTTGTGCTAACTTCTAAAGGTGATCACGACTCAAGGAAGAAAGAAAATCAAGTCAAGACATGTAATCAAGCTCTATTGAAGACATGTAATTTGCATTTCTTTGAGTCTTAGGAACTTCGTGTGATTGAGCATATTTGAGCTAAAAACTACTCAAACACACACTAGGTTCCCTATAGAAGTCACACACAAAATTTGATATCATATGAACTTCAATAGATCACCCAAACCTAGATCGGAAAACACCAAACCTTAACCTGAACTGCCCACATTCGGTCGACCGAAACAGACCGTTCGGTCGACCTAGTGATCATATATCCTGTTAGTGTTTTACTGCCCAAGTTCGATCGACCGTCCAGACCTTTTTGGTCGACCGAGTAACAACATATTTCCGACCGTTTGTTTTGTCGTATATACCCAACGGTCGTATTCGTATTATTCCTAAATACCCCAAATACATTTAGTGTATCGGTCGACCGAGGACCTTATTCGGTTGACCGAACTAATACATCTCGACAAACCAAAACTTCTTGTTGGTTTTCAGTCGACCGTGGACATTGTTTCGGTCGACCGAAGTTAATCCTGTTTGTCAACCCAAAAGAGTCTATTAGTTTTCGGTCGACTGAACCTATCTCGGTGTTCGACCAATAACTTTAGTGTACCTAGAACATAGCCTTTGGCGGACGTCGTTCCTTAACCGGTCGACCGAACTAAGTTCATTTTTGCTAAACGGTCGACCGTTCTGCCCGTGTCGGTCGACCGAACTCATCCAGAATTGGGTCCTACAAGTTTCTGTTTTATGTATCTTACACCAACTCTTACCCAATTAACCCCAATGACTATATTCTCTCTAGTGCTTATAAATAGAGTTGTTAAACACATTTTAACACATATCTCACACTTCCATTTGTCACATACACTGGAGAGAAACTCCCAAGCTCCAATTTCCCCAATCCTACACTCTAAGCCTAAATTCCACACATTTGATCATAGCCAAATCATACTCAAAGTGTGGTCAATATTTAGAGAGTGTTGTTCCACTCCACTGTTGTCAAAGAAGCAATGGTCTTGGTGAAAGCCCAAGACAAGAGTATAGACTTTGGTGAGAGCCCGAAGTGATCCCTCTCGGATTGTGAGAGGAGGAGCCAAGCTCGGCGAGGGTTGTTCGCGAGTTTGAAGATTGTAAAGGCGTTCTCTCCCGGCCCTGAATGGGGAGTGGTTGATGAAGTCGTGAGCGGAGCTCGGTGATCCGAGCGGAGCTTGCAAGAGAGGACTAGGACCCGGGTGGGGTGCCGAACCTCTGTAAAATCCCCCGTCTCCATTGTGGTTTGCTTATTTCTTCTTACTTTCTGGTTTATTTGTTTTAATTCCACTGCATATACTTGATTGATTAAACAAGTAGGTAATTATCTTGAAAATTATTAGAATTAGAGACCTTCACGATCCCACATTTGGTATCAAAGCCTTGTTAGCTAATTTCATTTCTTAACCATAATTTTAGCATGGCCAAAATTGCATCCACATTTTATGATTCATCTAGACCACCCTATTTTGATGGAACAAACTTTTGTTCATGGAAAGATAAAATGAACAACTTTTTATCCATGAATTCAAACATATGGTCCATGATTCAAACTCCATATGAAACACCTACGTATGATTTTAAACAATGGAGTTTAGAAGATGAAAAACAAGCCTCTTCATATGCTAAAGCCATGAATGTGTTATATTGTGCACTTGCAAGTGAACTTTTTAATGTGATTGTTCTTGTGAAAGTGCACATGATATTTGGCAATGACTTGAAGATTATTTTGGCAACACTTCACTAAACTCAAGTGAAGATGAATCGACATCAATGGATGAAGTGTAGGATTTCTAGTTTAATTGTACATATTTATTTTCGAAATTTTTATGCACAATAAGGATCAATTACAATTTTTCTATGATTTGTTTCATGCATGCATCGGTTTGTTTCAATAACTAGTTTCAAAATTTTATTAAAACAAACATGGGCTCCGAATTTCATACCTAGAAGTTCTCTAAAACTTCTTGATGATCTGGAGACGTTGAGGATGCTTGTCGCTGCGCTGGATGCCTCCGAGTATTCACCAAACTCTAAACAAGATCGGAGAGAGAAGAGCTAGCCTCTCAATCTCCAACAGGGTTTAGAATCTAATTACTAACCCCTCTTTAGTTCCCTTGAGAAGAAGATCTCTGAAAACTAAAACTAAACTCAAGAATTAATGGAAATTCGTGGGTAATTATGGAGAGAGATGTTTGCAAAAGAAGATAATGAATGAATTAATAAGGTAATGAGATAAACTTGTATTTATAAGTTCTCTCCAAATTACCTATTCATGTGCAACCTCTTGCCCATGATTTTATGCAAACTTCCATCTAACCATCCATTATTTGCTAACAAATAATCTTTGCTACGAATTAAATCAATTATGGACCAATTCCATGCATGATCTAATTAATTCTTAAATTAATTCTGAATAAAACCGTCTGGACCGGTCGACCATTTTGGAGGTTCGGTCGACCGTTTAGACCTGGTTTTGGTCGACAATTAATATCTCGGTCGACCGTTCGTAACAAAAATTATTTCATCGCAATGTTCGGTCGACCGCCCGATTATACTCGGTCGATCGAAAACGAACAGACGAAATTCCTGTTATCGGTGCAACATTCGGTCGACCGTTTTTGCACAGTAGTGCAGACTTGTCAAATTTCGGTTTAACCCCTATAAAATTTGACATTTCGGGATTAGTAGTAAGTTCACAACTTATGTAACATATTATCCTATGTAATGATTAATCATTACACCCCATAATATTTACATCACATATGAACTTAATTTAGATTCTAATTATGTTATTAATTATAACATAATTTTGATTTTGCTTGTTCACCCCATATGTCATATTTTCTACATGAAACTCGACACATCTTATGAACTCGAAATCCCCATTTCTTGTTTCCCAGTTTCGTGGTGTGACCTATGGAGGATCTAAACTAAGTTGGCAATGATATCAAGAGTTTAATATCACAAGCTATAAGTGGTATCTAGCTACACATTATAGCTCCCAATTAGTTAGATGTCTTAATTCCACCCGAACCAAAACCCGATCCATTTAGTGATGTAGTGCACCACTTGTGTCCGTCCCTTGCCTCATGATATTAAGAATACACACAAAGTAGTATTGTGTCATCTTTGTATTAGTATTCATTTCTTGATCTCTTTAAGCTAGTTACAAATATGTGACTTAACTCAAATCACATTGTGCACATTATAATCTTTGCTTTATCAAGGGCCCACTAATATCATTACTCAATTAAGAGGGGCAATGATAATCTTTTGACTAACTATCTTCTCCAACGAAAGTCATACTTAACCAACTAATGCCTTTACACTACACTCATCGATAGCTCAAGACACTAGTCTAATTAAGCAATTCTTAAGTGATCAGATATAAGTCTCATATCAAAGGACCAAAAACACAGTAAAACATTAGTGACACAGAAAACACAATTCTATAATGTTTTACTTATTAGGTCTATTCAGTATACAAAAGTAGTTTTTTCCTCTTTTGTGTACCCGTGTTGTCACTCACTTGTAGAGCTACAATGATCTATGACCAACACGACAATCTTAACTCGGTAATTAATGTCCCATGTTAATTACCATGATTGCGAATATCTTTCGTTTTATGTAAACCAATATATTTTAGAGCTCTACCGTTAAGGACCAAGAGCCTCTTCCTTAACACTTCTAAAAGACGAATAACATAAACAAGGAACAAAATGATTTCTCATTCAATTCATAATAATTGATATTTAAAAGTCAAACTTTTAGAACACATTCCCTTCATGAAGCTCAAGAAAGATGAGACAAGAACACCTCCACATCTTATTTCTCATCAAGCTTATCCAAAGGAGAAGTTGCCCAAAAGAGCTACATGGCATTAGAGGGGGACGAAATCGAGGTATCCTCTAGCTCTAGCGATAGTTCTAGTTGTAGTTCAACTAATGGAACATATTCTTTTAAAGAACTACAACATGCATTTCATGATTTAGTGCTAGATACAAAGTGGTTTGTGAAAAGATTCAACTAGCTAATAAGCAAGCAAATGATCTACAATGCGTCAATGAGTCCATCTTGGATGACAAAAATGATTTGCTTGCTAAATTTGACAAAATCACTTTAGAGAATGCATGTTTAAAAGATGAGAATGAGAAATTGAAAAATAAACCCAACTCATCTCGTGTTATTGATACTCATATGCTTGAAAATGAAAAGAATCACTTGCTTGAGAAACTTGATGTATCTTATCTTGAAAGCAAGAGATTTTTGAATGACTTGAATTACATGACCGACAAATGTGTTGAATTAGAGATTCACATGCATCAAATGAATGAAAAGCACACTTCTTTAATTCAAAAACTTAAATGCACAAATGAATCTCTTGTGCTAAAGAATAGTGAACTAAATGCTTCAAATCAAAGTTTAGTTAATGACTTGCATAAGTTCACAAATGGCAAGAAAAACACTGATATGCTTTTAGGAAATCAAAGACAATTCTTAGACAAGCATGGTTTAGGCTACAATATCTTTTATGTTAAAAACCATCTTGTTCAAGATAACACAAATGGAAAGCATCATATTGCCATGAAAAGAACATCAAGTGTTTGGGTACCAAAATCCACTTGGGTATGGGTGCCAAAAGCTACATTGAATGGACCCAAACAAAAATGGGTACCAAAATCTACATTTGTAGGTACCTAAAGAAGATGGGAAATCTGTGGTGACCGGGCAAGTTTGAGAGTCAAATTCAATGCCAGTTGCATCACCGAATGGAGATTGGAACCAATTCAAAGCTTCAAGTGAGTATAGATTTTCTTATCCTCTAAATTTTTGAATAAATTGGTTCTAGTCTAGGTTTTAATATGCTTAATTGACATATCATATATTGATTCATTGCATATCTTTAAGTTTGAATCACATCCTTTGCCTAAGTGTCAAAATTTTAAATGGATGTCAAAAAGGGGTAAATTAAACATCACATGCTTAATTGTAATATTTTCTTGATGTTAATAGGAGAGAATGAAAATTGAACTTAATTGAAAAATCATATTCATATTGATAGGGGGAGCAATTTCATTACAAGATATCCATAATTCTATGCTTAAATGTTATAATTTTTTATGGATGTCAAAGGGGGAGAGATAATTAAGGGGGTAACTTGAAATTTGATTATAATGGAACAAAAACTATGCACATCGATAGGGGTAGCATTTATATTCATAGTTTACATCTAAAAATTTCAAGTATTAAGATATAGGTTGCCATCATAAAAAATGGGGAGATTGTTGGCTTTTTGGCCTTAATCTATGTTTTGATGATTTAATCTACCTAATCTTAATTGTGATCAATGTAGAGTAGCACACATATTGCATTGCATATATATTTATTTGTGTTAACTTCTACAGGTGATCAAGACTCAAGGAAGAATCATACGTGTCCTGATTGAAAATGGCTCCGACAACATCATCGAAGATCCCAAGTTGCTCACCAAGATTAAAGATGTTGAAATCCCCTGTTAGGTTTCCATTAGATAACCTCATCAAGTCATTAAGACAATTGATTAAAGCATTATATGTCACCAAAAATGGCCTCCCAAGGATCACTGGAATTTGTCCTTGTGGGTTGGATACAGGTTCAGTATCCAAGATGATGAAATCAACTGGGAATACTAACTCGTCCACTTCAATAAGGACATCCTACACACTTCCTCCTGGAATCTTGACAGATCTGTCAGCCAACTGGAGGGTGGTCCTCGTTGGCTTAAGATCACTTATTCCAAGGTTGACTTACACAGAGTAGGGCAGGAGGTTCACAGATGCTCACAAATCCAATAGAGTTGGAGGAATTGTCACGTTACCAATCATGCAAGATACAGTTAGACAACTGGGTTTCTTGTATTTGACTTACATGGGTTGTGTCAATATCGAACTCACATTGGCGACCAGAAATGCCTTTTTGGGAACATTTGTTCTCATCATAACGGTACAAAGGTCCTTAAGGAACTTGGCATACAGTGACATTTGTTGAACAACGTTCAACAATGGAATATTCACCTTGACTTTCCTAAGTACCTCAATGATATTGTCTCAATGCTCATCACGTTTTTAGTCAACCTATGAGGGAATGGTGCCTTGGGGACATAACTATCACGAGGAGGAGTCTCACGAATGAGTTCCTTGAAAGACTCATGACCCTCCTCGGAAGAGTCACCAACAGGGTTGGATTCAGGCATTTCAACATTGTTGTCCACAACCTTTCCCGATCTTAACGTATGGACAACATTTGCATGTTGGGAAGGATCATCTTCAACACTATGCACATTCTGCCTAGCCTGAGCAGGTTGACCCCTGGGATTTACCACAGGTTGACTCGGCAACTGACCCTTCTCACGTTCATTGAACTGATGAGCCAACTTGCTTACTTGCATTTCAAATGCTTTGACCGAATTATTGTTGGCCGTAAGCATGGTTTGTGTGCTCTGCATGAATGCGTGAAGGGTTTGTTCAAGAGTGGGGTCCTTCGGGTCAACCTGCTTGGGTAGTGGAGTTTTGCTAGAATAACCCGACAGGGAGGCTTGAGGAGGTTGGTGATTATGGTGTTGAGACCTTTGATGTGGGGGTTGGTAGGTCGTCGATGGGCATAGAGGGTGATAAGGTGGAGGTTGAGGTTGAGCATGCGAGCTCTGACTGTGGCTCCCAAGAGAAGTTAGGTGGTTTCGGTATCCAGAGTTGTATGAGTGACTGTACGGGTCGTTACGAGGCCTTTGTTGATATATCGCATTTGCATGCTGAGTATCCCTTGGAGCATAAGAACATTCCAAGTCATCATATCCCGTAAGTCCACACCTACTACATGTGGGAGTAGCGACCTGAGCTACAGGAGCTCGGTCCAACTTTAAACTCTCAATCCTACGGATGAGAGCAACCATTTTCGCCTCAGACGCAATAGTTGACTCAACTTGATATGATCCAGCTCGACCAGAAGACCATGCGGCTGGTGACTCTTTCATAGTGTCTCACTCAAAGGTACGTTCAGCCATTAATTCAAAAGTGTCATATGCCTCATCAATGAGTTTCATTTGGAAATCACCCTGACACATCGACTCCAACAATGTGCGGGTGTTGTAGTTGAGGATCTCATTAACAATCTGGCACAGCTGCCATAGCTCAAGTCCATGATGAGGGCACTGATCGAGAGGGTCTTTGAACCTCTCAAAGAAAGCATGAAAAGACGGTCTCAGTCTGGTACATTTAATGTTTCTGGTGCCGTATCTGTTGAGTCTTCCTTTGAGGGAAGAATCTCTTCAGAAAAATGGTCACGAAGTCATCCCAAGACCGAATCGAGCACGCTGGGAGGTTGTACATCCATTTCTTCGCGTTATCCTTCAATGTGAAAGAAATCACCCTCAACCGAACTGAATCCTCGTCAAGTTATTGAAGCTTGAACATGGAGCATACTTCCTCAATTTCACGTATAAAAATATACAAATCCTCCTTATTGGCAGTAAAGGTAGGAAGCATGCTCACATATTGAGGTTTCAACTTATAGTTGTTCCCACGAGCTGGTGGGAGAATTATGCAAGAAGGTTGCACGGCCCGAACAGGATGGGTCCGCTCCCACAGAGTCATAGATCTATCCCGTCTAGCTAAAGGTGGTGGTGCACCAAGAACTTGATCTTGACTAAATCCCTCTTCCTCCCGAGTCAGAGGAGGAGGAGGTCTATGTGGTGGTAGGAGTGGACCGAGGTAATCTATGTATGGAACCCGGTCTCCCCCATCTCCACGAGATGACTCGGCCTCACGCTCCAAAGGAGCTCGAGGCAGAGATGGGCGATCACCTACATCGTACATCTCAAAAGAAAAAGGCACCCTCTCAAGTTGAGCACTTGATTGACATCATATCATACATACATTTGTGTCTTATATCCATTATCTTTCACCTAAACAATGCAATGTAACGAGTTTTATGTTTAAGTTTCAGGAATAAACAGGTTTGAGGAGAAGAGGCACAAAAAGGACCTAAAAGCAAGAAAAAGGATTGAGTTGTAAGACTTATGGACTGAGATGCAAGAGAGAAGGACCCAGATGTAAACCAAAAGGACCAACGAGCAAATCAAGAAACTCCACACCATCATGAGGAGTAATTTGGCAACTCGATTCGGGCCTAAACTCCAACAACCAACTCGGGCACATCACACACGAAGAAATCAAGCTAGGCAACCACACTCCAAATCCAAACCCGGTCCAGAGCCTATAGACCGCCAATTGGTGGTTCCAGAACGATGATTGACGGCCGGGTCCTCTTCAGATCCGATAAGATTTTGGCGGGACATGTATTAGAGTGTTTTATGTCTATTTTTAGTAGTGCATTAGTCCCACATCGGGGATTGTCCCTGATTACCTTTTTCTATGGCTATAAATAGAACTCTTCCTCTTCCCTTGTATTTTCACTACATGCTTGGTGGCTAATCCCTCTACTTAGAGTCAAACCTTGGAGCAAAAACTAAAGTGGAGAGTTGCTACTTGTATTATACTGCAATGGGAGAAACTTTTCTTCTGTTGCCCCTTATTTCCCAAACTCTTGAGAGGTTAAAGCTCTTTCAGTTTGATCCTTTGAATGAGACGTCTTTGCGTCTAATTCATGAAACTCTCTTTTCATCTTGTGCTCTTTGTGAGTGGGGCCCAAACATGAGTATTCTGGTCCCGTGTGGTGTCATGTTTCAATTCCAAGTGCATTGACCCACTTTTGAGGTTCTCATTTGATGTCTTTTGACAAATGAAGATGGGAACTTATGTTTGTACATAGTTATCTTTTTAGAAAAAAGTACAATAAAAGACTCCTTCAGTGAGCATCGATTGTGGGCTCCAACCCTTGAGTATTTGGGCCCCATTTCTTTCACGTATTTGTATCCTTTCTTTAGCATCTCATAGGTTTGGCGGGAATTCAGGTTTGTGTATATCAACATAACCACGAACTTCCTTTTTCGCTTCATGTTGGTGAGATCTTTCCTTTTTATGCATAAATCTATATAGTATCTTGCTCGCCTTCATTGAGGAGAATGCATGAAGTAGGTGTGGGGGGTGTTTTACGTGTGTACATGGTCGAGTCTTTTCTTTTGATTTTGTTTTTCTTTTGTATGTATTGATAGGGTCATGTTAGTGTGCTGCATTTAATATCGATATATCTGCTTGTCATGATCCTTGGGTGACTTGTCTTCTTTTGCTTGCCTAGTATTTCAAAATTTTCACATTTCTTTCAAAATCTTCATGTGTTTGTGACAGAAAATGTTTTGTGGGTTTTGTGTGTGTTTAGCATGTGCAAAACCGTTGAGAGGCAAAGTAAAAAGAAAGCTCCCAAAATTGTCTTGAACTTGATGCATTAGGATATCCAATACAATGGCTTTAAGACTTATCTAGTCGTTAGGATGCACCCCAGTTTTCCCTCGGAGGTGAGTAATCATAGGGTTTCAGTGCTCAAACATTTCAAGAAATCCACCCTGAACCTAGTTAGTCAATAATTCGTGTCTGTTAATTTAAGAAAGTTTGTTGTAGTCAAGGACCCTTTAAATCTTGTTGTGAGACAATAAGTGTAGGGGTTTTTGTTCATGTGTAGATAAGAAATAAGTGAGTAGGTGTCTCTCTTCTCGCACGGCTCCTATCACTCGAGAAAGTAGGTCTGAGGGGACTTTGTGCCTGGTGCTTTTGAGTCATCTGACTTGGGATGCGCCAACCGAACTCCCGTTACACGGGTGGTAGGGATTGCCCTATGTGGAGATTTGGGGAAAGGTGTACGTGATAGTGTAAGTCCTCATGGACAATGATGCACGAAACCTGACCCTGGGAGAATGAAGCTCCAACTAATAAAAAGAAAAAAAAGAAAAAAAATGGTAATGCAAATAAGAACCTTAATGGACTTTACATTTTGTATCACTTGAGGATGTTGAGGTTGTCCATGTCTTTCACTTAATTCCCTATTTAACATGCACGAATGGTTCATTAGGCTAGGTGTGTGGACTAATTACCTTTATAGAGTCGACCCGTAGGATTACCACGTCCAATGATCGACAAAATTTGTCCAACGAGTCGAGTGTCTAGATTGAATAATGCATCTTGTTCGGATTTTGAGGGTATATCAGCTGAAAACCCTCAGGAGACAACACTCCTCCTCCTTGGCAACAAGGAGGTTTAACGGCTTGTTGCACGTGCTAACTACAACCGTGATTCCTACGAAAGTGAGTTAGGATTTCCTGTTTCTCGTTTGCTTTTCTCTTTCTTTGTTTTGCTCGGGACTAGCAAAAACGTAGGTGTGGGTAGGGTTGTAAGTGGGTAGGATTTTACCCGCAACCCGCCCTGCCCCGCCTAATGCGGGTAGCGGTTCAAAAAATCTTACCCACCAACCTGCCACCCACGTAACCCGCATAATAAGCGGGGCGGGTTGCGGTTGTCTCACAACCCGCCCCGCATAACCCACAACCCGCGAAACCCGATAACCTGCCTACCGATTAACCGATTACCCAATTAAATTGATTAATCAATATGTTGCCTAATGCCTACCGATTAACCATTTAACCGACAACTCACAAACCCTAACCTAACGCCGATTCCCAATCCCATTCCCTCAATCCCTCCTCCACGCGTCCCCCTCTCCCACGCGGCCACGCCGATCTAATCCCTTCCTCCCACGTCGATCTGAACTCCTCCGACCAAATCCCCCTCTCCTCCATGCTGATCCAGCCCCCAGTCCCCACTCCCCACCGACCCCTCTCCTCCACGCTTCACTGATCCAGTACCTTCTGACCAGAAATCTAGTTCCTCAACGCTGATCTCGCCCTATCCGACCAGATCCCCCTCTCCTCCACGCTGATCTCGCCCCCTCCGACAAGATCCCCCTTGCCTCCACGCTGAACCTGCCCCCTCCGACCAGATCTGATCCCTTCCTCCACGCTAATCCCGCCTCCGACCTGAGATTTCAGGTTGTTCTTTTGTATGAATACTTGTTGGAATTTATGGGGTTTTGTCGTTTTGATGTTGAATTTTCGTAAATTATGAAATTTATGAATGTGTTTTTGTTGTGGGATGCAAAGATCACTGTAAAACAGAGATGAACCATGAGGGGTGTTGTGTTGTTGACAAAGGCAGAGATTATGTGAACAAAACAGAGATGCTTAATAATGAACATTTTCTGTATACCTTTTTTGTATTTCAGGTTCCCAATAATGAACATTTTTGTATACATGAATAATATGTTCTCTGTATAATGAACATTAGAGTCTACTGTATTCGAGCCCAGCTGTTGCTATGATTCACGTTTCTTCTTTTTGTCCATTGATTGGTTAATATTTGTAGCACATTTTGTTGGAATGTTGTAGTTGTGAATAATTTTTCCTTTGACGGAAACCTTTTGAGCTACTTTAATTTTTTATCATAACTTGTTCTGTTAGAATGTTGGAATGTTGTAGTTGTTCTTGCTTCTTCATAACTTGTTCTGTTAGAAACCTTTTCAGCTACTTTAATTTTTTTATTACATTTGTTTATTCTTCATTACTTGTTTTCGTAATAGCTAATTTTTTATCCCTCGAAGATGATCAAGAACTACGAAGAGATGACAACCACTAGCACGCCTGATTGCCTGAATGACCAAACCACTACAGATGGTATGTATTTTGAGTCTCATTTTTTCCAACTTCTACGTTTCTGAAATTAGTGAAATATTATTTTGTTTAAGTACTCAAGTATTTATAAATACATGGCATAGTAATGTTGAGACACAAGTTTGTAAACGGAAAAGGTCTCTCACTTCAGATGTTTGGAATTTTTTTGAGAAAATAGAGGATAAAGTGAATGGTAAACATGTGGTTAAGTGTCTTCATTGTGGAAAAATTTACACCGCCAAAAGAAAAGATGGGACAAGTCACTTGAGTAGTCACTTAAAACGCAAACATATGAGGATGTTGAGTGAAGATTCTAATCAAATGGTGTTGTCTTTTCGTGATAAAAAAAGGATTGCATTAGGATATTTGATGTTGAAAGAGAGAAGGTTTATGCTCAGTTAGAACAAATTTCGGGACGTATTAGCCTTACTAGTGACATGTGGACATCCAACAGAAATAAAGGTTATGTTTCTTTGACATGTCACTTCATAGATGATGAATGGAGACTTCAGAGAAAGCTTTTGAGTTTTGCCTTCCTCGAAGCACCTCACACAGCCAATGCAATAGCAAAGACATTAATAGAAAGATTTTTCAAGTGGAACATTGATAAGAAATTAATGTGTATTGTGCTTGATAATTGTACCACAAATGATGCTATGGAGAGAGAGGTGGTTGACAAATTTTCCCCAAAGGGAGATTTGTTACTTGATGGGAAAATGTTTCACGTTAGGTGTTCGGTCCACATTGTTAATCTTATAGTGCATGAAAGACTTCATGTCATCAAGGATGTCATTTTTAAAGTGAGGGAGAGTGTGAAATACGTTAAGTCTTCCACACTTAGACAACAAACTATCAATGAAGTGGCAAAACAAGTGAAGGCTCCAACTAAGTGTCTTGTCTTAGATGTCCCTACAAGATGGAACTCAACCTTTTTGATGTTGCAAATTGCACTAAAGCATAAAGAATCCTTCAGTCGTTTGGCAGATGTTGATGTGTCTTACAAGTTTGCACCTAGTAAAGAAGAGTGGGAACATGCCAAAGTGATTTGTGATTGTTTGAGGTATTTTCATCGGGTGACTTTGGAGTTTTCCAAGAGCTTGTATCCATCGGCAAATTACTTTTTCTCTAATGTTTGCGTAATCAATTTGACTTTGAAGGAAATGTGTAGAAGTCCACTTTCTTTTGTATCTAGCATGGCTAAATTAATGATGATCAAGTGTTCCAAATATTGGGAAAAGTCAAGTCTAGTTTTGTCCATTGCTTGCATTTTGGATCCTCATTGCAAAGTGAGTACTGTAGAATATTACATGAAGAAGGTTTATGAGGAGAAATGGTAGGAGAAACATGGAGAGATTAAAACTTCATTTGCTGAGTTGTATGCTGATTATCGACTTAGATATGGGGACAGTGACAGTTTGACCATTTGGGGTGGTGAGAGCAACTCAGGGGCAGCGAATGTTATGAGTGATGATGCAGGCGATGTTTGTTTTACACTAGAATCATCAGAATTACCATTGTTCACTGATCCTCAGGAAGAGCTTAACAAGTTTCTTGATACCAAATATGCTTCTGAACCTCAACAAAATTGTATGGAGACATACTTGAAGGATTCTGTGCAACCGCGGGTGCTGAATTTTGATGTGTTGAGTTGGTGGAAAATGAATGGACCTAAGTATCCTATTGTTGCACGTATAGCACGTGATGTTCTCTCTATTCCGGTGTCTACTGTTGCATCTGAAAGTGTTTTTAGCACAGGAGGATGAGTTCTTGGGAAACATCGTTGTTTGATGGCTTCCACTACTTTAGAGGCCATTGTGTGTGCACAAGATTGGTTAAGAGCTGAATTTTAAGGTAATTAATCTTCCAAAATAACGTATGATTAATCATTATTATTATTATTCATGCACATTATAATGCTAACTTATCGTGTTTCGTAGGTGTGGTTGAAAGTGATGATGGTGATGGAGCACTTGCAACAATGCAAACTCATTATGCGGAAGAAGAGCACGACGAGGTAGAAGACGTTGAGGGTGATGATGGGTTGGGACAAGCCCCGACAACTTGAACTTGTTCAATGCTTTCATATATTGATGTTGAATTTATTATGTTATAAGTATTGTTGATGTTATTGTTATATGTTGGAGTTTGTCGTATGTTAGGATTTATTATTGTTATTTAGTTTGTGTTTTGAATGTTTAATGTCGAAGTTTGTTATTATGTTATCGGAACATTGTTATAATGAATGTTATTAGAAAAACAAATGTGATGAGTCATTAATATTTATGAAGTTTTGATATTCATTTGTTTTATTAGGAAAACAAAAAAGTAAAGAATAACCCGCCAGACCCGCATAACCCACCCCGCATTGCTCAGTCTAGTCTTAGGCGCGGGCGGGTAGCGGTATTAACTTTTTTGCCCCGCCCCGCCAACCCGCTTAACTTAGGCAGGGCGGTTAGCGGTTGGGCAAATACCTGCCCCGCCCCGCTTACAGCCCTAGGTGTGGGGGTATTTGATTGACATTATTTCATGCTTATATTTGTATCTTATATCTATTATCTTACACCTAAGCAAAGCTACATGACGAGTTTTATGTTTGAATTTCAGAAATACATAGGTTTGAAGAGATGAAGCATAAAGGACCCAAAAGCAGGGAAAAAGGACTGAATTGTGAGACCTGGGGACTAAGATGCAAGGGAGAAGGACCTGAACGTAAGACCGAAGGACCAAAGAGCAAAACAGAAAACTCCACACGATCATGGGGAATATTTTGGCAATTCGAGTCGGGTCGGAGATCCAACAAACGAAGTATATGCATCAAAGACCAACAAAGTCATCTAGAAAAGCCCACAACAAATTTGAGATGGATCCAGAACCGATAGACCGCCAATTGGCGGTCTGGGACCGCTAATTGACGGTATGTTTGGCTACAAATCCGCTAAGCTTTGGCGGGCACCTGTATTAGTGTGTGTTTATTCTATTTTTTCTATGGCTATAAATAGAACTCTTCACCTTCTATTGTAATTACTCATTGCTTGGTGGCATTCTCTCTACTTGGAGTAAGCCTTGAAGCAAAACTCAAGGTGGAGAAGAGTCATTTTAATAAAATAATTGTTCTTAGTTTCTTTTAATCTTGTCTTTTAATTCTTGCATGCTTCTTTAGTTTTACTTTCCTTTCCTTTTAGCTTCTTTAATATTTCTTGCTTGCTTAGGTTAATTTCATTTCAGTATAATGTTTCATTTTGTTAATGTAGTTAGTGTAATGAGTAGTGAATAGTTCCATCCCCATTTGGGGGTGGAGAAATGTATGATATAATCATGTGGTGTATTAGGTGTGTGTTATCTTAATCCCTTGAGCCTTATATGATTTCCATAACCATTTAATGGGATTTCACTCTTGTCTTTGATATGCTAATGCTCTTGAATGAAGCTTAGCTTATGCTTAGATTAGTGGGCCTATTTTATGGGGAATGATAAGGTAAGGATATGGATGGAATGGATGAAGGAAACACGATTTGTAATTGCATGTACTCTTGTTGCCTTTACCTTGGTTAATGCCTTGTATGTTTTAATGATAATGTGTTATCTTATTTCATGTGGAGGCATAGTAGGGTCTAGTCTTTATACATGAGTTCATTTAGCTTCATTCCAATTATTGTCTTGTAGGTTTTAATGATATTGTGTTATCTTAATTCATGTGGAGGAAAAGTTGGATGTAGTTTTATAGTTTTCATGCACTACATATTGTGATGAGCTTAATTGAACACATATCTTTGTATTCACACTCTTTTCTCTACCCCCTTTGGGGTTTAGTTTTATTGCTATCTTCCATTTCCTTATGCATTTTAGTGTAGTTTAGTGTAACCAACCTTTCTCCCCTTTCTTTCCCACTCGCCTTCGCACAAACCAAAAGTTTACACACCTCCCTGTGGATCGACCCGTATTTGCCACCGCTTCAACGTGGCCGTGCACTTGCGGTTAATTAAAACGTATCAATCAATGCTACTTGTATTATGAGTCTGAAATTAAATAAAATTTTCTTTGTTATGATGTCTCTTTTGTGTTTATTGCATGCTTAGCTTAGTTTCCTTTCATTAAATTTAGTAGGCTTAGTTAATATGTTTTCTCTTAATATAATAGTTAGCTTAATGAATAGGGAGTAGTTCCATACACCTTTAGGGGTGGAGATGGTGTTCATACATGCAATAAAGAATGGAAATGAATGCTTTATTTTGAAATGTGTTGATAAATGTGAATGTATGCTTACTTGTTTAGAGTAGAACACTTCACTTGATGGGCTTTGCCACAACTATTAGACACCTCCCATGCATTTTTAGGTTCTGAAATAACCAACTTGTGTATGTGAATGTTAATCAACAAGGTTAGTGATTGGATTGATAAGTTTTGCCATAACCATTAAACACTTCCTATGCATGAAAACACTACCTACATTTGTGCCTTTTGAATGCATTCTTCACCATCTTATTGCATGTGTGCACTCACTCCACCCCTTCAGGATCTCTCTTCCTGATTTGTAGCTTTGCATTAAGTTCTCTTAGTTTAGTTTGAATCACTCGTTGTTGCTTTCTTTCGCATTTCTTCTTACAAGTTTACTATATCTTAGATTAGCATAATCAAATCTCTTTACCTCTTTTCTCGCCACTTGATTTCGTACAAACCAGAAGCTACTTGTTTAATACGTTTTAAATACCGCAAGTGCACGGCCGCGTTGAATTGGTGGCAAGTACGGGTCGATCCTCAGAGAGGTGTGTAGACTCTGGTTTGTTCGAAGGCAAGTGGGAAAAGAGGGGAAGAAGTTGTGATTACACTAAACTAGACTAACTACACTAAACGAGTAAGCATCAAATAAGGAAAACGAAAGTAAGGGAAATTGAAAGCTGGAAATCATAAATGGAAAACCCCTAAGGGGTGGAGTGTGTGCACACATATAAAAAGATAGTGAAGAATGCATTCTATAGGCACAAATGTAGGTAGTGTTTTCATGCATAGGAAGTGTCAAAAGGTTATGGCAAAACCTATCAATTCATTCAGTAACCTAGTTGATTAACATTCATATACACAAGCTAGTTATTTCAGAACCTAAACAAGCATGGGAGGTGTCTAAGATGTGTGGCAAAACCCATCAAGTGTAGTATTCTACTCTAACATGCAAGCATACATTCACATTTATCAACACAATCAAAATATAAAGCATTCATATCCATTCTTTAATGCATGTATGAACATCATCTCCACCCCCAAAGGGGGCATAGATCTACTCACTACACAATACTCTAATAATTAAACTAAAGAAGAAATGAAACATTATAACTACTTTAGCCTAGAATCAAAGAAATAAAACTAAGCTAAGCATGCATAAAGAAACAATATAAGAACAAAACAATGGAAAAAATATTTTATTAGATGACTCATGATTGATCGTTTTATTTAAACCGCAAGTGCACGACCGCATTGAAGCGGTGGCAAATACGGGTCGTCCACTGGGAGGTGTGTCGACAATTGGTTTGTTTGAAGGCGAGTGGTAAAAGAAGGAGAGAAAGGTTGGTTACACTAAACTACACTAAGATGCAAAAAGGAAATAAAGATAAGCAATAAAACTAAACCTCATAGGGGGTAGAGAAATAATGTGAATATAAAGATGTGTATGTGTGTGTGTTCAATTAAGCTCCTCACAACAGGTAGTGCATGAAATCATAAAACTACATCCAACTTTGCCTCCACATGAATTAAGATAAGACTACATCATTAAAACATACAAGACAATAATTGGAATGAAGCTAAATGAACTCAAGTATAAAGACTAGACCCTACTATGCCTCCACATGAATTAAGATAAGACTACATCATTAAAACATACAAGACATTAGCTAAGGTAAAGGCAACAAGAGCACATACACTACAAATTGTGTTTCCAATATTAACTTCATCCATATCCTAACCTTATCATTCCCCATAAAATAGGTCCACTAATCAAAGCATAAGCTAAGCTTCATTCAAGAGCATTAGCATATCAAAGATAAGAGTGAAAACCCATTAGATGGTTATGGAAATCATATAAAGCTCAAGGGATAAAGATAACACACACTTAATACACTACATGATTATATCACATATTTCTCTACCCCCCAAATGGGGATGGAACTACTCACACATATTTAAACTAACTACTCTAACAAAATGAAGCGTTATACTGAAATGAAACTACACTAGTCAAGACAGAAATATTAAAGAAGCTTAAAAGGAAAGGAAAGACTAAACAAGCATGCACAATTTAAAAGAAACTAGAAGAATTATTTTATTAACAAATGACTCACATTGAAGGTAGCATTCTTCTCCACCTTGAGTTTTTGCTTCAAGGCTCACTCCTTAGTAGAGAGAATGCCACCAAGCAATGGGTGATTACAATAGAAGGTGAAGAGTTCTATTTATAAGCATGGAAAAAGCTAATCCGGGACAATCCCCCGATGTAGGACTAAACCAATACCAAAAATAAACTAACAATACACTAATACACGTGCTCCACAAATCTTAGCGGATCCAGAGCAATATGGACCCCCAATTGGCGGTCTATATGATCCAGATCGAGTTGGTTTTGGTTGTGGGCTTTTCTTGATGGATATGTTGGTCTTGGATGCATCTGCTTTGCTTGTTGGAGCTCCGACCCCAATCGAATTGCCAAAATACTCCCCATGATGGTGTGGAGTTTTCTGTTTCGCTCTTAGGTCCTTCGGTCTTACGTTCAGGTCCTTCTCCCTTGCATCTCAGTCCCCAGGTCACACAATTAAGTCCTTTTTCCTGCTTTTGGGTCCTTTCATGGCTCTTCTCTTCAAACCTCTTTATTTCTGAAATTCAAACATAAAAATCATCACGTAGCATTGCTTAGGTGTAAGATAATGGCTATAAGATACAAATATGAACATGAAATGATGTCAATAAAATACCCCCACACCTAAGTTTTTGCTAGTCCCGAGCCAAACAAAGAAAGAGAAAAACAAACGAGAAACAAGAAATCCTAACTCACTTTCGTAGGAATCACGGTTGCACTTAGCACGTGCAACAA
Organism: Triglochin maritima; assembly: GCA_963682175.1. Lineage (NCBI taxonomy): Eukaryota > Viridiplantae > Streptophyta > Magnoliopsida > Alismatales > Juncaginaceae > Triglochin > Triglochin maritima. The sequence continues at coordinate 21,636,566 of OY821774.1, read as the reverse complement.
GCCGTTAAACCTTTTTGTTGCCAAGGAGGAGGAGTGTTGTCTCCTGAGGGTTTTCAGCGGATATACCCACAAAATCCGAACAAGATGCATTGTGCAATCTAGACACTCGACTCGTTGGACAAATTTTGTCGATCAATGGACGTGGTAATCCTACGGGCCGACTCTATATAGGTAATCAGTCCACACCTAGCCTAATAAACCATTCGTGCAAGTTAAATAAGGAATTAAGTGAAAGATATGGACAACCTCAACATCCTCAAGTGATACAAAGTGTAAGGTCCATTAAGGTTCTTATTTGCATTACCATTTTTTTTTCTTTTTGTTTCTTTTCTCATATTTTTTTCTTCTTTTTTCTTCTTTTTATTAGTTGGAGCTTCATTCTCCCAGGGTCAGGTTTCGTGCATCATTGCCCATGAGGACTTACACTATCACGTACACCTTTCCCCAAATATCCACATAGGGCAATCCCTACCACCCGTGTAACGAGAGTTCGGTCGGCGCATCCCAAGTCAGATGACTCGAAAGCACCAGGCACAAAGTCCCCTCAGACCTACTTTCCCGAGTGATAGGAGCCGTGCGAGAAGAGAGAACACCTACTCACTTATTTCTTATCTACACATGAACCAAAACCCCTACACTTAATGTCTCACAACAATATTTAAAGGGTCCTTGACTACAACAAACTTCCTAAATTAACCAACACGAATTATTGACTCACTAGGTTCAGGGTGGACTTTGAATGTTTGAGCACTGAAACCCTATGATTACTCACCCCCAAAGGAAAACTGGGGTGCATCCTAACGATTCGATAAATCCTAAAGCCACAGTACTAGATATCCTAATGCATCAAGTTCAAGACAGAGCTTTCTTTTTACTTTACCTCTCAACGGTTTTGCACGTGCTAAATACACACAAAACCCACAAAACATTTTCTTTCGCAAACACATGAAGATTTTGAAAGAAATGTGAAAATTTTATGACACTAGGCAAGCAAAAGAAGACAAGTCACCCAAGGATCATGGCAAGCAGATATATCGATATTAAATGCAGCACACTAACATGACCCAAACAATGCAAACAAAAGAAAACAAAATCAAAAGAAAAGACTCGACTATGTACACACGTAAAACACCCCCCACACCTACTTCGTGCATTGTCCTCAATGAATGTGAGCAAAAGACTACATGGATTTATGCATGAAAAAGGAAAGATCTCATCAACACGAAGCACAAAAAGGAAGTTCGTGGTTATGTTGATGGACACAACCCAAATTCCCCTCAAAACATGTGAGAAACTTAAAAATGGAGACCAAATACATGAAAGAAAGGGGACCCAAATACTCAAGGGTTGGAGCCCACAACAATCAATGCTCGCTCATGGAGTCTTCTTTTTTTTCCTTTTTTTGTTTGTTTTCTATGTACAAAAAATGGGCTCCCATCTTCATATGTCAAGGGACATCAAATGGGAACCCGCCATTACTCGAGCCAAAAATGCACATGCATGGGCTCGCGACATACACATCAGAATTGCTTGACCACCTGATACCCTTATAAGCGTTGTGGTCGTTTGATGCCTCTTGAGAGTGAGCAAGATAGGAGGCATGAATGAGAGGTGAACCTCTATCAGGTTGAAGGGTATTAGGTGGTTGATTCTTAACCCACATGGGGTCCTCAGCAGATACAGAATGAAGATCATGTGGCCCAGAGACCATAAAAATGGTATCTTGTGGCTCAAAAGCCATATGATCAAAAGGTTGTGGCTCAAGGGCCACATGATCAAAAGGATGTGGCTCAAGGGCCACAAGATCAGAAGAATGTGGCTCAAGGGCCACAAGATCAAAAGGAGGTGGCACTGAGGCCACATGATCAGAACATAAGGCACCTTCTTGTGCCAGCCCAGAAGAAACATCTTCACCACCTTCAGGAGCTTCATCGAACAATTCTCTGAAGTACTTGAAGGTGCCCTCAACTTCAATTTCATCCAAACCCTGGACAAGGTTGACCCCAACAGGGTCATTGAAGGCACCTGGCTTCTTGCCAATGGTGAAGATGTTAAAATCAGCGCATTGACTACCATTGTAAGACCCGCTCCCCTGCCACATTATTAAAGTTTCATTCATCCTTCTAGTCATTTTGGGGTCTGCTTGGCATACTTGGTGTGTGTTGTGGCTTCATGCCCGGGCATGATAAAGTTTCCTTTTGGGGTGAGTTTATGTGGTTTGTGGTCTGGTGCGACCCATCGGGCGGTTTTTGCAATCGGTGGCTTAATCGGGCCGATCGGGTGCAAACCGTGTGTGTATGTGGGCTTGGTTTTAGTTGAGCTCGGATTGGATGTTGTGGGCTGGCATGTGGGTGAGGTGGCCTGGTTGCCACGTCACCAGGAGATGATCTCATAGAATCCTTGCAAATTTGAATTGTGTGCATTATGGAAAGTTTTGATGGGGCCTTCAAGGAGATTGATCTATTGCCTTTTGTGCATGTTTCTTGAAACATAAACTAGAGAAACCCTACACCAGCCGACCTCAACCTACTCTCCTCCCTTCCACGCCACAAACTCTTACCACCACCACCACCATCATTTCTGGTTTCCTGCTGGTGGAGATCCGGCAGCTATTGAAGAAGAAGCAAAAGACTTCCTTGTGTGCAGCTAGGCGAACTTCAGCAGATCTCCGGCTAGCTTAGGTGCCTCCTTGCTGCTCAGGTATGCCTCTAGCCTTTGGATTAGGAGCTGGGGGTGGGTGTTGGGCTTAGTTCTGCACAACACCAGTGGCTGGTCGGTCATGAGGATCACGGTTTGCACAAGTAGAGTTCTACCGATTGGGTGAGCTGTGGTGCAACTCGGATCTTCAGTGGCTGACCACGTTTTTCGTTCTCCTTGCACGTCCTCCACTCCATGTTTTGCATGATGGTTTGATGGAGAAGTTCGTAGGGAGGAGGCTGGGCTGCAGGGAGACGGTTGGGTAGGGTTGTTGCATGCACCTTGCGTGAGGTGCAACCCTACTTTTGTGGTTGATCTCGAAATCTCATGGGATCTGTTTCATGTGTTATTTTGCTGGAGCATGCTCCCTCTCCTTTATGCATCACTGATTTGTGAGATCTCTTTCTAGCATGAACTTGTGACTTGTTATGTTATTAGTCTCGTGAATTGCCTCTGATTTCAGATCTTAGATCTATGTGTGATCTAGCTGTTTGTCCAAAGAACATTGCATGAATCGTTCTGTTTTGTTTAATCATATGTTTTGCACGGTTGGGTGGCCATTATCAGGAGATTCTCCCATGACATGTTGCTGGTTATAAGACATATATTCGTGTGTTACTTAGTGACGATAGTCAGATGTGTTTCATGACATAGTGGCTGATATAGATCGGGTATCCATGCTATAAATCGTGACTATGTTCAGACCATATCCCATGCCTTGATTTCTGATTTTAGGTCATGTATGCTTGCATTACTTCTCGATTTCATTCACATAATGTTCCATGATTTTACGCTGATCATAAGTCACATAATCATGCGTTAGTTGAGGTCTATGTTCCGACCATATTCCATAAGGGGTTTGCAAATTTTATATCATAAGTGCTAGCATTGCTTTCGGATTATATCCTGATGTTCTCCTATAAATTATATGCTGGTTTCAGACCATATGTTCATGCATTGTCTCATGATTTGATTCATATAATCTCTGATCTAGTCTGGAATACTAAGTTCCTATCATATACACATGTTCTGAAATCCATGATGCATGATATCGATAGCTTGTGATGTTGGTTTATGATACCTCCTTCTATGGTGCATGTTCTATTACTTATTTTGTATGTATGTTTCTGATATGAAGTATGTTGTTGTGGATATGTATGACGCATAGGATTTCAGACCTTATAACATCCTTATCATGACCCGTAGATGACTCGATTAGTTGTTATCTTGATTGTCGATCTAGTTATGATTGCTTGCTATTGTGAGTGTGGGTTGATTCCTGATTGGTATGTCTGATTTCCGAGTTGGTTCAGGGCTGCTAGGAGGGTATCCGGATACTCCTCCTTGAGCTTGTTCCATACACTGTAGATGCATTAGATTTTAGATGCTTAAGTAGCTTGCATTGCATTTAATCCGATTAATAATACTGGGCACGTTCCGTTTTCTGGGCCGACGGGCCACGAGTGGGTCCTCTAGTTCCGGAGGCCATTCGCATAAGACCTTCACGTTGGGAGGCCAGGCCTAAGATAAGTCCTGGGCAGGCGCGCTGCCATTCTGTCTCAGGGTAGGTGTTCCCAAGTTCGCGATGGCACCATGTAGGTCACTTGCCGCGAATTGGGACACTTATCCGGCGCACCGCTTTGTGCCGAGCGGTGGGTCACTGTCGAGTGACCGCCTTTGACCAGCGAGGCTGGTGTTCTGGTTCCTTTCGAGGAATGGTTCGGGTGCGCCCGACCGGCATGACTTATGGAGTCGTAGCCTTCTGTCGCATTTGATGCTTTTTGTTATGTTCTGACCAGCATGGTTGGTATTCTGGCTCCCTTGGAGGGATTTCTGCGGGTGTTACCCGATTGGCACGACTATTGGCGTTGTAGCCTTTTGATGCATTATGTACTTTTCTGTTTCTGTTTTGGGATGCTTTTGTCCTTGATAGATTGCATGCATTCTTCCATATAACTCTGATTGGGCCAGGGGCATACTGAGTTTTCTTAATTGAAAACTTACGTATTTGTTAATGCGGTGCTTGCAGGTACTTAGGTTTCCACAGGGCAGACTGGACGAGTAGTCGAAGATTCTGTACACGAGGGGCACGTCGACCAGATTTTTCAGTTTCTCTTTTGCTTCCGCATTATTTATGATGTATCTCCCTTTTGAACTCGATGTAATGTATTTGACCTTGTTACCATATATGGATAATCTCACACTTTTCAGTTATGTTTTATGTTAGTCTATCCATGTATGATCTCTCTACGCATTGTCGAGTCGTCGTTTGGTCTGTCTTTTGTAACTCCTTCGGTCGTCGCGGAGGTCTCTGATCGCGACACTTGAGTTGGTTCCCAGTGTGCGTACCTGCGAGATCGGGGGGCGTTACAACTTGGTATCAGAGCAGGTCGGTCCCTAAAGTGTACAGAATCTAAAGACTCTCCAGTGGGGCATCTTGCCCAAACCCTGTCGGTAATTTCTTATCTTTTAGAATTGCTTTCTGATAGTGATAGATCATATTGCATTGGTTCAATTGCTTCTTGTGGATTGCCTCGTGTACGGAGACCGAACCACCCAACCCTATCTGTCTTTATCAGTTCCCTCACCTCCTCCTACGTTTTGGTGCTGAGATCTCCAACAAGTCCAACCGGTCAAACAAGCAAGAAGTGCAATTGCAGGCGGTGACTAGCTACCAAGCCTGGGAGGCGGCTGCAGCTGGATTTCAGCAAACTCTGCGGCTTCTCCATTAGTTTCAGGTATGCTCCTACCCCTTTAGCATAAGAGGATGTAGAGTGGGGGTCAGACGAAGATTAGTTCAGCACCATTGTATTTGCCGATCTGAGGTTTGGTATGCACTAGTGGAGATCCACCGATTGTGTGGACTGTGGTGCACCATCCAAATTTCAGAGGTGGCTGAGCACCTCCATCTCTACCACGACTTGGGCCTCAGTCTTCCTTGGTGGTTTGCTGGAGAAACCAGTGGAAGTGGGCTCGATCGTGGAGAGCTAGTTGGGGAGGGGTTTTGCTTGCATATTGAGTGTTGTGTTAATAACCTTGTGGTGTAGAATCTTTTGATCTTTTAGATGTTATGTTCATGCATGATATTGTGATCAAGTCCATATTTTCTCGCATGATATGCTTGCTGATGTTAGATGTCATAATCACGTGTTATTTTTTTATTTTTTTTATTTTGGATCAGGCGTCATGACATGTTATTGATTTCAAATCTAGTTTCTATGGTGATCTGATTTTATGGTCAAGGAATGCTGCATTTATCGATTGGAATGTTAAGAGGAATTAAATGTGTAATTTTATCCCAGTCATGACTAATCAATGTATATGCTCTGATTTATAACCCCTCGAAGATATAATCTTTACAACATCGGAGCATAAGTTATATATTTTAATTTAAATGTTGATGCAATCGGTATAAATGCATGTATTGACTCTAATGTTGCTATGAGTTTCTGAAGTCTGATTTTATCCCCACCATGTTCAGTTTATGTGTATGATCTGATTTCCATAAACCTTCTCTGATATGACTTGCTATGCTCTCACATGAATATTATATCAGAATTTATGAGTAATGCTATTCATCCTATGTCGTCTTGTTTTGTACAAATCCTTATGCACGTAGATTTATATCGATCATGATTATGCTCTGACTTCTGATTTCTAGATATATGCTTTCCATGTTAGATTGCTGATATATTCATATATTAAGTCCTCTTCATATGATCTCGGGCCATTTTCTGAATCGCTACCTTCTAATGCATGTACGTTCTGAAATTATGATGGATGCAATCAGTTGGATTATAGGTGTTTTTTGTGGTGACTTGTTATTTGAGTTGATTTCATTCTAGTAGTACGCATACCACATTCATGATCTGATTTTGTATACCTTCTCTGATGTTATCGTTATGCTTTCTTTTAGAATAAAATATGCACTCATCCATAACATATGCAACTCATTCCATGACTTATCGTAATGTGTGAATCTGAATGCATGCATGTATATTATTTATGGATATATGTAGACTCCTGATCTCATATGCATGTTCACCATGTTGTATTACTGATACATATATTGTTTCATGTCGGTATAATCTCTGATCATGGCCTGATTTGCAAGATTGTAACGCATATATGTCCTGAAATTTATGACTCATGCTATCGAATGCTTGTAGTATTTACTACGATGCCTTTTGCACATTCTATTACTCATTTCATGTTTAGATTGTTGTTAGGAAGTTATACTGGTACGCATGACATAGTTGTTGGAAACAAGAAATTGCACTATATGAAAAGGTTAACCAAATAGTTTTGATTCTACTATGTGCATGATGTTATGCCCGGAAATGTTGAAATCAGAAGTAACTTACCATCCATTCATGCATGCATGCGTAACACATGTATTGTCATGATTGCATCGTGGGATCTTATATTATTCATATAGTCTCAATCTTAGTATGTTTAACATGTAGTGCAACTAATGCAAATTTCAGGTGCTTATATGCGATTAGAGGTTGAGTTTACAACCTCGATGTCTTGCATGATGAGGCCTGAAATCAGTCATGTTATAATCTCATATACCTCCTAAATATACTTAGATTTATGCATGAATGAATTATAAACCCATGGATGCGTCACTATCGATTGAAGTAAATGTTGTATATCATCTCATCATGACCCATAGCTCCTGCTGGTTGCATGTTCGATTTCCATGATCCATGATTACTATAGCATGTGCTTTACCAAATTTATTATAGTTGTTGTTGTTATGAGTATGATGATGTAGGTGCACGCAAGTAAGTTCATGATGTGATATTATGACAACGATTTCACGATTTAGTGGTTGTCTAGATACATCATGCACATGTATATTTAACCATCGAAATCTTATTTTAAATACACTTTTAAATTGTTGTCCACATGTCATATTTCCTCTTATTATTAGTTGTTAGATTCTTGTGATTGGTTCATGATTTGGTCTCAGAATCTTTGGTTGTCATGGCACTGGTATTTCATCATCTTATAGCATTTGTTGTTGAGGTTTGAGGTGAGGAATTTGTATTCCGAGCTTGAGAGTTAGTGATAGCAAATTTCGAGGACGAAATTTTGTTTAAGGGGGGTAGGTTGTAAGACCCGCTCCCCTGCCACATTATTAAAGTTTCATTCATCCTTCTAGTCATTTTGGGGTCTGCTTGGCATACTTGGTGTGTGTTGTGGCTTCATGCCCGGGCATGATAAAGTTTCCTTTTGGGGCGAGTTTATGTGGTTTGTGGTCTGGTGCGACCCATCGGGCGGTTTTTGCAATCGGTGCCTTAATCGGGCCGATCGGGTGCAAACCGTGTGTGTATGTGGGCTTGGTTTTAGTTGAGCTCGGATTGGATGTTGTGGGCTGGCATGTGGGTGAGGTGGCCTGGTTGCCACGTCACCAGGAGATGATCTCATAGAATCCTTGCAAATTTGAATTGTGTGCATTATGGAAAGTTTTGATGGGGCCTTCAAGGAGATTGATCTATTGCCTTTTGTGCATGTTTCTTGAAACAAACTAGAGAAACCCTACACCAGCCGACCTCAACCTCCTCTCCTCCCTTCCACGCCACAAACTCTTACCACCACCACCACCATCATTTCTGGTTTCCTGCTGGTGGAGATCCGGCAGCTATTGAAGAAGAAGCAAAAGACTTCCTTGTGTGCAGCTAGGCGAACTTCAGCGGATCTCCGGCCAGCTTAGGTGCCTCCTTGCTGCTCAGGTATGCCTCTAGCCTTTGGATTAGGAGCTGGGGGTGGGTGTTGGGCTTAGTTCTGCACAACACCAGTGGCTGGTCGGTCATGAGGATCACGGTTTGCACAAGTAGAGTTCTACCGATTGGGTGAGCTGTGGTGCAACTCGGATCTTCAGTGGCTGACCACGTTTTTCCTTCTCCTTGCACGTCCTCCACTCCATGTTTTGCATGATGGTTTGATGGAGAAGTTCGTAGGGAGGAGGCTGGGCTGCAGGGAGACGGTTGGGTAGGGTTGTTGCATGCACCTTGCGTGAGGTGCAACCCTACTTTTGTGGTTGATCTCGAAATCTCATGGGATCTGTTTCATGTATTATTTTGCTGGAGCATGCTCCCTCTCCTTTATGCATCACTGATTTGTGAGATCTCTTTCTAGCATGAACTTGTGACTTGTTATGTTATTAGTCTCGTGAATTGCCTATGATTTCAGATCTTAGATCTATGTGTGATCTAGCTGTTTGTCCAAAGAACATTGCATGAATCGTTCTGTTTTGTTTAATCATATGTCTTGCACGGTTGGGTGGCCATTATCAGGAGATTCTCCCATGACATGTTGCTGGTTATAAGACATATATTCGTGTGTTACTTAGTGACGATAGTCAGATGTGTTTCATGACATAGTGGCTGATATAGATCGGGTATCCATGCTATAAATCGTGACTATGTTCAGAGCATATCCCATGCCTTGATTTCTGATTTTAGGAAATGTATGCTTGTATTACTTCTAGATTTCATTCACATAATGTTCCATGATTTTACGCTGATCATAAGTCACATAATCATGCGTTAGTTGAGGTCTATGTTCAGACCATATTCCATAAGGGGTTTGCAAATTTTATATCATAAGTGCTAGCATTGCTTTCGGATTATATCCTGATGTTCTCCTACAAATTATATGCTGGTTTCAGACCATATGTTCATGCATTGTCTCATGATTTGATTCATATAATCTCTGATCTAGTCTCGAATACTAAGTTCCTATCATATACACATGTTCTGAAATCCATGATGCATGATATCGATAGCTTGTGATGTTGGTTTATGATACCTCCTTCTATGGTGCATGTTCTATTACTTATTTCGTATGTATGTTTCTGATATGAAGTATGTTGTTGTGGATATGTATGACGCATAGGATTTCAGACCTTATAACATCCTTATCATGACCCGTAGATGACTCGATTAGTTGTTATCTTGATTGTCGATCTAGTTATGATTGCTTGCTATTGTGAGTGTGGGTTGATTCCTGATTGGTATGTCTGATTTCCGAGTTGGTTCAGGGCTGCTAGGAGGGTATCCGGATACTCCTCCTTAAGCTTGTTCCATACACTGTAGATGCATTAGATTTTAGATGCTTAAGTAGCTTGCATTGCATTTAATCCGATTAATAATACTGGGCACGTTCCGTTTTCTGGGCCGACGGGCCACGAGTGGGTCCTCTAGTTCCGGAGGCCATTCGCATAAGACCTTCACGTTGGGAGGCCAGGCCTAAGATAAGTCCTGGGCAGGCGCGCTGCCATTCTGTCTCAGGGTAGGTGTTCCCAAGTTCGCGATGGCACCATGTAGGTCACTTGCCGCGAATTGGGACACTTATCCGGCGCACCGCTTTGTGCCGAGCGGTGGGTCACTGTCGAGTGACCGCCTTTGACCAGCGAGGCTGGTGTTCTGGTTCCTTTCGAGGAATGGTTCGGGTGCGCCCGACCGGCATGACTTATGGAGTCGTAGCCTTCTGTCGCATTTGATGCTTTTTGTTATGTTCTGACCAGCATGGTTGGTATTCTGGCTCCCTTGGAGGGATTTCTGCGGGTGTTACCCGATTGGCACGACTATTGGCGTTGTAGCCTTTTGATGCATTATGTACTTTTCTGTTTCTGTTTTGGGATGCTTTTGTCCTTGATAGATTGCATGCATTCTTCCATATAACTCTGATTGGGCCAGGGGCATACTGAGTTTTCTTAATTGAAAACTTACGTATTTGTTAATGCGGTGCTTGCAGGTACTTAGGTTTCCACAGGGCAGACTGGACGAGTAGTCGAAGATTCTGTACACGAGGGGCACGTCGACCAGATTTTTCAGTTTCTCTTTTGCTTCCGCATTATTTATGATGTATCTCCCTTTTGAACTCGATGTAATGTATTTGACCTTGTTACCATATATGGATAATCTCACACTTTTCAGTTATGTTTTATGTTAGTCTATCCATGTATGATCTCTCTACGCATTGTCGAGTCGTCGTTTGGTCTGTCTTTTGTAACTCCTTCGGTCGTCGCGGAGGTCTCTGATCGCGACACTTGAGTTGGTTCCCAGTGTGCGTACCCGCGAGATCGGGGGGCGTTACAACTTGGTATCAGAGCAAGTCGGTCCCTAAAGTGTACAGAATCTAAAGACTCTCCAGTGGGGCATCTTGCCCAAACCCTGTCGGTAATTTCTTATCTTTTAGAATTGCTTTCTGATAGTGATAGATCATATTGCATTGGTTCAATTGCTTCTTGTGGATTGCCTCGTGTACGGAGACCGAACCACCCAACCCTATCTGTCTTTATCAGTTCCCTCACCTCCTCCTACGTTTTGGTGCTGAGATCTCCAACAAGTCCAACCGGTCAAACAAGCAAGAAGTGCAATTGCAGGCGGTGACTAGCTACCAAGCCTGGGAGGCGGCTGCAGCTGGATTTCAGCAAACTCTGCGGCTTCTCCATTAGTTTCAGGTATGCTCCTACCGCTTTAGCATAAGAGGATGTAGAGTGGGGGTCAGACGAAGATTAGTTCAGCACCATTGTATTTGCCGATCTGAGGTTTGGTATGCACTAGTGGAGATCCACCGATTGTGTGGACTGTGGTGCACCATCCAAATTTCAGAGGTGGCTGAGCACCTCCATCTCTACCACGACTTGGGCCTCAGTCTTCCTTGGTGGTTTGCTGGAGAAACCAGTGGAAGTGGGCTCGATCGTGGAGAGCTAGTTGGGGAGGGGTTTTGCTTGCATATTGAGTGTTGTGTTAATAACCTTGTGGTGTAGAATCTTTTGATCTTTTAGATGTTATGTTCATGCATGATATTGTGATCAAGTCCATATTTTCTCGCATGATATGCTTGCTGATGTTAGATGTCATAATCACGTGTTATTTTTTTATTTTTTTTATTTTGGATCAGGCGTCATGACATGTTATTGATTTCAAATCTAGTTTCTATGGTGATCTGATTTTATGGTCAAGGAATGCTGCATTTATCGATTGGAATGTTAAGAGGAATTAAATGTGTAATTTTATCCCAGTCATGACTAATCAATGTATATGCTCTGATTTATAACCCCTCGAAGATATAATCTTTACAACATCGGAGCATAAGTTATATATTTTAATTTAAATGTTGATGCAATCGGTATAAATGCATGTATTGACTCTAATGTTGCTATGAGTTTCTGAAGTCTGATTTTATCCCCACCATGTTCAGTTTATGTGTATGATCTGATTTCCATAAACCTTCTCTGATATGACTTGCTATGCTCTCACATGAATATTATATCAGAATTTATGAGTTATGCTATTCATCCTATGTCGTCTTGTTTTGTACAAATCCTTATGCACGTAGATTTATATCGATCATGATTATGCTCTGACTTCTGATTTCTAGATATATGCTTTCCATGTTAGATTGCTGATATATTCATATATTAAGTCCTCTTCATATGATCTCGGGCCATTTTCTGAATCGCTACCTTCTAATGCATGTACGTTCTGAAATTATGATGGATGCAATCAGTTGGATTATAGGTGTTTTTTGTGGTGACTTGTTATTTGAGTTGATTTCATTCTAGTAGTACGCATACCACATTCATGATCTGATTTTGTATACCTTCTCTGATGTTATCGTTATGCTTTCTTTTAGAATAAAATATGCACTCATCCATAACATATGCAACTCATTCCATGACTTATCGTAATGTGTGAATCTGAATGCATGCATGTATATTATTTATGGATATATGTAGACTCCTGATCTCATATGCATGTTCACCATGTTGTATTACTGATACATATATTGTTTCATGTCGGTATAATCTCTGATCATGGCCTGATTTGCAAGATTGTAACGCATATATGTCCTGAAATTTATGACTCATGCTATCGAATGCTTGTAGTATTTACTACGATGCCTTTTGCACATTCTATTACTCATTTCATGTTTAGATTGTTGTTAGGAAGTTATACTGGTACGCATGACATAGTTGTTGGAAACAAGAAATTGCACTATATGAAAAGGTTAACCAAATAGTTTTGATTCTACTATGTGCATGATGTTATGCCCGGAAATGTTGAAATCAGAAGTAACTTACCATCCATTCATGCATGCATGCGTAACACATGTATTGTCATGATTGCATCGTGGGATCTTATATTATTCATATAGTCTCAATCTTAGTATGTTTAACATGTAGTGCAACTAATGCAAATTTCAGGTGCTTATATGCGATTAGAGGTTGAGTTTACAACCTCGATGTCTTGCATGATGAGGCCTGAAATCAGTCATGTTATAATCTCATATACCTCCTAAATATACTTAGATTTATGCATGAATGAATTATAAACCCATGGATGCGTCACTATCGATTGAAGTAAATGTTGTATATCATCTCATCATGACCCATAGCTCCTGCTGGTTGCATGTTCGATTTCCATGATCCATGATTACTATAGCATGTGCTTTACCAAATTTATTATAGTTGTTGTTGTTATGAGTATGATGATGTAGGTGCACGCAAGTAAGTTCATGATGTGATATTATGACAACGATTTCACGATTTAGTGGTTGTCTAGATACATCATGCACATGTATATTTAACCATCGAAATCTTATTTTAAATACACTTTTAAATTGTTGTCCACATGTCATATTTCCTCTTATTATTAGTTGTTAGATTCTTGTGATTGGTTCATGATTTGGTCTCAGAATCTTTGGTTGTCATGGCACTGGTATTTCATCATCTTATAGCATTTGTTGTTGAGGTTTGAGGTGAGGAATTTGTATTCCGAGCTTGAGAGTTAGTGATAGCAAATTTCGAGGACGAAATTTTGTTTAAGGGGGGTAGGTTGTAAGACCCGCTCCCCTGCCACATTATTAAAGTTTCATTCATCCTTCTAGTCATTTTGGGGTCTGCTTGGCATACTTGGTGTGTGTTGTGGCTTCATGCCCGGGCATGATAAAGTTTCCTTTTGGGGCGAGTTTATGTGGTTTGTGGTCTGGTGCGACCCATCGGGCGGTTTTTGCAATCGGTGCCTTAATCGGGCCGATCGGGTGCAAACCGTGTGTGTATGTGGGCTTGGTTTTAGTTGAGCTCGGATTGGATGTTGTGGGCTGGCATGTGGGTGAGGTGGCCTGGTTGCCACGTCACCAGGAGATGATCTCATAGAATCCTTGCAAATTTGAATTGTGTGCATTATGGAAAGTTTTGATGGGGCCTTCAAGGAGATTGATCTATTGCCTTTTGTGCATGTTTCTTGAAACATAAACTAGAGAAACCCTACACCAGCCGACCTCAACCTCCTCTCCTCCCTTCCACGCCACAAACTCTTACCACCACCACCACCATCATTTCTGGTTTCCTGCTGGTGGAGATCCGGCAGCTATTGAAGAAGAAGCAAAAGACTTCCTTGTGTGCAGCTAGGCGAACTTCAGCGGATCTCCGGCCAGCTTAGGTGCCTCCTTGCTGCTCAGGTATGCCTCTAGCCTTTGGATTAGGAGCTGGGGGTGGGTGTTGGGCTTAGTTCTGCACAACACCAGTGGCTGGTCGGTCATGAGGATCACGGTTTGCACAAGTAGAGTTCTACCGATTGGGTGAGCTGTGGTGCAACTCGGATCTTCAGTGGCTGACCACGTTTTTCCTTCTCCTTGCACGTCCTCCACTCCATGTTTTGCATGATGGTTTGATGGAGAAGTTCGTAGGGAGGAGGCTGGGCTGCAGGGAGACGGTTGGGTAGGGTTGTTGCATGCACCTTGCGTGAGGTGCAACCCTACTTTTGTGGTTGATCTCGAAATCTCATGGGATCTGTTTCATGTATTATTTTGCTGGAGCATGCTCCCTCTCCTTTATGCATCACTGATTTGTGAGATCTCTTTCTAGCATGAACTTGTGACTTGTTATGTTATTAGTCTCGTGAATTGCCTATGATTTCAGATCTTAGATCTATGTGTGATCTAGCTGTTTGTCCAAAGAACATTGCATGAATCGTTCTGTTTTGTTTAATCATATGTCTTGCACGGTTGGGTGTTATCAGGAGATTCTCCCATGACATGTTGCTGGTTATAAGACATATATTCGTGTGTTACTTAGTGACGATAGTCAGATGTGTTTCATGACATAGTGGCTGATATAGATCGGGTATCCATGCTATAAATCGTGACTATGTTCAGAGCATATCCCATGCCTTGATTTCTGATTTTAGGTCATGTATGCTTGTATTACTTCTAGATTTCATTCACATAATGTTCCATGATTTTACGCTGATCATAAGTCACATAATCATGCGTTAGTTGAGGTCTATGTTCAGACCATATTCCATAAGGGGTTTGCAAATTTTATATCATAAGTGCTAGCATTGCTTTCGGATTATATCCTGATGTTCTCCTACAAATTATATGCTGGTTTCAGACCATATGTTCATGCATTGTCTCATGATTTGATTCATATAATCTCTGATCTAGTCTCGAATACTAAGTTCCTATCATATACACATGTTCTGAAATCCATGATGCATGATATCGATAGCTTGTGATGTTGGTTTATGATACCTCCTTCTATGGTGCATGTTCTATTACTTATTTCGTATGTATGTTTCTGATATGAAGTATGTTGTTGTGGATATGTATGACGCATAGGATTTCAGACCTTATAACATCCTTATCATGACCCGTAGATGACTCGATTAGTTGTTATCTTGATTGTCGATCTAGTTATGATTGCTTGCTATTGTGAGTGTGGGTTGATTCCTGATTGGTATGTCTGATTTCCGAGTTGGTTCAGGGCTGCTAGGAGGGTATCCGGATACTCCTCCTTGAGCTTGTTCCATACACTGTAGATGCATTAGATTTTAGATGCTTAAGTAGCTTGCATTGCATTTAATCCGATTAATAATACTGGGCACGTTCCGTTTTCTGGGCCGACGGGCCACGAGTGGGTCCTCTAGTTCCGGAGGCCATTCGCATAAGACCTTCACGTTGGGAGGCCAGGCCTAAGATAAGTCCTGGGCAGGCGCGCTGCCATTCTGTCTCAGGGTAGGTGTTCCCAAGTTCGCGATGGCACCATGTAGGTCACTTGCCGCGAATTGGGACACTTATCCGGCGCACCGCTTTGTGCCGAGCGGTGGGTCACTGTCGAGTGACCGCCTTTGACCAGCGAGGCTGGTGTTCTGGTTCCTTTCGAGGAATGGTTCGGGTGCGCCCGACCGGCATGACTTATGGAGTCGTAGCCTTCTGTCGCATTTGATGTTTTTTGTTATGTTCTGACCAGCATGGTTGGTATTCTGGCTCCCTTGGAGGGATTTCTGCGGGTGTTACCCGATTGGCACGACTATTGGCGTTGTAGCCTTTTGATGCATTATGTACTTTTCTGTTTCTGTTTTGGGATGCTTTTGTCCTTGATAGATTGCATGCATTCTTCCATATAACTCTGATTGGGCCAGGGGCATACTGAGTTTTCTTAATTGAAAACTTACGCATTTGTTAATGCGGTGCTTGCAGGAACTTAGGTTTCCACAGGGCAGACTGGACGAGTAGTCGAAGATTCTGTACACGAGGGGCACGTCGACCAGATTTTTCAGTTTCTCTTTTGCTTCCGCATTATTTATGATGTATCTCCCTTTTGAACTCGATGTAATGTATTTGACCTTGTTACCATATATGGATAATCTCACACTTTTCAGTTATGTTTTATGTTAGTCTATCCATGTATGATCTCTCTACGCATTGTCGAGTCGTCGTTTGGTCTGTCTTTTGTAACTCCTTCGGTCGTCGCGGAGGTCTCTGATCGCGACACTTGAGTTGGTTCCCAGTGTGCGTACCCGCGAGATCGGGGGGCGTTACAACCCTAAGTCAAGCGCATCAGACCATTGCGATAATTGATCAATGCATTGGAAGTCGCAAGGAATGGTCGCCCCAGAATGGCAGGAATTTATCCAAGTGGGTTTGGCACAGGTTCAGTATCTAAGACAAAGAAGTCGACTGGATAAATGAACTCTCCCACTTTGATCAGCACATCTTCCACTACACCCCTCGGTTTCTTCATAGACCTATCAGCCAATTGAAGAGTGGTCTTTGTTTGTTTGAGGTCTCCAAGACTGAGGTGGACATAATATGGCAGAAGATTAACAGATGCACCAATGTCCAATAAGGCTCGATGTATGGACACATCACCAATCACACAAGAGATAGTAGGACAGCCAGGGTCCTTGTACTTGACTTGCATAGGTTGTGCCAACAAAGAACTCACGTTAGCTGCAAGAAAAGCTTTCTTTGGAACATGAGTTTTTCTCTTCTTGGTGCATAAGTCCTTCAGAACCTTGGCATAAGGTGGCATTTGCTGAATCACGTCCAACAGAGGGATGTTCACCTTAACTTGCCTAAACATCTCAAGCATCTTGTCATGCTGATCAGAGGTTTTCTTTTTAAGGCGCTCAGGGAATGTCGCCTTCGGGGCATAAGGATGCGAAGGAACCCCAGAATTCTGGTCCAAAGAAACATGAGTGGGGACCTCAGAATCTGGTTCCTTTGACACAAGAGGAGACAAGGGGACCTCAGGGTTCGGCCCCTTTGTCGAAGGAAATGTAGAAAGAACCTCAGGATCTGGCTCCTTCCTGGAAGTATTTGTGGAGGGAGCCTCAGGATCCGACTCCCTCAAAGATGGTGATGACAAAGAAGGCACCCCAATGTGGTTATCCACCTCCTTACCAGACCTCAAAGTATGAATCACATTAATATGATGGGTCGGTTCAGAGGTGGCATGAGGTAAAGGTGTCCTTCCTTGAGATTGGGCACCCCGAGGATTCACCTCAGGTTGACTCGGGAACTGACCCTTCTCGCGTTCATGGAGTTGATGAGCCAACTGGCTAACTTGCATTTCCAAAGCCTTGATTGTACTTTGCAACGCTTGAAGGGTCGGATCACAAGAAGGGTCCTTGGGGTTAACCCGCTGGGGTGGTGGAGTCTGGTTGGAATAACCCGACGATGAGGCATGAGCAGGTTGGTAATTTTGGTGTTGAGACCTTTGATGTGGGGGTTGGTAGGTCGCCGATGGGCGTGGAGGTTGATAAGGTGGAGGTTGAGGTTGAGCGTGCGAGCTCTGACCATGACCCCTACTAGGCCCCCAAGAGAAGTTATGATGGTTACGCCATCTCGGGTTGTAGGAGTGACTGTACGGGTCATTACGGGGCCTCTATTGATACATTGCATTCGCATGCTCAGTATCCCTTGGAGCGTAAGCGCATTCCAAGTCATCATGGTCGGTAAGTCCACACCTACCACACCCGGGAGTAGCGACCTGAGCTACAGGAGCTCGGTCCAACTCTAAACTCTCAATCCTACGCATGAGAGCAGCCATTTTCGCCTCAGACGCGATCGATGACTCAACTTGATAAGATCCAGCTCGACCAAAAGACCTAGCGGCTGGTGGCTCTCTCATGGTATCCCACTCGAAGGTACGTTCAGCCATGGACTAAAAAGTATCCCATGCCTCCTCGATGGGTTTCATTTGGAAGTCACCCTGACACATTGACTCCAACAATGTGCGGGTGTTGTAGTTGATGCCCTCATAAACAATTTGGCACAGCTGCCATAAGTCAAATCCATGATGAGGGCACTGTTGGAGAAGGTCCTTGAACCTCTCAAAGAAAACATTAAATGATTCGGTCTCAGTCTGATACATTTGATTTATCTGGTGCCGTATCTGTTGAGTCTTCCTTTGAGGGAAAAATCTCTTCAGAAAGATGGTCACAAAGTCATCCCATGACTGAATCGAGCTCGTCGGGAGGCTATACATCCATTTCTTCGCATTATCCTTCAATGCGAAAGAAATCATCCTCAACCGGACTGAATCCTCGTCAAGCTGTTGAAGCTTGAACATGGAGCATACTTCCTCGAATTCGCGTATAAAGATATATAGATCCTCCTTGTTGGCAGTAAAGGTTGGAAGCATGCTCACATATTGAGGTTTCAGCTCATAGTTGTTCCCGCGAGCAGGGGGACAACTATGCAAGAAGATTGCGTGGCCCGAACAGGATAAGTCTGCTCCCACAAAGTCATCGGTCTATCCTGTCGAGCTAAAGGTGGTGGTGCACCAAGAAATCGATCCTGACCGAATCTCCCTTCCTCTCGAGTCAGAGGAGGAGGAGAAGAAGGTCGACGTGGTGGTGGGAGTGGACCGAGGTACTCCATGTATGGAACCCGGTCTCCCTCGCCACCACTAGACGACTCGACCTCTTGCTCCAAAGGAGCACGAGGCGGAGATGGTCGATCACCAAGACCGTCCATCTCAGAAATATGCACTCTCTCTAGTCGAGCGCTCTCACCAGAACGAGCCCAACCTCGCATAAAAATGCTCGACTCGACTCAAAACAACACACAACAGAAGGTGTACTAGAAGAGGAGACTAAACGTAGAGAATAGATGAGGAGAGGACTCAGGTGAGGATGGAAGAATCCCTAGAGCTAGCGTGGGTAGTGGGATCAGGTAGAGGCCTAACTAGCAAGCACGGCTCAAACAATGTAAGGCAATGGGTCCTTAGGCTAGACGACGCCTAACTTCGAGGTCACTAGCCTCGACACACCTCACCTCCCTACAATGAGGACCACAATGCCCAGCAAGTGATACCAGATCTGGAGATCCAATACCTCCTACTATCGACAAGGTAGGCAACCCCGATCAGGTCATGACGGTCTCAACTAGATTACTCTCCTAGTGCGCCCGCAATCCTAGGGCCAATGTCTACTTGCTTTTAGTTAAGGCTTTATTAAGAGTGCTTTTTGGGACCAAGGAAAGGGTGATGAAATCCCCCACCTTATCTTTTATGGGACAGCCCCTCCTTAATAGCGTTTTGATACTAAATCTAGCAATCAATCGCTCCAATCAAACGCTCGCTCACTCTTGTCCTGATGCAATTCCTGTGGGATCGTGTGGGTTATGGGTCCACTAATCACTTTTACGCTAATCACCTACTTGTTTAATCGATCGAGTTATATGCAGCGGAATTTAAACAATTAAACGAGCAAGTAAGAAATAATGCAAACCACAAAGATGCGTCGGTTTTTATAGAGGTTCGGCACCCCACCCGGGTCCTAGTCCTCTCTTGTAAGCTCCGCTCGACTCCGCGAGCTCCACCTATGTCTTCACTAACCACTCCCCGTTCCGGGCCGGGAGAGAACGCCTTTTACAAAACAAACTCCGCGAACAATCTCGCGAGCTTGACTTTCTTCCCTCACAATTCGAGAGGAACACTTCGGGCTTTCACCGAAGTCCTTGCTTCTTGAACAAAGGTTGAGTGGAACAACACTCTCTAATTCTTGAGCACACTTGAGTAGGATTAAGGAATTGATCACTAAAGTGTGGAAATTGAGGTTTTGAGTGTTTGGGATTCTCTCTAAAGTTTGGGACAAGTTTGTAGTGGGAGAGTTGTGTTAAAATGTGTTTTACAACTCCTTATATAGGCATTAGAGAGAATAGATCCGTTGGGACAAGATTTGATTGGGTTTTGTGCAAGATACACAAAGCAGAAAATCGGGCTGCAAATCTGTCCAGAAACGGTCGACCGAAAGGTGAACCGGTCGACCGAACTCTTGGGTTCGTTGAAGACACGGTCGACCGAAATATGGAATGGTCGACTGAACTCTTAAGTTTGTTAATGAAACGGTCGACCAAACAGGGTTACCGGTTGACCGAACTTATGTTTCGGTAGAGGGAAAAATGGATCGGTCGACCGAAATTGTATCGACCGATAGCAGGTAATTTTGACAAGATAAAATAGTCGACCAGACAGGGTAGATGGTTCGACCATTGATCAAAGTATATTGGGGTGTATATTTTTTTAATATGAATACGACCGTTAGGTATATACGACAAAAATAACGGTCGGAAAAGTAAGGTTAAATGGTCGACCGAAAGAGATGGTGCGGTCGACCGAAACTGGACAGGGAAACACAAACTGGATTACTTGATCATCCGGTCGACCGAACGGCATGTTGCGGTCGACTGAATGTGGGCAGACAGTTAGGGTTCAGGTTTAGTGTTTTCCGGTCTAAGTTTGGGTGATCTATTGAAGTCCAAATTATGTGAAATTTTGTGTGTGACTTCTATAAGGAACCTAGTGTGTGTTTAAGTTGATTTTAGCTCAAGTATGCTCAAAATACACAAGTTCCTAAAGACTCAAAGAAATACAAAATACATGTCTTCAAATGAGCTTGATTACATGTCTTGACTTGATTTCCTTTCTTCCTTGAGTCTTGATCACCTGTAGACGTTAGCACAAAGCAATGTATATGCAATGCAATATGTGTGCTACTCTACATGATCATAATTAAGATTAGGTTAATTAAATCATCAAAACATAGATTAAGGCCAAAAAGCCAACAATCTCCCCCTTTTTGATGATGGCAACCTATATCTTAATTCTATCTAAATACATGGAATTTGTATATGTAAACTATGCATATTAATGCTCCCCCTATGAATGTGCATAGTTTTTGTTCAATTTTATGCCAAATTCCAAGTTACCCCTTAATTATCTCTCCCCCTTTGACATCCATCAAAAACAACAATTTATTAAGACTTTAAGCATAGAATTTGGATGTCTTGTAATGAAGTTGCTCCCCCTAAATTTTGCACTTCATTACACTAATAAAGGATATAACATTTAAGCTCCCCCTATCAATAAGGCTAGATGGAAACTATGAGTATGATTCAATTTAAGTTCAATTTAGTTTCAATTTAAGCCTTATTCTAACATCCATTTAAAAATTTGACATTTATAATCAATGGGTGTGATATATGATTTGCAATGAATAGGGTATATGATTTGCAATGAATTAAGCTTCTAAAGATATAACAATTAAGCATATAAGCTAGATTAGAGCTAAATTTTCAGAAATTTCAAAGATAGAAATTTATACCAAACTTGAATCTTGAATAGCTCCAATCTTGACTTGGTGATGCAACCGGATTCGAATTTGATGCTTTGGCTCACCCGGTCACCACCAATCTCCTCCTCAAGCACCTACAAGTGTAGATTTAGGTACCCAAACAACTTTGGGTCCTTGAATGTTAGCTTTGGGAACCCAAACCATTTTTGTTTTAGGAGCCCACACACTTGAGGAACTATGGTTAATGAACATATGCTTGCTATTTAGTGTAGTGTGAGATACATGGTTTTTCAATTTTGAATTGTAACCTAAACCATGTTTTTGCAAGGATTGCCTTTGACTTCCTAATAGCATGTTAAGCATCTTAGTTCCATGTGTGAACCTTTCTAAATCTTTTCTTAATTGCACATTGCAAGCTTGAAGATCTAGTTGTTCACAATCTATAGGTGTTGCTTTTAATTTATCAACATTTGATGCATAATTTTCTAGTTTAGCAACCACCTCATTTTTCTCATTCATGCATGTTTCAATTTGGATTTGGAGATCTTTAATTTGCTTTCTAGCATGTTTGTTCTTTTCATAAATGATCTCATATTGTTTAACTAAGTCATGAAATGCATTTTGAAGTTCATCATGTGTATAAGTTTCTTCATTAACACTAGAATCTGAGCTATCACTATAATATGACTTAGTTGAGCATGAATTACTAGAACAAGAGTTAGATTCTACCTCAATTTGATCTTCAATAGCCATGAAGCATGAGTGAGCCACTTCTTTTCTATTTTGCAAGGAAGACGACGATGAAGATGGTGATGAAGAATCATCCCATGTAGCCTTGTGTGCTTCCTCCTTCCTTTCTCTTCTCTTGCTCTTCTCTTTTTCTATTCTCCTCTCCCTTCTCTCCTTCTTCTTCTCCCATTCTTTTCTCTCATTTTCACTCTCTTCCTTCTCCTTCTCCTTTTCTCTTTTCTCACTTCTTCTACCTCTTCTTTCACTCTTTTCTCCTTTATCTTTCTTGAGGTATTTGAAGAAGTCTTTTGCTAAGACTTCGATGTCCTCATCTTCTACACTTCTCCTTGGTTGGTCAATATTTGCATGTAATCCCAAGGTGATTTTGTTCTTGGAGGCTTCCTTCTCCTTCCGATGGTTAATTTGGAGCTCATAGGCCATGAGATTTCCAACGAGTTCCTCCATCTTAAATTTTGAAAGATCGTGCGATTCTTCAATTGCGACGACATTGTCTTCCCAATCGATGCTAAGTGACCGGAGGAACTTCCTTGTCATCTCTCCTTCATTGATTTTTCTTCCAAGAACCAAAAGAGAGTTAGTGATATCGGTGAAGCGAGTGTTCATTTCGCTTATTTTCTCGCCGATTTGCATAGAAAAAATCTCATATTTATGCATGAGGAGACTAATGCGAGTTTCCTTAGTTTTGCTATCCCCCTCATGATGCATTTGCAATCTATGCCAAATCTCATATGCACTAACACACCCTCTAATCCTATTATATTCACCCTCATTTAGCCCACATATAGAATGTTCATAATTTTTGAGTTCATCTCAATTTCTTTAATTTTGGGCCTAGTGAGTGAATCTAATTCATCTTCATTTGGGGTGTGTATGGATTTGGGAGAAACATCCAATACTTAAGGTCATTTGAAATTAGGAATATTTTCATCCTATTCATCCAATAATCATAATTTGACCCATTTAGCAAAGGAGGTCGAGTGGTGCATAATCCCTCTACGTGATTAGATGTACTAGCCATGCTAAAAATACGATTAAGTATGCAATTTAGCACACAAGGCTCTGATACCAAATGTGGGATCGTGTGGGTTATGGGTCAAACTAATCACTTTTACGTTAATAACCTACTTGTTTAATCGATCGAGTTATATGCAGCGGAATTTAAACAATTAAACGAGCAAGTAAGAAATAATGCAAACCACAAAGACGCGTCGGTTTTTATAGAGGTTCGGCACCCCACCCGGGTCCTAGTCCTCTCTTGTAAGCTCCACTCGACTCCGCCTACATCTTCACTAACCACTCCCCGTTCCGGGCCGGGAGAGAACGCCTTTTACAAAACAAACTCCACGAACAACCTCGCGAGCTTGACTTTCTTCCCTCACAATCCGAGAGGAACACTTCGGGCTTTCACCGAAGTCCTTGCTTCTTGAGCAAAGGTTGAGTGGAACAACACTCTCTAATTCTTGAGCACACTTGAGTAGGATTAAGGAATTGATCACTAAAGTGTGGAAATTGAGGTTTGGAGTGTTTGGGATTCTCTCTAAAGTTTGGGACAAGTTTGTAGTGGGAGAGTTGTGTTAAAATGTGTTTTACAACTCCTTATATAGGCATTAGAGAGAATAGAGCCGTTGGGATTGATTGGGTATGAGTTGAACTGTGATTACACAAAACAGAAACTGCAGGACCCAATTCTGGATGAATTCGGTCGACCTAAACGGGAAGAACGGTCGACCGTTAGGCAGATTTTCACTAAGTTTGGTCGACCGGTTAAGCAACGGTCGACCTCCCAACGCTACGACTTAGGTACACTTAAGTCATCGGTCGAACACAAGAAAGGGGTTCGGTCGACCGATGTCGTCCAGGCACTTTGGGGTTGACAAACAATTGGATATTCGGTCGACCGAAACTGGTCTAGCGGTCGACCGTTTTTCAACAGGAGATTCGGGTTTGTCAAGAGATGGACAAACGGTCGACCGATCGTGGTTCTTGGTCGACCGATACATGAAATGTATTTTGGGTATATTTGGTTTAATACGAATACGACCGTTGGGTATATACGACAAAAATAACGGTCAGAAAAATAAGTTCAAACGGTCGACCGAAAGGTAAAACACGGTCGACCGAAACCGGGCACTAAAACGCAAACAGGATACTTGATCATCCGGTTGACCGAATGGCCTATTGCGGTCGATCGAATGTTGGTAGACAGTTAGGGTTCAGGTTTAGTGTTTTCCGGTCTAAGTTTGGGTGATCTATTGAAGTCCAAATTATGTGAAATTTCGTGTGTGACTTCTATGAGGAACCTAGTGTGTGTTTAAGTTGATTTTAGCTCAAGTATGCTCAATATACACAAGTTCCTAAAGACTCAAAGAAATACAAAATACATGTCTTCAAATGAGCTTGATTACATGTCTTGACTTGATTTTCCTTTCTTCCTTGAGTCTGGATCACCTGTAGAGGTTAGCACATTGCAATATATATGCAATGCAATATGTGTGCTACTTTACAAGATTATAATTAAGATTAGGTTAATTAAATCATCAAAACATAGATTAAGGCCAAAAAGCCAACACTTCTGAGCTTTTCTGGATGGTTTTGTTTGTCTTTGATGCATCTACTTCGCTTGCTGGAGCTCTGCCCCGAATAGAATTGCGAAAATACTCCCCATGATGGTGTGAAGTATTCTTGTTTGCTCATTGTTCCTTCGATCTTTCATTCAAGTCCTTTGATCTTGCATCTTAGTCCTCGAGTCTTTCAACTCAGTCATTTTCCCTGCTTTTGGGTCGTTTTACGCTTCTTCTCTTCAAACCTCTTTATTTCTGAAATTCAAACATAAAACTCGTCACGTAGCATTGTTTAGGTGAAAGATAATGGATATAAGATGCAAATGTAAGCATGAAATGATGTCAATCACTACTCACCTCCCCCGAATCGACCTGTACTTGCCCCACCTTCACCAACGGTTGTGCACTTGTGGTCTAAACATAATCGATTAAACAAGTTTTTGGTGTCGTTGTCGGGGAGGTACTCTGTCGAGACTCTGGTTTGGACGATTCGAGTTGATTTAATTTTTTTGTTTGCTTTGTTTCAGGAGACTCTGAGGATCAAGAGGAGTCACTAGACGAAGTTTAGAGGCGAACAAAGCCACTTGGACCGCCACTCAGCGGCCTGAGACCGCCAACAGGCGGTCTGGTGAGCTCCATTTTCCTTCTGCTTTCTTTGGTTTACTTCTGCATTTGATATAGTTGTCTAGGGCTCAATTTGACATGTTTTGACCTACAGTTTGTCCCAGATCAATTAATAATCAATCCCATTTTAATAAACTTGACCACTAAAACCCAAAGCAAAAGATTAGGCATTCTTGCTTGTTTAGGTCAAGCATCATATACTTGACTTAGGCACGTAGTTTGTCTTTTACTTTAGCTCAACTTTCAGTTGTTGAACGCTGCGTGTGCTACGCATTTCCTACTCTCATTCATGCATTTAGTATGACCATGCATTAGTTAGTAGGAATTACATTGCAACAAGTGTGAGTTGAGTGTTTGTTTGGAGAGTTGATTTCTAGATTAAGACTCCAAAATGCTACAAAGGAGGGGTTGTCCCATATAAGATTAGGTGGGGGATTTCATCACCCTTTCCTTGGCCCCAAAAATCACACTGATCAAGAGCCTAATTTTTAATCTTAATTACCTACTTGTATAACTATCAAAGATGTGCAACGGAATTTAAAACAAAACAAGCAAGTAAAGGATAGGAAAATGCAAACCACAATGAGTTGGGGATTTTTATAGAGGTTCGGCACCCCACCCGGGTCCTAGTCCTCTCTTGCAAGCTCCGCTCGGATCACCGAGCTCCGCTCACGACTTCACTAACCACTCCCCGTTCCGGGCCGGGAGAGAACGCCTTTACAATCTTCAAGCTCACGAACAACCCTCGCCAAGCTTGGCTCCTCCTCTCACAATCCGAGAGGGACACTTCGGGCTCACACCGAAGTCTATACTCTTGTCTTGGGCTTTCACCGAGACCCTTGCTTCTTTGACAATCAATGAGTGGAACAACACTCCCTAATCTTGAGCACACTTGAGTAGAATAGGGAATTGATTACTAAGTGTGGAAGTTTTTGAGCTTTTGAGTATGTGGAGATTTCTCTCTAATGTAGGGGATAAATAGTAGTGGGAGAGATGTGTTAAAATGTGTTTTACAACTATATTTATAAGCACCAAGACAATTATAGCCGTTAGGGATGAATTTGGTAAAGGTTGTGTAAGATACAAAAATAGAAATATGCAGGACCCAAAACTGAGTAAGTTCAGTCGACCGGATGGGGCTGAACGGTCGACCGTTTTCCAATTTTCAACTTGGTTCGGTCGACCGGTTAAATAACAATCGACCGCCAAAGGCTATAATCTAGGTACACTTAAGTTATCGGTCGAACACCGAGATAGGTTCGGTCGACCGATTTATAACAGGCTCTTTGGGATTGACAAACAAGATCATATTCGGTCGACCGAAACATGGTCCACGGTCCACCGAAAACTAACAGGCAGTTCTGGTTTGTCAAGACATCTAAGTTCGGTCGACCGAACAAGGTCCTCAGTCGATCGATAGGGAAAAGTATTTTTGGGGTGTTTGGAAATAATATGAATACGACAGTTGGGTATATACGACAAAACAAACTGTCGAAAATTTGTTGTTACTCGGTCGACCGAACTTGGGCAGTAAAACACTAACAGTATATATGATCACTCGGTTGACCGAACGGTCTCTTTCGGTCGACCGAATGTGGGCAGACAGTTCAAGTTAAGGTTTGGTGTTTTCCGGTCTAAGTTTGGGTGATCTATTGAAGTCCAAATTATATAAAATTGTGTGTGTGACTTCTATAAGGAACCTAGTGTGTTTTTGAGTAGGTTTTAGCAAAAGTATGCTCAATTACACATAGTTCCTAAGACTCAACATAAATCAAGATTGCATGTCTTCAAATAAGCTTTATTACTTGTCTTGACTTGATTTCCTTTTTTCCTTGAATCTTGATCACTTGTAGAGGTTAGCACATAGCAATATATATGTGATGCAATATGTGTGCTACTCTACATGATTACAATTAAGATTAGGTTGATTAAATCATCAAAACACAGATTAAGGCCAAAAAGCCACAATTTGAGCCTTGCTTGCTTGTGTGCTTCTACCAGTACCTACCCGTCGTAGCATAAGGACTTCTTCCTTTCTCTCCTGAGTCATTCCCTCTCATTTGTGTCTTCCCATCTTCTCCTCTACACACATTTTGCTTTAGTTGTTTTAAAAAAATGTTTTCTTTAATTTTCATCTGACTCGTGTGGGTGCACAACTTTGTGCTTGCTAGTGTGGTCATGAGACGTTGTGGGTCATTTTACGAGATACGACATCAATTTGTCTTCGATTGTCGACTTTTCGAACACATCCCTGTCTTGTGTCCTACACAGTCCTGGGACCATAACGAGCCGTGGACCACACGAGGATGACTCAGGTTTTGGACCTCCACCGCCCTCTGATCAAGAATGTGGGGGTCTACAACCTCATCAATTGGTGCCCTAGGTTCCCATTCCCCTCCCCGATTGATGCTATGCGAGTCGTACTGCTCTACATTCTTGCATCGTATTGCCCGAGGCGAATG
Organism: Triglochin maritima; assembly: GCA_963682175.1. Classification (NCBI taxonomy): domain Eukaryota; kingdom Viridiplantae; phylum Streptophyta; class Magnoliopsida; order Alismatales; family Juncaginaceae; genus Triglochin; species Triglochin maritima. The sequence goes on along the minus strand of OY821774.1, from coordinate 21,608,585 downwards.
GGAACCACTTTGAGGTTAAGCCTCAGTTTATCGCCATGCTCCCTCATTTCACTGGGAAGGGTCACCCCTATATCTTTCTCAAGGAATTTGAGGAGGTTTGTGCTATGTTCAAGCTGCAACAACTTAGCACAAACTCCATCCATCTTACGCTTGTCCCCTTTGCACTAAAGGATGATGCCAAGAAGTGGTTGTACAGCAACCAGGCGAATGTCTTTAGGACTTAGGATGAATTTCAATCTGCATTCATCAAGAAGTACTTTCCAAATCATCAGACTCAAAAATTGAGGAACGAAATCAATTCGTTTTATCAACATGAGACCGAATCATTTCATGCATACTTAGAGAGATTCAAGGAGATACTATCATCATGCCCTCCCCATGGCATCGAGTTGTGGCGCATTTGTCAGATTGTCTACGAGGGTCTTCACATCCCGTCCGGAACGCTCCTTGAGTCCATGTGTCAAGGAGAGTTCATAGGAAAGGATGAAAGGGAGGCATGTGCTTTCCTAGAAGACCTCGTTGAGAAAACCATGCAGTGGCAGAGTGTGAGGGAACCACCACCATCATCTAGCATAGAAGCGAGGATCGTAAACGCAAACTCGACTAGATCGGGTGCCGTATTTGTTGTCGATACCATTACAACCACCGAGGCACGCATGACGGCTTTAATGCACCGTATGGATTTGATTGAATGACTCATGTGTGGTAGGATAGGTCATGTAGGAGGTGAGTGTGCATCCATTCCTCCTGTGGAGGAAGAGCTACTTGTAATTGAGTGAGTTAATAATAGAAGTTTTCCTTTAATTGTGTTGTTTCTCTCTTAGTTTAATTTCCTTTCATATGCATGCTTGTTTGTTTGTTTAGTTTTATGCTTCTTTAATATTTCTTGCTTGATTAGTATAAATTTCATTTCAGTATTATGCTTGCTTTTGTTAATATAGTTAGTGTAATGAGTAGTGAGTAGTTCCATCCCCATTTGGGGGGTGGAGAAATATGTGATATAATCATGTAGTGTATTAAGTGTGTGTTATCTTAATCCCTTGAGCTTTAAATGATTTCCATAACCATCTAATGGGTCTCCACTCTTATCTTTGATATGCTAATGCTCTTGAATGAAGCTTAGCTTATGCTTTGATTAGTGGATCTATTTTATGGGGAATGATAAGGTTAGGATATGGATAGGAATTAATATTGGAAAAACAAGTTGTAGTGTATGAACTCTTGTTGCCTTTACCTTAGCTAATGTCTTGTATGTTTTAATGATGTAGTCTTATCTTAATTCATGTGGAGGCATAGTAGGGTCTAGTCTTTATACTTGAGTTCATTTAGCTTCATTCCAATTATTGTCTTGTATGTTTTAATGATGTAGTAAAATCTTAATTCATGTGGAGGCAAAGTTGGATGTAGTTTTATGATTTCATGCACTACATGTTGTGAGGAGCTTAATTACACACACACACCACACACACATCTTTATGTTCACATCATTTCTCTACCCCCTTTGGGGTTTAGTTTTATCGTTTCTTCTCCATTTCATTTCAGCTTTGTAGTTTAGATTAGTGTAAGACATCTTTCTCCCTTTCTTTACCTCTCGCCTTCGCACAAACCAAGTGTCGACACACCTCCCAGTGGACGACCCGTATTTGCCACAGCTTCAACGCGGCCGTGCACTTGCCGGGGAGGTGCTCTGTCCAGACCTTGGTTTGGACGATTCGAGGGGTTTTTGATTTTTTGTTTCCAGTTTTGTTTAGTTTCAGGTAACCAGAACATCAAGGGGAGGCTACTGGGAAAGTTTGAGCAACCGAAGCCACAAAGAGACCGCCAATTAGCGGTTGGAGACCGCCAATTGGCGGCCTGGTAAGGGCTTCCTGCTCTCAAATTTCTTCTGGTGGTTTATTGTTTTACTTTAGTTATCTGGGAGCCCAATTTTGCATGTTGTGATCTTTAGTTTGCTCCCAGATTTAATTTCAATCCCCTTTAATCAACTTGGACCATAAAACTCAAAGCAAAAGATTAGACTTCTTGCCATCTAGATCATGCACCATTGGTAGACCTTGCATGCATTTGTCTTTTCTTTGCTTTACATTTTGTCGTTGATTGCTGGCGTGAGGTACGTGCACCCACATCCCTCATTCATGCATGTTTCGTTCATGCATTAGTTAGTAAGGTGCATTGGGACAAGAGTGAGTTGAGCGTTTGATTGGAGTGATTGATTGCTAGATCTAGGATCAAATCGCTACTACGGAGGGGTTGTCCCATAAAAGATAAGGTGGGGGATTTCATCACCCTTTCCTTGGCCCCAAAAACCACTCTTAATAAAGCCTTAACTAAAAGCAAGTAGACATTGGCCCTAGGATTGCGGGCGCACTAGGAGAGTAATCTAGTTGAGACCGTCATGACCTGATCGGCGTTGCCTACCTTGTCGATAGTAGGAGGTACTGGATCTCCGGATCTGGTATCACTTGCTGGGCATTGTGGTCCTCGTTGTAGGGAGGTGAGACGTGTCGAGGCTAGTGACCTTGAAGTTAGGCGTCGTCTAGCCTAAGGACCCATTGCCTTACATTGTTTGAGCCGTGCTTGCTAGTTAGGCTTCTTCCTGATCCCACTACCCTCGCTAGCTCTAGGGATTCTTCCCTCCTCATCTGAGTCCTCTCCTCATCTATTCTCTACGTTTAGTCTCCTCCTCTGAGTACACCTTATGTTGTGTGTCGTTTAGAGTCGAGTCGAGCATTTTTATGCAAGGTTGGGCTCGTTCTGGTGAGAGTGCTCGACTCGAGAGAGTGCTTATTTCTGAGATGGAAGATCTTGGTGATCGACCATCTCCGCCTCGTGCTCCTTTGGAGCAAGAGGCCGAGTCGTCTCGTGGTGGCGAGGGAGACTGGGTTCCATACATGGACTACCTCGGTCCATTCCCACCACCACGTACACCTCCTTCTCCTCCTCCTCTGACTCGAGAGGAAGGGAGATTCGGTCAGGATCGAGTTCTAGGTGCACCACCACCTTTAGCTCGACAGGATAGGCCGATGACGTTGTGGGAGCGGACCCATCCTGTTCGGGCCGTGCAGCCTTCTTGCATAGTTGTTCCCCCTGCTCGCGGGAACAACTATGAGCTGAAACCTCAATATGTGAGCATGCTTCCAACCTTTACTGCCAATAAGGAGGATCCGTATATTTTTATACGCGAATTCGAGGAAGTATGCTCCATGTTCAAGCTTCAACAGCTTGACGAGGATTCGGTCCGGTTGAGGATGATTTCTTTCGCATTGAAGGATAAGGTGAAGAAATGGATGTATAGCCTCCCGACGAGCTCGATTCGGTCATGGGATGACTTTGTGACCGTCTTTCTGAAGAGATTTTTCCCTCAAAGGAAAACTCAACAGATACGGCACCAGATACATCAAATGTATTAGACCGAGACTGAATCGTTTCATGGTTTCTTTGAGAGGTTCAAGGACCTTCTCCAGCAGTGCCCTCATCATGGATTTGAGTTATGGCAGTTGTGCCAAATTGTTTATGAGGGCATCAACTACAACACCCGCACATTGTTGGAGTCGATGTGTCAGGGTGACTTCCAAATGAAACCCATCGAGGAGGCATGGGACACTTTTGAGGCTATGGCTGAGCGTACCTTTGAGTGGGACACCATGAGAGAGCCACCATCCGCCAGGTCTTCTGGTCGAGCTGGATCATATCATGTTGAGTCGACTATCGCGTCTGAGGCGAAAATGGCTGCTCTCATGCGTAGGATAGAGAGTTTGGCGATGGACCGAGCTCCTGTAGCTCAGGTCGCTACTCCCGGGTGTACTAGGTGTGGACTTACGGGCCATGATGACTTGGAATGCGCTTACGCTCCAAGGGATACTGAGCATGCAAATGCGATGTATCAACAGCGGCCCCGTAACGACCCGTACAGTCACTCCTACAACTCGGGATGGCGTAACCATCCTAACTTCTCTTGGGGGTCTAGTGGAGGCCACGGTCAGAGCTCGCACGCTCAACCTCAACCTCCACCTTATCAACCTCCACGCCCATCGGCGACCTACCAACCCCCACATCAAAGGTCTCAGCACCATAATTACCAACCTGGTCAGGCCTCTTCGTCGGGTTATTCTAACCAGACTCCAACACCCCAGCGGGTTGATCCTAAGGACTCTACCCTTGAACAAACCCTTCAAACATTCATGCAGAGCACTCAATCCATGTTTGCGGCCAGCAATAATTCGGTCAAAGCATTGGAAATGCAGGTTAGCCAGTTGGCTCTTCAGCTCCATGAACGCGAGAAGGGTCAGTTACCGAGTCAACCTGTGGTTAATCCCAGGGGTCAGCCTGCTAATACCAGGCAAAATGTACACAATGTTGAAAGTGACCCTTCCCAACATGCTAATGTTGTTCATACCTTGAGATCGGGAAGGGTCGTTGACAACAATGTGAAAATGCCGGAAGCCAACCCTGTTGGCGAGACTTCCGAGGAGAGTCTTGATCCTGTCAAGGAACCTAATTCTGAGACTCCTCCTCGTGATTCTTATGTCCCCAAGGCACCATTCCCTCATCGGTTGACTAAAAAACGTGACGAGCATTGGGATAAGATCGTTGAGGTACTTAGGCAAGTAAAGGTGAACATCCCGTTGTTGGACGTTGTTCAACAAATGCCACCGTATGCCAAGTTCCTCAAGGACCTTTGCACCACCAAGAGAAAAACAAATGTGCCCAAAAAGGCCTTTTTGGCCGCCAATGTGAGTTCCATATTGACACAACCCATGAATGTCAAGTACAAGGACCCAGGTTGTCCAACTGTCTCTTGCATGATTGGGAATGTGACAATCTCTCAAGATTTATTGGATTTGGGGGCATCTGTGAATCTCCTTCCTTACTCAGTCTATGTCAACCTTGGAATAGGTGATCTTAAACCAACGAGGACAACCCTCCAGTTGGCTGATAGATCCGTCAAAATTCCACGAGGGAGTGTGGAGGATGTCCTTATCAAAGTGGGTGAGTTCGTATTTACAGTTGATTTCATCATCTTGGATACCGAACCCGTGTCCAACCCACAAGGACAGATTCTTGTGATCCTTGGGAGGCCATTTCTTGCGACATCTAATGCTTTGATCAAGTGTCGCAATGGCTTGATGAGGTTGTCTTTTGGAAACCTCACGGCGGATTTCAACATCTTCACTCTTGGTAAGCAACCTGGGCTCTTCGACGACACTATCGGAGCCAATTTCATCGAGGACACGGATGAGCCTGATTCATTAGGCATGTTCGACTCACATCGACATATTATTGAGGTGCCTAATGATCAGGTTGCGAGTGAAGAGGATCTTGAGGAATCTGCCAGCATATCTCTGGACGAGGAGGCACATCTGGGTGCTTGCTCCTCTTACCCCATGGCCCTTGAGCCACTTGAAAGTAACTCTGAATCCGACAAGGACCCACCTCTGGTCGAGCTTAAACTGCTCCCCGATAACCTAAAGTACATCTTTTTAGGGGATAATGAGACATTGCCACTCATTATTGCTTCTGATCTTGAAAAAGATCAAGAGGTTGCCCTCAAAAGAGTACTCTTTCAAAACAAAGAGAAAATCGGGTGATCCTTGAAGGATATCAAGGGAATTAGCCCTGGTATTGTTCAGCATCGGATCCACATGGAAGAGGATTCTCGGCCCCGTAGGGACCCACAACGTAGATTGAATCCTGTATTGAAAGAAGTCGTCCGAATGGAGGTTTATAAGTGCTTGGATCATGGTATAATCTATCCTATCTCTGATAGTTCGTGGGTGAGTCATGTCCATGTGGTTCCCAAGAAGTCAGGCGTGACGGTTGTGGAGAATGAGCATAATGAGCTTATCCCGACACGCCTGCAAACTGGCTGGCGAGTTTGCGTGGATTATCGCAAGCTCAATGCGGCAACGAGGAAAGATCATTTCCCGTTGCCATTAATTGATCAGATGTTGGAAAGGTTGGCCGGACATGAGTACTATTGTTTTCTTGATGGATACTTCGGTTACAACCAAATTCCCATCGCCCCCGAGGACCAAGAGAAAACCACATTCACTTGTCCATTTGGCACGTTTGCCTACCATCACATGCCCTTTGGGTTATGCAATGCGCCGGCAACGTTTCAGAGGTGTATGATCAGCATCTTCTCCGATATGGTTGAGCGTTTCCTTGAGATCTTCATGGACGACTTTTCCATATTTGGCGCTTCCTTTGATGAGTGCCTTCATCACTTGAGCCTTGTCCTCAAGCGATGTCGTGAGAAGAACCTCACTCTCAATTGGGAGAAATGTCATTTCATGGTGAAGCGAGGGATTGTACTTGGACATGTGGTCTCAAGTAGGGGAATTGAGGTCGATCCCGCCAAAGTGGTATCATTGCTAATCTCCCACCGCCACGTAATGTGAAGGATATCCGCGCCTTTCTGGGGCATGCTGGATTCTATCGGCGGTTCATTCGGGATTTTAGCAAAATTGCTCGACCTCTCACCACCTTGTTGGCTAAGGATGTCATTTTTGAGTTCACACCGGATTGCCACCATGCCTTTTTGACCTTGAAGAAAGAGTTGACTTCAGCTCCCATTATTAAGGCACCGGTGTGGACTGAACCCTTTGAGTTAATGTGTCATGCATCTGACTTCGCTGTGGGAGCAGTGCTTGGGCAACGATTGGACAAATTGCCTCATGTGATCTACTATGCCAGTAGAACACTCAATGATGCCCAATTGAACTACACTGTGACCGAGAAGGAATTCTTAGCGATCATATTTGCTTTGGAGAAATTCCGGTCGTACTTGATTGGCTCCCACGTGATTATCTATTCTGATCACACAGCCATCAAGCACCTCATGGCGAAGAAAGATGCAAAATCCCGACTCTTGAGATGGATCTTGTTGTTACAAGAATTCGATCTCGAGATTCGAGACAAAAAAGGGTGTGAAAACGTTGTAGCTGACCACTTGTCTCATCTAGAGACGACCAACCCACAGGACCAAATCATTGACGACAAATTTCCTGACGAGCAGTTGTTCACGATCGAAGATAACCCTTGGTTTGCCGACATCGTGAACTACCTCGTGACCGAGCAACTTCCTGTGGGTTGGTCAAAATCTGACCAATCCAAATTTAGATCTTATGTCAGATTCTTCCACTAGGACGACCCCTACCTATTCAAATACTGCTCTGACCAAATTTTCAGGCGGTGCGTCCCAGATACCGAGTTCCAAAGTGTACTCCACTTCTGCCATTCCAAGGCATGTGGAGGACACTTTGGAGCAAAGAAAACTGCTGCCAAGGTGCTCCAATCTGGATTCTACTGGCCCTCTCTTTTCAAGGATGCTTACGACTTTTGTAAGCAATGTGATAGGTTCCAGCGCCTTGGCAGGATTGGTCGACGTGACATGATGCCTTTGCAAAATGTCCTTGTTGTCGACATCTTCGATGTGTGGGGCATCGATTTCATGGGTCCCTTCCCGAACTCGTTCGGGAATGTTTACATTCTGGTGGCCATTGACTATGTGTCTAAGTGGGTTGAGGCTATACCCACAAAGACCAATGACAACAAGGTGGTCACCAAATTCTTGAGGGACATTTTTGCACGATTTGGTACTCCTCGTACCATAATCAGCGATAGGGGTACCCACTTCTGTAATCGCTCCTTTAAAGCGTTTATGAGGAAATATTCGATCACCCACAAGCTTGCGACCCCATACCATCCGTAAACTAGTGGGCAGGTCGAAATCTCTAACAGTCAATTAAAGCAAATTCTTGAGAAGACGGTTAGTTCCTCGAGTAAGGATTGGTCTACCAAGCTGAATGACGTGTTGTGGGCTTTCCGTACCGCGTATAAGACCAATTTGGGTATGTCCCCATATCGGGTAGTGTATGGCAAGGCTTGCCACCTACCCGTCGAGCTTGAGCATCGTGCTTTCTGGGCGATCAAGAACCTGAATATGGATTTTGATCAAGCAGGAGTACAACGTAAGCTCGACATTGTGGAATTAGAAGAGCTACGCAATGATGTGTACGAGAATGCCAAAATTCATAAGTCCCGAGCCAAGATGTTTCACGATCGCATGATTATGCGAAAGGTGTTTACGGCCGGGCAGAAGGTGTTGCTCTACAATTCTCGGCTTCATCTGTTTGCGGGTAAGCTCCACAGTCGCTGGTTGATTGACATCATTTCATGCTCATATTTGTATCTTATATCCATTATCTTTCACCTAAATAATGCTATGTTACGAGTTTTATGTTTAGTTTTCAGGAATAAATAGGTTTGAAGAGATGAAGCATAAAAGGACCCAAAAGCTGGGAAAAAGGACTGAATTGTGAGATCTGTGGACCAAGATGCAAGGAAGAAGGACCTGAATGCAAGACCGAAGGACCTAAGAGAAAAACAGAATACTCCTCACCATCATGGGGAGTATTTTGGCAATTCTATTCGGGTCGGAGCTCCAACATGCAAAATAGATGCATCAAATACCAACAAAGCCTTCCAGAAAAGCCCACAAGAAATTCCAGAGCGATCCGGACACTGTAGACCGCTAATTAGCGGTCCAAGATCGCTAATTGGCGGTCACTTTTGGCCCAAATGCGCTCAAATTTCTCCAGCACATGTATTAGAGGATGTTTAGGCTATTTGTGGTATATGTTTAGTCTCACATCGGGGGATTGTCCCGGTTTGCCTTTTTCCATAGCTATAAATAGAACTCTTCACCTTCCATTGTAATCACTCCATATTTTAAGTGGCTATTCTTCCTACTAGAAGTGAGGCATTGAAGCACTCACTAAAGTAGGAGGATGCTACTTTTAATGTGAGTCATTTTATCAATAAAGTTTTGTGTTTATTTCATTGTTTGTTTTATGCTTCTTTTATTGTTTGTGCATGTTTTAGTTTAATCGTCTTTTAATTCTAGCTTAGTTTTAATATGCTTTCTTTCCATAGTTTAATAATTAGTGTAATGTTTAGTGAGTAGTTCCATCCCCTTTGGGGGGTGGAGTAGATGTACATACATGCATTAGAGAATGGGATGAATGCTTTAATTTCAATGTGTTGATTAAACATGAATGTATGCTTGCTTGTTTAGGATAGAATTTACAACTTGATGAGTTTTGCCAAAATGATTAGACACCTCTCAGGCTTGTTTAGGTTCTGAAATAAACAACTTGCATATATAAATGTTAATCAACTAAGTTGGTGAATAGATTGATAGGTTTTGCCATAACATTTAGACACTTCCTATGCTTGATAAACACCACCTTCATGTGCTTAAAGAATGTATTCTACACCCACCTCTTTGCATGTGTGCACTCACTCCACCCCTTAGGGGTTTTCCCATTTCTGTATTCCAACATTCTTTCTTTGTTCTTAGTTTAGTTGTTATTCCATCATTTGTTTGTTTCGTTCGCATTTCATACTTCTTAGTGTAGCGTAGTCTAGATTAGCATAAACAACTTTCTTCCCCCTATTTTCGCCACTTGATTTCGTACAAGCAAGAGGCTACTCACCTCCCTGAGGACGACCCGTACTTGCCACCGCTTCATCGCGGCCGTGCACTTGCGGTTTAAAATAAAACGTTCAACAAGTTTTTGGCGCCGTTGCCGGGGAGGTGTCAGTCCAGACTCTTGTTTGGACGATTCGAGTGGATTTAATTTGTGTTTTGTAGTTTTTCTTTGTTTCAGGAGACTTGGAGTCATCCATAGGAACGCCTGGAGAAGTTTTGAGTCAATCTGGGCACTTCAGAGAGCTAATCAGCGGCCTGAGACCGCCAATTGGCGGTTGGGTAAGCTCTGTTTGCTCTCTTATTTCTTTGGTCGGTTTTCATAATTGATGTTGTGATCTGGGATTTAATTTGGCATGTTTAGACTTATAGTTTGTTCCCAGATCCATAATCAACCTCCTTTAAGCAACTTGGACCCTAAAACTCAAAGCAAAAGATTAGGCATTCTTGTTGTTTAGGTCATGCATCATGTATGTGACTTAGGCATTTAGATTGTCTTTTATCTTAGCTTTATTTTCTGTTGCTGAGAGCTGGCGTGAGGTACGCACCTTCTACTCTCATTCATGCATTTCGTATGAACATGCATTAGTTAGTAGGAAATGCATTGAAACAAGTGTGAGTTGAGCGTTTTGTTTGGAGAGTTGATTGCTAGATTAGGACTCCAAAACGCTACTAAGGAGGGGTTGTCCCATAAAAGATAAGGTGGGGGATTTCATCACCCTTTCCATTGCCCCCCAAAAACCACACTAATCAAGAGCCTAATTTTAATATCAAGTAGACATTGGCCCTAAGGATTTCGGGCGCATTAGGAGAGTGATCCGGTCCCGACCGTCATGACCTGATCGGCGTTCCCCACTTTGTCGATAGTAGGAGAGACGAGATCCCCGGATCTTGGCTCACTTGCTGGGCTTTGTGGTCCTCATTGTAGGGAGGTGAGGCGTGTTGAGGCCGTGTGACCTCACAGTTAGGCGTCGTCTAGCTGTAAGGACCTATAGCGACCTTAGGATTGATTGAGCCTTGTTTGCTTGTGTGCTTCTACCTGTACCCATCCGCCGTAGCATAAGGACTTCTTCCCTTCTCTCCTAAGTCATTCTTTCTCTCCTGTGTTCCCCCGTCTTCTCCTCTACGCACATTCTTTGTTAAAAAAAAGAGAAAAAAAAAGTTTTTGTTTTGTGTGTGTGCACCTTTGTGCATGCTTTCGTGGACACGAGACGAGAGTGGTCGTTTGACGAGGAGCGTTGTCAATCCGGCTTCGGTCATCGATTTCTCGACACCTCCCTCCTCTCGTGTCGCACGTAGTTTGGGTCCAATGGCTGCTAATTTCCGTGAGGAGGAGCAGTTGCTGGACCCACCTGCTCCACCAGTGCTTCCAGTTGTCGTTCCCATACCTCTTCGTGATCGATTCTACCCGAGCCGTACAGCTCTACCCTCATGCATCGTATTACCAGAGGCTAATGGGAACCATTTTAAGGTTAAGCCTCAATTCATTTCCAAGCCTCACAAAGCATATTAAAACAAAATCAAATGCTTTTAATGTGAGTCATTTTATCAATAAAGTTTTGTGTTTCTTTCATTGTTTGTTTTATGCTTCTTTTATTGTTTGTGCATGTTTTAGTTTAATCGTCTTTTAATTCTAGCTTAGTTTTAATATGCTTTCTTTCCATAGTTTAATAATTAGTGTAATGTTTAGTGAGTAGTTCCATCCCCTTTGGGGGGTGGAGTAGATGTACATACATGCATTAGAGAATGGGATGAATGCTTTAATTTCAACGTGTTGATTAAACATGAATGTATGCTTGCTTGTTTAGGATAGAATTTACAACTTGATGAGTTTTGCCAAAATGATTAGACACCTCTCATGCCAATGGAAATGTGTCAAACGGAACCCCAAGCCGTAGACTATCAGGAAGCACCAACCAAAGCAGCGGTAGCAATGCCAAATCTGCAGCTTGTAGAAGCGGGAAACGGGACAGCACTCGTTCAACCACCCCATCTAATAGTGTCGCTAAATCAAAGGAAGGTGCAGCAGCTTCTCATGTGTCTGATGAAGCTCCAGTTTCAAGTACACCATAATGCTTTGGGTATATCAGTTAACATGCCAATGTAGCTTTGGTTAGGAGGCTGAGATTTGTGTATTGTAGAGTAATTAGAGAACAGGGAACAATTTTGTCTCTTTGTGCTTAACCTAGATACGTCTAGATATGAGAAAATACATGCCGAAGATGTTATTTCTATTTTCTAGTACCATCTGATTTTTGAAGTTACTGGTCAAGAGCAAGTTTCCAGGACATTGGGGATGAATGTTTTGTTGATACAATTACAAATATGATCATGTAATACAGTGAGTTACATATGTCGAATAAATATTTCATAAGGATCCAGATAAAGTCAACATACAAAAACATGTAAAGAAAAACAAGAAACAAGACCGAGCCGTCGGAAGGCGACTTGCCTCAGAGAAAATATCGGCCCACATACCAGTGCGTTTGATGGGCTGCTGGTTTTCTCCCAGGATAGAACGGTTTGCGTAGAGATGATGGGAAAATAGAACGTGTGTTTTTTAGGAGGAAACTGTCATGATATATATATGTATTTATTCTTGTAACCGTCAAGGACTTAATTGCAAAAACAATTACCTTGAGGTTAATTTAGGTTCTGAAATAAACAACTTGCATATGTAAATGTTAATCAACTTAGTTGGTGAATAGATTGATAGGTTTTGCCATAACATTTAGACACTTCCTATGCTTCATAAACACCACCTTCATGTGCTTAAAGAATGTATTCTACACCCACCTCTTTGCATGTGTGCACTCACTCCACCCCTTAGGGGTTTTCCATTCCTGAAATTCCAGCATTCTTGTTTTGTTCTTAGCTTAGTTCTTATTTCATCGTTTGTTTGCTTCTTTCACATTTCATACTTCTTACCGTAGTGTAGCGTAGGTTAGCATAATCAATCTTTCTCTTCCCTATTTTGCCACTTGATTTCTGATAAACAAGAGGCTGCTCACCTCCCTGACGACGACCCGTACTTGCCACCGCTTCATCGTGGCCGTGCACTTGCGGTTTTAAATAAAACGTTCAACAAGTTTTTGGCACCGTTGCCGGGGAGGTGTCAGTCCAGACTCTTGTTTCGACGATTCGAGTGGATTTAATTTTTGTTTTGTAGTTTTTCTTTGTTTCAGGAGACTTGGAGTGGTCAGGAGGAGCACCTGGAGAAGTTTTGAAGCAATCTGGGCACTGTCGACCGCCAATCAGCGGCCTGAGACCTCCAATTGGCGGTCTGGTAAGCTCAGCTCGCTTTCTTATTTCTTTGGTCTGTTTACTTTATCTGATATAGTGGTCTGGGACTTAATTTGGCATGTTTTGACTTATAGTTTGTTCCCAGATCAATAATCAAACCTCCCTTAAGCAACTTGGACCCTAAAACTCAAAGCAAAAGATTAGGCATTTTTTTGTTTAGGCCATGCATCATGTATGTGACTTAGGCATTTAGATTGTCTTTTATCTTAGCTTTATTTTCTGTTGCTGAGAGCTGACGAGAGGTACGCACCTTCTACTCTCATTCATGCATTTCGTATGAACATGCATTAGTTAATAGGAAGTGCATTGCAACAAGTGTGAGTTGAGCATTGTTTGGAGAGTTGATTGCTAGATTTAGGACTCCAAAACGTTACTAAGGAGGGGCTGTCCCATAAAAGATAAGGTGGGGGATTTCATCACCCTTTCCTTCGCCCCAAAAACCACACTAATCAAGAGCCTAATTTTAAAATCAAGTAGACATTGGCCTTAAGGATTTCGGGCGCATTAGGAGAGTGATCCGGTCCCGACCGTCATGACCTGATCGGCGTTGCCCACTTTGTCGATAGTTGGAGAGACGAGATCCCCAGATCTTGGCTCACTTGCTGGGCTTTGTGGTCCTCGTTGTAGGGAGGTGAGGCGTGTTGAGGCCGTGTGACCTCGCAGTTAGGCGTCGTCTAGCTGTAAGGACCTATAGCGACTTTAGGATTGCTTGAGCCTTGTTTGCTTGTGTGCTTCTACCTGTACCCATCCGCCGTAGCATAAGGACTTCTTCCCTTCTCTCCTAAGTCATTCTTTCTCTCCTGTGTTCCCCCGTCTTCTCCCCTACGTACATTCTTTGAAAAAAAAAGAGTTGTGGTTTGTGTGTGCACCTTTGTGCATGCTTTCGTGGACACGAGACGAGAGTGGTCGTTTGACGAGGAGCATTGTCAATCCGGCTTCGGTCATCGATTTCTCGACACCTCCCTCCTCTCGTGTCACACGCAGTCCGGGTTCAATGGCTGCTAATTTCCGTGAGGAGGAGCAGTTGCTGGACCCACCCATTCGACCAGTGCTTCCAGTTGTCGTTCCCATACCTCTACGTGATCGATGCTACCCGAGCCGTACAGCTCTACCCTCATGCATCGTAATACCAGAGGCTAATGGGAACCATTTTGAGGTTAAGCCTCAATTCATTTCCACGCTCCCTCATTTCACTAGGAAAGGTGACCCCTATATATTTCTCAGGGAATTTGAGGAGGTCTGTGCTATGTTCAAGCTGCAACAACTTAGCACAGACTCCATCCATCTTAGGCTCGTTCCTTTTGCACTAAAGGATGACGCCAAGAAGTGGTTGTACAACAACCAGGTGAATTCCTTTAGGACTTGGGATGAGTTTCAATCTGCATTCCTCAAGAAGTACTTTCCTAATCATCGGACTCAAAAATTGAGGAACGAAATCAATTCGTTCTATCAACATGAGACTGAACCATTTCACGCATATCTTGAGAGGTTTTATATCACCCTCCAATTGGCAGATAGATCCATTCGTATTCCCATGGGGATTATCGAGGATGTACTTATCAAAGTTGGAGGTTTTATATTTCCAGTCGATTTTGTTGTCCTCGATACCAATCCTCTTGCGAACACCCACTCTCAAATACCTTTGATTTTGGGTTGACCATTTCTGGCAACCTCCAATGCCTTGATTAATTGTAGAAATGGTCTCATGAAGCTCTCATTCGGTAACATGAGTGCCGAGTTTCATGTGTTCAACTCTGGTAAGCAACAGGAACCCATGGATGAACCTTTAAATCTAAATCTCATCCGCCAATTGGAGAAAGCACCACAAAATCAACGAACACCCCTAACCCCAATGCAACCTGTTGAGAATGTTCGAGGGCCCAGCGAAAACTCATTGCCTGTCTTCGCAATGCAACAGAGTGAGCTGGCCTCGAACATGAATGTCCAAAGGGAGTGTTCGTTGCATGATTCAGTTGAGAGTACTAGTGAGAGTGAGACACCTCATCATATGTCTATACCAGAAGGTGTCTCTACCTCATGTCCCATGGCCATTGAGCCATTTGAGCTTCATATTGACTCCAACAAGGACCCACCTATGACCGAGCTTATGCTTGATGATCTAAATGATGGTGGGAGGTCCTTGTTGGATGACTTGGGGAGAAGCCCTATTCTTAGTGATGTAGGTCTGCTGCATCCATCGAATGAGCTTGAGGAACTCATTCCGATGCACCTGCCTATTGGTTGGAGGGTTTTCTTCGATGAGCAATTAAACCCTAGTGAGGCAACACAACTTCATTCTTTGTTGCCCACACCCAACCAATATCATGAGGGTTTCGAGCCTTTCAGCTTTGACCTGTCACCCCTCATGACACCTCAGAGTACCAGTAGAGTTTGCCCATCTCGGCAAGTCTCTGGTCCTCCTGACTTGATGTTCTCATTTGATGTTCCTTGACCAAATGATTATGAGAATATCTTGGTTGATGTATATATCATAAAAAAAAGAAAAAAAAAGAGTGTGTAATAAAAGACTCCTTCAGTGAGCATCGATTGTTGTGGGCCCCAACCCTTATGTACTTGGGCCCAATCTCTTCACGTATTTATCTCCTTTCTTCAGCTTCTCGCAGGTTTTGAGGAAATTTGGGTTTGTGTCCATCAACATGACCCTGAACGTCCCTTTGTACTTCATGTTGGTGAGATCTTTCCTTTTTCATGCATGGATCCATGTAGTATCTTGTTCACATTCATTGAGGACAATGCATGAAGTAGGTGTGGGGGGGGGGGGTGTTTTACGTGTGTACATAGTCGAGTCTTTTTCCTTTGGTTTTATTTTCTTTTGTTTGTACTGCTAGGGTCATGTTAGTGTGCCGCATTTAACATTGATATATCTGCTTGCCATGATCCTTGGGTGACTTGTCTTCTTTTGCTTGCCGAGTGCTTTAAAGTTTTCACATTTCTTTCAAAATCTTCATGTGTTTGCGAAAGAAAATGTTTTTGTGGGTTTTGCGTGTGTTTAGCATGTGCAAAACCGTTGAGAGGCAAAGTAAAAAGAAAGCTCCCAAAATTGTCTTGAACTTGATGCATTAGGATTTCTAGTTTATTGGCTTTAGGTCTTGTTGAGTCGTTAGGATGCACCCTGGTTTTCCCTCAGGGGGCGTGTAATCATAGGGTTTCAGTACTCAAACATTTAAAGAAGTCCACCCTGACCCTAGTGAGTCAAATAACTCGTGTTTGTGAGTATAAGGAAGTTTGTCATAGTCGAGGGCCCTTAATCTCTTTTTGTGAAACTTAAGTGTAGGGGTTTTGGTTCCCATATAGATAAATAAGTGGTGCTCTCTCTTCTCGCACGGCTCCTATCACTCGGGAAAGTAGGTCTGAGGGGACTTTGTGCCTGGTGCTTTCGAGTCATCTGACTTGGGATGCGCCGACCGAACTCCAGTTACACGGGTGGTAGGGATCGCCCTATGTGGAGATTTGGGGGAAGGTGTACGTGATAGTGTAAGTCCTCATAGGCAATGATGCACGAAACCTGACCCTGGGAGAATCAAACACCAACCAATAAAATGCTCCAAAGAAAAAGAAAAAAAAAGGAAAAAAAAGAGTCAAATAAGAACCAAAATGGACTTTACACATTGTATCACATTCAGAAGTTAAGGTTGCCCATGTCTTTCACTTAAGTCCTTGACTAACACTCACGAATAACTCATTAAGCTAGGTGTGTGGACCGATTACATATATAGAGTCGACTCGTAGTATTACCGCGTCCCATGATCGACAAAATAAGTCCAACGAGTCGTGTAGCTAGATTGATTAATGCATCTTGTTCGGATTTTGTGGGTATATCCGCTGAAAACCCTCAGGAGACAACACTCCTCCTCCTTGGCGACAAGGAGGTTTAACGGCTTGTTGCACGTACTAAGTGCAACCGTGATTCCTACGAAAGTGAGTTAGGATTTCTTGTTTTTTCGCATGCTTTTCTCTTTCTTTGTTTTGCTCGGGACTAGCAAAAGTTAGGTGTGGGGGTATTTGATTGACATCATTTCATGCTCATATTTGTATCTTATATCCATTATCTTTCACCTAAATAATGCTATGTTACGAGTTTTATGTTTAGTTTTCAGGAATAAATAGGTTTGAAGAGATGAAGCATAAAAGGACCCAAAAGCTGGGAAAAAGGACTGAATTGTGAGATCTGTGGACCAAGATGCAAGGAAGAAGGACCTGAATGCAAGACCAAAGGACCTAAGAGCAAAACAGAATACTCCTCACCATCATGGGGAGTATTTTGGCAATTCTATTCGGGTCGGAGCTCCAACATGCAAAATAGATACATCAAATACCAACAAAGCCTTCCAGAAAAGCCCACAAGAAATTCCAGAGCGATCCGGACACTGTAGACCGCTAATTAGCGGTCCAAGATCGCTAATTGGCGGTCACTTTTGGCCCAAATGCGCTCAAATTTCTCCAGCACATGTATTAGAGGATGTTTAGGCTATTTGTGGTATATGTTTAGTCTCACATCGGGAGATTGTCCCGGTTTGCCTTTTTCCATGGCTATAAATAGAACTCCTCACCTTCCATTGTAATCACTCCATATTTTAAGTGGTTATTCTTCCTACTAGAAGTGAGGCCTTGAAGCACACACTAAAGTAGGAGGATGCTACTTTTAATGTGAGTCATTTTATCAATAAAGTTTTGTGTTTCTTTCATTGTTTGTTTTATGCTTCTTTTATTGTTTGTGCATGTTTTAGTTTAATCGTCTTTTAATTCTAGCTTAGTTTTAATATGCTTTCTTTCCATAGTTTAATAATTAGTGTAATGTTTAGTGAGTAGTTCCATCCCCTTTGGGGGGTGGAGTAGATGTACATACATGCATTAGAGAATGGGATGAATGCTTTAATTTCAATGTGTTGATTAAACATGAATGTATGCTTGCTTGTTTAGGATAGAATTTACAACTTGATGAGTTTTGCCAAAATGATTAGACACCTCTCATGCTTGTTTAGGTTCTGAAATAAACACCTTGCATATGTAAATGTTAATCAACTAAGTTGGTGAATAGATTGATAGGTTTTGCCATAACATTTAGACACTTCCTATGCTTGATAAACACCACCTTCATGTGCTTAAAGAATGTATTCTACACCCACCTCTTTGCATGTGTGCACTCACTCCACCCCTTAGGGGTTTTCCATTCCTGAAATTCCAGCATTCTTGTTTTGTTCTTAGCTTAGTTCTTATTTCATCGTTTGTTTGCTTCTTTCACATTTCATACTTCTTACCGTAGTGTAGCGTAGGTTAGCATAATCAATCTTTCTCTTCCCTATTTTGCCACTTGATTTCTGATAAACAAGAGGCTGCTCACCTCCCTGACGACGACCCGTACTTGCCACCGCTTCATCGCGGCCGTGCACTTGCGGTTTTAAATAAAACGTTCAACACTCCCTCATTTCATTGGGAAAGGTGACCCCTATATCTTTCTCAGGGAATTTGAGGAGGTCTGTGCTATGTTCAAGCTGCAACAACTTAGCACAGACTCCATCCATCTTAGGCTCGTTCCTTTTGCACTAAAGGATGATGCCAAGAAGTGGTTGTACAGCAACCAGGCGAATTCCTTTAGGACTTGGGATGAGTTTCAATCTGCATTCCTCAAGAAGTACTTTCCTAATCATCGGACTCAAAAATTTAGGAACGAAATCAATTCGTTCTATCAACATGAGACCGAACCATTTCATGCATATCTTGAGAGGTTCAAAGAGCTACTATCCTCGTGCCCTCACAATGGCATTGAGTTGTGGCGTCTTTGTCAGATTGTGTATGAGGGTCTTCACATCCCGTCCAGAACGCTCCTTGAGTCCATGTGTCAAGGAGATTTCTTGGGAAAGGATGAAAGGGAGGCATGGGCCTTCCTAGAAGACCTCGCTGAGAAAACCATGCAATGGGAGAGTGTGAGGGAACCACCTGCATCATCTAGTATAGGAGCGAGGATCGCGAATGCAAACTCAACTAGATCGGGTTCCGCATTTGCTATCGATACCACTACGGCCACCGAGGCACGCATGGCGGCCTTAATGCGCCGTATGGATTCGATTGAGCTCCAAAACCAACAAAGTGCACCTCACATGTGTACATCTGGTCCAGTTCCCTGTCATTCATGTGGTAGGATAGGTCATGTAGAGAGCGAGTGTGAGTCCATTCCTCCTGAGATGGAGCGTGTCAACGTCATCTATGACAGAGCTAGGAATGACCCATACTCATCATCTTATAACCCTGGATGGACGAACCACCCCAATTTTTCATGGAACCAAAATAATGCCCCGGGTGGTCCTTCAAACTCCTCTAGACCACCTTACCAATCACACCAACCTCTCATGCATGCACATTCCTATCAGCCATCCCAAGCACAAACCACCAATCAATCGGGTTTCCTAAATTCCAATAATATGGAAACCCGATTCAATTCGCTTGAGACCTTGACTCGTGGACTTGAAAATTCAATGAAAAATTTTATGTCTACCACAAGTCAAGTTCTCACTTCAAATCAGCAGACCATGAAATCTCTAGAGCTTCAGATGGGCCAATTGGCTCAGTCTGTACATGAGAGAGAGAGAGAGAGAGATGGTCTTTTCCTAGCCAGCCTGAGGCTAACCCCCGCATGTACCAACAACAACAAATGCAAAATGAGAATGTGGTACCTCGGGGGAGGCAAGTGAACCATGTGGAGGAACCTGTTCACCATGTCAATTCCATTGTGACCTTAAGGAATGGAAAACAGGTTGACAATCACATTTCCTTGCCACACCCACCACCATCTATGCAGCCCCTCCGTGGGAATGGTGGTGAAGAAGAAGCTGAGGGTGAGGGTAATACACCAAAGCTTTCTTCTCAGGCACAGCAGAAAACCTACCTGCCAAAAGCTCCCTATCCAAGTAGGTTAAACAAAAAGCAGAGTGACAACATGGACAAGATATTAGAGGTGTTTAAGCAAGTGAAGGTTAACATCCCTTTGTTGGATGTCATCCAACAAATACCTCAATATGCCAAAGTGTTGAAGGATCTCTGCACAACCAAGAGGAAGACCAATGTTCCTAAGAAAGCATTCTTGGCTGCAAATATCAGCTCACTTTTGTCCAATCCCACCTACACAAAATACAAGGACCCGGGGTGTCCTACTATTCAGTGTACGATAGGGGACACTAGATTGAGCAATGTTTTGCTTGATTTAGGATCAGCGGTCAACCTCCTCCCATTCTCTATTTATCAACAGTTGAACTTGGGAGAATTGAAACCAACTAAGATCACCCTCCAACTGGCGGATAGATCCATTCGTATTCCCATGGGGATTATCGAGGACGTGCTTATCAAAGTTGGAGATTTTATATTTCCAGTCGATTTTGTTGTCCTCGATACCAATCCTGTTGCGAACACCCACTCTCAAATACCTTTGATTTTGGGTAGACCATTTCTGGCAAACTCCAATGCCTTGATTAATTGTAGAAATGGTCTCATGAAGCTCTCATTCGGTAACATGAGTGTCGAGTTTCATGTGTTCAACTCTGGTAGGCAACAGGAACCCATGGATGAACCTTTAAATCTAAATCTCATCCGCCAGTTGGAGAAAGCACCACAAAATCAACGAACACCCCTAACCCCAATGCAACCCCTTGAGAATGTTCGTGGGCCCAGCGAAAACTCATTGCCTGTCTTCGCAATGCAACAGAGTGAGCTGTCCTCGAACATGAATGTCCAAAGGGAGTGTTCGTTGCATGATTCAGTTGAGAGTACTAGTGAGAGTGAGACACTCATCATATGCCTATACAAGAAGGTGTCTCTACCTCATGTCCCATGGCCATTGAGCCATTTGAGCTTCATATTGACTCCAACAAGGGCCCACCTATGACCGAGCTTATGCTTGATGATCTAAATGATGGTGGGAGGTCCTTGTTGGATGACTTGGGGAGAAGCCCCATTCTTAGTGATGCAGGTCTGCTGCATCCATCGAATGAGCTTGAGGAACTCATTCCGATGCACCCGCCTATTGGTTGGAGGGTTTTCTTCGATGAGCAATTAAACCCTAGTGAGGCAACACAACTTCATTCTTTATTGCCCACACCCGACCAATATCATGAGGGGTTCGAGCCTTTCAGATTTGACCTTTCACCCCTCATGACACCTCAGAGTACCAGTGGAGTTTGGCCATCCCGGCAATTCTCTGGTCCTCCTAACTTGATGTTCTCATTTGATGTTCCTTGACCAAATGATTATGAGAATATCTTGGTTGATGTATATATCTTTAAAAAAAAGAAAAAAAAGAAAAAAACAACAAAAAAAGAAGTGTGTAATAAAAGACTCCTTCAGTGAGCATCGATTGTTGTGGGCCCTAACCCTTGTGTACTTGGGCCCAATCTCTTCACGTATTTATCTCCCTTCTTCAGCTTCTCACAGGTTTTGAGGGAATTTGGGTTTGTGTCCATCAACATGACCCTGAACGTCCCTTTGTACTTCATGTTGGTGAGATCTTTCCTTTTTCATGCATGTATCCATGTAGTATCTTGTTCACATTCTTTGAGGACAATGCATGAAGTAGGTGTGGGGGGGGGGGTGTTTTACGTGTGTACATAGTCAAGTCTTTTTCCTTTGGTTTTATTTTCTTTTGTTTGTACTGCTAGGGTCATGTTAGTGTGCCGCATTTAACATTGATATATCTGCTTGCCATGATCCTTGGGTGACTTGTCTTCTTTTGCTTGCCGAGTGCTTTAAAGTTTTCACATTTCTTTCAAAATCTTCATGTGTTTGCGAAAGAAAATGTTTTTGTGGGTTTTGCGTGTGTTTAGCATGTGCAAAACCGTTGAGAGGCAAAGTAAAAAGAAAGCTCCCAAAATTGTCTTGAACTTGATGCATTAGGATTTCTAGTTTATTGGCTTTAGGTCTTGTTGAGTCGTTAGGATGCACCCTGGTTTTCCCTCAGGGGGCGTGTAATCATAGGGTTTCAGTACTCAAACATTTAAAGAAGTCCACCCTGACCCTAGTGAGTCAAATAACTCGTGTTTGTGAGTATAAGGAAGTTTGTCATAGTCGAGGGCCCTTAATCTCTTTTTGTGAAACTTAAGTGTAGGGGTTTTGGTTCCCATATAGATAAATAAGTGGTGTTCTCTCTTCTCGCACGGCTCCTATCACTCGGGAAAGTAGGTCTGAGGGGACTTTGTGCCTGGTGCTTTCGAGTCATCTGACTTGGGATGCGCCGACCGAACTCCAGTTACACGGGTGGTAGGGATCGCCCTATGTGGAGATTTGGGGGAAGGTGTACGTGATAGTGTAAGTCCTCATAGGCAATGATGCACGAAACCTGACCCTGGGAGAATCAAACACCAAACAATAAAATGCTCCAAAGAAAAAGAAAAAAAAGGAAAAAAAAGAGTCAAATAAGAACCAAAATGGACTTTACACATTGTATCACATTCAGAAGTTAAGGTTGCCCATGTCTTTCACTTAAGTCCTTGACTAACCCTCACGAATAACTCATTAAGCTAGGTGTGTGGACCGATTACATATATAGAGTCGACTCGTAGTATTACCGCGTCCCATGATCGACAAAATAAGTCCAACGAGTCGTGTAGCTAGATTGATTAATGCATCTTGTTCGGATTTTGTGGGTATATCCGCTGAAAACCCTCAGGAGACAACACTCCTCCTCCTTGGCGACAAGGAGGTTTAACGGCTTGTTGCACGTGCTAAGTGCAATCGTGATTCCTACGAAAGTGAGTTAGGATTTCTTGTTTTCTCGCATGCTTTTCTCTTTCTTTGTTTTGCTCGGGACTAGCAAAAGTTAGGTGTGGGGGTATTTGATTGACATCATTTCATGCTCATATTTGTATCTTATATCCATTATCTTTCACCTAAATAATGCTATGTTACGAGTTTTATGTTTAGTTTTCAGGAATAAATAGGTTTGAAGAGATGAAGCTTAAAAGGACCCAAAAGCTGGGAAAAAGGACTGAATTGTGAGATCTGTGGACCAAGATGCAAGGAAGAAGGACCTGAATGCAAGACCGAAGGACCTAAGAGCAAAACAGAATACTCCTCACCATCATGGGGAGTATTTTGGCAATTCTATTCGGGTCGGAGCTCCAACATGCAAAATAGATGCATCAAATACCAACAAAGCCTTCCAGAAAAGCCCACAAGAAATTCCAGAGCGATCCGGACACTCTAGACCGCTAATTAGCGGTCCAAGATCGCTAATTGGCGGTCACTTTTGGCCCAAATGCGCTCAAATTTCTCCAGCACATGTATTAGAGGATGTTTAGGCTATTTGTGGTATATGTTTAGTCTCACATCGGGGGATTGTCCCGGTTTGCCTTTTTCCATGGCTATAAATAGAACTCTTCACCTTCCATTGTAATCACTCCATATTTTAAGTGGCTATTCTTCCTACTAGAAGTGAGGCCTTGAAGCACACACTAAAGTAGGAGGATGCTACTTTTAATGTGAGTCATTTTATCAATAAAGTTTTGTGTTTATTTCATTGTTTGTTTTATGCTTCTTTTATTGTTTGTGCATGTTTTAGTTTAATCGTCTTTTAATTCTAGCTTAGTTTTAATATGCTTTCTTTCCATAGTTTAATAATTAGTGTAATGTTTAGTGAGTAGTTCCATCCTCTTTGGGGGGTGGAGTAGATGTACATACATGCATTAGAGAATGGGATGAATGCTTTAATTTCAATGTGTTGATTAAACATGAATGTATGCTTGCTTGTTTAGGATAGAATTTACAACTTGATGAGTTTTGCCAAAATGATTAGACACCTCTCATGCTTGTTTAGGTTCTGAAATAAACAACTTGCATATGTAAATGTTAATCAACTTAGTTGGTGAATAGATTGATAGGTTTTGCCATAACATTTAGACACTTTCTATGCTTGATAAACACCACCTTCATGTGCTTAAAGAATGTATTCTACACCCACCTCTTTGCATGTGTGCACTCACTCCACCCCTTAGGGGTTTTCCCATTTCTGTATTCCAGCATTCTTTCTTTGTTCTTAGTTTAGTTGTTATTCCATCATTTGTTTGTTTCGTTCGCATTTCATACTTCTTAGTGTAGCGTAGTCTAGATTAGCATAAACAACTTTCTTCCCCCTATTATTGCCACTTGATTTCGTACAAGCAAGAGGCTACTCACCTCCCTGAGGACGACCCGTACTTGCCACCGCTTCATCGCGGCCGTGCACTTGCGGTTTAAAATAAAACGTTCAACATTGGTCTGGCCCATTTATTGTCCAAACCGTCTATCCTCATGGAGCGGTTGAGATATTGAACCCAAGGAATGGGGACGTGTTCAAAGTTAATGGACAACGCCTCAAACCCTACTTGGAGGGGGCACCAGCCGAAGTCGAGGAGGTCATGTTCCTTCATGAACCTCCCTCACACTCAACCATTCATGCCCCTACATGAGTGGTTGAGCTTTCATCTGTATATATGTTAAAAAAAGGAAAAAAAAGAAAAGAAAAAAAAGACTCCTTCAGTGAGCATCGATTGTTGTGGGCCCCAACCCTTGAGTATTTGGGCCCCAATTCTTTCATGTATTTGTATCCCTTCCTTAGCATCTCACAGGTTTTAAGGGAATTTGGGTTGTGTCCATCAACATAGTCATGAACTCCCCTGTGTACTTCATGTTGGTGAGATCTTTCCTTTTTCATGCATAAATCCATGTAGTTTCATGCTCACATTCATTGAGGACAATGCATGAAGTAGGTGTGGGGGGTGTTTTACGTGTGTACACAGTCGAGTTTTTTCTTTTGATTTTGCTTTCTTTTGTTTGCATTGTTAGGGTCATGTTAGTGTGCTGCATTTAATATCGATATATCTGTTTGCCATGATCCTTGGGTGGCTTGTCTTCTTTTGCTTGCCTAGTGCTTCAAAATTTTCACATTTCTTTCAAAATCTTCATGTGTTTTCGAAAGAAAATGTTTTGTGGGTTTTGCGTGTGTTTAGCATGTGCAAAACCGTTGAGAGGCAAAGTAAAAAAGAAATCTCCCAAAATTGTCTTGAACTTGATGCATTAGGATATCTTATACGTGGCTTTAGGATTTATCGAGTCGTTAGGATGCACCCCAGTTTTCCTTTGGGGGTGAGTAATCATAGGGTTTCAGTGCTCAAACATTCAAAGAAGTCCACCCTGAACCTAGTGAGTCAATAATTCATGTGTGTTAATTTAGGAAGTTTGTTGTAGTCAAGGACCCTCTTAATCTTGTTGTGAGACATTAGTGTAGGGGTTTTGGTTCATGTGTAGATAAGAAATAAGTGAGTAGATGTTCTCTCTTCTCGCACGGCTCCTATCACTCGGGAAAGTAGGTCTGAGGGGACTTTGTGCCTGGTGCTTTCGAGTAATCTGACTTGGGATGCGCCGACCGAACTCCTGTTACACGGGTGGTAGGGATTGCCCTATGTGGAGATTTGGGGAAAGGTGTACGTGATAGTGTAAGTCCTCATGGGCAATGATGCACGAAACCTGACCTTGGGAGAACAAAGCTCCAACTAATAAAAAGAAAAAAAAGAAAAAAAATGTGGAAAGAAACAAAAAGAAAAAAATATGGTAATGCAAATAAGAACCTTAATGGACCTTACACTTTGTATCACTTGAGGATCTTGAGGTTGTCCATGTCTTTCACTTAATTCCTTATTTAACTAACACGAATGGTTCATTAAGTTAGTTGTGTGGACTGATTACCTATATAGAGTCGGCCCGTAGGATTACCGCGTCCAATGATCGACGACATATGTCCAACGAGTCGAGTGTCTAGATTGAATAATGCATCTTGTTCGGATTTTGTGGGTATATCCGCTGAAAACCCTCAGGAGACAACACTCCTCCTCCTTGGCAACAAGGAGGTTTAACGACTTGTTGCACGTGCTAAGTGCAACCGTGATTCCTACGAAAGTGAGTTAGGATTTCTTGTTTTTCGTATGGTTTTTCCTTTCTTTGTTTTGCTCGAGACTAGCAAAAACTTAGGTGTGGGGGTATTTGATTAGAATCATTTCATGTTTATATTTGTATCTTATATCCATTATCTTTCACCTAGACAATGCTATGTTACGAGTTTTATGTTTAGTTTTTAGGAATAAATAGGTTTGAAGAGAAGAGTCATGAAAGGACCCAAAAGCAGGAAAAAAAGACTTAATTGTGAGACCTAGGGACCAAGATGCAAGACAGAAGGACCTGATCGTAAGATAGAAGGACCTAAGAGCAAAACAGGAAACTCCACACCATCATGGGGAGTATTTTGTCAATTCGATTCGGGTCGGAGCTCCACTAAACAAGTTAGATGCATCCAAGACAAAGAAACAATCCAAGGAAAGCCCACCAGAAGATCCAAACCGATCTGAAGCTTATAGGCCGCCAATTGGCGGTCTGGAACCGCCAATTGGCTGTCTGATTAAGCCCAGATCCGCCAAGCTTCCTCCTGGACTTGTATTATCATGTGTTTAGGCTAGTTTTGGTATTGGTTTAGTCCCACATCGGGGGATTGTCCCGGATTAGCTTTTTCCATGCTTATAAATAGAACTCTTCACCTCCCATTGTATCCATATCTCTCTCTTTAGTGGTCATCTTCCCTACTAAGAGTGAAGCCTTGAAGCAAAACTCTAGTGGAGGAAGAGCTACTTGTAATTGAGTGAGTTAATAATAGAAGTTTTCCTTTAATTGTGTTGTTTCTCTCTTAGTTTAATTTCCTTTCATATGCATGCTTGTTTGTTTGTTTGTTTAGTTTTATGCTTGTTTAATATTTCTTGCTTGATTAGTATAAATTTCATTTCAGTATTATGCTTGCTTTTGTTAATATAGTTAGTGTAATGAGTATTGAGTAGTTCCATCCCCATTTGGGGGGGTGGAGAAATATGTGATATAATCATGTAGTGTATTAAGTGTGTGTTAACTTAATCGCTTGAGCTTTAAATGATTTCCATAACCATCTAATGGGTCTCCACTCTTATCTTTGATATGCTAATGCTCTTGAATGAAGCTTAGCTTATGCTTTGATTAGTGGATCTATTTTATGGGGAATGATAAGGTTAGGATATGGATAGGAATTAATATTGGAAAAACAAGTTGTAGTGTATGAACTCTTGTTGCCTTTACCTTAGCTAATGTCTTGTATGTTTTAATGATGTAGTCTTATCTTAATTCATGTGGAGGCATAGTAGGGTCTAGTCTTTATACTTGAGTTCATTTAGCTTCATTCCAATTATTGTCTTGTATGTTTTAATGATGTAGTAAAATCTTAATTCATGTGGAGGCAAAGTTGGATGTAGTTTTATGATTTCATGCACTACATGTTGTGAGGAGCTTAATTACACACACACACCACACACACATCTTATGTTCACATCATTTCTCTACCCCCTTTGGGGTTTAGTTTTATCGTTTCTTCTCCATTTCATTTCAGCTTTGTAGTTTAGATTAGTGTAAGACATCTTTCTCCTTTTCTTTACCTCTCGCCTTCGCACAAACCAAGTGTCGACACACCTCCCAGTGGACGACCCGTATTTGCCACCGCTTCAACGCGGTCGTGCACTTGCGGTTAAATTTAAAACAAGATCAATCAGTGGTCCTTCAAACTTTTCTAGACCACCTAACATACCGCACCAACCTCCCATGCATTCACAATCTTTTCAGCCACCCCAAGCCCAAATCACCAACCCACCGGGGTTCCCAAATTCTAACATGGAAACCCGTTTTAATTTGCCCGAGAACATGACTCGTGGACTTGAGAACTCGGTAAAAAAATGTATGTCATCCACAAGTCAAGTTCTCACCTCAAATCAGCAGACCATCAAATCTCTAGAGCTTCAGATTGGCCAATTGGTTCAGTTTGTACATGAGAGAGAGGGGGACTCTGCCCAGCCAACCTATGACTAACCCCCGTGCTCAGCATCAACTGAACATGCAAGTTGCGAGTTCGAGACCACAGGGGGGCAAGTGAACTGTGGGGAAGAACTTGTGGACCAGGACAATGTCATTGTAACCCTGAGAAATGGGAAGCAGGTCAACACCATGTTTCCTTGCCACTAAATCCATCTGTGCAGCCTATGCAACCCTTTTGTGGGAATGATGTTGAGAAAGAGGCTGAGGGTGAGGGTAATACACCAACGCCTCTTTCTCAAGCACCGCAGAAAACCTAGCTACCAAAAGCTACATATCCTAGTAGGTTAACTAGGAAACAAAGTGACAATGTTGACAAAATGTTGGAGATATTCAAGAAAGTGAATGTCAACATTCCCTTGTTAGATTCAACAAATACCTCCCTATGCAAAATTCTTGAAGGATCCCTTTACAGCCAAGAGGAAAACCAATGTCCCTAGCAAATCCTTTTTGGCGGCTAATATGAGCTCGATTATTTCGAACCCAACATATGTAAAATTAAAAGACCCTGGAAGTCCAACAATTTCATATCTGATTGGGGACTCTCACATTAATAATGTCTTGCTAGATCTAGGGTCAGCAGTCAACCTTTTACCAGCTTCTGTGTATCAACGATTAAGCCTAGGCGAGCTCAAGCCTACGAAAACAACTTTATAGTTGGTTAATCGTTCGGTCAAAGTCCCGATGGGGGTCATTGAAGATGTCCTAATCAAGGTCGGAAATTTCATATTCCATGTTGACTTCGTTGTCCTTGAAACTAAACCAGTCAAGACTACCCACTCTCAGATTCCATGATTTTGGGTAGACCTTTTTTGGCAACGTCAAATGCCTTAATCAATTGTCAAACTGGACTCATGAAATTGTCGTTCGGGAACTAGACCGTGACATTCCATGTATTCAATATGGCTAGGAAGCCGACATCTTTCGAGGACCCCATGGAAATCAATCTTATCTGAGACATTGAAGAAGAAATAAAAGAAGAGTACCCTTTGATTCATGAAAATCTAAATGCTTACATCATGGATGATTCTGATCATGAAGAGGACGGGGGCAAGTTGAGCAATGATGTGGATGTTATTCAGTACATGCAAGCTCCTCCTATCTTACATCTCGAGCTAGATATCATGTCTCGCCTTGAGGAGCCACCCCACAATTGAGCTTAAAGAACTCCCTAAGGAACTGGAACACGTTTTTCTTGGTCCTGATAGGTCATTTCCGGTGATTATTTCATCGACGTTGACTGGTGATCAAGAAGAACATCTGATTCGAGTCCTAAAGGAGCACAAATCAGCCATTGGGTGGTCCTTGAAGGACATTAAAGGGATAAGTCCCGACGTCGTGCTGCACCACATCTTTATGGAGGATGAGGCACGACCACGTCGCGACCCCCAAAAGCGTCTAAATCCAGCCATGACAAAAGTAGTTAAGAAATAGATCATCAAGTGTTTAGATCATGGCATCATTTTTCCCATTTCGGATAGTGCTTGGGTAAGTCTTGTCCCGGTTGTGCCCAAGAAGCCGGGTATCACTATTGTCCAGAATGACAACAATGAACTTGTTCCTACCCGACTTCAAACTAGGTGGCGAGTCTACATTGACTATAGGAAGTTGAACACGGTCACGCGTAAGGATCACTTCCCTCTGCCTTTCATCGACCAGATGTTAGAGAGACTCACCGGGCATGCCTATTACTGTTTCCTTTATGGTTATTTAGGCCACAATCAAATCCCAGTAGCCCCTGAAGATCAAGAGAAAACCACGTTCACATGTACTTTGGGGACGTTTTCATATACACGTATGTCTTTCGGACTTTGCAATGCACCAACAACATTCCAACATTGCATGTTGAGTATCTTTTCTGACATGGTCGAGAACTTCCTTGAGATTTTCATGGACGATTTCTCGGTTCATGGCACCTCCTTCGATGAGTGCCTGCACCACTTGCGCCTTGTTCTCAAAAGGTGTTCGGAAACGAACTTAGCCCTTAATTGGGAAAAGTGTCATTTCATGGTTACGAAAGGCATCGTACTGGGTCACGTGGTATCTCATGAGGGGATCGAGGTGGATAGGGCAAAGATTGAGCTTATTTCCCGGGCCGGGAGAGAACACTTTTACACTTCAAGCTCGCGAACACCCTCGCTGAGCTTGGTTTCCTATTCTCATAAACCGAGAAGGATGCTTTGGGCTTTCACCGGAACCTTTAGAACTTGCTTCGGGATCTCACCAAAACCTATGCTTCTTGACAACTGAATTTAGTGGATTCAAACACTCTCTATCGTGAGCACACTTTGAGTATGATATGGAATTGATCAAAGGTGTGTAAGTTTTGGCTTTTGAGTGTAGGATTGGGAATCTGGGAGTTTGAGGATTACTCTCTAATGTAGAAAGCAAATAGAAGTTGCAGAGCTCTGTAAATACAGTGTGTGAACCTCTATTTATATGCTCCTAAAGATTTATAACTGTTGGGGAAGATTTGATTGAAGTTTGTGTAATCAAAACAGAAAACTTAAGTTCAGGAAATTTGTCTAAACCAGTTGACCGGTATAGGATAAACGGTCGACGGTTTCCATAAAGATAAGGAAACATTCGAACCAACTTAATTTACGGTTGAACCAATTAGGCTATAACTTAAGTTATCGATCGAACCAGGTCAGGGGTCGGTCGACCAATATAAGGGTTTTGGCAAAGGTAAAGGTATTCGGTTGAACACAAAATATGGATACGTTCGACCGAAAATAACAGCCAATTTTGGGCACAAAATTTGTCTTTATCCGATCGACCATCAGGAAGGCATCGTTTGACCGGTGGCCAAAATGTTTTTAGGGGTTTAGATAAAAATACGAATACGACCGTTGTATAATACAACAAGGAAAATGGTCATCCAGAAATTACAGGTCAAACAGACGACCGGAAAGTCAGAAAAGGTCGACCAGTGGAGCTAGGTAAAATTACTATTGGGTTAACCATTAACAGATAGAACGATCGCCCCTGAAAACCCATTTCGGTCGAATGTATCCATATGTTTGAGTGATTTTTCTACCTATGTTTGGGTGATCTATTGAAGTCCAAATGTTGTGAAAATTTGTGTGTGGCTTCTACAAGGAACCTACTATGTATATGAATAGGTTTTAACTCTTGTATGCTCAAGTTCACATAATTTCCTAAGACTCAAATAAATGTAAAATTACATGTCTTCAAATAGCTTGATTACATGTCTTGATTTCATTTCATTCTTGTTTGAGTCTTGATCACTTGTAGATGTTATCACATACAATATATGTTCTACGCATAATGTGTGCTACTCTACATTTGATTGTGATTAAGATTAGGTTAGTTAAATCATCGAAACATGGATTAAGGCCAAAAAGGTAACAATCTCCCCCTTTTTGATGATGATAACCTATATCTTAATACTTGAAATTTAAATTTGTAAACGATGCATATATGATGCTCTCCCTATGATAACACTTGATTGATCGTTTTTATATTTAACCACAAGTGCACGGCCGCGTTGAAGCGGTGGCAAATACGGGTCGTCCACTGGGAGGTGTGTCGACACTTGGTTTGTTCGAAGGCGAGAGGTAAAGAAAGGGAAGAAAGGTTGGTTACACTAAACTACACTAAGATGCAAAAAGGAAATGAAGATAAGCAATAAAACTAAGCCCCATAGGAGGTAGAGAAATAATGTGAACATAAAGAAGTGTGTGTGTGTGTTCATTAAGCTCCTCACAACATGTAGTGCATGAAATCATAAAACTACATCCAACTTTGCCTCCACATGAATTAAGATAAGACTACATCATTAAAACATACAAGACAATAATTGGAATGAAGCTACATGAACTCAAGTATAAAGACTATACCCTACTATGCCTCCACATGAATTAAGATTTCACTACATCATTAAAACATACAAGACATTATCTAAGGTAAAGGCAACAAGAGCACATACACTACAAATTCTGTTTCCAATATTAACTTCATCCATATCCTAACCTTATCATTCCCCATAAAATAGGTCCACTAATCAAAGCATAAGCTAAGCTTCATTCAAGAGCATTAGCATATCAAAGATAAGAGTGAAAACTCATTAGATGGTTATGGAAATCATATAAAGCTCAAGGGATAAAGATAACACACACTTAATACACTACATGATTATATCACATATTTCTCCACCCCCCAAATGGGGATGGAACTACTCACTACTCATTACACTAACTATATTAGCAAAAGAAAGCATAATACTAAAATGAAAGTTAACTAAGAATGCAAGAAGCATTAAAGAAACATAAAAGGAAAGGAAAGACTAAACAAACATGCACAAATTAAAAGACAAGATTTAAAGAAACTAGAAGAATTATTTTATTAACAAATGACTCAAATTGAAGGTAGCATTCTTCTCCACCTTGAGTTTTTGCTTCAAGGCTCACTCCTTAGTAGAGAGAATGCCACCAAGCAATGGGTAATTACAATGGAAGGTGAAGAGTTCTATTTATAAGCATGGAAAAAGCTAATCGGGGACAATCCCCCGATGTGGGACTAAACCAATACCAAAAATAGCCTAAACGAACATTAATACAAGTCCAGGAGAAATTTGGGCGGATCCTGAGTAATATAGACCGCCAATTAGCGGTCCAAGACCGCCAATTGGCGGTCCAAACTCTTCGGATCGCGTTGGAATTTGTTGTGGCCTTTTCTTTCTGGTATTGTTGGTCTTTGATGCGGTTACTTGACTTGTGTGAGCTCCGACCCGAATGGAATTGGTAAAATACTCCCCATGATGGTGTGGAGTATTCTGTTTTGCTCTTAGGTCCTTTGGTCTTACGATCAGATCCTTTTTTTCTGCTTTTGGGTCCTTTCATGGCTCTTCTCTTCAAACCTATTTATTCCTGAAAACTAAACATAAAACTCGTAACATAGCACTGTTTAGGTGAAAGATAATGGATATAAGATACAAATATAAACATGAAATGATGCCAATCAAATGTGCATAGTTTTTGTTCAATTATTTCAATTTGAAGTTTCTTCTCCCCCTTTGACATCAATCAAATGTTATAAATGTGTTCATGATATGTCTAATTTATTCTCCCCTTTTTAATTTAATGAATTTGCTCCCCCTTAATTTTGCAATTCATTACCTACTAGATAAGTGTTGGCTTTTTGGCCTTAATCCGTATTTTGATGATGTAATTAAACATAATCTTAATAAGGACATGTAGATTAGCACATGTAGTATAATAGTATACATGTTGTATTGTGCTAACATCTACAGGTGATCAAGACTCAAGAAAGAAGAAAAATCAAGTCAAGACATGTAATCAAGCTAGGATTGAAGACATGTAATTTTACCTTTCTTTGAGAATTAGGAACTTATGTGAATTGAGCATAACTTAAGCTAATATGCATGCATTCACACATTAGGTTCCTTTTAGGAGTCACACACAAAATATCATATAATTTGGACTCCATTAGATCACCTAAACACCTAAAACATTGGTCGCCAGTCTGCCTGAGTTCGGTCGACCGTTCACCTTTCGGTCGACCGGTTATACACAATTTTTGTTATACCAGACCAATCCGTTCAACCGATCACACATCTATTTAACCGATTACCCAGACCTGTTCGGTCGACCGGTAAACCTTTGGTCGACCGTTTCGTTTGCTGTTTTTGGTAAAAATACGACCGTTTTATTTGTCGTATTATACAACGGTCGTATACACATTTTTCTCAATATACACCCCCATATACATTAGAACCGGTCGAACCATTTGCCTTGTTCGGTCGACCGTTCAAATAGGTAAAATCTACCTGCTATCGGTCGACACAAGTTTTGTCCAACCGATCAAGATTTCTCTCTACCGAACCCAGTAGTTCGGTCGACCGGTACCTGCTCGGTCGACCGTTGACCTATAGAACTTAAGTGATTCGGTCGACCAGTACCTATGTTCGGTCAACCGATCCATCAACAGACTCAAGGGTTCGGTCGACCGATACACCTTTCGGTCGACCGTTTCTGGACAGATTTCTGAACCCGATTTTCTGTTTTGTGTATCTTGCACAAAACCCAATCAAATCTATCCCAAACGGCTAGAAATCTTTAGGAGCTTATAAATAGAGGTTCACACTTAGTTTTCCACAAGATTTCACAACTCCAAAGTGTCAAACTTATAGTGAGATTTTCCACAACCTCAAAGCTCCCAATTAGTGATTCCAAAGCCTAATTTCCACATCAATCATCATACTAGCAATTGTTGTGCTCAATTAGAGAGTGAGTTCCACTCAGTCACCATTGTTGTAAAGTGAGCAAGGGTCTTGGTGAAAGCCCAAGACAAAGAAGCAAGGATTTCGGTGAAAGCCCGAAGTGATTCTCTCGGTTTGTGAGAGGTGGTGCCAAGCTCGGCGAGGGTTGTTCGCGAGCTTGAAGACTTGTAAAAGGCGTTGCTCCCGGCCCGGAACGGGGAGGCATAGTGAAGACGCAAGAGGAGCTCGAACGGGGATTCGAGAGGGGCTTGCAAGAGAGGACGTAGGCGCGGCCGAACCTCTGTAAATCTGGTGTCTTCTTGTGTGGTTTGCACTGCTTTCCTACTTGTGTTTGATTTGTTTTTAATTTCCGCTGCAATTCTTTGATCAATCAACCAAGTAGTTAATTAGGGCTTAATCGTGATTAGTTTATGGACCCATAGACCCACACGATCCTACAATAAGGATATTCAATAAGCTCCCCCTATCAATATGAATAAATATATCAATTAGGCTTAATTTTCATTTTTCTATCCCTTAACGATGTACATTAAGCTCATCCTAATTGATCAATAAATGATGTAAAAAATAAACAATTAAGCATTCAATTTCATATTGGAACCAAATCTATATGTTCTTTGCATAATGTGTGTTACTCTACATATGATTGTGATTATGATTAGGCTAGTTAAATCATCAAAACATGATTAAGGCAAAAAAGGCAACACCTATTTGCCTTGTCCATTTTCAGACGATCGATCTCTTATCGGTCAACTGTTTACTTCTTGCCCTTTGGCACGCAACGACTTTTTCCACGTGTCAATATAGTTTTTGTACTTACAACACATATTTGAATTCGAACCATTGGCGCTAAAAGACAAACTATTGATCTGGACGACCGAAGTAGTCCCTGACGATCAAAATCATTTGATAAGAGCCCGACCAATTCTTATTGTCCACCTTGAAATGGCTAGCCGAAATTTGGAAAGTTACTGGAAGTTGGTCATATGTTAACCGAACCTCGTTCTGTCATCTGAACTCATCATTTTGACCAAGGCAACCTTTGTGTTTTGGACAATCGTTCTTCAAACTGCCGACTGAATTTATACAGATTTTCTCCCCGAATTTAAGTCAAATCATATCTCTCTTTGGTCCAAACCTTACCAAGTCTCCCAAACAGCTAGTAGAAATTGAAAGCTTATAAATAAGGTATTATACATTTGTTTTAAATAACTTGAATACTCTATTGATCCATAACTTAGAGCCAAACTTTCTACATCTTTCAAGCTCTCATTTCCTACACTTAAAGCCGAACTTCACCACTTGTGTATCCATTATATATAAAATCCAAGTGTGATTAAGTATTAGAGTGTTAGCTAGTGATGCAAATTCTATATCCAAGTATCACCAAAAGTTGTAAAGCTTCGAGGAAGCTCCTTCTTGGGTTGTGAGAGGAGAAAATTGAGCAAGGTAAGGGTGTTCACATGACTCGTGGTGTAAAGGCTCATGGTATAAAGGCGTTGATCTCAGCTCATAACGAAGATCAGATGGTGAATACTTGAATAGGGATCAAAGGATCGATCAGAATTCAAGAAGAGGACTACGATCTAGGTGGGGTGTCAAACCTCTATAAAAATCTAGTTTCAACTTTGTGGTTTGCAATTTTCTCACTCTCCTTTGTAATTCCACATTTAGATTGTGATTAGAGAGCCATCGACCTAACCAATAAGAGTATACATATGTGTCTTAATGTCTAAAACTCATGTATGAACTCCTATTTATAAAGGCTTCAAGATCTACTAGCCGTTCGGGAGAGTTGATGAAATGTGGACCAAGAAAGATATTATTTGACTTAAACTCGGGCAGAAATCTGCACAAATTTGGTCAACCATTTGAAGAACGGTTGTCCACAATAAAAAGTTGACTTCATCAAAATTAAGAATTTGGTTGACCGAATAAGATTCGGATAGTCGTCACCAACTTCTAATAACTTTTGACGATTTTTGTATGATTTAATTTCAGTTGGCCGATCCAAAATTTAGGAATTTATCGACTCTTGTTACAAGATTCGGTCGTCGGGACCAATTCGGTTGGAAATCAAATATCTGTTGTGAGTTTAACGACTATATTGACACGTAGAAAGTGTCGTTGTGCGCCAGATGCCAAGAGGTAAACCGTTGACTGTTTGACAAATGGTCATCCGAAAGTAGACAAGTTAAATGGGATTCCAAGACGAAATACAAGTATGTTGGAGTTAAATCCAAAACTAGTCCAAGGGGATTCGGTCGATCGAATGTCAATCGGTTGTTTGAGTGGACAATTTCAGTGAGGAATGACTGCTGTTATGATATGTTCGGTCATTCGTTAGGGTTCGGTCGTCTGAACTAGGCTGAGACAAAATCCTAGGGCTCAAGTTTACATTTGATCATGTGGACTCAATAAATTGAAATTAAATGTCTTGATCCAAAACTTTGTTACAATCTTGAGTCTTTGTCTTAATGCTTCTTCTCTTGATGATATTGATCAATCTATTAAGATGATTTGCAAGTATATGTGCAATGCATGAAATCATGTTTGCTCACTTGAATGACTAGGTTGATTGATTAAGATTAGTTTGATTAATCATCACAAATAACATACACTAAGGCCTAAAAATCAATAATCTCCTCTTTTTTTGATGATCGCAAACGTACTATCTTATTGCTTAAGATTCAATATAATTCTCCCATTTCTATATGATTTCTCCCCGTTATATATGTGAGTTATGCATGTATATAATGCTCCCCATATCAATATGCATGGTATGAATCAATTAAAGCTTAATCTCTTATCAAATTCACAAATTTTGTCTATTAATTTATTGCTTTTGGGACAATATTGTCTACCTCACTGTTTTTGGGGGCAATTCAATATTCAAAATGTAAATAAGTGGCTCAACAAGAGTCAATGTAAAGATAACCAGTCACGAGGTTTCATGACTCCTAATTACCGATTGTATTAACAACTAATTACACAGTTGGTTTACACCTCTCAAGTGTCAAAATTGGCGATATGCACCCGGGTTTTCGGTATTGCCGCATATACACCTACAAGTCAAATTATATTTGCACATATGCACTTCTGCCGTTAGTGGAACTCACTCTGTCACCGTTACCATCCAACGGTGTTAGACAATTTGCAAATCAAACCTCGTAAAATCTAAATGTCCTTAATTCTAAAAACAAAAAAAGACATTTGGATTTTACGACGTTTGATTTGCAAATTGTCTAACACCATTGGACGGTAACGGTGACAGAGTGGGGTCCACTAACGGCAGAGGTGCATATGCGCAAATATGATCGACTTGTATGTGTATATGCGACAATACCGAAAACTCGGGTGCATATCGTCAATTTTGACACTTGAGAGGTGTACTGTAGCAAAACCCCCTTATATTTATTAAACAATATTGGAAATGCAATCCGGTAACACACAGGCTGAATGCTAGTTTGAACAAGGACATGGGTTTCTCCCATTAAATCAGTTCTTTTGAGTACCGTATTCGTGATGATTCAATTACTTTTAAAGATTATCATTTTTCTTAATTGATTATTAATGAATCCAGTTTCGATATGGTGATGACATTGTGGTTTATGAATCTGTTTCTCACATTTTTTATAAAATTAAACACCTTGTTATTTATTCTCTAACCTTTTCAGTCTGGTTTATCACCTTATTGCTCATTTTTCTTAGGTGGTTATTAGTGAACCTAGTTTCTTCATGGTGGCGATGACATTGTGGTTTATATTACGTGCTTTCTACATATAGTTGATGAACTTATGTTTTTACTTTATCATCTTTTGATCTAATTGATCATCTTGTTGTTTATCTCGTATATGTGTTGTCTTCTTTACCTAGTAGACTATCATGTAACGAGAGTCGTGCACTCGTGCCCCTCTTAGTCGATGACGTTTATAATGTCTTGAACGTGGTCGTGTTTTGTATTTTTTTTGATAAGGTGGCCGTATTTTGTATATCAAGATGAACGGATATGATCTTCCCCTCTACCTCCTTTGTATTTATTTAAAGAAGACAAAGAAAGACAAGATATAATAGTGCAGAGGCAGAGCGTCCACTACATCTAAACTATGGGTGCAAATCGGACGGGGCAGGGCGGGTTTCGCACCGACCGCTACCTGCCCCGTCAAAGTTCGGCGGGTAAGTGGGGCGTGTCAATTTTTTTCCTAACCGTTACCCACCCCACTTAAGTGCGGATTAAACAAGTTGATTTTTTATATAATTTAATTTGGACCCATAACATGCATGAAATGAAATTAAAATTTGAAAATTGTAAAAATCATACAAAATCAAACATGTAAAACCAAGATATAAAAATTTAATGACTAAATCAGACTTAGTTAATAAAAGAATAAAGATAAACACATTTATTTTATTATAATTACAATCTTAAACTTTTAAATAATATATATTTTTAATGTATATTTATATATTTAAAATATAGTTTGGCGGATTTAACGGGTTAACAGGACATGTTAACCTTCAACTGCAACCCGTCTCGTTTAAATTAACGGGTTGCAGGGTCGTAGGTTGGCGGGTTGTGAAAAAAATAACCGCAACCCACCCCATATGAGACGCGAACGGCCCTAATCTAAACGGATCCTCAAAGATCCGTCTAACTGCCAACCCAATTACTTCTTCCCCACCTCCTCCACAAACCATATAAAACCCCCGTCCAAAATCGACCCCAACATCCCCAATTCCTTCTTCCCCACTCCATCCCCTCCTCTCCAAACCCTAGATCACACACACACATACACACCATGGGCCAAGGCCAATCCGGCGGGCTGAACAAGCACAACCTCCCCGGCGACCGGAAGCACGACGGCGACAAGAAGGACAAGAAGTTCGAGCCCCCGCCGGCCCCGACCCGTGTCGGCCGCAAGCAGCGCAAGCAGAAGGGCCCCGAGGCCGCGGCCCGCCTCCCCGTCGTGACCCCCCTCACCAAGTGCAAGCTCCGGCTGCTCAAGATGGAGCGGATCAAGGACTATCTGCTCATGGAGGAGGAGTTCGTTGCCAACCAGGAGAGGCTCAAGCCGCAGGAGGACAAGAACGAGGAGGATCGGAGTAAGGTTGATGATCTCCGCGGCTCGCCGATGAGCGTTGGGAATCTGGAGGAGTTGATTGATGAGAATCATGCGATCGTGTCATCGTCCGTTGGGCCCGAGTATTATGTTGGGATTCTGTCGTTTGTCGATAAGGATCAGCTTGAGCCTGGATGTTCTATTCTTATGCACAACAAGGTGTGTGTGATTTGATGTGGTTTGATGGTTTTTGGCTTTTTAGGGTTTTCGGTTTTTCGTTGGGCTCTGATTTTTGTGCTCTTGTAGTGGTGGAGTAGTAGTTTTAACATGTTTGCTTTGATGCTAGTTTCTTTGTGTGTAGTAGTTTTAACATATTGTGGACTTGTATTCTATGTTCGTAGCGCTGAATTACTGAATTGTAATAACATACAACGGAGTGCAATCTGAGAACATTATTATGGTGATCCTTTGATCTGTGTAAAAAGTTTAATTGACAACCATGTTTACATTATTAGATAGATTTTTGAGCAACATGTTAGATGATTGGTTTGTAGGAAAACCGTAAGAGGGTTACTGGACGTCTGAAATGACTTTTAGGAGATTTGTTTTGCATAAAACTTAAAGAAATCTCAGACGGAAGTTGTAACTGGAGTTCTACGACTGAAAAAATTGTACTTAGAATGAGTTTCCTGATTTCCACTCAAAAACCAAGGGAAGTCATAGAAGTGGTGTTCTAGAATTTTATCCTCTTCTTACATACCAATCACACCAAAACAGAACATGGTTTTTTCTTTCCTTTGGAATGTCAGAAATTTATGCCTCTAATTTGATGTTAGGTATTGGCTTGAATCATACTTGTACTTTGTCTCTTTTTTCATTTGTAGGTTCTCTCTGTTGTTGGGCTGCTTCAAGATGAAGTGGATCCAATGGTGTCGGTGATGAAAGTTGAGAAGGCTCCATTAGAGTCTTATGCTGATATTGGTGGTCTGGATGCTCAAATTCAGGAAATAAAAGAGGCAGTTGAACTTCCATTAACACATCCCGAACTATATGAGGACATTGGCATTAAACCTCCTAAGGGTGTTATACTTTATGGAGAGCCTGGAACTGGAAAAACTTTGCTTGCTAAGGTTAGTGATCTTAATTGATTAAAAATTGTATGATGTGTTTTCAAGTAACTTATTGCCGTCTGTTTTTATAACATGGTATTGAACTTTGACAGCAAGTTTACATAGTTTGCTTAAACAGTTTGAATTACTGTAGTGTTTGTTGGATCATATCGTTTGAAGCCTTTTTTACTATCTGAAACAATTTTCTCTGGAAGTCATTGAATAGTGGGTTTTTAAAATTTTGTGTTACTATATTTGGCACTTAGTTTCTTTACTCGGGCATCCAATGCAATGAAATTTAGGGACATACAATAGTTTATTGCATCTGTTGCTCTATTAGTTTTTTTTTGTGTGATCGGTCACCCTATTAGTTACTTGTCAGTTCAAGATACTATTTGTGTGCTAAATTGACATCAACTAAAGTGAGGACTGACATTAATTCCCTTATGTGCTTATTGCTTAATCAAAATGAACCTGGAAAATTAACACAAGAGGTGTTGGTTATCACTTTAATGGATCCATGGCTTAACTTAGACCATGTGTTGAGCGTTATATTTGCTTATTTGGTCTCAACTTAATGACTCAACCAATGCCTATCATTATCATATATAAATTAAATTCAATAAAAAAACTCACTAATAAACGTAGACAAGGGAAGGTACCAGTTAGGGGCCCAACAAAAAAGTAGGAAGGCTATCTGCACCTACTATTTTTTATCGGTATCTGCACCTACTATTTTTTATCGGTATCTGCACCTACTATTATCATCAATACTTATATTTCCATAAATTGCCCATATATTTTTAAGTTCCATCTTCTAAGTATGTGTTGATGTGTATTCTATGATGGTGTAGCTTTCTTTAAATTGTTCCGATTATGAACTTTGAACTAACTGTAGGAGGGAAATTGAGAACTCCGGCAAAGTTTAAAAAATTTGCCCAAACTAAAATTGCAGAACATATTAAAAGTTGAGGGTTACCTAGTATTTCTTTCCCTTGCAGGTTACAATACGTAGTTCTGAAATGTAGGTGGACTGCAGTAAGTGGTTTATGATTTTATGTCGGGAAATTTATGATCATCAAGTAGCTTCTTTGTTGACCACTTGGAATATCGTAGTGGTCTTCACTTTTACATATTTTCTAGTTTCTTATTCCATCCAGATTTGGTGTTGCATGCCTGAATTAAGAAGAGGAAAATAATATGGAAATGCCTGTCTCTGAAATTGATTGACTGTAATATACCTTCTTTTTTTATCGGGACTATATATACCTTCCATGCTCGTAAGTTTCCTATTTATTTCTGTGTTTGTAGTTTCTTATTATTTTGAGTTTGGGTAACAGCAGGAGATTATCATGTATCAAAGACTGTGTTATTTTTTAAGATGGATTCTTTTGGTATATTATCTTTTGACATTAGCACAAGTTGTAAGTAAGGATTACATGTTGTATACTTTCCCAGGCCGTAGCAAACTCAACATCTGCAACATTCTTGCGTGTTGTTGGAAGCGAACTGATACAGAAATACCTAGGTGATGGCCCAAAACTAGTCAGGGAGCTTTTTAGAGTTGCTGACGACCTCTCTCCTTCAATAGTCTTCATTGATGAAATTGATGCAGTGGGCACGAAGAGGTATATATGAAAGGGAATATTCTCTAGATTATTTATAGATGAGTCGTTGTGCTTATACAAATTTGCTGAACTTTCAGGTATGATGCACATTCAGGTGGAGAACGTGAAATTCAGAGAACTATGTTGGAATTGCTGAACCAATTGGATGGCTTTGACTCAAGAGGGGATGTCAAAGTCATTCTTGCCACCAACAGAATTGAAAGCCTCGATCCTGCTTTGCTTCGACCTGGTCGTATTGACCGGAAAATTGAATTTCCGCTTCCCGACATAAAGACCAGGAGACGTATTTTTCAGGTGCAGATCATCATTATATGGCTGTGTGAAATATCTGCCATCCATTTTGGCATTGGTTCTTCTTAAGCTATAGAAAGAACTCTTTCGGCATTTTGGGTTTAAGATCTCTATATTAAAACTTTTGGTATTGATTACTTATCTATGTCACGTAGATACATACTTCGCGAATGACGTTAGCAGATGATGTCAATTTAGAAGAGTTTGTGATGACAAAGGATGAGTTCTCTGGAGCTGACATCAAAGCAATTTGCACTGAAGCTGGTTTGCTTGCTTTACGGGAAAGGCGGATGAAGGTAAGAGTTTGTTTGTTCCCTTGAGTTATTTTAGGCATTCACCAACATAGTAAATGACACATTTGCAACAAAGCATATTGGATTGGTATCTGGCAGGACTCCTCGCTTTCGCCGAATTGCCAAAGATGTATATATATTGTTGTTCTCTTCCCATCAATAACGATAACCTTGTATTTATCCAACATCATTAAGTTACTGTAGTACTCAGTTTATGCATGTTTAGCCACATCACCTTGATACGTTTGGGCATATAGTTGTATTTTGTTGAGACCCCCGGTATTGTTAGATGAAGTCAACTGGCATATGGACTTCATCAGATCACTCACTGTGCAGTAGTGTCATTCTGTCTTGTTTAATGATTGTTCCTCTTTCAATTCTTTTAAAGAACAAGGAAATATTGAATGGCTGTTGTCGTGTTTAAAAATGAAAAATATTTATGATGGAGATTTAACGTGGTTCCTTGTAAGTATTTTGGATTTTTTAGTTATGGTGAACTCCAATATCTTCATGTTGCAATTATTGTAGGTGAACTTTGTCTAGTGGACTTAAGTATATATGGTGCTGGTAGGATGGGATACAAATTGACACATTAGTTTTCAGTTGTGCATTGACACTCTTTTTGCTACTCTTGTGTGGGATAGACTGTAAAATTGTGTTTTATTATATTGACAGTAACTCAGTAAGTCTACTTTCTTAATGTTTCAGGTAACACATACCGACTTCAAAAAGGCCAAAGAAAAGGTCATGTTCAAGAAGAAGGAAGGTGTGCCCGAGGGACTCTACATGTAAGCAACTAATTGAAAACAAGGTATTGCCAGGCCATTATCCTAAACACACCTGCAATGGCCGATGTTCCCATCGAAGTTTCATGTCCTTCAGCTACTATGGGAAGAACAAATGTATGCTTTATGCTACTGTTTCTTGCAGAGTCATTAACAGATGACTTGCTTCCTGGTATTGTTAAATTTATTTGATTACGTTTTCTCTGCCCAAAGAAGACTATAAGTTCATGTTTTGCTCTTTGTACACTACTTGCTTATGCAATGGCTGTTGAAACCAAAGGTTCTAAACCTCTAGGCTGGGGTGCTGATGTTGGGTTTGAGTCTTGCCCTGTTTTTTGGATCATATCCAGCTTCCTCAAATGTTGGGTATTTCTTGGAAATAGTTAATTTCCTTGGGTCGTAGGAGGGAGCATCACAAGATTGAACACGCACTATAAGAGCTGGTGCTTCCATTTGGAGCAACCTCCTAAAATTGCATGTTTGTAAATAAGAGACAGCTTCGATCTTTGCTCTCGGACGTTAGGCTGTTAAGTGCATGGTATGAAACGAAGAATGATGAGTTGTGCAATGTTATAAAATACTGAAGCAAACCATTTATTAGAAAGTAAATCGGAGTATACTTCTGTTTGATTGTCCTCTACTGGTATGACCAATCTAGACTCCTTGAAGTTACACCACAAAAACTAGAATAGCACAGCCAGACCTGTATCTAGCTTACAACATAAACCAAACTTTAAAGTTTGGAGCTTCTCGAGGAAACTGGAGTTCCAACTTCAAAATTACCATCTAAAATCTCCACATTGTGTTCTCAGGGTAAAAAAGACTCAACACTATGATTTTATTCTTTGGTATAAATCACAAAGAAAAATATCACTCTCATTTTCCCAAACGCTCCCAAAAATGAAACTGACGAGATGGATAAAACATCACAACACTACTCTGAGCAAGCTTGCTACCGACTGAGTCGTAACGGGAGCCCGAAATTCTGAAAAACTTTGATCTCCCCGCCAAGTCCCGCAGTCACAACCACCAGTCCCCATGCAGTTGCAGCTGGTGCAACACTGTTCTTGCTGTTACCACCAGTATACCAACGTGTAGACAAGCCTGAAGATGGCAAGCTGAAACCAGATATAGAAGACAATGGACCGGACCTCAGCCAAGAACTCGAACCGGACGACGTGCTACTGCTATTCCCAGATGGCACACGAGAAGGGTTACTCAGCTCATCCTCTGCGCAAGAAGGCGGTAGGTCGGAAGACGCTTTCTTCGGTATTGTGCAAGAATTCCTACT
The DNA here is from genome assembly GCA_963682175.1 of Triglochin maritima. NCBI lineage: Eukaryota > Viridiplantae > Streptophyta > Magnoliopsida > Alismatales > Juncaginaceae > Triglochin > Triglochin maritima. The sequence goes on along the minus strand of OY821774.1, from coordinate 21,564,151 downwards.
ACATGCAAAGGAGTCTTCAGGACTGGAAACAGCTGAAGCAGACCCTTTTTTTGACGTCGATTGGCATTGGCTTCTAGTGCTGTGAAAAGGGTCTTCAGCATTTGAAGCAATAGAAGGAGACCTTTTCTTTGACGTTGGATTGCAGTGGCTTCCGCTGCTGCAAAACGGGTCTTCGGAATTGGAGACGTTGGAGGATAATGGGACATTGCATTCCGGAGGAGTTGTTTGGCCCGGGTTGAATCTGCAAGACGGATACGCTGATGGAGGTTCATATTTGCTGCTACCGGGCCAAGGTATGGCGACTGACACATCTTTGCAATGGAAGTTTTCGTGCGAATGGGTTGTCGCCCATGTTTTGCCTCTTCCTGAGGCGTTAACGTTGAGATTCTCGTCTCGTTTCCATACGTATACGTTGGAGTCCTCGCTCGCGCACAGGACATAGTTGCTGTCTGGAGTGAATGTCGCTGATATTTGGCTGCTGGTATTCCGGAAACCTGAGGGTGACAGATCACAAGAGTTGTTAACAGTTCTTGATTTTCTTTAGCATGGTTAATGTTGTTATATTGACTCCTTTTCTGAATGTAATACTTTTGATGTCTACAATATAATAATGAATTTCTGTTTCACAGGTTAAACGGGACTAAAACATGAAATGACTTATTAGAAACCAAAGAGACGTGTCAAAAAAATTAGTTATAATTGTGATCTAAGGTGCAAAATGCAGGATTTGCCCCTGCTGCCTCAGGATTTACCAATGAAATGTCGCAATATAGCTAACTAATCACTGCCAAAGGTGAAGGGCCTATTTTGGACAATCCTGATAGTCGATAAGTTGTGAAAGTCTTTTTTTCTCTCATATTATTTTGCTTGGATAGACACGAGAGAAATTAAAAGAATAAATGTAAATTGACTGAGTATCCTTTTTTGTATCATTGAGTTATTGTTTTATTTGGAAAAATTATGGATAGTTTAATCGTAAAACTATAATAATTACTTTTTCTCCAATTTCGAAGAGAAAGTTGTGCGCAGACATCTTTCTCTCCATTTCTATGTATTAAGTTGTAATCCAATCAAGAGAAACTCAACTTTCCTTCCTTTTCTCTCCTTAAGATGCTATACAAGCATACCGTAAAGATATATTGGGTGAAGTAGTCTTAGTTATAGTTATATCTACAAGTACATACATATTGATGTTGTAACAGACACACACAGTGCAAATATAGTATTTTGTCGAATAACTAAAAGGTGAGAAGTCCTTGTATTTTTTTAACCTTCATTCTACATTCCAGAAGCTGAAAAAATTGTGTCCAGCCGTCACACCTTGATAAAGGGTATAAGATCAACCAGATGTTTTCTTCTCATTTTCTTTCTTTCTCTTCTTCTTCTAATTCTGCATATTTCATTTCTTACCCGGATTATGAGCTGTATATATGATAAGTTGATGGTAATTATTTATTTGAAGCTCTAAAATAATATCAACTCTAGTGCACTGAACTTGGCATTATATTTTTTAGTTCGTAAATGTCTCGGAAGCACTTAATTTTGTACCTCTGAATTTGTGAATCAGTTCAACACCATCAAAGACTCTTATCTGTGAATCGGCGGATGTCACTAACAGTTCAGATTGTTTTCCTGGAGAAAACTGTCCACACATAGTATGAAATCGTGAGAACCATCTGAAAATTTACAGCACTGTCCTATGGCTTCTTGTTCCTGTTAAAAACACTCCGAAATGTACCTGAAAGCCGGTTATCTTTTTAGCTTGTGATTTCTTTTTCTTGTTGTGGAGATCCAACTGAGATTTCTGCTGAAGTTTACATCCTGTTAATGAAGAAATGCAATTTGATTGTTGGTAAAAACGAGGAAAATAATCCAATAAAATTATCGCAAAACACATATTTTAACAAATTTAAGCTCAATCCCAACTATATCGATGCTAATTTTCAAGAGATAATATATCATTTGCAATAGTGGAGGTCAGTTAACGAGAAGTCACAAAACTTACAAAGCTAAACATTATTACAATAATCCTGCACAAAAGGTTCGATATTCGATTTCATTATCCCTTTGTTTGTATAAATTTAAAATTTGTGGTGTGTATATGCTTTTAAATCCAATGAAACAGCTTCATATTTAGGTAATTATTCAGGGAGATAAATTACATGCATTCTTTAGGTCGGCGGCCAATTTTTAATCTACTAATGTCGTTGAACTAGCAAGGCAAACAGCTCTCTAAGAAACAAAGCTCGTTGGTAGCGAACTTTAGACATCAAAAACCAACACACAAACTTGTAAAACGAAAATTTCCAGGATTGCTTACCAGACATGGTGTAAAAGCGGCAACTCCCTTTGTGAGAACCAACTAGAGCACACTTGTGGATATCAAAGGGTTGATTTGTCAGTAAAACTGATCAGGCATAGAAAACAGAAAACTAAAAAAGATGAATGAAACCATCCACTGTGTACCTGCCCATCTGGAGTATAACATGCAGCAGTGACCATTTCATGCAGATCATTCCAGTCAACAACTTGTCGATCCGGTATGCTCCAAATCCGGACCTTTGCATCAAGTGACCCACTTATGAAATACCTATCGTCGACCGGATTGAATTGGATACAAGTCACTGCGCATTCAGAAATACCACGTTAGATGAGAAGAGAGCGAATTATGAACATTCTTAGAGATTCAAATTTTGCAACTTCAGCAATTTGTTTGGTTGTAAGCATGTTAAACTTTTATCATCTTACCATAATCATTATGTGCGAACAACTTTAGACAAGCTTTTGTTTCCATGTCCCAGAGTCGAACAGTTTTGTCCATTGAAGATGAAAGTAGGTACTGCAAATCAAGTTGATGTTGTCACTATGCATTTAGAAATTATTGAAAAAACATTCAGAATTTGGGGAAACGGTACAACCAAATTGTGAACAAACGATTTGAGATAAGCTTTACACATCATTATAATAGTATCACAGTATGAAAATGTTATCTATGCATTTTCGGTTGTATATCTGAATCGGTGTTTACTTACCGTAAGTTAGCAATATAAATTTTTATGAAACATTGTGATCTCCATTTAAGAGCCACAGCTAAAACTCCTTGAACTAATGCTTGGCATGTTTACATAAAATATGGGTTGTTGAACTATGGTTTGTTTCATAAACAGAAAGTAATGTAGATATTTATGGAAATTGTTGCTTTATAAGTATGGTACCCCAACTAATTTGGGATTAAAGACTTTGTTGTTGTTGTTGCTTTATAAGTGCAGACCACGATTAAGTTTCAATTTATATTGAAACAAACCTGAGATTTCGACCACGACAGATCTAAGACATCATCCAAGTGACCCTGGAAAGAGCAGTAAGGCTTCTCTGACAGCGAAAAAATTGTCTCTGGCACAACCACATACTCAGGTATGGAATTCTTCCTCTTAGAAGACATAGTCTTCCATCTTTTCAACACCGTAGTCTGCTTACCATCTTGCCCGACATGTCTATCTGGTGAACTGTCTCCCACCGGAGGTTGCTTGGTCGAATTTCTGTCCTCCAATGGCCTTTTGCATGATGAAACCGAATCACACTCAAGAACCTGCCAAACATGGATTATCCGGTCTTCTCCCGCACTGGCCATGTAAAGAGCATCAGTGCTAAATCTCATGCACCAAATGGAACCCTGGTGGGCATTAATCTCCTGTGACATGTACAGACCACTTAGCTCCTTAAATGGCTTGCCCCTTCTGTGAACTTTCATCCAATCTGAAGTATTTGAGGTTGTCGAGTTGGTCCGACCAGAAAGCTTATCTGCTAAAGAGCTCCTGTCTCTCTCTAGCATCAGCCCTGTCACAGAGTTCGCGACCCCTCTTATGTTTTTCAGCCAATTCACACCCCTTTTCTTGCTCATGCCTTTCACCGCCGCGGTGATTATAGAGCCGTTGGGGTACAAGTGTCCGTTGCTATTGCCTGGACCGATACATTCCCGGCGCATTAGTTCCTGTACTATGGGGCAGTGACCGACCGAGCGCTCAAACTCGTCCATGGTGAGCTGGACGCCTGTTTGGATGTCGCTGAGCCTGCTGTTCAAGGTTCCATTCTCGAGGTTGATCACGAATTCTTTGCCAGTGTCAAGGTTCTTTATGGTGTAAAATGCAAATGCTTCACTTCTTCTAGAGTGCAATTTCGAACTCAGTCTTCTGCTTACGCTGCCCGATGTCGAGGGTCCTTTCTTTTTCTTCAAGGAACTGATTTCGTCTGTTCCCTTTGACGATGGTTTCCTCTGATTTGGTCCGTCAGGCATGTCGTCACAGCTGCCTATCAAAGGTACGAAAAGCAAGTCAACATCAAGTTATGATACAAATCGTTCAATTTTCACAAATCACAAAATAAAACATCATGATTATTCATTGCTACCTAGATTACCCACGAATCTGTTCCCAACCACATTGATACCCTGACATATAGCCCAAAATCGCTTTGCCACCACCATATATTAACTCACAGAAATATGTTAGATCTACTCTTTCAAACAGAAATTCAGTTATAACTTAGTCATTCGTAAGTCATAACAATGTTGGCAATCATAAGATCAATTATAATCTCAAATTTTCTAGATAAGAATTAAAATTATAAGAAGATATAAGTCTACTGCAGCAACTTCAAAAATCTAGCATCTGGCTCATTTTATGGTTGTTGTTGACCAGCAGACTCGTTGGTTGCCTATCATCTGATAATTTGACAGGAAAGAAAAACAAACATAACCAATCAAAAACTGCAAAATAACCTGAATTACTTTCAGAATCCATCAGGAACCCCGACGGAGCTGACGTAGCTCTTATAAGAGCACGCGAAGGCGACGCCTCCTCCCCAAACAACTCCTCTCTCCTACCCACCGTCATAGCCTCCGCATCCGACTTCGACCTGAGCAGCACCGTAGTTGAATCCGGGACCACCTCGGCCTCAGTTTCCACGACCGAATCCGAATTCTTGATTCGGAACGAGCCGGTGTACCCGCTCTTCCGGTTACTATCCAATCCCATTCCCTGCAGCAACCTCTTCCGCCTCTCCTCGATCGATATCGGCTCCGCCATCCAGAGGCTATAGTCGTGCTCGACGACGACATCCTCGGTGGAGGAGAAGGAGCTGAGGCTGCGGAACTCTCGGGGGGAGGCGATGGCGGAGGCAAAGGAAATGCGCGCATCGTCCTCGGCGTCGGAGCTGGAGGAGGCACCCCCGAGGTCGAACGACACGGAGGAAGGGATCCGGTCGAACGACTCGAAGAAGCTGGAGTCGTCGTCGGAGACGTGACCCGTCTGCATGTTGTGGCGGGAATGGGGATTGCATTGTGTGTTGGGGTGCGTTTCGGCATGTTTTGTTTCAGGGGAGGGGGGTTGGATTTGGATTTGTTTTTTACTTTTTTTAGGGAGTTAATCGCAACAACGGGGAGAAAATGGCGGGAGAGGAAGGTGGGGTTATGAGAGCATGTAGGGGGGGCGTTGTGGTTCTCGAACGCGGTATCTACACCGCCATTAAGGAGGCAGTGATTGGATCTTTCTTTTGTGCACGATTGTCGCATTATGTTTTGAGAGTGCGGAACCACGTCGTTGTTTGTTTTTGTAGAAACAGTTGTAACTTTTAAACAAATAAAAAAATTAGGGTGCATGATGAAGTAGAATTTTTGGATTTCTATTTGACCTAAAATCCTTCTAGGGAATAAAGAGGTTGATAGGTCATCGAGAAAACCTAGATTGTAGCTCCGGGATTCCTGGTCTTGGATTACTTTGGTCACTGGGCCATTTGTACACCTGAATTCACCCGAAAGGAATTTCGGTTCGACAGGAATCCTGGAATTTGTATCAATTCTTGACAAAGGAAAAAAATAATTCTATTTTTGTTTTCCTTTGCTTTCTTGAATTCATATAAATTTCCAAATTAATTTTCTAGTGATACCTTTCAGGAAACCAGCTGAAAAGTGTTGAAAAGTTATGGTTTATGTATGAACATGTCAAAATAACTTAATGGTATATTTATTAGATAAAGTTTTAATAACAAAAATACTAAAACTACATTTGAAAAATAAAAAAAACACAAATTACATAATTTTTTGAAATACTCCTGATCACATTCAACACAACTATACCAAAAGCATTATATACTAGAAATTGTTCATAATAATATATCCTAGACTTAATATTGTTTTGTTCATAAATCATACGCAAATGATTTAATGTTTTAAAATTTCAAATAGATGTAAGTGATATCTACAAACAATTGAATGTCGGTAAAAAAAGGACCCTACTTATTTGGTCGACCATTACAGGTGGACTAGTCGACCATTAAAAGTGGACCGGTCGACCGTGAGTCTAGAGAGCTAATTTGGTAAATGTACGATTCTCAAAATAGTTGTTAATGGAAAACAACAAAGAAACATTTTGAAATGAAAATTTGAAAACCATGGAATGGTCAGACGGAGTTGACGAAATGATCGACCGTTCAACCAAATAAATTTTGTCCCAAACAGTCCAACCAAGTATATTGGCAGTCAATTGTTTTGGCACATGCATACACAAGTTGTTTTGGGTGGTTTTTCTCGGTATGGTTTCGGTGATCTATTGATATCCAAACTTGTAAATGATCATCTTGTTATGGTAAATGGTTGTATATGGATGCTTGACTAGAAGAGATTGCATGAATGTATTGAGTTGTATGGGTGGTTAATTGATGTCCTAATGTCCACACTAGGTACTTAGTTCATTCTTGAGAACCCAAAGTGCATCTTAACTTCATGTCTAATGATATTAGTCATGTTTTTATGTAAATGTAGTTGATGTTAATTAGACTCCACACTAGGTTCTAGTTTATTTCACCTACTTTACACACTTGTGCCTCATGTAATCAAGAACCACTCACACACACATGCCTACACACCTCCACTCCATTTTGGGTTTGTTTAATTGTTGATTAATTCATCGTTTGGTATAGTTAGTCTAGCATAATCCCTTCATTCTCCTCTTCTTTCCCACTCGACTAGGGTAGTCACAACAACACTCACAACTCCCTGTGGACCGACCCGTACTTGTCGCATCTTCACCGATGTCGTGCACTTACGGTTATTAAAATAATCAATCGAGTTTTTGGCACCGTTGTCGGGGAGTTGGTCATTATCGTTGTTGTTTCCACCATTTTGATGGGTTTTTCTTACATTTTCTTTTAGTGTTGTTCAGGGAAGAAGTGGACCAAGGAACTACACCAAGGCAAATAAACATCTCAGAGAAGTTTGGGGACCAGATTCAACAAAAAAATGCCAGTGGCAGATTAGGTGAGCTTGTTTCACTTTATGTTTCACATGTAGCTTTTGTAGGATCTAATGGGCCCTAAGATTAGTCTTAAGGGAGTGAATAGACTAATTACATTTTACCAAAAAGGTTAAGCAATTTTAAAACTAAAACAATAAAAGTAGGAGAGAGATATGCAAACCACAACACCAGATGTATAGAGGTTTGGATCCAACCAGTTGATCCTAGTACTCTCTTACGAATTGCTTCTCCTTGAGCAACTTTACGTCCTCCACTAATCTGATCTTCATTCCAGGCCGAGATTTAGCCTTTACACTTCAAGCTTGCAAACACTCTTGCCAAGCTTGGACCACCTTTTCACAATCCGAGAAGAGCTTCACTCCGGAAGCTAGTACAACACATTGTAGAAAAATTTGAGTAACCTAATCTTGAGTACTTGAATGAATGATGATAGCAATGAGATTGATTCAAGTGGAAGGATGTGAGCACACAAGGATGTTTAAAGCAAATTGAGAGTACTAAGAGTATATGAGCTTAGAGAAAGGATTGGTGACCTGAGAAGTGTGTTCTAAGCTCTATTTATAAGCTTTAAACTTAATCTAGCCGTTGGGATTGAAGTGGTAGTGATTTTAGTGAAACGCATAAAATCAGGAAGTTTAGAACTCAAATCAGGACATAATCAGTCAACTGGATCAGGCTAAATGGTCGACCGGTTTCTTGTAAATAAGAACACGGTAGAGCTGAAGTGCATACCGGTCGATCTTCCAAGGCTAGAACTAAAGTGAACGGTCGAACCAGATAAACGATCGATCGACCGTTAAGGTAGATTCTGTAGGGTTAAGATGTAGTCGGTCGAACGAAATGTGCATCGACCGAAAACAAGAAGTTTGGGAGTTTGATGTGTTCTTCTACCGGTCGTCTGCCATTAGGGTATTGTTCGACCAGTGGCCAAATACAAAAGAGGGGTTAGGTGAAAATATGTGTGTACGACCATTGTATAATACGACAAGTATAACGATCATATTAAAGACAAAATACAGAAAGCAAACGGTCGAACAAAATGTGACTTTCAGTCGATCGGTTTTCACTCTAACCAGGAAACATGTCAAGATATAATAGGTGAGCAAGAATGTATCGGTCGAACTGGGTTATATTGGTTGACATATTCAAATGGTCAAACGGAAGAAGATATCCGGTCGACCGATTTAGACTATGAAAATACATTATAGAATCGGTCGAACTAAAGGTATGACTGGTCCACCGTTTGGGAAAAGGAATTAAGTCTGTTGAGTTCCGGTCGAACCAGATCTCCTACCCGTCAACCGGATTGAACCAGAAATCCTATTCTATGGGAATTTCTTTGTTTTGTCGATGTCCAAACGAAGTCGGTTGGATATAGAATTAAGTGTGAGAGTTCTATAGGTTTTCTAAGGGTCATGCAATGCAATACATCAAGGATTCAAGTGTTCAAGTTACATGATAATCCTAAGAACAAGAAATGTAAAACCTATCTACTTTCAATCTTGATTTCTTGTCTTGATCCACACTTGTCTCTTGAATTGTTAGAGATACAATATATGCATGCGATGATATTAAAGAATTTACATGTGTTTATTTATATGTTAATTAATCATCAAAACGGATTAGCGATTATTAGCCAAAAAGACAACAATCTTTCTTTTTTTATGATGACAACCTATCAATCTAAATACATGTTATTATCAATAAACCATGGTTGTTATCAATATAGGATCGGATCGTGTGGGTTATGGGTCCACTAATCACTTTTTAAGCTAATCCACAATTCTCTACTTGATTAAGCAATCAAATGCGCGGAAACAAATAAATGCAGCGGAAACAAATTTAAAAACAAGTAGGGAAATTAACAGAAAATGCAAACCACACAAAGACGCGTCGGATTTACAGAGGTTCGGCCGCGCCTACGTCCTCTCTTGCAAGCCCCTCTCGAATCCCCGTTCGAGCTCCTCTTGCGTCTTCACTATGCCTCCCCGTTCCGGGCCGGGAGCAACGCCTTTTACAAGTCTTCAAGCTCGCGAACAACCCTCGCCGAGCTTGGCACCACCTCTCACAAACCGAGAGAATCACTTCGGGCTTTCACCGAAATCCTTGCTTCTTGTCTTGGGCTTTCACCAAGACCCTTGCTCTCTTTACAACAAATGTAACCTTGAGTGGGATTCACTCTCTAATTGAGCACACTTTGAGTAGGATGAGTATATGATCAAATGTGTGAAGTTTAGGCTTATGGAGTGTAGAATTGGGAGCTTTGAGGATTGAGGTTTCTCTCTAATGTATTGGACAAATTGGAGTTGGAGAGTTTTTGTTAACAACAAGTCTTGATCCTCTATTTATAAGCTCCTAAGGTTTTCTAGCCGTTGGGGATAGATTTGATTGGGTTTTGTGCAAGATACACAAAGCAGAAAATCGGGTTGCAAATCTGTCCAGAACCGGTCGACCGAAACTACTAAACCGGTCGACCGTTCACTTGATTTCAAGGAGAACGGTCGAACAAAAGAATATTCGGTCGGACAAACGAGCTAGAACTTAACTCTACTTAAGTGAATCGGTCGAACCAAAGTATGGAGCGGTCGACCGAAAAAGGGGATTCGGTTGAGACAAAGGTCAATCGGTCGAACGAGAAATGTGTCGACCGATAGCAGGGAATTTGGTTTCTGAAAATGTGTTCAACCGGTCGACCGAAACAAGGTCTTCGTTCGACCGGTTACCGAATGTATTTTGGGGTTAAGTTTGTTTTATACGAATACGACCGTTATAGGAATACGACAAGAAAAACGGCCATATTAAAATCCGGGATCGGTCGACCGAAAAGGTAGAACCGGTCGACCGGTAGAGTTCGGTAAAATCACTGTGGAGAGTCTGTTATAAACCGGTGGAACTGAGAACTGGTTCGGTCGACCGGTTCACACAGGAAATCTGGGTTTAAGTTTATAAGTGATTTCCGACTAAGGTTTGGGTGATCTAATGAAGTCCAAATGATGTGAAATTTCTTGTGTGACTTCTATAGGGAACCTATTGTGTTTGTGATATGTTTTTAACTCTTGTATGCTCAATTTACACATGTTCCTAAGACTCAAAATAAATCAAGATTACATGTCTTCGATTTAGCTTTAATTACATGTCTTGACTTCATTTCCTTCTTTCTTGAGTCTTGATCACCTGTAGAGGTTAGCACAATACAATATATATGCAATGCAATATGTATGCTACTCTACATCATCATAATTAAGATTAGGTTAATTAAATCATCAAAACATAGATTAAGGCCAAAAAGCCAACAATCTCCCCCTTTTTGATGATGGCAACCTATATCTTAATTCTATCTAAATACATGGAATTTGTATATGTAAACTATGCATATTAATGCTCCCCCTATGGATGTGCATAGTTTTTGTTCAATTTTATGCCAAATTCCAAGTTACCCCCTTAATTATCTCTCCCCCTTTGACATCCATCAAAAATAATAATTATTTAAGACTTTAAGCTTAGAATTTGGATGTCTTGTAATGAAGTTGCTCCCCCTAAATTTTGCACTTCATTACTCTAAAAGATATAACATTTAAACTCCCCCTATCAATAAGGCTAAATGGAAACAATGAGTATGATGAAATTAAGTTCATTTAAGTTTCAACTTAAGCCTTATTCTAACATCCATTTAAAAAATTTGACATTTAAAATCAATGAATGTGGTAAATGATTTGCAGTGAATGGGGATAAATGATTTTCAATGAATTGAACTATATGATATGTCAATTAAGCATGTGAAACTAGATTAGAGCTAATTTTCAGAAAATTTCAAAGATAGAAATTTATACCAAACTTGAATCTTGAATAGCTCCAATCTTGATTTGGTGATGCAACCGGGTTCGAATTCGACGCTTTGGCTCACCCGGTCACCACCAATCTCCTCCTCAAGTACCTACAAGTGTAGATTTTGGTACCCAACCTACTTTGGGTCCTTGAACATTAGCTCTTGGGATCCAAACCATTTTGGTTTTGGGTGCCCACACACTTGAGGAACTATGGTTAATGAACATATGCTTACCATTTAGAGTAGTGTGAGATACATGGTTTTTCAATTTAAAATTGTAACCTAAACCATGTTTTTGCAAAGTTTGCCTTTGACTACCTAATAGCATGTTAAGCATATGAGTTCCATTAGTGAATCTTTCTAAATCTTTTCTCAATTGCAAATTAGAAGCTTGAAGATTTAGTTGATCACAATCTATAGGTGTTGCTCTTAATTTTTCAAGATTTGATGCGTTCTTTTCAAATTTAGCAATCACCTCATTCTTCTCATTTATGCATGTATCAATTTGGCTTTGAAGATCTTTGATTAACTTTCTAGCATTCTTGTTTTTATCACATATGATCTCATATTGTTTAACTAAATCATGGAATGCATTTTGAAGTTCATCATAAGAATAAGTTTCTTCTTTAGAACATGAACTATCACTAGCATATGATTTAGATGAGCAAGAATGTGATCTACTAGAGTAAGAGTTAGAGGATACCTTACTTCCTTCATCTTGAATTGCCATGTAGCACATATGTGCATATTCCTTTGTTGATGAAGGTGTGGTTGATTTGGATGACGATGAAGACGATGAATCGTCCCAAGTAGCCTTGTGAGCTTCCAACCTCTTCTCTTTTCTCTTACTTTTCTCCTTTTCTTTTCTCCTCTCCCTTCTCTCCTTTTTCTTCTCCCCTTCTCTCCTCTCATTTTCACTCTCCTCCCTCTCTTTTTCTTTTTCTCTTTTCTCACTTCTTCTACCTCTTCTTTCATTCTTTTCTCCCTTATCTCTCTTGAGGTATTTAAAGAAATCTTTGGCTAAGACCTCAATGTCCTCTTCTTCCACTCTCCTTGGCTCATCAAGATTTGCATGTAATGCCAAGGTAGATATCTTCTTGGTGGCTTCATTCTCCTTCCGATGATTGATTTGAAGTTCATAAGCCATCAAGTTTCCAATTAATTCCTCCATTTTGAGTTGGGAAAGATCGTGTGCTTCTTCAATTGCAACCACTTTATCTTCCCAATCGTGGCTTAACGACCGGAGGAATTTCCTTGTCATCTCTCCTTCATTTAATCTTCTTCCAAGAACCAAAAGAGAGTTAGTGATATCGGTGAAGCGAGTGTTCATGTCGCTTATGTTCTCACCGATTTGCATATAAAATATTTCATATTTATGCATGAGGAGACTTATCCTAGTTTCTTTGGTTTTGCTATCACCCTCATGATGCATTTGTAACCTATGCCATATTTCATTTGCACTTTCACATCCCCTAATTCTATTGTATTCTCCCTCATTAAGGCCACAATAAAGAATATTCATAATTTTTGAATTCATTTCAATTTCTTTCATTTGAGCCCTAGATAGAGAATCTAAATCATCTTCATTTGGGGGTATGTATGGATTTTGAATAAACTTCCAATACTTAAGGTCATTTGATATTAAAAAGATTTTCATTCTATTTTTCCAATAATCATAATTTGACCCATTAAGCAAAGGAGGCCTTGTGGTGCATAAACCCTCTAAGTGATTAGATGTTGAAGCCATGCTAAAATTACGGTAAAGTAATGAAATTTAGCTTAACAAGGCTCTGATACCAAATATAGGATCGGATCGTGTGGGTTATGGGTCCACTAATCACTTTTTAAGCTAATCCACAATTCTCTACTTGATTAAGCAATCAAATGCGCGGAAACAAATAAATGCAGCGGAAACAAATTTAAAAACAAGTAGGGAAATTAACAGAAAATGCAAACCACACAAAGACGCGTCGGATTTACAGAGGTTCGGCCGCGCCTACGTCCTCTCTTGCAAGCCCCTCTCGAATCCCCGTTCGAGCTCCTCTTGCGTCTTCACTATGCCTCCCCGTTCCGGGCCGGGAGCAACGCCTTTTACAAGTCTTCAAGCTCGCGAACAACCCTCGCCGAGCTTGGCACCACCTCTCACAAACCGAGAGAATCACTTCGGGCTTTCACCGAAATCCTTGCTTCTTGTCTTGGGCTTTCACCAAGACCCTTGCTCTCTTTACAACAAATGTAACCTTGAGTGGGATTCACTCTCTAATTGAGCACACTTTGAGTAGGATGAGTATATGATCAAATGTGTGAAGTTTAGGCTTATGGAGTGTAGAATTGGGAGCTTTGAGGATTGAGGTTTCTCTCTAATGTATTGGACAAATTGGAGTTGGAGAGTTTTTGTTAACAACAAGTCTTGATCCTCTATTTATAAGCTCCTAAGGTTTTCTAGCCGTTGGGGATAGATTTGATTGGGTTTTGTGCAAGATACACAAAGCAGAAAATCGGGTTGCAAATCTGTCCAGAACCGGTCGACCGAAACTACTAAACCGGTCGACCGTTCACTTGATTTCAAGGAGAACGGTCGAACAAAAGAATATTCGGTCGGACAAACGAGCTAGAACTTAACTCTACTTAAGTGAATCGGTCGAACCAAAGTATGGAGCGGTCGACCGAAAAAGGGGATTCGGTTGAGACAAAGGTCAATCGGTCGAACGAGAAATGTGTCGACCGATAGCAGGGAATTTGGTTTCTGAAAATGTGTTCAACCGGTCGACCGAAACAAGGTCTTCGTTCGACCGGTTACCGAATGTATTTTGGGGTTAAGTTTGTTTTATACGAATACGACCGTTATAGGAATACGACAAGAAAAACGGCCATATTAAAATCCGGGATCGGTCGACCGAAAAGGTAGAACCGGTCGACCGGTAGAGTTCGGTAAAATCACTGTGGAGAGTCTGTTATAAACCGGTGGAACTGAGAACTGGTTCGGTCGACCGGTTCACACAGGAAATCTGGGTTTAAGTTTATAAGTGATTTCCGACTAAGGTTTGGGTGATCTAATGAAGTCCAAATGATGTGAAATTTCTTGTGTGACTTCTATAGGGAACCTATTGTGTTTGTGATATGTTTTTAACTCTTGTATGCTCAATTTACACATGTTCCTAAGACTCAAAATAAATCAAGATTACATGTCTTCGATTTAGCTTTAATTACATGTCTTGACTTCATTTCCTTCTTTCTTGAGTCTTGATCACCTGTAGAGGTTAGCACAATACAATATATATGCAATGCAATATGTATGCTACTCTACATCATCATAATTAAGATTAGGTTAATTAAATCATCAAAACATAGATTAAGGCCAAAAAGCCAACAGTTATCATCAATAAGCTCCCCCTATCTATGATGCATGTATTTATTTCTCCCCCTTTGGCATGATCAAAAAGAAAAACTCACGAATATAAGTTAGAGATACGAAAGCATGTCATGAGATGATACAACGGAAGCATAAATAGTGATGCCAAAAGGAAACAATAATAAACTAACCATGCATTCAAAACAATATCCAAAACCACTTGTCATCCATAGAACCAAACATCAAAGGTTCAAAATAAAGCACCAATAGTCAGCCAAAATACATCAAACAACCAAAGTTTGAAATCAAATACAACAAATAAGCAAAGTTCAATGAAAATACCACAAGCACAATATCAAACCACGTTCGAAGCACGACAACAATACCACAAAATCAGTCAAGACGTTGATTACGAAAAAATGAAGAAAGAGAATCAATCCCACTCATCATCGACTCAAAACGAGCATCAATGTGGGCTTCAATGCGATCAAAACGAGCAGAGTTGGAGGCTTCGAGTTGATCAAAATGAGCTGAAGTGGAGGCCTCGAATGCATCAACTCGGTCAAAAAAATTCTGATAAGCATAAGCGTCGAACGAGCTAAAAGCCAACCAATTTCCACCACGAGTCCATGCATTTGTATCTCCCTCACCCCCACGAGTCATTCATCTCTATCGGAGCTTGGCGTGGCACCCAACGCGGGTCAGTGGGAACCTCATCCTCTTCGCCTTCTTTAGTTTCCTCATCATATGATGGTTGTTGCGATGTCGAGGCGATCGTTTTCATCTTCGATAGTTTTGTCTTGCAAATGGGGTACTCGTAGACTGTCGAAGGAAAGCCAGAGACTGAGATTTGAAGATGCTCAAAAATGCATGTGAGTCACATCAACTAGGGGAGGTATCTCCCTTTCCGATGACACATGTGGAGGAAGATAAACAGAGGGCAATTTACCATACTTTTTTTAAAGAGACAGTAGATGCAAATAAGCTCGGTCAATGAGATTTCGTTGTAGTGGCCTTGTTTGGGTAATAGGTTGTAGGACACAATATTGGCTAAAATGCGAGGTAGTGGATGCATAAGAGATGAATTGTGTACTACATTGCCATTTTTATGGGTGGTGGGGGTGGCATATAATTCTTCGATCATTTCAGAGGGGTCAATGTCTTCTAATGCGGTAAAAGTCGGTCTACATATAAATGAACACCAGAATAATCGAGACCTAAGGCTTCGGCAACCATACCAGGAACAATGTCATAAGTTATGCCATTGATCATGGTTCGAAAAATGTGACGATCAAGTTCCTTTCTCATATTGCAATAAAACAAATTGCACTAAAAATGGGTAATATGGGTTGGATGCGAATTTAGTCATGCTTAGGGTGAGCCAATTTGCATCTAGATGACCTCTTAACGAAAACTCGATAAAGTCTGATACCTCAACCTTCTGACACAGGATGAAAGCGACTGAAAAGTGTTTGTCCCAAGAACTTTGGGCAAGCACGTCAATTGGTAAAAAGGGGTGTGTCGGAGGTACGGACGGATGGCGGACGTTGGGGGTTAGTGGAATGGTGATCTAGTGCTCTCTTCGTGCGGTGTTCAGTGGCGATGACATCCGAGTCAGGGCGCTTCTTGCGATAGGTCATCTTCTTTCTTCATGTCATGGTGATGGTGGAGAATGCAACAAAAAATGGGTGCAATGGGAAGAGGAAGAAGAGGGAAACAAAAGATAGTTAAAAAAACAAGATTTACCGGTCGAAAAAAAGGAGAGGTCGACCAGAGGAGGTGGGTGGAGGCTACAGTAAACGAGCAGAAAGGGGAAAAGTGAGAAGAGAAACTCGATTTAACCCTAGATGTAGCAGAAAACTGAGTAAACGGTCGACGAAACGGAGGCAGCGGTCGACCGAACAAGTAAGTTTGGGGGAAAAATTGTCGATTTGGGCAAAAGTTCGACCGATGAGAAGAAATGGTCGACCAAAAGAGAAGGAAAAAAGTGCCTGAAACATTCAGTCGAACAAAATAGAGCCAACGATTGACCGATATGTGAGACCCAAAACTTCAAAAATCTCTGCTTTTGGTCGAACAAAAACACCAGAGAGAAACCAGTCGACCAAAAGGAGAGGTTTTTAAGCACCAAAAATCCATGATTTCGGTTGAAAAAACACAACAAAAAGGTGTCAATCGACCAAACGAGGGGATTGAAAAGAAAGTGAAAACCCTCAGTCGAACAAAACACACGTACCGGTAGACCAAACCGATAATCACACAAATGCCTGAAATCGGTTAAGCAAGACCTAAAAGCAACGATCGAACAAGGTTATATAGATCGAGCTCAATGGTCAACCAAAAATTAAAAAAAAAATAGACAGATCGAGCAAAGACAACCAGTCAAACGGAAAGCATCGTTCGGTCGACCGAACGGAGCCTGAAATGTGAATTTTAGCTCAAACACACTACTATCGCAATAAAAAGATGGAAAACCCAAGGAATAATTCAATCAACATGCAATTTTCGAAGGTATGGCTTGATATCACACAATTATAAATCATTTAAGTTTCAGATGCCTAGATTGAGTCTAATGTGATTGAATTGATCAAAATTCAAAGGTTTGGTAAAAATATCCGCTAGTTGATCATTTGTTGGTATAAACACAAGTTTTATATCTTCTTTACTTGCATGGTCTCTAAGAAAATGATGTCTTACTTCTATATGCTTAGTTCGTGAATGTATAATGACATTTTTTGAAAGATTAATGGCAGTTTTATTATCACAAAAGATATGAGTAGTTTCAAACTCAGGTTTCAAGTATTTGAGGGTTTGCCTTATCCACAAGACGTGCACGTGCACAACCGGGGGAAATATATTCGGTCTCGGTTGTTGACAATGCAACACTATTTTGTTTCTTACTAAACCAAGAAACAAGCAATTTTCCCAAAATTGGCAAGTGCCACTGGTGCTTTTACGATCTATAATGCAATCGGCATAGTCGACGTCGTTATAAGCAATAAGATCAAAGGTCCTAGTCTTGGGGTAAAACAAACCAAAATATTGAGATCCTTTAAGATATCAAAAAATTCGTTTCAAAGCATTTAAGTGAGATTCTTTAGGACGTGCTTGAAAACGAGCACATAAACACACGGTAAACATAATATCGGGTCGACTAGCAGTAAGATAAAGTAGAGATCGATCATACCTAGATATTTCTTGATGTCCACATCCTTGCCATGTTCATCTTTGTTTAGTTTAATGCTAGCGCTCATGGGGGATCTTGTATGACTTGCTATCTTCAAGACCAAACGCTTAAGTAGTTCTTTTATGTACTTTGCTTGGTTGATGAAGTTTCCATCTTGAGTTTGTTTGATTTGAAGTCCGAGGAAGAAATTCAATTCTCCAATTAAGCTCATCTCAAACTCCCCCTACATAGACTTAGAAAATTCCTCGCAAAGACGAGGGTTACTTGCACCAAAGATAATATCGTCTACATAGATTTGTACCACTAATAGATCATGATTATGAGATTTTACAAAAGAGTGGTATCCACTTTACCCGTTGAGAAACCTTTATCAATCAAGAGATTCTTGAATTGCTCATACCTAGCTCTAGGAGTTTGGTTGAGTCCGTAAAGAGCCTTCGTAGGTTTGAAAACATGGTTTGGGTAAGTTTCATTTACAAATCTGGTGGGTTGTACAACATAAACTTCTTCAGCGATAAAATCATATAGAAAAGCACTTTTAACATTCATTTGAAAGAGTTTTATATCCATAAAAGATGCATAAGCTAACAACATGCGTATGGCTTCCATGCGAGCAACAAAAGCATAAGTTTCATCAGTCTATCTCCTCCTCTTGGAGGTAGCCATGAGTAATGAGTCTAGCTTTGTTTCTAACTACGTTCCCATCATCATCAAGTTTGTTTCGAAATATCCACTTAGTTCCAATAACCAATTGGTTAGTTGGTTTTTCGACAAGTTCCCAAACATCATTTCGAACAAATTGATTTAGCTCTTCATGCATAACCATTCGCCAAAATTCATCATTATATGCTTGTTCTCCTTTCTTGGGTTCTAATGTAGAGATAAAGACATAAAAATCACAAACTACACGAGCTCTAGATCGTGTTGCTACACCTTGAGAAATATCTCCTATTATAAGGTCCTTCAGATGATCCCTTAAAAAGGTCCAGTCCTTAGGAAGTTTCTCTTTATCCTCTCGAGGAGGACTTGGAGGTTCTTGATGAGACTCAAGTGTGGCATCTTGGGATGATACATATCTAATGCTACCCATGCAATCATCATCAAGAGAGGAATTATCTACACGTGCTAATTCATCAAAGTTGACGTGTAGAGATTCCTCGACACAATTACTTTGTTTATTGTAGACTCTATAAGCTTTACTCCTATCGGAATACCCTAAACAGATAGCCTCATCGGATTTAGCATCAAATTTATCCAAGTTATCTTTAGTGTTGAGGACAAAACATTTTGAACCGAAAGCTTTGAAGTAAGAAATTTTACGAATGCAGTTATGCCAAAGTTCAAAAGGAGTTTTGTTTAAAATGGGTTGAATGAGAACACGATTCAAAACATAGCAAGAGGTATCAACGGCTTCACACCAAAAGTACTTTGGAAGCCCTTTTTCTACAAGCATGGTTCTTGTCATTTCTTGAAGTGTTATATTTTTCCTCTGAACTACCATATTTTGTCGAGGAGTGAGAGGAAAAGAAACATTATGCTCAATTCCGTATTTTTCAATTTTTTTTTGAAAAGAGTCATTTTAAAACTCTCCACCATGATCACTACGAATAGTAATGATGTTGGAGTCTTTTTCCCTTTGAACATGTTTGCAAAAACTTTTAAATCTTTCAAAAGCATCGTGTTTGTTTGCTAAGAACAAAACCCAAGTAAATCTTGAAAAATCATCAACAATCACAAATGCATATCTTTTACCTCCTAAACTCACGGTCCGTGAAGGTCCAAAAAGATCTAAGTGCAAAAGCTGAAGAGGTTTTGAAGTTGATATCACATTTAAAGATTTGAAAGAAGATTTAAATTGTTTTCCAAATTGGCATGCATCACAAGCTTGTCTTTTTTAAATTGATTTTTGGAAGTTCTCTAACAAATTCATGTTTGGATAATTTGTGCAATTGTGACATACTAATTTGTCCCAAACGATTATGCCCTAACATAGCTTCGTCATGTGAGGCAACAAGACATGTTTCAACATTCATATTGCTAATGTTATCAACATGCATGATATAAATATTATTCGATCTATAACATTTGAAAATGATTTTCATGTTATGTTTGGAAATGATATGACAAGTAGATTTATCAAACACGACTAAGAAATTTTTATCAGTAAATTGACTAACACTTAGCAAACTATGTTTCAAACCATCTACTAATAAAACTTTTCCAATAATTGGAGTAGAAGTATTGCCAACATTGCCAATGCCGACAATATGACCTTTAGCATTGTATCCAAACGTGAGGGTTCCTCCCTTCTTAGGCTTTATGGTTGCTAGAATGTGGGAGTCTCCCGTTATGTGCCTCGAGCGCCCGCTATCGAGAATCCACTTCCCCCTTCTCCTTGCTTTTATCTACAAACAAGAAAACAAGTGAAGACTTTGGTAACCAAATTTGTTTAGGTCCTTGAGGGTTAGCTTTTGGTACTTGATTATTAGCATATCATGCATCATATTCATGCTATATATCATTAATTTGACCCCACTATTGTGCTACTCGAGTGTTTGTTGTTATATTTTAGGTATTAGGTAATAAAGGAGAGAAGGGAAAAGAAAAAGGACTAAAACGTAAGAAGAAATGACTTAAATGAAGCAAAATGGACCTCTTGGCCATACACAAGGACCCATCTGCAAGAGGGAAAGACCTAGACGTAAGCCTGAAGGGATGAAATAGCAAACCGAGAAACTTCGTACCATCATGATGAGTATTTTGGCAATTAGATTCGGGCCCAGACTCCAATAACTGATCTGAATGAAGAATTGAAGCACTTAAGAAGATATCCGAAAATGGGTCCGATCTGACAAAAAGGACCGCCAATTGGCGGTCCACGACCGTCAATTCGCGGTCCCTCTTCCTCAGAATCTGACTCGATTTCGTGTAGATATGGATTATATGTTTATGTCTATTCTGGGAATTTTTCATTAGTCCCACATAGGGGGATTGTCCCCCATTTCTTTTTTTCAAAATAGAACTATTCTTCCACCTTTGTAATCTACCCATTGCTTGGTGGTCATTCTCTATACTCAGAGTAAGTCTTGGAGCAAAACTCAAGTGGATAAGAATGCTACTTGTAATGTGGGTCATGTATGTAGGATCTAATAGACCTTAATATTAGTCTAAAGGGGGGTGAATAGACTAATTAAGTTCTTTTAAGAATAATGCAAATTAAAAGCAAGAACAATAAAAATGAGGGAGAGATAAGCAAACCACAATAAGGATGTATAGAGGTTTACATCCAACCACCGGATCACAGTCCTCTCTTACAAATTGCTCTTCCTCGAGCAACTTTGCGTCCTCCACTAGTCTGATATCCATTGCAGGCCGAGATCAAGCCTTTACAACACAAACCTTGCGAACACCCTCGCCTAGCTTGGACCACCTTCTCACAATCCGAGAAGAGCTTCACTTCGAAAGCTAGTACAACTCTTGAAGGAAAAACTTCGACAGACTAATCTTGTGCACTTGAAATGAATGATGCAATCAATGAGCTAGTTTCAAGTGGGAAGATTGGTAGATCTTAGAAGTATGTTCTCAGCTCTATTTATAAGCTCTAAACTTAGTCTAGCTGTTGGGATTAAAATGGTAAAGAGTTGTGTAAGAATACACAAAACAAGGAATGACGGGACACAAATCTGAACACCAACGGTCGACCGTCACGGGTCCATTGGTAGACCGGTTACGTAAAAAATAAGTATTCTACCGAATTGAGGTGTAGACGGTCGAACCAACTGGGCTAGAACTTAACTGAACGGTCTAACAGATGGAAGGTTTGGTCGACCATTCGGGTAAATTGGTCAGGATGAAACAATACAAATTGAGATAACAGTCGACCGAAATGGAGAATTGGTTCGACCGAAATCGTCCAGTAAGTCTGGTGCTGGAGAGTTTCATTAACCGGTCGACCGTTTGAAGGTCTTGGTCGACCGATAGACCAAATATGAGAAGGGGGTTAGGTGAGTATGTGTATACAACCGTTGGTATAATACGACAAGTATAACGATCATATTTAAGACAAATAAGAAAATCAATCGGTCGAACCAAATGGACTTTCGGTCGACCGGTTTCTACTCTAACCAAGATACGTGTCAATACAAGATTGGTGAGCAAGATAAGTGTCGGTCGAACAAGGTAATAAAGGTTGACAACGAGAAATAGTCGAACGGGCAAAGGTATTCGGTCAACCGATTGGAACTGTGAAAGTACACGGTGGAATCGATCGAACTAAAGGAATGTTTGGTCGACCATTTGAGAAAAGACAAGACTGTCTGTTGAATTTCGGTCGAACCAGATGGCCTACTGGTCGACCGATAAAACCCAGAAAGCCTGTTTTAAGAGAATTTCTATGTTTCGTGGATTTCTTATTGAAGTCAAATTGATATGGACTTAATTGTAAGACTTCTATAGGTTTCCTAGGGGTCATGAAATGCAATTCATCAATGATTTCAAGTGCCAAGTTACATTATAGCCTAAGTACAAGAAATATAAACTTATCTACTCTTCATTCTTCATTCTTCATTTTTTGTCTTGATCTATACTTGGTTCCTAAAATGTTAGAAATACAATATATGCATGCGATGATATTAATAGATTACATGTGTTTATTGATATGCTAGTTAATCATCAAAACGAATTAGCGATTATTTAGCCAAAAAACCAACAATCTCCATTTTTGATGATGACAACCTATCAATCTTAAATACATGTTCTTTTTAACTTTTATCAATACTAGGCACCCCCTATCTCATAGCTCCCCCTATCTCAGATGCATGTGTTTATTTCTCCCCCTTTGGCATTATCAAAAAAAATACTCATGAATAGATAGTGATTATTTATTGAAGGCTTGTCATGATATAATATAATGGAAGCTCAAATATCCCAAAAAGAAACAATGCCTAGTGTGGAAGCATGTCTAGTGAATCTCAAAATCATTTAGGCATTCACACAAGTAATAGCCAAAACATACATCAAAATATCATAAACGAAGACATAACAAAATATCTGACCAAATTCAGAGTAAGCACGACATAAACACAAAAAAGGTTCAAGACTACTTAAGAAGAAAACGAAGAGAATAACCAAAACAAAGATAGCATCACAAAATCAACTGAGTCGCTGATCACGAAAGTAGGAAGTGATGGAGTCAAGAGAGGCTTCGATCGATTCAGCTGAGCAGAGGAGGATGTGGCAAACGATTGGAGTTCATCAAAACAAGCATTGGATGACGCCTAAAATGCATCAAGACGAGCAGAAGTGGAGGCCTCAAAGTGATCAAAATGGTCAGAAAGCTGATGATACGCATAAGCGTCGATAGAATTAGTAGCCGACCAATTTCCACCAGCAGGCCATTCAGCTTTGTCCCCTTCATCCCACGAGTCACCCGACGCCCACGGAGCTTGACTTGGCAGCCACCTCGGATCACTAGAGGCTTCTCCTTCTTCTTCATCATCTTCCTCTTGGTCAGAATCGTCGGAGGAGGAAGGTTGCGGAGCGGCAATCGTCTTCATTTTGGCCAAGGTGGTCTTATCAATTGGATAATTATTGATCGCCGACGGGAACTCAGACACATTGATTGAAAAATGCACGAAGATGGTCGTTAACAACATGGGATAAGGTAAATATCGTCCTTTCTGATGCAACATGTGCAAGAAAATAAAGAGGGGCCAATCTACCATAATCTTTTTAAAAAGACAATAGATGCAAATAATCTCTATAGAAGAAATTTCATTGTGATGGACAAACTTGGGGTAAAGGTTATATGACACAATTTGGTCAAGGATGCTGGGTAGGGGATGCAAAAGAGAGGCATTATGTTTGAATCTACCATTTAGCCATTGTGGGGGAGTGGCATATAGCATATCCACCATTTCTTCAACTTTATGACCGAGTAATTCGGTTTGTGGATGGTTTGTGTAGATAGGAATACCAAAGCATTCCATACCTAGGTCTGAGGCAATAACTTCAGGTGTAATCTTGTACTGAGTCCCATTAATCACAGTAGTCATTATGTGGCGATTGAGGTCTTTTCTCAGATTGCATTACAATTGTTGCACAAGGAAATGGTAGTAGGGTTTGGATGCTAGTCCAGTTTGGTTGTATGTGAGATTATTTGCATCTAAATGTCCTTTAATAGAGAATTCAGTAAAATCCACTACCTTAATCTTGTGGCAAGGAATGAACAGAGAAATCGAGAACGCGTTGTCCCAAGTCTCCTGAGTATCGTCATCAATCGGGTAGAATGGGTGCATTGAAGTAGTTGGGGGATGCTGCGCACTGGAGGATGAGGGAGGGTGATCATGTCGCCTCTTAGTTTGGCGTTCGGTGGCGATAACTCCGGACACGACTGGAGCCTTGCAGGTGACCAACTTTTTTCGTCCCATCAAGGAAGGAGAGGGGTGGAGAATGGAAAATGAGGGTGGAGATGGGAGAGGACGGCGTGGGGAGGCGAAAGATTGTGGAAACCGGCAAGATGGACGACCGGAAGAGGGGGATGGTCTACCAGAAGGAGAGGGGCGGCAGCTAGGGTTGAAAGAAAAGGAGGGTAAATGTGAAAATGAGACTCGATTTTACCCTAAAAGAAGCAGAAAAAGCGTCAACGGTCGACTGATCAGGTCCAACGGTCGACCGAAAGGTTAAAAAAATTCAAAAAAAAATCAGTTGATTTGGGTTAAAGTTCGACCGAAAGAGCAAATGGTTGACCGATACAAGAAGATTCAAACAGCCTGGAAAACTTCGATCGTACAAAAAAGGCACCCTGGTCAACCGAACGGGTAAGGAAGAGTACAACACACTTCCCGATAATGTTCAGTTGGACAAGAAAGTAGACCGACGACCGAACGGGTAAGGATGAGTGAAACACATACTTCCTGGCAATGTTCGGTCGGACAAGAATGTAGCATCGGTCGACTGAAGGACCAAAAAGTAAATAGTGTGTAAGTCCGGATGAACATTCAGTTGAACAAAGAGTAAAGAATATAGGAAAGTTGGTCGGTCGAACCAAACACGGTTCCACCGATCACTTAAGTGAACTTAAGGATCAGATCGAGCAGGGAACAACCGGTCGAACGAAACACCTATTTTGGTCGACCGAAAAGAACCAGAAGAAGGAGAAACAACTCAAAACACATCAAACAACCAAGAGACTTAATGAAAGACCCAATTAAGATTCAATTTTTGAAAACATGGCATGAGATAAAAAAGTTATAAATCATTTAAGTTGCACAAGCCTATATTGAGTCTTATATGATGGAATTGATCAACATTAAGAGGTTTTGTGAAAATAACCGCTAATTGATCATTTGTAGGGACGAAAACAAGTTTTATGTCTTCCTTAGTTGCATGATCTCTAAGAAAATTATGTATTACTTCTGTGTGCTTAGTTCTTGAATGCAAAATAGGATTTTTTGAAAGGTTATTGTATTATCACAATATATAGGAGTAGTTTGAAACTCAAGTTGCAAGTCCTTGAGGGTTTGCCTCATCCATAGGACTTTGGCACATGCAAAACCGGCGGCGATATATTCGGCCTCGGTTGTAGACAATGCAACACTATTTTGTTTCTTACTAAACCAAGAGACAAGAGATTTTCCCAAAAATTGGCAAGTGCCACTAGTGCTTTTACGATCTAGAATGCAACTGATTGACATCATTTCATGCTTATATTTGTACCTTATATCCATTATCTTACACGTAAGCAATGCTACGTGACGAGTTTTATGTTTGAATTTCAGAAATAAAGAGGTTTGAAGAGAAGAGACATGAAAGGACCCAAAAGCAGGGAAAAAGGACTTAATTGTGAGACCTGGGGACTAAGATGCAAGGGAGAAGGACCTGAACGTAAGACCGAAGGACCTAAGAGCATAACAGAAAACTCCACACCATCATGGGGAGTATTTTGACAATTCGATTCGCGTCGGAACTCCAATAAACAAAGTAGATGCATCCAAGACCAACAAATACATCAAGCAAAGCCCAACATGAAAACCAGTTAGATCTGGATCTTATAGACCGCCAATTGGCGGTCCAGATAGCTCTGGATCCGCTAAGATTTCGGGAGCACGTGTATTAGTGTATGCTTAGTCTATTATTGGTATTTGTTTAGTCCCACATTGGGGGATTGTCCAGGATTACCTTTTTCTATGGCTATAAATAGAACTCTCCTTCCTCTCATGTATCCCATCTCTCTCTTGGTGGCCTTCTTCCCTACTAAGAGTGAAGCCTTGAACCAAAACTCTGGTGGAGGAAGGGCTGCTTGTAATTTGGAGTGAGTAATAATAGAATTTTTGTAGTTAATTGTTGTTTGCTTTAGTTTTTACATTGTGTAGTTAATTTCGATTTACATCTCTTGCATGTTTCTTTAGTCTCATGTTCTTTTAGTTTCTTTACTATTTCTTGCTTGCTTAGATTAATTTCATTTCAGTATTATGCTTCATCTTGTTAATATAGTTAGTATAATGAGTAGTGAGTAGATCCATCCCCATTTGGGGGGTGGAGAAATATGTGATATAATCATGTAGTGTATTACGTGTGTGTTATTTTAATCTCTTGAGCTTTATATGATTTTCATAACCATCTAATGGGTTTTCACTCTTATCTTTGATATGCTAACGCTCTTGAATGAAGCTTAGCCTATGCTTTGATTAGTGGACCTATTTTATGGGGAATGATAAGGTTAGGAGATAGATGAAATTAATATTGGAAACACAAGTTGTAGTGTATGTACTCTTGTTGCCTTTACCTTGGTTAATGTCTTGTATGTTTTAATGATAATGTGTTATCTTAATTCATGTGGAGGCATAGTACGGTCTAGTTTTTATACTTGAGTTCATTTAGCTTCATTCCAATTATTGTCTTGTATGTTTTAATGATATTATCTAATCTTAATTCATGTGGAGGCAAAGTTGGATTTAGTTTTATAATTTCATGCACTACATATTGTGAGGAGCTTAATGAACACACACACACACTTCTTTATGTTCACATTATTTCTCTACCCCCTTTGGGGTTTAGTTTTCTTGCTTCTTTTCCATTTCCACTTGCACCTTAGTGTAGTTTAATGTAACCAACCTTTCTCTCCTTTCTTTACCACTCGCCTTCGCACAAACCAAACGTCGACACACCTCCCAGTGGACGACCCGCATTTGCCACCGCTTCAACGCGGCCGTGCACTTGCGGTTAATATAAAACATTCAATCAAGTTTTTGGCGGACAAGAGGTTCAATTTTCCTTTCCAATCGTCTCTCAATTAATCAGAAATCACATTTTCTAATCGCTTTAAACCAATAAAATTAAAACCACAAATGATGACATGGAGGTGACATAGAGTGTGTTTTTTTTACAATCGTGATTTTCCGACAACGGGGGCTCATCCCACAATCAAATCGTGTGATTTTTTTTATTTTTTAATATTTGTTTAATAGTGATGGGACTCACTCATATTTGAATTGAATAAAATGAATAGAGATGATTATATTGATCGAGATGTCTTAGAAAATAAAAGTAATAATTTTTAAAAAAAATCACGATATTTCTTATCTTCTCATGTTCTACGAATAGACACTCATATTTCTATATAAATATTGTATTTTCAAAAATTAGAGTTTTGGTGGTTAACTCAAACATGAAAAATACTAATGTTGAAACAATTATACTCTTATTACTTCTTTCAAACCGTAATATTTTCAAAGATCTTGCAAAATTAACTTATATATAATTGTTATTGTAGTGTCTGTAAGCTTGGTTATCATATCACTATTATCCTTTTGCAGTTAATAAATAATTATTTTCCCACATTTGGGGAATAATTCTTTTTTTAAAAGAAAAAAGAAAAAACTTGGTATCAAATTTTAGTAATATTAGTTTATATATAAATGAGATAAAAGATGATATTTTAAATAATTAATTTGTGAAATGTAAGAGATGAATTGGAGGAAAGATATGAGTTGATTTTGACGATATGATCTTTTTGTAAACGTCGTGGTTGAGAAGATGAAAGAAGAAAAGATTATGGATAAATGTTGTGAAGTGGAAAAATTGACGTGGCAGAGAGAAAAATCTAGGATGATCTTTTTTATTAAAAATCATGGCTATGGATGCTAAATCAATAAAGTTATATATGTTATTTAATATTACATTTCTATACATTCAAAAACCAACAATAAATTCAATATTTTTTAAAGGACATACGTGTCCTTAAATAACATACTCGTGCTTTAAAGAGCACATTTAAATGACACATTCAAGTTCAAATGACGGATTCGTGCTTTAAAGAACAGACTCGTGTCCCTAAAATAACATCCTTGTTTTTGTTAATAATTTTTTGTAGTTCTGGATGTTAGAGGAAAATTGATGGAAAATATTTCCGTTTTCCATGAATTTCAAAAACACAAGGAAATGTTATGTTTCAATGAGACGTTGTATTCTTCGTATTGATAGTGAGAACCCACAAACAAAGCATGAAACTACATACATTAAATACATAAAAGAAACACAAACACACAAAAATTCTAATCTCTCCAAATAAAGTAAGGGAAAGGGAAATTTCTAATAAGACGTTGCCTGAATCCCCACAAAATAGTGTTCCACCTCTATTCTCTGACACAACTTCGCCATTGACTAGAGCATTTCACACAACCCTGGATCTGTTACTCTCTCGTCAAGTACCTCACTACTACAAAATAGAGCTTTTGCCGACGGACGGTTCCGTCGGCAATAACACCCATTTCCGTCGACATAAGCCCGTTGGGACGCTTAATGTCGACGACGGAATTTCCGTCGACAATATAATATTACATTACCAATACCAGCACCACACACGATTTGTCTTCTCTTTTCCCAATACTTCTTCTAATACCTTATTCTCGATCATCTCATAAGCTTTAGAATTCTCTCCTTGCTCTTGAGATTGTGTGCTGTGTCAATTTTTGACTGACTAATTCTTGTATCTCAACCTAAAAAGATTTCCAAGAGCTACGATTATCTTAAAGTTCAAATTAACACTTAATTTAAACTTGTAAACGTTAGAACGTACCATTTCGGTTGACTTGAATAACACAAATCAAACATTATGTAATATTATAATGCAATAATAAAGATCGTGAAAAATCCATATTTGTCTAACTACCTATTATAACACATAATTAAAACAAATACATAACACTAATCAAACATTTTTATCTCCAATACCATCGTGAAGAGGACAACAATACCAAACATGAAATTGACATTCATTTATATAATTGCCCACGGCAACATTTAACCACGACATCATGACATCATTCCCAATCAACCACCATTCCCAAACACAAATATTTTAAAAAAATTAAAATAACTGGAAAAAGAACTTGTTCAGCACTCTTGGGACGACGAGGTGGGCGGCGCGGAAGTGGCCGGTGCACACGTTGGACGACAACGTGGGACGGAGAGAGGCCCGGAAGGCGCGTGGACGACGACAGGGCGTGGAGACGGTTGGGAGGAGTCGACGGCATAGAGGGAAACGTAAGCGGCTGTCGGGAAGACACGGGCGGCGGTCCAGACATTGAAATGCGATCATTAAGGGTTTTCAAAGGAGAGTTTGGAGAGAAAGAAATGACGGAATTTTCAGAAGTAAAAAAGTCATGCTTTATATTTTCATTAATGCTTTCGACGATATGGTTTCCAGGTTAGGTACCACTTCTCGGCAGGTGAGGGAACTCTCTGTTTCCCTCAAAAAGCTCATGGTGGCCCATAAGGAGGTTGCTACAACCTGAAGCTCCCGTACCTAGCTCTTTCGGATGACAAACTGCTTGGGAATGAACTTACCTGAAACTTTGGAGGACGGATATGCACAAAACCTCGCTGATGCTCTGGTCCTTGAGAGGGTGGTTGTGGAGGAGCACAATGAAATCTGAACTCTCTTTCAGAGTCTGTTTTCATGAAGTCGCGGCAACAAACCTTTATCTACTACCTGAAATTTATCAATGTCGGCTTGTGGCCGTTTCGAATTAACTTTTGGTCACCTGTTTTGGTTTCCTTCAAGCATGGCTGGCTGCAGTCACACAAATATGTCAAACCTTTTATCTTTATGAATGAATGATACTTCCTCCAAAAAGAAGAAGAAAATGATAAAAGGAATGTGATGACAAGGAAAGACCGATAAGATCCTTAAAATTTCTGTAAATATTTTAGGCCTTCTATTAGCTCCAGAAATCTCATAATTGTTAGGTACTCTGTGCTTCCATGCTTCACAAGAACCTTTTTTACATGAAATGTCACAGCCAACATAAATATATAATAATCAATTGTTAGCCATTTTGATAGCCTCAAAAACATGGTTTTGCCCCATTCCAAAGGTGTCTGTGACTTGATATAGTTCATTTCATAGCTATGATTTCACAAGAAAATTCAAGTGAGACCTCTACTTTTTTAACTTGAAGCTTTGTTTCTCGAGTTCATCCAACTGGACACACACAGACACCAAATATTAACATTCAACAACCGTAACACTTCATTATAATCAATCACCAAACGAGTCTAACACAAAAACTCAAAGCCAACCAAAAACCATAAGGAAATCTAGGATATGGAAACCAGATCATAGAATTTGCAAAGGTGATTTGGGATACAGGACCTTGTCAAACCTTCCCCTCTCTGCTCGATCAAGGAAAAAACCAAAGTTCTACCAAAAGATTTAAACGGAGAGGTTTAGCAATGGACACGACATAGAAACCAAATTCCAAATATCACATTTTCAAAGTCATAGTTAGGAAACTCAAGTTTATCCAAACAGACTCTTATTCTTCCACGCGACGTAAGTATGTTAATCTCACATTACATTCCACTCCATCATCTAACAGTATAAGTAACATGTACAGGTAAAATTGCCCTAAACAACAATCACTAACAACCATAGTAAACAAGATAGAGCAGAAAAAATTTAAATTTTATTTCAGATCAGAAAACAGTCAGCAGGACAGTTTTTGAATTGATGTTGAATTAGTGAGCGGTTAAAAACAAAAAATGTACAACGCAAAACTTACAACATTGTCCAAGGAGTCAACACCACTATGGAAGCCTTTCATCAATCGACTGATTCAAAGTAATTTACTAGGAACCGAAGCATGATCGAGCTCCCAGCACTCCTTTGGCAAGTCGAACCCCTTCGTCCACAGGACCTTCCTTGCTGGAATCTGATGAGAGAATCGGAAACCATCCTTCTCAACCCACTTCACTACATCCACACCATTCTCCCGACGAGGTGCAAAAATCATCTTACAAACATCAACCTTCTCAAGTAACCCCACACTCATTCCACTACCATCTCCATAACTCGTCAGCAACACCACAACTTCATAACACCTCTCCTCACCTCCACCAATCTTTCCTTCACCATACGCTGCCCACACCGACCCCTTATTGGGGACAATCCTATACAACTCCTCCCCCACCTTTTCGCAATTCACAACATGCGAGAACAGATTCACAGAATCCATGTCCGCCACCATCCCAGCCTTTAACACTCCGATCAACGTCGAAAAACCTGGAAATCCGACCGAACCGTCCCGATTCCGCTGCAAATCCAACCATCTCATCCTCACCTCAAAAGGCACGACGGACAAAACCTCGGTGAGCAATCCATAATGCCGCGGCATTCCGTCCTCGTCGTCGAGAATCGCCCAAACCTGCCCGCACCCGAACTTTTTCTCCACTCCCTCCCCACCAAAACCACAACATTCGGGATCTTCCTCCACTTCCATTTCATCCAAATTCCCATTCTTCTTCGATTTCGATCTCACCGCCTTCTTCTGGATCTCCAGAAGCGTCGGGTCCTTCTTCCTTTTCAAACCGTCCGCCGAAACCCTAGATCCGGTGTTCCGCTTCCCGTTAACCGGTTCGTTGCTTTGGGCGTCGGGGTTGACTTCGAAGGCGGGGAAGGAGTTGAGGCAGACGGGGCACCGTAGGCGTTTGCCCAAGTACGTCCGCTTGAACTCGTGGAGCAAGCGGCAGGTCCCGCACGCGGTCCAGAAGGTCTCGGGTTGGGCTCCCGAAGAGTTCATCGGAGAGGAGAGGTTTAGGTCGGGTTTACTTTACTGGTTTAGTGGGTCGTCAGGAAACGAAGGGTCTCCTCTTCCTTTCTTACCGATTCGATATTTCCATTGGCAAGTCAAAGTCACGAGAGGTTTAGGTCGGGTTTACTGGCTATGCGGCTTATGCCCAAAAAATAAAATTGATAATAATAATTCCCGGAGTCTCTTAAAAAAAATTAAAAAAACGAAATTCTTTCTTTAGATAAAGTCTTTGGCCCCATTTGGATGTTTAGTCAAATGAGATTTTGAAAACCAAAAGTTGTAACTATAGTAGTCTTCCACCTTGCCTCTTAAAACACTGCTTCTTGAGAAGAACTAAAAATATTGAACAAGATGTGGCATTTCAACTTCTCAAGAAACGTCACTTTGTGGTAAAATATCATTTTGTCATTCCTACTTTCATCTAAGGGATGCATGTGCACAAGAAAGAACGGGACAAGTCCCACAGAGGGGTAATTACTTCGACATAATAATGCTGAACAATTGGGTCATATGTAAAGGATGAATGAGGATATAGTGTATCCTATAACAAAATCACAAGGGTGTCGTGGTAAATTCCGACCATGACAACAGTGATTTAAAGCCAAAAACCGTGAAAAACTCATTAATTACTTGAGCTTTTTTGTTCAGCGTAATTCTGTGCGTAGAAAAACGTACACATCAAGTCAACGAAGATTTTAGATTTATGTTTGGATGCAACCAATAGTTTTCATGGCTCTGGGGCCCACTAAATACTACATAAAAACTACCAAAAACTACATCCAAATTGTGCATTTGTTTTTTTGTTTTCTATCTTTAACTAAAATCTATTCAAAAATTAGAAAAATTAAATTATTTGTTTATGATTTATGAATAATATTAAGCCTAAGATATATTATGAGTAACTTCTAGTATATAATTTTGTTGTATAATTTTAAAAAATTATTTCAATATTAAAAAATTAAAAATTAACATGTCATTTGTGTTTTTACTTTTAAATAGTGGATTCAATATTTTGTGATTACATGATTTATATTATATATTTAGTTATTAGGAGCATGTTTATGCCAAGAAAATTGGCAAAAAATGAATACCGGGAATCAAAGGAAAACCAGTTGAAAAA
The DNA here is from genome assembly GCA_963682175.1 of Triglochin maritima. Classification (NCBI taxonomy): domain Eukaryota; kingdom Viridiplantae; phylum Streptophyta; class Magnoliopsida; order Alismatales; family Juncaginaceae; genus Triglochin; species Triglochin maritima. The sequence goes on along the minus strand of OY821774.1, from coordinate 21,531,263 downwards.
TAATATGCTAGAATTTATTTTTCTTTTAACCAAGTTTATGTTATTTATGTTTGCTACTAGAATCTAATGGAAATTAAATTCTTATGTTGATGCTTGTATACTAAGGTGTCTTGTATCTCGCTCATTCACTCCATTTAGTCGTAACATATTACGTTCTATAATGGTGGCTCGTTTAGTGACCTTCATCTTGGCTTTTTTTTCTTTAAAATGCGTTTGACGTATCCAATGTCGGTGAAGAGTTATGGGAATTGATATTATTACAAATAAAAGCGGTATGTAAACAATGCACAAGATATACAAGTTTACACATGGATGTAGATCACGTATGCATAGCATGAAGCATGAAGCATGAAGCATGATGCATGATGCATGAAGCATGAAGCATGAAGCATGATGCATGATGCATGATGCATGATGAATGTGAGTGCTTCAAATCCTTCAACATTACCTGTTCATCCCTAATCAGCAATAAATCAATCTAGTCAATCCACGATAGAATAGTGCGTGGGAGCTCTTCCAACAAAGTCAATGCCAATTAGAGAACAACTTTTCATTGGCATGGAATTAATTCACCACCAAGCATGAACACCAAACATTTTTCTTTCGTGTTAGGGTATGGGAATCTCTTTACTCATTCTTTTATGGTTTGTTTGTTTTTCTTTATATTTTCACAAGCACTTTAACGAATACCTAATTAAGTAGTTAAAATTTAAAATACTCTATTCAGCCCCTCTAGAATTGTTTCCGATCGTAACAGGAGGGACAACATCAAAACCAAAAAAATGAGCTTCAATGTAGATTTCATGGTTCAATGAAGCACTTTGTACCTTCGAGAAAGAGAGTAGTTATGGTCGGGTTGAAAGGGAGGAGATGATCTCTCTTAAGGTGAAAAACATGACTTATTGTAGATGATCACACTGAAATGAGTGAGTCAATAGAGCAAGACTAGTAGGACGAGTTCATTTGGTAGATATATATATGTTGGGTGAGGTTTTTACTATGCTACTATGAAGAACGGCAGATTAAAAACACCACGAAAATGAATATTGAATGCGGAATAAACTTATAGTCCTCTCCCAGTCTCAATGCAACAAGAAACACACACACGAGATGAAATAAACAAGAGAAAGACACAACACACCTGAAGCAAAGCACGACACACGCGTTTTAGAAAGTTCGGCAACGTGCCTACGTCCTTGGGGGGTCTCCTGCGAGTTTCATTTCCTTCAATCCTGTGAGATCATAATCCTAATTGGATTTTAATTGTTGTTTAGGAGGTGTTTAGGAGGATATTGGATGGATGGTTGAGATGAAGTGCAGAAGATTGGATGGTGAGGATGAAGTGATGGAGGGGTTTTGAGGTGAGCTCTCTCTCACTCTCTCACATGTCTCTCTCTTTCTTTCTCTCACTCTTGCGTCCTTCTCTCCCTCAGTGTTGTGCTCCGGCGAGAAGTGGAGATGTCCAGCGAGAAGAGGTGGTCCGCACCGGTTGGTTGGTGGAGGTGAGTTGGTTTGAATGCTAAACCCATCTCATTCGCATTTCTTTTTCTTTCTCTCTCTCTCAATCCGTCTCTCTTCCAGTCGTGGTTGGTGAGGGGATCGAGGAAGGTGAAGGTGTGGCTGTGGATTGTGAGGTGTGGTGACCGTTGATCGAGCAAGAGGTTCGTCGGAGGATCATGATTTTGAGAAAGGTGCTCGTGGAAGCACCGTCGAGGTTCTTCGAAGGTTTCTTCAAACCTTCACGGTATGTCAAACTTGTTGCCATAGCTCACTTATGTTGTGTGAGTATTTTGGAAGTCGACGGTATGCCGAATGACTCGTCGCAGGTAAACGTGCAGCAGTTTTACTGCTGGATCGGTTGACCGGTTGGTGCAACGGTCGACCGTTCCAAGTGAGGTTTTGGGATTTTGCCTCGAGCCGGTCGAACGATGTCGTTGGGCGGTCGACCGGTAGTGCATTAGAAGTAAGCCCTTGTTGTTTCCGGTCGGACGGGCCCCCTTTGTCGTTCGACCGTGTGCACTGTTGAAGGTCGGTTGGGGGCATTGACCATCTAAACGGTCAACCGCCTGTTGACTCGTCCGACCGACGACTTAAGTTAACTTATTTTTTGTTCGACCGATGGTGGTTTGGTCAACCGGTGTTGATTGGATTCGATGGAGGATTTTACTGGTGGGTTTCGATCGACCGAGAGTGCTCGGGGTTCGACCAGTTGATTTTGTTGAGCGATGAGAATTTTTACTGGTGGTTTTTGGTCGAATGGGTCCCCTTTGCCGTTCGATCGATTGGTCGTTGTGTTCGTTGAACCTAGGAGGTGACCTTCTAAACGGTCGACCGATCCCTGACTTCGGTTCGACCGAACGCGTGTTGTTAGTGGGAGATGTTCGACCGATGGAGTACCACTCGAGGTATTTTCCTGGTTTCGGTAAGAGTCGGTCGACCGAAACTCTTGGTTCGGTTGACCGATGTTGTCTAGTTTTGCACATGTGAGGTGTGTTGGTTGTGGTCGTCCTTGTGAGACGAGTTGTGGTGTCGATGTTCTTCCGGCAAGTGTGCTAGTGAGAACGGGTGTTGCGGTGGTTGGGTGAAAGAGCCATGGAGCCCCGTAACTGTTGTGAGAGTTGTGGTTGGGTGAAAAAGCCTTGCAGCCCAGCTAGTCTATGCGGGGCTTGGTGAAAAAACCTTGGAGCTCCGTAGTGCGTTCAAGTTGGGTGAAAGAGCCCTGGAGCCCAGCCTTTTGTTATGCTTTTCTTTGTGGATAGAATTGCATGCTAGAGTGTTTCAGTTTCTTGCATTTGTATAGTTTGGCATACGGGATTTCCTTCCGGAAACTCATGCATTGTTGCATGTTTACCTTTCAGGCCATGATCGGCGTTAGGGGGTGGTGACCGAGGAGAGGAGTGCCGCTACCAGATCCTGCTTTCTCTCATTTTGAGGTCGACGTGATTACTTGTATATTGTGTTTAGCCTTTTGATGTAATCACACTTTTTGAAATACTCGGATATATATATTATATATGTTGGTGCACCCGTTTCTTTGTATATTGCGTAATATCCTCTGGTTGTTTGTTTGTTATAAAATTTTAAATTCTTCCGTTGTTTTGAGGATGTTACAAATCCGCTTCTCCAGCAAGAGAAGCAACCGAGATTACAAGTAGATGGAGGCAATTTGTCCTCCAAAACACTCTAGATCTTTCTCTAGCCCTAATCTCTCTCAAGGAAATAATAATGATGTGTTATATACAAAATTACGGTGAAAACCCCTTAAATAGAAGACTGAATTCGTACAAGAGAACATGAAGATCGTGGGTAAAACCGTCTACATCGGTCGACCGGAATGCTCAACGGTCGACCAGTATACTGTTTTACAGCCTAACTGCCACTTTTCGGTTGACCGTTGTCCAACAAACGGTCGACGGTTCCACGCTTCTAAATAGCGTCAGGGAGACTCTGGAAATTTCCTGTCGACAGCGTGCCCAACACCGGTCGACCGTTCCTCACTTCAATCTGAGCCCGGGAGATTCTAGAAGTTTTCGGTCGACCACATGCCCAGCACCGATTGACTGATCCACACTTCTCGAACAAACTTGACATGCTCTAGAAATTTCCGGTCGACCGGTAACTCCACCGGTCGACCGATTCTCTCGTTTTCTATACTTAACAAATATAAACCAAATTTTCAACAATCTCCACATTGGTTTGAATTTGTTACGTGAGCCACATTCTATCTCGCTTCCTTCGTGCTTCTATGAAGCACCGTTGGTGTTACCCCCTGAAATGCTCCTCCTTCTAAGTTTCCGAGGACATTGAGAAGTTTCGAGCACAACTCGGACTTCTCCCGACTGACCACCTTGGTCATCATATCCGTCGGAACCTTGTTCGTATCAATCTTTTGGAGAATAACATGGTCTTCCTCGATCCATTCGTGGATCTTATGGTACATTATTTCAATATGTTTGGTCCTTGAATGGAACGTTTGATCCTTGGCTAGATAAATTGTACTTTGGCTATCACAATGCAATTTAGTCACTTCATGTTCCATCCTCAAAGAGCTTACCAAACCCTTCAACCATATAGCTTTTTTTCCGGCATCAACCGTTGCTATGTACTCTGCTTCTGTTGTTGACAATGCGGTAGTATGTTGGAGAACGGATCTCCAACTCACTGGTCCTCCACCTAAACTGAACATGTACCCTGTTGTGGACCTTCGTTTATCCAGATTACCAACATAATCTGAATCGACATACCCCTCCACCTGCCTTTATGCTCCATCTTTGGTGAACTTCAAGCTAACATCCATGGTTCCCTTCAGGTACCTCAACAACCACTTCAACGCCTCCCAATGCTCCTTTCCTGGGTTAGCCATATAACGACTCACGAGGCTAACTATGTGTGAAATGTCTAGCCTAGTGCAGATCATAGCATACATAATGGATCCGGTTGCACTAGCATATGGAACTCTGTCGATATCTCTCCTTTCTTTTTCTGTAGAGGGGTTGCATTTCAATGAGAGCTTGAAGTGAGCGTTAATAGGTGTGGCCACTTGCTTGGCATTCTCTAGATTATACCTCTCGAGTATCTTCCGGATATAGCTCATTTGAGTGAGCAAAATTTCACATCTCTCAATATCCCTAGAGATTTCCATACCGAGAATTTTCTTTGCACTCCCGAGGTCTTTCATCTCAAACTCCCCGTGAAGCTTTTGTTTGAGATCATCTATATGCTTCATCTCCTTAGCCGCAATAAACATTTCATCAACATACAAAAGCAAGAACACGTGTGACCCGTCTCTAAGACTCCGCAAGTAAACACAACTATCATAGTCGCAACTCACAAAACCATTCTCTATCATAAATGTATCGAACCTTTTGTACCATTGCCTCAACGACTACTTAAGTCTGTAGAGGGACTTATTCAGCTTGCATAATGCCCTTCTTTGCCTTGTGTAATGAACTCATCTGGCTGCTTCATATAGATTTCTTCCTATATGTGCCCGTGAAGAAATGTTGTTTTCACATCCATTTGTTCTAACTCCATGTTATCCATCTCAACCATGGATAACATCACTCTAATTGAGGTATGCTTTACAAAGGGCGAGAAGATCTCGTTGTAATCGACCCCTTCCTTCTGAGCATATTCCTTTGCCACCAACCTCGCATTATATTTTAACTCCTCAATAGGAGTTGACCCTTCTTTCTTCCCGAAGATCCACTTGTACCCAATCGCGCGCTTTCCCCTTCGAAGCTATGTTAACTCCCAAGTCTGATTCTTATGAAGAGACTTCATCTCTTCGGTCATGGCCACTATCCACTTGCTCCTGTCCTCCAGCTTAATGGCTTCATCGAATGTGCAAGGGTCCCCATATTTGGTAACAAGTGCAAACACAATACTAGCATCATCATGACCATACCTCATCGGTGTCTTTGTGATCCTCCTTTGTCTCCCCTGAGCAATACTCTCCTGCTCTGGCTCTCCCTCTACTTGTGAGTCGATTGTTTCCTGCTGAAATCCTTCATTCGATTCAACCCCTGAAGTCGTGACCCTCACTTCAGATTCGTCACCCTGCACAAATCCATCTTGCTGCTCTTTCTCCTAAAGGCTCTTGAGTAAACCCGTCTCATCAAAGACCACATTACTCTGCAAAAGCACCTTTTGCCCATTCGATCTCAAAGCTTATATCCTTTCACTGCCCAATCGTAACCAAGAAAAATGCATTCCTTCGATTTCGAATCCAGCTTCGACCGCTGTGTCTCATCGACCAACACATAAGCTTTGCATCCAAATATCCTCATCCTTGAATAATCGAATGGCCCACCCGTCCACACTTCCTGAGGCGTCTTTAATTCAAGTGTCGATGACAGTGAGACATTTACCAAATAGCACGCAAGATCAACTGCCTCTGCCAAGAAATCCTTCGACAGATCCGCATGAAGCCTCATGCTCCTTGCTCATTCACACAAAGTTATGTTCATTCTTTCAGCTACCACGTTCTGCTCCGGACTTCGCGGTGTAGTGAAGTGTCTTGTGACGTCTTCTTTCTCACAAAAAACTCATGAACTTCTTTGAGGTGTACTCACCTCCATTATCTGTTTGTAAGTACTTAACAAATTTTCCTATACTTTTCTCTACCTGGGCCTTCGATGCTTTAAACTTCTCAAAAACATCAAATTTATTTTTCAGAAAATAAACTCATACCTTCCTCGAGAAGTCATCGATGAATGTGACGAAATATTCTACTCCACCCTTATACATTTTGTCTTGTGGATAGTCGTCATGAATTAAATCCTGTGTTGTTTACCAAAGATACAATACTTGTAAAAATCCAATTTGCACCTCTTAACACCTGATGCATTGCATACATTGCATCATATGTCTCTCATTTAGATTAATTTTATATCAATAAAGGCTACTAAGGTATGTGTTTAGTCTTATTTACAGAATACAGGGACCTGAATGCAAATTACCCATATCCCGAGCATAAATGCGTGCAAGAGACTCATTTCTGTCATAAAGACCAAGTTCAAGATTATCGGGATTCAAATTGAAGTTCATCCAAGCATAAAAACATTCAAGGACCTAATTACAAAAAGTCCAAGGACTTAAGCACAAAAGTAGCCAGGGACGTAATTGCAAAAGGCCGAGGACCCGACTGCAAATTAAAGAACCAAAATATTATTTTGGAGAAGTTTTAAAGAAAAATCAATTTGGATGTCCAAATATATGAAGAATAAATTCGGAGCTCAAAAGAAAGGAAAGAGATCAATCTGGACGCGCAAAGGACATCTAAATCATACCATAAACACACAGGAAAAATCCAGATTTAATCAGAGTTAAATGGGCGGCGATTCCGCCGCACACTACATGTAACATGCGGCGATTCCGCCCCCCCCCCTTTGGATCCGTGGCCCCGGATTTTGTCCAGTCATGTCTTGACACGTGTACTTTCCTATTTCATATTAGGGTTCCTTGTATCGGCTATAAATAGTCTCGGAAACAATGTTGTAGAGAGCTTTTTGTTTATTCCATATTTTAGTAATAAAATTCTGTTCTTTTATTTTTGTGTTTTTAGTTTTCTTTTGTCGTTTCTCTAGGACCCCTTCTCATTTCTTCCATCCATGAGTTTCTAACTCTTTCCAAAGGGTGGGGGTGACGGATTTAGGGTGATGAGAAGAGAATGATGTTATTATTTTAATTTCGTATTAGTATATTTTGATTACTTGAGTTTATGTTGAATCATTTATCATGTAATGCTTTATAACTAATGTGATTTATTATAAGTTTCAAATTTCTCTAATCAAAACCCGATATCTAAACCCCCACCCAACGGAATTCACCATCTTTCTTCTTGTTTTAGTTTTATTTGTTCATGTTTCGTGCTTTAGAAAATTAGAAACCAAAAATCTCAAAACCAAACTTATTTCTCTCTCTTTCTATCCTAAATCGAAAATCACAAAAATAACAATATCTCTCCCTCCTTTTGTTCGACCCGTACTTGCCACGTCTTCATTGACGTCGTGCACTTGCGGTATAAATTAAATTCACATCAAGTGTTTGACGCCGTTGCCGGGGAGGCGACGAAGATTTTGTTTATTTTTGTGATTTCGATTCTATCCTGTTTATCTTGTGCGCGATCTAACTATTTGGGTTTGCGTTTCAGGAGACAACAGAGTGCGCGGCGAAATCCGGGCACAGTTGGAGCAAGAAGGGCGGCGGAATCGCCGCACATCAAGAAGAACCTGCGGCGGATTCGCCGCACGTTTGAAGCATCTGGGCTTCAATTTTTCTGAGGTCATCGACATCTCTGGGTGGACGCGTAGAGCATCTGGTAAGTTTCGAGAGCGGGCGGCGAACCCGTTTGAGCATTACGAGGTAACTTTTCTTGCCTTTCTCGTAAAATCTTAATTTTCGAAAAGTTCCTTTTCGTAGAACTGCACGTGTTAGGGCAAAATTCCATAATTGGCAATAATTCAACTCTGACCTAAAAATTGGCAAAAATTAGAAGGACTTAGTGCATGCATCATAAAGTGTTTTGTTTGCATTATTCTTGCTAAATTCTTGCAAATTATTTTTATTGTTGAAGAGTGCTGGAGGCAAGGTACGTATCGCGTTTTAACGATTGCAATTAAGCATATAATTTAGTTTGCATACAACCTTGCAATTGACCCCAATTAAAGACCAATGTTTGACTATCTTTGCTAGATTTAAGTTAAACTATCTAAGGGCAACTCCGTAGGAAAAGATACGGTGGGGATTTCATCACCCTTCCGTGGCCCACAAATCACAATCCTAAAGAGTCACTCAAGCCTTAAAATTAAAATCAATTAGACATTGGCCCCTAAGGACTCGGACTCAATTAGGGAGAAGATTGGTTTGACTTGCTATGACTTGAAGCTGATCGAATTTAATTTGGTGTCTAGAAAGTGTTTTTGTGTTGACGTAAGTCTTCCAAGCGAAGTGGTTGTCTAATTGGCACCGACTCTGTCGGAAGCGCCCCCACTAGCTATACACTGCCTGGCCAAGTTGGTTTGATTAGTTAGGGAGGTGAATCAAGCGAGCCAATTCGACTCAACCAGTTAGGAGTCGTCTAGAATTAGGCTCCCTTAGGTCTAGGATTGTTTGAACCGTGCTTGTTTAGGAAACTTTTGACCAACCCTCTCATATATCTTTTAGAGTTAAGTTTCCCTTCTCCTCTGAGTCATCTTCTTCTCACCTTCTTCTACGTTAGTCTCCTCCCCTTTACACTCTCTGGTAGCGTTTTTAGGGTCATGTCGAGCACTTTTTACGAGTTTAGCCTCGTGATGGTGAGAGTGGTCTACTCTAGAGTTCTTTGTGAAGATGGATGGTTACATGGGCAACCATCCATGTCATTGTTGGGACCAGGACAATTCGTCCTGGTATTCTGGACCCATGCAACCTGGGGTGGCTCAGACTAACACCCCATATGGTTGGGACAATCCTAATTGTGTGACTGAGCAATCTTCATATTGGGGTAACATGAGAGATGCACCGACTGCTAGACCACAATCTAGTTATGTTGGATCATATGCTGGTCGACAAACTGAGACATTACAACAAACTTTGGCCTCCTTCATGCATTGGACAGACAACATGAGTGCACCGGTTGCTCCAGTAGCCGTACCGTGCGACTGTTGTGGGTTGAGTGGTCATGTTATCAGGGAATGTCCTTATGTTCCCCCAGAGCCTGAGTATGAGCACACATTCTCCCAAAATGCTCATTATGACCATTACGCATCCGCGTACAACCCGAGAGTGATGGATTTGTGGAAAGACAATTCGTATCCAAATTCTTATACTTCATTTTCACCTTAGTATTCTCCTCCCGAATACCCAGAATTCTACCAACACCCCCACTTCAAATCATTGGACTTATTCTCAGCCCACCAACACCCAACCTCAAAATTTCCCAAGCTCTGACTTGAACCTCATAGTTGACCGCATCCCTGATTTCCTGGAACAAACTTTCCTTACGTTCATGGAAACCACTCAACAGTCCGTACAAAATATGGTACTGCAATTGAGTCAAATGTCGCAGTAATTACGTAAACGTGAGGAGAGTAACTTTTCTTGTCAACATGAAGATTCATCTTTTGATATCGAACCACCACCACATCCACAAATTCAAAGCACAATCGTTCAAAGTTAGACTCCTAGTCAGTCTGAAGGACTTGGGGTTTCAATTCACGATCACTTAGTGGAGGATTCGATACACATTGAGAATAAACTTGACCAATTTCATCATGAGTCGGCCCACGATTGTGCCTTATCTTCTTGTTCCGTGGCCCTTAAGTCATATGATCTTCATGTTGTGTCTCTTAAGGACTCACCTCTGGTGGAGCAAGAGCTCCCTAACACCCTCAATTTCAAACAACCTGATGAGAGTTTGCCTCTCACTATTGTTCCTGATTATCTTGGAAATGATGGAACATCAAACAACCACATTGCTCATGAGGGTATTAGGAGTTCCTTGGAGGATACCTTGGGTATGAGATCCATTTTATGTTCGCCTGGTGAGTCGGACTTGCCTAGCAAGGCTCTTGACCTCGCTCCGACGCACCAGCCAGTTGGTTGGAGAGTTTGGATTGACGATCATAACTTCAGCACCGCAACGGGAAAAACTCTTCTTCCGTTGCCCCTTATTTCCCAAACTCTCGAGAGGTTCAAGCTCTTTCAGTTTGATCCTTTGTATGAGACGCCTTTGCGTCCAATTCATGAACCTCTCATTTCATCTTGTGCTCTTTGTGAAAGGGGCCCACGCATGAATATTCTGGCCCCGTGTGGTGTCATGTTCCCTTTCCAAGTGCATTGAGCCACTTTTGAGGTTCCCATTTGATGTCCTTTGACAAATGAAGATGGGAACTTATGGTTGTACATAATTATATCCAAAAAAAAAGTACAATAAAAGACTCCTTCAGTGAGCATCGTTTGTGTGGGCTCCAAACCTTGAGTATTTGAGCCCCATTTCTTTCACGTATTTGTATCCCTCCTTTAACATCTCACAGGTTTTGAGGGAATTCGGGTTTTGTCCATCAACATAGCCATGAACTTTCCTTTGTACTTCACGTTGGTGAGATCTTTCCTTTTTCATGCATAAATCCATGTAGTATCTTGCTCACATTCATTGAGGACAATGCATGATTTAGGTGTGTGTGTGTGGGGGGGGGAGGGGGGTGTTTATCTATCTATATATTCTGTTTGGGGGTGTGCCACCAGAAATCGGGCTTGAAGCTCTCGCCTTACCAACGAGCCGACTGCTGATGGCAGTTGGTCACGACTAGATTTAAAAAAAATCAATGTTTCATGACATACCTTAAGATTGAACTAGCAAAACCTGAGTACAAATCGCATTAAGTCTTTGTTCCTTATTATATAGTTCTGCTTGTAGAAATTATGACATAAATCTAACTTCCAAAGAAATAACTCATTACCCTTTAAGACATGTATGCACTTAAATTGGATGAATCAAATCTTTGAAGTGGTTGATAAAAAGCAGCGGTTGAGGAAAATATACCGGGAAGTGTGGACTTCTGATTATAATTAAGCCTTGAGGAAAAAAAAGGAATAAAAGTGAGGAAAGCACATCTTGCAAAATGATTACAAAAGCCCAAGCCTTCGAGTCACTGGTCCGTAGGGGTATCTTAAACCCGGTAACTTGAGTCTGCCAGCTCGGGATTATCGACCAAACTCGCTACACAAATGCAAAAAGGGTAAAAGTGTCAGAAAAAGCAAATGTGTTGAATCACGGAAAAAGAAAAATAAATACACTTTAAGATACTCAAGGCCTAAAGTTAAAAGAATGATCCATGTCATGGTTGATCCGAATGTACTTCACCACCAAAGGAGGCGTGCAAAATAATTTAAGTGATAACATGTGTAGAAGGGTTAGTGGTGTGAATATTGGAGGAATGAAAACCAAGTCAGAATTTTTTATGAGTTAGACTTATATAATGAGCATGCAAGAATTCTAAGTGAGACGTATAAGGTTGAGGTGGAGATATTGAGAGCTATTAATGGAAAGTTGAATTAAGACTTTGTGGGTGTGTCAACTGAAAACCCTCACGAGACAAAACTCGTCCTCTAAGGAAACTTGGGGGTTTAAAGGCTTGTTGCACATGCTAAGTGCAACCGTGATTCCTACGAAAGTGAGTTAGGATTTCCCTGTTTTCATTTTCTCTTATATTCTGTTTTGCTAGGGACTAGCAAAATCTAGGTGTGGGGGTATTTGATGCATTGCATACATTGCATCATATGTCTCTCATTTAGATTAATTTTATATCAATAAAGGCTACTAAGGTATGTGTTTAGTCTTATTTACAGAATACAGAGACCTGAATGCAAATTACCCATATCCCGAGCATAAATTCGTGCAAGAGACTCATTTCTGTCATAAAGACCAAGTTCAAGATTATCGGGATTCAAATTGAAGTTCATCCAAGCATAAAAACATTCAAGGACCTAATTACAAAAAGGCCAAGGACTTAAGCACAAAAGTAGCCAGGGACGTAATTGCAAAAAGCCGAGGACCCGACTGCAAATTAAAGAACCAAAATATTATTTTGGAGAAGTTTTAAAGAAAAATCAATTTGGATGTCCAAATATATGAAGAATAAATTCGGAGCTCAAAAGAAAGGAAAGAGATCAATCTGGACGCGCAAAGGACATCTAATTCATACCATAAACACACAGGAAAAATCCAGATTTAATCAGAGTTAAATGGGTGGCGATTCCGCCGCACACTACATGTAACATTCGGCGATTCCGCCGTCCCCCTTTGGATCCGTGGCCCCGGATTTTGTCCAGTCATGTCTTGACACGTGTACTTTCCTATTTCATATTAGGGTTCCTTGTATCGGCTATAAATAGTCTCGGAAACAATGTTGTAGAGAGCTTTTTGTTTATTCCATATTTTAGTAATAAAATTCTGTTCTTTTATTTTTGTGTTTTTAGTTTTCTTTTGTAGTTTCTCTAGGACCTCTTCTCCTTTCTTCCATCCATGAGTTTCTAACTCTTTCCAAAGGGTGGGGGTGACGGATTTATGGTGATGAGAAGAGAATGATGTTATTATTTTAATTTCGTATTAGTATATTTTGATTACTTGAGTTTATGTTGAATCATTTATCATGTAATGCTTTATAACTAATGTGATTTATTATAAGTTTCAAATTTCTCTAATCAAAACCCGATATCTAAACCCCCACCCAACGAAATTCACCATCTTTGTTCTTGTTTTAGTTTTATTTGTTCATGTTTCGTGCTTTAGAAAATTAAAAACCAAAAATCTCAAAACCAAACTTATTTCTCTCTCTTTCTATCCTAAATCGAAAATCACAAAAATAACAATATCTCTCCCTCCTTGTGTTCGACCCGTACTTGTCACGTCTTCATTGACGCCGTGCACTTGCGGTATAATTTAAATTCACATCAACACCCTTCAGCAGTCCTTGTTTGTGTAACTCACACAATCCCTTTTCTGACATATAACCAAGCCTCATATGCCAAAGTGTGGTGTTGTCTTCATCTTGTGCAACATTTGTTGCACCTCTTCTTGCTACTGCATTCCCTGCATCCAATACAAGTTGCCCACCTTGGTTCCCTTTATCACTGTCATCGCTCCATGAGTGACCTTAACATTTCCGTCCCCCCCGGACCATCTCCACCCGAGTGTATCAAGCTCTCATAGAGATATCACATTCTTCTTCAACTCTGGAACGTGATGCACACCCGTCAATGTTCAAATACATCCATCGAACATCTTAAACTGTATGGAGCCAATTCCGATGGTAGTGTATGACGCATCATTGCCCATAACAACGATCTCTCCTTTCAGTGGGTACCGGGCACAAGTGATAAGATGCTCCTGTATCCAAAATCCATCTCATTGACGATTTGACGATACCTGCAGCGCAAACTGTAAGGACGTCTACCGCATCCTTTTCCTCCACCACACTGGCGGAATCATACCCGTCTTTCCCTTTCTGTTGCGCCTCCTTAAAGGCCCTGCAGTCACGCTTCATAGGACATGTCTTCTTGTAAGAAAACATTCAAAGGATCTCCATTTGATTTCAACAGGCCCATTCCGTTACTTCCCCCTCCTTTGTTGCACGTCTGGTCTCTACCACTTGGAGCAACGATCAATCCTTCACCCTTGTCAGAAGAGCTACTACCTGAATTCTTCCTCGCATCAAAAGAGATCAACGTGCTCTTGACTTCTTCCAACACCAACGAATCATTCCCATATATGATCGTATTCGCCAAATTCTCGAACGAGTCCGGTAGTGACGTCAACAAAAGCATTGCTTTATCTTCATCTTCCAACTTGAGGCCTAGCTGCGTCAAATCTGCTACGAGCTTGTTGAACATTGCTAGATGATCAACAAATGGTGTGTTCTCCCTCATCCGAAGAGTGTACAGCTGACGTTTCAAATTCAACTTGTTGTCAAGACTCTTCTTCATGAACCTCTCCTCTAGAAGTTTCCAATATTCAGTCGTTGTCGCTACCAATTCTTCGAAGAGAATATCATCCGAGAGGCAAATCTCGATGATCCCTGTCGCCCGGAGATTCAGACTCTGCCACTTCCATCGGTCATCTCCGACAGCTTCTTCTCGACCTCATCAAACATATTCAAGAGTCCATCCGTCTGCGACATCAACGCACAGACCCTCTGTTTCTACGTCAAAAAATTCCTTTTTTTCGATAAACTTCTTCACCCGAAAATTTCTTGCGTCCTCTGACATCCCTAGTAGCCAACAAAGCTATGATACCAGTTGTTGAGTGAGGTTCTTACTATGCTACTATGAAGTACGAGAGATTAAACGCACCATGATTGACATCATTTCATGCTTATATTTGTACCTTATATCCATTATCTTACACCTAAGCAATGCTACGTGACGAGTTTTATGTTTAGTTTTCAGGAATAAAGAGGTTTGAAGAGAAGAGCCATGAAAGGACCGAAAAGCAGGAAAAAGGACTTAATTGTGAGACCTGAGGACCAAGATGCAATGGAGAAGGACCTGATCGTAAGACCGAAGGACCTAAGAGCAAAACAGGAAACTCCACACCATCATGAGGAGTATTTTGGCAATTCGATTCGGGTCGGAGCTCCAATAAACAAAGTAGATGCATCAAAGACCAACAAAGACCACCAGGAAAGCCCACAACCAAAACCAACTCGATCTGGATCATATAGACCGCCAATTGGCAGTCTTGGACCGCTAATTGGCGGTCCATATGTCTCCAGATCCACTAAGATTTGTGTTGGGCTTGTATTAGTGTATTCTTAGTCTATTGTTGGTATTGGTTTAGTCCTACATCGGGGGATTGTCCCGGATTAGCTTTTTCCATGCCTATAAATAGAACTCTTCACCTTCCATTGTAATCACTCATTGTTTGGTGGCATTCTCTCTACTAAGGAGTGAGCCTTGAAGCAATAACTAAAGGTGGAGAAGAATGCTACCTTCAATGTGAGTCATTGTTAATAAAAGTTTATTTGTTTCTTTTAATCTTGTTTTGTTATGTTGCTTGTTTTGTGTGGGTTGCTTTACTTTGTTTAATCTCTTGTTTAGTAATTTTAGTATCTTAGTTAAATGTTTTCTTTACTTAGTCTAATCAGTAGTGTAATGAGTAGTGAGTAGTTCCATCCCCATTTGGGGGGTGGAGAAATATGTGATATAATGATGTAGTGTATTAAGTGTGTGTTATATATATCCCTTGAGCTTTATATGATTTCCATAACCATCTAATGGGTTTTCACTCTTATCTTTGATATGTTAATGCTCTTGAATGAAGCTTAGCTTATGCTTTGATTAGTGGACCTATTTTATGGGGAATGATAAGGTTAGGATATGGATGAAAGTTAATATTGGAAACACAATTTGTAGTGTATGTGCTCTTGTTGCCTTTACCTTAGCTAATGTCTTGTATGTTTTAATGATGTAGTGAAATCTTAATTCATGTAGAGGCATAGTAGGGTATAGTCTTTATACTTGAGTTCATGTAGCTTCATTCCAATTATTGTCTTGTATGTTTTAATGATGTAGTCTTATCTTAATTCATGTAGAGGCAAAGTTGGACGTAGTTTTATGATTTCATGCACTACATGTTGTGAGGAGCTTAATGAACACACACACACACTTCTTTATGTTCACATTATTTCTCTACCCCATTTGGGGTTTAGTTTTCTTGCTTCTTTTCCATTTCCATTTGCGTCTTAGTGTAGTTTAGTGTAACCAACCTTTCTTCCCTTTCTTTACCTCTCGCCTTCGCACAAACCAAGTGTCGACACACCTCCCAGTGGACGACCCGTATTTGCCACCGCTTCAACGCGGTCGTGCACTTGCGGTTAAATATAAAACGAGATCAATCACACCACGAAAATGAATATTGAATGTGGAATAAACTTTTAGCCCTCTCCCAATCTCAATGCATCAAGAAACACACACACAAGATGAAATAAACAAGCAAAGACACAATACACCTGAAGAAAACCACGACACACGCATTTTACAAGGTTCGGCAAAGTGCCTACGTCCTTGGGGGGTTCTCCTGCAGGTTTCCTTTCCTTCAATCCGCTTCTCAAACAAAAGAAGCAACCGAGATTACTAGTAGATTGAGGTAATTGTCCTCCAAAGCACTTTAGATGTTTCTCTAACTCTAATCTCTCTTAAGGAAATAATGTTGTGTTATATACAAAATTAGGGTGAAAACCCCTTAAATAGAAGGCTAAATTCGTACAAGAGAAAATGTAGATCGTCAGTAAAACAGTTTGCATCGGTCGACCGGAATCCTCAACGGTCGACCGGTATACGGTTTTACAGCCTAATTGCCACTTTTCTGTTGACCATTGTCCAACAACCGATCGACCGTTCTGCGCTTCTGAATAGCACCTAGGAGACTCTAGAAATTTCCGGTCGACCGCGTGCCCAACACCAGTCGACCGTTCCTCACTTCAATCCGAGCCCGGGAGGTACTGGAAGTTTCCAGTCGACCGATCCACACTTCTCGAATGAACCTGACATGCTTTGGAAATTTCCGGTCGGTCGACCGATTCTCTCGTTTCCTGTACTTAATAAATATAAACCAATTTTCAACAATATACTGTCGAGCAAAGGTGGATTTGAAGTTGCGGGATGAAACTACATGAGGATTCACAAAAGACCTAATGTAGATTGTGCCAAACATCACCGGTAGTAGAAATATCGACGATGAGAAGAAGGATATATTGTGATAGAGAGGAGACATGTAAAGTAATTAAGGAGTTGGCTCTTTGATTCTACTGAAAGGAGAACGGATTAGGGACCAATGTGTTTCGAGTGTAACGGGGAGCCTGACCGACGGACATGGCTCAAACCAATCAATAAGACCCAAAGGTTGAGACTTCCGTATATAGAAAGAGCTGGTTTTCCATTACCTTCTATAGCGACATTGTGGTATCAAATGCGGGATGAGAGTGTTGTTAGATGTGAGGATCAGTACGAAAGTAGGATAACGTATTGGAACCGATTACATAATACATTTTGATTGTAATTTGTAATGTATTTGTAATGTATAATATATCGTGTATTTGTACTTATATCGTGTTGTTCTTATGACATGGCTCAAACCAATCAATAAGACCCAAAGGTTGAGACTTCTCATCTCTACCTCTCTCCTTCTCTCCCATTCCTTCACCCCCTCTACCCTCTACTTTCCTATCCTCCTCTCTCCCTCGTCTCTTTCTCTCTCCCTCTTCTCTCCTCCTTCCCTCTCTTCTCTGCCTCTCTTCTCTCCCTCCTTTTCCCTCTTCTCCTTCATTTTCTATCTCCCTCCTCCTCCTTCTCTCGCATGTTTAAGTATTAAATTTGTACTTATATGGTGCTGATGAGTTTGATAGAGATAAAGCAGTGAATGTTGGATAGGCTTAGTGGGGTTGTTGGAGGTGGTTGGGGGTGTGTTAGTACTCAAATATATAGAAATAAAGTTACAGTGCAAAGCGCCCATATTAAGATTCATAGGAAAAGAAAAGGCCCACATGAACTCTCTCGTTGGGCCCAATTATAGTATTTGGTTTAAGATTAAAATGAGTAACTAAAAAATGAAAATTACGTTCCGGGAAAAAAAAGTAAATGAAGAAGTGAAGAAATGAATTTTCTTACTTTGCTCATAATTAAATATTTGGTCCGATTTACAGTTCAAAAGTTTATCACCCAAATACTACTTTGGTCATTCATATCTCCATGCGTATGCTAACACTATCTACGGATTTCAATTACTATACTGTTAATAATAATCTCACATTTGACAATTCAAACACGTGAAATTATAAGATGATGTGTACCGTCACTCATAAACAATGAGTTTTGAGTCAGACACTTACACTTTACTATACTATTTTTTCTTTCAACTTTTTATTTTTTATTTTCATTCTTTGTACGTATATGAATCCAAACTCCAACGTTAAATCTGGACATGAATCTACGGATTGTTCTTCAACCCTTTCAAATCTACGTAGAGACCTATATTTGAATAAAAAGGAGCTACAGAAATTATTGTTTTACTTAATACGATATTTGGGTGCAGATCTAGAAACCAACCACATCATTGGAGAAAATTCATTGAAAGTTATTGTCTTATATACAAAACGCAATAGGTTATTTTATGTGAACACAAAATAGCATAGATTATTTTTGTTATTTAAATTCAATAATAGGATTCAAAACTCACTCAACTTAAAACCTATTAATAGAAAACATAGATATGTTGATAGGAGTTGTTTTTTAACATGTAAATATGTACAACTTTTTTGTCATCAAACTTGTTCGTCTTTTCGGACTTTGTAGCATTCTTAAGCAATTCAAGGTTGGTCTAGATGAATTTATACCATAATTAGAAAACTGACATGGTTCAGTTTTCCCCAAGTTTAGAAAAATGTCTTTTAATGAAATCTAAAGTGGAATATAGAAGTAAAAACACAACATATTCTTCTTGCTTCAATTTTATACGTGGATGCAAACGGAAGGTTATAAGCCACAACATGTACACCAATGGAAAATATCCATGCGATATCTTGCCATATAGAACAAACACACGTTATCTTATGGAAAATGTAAAACAATTTTCTTTATTTAAATTCATTATTTTGTTTTGAAACCAAATCAATTAGAATTACGTGTGCGGAAAAATATAGACACATTGAAAAACAAATTACCAATACAACCATAATTTTTTTCCATCTCAACATATTCAATTGTGTTGTAAAATAAATAGACATGAAGTAAAGAAGATGGAGATTTAGGGGAGAATAATTGTTGTGTTTCATCATTACCAAAGTATTACAATAGACTCTTATTTATAGGCTAAAGAAAACAAATGAAATGATATATGTTACAAAAGTTACAAATGAGAAAGTGAGAGGTTGATGGAGTTATGGGAGGAGAATGTGAAACATCCATAATATTTCGCAGCACTTCCCCTTGGATCTTCATCTATATATTTTTCAGTCTGTCTCGTTAAAAACCTTAGTAAGAAAAACTCATTGGGATAAAAACTTAGTGAAGTAAAAAAGTGCAGAGCGTATAATCATCCCCATCATTTCAACATACGTTTTTTTCAAACACTGAACATCAATCTTGAAAACAAATTGTTCAAAATCTCTGGTAGGCAACGACTTGGTGAATATATCTGCAAAGTTGTCACTTAATTGGTATGCCTCATTAAAAACCTTGTCAAGTAAAACCTTGTGAGACAAAAACTTGGTAAAGGAAAAAAGAATGCAGTGTATAATTCTCACTTTCAATTCAACATACATTTATAATACTCCCTTATACAATATGCGTTATGTTTATGTCTCGTTAAAAACATTGCTACAAAATCTTGTGGGAAAACGTAGCTAAGGAAAAGAGTACATAACATAGGCTAACAAAATTGCACAAGTTGTCTAATTAAAAACATTTAACCAATAAAATATTTTAGGATAAAAATTGGAAAAAGGAAAAAATAGTGCAACTACAAGCCTTCTGGGCTTTATGCTTCAGGGATATTCGTCCTTCAGGGACGATAAATACAAATCCGCTCCCTCTGATTCGTAGTTTACCAAACTTAGAAAAATATTTTACAAAGTTCTAGAAAAATATTTTACCGGAAGAGGGGCGGAAGAGGCTCGACAATAAACAAATACATCATAGTTTAACAGATTTAATGGATATTTACTATGTTTCACTTAGATAATAAGATTGTGAAATATGTTTGCGTAATTTTTCTCGAATGATATACTTGGAGTAATACAAACTGTGACAACTTTTGAAATATATGAATATGTTACATCAAAAGATGTTACTTATGGACAATTTAAAGATGTCTCATATTTATATTGATGTCATAGCGATATGAGAATGTAAGAATCATAAAGTTGTAATGACTCCACATAATGACACCAAATAGTTTGTGATAATAATTGATGTGGATCATACATGTAGCAAACACCACTAATGTAAATCTTTATCGCATGACTAGAAATTGGTAGATCCTTAAACGTCATCTAAATGTTTTCAGATGAACATTAAGCTTAGATAAAACATTCACTGTGAACCTTATTAGGTTTCAAGTTATAAGAAAATTTTCATGACGTTCTGATAGGAACTTCAGGTCCAATTACAATTGGATCTTTGTCGATATACAATAGATGCTCTTTGTTAGTGTGCTTTCAAGGTGAGCATTTAGTATGATATTTTTCTTCAATATTCTCTTTCTACAATTGAATCATTGTACCAATTCTGTTCTGGAGAATGTTCGAACTTCAGGTCGAAAAATAATTGGTTTTTCTGTAGTCATTTGTTTCAATAATCCATCCTTTAAATATTTCACAGGTTTTCCAAAACTCTGCTGGAGGTCCTATGACATCAAGTCATAAGCATGTAATAAATATAATAAATAATAATAAACTTTGTTATTGGGTGAAACTAAAATCAACTTCATATCATTCTTCGGGATGACTTTGATTGAAGAGGTTATATGCACACTTTTACTTATTTCTTCATATAGTGATCTTTTGTATAATGCATCTTTTGATTCTTGTCATTATATAATATACTTTGTCATCTTTGTTCTTCCGGGACTCTCATATAAGTATCAATATTAAGTGACTTAGAAAGTCTTAAAGTCACAACATATCTTATATGCATATCATACTGATCATGTAACAGAACGTATTATCAATATTACGAGAGAATGAGTAACATCAACATGGATGTTGGGTCCTGCGAATACCCTTATATTACTTCTCTCTTTATAATGTATCACATTGTTATTGTGATTTCTATTTGTATCCTTCAGGGATATAGTTTCAGAAATCAGGATTACAATTCCAAATAATATATTTATTCAGCGAGTTTATTCTATATTGTTTGCCTTCTTTTATTTATATCAAATACGAATGCTTCTGGCATTCTTATAATATCATAGGTTTTGGATCCAATTTTTTTTCTCGAGAAAGAATGCTATTAAGAAGGCGAATGAATTGTCGACAATAATTTTAATATTTATTTTATCTCTCGTATCAACATATGTAGTTGATTGCAATTGGTTTTATGTCAATAATAATCAAATCCTCGTTGCTTCCCAAACTTTAGGATTTGACCGTTCTATATCCCTGGAATTTCTTTTGTTTAGCAGCTGCATTTATTTTATCGGGTTTATATTCTTCAGGAATAACCTCTTCAAAAGGTGAATGAGTGACTAACTTTTATTTCATTTCCACAAATAATATGTTCTGGTCCACACTTCTGGTGTGGGATCAACTCAAAAATATTTTATCCTGTGGAGATCTCCAGTACTTTATGTTATGTGTATTATGTCAAGTAATACATGACTTAGTCACTCCTTTGAGATCAATAAATATGTAGATAACTACTTGCTAGATATTGCAAGATAATGATTTTATGAACTTCAGGTTCAACCATACTTGTACTTATATTCTCTTCAGGTTCAATATAGTACATTTTCTTGACATTTTGTAAGCTTCTAGTTTCTCCCCCTAATGGCAGAAAATGTACATTATATATATATATATGATTATTGGATTGGACAATAAAACTTAGCCCTTCTGGAGCTTTAAATCGCGCAGAAGGGAAAGACAAGTAAAGTGAGTATTTATAATATGATATTGGTATAAAAAATATTGGCAGACATGCATGTTGATAAACCGTGTCTAAATTATATCATACATAAATATGAGCAATAAGAAGTGTTCAATAATTTTACCATTTTTGATATCCCAAAGTGATATATATTTGAGAGATACTCTAACAAGAGAGAGATTCTCATTTATTGTGCAAATCGGTCGACAAACTTGTCCTCATTTTTGTTCGTCTGATAGAAGTCAACAAAGTCATCTAAAGCTTCACAAAAACAATACCAATGATGACATCCATAATCAATATCAGAGATGATTTTAGTTAGGCACTTCTGTGCATGTTTTGCCTCGTTGAAGTCATCTTGATTTCATACTTCTTATTTGCACAATTTTAGTCCACTACTTATGCTCGTGTTTTCACGATACTTTGTAGTGTGTGCTTCCAGCACACCAAAAAATAAACAAGAAATGTATCGTGATTTTCCAACAACTCTCATGACCTTCAATCATCGGTAATGCATAACCCAAAACTTTTGGGTTTTTGACTCTGTACTACTACTGGAGTATTGGGTCATTAATTTGTAAGTGATCAATAAAATATATATTTTTCTTTTACTACTAAACTTTATATATCTATGGTCTTCTGGCCATAGAGTTTGATTTAGAAATCGATGTGCATTTTTACTCAATTAGCTATTTTCATGTCATTTCGACGGTCATACGAATCCTTTGGATTATCATAAAATTCATAACCCTCTTTAAATGAATAATCTCTAAATCTTTGTATAGTAGCATTGCATGAATAGTAAGATATTCATCTTCTAGGCCAATGCATATCATTTTCAATAACAAAGATCACAAGATATTCGCCTTCTGGGCCAATACATATCATTTTCAATAACAATGATCACAAGATATTCGCCTTCTAGGCCAATGCATATCATTTTCCATGACAATGATCATTGGTAATTGTGATAAGAGTTGGTTTAGAAAGTGATAAGAGTTTTGGAGAGGTTTAGAACCTAGGGTTAAACAGTTTGATCCCCTATGTTGAGCGACTAACATACATTATTCACCCATATACTTGAGCCGTATAACTAATATGAAACTGTTGTGTGAAATTAAAATCATGTCATGAATTAATTCCACTTTTGGTGATGTTAAAAGAATTTTCTATCATAAAATAAATCAGGCAAATGGATGTAAAAAAAACACATCCGATTTAACTATGGCATTCATATAATCTAATTTAAAAGTGAAAATTCATTTCTTTTGTGCATAGCAATAATATGTTTAATTTCTATATCAACCATTAATCCACGTGTATATATATATATATAGAGAGAGAGAGGAGAGTGATTGTGTTGCGGCTAGTGGATAAGGAGGGAAAGAAAGGAAGGAAAGATAGAAGAGAAGATAGAGATGCTGGGTTGTAATCAAGTGTTGATTAAAAATTATTTATGTAATCTAATTACATTGTAATGATTAGGTTGATTAAAAATTATTTATGTAATCTAATTACATTGTAATCAAGTGTTTCCAATTTACTTGTAGATTACGGCCACATACTTCATAATCCAATTAACTTGAAAAGGATGTAATCAAATAATCTCCTTAAAATGAACATAAAATTATTGCAGCCTCCAATATTCTCATCTGAACATTGTACTGCAATTAAGATTATAATTAATTTACATTACACCTATACTTGTAGTCAACCAAACATGACCTAAGAGCGAAGGAAAACCAAAAACATCACCATGCTGTATATCGGCTTGTCGCCATGTTTTGGCAAGAAAATCAAATTCAATTACAAAAGCAAATCTATAATTTGATGATTCCTCTTTTAATTATCCCACTCATGCATTTGCACATCTTCCTAAAAAAATGAAATTACCATACAATCAAGCTTCTTATATTACCATAAAGCAAAAACAATATTTCTGTGTAACAAAGACTAATGTATTCTGACCATTTTGTGGGCCGTTAGTACATTTGAGAAAAATAAACGTTAAACCTCACATGAATCATATGGTCATCCAGTACTGCACAAGGAGCTGCACAAAGAATACAGGGTAAATATTCAAGCCACGAAAAGCACAAGTTAATGAGAAAAAGAAGATTTAGAAATTAATTCGAAAAACACAATTTGGAAGTTTGCATGGGACAAAACGTTGGTGTTACCTTGTTAATTTAATGGTGAATTTAGTCCACCTATTAGGTCGCAGCGTCTGAATGGTTGCAAGATAATCTATTTTTAAGAAGCTAATGAAGAAAACTTCACACATAAAAAGTTCTAAGTGGCTAAGGTACGAGTGTGAGTGCAACTAACACAAGGAATGTATCCCAATTGATTTTAATGACTAGTTGAGTGGGATGGGAAATGGGTGAGATTTGCAACTCGTAACGACCCATATCACCTTAAAAATAATTCTACCAATTCTCAAAAAAAAATGCAGACAATGATCATATTTTGTATATTTATGAATAATGTGATAGACAGGAAAAAAATGATTGGTGATTGATAAAATATATACTTACGCGTCAGATTCCTGCTTCTTAAGAGAGTCCGCAATATGAGCAATCACACTAAAACCAGCATTATTCAACAATTCACTTTTGACCTGAAAATAATAATATAATTTCATAACATACAACTTTCCACTAGAAGGAAACACAAATTAAATTAGTCAGTTTTCGAGTTTTTGAACAATACATTGATATTGTTGTGAGCAAAGAAAGGCCATGGTGCTGAATGGAAACTAACATCGACTTTCTTCCACCCCACACTTTGTAGGCCACATATCATTCGTTCTGAAATTATTTCAACAAGTCAGTATTAAAAAAAGGCATTATAGAACATAACTCAACCGAGGTTAACACTTGCCTTCAATCCCATCATCAAATATCTCTGGATGTTCTTCACTTCTCGCAAAATGAATATCTCTTTCCTTTATGGTTGCTTCCTTGGGCAAAGCACTCTGTGGCGATTTCGGTGGATGATCCTCCACTTCCACAATATGATCGTAGCCTTCTAGTGAACAAAGTGAAGGCTGTAGGTCATGATTGAACTGATTAGGCTGATGAAATGAAATCCCTATTGAGATTCTAATTGAGTAAGGTCACACTCCGCATGGGGCACGTAGACACGATAATTACTTATTGACCAAATACCGTCTCAATTCATCGGATTTCATTAAATCGAGAATGTAATATGGTTTTGAAGGACTGATTATTCATTAACATACATTCGGATATCTATATTGAACTATTACATTAAAAAGGTCTTCACATTCCACTATGGAATAAAACACGAATAACAAAACTAAGCAAAATCTAGTTTTCTTTTGGCAAAAATTGTTTGTTTGCAGATGCCAACTGGAACTTACGAAATCTAATTTTCATATGCACACCCCTCATTAGAATTGTACATCTACAAATTGAAAAGGATCAACCTCATTAAAAAAAAGATTAGTCCGGTCAGACTCAATGTTTTCACGTGAAACACACGTACCATATAATGAAAACCTAACAAACCTCGAAAAGTATCCAACTACAACAATACACCAAGGGTGTCTGGGAGATACATCACATCGGTCATACATGAACAATTTTTTTTTCACATGCTGATTTTATTTTCGGTTTCTGCATTAATGCACATTTAAATGACCACCATTAAAACCAACTTCATTGGTTTAAGGCCGCAAATTTTTTCACATGTTGATTTATTTTCGGTTTCTGCATTAATGTACATTTAAATGACTTCACCATTAAAACCAACTCCATTGGTTTAAGGCGGCAAAGGATGATGGAAGCTAAATGTAAATATCTAGACAAATGAACAATATTTATTGGTTGCATCTTTTTTGAAGCTATGGCGCTTCTTCTAGGACCACATGCTAACTAAACGCTTCATTCTCCATTAAGACTAGTTGATTCTTTTCCTATCATTAAGTCTAATTATTTCTTAGTTAAGATAATACCTTCATTATTTGTTTCAGAATAACTGCATGGTTCAAACAGTACTTAAAGGCATTCGAAATTTCAGCATAAACAATGTGGCAATACCGTAATAAGCTCAGTTTCTCTCCTGATCGAGGATGTGCGCCAGCCAACCATATCTAGCAGTTATTTAAGAAATTTCATCTTAAAAGCATCAGCGATACAACTTCTAGGGTAACAATAAAATGCAGAAGGATACGATCATACGATATGTTGGAATAAAGAGCACGATATCTAAATGCAGCTAGTGCAGATCTGCAGTACAAAAACACTTTAAAGTCAAGCCATCAACAATTTTTATATTGTAAATATGAACATCGATAAAATAAGATAGCTAGTTTACATAAACTTGAGGTCCTCGCAGTCAAATGCCATTCTTAAAAGAAGAGGTGGTTTGCCAGCTTCACCATCTGTCAGGAACAGTTGTGGACCAGTCCGACCAACTAACAATGGAGCAAGTGGTGGGGCAAGTTTTTCCAAGAACCGCAGACCAAAGAGAAATGGCAGCTGACACACAAACAAATTTCACAACAGGTAGACTATCACATGCTTCATTTCATAGTTTTAAAATTAGACATTGATCCTTCAAAAAAATTAGAATACACATTTAGATATTGAAAGCACGAAAAACCTTCCACGAATATGTGTCCATGGTAGATTAAAATTGATGGGTATTCCATGAGAATATATTTTTGTTCCTTGTTCCAAATGAGCCTAAAAATGGAATAATCTGATTGTAGCAATCAGACCCATACAGGAATGGATGGTTAAATAGAAACTTCTCATGTAATAACTAATAACTTATAGGAATGTTTAGTTAACTGACCCAGGATATAGCTATTCATCTTTAGGCTAACATTGAATAAAGCAACTGGGAAGAAATCATAAATAGCCTAGAAGATTGGTGCTTCATTTTATGGTCAACGTGCACAACCACCCCAAGATATCATAACAGGACATGAGCTCCAGTGATTTTTCTCCTTCAAATTATGTGTTGGAGGAGGGGAGTATAAAGGAGATAAATTAACAATTAAGAACTTTAACAAAGAATACATATGAAGCCATTATAGGGAAATGTCAATAAAAATGAAGAATTAAGGACTATAAATTAAAGTCCGTACCTGCTTATTGCCTCTAACACCAAGATGTGGGGTTGCCAAGGTAATAAAATTTATTGGTTCCAATCCAGCAACTGTATCTAAATTTGCAGGGGATTTAGACATTTTCTTAAAACCTTCAGAGCCTGCAAGATCATCTGGCTCAACTCCCTTGAATGAAGTGGAAGAATGAAGCAACCCAATGGCATATCTTGCGAACAGGCCACCAAGAGAATGTGCTAAAATTGAGATCTTTTTTAAGCTTTCCACATTTTTAACTACTTGCCTTATCTGCAACTTAATACATTAATATGGGGAAAACATAGATCGGGTGCAACTAAATTGAGAAGCATAAGACAGTGCATCACTTACTTCATCAGCTAGTCGTGTCCCAGCTTTGTCAACACCATCAAAAGTTTTTTTATAGGTATTTGAAGAGCTTACTGCAAATATTTAATATAACAAAAAGAAAATTTAATGTTCTGCATGAGAAATAAGAAAAAGTACTAACTAATAGAGAAATTTGTGTAAGCGTACCATATATCAGGTAATTGTTCCCCAGTTTCTTCTTTAGTTTTGATTCAACATACATCCAGTCGCTTTGGCTGAGACCCATAGTTGGCAAAACAAAAATCTCAAACAACTCATCTAAATTTTCCAACTATTATTGGCACACTATAAATAAGACAATTACTTCGCAATTTTTTTCTCAGTTACAACAAAGTACAAATCCAGTTTTTAAGTGTTGCAAAGTGCGGACATAAACCAGTTCATCTACTTTCCAATATAAGCAGGTTATTCACACTATTTTCCCATAATTTACCTTAAAATTATTATACGTAAGAGTAAAAGGACATATCTCGAAACAGAAAATATTGACAACTTTTTCTTCTCACTCTCCCTTTTTCTCCTGAACATAAATATCCATGGCAAGTTCATACAAGGTGAGAAACTCTTACAAACTAATAAAACTGCAAATGTTATATTGGATGAACAGAGGGCTCAACAGTAGGGGGCACAAACAAATACAGACAATCTGCAGATAATCCGTGCCCTTTTTTTCAGGGATACGGATATCATTTTCCAATACCTAAACAAATACAAATACAAAAAAATCAACTTTTTTTAGAGATATGGATTTGAACTTTTGAATCTTGGCAGATACGTCGTATATGGATATGCATATTTTGGGTGGATATAGATACATATATTCACGGTATTTATATAATGTTCCTCGATATTTATATTTATTTAACTCATGGTCCCTTTTATCTTTTACTTAACATTTTAATATTATACATAAAACTTGTTACATTTCTAACCTAATATATATTAACCTATAATTTTATCGAATTTAATAGATAATTTTTTTATGTGAACTACGAAAATATATACTCATTTTATATTGTACATATCGTTTTTTTATCCGTAACCATATATAAAAATATTTGCTCCGCATCCATATCCATTTTTTAAGGATATGGATATGTTATTTTCATATCCACATCTGATCCTTATTTGTAATTTAGATACAAAAACGGATATCATAATACCTATATCTCATCTGTTTGCACCCCTACTCAACACACCATTTCAAGCATGTAGAATACGTACTCTTCTTTGAATTTTCTATAATAAATCAGGTTTTTCCTATAATAAAGCAGCACGAAAAGTAAAAATATAAAATAATGCCTTAACGAGGTTAATTAAACCTAAAGAAGTGATCACACAACTAGGAAGCAAGGATGGTTCAAAAAAAGGTATGCACCATACACATCGAATAGGGATGCGACGGGTTATGAGTCGAGTGGGCCATGCGACGTATCCGACATTGTTTGGTCAGTGAAAATGTTGGAGTATGGCTTGGGTGCATATGGATACGTTGGGGATACATTAGGCTACATCGGAATCCGGCTATCTGTGCAATTTATTAAGCTTGCAAGGTCGTTTTGCAAATTGTTTAAGTTTCAAACATATTTTGCTTTACACGAGATCTTTTTCGTTATTTTATATCCCTCTCATCCAAGCCCTAAACGAAACCCAATACTCCACCAACCAACCTCTGCCTTGGGCAGCCAATCTAAGTTAGCTAACTTCCCTCTCTTTCCTTGAGAAGTATTCTAACAATTACGAATACTTACTTGATTATGACTTTCAGACTTGCATATCAATTCTAGACATGTGATTTTGTGGGTGAATTATGGAATGGATAATGAACTCATGTGTCTATTTAATTCATTTTATCTTTTGACTCTTATTTTAAGTATGTAAGGTTTAAATTTGCGATATATATTATTTAGAAATCATTTTTTTACTAGTTTACTATCATGCTCTTTTAAAAATTATTAAACGATGTTTGTGTTTCCCAGTAACAAAACATGTAAGGGCACCCTTAACGGATCGGGTGCGCCCTTGCGCCCAACCTGGGTGCCCGAGCGACCTCCCCTTAACAGGGAGGACACCTCCTGGGCGGGCGTCGGAGCTCACGAATGAACGCCCGAGAGCCAATCGGGTGGGGAGCATGTGCCCCCCCCCCCCCCCCCCCCCCCCGTTGGTCGAGGTTTATTTTTGGTTTTATTTTATTTTAATAGAGGTTTTGTTATTAGAGTTAATTGATAAGGTATTGGGTATTTTTAGTAATGTGGGGTGATATTTTTTTATTATTGTTGAATCACGTGTGTACTGTGTCATCATGCTTCGACTATTCAATCACGCGTGCACTGTGTCATCACGCTTACACTGTGTATTCATGCGTGTACTGTGCAACGGATACATATATCTACTCTCAACTATAAATACAGTTACCTATCTCCTTTAACTCCTCACATCTTCTTAAATTCTTTACTCTTATTAGTTTATCATCTCAATGTCGGATAGTAGTTCAAACCTCACTCAATCAGACGATGACAACTGCAGTGAGACATTCGATATGGTGGACCGTGCTATTGATTTGGCTTCCCGGGGTGTGTATGAACGGAGTACACATCCTAAGCTTCGTCGAATGAAAACCACGAACCCAGATAGAGATCGTGAACTTGGTTACAGACGTCTTAGGAACGATTATTTTTCTGACAACACTGTCTATTCTGATTCTTCAAAAGAAGATTTCAGATGCAAAAACATATCTTTCTGCGCATTCACAATGCCCTTAAAGCATCTGATGTCTTCTTCCAATGAACAACAGATGCAACTGATAGAATAATCATTTCCGGATTATAAAAAACAACGGCATCAATACGAATGCTAGCTTATGACGTGACAGCTGATGGGATCGATGAGTACTTACGAATGAGTGCAGCAATATTTAGAAATGTCATTCTCAAATTCTGCAAAAGTGTTATTAACGTCTTCGGCCCTGAGTAATTACGCCGACCAATTGCAAATGACTTGGCACGACTACTCCACGTTGGTGAGCAACGTGGGTTCCCAGGTATGATGGGGAGTATCGATTGTATCCATTGTGTTTGGAAAAATTGCCCGGTTGTTTGGAACGAATAACATCAAGAGCGTTCTGGGAGAGCAACCCTGATCCTTGAAGCGGTGACATCGTACGACTTATGGATTTGGCATTCATTTTTCGGAATTCCGGGTTCGACCAACGACTTGAACGTCCTGCAACAATCTCCGATTTTCGACGGATATTCACGAGTTTTTTGTCAATCAAGATCGGGTGCGTGACAGGAAGCAACATTTAGATCTGAAAGGCGATTTAATCAAGCATATATGGCAACGCTACGGACGAGGAGCGGTTTGAACATGGGTTTAACGTAATTTCTAATGTTCTATTTCGAAGTCCAGTTTATGTAATATGTATTGTCGTTTGTTAACTTTGAATGTAATATTTCGAATTTAAGTTTATGTAATATGTAATGTGGTTTCGTAATATTTAATAATAATTTCGTGATTTAATAGTTCACGTTAAATATTTTCGAGTTAAAGTAATTAGAAATAGTAATTACAATTAATATTATGTAAAATTAATTTGTTAAATGTTGTGTAAGAATTAAAATTGTTTAATTAAGAAATGATGTGGATGAAAGAGAGTGTAGGGTGGGTGGGGATAGCCCGGGCGTGGTTAAAGAGGTTTATTGGGTGGGTGAGGTGAGCTGACATGGTGGAGAGAGAAGCTGACGTGGCAGAGAGAGGGAGCAGGGCGCCCGGGGGTAGCCCGGGCGCTGTTAACATGATCTAATAGGATAAGTAGCTACATGGCCAAATCAATAATTCAACATTACAAATCTGTTTCCAATATGAAAGTTAAAAAAATGACTTTTGTAAGTATCTTTCAATTCAGTTGATACCATATCTAACCTCATTGATTAAACTCTATCAGAACTAGCCATCACTGCACAAAATTAACCAGAAAAACTAACTTTACAAGCATTGATTTTTCATTTTTTGTATCATTGCTTAAAAATTAGAATCTATTAGTAGAATGAAATACAATTAGTTAATAAAACTTCAACCAGAACACAGTTAAGACATCCATCATATATTGTTCAACATGAAGCATAATCCCAGAACCTTGGTTTGTTTGAACAACCAACAATAGGGGGACAGTTTAAGGGTGTTCAGCAACTTCCTGGTATGACTGCAATGAATTAATATATCCTAACATAATTCTTTTACATTGCATTATGTATCTAAATCTCTCATCATGATAATCTTGTTTAAAACGTTCAGAGTTGAAAATGACACTTCAGATATCATCAATTATGAACCAAGTTTGGAAAAAAAGCACAAAAACACCTATTTTGGTCTTCAAATGTGATGAAGAAAGACAAATTAAATTGTCATTTATCACTAAGCACAAATTGGCAATCTATCATAAATTTGTTATAGGATTTATTTCAGTACATTAAGCTGAAATGCAAGGGATTAGGAATGTTTAAGCTTTTATGGTTTTATGTCACAAATTACCTGCCATTGATACCATGAACAAGAACAAGGACATGATCGGGATAATGTCTAAGCGTTGTGCTTTCTTCACTTTCCGTAATACTTCTTTGGTCTAAGTTATTACATTCTTCGGTTTCACCTCTCAGAGTTCTCAGAATTGCATTCCCTGCTTGTGCCCAGAAACTCATATCGTTCCAAATGTTTAGACCTACAAATAAAGCAACTCAATCAATCCATACAATTGAGCTTCCATCGTTATCTATCTAACCTTGTGCTCGGATGAACATGTTGAGATTATTACAATATTGCAGTTACATTACGGTTTCATATATGTTAAGAAAATAGGTTATGCATCTAACAAAATGCCACGCTCTTGTCAGCTTTAGAGTCTTTCATTTGCTAGGCATTTAAATTATGTGAAAGAACACACTGGAACTCAAAAGAAAAGAATAATTGTGTTTCTTTAGAGAAACAAAAATTGCAAATACTCCTGCAATGTTCTACATTGGCATTTTCGTGAAGAACTGCTTGAACCTCCCCAGAAGGAATCACGATAGAACCAAAGTTTTAGCATTAACGTTATTGGCTATTCAAGACCAATGCTCGTAAAGAAAGTAGAAATTAAGATATCATAATGAATCGACAAACAAAACTTGAAGCTCGAATTTGATACTCCCGGAGAAAGTGAGCAGATAGAATCAATTAGTTAAATCCTGTTTGGGTTAAAACCATATTTTAGATCAATTCCTTAATTTTGAGATGCCGTGTGTTTCAAAAATTATGTTATTGGAATCATACTTTTCCTAAAATTATGTGTTTGGAAAATAACAATTTTTTATTCAACCATAGTTTCAATACGTGGTTTGAATAAAATTCAAAACCACCTTAAAAATCCCCCAACTCAACTAAAATCCCCGAAAACCACGTTAAAACCCCCCAAATTGATTTAAAACTCCCCAAATCCACAAACATCGGAGAGGTCTTACCGAATCCCAATAGGAATAACCAAAGCAAGTAGCGATAAGATCATCTAGGGCTTCAAGATTCCATTGCTAGATCAGGGAGAAGAATCATGAGAGGGAGAGACACTGCTCGTGTGCGTAAGGGGAAGAAGAGGAAGAGAGAAGATTGGCAAAGATAGGTGACTTGTGACTCGTGAGTCGTGTAGAGAAGGAATCGGACAAATCCACTGGCTTTGATCTTCACCATCCGTTAGCAGTGAACGTAGATGTTGTGGTTTGTCGAGTTTGTTGTAATTGTTACGGATGTATATTTATATGGATGGAAAATGATTTGTGCACGCTTTATATGTATAAATAAAATCACATATTATTTATTTATTTTAGGTCACATCACACACACGTATAACTATACGACATTTAGTTTTCACCATATATATCTCAACGAAACATTTCATTATCTCCCAAAACGTTTCATTCTTCATCGTTTTCTCCTGGTGGAAGGCAAGGTCGGTAAGAGGGATGCCGAGAGAAGAACGCGAGAGTGAGTTTTGAGAGAGGTGGGGACGCCGACAACATTGGTTAGGACGTCGCGGTGAAGTTGGTCGGCGAGGAGGGAGAGGAATTAGTCAGCGTTGGAGCACATCCCGAGACGATGAGGATGAGGAATGTGGTTCTTTGTAGCTGATTTGAGTTTTTTGTGTGATGTTTTTGGGAAAAGTTTGGTTTTTGTGGTTGATTTGAAGTTTCTATTTTTGTTCTGTGATAAATCGGTTGTGGTGATGATTTTTCTGGGTTGTTAGTGTTTTTGGTTGTTGGTGATTTTTTTGGGTTGTTGGTGATAAAAAGAACATATGCAAGTGATAAAAAGGACAAACTCATACTTAAAAATGACAAATCACTACTTAAAAAGGACAAATCATTACTTAAAAATGACAAAACCTCGACATAGAAAGGACAACCCACCAATATAAGGACCGACCAAACTGTTAAAAATGGCAAACCACTACTTAAAAAGGACAAATTATTACTTAAAAATAACAAACCTACATTAAAAAAGACAAAACCATACTTAAAAATTACAAACTGTTACTTAAAAAGGACAAACTCATACTTAAAAATGACAAATCACTATTTTAAAAAGGACAAACCATTACTTAAAATGACAAAACCTCGACATAGAAAGGACAACCCACTAATATAAGGACCGACCCAACTGTTAAAAAGGACAAACCTACACTAAAAAGACAATCATACTTAAAAAGTACAAACCGATACTTAAAAAGGACAAACTCATACTTAAAAATGACAAATCACTACTTAAAAAGGACAAATCATTACTTAAAAATGACAAAACCTCGACGTAGAAAGGACAACCCACCAATATAAGAAGGACCCACCCAACTGTTAAAAAGACAAACCACTACTTAAAAGGACAAACCTACACTAAAAAAACAAAACCATACTTAAAAAGTACAAACCGGTATTGAAAAAAGGATAAACTCATACTTAAAAAGGACAAACCATACATTAAAAATGACAAACTCGTATGTTAAAAATGACAAACGTAGATGTTAAAAAGGACAAACTTATATGTTTAAAAGGGCAAAACATGAACTCTTCATTTTACCTTTGTATTCGAAGGTTACATGGGGAAACCAAAGGTTGCATTGGGAAAAGTAAAAGTTGGATGGGGAAACCAAACGTTGTAGTGAGAAAGTAATGTTGCACTGAGAAACTAAATGTTGCATGTGACACAAACATGTTATTAAATTAATTTCTCTGCTGACTCGACTGACCACGTCAGGCGCGTCTCGGACACCCGCGTCCGTGTATCACGACCCTATATGGATGTGTCACATTTTCTCTTAGTATTACAATTTCTTGTAACTTCCATATTCAAATGCAATATAATTCTCTTATTGATGTATACTATCACAATTGGATCTCATTTACGGTTAATCCCACATTTAATTAGCGTAACCTTGTTCTTATAATCTACTTTACAATTTCAGATGTGTGATGGATATGGTGGGGGCTTATAATTAAAAATTAAGCACCATGCTCACTAGATAATTCCTGATGTATATTATATGTCTTATTCATTAGCTTGTTATTGCATTGTAACATCTATGTCTCTTGTCTATATATAGAGACTCATTGTATTGTTTATGAGTTAGCAATGAAAAATCTTCATCTTTCTCCCCCAAATCTCCATGTCTTTTCATTTCACAACATGTTATCAGCACGATTAGTCTCTAGCACATCTAAAAGAAACAAAACATTGATCTTGATGGATGCCTCGATGTATGAAGTATTTCATTATGAGGTTAGTTTCTTGTACTAAACCAATATATGATGTTCTTTCTTCGTATTCTTCTTGTCTTGAGAATAAAGGAAAACATTAACACATCTTCAAATATATACATATATTTATTGTTGTGGAGTTGACATCATGTACCATCATATTATAGAAAAAAATTTGAACGGATTTGAGATATTCACGTGTGAAGGAAATTGAATGCAAAACAAGGAATGTTTTATATCTTATGTGATTTTAGTTAAGATTTACTCGTTTAGTATCTTTATACAAATCGTAAATACATCCATGTTAAATAAAAGTGCATTTGTAGTTTGGTACATACATGTGATTATTACTTGTAAGTTTCTAGTTAAGAGAAGAAACAAAATTACTTGAGTATTATACCATATTTGATTACCACAAAATAAATTCTTTGATATTTTGATGTATCATATCTACAAGTATTACAAATATCCATTTTGATGAACTCGTGTTGTTCCTTGTTTGATTAAGGTAGTCTATAAGGTTGTATTCATCTTGAGGTAGTCTTTTACAATTTATAATATCATTAATCTATTTACTTGTTGAATATACTCATATATTCTTAAATGTGATGATATATGTCTAGAAATTATTGTTGCAAAATCTTGGTTTGAAATATCATGTTCTACATGTTTATATATATTCTTAGATGATGGACTATTAACTTTTGTTTCCGTATGATAGTAAAATTTAAATCATGCACATGACAATTATAGTAAAATCTTCTTATGTTATTTCATAAATATGCATTTATACATGTTTATAATAATTTTGTTTTGCAAAAGTTGATCATATATTTGGAAGATCACTAGACGACTTGACATTCCAATGATAATGACATAATTTATTTGTGCATATGTCATATCTAATACATGTTGTTTTGTTAGAAACTATAAGTGTTTCTTTTTATATGTTTTATTTTGTGTAATCTTTTATATGATATTGATCATCTTGATTGTTGACAAAAGTTAGATATACGACTTTTGATAAAATGGACAAGAATTTTACTTGTTGTGTTTTGGATGTTGAAATCCATCTTGATGCTCTTGGAAATACAAATGAGATAGAAAAAAAAAGAAATAAGCATCAAATCAAGAGAAGATAAAAGTGGTGGCCCAATACAAATGAGATGAAAGTTGTGTTTTGGCTTTGCAATCATTAAAATGATTTCGGAAATATCATGATATAGTCTCATGCCCGAGTGTGGCTGAGTTGAATATCGAGTTATCAATGAAAAATTAGGTAATCCGTCCAATTGATTTGCTCCATTCCCTGAAGTGAATGTATGAGCGTGTAAAAAGTCTTACAAAAGTCTAGTATAATCATTTTGTGACCATGAATGTGGATGTAAATGTGGATGAGATAAACGGCAAAATAATTGACGTCTTTCTCGTATATAAATTCAACAATTAAAATGGATTGTCAAAGTAACTCTCCACGAATTAAATATATTCTAGTTATGTGTGTTTTATAGAAACACAAATTGGGTTTTATATGTTTGGTTTGATCTCTGTTAATTTTAAAGATTATCTATTATGGTTTAATTGTAATTATCTCGTGAATTGTGATTCACTAGTATATATGTCGTCAAATTAAGCATGCTACATTTCTTTTGGGATAACTAATTAATGTATCAATGAAATGTGATTTAGATTTATGGAGATGATACATATGTAAATACTAGGCTAATTTCATCATGTACATATAATATTTGAAGCTCTGTTGATAGATGTACGACATGGTCATGTTTATGATATTTTTTGTTTTAAATCTGCACATTATACTTGTTTATGATCCTCGATAAATGATAGACTCTTGAGCTAGCAATTTTCAGTTGAAACTATATTATATTGGTTAGTGATTTCATTAGTCCA
Source organism: Triglochin maritima (assembly GCA_963682175.1). Lineage (NCBI taxonomy): Eukaryota > Viridiplantae > Streptophyta > Magnoliopsida > Alismatales > Juncaginaceae > Triglochin > Triglochin maritima. The sequence continues at coordinate 21,494,465 of OY821774.1, read as the reverse complement.
ATATATTTTCATACTTGTGATTGTTATTTACTTATGATGAGATTCTTCTAGATATTAATAACACACATGCATATGTTGCTAGCATATCGATATTTATCATTTTGATGTTTGTCATGACTATTTATGCATATTATTATAATATGTCTTTTAAGGATTAATACAAAGATAATATTTGCATTATCGTCTTAAAGGCCAAAGTACACATGCATATGATAATATGTTGGTATGCATAATTTCTATTTAAAAGACTTATACCAAGTTACGTTGAGATTAATTGACATTGATATGATTTAATGCATGGTTCTTATTTTGATTATATTTTGTCATTGGAAGAACCATATCATTTATTTTGTAATAGTTTCGTAAATAATTTATCTACAATAAATATTTTATTTGAGTTGAAATGAATAGTATGAATATTCTTCGGTCTCATATTTGATTTAAGATCAGGTTAGATGATTTATGCATCATGTATAGTGTTGTCATGCACATTATATTAAGCGATAAGTATTTCTCTAATTTGATAATGAGAAAAGTTGAAGCCACTACTATACAAGATCGTACGAATTTAGTAGAAAACTCCAGAAGAGTCATATCTAATGTTACATGTGGAATTATCTTGGCTTTAAATGATGTATTTTATATATTATGTCTCAAGAAACTTATTAAGTTTCAAATCGTCGGAATGACTTGTATTGAGACTACAATTGAAGTAAAGAAAAATATTTTTATATTACTACAATCATGTCAGGCAGGAAAAATGCTATTAAGAAAATTACCTGACTTTTGAATGATGTGTAATTGCACACGTAGTAGTTTTGTCAAAAGACTTGCACTGGTGAATCAAATGAATATTGATTCTAATAACATATGGTATGACCGATTGGGTCAATGAGGACATATATGATGACAAATGTTGCTGAAATTTCATATGACAATCCATTGAAGAATGAGAAGATTCTTCAACTAAGTAGGTATCTACGAGCTCTATCTTTTCGTAAGATGAGACAACTTGTGTTATGCATTACTTATGATTGAAAGTCATAAGCATAAGTTATTGCAAAATCACAATATGTGTCATCGTATTTTGGATCATGTGCCCGAAGCACATGTTACAAAGCATCGATTTATAAAATATCTCTGAATATGGATCATTATGAGATCTTAAATTTATACATGATAGATTAGTGTGCATACCTGTTGATATTATTCATAATTTTTTTATGTTATGTACATGATGTTATGAATGTTCCCCTATTTTACTTATACGACATTGAATGAAATGTTTCCCATCTGCGATTAATAGATTACCACCTCCAAAATTTAGTGGCCTCAAATTAAATTGGACATTTCAGCATGATTCATATTCCTGATAATATTAAAATACTTGAAGCCCATGAACGGAGATGTATTTTATTGTCCTGTCCAACATTTATATATAGAGGCATATTTTTTTGGCATTAGGGGGAGAAAACCAGAAGCTTAAAGAATGTCAAGAAAGTGTACTATATTGAACCTGAAGTTCATAAGAGAATATACGTACAAGTATCGTTGAACCTGAAGTTCATAAGAGAATATATGTACAAGTATCGTTGAACCTGAAGTATCGTTGCAATATCTAGCAAGTAATTGTCATACATTTTTATTTATCACAAAAGAGTGACTAAGTCTTGTAAGATTAGACATAAAACGCATAATATAAAGTGAAGATCTCCACATGATAAAATATATTTGAGCTCAACCAATGCCAGAAGTGTGGACTAGAACATATATTATTTGTGGAAATGAAAATAAAAGTTAGTCACTCATTACACCTCTTGAAGAGGTTATTCCTAAATAATATAAACCTGGTAAAATAAAAGCAGCTACTAGTAGATATAACAATTTTGGGAATACATAACGGTCAAATCCTAATATTTTGGGAAACGACGAGGATTTGATGATTATAAAAGTTGCAATCAACTATGTTAATATGAGAGAAACATAAAAAAGTTATTGTCGACGACTAATTCTCCCTCTTAGAGCATGTTAATTCAAGAGAAAATCTGAATCCAGAATCTATAATATTATAAGAATGTTAGAAGCATTCGTATTTGAAATGAATAAAAGAAGATGAACAATATAGAACTAGACTCGCTTATTGGACATGTAGTCCTGATTTCTGAAAAATGTGAATAGAAATCACATTACAACAACATGGTGGTACATTATAAGGTGAGTAGTGACACAAAGGTTTTTCGCAAGACCTATCATCTATTACGATGTTACTCATTCTCTTGAAATGTATAATATTACGTTATGTTACTTTATCAGTATGACATAAATATAGATAAACATATGAGAATGTTGACTGCAAATTTGTATAAGTTACTTGGTATTGATATAAATAAGAGTTTTTAAGGACTAAATTGCCCAAGGAAAATTATAATGAAGAGATGCGATATAATCACCATATGAACAAAACAAAGAGAATATGCATATCATCTGGAGGAATGATATGAAAAGTAACTCCTGAAGAGATTAAACACGTACCTATGAAATATTTGAATGATAAATTTTGAAATAAATGATTGGAGAATAGTCAACTAGTTTTCGATATGTAGTTCGAACATTCTCTAGAGGAGAATTGTTACAATGATTCAAATATATAAAGAGATATTATAAAAAGAAAGTTCACCTGGAATTATCAATATTTACTTACTATATTTATGAGATGAAGATTTTCTTCGGTGATGAATCCTACATGTCTAGTCCACAACAACAAAAAATCATAAATTATTTTGTGTTATTGTGGAGACATTGCAGTCTTTATGCAAGTTGGTGAACTACGTATCAGGGGGAGTACATTTCTAATTATCATCCCTGAACTACGATTATCCCTGAAGGAAAAAGCCCAGATGATTTGTAGTTGTACTCTTTTTTTCCTTTCCCAAGTTTTTGTCCCATGGGGTTTTACTTGGCAAGGTTTTTAACGAGACAGCTTGCGCAATTATGTTAACGTATGTCATGTACTATTTTTCTCTTAGTTATTTTCCCACTGGGTTTTTGTAGCAATGTTTTTAACGATACATGAATATAATGTCATATTATTTAAAAGTTTTTAAATGTATATTAAATTGATGGAGAGAATTATACGCTCTGAACTCTTTTTTCCTTCCCAAAGTTTTTGTCCCACAAGGTTTTACTTGGCAAGGTTTTTAACGAGATAAACTGAAAAAACGTATAACAAATGGTAATCATCTAAGAGGGAGTGTTATGAAAATTCATAACAAATATATTATATGGATGAGTCACATTGTCTCTTGGTGTTACAACTTCTTGTAACCTCCACGTTCAAATGCAATATTATTCTCTCATTGATGTATATAATATGTCTTATTCATTAGCTTGTTATTGCATTGTAATATCTATATCTCTTGTCTATATATAGAGACTCATTGTATTGTTTATGAGTTAGCAATGAAAAGTCATTATCATTCTCCCCCAAATCTCCATGTCTTTTCATTTCACAACAGCAATTACATTGTTTCGATAAATACTCCAAGGTAGACTTGGGTACTGAGTCCGGCCCAGCATGACAAGTAGGATCCCAGGCGCGGCACAAGCCATATGTATTATTTTTGTACCGGAGATATTCAAATAAACTACGTGTCGGTGTAATGCGAATTCGGACGAATCAGACAGTAACTTTAGGTTTTTGCTCAATTAAAACACTTAGTGAAAGATTTAAAAGATTAAGTAAGAAGATTAGAAAAGATAGAGAAGATTTGGTGTGAAAAAATGAATGGAATGGAGGGTTTGTATTGATTTCTGTAATGACATTTTGGTATTTTTTTTAAAACCAAATTAAAAAAAATTAAAGGCACGGGCCTGCCTGTGCCTGTGAAGTTAATCGTGTTGGGTTGGTACCTAGGTCTACTCCAAAGAGAAAGGCAATGATGTTGCAAACACTCCAAAGAATTTGTATGTTTGTATTAACAAATATAAGACCGGTAGAAGCTTACGTTCGGTTTCGATACCAAAAACATATGCTCTCCTATGTGGCATGCCCTCTTGGAAGAGAGAAGTTTATTGAGCTTACGAATCAATCTCCACCAAACAATGTTTATTTTTTATTACTTTCAAAGTTTCTTTGATGTTCAACCATTCCTTTTGTTCTTAACATGTACATCTCTTCACTTTAATTTTTTTAAATCAAGTATTCAGAGATTCACTAAGGGTTTCTCAAAGATGTAATTGTAGATTTAGAATCCTCTTGATGAGAATTGAAATTTATACCGCAAGTGCACGGCGTCAATGAAGACGTGGCAAGTACGGGTCGAACACAAGGAGGGAGAGATCTTGTTATTTTTTTTGTCATTTCGATTGGTGGAAAGAATGAGAGAAGAATAAATTGGGTTTTGAGATTTTTGGGTTTTAATTATCTAAAGCAAGAAACATGAACAATTAAAACTAAAATAAGAACAAAGATGGTGAATTCCGTTGGGTGGATGTTTAGATATAGGGTTTAGAGTAGAGAATTCAGAAACTTATAATAAATCATATTAGTTATAAAGCATTACATGATAAATGATTTAACATAAACTCAAGTAATCAAAATATACTAACACGAAATTAAAATAATAACATTCATTCATCTTCTCTTCACCCTAAATCCGTCACCTCCACCCTTTGGAAGGAGTTAGAAACTCATAGAGGGAGGAAGAATGGGTCTTAGAGACATTACAAAAGAAAAGTAAAAACAAGAAATAAAAGACATAATTTTATTACTAAAGTGAATAGTACAAAACTGAAAATAAAAACAACTAAAAACTAGGTCTAAGGCCAATGACCCTTCTACCATCGTTCTCGGGGCTATTTATAGCCGATACAAGGGATCCCAACATATAAATGGAACGTACACGCGTCAATACAACATTGGTAAAAATTTGAGCACACGGATCGACTTTTGTGCGGCTAAATCGCCGCAATTTGTACATGAGGTGCGGCGGAATCGCCACCTTTTTGGCTCAGATTCGATCCAGATTTTTCCTGTGTGTTTATGGTATCATTTGATCCTCCTTTGCGCGTCTGGATTGTTTCTTTCCATTCTTTTGAGCTCCGGATTAATTCCTTTATATATATGGAGATTCACATTGATTTTTTCTTTAGATTTTCTCCATAATAATAAAAGCTACTCGTGATTTGCAATTAAGTCCCCGGCTACTTTTGTGCTTAAGTATTTGTTCTTTTTGTAATTAGATCTTGAATGCTTTTATGCTTGGATACATTTCCATTTGTAACCTGATAAACTTGAACTTGGTCTTTATGATAGAAATGAGTCTTTTGCACGCGTTTATGTTCGAGATGTGGGTAAATTGCATTCAGGTCCCTGTATTCTGTAAATAAGACTAAACACATACCTTAATAGCATTTATTGATATAAAAGTGATCTAAATGAAAGACATATGATGCAATGTATGCAATGCATCAAATACCCCCACACCTAGATTTTGCTAGTCCCTAGCAAAACAGAAAATACGAAAAATAAAAACAGGGAAATCCTAACTCACTTTCGTAGGACTCACGGTTGCACTTAGCATGTGCAACAAGCCGTTAAACATCTTTGTTGCCAAGAAGGAGGAGTGTTGTCTCCTGAGGGTTTATACCCACAAAATCCTAAATCAACATTTCATTAATAGTTCTCAATATCCCTATCTCAACCTTATACATCTCACCGAGAATTCTTGCATGCTCATTATATAAATCTAACTCATTAAAAATATGACTTGGTCTTTGTTCCTCCAACATTCACACCATTAACCCTTCTACGCATGTTATTACTTAAATTATTTTGCACGCCTCCTCTGGTGGTGAAGTATCATTCGGATCAACCATGGCATGGATCATTCTTTTAGCTTTGGGCCTTGAGTATTTTTTTTCTTTTCTTCCGTGATTCAACACATTTGCCTTTTGACACTTTTACCCTTTTTGCATTCGTGTAGCGAGTTTGGTCGATAATCCCGAGCTGGTAGACTCAAGTTACCGGGTTTCAAGGTACCCCTACGGACCAGTGACTCAAAGACTTGGGCTTTTGTAATCATTTTGCAAAATGTGTTTTCTTCACTTTATTCCTTTATTTTTATTTTTATTTTCCTCAAGGCTTAATTGCTATTAGAAGTCCACACTTCCCGGTATATTTTCCTCAACCTCTGCTTTTTATCAACCACTTCAAAGATTTGATTCATCCAATTTAAGTGCATACATGTCTTAAAGGGCAATGAGTTATTTCTTTGGAACTTAGATTTATGTCATAATTTCTACAAGCAGAACTATATAATAAGGAACAAAAACTCAATGCAATTTGTACACGGGTTTTGGCAGTTCAATCTTAAGCTATGTCATGAAACATTATTTATTATTATTATTATTATTATTATTAGAAATAAAAGACAGATCTATAGATAAATATATACATAAACATCCCCCACACCTAAATCATGCATTGTCCTCAATGTATACAAATATAAAGCAAATGCACTTATTACCTTGGTGAACTGCGGTGGAAGGATGGAATTTGCTCAAAGTCAACCATAGTCAGAACTGGATTGAATGACACCATATTGGTGCATGTATCCAGTTGAATTGTTCCCCATGTTGCAATGAGAGTTCTGAGTCACAGATTCCACACCCCTCACATAAATAGGTTCTCTTATTTGCTCGAGTGATGGTGGGTGTGTAGATGAATTTCTCCCCTTTTTCTTACTTCCTTTTTGATTTTGTGATGATTCAGAAATCTTATAGATACGCGATTTCATCACAACATCACTCTGATTGCATATTATTTCTGGCTCACTATCAATATGAAAGATATTAAATTCAGCTTTTAAGTTCCCAAAAGATAATTGCATGAGCCCATTTCGATAGTTTATCAATGCTTCAGAAGTGGCCAAAAAGGGTCTGCCTAGAATTACAGGGATTTGTCGATTAGGATTTACAACAGGTGCGGTATCTAGTACGACAAAATCCACTGGGTAAATGAAGTCACCAACCTTGATCAAAACATCCTCTACTACACCTCTTGGTTTCTTAATAGAGCAATCAACAAATTGAAGGGTTGTCCTAGAGGGTTTTAGTGGACCAAGGTTCATTTGCTCATAGACAGAGTACGGGAGTAGGTTAACACTAGCACCAAGGTCTAGAAGGGCTTTGTTGATAAAAGTATCTCCTATTGCACATGAAATTGTGGGACACCCAGGATCCTTATATTTTATAGGAGATGTGTTGGACAAAATAGAACTTATGTTTGCAGTTAAGAATGCCTTCTTTGGTACGTTCGTTTTTCTATTTTTAGTGCACAAATCTTTTAAGAATTTAGCATAAGCAGGTATTTGTTGAATCATGTCTAAGAGTGGAATGTTCACCTTAACTTGCTTAAATACTTCCAAGATTTTCTCTATTTGTGCACTTGAGTTCTTTTTGAGTCTATTAGGGAATGGAGCTTTAGGAACATAGACTCGCTCAGGTTCAGGTTGAGCTATGGGTTCAGGTTGAGTAGGTGGGTTGGGCGTTTCAGATTGGACGTCAGGTTCAATGGTCAGGTCATATGTGGGTGCTTGATGGCTAGATTGATTGGACACTCTAGGATTTACCACATTGTTATCAACTTGTCTTCCGGACCGTAATGATACTACTGCATTTATTTGTTGGAACGGTCCTTCCTCATTAACCATTTGAACCGGTCTAGGGTTGTTATTTCCTGAAGGTGCTTGATAGGATTGATATGAATTATTATTAGATCTAGGGTTCACCTCAGGTTGACTTGGAAGCCGACCCTTTTCTCTTTCACCTACTATTTGTGCTAGTTGACTGACTTATGTCTCAAGCCTTTGAAAGGTCTGGTTGGTTGTTTGTATAAAGGTTTTCATCAAATTTTCCAAGCTTGTCAACCTAACCTCATGATCGTTATTGTTACTAAACCCAGATGATGTATTATTTTGGTTATACGGGTTTGGTTGTTGTCTAGGAGGTTGACCTTGTTGGCTTGATGAGAAATTGGAATTATTACGCCAACCCGAGTTATAGGTTGATGCATATGGGTCATTTCTAGCATGGTTATACATTGCATTAACTTGGTCCCATTCCGCACAATCCTCCATTACATGACCAGTCTGACCACATCTAGAGCAAGGGATAGACGAGGCTTGATTCACTCGGTTTTGGGTTCGTAGCTCTAAACTTTCCATTCTGCGCATAAGGGTAGCTAGTTTTGCTTCAGCCGCTATGTTGGCATCTACAGCTAAGACACCTGGTTTGGGTTGGCTTGCTATTCTAGATCCAATACTTGGGTTAAGCGGTATTTTAGCATTGTCCCATTGCATACTGTTTTCAGCTAATTCCTCAAGAAAAGTCCAGGTATCATTTTCATTTTTCGACATAAAGTTCCATTGGCTTACGGATTCTACCATAACCCTAGATGTGGGTGTCAATCCCTCATAAATAATTTGGCATAATTGCCATCTCGGAATTCCATGATGACGGCATTGGGTCAGAACACTTTTGAATCTTTCTAGGTAGGAATAGAACGGCTCGCTCTCAGACTGAACGAATGCAACAATTTCATTCCTAATCCTCATAGTCTTATGGTTGGGAAAATATTTTTTCAGGAATACTTGAACAAACTCAGCCCAACTCCTAATAGATCTTTCGGCTAGACTATATAGCCATTTCTTAGCGTCGTCCTTTAGTACTAGAGGCACGAATTTCAGACGCACTACCTCCTCAGGGATATGCTGGTATTGTAGGATTTCATGTTTAATTATACATATATATTTTTCGAATTTTCATGTATAATAAGGATCAATTTTCAATTTTCTAGAATTTATTGCATGCATCGGTTTTTTTAACAAACTAGTTTCAAAAACTCTATTAAAACAAACATGAAGGAGCTCCGAAATTCATACCTAGAAGTTCTCTAAAACTTCTCGAAGATTCGGAGACGGTTGGGATGCTCCTCGCTGCGCCGGATGCCTCCGAGTATTCACCAAACTCTAAACAAGATCGGAGAGAGGGAAGCTAGTCTCTCAATCTCCGATTGGGTTTAGAATCTAATTACTAACCCCTCTTAAGTTCCCTTTAGAAGATGACCTCTGAAGAACTAAAACTAAACTTAAGAATTAAGGAATTTTCGTGGAGAATTATGGAGAGAGATTTTGCATAAGAAAAATAATGAATTAATTAAGGAGGTAATGAGATAACCTTGTATTTATAGGTTCTCTCCAAATTACCTATTCATGTGCAACCTCTTGCCCATGACTCCATGCAAAATTCCATCTAACCATCCATTATTTATTAATAAATAATCTTAGCCACGAATTAAATCAATTATGGACCAATTCCATGCATGATCTAATTAATTCTTAAATTAATTCTGCATAAAACCGTCTGACCGGTCGACCGTCTGTGAGGTCCGGTCGACCATTTAGACCTGGTTTCGGTCGACCGTTTAGACACTCGGTCGACCGTTCGCAACATTAAAATATTTCATCACAATGTTCGGTCGACCGACCGATAAATTCGGTCGACCGAAAACGAACAGACGAAATCCCTGTTACGATGTACACACATCCGGTCGACCGTGCAATATTGCGGTCGACCGTCCCACATCCGGTCGACCGTTTACTGTTTAGCGGTCGACCGTTTGTGCACTGTGCTGCAGACTTGTCAAATTTCGGTTTAACCCCTACAAAATTTGACATTTCGGGATTAGTAATAAATTCACAACTTATGTAACATATTATCCTATGTAATGATCAATCATTACACCCCATAATATTTACATCACATATGAATTTAATTTAGATTCTAATTATATTATAAATCACAACATAATTTTGATTTTGCTTGTTCACCCCATGTGTCATATTTTCTACATGAAACCCGACACATCCTATGAACTCAAAATCCCCATTTCTTGTTTCCCAGTTTTGTGGTGTGACCTATGGGAGGATCTAAACTAAGTTGGCAGTGATATTAAGAGCTTAATATCACAAGCTATAAGCGGTATCTAGCTACACATTATAGCTCCCAATTAGTTAGATGTCTTAATTCCACTCGAACCAAAACCCGATCCACTTAGTGATGGAGTGCACCACTTGTGTCCGTCCCTTGCCTCATGATATTAAGAATACACACAAAGTAGTATTGTGTCATCTTTGTATTAGTATTCATTTCTTGATCTCTTTAAGCTAGTTATAAATATGTGACTTAACTCAAATCACATTGTGCACATTATAACTTTGCTTTATCAAGGGGCCCACTAATATCATCACTCAATTAAGAGGGGCAATGATAGTCTTTTGACTAACTATCTTCTCCAACAAAAGTTGTACTTAACCAACCAATGCCTTTACACTACACTGATCGATAGTTCAAGACACTGATCTAATTAAGTATTCCTTAAGTGATTAGATATAAGTCTCATATCAAAGGATCAAAGACACAGTAAAATATTAATGACACAGAAACACATTTGTATAATATTTTACTTATTAGGTCTATTCAGTATACAAAAGTAATATTTTCCTCTTTTGCATACCCGTGTCGTCACTCACTTGTAGAGCTACAATGATCTATGACCAACACGACAATCTTAACTCGGTAATTAATGTCCCATGTTAATTACCATGATTGCGAATATCTTTTGTTTTATGGAAACCAATATCTTTCAGAGCTCTACGGTTAAGGACCAAGAGCCTCTTCCTTAACACTTCTAAAAGACGAATACCATAAACAAGGAACAAAATGATTTCTCATTCAATTCATAATAATTGACATTTAAAAGTAAAACTTTTAGACCACATTCCCTTCAGGTATTGCATAAGAGAGCAGATTTCCTCAAATTCTCTAAGGAATAGATATGGGTCTTCCCTAGAGGTGAACTTAGGCAACATACTCATGTATTGTGCCTTAAGTTCGAAGTCGCGACCCGGTATGGTGGGCATAACGATGCACGATGGCTGAGCAGCCATCGCTGGATAGCATCGATCCCTCAGAGTTATAGGTTGTGCAACAGGCGGGTCCACTATGTTCTCACCCATTGGATCCGGGTGAGGTGGTGCAGCAGATGGATTGGGGCTAAGTTCCAGACTGGAATCTAGATGAACTCGTGAGAGTCGATTACTCAAGGCCCGAATCCAAATCTGAGTGCACCGGGTTGAATCAATTTTTGAATTCAAATTCGAAATTTAAATTCCAAATTTAATTTCAAGAATTAATTACAATTTTTTTTATATTTTCGTTTTTTTTCCAAAAGGGAAACAAACAATAGAATGAGGAAAGATGAGAAAGGAATCCTAATCTAGAGAATTGAGGTGAGAAGAGAAAGAAGACTCAGATGAGAAGGGAAACCTAACTCTAAAGATAGAAAGAGGGTTGGTCAGAAAACTCCTAAGAAAGCACGGTTCAAACAATCCTAGACCTAGTGTCGCTTAGATCTAGACGACTCCTAACTGGTTGAGTCGAATCGATTTGCTTGATTCACCTCCCTCACTAATCAAACCAACTTGGTCAGGCCGTGTATAGCTAGTGGGGGCGCTTCCGACAGAGTCGGTGCCAATTAGACAACCACTTCGCTTGGAAGACTTACGTCAACACAAAAACACTTTCTAGACACCAAATTAAATTCATACGGCTTCAGGTCATAGCAAGTCAAACCAATTCTTCTTCTTAAATGAGTCCGAGTCCTTAGGGGTCAATGTCTAGTTGATTTTAATTTAAGGCTTGGGTGACACTTTGGGATTGTTATTTGTGGGCCACGGAAGGGTGATGAAATCCCCACCGTATCTTTGCCTACGGAGTTGCCCTTAAGATAGTTTAACTTAGATCTAGCAAAGATAGTCAAACAATGGTCTTTAGAGGGGGACAATTGCAAGGTTGTATGCAAACTAGATTATATGCTTAAATGCATTCGATAAAAACCGTGATACGTACCTTGCCTCCAGCATTCTTCAACAAGAATTAATTTGCAAGAATTTAGCAAGAATAATGCAAACAAAACATTATATGATGCATGAACTAAGTTCTTCTAGTTTTGCCAATTTTTAGGTCAGAGTTGAATTATTGCAATTTATGGAATTTTGCCCTACACATGCAGTTCTACGAAAAGGAAATTTTCTGAAACTAGAAATTACGAGGAAAAAGGCAACAAAGGTTACCTACGCAATGCTCAGTCGGGTTCGCCGCCCGCTCTCGAAATTTCAGTAGCTTCACGCGTCCACCCAGAGATGAGTCGCGTCCCAAAAAAATTTGAAGCCCAGAAGCTCCAAGTGTTTGGCGGATTCGCCGCAAGTTGTTCTTCAGGTGCGGCGATTTCACCGCTCGTTTAGCTCAGATGGTGCTCGGATTTTGCCGTGCACTCTGTTGTCTCCTGAAACACAAATCCAAATACTCAGATCGCGCACAAGATAAACAGAATAAAATCGAAATTAACAAACAAAACAAAATCTACGTTGCCACCCCGGCAACGGCGCCAAAAACTTGATGTGAATTAAATTTATACCGCAAGTGCACGACGTCAATGAAGACGTGGCAAGTACGGGTCGAACACAAGGAGGGAGAGATCTTGTTTTTTTTTGTGATTTCGATTGGGGGAAAGAAGGAGAGAAGAATAAATTGGGTTTTGAGATTTTTGGGTTTTAATTATCTAAAGCAAGAAACATGAACAATTAAAACTAAAATAAGAACAAAGATGGTGAATTCCGTTGGGTGGAGGTTTAGATATAGGGTTTAGAGTAGAGAATTCAGAAATTTATAATAAATCATATTAGTTATAAAGCATTACATGATAAATGATTTAACATAAACTCAAGTAATCAAAATATACTAACACGAAATTAAAATAGTAACATTCATTCATCTTCTCTTCACCCTAAATCCATCACCTCCACCCTTTGGAAGGAGTTAGAAACTCATAGAGGGAGGAAGAAGGGGTCTTAGAGACATTACAAAAGAAAAGTAAAAATAAGAAATAAAAGACAGAATTTTATTACTAAAGTGAATAGTACAAAACTGAAAATAAAAACAACTAAAAACTAGGTCTAAGGCCAAGGACCCTTCTACCATCGTTCTCGGGGCTATTTATAGCCGATACAAGGGATCCCAATATATAAATGGAACGTACACGCGTCAATACAGCATTGGTAAAAATTTGAGCACACGGATCGACTTTTGTGCGGCTAAATCACCGCAATTTGTACATGAGGTGCGGCGGAATCGCCACCTTTTTGGCTCGGATTCGATCCAGATTTTTCCTGTGTGTTTATGGTATGATTTGATCCTCCTTTGCGCGTCTGGATTGATTCTTTCCATTCTTTTGAGCTCCGGATTAATTCCTTTATATATATGGAGATTCACATTGATTTTTTTCTTTAGATTTTCTCCATAATAATAAAAGCTACTCGTGATTTGCAATTAGGTCCTTGACTTTTTGCAATTAAGTCCCCGACTACTTTTGTGCTTAAGTCTTTGTTCTTTTTGTAATTAGATCTTGAATGCTTTTATGCTTGGATACATTTCCATTTGTAACCTGATAAACTTGAACTTGGTCTTTATGATAGAAATGAGTCTTTTGCACGCGTTTATGTTCGAGATGTGGGTAAATTGCATTCAGGTCCCTGTATTCTGTAAATAAGACTAAACACATACCTTAATAGCATTTATTGATATAAAAGTGATCTAAATGAAAGACATATGATGCAATGCATCACCTCTCATCAAGTCGATCAATTTGAGTACCACTTTCAATATATTTTGATCACCTTTTAATTTTGTCATTTTTGTATATAAGGCATGGGCAGGAACTTCATATAGAAAAAGGAGGTGTTGACCAATAACCACATGCCCCGAGTGTCCAACAAATATGTCATTGTCGTTTAATGAAAGAACTTCAAGATCGCGTAGTTAAACAATTATAGAACCCAATTAGCATAAGTGACCCGACGAAGAATTACAAAATTGTCAAATTATACGAAGAATCACAAAATTGTCATAATTAGAATAAGTCATGCTCCTTTCAACTAATTATACTCGAGTCAAAGAAGACAATTAACATATGTGAGACCCTACAAAGAGTCACAACACCTTCCGCCAAATTTATGCTCTTAAAACCTAATAATAAGGTCAAAAGATACTAAAATCCTAGCATAGGTGAACCCACGAAGAATCTCAAAATTGGCTTGTTAATGCGATGTCAGAACTTAAAACCACGAGTGTACGAACGCGTTGACGTAGTGGCAAGTACGGGTCAATCCACGAGGAGCTAGAGTGGGTTGTCGACCATACTCGAGTGGGAAGAGAAAAAAGAGATGATGGATGTATCTATACTAATTTATGCCAATGACAATTAGTAAAACAAATGTGACTAATCCCATAGGAGGTGGAGAGTGAAAATATGTGGTGTGTGTATTATTAAGCTCGTAATGACATGATGATCATAGAAATTCATAATGACCACAACCCAACTATGTCTTCACGTGAATTAAGATTTATCACCATCATTAAAACATACAAGACATTAATCAAGATGATGCCAACAATGTCACATGCATCCATATGTCATCTTTATCTCTTTATCCACTTCAATCTTATCTTCACATCATAATTCCCCATTAAGTGGCCTACTAACCAAAGCATGTACTAAGTATCCATTAAGACCCTTAATTCAACAAAGGCAAGAGTAGAAACTCATAAAAATTGTAGGATTTCGTGTTCCTATGTTAGTGTATTTTTAATTTTTTTAATACAAGCATACATGATTGATTTCATATTTTCAGCAATTTATGTACATTGTTTTGTGTTTATTCTAATATCATGCAAACCTACATATATTAAAATAAACAAACAGGAGATGATCATACCCGAAAATTCTCTAAAACCTTTTTGAAGATTCATAGTTCCGTTGCCTATTGAATCGCCTGCTGATTCGCCTCCAAGTGTTCACCAAACTCTAAACAAGATTAGAGAGAAAGGAGCTAGCCAATCTATCTTTAATTAAGCTTAGAATATAGCTAATAAACCCTCTAAAGCTTCTGAGAATTCAATCTCCAGAAACTTAAACAATCAAGAGAATTTTCGGATGGATTAATGGGGAGGTTAGAGAGAGAGAGAATGTTGCAATCATATATTGAAACAAGTATGTGAGAGGACCTATTTATAGCCTCACAAATCACCCATATCATGAACTATTCTCTAGTCATGATCTCTTGTTTCTCTCTCCTTAAAACCAATCACAATTTCCACATAATCATCATCAAAACCGTTTGACCAGCTCTGGAATTAATCCGGCCCATGATCTGAATTATTCTCTTAATAATTTAGGCAAACCCGTATCAAACGGTCGACCGGAAGAAATTAATAGGTCGACTGATTGTTAATTAAACTCGATTTCGGTTGGAGCATGAAATCCTTCGGTCGACCCATCACACGCACCCAAAGCTATTGTGATTTTCCGGTCGAACAGAACACATAAATGGTCGACCAATTCAACGCGAGAATCGTCTACTGGAAATTTCCGGTCGGATGTGTCTTGATTCGCCACGTGTGTCCATTTTCACATGAAACCCAACACATCATATGAACTCAAAATCAAGCTTCTCGTTTCTCAGTTTTGTGGTGTGACCTATAGAAGGATCTAAGCTAAATTGACAACGATATTAAACACTCAATATCTCAAACTATAAGAGGTATCTAGCTACAAATTATAGTTACCCAATTAGCATAGATGTCTTGTTTCACTCGAACCAAACACGATCCATTTAGCGAAGTAAGTGCACCACTTGTGTCTATCCCTTGCCTCATGATATTAAGAATATATACAAAGTAGAAATGTGTCACCTTTGTATCATATTTATTTCTTGATCTCTTTAAACTAATTATAACCATGTAACTTAACTCAAGTTACATTGTGCACATTATAATTTTGCTTTATCAAGGGGCCCACTAATATCATCACTTATTAAAAGAGGCAATGATAATATTTTGACTAACTATCTTTTCTAGCATAAGTCACGTTCAGCCAACTATCACCTTTATCACTATACTCATTGATAACTTTTGACAATAATCAAATTAAATACTCCTTATGTGAAAATATATAAGTCTCATATCTTAGGATCCAAGACACAGTAAAACATTAATGATACATAACACAATTCTATAATGTTTTACTTGTTAGGTATATTAAATATATAAAAGTAATATTTTCCTCCTTTATATACTCGTGTCGTCAAATATTTGTAGAGCTACAATAATCGATGACCAACGCGACAATCTTATCTCGGTAATTAATGTTCCATGTTAATTACCATGATTGTGAAAAACTTTTGATTTATGTAAACCATTATCTTTTAGAGCTCTACGATTAATGACCAAGAGCCTCTTCCTTAACACTTCCAAAAGACGAATATAATAATCAATGAACAAAATGCTTACACATTCAATTCATAACAATTGACATATAAAAGTAAAACTTTTAGAACACATTTCTTTCAAAAATGACTATGGAAATCATATTAAGCTCTAAGAATAAGATTAAACACACACAAATGAACTACATACACACTTCACATTATCCTCCACCACCTAATGGGGATGGACTGCTCACTAATCATATCATCAACAAAGAAAACAACAACTTAAAATAACACATAAACAAGTAAAGAAATCTAAATATAACCAAGACAATGGAATAAAAATTACATAAAATAAAATACAAGAACATAAAGAACATGAAATAAAAAGTTGGTTAATGAAAGAAATATTACAGTGGTTTCCTCTCACTCCCTTCACTACACTACTAAACAAGAACTAAATCTACATATCCTTTAGATCCCCAATGTTGTGCTACTCGAGTGTTTGTTTGATGTGTTTCACGGTTTTGGCATTAAAGAAGAGAAAGGAAGAGAAAATGACCTAAATGCAAGAAAAATGGACTTATTTGAAAGGTTTATGGACCTATTTGTAATGGCCTTATGGTTCTTAAGGCTCTTGATATAGCTCGGGAGGTAGGTCTTATGATGATACATTTTGTATAACTTTCATGCAATCATCATCAAGAGAAGAATTGTCCACTTGTGCCAACTCATCAAAGTTGAGAAGAAGAGACTCGTCCAGATAATAAGTTCTTTTGTTACAAACTCTATATGTTTTACTTCTACTTCAATAACATAGGAATATGGCCTCATCAGATTTCACATCAATTTTTTCTAAAGTATCCATATTATTGAGGACAAAACATATTTTGAAGCCTTAAAATAGGAAATCTTAGTAATTTTCCATACCATAACTCGAAAGGGGCTTTCTTTAAAATTGTTTGAATGAGAATATGATTTAAAACATAGAAAGTTGTGTTGACCACTTTATACGAACACAATTTTAAAAGCCCTTCGAACAAAGCATGGTTCTTTCCATCTCTTGGAGAATTCTATTCTCAACAACCCCATTTTGTTGAGGAGTGCGAGGAAATGAGGAGTAATGATCAATACCATGTTTTTCACAAAAGTTTTGGAAATATTCATTTTCAAATTCTCCTTCATAGTCAATTTGAATCCTCAAAATGTTGGAATCCTTTTCTCTTTGAACACGTAAAAATCTTTAAACCTTTCAAACACATCAAACTTGTTTACAAGAAACAGAACCCAAGTAAAACATGTGAAATCATCAACAATCACTAAGCATACCTTTTGCCACCAAGACTAATGGTCCTTGATGGACCAAAAATGTCAAATGCAAAAGTTCAAGAGGATTTGAAGTAGTTCTAACATTTATTGAATCGTTTTAAATACCGCAAGTGCACGGCGTCGGTGAAGATGTGGCAAATAGGAGTCGAGTCCGTAGGGAGGTGTGTCAACTCTGGCTGTTTCAAAGTCAAGTAGAAAATGAGGGGAGAAGAAGTTGATTACACTAAACTAAACTACACTAAAAAAGTAGTTAACAAATGCAAAAGATAGCAACTAGAGATTGACTAAAACTAAACTAAAGACTTAACAAAGAGGCTGGAATTCACGAAGAGAAACCCCTAAGGGGTGGAGTGTGTGTACATATGAAGTAAAGTGGCGAGGAATGCAATCAATAGAGCACAAATGTAGGTTGTGTTGCTACGCATAGGAAGTACCTAATGGTCGGCTAGATCTATCATCCAAATCACTAACCTAGCTGATTAATATGAGCATAAACAAGATTGTTATTAAGAACCTAAACAAACATGGGATGTACTTAATGATTATGGCAGAAACCATCAAGTTAAGTATTCTCTTTTATTCAAACAAGTATACACCCACATTCATCACATAAAGCAAAAGATAACATTCATCACATTCTTCATGACGTGTATAAACATCAACTCCACCCCCAAAAAGGGGTGGAACTACTCTCTACTCATTAATCTATAAACTATATTAAGAAAGAAAGACATTTATAACTAATTATACTAAGATAAAGAAAAAATAAACAAGCTAAACATACAAGCATTCAAACAAAGACAATATTAAAACAAACTATGAAGACTTATTTTATTTACATGACTTACATTATAAGTAGCATTCTTCTCCACTTGAGTTTTGCTCCAAGGCTTACTCTAAGTAGAGAGAATGACCACCAAGCAATGAGTAATTACAAAGGAGGAGGAAAAGTTCTATTTATAGGCATGAAAAAAGGTAATCGGGGACAATCTCATGATGTAGGACTAATGAAACCTCTACAAATGGATAAAACCAACATAATAAACAACCACGAGAAGCTGGGTCGGATCCATATCAAAAAGGGCCGCCAATTGGCGGTCACTTTTTCTCGGATTTGATTCGATTTCGGCGATATGCTTTAGTGCTTCAATTCTTCACGTGGGGTGCACTCGGATCGGTTATTGGAGTCTGGGCCGAATCTAATTGCCAAAATACTACTCATGATGGTGTGAAGTTTCTCGATTTGTTAATTGGTCCATTTGGCTTACATCTGGGTCCTTCCCTCTTGCAAATAGGTCCATAAGTCTTACTGATCAGTTATTTTCTCGCGTTTTGGTATTTTTTGTGTCTCTTCTTCTCAAACTTGTTTATTCCTGAAACTTAAACATAAAACTCGTTACGTAGCACGGCTTAGGTTCAAAATAAAGGATATAAGACACGAATATATGCATGATATGATGTCAATCAAATATTTAAGGACTTGAAAGAACATTTACATTGTTTTTAAATTCACAAGCATCACAAAGTTTGTCTTTCTTAAATACAGCTTTGGAAGTCCTCTCACTGAGTCATATTTGACAATTTTTGGAATTAAGTCATACTAATGTGTCCCAAGTAGTTGTGTTGCAACCAAGTTTCATCATTTGAGGCAACTAAACAAGTTTCATCTTAAAATGAGTTTATGTCATCAACATGCACTACATAGATATTATCTTGCCAAATTCCTTTGAAAGTGGTTCTCAAGTTGCTTTTAGAAATAATATAGAAAATAGGTTGATAAAAAACTAGATAATTTTTATCAATAAATTGACTAACACTCAATAATCTAAGAGTATGTTTTCAATTTGGGGAATAGAAATGTTACTGATATTAATGATGCCAACAATAAAACCTTTTGCATCATCCCTGAGCATGATACTGTAGTATTTCGTGCCCATATGTATGTATATATTTTAAAATTGTATACATGCATACAAGATCGATTTTTCATATTTTCAACGATTTCATGTACATTATTTTATATTTATTCTAATATCATGTAATCTACATATATATTATAATAAATTGAAGATGATCAACCCAAAGGTTTTCTAAAACTTTTATGAAGATCGGGAGTTGCGTTGCCCGTGGAATCGTTTGCCGATTCGCCTCCAACTGTTCACCAAACTCTAAACAAGGTTAGAGAGAAGGGAGCTAGGCAATTCAATCTCTAAATCAAGCTTAGAATCTAGCTAATAACCCCTTTTAAATCTCCATGAGATTTAATCTCCGAAAGCTCTAACTAATTAAGAGAATTTTGGATGGATTAGTGGAGAGATTAGGGAGAGAGAATTTTGCATTAGTATTAAGAAAGAATGGAGGAGGGACCTATTTATAAAATTTCCTCTAACGCACATCATGTGAAAACCACTTACACATGATCCCTTATTAATCTCTCCACTAAATCACATTATGTGCAAACCACTTACGCATGATCTCTTGTTTACATCTCCACTAAACCACATCATGTGCAAACCACTTTGCACATGATCTCTTGTTTATTTTGCCACATTATCATCCCATAACTACCTTTGACCAAGGTGGATTAAATTCAACCATTAATCTGTAAAAAATCTCTTATTAATATATGCAAAAACGTGGTCAAACGGTTGGACCATTTTTCACTATTTTTGACTCTACCAAATTTTGGATTAATATCCAACAAAATTTGGACTTTGGGGTTTTAGCAAATTCATATGTTATAATGTTGTAAATCACATTATATCATGTAATATATTATCATATATAATGTCAAAACATTATACCCCATAATATATTTACATCTCATACGAATTTATTTATTATTTTAACCATGTCGTTTTTACGACATATTGATTTTATTATTTTACCACATGTAAATTATTTCATAACACATGAAACTTAGTACATCATATAAAATATAAAATCATATTTCTTGTTTCCCAGTTTTGTGGTGTGACCTATAGGAGGATCTAAGTTATGTTGACAATGATATAAAATACATTATATCATAAACTATAAGCGGTATCTAGCTACACATTATAGTTACCCAAATAACAAAGATGTTTTGCTCACTCGAACTAATCACGATCCACTTAGTGATATGTAAATATCACTTGTGTCTATTCCTTGCCTCATGATATTGAGAATATTATACAAAGTAGAAATGTGTCATATTTTATTATATATTCATTTCTTGATCTCTCAAGCTAATTATAGATATGTAACTATACACAAGTTACATTGTGCACATTATAATTTCGCTTTATCAAGGGGCCCAACAATATCATAACTCAAGTCAAGAGGAGCAATGATAATCTTTTGACATATCATTTTTTCTGTCACAAGTCATGTATAACCAACTAATACCTTTATCACCATACTCATTGATATCTTTTGATAATAATCAAATCATACACTACTTATGTGAAAAGATATATGTCTCATATCTTAGGATTCAAAAATACAATAAAACATTAATGACACAAACACAATTCCATAATGTTTCATTTGTTAGGTCAATTCAATATATGAAAGAAACATTTTCCATTTCATATACTCTTGTTAAATATTTGTAGAGCTACAATATCTCTCTTAACCACCATGACAATCTTATCTCGATGATTAATGTTCCATGTTAATCACCATGATTGTGAATTACTTTTGGTTTATGTAAATCATTATCTTTTAGAACTCTACGGTTAAGGACCAAGAGCCTCTTCCTTAACTCTTCCAAAAGACGAATACATTAATCATGGAACAAAATGTTCAATACATTCAATTCATAATAAAAGACATGTAAAAGTAAAACTTTTAGAACACATTCCTTTCAGATAGTTTCCCCTTTCTTTGGATTTCAAGTATGAGAATAAGGAAGGGTCCCCCGTCGTGTGCCTTGAACACTCACTATCCAATATCCACTCCTCCTTCTCCATGTCTTGACTTAAAACCAAAGAGGAATATGATAACTTTGCTACCTAAATTTGTTTGGGTCATTGGCGTTAGATTAAGGTACCCAAACTTGCCTAATCTTAGGCCCTCAAATATTTAAGGAAACTTCTTCTTCGCATTAGAATCATTGGATGCATGAACAAAATATAATTTGGGTTTCTTTTGTGATGCATGCATATATCCTAATCCATGTTTTTGCAATAATTGGATTTAGCTACCTAATAGCATATCAAGCATCTTTCTACCCTACGAGAATCTTTCAAACAATTAGTTAATTGTTCATTTTGAGCACTAAGATTTATGAGTTCATCATCATGTCAAATGGCCTTAATTGCTTTTAGGCAATCAATCTACTTAACAAGTTGTTCATTCTAGTTAATTAATGAGTCATTTTTGCATCCAAGATCTTGCTTCACATTCCTAGCTAGTTTGTTTTCATGACATATAAGCTCATAATTTCAGCTAATTGATGGAATGCATTAAGCAACTGATTGTATGTAAAAGAATCAACTTAGGAAGAGGATACATTATTTTCTTCTTCTTGGGCAATGTTTTAAGAGTTTACAATTATTATTTAATGAAGATGAAATGCTACAAATAATTCCATCTTACTCTTTTTGAGCCATTAAGCACATGTTGGCAGCTTCCTTTTCGGATTCACATGGAGAAGAAGATTTGGAGGAACATGAATAATCCCAGGTGCTTTTGAGAGCCTTCTTGTGACACTTCTCCCTACTTTCTCTTCTTTTGTACATCTTCTCTGTGTGATCCTTGTCTCTCCTTTTGTGCCTCCCTTTTTGTTTCCTTCTCTCTCCTTGAGTATCCTCTATCCCTCCTTTCCTTCATCTTGATCAATGGATAATCTTTCTTAAAATGCCCGATCTTGTTACATTCATAACACGAAAGACCCATTTTTCAGCAGGAATTCTGAATCAAGAGAATTCTTAAGTATAATGGGTCACCTAAAGGAGTCAGTTTGATATGGAATTTTGTATATGACTTCTATAGGGTTTCTATGGATCAATGCAATGCAAATTAACAATATTTCAAGTGCCAAGTTACATTTTAGTCCTAAGAACAAGAAATGAAAATCTTATCTATTCTTCCACTTGATTTCTTGTCTTTGTGTATCACTTGTCACCTGAAATGTTAGTAACAACAAATATATACGTGTACATGTGCATGTGATGAATGATATATATACATGTGTTTATTGATATGTTAATTAATCATCAAAACATATTAACGCTTTGAATTCAACCCATGGCTAATAATCGATTATTAGCAAAAAAGCCAACAATCTCCCTTTTTTGATGATGACAACCTATCAATCTAAATAAATGTTAATCTTCAAGTTTTATCAATATAACTCCCCTATCTCATAGCTCCCCCTATCTAATTACCTAGGATATGTATTTACTTCTCTCCCTTTGACATGATCAAAAAGTTTATAGATAGGAGCATAATATGGAATTTGAATGTACGTCAAGAGAGCATATAGTGGAAGCACAAATACAATGCCAAAATAAGACACAATAATAATGTTAATAATCATTCAAATATATTCCACAAGCCAATTGTCAAACAACTAGCTAAGAAAAAGTCAAAACAAAGCAAATACATCAAACATTCATGGTTTAAAGCAACTACAACAATCAAAACAACAAATGTTCAGAGCAACTATAACTAACACAACATGAAATCAAGCTCCAAAAAGACTACAAAACCAACTCATCAATCTAGACGTTGATCATGAAGAAAGGATGAAAGGGAGTCAATCCCACTCATCACCGAGTCAAGGCGAGCATCAAGACGATCAAAATGGGCTTCGATCGATCAACAATGGGCTGAAAGGAATGTGTTCTAAAAGTTTTACTTTTATATGTCAATTATTATGAATTGGACGTGCAAACATTTTGTTCCTTGATTATGGTATTCGTCTTTTGGAAGTGTTAAGGAAGAGGCGCTGGGTCCTTAACCGTAGAGCTCTAAAAGATAATGGTTTACATAAATCAAAAGTTATTCACAATCATGGTAATTAACATGGAACATTAATCACCGAGATAAGATTGTCGTGTTGGTCATCGATTTTTGTAACTCTACAAATAATTGACGACACGAGTATATAAAAGAGGAAAAGATTACTTTTATATATTGAAAAGACCTAACAAGTAAAACATTATAGAATTGTGTTTCGTGTCATTAATGTTTACTGTGTCTTGGATCCTAAGATATGAGACTTATATCTCTTCATTCAAGAAGTGCTTAATTTTATTATTGTCAAAAGCTATCAATGAGTATAGTGATAAATGCAATAATTGGTTGAACATGACTTGTGCTGGAAAACATAGCTAGTCAAACGATTATCATTGCCCCTCTTAATTGAGTGATGATATTAGTGGGCCCTTGATAAAACAAAATTATAATTTGCACAATGTAACTTGAGTTAAGTTACATAGTTATAATTAGCTTAAAGAGATCAAGAAATGAATATAATACAAAGGTGACACATTTCTACTTTGTATATATTCTTAATATCACGAGGCAAGGGACGGACACAAGTGGTGCACTTACATCACTAAAAGGACCGTGTTTTGGTTCAGGTGGAACAAAGACATCTATGCTAATTGGGTAACTATAATGTGTAGCTAGATACCGCTTATAGTTTGAGATATTAAGTGTTCGATATCTCTGCCAATTTGGCTTAGATCCTCCTATAGGTCACACCACAAAACTGGGAAACAAGAGGGTTGATTTTAAGTTCATATGATGTGTCGGGTTTCATATGAAAATGGAACACATGTGGTGAATTAATAAAATCAATATGTCATGAGAATTGACATAATTAGAATCATAATAAATTCATATGAGGTGTATATAATATGGGGTGTAATAATTTAATATTACATAGGATAATATATTACATAAGATGTGAATTTGTTAAAAACCCCAAAAGATCAAATTTTGTTGGAAATAAATCCAAAATTTGACAAAGGCAAAATCGGGGTCAAACACGGTGAACCGTTCATGGTTCGGTCGACCGGGGTATCTTCGGATTGGTTAACCGAATGAGGAACGGGTAAGCACAATTGGTTGACCGAAATTGTCTGGAGTGCCTGGACAATCGAGTTCGGTCAACTGAGTGTGAACGGTCACTCGAGAAAGAGTATTTCGGTAGACCGACGGTGACGCGGTCATCCGATGACTATGTCCCAGGAGACATTCTGGTGGGTCAACGATCGACCGAGTAAAAGACGTGGTTCGTCCTAATTTTTCCAGGGAATTTTTCTCATGCGGATTCGGTCGATCGTCTAGCTTACGGTGCACTGAACACATGTTAAAACCGAATGGTTCGGTTGACCGAGTAATTCTCGGTTCACCGAACAGAACGATTCTGCCTGAATTATTAAGAGATTAATTAAATCATGGGTGGATTAATTCCAGATTTAATTAAAACGTTTTACAGGATGCTTATGTGGCAATTAGAGATTAATTTTAGGAGAGAATAAGCAAGAGATCATGACTAAGGAATAGTTCTTGATAAGGATGTTTTGGGAGACTATTAAAACACCCCTTCTCCTACTTGTTTATACTAATACAAAAATCTTTCTCTCATTAATCTCTCCCTTAATCACCACGAAATTTTGTTAGTAATTTTTAGTTTAGGAGATAGAAATCTCAGGAGCTCAAAGAGGGGTTATTAGCTAGATTCTAAACCTTATTAAAGATTGATTGGCTAGCTCCTTTCTCTCTAATCTTGTTTAGAGTTTGGTGAACACTCGGAGGCAAATCCGTTGACGATTCAACGGGCAACGCGATTCCGGATCTTCAAAAAGGTTTTAGAGAACCTTTATGTATAATTCTACCTTTGTGGTTTATTTTAATAAATGTAGGGTTGCATGATATTAGAATAAAACACAAAGTTATGTACATAAAATTATTGAAAGTATGAAATCGATCTTGTACATTGTATTAATTTTTTTTAAATATATACATACATAGGGACACGAAATCCTACATGGGCTTCATAGGTGGCTTCAAGATTATCAAAATGCGCAGAAGAAGAAGCCTCATAAGCATCAAAACGATCTGAAAGTTGTTGAATGGAATAAGCGTCACTAGAGCTAGCATAATTAGCCGACCACCCACCACCATACTTCCACGCATCCTCATCTCCTTCACCCTATGAGTCACTCGAGTCCCTCAGAGCTTCGCTAGGCATCCAATGCGGGTCAGCGGGAGCCTCTTCCTCTTCTTCAGAATCCTCATCCAAAAGCGGTTGTTGAGAAGTTGAGGCGATCGTCTTCATCTTAAATAGAGTTGTATTGCATATAGGATACTTGCAGACCACCGAAGGAAAGCTGGAGACGGAGATTTTAAGAACCACAAAAAGACATGTGAGCCATATCGGATAAGGGAGGTACCTCCCTTTTCGATGACACGTGTGAACGAATATAAACAGAGGCCAATTGACTGGAATTTTCTTGAAGAGACAATAGTTGAAAATAAGTTTGGATGAAGAGACTTTGTTATAGTCGCCTTGTTTAGGTAATAATTTGTAGGACACAATGTAGGCTAAGATCCTAGGTAGTGGATGCATAAGAGAAGAATTGTGTACTACATTTCCATTTTTGATAGGAGGTGGGGTGGCATATAACTCGTGGATCATTTCAAAGGGGTCAATGTCTTCTAATGCGGTAAAATGTCGGTCTAAATATAAGTGAACTCCAGAATAATCTAGACCTAAGGCTTCAGCAATCATACCGGGAACAATCTCATAAGTCACTCCATTGATCATGGTTCAAAAAATGTGACGATCAGGTTCCTTTCTCATATTACAATAAAATTATTGCACTAAGAAAGGATAATAAGTAGTGGAGGCTAATTTAGTCATGCTTAGGGTGAGCCTATTTGCATCAAGATGAGCTCTTAAAGAAAACTCGATGAAGTCTGATACCTCAACCGTCTGACACATGGTGAAAGCAATGGTCGAAAGACGTTTGTCCCAAGCAACTTGGGCAAACTCGTCAATTGGGAAGAAGGGATGTGTCGGAGGTATGGGCGGATGGCGAACATTGGGGTCGGTGGGAGGATGATTTTGTGCCTTCTTCTTTCATCGTTCAGAGGCGATCACATCCGGTTCGGGGCATTTCTTGTGACAAGTCACCTTCTTTCTTCCCGTCATGAGGATGGTGGAGAAAGCAACAAAAAATGGGTGCAAAGGGTAGAGGAGGAAGAGGGGGAACGAAAAATGGTTCAAAGGCCACGATTTACCGGTCGAAAGTGGGGGAAAGGTTGACAAGAGGAGGTGGGTGATGGCTAGGGTAAAAGAGATGAAAGGGGAAAAGTGAATTGAAAAACGTGATTTTACCCTAGATGTAGCAAGAAAGAGTGTCAACGGTGAGCCGAACGAACACAGCGGTCGACCAAATCGTTAAATTTGGGGGAAAATTATGTTTGATTTGAGCGAGGGTTCGAGCGGCGAAAGGAAATGGTTGACCGAAAGGTGAGGAAGAAAGTGTCTGAAACGTTCAGTCAAACAAAATAGAGGCAACGATCAACCGAACGGAGAGGCCAAAAACAACAAAAATCCATGTTATCGGTTGTACAAACACAACAGAAGGAAACTTGTTGACCGAACGAAGAAATAAAAATGCCTGAAACATTTCGGTCGAACAAAACAAAGTCAATGGTCGACCAAATAAAGATACACCCAATTGCCTGAAATCGATCGAGCAAAACAAAAAATCAATGGTCGAACAGGGGATTTAACGTCGAGTGGAAATGGTCGACCGAAAATAAAAGGTTCGACTGATCACTTAAGCGAACTTAAAGGATCAGATCCAGCAAAGACAAACCAGTCGAATGGAAAGCATCATCCGGTCGACCGAATTGAGCCTGAATTGTGAATTTCAACTCAAACACACTCCCTACTCATCAATAATTGGAAAACATATGGAAAAACACAATCAACATGCAATTTTCGAAATTATGGCATGATGTGACAGAGTTATATATCATTTAGATTGCATATGCCTAGATGAAGTCTTATGTGATTGAATTGATCAACATTTAAAGGCTTTGTGAAAATATCTGCTAATTGATCATTTGTAGAACAAATACAAGTTTAATGTCTTCTTTAGTTGCATGATCTCTAAGGAAATGATGTCTTACTTCAATATGCTTGGTTCTTGAATGCAAAATGGGATTTTTTGAAAGATTTATAGCACTTATATTATCACAAAGAATAAGAGTAGTTCTAAACTCAAGTTTCAAGTCTTTGAGGGTTTGTCTCATCCGTAGGACTTGTGCACAAGCACAATTGGCGGTGATATATTCAGCCTCAGGTGTAGACAATGTAATATTATTTTGTTTCTTACTAAACCAAGACATAAGAGATTTTCCAAAGAAGTGACAAGTACCAATAGTGCTTTTGCGATCTAAGATACAACCAACATAGTCGGCATCACTATAAGCAACAAGATTGAAAGGCCTAGTCTTGGGATAAAATAACCCAAAATCTGGAGAACTTTTAAGATAGCAAAAAATCCTTTTCAAAGCATTTAAATGAGATTCTTTAGGACATGCTTGAAAACGAGGCAAACATTATATTGGGGCGACTAGCAGTAAGATAGAGTAAAGATCCGATCATACCACGATATTTCTTGATGTCCACATCCCTGCCATTTTCATCCTTGTCCAATTTCAAGCTTGTTCTCATGGGAGTTTCGTGGGTCTTGCAATCTTCTAGACCAAAGCACTTAGGAAGTTCCTTTGTGTATTTCTCTTGGTGTATGAAGTTCACATCATGAGTTTGATTGATTTGAAGTCCGAGGAGGAAATTTAGTTCCCCAATTAAGCTTATCTTGAACTCGACCTGCATAGACTTAGAAAATTCTACACAAAGACAAGGGTCACTTGCACCTAAAATAATATCATCCACATATATTTGTACCACTTAAAGATCATGATCATGAGACTTTACAAAAAGTGTGGTATCCACTTTTTCCATTGTGAAATCTTTGTTAATTAAGAAGTTCTTCAACCTCTCATACCAAGCTCTAGGAACTTGCTTGAGTCCATAAGGGCATTCTTGAGTTTAAAAAATGGTTTGGGTTTTGTTTACAAATTTGGGTGGTTGTGCAACATAAACTTCCTCATTAATAAATCCATTTAGAAAAGCACTTTTAACATCCAATTGAATGAGTTTGATATCCATAAAAGATGCATAGGCTAAAAGCATACGAATCGCTTCCATACGTGCAACAGGAGCATAAGTTTCATCAAGTCTATCCCCTCCACTTGGTGGTAGCCTCAAACAATGAGTCTAGCTTTGTTTCTAACTACATTCCCGTCTTGATCAAGTTTGTTTCGAAAGATCCATTTAGTTTCAATAACAGTTTGATTAGTAGGTTTTTCAACAAGTTCCTAAACGTCATTACGAACAAATTGATTTAATTCTTCATGCATAGCCATTAACCAAAATTCATCATTGCAAGCTTGTTCTACTTTCTTGGGTTCTAATGTAGAGATAAAAGCATAAAAGTCACACTACAGGAGCTCTAGAACGTGTTGTCCCACCTTGAGAAACATCTCCTATTACAAGGTCCGGATGATCCTTTCTATAGGTCCAATCCTTGGTAAGTTCCTTTTTGTTCTCTTGTGGAGAACTTTTAGGATCCTGGTGTGACTCAAGGGTGACATTTTGTGAAGAGACATGTCTAATGATATCCATGAAATCATCGTTAATAGAGGAATTATCTACACATGCCAATTCATCAAAGTTGACGTGTAGAGATTCCTCAACACAACTAGTTCTTTTATTGTAAACTCTATAAGCTTTACTCCTATCGGAATATCCTAAAAAGATGGCCTCATTGGATTTAGCATCAATTTATCCAAATTATCTTTACTGTTGAGGACAAAACATTTTCAACCAAAATCTTTGAAGTAAGAAATCTTCGGAATGCGATTATGCCAAAGTTTAAAACAAGTTTTCTTTAAAATGGGTCAAATGAGAACTCGGTTCAAAACATAGCAAAAGGTATTAACGACTTCGCACCAAAAGTACTTTGGAAGCTCTTTCTCTACAAGCATAGTTCTTGCAATTTCGTGAAGGTCCAAAAAGATCTAGGTGCAAGAGCTCAAGAGAATTTGAAGTTGATACAACATTTAAAGATTTGAAAGAAGATTTAAATTGTTTTCTAAATTGACATGCATTACAAAGCTTATCCTTTTTGAAGTCAATTTTTGGAAGTCCTCTAACTAATTCAAGTTTGGATAGTTTGTGCAATTGTGACATACTAATATGTCTTAAACGGTTATGCCATAATCAAGCTTCATCATGTGAGGCAACTAAACAAGTTTCAAGAGCCATATAATTTAGATTATCAACATGCACAATGTAAATGTTATTAGATCTATAGCCTTTGAACATGATTTTCATGTTGAGTTTGGAAAAGATATAGCAAGTAGTCTTGTCAAAGACAACTAAGTAGTTTTTATCGGTTAGTTGACTAACACTAAGCAAATTATGTTTTAATCCTTCTACTAGTAATACCTTCTAAAGAGATGGAGTAGAATGATTGCCAACATTACCAATGCCGACAATTTTACCTTTTGCGTTATTTCCAAACGTGATGGTTCCTCCATTTTTAGGCTTTATGCTTGATAGTACATGGGAGTCTCCCGTCATATGTCTCGAACACCAGCTATCGAGTATCCACTTACCATTTCTCCTTGCTTTGATCTACATGCAAAGAAACAAGTAAAGACTTGGTAGCCAAATTTGTTTGGGTCCTTGAGAGTTATCTTTTGGTATCCAAACTTGAGTAGTCTTAGGTACACATACATTGGAATAATTTACTTTCTTAACCAAGGAGTTGTTCAATTTGACACAGTAAGGTGTAGATGACTTTTGTTTCCCTCCATTGTATCCTAAGCCATGCTTTGTTAGAGATTGAGTTTGAGTGTCAAGAAGCATGTCAAGTATTTTCTTACTGAATGTAATTTTCTCTAGATCTTTTGTAAGTTGTTTATTCTTGGTAACAAGATCTTCAAGAGCATGACACTCATTTGTAGATTTCAAGGTTTTTATATCATCATTAAGCAATTCATTTTCTTTAGCTAAGGCTTCATATTTGATGGATAACTCTAGATGCACTTTTCTTCCTAATTTGTTTTTGTGATAAATCATTTCATATCTCTCAGCAAGTTCATGGAATGCATCTAACAAGTCATCATAAGAGGGAGTTTCATGAAGGGATACCTCGCCGTCATCAATTTCCACCACGTGAGGTTTGTCACTCTTCTTTGGTGATGTAGGTAGGCTTGTGTCCGAATCTTCATTAGTGGCCATGAAACACATGTGAGCTTCCTCGTCTTGAGATTACTTGGAGCCAGAAGTTGCGGATGAGCTTGAATCATCCCAAGTGGCCTTGAGAGCCTTCTTCTCATCTTTCTCACGATGATCTCTTCTTTTGTGATCATCACGTTCTCGTCTTCTAGACCTCTCCTCGTTGTCTCTTATTGATGGTCTATCTTCTCTATCTCTCCTTGGTCTGTCCTCCCTTTCTCTTCTAGGAGGATATCTCTTTTGTTCTCTTTGTTCACGGTCTCTTGGCTTAGGCAATGAGCAATCCTTCTTCATGTGGCTGGTCTTGTTGCATTCATAGCACGTGAACGTATGAGATGATTCACCTTTTCCTCTTGTGAATTTTCTGTTGGCTTTTTGGCCTTAATCTTTGTTTTGATGATTTAATCAACCTAATATTAATTGTAATCAATGTAGAGTAGCTTACATATTACATTGCATATATATTGTATTGTGCTAACTTCTACAGGTGATCAAGACTCATGGAAGAAACGATTCAAGTCAAGACATGTAATCAAGCTCATTTGAAGGTATGTAATTTGCATTTCTTTTGAGTCTTAGGAACTTTGTGTAATTGAGCATACTTGAGCTAAAATCAACTCAAACACACACTAGATTCGCTATAAAAGTCACACAAAATTTCACATCAATTGGACTTCAATAGATCACCTAAACATAGACCGGAAAATACTAAAACTAAACCAGAACTGTCTGCCCACATTCGGTCGATCGAGTGATCAATTATCCTGTAGTGTTTTCAACTGCCCACATTTGGTCGACCGTGCAGACCTTTTCGGTCGACCGAATCAACATAATTTTCCGACCGTTAGACTTGTCATATTATACCAACGGTCGTATTCGAATTATTCACAAATACCCCAAAATACAAATTGCATATCGGTCGACCGTGAACCTATTTCAGTCGACTGAACTTGATCATTTTCGCCAACCCCATAGAGCCTGTTAGTTTTCGGTCGACCGAACCCTATTCGGTGTTCGACCGAACCATATTCGGTGTTCGACCGTTAACTTAAGTGTACCTAAGTTATAGCCTATTTTGTTTGACCGTTCCATTATCGGTCGACCGAACCTTGTTCAAAATGCCCAACGGTCGACCGTGCGGCCCGATTCGCTCGACTGAACTTACTCAGAATTTCATCCTGCAGGTTTCTATTTTGTGTATCTTACACAAACATTTACCCAATTAACCCCAATGGCTATAACACCTTAGGAGCTTATAAATAGAGTTGTCCAACACATTTTCACACAACTCTCCTACTACTATTTGTCCTATACACTAGAGAGAAATCCCAAGCTCCAAATTCCTCAATCCTACACTCTAAGCCTAAATACCACACATTTGATCATAGCCAAATCTTACTCAAAGTGTGTTCAAGTTTAGAGTGTTGTCCCACTCATTCCGTTGTCAAAGAAAGCAAGGATTTTGGTGAAAGCCAAAGTTTTCCCTCTCAGATTGTGAAAGGAAGAAAGTCAAGGAAGCGAGGGTGTTCGCGGTGCTTGTGCTGTAAATGCGTTCTCCCTCGGCCTAGAATGGGGAGTGGATAGTGAAGTGGTGAGCAGAGCTCGGTGATCTGAGTGGAGCTTGCAAGACTGGAAGTAGGTGGGATGCCTAACCTCTATAAAAATCCCCGTCTCCATTGTGGTTTGCCTTAATTCTTCTTTACTTGCTTGTTTGTTTTTCATTCCGTTGTGCATTCATTGTTTGCTTAAACAAGTAGGTAATCAGCTTAAAAGTGATTAGAATTAAGCCCCATTATGATCCTACATTTTCCCTTAGAGAGAAACTTCTTGAAGTTTCGAGTTAGGAAAGCGACGTCTTCATCGTTGTCCTCGTCTTCGATTGCTTCTGAATCCGATGTTGCTTTTAGAGCAATTGTCTTTTCTTTCCTTCTAGAACTTTCCCACTCCTTTTCCTTCTCTCTTCTTTCTTCCATTTGAATCTCACAAGCCATGAGGCTTCCTATGAGATCCTCATCTTCAACTTCGAGAGGTCTTTAGCTTCCTTAATCGTCATAGTCTTTTTCTCCCATTCCAAAGTTAACAACCTAAGGAACTTCCACACCCTGTAACTTTCAACCAAAACCTTACCAAGATTCTTCAAAGAGTTAGAAATATGAGTAAAGCGAGTGTGCATCTCGCTTATGGTTTCATAGGCTTTGATGAATTGCATACATTGCATCATATGTCTTTCATTTAGATCACTTTTATATCAATAAATGCTACTAAGGTATGTGTTTAGTCGTATTTACAGAATACAGGGACCTGAATGCAAATTACCCACATTCTGAGCATAAACGCATGCAAAAGATTCATTTCTATCATAAAGATCGAGTTCAAGTTTATCGGGTTCCAAATGGAAATGCATCCAAGCATAAAAGCATTCAAGGAGCTAATTACAAAAAAGGTCAAGGGCTTAATTGCAAAATGCCAAGGACTTGATTGCAAAATAAAAGGACCAAGTTATTGTGTGGAGAAAGTCAAAAGAAAAATCAAATATAAATCTCCAACAATGGAAGGAATTAATCCGGAGCTCAAGACAATGGAAAGAAATCATCCAGACGCGCAAATAAAGATCAAATCATACCATAAACGCGTGACAAAAATCCTGATTAAATCCGACCAACGTGTGAGGCGAATCCGCCGCACAATACACATGATGTGCGGCAATTCCGCCGCCCATTGCTCGATCTGTGTGTCCCAATTTCGTCCAGTCGTGTATGGACACGTGTACTATCCAATTCTATACCTAAGTCCCTTGTAGCAACTATAAATAGACCCGAGAACGATGTAAATAGGGTCCTTGGTTGTTGTTCTTATTTGTGTACTTTAGTTTTATTAATAAAATTCTGTTCTTTTAATTCTTGTTTTAGTTTTCTTTTAATGTCTCTAGGATCCCTTCTTCTTCCCCCCTCCATGAGTTTCTAACTCTTTCCAAAGGGTGGAGGTGATGGAATGAGGGTTAGAGAAGATGAATTGCATGTTATTATTTTAAGTTCATGATTAGTTTATTTTGATTACTTGAGTTTATGTTAAGTCATTTATCTTGTAATGCTTCATAACTAACATGATTTACAATAAGTTTCAGTAATTCTCTGATCTAAACCTAAATCTAAACCTCCACCCAACGGATTTCTCTTCTTATTTCTTGTTTTAGTTCTAATTGCTTTTGTTTCGTACTTTAGATAATTAAATCAAAAATACCAAAAACCCAACTTATTTCTTCTCCCTTCTTCCCCTAAATCGAAATCACACTAACAACGAAATCTCTCCCTCCTTGTGTTCGACCCGTACTTGCCACGTCTTCATAGACGCCGTGCACTTGCGGTATAAATTTAAATCTTCATCAAGTTTTTGGCGCCGTTGCCGGGGAGGCGACGTAGATTTTGTTGTTTTTGTATTTCCGATTATTTTCTGTTTATCGTGTGCGCGATCTAACTATTTGGATTTGCGTTTCAGGAGACAACAGAGCGCGCGGTGAAATCTGACCGCAATCTGAGCCATCTAGGCGGCGGAATCGCCGCATCTTCAAGAGGACTTGCGGCGGAATCGCCGCACAAGCTAGGGCTCTGGTCTTCATTTTTCTCTGGGGTCGTCTACATTTCTGGGTGGTCGCATTGAGCTACTGGAATCTCCGAGAGCGGGCGGCGAACCCGACTGAGCATTGCGGAGGTAACTTCTCTTGCCTTTCTCGTAAAATCTGAATAGTCGAAAAGTTTCCTTTCGTAGAATTGCACGTGTTAGGGTTACAATTCCATAATTGGCAATAATTCAACTCTGACCTAAAATTGGCAAAATTAGAAAGACCTTAGTGCATGCATCATATAATGTTTTGCTTGCATTATTCTTGCTAAATTCTTGCAAATTAATACTTGTTGAAGATTGCTGGAGGCAAGGTACGTATCGAGGTTTTTATCAATTGCATTAGAGCATATAATTTAGTTGCATACAACCTTGCAATTGCCCTCATTAAAAGGACCATTGTTTGACTATCTTTGCTAGATTTAAGTTAAACTATCTTAAGGGCAACTCCGTAGGAAAAGATACGGTGGGGATTTCATCACCCTCCCGTAGCCCACAAACCACAATCCTGAAGTGTCGCCTAAGCCTAAAATTTAAAATCAATTAGACATTGGCCCCTAAGGACTCGGACTCAATTAAGGAGGAGATTGGTTTGACTTGCTATGACCTGAAGCTAATTGAATTCAATTTGGTGTCTAGAAAGTGTTTTTGTGTCGACGAAAGTCTTCCAAGCGACGTGGTTGTCTAATTGGCACCGACTCTGTCGGAAGCGCCCCCACTAGCTATACACTAACTGACCAACTTGGTTTGATTGGTGAGGGAGGTGAATCAAGCAAATTAATTCGACTCAACCAGTTAGGAGTCGTCTAGATCTAAGTGACACTAGGTCTAGGATTGTTTTGACCGTGCTTGTTCAGGAAATTTCTGACCAACCCTAATTTTTTATCCCTTTAGAGTTAAGTTTCCCTTCTCGTCTGAGTCTTCTTTCCCTTCTCATCCTTACCTTTCTATTGTTTGTTTCCTTTAAAAAAAAATTAAAATTCAAAAAAAATTCAAAAAAAAAAAAAATTGTAATTAATTCTTGAAATTAAATTTGGAGTTTAAAATTCGAATTTGAATTCAAAAATTGATTCAACCCGGTGCACTCAGATTTGGATTCGGGACTTGAGTAATCGACTCTCACGAGTTAATCTAGATTCCAGTCTGGAACTTAACCCCATTCCACCTGTTGCACCACCTCACCCGGATCTAATGGGTGAGAACGTAGTAGACCCGCCTGTTGCGCAACCTATAACTTTGAGGGATCGGTGCTACCCAACGATGGCTGCTCAGCCATCGTGCATCGTCATGCCCACCATACCGGGTCGCGACTTCGAACTTAAGGCACAATACATGAGTATGTTGCCTAAGTTCACCTCTAGGGAGGACCCATATCTCTTCCTTAGAGAATTTGAAGAAATCTGCTCTCTTATGCAATACCAGCATATCCCTGAAGAGGCAGTGCGTCTGAAATTCGTGCCTCTAGCACTGAAGGACGACGCTAAGAAATAGCTATATAGTCTAGCCGAAAGATCTATTAGAAGTTGGGCCGAATTTGTTCAAGTTTTCCTAAAAAAATATTTCCCCAACCATAAGACTATGAAGATTAGGAATGAAATTGTTGCATTCGTTCAGTCTGAGAGCGAGCCGTTCTATTCCTATCTTGAGAGATTTAGGAGTGTCTTGACCCAATGCCCTCATCACGGAATTCCGAAGTGGCAATTATGCCAAATTATTTATGAGGGATTGACACCCACATCTAGGGTTATGCTAGAATCTGTGAGCCAAGGGAATTTTATGTCCAAAAATGAAAATGATGCCTGGACTTTTCTTGAGGATTTAGCTGAAAATAGTATGCAATGGGACAATGCTAGAACACCCATCAACCCGAGTATTGGATCTAGAATAGCGAGTCAACCCCGACCATGTGTCTTAGCTATAGACTCCAACATAGCGGCCGAGGCAAAACTAGCTACCCTAATGCGTAGAATGGAAAGTCTAGAACTGCAAAACCAAACCCGACAAGCATCCCCTACCCCTTGCTCTAGATGTGGTCAGACTGGTCATTTAATGGAGGACTGTGTGAACCTGGAACATGTTAATGCCACATTTAACAATTCTAGAAATGATCCTTACGCATCAACCTATAACCCAGGTTGGCGTAATCATCCCAATTTTTCGTGGACCCAACAAGGACAACCTCCTAGACAACAACTGATTGATCGTTTTATATTTAACCGCAAGTGCACGGCCGCGTTGAAGCGGTGGCAAATACGGGTCGTCCACTGGGAGGTGTGTCGACACTTGGTTTGTGCGAAGGCGAGAGGTAAAGAAAAGGAAGAAGGATGTATTACACTAAACTACACTACAATGCTAAACTAGAATGCAAAAGGAAATGAAGATAAGCAATAAAACTAAACCCCAAAAGGGGTAGAGAAATA
This sequence comes from Triglochin maritima, assembly GCA_963682175.1. NCBI lineage: Eukaryota > Viridiplantae > Streptophyta > Magnoliopsida > Alismatales > Juncaginaceae > Triglochin > Triglochin maritima. Next base: position 21,457,389 of record OY821774.1, on the reverse strand, counting down.
ATGTGAACATAAAGAAGTGTGTGTGTGTTCATTAAGCTCCTCACAACATGTAGTGCATGAAATCATAAAACTACATCCAACTTTGCCTCTACATGAATTAAGATAAGACTACATCATTAAAACATACAAGACAATAATTGGAATGAAGCTACATGAACTCAAGTATAAAGACTATACCCTACTATGCCTCCACATGAATTAAGATTTCACTACATCATTAAAACATACAAGACATTAGCTAAGGTAAAGGCAACAAGAGCACATACATTACAAATTGTGTTTCCAATATTAACTTCATCCATATCCTAACCTTATCATTCCCCATAAAATAGGTCCACTAATCAAAGCATACGCTAAGCTTCATTCAAGAGCATTAGCATATCAAAGATAAGAGTGGAGACCCATTAGATGGTTATGAAAATCATATAAAGCTCAATGGATAAAAATAACACACACTTAATACACTACATAATTATATCACATATTTCTCCACCCCCCAAATGGGGATGGAACTACTCACTACTCATTACACTACTGATTAGACTAAGTAAAGAAAACATTTAACTAAGATACTAAAATTACTAAACAAGAAATTAAACAAAGTAAAGCAACCCACACAAAACAAACAACATAACAAAACAAGATTAAAAGAAACAAATAAATTTTTATTAACAATGACTCACATTGAAGGTAGCATCCTTCTCCACCTTGAGTTATTGCTTCAAGGCTCACTCCTTAGTAGAGAGAATGCCACCAAACAATGGGTAATTACAATGGAAGGTGAAGAGTTCTATTTATAGGCATGGAAAAAGCTAATCCGGGACAATCCCCCGATGTGGGACTAAACCAATACCAAAAATACACTAAGCATACACTAATACACGTGCTACAGAAAACTAAACAGATTCCGGGCCATCTGGACCGCCAATTGGCGGTTCCAGACCGCCAATTGGCGGTCTATATGGTTTAGATCCGTTTGGTTTTCTTTGTGGGCTTTGCTTGAAGTGTTTGTTGGTCTTGGATGCATCTGGTTGGTTTGTTGGAGGTCCGACCCGAATCCAATTGCTAAAATACTCCCCATGATGGTGTGAAGTATTCTGTTTTGCTCTTAGGTCCTTCTGTCTTGCATTCAGGTCCTTCTCCCTTGCATCTTGGTCCCCAGATCTCACAATTCAGTCCTTTTTCCCAGCTTTTGGGTCCTTTTATGCTTCATCTCTTCAAACCTATTTATTCCTGAAAACTAAACATAAAACTCGTCACGTAGCATTGCTTAGGTGTAAGATAATGGATATAAGGTACAAATATAAGCATGAAATGATGTCAATCAAATACCCCCATACCTAAGTTTTTGCTAGTCTCGAGCAAAACAAAGAAAGGGAAAAACAAACGAGAAACAAGAAATCCTAACTCACTTTCGTAGGAATCACGGTTGCACTTAGCACGTGCAACAAGCCGTTAAACCTCTTTGTTGCCAAGGAGGAGGAGTGTTGTCTCCTGAGGGTTTTCAGCGGATATACCCACAAAATCCGAACAAGATGCATTATTCAATCTAGACCTCGACTCGTTGGAAATATTTTGTCGATCAATGGACGCGGTAATGCTACGGGCCGACTCTATATAGGTGATCAGTCCACACCTCTACCCTAATGAACCATTCGTGCAAGTTAAATAAGGAATTATGTGAAAGACATGGACAACCTTAACTTCTGAATGTGAAACAAAGTGTAAAGTCCATTTTGGTTCTTATTTGACTCTTCTTTTCTTTTTCTTTTTCTGTTCTTTTTTTTTTCTTCTTTCTTTGGAGCATTTATTGGTTGGTGTTTGATTCTCCCAGGGTCAGGTTTCGTGCATCATTGCCTATGAGGACTTACACTATCACGTACACCTTCCCCCACATCTCCACATAGGGCAATCCCTACCACCCGTGTAACGGGAGTTCGGTCGGTGCATCCCAAGTCAGATGACTCGAAAGCACCAGGCACAAAGTCCCCTCAGACCTACTTTCCCGAGTGATAGGAGCCGTGCGAGAAGAGAGAACACCACTTATTTATTCATTTATCTACATGGGAACCAAAACCCCTACACTTAAGTTTCACAAAAAGATATTAAGGGCCCTTGACTACAACAAACTTCCTAAATTAACAAACACGAATTATTTGACTCACTAGGTTCAGGGTGGACTTCTTTAAATGTTTGAGCACTGAAACCCACTGATTACTCACCCCCAAGGGAAAACTGGGGTGCATCCTAACGACTCGATAAATCCTAAAGCCACGTACTAGATATCCTAATGCATCAAGTTCAAGACAATTTTGGGAGCTTTCTTTTTACTTTGCCTCTCAACGGTTTTGCTCATGCTAAACACACGCAAAACCCACAAAACATTTTCTTTCGAAAACACATGAAGATTTTGAAAGAAATGTGAAAATTTTGAAGCACTAGGCAAGCAAAAGAAGACAAGTCACCCAAGGATCATGGCAAGCAGATATATCGATATTAAATGCAGCACACTATCATGACCCTAACAATGCAAACAAAAGAAAACAAAATCAAAGGAAAAAGACTCGACTATGTACACACGTAAAACACCCTCCCACACCTACTTCATGCATTGTCCTCAATGAATGTGATCAAAATACTACATGGAGGTATGCATGAAAAGGAGAGATCTCACCAACATGAAGTACAAAGGGAAGTGCAAGGTCATGTTGATGGACATAACCCGAATTCCCTCAAAACCTGTGAGATGCTAAAGAAGGGATACAAATACGTGAAAGAAATGGAGCCCAAATACACAAGGGTTGGGTCTCACAACAATCAATGCTCACTGAACGAGTCTTTTATTGTACTTCTTTTTTTTTCTTTTTTTTTTATATCTATGTACAAACATAAGTTCCCATCTTCATTTGTCAAAAGACATCAAATGGGAACCTAAACAGTGGGTCAATGCACTTGGAAAGGGAACTTGACACCACGCGGGGCCAGAATACGCATGCGTGGGCCCCCTTCACAAAGAGCACCAGATGAAATGAGAGGTTCGTGAATTGGACGCAAAGGCGTCTCATTCAAAGGATCAAACTGAAATAGCTTGAACCTCTCAAGAGTTTGGGAAATGAGGGGCAACGGAAGAAGAGTTTCTCCCATTGCGCAGTTGAAGTTATGATCATCAATCCAAACTCTCCAACCGACAGGCTGGTGCGTCGGAACGAGGTCAAGAACCTCGTTAGGCATGTCCGACACACCAGGCGAACAAAAAGTGGGTCTCATACTCAAGGTATCCTCCAAGGAACTCCTAATACCCTCATGAGCAATATAGTTGTTTGATGTTCCATCATTTCCAAGATGATCAGGAACAATAGTGAGAGGCAAACTCTCATCAGGTTGTTTCAAATTGAGGGTACTAGGGAGCTCTTGCTCCACCAGAGGTGAGTCCTTAAGAGGCACAACATGAAGATCATGTGGCTCAAGGGCCACGGGACAAAAAGATAAGGCACAATCCTGTGCCGACTCATAATGAAGCTGGTCCAAGTTATTCTTAATTTGAATCGAATCCTTCACTAAGTGATCGTGAATTGAAACCCCAAGTCCCTCAGACTGACTAGGAGTTTGACTTTGAAAGGTTGTGCTTTGAATTTGTGGATGTGGTGGTGGTTCGATATCAAAAGATGAATCCTCATGTTGACAAGAAAGGTGACCCTCCTCGCGTTCATGGAATTGTTGTGTCATTTGACTCACTTGCAATTCCATATTTTGCAAGGAATTCAAGTTGGACTTCAATAAAGTTTGAGTGGTTTCCATGAATGTTTGGAGGGTTTGTTTTAAGGAATCAAATTTGGGGTCAACAGTGAGGTCCAAGTCAGAGCTTGGGAAATTTTGGGGTTGGGTGTTGATGGGCTGAGAATGAGTCCAATGATTTGGAGTGGGGTGCTGGTAGAATTCTGGGTATTCGGGAGGAGGATACGGGGGTGAAAATGAGGTATAAGAATTTGGATAAGATTTGTCTCCCCATGAATCCATCACTCTCGGGTTGTACGCGGATGCGTAATGGTCATAATGAGCATTTTGGGAAAATGTGTGCTCATACTCAGGCTCAGGGGGAACATAAGGACATTCCCCGATAACATGACCACTCAACCCACAACAGTCGCACGGTACGGCTACTGGAGCCACCGGGGCACTCATGTCGTCTGCCATACGCATGAAAGAGGCCAAAGTTTGTTGTAATGTCTCAGTTTGTTGACCAGCATATGATCCGGCATAACTAGATTGTGGTCTAGCAGTCGGTGCCTCTCTCATGTTACCCCAATATGAAGACTGCTCAGTCACAAAATTGCGATCATCCCAACCATACGGGGTGTTAGTCTGAGCCACCCCAGGTTGCATGGGTCCGGAGTACCAGGGAGAATCGTCCTGGTCCCAACAATGATATGGATGGTCGCCCATGTAACCATCCATCTCAAGAAAAACTCTCGAGTCGATCACTCTCACCACCACGAGGCTAAACTCGCAAAAAGTGCTCGACTCGACCCTAAAACGCTAACAGAGAGTGTAAAGGGGAGGAGACTATAACGTAGAAGAAGGTGAGAAGAAGATGACTCAGAGGAGAAGGGAAGAATCCCTAGAGCTAGCGAGGGTACAGGGTGAAGGTAGAAGCCTAACTAGCAAGCATGGCTCAAACAATGTAAGGCAATGGGTCCTTAGGCTAGACGACGCCTAACTTCGAGGTCACTAGCCTCGACACGCCTCACCTCCCTACAACGAGGACCACAATGCCCAGCAAGTGATACCAGATCCGGAGATCCAGTACCTCCTACTATCGACAAGGTAGGCAACGCCGATCTGGTCATGGCGGTCTCAACTAGATTACTCTCCTAGTGCGTCCGAATTCCTAGGGCCAATGTCTACTTGCTTTTAGTTAAGGCTTTACTTGAGTGTGCTTTTTGGGGCTAAGGGAGGGGTGATGAAATCCCCCACCTTATCTTTGAAGTCTATAGGTGATGCCCCTTAAAGATGTTTTGAAATCTTAGGCTAGCAAGCAACTCACCAAACAAGCACTCACCTCACTCTTGTTTCGATGCAAACCTTACTCACTAATGAATGTCCTAATGCGTGAATGAGTGATAAGGAATGCGTACCTCGCTCCAGCAATCAACGACAAAATGTAAAGCAAAGAAAAGAAAGATGCATACAAGGTCTACATATGATGCATGACCTAGATGGCAAGAAGTCTAATCTTTTGCTTTGAGTTTTATGGTCCAAGTTGATTAAAGGGGATTGAACTTAAATCTGGGAGCAAACTAAAGATCACAACATGCAAACTTGGGCTCCCAGATAACTAAAGTGAACAACATAACAACTGGAACAAATTTGAGAGCAATTGAGGCTCACCAGGCCGCCAATTGGCGGTCCCAGACCGCTGATTGGCGGTCACTTTGGGGTCTTTTGCTCTCCAATTACTCCAGTCGCTTCCCCTTGATCCTCAGGTTCCCTGCCACTAAGAAAAACTGAAAACAAAAAATTAAAAACCCCTCGAATCGTCCAAACCAAGGTCTGGACAGAGCACCTCCCCGGCAACGGCGCCAAAAACTTGATTGATCGTTTTATATTTAACCGCAAGTGCACGGCCGCGTTGAAGCGGTGGCAAATACGGGTCGTCCACTGGGAGGTGTGTCGACACTTGGTTTGTGCGAAGGCGAGAGGTAAAGAAAAGGAAGAAGGATGTATTACACTAAACTACACTACAATGCTAAACTAGAATGCAAAAGGAAATGAAGATAAGCAATAAAACTAAACCCCAAAGGGGGTAGAGAAATAATGTGAACATAAAGAAGTGTGTGTGTGTTCATTAAGCTCCTCACAACATGTAGTGCATGAAATCATAAAACTACATCCAACTTTGCCTCTACATGAATTAAGATAAGACTACATCATTAAAACATACAAGACAATAATTGGAATGAAGCTACATGAACTCAAGTATAAAGACTATACCCTACTATGCCTCTACATGAATTAAGATTTCACTACATCATTAAAACATACAAGACATTAGCTAAGGTAAAGGCAACAAGAGCACATACATTACAAATTGTGTTTCCAATATTAACTTCATCCATATCCTAACCTTATCATTCCCCATAAAATAGGTCCACTAATCAAAGCATAAGCTAAGCTTCATTCAAGAGCATTAGCATATCAAAGATAAGAGTGGAGACCCATTAGATGGTTATGGAAATCATATAAAGCTCAATGGATAAAAATAACACACACTTAATACACTACATAATTATATCACATATTTCTCCACCCCCCAAATGGGGATGGAACTACTCACTACTCATTACACTACTGATTAGACTAAGTAAAGAAAACATTTAACTAAGATACTAAAATTACTAAACAAGAAATTAAACAAAGTAAAGCAACCAACACAAAACAAACAACGTAACAAAACAAGATTAAAAGAAACAAATAAACTTTTATTAACAATGACTCACATTGAAGGTAGCATCCTTCTCCACCTTGAGTTATTGCTTCAAGGCTCACTCCTTAGTAGAGAGAATGCCACCAAACAATGGGTAATTACAATGGAAGGTGAAGAGTTCTATTTATAGGCATGGAAAAAGCTAATCCGGGACAATCCCCCGATGTGGGACTAAACCAATACCAAAAATACACTAAGCATACACTAATACACGTGCTACAGAAAACTAAACGGATTCCGGGCCATCTGGACCGCCAATTGGCGGTTCCAGACCGCCAATTGGCGGTCTATATGGTTTAGATCCGTTTGGTTTTCTTTGTGGGCTTTGCTTGAAGTGTTTGTTGGTCTTGGATGCATCTGGTTGGTTTGTTGGAGGTCCGACCCGAATCCAATTGCTAAAATACTCCCCATGATGGTGTGAAGTATTCTGTTTTGCTCTTAGGTCATTCTGTCTTGCATTCAGGTCCTTCTCCCTTGCATCTTGGTCCCCAGATCTCACAATTCAGTCCTTTTTCCCAGCTTTTGGGTCCTTTTATGCTTCATCTCTTCAAACCTATTTATTCCTGAAAACTAAACATAAAACTCGTCACGTAGCATTGCTTAGGTGTAAGATAATGGATATAAGGTACAAATATAAGCATGAAATGATGTCAATCAACAACCAACCCCATATAACCAAAATAATACATCATCTGGGGGTAATAATGGAAATCATGAGGTTAGGTTGACAAAATTAGAAAATTTAATGACAACTTTTATACAAACAACCAACCAATCATTCCAAAGGCTAGAGACACAGGTCAGCCAATTAGCACAGATAATAGGTGAAAGAGAAAAGGGCCAATTTCCAAGTCAACCTGAGGTAAACCCCAGAACTAATAATCAATATCAATCTTATCAACCACCTTCAGGAAATAACAATCCTAGACTGGTTCAAATGGTTAATGAGGAAGGACCGTTCCAACAAATCAATGTTGTAGTATCATTACGGTCCGGAAGACAAATTGACAATAATGTGGTAAACCCTAGAATGACTAATCAATCTAGCCATCAAGCACCCACATATGACTTGACCATTGAACCCGACGTCCAAATTGAAAAGCCCAATCCACCTACCCAACCTGAACCTGTAGCTCAACCTGAACCTGAGCGAGTCTATGTGCCTAAAGCCCCATTTCCCAATAGACTCAAAAAGAACTCTAGTGCACAAATAGAGAAAATCTTGGAAGTTTTTAAGCAAGTTAAGGTAAACATTCCACTCTTAGACATGATTCAACAAATACCTGCTTATGCTAAATTCTTAAAAGATTTGTGCACTAAGAAGAGAAAAACAAATGTACCAAAGAAGGCATTCTTAACTGCAAACATATGCTCAATTCTTTCCAACACATCTCCTATAAAATATAAGGACCCGGGGTGTCCCACAATTTCATGTTCAATAGGAGATACGTTTATCAATAAAGCCCTTCTAGACCTTGGTGCAAGCGTTAACTTGCTCCCATTTTCTGTCTACGAGCAACTCAACCTTGGTCCACTGAAACCCTCTAGGACAACCCTCCAATTCGCTGATTGTTCTGTTAAGAAACCGAGAGGTATAGTAGAGGACGTTTTGATTAAGGTTGGTGACTTCATTTATCCAGTGGATTTTGTCGTACTTGATACTGAACCTGTTGTAAATCCTAATCGACAAATCCCTGTAATTTTAGGAAGACCCTTTTTAGCCACTTCGGAAGCATTAATAAACTGTCGAAATGGGCTCATGCAATTATCTTTCGGGAACTTAAAAGCAGAATTTAATATCTTCCATATTGATAATGAGCCAGAAATAATATGCAACCCAACTGATGTTGTGATGAGAGCACGTATTTATCAGATTTCTGAATCAAATAAATCATCACATAAGCAAAAAGGATGTATGAAAAAAAGGAGTAATTCATTTACCCAACCACCATCACTCGAGCAAACAAGCGAACCAATTCAAGTGAGAAGAGTGGAATCTTTTCCTCAAGTCGACATGGGGAACAATTCAACTGGATACATGCACCAACATGGTGTCATTCAATCCAGTTCTGATTATGGTTGACTTTGAGCAAACTCAACCCCTCTACCGCAAGCCGACGCAGGTAATAAGTGCATTTATTGTATCTGTGCATACATTGAGGACAATGCATGATTTAGGTGTGGGGGGGGTGTTTATATATGTACATATCTATCTATTTGAATTTCTGTTCTGCTTTATTTTTTAAAAAAAAAATTCAATATTCTATGACATAGCTTAAGATTGGACTGCCAAAACCCGTGTACAAATTGCATTAAGTTTTTGTTCCTTATTATATAGTTCTGCTTGTAGAAATTATGACATAAATCTAAGTTCCAAAGAAATAACCCATGACCCTTGTAAAACATGTATGCACTTAAATTGGATGAATCAAATCTTTGAAGTGGTTGATAAAAAGCAGAGGTTGAGGAAAATATACCGGGAAGTGTGGACTTCTAAAAACAATTAAGCCCTGAGGAAAATAAAAGTAAAATAAAAATAAAGTGAGGAAAACACATCTTGCAAAATGATTACAAAAGCCCAAGCCTTCGAGTCACTGGTCCGTAGGGGTATCTTGAAACCCGGTAACTTGAGTCTGCCAGCTCGGGATTATCGACCAAACTCGCTACACGAATGCAAAAAGGGTATAAGTGTCAAAAAGAAAAGCAAATGTGTTGAATCACGGAAAAAGGATAAAAATAAATAAATACTTTAAGATACTTAAGGCCCAAAGCTAAAGGAATGATCCATGCCATGGTTGATCCAAATGATACTTCACCACCAGAGGAGGCGTGCAAAATAATTTATGTGATAACATGTGTAGAGGGGTTAGTGGTGTGAATGTTGGAGGAACAAAGACCAAGTCATATTTTTAATGAGCTAGATTTATATAATGAGCATGCGAGAACTTTAAGTGAGATGTATAAGGTGAAGGCAGAAAGATTAAGAGCTATTAATGGAATGTTGAATTAAGACTTTGTGGGTATATCTGCTGAAAACCCTCAGGAGACAACACTCCTCCCCCTTGGCAACAAGGAGGTTTAAAGGCTTGTTGCACATGCTAAGTGCAACCGTGATTTCTACGAAAGTGAGTTAGGATTTCCCTGCTTTTATTTTCTTATATTCTGCTTTGCTAGGGACTAGCAAAATCTAGGTGTGGGGGTATTTGATGCATTGCATACATTGCATCATATGTCTTTCATTTAGATCACTTTTATATCAATAAATGCTACTAAGGTATGTGTTTAGTCGTATTTACAGAATACAGGGACCTGAATGCAAATTACCCACATTCCGAGCATAAACGCGTGCAAAAGATTCATTTCTATCATAAAGACCGAGTTCAAGTTTATCGGGTTCCAAATGGAAATGCATCCAAGCATAAAAGCATTCAAGGAGCTAATTACAAAAAAGGTCAAGGGCTTAATTGCAAAATGCCAAGGACTTGATTGCAAAATAAAAGGACCAAGTTATTGTGTGGAGAAAGTCAAAAGAAAAATCAAATATAAATCTCCAACAATGGAAGGAATTAATCCGGAGCTCAAGACAATGGAAAGAAATCATCCAGACGCGCAAATAAAGATCAAATCATACCATAAACGCGTGACAAAAATCCTGATTAAATCCGACCAACGTGTGAGGCGAATCCGCCGCACAATACACATGATGTGCGGCAATTCCGCCGCCCATTGCTCGATCTGTGTGTCCCAATTTCGTCCAGTCGTGTATGGACACGTGTACTATCCAATTCTATACCTAAGTCCCTTGTAGCAACTATAAATAGACCCGAGAACGATGTAAATAGGGTCCTTGGTTGTTGTTCTTATTTGTGTACTTTAGTTTTATTAATAAAATTCTGTTCTTTTAATTCTTGTTTTAGTTTTCTTTTAATGTCTCTAGGATCCCTTCTTCTTCCCCCCTCCATGAGTTTCTAACTCTTTCCAAAGGGTGGAGGTGATGGAATGAGGGTTAGAGAAGATGAATTGCATGTTATTATTTTAAGTTCATGATTAGTTTATTTTGATTACTTGAGTTTATGTTAAGTCATTTATCTTGTAATGCTTCATAACTAACATGATTTACAATAAGTTTCAGTAATTCTCTGATCTAAACCTAAATCTAAACCTCCACCCAACGGATTTCTCTTCTTATTTCTTGTTTTAGTTCTAATTGCTTTTGTTTCGTACTTTAGATAATTAAATCAAAAATACCAAAAACCCAACTTATTTCTTCTCCCTTCTTCCCCTAAATCGAAATCACACTAACAACAAAATCTCTCCCTCCTTGTGTTCGACCCGTACTTGCCACGTCTTCATAGACGTCGTGCACTTGCGGTATAAATTTAAATCTTCATCAGGCTTCATGGCAAATATTTCATATTTTTGCATAAAAGATCAATCTATCCCAGTCTCCTTAACGGATGATCAACCTTCAAAGTGACTCTCTAACATATGCCATGCCTCAAATGCTGAATCACATGCATTGATTCTACCATATTCTTCTTCGGTTAAACCACACATAAGAATGTTTATGAGTTTGATATTCATTTGAACCATTACAAGTTCATTGTCGGTCATGAGTTCAAGTTGTTTGTTTTAAATATAAGGAATTTGAAGAAACACCCATAACTTAACATCATATGATTGAATGAACGTAATCATACATTTCTTCCAATAACCATAGTTTGTTCCATCAAACAAAGGAGGTCTACCAGTGTAGAATCCCTCGCGTTGTTGGGTTATTGCAACAAATGTTAGTTTGTTTAGATGCAATCACGAGGCTCTGATACAAAATGGAGGATCTAATTGGCCCTAGGATTAGTCTAAAGGGGGGGGGGGTGAATAGACTAATTACGTTCTTTAAAATATCAAACAATATAAAGCAAGAACAATTTAATGTAAAGAGAAACGAGAATCAAACCATGACACGAATGTATAGAGGTTTGGATCCAACCAATGGATCCTAGTCCCCTCTTACGAATTGCTACTCCTCGAGCAACTTCACGTCCTCTACTAATCCGATCTCCGTTTCGGGTCGAGATCAAACCTTTATACTTCAAGCTTTGCGAACACCCACGCCAAGCTTGGACTACATTCTCACAATCTGAGAAGAGCTTCACTGCGAAAGCTATTACAACACTTTGCTGGAAATGTTGTGTGACCACTTCTAATCTTGAGCACTTGAATGAATGATGAAAGCAATGAATGGTTCAAGTGGAAAGATGTGAGCACAAAGAGATGTTTAGAGCAATTGAAAGTAGTATGAGAGTGTGAGCTTTTGAGAAAGGATTGGTGACTTGAAAAGTCTGATCTAAGCTCTATTTATAAGTTCCAAACATAATCTAGTCATTGGGATTGAAGTGGAAGTGATTTGAGAGAGATACATAAAACAAGGAAGTTCAGAACTCAAATCAGGACATAATCGGTCAACCGGATCAGGCTAAATGGTCGACCGGTTTCTTGTAAATAAGAACACGATCAAGATGAAGTGCATATTGGTCGATCCAACAACGCTAGAACCTAAGTGAACCGTCGAACCAGATAAAAGACCGGTCGACCGTTAAGGGAAATTTGGCAGGGGTAAATTGTAATCGGTCGAACGAAAGGTTGGATAAATGCATCAACCGAAAATAGGAACTTTGGGAGTTCGAATTTTTTTCAAGTGGTCGACTGTCGTTATGGATTCCTTGGACCAGTTGCAAAAATACAAAAGTGGGGTTAGGTGAAAGTATGTGTATATGATCGTTGTAATATACGACAAGTATAACGGTCAAATGTAAATGAAATACAAAGGGTTAAACGATCAAATGAAGATTAAGTTTCGGTCGACCGGTTAAGGGACATGTGTCAAGATATAACTTATAAATATGAAGAAATCGGTCAACCTGAGATATATCGGTTGACACAAGAAAACGATCGAACAAGGATAAAGTTTTGGTCGGCCATTTTAGACAGGATAAAAGTCTGTTAAAATCAGTCGAACATGGTAATTTATGGTTCGACCGTTCAGGAAAAAGAATTCACAAAACGTTGCCAACAACCGAACCGAATGGTCAACCGCACTACTGGAAAAATGGGTTTTCACATCGGTTTTTTTGGTCATATCACGTTGGTTTTACTATTTCAAAATACCGATGTCGAAATTCGGAGACATAATAGGGAAGGTGATCACGTCGGTTGTATAACCGGCGTGATATATGGGCATATCACGTCAGTTTTTCAATAACCAACGTGAAATATCCCATAGAGTGAATATTGGGCATTGAATATATCGGGTATATCACGTCGGTTTTCAAAAAAACGACGTGATATGAGGACTTTCTACGTTGGTTTTTAGAAAACTGACGTAATATGAGGGCTTTCTACGTCGGTTTTCAGAAAAACAAACGTAGAATGTCCTACTAAAACAAAAAATAATAATATATCCCTTATATTTTATATATCTCTTATATCAATTTTTGTATTTACACAACCAATAAATGCACATAACATAATCGTGAAAAGAATGAAATATCCATTTGAGAACCCAAAAGGTTTAAAAGAATGAATTTGCATTAGCCATAGATAATACAAAAGTAGATGTAGAAGTGCAAACAAACATAATGAAACGCAACTAAACAGCTACAACATCATTATACATCCTACAAAACTCCTAATCACAGGCCACACCTATCCATTGCTCCTGCGCTGTCAATTGAAATTTCATCCTTGAGGCAGAGAACTGACGTAATGGCTCTTGGAAGCCGTCTGACCAGTCATGATGCCAATGCAAGCCATCTTCTCAACATTACAAATGCATACCTATTAAAAATCACCGCAATCATAAAGAATAACCTCTACTACTCTAGAGCAGCATTTTTCACAGAAAAATTAATCTAATTATTGTACTAAACATGGTTTCCTTGAAAAATACAAGACAAACAGCTTAGATGTAAGGCAACAATCTAGAAACAAACATATTATGATATGTAAAAAATCAGGCAAAACTACAGGGTCAAGAAAGATCCAACCTTCTTGTGGCTTGCTGCATCTTCTGCCTGCTTGACTAAAGTTGTATCCTCAGCAGTAACATGTTTCATGGAACATTGGAATAGACATTCAGAAAAGCATAAGTGCAGTCGGAAACTAGTGATCGTACTTCTACACACAAAAACACTTCTTGACTAGGAGAGTGGAGGTAAATAACAGAATGAAGAACAATATCTAACATAAAATTATATTACCTGCTTGAATATCTAGGACACTAGATCTAGTCCTTTCTGTATTCGACAAAACAACTTGTACATTCGTGATAGGTCATATGTCCTAAACTCAAGGTAAGAAAACCTTTTGTAATCATAACCATTTTGAGATTTTGCAAACTTTTGCGTTTTTCAAACTTTTATCATTCTTGTCATTTTAATTAAGAGGGAATTTATCGCATCTTCCTAAGAAAGACTCTCTTTCTGAAAACCGAGCGAAGGCTCAAATTTTGTTAAGAAAACTTATTTCATTTGATACGAGATACAATTGTATCAATGAACAAATACACTTAGTGTCCACTAAGGGTGAAACTCACTTTATGTATTTATTGATGGCCTAACATTGACTATCCTAATATCTCCCACTATTTCCAAAGATTGAGGAAACTGTCTCCCGCTAAGGGCGAGCAGAACATTTCTCGATCTATGACTTCTAGTGGATGAAATACGAAAGAAAAATTCAAAATTTTTAGTTTGGATAATTTAACAATTTACATGTGATACTAGAATTTAGGTAGTCATGTATGCATCCATTCATACCTATCCCAACCATTCAATCATTCAAACACATCCAAACCAAGCACACAAACATAAAATATATCCACTCACACATTGGTGTGAGTTTATATGTCCCCACGTCCTTGATCTTCGCTTCTTCTTCTTGCACCATGGATGTAAATATTGCATAATATTTAAACATGCATATCCAAATTTAAATCTTATGAAAACTAAATTGGTTAGTGCAAGTCCTATGAAAAGTCCTCTCTTATGCATGCACACAAAAATAAAAACCTTTTACCTATACATCAAGCCCCTATCATTAATTAATAACACAAATGATATACATATCATACATTCACACAAGGCTTGATGGAAACATATAAACTCACTTATTCCTACAAAATAGAACAAGTGCAACAATTGTACATATGCTATTTTACACAATTTAGTTGCTCCTTCATCTCTCAATTAAATAATTCAAAATCATTTGAAATCCTTTAAAATGATTCAAGCATCCATAGTTCAAGATACAAAATATTTGAACCAAAGTTTATCTAAATTCCCCAAAGAAAAAAACTTTAAGGAAAATAAACTTATTTGTCCTTTTTTGTTTTGTTGATTCCAAGTAGAATAATCATTTTAAACTAAACAAAAATTCCACAAAATTAGACACACGTCTATTACTTGATTCTAACATTCATATGATATATTTTAAAACATTTAAAATCTTCAAAAGAACAATTAGAATCAAAATCGACAAAACATTACTATTTCCCCGATTTTCTTTGTTTCTCTTTAAAGATCATAATTTATCCTTTGTTATTAATGGGAAATACGTTTTCTAATGTTACAAACTAACAAAGAAAAATAAGAAACAAAAAAATCTAGGGTTCCATCTACATGCATCCATCAAAAATGCAAAAAAGGCTCAAAAGGGCAAATCAATGAATTATTTGATCATAAGATGATAAACTAAATATAATTATATAGTCTTATTATTGAAAATATGAACAAAAGACTCAGATACCATTGTTGGATTTCGTCCCTATATTTGGGTACAATTTGTTTTTACACAAGCAAGATCGTTTATTTCATGTTTTATCAATAATTCAATGCACAAGACTTCCTTATTGCAATTCAATATAATGTATACTATATAATATTACAATGCATTGTTAAAATCATACGTAAAAGGATTTTCAAACCCTTTTAATTGTCGGAAGTCGTGTTGCAATGTGGACCGCCTCGAAGCCTTTCTCCAAGTGTTAACCAAACTCTAAACAAGATTAGAGTGATCGAAGCTAGCCAATCAATTTTAATGCAAGGTTGGAATCTAGTTAATAACCACTTCTACGCTCCAAAAATTTAATCTTCGGCACTTCATTAATTGGGAGAGAGTTTGATGGAAGGATAGAGAAAATATGGAGAAGGGAGAATTGTTGTATCCATCAATAAAGGAAGGGGGAGAGACCTATTTATATGGTATTCTCCAAACCACGTCATGTGCAAACTACTTACACATGATCCTTATTAATTTCTCCTCTAAACCAATCATATTTTGACCCATCATCATCCCATAACTTCCATTGACGATGATGGATAAAATCCAGCCATTGATCAACAATAATCTCCTATTAATATGTGCGAAAATGTAGGCAAACAGTCAAACAAAATGCCCCACTGGTCGACCGATCAGTTAGCAAAAGATAATTTCAATCAAATGGCAGCCTAAACGGTCGACCGATTGACTACCAAGAAAAGTCCTTGATAATTTCGATCGGACTATGTTTTATGTCGGTCGATTGTTCCCTTACCAAGAACGTTCGTGATAATTTCGGTCGAACCACGTATCCAACCGGTCGACCGTTTCGAACTCAAAGTTACTGTTAAATTTGGTCGATCGGTTCCTGAAAAATGTTCTATCATTTTCACTATTTTTGCCTTTACCAAATTTTGGATTAGTATCCAACAAAATTTGAGCTTTGGGGTTTTAGCAAATTCATATGTTATAATGTCGTAGATCACATTATATTATGTAATATATTATCATATATAATGTCAAAACATTATACCCCATAATACATACATCTCATGCAAATTTAATTGTTATTCTAACCATATTGTTATCATGACTTATTAATTTTACTATTTTATCATATATATTATTTCATATCACATCAAACTTAATACATCTCATAAAATAAAAAATTATATTTCTTATTTTTCAGTTTGTGGTGTGTCTTATAGGAGGATCTATGTTGGCAATGACATAAACACTTTATATCATAAATTATAAGTGGTATCTAACTACATATTATAGTTACCCAAATAACATAGATGTTTTATTCACTGGAAAAGAACACGATCCATTTAGTGATATGTAGTAATATCACTTATGTCTATCTATTGCCCCATGATATTATGAATATCATACAAAATAGGATTGTGTCATCTTTGTATTATATTTTTTTCTTGATTTCTAAAGCAAATTATAAATATGTAACTATACATAAGCTACATTGTGCACATTATAATTTTGCTTTATCAATGAACTCATTAATATCATCACTCAAGTCAAAATGGGCAATGATAATCTTTTGACATATGATATCTTCTGGCACGAGTCATATATAACCAACTAATAATATATTTATCATTATACATAATGATAGTTTTTTATAATAATCAAATTATACATTTCTCATGTGAAAAGATATAGGTCTCATATCTTAGGATTCAATAACACAATGAAAACATTAAAGACACAAACACAATTTTAATAATGTTTCATTTATTAGGTATATTCAATAGATAAAAGTAAATATTTTCCTCTTTTATATACTCATATTGTTAAATACTTGTCAAACTACAATATCCTTTAACCAACATGATAATCTTATCTCGGTAATTAATGTCCTATGTTAATCACCATGATTGTGAATTACTTTAGATTTATGTAAAACATTATCTTTCAGAGCTCTACAGTTGAGGACCAAGAACCTCTTCCTTAACACTTCTAAAATATGAATAGATTAATCAAGGAACAAAATATTTATACATTCAATTCATAATAAAAGACAAACAAAAGAATACTTTTAGAACACACATTCCTTTCATTTATTGCTCGGCCCTTTGAAGAAGCCAAACGAAAGACAATTGAGGACATTGGAACAATGGTTATTGGGGAGGATTTCTAGTGAGAAGAATGTTGACATGAAGATGGGGCATTACGGTCTGTCATGGTTCTTAGCATTGAAGACAATCGGATTTTGGCTCCCCGAGGACGTAAGTATTAAAAAGATCAAATTTCATTATTTTATAGGTGTAACTTGATATGCTCGATAGAAACATGATCATTTACATGTGAGCTCGATGGTTCAAAACCTTGGGCTCGATGGGTCCGACAATAGAGTTTGATATCAGTTCAATAATTTTGAATTGTTTGTTATTTTGTGGGGATTTTCATTTGCTCGATGGGCTCGATAGGTGCTCCATAGAACATTGATAGGAATTCGATTAGCTCGATATAAACTCAACAAATACTCGATAATGTTTGCAAGAACATATTTAAAGAAAGCACCTCTAACTTTCAACATGTTTATTTTTTGGTAGCATATTGACGCGGCTCAACATATGATGTGGAGGCGTCTCTTTACCTTCCCAGGTCCATACAACAAAAATGTTTGTGGTTATGAGCTACTTTTTAACTCAATGGATTGCAGGTATGGGCGAGTTGTATAGAAATAGTACAAGGAAGTTTACTTGGGATCCAACGTGTTTGTCGTTCCTCACCCAGATAGACGAGCTGTTTGTGCCTTCTTTGAAGGGAAAGAACTATATGTATTGGTGCCAGAGCTACAAGAACCAACATTGGGTTGTTGTCGAACTATCAATTCCTGACTAAAAGTTGATGATCTACGCTGACGATCATACAGTCATTTCTAAGGTAGAGCTGGAGAATATAATGAGGCCCTGGTATTGCCTCCTTCCCTCTCTGATGAAGGCTTTCGCAGTGTTCAAGGATCACCAGAAACTAAAGTCCTTAAAAGGACATAAACCGTCAGAGTTCGAATGGCACCGTCATACAAAGGAGGAGGTCCCCAAAACCTAGAATAGGTAAATTTCGTAATTATTTCAGATGGTTAATGCTTTTTCCCACATGCTTACGGTTAATTCTATTAATTTTGCAGCAGAGATTGTGGCATGTACGCCATCAAGTGCATAGAGCATTGTCTGGTGGATCTCCTCCTCACTACCATCACAGACCAGAAGAAGTAAACTTTTAGGGATAAATGGTTTGTCAACTTGTTCTACCAAAATGTCAGACCTTGACAATGAACAACTATATATTTTATTTTGCAATTTATTAGAATGTGGACCTGTTTCTGAATTTTATTTTATAAAAGAAGTATAGAAATGGAACAATTTCCAATTCAAATGTGCCAATATATCTTCCAAGTAGATTTCAGACTAGTTTTTTAGGGTGTTTTCGAAATTTTGGTTTCCTTCCCTTCCAAACATCACATGAGTTATGAGCGAAGTGTAAAACATTGTACCAATAAGCGGCTCGATATGCGCACAATATCATGAAGTAAGAGAGTTCTCTTTTTTGGGATCGATGAGCTTGATACGCACTCGATATGAGCTCGATAGTTTACGCGACTATCAACGACATGATTTTTGAAGGCATTTTTGACGGTTCAGTTGCCTTCTCTCCAAACGCCACGTCAATTTTGAGTATAAATGCCCTTTCTTTCTTTTGGTATTACATCATTCCACTTCACTTGCCACTGCCTTCTTCCTTCAACCTCATTGTCCTCCAGATTCAAGTCCAAGAGTGATATGTGTTGGCTTTTTTGCCTTAATCTATGCTTTGATGATTTAATCAACATAATTTTAATTGTGATCATGTAGAGTAACACACATGTTGCATTGCATATATATTGCTTTGTGCTAACCTCTACAGGTGATCAAGACTCAAGGAAGAAAGGAAATCAAGTCAAGACATGTAATCAAGCTAATTTGAAGACATGTAATTTGTATTTCTTTGAGTCTTAGGAATTTTGTGTAATTGAGCATACTTGAGATAAAAACTACTCAAACACACACTAGGTTCCCTATAGAAGTCACACACGAAATTTCATATAATTTGGACTTCAATAGATCACTCAAACTTAGACCGAAAAACACCAAACCTTAACCTGAACTGTCTGCCCACATTCGGTCGACCGAAACAGACCGTTCGGTCGACTGGGTGATCATATATACTGTTAGTATTTTACTGCCCACGTTCGGTCGACCGAGTAACAACATATTTTTGGACCGTTTGTTTTGTCGTATATACCCAAAGGTCGTATTCGTATTATTCCTAAATACCCGAAATACATTGAGTGTATCGGTCGACCGAGAACCATGTTCGGTCGATCGAACTAAGACATCTCGACAAACCCAACATGTCTGTCGGTTTTCGGTCGACCGTGGACCTTGTTTCGGTCAACCGAATTTGATATTGTTTGTCAACCTCGAATAACCAATTATAAATCGGTCGACCGAATTATCTGCCCACAGTCGGTCGACCGAAAGGTCTGGACGGTCGACCGAACTTGGGCAGTAAAACGCTAACAAGATATATGATCACTCGGTCGACCGAAACAGACCGTTCGGTCGACCGAGTGATCATATATCTTGTTAGTGTTTTACTGCCCAAGTTCGGTCGACCGTCCAGACCTTTTCGGTCGACCGACTATCAACAAATTTCCGACCGTTTGTTTTGTCAAATTATACCCAACGGTCGTATTCATATTATCTCCAAATACCCCCAAATACATTTAGTGTATCGGTCGACCGAACTTATATTCCTTGACAAACCCAAAGTGTCTGTCGGTTTTAGATCGACCGTGGATCTTGTTTCAGTCGACCGAATATGATATTGTTTGTCAACCCCAAAGTGCCTGGTGTGAATCGATCGACCGAACCTATCTCGGTGTTCGGCTGATCACATAAGTGTACCTAGATTATGGCCTTTGGCGGTCGACCGTTCATTTACCAGTCGACCGAACCTTAATCAAAATTGCCAAACGGTCGACCAAACAGCCCAATCCGGTCGACCAAACTTACTCAGAATTGGGTCCTCTCAGTTTCTGTTTTGTGTATCTTACACAATCTTTACCCAATTCATCCCCAACGGCTATAACTCTTTTGGAGCTTATAAACAGAGTTGTAAAACACATTTGAACACAACTCTCCCACTACTATTTGTCCCCTACATTAGAGAGAAAGCTCCAAAACTCCAAGCCTCAAACCTTCCACACTTTAGTCTTAAATCATATTCTCACTCAAGTGTGCTCAAGTTTAGAGAGTATTGTTCCACTCATCCATTGTTGTCAAAGAATCAATGGTCTTGGTGAAAGCCCAAGACAAGAGTATAGACTTTGGTGAGAGCCCGAAGTGATCCCTCTCGGATTGTGAGAGGAGGAGCCAAGCTCGGCGAGGGTTCTTCGTGAGTTTGAAGATTGTAAAGGTGTTCTCTCCCGGCACGTAACAAGGAGTGGTTAGTGAAGTCGTGAGCGGAGTTCGGTTACCTGAGCGGAGCTTGCAAGAGAGGACTAGGACCCGGGTGGGGTGCCGAACTTCTATAAAAATCCCCCGACTCCTTGTGGTTTGCTTGTCTTTCCTTACTTGCTTGTTTATTTGTTTAAATTCCGCTGCATATTTTTGATCATTAAACAAGTAGGTAATTAGGGTTAAAAGTGATTAAAATTAGAGACCCTCACGATCCTACAATATGTAACGAAGACATTGCCGAGGTCTCACCCCTTGATGACCTCCTATGCTTGTTAGGTTTCCCCACACAACGACTGTGTATCGGATCCTCGACCGGGGTGGTGCAGGTGACCTGGCGTTGTGGGTCACTAGACCACCACTGATGCACCTTTTATGTTCGTGACGCTGTGTCTCCAGTACGGCCACCCCAGGAACAACTCCACGATGTCAAGCAGACCCTGATGGAACTCCACCGTATGGTAGCCAATGTAGAGAGTCATTTAGTAATCGTCCAAGACATGGTGGTAGACCTCCTTTTCCTTATTTTACTCACAAGTTGTTAGACATTAATGTTGTTATAATAACAGTTGATATTTCCTTATTTTAATTGCGTAGTTTTCACCCCCGAAGACATCATCACCATCCCCCTTTTCCTGGAGCACAACTGCCCCAACTGCGGGGTGACCTTCCTCGCCGAGACACCCATCCCTGAACACATACCTCCCTAGTGCCTAAAGTACCTCCTGGCTAGGAAGACCACACTGAGTGGACCAGGAAACAGATGAAGTTGTTTTAGTTAATGTTGTGTTTTGAATTTGTTTGTTTATGTGATACTTACAAACATTTACAAGAACTTCTGTTGGTTAATGTGATTCTTGTTATTGTCCGAATGTTGTGAATGTTTGTATCTTCCCTATATAAACGTCATAGTCAATCTCATTCATCGAAAAACCATCAATCTATGTTGAGCTCGTATCGAGCCTACCAAGCACAACAATAAAAAAATTCAACCTTAGGATTTGTTAAGTCCTGGAGCATCGATCTATATCGAGCTCGTATCGAACCTTCCGAGCACAACAATAAAAAAATTAACCCTACGATTCGTTAAGTCATAGAGCATGGATCCATATCGAGCCTATCGAGCACAATAATAATAAAAATCAACCTTAGGATTGTTCGTTAAGTCATAGAGCATCGATCACCGTCGAGCTACCATCGAGCTCGTATCGAGGTACAAGGTTAGGATAGATCTGAATGAATATCAACCTCATAAGAAGAGAATCATCGATCTGTATCAAGCTCGTATCGAGCCTATCGAGCACAACATTTAAAAAAGGTAAAACTTAAGAATGTTTGTTAAGTCATAAAGCATAGATCACCGTCGAGCGACCATCTAACTCGTATTGAGGTACAAGGATAGGACAGATTTGAACGAACATCAACCCCATAGGAAAACAATCATCGATATATATCGAGCTCTTATTGAGCCTATCGAGGAGAACACCAAAAAAATCACCTTAAGAATGTTCATTAAGTCATAAAACATCGATCATCGTCAAGCTACCATCGAGCTCGTATCGAGGGACAATGACAGGACAGATCTGATCGAACATCAACCTGATGGGAAAGCAATCATCGATCTATATCGAGCATGTATCGAGCATATCGAGCACAACAATAAAAAATCAACCTTAAGAATGTTCGTTAAGTCATAAAACATCAATCACCGTCGAGCTCGTATCGAGGTACAAGGATATGAAAAATCAAAATGAAGATCAACCTCATAGGAAAACAATCATTCATATATATGAGCTCGGATCGAGCCTATCGAGTACAACAATAAAAAAAATCAACCTTAAGAATCATCGTTGAGCTACCATCGAGCTTGTATCAAGGTACAAGGAGAAGACAAATCTGAACGAACATCAACCTCATAGGAAAACAATCATCGATCGATATCGAGATCGTATCGAGCCTATCAAGAACAACATTTAAAATGGTGAACTTTATAGTCTAACTTTACACTCCCTTTTATTGTGTCCACTTCCACTGCATCTACTACACTTGCGCGATTTGACCACAACTTCCCTTAGAGATGGTAGACGTTTTCTCTCCTTCCTACTTTTTTCTTGTTCGGACGATCAACTAGATTTTTTTCAACATGCACTTTCACTTGCATATTCTTTATGTCATCGGCAGTAGTCCATTAATCCTCGTTACCACAAGGATAAATTATTTCTTTATTTGCCTCCCTCCACGATTTAGTCGTGTAAAATGCGGAACAAAAAGAGTAGATATTGACCTCCCGATCAAGAGCTGCAACAACAGTATGAACACAAGGTATTCCAATAATTTGAAACATGCCACAAGAACAATCATTTCTCATCAAATTAACCTCACCGTCACCATCCCGATGTAACACATGAAACTCAAACTGATTAAGGTTGTGGACTGTCAAGAACTTTGTTTTGTCAGTTATCCCAGATAGATCACGCTCCAAGAGAGGTGACAATTTGGTTATGCTCGCCTCGACAGCAGTTCGTCGTTCACAAACTCATGTTTGAAGTGTGAATCAAATGTACTCCACAAAAGTCGTGACTAGACATGTTCTTGTTGAAAGAAATGTGTTCTAAAAGTATTCCTTTATATGTCAATTATTATGAATTGAATGTGCAAACGTTTGATTCCTTGGTTAATGTATTCGTCTTTTGGAAGTGTTAAGGAAGATGCTCTTGGTATTTAACCGTAGAGCTCTAAAAGATAATGGTTTACATAAATCAAAAGTTATTCACAATCATGGTAATTGACATGGAACATTAATTACCGAGATAAGATTGTCGTGTTGGTTAAAGAGTATTGTAGCTCTACAAATATTTAACAATATGAGTAAATGAAATGGAAACATATTTTTTCATATATTGAATTGACCTAACAAATGAAATATTATGGAATTGTGTTTGTGTCATTAATGTTTCATTGTGTCTTTGAATCCTAAGATATGAGATCTATATCTTTTCACATAAGGAGTGTATGATTTGATTATTATCAAAAACTCTCAATGAGTATAGTGATAATAGTATTAGTTGGTTATATATGAATTATGCTGGAAAAGGTGGTATGTCAAAAGATTATTATTGCTCCTCTTGACTTGAGTATTGATATTGCTGGGCCCCTTAATAAAGCGAAATTATAATGTGCATAATGTAACTTGTGTATAGTTACATATTTATAATTAGCTTAAGAGATCAAGAAATGAATATATAATACAAAGGTGACACATTTCTACTTTCCATAATATTCTTAAAATCATGAGGAAAGGGATAAACACAAGTGATGTTGTTACATCACTAAATGGATCGTGTTTAGTTCGAGTGAAAAAAAATATTGGTTAATTGGGTAACTATAATGTGTAGCTAGATACAGTTTATAGTTTGTGATATTAAGTGTTTGATATCATTGCCAATATAACTTAGATCCTCCTATAGGTCACACCACAAAACTGGGAAACAAGAAATTTGATTTTATGTTCATATGGTGTATCGGGTTTCATGGGTGAATTGATAAAATCAATATGTCGTGAAAATGACATAGCTAGAATCATAAATAAATTCATATGAGATGTATGTATTTATGGGGTGTGATGTTTTGACATTACATATGATAATATATTGAAAGGAATGTGTTCTAAAAGTTTTACTTTTATATGTCAATTATTATGAATTGAATGTGCAAACATTTTGTTCCTTGATTATGGTATTCGTCTTTTGGAAGTGTTAAGGAAGATGCATTTGGTCCTTAACCGTAGAGCTCTAAAAGATAATGGTTTACATAAATCAAAAGTTATTCACAATCATGGTAATTAACACGGAACATTAATTACAGAGATAAGATTGTCGTGTTGGTCATCGATTGTTGTAGCTCTCTACAAATAATTGACGACACGAGTATATAAAAGAGAAAAAAATTACTTTTATATATTGAATAGACCTAACAAGTAAAACATTATGGAATTGTGTTTCGTGTCATTAATATTTTTACTGTGTCTTGGATCCTAAGATATGAGACTTATATCTTTTCACTCAAGAAGTGCTTAATTTGATTATTATAAAAAACTATCAATGAGTGTAGTGATAAAGATAATAGTTGGTTGAGCATGACTTGTGCTGGAAAAGATAGCTAGTCAAACGATTATCATTGCCCCTCTTAATTGAGTGATGATATTAGTGGGCCCCTTGATAAAGCAAAATTATAATGTGCATAATGTAACTTGGGTTAAGTTACATAGTTATAATTAGCTTAGAGAGATCAAGAAATGAATATAATACAAAGATGACACATTTCTACTTTGTATATATTCTTAATATCATGAGGCAAGGGACGGACACAAGTGGTGCACTTACATCGCTAAATGGATCGTGTTTTGGTTCGGGTGGAACAAAGACATATATGCTAATTGGGTAACTATAATGTGTAGCTAGATACCGCTTATAGTTTGAGATATTAAGTGTTTAATATCACTGCCAATTTGGCTTAGATCCTCCTATAGGTCACACCACAAAACTGGAAAATAAGAGGTTGATTTTAAGTTCATATGATGTGTCAGGTTTCATGTGAAAATAAGACACATGTGGTGAATGAATAAAATCAATATGTCATGAGAATTGACATAATTAGAATCATAATAAATTAGTATGATGTGTATATATTATGGGCAATTGGTTGACCGAAATTGTCTGGAGTGCCTGGACAATCAGGTTCGGTTAACCGAGTGTGCACGGTCAACCGAGAAATAGTATTTTCGGTAGACCGAATGTGACACGGTCATCCTATGACTATGTCCCAGGAGCGATTCTTGTGGGTCAACGGTAGACCGAGTAAAAGACGTGGTTCGTCCGAATTCTTCCAGGGAATTTTTCTCATACGGATTCGGTCGACCGTCTAGCTCACGGTGCACCAAACACGTGTTATAACCGAATGGTTCGGTTGACCGAATAATACTCGGTCTACCGAACAAGAATGATTCTGCCTGTATTATTAAGAGATTAATTAGATCATGGGTGGATTAATTCCAGATTTAAATAAAATGTTTTTTGTGGGTGATTATGTGGAAATTAAAGATTAATTTTAGGAGAGAATAAGCAAGAGATCATGACTAAAGAATAGTTCTTGATAAGGATGTTTTGGGAGACTATAAAAGGACCCCTACTCCTACTTGTTTAATAACTAATGCAAAAATCTTTCTCTCATTAATCTCTCCCTAATCACCACGAAAATCTCTTAGTAAATTTAAGTTTTAGAGATAAGAATCTCAGGAGCTTAAAGAGGGGTTATTAGCTAGATTCTAAACCTTGTTAGAGATTGATTGACTAGCTCCTTTCTCTCTAATCTTGTTTAGAGTTTGGTGAACACCCGGAGGCAAATCCGTGGACGATTCAACGGGCAACGCGACTCCGAATCTTTAAGAAGGTTTTAGAGAACCTTTAGGTATGATTCTACCTTTGTGATTTATTTTAATAAATGTAGGATTGCATGTTATTAGAATAATCACAAAACTATGTACATAGAAATTCTTGAAAATATGAAAATCGATCTTGTATGTTGTATTAAAATTTTAAAATATATACATACATAGGGACACGAAATCCTACAGTGGTATCAGAGCTTTTAGTTCATATTTTCCATAATTAGACTATATAATTAATTTTAGTTTACCATCTACAATCGAAATAATTCATGTTTTATGTCTTTTTCAAGTTTTCCGATAGTTTTGTTGATTTAATTCTAATTGATTCTTTTGATAGTTATAAATGTTTTAAAACACATCATGTGAATGTTAGAATTAAAATTTAGACTTATTTCTAATTTATAGAATTTTCGTTTTTAATTAAATGATTATTTTAGAAGGAATCGACAAAACGAAAAAGGCATATGTTTATCTTTCTTTAAATTTTTATTTTTGGAAATTGGATAAACAACGGTTCAAATATTTTATGTTTTGAACTATGGATGTATAAAATCATTTTAATGGATTTCAAATGATTTTAGAATTGTTTGATTTAGAGATGCATGATAAACTAAATCGATTAATATATAGTATATGTACATGCGTTGCTCGAGTTCTCTAATGCAGGGATATGTGAGTTTATAGGTTCCGAAGAAGCCATGTGTGAATGAATGAATGAATGTGTATGTTATTATTATTCAATCACAGGGGCTTATGTATATGTAAAAGCCAAATTTCTATTTTTATGTATATGCATGCATGTGAGAGGATTTTTACATAGGACTTGCACTAGACAATTTTCAAAATTGAGAGATGCATGTTTATATTTTTGCAATATCAACATCCATGGTGCAAGAGGAAGACGTTGAAGAAGCGCAATGATCGAGGATCAAGGATCAAGGACACGGGAACATATAAAGTCACACAATGTGTGTGTGAATGGATTTATTTATGTTTGTGTGCTTGATATATATGTGATTGCATGGATGAATGTTAGGATGTGTATAGATGATAAATATGCATGATCACCTAAATTCTAAAATCACATATTAATGTTTAAATTGTCCAACCAAAAATTAAGAGTATATTTCTTTCTTATTTCATCCACTAGCATCCATCGATCGAGGGATAATCTGCTCGCCCTTAGCGGGAGATAACTTCCTCCATCTTTGGGAATAGTGGGAGATATAAGGTTGTCTATTGTTCTGCCACGAATAGATGTACGAGGTGCGATTCACCCTTAGTGGACACCGAGTATATTTGTTTGTGAATACAATGGATAAACGTATCTCGTATCAAATGAAATAAGTTTTCTTAACAAGACCCGGAGCCCTAGCTCGGTTTTGAGAAAGAGAGTTTTTCTTACGAGGATCGGTCAAATTCCCTCTTAATTAAAACGACAAGAATCATAAGAGTTTGAAAAATGCAAACGTTGCGATATTTCGAAATGATTATGATTAGAAAATGTTTTCTTACCTTGATTTTATAATATATTTGATAGCCCTTAGCTAGTTTATATTATAATTGATAGGATCTTGGATTGCTGCATTTATGGACAAATTTTTTTATTTGCGGTATTGAGTTTTTAAAACAAAAAATTGACATTAAATCCCATATAATTTATTTTGTA
This sequence comes from Triglochin maritima, assembly GCA_963682175.1. Lineage (NCBI taxonomy): Eukaryota > Viridiplantae > Streptophyta > Magnoliopsida > Alismatales > Juncaginaceae > Triglochin > Triglochin maritima. Next base: position 21,429,451 of record OY821774.1, on the reverse strand, counting down.
GAAATGTCGAATATTCAACCTATTGTGCGATCTATGATTGAAAAACATCCTTTGGCAAATGATGGCTCAAACTTCATATGCTGGCAACTCAAGCTCAATATCGCGTTGAAGTTTGAGAAACTATCTCATATTTTGGATGATGAAATCCCAAAATTAAATGAGAAGGCAACCGATAGCGAGAGAGAGGCAAAAGCCAAGTGGGAAGACCAAGAGAACCAAGTTCACGGTCTATTGTTGGCCTCCATGGGTGACTCGCTTCAAGCGAAATACTTGGATTCAAAATCCAAGAAGACCATGGAAGCTTTAATAAAGATGTTCATGGATAATGCTAGAAAAGAGCGCTATAAGACCACCATCGCACTCACAAGGTGCCACATGGCGGAGGGAACATCGGTATCCATGCATTTTCTCACGATGCAAGGATACCTTGAGAAGTTGTCGAAGCTCTCTTCCCCGATGCCCGATGACATTGCGGAAGATTTGATTCTTGGCTCTCTAGCCCCGTCCTACAAGGACTTCATTATGCACTATCATGTGCGTGAGAAAGGGGTGAGTCTTGAGGAACTTCACAACGCTCTCAAAACGGCTGAAGTTGACATGAGCAAGGGTCGGGACAAGCACGTCCTATCCGTCTATGGAGGGAGCAAGAAGATCACCAAAGGTAAAGGCAAATTCACCAAGAATACGTCAATCAAGAGCAAGGGAGTAGGAGGTGCTCATGGGAGTACCTCAAGGAGGAAATCTTTGAAATCTCCGACTCCCAACATGGAGTGCTTTCACTGCAGTGAAAAGGGACACATCTGGCCAAATTGCCCCAAGTACAAGGATGACCTTGACAATGGAGTGATTGAACGTAAACGCTCCAAAAAGGTCAAAGGTATATTTGTTATTGAGATAAATTTAGTCACCTCTGTCCATGATTGGGTAATTGATACCGGATCTTGTGCTCACATAATTTCTAATGTGCAGCTACTAAAGGATAGGAAGGAACTCGTAAAGAACGAGATGATTTTGAAGGTCAGAACATTAATTACAGAGATAAGATTGTCGTGTTGGTCATCGATTGTTGTAGCTCTACAAATAATTGACGACACGAGTATATAAAAGAGGAAAAGATTACTTTTATATATTGAATAGACCTAACAAGTAAAACATTATGGAATTGTGTTTCGTGTCATTAATGTTTTTACTGTGTCTTGGATCCTAAGATATGAGACTTATATCTTTTCACTCAAGAAATGTTTAATTTGATTATTGTCAAAAGCTACCAATGAGTGTAGTGATAACGGCAATAGTTGGTTAAACATGACTTGTGTTGGAAAAGATAGCTAGTCAAACGATTATCATTGCCCCTCTTAATTGAGTGATGATATTAGTGGGCCCCTTGATAAAGCAAAATTATAATGTGCACAATGTGACTTGAGTTAAGTCACATAGTTATAATTAGCTTAGAGAGATCAAGAAATGAATATAATACAAAGGTGACATATTTCTACTTTGTATATATTCTTAATATCATGAGGCAAGGGACGGACACAAGTGGTGCACTTACATCACTAAATGGATCGTGTTTTAGTTCAGGTGGAACAAAGACATCTATGCTAATTGGGTGACTATAATGTGTAGCTAGATACCGCTTATAGTCTGAGATATTAAGTGTTTAATATCACTGCCGATTAGGCTTAGATCCTCCCATAGGTCACACCACAAAACTGGGAAACAAGAGGTTTGATTTTAAGTTCATATGATGTGTCGAGTTTCTTGTGAAAATGGGACACATGTGGTGAATTAGTTAAAATCAATATGTTATGAGAATTAACATAATTAGAATCATAATAAATTCATATAAGGTATATATTATGGGGTGTAATAATTTAATATTACATATGATAATATATATAGGATGTGAATTGCTAAAAACCCCCAAAAGATCAAATTTTGTTGGAAATAAATCCAAAATTTGATAAAGGTAAAATCGGGGTCAAACACGGTGAACCGTTCATGGTTCGGTCGACCGGGGCATCTTCGGATCGGTTAACCGAATAGGGAACGAGTAAGCGCAATTGGTTGACCGAGATTGCCCAGAGTGCCTGGACAATCGGGTTCGGTTAACCGATTGGAAACAGTCAACCGAGAAGTAGTATTTTCGGTAGACCGAAGGTGACCCGGTCATCCGATGACTATGTTCCAGGAGCGATTTTGGTGGGTCAAAGGTAAACCGATTACAAGACGTGGTTCGTCCGAATTATTCTAGGGAATTTTTCTCATATAGATTCGGTCGACCGTCTAGCTCACGGTGCACCGAACTCGTGTTATAACCGAATGGTTCGGTTGACCGAATAATACTCGGTCTACCGAACAAGAACGATTCTGCCTGAATTATTAAGAGATTAATTAAATCATGGGTGAAATAATTCCAGATTTAATTAAAACGTTTTTTGTGGGTGATTAAGTGGAATTTAGAGATTAATTTTAGGAGAAAAAAACAAAGGATCATGACTAAATAATAGCTCTTGATAAGGATATTTTGGGAGCCTATAAAAGGGCACCTATTCCTACTTGTTTTAAGACTAATGTAAAATCTTTCTCTCATTAATCTCTCCCTAATCACCACGAAAGTTCTCTTAGTAAAATTAAGTTTGGAGATTAGAATCTCGGGAGACTTAAAGATGGGTTATTAGCTTGATTCTAAACATTGTTAGAGATTGATTGACTAACTCCTTACTCTCTAACCTTGTTTAGAGTTTGGTGAACACTCGGAGGCAATTCCGTGGATGATTCAGCGGGCAACGCGACTCCGGATCATCAAAAAGGTTTTAGAGAACCTTTAGGTATGATTCTATCTTTGTGGATCATTTTAATAAATGTAGGTTGCATGTTATTAGAATAAAACACAAATAGATGTACATAAAATTGCTGAAAATATGAAAACGATCTTGTATGATGTATTAAAAATTTAAAAATATATACATACATGGGGACACGAAATCCTACAATTTTAACTATCGAGCAAATCTATCTCGTATTCTCAAGCAGTATCGAGCTCGATCAAGCACAACTACCCCCACAAAGGAAAATTCAAACAAACTTGAACAAACCAACAAAATATATCAAGACATTGACAAATCATTTCAAAAATGGAAAGAAAATGCAACAAAGTAACACCCACATCAATTTTTAACAATTTCACTTAGTCATTCTCTTTGTTGATTGATTTCTCCTACAAGAACACTAAAAGAACTTGTGCATTCTAGTGGGGTCCGACAGACTTAATGGGTGACAATCTCAACTCGATATTGGTTATTGTGAACTCGATATAGTCTTCACTCCCAACTGAAAACCTGAGCTAGATATGCCTGAAAGAGAGAAATAAAGAGAGAAAATAGAGAAAAAAGAGAGAGAAAGAGGTTGTTCCATGATTAGTCAAAGAGAATGGTCTCACGATTTATGCATGGTTGTTTTCGGGAGAAGTGTAAACATAAGCAAATTTTATAGAGAATGTCAATGTTGAGATTTTTTTTGATTTTGGGTTATTTAAGTATAGAAAGTCAAATTTGAATTAGGTCAGAGTTTAGTCAATTAAGAGATTTTATATTTTTTTCCACCTCTATTTGCTTGAAAATAGAAAACTAAACCAATTTGTATCAATTGACCTTATTGAACTTTCTGAGTTTGATATCACTAATATTAAAAGGAATTATAAAGTCCTAAAAGTAAATGATCCTGGGAATCCTATGAGTGGCGTAGGGGTGTAAACAAGTTGAGCCGAGTAAAATTCCGAGCTCAAATTATTAATATAACTTATTACCAAATAGAAGAAAAAATTTACAAATTAACCAATAAAAAATTCTAGTTGAGTGTCAGTTTTTTTGAGTTCGAACGACTTATTTATCAAACTAAGTCCGAAGAATTTTTAGTTTTTCTTCAAGATCCTTTAGTTTCATGCTAAGCTAGAGTCGTGTAGTTTTCGTATCGAGTTCGAGTTGAGTTTGGAGTTCGAATTAGAATGGCTAGTTACCGGACTTGATAATTGATATCATATTTTTCTTAATATTTTAATAATTATTTTCAATCTCAATAAATTCACGTTAACAGCGGAATCTAGCCATCTCCTTCATCCTGCCCTTCCACCCTTTCCGCAAAATCCCCGAATCCCCCACTTTTTCTTTATAATAATTATAATAATTTCCCCAAACCCCGCTCCCACCCATCCACTGAAGCAACAAGCTAGGGTTTGGTAGATCTGAATCCGCAGTGCGCGGATCTGATCTGCTACGATGGGGATCGTCTTCACCCGGATGTTCTCGTCCCTGTTCGGCAATCGCGAGGCCCGGATCCTCGTCCTCGGCCTCGACAATGCCGGGAAAACCACCATCCTATGTACTCCCTCCAACTCCCTTCGCTTTTGATTCCTTTTTCGGTGCTCAGTTTGGTGTTCGTTGTGCGCAGATAGGCTCCAGATGGGGGAGGTCGTCTCCACGATTCCGAGTTCGTGCTCTTTGCTCGATTTGAAGTTTATTTTTGGTGATTTTTATTTGGTAGTGTTGTGAGTGACTTGACTGACGGTGTTTTTCGGTTTGTAGCAATCGGGTTCAATGTGGAGACTGTGCAGTACAACAATATCAAGTTTCAAGTGTGGGATCTAGGTATGTGTGGTCAATGCTTCTGAGAATTGTTTCTTCAATTTTTAGTTGTTTTCTGTTGGTAATCAAGTGCTCTGAATGAACGAATGAATGGGTAGTTTATTATTGTCTGGGCATTTGAGTGGAAATCGTATTATAGTAGTAAAACTCATGTTGTTGACATGGGAGTTTTGCCGGAAAAAATGCGAAGAAAGCAACAGTGCTTGATTTCGTGACTAAAATTGTTGTCCCCTATTACCGATAAAAATACCTTCCCTGTTTAAAGAAGGAAACAATAAGACCAACTTATCCATGATTTACAATATGATTTCCTCAAATTTTAACTACCTGTTGAAAATCAAGGAAGCTAATAGGTGAACATGTAAGAGTACTATTATGTTGAAGCAACTTACATTTACTAGTCTTTCTTGACCTGACTATTTAACATGTGAAAGAGTATTGAGGCTCTTGACTTCATGACACTTCATTTCCCTAATTTTTCACTGTTCATATCCAAATGGAATCATTACACTGTCCTCTGGGCCTAGTTCAACGAACCGGAGGGATCCAGAAATGGGAAAAAACAAAAAAATCAACAACAGCAAGCTGGTTACCCAAAACAGTAAAGAAGAATCAATTGAAACAAAATTACATCAACATTCTAGTCTCTTTCTTGCCCTTTCTGACGAACTATACCTTTGAGATGTATGCCAGACCAAGCTATTAAACCATTCCAGAAACCATCTTAGGATTAAGTCTAAAGTCTGAACTCCTATTGTCCATGTCTATTGAAAAATAAGGGATTTCTGGAGGTCCAAGTGACCCACTAATGTTAAAATGGAAATAGACGCCATGTCTTCTTTGTATCACTATTTATACTCTACAGTAATATCGTTGCCAGTATTTTAGGATTGGGGCAAGTGGGGAACCTTAAGCATCTAATTTCACATCGAAAAGGTTGGCAAATTTAAGCATCAACCAATCTCCCTACAAAGGATAAGTAGGAGCCCTTCCCCTCATTGTTCGACCACCTTTTACCAATTTCTAACCTTTGGACTTGAGGTTGGTTTCTTTTTGAAGTCTGATTGTGGTACACCGTAAACAACCCAGGCCAGAAACCGGGTCTTGCAAGAAACATTCCGGTTCTAAATGAGTGAAGAGGATCCCTAAATTGGAGTAGAATCCATAAGGATATGGAAAACTGATTTTGATGAATCTTGAGTGTTGATTAAAATCCCGTGCTGCCCCACCCTGCCCCAACTTCATTTGATGCTCCCCCAACCCAGTTATGCAGAAGTTGCAAAAGAGAAAGAATTTTGAAATAAATGATGAATACAAGTAATGCCTTGGATGTTTGCTGTTTACACCTTTTGATTAGCCAAATTTGCATACATGCCAAGGGATTCGATGTCAAATTTGCTGTACAAAAATGAGAAGGAATAAAAGAATATTTGACTTAAAACAACATTCCATTCATTTACTAGGAATAGATGTCGGGATGTTTTTAAAAGTATTATTTTTTTGTAGTGCTGGATGTGGGACGTTCCATTAAACCGGTGACATTCATTTTTTTAAATTATCAGTGTTTCTTAATTATTTTATTGATAGTTGAAAGTATATTGGAGGTTAGGAATGTTTACTTATAATCCTTTCAATATTCTCTAGAACTTTTTACAGTAGGTTCGATACCAAAATTTTAGAGATTATTTAGTCTCTAGTAATTTTGCCTTTTGGAGGAAGAAAGGCAGTGGAATGTTGTTGATATCTGTGTACTTATGAGTGTCAGAGTATAGCTTAAATCAATTTTTTATATCTGGATTTTGTATGCTTAACTTGCACAAATGATAAATTTGATTCCTTTATTTCAGTACTTCCTTTTTGACCCTAGTTTGTTTTCCTGTACAGGTGGTCAAACTAGTATCAGGTAAGCATTTCTTATGCCTCACTCTCTCTCTCTCTCATTTGTCTCTCTTTTCCTTTCACTAGATGAAGAAATATTTAAATATAATTGTCAATCTTAACTCTAGCTATCCTTAATACATATTTCATTTTCATCAACTATAGTAATTGAAACTTATTTTATACATGTGCTAGTTAATTCCCTATATAATCTGTTGTTCCATGCATTGCCGTTCAGAGTCATCAAGTTACCACTATCCTACTAGCTTTGTTAAAAACGAAATGTTACCACACTGTCCTACTAGCTTTGTTGAAAAAGAATTGCTCAGACCAGAGACATGCTATCTGATATACACATCTTAGGTGAATCAACAGGTGCATTTGTGGTCTGGAATTTTTTATGGTTAAAGTTTTAATGATTTGATGCTGATAACGTGTGATGTAAGTTCAAGCTGGATGGAATATGATTATGAGTATTTGGAGGTAAAAAACAATTGCAGTGAGGTTATATTGAAACATGGGGTGGGAGGTCTCTTTGATACCTCAAGCACATCTTGGTAATCTTCTTTTTAGCATATTGATTCAAATTTTGTTGTGGCAAAATGCTCGTGCTTAAATTAAATTTTTATGTGGTCTAACTTAGAAATATAGGATGTGATACATATTGTCCAAAATAAGTTATTCTTGTAAATGGCTATGTGCACTCCTTAACAAAACCAAGCATTTTTGTCCTTAAATTACATATACTTTAATTTTTACTCTTTATGAGTTTATAGTGGGACCTTGATGACCAGCTTTTTTCCCGGAAAAAGTAGATGACAATTTTATATCCATCCATAATGATTATTATTAGTCTTTAATTTTGTGTGTGAACTCAGTAATGGGTGGTAAAGTCTATACGACATTATGGGCTGATAAGAGGAATGTAGGTTTCTATTAAGTTATAACTAGATAGAACCGTACTGAAACTACATTGTACTTGGAGGAGTATGTTTATTTTTTCTTCCTTTCAGAAGCTGTAACAGTTAAAAAAGTTATTGTGTACCATGTAATGTCAACCATGGCATCGTCAACCATATAATATGTGAAATATAAAAAAATAAACTTTTTTCTTCTTTAACCATGTGACTCTTGGAAAATGAAATTGTTTTTTCCCTAGCCCTCTCAAAGATGTAAGACATATAGTACATAGATACTAATTGGCTTATGGTGTCATCAACATGTGTCATTTGAAATGTGGATGTCTGCAAAATTTTTGATTGGTTTGCCAACTGAAGATGGTGAAGTTCTTGCATCGTACTTATAGTCTTATACCGACAATCATTTACTGGTTAAACAGCAAATAGGTACTTGAACTTATAAAAGGGAATTTCTTTTTCACGTAACTACGTTCCTATTAAAATTTGAACAGTAACAATATTACGTCGTGGAAATGCCTGTAGCATTAGGAAGAAAGCCAACTTCTGGATCCACCTTTATGGTCGACCTCACTATATAAGGTTTCTTAAAAATACAGCACCCATGGTCAGCACCAATATTTCCATATACTAGTTTACCTACAAGACTAATAATGTGTGGTAGGTTTTTTAAGGGATGCTAACGACAAAATGAAAAATTAGATGAATCAAAAACTGTAAACTTAACTAATCCGAAAGAATAGTAAACTTAAAGTTATGTTCTGTTTTGACCTAATTGTAGCTACGTATACAAATTTTAAGTATGCTGCTTATAAGTATTTTATTTTATTTTAGTGAACTCGTCTTAATAAACTTTACTACATATCGTAGCATTAAGATAAGCGTTCAAAATTTTGGGTTTGTAAAAGGGAAATATGGAATATAGAGGGATGTGAGTGCTGCAATCTGTTCTATACAGAGTATTTAATAAATTGCAGAATTGGGAATATGATGGTTCAGAAGTGCTAGTTGGTGTGAGTTAAACTGTTCCCCGTTTGGATTTGCAGGCCATATTGGAGATGTTATTTCCCAAATACTCAAGCAATAGTATATGTCGTTGATTCAAGTGATGTAGATAGGTTGGTGACAGCGAAAGATGAGTTTCATGCTATCTTGGAGGTGAAAATGTGTATAATGTTGTGTTATGAGTTATGACTTTTTCAATTTTACATTAGAATTTGTTATATTTGTTCATAAGCTTACTGACTTCTCATAGTTCTTTAATAAATATAGTTTTTGTTATTTCTTTTAGGGTTAACTACAGTTTACCCCCCTGAACTATGCCTTGGTATTACTTTGCCCCCTGAACTTTCAAAGTTTACAGTTACCTCCCTTAAACTTTAATTTTGTAACATTTTGCTCTCTTGAACTTCAAAAACTAATTGTTTAACACACATTCGACGTTTTTTTTCCTAATTTTTTGTTGTATCCCTAATATACTCCTAAACCTATATTTACGTGAAAGTTTGGATCGAAACGGAGGTCGGATATGGTTGGAATTTGGGTCGGATTGAGTGTCAAACCGACCAAAATTCCAATCATATCCGACCTCCGTTTGGATCCAAACTTTCACGTAAATATAGGTTTAGGAGTGTATTAGGGATACTACAAAAAAATTAGGAAAAAAAACGTCGAATGTGTGTTAAATAATGAGTTTTTGAAGTTCAGGGGGGCAAAGTGTTACAAAATTAAAGTTCAGAGGAGGTAACTGTTAACTTTGAAAGTTCAGGGGGGCAAAGTGATACCAAGACATAGTTCAGGGGGACAAACTGTAATTAACCCTTTCTTTTATGCTGCTATTTACGTGCCTGAATCGTGACTCTTTTGAGTTCATTGCTAGCTTACTCCAACTAGTTTGGGATTAAAGGTTTTGTTTGTTGCTTCTTGTATGTTGTTTGTTGGTCAAATCAACTTTTATATGTGCTGCAAGAGCATAGACTAGTATTTCTTCGTACAGTTCCGTACGGACAAATTTCTAAAATACTGCAGCATGTTTTACTTCCTTTTCCAGGGAAAATATTATTTACTTATGTGAAACAAAAAAAGGTGAATTCTAACATAATTTTGGTTTCTGATTGTTTACTGCCTTTGATTTTTTTTATTTTTTTTTGAAACGCTGCCACTACTTTTATAGACCCTCTTTCAGGAAAATGCAATTTTTTGATCAAAACAAAATGGTTAGGTGAATTCTTCACTAAATGTATGTTTTGGCTTTGATGGCTGTTACATTGTGCTCTTACCTGTTAATTGTTACTGGTTGAGATTCAGTAACTAATTTTATGTATTGTTCTCATATTTGGTTGATACAATCAGAAACGAATTTATCTAGTTAATCAGTTGACATAAAAGTAGAGCATGTCATATATTCATAATATATTGTACTAACTACCACAGAAGGAACTGTGTATACGCTAAACATATGTTCCGACGCAATTTCTCATTTTGCAGGAGGAAGAGCTGAAGAATGCTGTTGTCCTTGTGTATGCAAACAAACAGGTATCACATTGATGTTCCTTATGACTTGTTTGCTTGTTGATCTTAAATGTTTTCTGCTGAACAAAATTTTGATCGTTTACTATTATTAAGGCACACAATACCTAGGCAATTGAATTGCGCATTGTAGATCACATTACCAAATTTTGTCTCAGTGAATTGGTAACAGAACTGAGGAATGTGGTCCATAATTAGTGGCCTACCAGTTCCTACTTTTGTTGAGGTGTAATTATATTTACATTTACTCCATTGCCATATATATTAACTAAAAAAGTTAAATGAAGTATGATTCACAGAATTACATTGCTCGGTGTACATACTAATTTGCTTGCTTGTTTAATCCACTGAAGTATGTCACCTCTGCTTTGTTCAGGATCTCCCAGGTGCGCTTGATGATGCTGCAGTGACAGAAGCCTTGGAACTGCATAAAATCAAAAGCAGACAGTGGGCCATTTTTAAAACGTCGGCCATAAAGGGGGAGGGTCTTTTTGAGGGGATGGATTGGTAGGTCCAATTGTTGTTTCTAGTCAATACTATTTCCATAGTTAATCACATCTAAAAAAAACAATAGACTGCTTTGCAATTTTAATACAATTTTCGCATTCATTGTCTTGTATAACAAAATATTATATAAGGACTAAACAAAATTGTACCTCTGCAGGCTCAGTAACACGCTCAAATCTGGTGGTGGCTAACTTGCTGAATTCACTTCAAACCCTCCAATGGCATGATTCTAAAAAATCTCCCATCTGTGTTAGCTAGATGCACAGTTGCTTACATGTATAATTGAGATGGCGATGTGGTGCGCCAATTGTCAAATTTCTTTGTTCACTTTATCGTGTTGTTGATTCTCATTGTACTAGTCTCCTTTCCCAGGGAAAAGAACATCTGAAAGTTTGACTAAGCTTGACTTCAGAGATGCACCGTCATCGATTCCATTATATTTCTCAGAACCATTTGTTATCTTCTTGGACGATATCTGATCATTTGAATGGTACTTTTGGTTAGGAAGAGGAATTTTGTTTGTGGTTGGGAGAATATTGCAGTGTTTGAGCCTTTGATGTAGGAGGCCTTGTAGTTAGCTGCTAGTTTGTTTCTCCAGTCTCGAGAGCAATCTCAATTCAACAGATTTGGAAGAATGTTTTTTGTATTTTGCAACTTGTTGGGTACTTCGGTTCCACATCAATTGTTTCTAAATGATACTCGACTTAAATTTCATATTCATATCAAATTTTAAAATGATTCAACGGGTTCGGTGGATCCAATGATCCATTTACCGCCCAGCTGTTAAACTTGTGAAACGTCCATTCTGTAAGTGTATGATGGGAATAGCCTCGTGTTAGCCAACTTTTGCTACTTCTGCAATATCATAGAATCGAAAAGATATCCAATTCATTTTAATAGTTCAACTAACAGAACTGGTGAAAGATGAGCACATGATTCAACGGATTTGGTTTTCTTTCTCTGTCACGTTAGTTTGTCTCTCCGTCACGTTATACCAGCACACAACCTGGGTGTTCAATTGGGCGCTCAGGTAATGTACCCCCGTTAAGGGTGGCCTAATGCCAACGCCAGTGAAGAGCTGCTTAACCGATTTCTGGTTGCCAAACCTGACTCGTTTGGATTCTCTGTTGGTGATGTTTGATTCTTGAGACCAAGTTTTGCATCAGAAAGAAGAAAGTCACCTTTTCCAAAAAAATGCCATTGCGTCAAAGATAGATAAATGTTCCGTTTGGATGACTTCAGTTTTGAGGTTCATGAGACTAGTTTATTTGTTTGGGCTTGAGTTTTGAAATCTTATGTTTTGATATCTTTCGTTAAAACTCAAACCCCAAGTTTGAAAATGTTTGTTGAAAGTTGGAGGTTATGTTTTGTAAATGTTGCAATGATTCAATTTTATTTCCAATTTATAAATTTCATCACCTTTTACTACTTTCTCTATATTTTTTTATTCTCCAAAAAAAACTTTTATTGGGTAAAAAATGAAGAACTCTAATGTAGTTTTTAGCATTCGTGAGTACCCGCCAATTGTATTTATGGTGCCCATCCATTCAATGCACCAATAAAGGGAAATTTCAACGCTATTGTTACAATGCAGCAACACCTAAGTCAATAAAATTTATTCAGTGTTATCAATTGAAATAGTTGGTTGAAAACTTAAATTTTAAAATTATAAATTTTCAAGATAGGTACATATGCAGTACTTTGCATTTTATTTAATTTTCTACCAATATGTTTGGTATGTTGTATTCTATCGATATGTATAAAACTTTCTAAACCATTAGTTCAAACCAAAATTAAAAAAACATCATCCAAACTTATATTAGATTGCCATGACTTCAAATTTATCGAAACTCAGAATATAGACTATCATATCTCAACAAACCCCTGCTAGTCTGCTAGTAAAATATAATGGTTATTCACTAATAAACAAAAAAAATTCAAAATACCTTATTCCAAATGTTCTTCGAAGATTAAATATATCAGATTTATCGAAATGCCTTCACTTCATACATCCAAAAATTAACCAATAGACTAGAATAGATTCACATAAAAATTCAAAATCCAACATCAACAAGGCAACTTCAATGTAATCCACAATCATACAACTCAAATGTCAAAACGAAATAGAAATTTAGGGTTCTGAATTTGACATTTTAGGTGTTTGATTTGAGTTTTCAGTCTTTGGAATTAGCAAAACTCGAAAACAGAGAAGAAGAAGAGGAAGAAGTGAGATTTTGATTTAAGATTAGGTATATCATTTGTTGTGTTCAAAAAAGTTTCCGGTTCAATTTTGTAAAGCACCCTCGATTTCGATGCAAGATTTACAAGTATTTTAATCCCCACATTAGCAAACACAACAGGTCCCATGTCATTACAAGTGTACCAAAATAATTTTAAAAGAAACAAAAGTAGGTAAGCAAAATCGCAAGTGTTAGAACCTTAATCCTAAACTCTACTTAATAGACTAATTATGTTGGGGGATTAATTAGGTTAATGAATTGGTTAGTGATTTGTTTGATGGTTACCTTTGGCTCGGAGAGAAGGATAAGATGGAGAGGTGACGTGTGGGAGGTTAAGTAGAGTGAGATGGGAGTTGTTGTGTTTAGGTACAATTTTGTAGAGAGGTGGTAATTAAAAGGTACGTGTGTATATATAGTGAGATGATGTTAACCTGATAGAGGATTTTGCTGGACTGTGAAGTTGAGTGAGAGAGGGTGAGAGGTGAATGTGAGGAGAAGGAGAAGGAGAAGGAGAAGGAGAAGGAGAAGAAAGAGGTTAGAAGAAGTAGGTGAGGTTTTTATGATGATATAAAGGAAAATAATGGAGATCGGAAGTGGTTTGTGGAAATCTTGTGGTTGCGAGACAGTCAAGTACTAATTCGTTATTCTTCGGTTTTATGTTATGTGTTGTATGTCTTGATATCCGTAGTTGCATGCATGCTGAGTATCGATATTGAATTTATTGATATGCTTATGATTATATGGTGGTGTTTCGATTGACATGTCTGTAGGATCTAAATGCCCTAAATATTAGTCTTAAGGGGGGGTTTATAGACTAATTTCTCACTACCAACTATTTGTGCAATAACAAGATAACCAATGAAAATAGTGAGATGAAAAAGGCAAACCAAACACCGGATGTATAGAGGTTTGGATCCAACCACCGGATCCTAGTCCTCTCTTACGAAATGCTCTTCCTTGAGCAACTTCGCGATCTTCACTAAATTGATCTTCTTTCCGGGCAAAGATCGAGCCTTTACAATTCAAGCTTGCGAACACCCTCGCCAAGCTTGGACCTCCTTCTCACAACCCGAGAAGAGCTTCACTCCGGAAGCTTGTACAACTCCTTTGTAGTAGACTTTGTGTAACCTACTCTTGAGCACTTGAATTGATGATGAATGCAATTGAATGATTGATCAAGAGAGTGGTTGAGAGCAATAAAGAGAGTAAGAGCACTTGGAAGTTTTTAGCACAATGAGAGCTTAGAGAATGGATTGGTGACCTTGTAAAGATGATCTAAGCTCTATATATAAGACTCTTAAGTTTTCTAGCCGTTTGAGAAAGATTTGATTGGGTTTTGTGCAAGATACACAAATCAGAGATTCAGGAAGCAATTCTGTCAAAGTTCGGTCGACCGGTAAGAATGAAACGGTCGACCGGTTACGTGAATAGTAGTCAAACGGTCAGACAAACGAGGAACGGTCGAACAAACTGGGAGGGAACTTAAGTGTAACGGTCGGACAAAACAAGGAAACGGTCGACCGATGTGAAGGTTCGGTAGAGACAAAGTGTGACCGGTCGAACCAAGGTGGTATCGACCGATAGCAGGAAGAATGCTACGAACGATCAATGGTCAAACGGTCGACCGGTTAATAAGATTTGTTCGACCGGTTAAACTATGTATTTCGGGGTATGGTGAAAGTATGTGTATACGACCGTTGTATAATACGACAAGTATAATGGTCACAAAAGAAGACAAAAATAGGAATCAACCGGTCGAACAGAAAAGGACTTTCGGTCGACCGGTTTGCACTAAGGCACGTGTCTTCCAGCACGTATGAACAGTTGATCGGTCGACCAAAATACCTTAAGTTATACTAATGAACCGGTCGAACCAGAACACAGTTCGGTCGACCGAAAGGGTTCAGAAAATTGTTTTTAGATTAAACGGTCGAACCAGATGGTCGACCGGTCGACCGGTTGAGTGCAGAATTCCTGGATATGGTTTGATTGATTTCTAAAGAAGTTTTGTATGGAATTTGAACGTTTAGTTCTACTTCTATGGAATCCTAAAGAGTCGTGATATGCAATGCATCAAGATTTAAGTGCTCAAGTTACATTTAAATCCTAATGACAATAATGTAAACCTATCTACTCTTCAACTTCATTTCTCGTTAAACTTGTCACCTGAAATGTTAGTACAACACAATATATGTGTATTGTGCAAGAGTGATATGAACGAATTACATGTGTTTAAGTTATATGTTGATTAATCATCAAAACGGATAAGCAATCATTTGCCAAAAAGCCAACAATCTCTCCCTTTTTGATGATGACAACTTATTAAATTAAATACATGTTATTTCAATGAATTTTACTCAATGCTCCCCCTATCTTATAGCTCCCCCTAGCTATATGGCATTCGTAAACCCAATAGACATGTATGAGTAGTATTACTCTCCCCCTTTGGCATATTCAAAAAGCTGAAAGAGAATATCCAACAACTAAAGCACAACCATTTGCCAAAACAACAATGAAGAAGTAGTAAAACATGCATTAAGAAAAGAAGGGTTCAAAATACAACACACGCAAACGAGACACCACACATCCAAAGCGAAAAAGAAATCATACAAGACACACACGACCAACCCACATTAAACCATTAAAACAAAACGACAACCAACTCAATGTCCAAAACGATCACGAAACATAGATGTGAGAGAATCAATGCCATGAAGCACCGAGTCGAACTTAGCGTCAAGACGCTAAAGGTGCTGAGATGTCGAAGCTTCAAAACGATCAAGTCGTTGAGAAGTGGAAGCTTCAAACGCATCAAAACGATCCGAAAATTGATGAAAGGAATGATCCGGAGTGTAATCAGTATAAGCGGATCTCCACTGACTCTCCTGCCAAGCAGATTCGTCGCCTTCTCCCCAAGAACAGTGACCCTCCTGCTGAGATGGCTGGGGCATCCAACGAGGATCGGCCGGCACATCATCTTCATCTTCTTGCTCAGAATCACCCTCAGAGGACGCTTGAATAGAAGATGAGGCAATGGTTTTCATTTTAGAGAGAGTGGTCTTACAGATTTGGTATTTGTATGTGGCCGATGGACAATCGGTAACACGAATTTTCAGAAGGTCAAAGAGAGCGATGAGCAACATGGGATAAGGGAGATACCTCCCTTTCTTAAAGCGCATATGAAGGAAAATGAATAGAGGCCAATTAACCGGAATTTTCTTGTAAATGCAATAAATACACACAAGCTCCGTATAAGAGACTTCGTTATGATGACCATGTTTAGGTAGCAAGTTGAATGATACGATATAAGCCAAGATGCGAGCAAAAGGATGCATCAAGGAGGAGTTGTGAATAATATAACCGTTTTTGGAAGGAGGTGGAAATGCATATAATTCAGCAACCATATCATCATGAGAAATGTTTTCTAGTACACTAAGAGGATGATCAACATATAAATGAACACCCGAGAACTCTAAGCCAAAAGCTTCAGCAAGAGTTCCGGGGACAATTTCATATCTAAGACCATTGATCATGGTACGAGCAATATGGTGATTTGCTTCAAAACGAAGATTACAATAGAATTGTTGAACCAAAAACGGATAGTAAGGTTTTGAAGCTAAATGGGTGAGACAATGAGTAAGTCCATTTGAATCTAAGCACGATTTAAGAGAATAATCATGAAAATCCGCTACCTCAACAACACGGTTTGGAATAAAAGGAGCCGCCGAGAGCTTTTTCTCCCAATCGCTTTTGGCGAACTCGTCAATAGGATGGAAGGCAAGAGTTGGAGGCGCGGGCGGATGCCGGACATTTGGGGTAGTAGAGGAGCGATCGTGGGCCTTCTTGGTGTGTTTTTCGGTGGAAGTGGTGGAAGCATCCGAACGTTTCTTGCGGATAGCCATTTTCTTCCCGGTCATGGTGAATAACTCGAGTTTGGGGAAAAAAATGGGTGCAAAATGAAGAGGAGATGATGAGAAGCGATAAAATGCAAAAAGATTTGTGTTTTACCGCAGGAAAAACGCAAAGTCGAGGGAGGAAGGAGATGGGGAAGGCTTAGGGTTAGAGAGAGAGATGGGTAAAAGTGAAGACCATGTTTCGATTTAGCCCTAAATGCAGCAGAAAACGACAGTACCGGTCGACCGATCCAGATTTCGGTCGACCGAAAGGTTAAAGAAAACTGTAAAAACTTAAGTCGACAAAACGAACGGTCGGACAGAAGCATATTTCGGTCGACCGAATCGAAGAACAAGGCAGACAGTCCCCTGCTATCAGTCGAACAAAACCTACCGGTCGACCGAACCAACTAACATCGGTCGCACGGAAGACAGGAGCGGTCGAACGAAAACTCAAAGTCAAAAACTTAAGATCCCTGCTATCGGTTGAACAAAACCAACCGGTCGACCGAAGAACAAAAAAACGGTCGCACGGCGAACACATGCGGTCGAACAAAAACTCAAAGTTGAAAACTAAGGATCCCTGCTATCGGTTGAACAACACAGACCGGTCGACCGATATATTGAAAACGGTCGCATGGACAACACTTGCGGTCGAACAACTACTCAAAGTCGAAACTCAGGATCCCTGCTATCGGTTGAACAAAACGGACCGGTCGACCGAAATACTAACACCGGTCGACCAAACTCAGGAAATTGGTTGAACAAACAGAATTCGGTCAAGAAACAACTCAGCACCGGTCGAACGAAATCTCAGTTCGGTCGACCGATGGAACAGTAAAAACCAGAACAAAGCTTTAAAAAACAAGAGACACTAGAACCAAATATAGTCAAATGGGCTCAAGTAAAACGTACTCAAATGTCATTTAGGGTACACATGCCAAGATTGAGTCTAATGAGATTGAATTGATCAACATTTAAGGGTTTGGTGAATATATCCGCTAATTGATCATTTGTGGGAACAAATATAAGTTTAATGTCTTCTTTATTTGCATGATCTCTAAGAAAATGATGTCTAACTTCTATATGCTTAGTTCTTGAATGCAAGATAGGATTTTTGGAAAGGTTGATAGCACTTGTATTATCACAATAAATTGGTGTAATTTGAAACTCAAGTTGCAAGTCCTTGAGGGTTTGCCTCATCCAAAGGACTTGTGCACAAGCACAACCGGCAGCGATATATTCAGCCTCGGTTGTTGATAATGCAACACTATTTTGTTTCTTACTAAACCATGAGACAAGAGATTTACCCAAAAATTGACAAGTGCCACTAGTACTCTTACGATCTAAAATACAACCGGCATAGTCGGCGTCGCTATAGGCAACAAGATCGAAAGTCCTAGTCTTAGGGTAGAAAAGTCCAAAATAAAAAGTGCCTTTTAGATAACGAAAAATTCTTTTTAATGCATTCAAATGAGTTTCTTTTGGACATGCTTGAAAACGTGCACATAAACATACAGCAAACATAATATCGGGACGACTTGCAGTAAGATAGAGTAAAGAACCGATCATACCACGATACTTCTTGATGTCCACATCTTTGCCATTTTCGTCTTTGTCCAATTTTACGCTTGTACTCATAGATGTCTTTTGAGGTTTGCTAGTTTCAAGCTCAAAGCGTTTGAGAAGTTCCTTTGTGTACTTTGCTTGATGTATGAAATTTCCCTCTTGAGTTTGCTTTATTTGGAGTCCGAGAAAGAAATTTAGCTCACCAATAAGGCTCATCTCGAACTCTCCCTGCATAGACTTAGAAAATTCTTCGCATAGACACGGGTTACTTGCACCAAAGATAATGTCATCAACATATATTTGTACCACTAATAAATCATGATTATGAGTTTTAACAAATAAAGTGGTATCTACTTTACCCATTTTGAATCCTTTATTAATCAAGAAGTTCTTCAACTTCTCATACCAAGCTCTAGGAGCTTGTTTGAGACCATAAAGAGCCTTCTTGAGTTTAAATACATGGTTCGGATAAGATTCATTAATAAAACCGGGGGGTTGAGCAACATAAACTTCTTCAGAAATAATTCCATTTAGGAAAGCACTTTTAACATCCATTTGAAAAAGTTTAATGTCCATAAAAGAGGCATAAGCTAAAAGCATACGAATAGCTTCCATACGAGCCACGGGAGCATAAGTTTCATCAAAGTCTATTCCCTCCTCTTGGCGGTAGCCTTGAGCAACGAGTCTAGCTTTGTTTCTAACTACATTCCCATCCTCATCAAGTTTATTTCGGAAGATCCATTTAGTTCCAATAACGGTTTGATTAATGGGTTTTTCAACAAGTTCCCAAACGTCATTTCGAACGAATTGGTTTAACTCTTCATGCATAGCCATTAACCAAAATTCATCATTACAAGCTTCGTCTACTTTCTTAGGTTCTAATTTAGATATGAAAGCATAAGAATCACAAACTACATGAGCCTTTGATCGTGTTGTCACACCTTGAGAAACATCTCCGATCACAAGGTCCTTTGGATGTTCCTTTCTATAGGTCCAATCCTTGGGAAGCTCCTCCTTGTTTTCTTGTGGAAAACTTGGAGGATCTTGATGTGGCTCATGGGAGACATCTTGAGATGATACATGTCTAATTATATCCATATAGTCATCATCAAGAGAGGAATTATCTACACAAGCCAACTCATCAAAGTTAACGTATAGAGACTCCTCGACACAAAAGGTTCGTTTGTTATAGACTCTATAGGCTTTGCTCCTATCGGAATATCCTAAAAAGATGGCATCATCGGATTTTGCATCAAATTTTCCAAGTTATCTTTAGTGTTAAGGACAAAACATTTTGACCCAAAAGCTTTAAAGTAAGAGATTTTTGGAATACATTTGTGCCACAATTCAAAAGGTGTTTTCTTCAAAATAGGTCTTATAAGAACACGATTTAACACATAACAAGAAGTATTTACGGTTTCACACCAAAAATATTTTGGAAGCCCTTTTTCCATAAGCATGGTTCTTGCCATCTCTTGAAGAGTTCTATTTTTCCTTTCAACTACCCCATTTTGTTGGGGAGTGCGAGGAAAAGAAAAATTATGTTTAATCCCTTGTTTTTCACAAAACTTTTGAAATAGCTCATTTTCAAATTCTCCTCCATGATCGCTACGGATAGTAATGATATGTAAATCTTTTTCTCTTTGAACACGTTTGCAAAAGCTTTTAAATCTTTCAAATGCATCATATTTATTAGCCAAAAACAAAACCCATGTAAATCGTGAAAAATCATCGACAATCACAAAAGCATATCTTTTACCACCTAAACTAACGGTTCTTGAAGGACCAAAAAGATCTAGATGTAAAAGCTCAAGAGGTTTTGAAGTTGACACAACATTTAAAGATTTGAAAGACGGTTTAAATTGTTTTCCAAATTGGCATGCATCACAAAGTTTATCCTTTTTGAAATCAATTTTAGGAAGTCCTCTAACTAATTCAAGTTTGGATAATTTGTGTAATTGTGACATACTAATATGTCCCAATCGGTTATGCCATAACCAAGCTTCGTCATTTGAGGCAACTAAACAAGTCTCTAAGGCTAGATTGCTAATGACATCAACAAACACAATGTAAATATTATGAGATCTACAACCTTTAAATATAGTTTTCATGTTATGTTTTGAGACAATATAGCAATTTGAATTGTCAAAGATAACCATATAATTTTTATCCGCTAGTTGACTAACACTTAGCAAATTGTGTTTTAGCCCTTCTACTAACAAAACATTTTCAATATGAGGAGTAGAGGAATTGCCAACATTACCAATGCCGACAATTTGACCTTTAGCGTTGTCTCCAAATGTGACGGTTCCTCCCTTCTTTGGCTTTAGATTTGATAGAACTTGAGAGTCTCCCGTCATGTGCCTTGAGCACCCACTATCGAGTATCCACTTGCCCTTTCTCCTTGCTTTGATCTACATGCAAAGAGACAAGTGAAGACTTTGGTACCCAAATTTGTTTGGGTCCTTGAGGGTTAGCTTTTGGTACCCAAATTTGAGAGGTCTTAGGTACCCATACATTTGACAAACTTACTTTCTTAACATATGAATTGTTATGTTTAACAAAATAAGATGTAGCTTTCTTTTGTTTTCCACCCATGTACCCCAAACCATGCTTAGTCAAAGATTGAGTTTGGGTTCCTAGAAGCATGTCTAGCATTTTTCTACCCAACGTGAATTTCTCTAGATCTTTTGTAAGTTGTTCATTCTTGGCAATAAGATCTTTGTTGTTGTTACAATTACTAGTAGATTTCAGCATGTTTATCTCATTAGCAAGCAATTCATTCTCTTTAAGTAAGTTTTCATGTTTAGTAGATAAATCTAGATGCACTTTTCTTCCTAATTTGTTTTTATGACAAATCATCTCATATCTTTCAGCAAGTTCATGAAAAGCATCTAATAACTCATCATAGGAAGGGGTTTCTTGAATTGATACCTCATCGTCATCAATTTCCACCACTTGGGGTTGATTGCTTCTCTTTGGGGATGTAGCGGTGCTTGAATCCGAATCCTCATTTTGTGCCATAAAGCACATGTGTGCTTCTTCCTCTTGAGAGTATTCGGTGTCGGAGGATGTAGATGAGCTTGAATCATCCCAAGTGGCTTTAAAAGCCTTCTTTCCGTCTTTGTCATGGTGATCCCTTCTTTTGTGATCATCACGTTCTCGTCTTCTAGGTCTCTCTTCTTTATCTCTTCTAGGAGGCCTATCTTCCCTAATTCTCCTCGGTCTCTCATCTCTTTCTCTTCTAGGAGGGAATCTTCTTGGTTCTCGTTGTTCACGATCTCTTGAGTTAAGGAGTGGACAATCCTTCTTCATGTGCCCCGTCTTGTTGCATTCGTAGCACGTGAAAGTCCGGGATGATTCTCCTTTCCCTCTTGTGAACCTTCCTTTGGCGAGAAACTTCTTGAAGTTGCGGGTTAGAAATGCAACATCATCATCGGTGTCATCGTCTTCGATACTTTCCAAATCCGACGTTGCTTTGAGAGCAATTGTTTTCTCCTTTCTCCTTAACCCCTCTCGCTCCTTCTCCTTCTCTCTTCTTTCCTCCATTTGAATCTCATAAGCCATGAGGCTTCCTATGAGATCCTCCATCTTTAGCTTTGAGAGATCTTTGGCCTCCTCGATTGCCGTTGTCTTCTTCTCCCACTCCAATGTCAACGATCTAAGAAACTTCCGTACCCTGTCACTTTCAATCAAGACCTTACCAAGGTTTTTCAAGGAGTTAGTGATATGAGTAAAGCGAGTATGCATCTCGCTAATGGATTCGTTGGGTTTCATGGCAAACATTTCATATTTTTGCATATATGAATCTATGCTAGTTTCTTTCACGGATGATCGTCCTTCAAAATGACTTTCTAACATATGCCATGCCTCAAATGCAGAATCACAAGCATTAATTCTACCATATTCCTCTTCGGTTAATCCACACATGAGAATGTTCATTAATTTTGCATTCATTTGAACCATTGCTAGTTCATCATCACTCATGAGTTCAAACTCTTTGTTTTGAGTATATGGAATTTGAAAGAAAACCCATAGCTTAACATCATATGATTGAATGAAGATTATCATGCGTTTCTTCCAATAGGCATAATTGGTTCCATTAAAAAGTGGAGGTCTACCGGTGTGGAATCCCTCACGTTGTTGGGCCATTGCTACAAATATTAATTTGTTTATATGCAATTAACAATGCTCTGATACCAAATGTAGGATCTAAATGCCCTAAATATTAGTCTTAAGGGGGGGTTTATAGACTAATTTCTCACTACCAACTATTTGTGCAATAACAAGATAACCAATGAAAATAGTGAGATGAAAAAGGCAAACCAAACACCGGATGTATAGAGGTTTGGATCCAACCACCGGATCCTAGTCCTCTCTTACGAAATGCTCTTCCTTGAGCAACTTCGCGATCTTCACTAAATTGATCTTCTTTCCGGGCAAAGATCGAGCCTTTACAATTCAAGCTTGCGAACACCCTCGCCAAGCTTGGACCTCCTTCTCACAACCCGAGAAGAGCTTCACTCCGGAAGCTTGTACGACTCCTTTGTAGTAGACTTTGTGTAACCTACTCTTGAGCACTTGAATTGATGATGAATGCAATTGAATGATTGATCAAGAGAGTGGTTGAGAGCAATAAAGAGAGTAAGAGCACTTGGAAGTTTTTAGCACAATGAGAGCTTAGAGAATGGATTGGTGACCTTGTAAAGATGATCTAAGCTCTATATATAAGACTCTTAAGTTTTCTAGCCGTTTGAGAAAGATTTGATTGGGTTTTGTGAAAGATACACAAATCAGAGATTCAGGAAGCAATTCTGTCAAAGTTCGGTCGACCGGTAAGAATGAAACGGTCGACCGGTTACGTGAATAGTAGTCAAACGGTCAGACAAACGAGGAACGGTCGAACAAACTGGGAGGGAACTTAAGTGTAACGGTCGGACGAAACAAGGAAACGGTCGACCGATGTGAAGGTTCGGTAGAGACAAAGTGTGACCGGTCGAACCAAGGTGGTATCGACCGATAGCAGGAAGAATGCTACGAACGATCAATGGTCAAACGGTCGACCGGTTAATAAGATTTGTTCGACCGGTTAAACTATGTATTTCGGGGTATGGTGAAAGTATGTGTATACGACCGTTGTATAATACGACAAGTATAACGGTCACAAAAGAAGACAAAAATAGGAATCAACCGGTCGAACAGAAAAGGACTTTCGGTCGACCGGTTTGCACTAAGGCACGTGTCTTCCAGCACGTATGAACAGTTGATCGGTCGACCAAAATACCTTAAGTTATACTAATGAACCGGTCGAACCAGAACACAGTTCGGTCGACCGAAAGGGTTCAGAAAATTGTTTTTAGATTAAACGGTCGAACCAGATGGTCGACCGGTCGACCGGTTGAGTGCAGAATTCCTGGATATGGTTTGATTGATTTCTAAAGAAGTTTTGTATGGAATTTGAACGTTTAGTTCTACTTCTATGGAATCCTAAAGAGTCGTGATATGCAATGCATCAAGATTTAAGTGCTCAAGTTACATTTAAATCCTAACGACAATAATGTAAACCTATCTACTCTTCAACTTCATTTCTCGTTAAACTTGTCACCTGAAATGTTAGTACAACACAATATATGTGTATTGTGCAAGAGTGATATGAACGAATTACATGTGTTTAAGTTATATGTTGATTAATCATCAAAACGGATAAGCAATCATTTGCCAAAAAGCCAACAATGTCTTGTGGTTATATGTATCTTTCTGGCTGAGCCACTTAGGAAAGAGCTACCTAGTAGGCAACATTGAGCCACCCGAGAGAAGAAAGAGTTGTCTGTCGTTAGTGTGGAGCTAGCAGGTGTGCGTCTGACTGATTGATAAATTTCAGAAGTACGGGATGTTGTCGAATCCGAATGAGGGTTCCAAATTGTTATGCATGCATATTATTTGTGATGCATGTCTCTTGATTGTGCTCATTGACTGAATGTCATATTCTATATTATTTTTCACATGATGATGATTATGTTTGATTGAGGGATGGAACTTGCAGACCGTCGAGCTCACAAATTATTGATTATATTTTTCAGATTAGTTACGAGACTATCAGATGGATTGAATATCAGAGTGCGCAACGGTCAGGATCGTGGATCGTATCTTAACGCATCGGGTTTGGAAGGGAAAACACTTGTCCGGGCTCGGGACGTTATAGTTAGGGGTGAGCAAAATTTGGTTCGGTCCGGGTGTCCGGACCGAACTTTTTCGGTCCGGTCTTCGGTCCGGGAGACCACGGGAATTCGGTCTTCGGTCTGGTCCGGTCAAAGACCGAAATTTTAAGGGTTAAATTCAGGTTTTGGACCGGACCGAACCGAATTTATTCAGTCCGGTCCAGTTCGGTCTGGTCCCAGACCGAAGCTCACCCCTAGTTATAGTAAGACACTACCATCATTTCTTTCTCAAGTAAACTCAAGAGTGCAACTAAGCAAATAACCCATATACAACGAGTGATTGTACTGGCCTACTGGTAATCAGCGTCAGCAACCAACAACATGTATGGGCTCGGGACGTTTACTGTACTTTCCAACCATCAAACCACTTCCAAAATCCCCACTCCGAAATTGATTCCAAAAACTGTTGACCAAATCATCTCCACAGATTGCATGGGACCAGATCCAAACCAAACCAAACCAACCAATAACAGACCTCCAGGCAACAAACCCAAACTCAAACCAATCCATCCCAGATTTACCACTGCAGAACGAAGCGAAGTTACGTGAGGCATATCGTCAGCTGGAAAAGCGACAGACGCGTCCATCACATCATTAATGATGCGCAGCGTCGACGTGCATTATTTGGTCACGTCCTCTCCTCTTCCAATCCAATGCAAACCTAACCGAAAGGTGGATCCAACTAAATCGGCCACAATGAATGTGAAAAGTCACGAGGGTCCACTGTCGTACGACCATGATTGCAGCTTGGAAGGAATAGTTTTCCACCAGCAGTTTTGGCTCACTTACATCTCCACCGTACACGACGGCTGCCCATCTGGTCTGCTTTTATTTATTATTTATTCACTACATAAGCTATACCCCGCCTTGCGAAATTGTGGAATATGTATACCGGTATACGTATACACGTTTCTTAACCTTGTTTGCCATGATGAAGAATTATTAACGAAGTTTCCTGGTAAGATATTGAGCAAATTCACATAACATATTAACAATAACTTTTGGGTTTTAAAATGGATGTCCACGATTTAGTGTGGTGTTTAATTAAAAACTCAAAGAAAACCTCACTAAATTCAATTAATTTTGGAGAAGATTTTAAGTTAGACAATCTAATCATGATTTGCAGTACGTATATCTAAAATAAATTATTTCTAAGATGTTAACACACTTTGATAATAACTATAGTATTCTTTAGGCAACGTATACTAACACCAACTGTGAGATCCTAATCCTAATTGTGCCCTAATGATGTTTAGGTGGTGATTAGGGGGAGATGGAGATGGACGGCTGGGATTGAAAGTTGATGGATGGAGGGTGGAGATGGAGTGGAGATGGATGAAGGATGAAGGGATGAGATGAATTGGATTTGGATGAATGATTGAGATTGGAGGATGAGGAGATATTTTAGGTGAGGTTTGTCCCTCTCTCTCTCTCACTCTCATTTCTCCCTCGTCTCTCTCTCTCTCTCTCACGTTTCTCTCTCCCTTAGTTGTGCTCCGGCGTGGAGGTGCTGTGCTCCGGCGAGAAGAAGGTGTTCGTCGTGTGGCGGTTGCGTGTGGAGGTGAGTGTTGGGTTCTTAACCCTTTTCGCTCGTCTTGGTTCTCTCTCTCCCTTGACCTATCTCGTTTCTGTTGTGGAGGTTGGTGTAGAGATTGGTGGAGGTGTGGGAGTGCTCAAGGTTGTCGAGGAGGTGTTTGTTGGCTTTTTGGCCTTAATCTTATGTTTTGATGATTTAATCAACCTAATCTTAATTAGAGTAGCACACTCTATGCATTGCATATATATTGTATTGTGCTAACCTCTACAGGTGATCAAGACTCAAGAAAGATGGAAATGAAGTCAAGACATGTAATTAAAGCTATATCGAAGACATGTAAACTTGATTTCTTTTGAGTCTTAGGAACAAAGTGTAATTGAGCATACTTGAGCTAAAATCAACTTAATCACACACTAGGTTCCTCATAGAAGCCACACACGAAATTTCACATAATTTGGATTTCAATAGATCACCCAAACTTAGACCGGAAAACACCAAACCTGAACCCTAACTGTCTGCCCACATTCGGTCGACCGCAACATGCCGTTCGGTCGACCGGATGATCAAGTAATCCAGTTTGTGTTTCCCTGTCTAGTTTCGGTCGACCGCACCATATCTTTCGGTCGACCGTTTGAACTTACTGTTCCGACCGTTATTCTTGTCGTATATGCCCAACGGTCGTATTCGTATTAAAACTATATACACCTCCATATACTTAACCAAACGGTCGAACCATTTGCCCAGTTCGGTTGACCGTTTAACCTTGTCAAGAATTCCCTGCTATCGGTCGATACAATTTCGTTCAACCGATCCAAATTTCCCTCTACCGAAACGCTTATTCGGTCGACCGGTAACCCTGTTCGGTCGACCGTTTACTTAATAGACTTAAGTGTTCAGTCGACCTATTCATATTTCGGTCGACCGTATCCTTATCGAACCCAAGCGTTCGGTCGACCGTTTCACTTTTCGGTCGACCGTTTCTGGACAGATTTGCAGCCCGAATTTTCTGCTTTGGGTGCTTTGCACAAAATCCAATCAAATCTTGTCCCAACGGATCTATTCTCTCTAATGCCTATATAAGGAGTTGTAAAACACATTTTAACACAACTCTCCCACTACAAACTTGTCCCAAATTTTAGAGAGAATCCCAAACACTCCAAACCTCAATTTCCACACTTTAGTGATCAATTCCTTAATCCTACTCAAGTGTGCTCAAATTTAGAGAGTGTTGTTCCACTCAACCTTTGTTCAAGAAGCAAGGACTTCGGTGAAAGCCCGAAGTGTCCCTCTCGGATTGTGAGAGGAAGATTCCAAGCTCGGCGAGGGTTGTTCGCGAGTTTGACGGTTGTAAAGGCGTTCTCTCCCGGCCCGGAATGGGGAGTGGTTAGTGAAGTCGTAGGCGGAGCTCGGTGATCCGAGCGGAGCTTGCAAGAGAGGACTAGGACCCGGGTGGGGTGCCGAACCTCTATAAAAACGCCGAGTCGATTTGTGGTTTGCATTATTTTCCTTTACTTGCTTGTTTGTTTAATTTCCGCTGCATTTACTTGATTGTCTAAACAAGTAGGTAATTAGGTGATTAACCTTAATTGTGGACCCATAAACCCACACGATCCTACAGTGTTGATCGTGGTTCGGACGCGAGGTTTCGTCGACGGATCGTGATTTTGGGAGGCGTGTTCGTGGAGGTGCCGTCGTGGTTCTTCAAAGGTTTCTTCAAACCTTCCGGTATGTCAACTCGCTCACTTAAGTAGTGTGAGTATTTGGAAGTCGACGGTAGGCCTTCCGGCTCATCGCAAGTAAATGTGCAACAGATTTTACTACCTGATCGGTCGACCGGTTGGTGCAAACGGTAGACCGTTCGTATTGAGAATTCAGGTTCTGCCTCACAACGGTCGAACGATGCCCTTGGGGCAGTCGACCAGTTGTGCGTTGGAGGCAAGCCTGGATGGTTTCGGTCGAACGGGGCCCCTTTGCCGTTCGATCGTGTGCACCGTCATGGGTCGGGTAGGGCGTTGACCATCTAAACGGTCGACCACCTGTATGACTTCGTCCGACCGTGACTTAAGTGGAAGAGTGGTCGGTTCGACCGAAGGTGGTTTCGGTCGACCAGACTTGATGTGGAGCGTGAGGAAATTCCCTGGAGGAATTCGGTCGACCGAGAGTGCTCGGGCGTTCGACCGGGTTCGTGGTGAGAGTTGGGGGAATTCCCTAGAGGAATTCGGTCGACCGAGAGTGCTCAGGGGTTCGACCGAATTCGTTGTGTAGATTGAGGGAATTGTCCCTAGTGACTTTCGGTCGAACGGGGCCCTTTGCCGTTCGACCGATTGGTCGTTTTTGTTCGTTGTACCTGGGAGTTGACCATCTAAACGATCGACCGTCCCATGATTTGGGTTCGACCGAACGAGTGCTGTTGGTGGGAATCGGTCGACCGATGGAGTACCGGTCGAGGCGATTGCCCTGTGATTGCGTGATTCGGTCGACCGAGACTTTTGGTTTGGTCGACCGTTTGTGTCCAATTTTGTACTATGGAGGTACGGTTGTTGTGGTCGTCCATGTGGGGCGAGTTGTGGTGCCGATGTTCTTCCGGCAAGTGTGCTAGGGTGCACGAGTGTTGCGGTGGTTGGGTGAAAGAGTCATGGAGCCCCGTAACTGTGTGAGAGCTTGGGTTGGGTGAAAAAACCCTGGAGCCTAGCTTAGAAAATGTGGTGTTGCAGTGGTTGGTTGAAAGAGCCCTGGAGCCCCGTAACTATGTGAGAGCTGCGGTTGGGTGAAAGAGCCCTGGAGCCCAGCTAGTCTGTGCGGGGTTGGGTGAAAAAGCCCTGGAACTCCGTAGTACGTTCAGGTTGGCTGAAAAAGGCCTGGAGCCCTTGGACGTTTGGGTTAACTGAAAAAAGCCTGGAGCCCTTGGTCGTGTCGTGGTAGCTGCGGTTGGCTGAAAAAGGCCTGGAGCCCAGCTTGGCGACGAGTGTGTGTTGCGGTGGTTGGGTGAAAAAGCCCTGGAGCCCCGTGACTGTGGTGTGTGCTGTGGTTGGGTGAAAGAGCCCTGGAGCCCAGCCCGTTTGAGATGCTTTTCTTGTTAGTAGAATTGCATGCTAGGGTGCTTTCATTTCATGCATTGTAGAGTTGGCATACGAGGTTTACTTCTGGAAACTCAGGCATTGTTGTATGTTTACTTTTCAGGCCGTGATCGACGATAGAGTGTGGTAACCGAGGAGAGAAGCACAACTAGCGGATCCAACTTTCTCTCAGTTGAGGTCGGGTGATTACTGTATTCGTTGTATAGCCTTTTGATGTAATCACAACTTTTGAAATACTCTGATGTATATATATATATATATATTATATATGTGGGTGCACATGTTTCCTTTATTTGAGTAATATCCTTTGTTGTTTAGAAAATTTTAAATTTTTCTGCTGTTTGAGGATGTTACAACAACCCTTTGTGACAAACAAGCCCTTCCTAAACTTAGGTCACAGTTGATTCGTTGTAATTAATAGTGTAATGTAATCAAATTACATGTTGGATTACATTTCACTGCTTGATTTAGGAAATTGAATGTTATAAACATTCCGTAATCCAATTACGAAGATAATCCAATTACACTCCTTTCAAAGTAACTGGATTATTCAAAGTTATTGGATTACATTGTAGGATGCCGTGATCTAATTAAAATCAATGTAATCAGCTCATTTCATATAAACATAGTCACATCGTCAAACTTAATTTCAATCATAATGTATATACCATTGTATATCCGACGTATGTGAGTTTTTCTGCATTAGTGATGTCAGAGCACCAATGTCTTCTTTCAACATTTGTTGGGTCTATTAAATTACAAAATAATTTTTTGAATTTCATTGCAATTCTTGTGTTGATTTCATTGTTACAAAATAATGTATAATTAATTTGATTACATGGAATTCAATTCCTTGGAACCTATTACATGGAATTGTTTCATGGAATTAAATTACGACGAACCAATCAAAGCCTTAGACTATTCATCATAACATATTTTTCTATTTCGATCCACAACATGATAATACCAAAATTGATAAGAAACCATGACTTTGAAACACAATTTTCTATGGTTTCAACTAGTGGCGGATCAAGGAAAGAATTAGGAATGAGCATAATAGAAATACTTTCTTTGAAAAAATAAGCACGATATTTAAAATGTATCATTCTTTGTTAAAATAAACATTTCACTCCTTTTTAGTTACAATTTTCTTCGACAAGTTTTCATACTCAAAAAACTTTTATTTTGATTGTTACTTCATTAATTATCAATCTTATCAAAAAATATTTTTAGATGTATACAACTAGAATAACGTTGATCCAATCATTTCTTATCCGATTGTGCAATTTGTTTTTGACAGTGTTCATAGCTGGAAGTGCTCTCTCAACACTTACGGTTGCAACCGGCCGGAACGATCATGATGCAATAAACTGGAAAAACAATGGAAAAGACAAAAAGCGTTTTTTTGTCTTGGAATCATCTTTTCAACAAATTTATTAAGCTGTTTAAATTCCCAGATTATATGATAGAATTAATATGTCCTCAATTAATTATCAAGACCAATAAGATTTAATGTCTTTAGGAAAGAATTTAGCCAGTTGAAGTAACCTTTTCTTGTCACATGCCGAAAATGATTTTTCCAGATTTCATATATATGAAACAAAGCAACTCTGTATTTGAATACGAATTCATTTGTCGCCTCTTGAATGTGCTGTTGTTTGGCAGGTGGTGGGCAACTGTTCAGGTGGAGAATTGAAGATGCCTTGTGTTGGGCTATCCCATGTGGAGGGGACGTTGTGTGGATGTTCGGTTAAGTGTAGTGGAGTTGGGTATTTAGTTTTTTTTCGGATCGGTTATGTAACATCCTGAAACAGTAAAAATTTAAAATTTTATAATCAAGATAAAGGAATTCAATAATCAAAGATAAGACTGTTACTTCTCATAAAACAAATAGCGGTGCACCAAAATTACATCAGAGTTAGTCAAAATGATATATGATTACAACAAAACGACGAAAGAAGATAAAATGTAATCACGTCGACCTCAGCGGTCCGAGAAGAGGATCCAACTCCAAAATGCGCGTGTCCGCCGATCACCACCCAACTGGACCTACTGCGGTCCTGAAAAATATATAACAACAATGTCTGAGTTTCCAGAAGGAAACCCCGTATGCCAACTCACCTATATGCATGCATTACACAATGAACCTATCATACTAGTAGCATGTCATGACATCGACAGAATGGAAAACAGTTCCCCCGAAGGGTAAAACAGGACATCAGTCCGACAGTCAACAACGAGTCTCCCGAGGAGACCTACTGCAGACACATGCAACCTTACAACACGCGACATCGCACCCCCCACACGCGGCTACACTACTCAAGGGTTCGGCAGGGAGCCTCTGTCACGCCTGTGCGTCGATAGAATACAGATCTGCAAATCTCTGTGGTTGGAGCCACTGGGACCAACGGGGCCGTCGCCCGGAAGGTATAACAACATCATCTCGATAGGTACCCAGTCGAGGAATCAACATAGCTGGAACAACCTCGGCCCAACAATCATCATCGTCGGCACAACCTCGGCGGCATCACCGGCACAGCATCGGACGGGTCCAGACCGAAGTCTGCCAGGTCATCAGGCTCCTCGAGACGCAAACACCAACCGCGCCGCTATAAAGGCAGGGCAGCGACCTTCGTAGCCCGTGGGCCGGTAGCCACCTCACCCAACGCCAGTTGCGTGCCCGCACAAACATCAAACATTGGGATCCACGATCCCTCAGGCCTGGTATACTACAATGAGTCCAATCAATCCATCAACTGAGTCACGGTCCATACATGGAGGTGACGCGTCCCGAACACCCACACTTTTCCACACGGCGGTCCCTGGGCAGGCACGCGAACGCGCCCACCGTCACCTCCCGGCTCACGCACAAGGCGAGGACACGGGTTTCCGTGGACAAAGTTGGCATTCAAAAAGGAACCAAGAATTCTGTCCTGGGCCCAAACGGTCGACCGAAAGAGGTGATTCGGTCTACCGTTTCCAGAAAGGAATCAGTCGACCGTACGCCTAAAACGGTCTACCGCTGCGCTCAAAACACAATCCCCAACGGTCGAACAAAGGTCTAAAACCGGTCGACCGAACGAGGTCAAAATCCGGAGTCTGGTCAACGCTAAATTCAAATCTATCGGTCGACCGACTCAGGGGTCTCGGTCGGCCGAAAACAGACAGGGTCAACCTAATATTCTACGTCATAAAACGGTCGAACGCAAGCATATCAACGGTCGAACAAACATGCATAATAATCCAAATAACTTAAGTTCCGGTCGACCGAACACAAGGACCCAGTCGACCGAAACACGACAGATAGGCAAAATACATGCAATCGGTCGACCGCCCGAAGGGTCCGGTCGACCGTTGGTCGTCTTCAACCTCGCGCCAGCCGAGGTTTTCCGCGAAAACAACACCGAAGAGGTCTCCGACCTCCCCGTCCGACCAACACAACCCTACCACGAGGGTTAGGAACCACAAAACCACACTAATGAGTCGATACACCTCGAAGAAGACAACGCAACCGCCGGAGCTCTGCTCGCGCTCGTTGCCTCCGGTGACCTCCTCGCGCACGTCCTCCGCACGCCTCACGCCGCTGGAAGCTCCCGAGCACCCTCTGGTTCGCAAGAAGGAGAGGAGCGAATGAGGGTAGAAGTGAAATGAGAATGAGAGAGGGAGAGAGAAAAAACGTTATAAACCCATCCCATCTCCTTGCTACAGCGCCATACCCACGAGCCCACACCTCCCCCTCACGTCTACAGTGCGCGCCTCTCTTCCCTTCCCCATGCACTCCACACCTCCCCATGCTAATCACCTCTAATCCTCCAATAATCCAAGATTAACCCCAACGAGGGTTTGGGTTCTAACAGGTTATCCTGTGGTTGAATTTGGGAAGATTCCAATTCAAGATTGAGATCTAGCGACAAACAAGAAATGAACTTAAATCTAAAGACAAAAGTAAACAGGCCTTCAATTTTGGGCTTTGTATAATTGTTCATGCTTCTTTATGTGTTTATTTACTAAGGTTATTTGATTTTTCTTATTGGGAAAAATCAATAAATAAATGTAATGGTGAAGCAAATAATATTATGGTAATAGTGACTTTTATGTTTTCTAAGAATAAATTTAATCAATATATATATATATATATATATGTGTGTGTGTGTCTTTTTTTATTGCAAGTGGACATCAAGTATATTATTTAAGCGAAAAATCAAATGACGTGCCTATGCTTGCCATCCTTGGAGTCCACTGGCTTCAACAATTACTGTTACATTGTTTTCTTACATCCTTTTGGCATTATATTATGCTCTAGAGAGTACTTGTCATATAGGGTTTCCAAGACATCCGCCACTTAAATGATTCGACTGGTATTGAAAGAAAATGTGAAGATAAAAAAAATTCGTTTATACAAATAAAATTGTCATGAAGCGCTCGATTTGATTTTATAATTAGGAACTCTCTCAATGTATTTTTTACATTAATTTGTGATACCGTGAGCATGAATATTGGTAAAAACTTAGAAAAGCAAATAAGCATCACAACAACTTAGAAGAACAAAAGATTGATGTTCGAACAGGCAGGGGATCCGTGGAAAGCTAGCATCGGTTTCCAATAAACATAACTTAAATCATAATTTTAGGATAAGTTTGGTATTCTACGTTTACAAGATAGAAAGTTGGAACTGAAAACATTATGTTATTTGTAAAATGGGTGTCTAAATTAGATTATGGTACTAATAATCTAGAATACTCCGTCCCATGTAATTTAGTTTTGAGATTATATCACACTTTAATAATATACATGGTTTTCTAGTCACCTTTTGACAAAAATAATAGTAAAAATTGCTAAATTTAGTTTGTTTTCTAGCATGGATGTCTATCCAAGGAAGATGATAATTTTTTGCTTCTGTGATAAGAAACGATGACTTTACAACACAACTCTCTCGTGTTTGAACAACAATATTAGCTTGATATTTGGCATTATCATGGTCTCAAGGCTGTTCATGCCGGTGGTCTAGCAGGGGTCGCTCCAAGATTGTTCAAGCGGGGGCCTTAAAAAATCACACATAAAAGTTCTTACATAATATGGTTTGTGGTTTCAATGTCTTGAAATGGTTTTAGAATTGTTCCTGTCATCAATAAATTCAAAATATCATTTTCTATGTACGTGATGAGGCAATCATTCCGCCAATCTCCGCTCATCTGAGCACGAAACTTAATTAGTTTTGATAATTTTCATAATCGAGAATGTTCTTTCAACAGTTATGAGGTTGCCACTAACAATGTTAAGGCTAACTTGACAAACAAATAAACTAAAGGAATGCACCACATCTAGATTCTTATCAACCATTTTGTTTGCAATATTATCCGCAATGTCACACAAATATGCTTGAAAAGTTTGAAGAAATCCTCACAAGAGTAATGTAGTTGGCAAGTTGAATTTCAAGCATTAGAAAATCATTCACATTAAACTCCAAGGGATAAAAGCCAGGAAATTTCATATAACATAAATCTCTACATATCAAATGACGAAAAGGAGTCACGGGGATCCAAACACGTTGTAGACAAGAGAAACTCATTCTTATCAATTTAACATCCGAATAGTTGAGCTCTTGAAGTTTAGTGTTAGTCACTGCATGGAAGATGTCAACTTTGAAGTGATGAAGATGTGTAAGTTTTAGAGGTACACGAATTATTTTCATGTATGATATTCATGTACACGAAAGTATACGATATACTTAAATATATAGTACCTGTGACGACTTAATAACATACAATTACGATGTCGGTGAATGTTACTTTCTCTTGACAACATTCCCAGATTCAAAACTCCAAGGGTCCTTTTTTTATTTCTTGTGTACGGTCCGAAAAATAAAAGACCAAGGTCGAAGGTCAAACTCACGACCTGAACTACAGAAAGATGACTAACCACTAGGGTAACATGGAAGTTCTATTATTATTGCAAGAGAGGTGATAATATACATAGTTTATTTTTCCAATTTTATTGGGTAGGTATGTGCCCACTTGGGCCATATGTGAGTCCGCCCCAAGGTCAAGGACATCGCTGATCTCTCAAATGATTTGACCCGTAACAAAGAAATATGTGAAGACAAAAGGAAAATGTTTCCTTTAGTTTCCAATTTATATAGAAAAACAAAATCACATAAAGCTCTTTCTTTTGATAATCGAAAACCCCCTCAACTAGATACCCTCCGTTATGAAACAAGAATATAAAGTGGATGATACACCTTACATTCAATTCCTCTGTTGTAACCTATTTCTCATTCAAATATATTTATTTGTATTAAATTGTATTGATTTGTACTAATTCCTCATTTACCTCCTATGTCTTTCTAAGCTTATAAATAAAGGTAATTGTAATGTCCAAGGGAGGAAGACAATGAAATGAAATACAACTCATCCATTCTACCTCAACCTCTTGTCCTTTTACTTAATCGTTATTTTATAACACGTTATCAGCACGATTAATACTTATATGATCTACCTGAGAATGAGTTGACGAGGTTCACCATCCAAATGTTAAAAGACAATTTAATGTAAGAACTCTACATTGTTGGTCTTATAGTTTTGAGATATCACCCATGTCAAAACCTTTTGAGACCCTTTTCATTTCCTACGTTCTTGAATCTTATTTCTAGACATAATTGTATAGTTTGCTTTGAACACAATGTTCAAATGTGTATTGACTCGAAATCGTGAACGATATCCTAAATGTTACCCCTTTGGATAAAAATCACACTTTAAATCCTTGTTTTGTGTTCTTAAGGATACAATTGAAAATCTTGATTTTTCTAAAGTCAAATGCTTTCTAAGATCATTCCATCTAATCTTGACATACTATATGGATTTAGTTATTAGGTATCATATCGAAACAATGGTATCTAAATCCGTTTTAATACCTGTGGGGTCCTTAAGGGTCTTTTTTTAATATTCTCAAGCTTTTATTTAGTTTCGTTTCCCTTTTCAATGTAGAAACGGTTATTTTTGAGATCTTATACGTTTGGTGTTTTCTCATGCATGCTTTGTTTATGAATGTAACTGATAATTACTGAATGTTGTTGATAATTATTCATGACACTTATCAAGATAGTATTTGGAATATTTCTTGCTCATACAATATCATTCATGTTATATGTAAAGTGTTATATGTAAAGCTAAGATTGTACGCTAGCGTTTTCTATTCTTGATTCCCTTAATAAATTAAAAAAATAGAGTTAATTGAGAGTTTATAGTTCATGTATTTTTTAAGGGTCTCTTCACATGTCTCAATAAATCAAGAAATCCGTTTTCAGTTTGCTCGTTGTAGATCCATGAGTTTATGAGTACATGTACATCTTATTTGCCCCTTAATTTGAACAATATTCAGGGCATGTAATTTAAATTATTGTGTTTACCTAGCATTAGTTTTTCACTTGGGGTATATCAGTATATGCCGTCCAAGATCAATTTTATCGGTGCATGGTTTCGAACCTTAGTTTTCTTTAGTTTTGGTGCCTCTGGTGCATAATATATTGCTATTATAATATTATAATATAATCTCAAAGGTCTTGAGTTTACAAATGAGAAAGCTTTCTGATTCTGCTTTGATCTTGCCTTTCTCAAATCGAACTCTGATTTGAGTGTTTACAACTCCATTTTATGGTAACGGTGTGGGCATTGAATTATATATTTATTTTCTTTATATGCATCATTTTTCTTAAATTGCAATACCTGCAAAGCCACTTAAATATTATGTTGCCAAAAAGGAATATTATTAATTGCAATTGACATTAAACCTACTCATACAAAAAGTCACCTAAACATGCGTGAAAGATGTGACTTAGTATCAAAAAACGCAGTAAGCTAAAAGCTTAAAGAACAATTTGCATGTCGTGTGAGCTTGCATTAATTCACATGCTTATTATCTCATGTGACTTAAACATGGTAACTGTTGGACAATTCGATAGAAGATT
The DNA here is from genome assembly GCA_963682175.1 of Triglochin maritima. Classification (NCBI taxonomy): domain Eukaryota; kingdom Viridiplantae; phylum Streptophyta; class Magnoliopsida; order Alismatales; family Juncaginaceae; genus Triglochin; species Triglochin maritima. The sequence goes on along the minus strand of OY821774.1, from coordinate 21,392,480 downwards.
GATTATATTCCTACCGGACCTATCGGTCTAGGTATCCGTCATTAACGTGCAACCATATATTTTCCAATCTCGTCTATATATTTTCAACCTCATGATATCTATTCTGGTTGAATGGTAGTTAGCTTATTAGTTATGATTCACTAGTATATATGTCGTCAAATTAAGCACGCTACATTTCTTTTGGGATAACTAATTAATGTATCAATAAAATGTGATTTATTGAGATGATTCATATGTAAATACTAGTTTAATTCCACCAGGAGCATGTTTTAGTTTGCACCGATAAGCAAGACATGTATATGGTAATAAGTTGCATGTACCAATTATGCTTAGATGCTTGTTGAAGGGAATGTGTTCTAAAAGTTTTACTTTTAAATGTCAATTATTATGAGTTGAATGAGAAATCATTTTGTTCATTGTTTATGTTATTCGTCTTTTAGAAGTGTTAAGGAAGAGACTCTTGGTCCTTAACCGTAGAGCTCTAAAAGATATTGGTTTGCATAAAACAAAAGATATTCGCAATCATGGTAATTAACATGGGACATTGATTACCGAGTTAAGATTGTCGTGTTGGTCATAGATCATTGTAGCTCTACAAGTGAGTGACAACACGGGTATGCAAAAGAGGAAAATATTACTTTTGAATACTGAATAGACCTAATAAGTAAAATATTATAGAAATGTGTTTCTGTGTCATTAATATTTTACTGTGTCTTTGGTCCTTTGATATGAGACTTATATCCAATCACTTAAGAAATGCTTGATTAGACTAGTGTCTTGAGCTATCGATAAGTGTAGTGTAAAAGCATTGGTTGGTTAAGTACAACTTTTGTTGGAGAAGATAATTAGTCAAAAGATTATCATTGCCCCTCTTAATTGAGTGATGATATTAGTGGGCCCCTTGATAAAGCAAAGTTATAATGTGCACAATGTGATTTGAGTTAAGTCACATATTTATAACTAGCTTAAAGAGATCAAGAAATGAATACTAATACAAAGATGACACAATACTACTTTGTATGTATTCTTAATATCATGAGGCAAGGGACAGACACAAGTGGTGCACTCCATCACTAAATGGATCGGGTTTTGGTTCGAGTGGAATTAAGACATCTAACTAATTGGGAGCTATAATGTGTAGCTAGATACCGCTTATAGCTTGTGATATTAAGTTCTTAATATCACTGCCAACTTAGTTTAGATCCTCCTATAGGTCACACCACAAAACTGGGAAACAAGAAATGAGGATTTTGAGTTCATAGGATGTGTCAGGTTTCATGTGGAAAATATGACACATGGGGTGAACAAGCAAAATCAAAATTTTGTTGTGATTAATAACATAGTTAGAATCTAAATTAAATTCATTTGTGATATAAATATTATGGGGTGTAATGATTAATCATTACATAGGATAATATGTTACATAAGTTGTGAATTTACTACTAATCCCGAAATGTCAAATTTTGTAGGGGTTAAACCGAAATTTGACAATTCTGCAAAACAGTGCACAACCGGTCGACTGAACAACACTAAACGGTCGACCGATAGGTGCACGATTGACCGGAAGCATCTCGACCAATAACATGGAATTTTCGTCTATTCGGAACCGAATCTATCGGTCGGTCGACCGAACATTGCGATGAAATATTCTACTGTTGAGAACGGTCGACCGAAACTCGGTCTAAGCGGTCGACCGGACCTCGCAAACGGTCGACCGGCCAGACGGTTTTATGCAGAATTAATTTAAGAATTAATTAGATCATGCATGGAATTTGTCCACAATTGATTTAATTCGTGGCTAAGATTATTTGTTAGCAAATAATGGATGGTTAGATGGAAGTTTGCATGAAATCATGGGCAAGGGGCTGCACATGAATAGGTAATTTGGAGAGAACTTATAAATACAAGTTTATCTCATTACCTCATTAATCTCATTCATTATTTTCTTGTGCAAAGTTCTCTCTCCATAATTCTCCACGAAAATTCCTTAATTCTTAAGTTTAGTTTTAGTTCTTCAGAGATCATCTTCTCAAGGGAACTAAAGAGGGGTTAGTAATTAGATTCTAAACCCTATCGGAGATTGAGAGACTAGCTTCCCTCTCTCTGATCTTGTTTAGAGTTTGGTGAATACACGGAGGCATCCGGCGCAGCGACAAGCATCCTCAACATCTCCGGATCATCAAGAAGTTTTAGAGAACTTCTAGGTATGAATTTTGGAGTCCCATATTTGTTTTAATAAAGTTATTGAAACACATTGATGCATGCATGAAATAAATCGTAGAAAATTGTAATTGATCCTTATTATGCATAACAAATTCGAAAAATATATATGCATAATTAAACATGAAATCCTTCACTTGTAAGTTATGACTTTTAACTCTATACTTGACATCATGGATAAGAATGACATATCATGGTTTATGGATGTTGAACCCAACTCATTGCCTTTTAAAATATCAATGACTAGAAAAAGAAGCATCAAATCAAGATAAAGTGGAGGTTGTCAATTTTTTTGGCTATTTTGATACATGTATATATATAATACATTAATATGCTACATTGTGATGAAATTTGAATTACCATGTTGCAAGTGATCATTGTTATTGAAAATGATATGCATTGACCCCGAAGGTGAATATCTTAATATTCATGCAACGCCACTATACAAAGATGTAGAGATTATTCAACCTCATGATTTTAAAAGTATTATGATTTAATCTCATGTCTATTTTTGTGGTTGGACAAAACATCGAGTTATTTATCAAAATTTCATGATTTCTCGATCCAATGAAGCATGAAAAAAAATAGTTACATATTTAGTAGTGCTTTTACAATTAAATGATATATATCTCATGCAACTTTGTATTGATTCACTTGCTTTGTATAAGTTATATGAACTCTTAGTATCATGTTGATGAAAAAATATATTTGTTAAGTGGTTCAAGCATGTGATTATTACTTGTTAATTTTGATGCATTACATGATCATTCACAACTATTTTGAGCATTCATCTTGTGAGCACAATATCTATTTTGATACATGTATATATATAATACATTAATATGCTACATTGTGATGAAATTTGAATTACCATGTTGCAAGTGATCATTGTTATTGAAAATGATATGCATTGACCCAGAAGGTGAATATCTTAATATTCATGCAACGCCACTATACAAAGATGTAGAGATTATTCATTTAAAGAGGGTTGTGAAATTTTATGATAAACCCTGAAGGATTCGTATGACCGTCAAAATGACGTGCAAATTGCTAATTAAGTAAAAATGCATGTCAATTTCTATATCAAACCCTATGGCAGAAGACCATAGATATATAAAGTTTAGTAGTAAAAGAGAAATATTTTATTGATCACTTTACAAATCAATGATCCAATATTCCAGTAGTACAGAGTCAAAAACCACAAGTTTTGGATTGTGCATTACAAGTGCTTGAAAGTCATGAACATGAATTATTTCAAAATCATGATATATTTCCTCGTATATTTATTAGTGTGCCTGAAGAACACACTACAAAGTAGTGGGAGAGAAATTGTGCAAATAAGAAAAAATCATAATTTCAAATGACTCTCGAAGGTCAACTAGACCAAATATGCCCAAAAGTGCCCAAATAAAATTATCACTTATATTTGTTATGGATGTCAACATTTGTATTGTTTTTGTGAAACTTTAGAAAACTTTGTTGACTTCTATCAATCGAAAAAAATGAGGTCAAGTTTATCGACTAATTTGCACAATAAACTAGTCCCTTAGTTGCTAGAACATCTCTTAAATATAGATCGCTTTGGGATCTCAAAAATGGTAAAATTATTAAACACTTTTTATTGCTCATATTTATGTCTAATATAATTTAGACATGGTTAATCAACAAGCATATATGTCATTTTTAGACCAATATCATATTATAAATACTCACTTACTTTATTTCTGTTTTAAAGAATGAATTGTTCCCCTCCTGCGATTTAAAGCCCCTGAAGGGCTAAGTTTTTATTGCCCAATCCAATAATCATATATATGATGTACATTTTCTGGCATTAGGGGGAGAAGCTAGAAGCTTAAAGAATGCCAAGAAAATATAATGGGTCCTGATACACGGACGCATGCGTCCTGAACGTGCAACTGAAAGGAATGTGTTCTAAAAATTGAACTTTTATATGTCAATTATTATGAATTGGATGTGCAAACATTTTGTTCCTTGATTACGGTATTTGTCTTTTGGAAGTCTTAAGGAAGAGGCGCTTAGTCCTTAACCGTAGACCTCTAAAAGATAATGGTTTACATAAATCAAAAGTTATTCACAATCATGGTAATTAACATGAAACATTAATCACCGAGATAAGATTGTCGTGTTGGTCATCGATTGTTGTAGCTCTACAAATAATTGACGACATGAGTATATAAAAAAGGAAAAGATTACTTATATATTGAATAAACCTAACAAGTAAAACATTGTGGAATTATGTTTCGTGTCATTAATGTTTACTGTGTCTTGGATCCTAAGATATGAGACTTATATCTTTTCACTCAAGAAGTGCTTAATTTGATTATTGTCAAAAGCTATAAATGAGTATAGTGATAAATGCAATACTTTGTTGAACATAACTTGTCCTGGAAAAGATAGCTAGTCAAACGATTATCGTTGCCCCTCTTAATTGAGTGATGATATTAGTGGGCCCCTTGATAAAGCAAAATTATAATGTGCACAATGTAACTTGAGTTAAGTTACATAGTTGTAATTAGCTTAAAGAGATCAAGAAATGAATATAATACAAAGGTGACACATTTCTACTTTGTATATATTCTTAATATCATGAGGCAAGGGACGGACCCAAGTGGTGCACTTACATCACTAAATGGATGGTGTTCAGTTCGAGTGGAACAAAGACATCTATGCTAATTGCGTGACTATAATGTGTAGCTAGATACCGCTTACAGTTTGAGATATTAAGTGTTTAATATCGTTGCCAATTTGGCTTAGATCCTGCTATAGGTCACACCACAAAACTGGGAAACAAGAAGCTTGATTTTGAGTTCATATGATGTGTCGGGTTTTATGTGAAAAAGGGACACATGTTGTGAATGAATAAAATCAATATGTCATGAGAATTGACATAATTAGAATCATAATAAATTCATATGAGGTGTGTATATTATGGGGTGTAATAATTTTAATATTACAGAGGATAATATATTACATAAGATATGAATTTGCTAAAAACCCCAAACGATCAAATTTTGTTGGAAATAAATCAAAAATTTGACAAAGGCAAAATCAGGGTCAAACACGGTGAACCGTTTAGGGTTCGGTCGACCGAGGTGTCTTCGGAACGGTCAATCGAACGGGGAACGAGTAAACACAATTGGTTAACCGAAATTGTCTGGAGTGGCTGGACAATTGGGTTCGGTCAACCGAGCGTGAACGATCAACTGAGAGAAAATATCTTGGGATATTTTCGGTAGACCGAAGGTGACACGGTCGTCCGATGAATGTTCGTCATGAGAAATTTTGGTGGGTCAACGGTCGACCGGAGCAAGACGCGGATCGTCCGAATTTGTCCAGAGAATTTTTCTCATGCATATGCGGTCGATCGTCTAGCTCTTATTCCACCGAACATATGTTAAAACCAAATGGTTCGGTTAACCGAGAAGAATTCTCGGTCAAGCGAAAATCACGATTTTTGCCTGAATTATTAAGAGAATAATTAGACCATGAGTTGGATTAATTCGATATTTAATCAGACGTTTTTAGGATGCTTATGTGGAAATTTGAGATTAATTTTAGGAGAGAATAGGAAAGAGATAATGACTAAAGAATAGTTCTTGATAAAGATATTTTTGGAGCCTATAAAAGGACCCCTCATCCTACTAGTTTATGTTAATGCAAAAATTCTTTCTCTCATTAATCTCTCCCTTAATCACCACGAAAATCTCTTAATAGTTTTAAGTTTTGGAGATAGAAATCCCAGGAGTTTAAAGAGGGGTTATTAGCTAGATTGTAAGCCTAATTAGAGATTGATTGACTAGCTCATTTCTCTCTAATCTTGTTTAGAGTTTGGTGAACACTTGGACACAAATTGACGGGCGATTCGACGAGCAACGGAACTCTGGAGCTTCTGATAGGTTTTAGAGAACCTTTAGGTATGATCCTCTGTCCTTTGTTTATATTAATATATGTAGGAATGCATGATATTAGAATAAACAAATACATGTACGTAAAATCAATGAAAATATGAAATCGATCTTGTATGTTTGTATTAATTTTTAAAAAATATATACATACATAGGGACACAAAATCCTACAGTGGTATCAGAGCATTTAGTTCATATTTTCAATGATTAGACTATATAATTAATTTTAGTTTATCATCTACAATCGAAACAATTCATGTTCTATGTCGTTTTCGTGTTTTCCGATAGTTTTGTTGATTTAATTCTAATTGATTCTTTTGATAGTTTTAAATATTTTTAAACACATCATGTGAATGTTAGAATTAAAATTTAGACTTATGTCTAATATATAAAATTTTCTTTTTTAATTAAATGATTATTTTATAAGGAATCGACAAAACGAAAAAGGCATATGTTTACCTTTCTTTAAAAAAAATTATTTTTGGAAATTGGATAAACAGCGTTTCAAATGTTTTGTGTTTTGAACTATGGATGCATAAAATCATTTTTAATGGTTTTCAAATGATTTTAGAATTGTTTGATTTAGAGATGTATGATAAACTAAATCGAGTAATTTATAGTATATGTACATGCATTGCTCGAGTTCTCTAATGCAGGGATATGTGAGTTTGTATGTTCCGATGAAGCCGTGTGTGAATGAATAAATATGTATGTTATTATTATTCAATCACGGGGCCTTATGTATATGTGAAAGCCAAATTTCTATTTCTATGTATATGCATGCATATGAGAGGATTTTTACACAAGACTTGCATTAGACAATTTTTAAAATTGAGAGATGCATGTTTATATTTTTACAATATCAACATCCATGGTGCAAGAGGAAGACGCTGAAGAAGCGAAAGGATCAAGGATGCGGGAACATATAAACTCACACAATGTGTGTGTGAATGGATATATTTTTGTTTGTGTGCTTGACATGTATGTGATTGTATGGTTGAATGTTAGGATGTGTATAAATGATAAATATGCATAATCACCTAAATTCTAAAATCACACATAAATATTTAAATTGTCCAACCAAAAATTAAGAGTATTTTTCTTTCTTATTTCATCCACTAGCAGCCATTGATCGAGGGATATTCTGCTCGCCCTTAGCGGGAGATAGCTTCCTCCATCTTTGGGAATAGTGGGAAATATAATGTTGTCTATTGTTGTGCCATTAATAGATGTACGTTGTGTGATTCACCCTTAGTGGACACCAAGTATATTTGTTTGTGAATACAATGGATAAACGTATCTCGTATCAAATGAAATAAGTTTTCTTAACAAGACCTGGAGCCCTAGCTTGGTTTTGAGAAAGAGAGTTTTTCTTACGAGGATCGGTCAAATTCCCTCTTAATTAAAACGAGAAGAGTCATAAGAGTTTGAAAATGCAAATGTTGTGATATTTCGAAATGGTTATGATTAGAAAAATGTTTTTTTACCTTGATTTTATAATATATCTAATAGCGTTTAGCTACTTTATATTATAATTGATAGGATCTTCAATTGCTGCATTTATGAACAAATTTTTATTTGTGGTATTGATTTTTAAAACATAAAATTAACATTAAATCCCATATAATTTATTTTGTAGAAATGTCGAATATTCAACCTATTGTGCGACCTATGATTGAAAAACATCCTTTGGCAAATGATGACTCAAACTTCATAAGCTGGCAACTCAAGCTTAATATCGTGTTGAAGTTTGAGAAACTATCTCATATTTTGGATGGTGAAATCCCAAAATTAAACGAGAAGACAACCGATAGCGAGAGAGAGGCAAAAGCCAAGTGAACCAGGTTCACGGTCTAATGTTGGCCTCCATGGGTGACTCACTTCAAGCGAAATACATAGATTCAAAACCCAAGAAGACCATGGAAGCTTTAACAAAAGTGTTCATGGATAGTGCTAGAAAAGAGCGCTATAAGACCACCATCGCACTCACAAGGTACCACATGGCGGAGGGAACATCGGTATCCATGCATTTTCTCACGATGCAAAGATACATTGAGAAGTTGTCGAAGCTCTCTTCCCCGATGCTCGATGACATTGCAGAAGATTTGATTCTTGGCTCTCTAGCCCCGTCCTACAAGGGCTTCATTATGCACTATCATGTGCGTGAGAAAGGGGTGAGTCTTGAGGAACTTCACAACGCTCTCAAAACGGCTGAAGTTGGCATGGGCAAGGGTCGGGACAAGCACGTCCTAGCCGTCCCTGAGAGGAGCAAGAAGATCACCAAAGGTAAAGGCAAATTCACCAAAAATATGTCAATCAAGAGCAATGGAGTAGGAGGTGCTCGTGTGAGTGCCTCAAGAGGGAATTCTTCAAAATCTCTGACTCCCAACACAGAGTGCTTTCACTGCGGTGAAAAGGGACACATCCGGCCAAATTGCCCCAAGTACAAGGAAGACCTTGACAATGGAGTGATTGAACATAAGCTCCCCTAAAAGGCCAAAGGTATATTTTTTTATTGAGATAAATTTAGTCAATTTAGTCACCTCTGTCCATGATTGGGTAATTGATACCGGATCTTGTGCTCACATAATTTCTAATGTGCAGCTACTAAACGATAGGAAGGAACTCGTGAACAACGAGATGATTTTGAAGGTCGGAAATGGTGCGAGCGTTGCTGCGATTGCACAAGATTCTGTGGAGCTTCAATTATCTAGTGGTTTAAATTTATGTTAAAGAACGTTTATTATGTGCCTTCGATTAGCAAGAATATTATTTCTGTATCATGTTTGGATATGGATAATTTTATTAGAAATATTTCAAATTCTTGCTTGTCTATATTGAAGAATGGTATTTTCTATGCAAATGCATCCGTGCGGAATGATCTCTATTTGCTTGAATTGAATAATAAACAAATCCTAAACATCAATAACAAAAGGATTAAAACTGCTCACGTGAATGATACACTCTTGTGGCACTATCGTCTTGGTTACATAAATAAAAAATACATCAAGAAATTGCAAGAAGCTAACCTTCTTGGTCAACTTGATTTTAAATCATTGGAGACATGCAAACCTTGCCTAATGGGCAAAATGACCAAGAGGCCTTTCAAGAAGAAAGGACCGAGAGCGAATGACTTGTTAGATTTGATACATTCCGATGTATGTGATCCGATAAGTACTAGTGCAAGATACGGTTTTAGGTACTTCATTACGTTCACGGATGACTATAGTCGTTATGGTTATATTTATCTAATGAGAAACAAAAGTGAATCCTTTAACAAGTTCAAGGAATTCAAGAAAGAAGTAGAGAACCAACTCAAAAAGAAAATCAAGTCTCTACGAACGGATCGTGGAGGTAAGTACTTAAGTACCGAATTTGACTCATTCCTAAAGGAGTGTGGTATTGTACCACACCTCACCCCTCCCGGTACACCTCAGTGGAATGTGGTATCCGAAAGGAGGAATAAGACATTACTCGATGTGGTTCGATCAATGATGAGTCAAGCTGAATTGCCGCTTTACTTTTGGAGTTATGCACTAGAAGCTGCGGCTTACACACTAAATAATGTTCCATCCAAATCCGTAGAGAAAACGCCTTATGAGCTATGGAGTGGTAAAACACCTAAGCTCAATTTTCTCAAGATTTAGGGTTGTGAGGCCTACGTCAAGAGATTGATGTCGACTAAACTTCAACCAAAAGCGGATAAGTGATTCTTTATAGGTTATCCTCGTGAGACAAGAGGATACTACTTTTGGCATATAACCTCCAATCGAGTGATTGTAGAGAGGGATGACGTATTTCTAGAAAAGGAATTTCTGGAAAGAATAAAAAATAGTGGGAGTAGAGTTGTGCTTGAGGAGACTCAAGATATTCTACAAGATCATGATATGAATGGTGACATTCAAGATCATGAAGGCCCAACCGAGGTTCCTTTGGTTAGTGGAAGCGTGAGTGAGAGACCCTCGCAAGAAATTGTGAGAGAAACTTAGTTTCCCCCACCTAGTGTACGTTCGAGAAAGAACTTAGAAGGTCAACACGGGAAAGGAAGAAACCCGATATGTATTTGGGACTTCATGAGATCATGGTACTAGATACCGATGATCCCTCGACCTTTTAAGAAGCAATGGAAAGAGAGGACTCCAAACTATGGTTTAGGGCCATGGAATCTGAAATAGAATCCATGTATGATAATCAAGTGTAAAACTTGGTCGACATTCCTCAAGGGAAAAATGTCATTCAAAATAAATGGGTTTTCAAGAGGAAGATAGACATGGATGGGAACTTGACAACCTACAAAGCGAGGCTTGTAGCAAAAGGTTTTACTCAAGTTCAGGAATTGACTATGATGAAACTTTTCACTGGTTGCCATGTTCAAGTCTATTTGGATTATGCTCGCTATTGCCGCATTTCATGATTTTGGGATATGGCAAATGGATGTCAAAACGGCGTTCCTTAATGGGAACTTGGAGGAGAATGTGTACATGGTACAACCTCAAGGTTTTGAAGATCCAAAGAATAGTGAGAAAGTATGCAACCTTCAAAGATCTATTTATGGATTGAAGCAAGCATCAAGGATTTGGAACAAACGCTTTGACGAAGAAGTGAAAAAGATTCACTTCGTCCAAAGTAAGGAAGAACTTTGTATATACAAGAAGATTAGTGGGAGCCACATAGTGTTCTTGACCTTATATGTCGATGGCATACTCCTCATGGGAAATCATATACCTTTGCTTGAGTAAACGAGAAGTTCATTGAAATCTGCATTTTCAATGAAAGATATGGGTGAGACTCAATACATCTTGGGAATCAAGATATATAAAGATAGATCCCGTACACTCATTGGCCTAAGTCAACGTACATACATTGACAAGGTCTTGGAAAGATTCAGCATGAACAACTCCCAAAAGGGCAATGTGCCAATGAGTATGAGTGTGCAACTCAAGAAGTCTCAATGTGCTGAATCACGTAAAGACTTGGAGTACATGAAAGATATCCCTTATGCTTCGGCAATAGGATCGATCATGTACGCGATGACTTGCACAAGATCCGATGTCTCGTATGCTCTAAGCGTGACAAGTCGTCACCAATCCAACGCAGGTCCTGAGCATTGGACTGCGGTCAAGAATATTCTGAGGTACCTTAACCAGACCAAATATAACTTTCTTGTTTATGGAGGATAAAGAGTTAATAGCCAAGGGCTATTCGGATGCAAGTTTCGTGAGTGATCCCGACGATAGGAGGTCACAATAATGATATGTCATCATTCTGGAAAGTGGAGCCACGAGCAAGCGTAGTTGGAGTCAAATCACTACGGCTGACTCAACCACCGGCAAAGACAAAATTAATTTATTATGTGTGGACACAAACAGCAACACAACTGATCCATTCAACAAACCCTCATACCAAGCCAAAAGGCGAAATGCATTTCGAGTCCATGGGTCTAAGGAACCATGTGGATGGGCTTGATGAGTGATTAGAGAGGGTTACCCTAGTTATTATTGTTTTATACATTCAGAATGTATGTGAAAGAAAACTTTGATAACAAGTGGGAGATTGAAAGGAATGTGTTCTAAAAGTTTAACTTTTATATGTCAATTATTATGAATTGGATGTGCAAACATTTTGTTCATTGATTATGGTATTCGTCTTTTGGAAGTGTTAAGGAAGAGACGCTTGGTCCTTAACCGTAGACCTCTAAAAGATAATGATTTACATAAATCAAAAGTTATTCACAATCATAGTAATTAACATGGAACATTAATCACCGAGATAAGATTGTCGTGTTGGTCATCGATTGTTGTAGTTCTACAAATAATTGACGACACAAATATATAAAAGAGGAAAAAGATTACTTATATATATTGAATAAACCTAACAAGTAAAACATTGTGGAATTATGTTTCGTGTCATTAATGTTTTACTGTGTCTTGGATCCTAAGATATGAGACTTATTTATATCTTTTCACTCAAGAAGTGCTTAATTTGATTATTGTCAAAAGCTATCAATGAGTATAGTGATAAATGCAATACTTTGTTGAACATAACTTGTCCTGGAAAAGATAGCTAGTCAAACGATTATCGTTGCCCCTCTTAATTGAGTGATGATATTAGTGGGCCCCTTGATAAAGAAAAATTATAATGTGCACAATGTAACTTGAGTTAAGTTACATAGTTGTAATTAGCTTAAAGGGATCAAGAAATGAATATAATACAAAGGTGACACATTTCTACTTTGTATATATTCTTAATATCATGAGGCAAGGGACGGACACAAGTGGTGCACTTACATCACTAAATGGCTCGTGTTCAGTTCGAGTGGAACAAAGACATCTATGCTAATTGAGTGACTATAATGTGTAGCTAGATACCGCTTATAGTTTGAGATATTAAGTGTTTAATATCGCTGCCAATTTGGCTTAGATCCTGCTATAGGTCACACCACAAAACTGGGAACAAGAAGCTTGATTTTGAGTTCATATGATGTGTTGGGTTTTATGTGAAAAAGGGACACATGTGGTGAATTAATATAATAAATATGTTATGAGAATTGACATAATTAGAATAATAATAAATTCATATGAGGTGTGTATATTATGGGGTGTAATAATTTTAATATTACATAGGATAATATATTACATAAGATATGAATTTGCTAAAAACCCCAAACGATCAAATTTTGTTGGAAATAAATCAAAAATTTGACAAAGGCAAAATCGGGGTCAAACACGGTGAACCGTTTAGTGTTCGGTCGACCGAGGTGTCTTCGGAACGGTCAACCGAATGGGGAACGGGTAAACACAATTGGTTGACCGAAATTGTCTGGAGTGCCTGGACAATTGGGTTCGGTTAACCGAGCGTGAACGATCAACTGAGAGAAAATATCTTGGGATATTTTCGGTAGACCGAAGGTGACACGGTCGTCCGATGAATGTTCGGCAGGAGAAATTTTGGTGGGTCAACGGTCGACCGGAGCAAGGCGCGGATCGTCCGAATTTTTCCAGAGATTTTTTCTCATGCATATTCGGTCGACCGTCTAGCTCACGGTGAACATATGTTAAAACCAAATGGTTCGGTTAACCGAGAAGAATTCTCGGTCAACCGAAAAACACGATTTTTGCCTGAATTATTAAGAGAATAATTAGATCGTGGGTTGGATTAATTCCAGATTTAATCAAACGTTTTTTAGGATGCTTATGTGGCAATTTGAGATTAATTTTAGGAGAGAATAAGAAAGAGATCATGACTAAAGAATAGTTCTTGATAAGGATGTTTTGGAGCCTATAAAAGGACCCCTCATCCTACTTGTTTATGTTAATGCAAATTTTTTTTCTCATTAATCTCTCCCTTAATCACCACGAAAATCTCTTAATAGTTTTATGTTTTGGATATAGAAATCTCAGGAGCTTAAAGAGGGGTTATTAGCTAGATTCTAAGCCTAATTAGAGATTGATTGACTAGCTCATTTCTCTCTAATCTTGTTTAGAGTTTGGTGAACACTTGGAGGCGAATCAACGGACGATTCGACGAGCAAGGGAACTCCAGATCTACTGAAAGGTTTTAGAGAACCTTTGGGTATGATCCTCTATCCTTTGTTTATTTTAATATTTGTAGGAATGCATGATATTAGAATAAACAAATACATGTACGTAAAATCAATGAAAATATGAAATCTATCTTGTATATTTGTATTAATTTTTTTAAAATATATACATACATAGGGACACGAAATCCTACAACAACTAGGTTAGCGGTCACGTTTGCACCATTGCTAGGTGTGGGGGGTTTCCCGATAAAGGAGGATGACTTTATTTATTTCCAAACAAATCGTGATTCCCAAAATGTTGGTGTTTTGTTTCCTAAAAGGACAAGGCTGTTCACATTCTGTCTAGAATGGACACAATCTCTATCCATACTCAGTCGAGAATGGACACGATTGTCCAAACTCAGTTCATAATAGACACGGTTCTGGGCACGATTGTCCAAACTCTGTCCAGAATAGACACAATTTGGGACACGATTGTCCAAACTCAGTCCAAAATGGACATGGTTTTGGACACGATCGTCCATATTGTGTACAAACTCAGTCCAAATTGTCCAAACTTTGGACATGATTGTCCAATTTGTCCAAAGTGTGTCCGGACTCAGTCCATAATGGTCACAGTTTGGTTCAGACTTGTCGAGAATGTGAACAATCATGTCCAGAATATGAACAATCATGTCCTTACATGGACGGAAAACTCCAAAATTTTGGGAATCACAATTTGTTTGGAAACAAATAAAGTCGTTCTCCTTTATCGGGAAACCCCCCATCCCTAGCAATGGTGTTAGTGTGGCTGTTGACCTGGTTGAGCATCCGGGGATGCGCACATCCAATAATCTTTTTCCAAATATAATATATTAAACCTGAAGTTCATAAATACGATTATAACCCAAATATTTAAAGAAAGTGTACTATATTAAACCTGAAGTTCATGAAATAACAATAAATGTACAAGTATGATTGAACCTGAAGTTCATAAAAGAATATACGTACAAGTATGATTGAACCTAATGTTCATAAAATAATTAACTTGCAATATCTAGCAAGTAATTGTCATACGTATTTATTGATTAGAAATGAGTGTCTAAGTCTTGTATTACAGCTTTACTAGACATAAAACACATAATATTAAATGGAGATCTCCACAATGTAAGATATATTGAGCTCAATCAATGCCAGAAGTGTGGACCGAAAAACAAATCATCCGTGGAAATAAAAATAAAAGTTAGTCATTCATTACTCCTCCTGAAAATGCTATTTCTAGAGAATACAAATCTGGCAAAATAAATGCAGCTGCTAAACAAAAGAATATCCAGAAATATAGAATGGTCAAATCCTAATGTTTGGGAAAGGATGAGGATCTGATTACTGTTGACATAAAAGTTGTAATCAACTATGTCGATACGAGAGAGATATTAAATAGTTAAAATTATTGTCGACAATTCATTTGCCTTCTTTATAGCATATTATTTCAAGAGAAAAATTAGATGCAAAACCTATAATATTATAAGAATGCCAGAAGCATTCAAATATGAAATAAATTAAAAAAGGCGAACAAGGTAGAACTAAACTCACTTAATAAACATATTGTTTGGACATGTAATCCAGATTTCTATTTGATTACTTAAATTATATCCTCGAATGATACAAATAGAAATAACAATAGTAGGGTATTTGCAGGACCCACCGTCCATCGTGATGTTACTTATTCTCTCGTAATATTGATAATATGTTCTGTTACATGATCAATATGACTTATGAATAGATATGTTATGAATAGATATGCATATAACATATAAGATATGTTGATACTAATATGAGAGTCTGTGAAAGACTAATATAACAACGTATATTATATCCATTATCTTTCACCCAAACAATGCTTATCTTGAGCTTTGGCAGCTGTGCCAGATTGTTTATGAGGGCCTCAACTACAACACCCGCACATTGTTGGAGTCAATGTGTCAAGGTGATTTCCAAATGAAACTCATCGATGAGGCATGGGACACTTTCAATGGCCCAACGTACATTTGAGTGGGACACCATGAAAGAGCCACCAGCCGCCAGATCTTCTGGTCGAGCTGGATCATATCAAGTTGAGTTAACTATCGCGTCTGAGGCGAAAATGACTACTCTCACGCGTAGGATTGAGAGTTTAGAGTTGGACCGAGCTCCTGTCGCTCAGGTCGCTACTCCCGGATGTAGTAGGTGTGGACTTAAGGGTCATGATGACTTGGAATGCGCTTACGCTCCAATTGATATTGAGCATGCAAATGCGATGTATCAACAGAGGCCCCGTAACGACCCGTATAGTCACTCCAACAACCCGGGATGGCGTAACCATTCTAACTTCTCTTGGGGGCCTAGTGGGGGTTACGGTCAGAGCTCGCACGCTCAACCTCAACCTCCACCTTATCAACCTCCACGCCCATCAGCGAACTACCAACCCCCACATCAAAGGTCTCAGCACTATACTTACCAACCTCCTCAGGCCTCATCGCCAAGTTATTCTAACCAAACTCCACCACCCCAGCGGGTTGACCCTAAGAACCCCTCTAGTGATCCTACCCTTCAAGCGTTCATGCAGAGCATGCAAAGCACTGTCAAGGCTTTGGAAATGCAATTTAGCCAGTTGGCTCATCAGCTCCATGAACGTGAGAAGGGTCAATTACCGAGTCAACCCGAGGAGAATCCTCGGGGTACCCATTCTCAAGGAAGGCCACCAGTGCCTCATGCTACCTCTGAACCGACCCATCATATTAATGTGATTCATACTTTGAGGTCTGGTAAGAAGGTGGATAACAACATTGGGGTGCCTTCCTTGCAATCACCATCTCCGGGTGTCACCAGACTTGTGGTGATACCTGCATCTCTGAGGGAGCCGGATCTTGAGGTTACCTCCACAAATACTTCCAGGAAGGAGCCTGATCCTGAGGTTCCTTCTACATTTCCTTCGACAATGGGGTCGAACCCTGAGGTCCCCTTGTGATGCAGGATCTGCTGGATATAATATGATGGGGGCAGTGATTAGCAACCAAATCAGCAAGGAGCCGTTGGCTAGCAAACACATTAGCAAGGAAGGAAACTTCCAACCAGCCAGCAAAACGAACAAGGAAACTTGCCTCCAGCAGCACATGTGAATCAACATATTTCCAATTAAGTTTATGGAAGGTTTCCTGATTTTTATTTCATTTAAACAAGTATTTTCGTAGTCAATTATTTCCTTTACTGTTATTTGTTTTATTTAGATGCAAATCAAAGGAGTTGCCTTGTTGGTTAACTTCCTAATTTCTATATGGAATAAAAGCTATAAGACCTGGCTTGTAGGTCAAGAAGAAAAGCAATTTTCGTTTGAATTAATATACAAAAAAATCAGAGATAGTTCTATCTCAACTTGGTGTTCTTCTTCAATTTTCTTGTAGTTGTGGGTGTCATACGCTTGTAGAATCCATCATAATTCTACACGGCGTCAGTTGGTACCAGAGCCAAAATCCTCCCTTTAGTTGCTGCTTCATCAGCGTGATGGCTGGTAGACGTGGTGGTCGTGGGCGTCGTGGAGCTAATCCAGAGGAGGGACTCCCGCACCATGGTCGCAGCAACGAAGATGCTGAGTTGATTGAGGATCTACAAAGACAAATTGCTGAGCTAACCCAACGTCTTGCTGCTCAAGATCCAGGCCATCGTGAAGCTGAAGATCCAGAATCCGACGCAAGCTCAAACCTCCACATCATGTTCCATGATCGTGGTGCTGGTCAAAGACACCGTGGGTGGGGTGATCGTCATGGAGACCTCGGTTTCAAGATGGAGCTGCCATAATTTTCTGGTACGTTGCATGTTGATGCTTTTGTGGACTAGTTGAATGAAGTCGAACGAGTATTCGACTACAAGGAGATCCCGGAGCATAGCAAGGTTAAGCTAATCGCCATCAGACTAAAGGGGAGAGCATCTGTGTGGTGGGAACAATTGAGGCGCACACGCGAGAGGCAAGGCAAGACCAAGCTTGCCGAATGGTGCAAGATGAAAAAAAAGATGAAGGATCACTTTCTTCCATTTGGCTACACACAATCCTTGTTTCAGAGGCTTCATGCTTCGAGGCAAGGCGCGAGGTCGGTGGATGACTACATGGAGGAATTCTATTAGTTGGTGGCTCAGAATGATCTATCGGAGTCGGAGGAGCAGTTAGTGGCACAATACTTGGGGGGGGGGTTACGACCATCCCTCCAAGATGCCCTTAGCCTCCACTCATTATGGACGGTTTTGGAGGCCTATCAGTGAGCCCTCGCAGCGGAGAAGCAGCAAAGAGGGCGAGTCACCACCAGCCACGAGCAGCAGCAGCCCAACCGGACTGCTAGACCTTCAGAGGCGCGCCCTCAGTAAATACCATTCCAGGGCAGACCTAAGACGGGCGTGAAGTGTTTTAGGTGTGGAGAGGAGGGCCACATCGCATCCATCTGTGGGAAAACCACCAGCAACGGTGGAAAGAACCTCCTGATTGAGGATAATCTTGGGAGCGAGGACGAGATCGATAGCAAGCCAGTGTTTGATGAATATGAGGACGAAGGTGGAATGTTGTACGGGGACGGACCAGAAACTTTAGTCATCTGCAAGAGTCTTCTAACCCCTAAGGGAGGGTCAGGAGATGAGTGGTTGAGAAATAATATTTTTCGTACCACTTGCACGGTCTCGGACAAGGTGTGCAAGATGATCATCGATAGCGGCAGCTGCGAGAACGTGGTGTCCGAAGAAGCAGTCTGAAAGTTGCAGCTGAAGACTGACTCTCATCCCAAACCCTACAAATTATCTTGTCTGAACAAGGAGATGGAAATAAAGCTGGACAAGAGGTGTTTGGTGTCCTTTTCCATCGGCAAAAAATACTTTGACAATGCTTGGTGTGATGTGGTGTCTATGGATGCTTGTCACCTACTGCTGGGTCGGCCATGGCAGTATGATCAAAGCGTCGTTCACAATGGAAGAAAGAACACCTATTCCCTTAGCATCAAAGGGAAGAAGATTGTCTTGGCGCCGCACCAAGAAGAAACCCCTTCAATCCAGGCAACCCCTCACAACAACTTGCTGTCCCTACCCAGCTTTTTGGCCGAAATGAAGCAAGAAGAGGTGGGTTTTGATTTGCTTCGCCGGGATGAAGCCGAGGTTGGCTCAAGCTCAAATGTGCCTGAGGAGGTCCAACAACTTCTGGAAGAGTTCTCTGAGCTGATGCCCAAAGATCTCACCCACGGCTTACCACCTTTGAGAGATATTCAGTACCAAATCGATCTTATCCAAAGATCGACTCTCCCGAACCGCCTGGCTTATCATCTCAGCCCTAAAGAGTCTGAAGAATTACAATGACAAGTGGTGGAGCTGCTGGAGCAAGGCTATATCTGAGAGAGCATGAGTCCTTGTGCCGTTCCTGCCCTGTTGGTACCAAAAAAAGATGGTTCCTGGCGTATGTGCATCGACAGCCGAGCAATCAACCATATCACCGTGAGGTACCGATTCCCAATTCCCCGCTTAGATGACATGTTGGACCAGCTGTCGGGATCCAAAATCTTCTCAAAGATCAACCTTAAGAGTGGGTATCATCATATACGGATCAGACCAGGAGACGAGTGGAAGACGACATTCAAAACGTAACATGGGTTGTACGAATGGTTGGTGATGCCATTTGGACTATCCAACGCGCCCTACACCTTCATGAGGGTCATGCACCAGGTTCTTCATCCTTTCATGGGGAAGTTTGTTGTCGTTTATTTCGATGACATCCTCATCTACAGCAGGACACCCGTGTTGCATATGGAACATCTGCATGCCGTTCTTGACAAGCTGAGATCCGAATGTTTGTTTATTAATCAAAAGAAATGTGCATTCTTCACAACCTCCCGTCACCTTCCTGGGGTTCGTGGTGTCCATCAATGGTGTTCATGCTGACCCCACCAAGGTTAGTGCCATTTCTGAGTGGCCCAGGCCAAAGTCGTTGCATGATGTTCGGAGTTTCCACGGTTTGGCTTCCATCTACCGGCGGTTCATTCGAAATTTCTGCACCATGATCACCCCCATCACCGAGTGTCTAAAGGGAAGAGATCTCAAGTGGTCTGAGGAGGCAGAGGCGGGTTTCCAGCTGGTGAAACAAAAGATGATCGAAGCTCCAGTTTTAGCAATACCGGACTTCGAAAAGGTGTTCGAACTAAATTGTGACGTGTCTGGAATTGGTATCGGTGGAGTTCTGAGTCAAGGGGGATGTCCAATAGCTTTCTTCAGCGAGAAACTATCTGGATCCAAGAAGAATTATTCCACCTATGATTTGGACTTCTACGCAATAGTGCAATCTCTGAAGCATTCGCGGCACTACTTGGTGCAACGTGAGTTCATCCTCTTCACCGACCACGAAGCCTTGAAGTACATAAATGGCCAGCACAAACTCAACCGACGTCATGCCAAATGGGTGGCGTATTTGCAGGAGTTCACCTTCTCCCTTCGACAACAATCAGGAAGTCAAAACCATGTCGCTGATGCCCTTAGCCGCCGCAACACCCTTCTCACGACGGTGATCAGTCAAGTCATTGGGTTCGAGACCTTCCCCAACATGTATCAAGTTGATACCTCCTTTGAAAAGATATTCCAGCAAGTCATGGGTGGTCAGCGTTGTGATTTTCTAATACACGACGACTACCTATTCCGAGGGACAAAGTTGTGCATTCCAGATTGCTCATTGAGACAACAAATCATCAGCGAATTACATGGCGAGGGGCATTTCGGATGGGACAAGACCTTAGCCTTGATCTCCTCTGATTTTTACTGGCCCAAGCTACCTAGCGATGTAGCCCACTATGTGGCGAGGTGGTACGTTTGCCAGCGATCCAAAGGTACCCTCACCAACGCCGGTTTGTACACACCTTTGCCTATTCCTGAAGGTCCATGGTATGATGTTAGCATGAATTTCTTGCTGGGGTTACCCCGCACACAACGGGCAGCGGATTCCATTTTTGTGATAGTGGATCGGTTCTCCAAGATGGCACATTTTGTAGCATGTAAAAAAACGATGGATGCAGCCCGGATTGCCCACCTCTACTTCAAAGAAGTGGTGCGTTTTGCATGGAGTTCCTCACTCAATTACTTCTGATCGTGACACTAAGTTCATCAGCAACTTCTGGAAGAGCTTATGGGAGAAGTTGGGGACTCGTCTGAATTTCAGCAGTGCATACCACCCTCAGACGGATGGCCAGACTGAAGTAGTCAACCGGAGTTTGGGCAATCTCCTACGTTGTTTGGCGAGCACTAAACCTAAGCAATGGGACCTCTCCTTGCCTTAAGTAGAATTTGCTTACAACCGATCAACAAACAGAACCACTGGGCTGAGTCCATTTGCAAATGTTTATGGGTTTAATCCTTCTAGGGTGCTAGACTTAGCACCCATTCCTCGTGTTGCTCGTTTGCACCCCAAGGTTGATGAGATAACTGAGCACTTGCAAGACGTTCACAAACAAGTACAGCAAACGCTCCATGAGAACAACACCAAATACAAGAGCTATGTGGATCGTCGTCGCCGGCAAGTAGTTTTTAAGGAAGGTGATTTCGTGTGGGCTGTTCTGACACGAGACCGGTTTCCCGTGGGGGAATACAACAAGATAAAGGAACGAAAGGTCGGACCTTGTGAGATACTTCGGAAAATCAATGATAATGCCTACAAATTACTCCTACCAAAGCATTTAAAGACTGTTGATGTGTTTAATGTAAGGCATCTGAGTCCGTACTTCAGCAACGAGGAGGAAGTTGAGGCAAACTTGAGGACGAGTTCTTTCCAACTAGGGGCGATTGATGCAGGATCTGCTGGATATAATATGATGGGGGCAGTGATTAGCAACCAAATCAGCAAGGAGCCGTTGGCTAGCAAACACATTAGCAAGGAAGGAAACTTCCAACCAGCCAGCAAAACGAACAAGGAAACTTGCCTCCAGCAGCACATGTGAATCAACTTATTTCCAATTAAGTTTATGGAAGGTTTACTGATTTTTATTTCATTTAAACAAGTATTTTCGTAGTCAATTATTTCCTTTACTGTTATTTGTTTTATTTAGATGCAAATCAAAGGAGTTGCCTTGTTGGTCAACTTCCTAATTTCTATACGGAATAAAAGCTATAAGACCTGGCTTGTAGGTCAAGAAGAAAAGCAATTTTCCTTTGAATTAATATACAAAAAAATAAGATATAGTTCTATCTCAACTTGTAGAATCCATCACAATTCTACACGGCGTCACCTTGTCTCCTCTTGTGTTGAAGGAATCAGATTCTGAGGTTCCCACTCATGCTTCCTTGGACCAGAATTCTGAGGTTCATTCGCAAAACCCTTATGCCCCGAAGGCGCCATTCCCTGAGCTCCTTAAAAAGAAAACTTCGGATCAGCATGACAAGATGCTTGAGATCTTTCGGCAAGTTAAGGTGAACATCCCTCTGTTGGAGGTGATTCAGCAAATGCCACCTTATGCCAAGGTTCTCAAGGACTTATGCACCAAGAAGAGAAAAACTCATGTTCCAAAGAAAGCTTTTCTTGCGGCTAACGTGAGTTCTTTGTTGGCACAACCCATGCAAGTCAAATACAAGGACCCTGGTTGTCCTACTATCTCTTGTGTGATTGGTGATGTGTCCATACATCGAGCTTTATTGGACCTTGGTGCATATGTTAATCTTCTGCCATATTCTGTTTATGTCCACCTCGGTCTAAGAGACCTCAAACAAACAAAACCACTCTTCAATTGGCTGATAGGTCTATGAAGAAACCGAGGGGCATGGTGGAAGATGTGTTGATCAAGGTGGGAGAGTTCATTTATCCAATCGACTTCTTTGTTTTGGATACTGAACCTGTGCCAAACCCACTTGGACAAATTCCTATTATTCTGTGGCGACCATTTCTAGTGATTTCCAATGCCTTGATCAATTGTCACAATGGTCTGATGTGCTTGACTTATGGTAGTCAATGCGCTGATTTCAACATCTTCACCATAGGCAAGAAGCCAAGTGCCTTCAATGACCATATTGGGGTCAACCTTATCCAGGGCATGGATGAGATTGAAGTTGAGGGCACCTTCAAGTATTTCAGAGAATTGTTCGATGGAGATCCTGAAGGTGGTGAAGATGTTTAACCTGGGCTGGCACAAGATGGTGCCTTATCTTCTGATCTCGTGGCCCTTGAGCCACATCCTTTTGATCTCGTGGCCTTTGAGCCACATCCTTTTGATCATGTAGCTCTTGAGCCACAAGATACCATTTTTGTGGCCTCTGGGCCACATGCTCTTCGTTATGTATCTGCTGAGGACCCTATGTGGGTTAAGAATCAACCACCTGATACCCTTCATTTCAAACAACCAGACAGAGGTTCACCTCTCATTCATGCCTCCTGTCTTGCTCACTCTCAAGCGGCATCAATTGACCACAATGCTTATAAGGGTGTCAGGTGGTCAGACAATTCTGTTTTGTATGTTGAGAGCCCATGCATGTGCATTTATGGTTCGAGAGATGGCGGGTTCCCATTTGATGTCCCTTGACATATGAAGATGGGAGCCCATTGTTGTACATAGTCAAAAAAAGAAAGAAAAAAAAGACTCCTTTAGTGAGCATCGATTGTTGTGGACTCCAACCCTTGAGTATTTGGACCCCATTTCTTTCACGTATTTGTATCCATTCTTTAGCATCTCACAGGTTTTGAGGGAATTCGGGTTTGTGTCCATCACTATAACCATGAACTTCCTTTTGCGCTTCATATTGGTGAGATCTTCCCTTTTTCATGCGTAAATCCATGTAGTATCTTGCTCACATTCATTAAGGACAATGCATGACGTAGGTGTGGGGGGTGTTTTACGTGTGTACATAGTCGAGTCTTTTCCTTTGATTTTGTTTTCTTTTGTGTGCATTGATAGGGTCATGTTAGTGTGCTGCATTTAATATTGATATATTTGCTTGTCATGATCCATGGGTGACTTGTCTTCTTTTGCTTGCCTAGTGCTTTAAAATTTTCACATTTCTTTCAAAAATCTTCATGTGTTTGCTAAAGAAAATGTTTTGTGGGTTTTTTGTGTGATAAGCATGTGCAAAACCGTTGAGAGGCAAAGTAAAAAGAAAGCTCCCAAAATTGTCTTGAACTTGATGCATTAGGATATCTAGTACAGTGGCTTTAGGACTTATCTAGTCGTTAGGATGCACCCCAACTTTCCCTTGAGGGTGAGTAATCATAGGGTTTCAGCGCTCAAATAATTAAAGAAGTCCATCCCGAACCTAGTGAGTCAATAATTCGTGTCTGTTAATTTAAGGAAGTTTGTTGTAGTCAATGACCCTTTAAATCTTATTGTGAGACATTAAGTGTAGGGATTTTGGTTCATGTGTAGATAAGAAATAAGTGAGTACGTGTTCTCTCTTCTCGCACGGCTCCTATCACTAAGGAAAGTAGGTCTGAGGGGACTTTGTGTCTGGTGCTTTCGAGTCATCTAACTTGGGATGCGCCGACCGAACTCCTGTTATATTGATGTAGGGATTGCCCCATGTGGAGATTTGGGGAAAGATGTACATGATATCCTCATAGGTAATGATGCACGAAACCTGACCCTGGGAGAATGATGCTCCAACTAATAAAAAGAAAAGAAGAAGAAGAAAAAAAAAGAAAAAAATGGTAATGCAAATAAGAACCTTAATGGACTTTACACTTTGTATCACTTAAGGATGTTGAGGTTGTCGATGTCTTTAACCTAAGTCCTTAGTTAACTTGCACGAATGGTTCATTAGGCTAGGTGTGTGGGCTAAATACATCCATAGAGTTGGCCCGTAGGATTACTGCGTCCAATGATTGATAAAAATGAGTCCATCGAGTCGAGTTTCTAGATTGAACAATTTATCTATGTTCGGATTTTGTGGGTATATCCGCTGCAAACCCTCAGGAGACAACACTTCTCCTCCTTGGCGACAAGGAGGTTTAACGACTTGTTACACGTGCTAAATGCAACCGTGATTCCTACGAAAGTGAGTTAGGTTTTCCCTATTTTTCGTATGCTTTTTCCTTTCTTTCATTTTTCTCTTTCTTTGTTTTGCTTGGCACTAGCAAAAGTTAGGTGTGGGGGTATTTGATTGACATCATTTCATGCATATCTTTGTGTCTTATATCCATTATCTTTCACCCAAACAATGTTATGTAACGAGTTTAATGTTTAGTTTTCAGGAATAAGTAGGTTTGAGAAAGAGAGACTATAAATGGACCTAATAGCAGGGAAAAGACTGAGTTGAGAGACTCGAGGACTAAGATGCAAGATCGAATGACCTGAATGTAAGATCGAAGGACCAATGAGCAAACAAGAATACTCCACACCATCATGGGGAGTATTTTGGCAATTCTAATCAGGTTGGAGCTCCAGCAAGCAAAGTAGATGCATCAAAGACCGACAAAGACATCCAGAAAAGCCCACACGAAACAACGACTGGATCCAAACAATATAGACCGCTGATTGGCGGT
Organism: Triglochin maritima; assembly: GCA_963682175.1. Lineage (NCBI taxonomy): Eukaryota > Viridiplantae > Streptophyta > Magnoliopsida > Alismatales > Juncaginaceae > Triglochin > Triglochin maritima. The sequence continues at coordinate 21,367,303 of OY821774.1, read as the reverse complement.
CTGTTTGGATCCAGATCCGCTAAGATTTCGTAGGGTCGCATATTAGTGTGTATTTAGTCTATTTCTGGTATTTGTTTAGTCCTATACCGGGGGATTGTCCCAGATTACCTTTTTCTATGGCTATAAATAGAACTCTCCCTCCTCTCTTGTACCCCATCTCTCTCTTGGTGGCCATCCTCTCTACTAGGAGTTAAAGCCTGGAAGCAAAAACCCTGGTGGAGAGATGCTACTTGTAATTGAGTGAGTAATAATAGATGTTTTCCTTTAGTTATGTTGTTTCTTTCTTAGTTTAATTTCCTTTCATATGCATGTATGCTTCTTTAGTTTTATGTCCTTTTAGCTTCTTTAATATATCTTGCTTACTTAGTTTAATTTCAATTCAGTAGAATGTTTCATTTTAATGTAGGTTGTAGTGTAATGATTAGTGAGTAGTTCCATCCCCATTTGGGGGGGGGGGGGGTGGAGAAATATTTGATATGATCATGTGGTGTATTAGGTGTGTATTATCTTAATCCTTTGAGCCTTATATGATTTCTATAACCATCTAATGAGATTTCACTCTTGTCTTTGAAATGCTAATGCTCTTGCGTGAAGCTTAGCTTATGCTTAGATTAGTGGACCTATTTTTTGGGGAATGATAATGTGAGGATATGGATGGAATTGATGAAGGAAACATGATTTGTAGTTGCATGTACTCTTGTTGCCTTTACCATGGTTAATGTCTTATATGTTTTAATGATTGTGTAAATCTTATTTCATGTGGAGGCATAGTGAGGGTTTGGTCTTTATACATGAGTTCATTTAGCTTCCTTCCAATTATTGTCTTGTATGTTTTAATGATATTGTGTTATCTTAATTCATGTGGAGGCAAAGTTGGATGTAGTTTTATGATTTTCATGCACTACATGTTTTGATGAGTTTATTTGAATACACACACACATACACTTATCTTTGTATTCACACTCTTTTCTCTACCCCCTATGGGGTTTAGTTTTATTTCTTATTGTCCATTTCCTTTTGCATTTTAGTGTAGTTTAGTGTAATCAATCTTTCTCTTCTTTCTTTCCCACTCGCCTTCGAACAAACAAAGTCGACACACCTCCCTGTGGATCGACCCGTATTTGCCACCGCTTCAACGCGGCCGTGCACTTGCGGTTAATTAAAACGTATCAATCATATGATGACAAGAATCAAAAGATGCACTATACAAAATTTGAAAAGATCACTATACGAAGAAAGAAGTAAGAGTGTTCATATAACCTCTTCAATCAAAATCATCCCAAATAATGATACGAAGTTGATCTTATTCGTCCATATCTTTTACCTAATAACAAAATTTACAATTATTTATTATATGCTTATGACTTGATGTCATAGGACCTCCTGCAGTGTTTTTGAAAAACCGTGAAATATTTAGAGGACGAATTTTTGAAATAAATGACTAGAGAAAACCAATTATTTTTCGACCTGAAGTTCGAACATTCTCCAGAAGAGAATTGATACAATGATTCAATTGTAGAAAAAGAATATTGAAGAAAAATATTCTACTGAAATGTTCACATTGAAAGCACACTAACAACATGTTGTTTATTGTATATTGGCAAAGATCCAATTGTAATAATAATCTAAAGATGTTGCAATAGGAACTAAAGTACCTTATTAGAACGTCATGAAAATTTTCGTATAACATGAAACCTAATAAGGTTCATAGTGAATGTTTTATCTAAGCATGATGTTTCTCTGAAAACATTTAGATGACGTTCAGTTCGAGGATCTACTAATTTCTAGTTATGTGATAAAGATTTACATTAGCGATGCTTCATACATACCCGATCCACATCAATTATTATCACAAACTATTTGTTGTCATTATGTGGAGTCATTACACTTCTATGCAAGTTGGTGAATCAGTTATTGACTATTACATGCTCATATCGCTATGACATCAATATAAATATGGACATCTTTAAATTGTCCATAAGTAATATCTTTTGAGGTAACATATTCATATTTTGCAAAAGTTACCATAGTTTGTGTTACTCCCAGTATATCATTTGAGAAAAATTATGCAAACATGTTTCACAATCTTATTATTTATGTGAAAATATAGTAAATATCCATCAAATCCGTTTAACTATGATGTATTTGTTTATTGGATCTCCATGCACTTTTGTGTTTAAGAATTTTGTAAAATATATTTGTAAGTTCGGTAAACTACAAATCAGGGGGAGAGGATTGTATTTATTGTCCCTAAAGGACCGATATCCCTGAAGGATAAAGCCCAGAAGGTTTGTAGTTGCACTCTTTTTTCTTTTTTCCAATTTTTGTCCTAAAATGTTTTATTGGTTAAATGTTTTTAATGGGGTAGCTTGTGCAATAGTGTATGTTATGCACTCTTTTCCTTAGTTATTTTTTCCCACAGGGTTTTGTAGGAAAGTTTTTTAACGAGACATAAACATAATGCATATTGTCTAAGGGAGTGTTATAATTATATGTTGAATTGAAGGAGAGAATTATACGCTCTACACTCTTTTTCCCTTCACCAAGTTTTGTCTCACATTATTTTTCTTGGCAAGATTTTTAACGAGGCAAATCCGAAAACATATATCAAAAAATGATAATCCAAGAGGGAGTGTTATGAACAAGAATATAAAGTGGATGATACACCTTATATTCAATTCCTATGTTGTAACCTATTTCTCATTCAAGTATATATTTGTATTAAATTGTATTGATTTGTATTAATTCCTCATTTATCTTCTTGTAACTTCTATGTCTTTCTAAGTCTATAAATAAAGGTCATTGTAATATCTAAGGGAGAAAGACAATGAAATGAAATACAACTCCTCCATTCTCCCTCAACCTCTTGTCCTTTTACTTATCGTTATTTTATAACACCCTTAGTAACTTTCCACAATGTTATCGAGGTCAAGTAGAAACACAAACCCAAAGAAGATAGATATACCTAAAATTCACCTACCTCTAGAGAATACTAGGGAGGAAATTGAGATATCTGAGAAGCTATGAGCTGATGCAACAAAAACTTACACCGCAATAATTGGATAGAGTTTGATATTCTATAGTTAAGAAGGCAGAAATGGCGGCAAACGGTTCGGAATTATACAAGGAGCATTCCACTGGAATAATTTAACTAACTACTAATAATCAAGGCTTTACAAGAAGTTGGAATATTGAAAGTATATTTACGATTCTTGTATATCTACATGCATTCTTATAAAATTCAGAAAATACGTATTTCTGGGGCGTTATATCGATTTTTTTAGTCAATTAGATGACATTAGATCGATCTTTGTGAACTTAAAAGGTAACATCACTCATTATTATTATTATTATCTATTAATAAGCATGTTATTCAAATATTTCTTGTAGTTCAGCACGGGTGGATCACAGCAAGTTGAAAAGTCTCATCCACCCAATTCACACGCCAGTTCCGAATCAAACCGACCAATTCCTAATGACATCCCCGCGCAGCGCGACCGAAATCGCCACCGTCCATCTCCCCGATCCCACCAAATCCAACCACAACAACCGGTCGAGATCAAACAATTATGCAAAACGTGCTCGACGTCACCACAAAAGCAGCTTTGCGGCCCCAAAAGGCCACAAACTCGCCACGTTTCGCTAAAACATCATCCACAGAACCAAAAAAAACCATAAAGTAAAATAAAAAAATAAACCCAGCAACCACCACCAATAGTATACAACTAGTCCCCCCACTACTACTGCACCACATCCCAAACAAATCGGAACATATGGAAGGAAGAGAAGAGAGACTCCACTGGCCCTCCACGTGGCCGATTGACAATTCTCGGGTCGACACAATTTCAGCCTTCCCGGTGGTCCCCACCGACAACCGGTTCCCGGTCTGGTTCGGTCCCGACTTCACCACCAAACATGATCTCTTTTTGGACCAATACCTCGATCTCGATTGCGGTTCCGTTTTGCCGGCATTTCAACAGCCGGCTGACTGCATGGTCCCGGTCGAGAAACCGTCTCCACCGGCTGACAGCGTAGTGCCGGGAACGGACAGGGAGGCGAGGGTGATGAGGTACAGGGAGAAGAGGAAGAACCGGAGGTTCGAGAAGACGATCCGGTACGCGTCCCGGAAGGCGTACGCGGAGACGAGGCCGAGGGTGAAGGGGAGGTTCGTCAAGAGGGTTGAGAGTGAAGGCGAGATCGGATACTCCGCCAGTGGGAGTAAGGCCTTTATGCTTGACTTCGGGTATGGGGTTGTGCCTTCCTTACGGTGACGCCGGAGATGTTGCTGTGGTTGATGTCGTGTTTGGGTTTTGTGTTATGGTTTTTAATTGCCGCATGCTTATGGGATGTGGTTGGTTATTGTTGGAGTACGTTGTGTTTTGTGTAATAAGAGAACTGCAGGATTTTGATTAATTTAGGTTGTGATTTGTGGGGTTTTTATTTGGCATTTCACTCTAAAGATCGAGAGGAGCATCTGATAATTAAATTTTCACAAGGTAAATAAACTCTACGAATTTGATCTCTCAAACCATCTGACTTTCCAGTATTAACTCGAATGTCTGGATTTTAAGAAAGTTTATCCAAATTCTAAGATACCACTTCTTTTTGACTTATTAGCCTCTAAAATCATTGCAACATATATTGACTCTATATTATTAGTTGCGAACATCCGAATGTGATTTCTAAATTTCATATCTTATTTTTAACATATGTAGAGAAACAATAGTAATCCCTTGTATCTATTCAATTTGGACGAGGAAGCTAGATCGTCTTACGAATGTTTCTAGGCTAGTTGATTCTCCTTCAATAATGATTTAGAAGTACTTTTGCGATGTCGTTGGTTTTGTACCACATATCTGCTAGATACAAAAATGTAACGATAAATAACGTGCTATAGATGTAATACAAAATTACAAACAAAAAAAGACACGGCAAATCAAATCACGAAAAGGAACACAGAAATTTTAGGGGTTTTTGCTACAACCCGTAAGTGTCCAAATTGACAATATGCACCTGTTTTTTTGGTATTGCCACATATACACCTAGAAGTCATTTCTATTTGTGCAAATGCACCCAGACTGTTTGTGGGCCCCACACCAGAGAGACGACGTGAATGAGCCATTAACGGCCGTCCAAATCAGTTAATGATCCGTTTGTTAGGACGTGTGATTTGGGATCGACGAACAAATCAGGAACTGATTTGCTACGGTCAATCCTAAATCACACGTCCTAACAAACGGATCACGAACTGATTTGGACGACCATTAACGGTCCATTCACGTTGTCCCTCTGGTGTGGGGCCCACAAACGGCCCGGGTGCATTTGCGTAAATATGAATGACTTCTAGGTGTATATGCGACAATACCGGAAAAGCATGTGTATATTGTCAATTTGGACACCTACGGGATGACTGTAGCAAAAAACCCCCAAATTTTTACTCGGTCGATGGCACAACACACAACCTACTCTAGTCCCACAACCTCATACTTAAGAGTTCTTTTGTCGAAGCCTTTTATCGGGCAAAGTTTGAAGACGATACACCTACACTCAAAGAACAACCCTTGTCGAGGTTCTTCACCAATTGTGAAGTCGACTTTCACTTGATGGAAGCTTCATTACAATGTTGAGTCACAAAGCTCCCACCTTGCACTCCACTACTAGTAGGCTCCTCGATCATGGTAATTTATAGTTTAGGTGTCGGATCAAGAAGAAAAGTTTGATGCTAGGAAGTAAGTGCAAGAAAGGATTGGAAGAACTGAGATAACAAAATTTTCTCTTTGTTCTTGGGTATACATGTGAAATAGCTCAAACTTAAGTCCTATTTATAGACAAGGGAGAGGTCAACTAAATGTGGAAGAAAATGTAGGGAGACAAGGGAGATGTCAGCCAAATCAAGAAGTAAATCGAATTTCTATCGGTTGACCAGTTTGGTGGAATAGTCGAACCTTTTTCGAGTTTGTCGGGTAGGATCGGTTGATTGATTTTGGACTCTGTTCAAAAGTCTACAAGAAGCAGTCGATCGATTCTGTGGTTTGAGTGGTCAACTCGGTTTGAATAATTTCCATACATGGTGGATTTTTTATTGTTTCTAATTGGATCTTAAATGGATCCTAATTACTTGGATATTTATTAGGAAAATTTGACACTTTATGCTCTAAGTTACCAACTTCTTCAAAAAAAATCTACATTTTGGCTTTTCTTAAAAAGATATATTTATATTTCCACTTCTCTCTGAAATACCTCTCCCTAAATCATGTGGGACCATTCACTTCCAATCATTCTCTTTCTCTCTCTTTGAGCTTCAAAAATCGTGCAGTGAATAGTTCATATCGCGCAAATATCGAGCGCATTGAGTTTATAGTTCTCGACAACCAAATGATTCGAATTCTGTTAGTCATAAAATGCCCTAAAAACCGTGTTGAAAAATACAACTTTTCAAAAAATCTAAATTATCGACGTCATATTATGCACACATCTAACTCATCGAGTTTACAGTTCTCCACATAGAAACGATTTAAATTCCGTTCGTCGTAAAAGTCCTAAAAAATCGTGCAGTGCAAAGTTGTGTTTTTTCAAAAAAATCTAAATTATCGAGGTCATATTGGCGCACACATCGTGCTCATCGAGTTTACAGTTCTCCACACTGAAACGATTCGAATTCCGTTCGTCATAAGACGCCCTCAAAATCGAACGGTGAAAAGTCATATTTTTTCAAAAAATCTAAATTATCGAGGTCATATCAAACACATTTTGAGCGCATTGAACCCATCGAATTTGCAGTTCTCCACACCCAAACGATTCGAATTCCATTCGTCATAAGACGCCTTAAAAATCGAGCATATTCTATCGAGCTCCATCAAATCTCTATCAAGCTCCATCAAATATCTATCGAGCTCCGTGGAGCACATCAAAAACAAACTCGACAAATTGTTGTCGGAGTTTTATCGAGCACATGTAAAAGGAATCGAGCCTATCGAGCACAACAATATGACTTTTATCGATTCAATCCACTCCACAAAACACTTTGTCTAATCACATCGAACTCACGAGCCTATCGAGCACAACAATCGCGTTCCTATGAAACTCATATTGAACGGATCGAGCTTCGTTGGAAACACAGAAGACGTCCATTTTGGTATCCAAACTGTTAGAATTCTTAATAAATCCCCAAGCTCAAAAATACATTGAGCTGATCGAGCGAGACACCCGATCAACCTATCGGAGTGGGCATAAGAAGTATGAGTCCATCCCAACACAAAAAACCCCGAAATCACTTTCCGACACATCCACAAATAACACCCTCAAAATACATCTGGGGTCGACAATGACAAGGCATGGTTGCGTGAAAGATAGAGAAGATGGGCGACAAAGAGTGGTTTTTTGGTGTTTTTAAAGAAAATGATATTTGTGTAAAACACAAAAATATAAACATATTTATCATAGATAGTCAAAATGTGACTTTTTCGGAAGTTGTATAACTTGGAACATAAAATAGTCAATTTTTCTTATTGATTATGTATGACTTGGATATGATTGGGTCTTGGTTAGACTGAAATTGATCCTAAGATTATAATAAACAATGATGGGATTATGAAATATTCTGATTAGGATCTAGGAGGATTGTGACGCGAAAGAACGAAGCTTGCCTTACCTAAACATCTCAATTGCTACTCCTAATCAACCATATAAATAAAATGCAAATTGCAATGATAAATGTGAATTTATTAAAATCTTGATCTTCTTTTGATTTGTTTCCATCATTAACTTACTCGTTTAGGGTATATTTGAATTTGAACTTCGCAAGTAAGACTAACTGTTGTTAAGTCTTGAAGCACTTAAAAACTACCTTAGCAGTAATTATGTTGTTATCAAAACCAAAGAATTTTGCACTAACAATATCTAGCTAACACGTATGAAATGCTATTCTCCACATTCGTTGTTGTTATTCATCATGGCCATATCAATCTGTTGAAAATAACGACCGTTGGCTCACCTTCATCATAGCAAAATCAAATCTCCGATTATGGCAACCTCTAGAATCACCAAACACATTCAAGGAAAGAAATCTCACGCATTATTGATAGGCTCAACGGCTATGTAATCAACAAGATCATATATATACTCTCATCATGTAATACAAACATACACAGAAAAAATACAATAATATACATTCTCGTTCTTGTTCTTCAGTACCAAAATCAATATGGTATCAGAGCATTGATCCGAAAAAACATACCTCAGACTCTCCCTGGAGTTCCTCATCGACTCTACCTCATCAAAGGGGGTTGAAGGCGACGATCACCAACATCCATACCCAAAAGCACACCCAAATCATGTCTGACGGCACTGGAGGTAATCCCCCGGAGGTGATCATCCCCAGCGCTTGGTCACAACATCCCTAAACGGCACGAACTACCTCTCTTGGGCTCGAGCAGTTACCCTTTCCCTCAGTGGCCGGGGGAGAGTCGGTCACATCACCGAAAAAATGAAAAAACCAGGAGGAGAAGGGACAGAAGCAAAGCAAGAGTAATGGCAAACGATGGACCATCAGGTCATGTCGTGGATCATTGCCTCTATGCAACCAAACATCGGAGAAATCTTCATGTACAAAGAAACTGCGAAAGAACTATGGGACACAGTCCAGGAGCACTATGGAAAAACTGACAATTTCACACACGTCTTCAAGATCAAGCAAGAAATATCCCAGATGCGGCAAAACAACACATCCATCATCGAATACCTTGGAACTCTCAGAAAGAAATGGGACGAATTGCGGGTGTATGAACCCCCAACAACCGACGCCAAAACCATCCAAACCCGAGACGACAAAACCAAATCTACCAATTCCTGGTAGGGTTGGACCAAAGTTATGAAGCAATAAGATCTCAGATCCTAATCGCGCCGGAGTTACCAAATCTCGCCACCATCACAAATCTGGTTCAGCGCGAGGAAACCCGAAGGAGGACTATGGCATCCAACACCAACAATACGATTCCCGACAACCAAGCCTTCATCGCCGGTCGCAACCAAGCTCAGGGCAACAACTACAACAACAAAAAGCGATTCGGAAACAAAGCAATTGAACACTGCGAAAACTGTAAGAAACATGGCCATAATAAAAACTCTTGTTGGTTTCTCTTTCCACATCTCAGGCCACCCAAAAACGGAGACAAAAACGCACGAGCAAACCTTGCTGATGGAAGCGCCGGTGGCAGCACCAGCCAACCCGGAGGTGGCGACGACCGCTCAGACGAACCAAACCCAAACCCTAACACAAATGATGCATATGGAAATAAAGGTGGCTTTTATACGCATGATCACCAAACCGGTTTTTCTCCACTGTACAACCCGACTAAGGGGTGGAATGGACTTGAAGTCGGGCAACGCTGATATGGGACAGATGGAAGCTTCGCGGGTGCAGCACGTTATGGATCCGGTGGACTCAAAGCTGGACAACACGGGTATGGTTCTGGAGCCCCGGATCCGCACCAAATCGGTGCACTAGTGGGTCACCTAAATGACTATTTATAGAATCACACTCCTAGATCAGGTAATATGTCAGGTATGGAAAATAATTTAGATATTCATATTCATGCTCTTTCAGCATCGAAATCAAACATTAAACGGTGGATTTTTGATTCTGGGGCTACTGATCATATGACTGGGGATCTCACCATGCTAAACAATGTGAAAAATAATTTAAGAATATTAGACAAATTCGTTACTGTTGCCAATGGAAACCAAGTGGAAATTAAAAGTACAGGAGTTGCGAAACTACTAAATCATATCCATGATAATGTACTCTATGTACCCAATTTTGATACAAATTTATTATCTGTCGCCAAAATCACTAGAAAACTTAATTGCAATGTAGTCTTTACTACTCATGATGTAATATTTCAGGATCGTACCACAGGGAGGATTATTGGTAGGGGCATCCTCATAATTGGCTTATATGCTCTTGAATCAAGTTCTCAAGCATTACATACGAGGTCTTTGACTAGTCACAAACTTTGGCACAAAAGGATGGGTCACCCATCTTCGAGTGTGCTGAAACATTTAATTCCGTCTATTAATTCTGAAATTTTCTGTGATATTTGTCGTTTTTCTAAACAAACTCGATTGTTGTTTCCTATTTCTACTACTAAGACTCAACTACCATTTGAATTAGTTCATTCTGATATTTGGGGACCAGCTCCGGTGGAATCATATAATGGCTTTTGTTATTTCATTAGTTTTATCGATGATTTTTCTCGAACCACATGGATTTATCTATTAAAAAAGAAATCTGATGCTTTCTCGGTTTTTTGTGAATTTCTTGCCTTTATTGAGAATATGTATGATGCAAAAATTCGCATATTTAGATCTGACAACGGTTCAGAATATATAAGTAATAGTTTCCAAACCTGTCTAAAACAAAAGGGAATCTTTCATCAAACCACTTGTATTAATACCCCTCAACAAAATGAGATTTCTGAACGAAAAAATCGACATCTTTTAAATGTAACAAGATCTTTACTTTTCCAAAATAATGTTCCAAAATATTTTTGGTCTGATGCTATTCTTACAGCAACATATATTATCAACTGTCTTCCCAGTCCTACAATTGGGAATAAACAACCCTTGGAAATTCTTCACAACAAAAAAATGAACATCGATCATCTTAAAAACTTTGGTTGTGTGTGCTTTGTTCACAGGAAGCGGGAGGACAAACTCGACCAAAGTTCTATTAAATGTATTTTCTTAGGATATTCTTTCAGGATAAAAGGGTACAAATGTTATGACCCCAAAAATTATAAAATGTATGTATCAAGAGATGTTTCCCTTTTCGAGAGTGAACCCTACTTTACACCGGATGAAGAAACTAACGAGGATCCTTTCGCTGCCACTCCTCTTCCAAACGTGGACCTTCTAGACCAGACTTCAGACGCTTCGATGAATACACCTCCACAGATCGAAGATCCACCAGTCGACCATGGAGTAGGAGAAGAAGAAGAACCACCTCTACGGAGGTCCACCCGTCCCACTCATCGGCCTGCCAGACTTAATGATTATGTTGCTTCACAGGTTACCTACCCTATCCAGGACCACTTGTCCTACAACCAACTCTCACATAAACATCAAGTCTTCCTAACTCAACTAGATAACAATAAAGAACCAACCTCATATCATGAAGCAATAGAAGATCCAAATTGGGTCAAAGCAATGAAAGATGAACTTGAAGCATTAGAAACCAACAAAACATGGACCCTGGTTCAAGTACCACCTGGTATCAAAACAGTAGGATGTAAATGGATCTACAAAAGTACCATAGTAATGGACAAATTGAAAGATATAAGGCTCGTCTTGTCGCTAAAGGTTATACACAAACTTATGGTCTCGACTACTTAGAAACCTTTGCTCCAGTAGCCAAAATGAACACTGTTCGTGTTCTTCTATCTATCGCGGTAAATCAAGGTTGGAATCTCTTTCAAATGGACGTAAAAAATGTATTCTTACAGGGAAATCTTGAAGAAGAGGTCTATATGACTCCACCCTCAAGTTACACCACGACCCCTCATCAGGTATGCAAGCTTCATAAGTCTATATATGGACTGAAGCAATCACCACGAGCATGGTATGCTAAACTTAGTTACTCCCTCATTCTTTATGGTTTTAAAAAGAGTTCTGCGGATGCATCCATGTTAACTAGACACAATCATAACATTATCACCATTGTTCTAATCTATGTAGATGACATCATATAACCGGAGATAGTGATCACGAAATAGACTTAGTAAAGAAATACTTAAAAAGTAAATTTGACATTAAAGATTTAGGTTTTATGAAATACTTTCTAGGGATAGAAATTGCATACTCAAAAAATGGTCTCTTTCTCTACCAAAGGAAGTATGTTCTTGATCTTCTTAAAGAGAATGGAAAATTAGCTTCCAAACCCACCAACACTCCGGTAGAAACAAATAAGAAATTCGGCCCCCACTGATGGTACACCTCTAAATGATATTGGCCAATTTCAAAGACTTGTTGGAAAATTAATCTATCTCACTGTCACTCGATCCGATATTACCTACGTTGTAAGTATAGTTAGTCAGTTCATGCATTCACCCCATACTCACCACCTAGACATCATAAATAGAATACTATGCTACCTTAAAGGAACCCCAGGACAAGGACTTTGGATGAAACCCAATAACTCTAACTCTATAATTGGTTACTCTGATGCAGATTGGGCAGGAAGTCACGATCGGAAATCTACCACAGGATTCTGCACATTTGTAGGAGGCAATCTAGTAACTTAGAGAAGCAAGAAGCAAACTGTTGTTGCCCGATCTAGTGCTGAAGCAGAATATCGGGCTATGACTTCCACCACCAGTGAACTGATTTGGCTAAAACAATTACTCACAGACATGCTAATCAAAACTCAGGAACCAATGAAGATGTTTTGCGATAACAATGCATCTCAACACATCGCATCAAATCCGGTATTCCATGAAAGAACCAAACACATAGAAGTTGATTGCCACTTCGTCAGGGAAAAAATCCAATCCAAACAAATTGAAGTCCCATATGTTCCCAGCAAAGAGCAGTTAGCCGATATATTCACCAAAGCTCTCGACCACAAGTCTTTTTCAAAACTACTTCACAAGTTGGGATCCATCAACCTATTCCCGACCCAACTTGAGGGGGCGTGTTGAAAATAACGACCGTTGGCTCACCTTCATCATAGGAAAATCAAATCTCCTATTATGGCAACCTCTAGAATCACCAAACACATTCAAGGAAAGAAATCTCATGCATTATTGATAGGCTCAACGACTATGTAATCAAGAAGATCATATATATACTCTCATCATGTAATACAAACATACACAGAAAAAAATACAATAATATACATTCTCGTTCTTGTTCTTCAGTACCAAAATCAATACAATCCTCTTAGCTTGTGGTCTGTTATCCTCCGAGTCCAAGAAGAATTATATATAGTTCTTTGTATTTTCTCTCTCTTATTGAGATCATTTTCCCACAAATTTTTACATCATACATTATTATTTTTTCAATTTCCTTTCCTTGTTGTTGGCCCAAAAAAAACCCAATGCCCTGCCATAATGGAAGTCGTGGAAACTGTTTATCTCTTGACATTTGTAAAACTGTCTGAATGTGTATTTTTATTAGATTCATAATTTTGTTTTCGATTTCCTTACCCCCGTGGAGTTCGAATCTCCTTTGCTGGAATTGTTGTCGAGCCATTGTTTGATAGAAAATGATTATTGGACGCGCACTCCACGCACGCGTTCAATGTGGAGTTTGATGTGTAGCATCATTTCCACGTCAATATATTTTTATCAGGAAAGTTGGGCTCTACATTTCAGACGACGTTTAATTTTCACATGCACGCTACTGTTCACTTTGCAAATGAAGCTCATACACGTTTAATTTGCAAATGCATGTTACTATGTCCCTTTCCTTTGAATTTGGTTATTACCCATTTTCAAAAATAGAAGTTTTTTGTCTTCCCTCTCATCTCTTACCTTATTTTGTTTTCCAATCCTTACACACACACAACGATGGAAACTATTTCATACGAGGACACACGCAAACTTTGTACGCCTTACATGGGAATGTCTTTCAAAACATTTGAAGAAGCCTGAGAGTTTTACACATCCTTTGCGGATGTCAATTGATTCAGCATCGAGATCAAATTTTCCCATTACAAGGATGGCGTCATCGAGAGTGCTACTTTGACGTGTTGCAAGGAGGGTTGTCCACCCACTAACCAATGTCAGAGTGTAGTTCATTCTCGGTTGTCTACGTGCATTAACTATCCTGCGTGTGTTAGGGTTGCCGGAAACGAGGTCAAGGGTTATGTTCTCACGGAAGGTTGCTTGGAGCATAATCATGACATTCTGGACTCCAATTAGCTGCACTTTCTTTGTGGCCAAAGAGAGATATCTGAAGCAAAGAAGCTTCAAATTGCCTCAAATGATGTGATATGTATTTCAACTTCTAAAACCATGCAAGCTTTTGTTGCTGAAGCCGATGGGCACGAGAACCTTACATTCAGTGAAAGAGACATTAGATGAGCATGAAAAACTCTGGACATTCCTAGACTTAATGTTGACATTTGTGGACAATACATAATCAGTCCAGAGACGCATCCAGAATTGGCAATGAATGGACACTATTAAGTCCAAGAATTCACAAGATTGTGTCCAAAATCAGTCATCTTCTGGACACAGAATACACAACTGGTTGTCCAGAATTGGTGGTTATGTCCAGAGTTCGTTCGGAATATGCCAGGACTGGATACGAGCCTGTCCAGGAATTGCTCACTGTCTGTCCAAAATTAGTGTTGTTCTGGACACATGATTCACATCATTTCATGCTTATATTTGTATCTTATATCGATTATCTTACACCTAAGCAATGCTACGTGACGAGTTTTATGTTTAGTTTTCAGAAATAAAGAGGTTTGAAGAGAAGCGCCATGAAAGGACCCAAAAGCAGGAAAAAAGACTTAATTGTGAGACCTGGGGACCAAGATGCAAGACAGAAGGACCTGATCGTAAGACAGAAGGACCTAAGAGCAAAACAGGAAACTCCACACCATCGTGGGGAGTATTTTGTCAATTCGATTCGGGTCGGAGCTCCACTAAACAAGTTAGATGCATCCAAGACCAAGAAACAATCCAAGGAAAGTCCACCAGAAGATCCAGACCGATCTGAAGCTTATAGGCCGCCAATTGGCGGTCTGGTTAAGCCCAGATCCACTAAGTTTTCTCCTGGACTTGTATTAATGTGTGTTTAGGCTATTTTTGGTATTGGTTTAGTCCCACATCGGGGGATTGTCCCGAATTAGCTTTTTCCATGCTTATAAATAGAACTCTTCACCTCCCATTGTATCCATCTCTCTCTTTGGTGGCATCTTCCCTACTAAGAGTGAAACCTTGAAGCAAAACTCTGGTGGAGGAAGAGCTGCTTGTAATTTGAGTGAGTTAATAATAGATGTTTTCTTTAGCTTGTTAATTCTTGCTTAGTTGATTTCCTTTTATGTGTTTGCTTTGTTGGTTGTTTTGTTTTATGCTTCTTTAATATTTCTTGCTTGATTAGTATAGTTTCATTTCAGTATTATGCTTGCTTTTGTTAATATAGTTAGTGTAATGAGTAGTGAGTAGTTCCATCCCCATTTGGGGGTGGAGAAATATGTGATATAATCATGTAGTGTATTAAGTGTGTGTTATCTTAATCCCTTGAGCTTTAAATGATTTCCATAACCATCTAATGGGCCTCCACTCTTATCTTTGATATGCTAATGCTCTTGAATGAAGCTTAGCTTATGCTTTGATTAGTGGATCTATTTTATGGGGAATGATAAGGTTAGGATATGGATAGGAATTAATATTGGAAACACAAGTTGTAGTGTATGAACTCTTGTTGCCTTTACCTTAGCTAAGGTCTTGTATGTTTTAATGATGTAGTCTTATCTTAATTCATGTGGAGGCATAATAGGGTCTAGTCTTTATACTTGAGTTCATTTAGCTTCATTCCAATTATTGTCTTGTATGTTTTAATGATGTAGTAAAATCTTAATTCATGTGGAGGCAAAGTTGGATGTAGTTTTATGATTTCATGCACTACATGTTGTGAGGAGCTTAATTACACACACACACCACACACACATCTTTATGTTCACATCATTTCTCTACCACCTTTGGGGTTTAGTTTTCTTGCTTTTCTTCCATTTCCTTTTTGCATCTTAGTGTAGTTTAGTGTAACCAACCTTTCTCTCCTTCTTTTTACCTCTCGCCTTCGAACAAACCAATCGTCGACACACCTCCCAGTGGACGACCCGTATTTGCCACCGCTTCAACGCGGCCGTGCACTTGCGGTTAAATATAAAACGATCAATCAAGTTTTTGGCGCCGTTGCCGGGGAGGTGCTCTGTCCAGACCTTGGTTTGGACGATTCGAGGGGTTTTTAATTTTTTGTTTCCAGTTTTTCTTAGTTTCAGGGAACCAGCAGATCAAGGGGAGGCTACTGGACAAGTTTGAAGAAGAGAAGCTTCAACTTGACCGCCAATTGGCGGTTTGGAACCTCCAACTGGCGGCCTGGTGAGCTCATCTTGCCTTGAAATTTTTTCTGGTAGTTGTGTTCTTCCATTTTGTTATCTGGGAGCTCTATTTTGCATGCTTTGACTTCTGGTTTGCTCCCAGATCATTAATCATTCCCCCATTAATCAACTTGGCCCTAAAATCCAAAGCAAAAGACTAGACGTTCTTATTTGTTTAGGTCACGCATCATGTATTGACTTGAGCATATAGTTGTCTTTTCTTTTAGCTTTAATTTCAGTTGTTGAGTGCTGGCATAAGGTACGCATTTCCTACACTCATTCACGTATCTCGTATGCCCATGCATTAGTTAGTAGGATTTGCATCAGGACAAGAGTGAGAGAGCGTTTGATTGGAGCGATTGATTGCTAGATCTAGGATCAAATCGCTACTAAGGAGGGGTTGTCCCGTAAAATATAAGGTGGGGGATTTCATCACCCTTTCCTTGGCCCCATAAACCACTCTTAATAAAGCCTTAACTAAAAGCAAGTAGACATTGGCCCTAGGATTGCGGGCGCACTAGGAGAGTAATCTAGTTGAGACCGTCATGACCTGATCGGCGTTGCCTACCTTGTCGATAGTAGGAGGTACTGGATCTCCGGATCTGGTATCACTTGCTGGGAATTGTGGTCCTCGTTGTAGGGAGGTGAGACGTGTCGAGGCTAGTGACCTCGAAGTTAGGAATCGTCTAGCTTAAGGACCCATTGCCTTACATTGTTTGAGCCGTGCTTGCTAGTTAGGCTTCCTGATCCCTCTACCCACGCTAGCTCTAGGGATTCTTCCCTCCACATCTGAGTCCTCTCCTCATCTATTCTCTACGTATAGTCTCCTCCTCTAGTACACCTTCTGTTATGTGTCGTTTAGAGTCGAGTCGAGCATTTTATGCGAGGTTGGGCTCGTTCTGGTGAGAGCGCTCGACTCGAGAGAGTGCATTCTGCTGAGATGGACGGTCTTGGTGATCGACCATCTCCGCCTCGTGCTCCTTTGGAGCAAGAGGCCGAGTCGTCTCGCGGTGGCGAAGGAGACCGGGTTCCATACATGGAATAGCTCGGTCCATTCCCACCACCACGTAGACCTCCTTCTCCTCCTCCTCTGACTCGAGAGGAAGGGAGATTCAGTCAGGATCGAGTTCTAGGTGCACCACCACCTTTAGCTCGACAGGATAGGCCGATGACGTTGTGGGAGCGGACCCATCCTGTTCGGGCCGCACAGCCTTCTTGCATAGTTGTTCCCCCTGCTCGCGGGAACAACTATGAGCTGAAACCTCAGTATGTGAGCATGCTTCCAACCTTTACTGCCAATAAGGAGGATCCGTATATTTTTATACGCGAATTCGAGGAAGTATGCTCCATGTTCAAGCTTCAACAGCTTGACGATGATTCGGTCCGGTTGAGGATGATTTCTTTCGCATTGAAGGATAATGCGAAGAAATGGATGTATAGCCTCCCGGCGAGCTCGATTCGGTCATGGGATGACTTTGTAACCGTCTTTCTGAAGAGATTTTTCCCTCAAAGGAAAACTCAACAGATACGGCACCAGATACATCAAATGTATCAGACCGAGACCGAATCGTTTCATGGTTTCTTTGAGAGGTTCAAGGACCTTCTCCAGCAGTGCCCTCATCATGGGATTGAGCTTTGGCAGTTGTGCCAAATTGTTTATGAGGGCATCAACTACAACACCCGCACATTGTTGGAGTCAATGTGTCAGGGTGACTTCCAAATGAAACCCATCGAGGAGGCTTGGGACACTTTTGAATCCATGGCTGAATGCACCTTCGAGTGGGATACCATGAGAGAGCCACTAGCCGCCAGGTCTTCTGGTCGAGCTGGATCTTATCAAGTTGAGTCATCGATCGCGTCTGAGGCGAAAATGGTTGCTCTCATGCGTAGGATTGAGAGTTTGGAAATGGACCGAGCTCCTGTAGCTCAGGTCGCTACTCCCGAGTGTAGTAGGTGTGGATTATTGGGACATGATGACTTGGAATGCGCTTACGCTCCAAGGGATACTGAGCATGCAAATGCGATGTATCAACAAAGGCCCCGAAATGACCCGTACAGTCACTCCTACAACCCGGGATGGCGTAACCATCCTAACTTCTCTTGGGGGCCTAGTGGGGGTAACGGTCAGAGCTCGCACGCTCAACCTCAACCTCCGCCTTATCAACCTCCACGCCCATCAGCGACCTACCAACCTCCACATCAAAGGTCTCAGAACCACAATTACCAACCTCCTCAGACCTCTTCGTCGGGTTATTCTAACCAAACTCCGCAACCCCAACGGGTTGACCCTAAGGACTCCACTCTTGAAGAAACCCTTCACGCGTTCATTCAGAGTACACAATCCATGCTTTCGGCCAACAACAATTCGGTCAAAGCATTGGAAATGCAAGTTAGCCAGTTGGTTAATCACCTCCATGAACGCGAGAATGGCCAATTACCGAGTCAACCCGAGGTGAATCCTCGGGGTACCCATTCGCAAGGAAGGACACCTTTACCTCATGCTACCTCTAAACCGACCCATCATATTAATGTGATTCATACTTTGAGGTCTGGTAAGGAGGTGGACAACCACATTGGGGTGCCTTCCTTGTCATCACCACCATCTCTGACGGAGCCGGATCCTGAGGCTCCCTACACAAATACTTCCAGGAAGGAGCCAGATTCTGAGGTTCTGTCTACTTTTCCTTCGACAAAGGGGCCGAACCCTGAGGTCCCCTTGTCTCCTCTTGTGTCGAAGGAACCAGATTCTGAGGTCCCCACTCATGTTTCTTTGGACCAGAATTCTGAGGTTCCTTCGCACCATTATGCCCCGAAGGCGCCATTCCCTGAGCGTCTTAAAAAGAAAACCTCTGATCAGCATGACAAGATGCTTGAGATGTTTCGTCAGGTTAAGGTGAATATCCCTCTTTTGGAGGTGATTCAACAAATGCCACCTTATGCCAAGGTTCTCAAGGACGTATGCACCAAGAAGAGAAAAACTCATGTTCCAAAGAAAGCTTTTCTTGCGGCTAACGTGAGTTCTTTGTTGGCACAACCCATGCAAGTCAAGTACAAGGACCCTGGTTGTCCTACTATCTCTTGTGTGATTGGGGATGTGTCCATATGATTGACATCATTTCATGCTCTTATTTGTATCTTATATCCATTATCTTTCACCTAAACAATGCTATGTTACGAGTTTTATGTTTAGTTTTCAGGAATAATTAGGTTTGAAGAGATGAAGCATAAAAAACCCAAAAGCTGGGAAAAAGGACTGGATTGTGAGATCTAGGGACCAAGATGCAAGGGAGAAGGACCTGAACGCAAGACAGAAGGACCTAAGAGCAAAACAGAATACTCCACACCATCATGGGGAGTATTTTAGCAATTCGATTCGGGTCGGAGCTCCAATAAACGAAGAAGATGCATCCAAGACCACCAAATACACCAAGCAAAGCCCAGAACAAAATTCAACTGGATCCGGAACTTTTTGACCGCCAATTGGCGGTCCAAGACCGCTGATTGGCGGTCACTTTTGGCCCAAATGCGCTCAAATTTCTCCAGCACATGTATTAGAGGATATTTAGGCTATTTGTGGTATCTGTTTAGTCCCACATCAGGGGATTGTCCCGGATTAGCTTTTTCCATGGCTATAAATAGAACTCTTCACCTCCTATTGTAATCACTCCATATTTTAAGTGGCTATTCTTCCTACTAGAAGTGAGGCCTTGAAGCACACACTAAAGTAGGAGGATGCTACTTTTAATGTGAGTCATTTTATCAATAAAGTTTTATGTTTCTTTCATTGTTTGTTTTATGCTTCTTTTATTGTTGTGCATGTTTTAGTTTAATCGTCTTTTAATTCTAGCTTAGTTTTAATATGCTTTCTTTCCATAGTTTAATAATTAGTGTAATGTTTAGTGAGTAGTTCCATCCCCTTTGGGGGGTGGAGTAGATGTACATACATGCATTAGAGAATGGGATGAATGCTTTAATTTCAATGTGTTGATTAAACATGAATGTATGTTTGCTTGTTTAGGATAGAATTAAAAAACTTGATGAGTTTTGCCAAAATGATTAGACACCTCTCATGCTTGTTTAGGTTCTGAAATAAACACATTGCATATGTAAATGTTAATCAACTAAGTTGGTGAATAGATTGATAGGTTTTGCCATAACATTTAGACACTTCCTATGCTTGATAAACACCACCTTCATGTGCTTAAAGAATGTATTCTACACCCACCTCTTTGCATGTGTGCACTCACTCCACCCCCTAGGGGTTTTTCCATTCCTGAAATTCCAGCATTCTTGTTTTGTTCTTAGCTTAGTTCTAATTTCATCGTTTGTTTGCTTCTTTCACATTTCATACTTCTTAGAGTAGTTTAGGGTAGAGTAGCGTAACCAACTTTCTTCCCTCTCTTTTTGCCACTTGATTTCTGATAAACAAGAGGCTGCTCACCTCCCTGAGGACGACTCGTACTTGCCACCACTTCATCGCGGCCGTGCACTTGCGGTTTTAAATAAAACGTTCAACAAGTTTTTGGCGCCGTTGCCGGGAAGGTGCCAGTCCAGACTCTTGTTTGGACGATTCGAGTGGATTTAATTTGTGTGTTGTAGTTTTTCTTTGTTTCAGGAGACTGGGAATAGCAAGTGGAGGCTACTGGAGAAATTTCCAGACGACCTGAGCACTTCAGACCGCCAATCAGCGGTCTGAGACCGCTAATCAGCGGTCTGGTGAGCTCTGTTCATCTTTTAATTTCTTGTTGTTGTTGCTCTAAATGATCTAGTTATCTGGGACTCAATTTGGCATGTTTTGACTTATAGTTCATTCCCAGATCAATAATCAAACCTCCTTTAAGCAACTTGGACCCTAAAACTCAAAGCAAAAGATTAGGCATTCATTCTTGTTTAGGTCATGCATCATGTATGTGACTTAGGCATTTAGATTGTCTTTTATCTTAGCTTTGTTTTCTGTTGCTGAGAGCTGGCGTGAGGTACACACCTTCTACTCTCATTCATGCATTTCGTATGAACATGCATTAGTTAGTAAGAAGTGCATTGCAACAAGTGTGAGTTGAGCGTTGTTTGGAGAGTTGATTGCTAGATTTAGGACTCCAAAACGCTACTAAGGAGGGGCTGTCCCGTAAAAGATAAGGTGGGGGATTTCATCACCCTTTCCTTCGCCCCAAAAACCACACTAATCAAGAGCCTAATTTTAAAATCAATTAGACATTGGCCTTAAGGAATTCGGACGCATTAGGAGAGTGATCCGGTCCCGACCGTCATGACCTGATCGGCGTTGCCCACTTTGTCGATAGTAGGAGAGACGAGATCCCCGGATCTTGGGTCACTTGCTGGGCTTTGTGGTCCTCCTTGTAGGGAGGTGAGGCGTGTTGAGGCCGTGTGACCTCGCAGTTAGGCGTCGTCTAGCTGTAAGGACCTATAGCGACCTTAGGATTGCTTGAGCCTTGTTTGCTTGTGTGCTTCTACCTGTACCCATCCGCCGTTGCATAAGGACTTCTTCCCTTCTCTCCTGAGTCATTCTTTCTCTCCTGTGTTCCCCCGTCTTCTCCTCTACGCACATTCTTTGTTAAAAAAAAATTGTTTTGTGTGTGTGTGCACCTTTGTGCATGCTTTCGTGGACACGAGACGAGAGTGGTCGTTTGACGAGGAGCGTTGTCAATCCGGCTTCGGTCATCGATTTCTCGACACCTCCCTCCTCTCGTGTCGCACGCGGTCCGGGTTCAATGGCTGCTAATTTCCGTGAGGAGGAGCAGTTGCTGGACCAACCTGTTCGACCAGTGCTTCCAGTTGTCGTTCCCATACCTCTACGTGATCGATGCTACCCGAGCCGTACAGCTCTACCCTCATGCATCGTATTACCAGAGGCTAATGGGAACCATTTTGAGGTTAAGCCTCAATTCATTTCCATTCTCCCTCATTTCACTGGGAAAGGTGACCCCTATATCTTTCTCAGGGAATTTGAGGAGGTCTGTGCTATGTTCAAGCTGCAACAACTTAGCACAGACTCCATCCATCTTAGGCTCGTTCCTTTTGCACTAAAGGATGACGCCAAGAAGTGGTTGTACAGCAACCAGGCGAATTCCTTTAGGACTTGGGATGAGTTTCAATCTGCATTCCTCAAGAAGTACTTTCCTAATCATCGGACTCAAAAATTGAGGAACAAAATCAATTCGTTCTATCAACATGAGACTGAACCATTTCATGCATATCTTGAGAGGTTCAAAGAGCTACTATCCTCGTGCCCTCACCATGGCATTGAGTTGTGGCGTCTTTGTCAGATTGTGTATGAGGGTCTTCACATCCCGTCCAGAACGCTCCTTGAGTCCATGTGTCAAGGAGAGTTCTTGGGAAAGGATGAAAGGAAGGCATGGGCCTTCCTAGAAGACCTCGCTGAGAAAACCATGCAATGGGAGAGTGTGAGGGAACCACCTGCATCATCTGGTATAGGAGCGAGGATCGCGAATGCAAACTCAACTAGATCGGGTTCCGCATTTGCTATCGATACCACTACGGCCACCGAGGCACGCATGGCGGCCTTAATGCGCCGTATGGATTCGATTGAGCTCCAAAACCAACAAAGTGCACCTCACATGTCCACATCTGGTCCAGTTCCCTGTCATTCATGTGGTAGGATAGGTCATGTAGAGAGCGAGTGTGAGTCCATTCCTCCTGAGATGGAGCGTGTCAACGCCATCTATGACAGAGCTAGGAATGACCCATACTCATCATCTTATAACCCTGGATGGAGGAACCACCCCAATTTTTCATGGAACCAAAATAATGCCCCGGGTGGTCCTTCAAACTCCTCTAGACCACCTTCCCAATCACACCAACCTCCCATGCATGCACATTCCTATCAGCCACCCCAAGCGCAAACCACCAATCCATCGGGTTTCCCAAATTCCAATAATATGGAAACCCGATTCAATTCGCTTGAGACATTGACTCGTGGACTTGAAAACTCAATGAAATTTTTTTTGTCTACCACAAGTCAAGTTCTCACTTCAAATCAGCAGACCATGAAATCTCTAGAGCTTCAGATGGGCCAATTGGCTCAATCTGTACATGAAAGAGAGAGAGGGTCTTTTCCTAGCCAGCCTGAGGCTAACCCCCGCATGTACCAACAACAACAAATGCAAAATGAGAATGTGGTACTTCGGGGGAGGCAAGTGAACCATGTGGAGGAACCTGTTCACCATGTCAATTCCATTGTGACCTTAAGGAATGGAAAACAGGTTGACAATCACATTTCCTTGCCACACCCACCACCATCTATGCAGCCCCTCAGTGGGAATGG
This sequence comes from Triglochin maritima, assembly GCA_963682175.1. NCBI lineage: Eukaryota > Viridiplantae > Streptophyta > Magnoliopsida > Alismatales > Juncaginaceae > Triglochin > Triglochin maritima. The sequence continues at coordinate 21,343,892 of OY821774.1, read as the reverse complement.
TGGTGAAGAAGAAGCTGAGGGTGAGGGTAATACACCAAAGCTTTCTTCTCAGGCACAGCAGAAAACCTACCTGCGAAAAGCTCCCTATCCAAGTAGGTTAAACAAAAAGCAGAGTGACAACATGGACAAGATAGTAGAGGTGTTTAAGCAAGTAAAGGTTAACATCCCCTTGTTGGATGTCATCCAACAAATACCTCAATATGCCAAAGTGTTGAAGGATCTCTGCACAACCAAGAGGAAGACCAATGTTCCTAAGAAAGCATTCTTGGCTGCAAATATCAGCTCACTTTTGTCCAATCCTACCTACACAAAATACAAGGACCCTGGGTGTCCTACTATTCAGTGTACGATAGGGGACACTAGACTGAGCAATGTTTTGCTTGATTTAGGATCAGCGGTCAACCTCCTCCCATTCTCTGTTTATCAACAGTTGAACTTGGGAGAATTGAAACCAACTAAGATCACCCTCCAACTGGCGGATAGATCCATTCGTATTCCCATGGGGATTATCGAGGACATGCTTATCAAAGTTGGAGATTTTATATTTCCAGTCGATTTTGTTGTCCTCGATACCAATCCTGTTGCGAACACCCACTCTCAAATACCTTTGATTTTGGGTAGACCATTTCTGGCAACCTCCAATGCCTTGATTAATTGTAGAAATGGTCTCATGAAGCTCTCATTCGGTAACATGAGTGCCGAGTTTCATGTGTTCAACTCTGGTAAGCAACAGGAACCCATGGATGAACCTTTAAATCTAAATCTCATCCGCCAATTGGAGAAAGCACCACAAAATCAACGAACACCCCTAACCCCAATGCAACCCATTGAGAATGTTCGTGGGCCCAGCGAAAACTCATTGCCTGTCTTCGCAATGCAACAGAGTGAGCTGGCCTCGAACATGAATGTCCAAAGGGAGTGTTCGTTGCATGATTCAGTTGAGAGTACTAGTGAGAGTGAGACACCTCATCATATGCCTATACCAGAAGGTGTCTCTACCTCATGTCCCATGGCCATTGAGCCATTTGAGCTTCATATTGACTCCAACAAGGACCCACCTATGACCGAGCTTATGCTTGATGATCTAAATGATGGTGGGAGGTCCTTGTTGGATGACTTGGGGAGAAGCCCCATTCTTAGTGATGCAGGTCTGCTGCATCCATCGAATGAGCTTGAGGAACTCATTCCGATGCACCCGCCTATTGGTTGGAGGGTTTTCTTCGATGAGCAATTAAACCCTAGTGAGGCAACACAACTTCATTCTTTGTTGCCCACACCCGACCAATATCATGAGGGGTTCGAGCCTTTCAGCTTTGACCTTTCACCCCTCATGACACCTCAGAGTACCAGTGGAGTTTGCCCATCTCGGCAAGTCTCTGGTCCTCCTGACTTGATGTTCTCATTTGATGTTCCTTGACCAAATGATTATGAGAATATCTTGGTTGATGTATATATCTTTAAAATAATAATAATAATAAATCAACAAGAAAAAAAAAGTGTGTAATAAAGACTCCTTCAGTGAGCATCGATTGTTGTGGGCCCCAACCCTTGTGTACTTGGGCCCAATCTCTTCACGTATTTATCTCTCTTCTTCAGCTTCTCACAGGTTTTGAGGGAATTTGGGTTTGTGTCCATCAACATGACCCTGAACGTCCCTTTGTACTTCATGATGGTGAGATCTTACCTTTTTCATGCATGTATCCATGTAGTATCTTGTTCACATTCATTGAGGACAATGCATGAAGTAGGTGTGGGGGGGTGTTTTACGTGTGTACATAGTCGAGTCTTTTTCCTTTGGTTTTATTTTCGTTTGTTTGTACGGCTAGGGTCATGTTAGTGTGCCGCATTTAACATTCATATATCTGCTTGCCATGATCCTTGGGTGACTTGTCTCCTTTTGCTTGCCGAGTGCTTTAAAATTTTCACATTTCTTTCAAAATCTTCATGTGTTTGCGAAAGAAAATGTTTTTGTGGGTTTTGCGTGTGTTTAGCATGTGCAAAACCGTTGAGAGGCAAAGTAAAAAGAAAGCTCCCAAAATTGTCTTGAACTTGATGCATTAGGATTTTTGGTTTACTGGCTTTAGGTCTTATCGAGTCGTTAGGATGCACCTCGGTTTTCCCTCGGGGGGCGTGTAATCGTAGGGTTTCAGTACTCAAACATTTAAAGAAGTCCACCCTGAACCTAGTGAGTCAAATAATTCGTGTCTGTTAGTATAAGGAAGTTTGTCGTAGGCAAGGGCCGTTAATCTCTTTTTGTGAAACTTAAGTGTAGGGGTTTTGGTTCCCATGTAGATAAATAAGTGGTGTTCTCTCTTCTCGCACGGCTCCTATCACTCGGGAAAGTAGGTCTGAGGGGACCTTGTGCCTGGTGCTTTCGAGTCATCTGACTTGGGATGCACCGACCGAACTCCCGTTACACGGGTGGTAGGGATCGCCCTATGTGGAGGTTTGGGGGAAGGTGTACGTGATAGTGTAAGTCCTCATAGGCAATGATGCACGAAACCTGACCCTGGGAGAATCAAACACCAACCAATAAAATGCTCCAAAGAAAAAGAAAAAGAAAAAGAAAAAAAAAGAGTCAAATAAGAACCAAAATGGACTTTACACATTGTATCACATTTAGAAGTTAAGGTTGCCCACGTCTTTCACTTAATTCCTTAGTTAACTCTCACGAATAACTCATTAGGCTAGGTATGTGGACTGATTACATATATAGAGTCGACCCGTAGTATTACCGCATCCCATGATCGACAAAATAAGTCCAACGAGTCGTGTAGCTAGATTGATTAATGCATCTTGTTCGGATTTTGTGAGTATATCCGCTGAAAACCCTCAGGAGACAACACTCCTCCTCCTTGGCGACAAGGAGGTTTAACGGCTTGTTGCACGTGCTAAGTGCAACCGTGATTCCTACGAAAGTGAGTTAGGATTTCTTGTTTTTCGCATGCTTTTCTCTTTCTTTGTTTTGCTCGGGACTAGCAAAAGTTAGGTGTGGGGGTATTTGATTGACATCATTTCATGCTCTTATTTGTATCTTATATCTATTATCTTTCACCTAAACAATGCTATGTTACGAGTTTTATGTTTAGTTTTCAGGAATAATTAGGTTTGAAGAGATGAAGCATAAAAAAACCCAAAAGCTGGGAAAAAGGACTGGATTGTGAGATCTAGGGACCAAGATGCAAGCGAGAAGGACATGAACGCAAGACAGAAGGACCTAAGAGCAAAACAGGATACTCCAAACCATCATGGGGAGTATTTTAGCAATTCGATTCGGGTCGGAGCTCCAATAAACGAAGTAGATGCATCCAAGACCACCAAATACACCAAGTAAAGCCCAGAACAAAATTCAACTGGATCCCGAACTTTTTGACCGCCAATTGGCGGTCCAAGACCGCTGATTGGCGGTCACTTTTGGCCTAAATGCGCTCAAATTTCTCCAGCACATGTATTAGAGGATATTTAGGCTATTTGTGGTATCTGTTTAGTCCCACATCAGGGGATTGTCCCGGATTAGCTTTTTCCATGGCTATAAATAGAACTCTTCACCTCCTATTGTAATCACTCCATATTTTAAGTGGCTATTCTTCCTACTAGAAGTGAGGCCTTGAAGCACACACTAAAGTAGGAGGATGCTACTTTTAATGTGAGTCATTTTATCAATAAAGTTTTGTGTTTATTTCATTGTTTGTTTTATGCTTCTTTTATTGTTTGTGCATGTTTTAGTTTAATCGTCTTTTAATTCTAGCTTAGTTTTAATATGCTTTCTTTCCATAGTTTAATAATTAGTGTAATGTTTAGTGAGTAGTTCCATCCCCTTTGGGGGGTGGAGTAGATGTACATACATGCATTAGAGAATGGGATGAATGCTTTAATTTCAATGTGTTGATTAAACATGAATGTATGTTTGCTTGTTTAGGATAGAATTAAAAAACTTGATGAGTTTTGCCAAAATGATTAGACACCTCTCATGCTTGTTTAGGTTCTGAAATAAACACATTGCATATGTAAATGTTAATCAACTAAGTTGGTGAATAGATTGATAGGTTTTGCCATAACATTTAGACACTTCCTATGCTTGATAAACACCACCTTCATGTGCTTAAAGAATGTATTCTACACCCACCTCTTTGCATGTGTGCACTCACTCCACCCCCTAGGGGTTTTTCCATTCCTGAAATTCCAGCATTCTTGTTTTGTTCTTAGCTTAGTTCTAATTTCATCGTTTGTTTGCTTCTTTCACATTTCATACTTCTTAGAGTAGTTTAGGGTAGAGTAGCGTAACCAACTTTCTTCCCTCTCTTTTTGCCACTTGATTTCTGATAAACAAGAGGCTGCTCACCTCCCTGAGGACGACCCGTACTTGCCACCGCTTCATCGCGGCCGTGCACTTGCGGTTTTAAATAAAACGTTCAACACCATACATCGAGACTTATTGGATCTTGGTGCATCTGTTAATCTTCTGCCATATTCTGTCTACATCCACCTCGGTCTTGGAGACCTCAAACAAACAAAGACCACTCTTCAATTGGCTGATAGGTCTATGAAGAAACCGAGGGGTGTGGTGGAAGATGTTCTGATCAAAGTGGGAGAGTTCATTTATCCAGTCGACTTCTTTGTCTTGGATACTGAACCTGTGCCAAACCAACTTGGACAAATTCCTGTCATTCTGGGGCGACCATTTCTTGCGACTTCCAATGCCTTGATCAATTGTCGCAATGGTCTGATGCGCTTGACTTATGGTAGTCAATGCGCTGATTTCAACATCTTCACCATTGGCAAGAAGCCAGGTGCCTTCAATGACCCTGTTGAGGTCAACCTTATCAAGGGCTTGGATGAGATTGAAGTTGAGGGCACCTTCAAGTACTTCAGAGAATTGTTCGATGAAGATCCTGAAGGTGGTGAAGATGTTTCACCTGGGCTGGCACAAGAAGGTGCCTTATGTTTTGATCACGTGGCCTTTCAGCCACATTCTTCTGATCTTGTGGCCCTTGAGCCACATTCTTCTGATCATGTGGCCCTTGAGCCACTTCTTTTTGACCACGTGGACCTTGAGCCACATCCTTTTGAGCACGTGGCTTTTGAGCCACAAGATACTATTTTTATGGCCTCTCGGCCACATGCTCTTCATTCTGTATCTGCTGAGGACCCCATGTGGGTTAAGATTCAACCACCTGATACCCTTATACTTGATAGAGGTTCACCTCTCGTTCATGCCTCCTCTTTTGCTAACTCTAAAGAGGCATCAACCGACCACAATGCTTATAAGGGTGTCAGGTGGTCGAGCAATTCTGTTGTGTATGTTGCGAGCCCATGCATGCGCATTTCTGGCTCGAGAGATGGTGGGTTCCCATTTGATGTCCCTTGCCATATGAAGATGGAAGCCTATTGTTGTACATAGTTAAAAAAATAAAAAATAAAAATCTTCATGTGAGCATCGATTGTTGTGGGCCCCAACCCTTGAGTGTTTGGGCCCCAATTCTTTCATGTATTTGTATCCCTTCCTTAGCATCTCACAGGTTTTAAGGGAATTTGGGTTGTGTCCATCAACATAGCCATGAACTCCCCTGTGTACTTCATGTTGGTGAGATCTTTCCTTTTTCATGCATAAATCCATGTAGTTTCATGCTCACATTCATTGAGGACAATGCATGAAGTAGGTGTGGGGGGTGTTTTACGTGTGTACATAGTCGAGTCTTTTCTTTTGATTTTGATTTCTTTTGTTTGCATTGTTAGGGTCATGTTAGTGTGCTACATTTAATATCGATATATCTGCTTACCATGATCCTTGGGTGACTTGTCTTCTTTTGCTTGCCTAGTACTTTAAAATTTTCACATTTCTTTCAAAATCTTCATGTGTTTGCAAACGAAAATGTTTTGTGGGTTTTGCGTGTGTTTAGCATGTGCAAAACCGTTGAGAGACAAAGTAAAAAGAAAGCTCCCAAAATTGTCTTGAACTTGATGCATTAGGATATCTAGTACTATGGCTTTAGGATTTATCGAGTCGTTAGGATGCACCCCAGTTTTCCTTTGGGAGTGAGTAATCATAGGGTTTCAGTGCTCAAACATTTAAAGAAGTCCACCCTGAACCTAGTGAGTCAATAATTCGTGTCTGTTAACTTAAGGAAGTTTGTTGTAGTCAAGGACCCTCTAAATCTTGTTGTGAGACATAAGTGTAGGGGTTTTGGTTCATGTGTAGATAAGAAATAAGTGAGTAGACGTTCTCTCTTCTCGCACGGCTCCTATCACTCGGGAAAGTAGGTCTGAGGGGACTTTGTGCATGGTGCTTTCGAGTCATCTGACTTGGGATGCGCCGACCGAACTCCCGTTACACGGGTGGTAGGGATTGCCCTATGTGGAGATTTGGGGAAAGGTGTACGTGATAGTGTAAGTCCTCATGGGCAATGATGCACGAAACCTGACCCTGGAAGAACGAAGCTCCAACTAATAAAAAGAAAAAAAAGAAAGAAAAAATGTGAAAAGAAACAAAAAAAAATAATAATATGGTAATGCAAATAAGAACCTTAATGGACCTTACACTTTGTATCACTTGAGGATCATGAGGTTGTCCATGTCTTTCACTTAATTCCTTATTTAACTAACACGAATGGTTCATTAGGTTAGGTGTGTGGACTGATTACCTATATAGAGTCGGCCCGTAGGATTACCGCGTCCAATGATCGACAACATATGTCCAACGAGTCGAGTGTCTAGATTGAATAATGTATCTTGTTCGGATTTTGTGGGTGTATCCGCTGAAAACCCTCAGGAGACAACACTCCTCCTCCTTGGCAACAAGGAGGTTTAACGGCTTGTTGCACGTGCTAAGTGCAATCGTGATTCCTACGAAAGTGAGTTAGGATTTCTTGTTTTTCGTTTGCTTTTCTCTTTCTTTGTTTTGCTCGGGACTTGCAAAAACTTAGGTGTGGGGGTATTTGATTGACATCATTTCATGCTTATATTTGTATCTTATATCCATTATCTTACACATAAGCAATGCTACGTGACGAGTTTTATGTTTAGTTTTCAGAAATAAAGAGGTTTGAAGAGAAGAGCCATGAAAGGACCCAAAAGCAGGAAAAAAGACTTAATTGTGAGACTTGGGGACCAAGATGCAAGACAGAAGGACCTAAGAGCAAAACAGGAAACTCCACACCATCATGGGGAGTATTTTGTCAATTCGATTCGGGTCGGAGCTCCACTAAACAAGTTAGATGCATCCAAGACCAAGAAACAATCCAAGGAAAGCCCACCAGAAGATCCAGACCAATCTGAAGCTTATAGGCCGCCAATTGGCGGTCTGGAACCGCCAATTGGCGGTCTGGTAAAGCCCAGATCCACTAAGTTTTCTCCTGGACTTGTATTAATGTGTGTTTAGGCTATTTTTGGTATTGGTTTAGTCCCACATCGGGGGATTGTCCCGGATTAGCTTTTTCCATGCTTATAAATAGAACTCTTCACCTCCCATTGTATCCATCTCTCTCTTTGGTGGCATCTTCTCTACTAAGAGTGAAGCCTTGAAGCAAAACTCTGGTGGAGGAAGAGCTGCTTGTAATTTGAGTGAGTTAATAATAGATGTTTTCTTTAGCTTGTTAATTCTTGCTTAGTTGATTTCCTTTTATGTGTTTGCTTTGTTGCTTGTTTTGTTTTATGCTTCTTTAATATTTCTTGCTTGATTAGTATAGTTTCATTTCAGTATTATGCTTGCTTTTGTTAATATAGTTAGTGTAATGAGTAGTGAGTAGTTCCATCCCCATTTGGGGGTGGAGAAATATGTGATATAATCATGTAGTGTATTAAGTGTGTGTTATCTTAATCCCTTGAGCTTTAAATGATTTCCATAACCATCTAATGGGCCTCCACTCTTATCTTTGATATGCTAATGCTCTTGAATGAAGCTTAGCTTATGCTTTGATTAGTGGATCTATTTTATGGGGAATGATAAGGTTAGGATATGGATAGGAATTAATATTGGAAACACAAGTTGTAGTGTATGAACTCTTGTTGACTTTACCTTAGCTAATGTCTTGTATGTTTTAATGATGTAGTCTTATCTTAATTCATGTGGAGGCATAGTAGGGTCTAGTCTTTATACTTGAGTTCATTTAGCTTCATTCCAATTATTGTCTTGTATGTTTTAATGATGTAGTAAAATCTTAATTCATGTGGAGGCAAAGTTGGATGTAGTTTTATGATTTCATGCACTACATGTTGTGAGGAGCTTAATTACACACACACACCACACACACATCTTTATGTTCACATCATTTCTCTACCCCCTTTGGGGTTTAGTTTTATTGCTTATCTTTCATTTCCATTTTGCATCTTAGTGTAGTTTAGTGTAACCAACCTTTCTCTCCTTCTTTTTACCTCTCGCCTTCGAACAAACCAATCGTCGACACACCTCCCAGTGGACGACCCGTATTTGCCACCGCTTCAACGCGGTCGTGCACTTGCGGTTAAATATAAAACGATCAATCAACACACACTGGACGTCTTCTGGACATACTGTACATAATTGCCCATATTTGGTCCCAAAATTTTCCATTTATCTAGACTCACTCTGGATTTCTCTTGGACCACATTCAGTTTAGAGTGCGTCCAGACTCTTTCGGATATGGACTCGGGCAAGTTTAGTGTATGTCCAGAATAAGCCTAATTCCTTGTTTTAATCCTCTCCAATCCTACCATATTTGACCATTTGGTGTATTCACATGAATTTGTTGGTTGAGGTTCGTAACATTAAGCTGGGACCAGAGGATGTCCAAGTTCTTCAGAATCATTTCATCAAGATGCAGACTTTGGATCTCAATTTTTCCTACGTGATGGACATGGACTACGATGGACGTTTGAGGAACGTGTTTTGGGCTGACTCCTGTTCCTGTGCTACATAAGATTATTTTAGAGATGCAATCTGGTTCAACATAACCTATCTAACAAATAAATATGATATGAACTTTTTGTTGGCGTCAACCATCATTTTGAGTTTGTACTTTTAGGTTGTTCTGTGTTGGCTTGCGAAACAACCGATAATTACATTTGGTTGTTTCGAACTTAGCTAACTTCTATGGGGGTATGTTATCATTTATTCATTTCCAACATTAATATAATGTATGTATTTTTACTAATCTTGTACGTTGTTTGTACAGGAACATCACCACCAGCCATCATAACCGTCGCTGGAGGAAGGACGCCAGATGTAGCTAGACCCCCCACCACCACTTGATCAGGCAACCTTGCAGGTGGATAGGAATGCTAGATATGACGAAGTTGTTGGACATTGTGTTTCGCTGGCTAAGGAAGCATTCGTTTCCCATGAAAGATATGAAGTGGTCCTGAAGTATTTGGATTACATTAATCTCAAATCTCTATGCAGCCACTCCACCCGAACGACTCAACTCACGTTCCTAGCGAACAAACAACTAATGCATCCATGTTTTATCATATTCCTGTCAGAAGAGTTGGTAGACCGCCCACCAATTGATGAGTCTCGTCTGTAGAAAAATCTCCCAGAAGATCATCAAGAAGAACTCAAAAGATAAAGGCAAGTGCAAGGCGAAGGTCGATTCATCTAATTTAATTCCTGGGCCTGGAGATGCAGACTATTCCGATTGGAATTTAATGGTCTATAAAACAAGTTAATAGTGTAATTTTACTTTTCTGTTCATAATTGTATACTTTTTTCAATTTTCTTGGCGAGTATGTTTTTATTTAAACTATTTTGGTAGTTCGCATGGTTGTTGTCCTAGCAGAATTGTGATTTATGACACAATCTTGGTATTTGTCTTCATTGTATCAACACTTGTTCATAATACTAGCATGGTCTTGAATGGAGGATCTAACATGATCTGGATACTTTATTGTTAAACCAAACCTGGACACGAGTTGTTTTCCAGAATAGTAGGAATGTGTACTCAATCTCGACACATACTGTTAGACCTTGATCTTATGCTTACTTATATTTTGACATTGCCTTTTCATCCATTTTATTCTTGGTTGCCAAGTGTGATTTCTAACCAACACAAGGTGTGTGGGGGTGTCTCGCCGTTGATGGTGAGAGGCGGCCAGTAGGTCGCTAGAGTGGTCTGTCCCTACTGGACGTCGGGCTAACCAATGATCCATGCATTGTTGACCGACTTTTGTGTGGTATGTTGGCTATCTTTTGCTTTATGTGATAACTGTACGTGTATGCTTGTTTGAATAAAATATAATACTTAACTTAATGGTTTCTGCCATAATCATTAGGTACATCCCATGCATGTTTAGGTTCTCAATAACAAACTTGTTTATGCTCATGTTAAGCAACTAGGTTAGTGATTTTGATGATAGGTCTTGCTGCAACCATTAAGTACTTCCTATGCATAAAAACACAACTTACACTTATGCCCTATTGAATGCATTCTTCACCACCTTATTTCATGTGTACACACACTCCACCCCTTGGGCCTTTTTCTTCCTGATTATCATCTTACTTTGATAGTACTTAGTTTAGTTTCAAATCCTCTCGCTTTCGTCATCCTTTTTGTTGGTTGCTAGTTTAGTGAAGCTTATTTAGTTTAATAAACTTCTTCTCCCCCTTATTATCCACTCGACTTCTGAAAAACAAGAGTTGACCCACCTCTCTGTGGACTCGACCCGTACTTGACACCACTTCATCGTGGTTGTGCACTTGCAGTATTAAACTGAATCGATCAGGACACGATTGCAAGACTGAGGGACGCACTGCGGGACCGAGCTACATGATTGCGGGACCGACAGACGTACTATGGGACTGAGGGACGTGATTGCATGACCAAAGGACACAATTGCTGAACTGAGGGACATATTTTCTAGATAGACTTTTGGACAAAGAGTTCGACCAACTACTCAAGGACAATAGATGGTTGAGCAAGGGACCATTTGTTGGATTTCATGCCCCTATGTATTTGTATATTTAAAAAAAATTAGATATGCATACATGATCGATTTCTATATTTTCGACGATTTCATGTACATTATTTTATATGTATTATAATATCTCGTGTAATGCCCCCAATCTCGTGGGTACGCACACTCAGAAAGGAACACAAGTGTTGCGATCAAAGACCTCTGCGACGACCGAAGGAGTAACAAAAGAAGGGCAATACCGACTAACTCAACAATACATAACAGACATTCATGGATATACAATTAGGATATAAAACTGAAAGAAATGATTATCCATGTATACATAAAAGATCCAATTAAAATACATCGAGTTACAAAGGGAGATACAATAATATAAGTGAAAACAACGATAACTGAAGACTCTGGTTGACATGTCCCGCGTGTACAGAATCTTCAACACTCGTCCAGTCTGCCATGTGGGAACCTAAGTACCTGCAAGCACCGCATTAACAAATGTATGAGTTTTCAATTAAGAAAACCCATTATGCCCCACTTAAAATAGAATTTTACGGAAGAATGCATGCAGTCTAACTAAGACGAAAGCATCAGAAACAGAACCGAAAAGCATCAAATACAACAGAAGGCTACGACTCCATAAGCCGTGCCAGCCAGGCGCACCCCACACATTCCTCGCAAGGAACCAGAACACCAGCACTGCTGGTCAGAAGCGGTCACTTGACAGTGACCCACCATTCGGCACAAAGCGGTGCCCCGGATAAATGTCCCAATTCGCGGAAATAAACCTACATGGTGCCATCACGAACTTGGGAACATCTACCCTGAGACAGAATGACAGAGCGCTTGCCCAGGATTTATCTTATGCCTGGCCTCCCAACGTGAAGGTCTTATGCGAATGACCTCTGAAGCTAGAGGACCCACTCGTGGCCCATCGGCCCAGAAAACAGAATGTACCCAGAATTATTAATCAGATTAAATGTAATGCAAGCTACTCAAGCATCTAAGATCTAATGTAGCTACAATATACGGAACGAGCTCAAGGAACAATATCCGGATACCCTCCTAATAACCCCAAAAAATCGGAGTCAGAACATCCCAATCAGGAATATAAACGAAACTCAAAACAACAAGCAATCATAACCGGATCGGCAAATCAAGATAACAACTAATTGAGTCATCTACGGGTTGTGATAAGGATGTTATAAGGTGATTGACATCATTTAATGCTTATATTTGTATTTTATATCCATTATCTTACACCTAAGCAATGCTACGTGACGAGTTTTATGTTTGAATTTCAGAAATAAAGAGGTTTGAAGAGAAGATGCATGAAAGGACCTAAAAGATAGGAAAAGGACTGAGTTGAGTGACTCGAGGACTAAGATGCAAGGGAGAAGGACCTGAACGTAAGACCGAAGGACCAAAGAGCAAAACAGAAAACTCCACACCATCATGGGGAGTATTTTGGCAATTCGATTCGGGTCGGAGCTCCAATAAACAAAGTATATGCATCAAAGACCGACAAAGAAATCGAGAAAAGCCCACAACAATTTCCAACCGGATCCATAGTTTATGGACCGCTAATTGGTGGTACGGATCTCTCCAGATCCGCTAAGAGTTCGCGTGCACATGTATTAGTGTTTGTTTAGGCTATTTTTGGTATTTGTTTAGTCTCATACCGGGGGATTGTCCCGGATTACCTTTTTCTATGGCTATAAATAGAACTCTTCACATTCGATTGTAATCACCCATTGCTTGGTGGCATTCTCTCTACTTGGAGCAAAAGCCTTGAAGCAAAACTCAAGGTGGAGAAGAATGCCACTTGCAATGTGAGTCATGTTAATAAAATAATTTTTCTTTGTTACTTTTAATATTGTCTTGTCTTTTAATTCTTGCATGCTTCTTTAGTTTAATTTCTTTTCAGCTTCTTTAATATTTCTTGTTTGCTTAGTTTAATTGCCTTTCATTAGAATGTCTCATTTTGTTAATTTAGTTTGTAGTGTAATGATTAGTGAGTAGTTTCATCCCCATTTGGGGTGGAGAAATATGTGATATGATTATGTGATGTAGTAGTGTGTGTTATCTTAATCCTTTGAGCCTTATAGGTTCCATAACCATCTATTGTGATTTCACTCTTGTCTTTGATATGCTAATGCTCTTGAATGAAGCTTAGCATATGCTTAGACTAGTGGACCTATTTTATGGGGAATGATGAGGTGAGGATAAGGATGGAATTAATATTGGAAACATGACTTGTAGTTGCATGTGCTCTTGTTTCCTTTACCTTGGTTAATGACTTGTATGTTTTAATGATATTGGGTTATCTTATTTCATGTGGAGGCATAGTAGGGTCTAGTATTTATACATGAGTTCATTTAGCTTCATTCCAATTATTGTCTTGTATGTTTTAATGATATGATCTTATCTTATTTCATGTGGAGGCAAAGTTTGATGTAGTTTTCTATTTTCATGCACTACATGTTTTGATGAGCTTAATTGAACACACACATCTTTCTATTCACATTATTTCTCTACCCCCTATGGGGTTTAGTTTTATTGCTTATCTTCCATTTCCTTTTGCATTTTAGTGTAGTTTAGTGTAACCAACCTTTCTCTCCTTTCTTTCCCACTCGCCTTCGCACAAACCAAAAGTCGACACACCTCCCTGTGGATCGACTCGTATTTTCCACCGCTTCAACGCGGCCGTGCACTTGCGGTTTAATATAAAACGAATCAATCATAATGGCTGATGTCCTAAGCAACATACATAACCACATCATAACACTTCACATCAGTAACACATAGACATGTGAGAAGCAATAGGATGATGAATTACAGCAAGGTACATCATAATCGAACTCCACAATAATTGATAACATGCAACATCAATTTCAGGGCGTATATGTGATAGTAGTTAAAATCTCAGAACATGATCAGAGTTGATATAGGTATGAGTTATAAATATATCAGTAGAATAACATGATGGGGGCATACATGAAATAACAGCAAACAATATAGATCTCTAAACTAGCATACTTGCGTGCAATTGGGTTAACATGTTGCATTAGAATATGACACGAATAACACATAACATGAAAGAGTCCGATTACGTTCATGTGTGCATGCATGACTCCCGCATCAGGAAACACCCACACACCAGATAATAAATCAGCCAGAATAGAGTAACATAATGTGCACAGCAGTTGGAGACATCATAAACAATCGATTATGTGCATCATCAATTTCAGGACATGCATGCAATAGGACTAGAATCTCAGAACATGATCAGACCTTATGTGGACGTGATACAACATATATATATATACATGGAAAAAGATGCATATGATATCTGGAAGCTATATTTATATGTATACATCCATAGATAGTATACATGCATGCAATAGGGTTACACATGGCAAATAGGCTTATAATGGGTAGCATATAATATGAATAAGTATGATAGCATTTCTAAATGCGAACATGACATGAATATCAGAGCATATACACGAAAAACAGTCATGAATATATCAAATCTACTGCTGGATCAGAATCGATTCGGCCAACAAATCATGATAACAACACATGTCACACACCACCGATTGCATCAATTAGATTATAGAAAAAATACAAGATCACAGCCATGCATATGCTACCCCGATCCATCCCAACCACATGCTCAGAGAACCCCTTCCAAGCAAGTCTGAGGTGGGGGAAAGTCGGAGGAGGTCAGTCCAGCCATTCGATCTATCAACCGAGCGAGAGTCGCACGAGTGCACCAACTACAAGATCAGCCCACCCTTGCATTCCCAGCTCAAACCAAGTGAGCCAGCCCCTATCCCTCTCAACACCAACCTCCCTAGGGTCCATCTCCACCCCTTCCTAACCCCAGCCTCTGACTTGAGTAGCTGCACCAGCCGGCCATCCCAAGCTAGGCGTCAAAGGAGTTGAGGACAACCCTAGCTGATCGGATCAGGTGTGCACCAGCCACACCCCCATAGATCCGAACCACCATCAGACTTGACCCAGAGGGGACGTCTTCACCTCTGGTTGGACCTCATTAGAGAGGACGTCTTCACCTGGCTGCTCCACAACCAACCTCATCTAGCTCAAGCTCCATGCGTGCGCTAGAGAGAAACCGGTTGGTGGTGCAACCGTTGCACCAACAACCACATGGTGCTGGCCGACCCCTCCAGCCAACACGCCCTCCCATAAAACTCATCAGAGGTTAGGATCATGCCTGATTTTCTGGAATAGGACCTGAGATTGCCGGAAATCAGCCACCAAAAACCTCCTCCAAGCCGTACGCAAGGATTCCCACTAGTTGCTTCTTCAAATTCTGCCGGAGATCAGCCAATAGCTCGCCGGAGATGGTGGTGGTGGTGGTGGACAGAGGTGGTAGCGTGGTTAAGAGAAGGGAAGGGGTGTGGGAACGGCTGGGGTCTGGGTTGTGTTTGTGTTTCATGGAAACAAACACAAAGGGCAAATGTTTAATGCAATAAAGACCAAATTAGAACATACCATATAGCTACCAATTCAAATGTTTGCAAATCTCAAGAGATCTCCTCTTGCTGATGTGTCAGCCACATCACCCTGCCTTCACACCTCATCCCTAAATGCCGCCTTAAAGCCCAAGCCAAACCACACACACGAATTGCACCTGATCGATCCGATTAAGTCAACCGATTGCAAAACTGCCCGACAGGTCATACCTGCCCACGAATCGCATTAACTCGCCCAAAGAGGAAACCTTTTCCAAGATGAAGCATAAAATCACACAACAAACATCATACATCATGAAAACACAAGGTCGAGCATAAGGATGAATACGACTTACATCTTGTTATCTACATATATATTAAAATAAATAGAAGATGATCATACCCAAGGTTCTCTAAAACCTTTATGAAGATCCAGAGTTGCGTTACCCGTTGAATCGTCTGCCGATTCGCCTCCAAGTGTTCACCAAACTCTAAACAAGATTAGAGAGAAAGGAACTAGCCAACTCAATCTCTATATCAAGATTAGAATCAAGCTTAGAATTCAAACTCTATGGTTAATGACCAATAACATATTCCTTAGCACTTCCAAAAGACGAATACATTAATCAAAGAACAAAATGTTTGCACATTCAATTCATAATAATTGACATATAAAAGTAAACTTTTAGAACATATTCCCTTCAATCTCCTACTTGTTATCAAAGTTTACTTTCACATACATTCTCAATGTATAAAACAATAATAACTAGGGTAACCCTCTCAAATGACTCATCAAGCCACTCTGACATGGTTCCTCCGACCCATGGACTCGAAATGTATTTCACATTTGGCTTGGGATAAAGGTTTGGTGAATGGATCAACTATGTTGTTGTTTGTGTCCACCCATAATAAATTTATTTTGCCTTCGTCGACGAAGTCACGTGTGACAAAATACTTATGATCCATGTATTTCACCCTGTGATGGGATTTAGGATCCTTGATTTGCATGATAGACGAACTAGTGTCGCAAAACAGCTCTATGGGTCCCTTGCTCGAGGGAACTACTCTAATCTCTTCAAGGAACTTCTTAATCGACACTCCTTTCTTGCTCGCTTCAGCAACGACCATCACTTCAGAAGCGATGGCTGAGTTGGCCACTGTGGTTTGCTTCCAACTATGATAACTCACTGCTCCACCATTCAGAAGGAAGACATATTCTGATTGAGATCTCCTATCATTGGGATCACTCATGAAACTCGCATCCGAATAGCCGTCGGCTACCAGCTCCCTTTGTCCTCCATAAACAAGAAACTTATCTTTGGTTCGGTTAAGGTACCTTAGAATATTCTTGACCGCAGTCCAATGATCAGGACCTGCGTTGGATTGGTGACGCCTAGCATACAAGAAATCGGGTCTTGTGCAACTCATCGCGTACATGATTGATCATATTGCTGAGGCATAAGGTATATCTCTCATGTACTCTAAGTCTTTACGTGATTCAACACGTTGAAACTTCTTGAGTTGCACACCCATACTCATTGCCACATTGTCCTTTTTGGAGTTGTTCATACTGAACATTTCCAAGACCTTGTCAATGTATGTACGTTGACTTAGGCCAATGAGTTTATGAGAGCTTTCTCTATATATCTTGATTCCCAAGATGTATTGATCCTCACCTATGTCTTTCATTGAAAATGAAGATTTCAATGAACTTCTTGTTCGCTCTAGCAAAGATATATGATTTCCCATGAGGAGTATGTCATCGACATATAAGATCAAAAATACTATGTGGCTCCCACTAACCTTCTTTTATATACAATGCTCTTCCTTACTTTGGACGAAGTGAATCTTTTTGACTTCCTCGTCAAAGCGTTTGTTCCAACTTCATGATGCTTGCTTCAATCCAATAAATGGATCGATGAAGCTTGCACACTTTCTCGCTATTCTTTGGATCTTCAAAACCTTGAGGTTGTACCATGTACACATCCTCCTCCAAGTTCCCATTAAGGGACGTTGTTTTGACATGCATTTGTCATATTTCATAATCATGAAATACGGTAATAGCGAACATAATATGAATATACTTGAACATGGCAACCAGTGAGAAAGTTTCATCATAATCAATTCCTTGAATTTGAGTGAAACATTTTGCTACAGGCCTGGCTTTCAAGGTTGTCAAGTTCCCATCCATGTCCATCTTCCTCTTAAAGACCCAATTATTTTGAACGACCTTCTTTCCTTGAGGAAGGTCAACCAAGCTCTATACTTGGTTGTTATACATGGATTCTATTTTTGATTCCATGACTTTAAACCATAGTTTGGAGCCTTCTCTTTCCATTACATCTTGAAAGGTTAAGGGATCACCGGTATGTAGTACCATGATCTCGTAAGTGCCAGATACATATCGGGTTTCTTCATTTCTTTCGTACACCTTCTAATTTCTTTTGGTTCTACGTGTACTTCTTGAACTTCTTCCACAATTTCTTGAGGAATTTGTTCATGTTCGATTCTCGAACGTACATTAGGCGGGGATGATTGAGTTTCACCCATAATTGCTTGAGAGGGTCTCTCACTCACATTCCCACTAACCAAAGGAACCTCGGTTGGGCCTTCATGATATGGTATGTTAACATTCATATCATGATCTTGTAGAATATGTTTCCTCAAGGACAATTCTACTCCAACCATTTTTTATTTTTTCGAGAAACTCTTTCGCTTGTCTCACGAGGATAACCTATGAAGAAATGCTTATCCGCTTTTGGTTGAAGTTTGGTCAACGTCAATCTTTTGACGTAGGCCTCACAAGCCCAAATCTTGAGAAAATTGAGCTTAGGTGTTTTACCACTACATAGCTCATAAGGCATTTTCTCTACAGATTTGGATGAAACATTATTTAGTGTGTAAGTCGCAGTTTCTAGTGCATAACTCCAAAAGTAAAGCGACAATTCAGCTTAACTCATCATTGATCGAACCATACTGATCAATGTCCTATTTCTCCTTTCAGACACCCTATTCCATTGAGGTGTACTGGGCGGAGTGAGTTGTGGCACAATACCACACTCCTTTAAGAACGAATCAAATTTGGTACTTAAGTACTCACCTCCACGATCGGTTTGTAGACACTTGATTTCTTGTTGAGTTGGTTCTCTACTTCATTCTTGGATTCTTTGAACTTTTCAAAGGATTCACTTTTGTTTCTCATTACATAAATATACCCGTAATGACTATAGTCATCCGGGAACGTAATGAAGTACCCAAAACCGTGTCTTGCACTTGTACTCATTGGACCACATACATCATAATGTATCAAATCCCGCAAGTTACTCACTCTTGGACCTTTCTTCTTGAAATGTCTCTTGGTCATTTTGCCCATTAGGCAAGGTTCGCATGTCTCCAATGATTAAAATCAATTTGACCAAGAAGGTTACTTCTTGCAATTTCTTGATGCGTTTTTCATTTATGTGACCAAGACAAGTGTGCCACAAGAGTGTATCATTCACGTGAGTAGTTTTAAGCCTTTTGTTATTGATGTTTAAAATTTGTCAATAATTTAATTCAAGCAAATAGAGTCCATTTCTTTTGAATGCATTTGAATAGAAAATTCAATTCTTCGATATAGACAAGCAAGAGTTTGAAATATTTATATTAAAATTATCCATATCCAAACATGATATAGAAATAATATTCTTCCTAATCAAAGGCACGTAATAGAGGTTCTTTAAACATAAATTTAAACGACTAGATAATTGATGCTCCACGGAACCTTGTGCAATCGCAACAATGCTTGCACCATTTCCAACTTTCAAAATCATCTCATTTTCATGAGTTCCTTCCTATCCTTTAGTAACTGCACATTAGAAATTATGTGAGCACAAGATCTGATATCAATTACCCAAATAATGGACAAGAGGTGGCTAAATTTATCTCAATAACAAATAAACCTTTAGCCTTTTTGGGGCATTTTCGCTCAATCACCCCGTTGTCAAGATCCTCCTTGTACTTGGGGAAATTCGGGCGGATGTTTCATTTACCACTGTATTGGTAACACTCCGTATTAAGAGTCAGAGATTTCAAAGAATTCCCCCTTGAGGTACTCACATGAGCCATGGATGGCTAGGATGTTCTTGTCCCGGCCGTTGCCCATGTCAACTTCAGCCATTTTGAGAACATTGTGAAGCTCCTGAAGACTCACCCATTTCTCACGCACATGATAGTGCATAACGAAATCCTTGTAGGATGGGGCTAGAGAGCCAATAATCAAATCTTCCACAATGTCATCGGGGAAGAGAGCTTTGCCAATTTCCCAAGGTATAATTGCATAGTGATAAAATGCACAGATACCAATGTTCACTCTGAAAGGAATGTGTTCTAAAAGTTTTACTTTTATATGTCAATTGTTATGAATTGGATGTACAAACATTTTGTTTCTTGATTATGGTATTCATCTTTTGGAAGTGTTAAGGAATAGACACTTGGTCCTTAACCGTAGAGCTCTAAAAGATAATAGTTTACATAAATCAAAAGTTATTCAATAATGGTAATTAACATGGAATATTAATCACCGAGATAAGATTGTGATGGTGGTCATTGATTGTTGTAGCTCTACAAATAATTGACGACACAAGTATATAAAAGAGGAAATGATTACTTTTATATATTGAATAGACCTAACAAGTAAAACATTATGGAATTGTGTTTTGTGTCATTAATGTTTTACTGTGTCTTGGATCCTAAGATATGAGACTTATATCTTTTCACTCAAGAAGTGCTTAATTTGATTATTGTCAAAAGCTATCATTGAGTATAGTGATAAAGGCAATAGTTGGTTGAACATGACTTGTGCTGGAAAAGATAGTTAGTCAAACGATTATCATTGCCCCTCTTAATTGAGTGATGATATTAGCGGGCTCCTTGATAAAGCAAAATTATAATGTGCACAATGTAACTTGAGTTAAGTTACATAGTTATAATTAGCTTAAAGAGATCAAGAAATGAATATAATACAAAAGTGACATATTTCTACTTCGTATATATTCTTAATATGATGAGGCAAGGGGCGGACACAAGTGGTGCACTGACATCACTAAATGGATCATGTTTTAGTTCAAGTGGAACAAAGACGTCTATGTTAATTGGGTAACTATAATGTGTAGCTAGATACCACTTATAGTTTGGGATATTAAGTGTTTAATATCGCTGTCAATTTGGCTTAAATCCTCCTACAGGTCACACCACAAAATTGGGAAACAAGAAGCTTGATTTTGAGTTCATATGATGTGTCGGGTTTCATGTGAAAAAGGGACACATGTGGTGAATGAATAAAATCAATATGTCATGAGAATTGACATAATTAGAATCATAATAAATTCATATGAGGTGTATATATTATGGGGTGTAATAATTTAATATTACATAGGATAATATATTACATAAGATATGAATTTGCTAAAAACCCCAAAAGATCAAATTTTGTTGGAAATAAATCCAAAATTTGACAAATGCAAAATCGAGGTCAAACACGGCAAACTGTTTAGGGTTTGGTCGACCGAGGTGTCTTCGAAACGGTCAACCGAACGGGAAACGAGTAAACACAATAGGTTGACCGAAATTGTCTGGAGTGCCTAGACAATTGGGTACGGTTAACCGAGACAAAATATCCAGGAGCTATCTTGGGATATTTTTGATAGATCGAATGTGACACGGTCGTCACATGAGATTCGACCAGGAGAAATTTTTGTGAGTCAACGGTCGACCGGAGCAAGACGTGGATCGTTCGAATTTTTCAGAGAATTTTTCTCATGCATATTCGGTCGACCGTCTAGCTCACGGTCCACCGAACATGTGTCAAAACCGAATGGTTCGGTTAACTGAGAAGAATTCTCAGTCAACCGAACAACACGATTTTTGCCTGAATTATTAAGAGAATAATTAGATCATGGGTTGGATTAATTCCAGATTTGATCAAACATTTTTTAGGATGCTTATGTGGCAATTTGAGATCATGACTAAAGAATAGTTCTTGATATGCATGTTTTGGGAGCCTATAAAAGGATCCCTCATCCTACTTGTTTATGTTAATGCATAAATTCTTTCTCTCATTAATCTCTCCACAAAAATCTCTTAATAGTTTTAAGTTTTGGAGATAGAAATCTCAGCAGCTTAAAGATGGGTTATTAGCTAGATTCTTAGCTTAATTAGAGATTGATTGGCTATCTCCTGTCTCTCTAATCTTGTTTAGAGTTTGGTGAACACTTGGAGGCGAATTGGCGGGCGATTCGATGAGCAACGGAACTCTGGATCTTCTGAAAGGTTTTAGAGAACCTTTGGGTATGATCATCTATCATTTGTTTATTTTAATATGTGTAGGAATGCATGATATTAGAATAAACAAATACATGTACGTAAAATCAATGAAAATATGAAATCGATCTTGTATGTTTGTATTTTTTTTATAAATATATACATACATAGGGACACGAAATCCTACACACTCCACCATGTGGCACCTTGTGAGTACTATGGTGTTCTTATAGTGCTCTTTTCTAGCACTATCCATGAACATCTTCGTTAAAGCTTCTATGGACTTCTTGGATTTTGAATCCAAGTATTTCTCTTGAAGTGAGTCACCCAGGGATGCCAACATTAGACCGTGAATTTAGTTTTCTTGGTCTTCCCACTTGGCTTTAGCCTCTTTCTCATTATCGGTTGCCTTCTCCTTTAATTTTGGGATTTCACCTTCCAAAATATGAGATAGTTTCTCAAACTTTAACACGATATTGAGTTTGAGTTGCCGGCTTATGAATTTGGATATATCATTTGCCAAAGGATATTTTTCAATCATAGATCGCATAATAAATGTTCGATATTTCTACAAAATAAATTTATTTGGAATTTAATGTCAATTTTATGTTTGAAAATCAATACCGTCAATAAATAAATATATCCATAAATGCAGTAATTCAAGATCCTATCAATTATAATATAAAATAGCTAATGGCTATCAAATATATTATAAAATCAAGGTAAGAAATATTTTCTAATCATAACCATTTCAAAATCTTGCAAACTTTTGCATTTTCAAACTCTTATGATTATTGTTTCTTTAATTAAGAGGGGATTTGACCAATTCTCTTAAGGAAAACCCTTTTTCTCAAAACCAAGCTAGGGCTCAGGGTCTTGTTAAGAAAACTTATTTCCTTTGATACGCGAAAAGTTTGTCCATTGTATTCATGAACAAATACACTTAGTGTTTGTTGGATTTCGTGCCCTATTATATGTATATATTTTTCGAAATTTTATAAACATACAGGATCGAAACATTCATATTTTCTTCGATTTTCATATAGACATGCATTTGTTTGTCCTAATTATTTAACATGCATTAGAACAAACAAACAATTGCAAAAAGAATCATACCTAGAGGTTCTCTAAAACCTCTTGAAGATCCGGAGTCGCGTTGCCGTTCGAATCGCCCGGTGGATTGCCTCCGAGTGTTCACCAAACTCTAAACAAGGTTGGAGAGAAAGGAGCTAGCCAATCAATCTCCAAACGGGTTTAGAATCTAGCTAATAACCCCCTTTTTCTTTCCTGAGATTTTACTCTCCAAAAACTCAAATTAACTAAGGAATTTCGGATGGATTACTTGGGGTGGTTAGAGAGAGAGAGAATTTTGCATACACTTATTTTTAATGAAGGAAATTAGGCCTATTTATAGGCTCCTTTAATTTTCACATCATGGGTCATGCATTGACCCATTCTTCCATGTTTTTCTCTCTTAAGACCAATTCCCAATATTAAATTTATTAATCCACATCTAAATATAATCATAATTGACCAAGTCAAAACCATGATCAATAATTCCTTAATTAATTTGCATTTATCGAATTTTTGATTAATTCCCAACAAAATTCGTTTTTCTTGTTTTAGGAAATTTTATTAATTTGCCTTTATCGAATTTTGGTTTAATTCCCAACAAAATTCGTATTTGGGGTTTTAGCAAATTTAATTAATTAATTTGCCTTATCGAATTTTGGATTAATTCCCAACAAAATTCGATCTTTGGGGTTATAGCTAATTTATATATCATATGCAATATATCATCATATGTAATATCAAACAATCACACCCCATGATATATTTACATCTCATATATAAATTCATGATTCTAAATATGTCATTTTCATGACATAATGATTTTATCCATTCACCACATGTATACGAAACTCGATACATCATATGAACATAAAATCACCTTCTTGTTTCCCAGTTTTATGGTGTGACCTATGGGAGGATCTAAGCTAAATTGGCAGTGATATTAATAGCTTAACATCACAAACTATAAGCGGTATCTAGCTACACATTATAGTTCCCAATTAGCTAGATGTCTTAATTCAGCTCGAACAAAAACCCGATCCAATTAGTGATGGAGTGCACCACTTGTGTCCGTCCCTTGCCTCATGATATTAAGAATACACACAAAGTAGTATTGTGTTATCTTTGTATTAGTATTCATTTCTTGATCTCTTTAAGCTAGTTATAAATATGTGACTTAACTCAAATCACATTGTGCACATTATAACTTTGTTTTATCAAGGGGCCCATTAATATCATTACTCAATTAAGAGGGACAATGATAATCTTTTGACTAAGTATCTTCTCCAACAAAAGTCATACTTAACCAACCAATGTCTTTACACTACACTTATCGATAGCTCAAGACACTAGCCTAATCAAGTATTTCTTAAGTGATCGGATATAAGTCTCATATCAAAGGACCAAGGACACAGTAAAATATTAATGACACAGAAACACATTTCTATAATATTTTACTTGTTAGGTCAATTCGGTATACAAAAGTACTATTTTCCTCTTTTGTGTACCCGTGTTGTCACTCACTTGTAGGGCTACAATGATCTATGACCAACACGACAATCTTAACCCGGTAATTACTGTCCCATGTTAATTACCATGATTGCGAATATCTTTTGTTTTATGTAAACCAATATCCTTTAGAGCTCTACGGTTAAGGACCAAGAGCCTCTTCCTTAACACTTCTAAAAGACGAATAACATAAACAAGGAACAAAATGATTTATCATTCAATTCATAATAATTGACATTTAAAGTAAAACTTTTAGAACACATTCCCTTCAATCTCCCACTTGTTATCAAAGTTTTCTTTCACATACATTCTCAATGTATAAAACATTAATAACTAGGGTAACCTTCTCAAATCACCTATCAAGCCAATCCACATGGATCCTCGGATCCATGGACTCGAAATATATTTCGTCTCTTAGCTTGGTATGAAGGTTTGTTGAATGGATCAGTTGTGTCACTGTTGTGTCCACCTATTTATTTATTTTGTCTTTCGTTGGTGGTTGAGTTAGCTGTAGTGATATTACTCCTAACTACAGTAGCTCATGCCTCCACCTTCGATAATGATGACGCGTCATCATCCCAACCTCCTATTGTCAATAATTCCTATAAGAATTGCATCAAAATAGCCCTCGGCTATTTTCTCCTTTGTCTTCCATAAACAAGAACCTTATCTTCAGTCCAGTTAAGGTACTTCAGAATATTCTTGACCGCAATCCTATAATTAGGACTTGCGTTGGATTGGTGACATCTTATCACATTTAGAGCATACGAGATATTGAGTCTTGTGCAAGTCATTGTGTACATGGTCCTTCATTTTGCTGAAGCATAAGGGTTACCTTCATGTACTCCAAGTTTCTGCGTGATTGAGCACGTTGAGACTCCTTGAGTTGCACACTTATACTCATACTTATTGGCACATTGTCCACATCGGAATTGTTCACCCTGAACATTTCCAAGACCTTGTCAATGTATGCACGTTGACTGAAGCCAATGAGTCTACGAGATGTATCTCAATGTATCTTGATTCTCAAGATGTGTTGAGCCTCATCCATTTCATTTCATTGAGAATGTCGATTTCAATGAAATTTCTTGTTTGCTAATGTTAAGGTATATGATTGCTCATGAGCAATATGTCATCGACATATAAGATCAAAAGTATTGCATGGCTCCCACTAATCTCCTTGTATCAACAAGGCTTTCCTTTACTTTGAATGAAGTGAATCTTCTTCACCTCTTCGTCAAAGCGTTTGTTCCAACTCCTCGATACTTGCTTCTATCCATAAAGGGATTCTCGAAACTTGCATTTCTTCTCGCTACTATTTCGATCATCAAAACCTTGAGGTTGTACCATGTACATATCCTCCTCCAAGTTCCTGTTTAAGGAACGCCATTTTGATATCCATCTTCCATATCCCACAATTGTGAAATGCGGTAATAGTGAGCATAATCCGAATAGATTTTAATATGGCAACTTCTCAAAAACTTCATCAAAGTCAATTTCTTGAATTTGAGTATAACTTTTGCTACAAGCCTTGCTTTGTAGGTTGTCAAGTTACTATCCATGTCTATCTTCCTCCTAAAAGCTCATTTATACCAAATGATATTTTCTCTTGAGGAAGGCTAATCAAGTTTCATACTTGATTATCATACATGGATTCTACTTCGGATTCCATGGCTTTTCACCATAGTTTGGAGTCTTTTCTATTTCGGAAGGTCGAGGGATCTTTGGTATCTAGTACCATGATCTCATGAAGTCCCACATACTTATTGGGTTTCTTCCTTTCCCTCATTGACCTTCTTAGTTCTTTTGGTTCTTCTCGTGTCTCTCGAACTTCTTCCACAATTTCTTGAGGAATAGGTTCATGTTCGACTCTCGAACGCACACTAGGTGAGGATGATTGAGATTCTCTCACAATTTCTTGTAAGGATCTCTCGCTCATGCTCCCACTAACCAAATGAATCTCGGTTGGGCCTTCATGATTTTGAATGCAACATTCACATCATGATCTTGTAGAGTATCTTGAGTTTCCTCAAGCTCAACTCTACTCCCACTACTTTTCTCTTTTTTCCAGAAATTCCAGAAAAACCATATCTCTCTCTACAATCTTTTGATTGGAGGTGATATACCAAAAGTAGTATCCTCTTGTCACACGAGGACAACCTATAAAGAAGCACTTATCCGCTTTTGGTTGAAGCTTGGTCGACATCAATTTCTTGATGTATACCTCACAACCCCAAATCTTGAGAAAGTCGAGCTTAGGTGTCTTTCAACTCCATAGCTCACAAGACATTTTCTCCACGGATTTGGATGGAACATTATTTAGTGAGTTTGTCTTTATTTGTAGTGCATAATTCCAAAAGTAAATAGGCAATTTAGATTGACTTATTATTGATCGAACCATGTCGAGCAATATCATGTTCCTACTATAGGAATGAGTCAATTAGGTATCCTAAGCACTCACCCCTACGAACCATTCATAGAGACTCGATATTCTTGTTGAGTTGGTTCACTACTCCATCCTCGAATTCCTTGAACTTGTCAAAGAATTCACTTTTGCTTCCCATTAGACAAACATAGCCATAATGACTATAGTTGTCCGTGAACAAAATGAAGTATCTTAAAACGTCTATTGCACTTGTACTTATCGGACCACATACATTAGAATGTATCATATCCAATTAGTCATTCGGTTTCGTTCCTTTCATCTTGAAAGGTCTCTTGGTCATCTATTTGACTAATCCGATAGTGCTACAAGATTGTATCATTCACGTGAGTTATCTTAGTTCCTTTTGTTATTGTTTGTTTGAGTTTGTTTATTATTCATCTCAAGCAAATAGAAACCATTCTATATGAATGTATTTGCATAGAAAATTCCATTCTTCGACATAGACAAGCAAGAATTAAAATATTTATTAAAATTTATCTATATCTAAAACTTGATACAGAAATGTTCTTGCTAATCGAAGGCATATAACAAACATTCTTCAAAGCATAAATTTAAATCACTAGACTATTGAAGTTCCATAGAATCTTGTACAATCGCAGCGATGCTTGTACTATTTCCAATCTTCAGCATCATCTCGTTCTCCACGAGTTCCTTCCTATCCTTTAATAGCTGCACATCATAATTATGTGAGCACAAGATCCGGTAACTATTACCAAATCAAGGACAGAGGTGATTAAATTTATCTCAATAACAAACATACCTACGGCGTTTATCGGGCGCCTACGTTCAATCATCCCATTTTCAAGGTCTTCCTTATACTTGGGGCAATTAAGTTGGATGTGTCCCTTTTCACCGCAGTGAAAGCACTCCGTGTTGGGAGTTGGAGATTTGAAAGATTTCCCCCTTGAGGCACTCCCATGAGCACCTCCTACTCCCTTGCTCTTGATTGACGTATCTTTGGTAAATTTGCCTTTACCTCTGTTGATCGTTTTGCTCCTCTCATGGACGGCTAGGACGTGATTGTCTCGACCCTTGCCCATGTCAACTTCTGCAGTTTTGAGTGCGTTGTGAAGCTCCTCAAGACTCACCCCCTTTTCACGCACGTGATAGTGCATCACAAAGTCCTTAAAGGACGGGGCTAGAGAGCCAAGAATCAGATCTTCGGCAATGTCCTCGGGCATTGGAGAAGAGAGCTTCGACAATTTCTCAAGTTATCCTTGCATCGTGAGAAAATGCATGGATACCGATGTTCCCTCCGCCATGTGGCACATTGTGAGTGCGACGGTGGTCTTATAGCGCTCCTTTCGGGCATTATCCATGAACATCTTTGTTAAAGCTTCCATGATCTTCTTGGGTTTTGAATCCAAGTATTTCGCTTGAAACGAGTCACACATGGATGCCAACATTAGACCGTGAACTTGGTTCTCTTGGTCTTCTCACTTGGCTATCGCCTCTTTCTCATTACCGGTTGCCTTCTCATTCAATTTTGGGATTTCACCATCCAAAATATGAGAGTTTTTCAAACCTCAACACGATATTAAGATTGAGTTGCCATTTCATGAAGTTTGAGCCATCATTTTGCAAAGGATTCTTTTTGATCATAGAACGCACAATTGGTTGGATATTAGACATTTCTACAAAATAAATTATACAGGTTTTTAATGTCAATTTTATGTTTTAAATTACATACATATATATCGAATATAAATGTAAATACTGCAAATAAAATTTTGCCCATAAATGCAGTAATCCAAGATCCCATCAATTGTAATATAGACTAGCTAAGGGCTATCAAATACATTACAATATCAAGGTAAGAAAAACTCTTTCTAATCACAACCTTTTTGAATTTTAGCAATATTAGCATCTTCAAACTCTTGTGATTCTTGTCGTTTTAATTATGAGGGAATGCGACCCATCCTCGTAAGAAAAACTTTTTCCCAAAACCGAGCGAGGGCTCTAGGTAATGTTAAGAAAACTTATTTTCATTTGATACGAGATACGTTTATCCATTGTATTCACAACTAAACATACTTGGGGTTCACTAGGGTGAAACACACCTCATATATTTAATCGTGGCACAACAATAGACAACCATTATATCTCCCACTATTCCCAAATATGGAGAGAGCTATCTCCCGCTAAGGGCGAGCAGAGTATCCCTCGATTAATGGCTGCTAGTGGATGAAATAAGAAGGAAAATTACTCTTAATTTTGTTGGACAATTTCATTTATTAACATGTGATTCAGAATTTTAGTTATCATGCATATTATCATTCATACACATCCTAACATTCAATCACATTCATCACATGCATAGCAGAAATTAAAAAAAATTAAACTATTCACACAATCCACATCGTGTGAGTTTATATGTTCCATTTGATCCTTGATCCTCGATCCCTGATCCTCGATCCTTGATCGATGCGCTACAGCGGCGACTTCCTCTTGCACCGGAGACGTAGATTTTACAGAAAATAAACATGCTCCTCACATTCGATAAAAACCGACTAGTGCAAGTCCTATGTAAAAACCTCTCAAATGCAATGCAATTATCTAGAGATAGAAAAAGAGAATTTGGCCTTTACATATAAATAAGCCCATGTATAATAATATTTACATACATTCATAGTTGCTGATTTGGAACATATAAACTCACAATTCCTGCAAAAACAACTCGAGCAACGCATACACGCATGTCCAATCTAAACTATTTAATCTAGATTATCAAGCATCTAAAATCAAACAATTCTAGAAAAATCATTTGAAATCCATTAAAATGTTTTTCATGCATCCATAGTTCAAAATTAATTATTTTGAACCGTTGTTCATCCAATTTCCAAAAGGAAAGATGAACATTAGTCCTTTTTGGTTTTGTTGATTCCTTTATAAAATAATCATTTAAAATAAAACGAAAATTCTATAAATTAGACAAATGTCTAAATTTCAATTCTAACAATCATGTATGATGTTTTAAAACATATAAAACCATCAAAACGAATTTATTAGAATTTTATCAACAAAACATCGAAAAACTCGAAAAAGACATAAAACCGAATTGTTTTTATTCTAGATGGTAGCCTAAATTGATTTTATAGTTTAAATCAAAGATAATATGAATCAAAAGCTCTGATACCACTGTTGGATTTCGTGCCCTATTATATGTATATATTTTTCGAAATTTTATAAACATACAGGATCGAAACATTCATATTTTCTTCGATTTTCATATAGACATGCATTTGTTTGTCCTAATTATTTAACATGCATTAGAACAAACAAACAATTGCAAAGAGAATCATACCTAGAGGTTCTCTAAAACCTCTTGAAGATCCGGAGTCGCGTTGCCGTTCGAATCGCCCGGTGGATTGCCTCCGAGTGTTCACCAAACTCTAAACAAGGTTGGAGAGAAAGGAGCTAGTCAATCAATCTCCAAACGGGTTTAGAATCTAGCTAATAACCCCCTTTTTCTTTCCTGAGATTTTACTCTCCAAAAACTCAAATTAACTAAGGAATTTCGGATGGATTACTTGGGGTGGTTAGAGAGAGAGAGAATTTTGCATACACTTATTTTTAATGAAGGAAATTAGGCCTATTTATAGGCTCCTTTAATTTCCACATCATGGGTCATGCATTGACCCATTCTTCCATGTTTTTCTCTCTTAAGACCAATTCCCAATATTAAATTTATTAATCCACATCCAAATATAATCATAATTGACCAAGTCAAAACCATGATCAATAATTCCTTAATTAATTTGCATTTATCGAATTTTGGATTAATTCCCAACAAAATTCGTTTTTTTTGTTTTAGGAAATTTAATTAATTTGCCTTTATCGAATTTTGGTTTAATTCCCAACAAAATTCGTATTTGGGGTTTTAGCAAATTTAATTAATTAATTTGTCTTATCGAATTTTGGATTAATTCCCAACAAAATTCGATCTTTGGGGTTATAGCTAATTTTTATATCCTATGCAATATATCATCATATGTAATATCAAACAATCACACCCCATGATATATTTACATCTCATATATAAATTCATGATTCTAAATATGTCATTTTCATGACATAATGATTTTATCCATTCACCACATGTATACGAAACTCGATACATCATATGAACATAAAATCACCTTCTTGTTTCCCAGTTTTATGGTGTGACCTATGGGAGGATCTAAGCTAAATTGGCAGTGATATTAATAGCTTAACATCACAAACTATAAGCGGTATCTAGCTACACATTATATTTCCCAATTAGCTAGATGTCTTAATTCAGCTCGAACCAAAACCCGATCCAATTAGTGATGGAGTGCACCACTTGTGTCTGTCCCTTGCCTCATGATATTAAGAATACACACAAAGTAGTATTGTGTCATCTTTGTATTAGTATTCATTTCTTGATCTCTTTAAGCTAGTTATAAATATGTGACTTAACTCAAATCACATTGTGCACATTATAACTTTGCTTTATCAAGGGGCCCATTAATATCATTACTCAATTAAGAGGGACAATGATAATCTTTTGACTAAGTATCTTCTCCAACAAAAGTCATACTTAACCAACCAATGTTTTTACACTACACTTATCGATAGCTCAAGACACTAGCCTAATCAAGTATTTCTTAAGTGATTGGATATAAGTCTCATATCAAAGGACCAAGGACACAGTAAAATATTAATGACACAGAAACACATTTCTATAATATTTTACTTGTTAGGTCAATTCGGTATACAAAAGTACTATTTTCCTCTTTTATGTACCCGTGTTGTCACTCACTTGTAGGGCTACAATGATCTATGACCAACACGACAATCTTAACCCGGTAATTAATGTCCCATGTTAATTACCATGATTGCGAATATCTTTTGTTTTATGTAAACCAATATCCTTTAGAGCTCTACGGTTAAGGACCAAGAGCCTTTTCCTTAACACTTCTAAAAGACGAATAACATAAACAAGGAACAAAATAATTTCTCATTCAATTCATAATAATTGACATTTAAAAGTAAAACTTTTAGAACACATTCCCTTCAGTGTTCACTAAGGGGGAATCTCACTTCATGTACTTATTCATGGCACAACAATGAATATCCTTATATCTCCCACTATTCCCAAAGATGGAGGAAGCTATCTCCCACTAAGGCGAGCAGAATATGTCTCGATCGATGACAGCTAGTGGAGGAAATAAGAAAGAAAAACTTCTTAATTTTTGGTTGGACAATTAAACATTATGTGTGATTTTAGAATTTAGGTGATCATGCATATTTATATCTATACACATCCTAACATTCATTCATACAATCACATACATGTCAAGCACACAAAAGTAAAATAGATCCATTCACACACATATTGGTTCCCACGTCCTGGACCTTTGCGCCTTATCCGTGACTTTTTCTTGAACCGTGGATGTAAATATTGCAAAATATAACACATGCATCTCACAATTTCGAAAATTGTCTACTGCAAGTCCTATGTAAAAATCCTCTCATATGCATGCGTATACATAAGTAATTGGTTTACATATTCATAAGCCCATGTGATTGAATAATAATAAAAAACATACACATGATTCATTTACACATGGTTTCGATGGAACATAATTCACTTATCCTGCAAAAGAGAACTAGTGCAACACATGTACATATACCATATATATTACACGATTTAGTTTATCCTTCATCTCTTAAAATCTATTAAAAATGATTTACACATCCATAGTTTAAAATACAAAATATTTGAACCAAAGTTTATCCAAATTTCCAAAAGAAAAACTTTTAGGAAAGATAAACTTGTTTCTCTCTTTCGTTTTGTCGATTCCTTATAAAATAATCATTTAAAAATTAAACGAAAATTTTACGCAATTAGACATAAGTCTAAATCTTAATTCTACCATTCATATGATATGTTTTAAAACATTTAAAATAGTCAAAAAATAAATTATAATTATACCAACAAAACAATCAAAAAACTCGAAAGAGACATCAAACATGAATTATTCGATTGGAGATAGTAAACTAAAATTAATTATATAGTCTAATCATTGAAAATATGAACCTGCCTCTGATACCACTATTGGATTTTGTGTCCCTATGTATATGTATATATTTTTTTAAATTAGGCATGCATACATGATCGATTTCCATATTTTTGACGATTTCATGTACATTATTTTATATATATTATAATATATTGTAATCTACATAGATATTAAAATAAATAGAAGAGGATCATACCTAAAGGTTCTCTAAAACTTTTGTGAAGATCTGGAGTTGTGTTTCCCGTTGAATCGTCCGCTAGTTCGCCTCCAAGTGTTCACCAAACTAAACAAGATTAGAGAGAAATGAGCTAGCCAATTTAATAACTAAATCATGCTTAGAATCTAGCTAATAACCCCTCTAAAGATCCTGAGAATTTAATCTCCAAAGCTTGAATAATTAAGAGAATTTTCGGATTGATTAGTGGAGAGGTTAGGGAGAGAATGTTTTTGCATTTATTCAAAACAAGGAGGGAGACGAGACCTATTTATAAGTTCTCCCAACACCCACATCATGGGTACCCACTAACCCATGATCCCTTGGCTCCCTAAAACAAATAATAAATTCACACATAATCATCCTAAAAATGTTTGACCATAATTGGAACAAATCCAACCCATGATCAACATTAATCCCTTAACAATTCTAGACAGAATCGTGTCAAATGGTCGACCGAACTTTCCACTCGGTCGACTGAATGATTGAGTCCCCGACAAGTTCGGTGTACCATGAGCAAGACAATCGACAAAATCTCCATGGGAAAAATTCCTGGAAATTTGCGCTCGAACCACGTCTTACTATGGTCGACCGTTCCTATTACCAAGATTTCTCCTGATAATGTTCGGTTGACCGTGTCCTTACGCCGGTCGACCGTTCTATTCCCGAGACACGTCCTAATATTTTCGGTCGACCCACGCAAATCCGATAATTGTCCGGTCAACCATTCCAAAGCACTTGGTCGACCGATCTCAAAACGGTCTACCGTTTTGATCCGATTTTGCCTTTATGAAATTTTGGATTTATATTCAACAAAATTTGATCCTTGCGGTTTTTTAGCAAATTCACATATCATGTAATATATTATCACATGTAATATCAAAACATTACACCCCATGATACATACATTTCATATGAATTTATTTATGATTCTAATTATGTCATTTTCTCGACATATTGATTTTATCGATTCACCACATGTATGTTATTTCACATGAAACCCGATACATCATATGAACACAAAATCAAGTTCTTGTTTCCCAGTTTTGTGGTGTGACCTATAGGATGATCTAAGTTATATTGGCAGTGATATTAAACACTTAATATCACAAACTATAAGCAGTATCTAGCTACACATTATAGTTACCCAATTAGCAACGATGTTGATTGAGATCATATCATGCATATATTTATATCTTATATCCTTTATTGTTTGCCTAAGCAATGCTACGTAACGAGTTTTATGTTTAAGTTTCAGAAATAAACAGGGTTGAGAAGAAGAGACTCAAAAAGGACTTAAAAACAAGGAAAATGACTAAGTTGCAAGACTTATGGACTGAGATGAAAGAGAGAAGGACCCGGATGTAAAACAAAAAGGACAAATGAGTAAATCAAGAATCTCCACACCATCATGAGGAGTATTTTGGCAATTAGATCCGGGCCTAACCATGAACAACGAAATCGGGTTCGTCGAACATCAAGAAATCAAGACAGAAATAAGCCACCAAAATCCAGACGCGGTCTAAGACAACCAGACCGCCAATGAGCGGTCCATATAGCTACAAATCATGTGTCTTAGTTGGGTCATGGATTATGTTGTATTTAGTCCATTTATGGTATGTGTTTAGTCCCATACTGGGATTGTCCCGGTTTACGTTTTTCATTTCTATAAATAGAACTCTTCCTCCTCCTTTGTAAGACATCTCCTCTCTTGGTAGCCATCCTCTCTACTAGGAGTAAAGCCTTGGAGCAAAACTCTTGTGGTGAGAGGCTACTTGTAATGTGAGTGAGTAATAAAAGATGTTTTGTTAGTTTCTTTATATTGTCTTTGTTTTAATGCTTGCATGTTTAGTTTGTTTGTTTTCTTTATCGTAGTATAATTAGAATGTCTTCCTTTCTTAATATAGTTTGTAGCTTAATAATGTGTGAGTAGTTCCATCCCCCTTTTGGGGGTGGAGTTGAGGTTTATATATGGCATGTAGAATGAATGAATGCTATATGTTGTTTTATGTGAGACATGTGAGTATGCTTGTTTGAATTAAAGAGAATACTTAATTTGATGATTTCTGCCATAATCTTTAGGTACATTCCATGCTCGTTTAGGTTCTTAATAACAACTTGTTCGTGTTAATATTAATCACATAGGGCAGTGCTTTGGATGATAGGTGTTGTCATGAGGTACTTCTTATACATAGCAACACTACCTAATCTTGTGCTCTATTGAATGCATTCATCACCACTTATGTCATTTGTACACACACTCCACCCCTTAGGGGTTTCCATTCCTTATTTCCAGCTCACTTTTATTAGTCATTTAGTTTAGTTTTATTTCGTCTCGTGCTTTCATCTTCTTTGATTGTTTCGTGCTAGTTTAACGTATTTTAGTGTAATCAATTCCTTCTTCCCATCTTTTCCCACTTACCTTCGAACAAACCAGAGTCGACACACCTCCTCGTGGACACGACCCATACTTTCCGCATCTTCACTGACGTCGTACACTTGTGGTTTATTATAACAGATCAATCAAGTTTTTGGTGCCGTTTCAGTTGAGGTGCTATGTCCAGACTTTGGTTTGGACGATTTCGAGTGATTTTAATTTTTTGTTTGTAGTTGTTCTTTGTTTTTGGAAGTTGTAAAGATCAAGGAAATCACCAGGAAAAGTTTGGAGGGTAACTGAGGGACCGCCAATCAGCGGTGGTAGATCGCCAATTGGCGGCCTGGTGAGTGTTTTTTTGTCTATACTTTCTTCTGGTTGTTTGTACATTCAATTGTTTGGTCTGGGCCTCAATTTGGCATGTTTTGACTTGTAGTTTGCCCCCAGATCAATAATTAATCCCCTTTAATCAACTTCGCCACTAACATCCAAAGAAAAAGTTTAGGCATTCTTGCTTATTTAGATCATGCATCATATACTTGACTTATACACGTAGTTTGTCTTTTATTTTAGCTTTACTTTCAGTTGATGAGAGATGGCTTGAGGTACTAATTTGCTACTCTCATTCATGCATTTTGTAAGACCATGCATTAGTTAGTAGGAATTGCATTGCAACAAGTGTGAGTTAAGTGTTTGTTTGGAGAGTTGATTTCTAGATTAAGACTCCAAAACGATACTAAGGAGGAGTTGTCCCATACAAGATAAGGTGGGTGATTTCATCACCCTTTCCTTAGCCCCAAAAATTACACTAATCAAAGCCTAATTTCTAAAAGCAAGTAGACATTGGCCCTAAGGATCTCGGACGCACTAGGAGAGTGATTGAGTTGAGACTGTCATGACCTGATCGGCGTCGCCTGCCTTGTCGATAGTAGGAGGTACTAGATCTCCGGATCGGATATCACTTGCTGGGCATTGTGGTCTTCGTTGTAGGGAGGTGAGGCGTGTCGAGACTAGTGATCTCGAAGTTAGGCGTCGTCTAGCCTAAGGACCTATAGCCATAAGTTGTTTGAGCCTTGTTTGCTTGTGTGCTTTTACCTTCTCCCATTACCCGCGCTAGCTCTAGGGATTCTTTCTTTCTCATCTGAGTCTTCTCCTCCTCTACATTCTTCGTTATAGTCTCATCCTCTGATTATACCTTCTGTTGTGTGTGTTTTTAGAGTAGAGTCGAGCGTTTTATGCGAGGTTGGGTTCATTATGGTGAGTGCACTCGACTTGAGAGAGTGCATTTTTCTGAAATGGATGGTCTAGGTGATCGCCCATCTCCGCCTCGAGCTCCCTTCGAGAGTGAGGCCGAGTCGTCTCATGGAGATGGAGACCAGGTTTCATACATGGATTACCTCGGTGCGCTCCCACCCCCACATAGACCTCCTTCCCCTCCTCCTCCAACTCGAGAGGAAGAGAGATTCGGTCAGGATTGAGTTCTTGATGCACCACCACCTTTAGCTAGACGGGATAGACCGATGACTTTGTGGGAGATGACCCATCCTATTTGGGCCGCACAACCTTCTTGCATAGTTCTCTCGCCGGCTCGCGGGAACAACTATGAGTTGAAACCTCAATATGTGAGCATGCTTCCTACCTTTACTGCTAATAAGGAGGATCCGTATATTTTTTACATGAATTTGAAGATGTGTGGTCCATGTTCAAGCTTCAACAGCTTGACGAGGATTCAGTCTGGTTGAGGATGATTTCTTTTACGTTTAAGAATAACACAAATAAATGGATGTACAGCCTCCCGGCGAGCTCTATTTGGTCTTGGGATGACTTTTTGATCGTCTTTCTGAAGAGATTTTTCCCTCAAAGGAAACTCAACAGATACGACACTAGATACATGAAATGTATCAGACTGAGATCGAATCTTTTCATGATTTCTTTGAGAGGTTCAAAGACCTTCTCCAGCAGTGCCCTCATCATGGACTTGATCTATGGAAACCGTGCCAGATTGTTGATGAGGGCCTCAGCTACAACACCCGCACATTGTTGGAGTCAATGTGTCAGGCTGATTTTCAAATGAAACCCATCGATGAGGCATTGGACACTTTTGAATTGATGGTTGAACGTACCTTTGAGTGAGATACCATGAGAGAGCCACCAGCCGCCAAGCCTTCTGGTCATGCTGGATCATATTAAGTTGAGTCGACTATCGCGTCTGAGGCAAAATTGGTTGCTCTCATGCGTAGGATTGAGAGTTTAGAGTTGGACCGAGCTCCTGTAGCTCAGGTCACTACTCCTGCGTGTAGTAGATGTGGACTTACGAGACATGATGACTTGGAATGTGCTTACGCTCCAAGGGATACTGAGCATGCAAATGCGGTGTATCAACAAAGGCCACGTAACAACCCGTACAGTCACTCATACAACCTAGGATGGCGAAACCACCCGTAAAGATGTTTTGTTACCTTCTTTATATTGTCTTTGTTTTAATGCTTGCATGTTTAGTTTGTTTATTTTCTTTATCTTAGTATAATTAGAATGTCTTCGTTTCTTAATATAGTTTGTAGCTTAATAATGTGTGAGTAGTTCCACCCCCCCTTTTGAGGTTGGAGTTGATGTTTATGCATGTCATGTAGAATGAATGAATATTGTATGTTGTTTTATGTGAGAAATGTGAGTATGCTTGTTTGAATTAAAGAGAATACTTAACTTGATGGTTTCTGCCATAATCTTTAGGTACATTCCATGCTCGTTTAGGTTCTTAATAACAAACTTGTTCATGGTAATATTAATCACTTAAGGTAGTGCTTTGGATGATAGGTGTTGTCATGAGGTACTTCTAATGCATAGCAACACTACCTAATCTTGTGCTCTATTGAATGCATTCATCACCACTTATGTCATGTGTACACACACTCCACCCCTTAGGGGTTTTCCATTCCTTATTTCCAGTTTGCTTTATTAGTCATTTAGTTTAGTTTTATTTCGTCTCGTGCTTTCATCTTCTTTGATTGTTTCGTGCTAGTTTAATGTAGTTTAATGTAGTAGTGTAATCAATTCCTTCTTCTCCTCTTTTCCCACTTGCCTTCGAACAAACCAGAGTCGACACAACTCCTCGGGGACACGACCCATACTTGCCGCATCTTCACCGACACCATGCACTTACAGTTCATTATAACTGATTCAATCAGATGTCTTGTTCACTAGAACTAAACACGATCCATTTAGTGATATAAGAACATCACTTGTGTCTATCCCTTGCCTCGTGATACTAAGAATATTATACAAAGTAGAAATGTGTCACCTTTGTATTATATATTCATTTCTTGATCTCTTAAGCTTATTATTAATATGTAATGTAACTCAAGTCACATTGTGGACATTATAATTTTGCTTTATCAAGGGGC
The DNA here is from genome assembly GCA_963682175.1 of Triglochin maritima. Classification (NCBI taxonomy): domain Eukaryota; kingdom Viridiplantae; phylum Streptophyta; class Magnoliopsida; order Alismatales; family Juncaginaceae; genus Triglochin; species Triglochin maritima. Next base: position 21,305,168 of record OY821774.1, on the reverse strand, counting down.
CCACTAATATCATCACTCAAGTTTAGAGGGACAATGATAATCTTTTGACAAACTATCTTTTCCAGCACAAGTCGTGTTCAACCAACTATTGTCTTTATCACTATGCTCATTGACAACTTTTCACAATAATCAAATTAAACACTTCTCATGTGAAAAAAAATATAAGTTTCATATCTTAGGACTCAAGACACAGTGAAACATTAATGACATATAATAAAATTCCATAATGTTTCACTTACTAAGTCTTTTCAATATATAAAAGTAACCATTTTCCTCTTTTATATACTTGCGTCGTTAAATATTTGTAGAGCTACAATAGTCTTTAACTAACACGATAATCTTATCTCAGTAATTAATGTTCCATGTCAATTACGATGATCGTGGATAACTTTTGATTTATGTAAACTATTATCTTTTAGAGCTCTACGGTTAAGGACCAAGTGTCTCTTCCTTAACACTTTCAAAAGACGAATACATTAATCAAGGAACAAAATGTTTGCACATTAAATTCATAATAATTGAGATATAAAAGTAATCCTTTAGAACACATTCCCTTCACCCTTGATGTGACAAAGGTGTTGCACATATGGCTGCTAGGTGCCTGCCATGTTTCATGGAAGATGAAGAGACTTGGGTGCTTTTTGGTGGCCAATGGAAGTGCATGCAATGGTGGATGTTGAAGGGTCCTTGGCACGATATAAGTCTTAGTTGTTCCTTTCTTTTATCCTCCCTTCTTTTGTACTCCACCAGCCACCATTCTCCTCCGTTCCAGCAAAGAAAGGTGACTCCAGTGAAGCATCCATCTCCGACGAGCTAAGGAAGAGGCATGCACTATGAAGGAAATGTGGGGCTGTAACTACAGCGATCTCCAGCCATCCTCCTCTTCAAACGTGGGTATGCCTTTGGCCCTTGAGTATACTTCAAAGTGGAGGTGTTCGATGGAGGTTCATCCAGGACCAAAGGGTCAGTCCGGTCATGCATCTTGGGCATGTACGCATGTTGCCAACTCAGCTTGGTTGGGTTGGTGTTGCGTGAGCACTGGGTTGCTATGGCCGGTTGGGACGTCCTCTCCTCATCACTACTTTAAGTACACTCCTTCTAGGTGGTTTGAGAAGAGAAACTAGGGGGAGTCGTGGCTGGGTCGTAAGGGAGCACGTCGGGTGCATTGCATGCATGTTTTTCTTGGTGTTGTGTGTTGCACCTTGGTTGTTATTGGATTTGTGATTGCTTGTAGGCTATGGACGTGATTTTCATGCTGGATTCAACGATTATTTTCAAGATTAGTTTTCTATTAAGATACCATATGTTTATGTATAATTTTTCTGCTAAGATAATGTTATTATGGGTGGATTGTTGATAATTAGATACATCATGCGTATGCACATGTACCTATTGAGATCTTGACTTATTTCCTGACTTATGTGTGGTTTTATGCTAACCTCATGTCAGTAGAGATATAATGATGAGTAATCATGTTCATATCAGGAATATTTTGTTGCATGCAATTTGATCTTCATTTCTGGAAAATTACTAGCTCATGTTATGCATCTTTTGATCGATTCGTGCATAGTTTATTGATCTTGTTGCATGCTTGATTTCCATTTTTAATAAACTGATGTTACATGAATTTGACTTGAGTATAATGATGCTATTTGCTGCTATAAAACATGAAGTTGTGCATGTATATTGTAGGGTAAAGCTTGACCTTATAACCATCAGTTCATGACACGTAGCACATGTTAGGACAACAAGCACTAGTCTTATGTTTGGCCTGACTTGTTCATCTATTATTTCTGATTTACTGCTCTTATGGGATATTATTTTCATGATCCGTAGATGGCGTGGTTGCATGATTATGCATGTTTGAGTTGGTTTCGTTATGGTTGTTTGTTTGTGACTATGCTATTAAGTTGCTGATTGCAAGTGTTACTTCTGATTTGTTTGGAGTCGTGATGAGTGTATTTGTACACTCATTGTGTTGGGCTCATGGTTGTCTATTTAGCTATAGATTGGATATAGTTATATAGATAGCTTGGATATGCATTTAATGAATAAAATGAATCTTGGGCACCTCTATGTAGAGAGGTCAGGCGTAAGATAAGCCCTGGTCGGGCAGGCACGTTGGCATTTTCTATAGGACGGGCATTTTCAATATCACGATGGCATCATGTAGGTCACTTGCCATGAGTTGGGATGTCAATCTGGAAGACCACTTTGTGCCAAACGGTGGGTTACTAATGGGTGACCCGCTTGTGGATTAGACCAGCATGGCTGGTGGTTCGATTCCTATGTAGAGGGATCACCTCGGGAGGACACTCGGTAGTCAAGACTATGTAGAGTCGAGTTCCTATGCAGATGAATTACTTCAGGTGGACCCCGAGCGGCACAACTATGTAGAGTTGTCGCCTAGTGCAGCTACGTAGAGTTGTTGCCTTCTTGTTTGCATGTGTGATAAGTAGGTTTCATGCATGGTTTTGTAATCTATTTTTGGACCCGGGGCATACCAAGTTTTCTTTATTGAAAACTCACGTATATTCGTTGTTGTTTTGCCTCAGGTATTTAAGTTTCTTCAGGGCTTTGACTGGCGGAGTTTTGGAGGATTCTGTACACGAGGGATACGTCGACCAAATTATTCCAGTTGTCTTTTGCTTCCGCATTATTTATGTTGTATTTCCCTTTTCAAACTAGATGTATGTATTTTTGGCTTGATTCCATATATGGACAAATTATCTTTCAATTATATCTTATGCTTAGTCTATCCATGTATGTTGTTCATGTCTTGTATGTATCATCTTCTACTATAACTCCTTTGGTTGTCACGGATGACTCTGATCGTGAATTTACTTGGTTTCCCCAACGTGCGTACCCCCAAGATCGGGGGCGTTACATATATTGGACGGAGTTCAGATACTATTGTGCACTCTCTGGATTGTTTTCTGGACCGACTGGTGTCTAGGTGGACTTCGTCAGGACACGTCTTGGACTTGTGTTGGTCACACATATAATGGGTGTTGGAGAATCCAAAAATTATGGACAATGACCAGTGTTTGTGTGTCTAACATTCTGACTAAATCTGGACACGCACTGAACCGATTTTGGACAATACTATACCATCTCTATATTGTTTCTGGACTGACTGGTGTCTAGGTTGACTACTTTTGGACACGTTTTGGACTTAGGTTGGTCACACAAATAATGAGCGTTGAACAATCAAGTGGTTTTCAAGTTTTCATTGAGAATCTTGAAATTATGGACAACGACTAGTGTTTGTGTGCCCAGAATTGCCACCAAATCTGGACATGCAATGGACGAAATTTGTACACTACTTTACATTCCTTGGATTGTTTTCGAGACTGACTGGTGCCAAGGTGCACTGCTTATGGATGAGTTCTGGACTTGGTTTGGTCACACACATAATGGACGCTGGACAATTCATAAGTTGTCCAATTTTTGTCCAGAATCTGGAAAGTATCGACAACCAGTGTTTGTGTCTCCAGAATTGTGAGTAAATCTTAGGGTTTTAAGCAGGGCGGGGTGGGGCGGGATTTCACCCCACCGCTACCTGTCCTGCCAAAGTTAAGCGGGACGGGGCGAGGTCCAAAAAAAATCTGCTACCCGCCCCGCATAACGATGGACTAGGTTATGCGGTGCGGATTGGCAGGTTTAATCTTTTATTAAAGCTAAATACAAAAATCAATTTATTTCTTTAACGTTATCTATTTTAATCAAAGCTAAGTACAAAAATCAAGGAAAAAAATCAATCAATATATGTTTTTAAAGCTATATACAAAAAAATCAAAGCTAATTACAAACAAAATCAAAACTAAATACAAACAAAATACAAAAATCAAACAAAATATAAGGCTTATACGGGTTGCGGGTTATGCAGGGCGGGTTGCGAGAAAACCTCAACTCGCCCCGCTTATTATGCGGGTTGTGCGGGTGGAGGATTGGAAGGTAACGATTTTTTGTCTGCAACCCGCGTTAGGCAGGTCGGGGCGGATTGAGGGTCAAATCCTACCCATTTACAGCCCTAGTAAATTTGGACACACACTATACCAGTTTTGGACACTATTGTACCTTCTTTGGATTATTTTCTGGACTGAATGGTATCCAGGTGGAATTCTTCTAGACACGTTTTGGACCAGATTTGGACGGTGACTGGACAAACAATCTGGACACACGTTGGACGAGTTATGGACACTACTGTAAACACTGTGAACGGTTTTCTGGACTGACTGGTGTCCAGATTAACTGCCCTTGGATGCGTCTGGACTTGATTTGGAGAAACATATTCCTGGCATTTTTAATTCTATTAGTTGTTCAGATTATGTCCAAAATATGTCCAGTATTTGGACATTCTGGACATGAAGCGAGTCCAAATTATGTCCAGGCCAGAATGTTTTTTGTGGACTTCTTCAATTCGTTCATGTCCGGTGTTGTGTGTCAAGGAATGTGGACTCAATCTGGACTTGCACTAGACGAAATTTGGACACTTTTTTTACCTCCTGGACATTTTTCTTGACTTGCTGGTGTCCAGAATGAATTCTTTTGGACACGTTTCTTGACTTGATTATGTCTAGAATCTGGACACTCTGGACACGAACTAGTGCTCGTGTCCACATTCCTATGGACTAATTTTTGAATTCATTTGGAAGTTACATTATTTTTATTGATTGTGGATTCATCTTGGGTTCTGGTCTCCGTAGTGCGATAATTGTGTTATTTTCGATTTAACAGGTTCACTGGTGGTGGTTTTAAACACATTTAGTTTATTAACTTGGAACACAGACATTTCACTTCACAGACGTAATCGGCAAAGTAACTTATGCCACAAGCAACTTGATTTAAAATGAAGAAAAATACACAAAAGCTTGAGAAACTAACGTTTACATCACATAATTACAAAATGTTACAAAATAATTATGCAATCTTTCTTCTGGACATTTACTCCACCTTGGGTTGTTTCCTGGTGTGTTCTACAAAGCCAAGTGGCACGTCGGACACCTTGCTGATCGTTCGATCGGGGGAGGGAATGTTGTCTATGATGATGTTTGTCATTATGTCTCGAAGGTGGTCTAAACGTCGGTCCAGTGAGAGAACTTGTCGTCGTAGTTCTTCAACTAGTTGGAGGAGCAGTTTGGGGGTGGGAGTATGGTTGACATATGGTCATAAACAAAAAGCCTGCATTTTTATTGCCCTATAACAAGTATACAATCAGTGTCTGCGATTACTAAACTAAAACAAGTTGAAGACACACAAAACCGTATTTGAAGACAGAGAAACTCTAAGAATGTGTCTAGTACCAGTGCCCTACACCGTCAAGACACTTGCATCACACTAGCAGATGTATCAATGCACCAACGTCTAATGGGGTACCCGCTCGTGGACAAAATATCTTCGCTGTCCACGAGCTCCATGATGTCATCATTGAGCAGCATTTTCAATATTAATATGGACAAGACAAAGGAAGATGGTGGTGGGTGGAGTGTGAAAAAAAGAAAATGGCGTTTCATACCTATATATATAGAGGGGTCGGGTGGGGGTGTGACATTTGGATTTCGGGATAGCCGAACCGAAAAAAAAAATCCTAGAAAATTGTGCCATCAAGAGTAGCGTTTTCCCTCTAAAAATATTGCAATTTTCGGAAACCAAACGCCTCTACAAAATTTGAACGCTGTCTGGACCGCCTGCTCCCAGGACTTGCGCGTCCATATGGTGACCAGATCAGCTTCATCTGGAGACGGTGTGGACACAATTAATCCGAAAATATTGACATGATTCTGGATTGGTTCGTGTATGGAATTTGACAAGAGTATTAATTGATTCGTGTCTAGATTAAGTCCAGAATATGATCTTTATGGGACAACGCAGTCTGGACATGGTCTGGGCTCACATATCCTACGCCTATCGACAAGTTTTTGGACTGGTTCGTGTCCAGAATTTGACAAGATTCTGGCCTGATTTTCGTCCAGTTGATGTCCATCAACTAGTCTTTCCGGACGTCACGGGCTGGACCCATATCTTGGAAGTATTGGTAGATTTTGGACACGGTCTGGACGCATATATCCTGAACTATTAACATGATTCTGAATTGGTTCGTGTCCATATTTTGACCAGAGTCTAGATTGGTTCGTGTCTAGATTTTCGCCTGGATCTTGTCCTATTTCTTCACAATGTAAACTAGTCCTCCTCGTGTTTGTGGACTGAATCGTGTCTAGTTCGGCTTCAATTAGACACGATTTAGACACATATATCTGTTGGCTTTTTAGCCTTAATCTTTATTTAGTTTTGATGATTAAGTAATCTAATCTTAATCTATATTTAATCAATCAACCTAGACAATCAAAGTAAGCAAACATGAATACATGCATTGCATATATATTCGTGTACTTGCGATATTCTTAATAGGTTGATGAAGAATCAAGCTAAGGAGCTTGGGGACAAGAAGATAAAGACTCAAGACATGTAATCAAGCTTTGGACCAATATGTAATGTAGTATAATTTGAGTCCTAAGGATTAATGTAAACTTGAGCACATTAGGATTCTGTCCCGTATCCCCACGGTTAACCGACCCCTTCTCGGTTAACCGAATCTTGTAGAGTTCGGTCCACCGAACACCTTGCGGTCAACCGTGTAGAATCCTTTAGGTGTTCCCTGGAATAACCACCTCGGTATACCGAACCGCCTTCGGTAGACCGAATTAGCCTGGACCGGTTTTGGACTTTGCTCCAACGGTCGTATTTAAATCTTGACCTAAAGCCAAATTGACTTATCCATATTCGGTACACCGAACTTCATTCGGTCAACCGAATCATATTGCTGTAGGAGACCAACGGCTATTTAACTTGACCGTTATTGGTAAACCAATCTCCCACGCTTTGTCAGCGCAAAACCCGCGCAAACTTCGGACTACCGAAGTATACACGGTCAACCGAACTTAGCATAAACAGAACCCTACCAATTTTACTGTCCAGTTTGGAACGGTTCACCGAATAGGTTTCGGTAAACCGAATTATATTAGGGTTGCTAGTTAGAGAGCTACTGGAGTTGAGTGAGCGGTTAACCGAATAAGATTCGGTAAACCGAAATGACCATCGTCGGTAATCCGTTGGGTTAACGGTCTACCGAGGAGCGTGCAAATTCTGCCCGAACTTTTGTCACATCATCACATTTCATGGGTCAACTTTCTCACCCACTCCCCAACGACTCTAAGAGCTTTGAAGCCTATATAAGGACCTCATTAGAAGCACAACACAAGCACTACACTCTCCAAACATCAAGTATTCTTGTGCTATCTGTCCCAAACCTTCAAAGCTCAAATCCTATACACTCAAGCCAAAACTTCACCACTTGTATTCCTAGATCCATATCATAATCCAAGTGTGCTCAAAGTTAGAGTGTCATTAGCAAGAGTTGTGATTCCATTCTTTCATCCAAATCACAAGAGTTGTAATAGCTTCAAGGAAGCTCCCTCTCGGGTTGTGAGAGGAGACACGGGCGAGGCGAGGTTGTTCGCGAGGCTCGGGTTTGTAAAGGCGTTGATCTCGGCCCGGTAACGGAGATCGGATAGTGGAAACCACAAGCGAGGCTCGAGGGACGAGCGGGGATTGTGAGTGAGGACTAGGACCCGGGAAGGGTGCCGAACCTCGTTAAATCGGGCGTCGACTTCAACGTTGGTTTGCAAGTTCTCTATCTCTTAGAATAACCCTTGCATGATTAGTTGTTAGTTCGTAATTAGTTTTTAATTCTGCATCTTGTTTAATTACGATCACTAGAGGGCCCCTTAAGATCTCCACAATATCTTGGAACAATTGATAGTACTCTGGACAATACTCTGCTTCGTGTCCAAATTATGTCCACAACTTGGTTTGAATACTCTACACATTTTGGAACATTGGCGCGATAAAATATATGTGTAGATGTTGACCTTCATTTATAAATTCTAATGGTAAAAAGTTACAACACAAAATTAAATCAACATGTATCTAGTTTTTGGAAATTTGAATATTTAAACAAATGCATAGCCATTTCGCCTCTGATAGAAGAAGAAATTTGACATTTTTTCAACGGTTGGGTATTCTCCAACCATTAAGCATCTTACCCAGTGAAGGACAAAAACCCAACAGTCCTTGCTACCTTTTTCTTGTCATTGGGAGATTTTTCTTTCGAATGACAACTCGCTTGGGACATTTAATCGTTCCTTCCACAAATTTGCCATCAGTACGGCTGTTTTTGTGTGGATACCTAGTGGTTTTGATGAATCATCTTTATCGTCTAAATCAGGGGCCAAGTTGTTATAATGTTAAATTGTTGCTATTTGTGTGTTAACAATCAGCAGTGTCCAATGTCCATCTTGCAGCAGTGGTTGTACAATTGCACATTCTTTTTGGTCCCACCCTGATAGTCTTTCATTTACCATCTACTTGATTAAATCATGGCAATTGTTTTCCATAGCGAACATACATGTTGATAGCATGGAGATCACATTTCTGTTATCTTGTCTTTCCTCCATAACACAAAGCATTGCGTCTACTAACTGTCAATTAAGTTTGTACCATTAAATTTTCATTTTCATTACGTAAAAGAATAACTTGATTCACAAATATTACTGACCTCCATTGAGAGCAACGACCCTTTGGTTATTAGATCTTTTACATCAAACAACTTCACGCTAGCAACGTCATTGTGCCATATTGTGGTTCTAAGGTCCGTGGTGCCGGTTGTGCATTGTAGGAGTATATTTTGCTCATCCTTGGTAAGGCCAGCTTTTACAGATTTGTCGATTTTTTTATCTCACCGTACAAATGGTCCAAATGTAGAACTTTGTGCTTTAAACGATTCTATGTTTCCATCATACTTCAGTTTGATTTTCATAATCTGCTGGTTTGGTATTTCGTCATCTTTTCTTTTTTTTCCATGGACTGGGGCTTCGATTGGTTTCTTCTTATTCACACTCTTCATTCTTCTTCTTTCCCTCTAACTGGCTAAATCTTTCTTGGTTTTCCTCACGAGCTTCAATTTGTTTTGTCTTTTCTTTCTCTCGAACCAATCGATGTTTATTCCACTTTCTTGTTTTTCCATAACTTCAACTTCTATGTCGTTATGCTCTTCTTCCTCTTCTGTTGGATTTGGACCCTCTCCATTTCCACTCAAATTTTCACTTTCTTCTACTGCTGATTTGTCCACATCTTCCCTACCAAAAAACTCAAGATTCATTGTTTTATCCTATTAATTGTAATGCAAGAGTGTTCAATACTGGAAGTAAAATACCGGCTCTTAATGCCTTACAATTGTTAATTGGTGAACAATCAAGGAATTGAATTATGAATTTGACTATATGGAAACACTCTTGGTAGGTGTTGAACGTTTTATTTAAACCGCAAGTGCACGGCCGCGATGAAGCGGTGGCAAGTACGGGTCGTCCTCAGGGAGGTTAGTAGCCTCTTGCTTGTACGAAATCAAGTGGCAAAAATAGGGGGAAGAAAGTTGTTTATGCTAATCTAGACTACGCTACACTAAGAAGTATGAAATGCGAACGAAACAAACAAACGATGGAATAACAACTAAACTAAGAACAAAGGAAGAATGCTGGAATACAGAAATGGGAAAACCCCTAAGGGGGTGGAGTGAGTGCACACATGCAAAGAGGTGGGTGTAGAATACATTCTTTAAGCACATGAAGGTGGTGTTTATCAAGCATAGGAAGTGTCTAAATGTTATGGCAAAACCTATCAATCTATTCACCAACTTAGTTGATTAACATTTACATATGCAAGGTGTTTATTTCAGAACCTAAACAAGCATGAGAGGTGTCTAATCATTTTGGCAAAACTCATCAAGTTGTAAATTCTATCCTAAACAAGCAAGCATACATTCATGTTTAATCAACACATCAAAAATAAAGCATTCATCCCATTCTCTAATGCATGTATGTACATCTACTCCACCCCCCAAAGGGGATGGAACTACTCACTAAACATTACACTAATGATTAAACTAAGCAAAGAAAGCATATTAAAACTAAGCTAGAAATAAAAGACGATTAAAGTATTAAACTAAAACATGCACAAACAATAAAAGAAGCATAAACAAACAATGAAAGAAACACAAAACTTTATTGATAAAATGACTCACATTAAAAGTAGCATCCTCCTACTTTAGTGTGTGCTTCAAGGCCTCACTTCTAGTAGGAAGAATAGCCACTTAAAATATTGAGTGATTACAATAGGAGGTGAAGAGTTCTATTTATAGCCATGGAAAAAGCTAATCCGGGACAATCCCCCGATGTGGGACTAAACAGATACCACAAATAGCCTAAACATCCTCTAATACATGTGCTGGTGAAATGTGAGCGCATTTGGGCCAAAAGTGACCGCCAATTGGCGGTCTTGGACCGCTAATTAGCGGTCTACAGTGTCCGGATCGCTCTGGAATTTCTTGTGGGCTTTTCTGGAAGGCTTTGTTGGTATTTGATGCATCTATGTTGCATGTTGGAGCTCCGACCCGAATCGAATTGGTAAAATACTCCCCATGATGGTGTGGAGTATTCTGTTTTTTCTCTTAGGTCCTTCTATCTTGCAATCAGGTCCTTCTTCCTTGCATCTTGGTCCCTAGATCTCACAATTCAGTCCTTTTTCCCAGCTTTTGGGTCCTTTTATGCTTCATCTCTTCAAACCTATTTATTCCTGAAAACTAAACATAAAACTTGTGACATAGCATTGTTTAGGTGAAAGATAATGGATATAAGATACAAATATGAGCATGAAATGATGTCAATCAGTAGGGGAATGGACAAAGCATGGACACATTTTTGACATGGTTCCAGACGAAGTATGGACACATCCTGTTAACTTTCTGGACGGGGAACTGGACAAAGTATGATCTCAATCTGGACGCAATCTAGATGTTATATGGACTCATTCTAGACCGTATCGAGACACATTATTTGCACCTATTCACACTCATTCTAGACACGTTAGGACAAATTGAGGGCATCTGTTGGACACATTATTGACAACATCTCGACACAATATGATCTCTCTCTTTCTTGGACCTTAAATGGACTCAATCTGGACCGTTTTTTGACACATTTTGGACAGTATGGACATTATATAGACATTCTCTGGGCACAATAGGGACGCAGAACTAAAATTAAAAGGAGTTAATTGAGTATTACCATTACACCTCCGTAGACCGATCCTTGGACTGGAGAGACTGGAGAATTTCATCCATCATCCACATCTAATCCTTGGTTATTGTGTATTGGGAATCATCAAGGAAGGCATACCCATATGCATTTTTTCTACTTCAATTGCTTGTTTGGCCACATGTTTGTGGAACTTAATTGATCTGGATTGCTATTCCGATTCCTTATTCTTCTCAGCCAATAACAAGTCCTTCTTAGCCAATAACTTGTCCTTCTGCCCCAATTCCTTGTCTTTCTGGGCCAGTTGATCATCCCGGACAGACAGTAGGTAATCCTTACCACCAACCTGTTTATACATGTCTGTCAACTGTGCATCATTCTCAGCCAACCGGGTATCCTTCTCAGCAAGTTGGACCTCCTTCTTTCTTAGTTGGACCTCCTTCTCGGGCATCTGGGTATCCTTGATGGCTAATTGCTCATCATTCTCGGTCAATTGGGCATCATTCTCCTCCAATTCATCATCTTTCTCGGACAGTTGGGCATCATTATCCGCCAATTCATCATCTTTCTCAGACAGTTGGACATATGTAGTGGCCAAATTATCATCCTTCTTGGCCAGTCTATCAGCCCACGGGCCATCATTCTCGTCCAATTGGTCATCGTTCTTGGCCAATCGTAGGTCTACATTATCGTCCACTTGGTCATCCTTCTCGGCCAATTATGGGTCTACATTGCCCTCCATTTGGTCAATCCTCTCGGCTAATTGTTGGTCCTACCCCAGTAAATTGATTACCCTTCTCGGTAACGCATGCAGATATCTGAATCAATTATTTCTTCAATTCCTCGATTGTTTGTTCTGCTTTCACCCACCGCATTTTCATTTCTTGAAAGCTGACTTCATCTTGCAGTGGGTCTCTTATTATGTAGTGGGCATCAACCTTACTTCTTTGGTCAACAAGTCTTCTATGGTCGACACGCGCTTGTTGTTGTGCCGACTTAGGTAGGGCATTTCTTATTTGGTTGCTTGGTGCAGCTTCATCCTGATTGGTAACTTCCGCCATCAAAATTGACTAGTTGAACTTGCCCGCTCTTTATTTTTGTTAGTGTGATTCCCTCGTTCTTCAATTGTTTAGGAAGAGTCCGCCCACCCGTCCACAAAATCCATCTATTTACAATGGGAACTGTCCGAGGAAAATTATTCCTTATAGTCAGGTTCTCGCACAACCACACATGGAGTACAACTACGCATCCCTCCACCTGGTATTTTCTCAAGCATAAATTGCATGCATCCTTTCTTACATTCAATTCCACTTTTGCCTTTGATAGGCCTTTAATCCAATGTTGGAATGCGGTCTCGACCCTGTTATATTTGTTCAGGACTGCCATGTTTTCCACTGTATCCATGAACCATTGTTTCGGTCCACGACCCCTGTCGTAAAACAAGCATGTACTGGAAAAAATGCAGATGTAAAATTTCACAAACTCTTCGTCATCTTTCATCGACCTTACAGCAAACAATTATTTCTTGAATTCAATCTTATCTAGCGTTCAACCTCTCCTTTTGGTTGTACGTTTCAAACTCATATCAACCGGAATACCTCCCGATTTTAGTCCTAATATCACAACAATATGAGTGGGCTTCAATTCCATAGCTTTATTATCGATCCTGAAGTCTCTTTCTTCCACCTCATATCTCTCAACCAATAACACAAAGATGTCATTGTCCACACTCATCTTCTGGTCATCCTTGAAATGAGCGGAGTCCTCTTGAGTAAAGCCCACTGGTTGTTTGTAAGTTCTTCAAAATCCTTCTCAAACGTGCATATTGGGGACACGAACACATGGATGGTTGGAAGTAATTTTAATTTTGAAAAAAAATCCAAAAAACGTAAGTAAACCACAAGTACTGAACACAATGTCCCCTATCCTTCAGGGTGAGACATTTCTTCTGATATGGTATTCTAACGGAAGTTTCATCTGTCGCGAGAGTATTTAGGGCTCCAAAGTTTTGTTCCGTCGAATGTAAAATGTTTTCCCACTTTTATATGCAAACTTGTTTCCTAGACTGGACATTCTCAGGACTAGTTCAGACATTACGTGTGTCACCCATAATTTTGTCCAGAGATTCGTCCAGCAACAATCCAGACTATGTTATTCCAGAAATGTACATGCATGATCCAGATTTGTCCGGGCAAGCTGTAATGTGCTACGAGGTTGTGTCCTGATTCAATTCGTCCAACATTAGTCCAGACGCATGTCCAGAACGTCCAGAACAGGTCCACAAATGGACAGGCATGGTCAAGCAAATGACAGTAATGGTTCAGATTTGTCGAGGCCAACTGTTCCGTACGTCAGGCATGAACCAGATTCGTCCAGATTGTTGGTCCAGATTCTCGGACAACTGTTCAGTCCTTCGTCTATAACATGTCCAGCAATGGACAAACATGGTCCACCAAATTGACAGTTTGGGTCCAAATTAGTCCAGCAAATGGGTAGTCATGGTCCAGATTGTGGGTCTACCTTGACTTCGTCCAGCATTAGTCTAGCTCATGTCCAGATGAAATTTGCTCACAACTTTGTCCAGAACAAGTCCAGATATGTCCATAACTGTACCAGTCATGTACAGGCATGGTTCATACTAATTTAGTTCATGCATCACTCTAGAATGGGTCCAGGAATGTACAACGATGGTTCTTTTTTTGTCGAGAATATCCTTTTTGGAATGTGAACCGTCATGTTATTTTTAGGTAGGCGAAGCAAGTTTTTTTGAGAAACACAACTACAATGGGAATTGGAAACAAATCTGCGTACTTTATTGTGCCAACAATTACAGTTGCTCCGACATGGCAGCTGACATGCCACGCATCACGAACACGCGCGTCGGTGTGTATCACCTTCCTTGTTTGATTGGTCTCATGACAGACTCAATATTCAAAGCTTTGAGAGAATCAATGTCATGCCCGATGATTGATCGTTTTATATTTAACCGCAAGTGCACGGCCGCGTTGAAGCGGTGGCAAATACGGGTCGTCCACTGGGAGGTGTGTCGACACTTGGTTTATTCGAAGGCGAGAGGTAAAAAGAAGGGAGAAAGATGTATTACACTAATCTAAACTACAAAGCTGAAATGAAATGCAAAGGAAATGAAGATAAGCAATAAAACTAAACCCCAAAGGGGGTAGAGACTGATGTGAACATAAAGATGTGTGTGTGTGTGTGTTCAATTAAGCTCCTCACAACATGTAGTGCATGAAATCATAAAACTACATCCAATCTTGCCTCTACATGAATTAAGATAAGACTACATCATTAAAACATACAAGACAATGATTGGAATGAAGCTACATGAACTCAAGTATAAAGACTAGACCCTACTATGCCTCTACATGAATTAAGATGACTACATCATTAAAACATACAAGACATTAGCTAAGGAAAAGGCAACAAGAGTACATACACTACAAATTGTGTTTCCAACATTAACTTCATCCATATCCTAACTTTATCATTCCCCATAAAATAGGTCCACTAATCAAAGCATAAGCTAAGCTTCATTCAAGAGCATTAGCATATCAAAGATAAGAGTGGAGACCCATTAGATGGTTATGGAAATCATATAAAGCTCAAGGGATAAAAATAACTCACACTTAATACACTACATTATTATATCACATATTTCTCCACCCCCCAAATGGGGATGGAACTACTCACTACTCATTACACTAACTAGTTTAGCAAAGGAAAACATAATACTGAAATGAAATTTATACTACCTAAGCAAGAAATATTAAAGAAGCATAAAACTAAACAAACAAACAAGCATGCAAAGGAAAGGAAATTAAACTAAGAGAGAAACAACATCATTAAAAGAAAACTTATATTATTAACTCACTCAATTACAAGTAGCTCTTCCTCCACTAGAGTTTTGCTTCAAGGCTTCACTCTTAGTAGGGAAGATGGCCACCAAGAGGGAGATGGATACAATGGGAGGTGAAGAGTTCTATTTATAAGCATGGAAAAAGCTAATCCGGGACAATCCCCCGATGTGGGACTAAACCAATACAAAAAATAGCCTAAATACATGCTAATACAAGTCCAGGAAGAATCTTGGCTGATTTGGGCTTAACCAGACCGCCAATTGGCGGTTCCAGACCGCCAATTGGCGGCCTATAAAGCCCAGATCCGGCTGGGTCTCCTGGTGGGCTTGCCTTGGTGTGTTTCTTGGTCTTGGATGCATCTAGCTGGTTTAGTGGAGCTCCGACCCGAATCGAATTGACAAAATACTCCTCATGATGGTGTGGAGTTTCCTATTTTGCTCTTAGGTCCTTCTGTCTTACGATCAGGTCCTTCCCCCTTGCATCTTGGTCCCCAGGTCTCACAATTAGGTCCTTTTTTCCTGCTTTTGGGTCCTTTCATGGCTCTTCTCTTCAAACCTCTTTATTTCTGAAAACTAAACATAAAACTCGTCACATAGCATTGCTTAGGTGTAAGATAATGGATATAAGGTACAAATATAAGCATGAAATGATGTCAATCAAATACCCCCACACCTAAGTTTTTGCTAGTCTCGAGCAAAACAAAGAAAGGAAAAAGCATACGAAAAAACAAGAAATCCTAACTCACTTTCGTAGGAATCACGGTTGCACTTAGCATGTGCAACAAGCCGTTAAACCTCTTTGTTGCCAAGGAGGAGGAGTGGTGTCTCCTGAGGGTTTTCAGCGGATATACCCACAAAATCCGAACAAGATGCATTAATCAATCTAGCTACACGACTCGTTGGACTTATTTTGACGATCATGGAATGCGGTAATACTACGGGTCGACTCTATATATGTAATCAGTCCACACACCTAACCTAATGAGTTATTCGTGAGAGTTAACTAAGGAATTAAGTGAAAGACATGGGCAACCTTAACTTCTGAATGTGAAACAAAGTGTAAAGTCCATTTTGGTTCTTATTTGACTCTTCTTTTCTTTTTCTTTTTCTTTTTCTGTTCTTTCTTCTTCTTTTTTCTTTTTCTTTGGAGCATTTATTGGTTGGTGTTTGATTCTCCCAGGGTCAGGTTTCGTGCATCATTGCCTATGAGGACTTACACTATCACGTACACCTTCCCCCACATCTCCACATAGGGCGATCCCTACCACCCGTGTAACGGGAGTTCGGTCGGTGCATCCCAAGTCAGATGACTCGAAAGCACCAGGCACAAAGTCCCCTCAGACCTACTTTCCCGAGTGATAGGAGCCGTGCGAGAAGAGAGAACACCACTTATTTATTCATTTATCTACATGGGAACCAAAACCCCTACACTTAAGTTTCACAAAAAGATATTAAGGGCCCTTGACTACAACAAACTTCCTAAATTAACAAACACGAATTATTGACTCACTAGGTTCAGGGTGGACTTCTTTGAATGTTTCAGCACTGAAACCCTATGATTACTCACCCCCAAAGGAAAACTGGGGTGCATCCTAACGACTCGATAAATCCTAAAGCCACGTACTAGATATCCTAATGCATCAAGTTCAAGACAATTTTGGGAGCTTTCTTTTTACTTTGCCTCTCAACGGTTTTGCACATGCTAAACACACGCAAAACCCACAAAACATTTTCTTTCGAAAACACATGAAGATTTTGAAAGAAATATGAAAATTCTGAAGTACTAGGCAAGCAAAAGAAGACAAGTCACCCAAGGATCATGGCAAGCAGATATATCGATATTAAATGCAGCACACTATCATGACCCTAACAATGCAAAAGAAAACAAAATCAAAGGAAAAAGACTCGACTATGTACACACGTAAAACACCCCCCCACACCTACTTCATGCATTGTCCTCAATGAATGTGAACAAGATACTACATGGATACATGCATGAAAAAGGAACGATCTCACCAACATGAAGTACAAAGGGACGTTCGGGGTCATGTTGATGGACACAAACCCAAATTCCCTCAAAACCTGTGAGAAGCTGAAGAAGGGAGACAAATACGTGAAAGAAATGGGGCCCAAATACTCAAGGGTTGGGGCCCACAACAATCGATGCTCACTAAAGGAGTCTTCTTCTTTTTTTTCTTTTTTTTTTTTTTTTTTTTTTTTAACTATGTACAACAATAGGCTTCCATCTTCATATGTCAAGGGACATCAAATGGGAACCCACCATCTCTCGAGCCAGAAATGCACCTGTATGGGCTCGCAACATACAAAACAGAATTGCTTGACCACCTGACACCCTTATTCGCATTGTGGTCGTTCGATGCCTCTTGAGAGTTAACAAAAGAGGAGGCATGAATGAGAGGTGAACCTCTACCAGGTTGAAGGGTATCAGGTGGTTTATTCTTAACCCACATGGGGTCCTCAACAGATATAGAATGAAGATCATGTGGCCCAGAGGCCATAAAAAGGGTATCTGGTGGCTCAAAAGCCACGTGATCGAAAGGTTGTGGCTCAAGGGCCACGTGATCGAAAGGTTGTGGCTCAAGGGCCACGTGATCAAAAGAATGTGGCTCAAGGGCCACAAGATCAGAAGGATGTGGCTCAAGGGCCACAAGATCAGAACATAAGGCACCTTCTTGTGCCAGCCCAGGTGAAACATCTTCACCACCTTCAGGATCTTCATCGAACAATTCTCTGAAGTACTTGAAGGTGCCCTCAACTTCACTCTCATCCATGCCCTGGATAAGGTTAACCCCAACAGGGTCATTGAAGGCATCTGGCTTCTTGCCAATGGTGAAGATGTTGAAATCAGCGCATTGACTACCATAAGTCAAGCGCATCAGACCATTGCGACAATTGATCAAGGCATTGGAAGTCGCAAGAAATGGTCGCCCCAGAATGACAGGAATTTGTCCAAGTGGGTTTGGCACAGGTTCAGTATCCAAGACAAAGAAGTCGACTGGATAAATGAACTCTCCCACTTTGATCAGCACATCTTCCACCACACCCCTCGGTTTCTTCATAGACCTATCAGCCAATTGAAGAGTGGTCTTTGTTTGTTTGAGGTCTCCAAGACCGAGGTGGACGTAGACAGAATATGGCAGAAGATTAACAGATGCACCAAGGTCCAGCAAGGCTCGGTGTATGGGCACATCACCAATCACACAAGAGATAGTAGGACAGCCAGGGTCCTTGTACTTGACTTGCATGGGTTGTGCCAACAAGGAACTCACGTTAGCCGCAAGAAAAGCTTTCTTGGGAACATGAGTTTTTCTCTTCTTGGTGCATAAGTCCTTGAGAACCTTGGCATAAGGTGGCATTTGCTGAATCACCTCCAGAAGAGGGATATTCACCTTAACCTGCCGAAACATCTCAAGCATCTTGTCATGCTGATCAGAGGTTTTCTTTTTAAGGCGCTCAGGGAATGGCGCCTTTGGGGCATAAGGATGCGAAGGCACCCCAGAATTCAGGTCCAAAGAAACATGAGTGGGGACCTCAGAATCTGGTTCCTTCGACACAAGAGGAGACAAGGGGACCTCAAGGTTCGGCCCCTTTGTCGAAGGAAATGTAGAAAGAACCTCAGGATCTGGCTCCTTCCTGGAAGTATTTGTGGAGGGAGCCTCAGGATCCGGCTCCCTCAAAGATGGTGATGACAAGGAAGGCACCCCAATGTGGTTGTCCACCTCCTTACCAGACCTCAAAGTATGAATCACATTAATATGATGGGTCGGTTCAGAGGTAGCATGAGGTAAAGGTGTCCTTCCTTGCGAATGGGTACCCCGAGGATTTACCTCGGGTTGACTCGGTAATTGACCCTTCTCGCGTTCATGGAGCTGATTAGCCAACTGGCTCACTTGCATTTCCAATGCTTTGACCGTATTGTTGTTGGCCGAAAACATGGCTTGCGTGCTCTGAATGAACGCGTGAAGGGTTTGCTCAAGAGTGGAGTCCTTAGGGTCAACCCGTTGGGGTTGTGGAGTTTGGTTAGAATAACCCGACGAAGAGGTCTGAGGAGGTTGGTAATTGTGGTTCTGAGACCTTTGATGTGGAGGTTGGTAGGTCGCCGATGGGCGTGGAGGTTGATAAGGTGGAGGTTGAGGTTGAGCGTGCGAGCTCTGACCGTTACCCCCACTAGGCCCCCAAGAGAAGTTAGGATGGTTACGCCATCCCGGGTTGTAAGAGTGACTGTACGGGTCGTTTCGGGGCCTTTGTTGATACATCGCATTTGCATGCTCAGTATCCCTTGGAGCGTAAGCGCATTCCAAGTCATCATGTCCCGACAGTCCACACCTACTACACTCGGGAGTAGCGACCTGAGCTACAGGAGCTCGGTCCATCTCCAAACACTCAATCCTACGCATGAGAGCAGCCACTTTCGCCTCAGACGCGATAGTTGACTCAACTTGATAAGATCCAGCTCGACCAGAAGACCTGGCGGCTGGTGGCTCTCTCATGGTGTCCCACTCGAAGGTACGCTCAGCCATGGACTCAAAAGTGTCCCATGCCTCCTCGATGGGTTTCATTTGGAAGTCACCCTGACACATTGACTCCAACAATGTGCGGGTGTTGTAGTTGATGCCCTCATAAACAATCTGGCACAGCTGCCATAGCTCAAGTCCATGATGAGGGCATTGCTGGAGAAGGTCCTTGAACCTCTCAAAGAAACCATGAAACGATTCGGTCTCGGTTTGATACATCTGATGTATCTGGTGCCGTATCTGTTGAGTTTTCCTTTGAGGGAAAAATCTCTTCAGAAAGACAGTCACAAAGTCATCCCATGACCGAATCGAGCTCGCCGGGAGGCTATACATCCATTTCTTCGCATTATCCTTCAATGCGAAAGAAATCATCCTCAACCGGACAGAATCCTCGTCAAGTTGTTGAAGCTTGAACATGGAGCACACTTCCTCGAATTCGCGTATAAAGATATACGGATCCTCCTTATTGGCAGTGAAGGTCGGAAGCATGCTCACATACTGAGGTTTTAGCTCATAGCTGTTCCCGCGAGCAGGGGGAACAACTATGCAAGAAGGCTGCGCGGCCCGAACAGGATGGGTCCGCTCCCACAAAGTCATCGGTCTATCATGTCGAGCTAAAGGTGGTGGTGCACCTAGAACTCGATCCTGACCGAATCTCCCTTCCTCTCGAGTCAGAGGAGGAGGAGAAGGAGGTCTACGTGGTGGTGGGAACGGACCGAGGTAGTCCATGTATGGAACCCGGTCCCCTTCGCCACCACGAGACGACTCGGCCTCTTGCTCCAAAGGAGCACGAGGCGGAGATGGTCGATCACCAAGATCTTCCATCTCAGAAGTGTGCACTCTCTCGAGCCGAGCGCTCTCACCAGAACGAGCCCAACCTCGCATAAAAATGCTCGACTCGACTCTAACAACACACAACAGAAGGTGTACTAGAGGAGGAGACTAAACGTAGAGAATAGATGAGGAGATGACTCAGATGAGGAGGGAAGAATCCCTAGAGCTAGCGTGGGTAGTGGGATCAGGAAGAAGCCTAACTAGCAAGCACGGCTCAAACAAAGTAAGGCAATGGGTCCTTAAGCTAGACGACGCCTAACTTCGAGGTCACTAGCCTCGACACGTCTCACCTCCCTACAACGAGGACCACAATGCCCAGCAAGTGATACCAGATCCGGAGATCCAGTACCTCCTACTATCGACAAGGTAGGCAACGCCGATCAGGTCATGACGGTCTCGACTAGATTACTCTCCTAGTGCGTCCGAATTCCTTAGGGCCAATGTCTACTTGCTTTTAGTTAAGGCTTTATTAAGAGTGATTTTTGGGGCCAAGGAAAGGGTGATGAAATCCCCCACCTTATCTTTTATGGGACAGCCCCTCCTTAGTAGCGATTTGATCCTAGATCTAGCAATCAATCACTCCAATCAAACGCTCAACTCACTCTTGTCCCGATGCACCTTACTAACTAATGCATGATCGGAACATGCATGAATGAGAGATCGGGGTGCACGTACCTCACGCCAGCAATCAACAACAAAATGTAAGGAAAAGAAAAGACAAATGCATGCAAGGTCTACAAATGATGCATGACCTAGATGGCAAGAAGTCTAGTCTTTTGCTTTGAGTTTTATGGTCCAAGTTAATTAAAGGGGATTAAAATTAAATCTGGGAGCAAAGTAGAAGTCACAGCATGCAAAATTGTGCTCCCAGATAACTAACATGAACAATATAACAACTGGAACAAATTTGAGAACACTTGAGGCTCACCAGGCCGCCAATTGGCGGTCCCAGACCGCTGATTGGCAGTCTTTTTGTAGCTTCTGGTCCTCAAACTTCTCCAGTAGCCTCCCCTTGATCCTTAGGTTCCCTGAAACTAAACAACACTGGAAACAAAAAATTAAAAACCCCTCGAATCGCCCAAACCAACGTCTGGACAGAGCACCTCCCTGGCAACGGTGCCAAAAACTTGATTGATCGTTTTATATTTAACCGCAAGTGCACGGCCGCGTTGAAGCGGTGGCAAATACGGGTCGTCCACTGGGAGGTGTGTCGACACTTGGTTTATTCGAAGGCGAGAGGTAAAAAGAAGGGAGAAAGATGTATTACACTAATCTATACTACAAAGCTGAAATGAAATGCAAAGGAAATGAAGATAAGCAATAAAACTAAACCCCAAAGGGGGTAGAGACTGATGTGAACATAAAGATGTGTGTGTGTGTGTTCAATTAAGCTCCTCACAACATGTAGTGCATGAAATCATAAAACTACATCCAATCTTGCCTCTACATGAATTAAGATAAGACTACATCATTAAAACATACAAGACAATGATTGGAATGAAGCTACATGAACTCAAGTATAAAGACTAGACCCTACTATGCCTCTACATGAATTAAGATGACTACATCATTAAAACATACAAGACATTAGCTAAGGAAAAGGCAACAAGAGTACATACACTACAAATTGTGTTTCCAACATTAACTTCATCCATATCCTAACTTTATCATTCCCCATAAAATAGGTCCACTAATCAAAGCATAAGCTAAGCTTCATTCAAGAGCATTAGCATATCAAAGATAAGAGTGGAGACCCATTAGATGGTTATGGAAATCATATAAAGCTCAAGGGATAAAAATAACTCACACTTAATACACTACATTATTATATCACATATTTCTCCACCCCCCAAATGGGGATGGAACTACTCACTACTCATTACACTAACTAGTTTAGCAAAGGAAAACATAATACTGAAATGAAATTTATACTACCTAAGCAAGAAATATTAAAGAAGCATAAAACTAAACAAACAAACAAGCATGCAAAGGAAAGGAAATTAAACTAAGAGAGAAACAACATCATTAAAAGAAAACTTATATTATTAACTCACTCAATTACAAGTAGCTCTTCCTCCACTAGAGTTTTGCTTCAAGGCTTCACTCTTAGTAGGGAAGATGGCCACCAAGAGGGAGATGGATACAATGGGAGGTGAAGAGTTCTATTTATAAGCATGGAAAAAGCTAATCCGGGACAATCCCCCGATGTGGGACTAAACCAATACCAAAAATAGCCTAAATACATGCTAATACAAGTCCAGGAAGAATCTTGGCTGATTTGGGCTTAACCAGACCGCCAATTGGCGGTTCCAGACCGCCAATTGGCGGCCTATAAAGCCCAGATCCGGCTGGGTCTTCTGGTGGGCTTGCCTTGGTGTGTTTCTTGGTCTTGGATGCATCTAGCTGGTTTAGTGGAGCTCCGACCCGAATCGAATTGACAAAATACTCCTCATGATGGTGTGGAGTTTCCTATTTTGCTCTTAGGTCCTTCTGTCTTACGATCAGGTCCTTCCCCCTTGCATCTTGGTCCCCAGGTCTCACAATTAGGTCCTTTTTTCCTGCTTTTGGGTCCTTTCATGGCTCTTCTCTTCAAACCTCTTTATTTCTGAAAACTAAACATAAAACTCGTCACATAGCATTGCTTAGGTGTAAGATAATGGATATAAGGTACAAATATAAGCATGAAATGATGTCAATCAAATACCCCCACACCTAAGTTTTTGCTAGTCTCGAGCAAAACAAAGAAAGGAAAAAGCATACGAAAAAACAAGAAATCCTAACTCACTTTCGTAGGAATCACGGTTGCACTTAGCATGTGCAACAAGCCGTTAAACCTCTTTGTTGCCAAGGAGGAGGAGTGGTGTCTCCTGAGGGTTTTCAGCGGATATACCCACAAAATCCGAACAAGATGCATTAATCAATCTAGCTACACGACTCGTTGGACTTATTTTGACGATCATGGAATGCGGTAATACTACGGGTCGACTCTATATATGTAATCAGTCCACACACCTAACCTAATGAGTTATTCGTGAGAGTTAACTAAGGAATTAAGTGAAAGACATGGGCAACCTTAACTTCTGAATGTGAAACAAAGTGTAAAGTCCATTTTGGTTCTTATTTGACTCTTCTTTTCTTTTTCTTTTTCTTTTTCTGTTCTTTCTTCTTCTTTTTTCTTTTTCTTTGGAGCATTTATTGGTTGGTGTTTGATTCTCCCAGGGTCAGGTTTCGTGCATCATTGCCTATGAGGACTTACACTATCACGTACACCTTCCCCCACATCTCCACATAGGGCGATCCCTACCACCCGTGTAACGGGAGTTCGGTCGGTGCATCCCAAGTCAGATGACTCGAAAGCACCAGGCACAAAGTCCCCTCAGACCTACTTTCCCGAGTGATAGGAGCCGTGCGAGAAGAGAGAACACCACTTATTTATTCATTTATCTACATGGGAACCAAAACCCCTACACTTAAGTTTCACAAAAAGATATTAAGGGCCCTTGACTACAACAAACTTCCTAAATTAACAAACACGAATTATTGACTCACTAGGTTCAGGGTGGACTTCTTTGAATGTTTCAGCACTGAA
The DNA here is from genome assembly GCA_963682175.1 of Triglochin maritima. Taxonomy (NCBI): domain Eukaryota; kingdom Viridiplantae; phylum Streptophyta; class Magnoliopsida; order Alismatales; family Juncaginaceae; genus Triglochin; species Triglochin maritima. The sequence continues at coordinate 21,281,183 of OY821774.1, read as the reverse complement.
ACCCTATGATTACTCACCCCCAAAGGAAAACTGGGGTGCATCCTAACGACTCGATAAATCCTAAAGCCACGTACTAGATATCCTAATGCATCAAGTTCAAGACAATTTTGGGAGCTTTCTTTTTACTTTGCCTCTCAACGGTTTTGCACATGCTAAACACACGCAAAACCCACAAAACATTTTCTTTCGAAAACACATGAAGATTTTGAAAGAAATATGAAAATTCTGAAGCACTAGGCAAGCAAAAGAAGACAAGTCACCCAAGGATCATGGCAAGCAGATATATCGATATTAAATGCAGCACACTATCATGACCCTAACAATGCAAAAGAAAACAAAATCAAAGGAAAAAGACTCGACTATGTACACACGCGGCCGTGCACTTCACGTAGGATTTATAATTTCTTCAACAAACATTTTCATTGACTATAAGACTTTTGGTTTGTCTATTTACCCAAACCTCGGGCTTATAAGTAGTTGGCCTTCGTTTTCTATTTATCCACCTTTTTATTTTATAATTATTCACCACAGGAATGTTGATTAGTAGCATATCTTACATTGCATTCATGTTATATATCATTTATTTTACCATATATTTGTGATACTCGAGTGTTTATTGGATGCGTTCCAGGATTTAGGCAATAAAAATGAGAAAGGAAGAGAAAATGACCTAAACGCAATAAGAATGGGCTGACTTGGAAGATTCTGGTTGTAATGCCCAAGGACTGAATTGCAACTTAGGAAGGACACATGGGAAAACCTAGAGGGACTTAAGGGTAATGAAAAATATGTTGGTTGCAAAAGTCCAGAATCTCCTGAACCTGAGGAGTAATTCGACACCTAAAATTAAACAGGCACGAACCAACAGCTCCAGGCGCACCCCACGTGTTTATTATGTGAACTAAAGCCGTGGTTAAAATTTGGAGTCGATCGGACAAAATTGATCCGTAAGTGGTGGATCTGGTTAAGCTTTTGGCTCTCAAATTTTCGTCGTGGGTCGGGTTGTCGGGCAAAATATTCCAGGACCTCCATATCTAAATTACAATTGTCCAATTATGCCCAGATTCATCCAAACCCTCTACACTTCTATAAATACACTTGTAATGCCTCATTCTTCTTCCTCCCTCCCTTGTTAGAGTAGGTTTTAGTTTCCTATTTTAGTAGTGCAAATAAGGGGTTGGAGAGGAGCAAACTTTGCATTGTTATTTCTTAATCTAGTTTAGTTCATGTTCTTTACGTTAATGTCTTTACATTGATGCGATTTTTAATGTTATTGTTTGTTTAATCTTGTTTTACTTCATTTCTATTTGGGTTTACATTGTTTTATGATTTTTTTAGTTTAGAGATGAGTAGAGAGTAGTTCATCCCTATTAGGGGGTGGATTAGTGTGTGTTAATCTTAATCCTTTGAGCCTTACATGATTTCTATAACCATCTAATATGATTTCACTCTTATCTTTGATGTGTTAATGCTCTTGAGTGAAGCTTAGCACATGCTTAGATGAGTGAGTCTATTTTATGGAGAATGATGAGGTGAGGATAAGGATGGAGTGGAAGAAGGGAACAAGACATGTCCATGCATGTGCTCATGTTGACTTTATCTTAATTAATGTCTTGTATGTTTTAATGATTGTGATAAATCTTATTTCATGTGGAGACGTAGTTGGATTTGAGTCATGATGCATGTGAACATATTAACTTCATTTCAATTGTTGCCTTGTATGTTTTAATGATAAGATTTTCTCTTATTTCATGTGGAAGCAAAGTTGGAGTTGAGTTTTATGATTTTCATGTATGACATGTTTTGATGAACACATACTACACACATTTTCATTTCCACATTCTTTATCCACCACCGAGGGGTTTAGTTTATTGTTTAATTTTTTATTTCCTACGTGTTGTAGTTTAATTCCGATCGGATCTCTCTCTTTTTCTCCCCCACTCGAGTATCGCAAACCAGACTCACATGTGCTCCGTGTGGACTGACTCGTGTTTGTCACCGCTTAAACACGACCGTGTACTTGCGGTATTATAACTGATTCAACCAAATGTGTACTATTAAAAAAACTAGAATATGAATTCTTTTTTTGATAGGTAACTTAGTTCTTCAACATCCTTGAAACAACTTGTCAGGCAATTTGAATCAGCTCTGCAACATAAATACGAGAAAGAAGTGTAAGCGGACTACGACATTCGTCACTGTAGCGCCCAACAAATGACCAAGTTTGAAATTGAGAAGCAATTTGGCTAGGTTTACACCATTTCAATTTTCTCGTCCTAGGATCAAATTGATGATATGTTGCTTGGTACACCCATATATAATGGTCCATAATACTGTGTCAAACTCCTTTGGTGTGTTCCATGTAGTTGCTAAAAATAGTTGAACGATTTCACTTATTACTTGAAAGACAAACTTTATAATTTTGAAGTTGGTACGAAGAGTTCGCTTTAACAATTATCCAACCCAAAGTTGAACCAGACTCTTTCAAACCATTTCTACAACATCAGTCCACTTAACTCTAAATACCACAACATCCACTTCCATATACATCATAAGAGAAGCAACTCACAACAAAAATTCAAAAATATTAATATGAAATGTAGAACTACCGTGCCGGTTAGGAGTTAAAACGTTTCTTATGATTAGGGCTTACTCTGGAAGATTCTCAATTTAAACTATTTAAAAAAAATTATAAAAAACCATGACTGATGGTCCACCCGACTGGCCGAATCTGATCGGACTCAATTCAAATGAGATGAGACAATTTACAGAGGACTTTGGTCTTTTCACTAAATCATTGAATTGAAGCCAGCTATGTTCTCTATTCAAGCAAGTCGAATGGGGTATATAATTGAATAAAACCTTTTGGAAATATAGTTATAAGTATGTTTTTTGAAAGAAAACGCATATTAGCCTGTTTGGATACATTTCAAAACCATGGTTTTAGGTCAAAACTATGTTTCTTGGTACTCAAGTTTTGAAACATCACATTAGGTGTTTGGTAATTAAGAAAGTTTTTGAACATGATTTTCTTGTAAAACCAGAGTTTTGAAAAATGAGGAACTCTATTTTTCGGGTGACATCTTCTCTTTCTCACGCCATCCCTCTCTGTTCTGTCATCGCACTTCTCCATATCTCTCTCTCTCTCTCTTCCCCACTTCCCCCTCTCTTCTCCCCCAACTTCTCTCGCTCTCCTTACCCATTCCTCTATGGTTCTCTTTTTGAAGGTGTCTCTCTTTGTTCGATTTTGCCTTCAACCCAACACCACCACTGCCACAACGCCTAGGGTTTTAGGGAATCTTTTTTGGGGTCCCTGTCGGTCCGAGCCAGCTCTATTCGCGATATCCCCTATGGATGAGATAGGTGGACTACTCTTCTCCTTTTCCCTCGTCAATTCCTCCACGAGAAATTGAACAAAAAGGTCCATCACATGCCATAAGCGAGCCTCCCGGATGTATAAATTAAAGAAAGGGTCGTGCTTTGGTAGAAAAGGACGCTTAGGACTTTTCACCCAATATATTTAGAATTTAGTTGAGCTTCAGATGTTTGATTTTAAGATCAAACATGACAAGTTGGTAAAATGAGAGATGTTAGATAAGATGCCAAAATAAGAAGTGATGTTTAGGTGTTGAAATGTAGGTTCTTAGACCAAGCATGGTAGGTATTTGATGAAATATCAAAGTAGAAGGTAGTGGCATACAGGCATCAAACGGTATGATCAAGACATACATGATAATAATAACACAAGGAGATAGGCGACATGATGAGTACAACGATCTCATTCCAACTCGTATTTTTATGCGAAAATAGGATTAACATTAGAAGTTATGGTAAAAGATGGGATTTATGTGTTTGGTTGGTGATTTGAACTCCGTTATCAAATTTGTAGACAATTTAGTTAATGTTTGTTTGTGTTTAGAATGTGAAATGAGTTAAGAAGAAAAATACAATTATCTATGCAAACACATTTTTTGCTAAAACTTCGTTTCAATAACATGGTATTTGAAATGAATGTCATATTGAAAACTTAATAACCAAAACATAGGTTTGAAATGAGGTTTTAATCCAAACGGGCCTAAGAGGACGTTTCGGAAAAAATGAAATCTTCACATACAGAAAACGACAAACCAGACGAGAATGGAGTCGGATCAATGTAAAGTGGAAGCTGAAGGAAAAAAATAGAGAACTATTATTCGTCGCCGGAAAACTACTTAAATCGTCCCAACAATTACCATTTTACTTCACAATTTATTTAATACTCATTTCGTATCGTGTCGTAAAACAAAGTTTGTCTCAGTTTTACTCACATTCCCAGTACAGCAACCACGAAAATGTCTGTCGGAACGCCTGCATCCAGTAAGATAAGGGAGTCGAATTTTTTTTACGTCTCAGACGTCTGACTAAGCCTCCTCACCCATGTGGGGGGGGGGGGGGGGGGGGGGGGGTATCTGGTTAAAACGCACGTCAACAAAAAAATTTAAAAAAAATCTTAATATTAAGATTTTAAAAAAAATTCTTAATAATAACAATTCAGAAAAAATAATATACGAATCTCTTTACACTCTTCGTGAGATTTATTTTTCTAGGAAAGCAGCCTATTAGAAGCAATAACTATGCTTATTTAATTTGACACTATTGACTATCAAAAGGAACCGTGTGAGATCGCAATGCTTGACATAATGGACCTCAAATGTGTAGTTGTGTACATGAAATTATAGCGGTGTCTCCGTGTCTATCGTCTTTTATAAACAAACAAATATATATACCGATAAAAGAGTAGGGACAAACCAATTTCGTCTATTGAGGAGAGCTCCCTGGTTTCGTACAATCAGCTGCAAACAAGAACAAGAAAACAAATGAAATGGGATGATAAACATTATCTAATTACAAATAAATTAGAAAAGAAAGACACATTCATTCAACCTTTAAGAACGTAGAGCTGCTTAAGTAAAATATTTCACGCAATTCAAAATTATGTAAGGCAAATCAGGTATGGTAAATATGGCCTAAAGAGAACTAATGAAAATTTTTAAAGGATGGATTTTCAAATGAAGCCCAAGACAAAGTAGACCACCATATGCTATAGGCTAAAGCATTAAGAGATAACCAAAATTATTCGTTAAAATGTTGTAAAAATACAAAATCAACATTTCACAACTGACAAACCTGCATGGATGGAGGGAAGGGTAGTCATATAAAATGTTCTCGATTTGAACAGGGTCACATAAAATGATATAGACAGAATTCAAACACTCAATTTACTGAAGATAAAGATACCATGGAAAGAACAAAACCTGGTGGTTCGATGTTAATGGTCTCACGACAACCTTCTCAATGTTATTTGATAAAGAAACCTTGGCGTCATACTTCAACTCGGAAGAACCACCTTATAATTGAAACAAGAACATCTAAGCTCTTAGCAATGTTAGTCACTATCATGAAACGTCTGAATAGTTAGCCAGGTTAATAGCATGAGTACACTAAATACGATTCTCAATCAAGATCAAGATTTTTCTTCATGGCCTCATAAACAAGGTAAGTGATGCTGGCTGATGGCACTACTTTAAGAAGATTAGGGAAAAGTCCTTTGTAAAACCCTGCAAAACCTTCATGCTGTAATGTCTTCCAAAAAACATCTGACATCCCTTTATATGCGGCAGCTGCATTCATACGCTGAGCTTGCATCCTGCGAAAGTTGTGGTACTTAAGCTTCTAATCAAGCATAACATTTAAAGGATAAACTATTAATGAAGTGTATTTAAAATTTTCAGGAGTGGAAGGTCATACCTTGTCCTAATAACCTGCAAGGGATAAACAAAGGTTGCACCTACGGCTCCTGAAATAGTTCCACATCCCAATTGCACAAGAGGACCAGGCTCTGTCCATTAATGTGAAATATATTTGGTCAAGATGTGTGTGTGTGAATGTGTACCCAAAGCAAATAATATTTGTAGGGTAATGATACCATAAATGATGATAAAAATTGGACAATCTGCAAGATACAAGGAACTAACCACTTTCCTTGAGAATGTATGTTCTGGACATGTCTTTTAAAGTCTCATAAGCAGCAAGATCGATTCCAGCATAAGGAATCATCCCAAGAACAGAGGGGACAAGACCCCTGTAAAACGCGCGAGGTCCTTCCTGACGGAGTATATCTTTTGAAAGTGTTGAAAGCTTAGGAACACTTACTCCTTCACAAGCATATGTTTGGAACCGTGTTTTGACAAGGTCCATGGGATAAATGACAGTTTGTGCCACCGCACCTGCCATACCACCAGCAAGGAGTCGACCTGAAGCACCAATATCAGCCTTTTCTTCTCCTCGCAAATTAACAATGACATCCTTTAGCATTTCATATGTGTAAAATCTGATTGCACTTTCAGGTGCAACTTTGATTACATTAAGCCCATTCCCCCGGAAGAACCCCAAAAATCTCCCATTTCTCCATATTTCTTTTATGGCTGGTATAATCTGTGCCTTTGTAGTTTGGACTTGCATAACAACTTTGAGGCGGTCAAGAGGAGCAGTTGCTGTACGAGAAATGGCCCCCGCGACTCCTCCGGCAATCAAGTATTTACTTGCATGAACATGCTTACTGATGCCCTCTGGAATAACAGTCTGTTCGCCAATATCCACAACACAAACCCTCTCCCAGTGATGATAGATGTTCTCAATTGTGGCTTCATGAGGATATAATAGAAGAAAATCCCTCCACTCTTCAAATGTTATGATTCCATTGTTATCTTTGTCCACATGCTCCACAAAATGTGCAAGTTCTTCATCATCAATTTTAATTCCTGCAAAATGAAAACTAACAACATCTTATTGTCAAACTAAGGGAAATAGAGAAGAGGCTAGAAAGATAAACGATTTTCATATTGGTAATTGTGGTCCATAGCAAATTACCTTTCTATGAATATCTACACCAACTGATAGACACCATTTGATACAATGTGAATGAAACACACAATCAGACATCAGATGCCGCATCTCAGAAGTAAGATTTCATATCGGGTTCTACACAAAACACGGAATTAAGAGACAAGGCGGCTAACGACGAATTATCTTACAAACACCTCGATATTGATCCCAGCAACAAATTCACATCAATCCAGATTAGAATCCCGTACCAGCTTTAACGAGCGCGTCCCAGAGCTCCTCCGGAAGAATACACCCACTATGCTCGACATCGATCGCCTGAAAAATGCGGTACAACTCCAACTCCTTAGTATCCATATACCTCCTAAACTCCGCATAATCGATCCGTCCATCGCGATTCGCATCGCAAACCCGGAACAAATCCTTGGCGTACTTATACTCTGCGGGAATATTGAGCGCCAGAAGGCCCTTCTCGATCTGGGAGTAGTCCAAATAGCCGGAATTGGCCGCGTCGAAGAAGTCGAAGAAGCTCCGGATCCGGACCTCCCGCTCCTCCTTCGTCTCGTGGAGGGCGAGGAGCACGTGGTCCATCGTGACCGGGCCGGGCTTCCGGACCGGGTTGCAGCACCCCGGAGGGCAGCTATTCGGGAGCGTCACTTGCTGCTGCTCTACTCCCCCATCAGGGCTATGGAGAGGGCATCCGGGTCGGCATCGGGCGAGGGGAATTGGGGTTTGGAATGTTTGGAGGTGATGGATTGGTTTGATTGCGATGGATTTACTTGGAGGGTGGAGAGAGAATGAAGTGGACCGAGCCCGGCGGGCTAATTTTTTCTAGAAATATTTGGTTCGGACTTCTGTTTGTTGTCGAAAAATTACTTAAATCGTCTTAATAATTACTTTTTTGTCCTTAACAAATTACTTAATACACATTTCGCTCGTGTCTTTAAATAAGTTTTTTAACTCATTTTTACTCACATTCCTAGTATCAACACCACGAAAATGTCTAGCAAAGCACCTGGATCTAGTGAGGTAACGGGGGGGATTTTTTTTCCCGACTCGGGTGTATGGCTAAGACATTTGGGTCGGCATTCCGCCTTGGCGAAGGCGGTTCCGGAAAACGCCCGACCCAAATTTTAAAAAAAAACTAAACAAGACATTTTACCAAATTTGAATAATTTGGGGCGTCCGTTGGTTCTTTTCCCGGCCTCCGAGACATTTTTCTGGGGAATATGAGAGTAATACGAAGAGAGAGTGGTGTTAGGAGAGTGAAATGAAGAGTTATATAAGTATAAATGGTAGAAGGGCAAAATGGTAATCTGTACGGACAATTTAAGTAGTTTTCCGACAACGAATAGCAGTTCAGTTTTTTATTTGATAAAGTTTTTTATTTGTCCAATGGATTTTAAAATTCGAGATGGGCAGTATTATAATCTTATCATGTAAAGATTTTATTATCGGAAAATCACAAGAGGTGAATTATAGTTAGTCGTGTTGTGTTTACGTACTATCGTGTTAAATAATTTTCGTAATCGTATTAAGATTTCGTGTTATCGTGTTTACTACAATTTAAAAAAGATTCATTATGTTTAAATTGAAATTACTTAAATGATATATAGTATTGATATTTTTCTTTTCAAGTAACTTCTTAAATTGTTGTTTGATTTTAGTTGAACTCCTAAACTTTGAAATATCATAATTAGATCCCTTAAACTTTGACAAATTAGTACAATATTGTTTGATTTTTCAATGATAAATGATAAAAAATTATCTAAAGATATCCTTCGTACACACAACTTAACCGCTCATTTCAACTCTCGTTCATTTATATTGGCACCACATGAAATTGCCCCTGATGTATTCAGTTTTTGTCCTAAGGTATCTCTCCACCACTTATTTTACTGTCAACACCTACCTTTCTTATCAATTAAAATCATATCATATGTAAAACACACATGCAGCACGGGACCTCACCACATTTTATTTGGTTACCTCATCTATTTCTAAAGTAAAAAAATCAAGACTTAAATTTAATCCTTGATATAGTCCTATCATAAAGGAAAGACACTAGTATCACTATTACATACTCTTACGCTAGTTACAACTCCATCATACATCTTTGATTAGGTTTACATATTTTGTTGTCGCTTTCTTTTTCTTATGAGTCACATGGCGTTTGTAGGCACTATGCCATATGCATTCTTCATTTAGGCCCTTTACGTCCCCACAAGTTGTGTCCAATAAAAACTATAGTTTTGGTTATTGATACTCCAAGCATTAAAGCAAATACTATGAAACAATCTTGTTAATGACAAAATTAACCCTATCTCCAAGGCATCTTCACACCTCAATTGGTATATTGTCATGACCAAAACTCTTGCCTACTTTCATCCTTTTTAGAGCTTCCTTGACCTTGACTTCCATAATGCTACGACGAACCATCTACTTGTATCTTATTAATTATCCTCAAGTTCGACTACGTTATTTTTCTTGACTTTTAGTTCGTAATCTATATTAATTTTGATGATTAATCAAACTAATCTTAATCAATTAACCTAGTCAATGAAAGTGGTCAAACATGATTACATGCATTACATATCTACTTGTATGTATATAAATCATGTTAATAGGTTGATCAAGATTATCAGGAGAAGAAACATTGGACAAAGACTCAAGATTGTGGCAAAGCTTTGGTCAAGACTTGTAATTTTCCATAGTCCATAAGATCAAATGTAAACTTGAACACTAGGATTCTGTAACAGCCTAGTTCAGTTGACAGATCACTGAGCCTATCATATCACCAGTTGTTAGAATTCTTACTAGAATATAGTCCACTTAGACAACCATGTCCTAAATGATTGAATCCCTTCATACTGGTTTTGGATTTAACTCTTATGATCACACTTGTATTTTTTCTAAGAGCCCATCCTTGTCTATTTTCACACGACCGATCTCTGGTCAACCGTTCACTTTATGGCCTCTAACGCGCAATGACACTTTCCACGTGTCAATATAACTGTTGGACTCATAACCGATATTTGATTTTCATTCATTGGCGCTAAAAGATAAACTAATTGTCTAGACGACCGAATTGATCCCAGATGACCAAATTATCTTATGACCGAGTCGATTAAATCCTTACTGTTACTTTAGATCGACCAACCAAACCAAATTCAGTCATATGAAATTAAATCAGAGGAAATTTGACAAAAGTTACTGGATGTTAGTGATCGATTATCATACCTTAGTTCGGTCAACCGAAAACATAATTTTGACCAAGTCAATTCTTTATTTCGGAAAATCATTCCTCAAATAGTCGACCGAATCTATGCAGATTTCTGCATGAGCTTAAGTCAATCATATTTTTTTATCAATATCTAACCAACTCTCCCAAACGACTAGTAGAGCTTCAAACCTTATAAATAAGAGTTCATTTATGAGTTTTGAACATCAAGACACTGTTAGAATCGATGACCTACTTAATAACTAATTAAATTCTCTTAATCCCTACATATTAGCAAGATATGCAACAGAAACAATTTAAAAACAAGTAGGAAAAAACAATGTAAACCACACGAGAAGACAAAGGGATTTTTATAGAGGTTCGGCCTTCGGCCAAGTTCCTCTCTTGCAAGCTCCGCTTGACTCCACGAGCTCCGCTCATGACTTCACTATCCACTCCCCGTTTTTGGGTGGGAGAGAACGTCTTTACGCAACAAGCTTCGCGAACAACCCTCGTTAGCTTAGATTCCTCTTCTTATAATATGAGAAGGAGCACTTCGGGCTTTCACCGAGATCTTTTCTTCTTGATGGCAATTTGTTGAGTGGATCAACACTCTCTACCTTGAGCACACTTTTGAGTATCATTTGTAATTGTTCAAAGATATAAACGTATAAGTCTTATAGTGTAGGATTTTGGGCTTTAAGGATTGGGAGATGTCTCCAATTTTTGTGGAGCAATTAGAAGTGTGAGAGTTACGTAAATAAGGTTGGAGAACCTCTATTTAAAAGCTCTTAGAAAGATATAGCCATTGGGAATGAATTTGTTAAGTTGTGTGAAGAACACACAAAATAGAAATTGAGATTCAGCAATTCTGTCCCTCAACAGTTTACCAAATCGGACAGAGCGGGCAACCGTTTCTTTAAGAATAAAGAAACGTTTGAACGAACTAGTGAGAAGTTGAACCAATTAGGCTATGACTTAAGTCATCTGTCGAACTAGGAAATGGGGCGGTCGACCGATCTAAGGGTTTGGCCAAGGTAAATGAGTTAACGGTCGAACAAAAAGGTTGGTTACGTTCGATCGAAAATAACAGGCACTTTGGGCTCAAGAAATGTATTCATACTGTCAACCATTTTTAGGTCAACATTCAATCGGTGGCCAAATTATTCTAGGGGTTGGTTAAATTTATACGAATACGACCATTGTATAATCCGACAAGGTTAACGGTCATTTGAAAAATACAGAAACGGTCAACCGAAAGGTCAAAAGCAGTCGATCGGTTAAACTAGGAAAATTCACATAGAGAGTCTGTTATAATCGGTCGAATAGAGAACTGGTTTGATCGACCGATTGGCACAGGAAATCTACGTTTAGTTTTAAGTGATTTTTCGATAAGGTTTGGGTGATCTATTAAAGTCCAATTGAAGTGAAATTTTATGTGTGACTTCTACAAGGAACCTAGTGTGTATGTGAGTATGTTTTATCTCTTGTATGCTCAAGTTTACCCAAGTTCCAAGCCTCAAAATAAAGGCACAATTACATGTCTTCAATAAGCTTGATTAAATGTCTTGAATTCATTCTATTCTTTTTTGAGTCTTGATCACTTGTAGATGTTAGCACAGTACAATATATCTTCTATGCATTATGTGTGCAACACTACATTTGATTGTGATTAAAATTAGGCTGATTAAATCATCAAAACATAGATTAAGGCCAAAAAAACCAACATGCACCTCTTTATACTCCTATCATTTGTGTCCAATATCAAACTCCTCGAGCTCTCATTTTCAACACTTAAAGCCAAATTTCACCACTTGTGTATCAATTCTTATCATATCCAAAGTGTGATTAAGTCTATAGTGTCAGTGATTTCAAGTCTATATCCAAGAATCATCAAAGTTGTAATATTTCATGGAAGCTCCCTCTCGGGGTGTGAAAGGTGAAATTGAGCAGACAATGGTGTTTATAATGCTCGTGGTGTAAAAACGGTGATCTCGGCCCAGAACAAAGATCAGATGGTGGAAACTCAAGAAGGACTCGAATGAGAAGACTAGATCACGTGGTTGTGATCGAACCTCTATAAAAATCCACTGTCGATTTTGTGGTTTGCTTACTCTAACCCTACTCATTTTAATTTCACAATTATTAGAGGATTTGGTATTTGACTAGAGGACTATCGCTCCCAACAATTGTCATTCTTAGCATTAAACAACTTATCAAAGTTTTCTCTCCCCTACTCTTTCCCTTGTCATTGATCTCTCACTTGAAGTTATTTGAGTTTCACCCTTAACACATTTTATTTGATTAAGATATATAATTTTCTTTCCAACATTTTGGCTAACTTATATGCACCAATTCCACTCTCCTTGGTGCCTAATTTTTTGTACAAATCCTAGTAGACTAGACCTCTAGCTTCTCCCATGTCTTCTTAACATCTTCTTTAACCAACTTATATATCTCTAAATTATCTTTCAGTCTTATGATTATACCAGCACCTAGAACATTATTATTTTTATAACTTTAATCGTTTATTTTACCTTCTTATTCCACCCGCAAGTATCTTGAGGTTGTTGTTTATTTCCTTTACTCTTTCTAGACACCTCATTAGTTACCTTCCGAATGCAATTTATCATTTCTTCCCGCATATTGTTTGCATCATATCCACAACCCAAGGTCCTGCTTTAATCAATATATCCTTAAACCTATGACGACCTTATGGATTCCACCACCTCGTCCTTGGGTTTTTTATATCTCTATCCCGTCTAAGACTAAGCTGTTAGAAATATGTGTTCAATAACATTAAAAACACAAGATATAATCCCATAATCTATAAATTTCATATAAAATAACTAGAAATAATAAATACTTACAATTCGGAAGCAAAACTTTAAGAAATTGTTCTTCAATTATTTACCCTAGACTTGATGATAACTAATTTGTTAGGATCTATGGCCCTCTAATCACTAGATAAATGCGAAATTCAAAATACTAATCGAATGATTAAGGGAAGAGACAATGCAAACCACAAAATCGACGACACTGGAGTTTACAGAGGTTCGACACCCACACTCGGGTCCTATTCCTCCTCGCAAGCCTTGCTCGATCACCCAGCCTCGCTTACGGTTCCACTAACCGATCTCCGTTCCAGGCCGAGATCAACGCCATTTACAACCACCGAGCCTCGCGAACAACCTCGCCTTGCTCGTGTCTCCTCTCACAATCCGAGAGAGCTTTGATTGACATCGTATCATGCACATATTTATGCCTTATATCCTTCATTCTTAGCCTAAACATTGCTACTTAACGAGTTTTATGTTTAAGTTTCAGGAATAAATAGGTTTGAGAAGAAGAGACTCTAAAAGGACTTAAAAGCAAGAAAATGGACTAAGTTGCAAGACTTATGGACTAAGATGCGAGCGAGAGGGACCCGAATGCAAAACTAAAGGACCAATGAGCAAATGAAGAAACTTCACACCATCATGGGGAGTATTTTGGCAATTGGATTCAGGTCGCAAGCTACAAAACCGATTAGGATGCATCAATCATGAAGAAATCGAACCAGGCAACTACAATCTGAACCACAACCCAATCTAAACCATATAGACCGCCAATTGGCGGTCCATGATCCGGATCCGATGTGGTTTAGTCAGGTCATGTATTAGGGTGTATTTAGTCTTTTTATGGTATTTGTTTAGTCCCATACCGGGAGATTGTCCCTGATTGCCTTATTCTTTGACTATAAATAGAACTCCTCCTCCCTTGTATTCTACACATGCTTGGTGGCCATGCTTTCTACTTGAAGTGAGCCTTGGAGCAAAAATCTCAAGTAGGGAGAAACTACTTGTATTGTGAGTTTGAAATTAATAAAGTTTTTCTTTACTTATGTTGCTTCTCCCTTTTGTTTACTTTCCTTTCATTTAATTTCCTTTCATATGTCTTGCATGCTTCTTTAGTTTAATTTCCTTTCATTTAGCTTCTTTAATATTTCTTGTTTGCTTAGTTTAATTGGCTTTCATTAGAATGTTTCATTTGTTAATGTAGGTTGTAGTGTAATGATTAGTGAGTAGTTTCATCCCCATTTGGGGGGTGGAGAAATATATGATGGGATTATGTGATGTATTAGGTGTGTGTTATCTTAATCCTTTGAACCTTATATGATTTCCATAACCATCTAATGATATTTCACTCTTGTCTTTGATATGCTAATGCTCTTGAATGAAGCTTAGCATATGCTTAGACTAGTGGACCTATTCTATGGAGAATGATGAGGTGAGGATATGGATGGAATTAATAAAGGAGACATGACTTGTAGTTTCATGTACTCTTGTTTCCCTTACCTTGGTTGTTGTCTTGTATGTTTTAATGATTGTGTCAACCTTATTTCATGTGGAGGCATAGTGGGGTTTGGTCTTTATACATGAGTTCATTTAGCTTCATTCCAATTATTGTCTTGTATGTTTTAATGATATTGTGTTATCTTATTTCATGTGGAGGCAAAGTTGGATTTAGTTTTATGATTTTCATGCACTACATGTTGTGATTAGCATAATTGAACACACATGCATACACATATCTTTGTATTCACATTCTTTCTCTACCCCCTATGGGGTTTGGTTTTATTGCTGAATTTTCCATTTCCTTTTCCATTTTAGTATAGTTTGATCATAACTCATTTCTCTCCTTTCTTTCCCACTCGCCTTCGAACAAACTAAAGTCGACACACCTCCTTGTGGATCGACCCGTATTTGCCACCACCTCAACGCGGTCGTGCACTTGCGGTCAATTAAAACAATCAATCAAGCTTCCCCGAAGCTTTAAAACTCTTTGGTGATTCTTTGAATATGGAGATGGAATCACAATCTAACTAACACTCTATACTTGAGCACACTTGGATATGGATATGGAATTGGATATGCAAGTGGTGAAGTTTTGGCTTGAGTATTGAGGATTAAGAGCTTGAAGATGAAGAGGATTTGGCTTTGAGTATGAGATAGATAGGGACTGTTCAAGAGTTCTAAAACCAACAAATGGGGTCCTACTTATAAGCCTTCAAGCTCTACTAGCCGTTTGGGAGTTGGTGGGGAAATGGACCTATAGAAATGCAAGATGTGACTCAAGCTCGGGCAGATTTCTCTGCATATTCGGACGACCATTAACACAACAATAGTCCAAAGGATTGGTCTGAATGAAGCATACGGTTGACTGAAAGTGGTTCGCGTTCACCAACTTCCAGTAGCTTTTATCAATTTAGCCCTAATTAAGTTCGGTTAGCCGAATTCCATTCGATTCACCATTCCAAGGTGGACAGTAGGATTGGTTGGGCTCTTATTTACTCAAGTTCAGATGACCGTGTACACTTTGGTATACCAACGTTAGCGTGGGTTTTGCCCTGACAGTTACGTCTCAAAAGGTCATTGGGTACAACGGTCAAGTGCCACGTGTCAATAGTCGTTGGGCGCCTTAAGCCAAGAAGGACCCGATTGACCGATAGATATTCGTTCGTCCGAATTAGAACAAGTCAATTGGGCACTAAGGACATGATTCAAATGCGACCATTGGAGCAGAGTCCAAAACCGGTCCAGGGCTATTCGGTTGACCGAAGGTGGTTTGGTCTTCCGTCGGGGCAATTCCAGATAACACCTAAGTTTTACTGGTGGGAAGTATTCGGGTAACCGATAGGTGTTCGGTGGACCGAACTAGAAGTTTTCGGTGGACCGTCTGGAGTTCGGTTTACTGAATTTTGACGGGACAGAATCCTAGTGCTTAAGTTTACATTAAACCTTATGGACTCAATAAATACAAAATTACATGTCTTGGTCCAAAGTTTTGATTACAAGTCTTGAGTCTTGATGTCTTTGTCCTAATGCTCATTTCCTTGATTGTCTTGATCAACCTATTAAGACGATTGTAAGTGTACAAGTATGTATGCAATGCATGTATTCGTGTTTGCTCACTGATGAGAATTAAGTTTATACCACAAGTGCACGGCGTCAATGAAGACGTGACAAATACGGGTCGAACACAAGGAGGGAGAGATCTTGTTATTTTGTGATTTTCGATTAAGGGAAAGGAAGAGAGAGAAATAAGTTGGTTTTAAGATTTTTGGGTTTTAATTATCTAAAGCAAGAAACATGAACAATTAAAACTACAATAAGAACAAAGATGGTGAATTCCGTAGGGTGGAGGTTTAGATATCGGGTTTAGATTAGAGAATGCAGAAACTTATAATAAATCATATTAGTTATAAAGCATTACATGATAAATGATTTAACACAAACTCAAGTAATCAAAATATACTAATCACGAAATTAAAATAATAACTTTATTATCTTCTCATCACCCTAAATCCGTCACCTCCACCCTTTGGAAAGAGTTAGAAACTCATAGATGGAGGGAAGGAGAAGGGGTCCTAGAGGAATTACAAAAGAAAACTAAAAACAAGAAATAAAAGACAGAATTTTATTACTAAAACTAAGGACTAAAATTAAGAACTAAAGACCAGCCATCAAACTAAGAACATAACAAGAACTAAGAATTAAAAACTAAGGTTAAAATTTAGAAGATCCTCTACAACATCGTTTCAGGGCTATTTATAGCCGATACAAGGGACTTAGGTATAAAATAGGAAAGTACACACGTCAACGCGCAATCGATAAAAATTTTAGAGCATGGATCTAATCTTGTGCGGCGGATTCGCCGCATTTTGTACATAAGGTGCGGCGGATTCGCCACCTCTTTAGCTCCGATTTAATCCGGATTTTTCATGTGTGTTTATGGTATGATTTCAATATCCTTTGCGCGTCTGGATTGATTCTTTCCTTTCTTTTGAGCTCCGACTTTATTTGTTTATATATTTGGAGATCCACATTGATTTTTCTTTATATTTTCTCCATAATAATAAAAGCTACTCGTAATTTGCAATTAGGTCCTTGGCTTTTTGCAGTTAAGTCCTTGTCCTTTTTTGTAATTTGGTCTTGATTGCTTTTATGCTTGGATGCATTTCCATTTGAAACCCGATAATCTTGAACTTGGTCTTTATGACAGGAATGAGTCTCTTGCACGCATTTATGCTCGGGATATGGGTAATTTGTATTCAGGTCCCTGTATTCTGTAAATAAGACTAAACACATACCTTAGTAGCATTTACTGATATAAAATTAATCTAAATGAAAGACATATGATGCAATGTATGCAATGCATCAAATACCCCCACACCTAGATTTTGCTAGTCCCTAGCAAAACAGAATATAACAAAAATGAAAACAGGGAAATCCTAACTCACTTTCGTAGGAATCACGGTTGCACTTAGCATGTGCAACAAGCCTTTAAACCCCCAAGTTTCCTTAGAGTACGAGTTTTGTCTCGTGAGGGTTTTCAGTTGACACACCCACAAAGTCTTAATTCAACATTTCATTAATAGCTCTCAATATCTTCACCTCAACCTTATACATCTTACTTAGAATTCTTGCATGCTTATTATATAAGTCTAACCCATAAAAAATCTGACTTGGTCTTCATTCCTCCAATATTCACACCACTAACCCTTCTACACATGTTATCACTTAAATTATTTTGCACGCCTCCTCTGGTGGTGAAGTATCATTCGGATCAACCATGGCATGGATCATTCTTTTAGCTTTGGGCCTTGAGAATCTTAAAGTATTTTTTTCCCGTGATTCAACACATTTGCTTTTTTTGACACTTTTACCCTTTTTGCATTCGTGTAGCGAGTTTGGTCGATAATCCCGAGCTGGCAGACTCAAGTTACCGGGTTTCAAGATACCCCTACGGACCAGTGACTCGAAGGCTTGGGCTTTTGTAATCATTTTGCAAAATGTGCTTTCCTCACTTTATTCTTTATTTTTACTTTTATTTTCCTCAAGGCTTAATTGCTATTAGAAGTCCACACTTCCAGGTATATTTTCCTCAACCTCTGCTTTTTATCAACCACTTCAAAGATTTGATTCATCCAATTTAAGTGCATACATGTCTTAAAGGGTAATGGGTTATTTCTTTGGAACTTAGATTTATGTCATAATTTCTACAAGCAGAACTATATAATAAGGAACAAAAACTCAATGCAATTTGTACTCGGGTTTTGACGGTTCAATCTTAAGCTATGTCATGGAATAAAGTTTTTTTTGTTTTTTTTCTTCTTCTAAGAATGTATATATATATAGATAGATAGATACATAAACACCCCCCACACCTAAATCATGCATTGTCCTCAATGTATGCAAATATAAAGCAAATGCACTTATTACCTGGGTGAACTGCGGTGGAGGGATGAAATTTGTTCAGAGTCAACCATAATCAGAACTGGATTGAATGTCACCATGTTGGTGCATGTATCCAGTTGAATTGTTCCCCATGTTGCCCTGAGGTAAAGGTTCCACACCTCTTACATGTATTGATTCTCTTGTTTGCTCGAGTGATGGTGGGTGTGTCGAAGAATTACTCCCCTTTTTCGCACTTTCTTTTTGATTTTGTGATGATTTATTTGATTCAGAAATCTTATAGATACGTGCTTGATTGACATCATTTCATGCTCATATTTGTATCTTATATCCATTATCTTACACCTAAGCAATGCTACGTGACGAGTTTTATGTTTAGTTTTCAGGAATAAAGAGGTTTGAAGAGAAGAACCATGAAAGGACCCAAAAGCTGGGAAAAAGGACTGAATGGTGAGATCTAGGGACCAAGATGCAAGGGAGAATGACCTGAATGTAAGACAGAAGGACCTAAGAGCAAAACAGAATACTCCACACCATCATGGGGAGTATTTTACCAATTCTATTCGGGTCGGAGCTCCAACAAGTCGAGTAACCGCATCAAAGACCAACAATACCAGAAAGCAAAGCCCACAACAAATTCCAACACGATCCGACAATTTTGGACCGCCAATTGGCGGTCTTGGACCGCTAATTGGCGGTCCATATTGCTCAGGATCCGTCGAAATGTCTCCTGGACTTGTATTAATGTTCGTTTAGGCTATTTTTGGTATTGGTTTAGTCCCACATCGGGGGATTGTCCCCGATTAGCTTTTTCCATGCTTATAAATAGAACTCTTCACCTTCCATTGTAATTACCCATTGTTTGGTGGCATTCTCTCTACTAAGGAGTGAGCCTTGAAGCAATAACTCAAGGTGGAGAAGAGTGCTACCTTCAATGTGAGTCATTGTTAATAAAAGTTTATTTGTTTCTTTTAATCTTGTTTTGTTATATTGCTTGTTTTGTGTGGGTTGCTTTACCTTGTTTAATTTCTTGTTTAGTAATTTCAGTATCTTAGTTAAATGTTTTCTTTGCTTAGTCTAATCAGTAGTGTAATGAGTAGTGAGTAGTTTCATCCCCATTTGGGGGGTGGAGAAATATGTGATATAATCATGTAGTGTATTAAGTGTGTGTTATTTTTATCCCTTGAGCTTTATATGATTTCCATAACCATCTAATGGGTCTCCACTCTTATCTTTGATATGCTAATGCTCTTGAATGAAGCTTAGCTTATGCTTTGATTAGTGGACCTATTTTATGGGGAATGATAAGATTAGGATATGGATGAAGTTAATGTTGGAAACACAATTTGTAGTGTATGTACTCTTGTTGCCTTTTCCTTAGCTAATGTCTTGTATGTTTTAATGATGTAGTCATCTTAATTCATGTGGAGGCATAGTAGGGTCTAGTCTTTATACATGAGTTCATTTAGTTTCATTCCAATTATTGTCTTGTATGTTTTAATGATGTAGTCTTATCTTAATTCATGTTGAGGCAAAGTTGGATGTAGTTTTATGATTTCATGCACTACATGTTGTGAGGAGCTTAATGAACACACACACACTTCTTTATGTTCACATTATTTCTCTACCCCCTTTGGGGTTTAGTTTTTATTGCTTATCTTTCATTTCCATTTGCATTGTAGTGTAGTTTAGTGTAACCAACCTTTCTTTCCTTTCTTTACCTCTCGCCTTCGCACAAACCAAGTGTTGACACACCTCCCAGTGGACGACCCGTATTTGCCACCGCTTCAACGCGGCCGTGCACTTGCGGTTAAATATAAAACGAGATCAATCAAGTTTTTGGCGCCGTTGCCGGGGAGGTACTCTGTCCAGACCTTGGTTTGGACGATTCGAGAGGCTTTTGATTTTTTGTTTCCAGTTTTGTTTAGTTTCAGGGAACGATAACATCAAGGGGAAGCTACTGGGAAAGTTGGAGCAAAAGAATCCACAAAGGGACCGCCAATTGGCGGCCTGGTGAGGTCTGCCTCCTCTCAAATTTCTTCTGGTGGTTTATTGCTTTACTTTAGTTATCTGGGAGCCCAATTGTGCATGCTGTGATCTTTAGTTTGCTCCCAGATTTAATTTCAATCCCCTTTAATCAACTTGGACCATAAAACTCAAAGCAAAAGATTAGACTTCTTGCCATCTAGGTCATGCACCATTGGTAGACCTTGCATGCATTTGTCTTTTCTTTGCTTTACATTTTGTCGTTGATTGCTGGCGTGAGGTACGTGCACCCACATCCCTCATTCATGCATGTTTCTTTCATGCATTAGTTAGTAAGGTGCATCGGGACAAGAGTGAGAGAGCGTTTGATTGGAGCGATTGATTGCTAGATCTAGGATCAAATCGCTACTAAGGAGGGGCTGTCCCATAAAAGATAAGGTGGGGGATTTCATCACCCTTTCCTTGGCCCCAAAAATCACTCTTAATAAAGCCTTAACTAAAAGCAAGTAGACATTGACCCTAAGGAATTCGGACGCACTAGGAGAGTAATCTAGTCGAGACCGTCATGACCTGATCGGCGTTGCCTACCTTGTCGATAGTAGGAGGTACTGGATCTCCGGATCTGGTATCACTTGCTGGGCATTGTGGTCCTCGTTGTAGGGAGGTGAGGCGTGTCGAGGCTAGTGACCTCGAAGTTAGGCGTCGTCTAGCTTAAGGACCCATTGCCTTACATTGTTTGAGTCGTGCTTGCTAGTTAGGCTTCTTCCTGATCCCGTTACCTACGCTAGCTTTAGGGTTTCTTCCCTTCTCCTCTGAGTCATCTTCTTCTCACCTTCTTCTACGTTATAGTCTCCTCCCCTTTACACTCTCTGGTAGCGTTTTAGGGTCGAGTCGAGCACTTTTTGCGAGCTTAGTCTCGTGGTGGTGAGAGTGGTCGACTCGAGAGTTTTTCTTGAGATGGATGGTTACATGGGCGACCATCCATATCATTGTTGGGACCAGGACGATTCTCCCTGGTACTCCGGACCCATGCAACCTGGGGTGGCTCAGACGAACGACCCGTATGGTTGGGATAATCCTCATTGTGTGACTGAGCAATCTTCATATTGGGGTAACATGAGAGAGGCACCGACTGCTAGACCACCATCTAGTTACGTCGGATCATATGTTGGACATCAAACTGAGACATTCCAAGAACCTTTGGCCTCTTTCATGCATGTGGTAGATGACATGGGTGCACCGGTGGCTCCAGTAGTCGTACCGTGTCACTATTGTGGGTTCAGTGGTCATGATTTCGGGGAATGTCCTTATGTTCCCCCAGAGCCTGAGTATGAGCATACATTTTCCCAAAATGCTCATTATGACCATTACGCATCCGCGTACAATCCGAGAGTGATGGATTCGTGGGGAGACAATTCGTATTCAAATTCTTATACTTCATTTCCACCACAGTATCCTCCTCCCGAATACCCAGAATTCTACCAACACCCCACTCCAAATCATTGGACTCATTCTCAGCCAATCAACACCCAACCTCAAAATTTCCCAAGCTCTGACTTGGACCTCATCGTTGACCGCATACCTGATTCCTTGAAACAAACTTTCCTTACGTTCATGGAAACCACTCAACAGTCCATACAAAATATGACACTGCAAGTGAGTCAAATGTCGCAGAAATTACGTGAATGTGAGGAGAGTAACCTTTCTTGTCAACATGAGGATTCTTCTTTTGATATCGAACCACCACCACATCCACAAATTCAAAGCACAACCTTTCAAAGTCAAACTCCTAGTCAGTCTGAGGGACTTGGGGTTTCAATTCACGATCACTTAGTGGAGGATTCGATTCAAATTAAGAATAACTTGGACCAGCTTCATTATGAGTCGGCACAGGATTGTGCCTTATCTTTTTGTCCCGTGGCCCTTGAGCCACATGATCTTCATATTGTGCCTCTTAAGGACTCACCTCTGGTGGAGCAAGAGCTCCCTAGTACCCTCAATTTCAAACAACCTGATGAGAGTTTGCCTCTCACTATTGTTCCTGATCATCTTGGAAGTGATGGAACATCAAACAACTACATTGCTCATGAGGGTATTAGGAGTTCCTTGGAGGATACTTTGGGTATGAGACCCACTTCCTGTTCTCCTGGTGAGTTGGACATGCATAACGAGGTGCTTGACCTCGTTCCGACCCACCAGCCTGTTGGTTGGAGAGTTTGGATTGATGATCATAACTTCAGTTCCGCAACGAGAGATATTTTTCTTCTGTTGCCCCTTATTTCCCAAACTCTCGAGAGGTTCAAGTTCTTTCAGTTTGATCCTTTGAGTGAGACGCCTTTGCGTCCAATTCATGAACCTCTCATTTCATCTGGTGCTCTTTGTGAAGGGGGCCCACACATGCGTTTTCTGGCCCCGCGTGGTGTCATGTTCCCTTTCCAAGTGCATTGACCCACTCTTGAGGTTCCCATTTGATGTCTTTTGACAAATGAAGATGGGAACTTATGTTTGTACATAGTTATATAAAAAAAAAGAACAAAAAAAAGGTTCAATAAAAGACTCCTTCAGTGAGCATCGATTGTTGTGAGCCCCAACCCTTGTGTATTTGGGCTCCATTTCTTTCACGTATTTGTACCCTTTCTTTAGCATCTCACAGGTTTTGAGGGAATTTGGGTTGTGTCCATCAACATAGCCATACACTTCCCTTTATACTTCACGTTGGTGAGATCTCTCATTTTTCATGCATAAATCCATGTAGTATCTTGCTTGCATTCATTGAGGACAATGCATGAAGTAGGTGTGGGGGGGTGTTTTACGTGTGTACATAGTTGAGTCTTTTTCCTTTGATTTTGTTTTCTTTTGTTTGCATTATTAGGGTCATGATAGTGTGCTGCATTTAATATCGATATATCTGCTTGCCATGATCCTTGGGTGACTTGTCTTCTTTTGCTTGCCTAGTGTTTCAAAATTTTCACATTTCTTTCAAAATCTTCATGTGTTTTCGAAAGAAAATGTTTTGTGGGTTTTGCGTGTGTTTAGCATGTGCAAAACCGTTGAGAGGCAAAGTAAAAAGAAAGCTCCCAAAATTGTCTTGAACTTGATGCATTAGGATATCTAGTACGTGGCTTTAGGATTTATCGAGTCGTTAGGATGCACCCCAGTTTTCCTTTGGGGGTGAGTAATCATAGGGTTTCAGTGCTCAAACATTCAAAGAAGTCCACCCTGAACCTAGTGAGTCAATAATTCGTGTTTGTTAATTTAGGAAGTTTGTTGTAGTCAAGGACCCTCTTAATCTTGTTGTGAGACAGTAGTGTAGGGGTTTTGGTTCATGTGTAGATAAGAAATAAGTGAGTAGGTATTCTCTCTTCTCGCACGGCTCCTATCACTCGGGAAAGTAGGTCTGAGGGGACTTTGTGCCTGGTGCTTTCGAGTCATCTGACTTGGGATGCGCCGACCGAACTCCCGTTACACGGGTGGTTGGGATTGCCCTATGTGGAGATTTGGGGAAAGGTGTACGTGATAGTGTAAGTCCTCATGGGCAATGATGCACGAAACCTGACCTTGGGAGAATGAAGCTCCAACTAACAAAAAGAAAAAGAAAAAAAAATGTGAAAAGAAAGAAAAAGAAAAAAAATGGTAATGCAAATAAGAACCTTAATGGACCTTACACTTTGTATCACTTGAGGATGTTGAGGTTGTCCATGTCTTTCACCTAATTCCTTATTTAACTTGCACGAATGGTTCATTAGGCTAGGTGTGGACTGATTACCTATATATAGTCGGCCCGTAGGATTACCACGTCCATTGATCGACAAAATATGTCCAACGAGTCGAGATCTAGATTGAATAATGCATCTTGTTCGGATTTTGTGGGTATATCCGCTGAAAACCCTCAGGAGACAACACTCCTCCTCCTTGGCAACAAAGAGGTTTAACGGCTTGTTGCACGTGCTAAGTGCAACCGTGATTCCTACGAAAGTGAGTTAGGATTTCTTGTTTCTCGTTTGTTTTTCTCTTTCTTTGTTTTGCTCGAGACTAGCAAAAACTTAGGTGTGGGGGTATTTGATTGACATCATTTCATGCTCATATTTGTATCTTATATCCATTATCTTACACCTAAGCAATGCTACGTGACGAGTTTTATGTTTAGTTTTCAGGAATAAAGAGGTTTGAAGAGAAGAGCCATGAAAGGACCCAAAAGCTGGGAAAAAGGACTGAATGGTGAGATCTAGGGACCAAGATGCAAGGGAGAAGGACCTGAATGTAAGAAAGAAGGACCTAAGAGCAAAACAGAATACTCCACACCATCATGGGGAGTATTTTACCAATTCTATTCGGGTCGGAGCTCCAACAAGTCGAGTAACCGCATCAAAGGCCAACAATACCAGAAAGCAAAGCCCACAACAAATTCCAACACGATCCGACAATTTTGGACCGCTAATTGGCGGTCCATATTGCTCAGGATCCGTCGAAATTTCTCCTGGACTTGTATTAATGTTCGTTTAGGCTATTTTTGGTATTGGTTTAGTCCCACATCGGGGGATTGTCCCCGATTAGCTTTTTCCATGCTTATAAATAGAACTCTTCACCTTCCATTGTAATTACCCATTGTTTGGTGGCATTCTCTCTACTAAGGAGTGAGCCTTGAAGCAATAACTCAAGGTGGAGAAGAGTGCTACCTTCAATGTGAGTCATTGTTAATAAAAGTTTATTTGTTTCTTTTAATCTTGTTTTGTTATATTGCTTGTTTTGTGTGGGTTGCTTTACCTTGTTTAATTTCTTGTTTAGTAATTTCAGTATCTTAGTTAAATGTTTTCTTTGCTTAGTCTAATCAGTAGTGTAATGAGTAGTGAGTAGTTTCATCCCCATTTGGGGGGTGGAGAAATATGTGATATAATCATGTAGTGTATTAAGTGTGTGTTATTTTTATCCCTTGAGCTTTATATGATTTCCATAACCATCTAATGGGTCTCCACTCTTATCTTTGATATGCTAATGCTCTTGAATGAAGCTTAGCTTATGCTTTGATTAGTGGACCTATTTTATGGGGAATGATAAGGTTAGGATATGGATGAAGTTAATGTTGGAAACACAATTTGTAGTGTATGTACTCTTGTTGCCTTTTCCTTAGCTAATGTCTTGTATGTTTTAATGATGTAGTCATCTTAATTCATGTGGAGGCATAGTAGGGTCTAGTCTTTATACATGAGTTCATTTAGTTTCATTCCAATTATTGTCTTGTATGTTTTAATGATGTAGTCTTATCTTAATTCATGTTGAGGCAAAGTTGGATGTAGTTTTATGATTTCATGCACTACATGTTGTGTTTTTATTGCTTATCTTTCATTTCCATTTGCATTGTAGTGTAGTTTAGTGTAACCAACCTTTCTTCCCTTTCTTTACCTCTCGCCTTCGCACAAACCAAGTGTTGACACACCTCCCAGTGGACGACCCGTATTTGCCACCGCTTCAACGCGGCCGTGCACTTGCGGTTAAATATAAAACGATCAATCAGTGCTCTCATCACAACATCACTTTGATTGTATATTATTTCTGGCTCACTCTCAACATGAAAGATATTAAATTCAGCTTTTAAGTTCCCAAAAGATAATTGCATGAGCCCATTTCGACAGTTTATCAATGCTTCAGAAGTGACTGAAAAGGGTCTGCCTAGTATTACAGGGATTTGTCTATTAGGATTTACAACAGGTGCAGTATCTAGCATGACAAAATCCACTGGGTAAATGAAGTCACCCACCTTGATCAGAACGTCCTCGATTACACCTCTTGGTTTCTTAATAGAGCAGTCGGCAAATTGAAGAGTTGTCTTAGAGGGTTTTAGTGGACCAAGGTTGAGTTGCTCGTAGACAAAGAACGGGAGTAGGTTAACACTAGCACCATGGTCTAGAAGGGCTTTGTTGATAAAAGTATCTCCTATTGCACATGAAATTGTGGGACACCGAGGGTCCTTATATTTTATAGGAGATGAGTTGGACAGAATAGAGCTTATGTTTGCAGTTAAGAAAGCCTTCTTTGGTACGTTTGTTTTTCTCTTTCTAGTGCACAGATCTTTTAAGAATTTAGCATAAGCAGGTATTTGTTGAATCATATCCAGGAGTGGAATATTCACCTTAACTTGCTTAAATACTTCCAGGATTTTCTCCATTTGTGCACTTGAGTTCTTCTTAAGTCTATTGGGGAATGGAGCTTTAGGAACATAGACTCGCTCAGGTTGAGCTATGGGTTCAGGTTGAGTAGGTGGGTTGGGCGTTTCAGATTGGACGCCAGGTTCAATGGTTAGGTCATATGTGGTTGCTTGATGGCTAGATTGATTAGACGTTCTAGGATTTACCACTTTGTTATCAACTTGTCTTCCGGAACGTAATGATACTACTGCATTTATTTGTTGGAACGGTCCTTCCTCATTAACCATTTGAACTGGTCTCGAGTTGTTACTTCCTAGAGGTGGTTGATAGGGCTGATATTGATTATTAGATCTAGGATTCACCTCAGGTTGACTTGGAAACTGACCCTTTTCTCTTGCACCTATAATTTGTGCGAGTTGGCTGACTTGTGTCTCTAGCCTTTGGAAGTACTGATTGGTTGTTTGTATAAAGGTTTTCATCAAATTTTCCAAGCTTGTCAACCTAACCTCATGATCTCCATTTCTACTAAACCCAGATGATGTATTATTTTGGTTATACGGGTTTGGTTGTTGTCTAGGAGGTTGACCTTGTTGGTTTGATGAGAAATTGGAATTATTACGCCAACCCGAGTTATAGGTTGATGCGTATGGGTCATTTCTAGCATGGTTTAATGTGGCATTAACTTCTTCCCAGTCCGCACAATCCTCCATTAAATGACCAGTCTGACCACATCTAGAGCAAGGGATAGATGAGGCTTGATTCACTCGGGTTCGGGTTTGTAGCTCTAGACTTTCCATTCTGCGCATAAGGGTAGCTAGTTTTGCTTCAGCCGCTACATTGGCATCTACAGCTAAGACACCTGGTTTGGGTTGACTTGCTATTCTAGATCCAATACTCCGGTTAAGCGGTGTTCTAGCATTGTCTCATTGCATACTGTTTTCAGATAAATCCTCAAGAAAAGTCCAGGCATCATTTTCATTTTTTGACATGAAGTTCCCTTGGCTTACGGATTCTACCATAACCCTAGATGTGGGTGTCAATCCCTCATAAATGATTTGGCACAATTGCCATCTTGGGATTCCATGATGAGGGCATTGTGTCAGCACACTTTTAAATCTTTCTAGATAGGAATAGAACAGCTCGCTCTCAGATTGAACGAATGCAACAATTTCTTTCCTAATCCTCATAGTCTTATGGTTGGGGAAATATTTTTTTAGGAATACTTGAACAAACTCAGCCCAACTTCTAATGGATCTTTCGGCTAGACTATATAGTCATTTCTTAGTGTCGTCCTTCAGTGCTAGAGGCACGAATTTCAGACGCACTGCCTCCTCAGGGATATGCTAGTATTGCATAAGAGAGCAGATTTCCTCAAATTCTCTAAGGAAGAGATATGGGTCTTCCCTAGAGGTGAACTTAGGCAACATACTCATGTATTGTACCTTATGTTCGAATTCGCGACCCTGTATGGAGGGCATAACGATGCATGATGGCTGAGAAGCCATCGCTGGGTAGCATCGATCCCTCAGAGTTATAGGTTGTGCAACAGGTGGGTCCACTACATTCTCACCCATTGGATCCGGGTGAGGTGGTGCAGCAGACGGATTGGGGCTAAGTTCTAGACTGGAATCTAGATGAACTCGTGAGAGTCGATTACTCAAGTACCGAATCCAAATCTGAGTGCACCGGGTTGAATCAATTTTTGAGTTCAAATTCGAAATTTAAATTCCAAATTTAATTTCAAGAATTAATTACAATTTTTTTTAAATGGAAACAAACAATAGAATGGGGAAAGATGAGAAAGGAATCCTAATCTAGAGAATTGAGGTGAGAAGAGAAAGAAGACTCAGATGAGAAGGGAAACTTAACTCTAAAGATAGAAAAGAGGGTCGGTCAGAAATTTCCTGAACAAGCACGGTTCAAACAATCCTAGACCTATTGTCGCTTAAATCTAGACGACTCCTAACTGGTTGAATCGAGTTGATTTGCTTGATTCACCTCCCTCACTAATCAAACCAACTTGGCCAGGCTATGTATAGCTAGTGGGGGCGCTTCCGACAGAGTCGGTGCCAATTAGACAACCACTTCGCTTGGAAGACTTACGTCAACACAAAAACACTTTCTAGACACCAAATTAAATTCGATCAGCTTCAAGTCATAGCAAGTCAAACCAATCTCCTCCTTAATTGAGTCCGAGTCCTTAGGGGCCAATGTCTAATTGATTTTAAATTTTAAGGCTTGGGTGACACTTTAGGATTGTGATTTGTGGGCCACGGAAGGGTGATGAAATCCACACCGTATCTTTTCCTACGGAGTTGCCCTTAAGATAGTTTAACTTAAATCTAGCAAAGATAGTCAAACAATGGTCTTTAGTGGGGGGGCAATTGCAAGGTTGTATGCAAATTAGATTATATGCTTAAATGCAATCGATAAAAACCGCGATACGTACCTTGCCTCCAGCACTCTTCAACCAAGAATTAATTTGCAAGAATTTAGCAAGAATAATGCAAACAAAACATTATATGATGCATGCACTAAGTTCTTCTAGTTTTGCCAATTTTTAGGTCAGAGTTGATTTATTGCCAATTATGGAATTTAAGCTTAACACGTGCAGTTCTACAAAAGGAAATTTTCCGAAACTAGAAATTACGAGGAAAGAGGCAACAAAGGTTACATATGCAATACTCAGTCGGGTTCACCGCCCGCTCTCGAAATTTCAGTAGCTCCACGCGTCCGCCCAGAGATGGAGACGACCCCAGAAAAAATTGAAGCCCAGATGCTTCAAATGTGCGGTGATTCCGTCGCTGGTTCTTATTGGTATGCGGCGATTCCGACGCCCTTGTTGCTCAGACTGCGTTCAGATTTCACCGCGCGCTCTATTTTCTCCTGAAACACAAATCCAAATACTTAGATCGCGCACAAGATAAACAGAATAGGATCGAAATCAACAAAAAAACAAAATCTGCGTCGCCTCCCCGGCAACGGCGCCAAAAACTTGATGAGAATTATGTTTATACCGCAAGTGCACGGTGTCAATGAAGACGTGGCAAATACGGGTCGAACACAAGGAGGGAGAGATCTTGTTATTTTTGTGATTTTCGATTAAGGGAAAGGAAGAGAGAGAAATAAGTTGGTTTTGAGATTTTTGGGTTTTAATTATCTAAAGCAAGAAACATGAACAATTAAAACTAAAATAAGAACAAAGATGGTGAATTCCGTTGGGTGGAGGTTTAGATATCGGGTTTACATTAGAGAATGCAGAAACTTATAATAAATCATATTAGTTATAAAGCATTACATGATAAATGATTTAACACAAACTCAAGTAATCAAAATATACTAATCACGAAATTAAAATAATAACTTTATTCTCTTCTCATCACCCTAAATCCGTCACCTCCACCCTTTGGAAAGAGTTAGAAACTCATAGATGGAGGGAAGGAGAAGGGGTCCTAGAGGAATTACAAAAGAAAACTAAAAACAAGAAATAAAAAACAGAATTTTATTACTAAAACTAAGGACTAAAATTAAGAACTAAAGACCAGCCATCAAACTAAGAACATAACAAGAACTAAGAATTAAAAACTAAGGTTAAAATTTAGAAGATCCTCTACAACATCGTTTCAGGGCTATTTATAGCCGATACAAGGGACTTAGGTATAAAATAGGAAAGTACACACGTCAACACGCAACCGATAAAAAATTTAGAGCATGAATCTAATCTTGTGCGGCGGATTCGCCGCATTTTGTACATAAGGTGCGGCGGATTCGCCGCATTTTGTACATAAGGTGCGGCGGATTTGCCACCTTTTTAGCTCCGATTTAATCCGGATTTTTCCTGTGTGTTTATGGTATGATTTCAATATCCTTTGCGCGTCTGGATTGATTCTTTCCTTTCTTTTGAGCTCTGACTTTATTTCTTTATATATTTGGAGATCCACATTGATTTTTCTTTATATTTTCTCCATAATAATAAAAGCTACTCGTAATTTGCAATTAGGTCCTTGGCTTTTTGCAGTTAAGTCCTTGTTCTTTTTTGTAATTTGGTCTTGAATGCTTTTATGCTTGGATGCATTTCCATTTGAAACCCGATAATCTTGAACTTGGTCTTTATGACAGGAATGTGTCTCTTGCACGCATTTATGCTCAGGATATGGGTAGTTTGTATTCAAGTCCCTGTATTCTGTAAATAAGACTAAACACATACCTTAGTAGCATTTATTGATATAAAATTAATCTAAATGAAAGACATATGATGCAATGTATGCAATGCATCACTCACTTTGATTGATTTGGTTGATTAATTAAGATTAGTTTAATTAATCATCAAAATTAATATAGATTAAGGCTAAAAGGCCAACATAATCCTCTTGGGAGAAATTTAGGAAGAGGATTGTGGAATAATTAACTAGGGTAACAATTGGGATAAAAAACGTTTATTTATAGATTTTGTGTGGGGTAATTTCTTCCATCAAAATAACTACCCAGTAGCACATGTAATGGATATGTATGACTTTAATTAATTAATTAATGAAATAATGTAGGCCACATAATAATAACATTATCCCACTTGGCCTTAACATAAATTTCATTAGTTCCATTTATAAAGTACATAATGAAATTGGCCAATATTAACTTATAAAACATATTCCTTATTCAGACAGAATCACCAAACCAAACCAATTTAGTCAAAAGATCAACGTCATCATTTGACCCCATCAATTATGGTATTTGGTAATCTTTCCAAACTTGTGAAAGGAATGTGTTTTAAAAGTTTTACTTTTATATGTCAATTATTATGAATTGAATGTACAAACATTTTGTTCCTTGATTATAGTATTCGTCTTTTGGAAGTGTTATTCAATCCACTCATTGAGATGATATCTAGTACCTCGATATGGAGCTAAAAAACCTGGTCCATTGGTATATCCCACATCCACAAGGTAATATTTTCGTTAGAGATAAACATCATTTAGACTTGTATTATTCAATAAAATGTATACTTTATGATAATATTAAGTTTACCGGATGGAACTTGAAGGTGATCACTTCTACGTAAAGATAGTGCGTATTTCGCATTTCGACGTAAACGTGCAAGTATGTTATTCATTTTAGGCATGCTATACAAATAATGTATAAAAGATAATGTTAACATCCATGTAATCATATATAACCAAAACTAATGATCAAAAAGCCTATATAAACAAACAACCAAACAAACAATGCATATTTTCCAGTCAAACTACACATGGAAAATGCAAGAAATCCAAGTTCTATGACAAAATTGCATCCTCGTTTTTGAGCTTTCCAAGAACCTGTAAGGATCGATGACCCTTTAATCACTAAACTAATGGTAGAATTAAAACACTAATTGAAGAATTAAGAGATAAGACAATTGCAAACCACAAAATTGTCGACACCGAAGTTTAGAGAGGTTCGGCGCCGCACCTCAGTCATAGTCCTCCTCATGAGCCTCACTCGTTCCCCCGAGCCTCGCCTACAATTCCACTAACCGATCTATGTTCCGGACGAAGATAAACGTCGTTTACAACACTGAACCTCACGAACAATACTCACCTTGCTCATGTCTCCTCTCACAACCCAAGAGGGAGTTTCCTCGAAACTTTACAACTTGGTGATTCTTGGATATGAAAATGGAATCACAATCTAACACTCTATACTTGAGCACACTTGGATATTGATATGGAATGGATATGCAAGTGGAGAAGTTTGGCTTGAGTGTAGAAGAATGAGAGCTTGATGATGAAGAGGATTTCACTTTGAGTATAGGATTGATGGAAAGTATTCAAGTGTTCTAAAACCATCAAATGAGGTCTTATTTATAAGTCTTCGAGCTCAACTAGCCGTTTGGGAGTTGGTGAGAAATGGACCAATGAGAAGCAAGGATTTGCTTAATACTCGGGCAGATTTCTATGTATGTTCGATCGACCGTTTATAGGACGGTACTCCGAAACATGAAGGTTTCGGTTGACCGTGAAGGGTTTGGTTTACCGAAAGGTGACGGGACAGAATCTTAGTGCTCAAGTTTACATTAAACCTTATGGACTCAATAAATATAAAATTATATGTCTTGGTCCAAAGCTTTGCTTACAAATCTTGAGTCTTGATGTCTTTGTCTCAATGCTCCTTTTCTTGATTATCTTGATCAACCTATTAAGATGATTGCAAGTATACTAGTATGTATTCAATGCATGTAATCATGTTTGTGCACTTTGATTGATTAAGTTGATTGATTAAGATTAGTTTAATTAATCATCAAAATTTGATATAGATTAAGGCCAATAGAACCTACACAAAACCCTATAGAAATAAATGCATACAAACAAACGTCACAAAGGCAGAAGTAATCAATGTCTTGAGTTTTATGACATCTTTAGAACTTCACTATCAAATTTAAGCAGACCAATCCAAACCCAACAAATATTCTTCTACAAAATAGCAATTACTCTAACAAAATTTCAACAACAAGCCCAAAAGAAAATAAACCTCGCAAAGGGCAGATTGGTAAAAATAATCAACGTCTTCAATCTTAAAACCACACAAAGCACCCCGTATGGAATAAAAAACTGCAACTTCAAAACGAAAGAATTGGAACACTAAAGTCATAACTCATAGATCCTATAATTTTTTATCAATATTAACCCTATAAATCTTATTTTACAAAAATAATGTCCAGAATTTAAACACTAGAGACTGGACCCACATAACACCCCCAAAGGAAATGACACAAACACCAGACAAAGGGCAAATTGGCCAAATCAATCGGTCTTAAATCGTAAAACCTAGCTAAAACATCCATCCATTGCTGAGAAAAAGTTCAAAACTTTAAAATGATACTATCAAAATCCAACAGTCTTAAACCCAAAAAATCATACGCTATAAACATTATGTCCAAACTGTGAGATTGAGAAATGTGGCATAGTTCTAATCGATTTTAAGTTACTTACCTACTTGTTAAAGCAATCAAGGAATGTACGGCGGAATTAAAAACAAAACAAGCAAGTAAAGAATAAAAGGCAAACCACAATACGACCTGGTGATTTTTATAGAGGTTCGGGCTCCCGCCTACTTAATCTCTTGCAAGCTCCGCTCGATCTCCCTCGTGTTCCGCTCACGTCTTCACTATCAACCTCGTTCTGGGCCGAGTTTAAGCATTTACACGACAAGCACCGCAAACACCCTTGCTAGCTTGACTTTCTTCCTATCACAATCTGAGAGGGACACTTCGGGCTTTCACCAAAGTCCTTGCTTCTTTACAACATAATGTTTGAGTGGGTCACTCACTCTCTAACTTGATCATACTTAGTGTATGATAGGAATTGAAACTAAAGTGTGGAAGATTAGCTTGGAGAGTAGGATTTTGGGGTATGTGAGACTTGGAGTTTTCTCTTAGGTGTATGTGACAATAGGAATTGGAAGAAATATGTAATTGTGTCCAGGGAATACCTATTTATAAGTTTCAAAGGGGTTATAGTCATTGGGGCAAGTTTAGAAAGATTTTGTATAAGATACACAAAATAGAAACCTGCATGACACGATTCAGCACAATTTCGATCGACCGAATAGGGTGTACTGGTCAACCGGTTGGTTAATTTTGGCTACAGATTAAGTTCACTTAAGTGAATAGTAGAATGAGATATGGGGATTGGTCGACCGTTCTATGGTTTTTGGTCTGTTAAGAATGAACCGGTCGAACAAGGTATATGGTTGGTTCGACCGGAAACTTCCAGGCACTCCTGGGTTCAAGAAGAATTTGAGTTTCGGTCGACCAAGATCTAGGAGACGTTCGACTGGAAACTACCAGAGTGTTCAGGGTTACCAAGAAATGTTGGATTGGTCGACCTCTAGGGAAGTTTCGGTCAACCGGAAGTTTGGTAAAGTTGAGGGTTTGGGAAATTCGACCGTGTAGAATACGACAAGTCTAACAGTCATGTGACGGTCGAACAAAATACTCTAAACGGTCGACCGGTTTAACACTAAATCCTGTAACAGAATAAACAACTCAATCGGTCGAACGATGAACTCATTCCGGTGGACCGATTTGGTCCTGCCATTTCAAGTTAGGTTTAAGTGTTTTCTGGTTCTAGTTTGGGTGATCTATTGAAATCCAAATGTTGTGAAGTTTTGTGTGTGACTTCTATAGGAAACCTAGTGTGTCTTTGATTGGTTTTTAGCTCAAGTATGCTCATTTACACATAGTTCCTAAGACTCAAAATTAATCAAGATTACATGTCTTCAATATTGCTTTAATTACATGTCTTGACTTCATTTCTGTCTTTCTTGAGTCTTGATCACCTGTAGAAGTTAACACAATACAATATATATGCAATGCATAGTGTGTGCTACTCTACATTGATTACAATTAAGATTAGGTTGATTAAACCATCAAAATATATATTAAGGCCAAAAACCAACAGGAACTTCCAATGCTAAACCCACATAAACAACCATGGAGAAATAACATATACCGTATCGATTGGGAAGATAAAGTCGTCACAATTGAAGAGGCGCATGATCTCTCAAAATTAAAGATGGAGGAGCTCATTGGAAACTTGATGGCTTATGAACTTCAAATCAATCATCGGAAGGAGAAGGAAGCCACCAAGAAAACATCCACCTTGGCATTGCATGCAAATTTTGATGAGCCAAGGAAGGTGGAAGATGAGGACATTGAAGTCCTAGCAAAAGACTTCTTCAAATACCTCAAGAAGGATAAAGAAGAAAAGAATGAAAAAAGAGGTAGAAGAAGTGAAAAGAGAGAAAAGAAGGAGAAGGAAGAGAGTGGAAATGAGAGAAAAGAGAAGGAGAAGAAAAATGAGAGGAGGGAGAGAAGGAGAGAAAAGGAGAAGAGTAAGAGAAAAGAGAAGAGGTTGGAAGCTCACAAGGCTACATGAGACGATTCATCGTCTTCATCGTCATCCAAATCAACCACACCTTCATCAACAAAAGAATGTGCACACATGTGCTACATGGCAATTCAAGATGAAGGAAGTGAGGTAGAATCTAACTCTTGCTCTACTAATTCATGCTCAACTAAGTCATATTATAGTGATAGCTCACATTCTAGTGTTAATGAAGAAACTTCTACACATGATGAGCTTCAAAATGCATTTCATGACTTAGTTAAACAATATGAGATCATTTGTGATAAAAACAAGAATGCTAGAAAGTTAATCAAGGATCTCCAAAGCCAAATTGAAACATGCATGAATGAGAAGAATGAGGTGATTGCCAAATTTGAAAAGAATGCATCAAATTTTGATAAATTAAAAGCAACACCTATAGATGTTGAACAATTAGATCTTCATGCTTGCAATGTGCAATTAAGAAAAGATCTAGAAAAGTTCACCAATGGAACTAAGATGCTTAACATGCTATTAGGAAGTCAAAGGCAATCTTTGCAAAAACATGGTTTAGGATTTAATGCAAAATTGAAAAATCATGCTTCCTATACAACTTTAAATGGAAAGCACTTAGTGGTAAAGCATACTTCCTCAAATGTGTGGGCTCCTAAAACCAAAATGGTTTGGATACCCAAAGCTAACATTCAAGGACCCAAAGTTGTTTGGGTACCTAAATCTACTCTTGTAGGAGCTTGAGGAGGAGATTGGTGGTGACCGGGTGAGCTCAAGAGTCAAATTCAAATCCGGTTGCATCACCAAATGAGATTGGAGCTAAATTTGAATTCAACATTGGTATAAAATTTCTATCAATACAATTCATGTTAAATTAGCTCTAATCTAGTTTCATATGCTTAATTGACATATCAAATAGTTTAATTCATTGCAAATCATATACCACATTCATTGCAAATCATATACCACATCCATTGATTTTAAATGTCAAATTTTAAATGGATGTTAGAATAAGGCTTAAGTTGAAACTTAAATGAACTTAACTTGAATCATACTCATTGTTTCCATTTAGCCTTATTGATAGGGGGAGCTTAAATGATATACCTTTTATTAGAGCAATGAAGTGCAAAATTTAGGGGGAGCAACTTCATTGCAAGACATCAAAATTCTATGCTTAAAGTCTTAATTAATTGTTGTTTTTGATGGATGTCAAAGGGGGAGAGATAATTAAGGGGTAACTTGAAAAACTTGATAAAATTTGAACAAAAACTATGCACATTCATAGGGGGAGCATTTATATGCATAGTTTACATATACAAATTTCAAGTATTAAGATATCGGTTGCCATCATCAAAAACGGGGAGATTGTTGGCTTTTTGGCCTTAATCTTATGTTTTGATGATTTAATCAACCGAATCTTAATTAGAGTAGCACACACTATGCATTGCATATATATTGTATTGTGCTAACCTCTACAGGTGATCAAGACTCAAGAAAGAAGGAAATGAAGTCAAGACATGTAATTAAAGCTAAATCGAAGACATGTAATCTTGATTTCTTTTGAGTCTTAGGAACAAAGTGTAATTGAGCATACTTGAGCTAAAATCAACTTAATCACACACTAGGTTCCCTATAGAAGTCACACACAAAATTTCACATTATTTGGACTTCAATAGATCACCCAAACTTAGACCGGAAAACACTAAACCTGAACCCTAACTGTCTGCCCACATTCGGTCGACCGCAACATGTCGTTCGGTCGACCGGATGATCAAGTAATCCTGTTTGTGTTTCCCTGTCTAGTTTCGGTCGACCGCACCATATCTTTCGGTCGACCGTTTGAATTTACTGTTCGGACCGTTATTCTTGTCGTATATGCCCAACGGTCGTATTCGTATTAAAAATATATACACCTCCATATACTTAACCAAACGGTCGAACCATGTGCCAAGTTCGGTCGACCGTTTAACCTTGTCAAGAATTCCCTGCTATCGGTCGATACGATTTCGTTCGACCGATCCAGTTTTCCCTCTACCGAAACGCTTATTCGGTCGACCGGTAACCCTGTTTGGTCGACCGTTTTCTTAATAGAGTTAAGTGTTCGGTCGATCTATTCATATTTCGGTCGACCGTATCCTTATCAAACCCAAGCGTTCGGTCGACCGTTCCACTTTTCGGTCGACCGTTTCTGGACAGATTTGCAGCCCGAATTTTCTGCTTTGTGTATCTTGCACAAAATCCTATCAAATCTTGTCCCAACGGATCTATTCTCTCTAATGTCTATATAAGGAGTTGTAAAACACATTTTAACACAACTCTCCCACTACAAACTTGTCCCAAACATTAGAGAGAATCCCAAAACACTCAAAGCTTCAAACCTTACACACTTAGTGATCAATTCCTTAATCCTACTCAAGTGTGCTCAAGGTTTAGAGAGTGTTGCTCCACTCAAGTTCTCATTTGTTGTCAAAAGAGTAAAGGCACCGGTGAAAGCCCGAAGCATCCTTCTCGGATTGTGAGAAGAGGATTCCAAGCTCGGCGAGGGTTGTTCGCGAGTTTGACGGTTGTAAAGGCGTTCTCTCCCGGCCCGGAACGGGGAGTTGTTAGTGAAGTCGTGAGCGGAGCTCGGTGATCCGAGCGGAGCTTGCAAGAGAGGACTAGGACCCGGGTGGGGTGCCGAACCTCTATAAAAATGCCGAGTCGATTTGTGGTTTGCATATTCCTACACTTGCTTGTTTTAGTTTAAATTCCGTTGCATTTCTTTGATCGAATAAACAAGTAGGTAATTAGGTGATTAGCATTAATTGTGGACCCATAAACCCACACGATCCTACATTTGGTATCAGAGCCTTGTTAGCTAAATTCTCATACTTAATCGTATTTT
Source organism: Triglochin maritima (assembly GCA_963682175.1). Classification (NCBI taxonomy): domain Eukaryota; kingdom Viridiplantae; phylum Streptophyta; class Magnoliopsida; order Alismatales; family Juncaginaceae; genus Triglochin; species Triglochin maritima. Next base: position 21,242,955 of record OY821774.1, on the reverse strand, counting down.
TAGCATGGCTTCTACATCATCTAATCACATAGAAGGATTATGCACCACTAGACCTCCATTGCTTAATGGGTCAAACTATGATTATTGGAAAAATAGGATGAAAATCTTTTTAATATCAAATGACCTTAAGTATTGGATGTTTCTCCAAAATCCATACACACCCCCTAAAGAAGATGAACTAGATTCACTTACAAGACCGAAAATGAAAGAAATCGAAATGAATTCGAAAATTATGAACATCTTGTATTGTGGTCTTAATGAGGGTGAATATAATAGGATTAGGGGATGTGAAAGTGCATATGAGATATGGCATAGACTTCAAATGCACCATGAGGGGGATAGTAAAACTAAGGAAACACGCATTAGTCTCCTCATGCATAAATATGAGATTTTTTCTATGCAAATCGGTGAAAACATAAGCGAAATGAACACTCGCTTCACCGATATCACTAACTCTCTTTTGGTTCTTCGAAGAAAAATCAATGAAGGAGAGATGACAAGGAAGTTCCTCCGGTCACTTAGCATCGATTGGGAAGATAAAGTCATCGCAATTGAAGAGGCGCATGATCTCTCAAAATTAAAGATGGAGGAGCTCATTGGAAACTTGATGGCGTATGAACTTCAAACCAATCATCGGAAGGGGAAGGAAGCCACCAAGAAAACATCCACCTTGGCATTGCATGCAAATTTTGATGAGCCAAGGAAGGTGGAAGATGAGGACATTGAAGTCCTAGCAAAAGACTTCTTCAAATACCTCAAGAAGGATAAAGAAGAAAAGAATGAAAAAAGAGGTAGAAGAAGTGAAAAGAGAGAAAAGAAGGAGAAGGAAGAAAGTGGAAATGAGAGAAAAGAGAAGGAGAAGAAAAATGAGAGGAGGGAGAGAAGGAGAGAAAAGGAGAAGAGTAAGAGAAAAGAGAAGAGGTTGGAAGCTCACAAGGCTACATGGGACGATTCATCGTCTTCATCGTCATCCAAATCAACCACACCTTCATCAACAAAAGAATGTGCACACATGTGCTACATGGCAATTCAAGATGAAGGAAGTGAGGTAAAATCTAACTCTTGCTCTACTAATTCATGCTCAACTAAGTCATATTATAGTGATAGCTCACATTCTAGTGTTAATGAAGAAACTTATACACATGATGAGCTTCAAAATGCATTTCATGACTTAGTTAAACAATATGAGATCATTTGTGATAAAAACAAGAATGCTAGAAAGTTAATCAAGGATCTCCAAAGCCAAATTGAAACATGCATGAATGAGAAGAATGAGGTGATTGCCAAATTTGAAAAGAATGCATCAAATTTTGATAAATTAAAAGCAACACCTATAGATGTTGAACAATTAGATCTTCATGCTTACAATGTGCAATTAAGAAAAGATCTAGAAAAGTTCACCAATGGAACTAAGATGCTTAACATGCTATTAGGAAGTCAAAGGCAATCTTTGCAAAAACATGGTTTAGGATTTAATGCAAAATTGAAAAATCATGCTTCCTATACAACTTTAAATGGAAAGCACTTAGTGGTAAAGCATACTTCCTCAAATGTGTGGGCTCCTAAAACCAAAATGGTTTGGATTCCCAAAGCTAACATTCAAGGACCCAAAGTTGTTTGGGTACCTAAATCTACTCTTGTAGGAGCTTGAGGAGGAGATTGGTGGTGACCGGGTGAGCTCAAGAGTCAAATTCAAATCTGGTTGCATCACCAAATGAGATTGGAGCTAAATTCGAATTCAACATTGGTATAAAATTTCTATCAATACAATTCATGTTAAATTAGCTCTAATCTAGTTTCATATGCTTAATTGACATATCAAATAGTTTAATTCATTGCAAATCATATACCACATTCATTGCAAATCATATACCACATCCATTGATTTTAAATGTCAAATTTTAAATGGATGTTAGAATAAGGCTTAAGTTGAAACTTAAATGAACTTAACTTGAATCATACTCATTGTTTCCATTTAGCCTTATTGATAGGGGGAGCTTAAATGATATACCTTGAATAAGTTGAAACTTAAATGAACTTAACTTGAATCATACTCATTGTTTCCATTTAGCTTTAGAGCAATGAAGTGCAAAATTTAGGGGGAGCAACTTCATTGCAAGACATCAAAATTCTATGCTTAAAGTCTTAATTAATTGTTGTTTTTGATGGATGTCAAAGGGGGAGAGATAATTAAGGGGTAACTTGAAAAACTTGATAAAATTTGAACAAAAACTATGCACATTCATAGGGGGAGCATTTATATGCATAGTTTACATATACAAATTTCAAGTATTAAGATATCGATTGTCATCATCAAAAACAGGGAGATTGTTGGCTTTTTGGCCTTAATCTTATGTTTTGATGATTTAATCAACCGAATCTTAATTAGAGTAGCACACACTATGCATTGCATATATATTGTATTGTGCTAACCTCTACATGTGATCAAGACTCAAGAAAGAAGGAAATGAAGTCAAGACATGTAATTAAAGCTAAATCGAAGACATGTAATCTTGATTTCTTTTGAGTCTTAGGAACAAAGTGTAATTGAGCATACTTGAGCTAAAATCAACTTAATCACACACTAGGTTCCCTATAGAAGTCACACACAAAATTTCACATTATTTGGACTTCAATAGATCACCCAAACTTAGACCGGAAAACACTAAACCTGAACCCTAACTGTCTGCCCACATTCGGTCGACCGCAAGATGCCGTTCGGTCGACCGGATGATCAAGTAATCCTGTTTGTGTTTCCCTGTCTAGTTTCGGTCGACCGCACCATATCTTTCGGTCGACCGTTTGAATTTACTGTTCGGACCGTTATTCTTGTCGTATATGCCCAACGGTCGTATTCGTATTAAAAATATATACACCTCCATATACTTAACCAAACGGTTGAACCATGTGCCAAGTTCGGTCGACCGTTTAACCTTGTCAAGAATTCCCTGCTATCGGTCGATACGATTTCGTTCGACCGATCCAGTTTTCCTTCTACCGAAACGCTTATTCGGTCGACCGGTAACCATGTTCGGTCGACCATTTTCTTACTAGAGTTAAGTGTTCGGTCGATCTATTCATATTTCGGTCGACCGTATCCTTATCAAACCCAAGCGTTCGGTCGACCGTTCCACTTTTCGGTCGACCGTTTCTGGACAGATTTGCAGCCCAAATTTTCTGCTTTGTGTATCTTGCACAAAATCCTATCAAATCTTGTCCCAACGGATCTATTCTCTCTAATGTCTATATAAGGAGTTGTAAAACATATTTTAACACAACTCTCCCACTACAAACTTGTCTCAAACATTAGAGAGAATCCCAAAACACTCAAAGCTTCAAACCTTACACACTTAGTGATCAATTCCTTAATCCTACTCAAGTGTGCTCAAGATTTAGAGAGTGTTGCTCCACTCAAGTTCTCATTTGTTGTCAAAAGAGTAAAGGCACCGGTGAAAGCCCGAAGCATCCTTCTCGGATTGTGAGAAGAGGATTCCAAGCTCGGCGAGGGTTGTTCGCGAGTTTGACGGTTGTAAAGGCGTTCTCTCCCGGCCCGGAACGGGGAGTGGTTAGTGAAGTCATGAGCGGAGCTCGGTGATCCGAGCGGAGCTTGCAAGAGAGGACTAGGACCCGGGTGGGGTGCCGAACCTCTATAAAAACGCCGAGTCGATTTGTGGTTTGCATATTCCTACACTTGCTTGTTTTAGTTTAAATTCCGCTGCATTTCTTTGATCGAATAAACAAGTAGGTAATTAGGTGATTAGCATTAATTGTGGACCCATAAACCCACACCATCCTACATGATTCTCTCTTCTTTGTTTATTTTAGTAAGTGTAGGAATGCATGATATTAGAATAAACATATACATATACATAAAATCAATCAAAATAAGAAATCGATCATGTATATTTCTATTAAAAGTTTTAAAATATACACATACATAGGGACACAAAATCCTATAGAATTCTGCTTCAATAGGTCAACTTGTAGACTATCTGGTTCGACCGGATTTAACACTCCTAATTCCTTTCCCATACGGTCGACCAGCAACATTTCTGGTTCAACCGAATCTCATACCCTGTTCGACCGATCTTATATGTAAACTGAGAATTCCTAGTTCGACCATTTCAACCTTTTGTGGGATCGTGTATGGCTTACTTCTAATCACTTTTAGACTTAATTAAACTATACTTTCTTAGCAATCAAAGATGCAACGGAAATAAAAAACAAAGCAATCAAGCAAAGTAAATATGCAAACCACAAAGGTGCCAGACAATTTTTATAGAGGCTCGACCTCCCACCTACTTCCTCTCTTGCAAGCTCCGCTCGATCTCCCTCGTGCTCCGCTCACGTCTTCACTATCAACCTCGTTCCGGGCCGAGATTAAGCCTTTACACTACAAGCACCGCGAACACCCTCGCTAGCTTGACTTTTTTTCCTCTCACAATCCTAGAGGGACACTTCGGGCTTTCACCAAAGTCCTTGCTTCTTTACAACATAATGTTTGAGTGGATCACTCACTCTCTAACTTGAGCACACTTAGAGTCATATGGAAATTTATCTAAGGTGTGGAAGTATAGCTTGGAGTAGGATTTGGAGAGTTGAAGCTTGAGAGTTTCTCTTAGGTGTATATATATGACAAAATGGAGTGTGAGAGAGCTTTTATTGTGTCAAGGCAACACCTATTTATAAGCTCTAAGTGAGTTATAGCCGTTGTGATTAAAGTGGTAAGTGTTTGTGTAAGAAACACAAAACAGTGAAGTGCAAGTCACATATCAGAACAAATTCGGTCAACGAAATTGGGTATGTGGGTCAATTGTGTCCATAAGTTTAGGAAACGTTTGAACCCTCGGTCGATCAGTCGAACAATGCTAGGCTATACTAAAGTTCACTTAAATGAATGGTCGAACAAAAGGTGTAAAGAGGTCGACCGTTCAGGGGATTTTGGCTAAGAAAAAGATAATCGATCAAACTAAAAGGTTGGATGGGTCGACCAAAAGTATCAGGAGGTTCTGGGCTCAAGACAAGTCTAGGTTCAGTCGATCAAAAAGCTTAGGTTGGTCGACCAAAAATATCAGGCAGATTTGGGTTTGTCCACGGTCGACCGGTGGTTACTTGTAATTTAGGGTTTTGGGAAATTCGACCGTTGGAAAAAACGATAAGTCTAACGGTCATTTGACATGTGTAGATGGTCAAAAAAAAGGCTCAACACGGTCGACTGGTTTAACACTATAGGTTGTAACAGAATAAACTAATCAAACCGGTCGAACCGAAAACTTGTTTTGGTCAACCGATTTCCTCAGACAGTTTAGGTTTAGGTTAAGTGTTTTCCGGTCTAAGTTTGGGTGATCACTGAAGTTCAAATGTTATGAAATATTGTGTGACTTGTATAGGGAACCTAATGTGTGTTTATGTTGATTTTAGCTCAAGTTTGCTTGATTGACATCATATCATGGATATATTTATGTCTTATATTCTTTATTGTTAGCCTAAATAATGCTACGTAACGAGTTTTATGTTTAAGTTTCAGGAATAAACATGGTTGAGAAGAAGAGACTCAAAAAAAGACTTTAAAAGCAAGGAAAATGACTAAGTTGAAGACTTATGGACTGAATGAAAGAGAGAATGACCAGGATGTAAAACCAAAAGGACAAATGAGTAAATCAAGAAGCTCTACACCATCATGAGCAGTATTTTGTCAATTAGATCTGGGCCTAACCATCAACAACCAAATCAGGTTCGTCACACATCAAGAAATCAAGCCAGAAACGAGCCACCGAAGTCCAAACGCGATCCAAGACAACAAGACCGCCAATCAACGGTCCATATGGATGTAAATCATGTGTGTCTTAGTCGGGTCATGGATTATGTTGTGTTTAGTCCATTTATGGTATGTTTTTAGTCCCATACCGGGGAATTGTCCCGATTTACCCTTTTTCATGGCTATAAATAGAACTCTTCCTCATTCTTTGTAATACATCTCCTCTCTTGGTGACCATCCTCTCTACTAGGAGTAAAGCCTTGGAGCAAAACTCTGGTGGAGAGAGGCTACTAGTAATGTGTGAGTAATAAATAATTTTTTGTTAGTTTTATATTGTCTCTTTTCAATTTTTGCATGCTTAGTTTAATTTTGTTTTTCTTAATGAGTAGTGAGTAGTTTCATCCCCCTTTGTGGGTGGAGGTGATGTAGATTATGTACGTGCTAGTGAAGGGTTCTTTTATTTGTGTCATTTTATATGCTTAATGTAGATTTATACTTGTAGCATGATTAAACTTGTATTAGATGGTATAATGTCCACACTAGGTACTTATCTCATGCTAGCCTTAGAGTTTATCTTGTTGCTTGTAATGGTTTGATGGGAATGACTTGTTATGTATGGATCCATGTTTGGTACACATTCACATGAATGATTTAGGTTGTATGTAGGATTGATTGATGCTTTAATGACCACACTAGGTACTTATTGCATGCTTGATAATCTAAAATCAACCTCAGCATTATGTGAGATATGCATGTTCATGGTTTGTCATGTAGTATTGTGTATCCTACACTTAGATTCTACACTATATTCTACTTGTATGCCACACAAACTACGCTTGTTTCTAACTGAAATGGAGACCCACTCACACACACATACCTACACACCTCCACTCTGTGGGGGTTTAGTTTAATTGTTAGTTCATTCTTAGTTTAGTGTAGTTAGCACAATCAACAACTTCTTCTCCTCTTTTCCTACTTGCCTTCGAACAAACCAGAGTCGACACACCTCCTCGTGGACATGACCCATACTTGTTGCGTCTTCACTGATGTCGTGTATTTGTGGTAATATAAACAATCAATCAATGCTCAATTACACATAGTTCCCAAGACAAAAGAAATACAAAATACATATCTCCAATAACTTGATTACATGTCTTCACTTGATTTCATTTCTTCCTTGAGTATTGATCACTTGTAGAAGTTAGCACGATACAATATATATGTTATGCAATATGTGTGCTACTCTACATAGATTATAATTAAGATTAGGTTGATTAAATCATCAAAACATAAATTAAGGTCAAAAAGCCAACAATCTCCCTTTTTTTATGATGACAACCTATATCTTAATAGTTGAAATTTGTATAGGTAAACTATGTTATAAATGCTCCCCCTATGGATGTGCATAATTTTTGTTTAATGATAATCAAATTTTAGGTTACTCCTATATCTATATCTCTCCCTTTTTGACATCCATTAAAAACATAAGATTAAACATGGAATTTAGGATGTCCTGTAATGAAGTCGCTCCCCCTAAATTTTGCACTTCATTACCTTATGTAAAAAATATTCATTAAGCTCCCCCTATCAATTTGAATATGGTTTCGCAATTAAGTTCAATTCTAATTCTCCTCTTTAAACATAAAATAAATATGACACTAAGCATTTGATGGTTTAACTCCCCTTTGACATCCATCTACAAATTTGACACTTAAGCAATGGATGTGTTTCAAATTTAAAATATGCAATGAATACTAAATATGATATGTCAATTAAGCATATTATTACCTAGACTAGAACCAACTAATTCAAAGTTGAAGAGGATAGAAAATTATACCCAACTTTTGATGCTTTGAATTGGTTACAATCTTCATTCGGTGATGCAACCGGCTTTGAATTTGACTCTTTTAAGCTTGCCAGGTCACCACCGATCTCCTCCTTCAAGCACCTACAAGTGTAGATTTAGGTACCCAAATCACTTTGGGTCCTTGAACATTAGCTTTGGGAACCCAAACCATGTTGGTTTTAGGAACCCACACACTTGAAGAGCTATGATTAACAAACAAATGCTTGCCATTTAGTGTAGTATGAAATACATAGTTTTTCAATTTAGCATTGTATTTTAAGCCATGTTTATCTAATGATTGTATTTGACTACCTAAAGTATGTCAAGCATCTTGGTTCCATTTGTGAACCTTTCTAAATCTTTTCTAAGTTGAGCATTTGATGCCTTAAGATCTAGTTGTTCACTATCAATAGGTGTTTTTAAACTATCAAGAGTTAATGCATTAGTTTCAAGTTTAGCAAGCACCTCATTCTTTTCATGCATAATTGATTCAATTTGACCTTGGAGATCATTTATCAATTTTCTAGCATTCTTATTTTTGTTACAAATGATCTCATATTGTTTAACTAAGTCATTAAATGCATTTTGAAGCTCATCATGTGTATATGTTTCATCATTAGCAATAGAATTTGAGCTAATACTATTATAAGACTTAGTTGAGCATGATCTAGTAGAACAAGAGTTAGAGTCTACCTCACTTTGATATCTTCAATAGCCATGAAGCATGAATGTGCAACTTCTCTTCTACTTTGCAAGGAAGACGACGATGATGATTGTGATGAAGAATCATCCCAAGTAGCTTTCGGAGCTTCCTCCTTCCTTTCTCTTCTCTTGCTCTTCTCTTTTTCCCTTCTCCTATCCCTTCTCTCTTTCTTCTCCCTTTCTCTTCTCTCATTTTCACTCTCCTTCTTCTCCTTTTCTTTTTTATCTCTTCTCACTTCTCGTTCCTTTTCTTTCTCTTGTTTCTTCCTTATCCTTCTTGAGGTATATGAAAAAGTCTTTGGCTAGGACCTCAATGTCCTCATCTTCTACCCTCCTCCTTGGTTCATCAAGATTTGCATGTAAAGCCAAGGTAGGTTTATTCTTGGAGGCTTCCTTCTCCTTTCGATGGTTGATTTGAGGCTCATAGGCCATGAGATTTCCAATTAGCTCCTCCATCTTAAGTTGGGAAATGTCGTGTGCTTCTTCAATTGCGACCACCTTATCTTCACAATCATTGCTTAGCGACCGAAGGAATTTCCTTGTCATCTCTCCTTCATTGATTTTTCTTCCAAGAACCAAAAGAGAGTTAGTAATATTGGTGAAGCGAGTGTTCATTTCGCTTATGTTTTCACCAATTTGCATAGAAAATATTTCATATTTATGCATGAGGAGACTATTGCGAGTTTCCTTAGTTTTGCTATCTCCCTCATGATGCATTTGCAATCTATGTCATATCTCATGTGCACTTTCAGAACCCTTAATCCTATTTATATTTTCCTTCATTAAGGTCACAATAAAGAATGTTCATAATTTTAGAATTTATCTAATTTTTTTTCATTTTGGCCCTAGACAATGTGGCTAATTCATCTTCATTTGGGGATGTGTAGAGATTTTGAAGAAAGATCCAATACTTAAGGTCATTAGAAATTAGGAAAATTTTCATCATATTTTTCCAATAATCATAATTAGACCCATTAAGCAAAGGATACCTAGTTGTGCACAATCCTTCTATATGATTAAATGATGTAGAAGTCATGCTAAAAATACGATTATGTTATTTAGCTCACAAAGCTCTCATACCAAATGTGGGATCATGTATGGCTTAGTTCTAATCACTTTTAGGCTTAATTAAACTCTACTTGCTTAACAATCAAAGATGCAGCGGAAATTAAAAACAAAGCAAGCAAGCAAGCAAAGTAAATATGCAAACCATAAAGGCGTCGGACGATTTTTATAGAGGTTTGGCCTCCCGCAAGCTCCACTCGATTTTCCTAGAGCTATGCTCACTTTTTCACTGTCAACCTCGTTCCATGCCGAGATTAAGCATTTACACCACAAGCACCGCAAACGCCCTCGCTAGCTTGACTTTCTTCCTCTCACAATCCGAGAGGGACACTTCGGGCTTTCACCGAAGTCCTTGCTTCTTTACAACATAATGTTTAAGTGGATCGAGTACTCTCTAACTTGAGCACACTTAGAGTATGATATAGAAATTTATCTATGGTGTGGAAGTATAGCTTGGAGAGTAGGATTGGGAGAGTTGAGGAGTGAGAGCTTCTCTTAGGTGTATATGACAAATTGGAGTGTGAGAGAGCTTTTGTTGTGTCAAGGCAACACCTATTTATAAGCTCTAAGTGAGTTATAGCCGTTGTGATTAAAGTGGTAAGTGTTTGTGTAAGAAACACAAAACAGTGAAGTGCAGGTCACATATCAGAACAAATTCGGTCGACTGAATCGAGTATGTCGGTCGACTATTTCCATTAAGTTTTTGAAACATTCGAACCCTCGGTCGATCGGTCGAACAACGATGGGCTATACTCAAGTTCACTTAAGTGAATGGTTGAACAAAAGGTGCAAAGAGGTCGAACGTTCAGGGGGTTTTGGATAAGAAAAAGATAATTGGTCGAACTAAAAGGTTTGATGGGTCGACCGAAAGTATCAGGACGTTCTAGGCTCAAGACAAAGTATAGGTTCGGTCGACCGAAAAGCTTGGGTTGGTCGATGATGCATTGCATACATTGCATCATATGTCTTTCATTTAGATTACTTTTACATCAATAAATGCTACTAAGGTATGTGTTTAGTCTTATTTACAGAATACAGGGACCTGAATGCAATTTACCCACATTCCGAGCATAAACGTGTGCAAAAGATTCATTTCTATCATAAAGACCGAATTCAAGTTTATCGGGTTTCAATTGGAAATGCATCCAAGCATAAAAGCATTCAAGGAGCTAATCACAAAAAGGTCAAGGGCTTAATTGCAAAAATGCCAAGGACCTAATTGCAAAAGAAAAGGATCAAGATATTTTGTTGGAAAAGTCAAAAGAAAAATCAACTATAAATCTCCAACAATGGAAGGAATTAATCCGGAGCTCAAGACAATGGAAAGAAATCATCCAGACACGCAAATAAAGATCAAATCATACCATAAACGCGTGACAAAAATCCTGATTAAATCCGACCAACGTGGGAGGCGAATCCGCCGCACAATACACATGATGTGCGGCGATTCCGCCGCCCATTGGTTGATCCGTGTGTCCCAATTTCGTCCACTCATGTATGGACACGTGTACTATCCAATTCTATACCTAAGTCCCTTGTAGCAACTATAAATAGACCCGAGAACGATGTAAATAGGGTCCTTAGTTGTTGTTCTTATTTGTGTACCTTAGTTTTATTAATAAAATTCTGTTCTTTTAATTCTTGTTTTAGTTTTCTTTTAATGTCTCAAGGACCTCTTCTTCTTCCTCCCTCCATGAGTTTCTAAACTCTCTCCAAAGGGTGGAGGTGATGGAATTAGGGTTAGAGAAGATGAATGCATGTTATTGTTTTAAGTTCGTGATTAGTATATTTTGATTACTTGAGTTTATGTTAAATCATTTATCTTGTAATGCTTCATAACTAACATGATTTATTTCAAGTTTCTCCATTCTCCAATCTGAACCTAAGTCTAGACCTCCACCCGACGGAATTCTCCATCTTTATTCTTGTTTTTAGTTTTAATTGTTTTTGTTTCGTACTTTAGATAATTAAATCAAAAATACCAAAAACCCAACTTATTTCTTCTTCCTTCTTCCTCTTAATCGAAAATAACATTAACAACGAAATCTCTCCCTCCTTGTGTTCGACCCGTACTTGCCACCGCTTCATCGCGGCCGTGCACTTGCGGTATAAAATTTAAATCTTCATCAAGTTTTTGGCGCCGTTGCCGGGGAGGCGACGTAGATTTTTTTTTGTTGTTTTTGTGTTTTCGATTTTATCCTGTTTATCTTGTGCGCAATCTAAGTATTTGGATTTGTGTTTCAGGGGACAACAGAGTGCGCGGAGAAATCCGGGCACATTTGGAGCTAAACGAGCGGCGAAATCGCCGCACCTGAAGAACAACTTGCGGCGAATTCGCCGCACCAGTAAGGTTTCTGGGCGTCATTTTTCTCTGGGGTCGTCTACATCGTGGATTGGTCGCATTGAGCTACTGGAAATTCCGAGAGCAGGCGGCGAACCTGTCTGAGCATTGCGGAGGTAACTTTTCTTGCCTTTCTCGTATAATCTGAATTTTCGAAAAGTTTCCTTTCGTAGAATTGCACGTGTTAGGGTCAAAAATTCCATAATTAGCAATAACTCAACTCTGACCTAAAAATTGGCAAAATTAGAAAGACCTTAGTGCATGCATCATATAATGTTTTGTTTGCATTATTCTTGCTAAATTATTGCAAATTATTTTTGTTGAAGAGTGCTGGAGACAAGGTACGTATCGCGGTTTTTAACGACTGCATTTAAGCATATAATTTAATTTGCATACAACCTTGCAATTGCCCCCATTAAAAAGACCATTGTTTGACTATCTTTGTTAGATCTAAGTTAAACTATCTTAAGGGCAACTCCATAGGAAAAGATACGGTAGGGATTTCATCACCCTTCCGTGGCCCACAAATCACAATCCTCAAGTGTCACCCAAGCCTAAAATTAAAATCAATTAGACATTGACCCCTAAGGACTCGGACTCAATTAAGGAGGAGATTGGTTTGACTTGCTATGACCTGAAGCTAATTGAATTCAATTTGGTGTCTAGAAAGTGTTTTTGTGTTGACGAAAGTCTTCCAAGCGACGTGGTTGTCTAATTGGCACCGACTCTGTCGGAAGCGCCCCCACTAGCTATACACTAACTGGCCAACTTGGTTTGATTGGTGAGGGAGGTGAATCAAGCAAATCAATTCGACTCAACCAGTTAGGAGTCGTCTAGATCTAAGCGACACTAGGTCTAGGATTGTTTGAACCGTGCTTTCTTAGGAAACCTCTGACCGACCCTCTTATCTATCTTTAGAGTTAAGTTTCCCTTCTCCTCTGAGTCATCTTCTTCTCACCTACTTATACGTTCTAGTCTCCTCCCCTTTACATTATCTATTAGCATTTTAGGGTCGAGTCGAGAACTTGTGCTTGCTTAGCCTCATAAGGGTAAGAGTACTTGACTCAAGAGTGTTGTGATGGATGGTTACATGAGCAACCATTCATATCATTGTTGGGACCAGGACAATGCTTCCTGGTATTCTAAAACCATGCAACATGGGGTGGCTCAGACCAACACCCCATATGGGTGGGACAATCCTAATTGTATGACTGAGCAATCTTCATATTGGGGTAACATGAGAGAGGAACCGACTGCTAGACCACAATCTAGTTATATCGGATCATATGCTGGTCAACACACTGAGAATTTACAACAAGCTTTTGCCTCTTTCATGAGTAGGACAGACAACATGAGTGCACCGGTGGCTCCAGTAGCCGTACCGTGCGACTGTTGTGGGTTGAGTGGTCATGTTATCGGGGAATGCCCTTATGTTCCCCCAGAGCCTGAGTATGAGCATACTTTTTCCCAAAACGCTCAAAATGACTATTACGCATCCGCGTACAACCCGAGAGTGATGGATTCGTGGAGAAACAATTCCTATCCAAATTCTTATACTTCATTTTCACCTCAGTATCCTCCTCCCGAATACCCAGAATTCTACCAACTCCCCACGTCAAATCATTATTCTCAGCCCATCAACACCCAATCCCATAATTTCACAAGCTCAAACTTGGACCTCATAGCTGACCACGTACCTAATTCCTTGGAACAAACTTTCCTTACGTACATGGAATCCACTCAACGATCCGTACAAAATATAACATCGCATTTGAGTCAAATGATACAACAATTAGGTGAACGTAAGGAGAGTAACTTTTCGTGTCAACATGAGGATCCACCTTTTGATATCGAACCACCACCACATCCACAAATTCAAAGCACAATCTGTCAAAGCCAAACTCCTAGTCAGTCTGAAGGACTTGGGGTTTCAATTCACGATCACTTAGTGGAGGATTCGATACACATTGACCAATTTCATCATGAGTCGGCCCAGGATTGTGCCTTATCTTCGTGCCCCGTGGCCCTTGAGCCACATGATCTTCATGTTGTGCCTCTTAAGGACTCACTTCCGGTGGAGCAAGAGCTCCCTAGCACCCTCAATTTCAAACAACCTGATGAGAGTTTGCCTCTCACTATCGTTCCTGATCATCTTGGAAATGATGGAACATCAAACGACTACAGTGCTCATGAGGGTATTAGGAGTTCCTTGGAGGATACATTGGGTATGAGACCCATTTTATGTTTACCCGTTGAGTCGGACTTGCCTAACGAGGCTCCTGACCTCGCTCCGACGCACCAGCCAGTTGGTTGGAGAGTTTGGATTGACGATCATAACTTCAGCACCGTAACGGGAGAAACTCTTCTTCCGTTGCCCCCTATTTCCCAAACTCTCGAGAGGTTCAAGCTCTTTCAGTTTGATCCTTTGTATGAGACGCCTTTGCGTCCAATTCATGAACATCTCATTTCTTCTTGTGCTCTTTGTGAAGGGGGCCCACGCATGAATATTCTGGCCCCACGTGGTGTCATGTTCCCTTTTGAGGTCTTTTGACAAATGAAGATGGGAACTTATGTTTGTACATAGTTATATTTGTATAACAATAAGTTAAAAAAAATTGTTTTTATCCCTTCTTTAGCATCTCACAGGTTTTTGAGGGAATTCGGGTTTTTGTCCATCAACAGAGCCATGAACTTTCCTTTGTACTTCACGTTGGTGAGATCTTTCCTTTTTCATGCATAAATCCATGTAGTATCTTGCTCGCATACATTGAGGACAATGCATGATTTAGGTGTGGGGGGGTGTTTATATATGTACATATCTATCTATTTGATTTTCTGCTCTGCTTTATTTTAAAAAAAAAATTAAAAAAAAATAATTCAATATTCTATGACATAGCTTAAGATTGAACTGCCAAAACCCGTGTACAAATTGCATTAAGTTTTTGTTCCTTATTATATAGTTCTGCTTGTAGAAATTATGACATAAATCTAAGTTCCAAAGAAATAACCCATGACCCTTGTAAGACATGTATGCACTTAAATTGGATGAATCAAATCTTTGAAGTGGTTGATAAAAAGCAGAGGTTGAGGAAAATATACCGGGAAGTGTGGACTTCTAATAGCAATTAAGCCTTGAGGAAAATAAAAGTAAAATAAAAATAAAGTGAGGAAAACACATTTTGCAAAATGATTACAAAAGCCCAAGCCTTCGAGTCACTGGCCCGTAGGGGTATCTTGAAACCCGGTAACTTGAGTCTGCCAGCTCGGGATTATCGACCAAACTCGCTACACGAATGCAAAAAGGGTATAAGTGTTAAAAAGAAAAGCAAATGTGTTGAATCACGGAAAAAGGAAAAAAATAAATAAATACTTTAAGATACTCAAGGCCCAAAGCTAAAGGAATGATCCATGCCATGGTTGATCCAAATGATACTTCACCACCAGAGGAGGCGTGCAAAATAATTTATGTGATAACATGTGTAGAGGGGTTAGTGGTGTGAATGTGGAGGAATAAAGACCAAGTCAAACTTTTTATAAGTTAGAACTGTATAATGAGCATGCGAGAACTTTAAGTGAGATGTATAAGGTTAAGGCAGAAATATTAAGAGCTATTAATGGAATGTTGAATTAAGACTTTGTGGGTGTGTCAACTGAAAACCCTCACGAGACAAAACTCGTCCTCTAAGGCAACCTGGAGGTTTAAAGGCTTGTTGCACATGCTAAGTGCAACCGTGATTCCTACGAAAGTGAGTTAGGATTTCCCTGTTTTCATTTCTTTTATATTCTGTTTTGCTAGGGACTAGCAAAATCTAGGTGTGGGGGTATTTGATGCATTGCATACATTGCATCATATGTCTTTCATTTAGATTACTTTTACATCAATAAATGCTACTAAGGTATGTGTTTAGTCTTATTTACAGAATACAGGGACCTGAATGCAATTTACCCACATTCCGAGCATAAACGTGTGCAAAAGATTCATTTCTATCATAAAGACCGAATTCAAGTTTATCGGGTTTCAATTGGAAATGCATCCAAGCATAAAAGCATTCAAGGAGCTAATCACAAAAAGGTCAAGGGCTTAATTGCAAAAATGCCAAGGACCTAATTGCAAAAGAAAAGGATCAAGATATTTTGTTGGAAAAGTCAAAAGAAAAATCAACTATAAATCTCCAACAATGGAAGGAATTAATCCGGAGCTCAAGACAATGGAAAGAAATCATCCAGACACGCAAATAAAGATCAAATCATACCATAAACGCGTGACAAAAATCCTGATTAAATCCGACCAACGTGGGAGGCGAATCCGCCGCACAATACACATGATGTGCGGCGATTCCGCCGCCCATTGGTTGATCCGTGTGTCCCAATTTCGTCCACTCATGTATGGACACGTGTACTATCCAATTCTATACCTAAGTCCCTTGTAGCAACTATAAATAGACCCGAGAACGATGTAAATAGGGTCCTTAGTTGTTGTTCTTATTTGTGTACCTTAGTTTTATTAATAAAATTCTGTTCTTTTAATTCTTGTTTTAGTTTTCTTTTAATGTCTCAAGGACCTCTTCTTCTTCCTCCCTCCATGAGTTTCTAAACTCTCTCCAAAGGGTGGAGGTGATGGAATTAGGGTTAGAGAAGATGAATGCATGTTATTGTTTTAAGTTCGTGATTAGTATATTTTGATTACTTGAGTTTATGTTAAATCATTTATCTTGTAATGCTTCATAACTAACATGATTTATTTCAAGTTTCTCCATTCTCCAATCTGAACCTAAGTCTAGACCTCCACCCGACGGAATTCTCCATCTTTATTCTTGTTTTTAGTTTTAATTGTTTTTGTTTCGTACTTTAGATAATTAAATCAAAAATACCAAAAACCCAACTTATTTCTTCTTCCTTCTTCCTCTTAATCGAAAATAACATTAACAACGAAATCTCTCCCTCCTTGTGTTCGACCCGTACTTGCCACCGCTTCATCGCGGCCGTGCACTTGCGGTATAAAATTTAAATCTTCATCAGTCGACCGAAAATATCAGGCAGATTTGGGTTTGTCCACGGTCGACCGGTGGTTGTAATTTGGGGTTTTGGAAAATCCGACCGTTGGAGAAAACGACAAGTCTAACGGTCATTTGACATGTGTAGACGGTCGAACAAAAGGCTCAACAAGGTCGACAGGTTTAACACTATAGGCCTTAACAGAATAAACTGATCAAACTGGTCGAACAGAAAACTTGTTTCGGTCGACCGATTTCCTTGGACAGTTTTGGTTTAGGTTAAGTGTTTTCCGGTCTAAGTTTGGGTGATCTACTGAAGTTCAAATGTTATGAAATTTTGTGTGTGACTTCTATAGGGAACCTAATGTGTGTTTAAGTTTATTTTAGCTCAAGTTTGCTTGATTGACATCATATCATGCATATATTTATGTCTTATATCCTTTATTGTTAACCTAAGCAATGTTACGTAACGAGTTTTATGTTTAAGTTTCAGGAATAAACAAGGTTGAGAAAAAAGACTCAAAAAGGACTTAGATCCTCCTATATAACTTAAATTAAATCCTCGTATAGGTTACACCACAAAATTGGGAAAATAAAAAATATGATTTTATATTTTATATGATGTATTAAGTTTGAGTGATAAAATAATATAAATGTGGTAAAATAATAAAATTAATATGTCGTAAAAACGACATGGTTAAAATAATAAATAAATTCGCATGAGATGTATACATTATGGGATATAATGTTTTTATATTATATATGATAATATATTACATGATATAATGTGATCTACAACATTTATAACATATGAATTTACTAAAACCCTAAAGTCAAAAATTTGTTGGATATTAATCCAAAATTAGGTAGTCAAAAATAGTGAAAAATGATCCAATCGTTTGACCACGTTTTTGCATATATTAATAAGAGATTTTTTACTAATTAATGATTGGATTTAATCCACATCGGTCAAATGTAGTTATGGGATGATGATGTGGCAAAATAAATAAGAGATCATGTGCAAAGTAGTTTTCACATGATGTGGTTTAGTGGAGATGTAAAGAAGAGTTCATGTGTAAGTGGTTTGCACATGATGTGGTTTAGTGGAGATGTAAAGAAGAGTTCATGTGTAAGTGGTTTGCACATGATGTGGTTTAGTGGAGAGATTAAAAAGGGATCATGTGTAAGTGGTTTGCACATGATGTGGGTTAGAGGAAATCCTATAAATAGGTTCATCCTCTATTCCTTGTTATATTAATGCAAAATTCTTCTCTCTCCAATTTTTTCATCGCTCCATCCAAAATTCTCTTAACTTTAAATGTGTGCTACATATTAATTTCTTTGTAGCATAAGAGAGGTTATTAGCTAGATTCTAACCTTGATTCAGATTTTAAAGTTTGGAATTAGGGTATACGGAGGGTTGGATAGGTAAGTAAGGTGAGTTGATGCCCTAAACGAGGTGTTGACATTTGGTGTTACTATTTATGGTGGAATTTGATGCCAGGATTTGAAAATTCCACTTAAAATTGTGGAATTCTATTGTCACTAAAACTTTTGTTAAGGGGTGTAATTTCTAAAAATTCACTTGGAATTTACAAATTCCAATCTCCAACATAACAAACATGATATTTACAAATGATACATTTTGAAATTTCATAAAATTTAAAATTCCATTCTTGAGCGCCACATCAAAACACATCCTAAGAGAATTCTAACCTCATGTTTAGCAATAGTACGGGTGCAAACAGATCGAATATGGATATCACAATATCCATATTTGATTTGCAGATACAGAGATGGATAGTCTTGAATATAAAAAATGGTATCCATATTCTTTAAAAACAAATACATATATGAAACATATATTATATTAGTGTCAAGCTCTAGTAAGCCCAGGGCTTATCAAATTTAGTTTATACCCCCTACAATCTCACCATTGGATCTTATTTACAGTTAATCTCATCATTCATTAACATAACCGTTTTTTTCTTAATCTACCTTAAAATTTGAAATGAGTGGTGGATATTATGGGGACTTAATTTAGAAAAATTAAACCTTAAGCTCACTAGAGAATTCCTGTATTATATTATGTATATATATGGTGTATATATAAAATATAAATTAGGTGCATATCATGGTAATTCAAAAAAATATTTCTCTTAAATTGAAAATATATATATCTTCAATACATTAGTTTAAAAATATGTATATTAGTAAAAATTAAAAACATCATGAAAAAGTTACTAATTTAAATATATATGGCAAAAAAAATTACATTAATATCAGTATCGTATCAAAATATGCATGTCTGTATCCACCAAATTAAAAAAAATCATATTCATATCCATATCCATGTCTGCAAAAATTTGGAAATCAATATCCCCGGAGGATGATTAATTGTATTTGAAAGCAAAAGATGATTAATTATTGGTTAGTTGATTTATAAACAATGATATTCTTTTACCATAGAAAACAAAAATCTGCTGACACTGACGCTGATACCTGTTTCTAACAAAAAAACAAAACGTCTGCCATCTTGGTCTTTTGAGATCAAATGCCAAACAAATAGAAAATCACCGATACACTGTTCATATTAGTCACAGTGAAAGTACCCCAGAGTTGTTTTAAACATTACAACATGTTGCACAAAATGTAGCATTTAGGCAAATTTCAATATATAATTCATGATAATTATGTAAACCAGGACAATGACCCTTCCATATAAAACAAGAAAACGTAATAGATTAATATTTTATTTTCCAAAGAAACGACGAGTGTGAATCATCAACGGCATATTTAAGATGCGCTGAAGAAACACATCCATAAGAATTCAACTTGCAATTTAGTAGTGTTAATAGCTCACTATGACGCGATTGCTTCTTCTGTAGAACTCTAATATAAGCAGAAAGCCCAAGCCATACTGTATCCAGTTTCTTCAGCTCGAGCAATGGACGTACGTTGCCATAGCACTCCGTCCCGTACATGCGTTTCTTTATAAGCTTGTACATATAACTGGTGGGAGAAGCCAGTGCATGAAATAAATTCACAAGAAGAAAAACAAAAACCAATACAAACAAGAAAATAAAAAAATATAGCATATAATGACGATGACATGACATGCATTTTCATTCTTATATATTTTATTAAGCATATCTTTCTGGAATTTGAATGGTTTGATAATGATTTTAGCCAATATTCTGGATGATACCAAAGCAAAACAAAAAAATCCTACCATATTAACCAGTTTCAATTCTTCAAATATTATTCTATACACCCCAAGTTTCATGATTGTAAGATATGATTTCCTAAATTTATAAATATCAGTACATATGTAATTTGCAGTAGTCAAGTAGAAAGCCAGGATGTTGTTAGGAGAAAGGTACCTGAAGCTTTTGTTGATTATTTCAGCACAACTTTTTGGGCTTGGGCTGCATTTTGATAAACTCAAAATATAGCAATGAAATTTCATAGCACATACAAGGAAAGCTTGATAAGCATTCAACCGGACTGTGGATGGAGAGTTGATATGGGAGTCATAAAACAAAGGATGGCATTTTGGCCTCATGTAGGCAAGCAGCTTAGCTTGCAGACGATGGCCTGGTTTATCATGAAAGGATACAGTAAGAGTGGAGCTCATATGGACACCCCAATACCTGCCAAAAGATATCTTACACAATGTGTAAGTGTTGAATTAGTATTTCAGACATTTGGAAACACTTTATACAATAAATAAATAGGACTGAACCTAACCTCGTATAATCAGCTTGAATCTCAAGAGTCTGGCAGTTGACAAGCAATCCACTCCAAGGAAGAAAGGACACACCATCTGCACCTGTATATGTTCTGCTTGGGACAGGTTTAACAGAACAGCCCATATCAAAATTAGCACCAAATTTGTCATTATTCATGTAGCAGTTGTATTCTTTGAAGCCTCTATGTATTCTATGAAAGAAGCCAGATGCTTGCTTCTCGGACGTCGATATGAAGAGAAAATCATCAATAAATCTTAACAGTACATGTTCTGGCAATAACTTGCTACTCTCGTTGCAATGACGGCCTATGTTCTTCCACCTTTTATCATTAGTACCAAAAATATGTTTCACGTGTTTATTCGAAGAGGGATTTCGCGAAGAGCCCAAAGCCACTAACCATTTCTCGGATTTTGGTAAAGTATGCAAATCCCAATCATTTGAAGAGGACTGCAAGTCATCACCGTATCCATGATTGTTGCCAAAGCCATAACATGAGTGATCCTTGCTTTTATCGAGGAATGGTAATATTATTTCTTTCTCCATACAACCATAATAAAAAGAACAAAGAATGGAAGACAGTGTACTACCCTGAGATATGCCAACTTGTTGCAAGCAAAACTTACGACACAGTTGCACCACATTGGCTTTCACGTGTTCATGAAGAAGTTCATGAAGCTTTCCACGCTTCTTAGCCCTAAATGTCCCCTAAAAGATTTACCAAGAAGTTCGAATTCACCAGTGTAGAAAATTATTTAAAATGAAATTAAACTGTACCAATAAAAAAATTCAATCAAACTAAGTAAACATATAACAATAACAAAAGTTTGACATGTATAACAAAAATAATTTAAAAAGAGTAACATAATTGGATTTCGGCGGAATTAGCACAATAAATCTCTTTATTCAGGTTCAAGATGCATCCCCAAAAGAACGTTTACTATGATGGAGCAGGTTTAAGTGGCTTGAGGCCCACAGGGAAACAGATAGGACTCACACATAGTGGTTAGCAGTTCCGCATTTGATAAATGAAATGATAACCGCTTAACTAAGCTTTGATCTGGTCAGGCAGGACCTTCTAAAAGAGGAGTGTCCCTGATGGTATTTATCTGTATGTAACACCAGAAATGATGGTTTTATCACACCGCAACTTGACCTATTATAAAAAGGAAACACAGCTTCAATGCAAACAGCCACTATTACAAACTTTCTCATTTGAAATGAAACCACTTGGTCCTTTTAATACGTCATTTAGAGTTTCAATTTCACGAAAATATTATGGGGACACTTCATACTCTGTATTTGACTATTTTCCAACTCAGATACTAGTTGCAATACTGCTGTTGTGGTGGAAAATAACATTCTGTAAATAAAAGAATCATTTCTGTGCCACTCTAAGATCTTGAAAGTTCTAATAGAAACAAATATTTGATTCTCTCAAAATTAAGATCATTATTCACTATACTCTTGCAGAAAACACCTTTGGACATCACTAAGTTGAATAGTATAAGCACGTTAGTAGTACATAGAAATACCCAAGAAAGTTCAGTTGTTCAGATATGTTCATTCATGATCAAGTCCGAATAAATGTAAATACATGTTCAAAGAAACCATAAAAAAGTGGTATGCCTAACCCATGATGAGCATGGGTAGTTTAAATTTTTGAAAAGCAGAATACATAAACAACTACTTAAATACCACTAATGACAGGACTTATAAAGAGGTATTACATATATAGTGCAAAAGATAAGAACTATGTACTAAACTAACACTTAAGTCGTATCAGATGTACGAAAACAATGGTCTCAAATGAAAATAAACCAATGTGACTCTGTCATAATCAATAATTTTAATTTAACTATGTCAAAAGACCAAACGTAGTGTCCATGATCAATTGTAACAAATGATAAAAGATACCATCAAAGATAGATTATAAAGAAAAATCAATATGAATGCAGAAATGTAAGACGTAACCTGATCAACAAGGACACTATGGGAAGAACGAGGGAAGGAACTTAGAAGTTTTGTGATGATCGTATCGTCAGAAGATTTATCAAATGACACTGGTTTGTATAGACAGTGCATTGACTTTTTAGTGCAAATGACAGTTGCAAATCTTCGAAAATAGTAAACATCTTTCTGCAGTATGTCCTTCATGATACTGAGCAATTTATCTTGGTTTATGGAATCAAAAGCCTTGGACACATCAGAAACAACGATAAATACTTTCGGCATAGTCCCAGCAGTATTCCTTAATCCAGATACAAAAGGCTGAAGAACCCGGTAGATATCATTGTAATCAAATACTGAGGACCCCAAAAGGTGTGGATGCACTATCTTTATTCTGTTACAGACAGCAACCAGATCACCAAGAGCAGAATTGACAGACCTGAAATTGACCATTGTCTTGTTGTCGAAGATGACATTGTCTTTGCATAGAGGCAAATTTGTTTTCAGATTTCGTGAAGGAACATCTTTAGCAAGAAACCATGCTTTGGATTGGGCCTTAAGATTAGCTACGGGCCTTGCACCCTTTTCTTTAGGGAGGAAGCGAACTTTCGAAAAGCCAAAAGATCTTCTGCCAATGATGCTTCTGAGGACCCTGCTATCTATTGTTCTGTAATTATGCTGTTGCAAAAATGCCGTGGCCTCGTCAACCAGCTTCCTCCAAACTGGTTTTGGATAATAAAAAATATCATGTTTAGCACCTTCTTTCTCAGTAACATAAAAATTGGCTTTTATAATGGGCACCACCATGACTGAAAAGTACCATTTTATCCAATATTGTAGGAACTTTTTTCTCAAACCCTTTTGGCAACCATCACAGCATTCAGTCTCTCCCCAACAGGATTCCCTGGTAGTAGACCAGGAAATGCACCCACAACACTGTATTCTGCCAGAAAGAAATGCAAAACCGGACATTTTAAGCCCTTCCATACATTGCTTCAGAGAGAAGTTTTCATATCTACGCAATTTCACAAACTTCGAAATATTTTTCCGGAAGGCTCTCCACATTAAACAGTCTCCAAGCAAATCTCGGGGAACTAATCTCCTAGAAACAGCCCATATGAATGACACAACCTGCTCATGACTGCAATAGGATCCTGAAGATTCTTTAGCACAGATCTGTCCATGTTTTCTTTTGGTGCCCAAAGAGCTCTCATGTAGAAGATCATTTAAGAAATGTTGTCTTACAAAACAATGTTTTTGCAGCAGACTCGAGCATTCACACCATTTGGCATTTCTTATGAGGGTTTTCAGAAATTTCAGTAGTAAATGGCACCTACGAACACAACAATGGAAAAAGTAAAGCTCATAAAGTACAAAGACAAGAGCTAAAAGAGAGAACAAAATAATCAGTGACTATAAATTTTCTGAAAGAAAGCAAATACTACTCAGGGACAACAAGAGAAACCTTCAAGTGTATAAGGGTCAGATGATCAAGAAAAAAAACAGTAGTTTCATGCAACAGCTCTTAGGATTTATCTGACTTCCAAATGAGTAATAAATGCTTAATTATGGCCCAAACTTGGTATGAAGCCTATACATTTGACTTATGAATCTAGTGAATTCATCTATTTATGACATCCCTCGATGAAATTGTGTATCATCTTCGGACATATGGCAAGTCTGATTCAGCTCCTACAGAAGTGTAAATTCAAGAAAACGATGACGTATCCTTTGAAAAACAATGGAATTGAATTCAACCACGAGGAGGTTTTCATGCAAAAATTAAATAGTAAATGTTTTTCATAACAAATTCAAATTGAACTAGATATGGGTAAGCTGATCAGAAAATCAGGGACTCAAACACTCCCTCTACTTTTCGTTGTCTATATAGAAAATATTGAAAAAAAATTGAAGCCTTTGGATAGAAATAATTTATTATAATTAATAGACTCCTTGAACTTAACAAGGGCTGATTTGAGAAAGCAATCTCAGAAAACTGCTCAAAAGTAGAAATATATCTTTAACACAACAAGAAATATCAAAAATAACACATCGAGTAAAACTTACAGGCAATTTCCTTGACCGGAACTTTTGCAAGTCAAAGGTGAGAAGGTGATGATGTTTTCACTAGATATGCCAAGAATATGCTTCATAAGTAAAACTGCATCAGATATGTTAGGCTTCATCTGATTTAATATGTCTTCGTTACGTTAAGGCCGAATTGGTGAAATGCTCCGTGGCCAAGCACTAATTTCAAAGAGTACAACACAAGGGCTGCTACAAACTAATCCTTTGATGCACAAGAATGAGATAAATATGTATTAAGCATGCTAGAAATAGAGATGGCCTATCTTGAAAACCGATGAGGCATACACCTCAATACATTTTTCATGCTAAAAAATATTCATAGCATGTACAAATATCTAAATATGTTTTATTTTGGAAACTAAATTATTTAATCTAAATATAATAAAAAATCAGAGAATTTCAAATATTAACACTTCATCCCTGGCAACTACAACAACAAAAAAATATTACGATTTAGGGACAAACTGAGATTTGTATGACACTCATTTAGGGCGGGAATCTGCAGTGGAGTCGCGGGATCTAGATACATGCAATAGGCAATATGTAATGAGAATGTAGACCACCTTGGCCATGCAATTATAATTTGGAATAAGCAACCACGGTTATGGATTATGAATCCTAGAAATAAGCGTACAACTTCAAGGAGATGATTTTATCTGTCCACGAAAATATTTCTTCCCCTTCTAATACACATGAATAGTTAAGATAGACCTATGGCCCATCCATACCGTGTCAAGGATTGACAAAATCACAAAATTGTATGTAATTGTACAGCATATATGATGAAATGAGATTTACCCAATCTGACATCGGGCAGTGCAACCTACAACCCATCCCAACACCACGAAACAGAAACATGTAATCCCTATACACTTCTTAAGGGTACATTTTAAATGATTTCAACAAATAATTATCGTTAATAAATATAATATTACAATGCCACTTCCATACGTACTTCCATGATTTTTGAGACTGTAATGGTACACAAGGATACGGTTTTTCGGCAATGCGGAGCATGACTGTGCTGAATTATAAAATATTGGCTTTCTGCAAATTATGGTGTGATGGTTTACTTTTGGTAGCATTTGGAACATTGAGCAAGAAGAACGTTCTGGTTTCATCTGCAGATGGATTAAGTGACAGAATAGTCCCAATTGAAAGAAAGATATGAATTAAAGGACGTAAAAAGCACTTTGCATATTTATGACTATTTACACAATTCTAACTTTTAGGCATTTTAGCAAATAAAAGTAACATTAACAGTATCTGTAAACACAACGCATTAGTATTTCAAAAAAAGGAAAGACTGTAAAATTATATAGATATGGAGTAATGTGTTGAATACCATGGTACTTTTGTGTATCATATGAAGGATCATGAAAATGGTGCTTGACTGAATGCATGTTTCTATTTGATACTTCACTCAAAACAAGTTCAGGATGTTGCAGAATCAAAGCAACATTATAGGAATCATTACCATCTGTCTAAGAGGGGCAATCATTCTTCCACAGCTCAGTGAAGCCACCTTCTCTACACGCGAAAAAGGAGAAGTCACATGATTTCTTTCACTACCATAACTTCAAAAGTACTATGGTTTACCTAAATTTTCTCCAATACTATCCACTTTCTGATGCCTCTTGTTACGTTTCCAGCTTGATAATCTTGGGTGCTTTCTGGCCCCACCAACAGAACTGCAGATATGGTTCTCTTTACATAAATCAAGGGCCTTCTGGCCTTCAATAATGCATTCAGCTTTTGATACAACACTCAGGGTTCTTTGGGATATTTTGTTAGAAGATGGTGAGGGTTCAATAGCCTTAGATAAAAACAGCTTAGTGTTTCCTGTGAAATCAACAAAGTCCACTGTGAACGTCTACAGCAAAATCAATTTCAAAAACCATCATTGATGTGTGAAGCTCACCAATGTTCTTGAATTCAGTTACACCAAAAGCATGTTTGTTTACACCATTAGAATGGGTTCTCCTCTTTGATCGTGATGCTGATAGGGAAAACGAGAAAATATTGAGGTCACATAATTAAGGTCACATAATTGAGGACACATAATTAAGGTATACAACAAAGTTGATTTAGGGAAATTTCAATGACATCAGCATATTTCACCGTGGAGGTATATAAAAAGTGTCCATTCTTATTATTAGGAAAAGAAACAAAGCAAGGTAAGTTTAATAACCTAAATATGAATCATTTTAGTCAAATGAAGCACCCATCCATTACATAACAAAAACTAACATTTAGATATGATAATATTTGAGACACATTTTTTCATATGTATGAGACAAACACTTTTATCACTTCAACAGGCATATAAAGCATTATTATAGGTGTAATTTAGTTTAGTACAAAATTTACTAGACCTTAATGAACTTACTTTTCAGTAATTTTCTTCTAACTAAAACATCAGCCAAAAATAATGTTCGAAACAATTAGTGTACATTAAAGCTAAAATATGCATGTCACGGCACATACGCTAGGAGCTTCTAAGATTGTGATACACATGAGAGTTCAGCTCATGGTGGCCTAAGTTCTAAGGGCCTAAAGCTGACGAAAACTCACTCAACAAAAATATTCAAATTAAACATTAGATGAAACAAATAAACATTAGGTGAAACAAATAACTCTGTATCACGAAATGCATTGCTAGAGATAGTGTTTGGTGAACCTAAACTGATTGTCCCCCTCTCACATGCAAGCAGGCAGAATAAAAACTGCCCTGGAAAAATGTCTTCAAACTCTTCCACTTCAACAGGATGTTGAAGAAAATATCATGCATCTATAAAAAGATGATCATGGTTCTGTTTGCAACTATACAAGTTATACTTTAAACAGTATGACGTCACATTTTATACATTTGTTGCTGAGAGAGGCTTTATATTATTAGTTATATTTAAGTAGTGATTACATAACAGTATGGCATGTCTAACAAATTACAAAAAAGGAAATATCTGTAGAACGCTAAAATAGTAGCACGGCAAATGTACCAAACAATGATCCATCTACAATTTTGTTCAGTAAAGGGCCTGCAATCTGGTGGTGTGTTCGATTTGATATGGGCACAAAAACAGATGTAAAATTTAGAAGAAAATTCATC
The DNA here is from genome assembly GCA_963682175.1 of Triglochin maritima. NCBI lineage: Eukaryota > Viridiplantae > Streptophyta > Magnoliopsida > Alismatales > Juncaginaceae > Triglochin > Triglochin maritima. Next base: position 21,215,353 of record OY821774.1, on the reverse strand, counting down.
ATTGGATCACCAATCTGCAATGCAGCATTCTTAATGTTAGGTAGGAAACTCAAAAATTCACGACCTGAGACAATGCAAGAAAACTTCAACTTACCCTGTCCAAGAGAAGATACCAAGAAGGGATGCTCAAAAAATTACCATTTTGCCTGAAATGTTTTTGCTGAGAGGAGGACAATAAAAAATAATCTGTAACTGAGAACTAAATATCTTGGTTCACGAATATGTATCACACATTAATCTATGGTGCATAAGAGTTGAGCTTGTGATGTGCCACTTGACAATTTTACCACATAATGCACAAAACAGACAAGGTTTGACATTAGCCCACCAATAAAGGTACACTATTTAGATTGTCAGTTCGTAAAACCTAGGATGCAAGCAGCGCACCGTTCAAGATTTAGGGAAGGAAAATATTTCCTCAAAAATGTAAGTAACAAGAAGGTTGACAAACGACCAATGGAGTAATCATATCATACAATAAGCATGATAGCATGGTATACTGATATACAGCTACAATCTGCATAAGCCAAACCAAAGGAAAATTGCAAAAAATACTTACTTCTTGTTTAATATTAAGATCACTTTGTTATGAAATAGAAGCTCACTATCCAAAAAAAAGTATGAACAGAACTTGGCAAAATAAATAAACATAAATTTCACAAAATGTTGGAGGTTTACTTTTTCAGTTTTCGTGGCCCAAGTGAGAGTATGCATCCTCCAATCATATCAATTGAAGGAAGATTTACAATATTCAAAAGGCAATATTAGACTAATGGAGCCAATGCATCATGTACGATCTCCTAATAGAAGAATCGACACATTTCAAACTGATGACTGCATACCCATTCTTCCAGGATATTCTAGTTTCTTGCAGTATCAATGCCCTTCACTGTCAATATTCACGGTGTCATATCTATTGTGTCAGTCACCTCTACCATCACACTCTGGGAATTCTTAGACCTCCCTTTGTCTATATTATTTTGTACCTCGATATTGTTTGTACCACTGCAGCCATTGAAGATCTTGTGACAGTATTATAGTCATTTTATCCACAACAATTTGAATTTCTAAAGCTACTCTTGCAGCGTACTAGTGGGATGTTGGCAACTCCTGTCGCATATTATTCCATGTCTCTTGTCAGAAGGACTACGTAAGAGACAAGTGATAATCTTCTCCTGATGATTGTTGCACAAACAATTAACCCATTTCTTAGAAAATTTGATATCCGTAACAAAACAAACTTAAACTCAGGCTCAATTCAGAGACATTAAATCTAGTTGAAATTGAAGCCAATGGCACAACCCTATTTCCCCTGTCAAGTTGAGTTTGGTTTTGTATGGACATCGAAAAAAATACAAATACACGAACATAAAATTGATTTTAGTCATCAAATGTGCTACACCATTGATGTATCTTGTCAAAGTACCACTTCACGGAACAAATGCATGCTTTACCACATCTCTTTGGAGAATTTCATCTCAATATATGTCGAAATCTCGTTTAAATCTTCAAAAAAATGCAAACATTTGGTCAAACATCGCTGACTTAAATACACATTCCGATAGGTCTACCGCTAACTAGTTCAAGTTCTCAAGTCTCCTATACAAACAATGAATGATTTACAAAATCTGAGAACCTTTTTTCAAACGATAATAACGCACTTAAATCTTCGTCATAAAGCTTTATAAAAGATAAAATGTACCATAACAACAACATAATTAGCACACTAAACTAACACTTCCCGCTCAGGCACACCTACTAGGAACGAAAACCGCGACTCACCATCCATTCCGGCCCGACGCTATCGAAACAAGCACCACCAAAACTAGGCGCGTCGGCCGACACGACGCAAAACCCCCGAGTGAGGAGTCTCCGGTACTCGCGGCCGTCCTCCGGCCTCAGCAGGAAGGACGCGCCGATGCAGCCGAAGCATAGGTGGCCGTTGCACCTGCACTCTTCTGGCGAGGAAGGCGGCGATGGGAGGAGGGATAGAAGCGTTTCCTCCAGCGTCCGGAGGCCGTCGCCGTAGGCTCGCCGGAAGACCTCAGGGGGTCCGCGCTTCCGCTTCGCCATGGGATTAGGGTTTGGGTGGGAATGAGAGTTTTGGTTTGGGAAAGTACGGGGGCGTGGCTGGCAATTTTTCACAAAACACGTTAACACGACACGAAATGTCGTACCGTGACGTTTTTTTTAATAGTTGTTTGTCTTATGCTCCTGTCTCTTTCCAACTAGGTGTTTAATGATTTTACTCAGTTTATGAGCTATGATTCTACCGTCGTGATAGGCGTCCGTGACGCGCCTTACGTGGACGAGTTTCGATTTGATGAGTCAGCGTCCAGTCAGCTATATCTTCTGCGCGGGCTTGATTTATTTGAAAAAAAAGACGGCTGGTTGGGTGGGACGGTTCATTTCCCCAAATCACGATTAGACGGTTACACTTCACGGACACCAGTAGAGTCTGTAGAGCATTCGAGTATCTGTCTGTCCAGTTTCCTAATTGGCCCTTCAAGGATCGTGTGGGTTATGGATCCACTAATCACTATTAAGCTAATCCCTAACTAATCAAACAATAAACGCAGCAGAAACAAATTTAAAAACAAGTAGGAAAATTAACAGAAAATGCAAACCACAAAGAGACACGGCGTTTTTATAGAGGTTCGGCACCCCCACCCGGGTCCTAGTCCTCTCTTGTAAGCTCCGCTCGACTCCGCGAGCTCCGCCTACGTTTTCACTATCCACTCTCCGTTCCGGGCCGGGAGAGAACGCATTTACACCACAAGCAACGCGAACAACCCTCGCTTGCTTGAATTCTTCCTCTCACAATCTGAGAGTGACACTTTGGGCTTTCACCGAAGTCCTTGCTTCTTTTGACAACTCTTGTAACTAAGTGGGATTCACTCTCTAATTGAGCACACTTTGAGTAGGATGAGTAATTGATAAAGTGTGTGAAGTTTAGGCTTATAGAGTGTAGAAATGGGAGCTTTGAGGATTGAGGTTTCTCTCTAATGTATTGGGACAATTTGAGTTGGAGAGTTGTGTTAACAACATGTCTTGATCCTCTATTTATAAGCTCCTAAAGATTTCTAGCCGTTTGGACAAGATTTGATTGGGTTTTGTGCAAGATACACAAGGCAAAAAATCGGGCTGCAAATCTGTCCAGAACCGGTCGACCGAAACTACTAAACCGGTCGACCGTTCACTTGATTTCAAGGAGAACGGTCGAACAAAAGAATACTCGGTCGGACAAATACGCTAGAACTTAACTCTACTTAAGTTAAACGGTCGAACCAAAGTATGGGGCGGTCGACCGTTTAAGGGATTCGGTTGAGACAAAGGTGAAACGGTCGAACGAAGATGTGTCGACCGATAGCAGGGAATTTTGTTTCTGTTCAACCGGTCGACCGAATCAAGGTCGTCGTTCGACCGGTTACCGAATGTATTTTGGGGTTAAGTTTGTTTTATACGAATACGACCGTTATAGGAATACGACAAGGAAAATGGCCATATTAAAATCCGGGATCGGTCGACCGAAAAGGTAGAACCGGTCGACTGGTAGAGTTCGGTAAAATCATTGTGGAGAGTCTGTTATAAACCGGTCGAACTGAGAACTGGTTCGGTCGACCGATTCACACAGGAAATCTGGGTTTAGGTTTTAAGTGATTTCCGACTAAGGTTTGGGTGATCTAATGAAGTCCAAATAAGGTGAAATTTTGTGTGTGACTTCTCTAAGGAACCTAGTGTGTATGTGATAAATTTTTAACTCTTGTATGCTCAATTTACACATGTTCCTAAGACTCAAAATAAAATCAAGATTACAAGTCTTCATATAGCTTTATTACAAATCTTGACTTGATTTCTTTCCTTCCATGAGTCTTGATCACCTGTAGAGGTAAGCACATGCAATATATATGCAATGCAATATGTGTGCTACTCTACATTACTTATGATTAGGATTAGGTTGATTAAATCATCCAAAGTGGCTTTGTGAGCTTCCTCCTTCCTTTCTTTCCTCTTACTCTTCTCCTTTTCTCTTCTCCTCTCTCTTCTCTCATTTTTCTTCTCCCTCTCTTTTCTCTCATTTTCGCTCTCCTCCCTCTCTTTTTCTTTTTCTCTTTTCTCACTTCTTCTACCTCTTCTTTCATTCTTTTCTCCCTTATCCCTCTTGAGGTATTTGAAGAAGTCTTGGGCAAGGACATCAATGTCCTCTTCTTCCACCCTCCTTGGCTCATCAAAATTTGCATGCAATGCCACCAAGGTGTTTTTCTTTGAAGCTTCCTTCTCTTTTTGATGACTCAATTGGAGCTCATAGGCCATGAGATTTCCAATGAGTTCCTTCATCTTCAATTTGGAAAGATCGTGCGATTCTTCAATTACGACGACCTTGTCTTCCCAATTGTTGCTCAATGACCGGAGGAATTTTCGAGTCATCTCTCCTTCATTTATCCTTCTTCCAAGAATCAAAAGAGAGTTAGTAATATCGGTGAAGCGAGTGTTCATGTCGCTTATGTTCTCACCGATTTGCATAGAAAATATTTCATATTTATGCATGAGGAGACTTATCCTAGTTTCTTTGGTTTTGCTATCACCCTCATGATGCATTTGTAACCTATGCCATATTTCATTTGCACTTTCACAACCCCTAATTCTATTGTATTCTCCCTCATTAAGGTCACAATAAAGAATATTCATGATTTTAGAGTTCATCTCAATTTCTTTCATTTGAGCCCTAGATAGAGAATCTAAATTATCTTCATTTAGGGTTATGTAAGGATTTTGAATAAACTTCCAATACTTAAGGTCATTTGATATTAAAAAGATTTTCATTCTATTTTTCCAATAATCATAATTTGACCCATTAAGCAAAGGAGGCCTTGTGGTGCATAAACCCTCTAAGTGATTAGATGTTGAAGCCATGCTAAAATTACGGTAAAGTAATTAAATTTAGCTAACAAGGCTCTTATACCAAATGAAGGATCGTGTGGGTTATGGGTCCACTAATCACTATTAAGCTAATCCCTAACTAATCAAACAATAAACGCGGCGGAAACAAATTTAAAAACAAGTAGGGAAATTAACAGAAAATGCAAACCACAAAGAGACACGGCGTTTTTATAGAGGTTCGGCACCCCACCCGGGTCCTAGTCCTCTCTTGTAAGCTCCGCTCGACTCCGCGAGCTCCGCCTACGTCTTAACTATCCACTCCCCATTCCGGGCCGGGAGAGAACGCCTTTACACCACAAGCAACGCGAACAACCCTCGCTTGCTTGAATTCTTCCTCTCACAATCCGAGAGGGACACTTCGGGCTTTCACCGAAGTCCTTGTTTCTTTTGACAACTCTTGTAACTGAGTGGGATTCACTCTCTAATTGAGCACACTTTGAGTAGGATGAGTAATTGATAAAGTGTGTGAAGTTTAGGCTTATAGAGTGTAGAAATGGGAGCTTTGAGGATTGAGGTTTCTCTCTAATGTATTGGGACAATTTGAGTTGGAGAGTTGTGTTAACAACATGTCTTGATCCTCTATTTATAAGCTCCTAAAGATTTCTAGCCGTTTGGACAAGATTTGATTGGGTTTTGTGCAAGATACACAAGGCAAAAAATCGGGCTGCAAATCTGTCCAGAACCGGTCGACCGAAACTACTAAACCGGTCGACCGTTCACTTGATTTCAAGGAGAACGGTCGAACAAAAGAATACTCGGTCGGACAAATACGCTAGAACTTAACTCTACTTAAGTTAAACGGTCGAACCAAAGTATGGGGCGGTCGACCGTTTAGGGGATTCGGTTGAGACAAAGGTGAAACGGTCGAACGAAGATGTGTCGACCGATAGCAGGGAATTTTGTTTCTGTTCAACCGGTCGACCGAATCAAGGTCGTCGTTCGACCGGTTACCGAATGTATTTTGGGGTTAAGTTTGTTTTATACGAATACGACCGTTATAGGAATACGACAAGGAAAACGGCCATATTAAAATCCGGGATCGGTCGACCGAAAAGGTAGAACCGGTCGACTGGTAGAGTTCGGTAAAATCATTGTGGAGAGTCTGTTATAAACCAGTCGAACTGAGAACTGGTTCGGTCGACCGATTCACACAGGAAATCTGGGTTTAGGTTTTAAGTGATTTCCGACTAAGGTTTGGGTGATCTAATGAAGTCCAAATAAGGTGAAATTTTGTGTGTGACTTCTCTAAGGAACCTAGTGTGTATGTGATAAATTTTTAACTCTTGTATGCTCAATTTACACATGTTCCTAAGACTCAAAATAAAATCAAGATTACAAGTCTTCATATAGCTTTATTACAAATCTTGACTTGATTTCCTTCCTTCCATGAGTCTTGATCACCTGTAGAGGTAAGCACATGCAATATATATGCAATGCAATATGTGTGCTACTCTACATTACTTATGATTAGGATTAGGATTAGGTTGATTAAATCATCAAAACAAGGATTAAGGCCAAAAAGCCAACAACCCTTTCCTCATTTCCTCTTCCCATCCAAAAACCGTTGTCCCATTTCGTGTCGAAGAAAAAACCAGAGAAGGAGAAAATGGATTCTTCTGTCCCTGAAACCTCCATCGCTCCTGAAATTCTAGCAGCGCAGGTCTGTCGTCAACCCGGATGTGTTTTTTTTATGATTTTAGGGTTCAGCATCGACTTGTAATTTTTTTTTGTTTCAGGGAAGCACGTACTACTTCCGTGAAACTAAGTGCGGTTTGACGGCCATTCACCGGCAGTTCAGTCGGATGAAGGGGGAGGAGAAGAAGGTTTTCAAAGGGACGCATTTCGGTCACTTCCTCACTTTTCCTCACATGACAACTGATAATGAGATCGTGGGTTGGTTCGTCGAACACTTCGACGCCAATGAGGTTGGGTTGAGAATAACAACTGGGGTCGTCCCATTTACGGTAGAAGATGTCGCCCTGATACTGGGGCTAAGAGTGCATGGGCTGAGAGTTGATATGGAACCCATGTACGTAGAGAAGCGAGACTGGGTTAACCTCGACAACACTCAGCTACTGTGTCATCTTACTGCGGCGAGTGCAATGGGCGACGAGGAGGAGAACGTCCGTCTCCTTATTTGTTTGATCTTCAATCATTTTTTGTTCTTCGATGGATCACTGCGAACTAGAGCGTGGTACACCAGGCACCTGAAGAACCTCAAGCGCCTCAAGAGATATGCGTGGGCAAATGCAGTTCACGCTTGTTTGGTTAGGGGTCTGGAGGAAGCCAAAAGAGACATGTCGAGGAGGAGATTGGCTGGGAACTTCACTCTGAAGCAGGGCTGCGTGTCTGGATGCGTTGCCATATTACAAGTAAGCAACTTGGTCCGGTAGTAGTGTCGTGTCTGTCCGGAATAAGTATTGTGTCTGTCCGGAATAAGTGTTGTGTCTGTCCGGAAAACGTGTTGTGTCTGTCCGGAATACGTGGTGTCTGTCCGGAATAAGTGTTGTGTCTGTCCGGAATAAGTCATGAGTCTGTCCGGGATAAGTGTTGTGTCTGTCCGGAATAAGTGTTGTGTATGTCCAGAATAAGTCATGGGTCTGTCCGGAATAAGTGTTGTGTCTGTCCGGAAAACGTGTTGTGTCTGACTGGAAAACGTGTTGTGTCTGTCCGGAATACGTGTTGTGTTCCTCCTCCAGAAGCAACTCCCGCACAAAAGGTCGCCTCAAAGGATACACCTTCAACATCCACTCTACCAAGGGTACAACTTAGTGAATGCAGCATTCCATGTGACCCACTGCTACAATAGTTGGAGCTGAGTGAGGTTAAGACGAATTGGCTGCAAGCCGAAGTAGCCCTTAAGCAGGTGATGAGAATTTTATTTTATACCGCAAGTGCATGGCGTCAATGAAGACGTGGCAAATACGGGTCGAACACAAGGAGGGAGAGATTTGTTATTAGTGTGATTTCGATTGGGGGAAAGAAGGAGAGAAGAAATAAGTTGGTTTTGAGATTTTTTTTGATTTTTAATTATCTAAAGCAAGAACACAAGAACAATTAAAACTAAAACAAGAACAAAGAAGTGAATTCCGTTGGGTGGAGGTTTAGATTTAAGGTTTAGATTAGAGAATTCAGAAACTTATAATAAATCATATTAGTTATAAAGCATTACATGATAAATGATTTAACATAAACTCAACTAATCAAAATATACTAACACGAAATTAAAATAAAAACATTCATTCATCTTCTCTTCACCCTAAATCCGTCACCTCCACCCTTTGGAAGGAGTTAGAAACTCATAGAGGGAGGAAGAAGGGGTCCTAGAGGAATTACAAAAGAAAACATAAAAACACAAGAAATAAAAGACAGAATTTTATTAAACTAAGGAATAAAAACAACAACTAAAAACTAGGTCTAAGGCCAAGGACCCTTCTAACATCGTTCTCGGGGCTATTTATAGTTGTTACAAGAGACCTAAGTATAGAATTGGAGAGTACACGTGTCCAGACACGACTGGACAAAAATTGGAGCACACGGATCGCTAAGGGGGCGGCGAAATCGCCGCAGGTTGTAGGTGTTGTGCGGCGGAAACGCCGCATAATCAGGTCAGATTAAATCTGGATTTTTGCTGAGTGTTTATGGTATGATTTGATCCTCATTTACGCGTCTGGATGATTTCTTTCCATTCTCTTGAGCTCCGAATTATTTCCTTCATATATTTGGAGATCCACATTGATTTTTCTTTAGATTTTCTCCATAATAATAAAAGCTACTCGTGATTTGCAATTAGGTCCTTGTCTTTTTGCAATTAAGTCCCCGACTACTTTTGTGCTTAAGTCCTTGTTCTTTTTGTAATTAGATCTTGAATGCTTTTATGCTTGGATACATTTCCATTCGTAACCCGATAATCTTGAGCTTGGTCTTTATGAAATAAATGAGTCTTTTGCACGCGTTTATGCTCGGGATGTGGGTAATTTGCATTCAGGTCCCTGTATTCTGTAAATAAGACTAAACACATACCTTAGTCGCATTTATTGATGTAAAAGTAATTTAAATGAAAGACATATGATGCAATGTATGCAATGCATCAAATACCCCCACACCTAGATTTTGCTAGTCCCTAGCAAAACAGAATATAAGAAAAATGAAAACAGGGAAATCCTAACTCACTTTCGTAGGAATCACGATTGCACTTAGCATGTGCAACAAGCCTTTAAACCTCCTTGTTGCCAAGGAGGACGAGTTTTGTCTCGTGAGGGTTTTCAGTTGACACACCCACAAAGTCTTAATTCAATATTTCATTAATAGTTCTCAATATCCCTACCTTAACCTTATACATCTCACTAAGAACTCTGCATGCTCATTATATAAATCTAACTCATTAAAAATATGGCTTGGTCTTTGTTCCTCCAACATTCACACCACTAACCCTTCTACACATGTTTATCACTTGAATTATTTTGCACGCCTCCTCTGGTGGTGAAGTATCATTCGGATCAACCATGACATGGATCATTCTTTTAGCTTTGGGCCTTGAGTATTATTATTTTCTTTTCTTCCGTGATTCAACACATTTGCTTTTTGACACTTTTACCCTTTTTGCATTCGTGTAGCGAGTTTGGTCGATAATCTCGAGCTAGTAGACTCAAGTTACCGGGTTTCAAGATACCCCTACGGACCAGTGACTCAAAGGCTTGGGCTTTTGTAATCATTTTGCAGAATGTGCTTTCCTCACTTTATTCCTTTATTTTTTAATTTTATTTTCCTCAAGGCTTAATTGCTATTAGAAGTCCACACTTCCCGGTATATTTTCCTAAACCTCTGCTTTTTATCAACCACTTCAAAGATTTGATTCATCCAATTTAAGTGCATACATGTCTTAAAGGGTAATGGGTTATTTCTTTGGAACTTAGATTTATGTCACAGTTTCTACAAGCAGAACTATATAATAAGGAACAAAAAATTCAATGCAATTTGTACTCGGGTTTTGGTATTTCAATCTTAAGCTATGTCATGGAACATTGATTTTTTTTAAGAACAGATATATATATATATATAGATAAATATATTTATAAACACCCCCACACCTATATCATGCATTGTCCTCAATGAATGTGAGCAAGATACTACATGGATTTATGCATGAAAAAAGAAAGATCTCACCAACGTGAAGTACAAAGGAAAGTTCATGACTCTGTTGATGGACAAAAACCTGAATTCCCTCAAAAACCTGTGAGATGCTAAAGAAGGGATAAATACAACAGATGATTTTTTATTATTATTTATTGTTATACATATATAACTATGTACAAACATAAGTTCCCATCTTCATTTGTCAAAAGACATCAAATGGAAACCTTAAGAGTGGGTCAGTGCACCTGAAAAGGGAACATGACACCACGTGGGGCCAAAAAATGCATGTGTGGGCCGCCTTCACAAAAAGCGCTAGATGAAATGAGAGGTTCATGAATTGGACGCAAAGGCGTCTCATTCAAAGGATCAAACTGAAAGAGCTTGAACCTCTCGAGAGTTTGGGAATTAAGGGGCAACGAAAGAGGAGTTTCTCCTGTTGCGGTGTTGAAGTTATGATCATCAATCCAAACTCTACAACCAACTGGCTGGTGTGTCGGAACGAGGTCAAGAACCTTGTTAGGCATGTCTGACACACCAGGCGAACAAAAAGTGGGTCTCATACCCAAAGTATCTTCTAAGGAACTTCTAATACCCTCATTAGCTATGTAGTTGCTTGATGTTCCATCATTTCCAAGATGATCAGGAACAATGGTGAGAGGCACACTCTCATCAGGTTGTTTGAAATTGAGGGTACTAGGGAGATCTTGCTCCACTAGAGCTGAGTCCTTAAGAGATGCAACATGAAGATCATGTGGCTCAAGGGCCACGGGACAAGAAGATAGGACACAATCCTGTGCCGACTCATAATGAAATTGGTCCATGTTTTTCTCAATATAAATTGAATCCTCCACTAAGTGATCGTGAATTGAAATCCCAAGTCCCTCAGACCGACTAGGAATTTGACTTTGAAAGATTGTGCTTTGAATTTTTGTAAGTGGTGGTGGTTCGATACTAAAAGATGAGTCCTCATGTTGACACGAAAAGTTACTTTCCTCACTTAATTGCTGCGACATTTGACTCAATTGCAGTACCATATTGTCTACGGACTGTTGAGTAGTTGTCATGAACGTATGGAAAGCTTGTTCCAAGGTATCAGGTATGTGGTCAACTATGAGGTTCGAGTCAGAACTCGGGACATTTTTAGGTTGGGTGTTGGTAGACTGAGGATAAGTCCAATGATTTGAAGTGGGTTGTTGGTAGAGTTCTGGGTATTCGGGAGAAGGATATTGGGGCGAAAATGACGTATAAGAATTTGGATATGAATTGTTTCCCCATGAATCCATCACTCTTGGGTTATATGTGGATGTGTAATGGTCATATCGAGCATTTTGTGAAAAGGTATGCTTATACTCAGGCTCTGGGGGAACATAAGGACATTCCCTGATAACATGACCACTCAACCCGCAACAGTCGCACGGTACGACTACTGGAGCCACCGGTGCACTCATGTTGTCAGCCCAACGCATGAAGGAGGCAAAAGTTTGTTGTAATGTGTCAGTTCGTTGACCAGCATATGATCCAACATAACTAGATTGTGGTCTAGCAGTCGGTGCCTCTCTCATATTACCCCAATATGAAGATTGCTCAGTCATACAATTAGGATTGTGCCAACCATATGGGGTGTTAGTCTAAGCCACCCCAGCCTGCATGACTTTAGAATACCAGGAAGCATTGTCCTGGTCCCAACAATGATATGGATGGTTGCTCATGTAACCATCCATCAAAACACTCTTGAGTCAAGTACTCTTACCCTTAGGAGGCTAAGCAAGCACAAGTTCTCGACTCGACCCTAAAATGCTAATAGAGAATGTAAAGGGGAGGAGACTAGAACGTATAAGTAGGTGAGAAGAAGATGACTCAGAAGAGAAGGGAAACTTAACTCTAAAGATAGAAAAGAAGGTCGGTCAGAGGTTTCCCAAACAAGCACGGTTCAAACAATCCTAGACCTAGTGTCACTTAGATCTAGACGACTCCTAACTGGTTGAGTCGGATTGATTTGCTTGATTCACCTCCCTCACTAATCAAACCAACTTGGCCAGGCCGTGTATAGCTAGTGGGGGCGCTTCCGACAGAGTCGGTGCCAATTAGACAACCACTTCGTTTGGAAGACTTTCGTCAACACAAAAACACTTTCTAGACACCAAATTAAATTCGATCGTCTTCAGGTCATAGCAAGTCAAACCAATTCTTCTCCTTAATTGAGTCCGAGTCCTTAAGGGTCAATGTCTAATTGATTTTAATTTAAGGCTTGGGTGACACTTTAGGATTGTGATTTGTGGGCCACGGAAGGGTGGTGAAATCCCCACCGTATCTTTTCCTACGGAGTTGCCCTTAAGATAGTTTAACTTAGATCTAGCAAAGATAGTCAAACATTGGTCTTTAGTTGGGGGCAATTGCAAGGTTGTATGCAAATTAGATTATATGCTTAAATGCAAGCGATGAAAAACACGATACGTACCTTGACTCCAGCACTTTTCAACAAAAATTAATTTGCAAGAATTTAGCAAGAATAATGCATACAAAACACTAAATGATGCATGCACTAAGGCCTTTCTAATTTTGCCAATTTTAGTTCAGAGTTGAATTATTGCCAATTATAGAATTTTGCCCTAACACGTGCAATTCTAATAAAAGGATTTTTTTTTGAAAATAGAAATTACGAGGAAAGAAGGCAACAAAGGTTACCTAAGCAATGCTCAGTCAGGTTCACCGCCCGCTCTCGAAATTTCAGATACTCTATGCGTCCACCCGGAGTTGGTGCGCGTCCCAGAAAAGTTTGAAGCCCAGAAGCTCCAAGTGTGCGGCGATTCCGCCGCAGGTTGTTCTTGGTATGCGGCGATTCCGCCGCTCGTTAAGCTCAGAATGTGCCCGGATTTCGCCGTGCACTCTGTTGTCTCCTGAAACACAAATCCAAATACTTAGATCGCGCACAAGATAAACAGGATAAAATCGAAATCAACAACAAAAAACAAAATCTGCGTCGCCTCCCCGGCAACGGCGCCAAAAACTTGATGAGAATTTTATTTTATACCGCAAGTGCACGATGTCAATGAAGACGTGACAAATACGGGTCGAACACAAGGAGGGAGAGATTTGTTATTAGTGTGATTTCGATTGGGGGAAAGAAGGAGAGAAGAAATAAGTTGGTTTTGAGATTTTTTTTGATTTTTAATTATCTAAATCAAGAAACAAGAACAATTAAAACTAAAACAAGAACAAAGAAGTGAATTCCGTTGGGTGGAGGTTTAGATTTAAGGTTTAGATTAGAGAATTCAGAAACTTATAATAAATCATATTAGTTATAAAGCATTACATGATAAATGATTTAACATAAACTCAAGTAATCAAAATATACTAACACGAAATTAAAATAAAAACATTCATTCATCTTCTCTTCACCCTAAATCCGTCACCTCCACCCTTTGGAAGGAGTTAGAAACTCATAGAGGGAGGAAGAAGGGGTCCTAGAGGAATTACAAAAGAAAACATAAAAACACAAGAAATAAAAGACAGAATTTTATTAAACTAAGGAATAAAAACAACAACTAAAAACTAGGTCTAAGGCCAAGGACCCTTCTAACATCGTTCTCGGGGCTATTTATAGTTGTTACAAGAGACCTAAGTATAGAATTGGAGAGTACACGTGTCCAGACACGACTGGACAAAAATTGGAGCACACAGATCGCTAAGGGGGCGGCGAAATCGCCGCAGGTTGTAGGTGTTGTGCGGCGGAAACGCCGCATAATCAGGTCAGATTAAATCTGGATTTTTGCTGAGTGTTTATGGTATGATTTGATCCTCATTTACGCGTCTGGATGATTTCTTTCCATTCTCTTGAGCTCCGAATTATTTCCTTCATATATTTGGAGATCCACATTGATTTTTCTTTAGATTTTCTCCATAATAATAAAAGCTACTCGTGATTTGCAATTAGGTCCTTGTCTTTTTGCAATTAAGTCCCCGACTACTTTTGTGCTTAAGTCCTTGTTCTTTTTGTAATTAGATCTTGAATGCTTTTATGCTTGGATACATTTCCATTCGTAACTCGATAATCTTGAGCTTGGTCTTTATGAAAGAAATGAGTCTTTTGCACGCGTTTATGCTCGGGATGTGGGTAATTTGCATTCAGGTCCCTGTATTCTGTAAATAAGACTAAACACATACCTTAGTCGCATTTATTGATGTAAAAGTAATCTAAATGAAAGACATATGATGCAATGCATCAGCAGGCGACCGAAAAAATTAACAGACTGGAGGAAGAATGAGGATCTCTCAAGAGGAGTGTCGGAGGCTGAGACACGAAATCGGTCTTGAAGGACTCCATGGGAAGGAGGAAGAGAGGAATAGGAGGGAGGAGGAAGAGAGGAAGAAGAGGGAGGAGGAAGACATGAATAGGAGGGAGGAGGAAGAGAGGAAGAGGAGGGACGAGGAAGAGAAGACAAGGAAGGAGGAGGAGGAGAGGAAGAAGAGGGAGGAGGAAGACAGGAAGAGGAGGGAGAAGGAAGAGAGGAAGAAGAGGGAGGAGGAAGACATGAAGAGGAGGGAGAAGGAAGAGAGGAAGAAGAGGGAGGAAGACAGGAAGAGGATGGAGAAGGAAGAGAGGAAGAAGAGGGAGGAGGAAAAGAGGAAGAGGAATGAGGAAGAGAGGACGAGGACGGAGGAGGAGGAACGGAAGAGGAAGGAGGAAGAGGAAGTTAGGATGAGGAAGAAGAGGGAGGAGGAAGAGAGGAAGAGGAAGGAGGAGGAACGGAAGATGGCGGAAGAGGAAGAGAGGATTAAGAAGAAGAAAGAGGAGGAAGAGAGGAAGGAGGAGGAGGAACGGAAGAGGAAGGAGGAATAGGAAAAGAGGATTAACTTGAAGAGGGAGGAGGAAGAGAGGAAGAGGAATGAGGAAGAGAAGACGAGGAAGGAGGAGGAAGAGAGGAAGGAGGAGGAGGAACGGCAGAGGAAGGATGAAGAGAGGAATGGCAAGAGGGAGAGGGAAATGCACCCAACAAAATTACGGACCAAAAGATCACGCTTGCGCACAGAAGATAGAGCCGAAGCGTACAGGAAATCTGGCCAAGAGGGGGTAGAGAAGAAGACCGCGGAAGCCAACAAAGAGATAGAGGAGGCCGAAGAAGCCGCCAAAGATGTTATGGCCGCCCATGTTTCCTCGACGAGACCTGATCTGGATGTGACCACCTTGAGATCGTTGAAACCTGATGAGGTACAACGTTTATTGAATCTCACGGCTCCCGAACGCGACGAAAAAGAGGTGATCTGGAGGGGGGACCTCTGCAATATAACCCGTGAACATCTCAAGGAAATAATAACGCCAAAATCGGAATTCAGCAACGAAACCATGGACGCCCTAATCGAGGTCCTGGTCAGAAGAGGAGGGCCGCAAAAGGTTGTTTGCATATCAACCTTTGAATCGGGAAGAATTGTGGAGGGACAGGGAGGAGATATAATGGAAGACTGTCTACTCCCCAAAATTGTTGGACTAAATGCGGCGGAGACCATCATCGCACAACCATGCTAGAAGTCTGGCCACTGGACTCTGTTCGTTGCCCACGGACCGAGATCAGAGTTCATTCAGTACAACAGTATGTCCCGTTTGCTGGGAAAAGGTGAAGATCCTTCCCAGTGTCTCGGAATTCATGAATGCACAACATTTCAGTTGATGGAATTTTGGCGAGAGTTGTTGAAGGTCGATTGGCCGCTGTTAGTTGAGAGGAAGGCTAGCCAACGACAGCTAGCCAGGAGTAACGACTGCGGGACATACATTTTTTACTGGATGAAGTGTTTGATGGTGAATGCTGATCCGACGAAGCCGAAGCAAACCAAGGTTATCCACCGTGTGAGGGGCGAATTGGCTAACTGGTTACTTGAAGACTCTGGGGTGTGCGGTCAACAATAATCGGCCAAAAATACTTGTTTTACTTTACACCATTAATTGTTACATAAACCATTGTTTTTTATAGCTTATACATGTTCAAATTACATAGACTATTTGTTAATTTTTATACTGTTGTTACGAACAATACATGGATCAATGATTAGTGTTGGGTTGAATGATTGGAACAATACATGGATGAATGATTAGTGTTGGGTTGAATGATTGGAACAATACATGGAAAATTAGTGTTGGGTTGAATGATTTGAACAAATAACGTAATCCGGACAGACATAAAAGTAAACCGGACAGACAAATAACATAATCCAGACAGACATAAAACGTAATCCAGACAGACAAATAACGTAAACCGGACAGACAAATCACGTAAACCGGACATACATTAAACGTAAACCGGACAGACATAGAACGTAATCCGGACAGATAAATAACTTAAAACGGACACACAAATAACGTAATCCGGACAGACGTACAACGTAAACTGGACATACATTAAACGTAAACCGGACAGACATAGAACGTAATCCAGACAGAGAAATAACTTAAAACGGACAGACAAATCACGATAATCCGGACAGACATACAACGCAAACCAGACTGACATAAAATGTAAACCGGACAGACATATAACGTAATCCGGACAGACATATAACGTAATCCGGACAGACAAATAACGTAATCCGGACAGACTAAAAACGTAATCCGGACAGACATTAAACGTAATTCGGGCAGACATATAACGTAATCCGGACAGACAAATAACGTAATCCAGACATACATAAAACGTAATCCGGACAGACATAAAACGTAAACCGGACAGACATATAACGTAATCCGGACACACATAAAACGTAAACCCATTGTTTTTTATAGCTTATACATGTTCAAATTACATAGACTATTTGTTAATTTTTATACTGTTGTTACGAACAATACATGGATCAATGATTAGTGTTGGGTTGAATGATAGGAACAATACATGGATGAATGATTAGTGTTGGGTTGAATGATTGGAACAATACATGGACAATTAGTGTTAGGTTGAATGATTTGAACAAATAACGTAATCCGGACATACATAAAAGTAAACCGGACAGACAAATAACATAATCCGGACAGACAAATAACGTAAACAGAACAGACATATAAGGTAATCCGGACAGACAAATAACGTAAATCGGACAAACAAATCACGTAAACCGGACAAACATAAAACGTAAACCGGACAGACATTAAACGTAAACCGGACAGACAGAACGTAATCCGGACTGATAAATAACTTAAAACGGACACACAAATAACGTAATCCGGACAGACGTACAACGTAAACCGGACAGACATTAAACGTAAACCGGACAGACATAGAATGTAATCCGAACAGAGAAATAACTTAAAACGGACAGACAAATCACGATAATCCGGACAGAAATACAACGTAAACCTGACAGACATAAAATGTAAACCGGACAGACATATAACGTAATCCGGACAGCCAAATAACATAATCCGGACAGACAAATAACGTAATCCGGACAGACTAAAAACGTAATCCGGACAGACATTAAACGTAATCCGGGCAGACATATAACGTAATTCGGACAGACAAATAACGTAATCCGGACATACATAAAACGTAATCCGGACAGACATAAAACGTAAACCGGACAGACATATAACGTAATCCGGACACACATAAAACGTAAACCGGACAAACATATAAGTTAATCCTGACATAATAATAAGTTTGAAGTTTTACATAGACTAATTGCAACAACGGACAAAATCAATAATCAAGGAGGAATTCCCTCGTAATACAAACTCATGTCCCAATCATTGAAGTCGTGATCCCCAGGTTTGGGTGCGACTGGGTGCAGCGACAGTGGAGCCTTCTTCCTGATGATTCTCCTATCGTTACTTTTAATTATTTTCTCAGACAAAGAAATCCGTCGTTTGCTCAGCGGTCTGCCTTTCCGTCTTGTCTTATCCGGATTGAGAACGGATGTACCCTCCAACCCAAGATCAGCTCGTTGCATACGTTCCTTAAGCAAGTCAAGTGCCTCAACCGCATGAAGATATCTGTCGTGTGAGACGAAAGCGGCCTGGCGATCCAAACCGCACGACCCATTATGTCGTCATGGCGACGAACCGCATCGTTCTCCGTCGTGCCATTTTGAAGGGAAAACTTGTCTTGATAGCTCCTTCGGATGTCCTTCCTCCATCTGTTGACGATGTAAGACTCGAGGAGCAACGCGTTGGGACGTAGTTGTGCAATAACAACATAAACGTGACAACAAAGGAGAGCGACGTGATCAAACATTCTGCAATTGCATGACCACTTCACATCTCTAATTTGCACTGCGAACCGTTTCGACAATGGGAGCATATGTGTCAATACATGTTCAGTCACATTGAAGTGGAATGTGTCCTCCTCGTTGAACTCGTCCGTGATATCGCAGTACATCATCTTCCCAATTTCTAATTGCACCTTCTTGAAGACCCCCACCGTATACAACTCGCTCAATTGCCTCTCGAATGGATATTTCGAAATCAATTGCGGAGCCTTATGAAGACAATCGAAATCCGACTGAGCTTCCTTCTCATACTTGTGGTGGAGTGCGAGTTCGTATTGTTGAACGAACTGCTTAAGTGTCGTCCTAGATGTGAGGTACTTATCGAAGAAGACGTTCATACTCTCACTTCTCTGGGTTGATGCCATTCCGGCGGAAAAAAAATCTCGCGCAAATGCAGGTACCCAGTACTCTCGAATTGCATAAATGGATCGGAGCCAACTATTGTCGTGGAACTCGAAATCATCGAGAAAACCCTGCCAATTACGCTAAAATTCATCCGGAGTCTTGGAATCGAATACACAGTTTTTTGAGCTCAAACAACGTATGCTCCCGGTACTTCGTGGACAGCTTCACAGGCGCTTTATTCATTATGTGCCATATACAAAATCTGTGCCGCGCTTCAGGGAACACAATCCTCACCGCCGCAGTTATGGCGCCACATTGATCTGTTATGATCGCCGGGGGGCTTATATCTGCACATAACGTAAACTAGATAAAAACGAGATAGTAATCCGGACAGACATAAAACGTAAACCGGACATACGTGTTACGTAAACCGGACAGACAAATAATGTAAACCGGACAGACATACAACGTACACCGGACAGACATCCAACGTAAAACGGGTAGCCATAAAACGTAAACCAGACAGACAAATAACATAAACCAGACAGACAAAGTACGTACCATTCATGCACGTCAACCATGTTTGGAACAACCAAATGTAATTTTGTGTCGACTCGGAAGAGAGGAGTGCGCAACCTAGAAGGATGGACTGGTAATGGTGATTTACCCCCACAAATGGGGCAAAAGGCATGTCGTACTTGTGGGTTATGTAGGTTGTGTCGAAACATATGGCATCACCAAAGTAAGAGTACGCAGCTCGAGAACGACTGTCGGCCCAGAACACGTTTCGTAGTCTGCCTTGGTCGTCCATATCCATTACGTAAAAAAACTGGGAATCATTCTTCTGCATCCTGATGAAATAATTTTGGATAGCTTGGGCATCGCCTGGTCCCATCTTCAGGTTTCTAACCTCGTACACAACATTCCTGCAAAACACAATTTTTATGACAAAGCAAAATGGGTAACATCAACCTAGTTAAGTAGAAAACAAAACACCTTAGGTCCCGCTCGTTGAAAGACAATTTGTCATGACCTCCGGCTTCGACCACAAAAGATTGCATGGTCTTGGCGGACGATATCCCAGCAGCATCATTACACGAAATGCGTGCTATGGCGGAATCCGGGACGTATCATTTTTGTCGGAGGAAGCGCATCTGGTCGTCCGACAG
This sequence comes from Triglochin maritima, assembly GCA_963682175.1. Taxonomy (NCBI): domain Eukaryota; kingdom Viridiplantae; phylum Streptophyta; class Magnoliopsida; order Alismatales; family Juncaginaceae; genus Triglochin; species Triglochin maritima. The sequence goes on along the minus strand of OY821774.1, from coordinate 21,195,512 downwards.
CATGGCGTGGTTATGTTGGAGATCTACGTAGTTAATTACGTAGCCTCTGGATGGATTTCCGGAGACCCTGATCCGAGCAGTGCACTCGACCCTACCGGATAACCTATGTTTTGGTGTACCTTCACCTTGATTTTCCGGAGCATTACCCTCCTTGGAGCAAGTAAGAGTGGCCCGTATAACAACACCACGATCGTAATGAGATTGCCTTATCTTCACACCAAAACCACAGGAATCGGCATAGGAAACGTAAAATGCTTTGGCTTCTTCGAAGGAAGGAAAATACATCTTCTCTTGCGAGACGTTTGAGGCATGCGCCGGCTGTGAGCATTCATTAACGAGTGCCATTACAGTACAACAAAAAGGGAGGAAGAAAAAAAGAAGGGTTCATAGGATCCGAATAAGGTAGCCAAAACATTTTGTATCTCCGTGAAGCGCCAAAAAATAAGAAATGGAGGACGTGCTGATTTGAGGAGCATTAAATGAGATTGTGGACGCATTGGGAAAATAAAAGAAAAAGGCAACATTCCGGAGTAAGTAGTACGCTTGTCCGGAATAAGTGTTCCAACTGTCAGGATTACATAGTAACTGTGTCCGGAATAAGTCATGCGCTTGTCCGGAAAAAAAGAAAAATGAGTAAAAAAATAGGTGACGTGACATGTTAAGGGATCTTTAGTGGATCTCCGTTGAGCGCCAAAAGAAAAGGTGGTATCTCCGTAGATACGCATTTAATGCATCAGGAAGACAAATAAGAAAGACATCATTGCTCTGAGAAGCTTAGTGTATATGCTGACTGGATGCTGAATGGACAAAAGTTCTCCGCCACGTCAGTCGCGTCCGTGACGCGCGCGTCTACTAAACATTTTCCTTCTACCATAGAGACGTTCTAATTTATCATTTTAGTTTTTGGTGGACTTATTTGTGATGGTGATGGTGGTGGTTAGTGTGTTTAAGGTTTTGTAGGTTTGATTAGTATATGAGTTTTCATTCTACTGGCTTTAAATCATTAGTGTGATATGTTCTCATGATATGCTTTCATGATTTTAGAACATAAGTTAGCAGTGGTTTTTTCATTAAAATTTGCATTAATTACCATGTGAAGCAGAGAAAACACACAAAAGTATCCAATACTCTTTCGTTAACAACAGTAGCTTTCTTAATAGGATGAGCATTACCATGTGCACCAGAGTAGCCTTTTTTCTTACTATATTTCAGTTATGTTTAGCATATCCAATCCAATTGTTATGATTTCAGTTAGCTTGTTTTGTTAGTTTGTTATATATATTTCATTTATGATTTCAGTTAGTTTGTTTTGTTCTTTGCACTTGTAAATCAATGTTCAAACCATAAAAAATAATCGTTTGCAATGTTTTTAGTTATGCCTTAGGCCTTAGCTCTATTCTAGAGTAATTAAGATGACAGATAAAGATAAATCACCAAAGAAAAAACAACCCTCGAAGGAAAAGCAAGCAGAGGTCAATTTTACCCTTACATGCCATGATCAAATTTTATTTACACAATTACAAACCATAGGCTCATGAATATTGACTTGAGAGTTTTAACATTGGAAGAAAAGAGACTTAATAGGAATATGGATATGGGAATCAATTGCAAAATAATAACCAAATGGGTCATCTTGGTTAGCTGATTACATATTCTACATTGAGGCTAGGACAAAAAGGGAGAACATGAAGACCAAATGGAACATTTTGCCAGGAATCCTAAATAGATCAATTTTATAATAAAACACTTGCATTATATTAAAGATAATTGTATTTCCCATAATGGATTCTCATAGACATGTTTCTCGACAACATGGGAATAATATGAGTTTGTTTTTAGAATATCTACTAATCCAATGCTATTTCATGGACTAATATGTTCTTTTTTGGTAGATTGCATTCAGCCAAAGTCTCTAAAGCACTGTGGTATGTGGGTTGCGAACTTGTTATTGGAAATTTTGAATAGTCTACTGATCTAGCTATTCGATAGACTAATCTATTCTAATTTTGTACTTATGATAGTCTTCTCTTATGTTAGAAGCTAATCTTATATTGTGCTACTTGTTACCATGTTGGTGGATGATGATTGGATGTCTTACATCCATGTTATTATTTTGGAGATCAGTTGAAACCATTTACAAGTTCATGTTTTATTTTTGGAATTGATGAATGTGTTTTACTTTTAAATTTGGTTGTATTTTATTTTATGTATCTTGTTTCGTGTAAATCGTGTAAATCGTGTACAGGGTTTGTGTATCGTGTCGTGTCATTAATACACGATATGTACACGAATAATTTCGTGTATATTTCGTGTCGTGTCGTGTCTATACGGTTTATTTCGTGTCATTTTCGTGTCCAAAAAACAGACACGAAACCAAACCGTGTCGTGTCCATGTTTAGGGGAAACGACTAGTGTACACGAAATTATACGACACGAAAGTACACGACACGACATGATTGTTAGGCCTAGGTGTGGCAGAGGAGGGACGAATTGGAGGGAGAAAAGTAAATGCGGACCACTGCCGATTTGGCATTGATTCAACACCCAGTCAGCATCTAGTCATCGGTGAGTCACGTAATAAAAATGCGTGATTTTTTGAAATAATCCAAAGAACTTTGTGTCTTGCGTGCAGATAGTTACTCTTCTGATGCAGGGATTAGACCTCGAAGGGACACCAAAACTGACGTGCATGTTGACATCCCGATGACTGAAAGAAAAAGGAAACAAAACCTTTATCCGTCAGATTTTCCTTCCCTTTCTAAACATTTTACGTTTATTACTTCTCGTTCTCTTTCTCAATCCTAAAGCCTCAGCTTTCCTTTTTGGTCGTCGACGATATGGATTCCCACGTCAAGCTTCTCCTACGAATGTGGTGGTGCATGAGGTTTGTCATTTTAACAAATGCACGGGGTTTCGATTGTGAAATAAGGGTTTTCATGTATATATTGTGTCTTCTTAGGCGTCTACCAACTACTTCCATCCCTCCAAATGTTCATAGACCCCAATAAAGAAGGTGTTGGGGAAGTTGAAGGACGCAGAGAAAGACGTCTTCCGTGGTACCCCTTCGTCACTTCCTAGATCTCTCCAACATTCTGGTTGATAATGACGTTGTCGACTGGTTAGTGAAACACTATGACGTGGAGGAGGTGGGACTTACGATAGACTCTAGGGTAGTACACTTCACAGCCGAAGATGTTGTCCTAATTTTGGGACTCAGACTATGTGGCAAGGCAGTGCAGATGCAGCAACCGAAAGATGTCGCAATCCGAACTGGGGAGTGTGGGATCGTGAGGATCTACAATTCTAATCACTTTTAACCCTAATTACCTACTTGTTTAACGATCAAAGATATGCAACAGAATTCAAACAAAACAAGCAAATAAGGAAGAGGATAATGCAAACCACAAGGAACACGGGGGATTTTACAGAGGTTCGGTCACCCGCCTACGTCCTCTCTTGCAAGCTCCACTCGGATCACCGAGCTCCGCTCACGACTTCGCTAACCACTCCCCGTTCTGGGCTGGGAGAGAACGCATTTACAATCTTCAAACTCACGAACAACCCTCGCCGAGCTTGGCTCCTCCTCTCACAATCGTAGAGGGATCACTTCGGGCTCTCACCGATGTCTATACTCGTGTCTTGGGCTTTCACCAAGACCCTTGCTTCTTGAACAATGTTTGAGTGGAACAACGCTCTCATTTAGAGGATAAGAAATTTATACCCACTTCAAGCTTTAAATTGGTTCCAATCTCATTTGGTGATGCAAACCGGCTTTGAATTTGACTCTTAAGCTTGCCCGGTCACCACCGATTTCCTCCTCAAGCACGACAAGTGTAGATTTAGGTATCCAAACAACTTTGGGTCCTTGAATATTAGCTTTGGGAATCCAAACCATTTTGCTTTTAGGAGCCCACACACTCGAAGAATTATGCTTTACAACTAAGTGCTTTCCATTTAAGGTTGTATGAATTACATGGTTTTTAACATATGAATCATTATATCCTAAACCATGTTTTTGCAAAGATTGTCTTTGACTTCCTAATAACATATTAAACATTGTTTGATACGTTTTAAATTAACCGCAAGTGCACAACCGCGTTGAAGCGGTGGCAAATACGGATCGATCCACAAGGAGGTGTGTAGACTCTGGTTTGTTCGAAGGCAAGTGGGAAAAGATGGGAAGAAGTTGTGATTACGCTAAACTAGACTAACTACACTAAACGAGTAAACATCAAATAAGGAAAATGAAAGCGAGGGAAATTGAAAGCTGGAAATCAGAAATGGAAAACCCCTCAGGGGTGGAGTGTTGCACACATGTAAAAAGATGGTGAAGAATGTGTTCTATAGGCACAAATATAGGTAGTGTTTTCATGCATAGGAAATGTCTAAAGGTTATGGCAAAACCTATCAATCCATTCACTAACCTAGTTGATTAACATTCATATACACAAGCTGGTTATTTCAGAACCTAAACAAGCATGGGAGGTGTCTAAGATGTATGGCAAAACCCATCAAGTGTAGTATTCTACTCTAACAAGCAAGCATACATTCACATTTATCAACACAATCAAAATATAAAGCATTCATATCCATTCTTTAATACATGTATGAACATCATCTCCACTCCCCAAAGGGGGTAGATCTACTCACTACACATTATTCTAACAATTAAACTAAAGAAAAAAGGAAACATTCTAACTACTTTAGCCTACAATCAAAGAAATAAAACGAAGCTAAGCATGCATAAAGAAACAACATAAAAACAAAACAATGGAAAAATTATTTTATTAAATAACTCACATTGAAGGTAACATTCTTCTCCACCTTGACATTTTGCTCCAAGGCTTACTCCAAGTAGAGAGAATGTCACCAAGCAATGAGTGATTACAATAAAAGGTGAAGAGTTCTATTTATAGTCATAGAAAAAGGTAATCCGAGACAATCCCTCGATGTGGGACTAAACAAATACCAGATATAGACTAAATACACACTAATACGCGACCCACCAAAATCTTAGCGTATTCAGGCAAAAACAGACCGCCAATTAGCAGTCTTGGACCGCCAATTGGCGGTTTATATGGTTTGGATCCCGTTGGATTTTCTTCTGGGCTTTTCTGGATGTCTTTGGTGGTCTTTGATGCATATACTTTGCTTGCTAGAGCTCCAACCCGAATAGAATTGCCAAAATACTCCCCATGATGGTGTGAAGTATTCTTGTTTGCTCATTGGTCCTTCAATCTTACATTCAGGTCCTTCGATCTTGCATCTTAGTCCTTGAGTCTCTCAACTCAGTCCTTTTTCATGCTTTTAGGTCCTTTTATGACTCTTCTCTTCAAACGTATTTATTTCTGAAATTCAAACATAAAACTCATCACGTAGCATTGTTTAGGTGAAAGATAATGGATATAAGATACAAATATAAGCATGAAATGATGTCAATCAAGCATCTTAGTTCCATTTGTGAAGTTTTCTAGATCTTTTCTTAATTGCACATTGCAAGCTTGATCATTGCAAGTTAATTGCACATTGCACATTGCAAGTTTTCTAGATCTCTTAATCAAGCATCTTAATTGCACATTGCAAGTTTTCTAGATCTCTTCCAATCTCTTCTCTTTTCTCTTACTCCTCCTTTTCTCTCCTTCTCTCCCTTGTCTCATTTTTCTTCTCCTTCTCTTTTCTCTCATTTTCACTCTCCTCCTTCTCCTTCTTCTTTTTTCTCATTTCACTTCTTCTACCTCTTCTTTCATTTTCTTCTTCTTTATCCTTCTTGAGGTATTTGAAGAAGTCTTTCGCCAGGACTTCAATGTCCTCATCTTCTACACTCCTCCTTGGTTCCTCAAGATTTTCATGTAATGACAAGAAGGATTTGTTCTTGTAGGCTTCCTTCTCCTTTCGGTGGTTAATTTGGAGCTCATAAGCCATTAGATTTCCAATTAAGTCCTTAATCTTGAGTTGGGAAAGGTCGTGTGCTTCTTCAATCGCGACCACCTTATCTTCCCAATCGTTGCTTAGAGACCGGAGTAATTTCCTTGTCATCTCTCCTTCATTTAATTTTCTTACAAGAACCAAAAGAGAGTTAGTAATATTGGTGAAGCGAGTGTTCATTTCGCTTATGTTTTCACCGATTTGCATAGAAAAAAAATCATATTTATGCATAGGGAGACTAATGCTGGTTTCCTTAGTTTTGCTATCCCCCTCATGATGCATTTGCGATCTATGCCATATTTCATATGTACTTTCACAACCCCTAATTCTATTGCATTCACCCTCATTAAGGCCACAATAAAGAATGTTCATGATTTTTGAGTTCATCTTAATTTCTTTCATTTTGGGCCTAGTAAGTGAATCTAATTCATCTTCATTTGGGGGTGTGTATGGATTTTGAAGAAACATCCAATACTTTAGGTCATTAGATATTAGGAATATTTTCATACTATTCTTCCAATAATTATAATTTGACCCATTTAGCAAAGGTGGTTTAGTTGTGCATAATCCTTCTATGCGATTAGATGATGTAGAAGCCATGCTAAAAATACGATTAAGTATGAGAATTAGCTCATAAGGCTTTGATAGAAAATGTAGGATCGTGAGGGTCTACAATTCTAATCACTTTTAACCCTAATTACCTACTTGTTAAACAATCAATGATATGCAGCGGAATTCAAACAAAACAAGCAAGTAAGGAAAAGGATAATGCAAACCACAAGGAACACGGGGGATTTTACAGAGGTTTGGCCACCCGCCTACGTCCTCTCTTGCAAGCTCTGCTCGGATCACCGAGCTCCGCTCACGACTTCACTAACCACTTCCCGTTCCGGTCCGGGAGAGAACACATTTACAATCTTCAAACTCGCGAACAACCCTCACCGGGCTTGGCTCCTCCTCTCACAATCCGAGAGGGATCACTTCGGGCTCTCACCAAAGTCTATACTCGTGTCTTGGGCTTTCACAAAGACCTTTGCTTCTTGAACAATGTTTGAGTGGAACAACACTCTCTAAACTTGAGCACACTTGAGTAGAATATGGAATTGATTACTAAGTGTGGAAGGTTTTGAGCTTTTGAGTGTGTGGAGCTTCTCTCTAATGTTGGGGACAAATAGTAGTGGGAGAGTTATGTTAGAATGTGTTTTACAACTATATTTATAAGCTCCAAAAGAGTTATAACCGTTGGGGATGAATGGGGTAAACATTGTGTAAGATACACAAAACAGAAACTAACAGGACCCAATTCTGAGTAAATTTGGTCGACCGGATCGGGTTGTTCGGTCGACCGTTTGGCAATTTAGAACTATGTTCGGTCGACCGGTAAAAGAACGATCGACCGCCAAAGGTTATAATTTAGGTACACTTAAGTGATCGGTCGAACACCGAGATAGGTTCGGTCGACCGATTCACACCAGGCACTTTGGGGTTGACAAACAAGATTTAAGTTCGGTCGACCGAAACATGGTCCACGGTCGACCAAAAACCGACACACTTATGGGTTTGTCAAGTCTTCTAAGTTCGGTCGACCGAACAAGGTCCTCGGTCGATCGATACATAAAATGTATTTGGGGTATTTTGAGATAATACGAATATGACCGTTGGGTATATACGACAAAACAAATGGTTGGAAATTTGTTGATACTCGGTCGATCGAAAAGGTCGGGACGATCGACCGAACTCGGGCAGTTAAACAGTAACATGATATATGATCACTCGGTCGACTGAACGGTTTGTTTCGGTCGACCGAATGTGGGCAGACTGTTTAGGTTTTTGTTTAGTGTTTTCCTGTCTAAGTTTGGGTGATCTATTGATGTACAAATTATATGAAATTTCGTGTGACTTCTATAGGGAACCTAGTGTGTGTTTGAGTACTTTTTAGCTCAAGTATGCTCAATTACACAAAGTTCCTAAGACGTAAAGAAATACAAAATACATGTCTTCTGAGCTTGATTACATGTCTTGACTTGATTTCCTTTCTTCCTTGAGTCTTGATCACCTGTAGAGGTTAGCACAAAGCAATATATATGCAATGCAGCATGTGTGCTACTATACATGATCACAATTAAGATTAGGTTGATTAAATTATCAAAACATAGATTAAGGCCAAAAGGCCAACAGAGAGAACCACACCAACGCCCAACTGTGTGCCCAGATAATGGCTACCAATTATCTAGGTTATAAGGAATACATCCGCCTCCTCATTTGTTATATCTTCAGCCAATTTTTGTTCTGTGATGGCACACATCGAACCAGAATATGGTTCCTCGACCACTTGGCTGACTTCAAACGGCTACACAAGTATGCGTAGGCGGAGGCTGTTCACGAAGCACTTGTCACGGGACTGGAGAAGGCCAGCCTGGATCTATAGGCTAGGAGATCTACTGGTGACGCAGCTACAAGAAGGGGGTATGTCGAAGGGTGTGTTGCGTTACTACAATTAAGTCGTCGATGGTGTCCTTTTTACCAATCGTAGTGTCTTTTTTAAGTGCTGATATGTCATTTTTATATATTGGTTCATCCTTTTTATGTGAAAGTCTGTCTGGCTTACGATCCTTCTACGGTTTTTTTGCCTATTGTAGTGTCCTTTTAAGTGTTGGTATGTCCTTTTTTGTATTGGTTCATCTTTTTTTTATGAAAGTCTGTCTGGCTTCTGATTCTTCTGCGGTCCTTTTTGCTTATCATATTGTCTTTTTTAAGTGTTGGTATGTCCTTTTATGTATTGGTTCATCCTGTCCTTTTATGTATTGTATCATCCTTTTATGTGAAAGTCTGTCTCGCTTCCGATTCTTCTGCGGTCCTTTTTGCCTATCGTAGTGTCCTTTTAAAGTGTTGGTATGTCATTTTTATGTAATAATTCATCCTTTTTATTTGAAATTGGGTCTGGTTTACGAATCTTCGTGCGTCCTTTGAAACTTTCATAGTGTCCTTTTCAGGTGTTACTATGTCCTTTTTATGTAATGGTTCATCCTTTTTATGTGAAAGCCTATCTGGCTTCCGATTCTTCTGCGGTCCTTTTTGCTTATCGTAGTGTCCTTTTCAAGTGTTGGTATTGTAGAATCTACTAGTCCCTAATATTAGTCCAAAGGGGGGTGAATAGACTAATTACAATCTTTTAAAACAACTATGTCAAATTAAAAGTTAAGCAAATAAAGAGGAAGTAAAGGGATGCAAACCACAAGATCGATACATAGAGGTTTGGATCCACCATCGGATCTTAGTCCTCTCTTACGAAATGCTCTTCCTCGAGCAACTTCGCGTCCTCCACTAAATCTGATCTCCGTTGCGGGCCGAGATCAAGCCTTAACACAACAAGCTTTGTGAACACTCATGCCTAGGTTGGACTACCTTCTCACAATCTGTGAAGTGATTCACTCCGGAAGCTAGTACAAGTCTTGAATGAAAAGTTTCAACAAACTAATTTTGGGCACGTGAAATGAATGATGCAATCAATGAGCTAGTTTCAAGTGGAAAGATTTGAGCACAAAGATGTTTAGAGCAAGTTGGGAGTAGTAGTAATATTTGAGCTTGGAGAAAGATTGGGGTGATCTTAGAAGTATGTTCTTAGCTCTAAACTTAATCTAGCAGTGGGGATTAAAGTAGAAAGAGATTGTGTAAAGATACACAAAATAGTGAATGATAGGACACAAAATAGTGAACGGTTGACCGGATCGAGTCGACCAGTATGTGAAAATAAATAATTCGGTCGAGCAAAGGTGCAGACGGTCGAACCAACTGGGCTAGAACTTAAGTGAATGGTTAAACAGATGTAGGGTTCGGTCGACTGTTTGGATAAATTTGTCCAGATGAAACTGTGGAAAAGAGATTGATTGATTCGTTTTATATTAACGGCAAGTGCACGGCCGCGTTGAAGCGGTGGCAAATACGGGTCGTCCACTGGGAGGTGTGTCGACGTTTGGTTTGTGCGAAGGTGAGTGGTAAAAAATGGAGAGAAAGGTTGGTTACACTAAACTACACTAAGATGCAAAAAGAAAAATGAAGATAAGCAATAAAACTAAACCCCATAGGCGGTAGAGAAATAATGTGAATATAAAGATGTGTGTGTGTGTGTGTCAGTTCAATTAAGCTCCTCATAACATTTAGTGCATGAAATCATAAAACTATATCCAACTTTGACTCCACATGAATTAAGATAAGACTACATCATTAAAACATACAAGACAATAATTGGAATGAAGCTAAATGAACTCATGTATAAAGACTAGACCCTACTACGCCTCCACATTAATTAAGATAAGACTACATCATTAAAACATACAAGACATTAACTAAGGTAAAGACAACAAGAGTACATACACTACAAATTGTGTTTCCAATATTAATTCCATCCATATCTTAACCTTATCATTCCCCTATAAAATAGGTCCAATAATAAAAGCATAAGCTAAGCTTCATTCAAGAGCATTAGCATATCAAAGATAAGAGTAAAAACCCATTAGATGGTTATGGAAATCATATAAAGATCAAGGGATTAAGATAACACACACTTAATACACTACATGATCATATCACATATTTCTCCAGCCCCCAAATGGGGATGAAACTACTCACACATATTTAAACTAACTACTCTAACAAAATGAAGCATTAAACTGAAATGAAACTACACTAATCAAGTAAGAAATATTAAAAAAGCATAAAACAAAACAAACAAGCAAGCATGCATATGAAAGGAAATTAAACTAAGAGAGAAACAACACAATTAAAGGAAAAAACATATATTATTAACTCACTCAATACAAGCAGTCCTTCCTCCACCAGAGTTTTGCTTCAAGGCTTCATTCTTAGTAGGGAAGATGGCCACCAAATAGGGCGATATGTACAATGGAAGGTGAAGAGTTCTATTTATAAGCATGGAAAAAGCTAATCCGGGACAATCCCCCGATGTGGGACTAAACAAATACCAAAAATAGACTAAGAATACACTAATACACGTGCCCGCCAAAGATGAGCGGATCCGGAGCCAAACAGACCGCCAATTTGTGGTCCAAGACCGCCAATTGGCGGTCTATTAGTTCTGGATCGGGCTCATTTTTGTTGAGGGCTTGTCTTGATGTATTTGTTGGTTTTGGATGCATCTACTTCGCTTGTTGGAGCTCCGACCCGAATAGAATTGCCAAAATACTCCCCATGATGGTGTGGAGTTTTTTGTTGTGCTCTTTGGTCCTTCGGTCTTACGTTCAGGTCCTTCTCCCTTGCATGTTAGTCCCCAGGTCTCACAATTAAGTCCTTTTTCCCTGCTTTTGGGTCCTTTCATGCTTCATCTCTTCAAACCTATTTATTTCTGAAATTCAAACATAAAACTCATCATGTAGCATTGCTTAGGTGTAAGATAATGGATATAAGATACAAATATAAGCATGAAATAATGTCGATCAAATACCCCCACACCTAAGTTTTTGCTAGTCCCGAGCAAAACAAAGAAAGAGAAAAGCAACGAGAAACAAGAAATCCTAACTCACTTTCGTAGGAATCACGGTTGCACTTAGCACGTGCAACAAGCCATTAAACCTCCTTGTTGTAAAGGAGGAGGAGTGATGTCTCCTGAGGGTTTTCAGCGGATATACCCTCAAAATCCGAACAAGATGCATTATTCAATCTAGACACTCGACTCGTTGGACAAATTTTGTCGATCATTGGACGCGGTAATCCTACGGGCCAACTCTATATAGATAATCAGTCCACACACCTAATCTAATGAACCATTCGTGCAAGTTAAATAAGGAATTAAGTGAAAGACATGGACAACCTCAACATCCTAAAGTGATACAAAGTGTAAAGTCCATTAAGGTTCTTATTTGCATTTTTTTCTTTTTGTTTCTTTTCCCATTTTTTTCTTTTTATTAGTTTTAGCTTCATCCTCCCAGGGTCAGGTTTCGTGCATCATTGCCCATGAGGATTTACACTATCACGTACACCTTTCCCAAATCTCCACATAGGGCAATCCCTACCACCCGTGTAACGAGAGTTCGGTCGGCGCATCCCAAGTCAGATGACTCGAAAGCACCAGACACAAAGTCCCCTCAGACCTACTTTCCCGAGTGATAGGAGCCGTGCGAGAAGAGAGAATACCTACTCACTTATTTCTTATCTACACATGAACCAAAACCCCTACACTTAATGTCTCACAACATGATTTAAAGGGTCCTTGACAACAACAAACTTCCTTAAATTAACAGACACGAATTATTGACTCAATAGGTTCAGGGTGGACTTCTTTAAATGTTTGAGAACTGAAACCCTATGATTACTCATCCCCAAGGGAAAACTGGGGTGCATGCTAACGACTCGAAAAATCCTAAAGCCACTGTACTAGATATCCTAATGCATCAAGTTCAAGACAATTTTTGGAGCTTTCTTTTTACTTTGCCTCTCAACGGTTTTGCACATGCTAAACACACACAAAACCCACAAAACATTTTCTTTCGCAAACACATGAAGATTTTGAAAGAAAATGTGAAATTTTGAAGCACTAGGCAAGCAAAAGAAGACAAGTCACCCAAGGATCATGGCAAGCAGATATATCGATATTAAATGCAACACACTAACATGGCCCTAATAATGCACACAAAAGAAAATAAAATCAAAGGAAAAAGACTCAACTATGTACACACGTAAAACACCCCCCACACCTACTTCATGCATTGTCCTCAATGAATGTGAGCAAGATACTACATGGATTTATGCATGAAAAAGGAGAGATCTCACCAACATGAAGTACAAAGGGAAGTTCAAGGTCATGTTGATGGACACAAACCCGAATTCCCTCAAAACCTGTGAGATGCAAAGGAAGGGATACAAATACGTGAAAGAAATGATGCCCAAATACTCAAGGGTTGGAGCCCACAACAATCGATGCTCACTGAAGGAGTCTTTTATTGAACTTTTTTCCTCTTTTTTCTTTTTTTTCTTTTTTTTGAATACAAACTTGAAAGCGCAACCACTCATGCAGGAGCATGAATGGTTGAGTGCGAGGGAGGTTCATGAAGGAACATGACCTCCTCGACTTCGGCTGGTGCCCCCTCCAAGTAGGGTTTGAGGCGTTGTCCATTAACTTTGACCACGTCCCCATTCCCTGGGTTCAAGATGTCAACCGCTCCATGAGGATAGACGGTTTGGACAATAAACGGGCCAGACCAGCGACTGTGGAGCTTACCCGCAAACAGATGAAGCCGGGAATTGCAGAGCAACACCTTCTGCCCGGTCGTAAACACCTTTCACATAATCATGCGATCGTGAAACATCTTGGCTCAGGACTTATGAATTTTGGCATTCTCGTACGCATAATTGCGTAGCTCTTCTAATTCCACAATGTCGAGCTTACATTGTACTCCTGCTTGATCAAGATCCATATTCAGGTTCTTGATCGCCCAGAAAGCACGATGCTCAAGCTCGATGGGTAGGTGGCAAGCCTTGCCATACACTACCCGATATGGGGACATACCCAAATTGGTCTTGTACGCGGTGCGGAAGGCCCACAACGCGTCATTCAACTTAGTAGACCAATCCTTCCTCGAGGAACTAACCGTCTTCTCAAGAATTTGCATTAATTGACGGTTAGAGATTTTGACCTGCCCACTAGTTTGCGGATGGTATGGGGTCGCAAGCTTGTGGGTGATCGAATATTTCCTCATAAGCGCTTCAAAGGAGCGATTACAAAAGTGGGTACCCCTATCGCTGATTATGGTACGAGGAGTACCAAATCGTGCAAAAATGTCCCTCAAGAATTTGGTGACCACCTTGTTGTCATTGGTCTTTGTGGGTATAGCCTCAACCCACTTAGACACATAGTCAACGGCCACTAGAATGTAAACATTCCCGAATGAGTTCGGGAAGGGACCCATGAAATCGATGCCCCATACATCGAAGATGTCGACAACAAGGACACTTTGCAAAGGCATCATGTCACGTCGACCAATCCTGCCAAGGCGCTGACACCTTTGACATTGCTTACAAAAGTCGTAAGCATCCTTGAAAAGAGAGGGCCAGTAGAATCCAGATTGGAGCACCTTGGCAGCAGTTTTCTTTGCTCCAAAGTGTCCTCCACATGCCTTGGAGTGGCAGAAATGGAGCACACTTTGGAACTCGGTATTTGGGACGCACCGCCTGAAAATTTGGTCAGAGCAGTATTTGAATAGGTAGGGGTCGTCCTAGTGGAAGAATCTGATGTAAGATCTAAATTTGGTTTGGTTAGATTTTGACCAACCCACAGGAAGTTGCTCGGTCACGAGGTAGTTCACGATGTCAGCAAACCAAGGGTTATCTTCGATCGTGAACAACTGCTCGTCAGGAAATGTGTCATCAATAATTTGGTCCTGTAGGTTGGTCGCCTCTGACGAGACAGGTGGTCAGCTACAACATTCTCACACCCTTTTTTGTCCCGAATCTCGAGATCGAATTCTTGTAACAACAAGATCCATCTCAAGAGTCGGGATTTTGCATCTTTCTTCGCCATGAGGTGCTTGATGGCGGTGCGATCAGAATAGATAATCACGTGGGAGCCAATCAAGTACGACCAGAATTTTTCCAAAGCAAATATGATTGCTAAGAATTCCTTCTCGGTCACAATGTAGTTCAATTGGGCATCATTGAGTGTTCTACTTGCATAGTAGATCACATGAGGCAATTTGTCCAATCGTTGCCCAAGCACTGCTCCCACAACGAAGTCAGATGCATCACACATTAACTTCAAGGGTTCAGTCCACACCGGTGCCTTAATAATGGGAGCTGAAGGCAACGGCACCAAAAACTTGATTGATTCGTTTTATATTAACCGCAAGTGCACGACCGCGTTGAAGCGGTGGGAAATACGGGTCGTCCACTGGGAGGTGTGTCGACGTTTGGTTTATGCGAAGGCGAGTGGTAAAATATGGAGAGAAAGGTTGGTTACACTAAACTACACTAAGATGCAAAAAGGAAATGAAGATAAGCAATAAAACTAAACCCCATAGGGGGTAGAGAAATAATGTGAATATAAAAGATGTGTGTGTGTGTGTGTGTTCAATTAAGCTCCTCACAACATGTAGTGCATGAAATCATAAAACTACATCCAACTTTGCCTCCACATGAATTAAGATAAGACTACATCATTAAAACATACAAGACAATAATTGGAATGAAGCTAAATGAACTCATGTATAAAGACTAGACCCTACTATGCCTCCACATTAATTAAGATAAGACTACATCATTAAAACATACAAGACATTAACTAAGGTAAAGGCAACAAGAGTACATACACTACAAATTGTGTTTCCAATATTAATTCCACCCGTATCCTAACCTTATCATTCCCCATAGAATAGGTCCACTAATAAAAGCATAAGCTAAGCTTCATTCAAGAGCATTAGCATATCAAAGATAAGAGTGAAAACCCATTAGATGGTTATGGAAATCATATAAAGCTCAAGGGATTAAGATAACACACACTTAATACACTACATGATCATATCACATATTTCTCCACCCCCCAAATGGGGATGAAACTACTCACACATATTTAAACTAACTACTCTAACAAAATGAAGCATTAAACTGAAATCAAACTACACTAATCAAGTAAGAAATATTAAAAAGCATAAAACAAAACAAACAAGCAAGCATGCATATGAAAGGAAATTAAACTAAGAGAGAAACAACACAATTAAAGGAAAAAACATATATTATTAACTCACTCAATACAAGCAGCCCTTCCTCCACTAGAGTTTTGCTTCAAGGCTTCATTCTTAGTAGGGAAGATGGCCACCAAATAGGGCGATATATACAATGGAAGGTGAAGAGTTCTATTTATAAGCATGGAAAAAGCTAATCCGGGACAATCCCCCGATGTGGGACTAAACAAATACCAAAAATAGACTAAGAATACACTAATACACGTGCCCGCCAAAGATGAGCGGATCCGGAGCCAAACAGACCGCCAATTTGTGGTCCAAGACCGCCAATTGGCGGTCTATTAGTTCTGGATCGGGCTCATTTTTGTTGTGGGCTTGTCTTGATGTATTTGTTGGTCTTGGATGCATCTACTTCGCTTGTTGGAGCTCCGACCCGAATAGAATTGCCAAAATACTCCCCATGATGGTGTGGAGTTTTCTGTTTTGCTCTTTGGTCCTTCGGTCTTACGTTCAGGTCCTTCTCCCTTGCATGTTAGTCCCCAGGTCTCACAATTAAGTCCTTTTTCCCTGCTTTTGGGTCCTTTCATGCTTCATCTCTTCAAACCTATTTATTTCTGAAATTCAAACATAAAACTCATCACGTAGCATTGCTTAGGTGTAAGATAATGGATATAAGATACAAATATAAGCATGAAATGATGTCAATCAGAGATATCAGTCGAACAAAATTAAAGTGTGATTCGACCGAAAACGACCAGTAGAAATTGGAATTGGAGAGTTTCATGAATCAATCGACCGTAAGAAGGGTCTCGGTCGACCAATGGACCAAATCTAAAATAGGGGTTTGCTGAGTATACGAATACGACCGTTGGTGTATACAACAAGTATAACAGTCATATTTAAGACAAATACGTAAAATTTATCGGTCGAACTAAATGGATTGTCGGTCGACCGATTTCCACTCTAACCAAGACACGTGGCAATATGATAGGAAAAAGAAACGTGTATCGGTCGAACTGGGTTAAAACAACTAGACAAAGTGAAACGGTCGACCGTGGAAAATGATTTAGTCGACTGATTAAGCCTGTGAAGGCACAAGAAGGAATCAATCGAACTGAGGTGAAGTCTGATCGACTGCTTGAAGAAGGAATGATAGTCTATTGTATTTCGGTCGAACCAAATGGAATTTCGGTCGACCGTTTGGACCCAGAAATCCTATTCTAAGGAAATTTCTAAGTAACGTCGATGTCCTATTGAAGTCAATATGATATGGATGTAATTGTGAGACTTCTATAGGTTTCCTAAGGGTTATGGAATGCAATTTATCAAAGATTTCAAGTGCCAAGTTACATCATAGCCTAAGTACAACAAATATAAACCTATCTACTCTGCACTCTTCTTTTCTTTTCTTGATCCAAACTTAGTTCCTGAAATGTTAGAAATACAATATATGTGTGCGATGATATTAATGGATTACATGTGTTTATTTATATGTTAGTTAATCATCAAAACGGATTACCGATTATTTAGCCATAAAGCCAACAATCTCCCCATTTTTGATGATGACAACCTATCAATCTAAATACATGTTCTTTTCAAGTATTATCATCTCTAAGCTCCCCCTATCTATGATGCCTGTATTTATTTCTCCCCCTTTGGCATAATCAAAAGAACCAATCTCATGACCAAAGGTATCAAAAGATTCAGTCGACTCATGAGATGATATAACGAAAGCGCAAATATGCCAAAAAGAAACAATAATAAGATTCATAACCATGCATTCAATAGAGGATTCATAACTAAAAGTCAATCATACACCCAAACAACAAAGGTTCAAAAGAACATGACCCCAAAGGCAGCAAAGTAAATACAACAAGCAACCATGTTTTTAAAGCAAATACAAAATGAAGCGAAGTTCAAAGCAAATAGCAAAAGACACACAAGGTTAAAAGGAGACCAAACAACCAGAAACTCAGTCAAGACGATGATCACTAAAATGAGAGGAAAAAGGAATCAATCCCACTCATCAAGGAGTCAAAGAGAACATCGAAGTGGGCTTCAAGATGGTCGAAGCGAGCATAAGTAGAGGCTTCATGTTGATCAAAACGAGCCGTAGTGGAGGCTTCGAGTGCATCAACGCGATCAGAAAGGTGCTGAAACCGACGTTTGTCCATCGAACTAGAAGCCGACCAATATCCCTGAGACCAAGCCACTTGGTCTCCCTCACCCCACCACGAACCCGACTCCCGTGTAGCCTGACGAGGCATCCACTGCGGATCTCCAGCGGCTTCATCGTCCTCTTCAGCGATGTTTTCTTTTTCGGGTTCCTCGTCAGAGGAAGGTGGTGGAGAAGAAGAGGCAATAATAGTCTTCATCTTGGCCAAAATGGTCTGATCGATAGGGTACTTATAGATAGCCGACGGAAAAGGAGAGGCATTGATAATCAAATGGGCAAAGATGGTCGTCAACCACATAGGATAAGGCAAATACTTGCCATTCCGATGCCACATATGCATGAAGATGAAGTGTGGGCAGTCTACGTTTATCTTCTTATAGATACAATAGATGCAAATAAGCTCAGAAGATGAAATCTCGTTACGATGGTCTACTTTGGGAAAAAGGTTATATGACACAATATGTGCCAAAATGCGGGGTAAGGGGTGCAAACGAGAGGCATTATGTTTGATTCTACCATTAACCCGTTTTGGTGGCACAACATAAAGTTCATCTACCATTTTCTAAACATCAGTACCGAGTATAACGGTTAAAGGTGAATCTAAGTAAATGCGAAAACCATTAGACACCATACCTAAAGCAGATGCAATGACTTCGGGTGTAATTGTGTATCTAGTGCCATTTATCATAGTAGTGTAGATGTGACGATGTGTGTCTTTCTGCAAATTGCAATAAAATTGTTGGACAAGAAATGGGTAGTAGGGTTTAGATGCTAATTTAATGTGGCTATATGAGAGCTTATTTTCATCTAAGTATTCCCTAAGAGAGTAATTGGTAAAGGCGGCTACCTCAACCTTGCGACATGGAATGAACGGAGCAAAAGGGTAGTTGGAGTCCAATTCTTTTTTAGCATCATCATCAATCGGGAAGAAACTATGAGTTGGCAGAGCCAGAGCACTCGTGGAGGTGGGAGGATGATCGTGCCTCTTCTTAGTGCGATGCTCGAACGAGACAACTGTGGGTTCAGCAGGAGCTTTGCTGGTGGCCAATTTCTTGCATCCCATCGTGAAGGGATGGTGCGGGAGGGCAAATAAGGATGGAAATAGGTGGAGGAAGGTGAGAGGGTGTGAATGGTGGAAGAAAAAGGTCGAGGTGGATGACCGGAAGAGGTGGGAGGTCGACCAGGGGGAGAGGGGCAGAGGTTAGGGTTAGAAAGGAGACAGTTCAAAGTTAAAGTGAAAATCACAATTTTGACTTGAAGTAGCAGAAAAAGGAACAACGGTCGACCGTACGGGTATATCGGTTGACCGAAAGGTTAAAAATTTGGGGGAAAAGGTTGATTTGAGTGATCGTTTGACCGGAGAGGCAAACGGTCGACAAAAATGTTAAAGAGGAGTAAATCTAGAACTTCCTAAAGAAATACGGTCGGACAAAGGGTTGGGATTGGTCTACTGACGTAAATAAGTCTGCACTGCCTGGAGAAATTCGGTCGACCCAAGATGATGCACTGGTCGACCAAGCAGAGAGCTCCAAAAACATCACAACAAAGCACTCCGGTTGAATGGAACACGTTGGCCGGTTGACCAAAAAGACAGAGAGAGAAAATTCAGATAAAAATCCACAAAACTCAAAGTTCGACACAAACAAGTTGCAAAATTTGAAATTTTGGCATGAAATTACCAAGTTATAAGTCATTTAAGTTGCACATGCATAGATTTAGTCTTATATGATGAAATTAATCAAAATTAAGAGGTTTTGTGAAGATATTTGCTAATTGATCATTTGTAGGCACAAAAACAAGTTTGATGTCTTCCTTGGTTGCATGATCTCTAAGAAAATGATGTCTTACTTCAATGTGCTTAGTTCTTGAATGCAAAATGGGATTTTTTGAAAAAATTATTGCACTTGTATTATCACAAAAAATAGGAGTAGTTTGAAACTCAAGTTTCAAGTCTTTGAAGGTTTACCTCATCCACAAGACTTGTGCATATGCACAACCGACGACAATATATTCGGCCTCGGTTGTAGACAATGCAACACTATTATGTTTCTTACTAAACCAAGAAACAAGCAATTTGCCCAAAAATTGGCAAGTGCCACTAGTTCTTTTACGATTTAAAATGCAACCGACATAGTCAGGGTCGCTATAAGCAACAAGATCGAAAGTCCTAGTCTTGGGATAAAACAAACCAAAATCTTGAGAACCTTTAAGATACCGAAAAATTCGTTTTAAAGCATTAAAGTGAGATTCTTTTGGACATGCTTGAAAACAAGCGCATAAATACACGACAAACATGATATTGAGGCGACTAGCAGTAAGGTAGAGGAAGGATCCAATCATACCTCGATATTTCTTGATATCCACGTCCTTGTCATTTTCATCTTTGTCCAATTTAGTGCTAGTACTCATGGGAGTCTTGTATGACTTGCTATCTTCAAGACCAAAGCGTTTTAGAAGTTCTTTTGTGTACTTTTCTTGGTGTATGAAATTCCCATCTTGAGTTTGCTTAATTTGGAGTCCGAGGAAGAAATTTAGTTCACCGATTAAGCTCATCTCGAACTCGCCCTGCATAGACTTAGAAAATTCTTCGCAAAGACGTGGATTACTTGCACCAAATATGATGTCATCCACATATATTTGTACCACTAAGAGATCATGATCATGAAATTTCACAAAAAGAGTGGTATCTACTTTACCCATAAAGAAACCTTTGCTGATTAAGAAGTTCTTCAACCTCTCTAGGAGCTTGTTTGAGACCCTAAAGAGCCTTCTTAAGTTTAAACACATGGTTCGGGTAAGTTTCATTTACGAATTCGGGGGGTTGAGCAACATAAACTTCTTCATTAATATAGCCAATTAGGAAAGCACTTTTGACATCCATTTGAAAAGGTTTGATATCCATAAAAGATGCATATGCTAATAACATGCGTATGACTTCCATGCGAGCAACGGGAGCATAAGTTTTATCAAAGTCTATACCCTCCTCTTTGCGATAGCCTTGAGTAACGAGTCTAGCTTTGTTCCTAACTACAATCTCATCTTCATCAAGTTTGTTTCGAAAGATCCATTTGGTTCCAATAACCGTTTGGTTGGTTGGTTTTCCAACTAGTTTATAAACATCATTTCGAGCAAATTGATTTAGCTATTCATGCATAGACATTAGCCAAAACCATCATTACATGCTTGTTTTACCTTTTTGGGTTCTAATGTGGAATGAAAGCGTAAGAGTCACAAACGACATGAGCTCTAGATCGTGTTGCTACACCTTGAGAGACATCTCCTATAATAAGGTCCTTTGGATGATCCCTTATAAAGATCCAATACTTAGAGAGTTCCTCTTTATCCTCTTGTGGAAGACTTTGAGGTTTTTGATGAGACTCATGTGTAACATCTTGTGATGATATATATTTAACAATATATATGCAATCATCACCAAGAGATGAGTTATCCACACAAGCCAACTCATCAAATTTGACGTGTAGAGATTCCTCCACAAAGTAGTTCGTTTATTGTAGGCTCTATATGCTTTACTCCTTATCGGATTTTGCATCAAATTTATCGAAATTATCTTTAGTGTTGAGGACAAAACATTTTGAACCAAAAGCTTTGAAGTACGAGATTTTAGGAATGTGGTTATGCCAAAGCTTAAAAGGGGTTTCCTTCAAAATAGGTCGAATGAGAACACGGTTTAAAACATAGCAAGATGTATTACCGGCTTCACACCAAAGATATTTTGGAAGCCCTTTTTCCACAAGCATGGTTCTTGCCATTTCTTGAAGAGTTCTATTTTTCCTCTCAACAACTCCATTTTGTTGAGGAGTGCGAGGAAACGAGAAGTTATGTTCAATTCCATATTTTTCACAATTTTTTTGAAATGATTCATTTTCAAATTCTCCTCCGTGGTCACTACGAATAGTGATTATGTTAGAATATTTTTGTCCTTCGAACACGTTTGCAAAAACTTTTAAATCTTTCAAACGCATCATATTTGTTTACTAAAAACAAAACTCAAGTGAATCTTGAAAAATTATCAACGATCACAAAAGTATATCTTTTTCCTCCTAG
Source organism: Triglochin maritima (assembly GCA_963682175.1). Taxonomy (NCBI): domain Eukaryota; kingdom Viridiplantae; phylum Streptophyta; class Magnoliopsida; order Alismatales; family Juncaginaceae; genus Triglochin; species Triglochin maritima. The sequence continues at coordinate 21,173,657 of OY821774.1, read as the reverse complement.
ATTCACGGTTCTTGAGGGTCCAAAAATATCTAAGTGTAAAAGCTCAAGGGGTTTTGAAGTCGACACCACATTTACAGATTTGAAAGACAATTTAAATTGTATTCCAAATTGGCATGCATCACAAAGCTTGTTCTTTTTAAAATCGATTTTAGGTAGTTGATTGACATCATTTCATGCTTATATTTGTATCTTATATCCATTATCTTACACCTAAGCAATGCTACGTGACGAGTTTTATGTTTGAATTTCAGAAATAAAGAGGTTTGAAGAGAAGAGCATAAAAGGACCTAAAAGCAGGGGAAAATGACTAAATTGTGAGACATGGGGACGAAGATCCAAGGAAGAAGGACCTGAACATAAGACCGAAGGACCAAAGAGCAAAACAGAAACTCCACACCATCATGGGGAGTATTTTGGCAATTCGTTTCGGGTCGGAGCGCCAATAAACGAAGTATATGCATCCAAGTCCAAGAAATACATCAAGCAAAGCCCAAAAAAAATTCCAGATGGATCCGGATCCAGACTGCCAATTGGCGGTCCGGATCTCTCCGGATCCGCTATGATTTCGCGTGCACATGTATTAGTGTTTGTTTAGACTATTTTTGGTATTGGTTTAGTCCCACATCGGGGGATTGTCCCGGATTAGCTTTTTCCATGCCTATAAATAGAACTCTTCACCTTCCATTGTACCCATCTCTCTCTTTGGTGGCCATCTTCCCTACTAAGAGTGAAGCCTTGAAGCAAAACTCTGGTGGAGGAAGGGCTACTTGTAATTGAGTGAGTTCATAATATATGTTTTCCTTTAATTGTGGTGTTTCTCTCTTAGGTTAATTTCCTTTAATGTGCTTGCTTTGATGCTTGTTTTGTTTTATGTCATTTCAGCTTCTTTAATATTTCTTGCTTGATTAGTGTAGTTTCATTTCAGTATAATACTTCATTTTGTTAATGTAGTTAGTGTAATGAGTAGTGAGTAGTTCCATCCCCATTTGGGGGGTGGAGAAATATGTGATATGATCATGTAGTGTATTAGGTGTGTGTTATCTTAATCCCTTGAGTCTTATATGATTTCCATAACCATCTAATGGGATTTCACTCTTATCTTTGATATGCTAATGCTCTTGAATGAAGCTTAGGTTATGCTTAGATTAGTGGACCTAATTTATGGGGAATGATAAGGTGAGGATATGGATGAAATTAATATTGGAAACACAAATTGTAGTGTATGTACTCTTGTTGCCTTTACCTTGGTTAATGTCTTGTATGTTTTAATGATATGTGTTATCTTAATTCATGTGTTATCTTAATTCATTCGAGTGGTATTAATTTTTTGTTTGTAGTTTTTCTTGGTTTCAGGGATCCTAGAGCTCAAGGGGAGGCCACTGGAGAAATTGGAGGCACAGAAGCACCAAACAGACCGCCAATCAGCGGTCTGGGAGTTCTCTGTTTTGTTCTGGTAGTTGTTTGGTTCATTGTAGTTATCTGGGAGCACTATTTTTCATGTTGTGACTTCTAGTTTGCTCCCAGATTTAATTTCAATCCCCTTTAATCAACTTGGCCTTAAAATCCAAAGCAAAAGATTAGGTATTTGCTATGTTTAGGTCATGCATCATCTAGTAATGACTTCAACATGTTAATTGTCTTCTCTTAGTTTTAATTTTTGTCGTCGATTGCTGGAGCGAGGTACGCATTCCTTAACACTCATTCACGCATTAGGACATCCATTAGTGAGTAAGGTTTGCATCGAAACAAGAGTGAGGTGAGTGCTTGTTTGGTGAGTTGCTTGCTAGCCTAAGAGTTCAAAACATCTTTAAGGGGCATCACCTATAGTCTTCAAAGATAAGGTGGGGGATTTCATCACCCCTCCCTTAGTCCCAAAAAGCACACTTAAGTAAAGTCTTAATCTAAAAGCAAGTAGACATTTGCCATTAGTACTTGGGCGCATTAGGAGAGTGATCTAGTCACGACCGTCATAGCCTGATCAGCGTCGCCAACTTTGTCGATAGTAGGAGAGAAGAGATCTCTGGATCTTGGCTCACTTGCTGGGCATTGTGGTCTTCGTCGTAGGGAGGTGAGGCGTGTTGAGGCCGTGTGACCTCACAGTTAGGCGTCGTCTAGATTTAAGGACCCATAGCCAGCCTAAGCTTGTTTGAGCTGTGTTTGCTAGACTAGGCTTCTATCCTCACCATTTACCCACGCTAGCTCTAGGGATTCTTCCATCCTCATCTGAGTCCTCTCCTTATCTATTTTCTACGCGTAGTCTCCTCCTCTAGTACACCTTCTGTTGTGTGTTATTTTAGAGTCGAGTCGAGCATTTTTATGCGAGGTTGGGCTCGTTCTGGTGAGAGCGCTCGACTTGAGAGAGTGCATTTTTCTGAGATGGACGGTCTTGGTGATCAACCATCTTCGCCTTGTGCTCCTTTGGAGCATGAGGCCGAGTCGTCTCGTGGTGACGGGGGAGACCGGGGTCCATTCATGGATTACCTCGGTCCGCTCCCACCACCACGTAGACCTCCTTCTCCTCCTCCTCTGACTCGAGAGGAAGGGAGATTCGGTCAGGATCGAGTTCTTGGTGCACCACCACCTTTAGCTCGACAGGATAGACCGATGACTTTGTGGGAGTGGACCCATCCTGTTCGGGCCGCGCAACCTTCTTGCATAGTTCTTCCCCTGCTTGCGGGAACAATTATGAGCTGAAACCTCAATATGTGAGCATCATTCCAACCTTTACTGCCAATAAGGAGGATCCGTATATTTTTAAACGCGAATTCGAGGAAGTATGCTCCATGTTCAAGCTTCAACAGCTTGACGAGGATTCAGTCCGGTTGAGGATGATTTCTTTCGCGTTGAAGGATAACGCGAAGAAATGGATGTACAGCCTCCCGACGAGCTCTATTCGGTCTTGGGATGACTTCGTGACTGTATTTTTGAAGAGATTTTTCCCTCAAAGGAAAACTCAACAGATACGGCACCAGATACATCAAATGTATCAGACTGAGACCGAATCTTTTCATGGTTTCTTTGAGAGGTTCAAGGACCTTCTCCAGCAGTGCCCTCATCATGGACTCGAGCTATGGTAGCTGTGCCAAATTGTTTATGAGGGCCTCAACTACAACACCCGCACATTGTTGGAGTCGATGTGTCAGGGTGACTTCCAAATGAAACCCATCAATGAGGCATGTGACACTTTTGAGTTAATGGCTGAATGCACCTTTGAGTGGGACACCATGAGAGAGCCACCAACCGTCAGGTCTTCTGGTCGAGCTGGATCATATCAAGTTGAGTCATCGATCGCGTCTGAGGCGAAAATGGCTGCTCTCATGCGTAGGATTGAGAGTTTAGAGTTGGATGGAGCTCCTGTAGCTCAGGTCGCTACTCCCGGGTGTGGTAGGTGTGGACTTACGGGCCATGATGACTTGGAATGCGCTTACGCTCCAAGGGATATTGAGCATGCAAATGCGATGTATCAACAGAGGCCCCGTAAGGACCCGTACAGTCACTCCTACAACCCGGGATGGCGTAACCATCCTAACTTCTCTTGGGAGCCTAGTGGGGGTAACGGTCAGAACTCGCACGCTCAACCTCAACCTCCACCTTATCAACCTCTACGCCCATCGGCGACTTACCAACCTCCACATCAAAGGTCTCAGACCCATAATTACCAACCTCCTCAGTCCTCATCGTCGGGTTATTCTAACCAGACTCCACTACCCTAACGGGTTGACTCGAAGGACCCCACTCTTGAACAAACCCTTCATGCGTTCATTCAGAGCACATAATCCCTGTTCGCGGCCAGCAACAATTTGGTCAAAGAATTGGAAATGCAAGTTAGGCAGTTGGCTAATCAGCTCTATGAACGCGAGAAGGGCCAATTACCGAGTCAACCCGAGGTGAATCCTCGGGGTACCCATTCTCAAGGAAGGACACCTTTACCTCATGCTACCTCCGAACCGACCCATCATATTAATGTGATTCATACTTTGAGGTCTGGTAAGGAGGTGGACAACCACATTGGGGTGCCTTCTTTGTCATCACCATCTTTGAGGGACCCAGATCCTGAGGCTCCCTCCACAAATACTTCTAGGAAGGAGCCAGGTTCTGAGGTTCTTTCTACATTTCCTTCGACAAAGGGGCCGAATCCCGAGGTCCCCTTGTCTCCTATTGTGTCGAAGGAATTAGATTCTGAGGTCCCCACTCATGTTTCTTTGGACCAGAATTCTGGGTTTCCTTCGCACCCTTATGCTCCGAAGGCGCCATTCCCTGATCGCATTAAAAAGAAAACCTCAGATCAGCATGACAAGATGCTTGAGATGTTTAGGCAAGTTAAGGTGAACATCCCTCTGTTGGAGGTGATTCAGCAAATGCCACCTTATGCCAAGGTTCTCAAGGACTTATGCACCAAAAAGAGAAAAACTCATGTTCCACAGAAAGCTTTTCTTGCGGCTAACGTGAGTTCGTTGTTGGCACAACCCATGCAAGTCAAGTACAAGGACCCTGGTTGTCCTACTCTCTCTTGTGTGATTGGTGATGTGTCCATACATCGTGCCTTATTGGACCTTGGTGCATCTGTTAATCTTCTACCTTATCCTGTCTATGTCCACCTCGGTCTTGGAGACCTCAAACAAACAAAAACCACTCTTCAATTGGCTGATAGGTCTATGAGGAAACCGAGGGGTGTGGTGGAAGATGTGCTGATCAAAGTGGGAGAGTTCATTTATCCAGTCGACTTCTTTGTCTTGGATACTGAACCTCTCCAAACCCACTTGGACAAATTCCTGTCATTCTGGGGTGACCATTTCTTGCGACTTCCAATGCCTTGATCAATTATCGCAATGGTCTGATGCGCTTGACTTATGGTAGTCAATGCACTGATTTCAACATCTTCACCATCGGTAAGAAGCCAGGTGCCTTCACTGACCCTGTTGGGGTCAACCTTATCCAGGGCATGGATGAAAGTGAAGTTGAGGGCACCTTCAAGTACTTCAGAGAATTGTTCGATGGAGATCCTAAAAGTTGTGAAGATGTTTCACCTGAGCTGGCACAAGAAGGTGCCTTATCTTCTGATCATGTGGCCCTTGAGCCACATTCTTCTGATCTCGTGGCTTTTGAGCCACCAGATACCATTTTTATGGCCTCTGGGCCACATGCTCTTCATTCTGTATATGCTGAGGACCCCATGTGGGTTAAGAATCAACCACCTGATACCCTTCAACCTAATAGAGGTTCACCTCTCATTCATGCCTCCTCTTTTGCTAACTCTCAAGAGGCATCAAACGACCACAATGCGTATAAGGGTGTCAGGTGCTCAAGCAATTCTGTTTTGTATGTTGCGAGCCCATGCATGTGCATTTTTGGCTCGAGAGACGGCGGGTTCCCATTTGATGTACCTTGACATATGAAGATGGAAGCCCATTATTGTACATAGTTAAAAAAAGAAAAAAAGAAAAAGAAAAGAAAAGAAAGAAGACTCCTTCAGTGAGCATCGATTGTTGTGGGCCCCAACCTTTGAGTATTTGGGGCCCAATTCTTTCACGTATTTGTATCCCTTCCTTAGCATCTCACAGGTTTTGAGGGAATTTGGGTTGTGTCCATCAACATAGCCAGAAACTTCCTTGTGTACTTCACGTTGGTGAGATCTATTCTTTTTCATGCATAAATCCATGTAGTCTTTTGCTCACATTCATTGAGGACAATGCATGAAGTAGGTGTGGGGGTGTGTTTCGTGTGTACATAGTTGAGTCTTTTCCTTTGTTTTTTGTTTTTTGTGTGTGTATTGATAGGGTCATGTTAGTGTGCTGCATTTAATATCGATATATCTGCTTGCCATGATCCTTGGGTGACTTGTCTTCTTTTGCTTGCCCAGTGCCTTAAAATTTTCACATTTCTTTCAAAATCTTCATGTGTTTGCGAAAAAAATGTTTTGTAGGTTTTGCGTGTGTTTAGCATGTGCAAAACCGTTGAGAGGCAAAGTAAAAAGAAAGCTCCCAAAATTATCTTGAACTTGATGCATTAGGATATCTAGTACAATGGCTTTAGGATTTATCGAGTCGTTAGGATGCACCCCAGTTTTCCCTTGGGGGTGAGTAATCATAGGGTTTCAGTGCTCAAACATTTAAAGAAGTCCACCCTGAACCTAATGAGTCAATAATTCGTGTCTGTTAACTTAAGGAAGTTTGTTGTAGTCAAGGACCCTTTGAATCTTGTTGTGAGACATTAAGTATAGGGGTTTTGGTTCATGTGTAGATAAGAAATAAGTGAGTAGGTGTTCTCTCTTCTCGCACGACTCCTATCACTCGGGAAAGTAGGTCTGAGGGGACTTTGTGCCTGGTTCTTTCGAGTCATCTGACTTGGGATGCGCCGGCCGAACTCCTGTTACATGGGTGGTAGGTCCCTATGTGGAGATTTGGGGAAAGGTGTACATGATAGTGTAAGTCCTCATGGGCAATGATGCATGAAACCTGACCCTGGGAGAATGAAGCTCCAACTAAGAAAAAGAAAAAGAAAGAAAGTGTTGAACGTTTTCATTAAACCGCAAGTGCACGACCGCGTTGAAGCGGTGGCAAATACTGGTCGTCCTCAAGGAGGTGAGCAACCTCTCGTTTGCACGAAATCAAGTGGCAAAAAAATGGAGAAGAGAGTGGATTATGCTACGCTACGCTACACTACACTACGAAGTATGAAATGCGAAAGAAAGCAACAAACGATTAACTAAAAACTTAACTAAGAACGAAAGAGGAGTGCTGGAATTCAGAAACGGAAAACCCCTAAGGGGTGGAGTGAGTGCACACATGCAAAGAGGTGGGTGTTGAACACATTCTTTAAGCACAAATGAAGGTGGTGTAATCATGCATAGGAAGTGTCTAAATGTTATGGCAAAACCTATCAATCCATTCACCAACTTAGTAGATTAACATTTACATATGCAAGTTGTTTATTTCAAAACCTAAACAAGCATGAGAGGTGTCTAATCATTTTGACAAAACTCATCAAGTTATAAATTCTATCCTAAACAAGCAAGCATACATTCATGTTTTATCAACACATTGTAAATAAAGCATTCATTCCATTCTCTAATGCATGTATGAACATCTACTCCACCCCCCAAAGGGGATGGAACTACTCACTACACATTATACTAATTATTAAACTAAGAAAGGAAAGCATATTAACTAAGCTACTAAAACTAATGAAAAGAAATTAAACAAAGTAAAGAAAGCAAAATAAAACTAATAACATAACAAAGAAACTTTTATTAACAAATTGCTCACATTTCAAGTAGTATCCTCCTACTTTAGTGTGTGCTTCAATGCCTCACTTCTAGTAGGAAGAATAGCCACTCAAAATATGGAGTGATTACATTAGAAGGTGAAGAGTTCTATTTATAGCCATAGAAAAAGGCACTCCGGGACAATTCCCCGATGTGGGACTAAACATATACCAAACATAGCCTAAACATCCTATAATACACGTGCTGGAGAAATTGGGGCGGAACCAGAGTGATCTGGACCGCCAATTAGTGGTCCCAGACCGCCAATTGGGAGTCTATAAACTTTGGATCGGGTTGGAATTTGTTGTGGGCTTTTCGTGCTGGTATTATTTTTCTTGGATGCGATTACTTGACTTGTTGGAGCTCCGACCCGAATAGAATTGCCAAAATACTCCCCATGATGGTGTGGAGTTTTCTGTTTTGCTCTTTGGTCCTTTGGTCTTACGTTCAGGTCCTTCTCCCTTGCATCTTAGGCCCAGATCCCACAATTCAGTCCTTTTTCCCAGCTTTTGGGTCCTTTTATGCTTCATCTCTTCAAACCTATTTATTTCTGAAATTCAAACATAAAACTCGTAACATTGCATTGTTTAGGTGAAAGATAATGGATATAAGATACAAATATAAGCATGAAATGATGTCAATCAAATACCCCCACACCTAACTTTTGCTAGTCCCGAGCACAACAAAGAAAGGAAAAAACATACGAAAAAAAGAAATCCTAACTCACTTTCGTAGGAATCACGGTTGCACTTAGCACGTGCAACAAGCCGTTAAACCTCCTTGTCGCCAAGGAGGAGTGTTGTCTCCTGAGGGTTTTCAGCGGATACACCCACAAAATCCGAACAAAGATGCATTAATCAATCTAGCTACACGACTCGTTGGACTCATATTGTCGATCATGAGACGCGGTAATACTACGGGTCGACTCTATATATGTAATCGGTCCACACACCTAGCTTAATGAACCATTCGTGAAAGTTAGTTAAGAACTTATGTGAAAGACATGGGTAACCTTAACTTCTGAATGTGATACAATGTGTAAAGTCCATTTTGGTTTCTTATTTGACTTTTTTCTTCTTCTTTTTCTCTCTTTTTTTCTTTTTCTTTGGAGTAGTTTATTGGTTGGTGTTTGATTCTTCCAGGGTCGGGTTTCGTGCATCACTGCCTATGAGGGCTTACACTATCACGTACACCTTCCCCAATTCTCCACATAGGGCGATCCTTACCACCCGTGTAACGGGAGTTCGGTCGGTGCATCCCAAGTCAGATGACTCGAAAGCACCAGACACAAAGTCCCCTCAGACCTACTTTCCCGAGTGATAGGAATTACGCGAGAAGAGAGAACACCACTTATTTATTTATCTGCATGGGAACCAAAATCCCTACACTTAAGTTTCACAAAAAGAGATTAAGGGCCCTTGACTACGACAAACTTCCTTATACTAACAAACACAAATTATTTGACTCACTAGGTTCAGGGTGGACTTCTTTAAATGTTCGAGTGCTGAAACCCTATGATTACACGCCCCCCGAGGGAAAAACGGGGTGCATCCTAACGCCTCGATAAGACCTAAAACCAGTAAACTAGATATCATAATGCATCAAGTTCAAGACAATTTTGGGAGCTTTCTTTTTACTTAGCCTCTCAACGGTTTTTGCACATGCTAAACACACGCAAAACCCACAAAAACATTTTCTTTTGCAAACACATGAAGAATTTGAAAGAAATGTTAAAACTTTAAAGCACTAGGCAAGCAAAAGAAGACAAGTCACCCAAGGATCATTGCAAGCAGATATATCGATATTAAATGCAGCACACTAACATGACCCTAGCAGTACAAACAAAAGAAAACAAACTCAAAGGAAAACGACTCGAATATGTACACACGTAAAGCACCCCCCACACCTACTTCATGCATTGTCCTCAATGAATGTGAACAAGATACTACATGGATTTATGCATGAAAAATGAAGGATCTCACCAACATAAAGCGCAAAAGGAAGTTAGTGGTTATGTTGATGGACACAAACCCGAATTCCCTCAAAATCTGTGAGATACTGAAGAAGGGAGACAAATACGTGAAGAAATGGGGCCCAAGTACACAAGGGTTGGGGCCCACAACAATCAATGCTCGCTCATGGAGTCTTTTATTACACACTTTTTTTCCTTTTTTTGTTCTTTTTTATTATCCTTTTTTTCATGATATAAACAACAACAACGATATTCTCATAATCATTTGGTCAAGGAACATCAAATGAGAACATCAAGTCATGAGGACCAGAGACTTGTCGAGATGGGCAAACTTCACCGGTACTCTGAGGTGTCATGAGGGGTGAAAGGTCAAAGCTGAAAGGCTCGAACCCCTCATGATATTGGTTGGGTGTGGGCAACATAAATGAATGAAGTTGTGTTGCCTCACTAGGGTTTAGTTGTTCATCGAACAAAACCCTCCAACCAATAGGTGGGTGCATCGGAATGAGTTCCGCAAGCTCATTCGATGGATGCAACAGACCTGCATTACGAAGAATGGGGCTTCTCCCCAAGTCATCCAACAAGGACCTCCCACCATCATTTAGATCATCAAGCATAAGCTCGGTCATAGGTGGGTCCTTGTTGGAGTCAATATGAAGCTCAAATGGCTCAATGACCATGGGACATGAGGTAGAGACACCTTCTGGTATAGGCATATGATGAGGTGTCTCACTCTCACTAGTACTCTCAACTGAATCATGCAACAAACACTCCTTTTGGACATTTATGTTTGATACCAGCTCACTCTGTTGCATTGCAAAGACAAGTAATGAGTTTTCGCTGGGCTCACAAACATTCTCAATGGGTTGCATTGGTGTTAAGGGTGTTCATTGATTTGGTGGTGTTTTCTCCAATTGGCGGATGAGATTTAGATTTAAAGGTTGATCCATGGGCTCTTGTTGCCTACCAGAGTTGAACACATGAAACTCGACACTCATGTTACCGAATGAGAGTGATTGACATCATTTCGTGCTTATATTTGTATCTTATATCCATTATCTTTCTCCTAAACAATGCTATGTTACGAGTTTTATGTTGAGTTTTCAGGAATAATTAGGTTTGAAGAGATGAAGCACAAAAGGACCCAAAAGCTGGGAAAAAGGACTGAATTGTGAGATCTGGGGACCAAGATGCAAGGAAGAAGGACCTGAATGCAAGACCGAAGGACCTAAGAGCAAAACAGAATACTCCTCACCATCATGGGGAGTATTTTGGCAATTCTATTCGGGTCGGAGCTCCAACATGCAAACTAGATGCATCAAATACCAACAAAGCCTTCCAGAAAAGCCCACAAGAAATTCCAGAGCGATCCCGACACTGTAGACCGCTAATTAGCGGTCCAAGACCGCTAATTGGGGGTCACTTTTATCCCAAATGCGCTCAAATTTCTCCAGCACATGTATTAGAGGATGTTTAGGCTATGTGTGGTATCTGTTTAGTCCCACATCGGGGGATTGTCCCGGATTAGCTTTTTCCATGCCTATAAATAAAACTCTTCACCTCCTTTTGTAATCACTCCATATTTTAAGTGGCTATTCTTCCTACTAGAAGTGAGGCCTTGAAGCACACACTAAAGTAGGAGGATGCTACTTTTAATGTGAGTCATTTTATCAATAAAGTTTTATGTTTCTTTCATTGTTTGTTTTATGCTTCTTTTATTGTTGTGCATGTTTTAGTTTAATCGTCTTTTAATTCTAGCTTAGTTTTAATATGCTTTCTTTCCATAGTTTAATAATTAGTGTAATGTTTAGTGAGTAGTTCCATCCCCTTTGGGGGGTGGAGTAGATGTACATACATGCATTAGAGAATGTGATGAATGCTTTAATTTCAATGTGTTGATTAAACATGAATGTATGCTTGCTTGTTTAGGATAGAATTTACAACTTGATGAGTTTTGCCAAAATGATTAGACACCTCTCATGCTTGTTTAGGTTCTGAAATAAACACCTTGCATATGTAAATGTTAATCAACTAAGTTGGTGAATAGATTGATAGGTTTTGCCATAACATTTAGACACTTCCTATGCTTGATAAACACCACCTTCATGTGCTTAAAGAATGTATTCTACACCCACCTCTTTGCTTGTGTGCACTCACTCCACCCCTTAGGGGTTTTCCATTCCTGAAATTCCAGCATTCTTGTTTTGTTCTTAGCTTAGTTCTTATTTCATCGTTTGTTTGTTTCTTTCACATTTCATACTTCTTAGAGTAGTTTAGTGTAGAGTAGCGTAAACAACTTTCTCCCCCTATTTTTCGCCACTTGATTTCGTGCAAACAAGAGGCTGCTCACCACCCTGAGGACGACCCGTACTTGCCACCGCTTCATCGCGGCCGTGCACTTGCGGTTTAAAATAAAACGTTCAACAAGTTTTTGGCGCCGTTGCCATGGAGGTGCCAGTCCAGACTCTTGTTTGGACGATTCGAGTGGATTTAATTTTTGTTTTGTAGTTTTTCTTTGTGTCAGGAGACTTGGAGTCGGTAGGAGGAACACCTGGAGAAGTTTTGAAGCAAGCTGGGCACTGTAGACCGCCAATCAGCGGCCTGAGACCGCCAATTGGCGGTCTGGTAAGCTCAGCTCGCTCTCTTATTTCTTTGTTCTGTTTAATTTATCTGATATAGTGGTCTGGGACTTAATTTGGCATGTTTTGACTTATAGTTTGTTCCCAGATCAATAATCAAACCTCCTTTAAGCAACTTGGACCCTAAAACTCAAAGCAAAAGATTAGGCATTATTTTTGTTTAAGCCATGCATCATGTATGTGACTTAGGCATTTAGATTGTCTTTTATCTTAGCTTTATTTTCTGTTGCTGAGAGCTGGCGTGAGGTACGCACCTTCTACTCTCATTCATGCATTTCGTATGAACATGCATTAGTTAGTAGGAAGTGCATTGCAACAAGTGTGAGTTGAGCGTTGTTTGGAGAGTTGATTGTTATATTTAGGACTCCAAAACTCTACTAAGGAGGGGCTGTCCCGTAAAAGATAAGGTGGGAGATTTCATCACCCTTTCCTTCGCCCCCAAAAACCACACTAATGAAGAGCCTAATTTTAAAATCAAGTAGACATTGGCCCTAAGGATCTTGGACGCATTAGGAGAGTGATCCGGTCCCGATCGTCATGACTTGATCGGCGTTGCCCACTTTGTCGATAGTAGGAGAGACGAGATCCCCGGATCTTGACTCACTTGCTGGGCTTTGTGGTCCTCGTCGTAGGGAGGTGAGGCGTGTTGAGGCCGTGTGACCTCGCAGTTAGGCGTCGTCTAGCTGTAAGGACCTATAGCGACCTTAGGATTGCTTGAGCCTTGTTTGCTTGTGCGCTTCTACCTGTACCCATCCGCCGTAGCATAAGGACTTCTTCCCTTCTCTCATGAGTCGTTCTTTCTCTCCTGTGTTCCCCCGTCTTCTCCCCTACGTACATTCTTCGAAAAAAAAGAAAAAAAAGGGTTTTGGTTTGTGTTTGTGCACATTTGTGCATGCTTTCGTGGACACGAGACGAGAGGGGTCGTTTGACGAGGAGCGTTGTCAATCCGGCTTCGGTAATCGATTTCTCGACTCCTTCCTCCTCTCGTGTCGCACACAGGCCGGTTTCAATGGCTGCTAATTTCCGTGAGGAGGAGCAGTTGCTGGACCCACCTGTTCGACCTGTTCTTCCTGTTGTCGTTCCCATACCTCTACGTGATCGATGCTACCCGAGCCGTACTGCTCTACCTTCATGCATCGTATTGCCAGAGGCTAATGGGAACCATTTTGAGGTTAAGCCTCAGTTTATCTCCATGCTCCCTCATTTCACTAGGAAAGGTGACCCCTATATCTTTCTCAGGGAATTTGAGGAGGTTTGTGCTATGTTCAAGCTGCAACAACTTAGCACAGACTCCATCCATCTTAGGCTTGTCCCCTTTGCGCTGAAGGATGACGCCAAGAAGTGGTTGTACAGCAACCATGCGAATGCCTTTAGGACTTGGGATGAGTTTCAATATGCATTCCTCAAGAAATACTTTCCAAATCATCAGACTCAAAAATTGAGGAACGAAATCCATTCGTTCTATCAACTTGAGACCGAAACATTTCATACATATCTAGAGAGGTTCAAGGAGCTACTATCCTCATGCCCTCACCATGGCATTGAGTTGTGGCGTCTTTGTCAGATTGTTTACGAGGGTCTTCACATCCCGTCGAGAACGCTCCTTGAGTCCATGTGTCAAGGAGAGTTCTTGGGAAAGGATGAAAGGGAGGCATGGGCTTTCCTAGAAGACCTTGCTGAGAAAACCATGCAATGGGAGAGTGTGAGGGAACCACCTGCATCATCTAGCATAGGAGCGAGGATCGCGAATGCAAACTCGACTAGATTAGGTGCCACATTTGCTGTCGATACCACTACGGCCACCGAGGCACGCATGGCGGCCTTAATGCGCCGTATGGATTCGATTGAGCTCCAAAACCAGCAAGGTGCACCTCACATGTCCACATCTGGTCCAATGCCCTGTCATTCATGTGGTAGGATAGGTCATGTAGAGAGAGAGTGTGTGTCCATTCCTCCTGAGATGGAACATGTCAACGCCATCTATGACAGAGCTAGGAATGACCCGTACTCATCATCTTATAATCCTGGATGGAGGAACCACCCCAATTTTTCATGGAACCAAAATAATGCCCCGGGTGGTCCTTCAACATCCTCTCGACCACCTAATCAACCACACCAACCTCCCATGCATGCTCATTCATATCAGCAAGCCCAAGTTCCAAGCACTAACCAACCAGGTTTCCCAAATTCTAACAATTTTGAAGCCCGGTTTAATTCGCTTGAGAACATGACTCGTGGACTTTAGAACTCTGTGAAAATTTTTATGTCATCCACAAGTCAAGTTCTCAATTCAAATCAGCAGACCATTAAATCTCTAGAGCTTCAGATGGGCCAATTGGCTCAGTCTGTACATGAAAGAGAGAAAGGGTCTTTTCCTAGCCAGCCTGAGGCTAAGCCCCGTATGTACCAGCAACAACACATGCAAAATGAGAATGTGGTACCTCGGGGGAGGCAAGTGAACCATGTGGAGGAACCTGTTCACCATGTCAATTCCATTGTGACCTTAAGGAATGGAAAACAGGTTGACAATCACATTTCCTTGCCACACCCACCACCATCTATGCAGCCCCTCAGTGGGAATGGTGGTGAAGAAGAAGCTGAGGGTGAGGGTAATACACCAACACTTCTTTCTTCTCAGGCACCACAGAAAACCTATCTGCCAAAAGCTCCCTATCCAAGTAGGTTAACCAAAAAGCAAAGTGACAACATGGACAAGATATTAGAGGTGTTTAAGCAAGTGAAGGTTAACATCCCCTTATTGGATGTCATCAACAAATACCTCAATATGCCAAAGTGTTGAAGGATCTCTGCACAACCAAGAGGAAGACCAATGTTCCTAAGAAAGCATTCTTGGCTGCAAATATCAGCTCACTTTTGTCCAATCCTACCTACACAAAATACAAGGACCCTGGGTGTCCTACTATTCAGTGTACAATAGGGGACACTAGACTGAGCAATGTTTTGCTTGATTTAGGATCAGCGGTCAACCTCCTCCCATTCTCTGTTTATCAACAATTGAACTTGGGAGAATTGAAACCAACTAAGATCACCCTCCAATTAGCGGATAGATCCATTCGTATTCCCATGGGGATTAGCGAGGACGTGCTTATCAAAGTTGGAGATTTTATATTTCCAGTCGATTTTGTTGTCCTCGATACCAATCCTGTTGCGAACACCCACTCTCAAATACCTTTGATTTTGGGTAGACCATT
Organism: Triglochin maritima; assembly: GCA_963682175.1. Taxonomy (NCBI): domain Eukaryota; kingdom Viridiplantae; phylum Streptophyta; class Magnoliopsida; order Alismatales; family Juncaginaceae; genus Triglochin; species Triglochin maritima. The sequence goes on along the minus strand of OY821774.1, from coordinate 21,158,570 downwards.
TCTGGCAACCTCCAATGCCTTGATTAATTGTAGAAATGGTCTCATGAAGCTCTCATTCGGTAACATGAGTGCCGAGTTTCATGTGTTCAACTCTGGTAGGCAACAAGAACCCATGGATGAACCTTTAAATCTCAATCTCATCCGCCAATTGGAGAAAGCACTACAAAATCAACGAACACCCCTAACCCCAATGCAACCCGTTGAGAATGTTCGAGGGCCCAGCGAAAACTCATTGCCTGTCTTCGCAATGCAACAGAGTGAGCTGGCCTCGAACATGAATGTCCAAAGGGAGTGTTTGTTGCATGATTCAGTTGAGAGTACTAGTGAGAGTGAGACACCTCATCATATGCCTATACCAGAAGGTGTCTCTACCTCATGTCTCATGGCCATGGAGCCATTTGAGCTTCATATTGACTCCAACAAGGACCCACCTATGACCGAGCTTATGCTTGATGATCTAAACGATGATGGGAGGTCCTTGTTGGATGACTTGGGGAGAAGCCCCATTCTTAGTGATGCAAGTCTGCTGCATCCATCAAATGAGCCTGAGGAACTCATTCCGATGCACCCGCCTATTGGTCGGAGGGTTTTCTTCGATGAGCAATTAAACCCTAGTGAGGCAACACAACTTCATTCTTTGTTGCCCACACCCAACCAATATCATGAGGGGTTCGAGCCTTTCAGCTTTGACCTTTCACCCCGCATGACACCTCAGAGTACCAGTGGAGTTTGCCCATCTCGGCAAGTCTCTGGTCCTCAAAACATGATGTTCTCATTTGATGTTCCTTGACCAAATGATTATGAGAATATCTTGGTTGATGTGTATATCTTGTAAAAAAAAGAAAAAAACAAAAAAAGAAAAAAATGTGTAATAAAAGACTCCTTCAATGAGCATCGATTGTTGTGGGCCCCAACCCTTGTGTACTTGGGCCCAATCTCTTCACGTATTTATCTCCCTTCTTCAACTTCTTACAGGTTTTGAAGGAATTTGGGTTTGTGTTCATCAACATGACCCTGAACGTCCCTTTGTACTTCATGTTGGTGAGATCTTTCCTTTTTCATGCATATCTACATGTAGTATCTTGTTGACATTCATTTAGGACAATGCATGAAGTAGGTGTGTGGGGGGGGGTGTTTTACGTGTGTACATAGTCGAGTCTTTTCTTTTGATTTTTTGTTTTCTTTTGTGTGCATTGTTAGGGCCATGTTAGTGTGCCGCATTTAACATTGATATATCTGCTTGCCATGATCCTTGGGTGACTTGTCTTCTTTTGCTTGCCTAGTGCTTTAAAATTTTCACATTTCTTTCAAAATCTTCATGTGTTTACGAAAGAAAATGTTTTTGTAGGTTTTGCGTGTGTTTAGCATGTGCAAAACCGTTGAGAGGCAAAGTAAAAAGAAAGCTCCCAAAATTGTCTTGAACTTGATGCATTAGGATTTCTAGTTTACTGGCTTTAGGTCTTATGGAGTCGTTAGGATGCACCCCGGTTTTCCCTCGGGGGGCGTGTAATCATAGGGTTTCAGCACTCAAACATTTAAAGAAGTCCACCCTGAACCTAGTGAGTCAAATAATTCGTGTCTGTTAGTATAATGAAGTTTGTCGTAGTCAAGGGCCCTTAATCTCTTTTTGTGAAACTTAAGTGTAGGGGTTTTGGTTCCCATGTAGATAAATAAATAAGTGGTGTTCTCTCTTCTCGCACGGCTCTTATCACTCGGGAAAGTAGGTCTGGGGGGACTTTGTGCCTGGTGCTTTCTAGCCATCTGACTTGGGATGCACCGACCGAACTCCCGTTACACGGGTGGTAGGGATCGCCCTATGTGGAGATTTGGGGGAAGGTGTACGTGATAGTGTAAGTCCTCATAGGCAATGATGCACGAAACCTGACCCTGGGAGAATCAAACACCGACCAATAAAATGCTCCAATGAAAAAAAAAATGAAAAAAAAGAAGAAAAAAAAGAGTCAAATAAGAACCAAAATGGACTCTACACATTGTATCACATTCAGAAGTTAAGGTTGCCCATGTCTTTCACTTAAGTCCTTAACTAACTCTCACGAATAACTCATTAGGCTAGGTGTGTGGACCGATTACCTATATAGAGTCGACCCGTAGATTACCGCGTCCCATGATCGACAAAATAAGTCCAACGAGTCGTGTAGCTAGATTGATTAATGCATCTTGTTCGGATTTTGTGGGTATATCCGCTGAAAACCCTCAGGAGACAACACTCCTCCTCCTTGGCGACAAGGAGGTTTAACGGCTTGTTGCACGTGCTAAGTGCAACCGTGATTCCTACGAAAGTGAGTTAGGATTTCTTGTTTTCGTATGCTTTTCTCTTTCTTTGTTTTGCTCGGGACTAGCAAAAGTTAGGTGTGGGGGTATTTGATTGACATCATTTCATGCTTATATTTGTATCTTATATACATTATCTTTCACCTAAACAATGCTATGTTACAAGTTTTATGTTGAGTTTTTAGGAATAATTAGGTTTGAAGAGATGAAGCACAAAAGGACCCAAAAGCTGGGAAAAAGGACTGAATTGTGAGATCTGGGGACCAAGATGCAAGGAAGAAGGACCTGAATGCAAGACCGAAGGACCTAAGAGCAAAACAGAATACTCCTCACCATCATGGGGAGTATTTTGGCAATTCTATTCGGGTCGGAGCTCTAACATGCAAACTAGATGCATCAAATACCAACAAAGCCTTCCAGAAAAGCCCACAAGAAATTCCAGAGCGATCCCGACACTGTAGACCGCTAATTAGCGGTCCAAGACCGCTAATTGGCGGTCACTTTTAGCCCAAATGCGCTCAAATTTCTCCAGCACATGTATTAGAAGATGTGTAGGCTATGTGTGGTATCTGTTTAGTCCCACATCGGGGGATTGTCCCGGATTAGCTTTTTCCATGCCTATAAATAAAACTCTTCACCTCCTTTTGTAATCACTCCATATTTTAAGTGGCTATTCTTCCTACTAGAAGTGAGGCCTTGAAGCACACACTAAAGTAGGAGGATGCTACTTTTAATGTGAGTCATTTTATCAATAAAGTTTTATGTTTCTTTCATTGTTTGTTTTATGCTTCTTTTATTGTTGTGCATGTTTTAGTTTAATCATCTTTTAATTCTAGCTTAGTTTTAATATGCTTTCTTTCCATAGTTTAATAATTAGTGTAATGTTTAGTGAGTAGTTCCATCCCCTTTGGGGGGTGGAGTAGATGTACATACATGCATTAGAGAATGTGATGAATGCTTTAATTTCAATGTGTTGATTAAACATGAATGTATGCTTGCTTGTTTAGGATAGAATTTAGAACTTGATGAGTTTTGCCAAAATGATTAGACACCTCTCATGCTTGTTTAGGTTCTGAAATAAACACCTTGCATATGTAAATGTTAATCAACTAAGTTGGTGAATAGATTGATAGGTTTTGCCATAACATTTAGACACTTCCTATGCTTGATAAACACCACCTTCATGTGCTTAAAGAATGTATTCTACACCCACCTCTTTACTTGTGTGCACTCACTCCACCCCTTAGGGGTTTTCCATTCCTGAAATTCCAGCATTCTTGTTTTGTTCTTAGCTTAGTTCTTATTTCATCGTTTGTTTGCTTCTTTCACATTTCATACTTCTTAGAGTAGTTTAGTGTAGAGTAGCGTAAACAACTTTCTCCCCCTATTTTTCGCCACTTGATTTCGTGCAAACAAGAGGCTGATCACCTCCCTGAGGACGACCCGTACTTGCCACCGCTTCATCGCGGCCGTGCACTTGCGGTTTAAAATAAAACGTTCAACAGAGAGCTTCATGAGACCATTTCTACAATTAATTAAGGCATTGGAAGTTGCCAGAAATGGTCTACCCAAAATCAAAGGTATTTGAGAGTGAGTGTTCGCAACAGGATTGGTATCGAGGACAACAAAATCGACTGGAAATATAAAATCTCCAACTTTGATAAGCACGTCCTCGATAATCCCCTCTGGAATACGAATGGATCTATCCTCCAGTTGGAGGGTGATCTTAGTTGCTTTCAATTCTCCTAAATTTAACTGTTGATAAACAGAAAATGGGAGGAGGTTGACCGCTGATCCTAAATAGCAAAACATTACTCATGCTAGTGTCCCCTATCGTACACTGAATAGTAGGACACCCAGGGTTCTTGTATCTTGTGTAGGCAAGATTGGACAAAAGTGAGCTTACATTTGCAGCCAAGAATGCTTTCCTAGGAACATTGGTCTTCCTCTTGGTTGTGCAGAGATCCTTCAACACTTTGGCATATTGAGGTATTTGTTGGATGACATCCAACAAGGGGATGTTGACCTTAACTTGCTTAAACACCTCTAATATCTTGTCCATTGTGTCACTCTGCTTTTTGGTTAACCTACTTGGATATGGAGCTTTTGGCAGGTAGGTTTTTTACGGTGCTTGAGAAGGAGGCGTTGGTGTATTACCCTCACCCTCAGCCTCTTCTTCACCACCATTCCCCCTAAGGGGCTGCATAGATGGTGGTGGGTGTGGCAAGGAAATGTGATTGTCAACCTATTTTCCATTCCTTAAGGTCACAATGGAATTGACATGGTGAACAGGTTCCTCCACATGGTTCACTTGCCTCCCCCGAGGTACCACATTCTCATTTTGCACGGCACCAAAAACTTGTTGAACGTTTTAATTTAAACCGCAAGTGCACGGCCGCATTGAAGCGGTGGCAAATACGGGTCGTACTCAGGGAGGTGAGCAGCCTCTCGTTTGCACGTGTTGTTGCTGGTACATGCGGGGGTTAGCCTCAGGCTGGCTAGGGAAAGACCCTCTCTCTCTCTTTCATGTACAGACTGAGCCAATTGACCCATCTGAAGATCTAGAGATTTGATGGTCTGCTGATTTGAAGTGAGAACTTGACTTGTGGATGACATAAAAAATTTCACAGAGTTCTCAAGTCCACGAGTCAAGTTCTCAAGCGAATTAAACTGGGTTTCAAAGTTGTTAGAATTCGGGAAACCGGTTGGTTAGTGCTTGGAACTTGGGGTTGCTGATATGAATGAGCATGCATGGGAGGTTGGTGTGGTTGATTAGGTGGTTGAGAGGAGGTTGAAGGACCACCCGGGGCATTATTTTGGTTCATAAAAAATTGGGGTGGTTCCTCCATCCATGATTATAAGATGATGAGTATGGGTCATTCCTAGCTCTGTCATAGATGGCGTTGACACATTCCATCTCAGGAGGAATGGATGCACACTCGCTTTCTATTTGACCTATCCTACCACATGAATGACAGGGAACTCGACCAGATGTGGACATGTGAGGTGCACTTTGTTGGTTTTTGAGCTCAATCGAATCCATACGGCGCATTAAAAGCCGCCATGCGTCCCTCGGTGGCCGTAGTGGTATCGATAGCAAATGCGGCACCCGATCTAGTCGAGTTTGCATTCGCGATCCTTGCTCCTATACTAGATGATGCAGGTGGTTCCCTTACACTCTCCCATTGCATTGTTTTCTCAGCAAGGTCTTCTAGGAAAGTCCATGCCTCCCTTTCATCCTTTCCCAAGAACTCTCCTTGACACATGGACTCAAGGAGCATTCGGGACGGGATGTGAAGACCGTCGTAAACAATCTGACAAAGACGCCACAACTCAATGCCATGGTGAGGGCATGAGGATAGTATCTCCTTGAACCTCTCTAGATATGCATGAAATGTCTCGGTCTCAAGTTGAATTATAAAGAGATTATGTAAAGATACACAAAATAGTGAAAGACAGGACACATTTCTGAACACCAACGGTCAACCGGATCGGGTCGACCGGTATGTGAAAATAAATAATTTGGTCGAGCAATGGTGCAAACAGTCGAACCAACATGACTAGAACTTAAGTGAACGGTCGAACAGATGTAGGGTTTGGTCGACTGTTTGGTGTAATTTGTCCAGATAAAACTGTGGAAAAAAGATATCGGTCGAACAAAATGAAAGTGTGGTTCGACCGAAAATGACCAGTACAAATTGGAATTGGAGAGTTTCCTGAATCGGTCGATCGTAAGAAGGGTCCAGTCGACCGGTGGACCAAATCTAAAATAGGGGTTATGTGAGTATGCGAATACGATTGTTGGTGTATACGACAAGTATAACGGTCATATTTAATACAAATACTTAAAATTTATCGATCGAACTAAATGGATTGTTGATCGACCAATTTACATTCTAACCAGGACACATGGCAATATGTTAGGAAAACAAAATGTGTATTAGTCGAACTGGATTAACACAACTAGACAAAGTGAAACGGTCGACCGGGGAAAATGATTTGGTTGACCGATTAAGCCTGTGAAGGCACAAGAAGAATTGATCGAACTGAGGTGAAGTCTGGTCGACCACTTGAAGAAGGAATGATAGTCTATTGTATTTCGGTCGAACAAAATGGAATTCCGGTCGACCATTTGGACCCAAAAATCCTATTCTAAGGGAATTTCTACGTAACATCGATGTCCTATTGAAGTCAATAGGATATGGATGTAATTGTGAGACTTCTATAGGTTTCCTAAGGGTATGCAATGCAATTTATCAAAGAGTTCAAGTACCAAGTTACATCATAGCCTAAGTACCACAAATATAAACCTATCTACTCTTCACTCTTCCTTTCTTGTCTTGATCCAAACTTAGTTCCTGAAATGTTAGAAATATAATATATGCGTCGATGATATTAATGGATTACATGTGTTTATTGATATGTTAGTTAATCATCAAAACGGAGCGATTATTTAGTCATAAAGCCAACATGTATGTCCTTTTTATGTAATGGTTCATCCTTTTTATTTGAAAGTGGGTTTGGTTTACGAATCCTCGCGCGTCCTTTGAAATTTCGTGGTGTCCTTTTTAAGTGTTGCTATGTCCTTTTTATGTAATGGTTCATCCTTTTTATGTGAAAGTCTGTTTGGCTTCCGATTCTTTTGCGGTCCTTTTTGCCTATCGTAGTGTCCTTTTTAAGTGTTGGTATGTTTTTTTATGTAATGGTTCATCCTTTTTATTTTAACAGTTGCTCTAGGGAGCTCCACATGAGAATCCAGACAATGCGGTAGGGCGTACATGAATGTTCGGCCAAAGATGTCAGTTAGTACTGGAGAAACCGTCTAAAGGTGGATTGGTCATTGAGATACCCGTGGGGCACATGCCAAAGAAAAATGCCAGGGAGCAACGACTGCGGTCTTAAGATACCCTTATTGAGAAATGAATGCTTCTTGTGCGATCCAAAGAGCATGACCCATTATGTCGGCGTGACGACGCAGCACATCCTTCTCCATTATGCCATCGTCTTGGTAAATCTTGTCTTCATAGCTGCAATGAATATCCTTCCGCCATTGATTAATGATGTATGACGGTGGGAGTAATGCATTAGGATCGACGCATGCAAACACAACCAACAAGTAGCAGCAAAGAAGACCAACACACTAAAACTTTCTACAATCACATGTGAAGTTCAGACATATCTTTTGTACAAGGAAACGTTTCGATAAAAGCTACTCAGCAGTCCGTACATGCTTAGTGACCTTGTAATGCAACATGTCGTTCAATTGGACCTCCTCCGTTAGGTCGTAGTTCATCATCTTCCCAATTTCTAACTGGACTTTCTTGAAAACCGTGCCAATTCTGCTCAAATTCAGCTGGGTTTTTAGAGTCGTACACAATCAATTTCAGATCAAATAACATGTGATTGTGATACTGAATAGGAAACTTGACGGGAGCTTTGTTCTTTATGTGCCTTATGCAAAATCTGTGCCTGGCATTTGGGAACACATTCCTCACAACAGCAGTAATGGCACCACATTGGTCCATTATGATAGCAGGTGGAGGGATATCTGCAAAAATATGGATATTTAAGAACAAACAAATATGGCAAGAAGGACAAACTCATCCTTAAAAAGGACAAATTCATTCTTATAAAGAACATTGACCACAAATATAAAGGACATAAACAATAAGTACTTCTCCCGAATACGGGTAAATAAAAAGTACAAACTCATACTTGAAAGACACAAACTCATTCTTAAAAATGAATCAGAAAAATTTAAAAATGAACAAAATGATAACTTCAGAAGTACACTGACTATGAATATAAATGACATAATTGATCATTTAAAGGGCAAACTTATTTTTAAGAAGGACACATCATTACTTAAAAAGTACAAGTCCAAGAACCTAGACACTAAGTACTTTTCCCGAAAACGTATAAGTAAAAAGGATAAACTTATGCTTAAAAGGAACAAATCAAAAGATAAAAATGACAAACTATTCCTTAAAAAGGACAAGACCAAGACGATCAATACTGTGGTACAATCTCTTCACACGCACCACCCATACAAGAAAGCCACGTCTGGAACAACCATATGTAATTTTCAATGGTCTCACAGGACAACAAAGTGCAACCGAGCAACACAAACTCGAAATGGTGATTAACTCCTATAGATGTTCCAAACAACATATAACATCCCCGAAGAATGAATTTGCAGCTCTAGAACAACAGTCAACCTAGAATACGTTCCTTAGCCTTCCATCGTCATCCATGTCCATGACAGAAAAACATTGAATCAATCTTCTGCATCTTAATGAACTGGTTCTGAAGAGCTTGTGCATCGTCGGGTCCCATTTTGAAATTCCTGACTTCGGTTATAACATTCCTACATACATATATTTATTAAGGACAGAAATGTCTTGGAAAATAATTGTTGGATCGTGTAGGTTATGGGTCCACAATCTCTAATCACAATTAATCCAAATTACCTACTTGGTTGATCAATCAAAGATAGGCAGCGGAATTAAACTAACAAACAAGCAAGTAAAGACTAGAAATGCAAACCACGATGGACACGGGGGTTTTACAGAGGTTCGGCCACCGCCTACGTCCTCTCTTGCAAGCTCCTCTCGACACTTCGAGCTCCACTCATGACTTCACTATCCACTCCCCGTTCCGGGCCGGGAGAGAACACCTTTTACAAAACAAGCACCGCAAACACCCTCGCTTGCTTGACTTTCTTCTCTCACAATCCGAGAGGAACACTTTGGGCTTTCACCGAAGTCCTTGCTTCTTCACAAACGAAAACTTGAGTGGAACACACTCTCTAACTTGAGCACACTTAGCTTAGGATGTGGAATTGATGCTAAGGTGTGGAAATGTAAGCTTGGAGTGTTGGATTGGAGAAAAATGAGCTTGGGAGTTTCTCTCTAATGTATTAGGACAAGTAGTAGTGGGAGAGTTGTGTTAAAATGTGTTTTACAACTCTTTATATAGGCATTAGAGAGAATACATCCGTTGGGGTTGATTGGGTGACTTGTCCAGGAGATTCGGGTTTGTCAAGAGACAGATATTCGGTCGACCGAACAAGGTCCTCGGTCGACCGACACATGAAATGTATTTGGGGTATTTTTGGTTAATACGAATACGACCGTTGGGTATAATACGACAAAACAAACGGTCAGAAAAATAAGTTCATACGGTCGACCGAAACTGGGCAATGAAAACACAAACAGGATGAATGATCACTCGGTCGACCGAACGGCCTGTTACGGTCGACCGAATGTGGTCTGACTGTTAGGATTCAGGTTTAGTGTTTTCCAGTCTAAGTTTGGGTGATCTATTGAAGTCCAAATTATGTGAAATTTCGTGTGTGACTTCTATAAGGAACCTAGTGTGTGTTTGTGTTGATTTTAGCTCAAGTATGCTCAATTTACACAAGTTCCTAAGACTCAAAGAAAATACAAAATACATGTCTTCAAAAGAGCTTGATTACATGTCTTGACTTGATTTTCCTTTCTTCCTTGAATCTTGATCACCTGTAGAGGTTAGCACAAAGAAATATATATGCAATGCAACATGTGTGCTACTCTACATGATCATAATTAAGATTAGGTTGATTAAATCATCAAAACAAAGATTAAGGCCAAAAAGCCAACAATCTCCCCCTTTTTGATGATGTCAACCTATATCTTAACTATATCTTAATACATGGAATTTTTATAAGTAAACTATGCATATAAAGTCTCCCGCTATGGATGTGCATAGTGTTTGTTCAATTTAACTCAAATTCCTAGTTTTACCCCCTTAACTATCTCTCCCCCTTTGACATCCATCAAAAATGATATCTATAAAAGATAATCATACGATTTGAGTTCAATGTGGATGCCATGTAATGAAGTTTCTCCCCCTAAATTTTGCACTTCATTACTCTAACAAAATGATATTCATTAAGCTCACCCTATCGATGTGAATATGAATTGTCAATTAAGTTCATTTCTATTTCTCCCCTATTAACATCAAGCAACTATGACAATTATGGCATGTGATGTTGTTTACATTTCCCCTTTTGACATCCATTTAGAAAATTGGACTTTAAAAATATGGATGTGATTCAAATTTAAGATTTGCAATGAATGAATAAATGATATGTCAATTAGGCATGTAACCTAGACTAGAACCAATTTGATTGAAAAAATTTAGAGGATAAGAGATTATACCAACTTGAAGCTTTAATTGGTTCTATCCTTCATTCGGTGACACAACCGGCTTTCAATTCGACTCTTAAGCTTGCCCAGTCACCACCGATTTCTTCCTCAAGCACCTACAAGTGTAGATTTAGGTACCCAAACAACTTTGGGTCCTTGAATGTTAGCTTTGGGAACCCAAACCATTTTGGTTTTGGGAGCCCACACATTTGAGGAAGTATACTTTACATCTAAGTGCTTTCCATTTAAAGTTGTATAAGATGCATGGTTTTTCAATTTAGCATTAAATCCTAAACCATGCTTTTGCAAAGATTGTCTTTGACTCCCTAATAGCATGTTAAGCATCTTAGTTCCATTTGTGAACTTTTCTAGATCTTTTCTTAATTGCACATTGCAAGCATGAATATCTAATTGTTCAAAATCTATAGGTGTTGCTTTTAACTTGTCAAGAGTTGATGCATTAGTTTAATGTTTAGCAAGCACCTTATTCTGCTCATTCATGATTATTTCAATTTTGCATTTGAGATCATTTATTTGCTTTCTAGCATTTTTGTTCTTTTCGCAAATAATCTCATATTGTTTAACTAAATCATGAAAGGCATTTTGAAGTTCCTCATGAGAATATGTTTCTTCTTTGGAACATGAACTATCACTAGCATATGACTTAGATGAGCAAGAATGTGATCTACTAGAGTAAGAGTTAGAACATACCTCACTTCCTTCATCTTGAATTCCCATGTAGCACATATGTGGATATTCCTTTGTTGATGAAGGTGTGGTTGATTTGGATGATGATGAAGACGATGAATCGTCCCACATTGCCTTGTGAGCTTCCAACCTCTTCTCTTTTCTCTTACTCCTCTCATTTTCTCTCCTTCTCTCCCTTCTCTCATTTTTCTTCTCATTCTCTTTTCTCTCATTTTCACTCTCTTCCTTCTCCTTCTTATTTTCTCTCTTTTCACTTCTTCTACCTCTACTTTCATTCTTTTCTTCTTTATCCTTCTTGAGGTATTTGAAGAAGTCTTTGGCTAGGACTTCAATGTCCTCATCTTCTACACTCCTCCTTGGTTGGTCAATATTTGCATGTAATCCCAAGGTTGGTTTGTTCTTGGAGGCTTCCTTCTCCTTTTGATGGTTAATTTGGAGCTTATAAGCCATGAGATTTCCAATTAACTCCTCTATCTTGAGTTGAGAAAGGTCGTGTGCTTCTTCAATTGTGACCACCTTATCTTCCCAATCGTGACTTAGCGACCAGAGGAATTTCCTTGTCATCTCTCCTTCATTTAATCTTCTTCCAAGAACCAAAAGAGAGTTAGTGATATCAGTGAAGCGAGTGTTCATTTCGCTTATGTTCTCACCGATTTCCATAGAAAATATTTCATATTTATGCATGAGGAGACTAATGCGGATTTCCTTAGTTTTGCTATCCCCCTCATGATGCATTTGTAGTCTATGCCAAATTTCATATGCACTAACACACCCTCTAATCCTATTATACTCCCCTTATTAAGGCCACAATACAAGATGTTCATAATTTTCGAATTCATTTTGATTTATTTTATTTTGGGTCTTGTAAGTGAATCCAATTCATCTTCATTTGGGGGTGTGTATGGATTTTGAAGAAACATCCAATACTTAAGGTCATTAGAAATTAGGAAAATCTTCATCCTATTCTTACAATAATCATAATTTGACCCATTAAGTAAAGGAGGTCGAGTGGTGCATAATCCTTCTATGTGATTAGATGTAGAAGCCATTGCTAAAAATTACGGTTAAGTAAACGATTTAGCTCACACGGCTCTGATATCAAATGTTGGATCGTATGGGTTATAAGTCCACAATCTCTAATCACAATTAATCCTAATTACCTACTTGGTTGATCTATCAAAGATATGAGCGGAATTAAACTAACAAACAAGCAAGTAAAGACTAGAAATGCAAAGCACGATGGACACGGGGGTTTTACAGAGGTTCGGCCACGCCTACGTCCTCTCTTGCAAGCTCCGCTCGACACTTTGAGCTTCGCTCACGACTTCACTATCCACTCCCCGTTCCGGGCCGGGAGAGAACGCCTTTTACAAAACAAGCATCGCGAACACCCTCGCTTGCTTGACTTTCTTCTCTCACAATCCGAGAGGAACACTTTGGGCTTTCACCGAAGTCCTTGCTTCTTCACAAACGAAAACTTGAGTGGAACACACTCTCTAACTTGAGCACACTTAGCTTAGGATGTGGAATTGATGCTAAGGTGTGGAAATGTAAGCTTGGAGTGTTGGATTGGGGAAAAATGAGCTTGGGAGTTTCTCTCTAATGTATTAGGACAAGTAGTAGTGGGAGAGTTGTGTTAAAATGTGTTTTACAACTCTTTATATAGGCATTAGAGAGAATAGATCCGTTGGGGTTGATTGGGTGAGTGTTGGTGTAGGATACACAAAACAGAAACTCGCATGACCCAATTCTGAGTTAATTCGGTCGACCGGATCGGGATGAACGGTCGACCGTTTGGTAGTTTTGAACTCAGTTTGGTCGACCGGTTAGGTAACGATCGACCGCCAAACGCTAAGACTCAGGTACACTTAAGTGATCGGTCGAACACCGAATAGGGTTCGGTCGACCGAGCTAGGGTCTAGCGGTCGACCGATTTTGTCCAGGAGATTCAGGTTTGTCAAGAGACAGATATTCGGTCGACCGAACAAGGTCCTCGGTCGACGGATACGTGAAATGTATTTGGGGTATTTTTGGTTAATACGAATACGACCGTTGGGTATAATACGACAAAACAAACGGTCGAAAAAATAAGTTCATACGGTCGACCAAACGGCCTGTTACGGTAGACCGAATGTGGGAAGACTGTTAGGGTTCAGGTTTATTGTTTTCCGGTCTAAGTTTGGGTGATCTATTGAAGTCCAAATTTTGTGAAATTTCGTGTGTGACTTCTATAAGGAACCTAGTGTGTGTTTGAGTTGATTTTAGCTCAAGTATGCTCAATTTACACAAGTTCCTAAGACTCAAAGAAAATACAAAATACATGTCTTCAAAAGAGCTTGATTACATGTCTTGACTTGATTTTCCTTTCTTCCTTGAGTCTTGATCACCTGTAGAGGTTAGCACAAAGCAATATATATGCAATGCAACATGTGTGCTACTCTACATGATCACAATTAAGATTAGGTTGATTAAATCATCAAAACATAGATTAAGGCCAAAAAGCCAACAATAATAACAACGAAAAAACACAAACCTTAAGTTCTTATCGTTGAAAGTCAGTTTGTCATGCCCCCCGGCCTCGACAACAAACGATTGCATGGTCTTGGCGGCCGAGATCCCGGAAGCATCATTGCACGTTATTCGTGCAATTGCGGCCTCAGGTACAAATCGTTTCTGTCTTAGAAAATGCATCTGGTCCTTGTGAAGCATTTCATGGATATGCATGAGTTCGAGAAAGTTAATCTGGTAACCCCTTGCTGGGTTTCCCGAAACCCTGATGCGAGTCGTGCACTCGACTCTACTCGATAAACAGGGCTTCACTCTTCCTTGTCCTTGGTCTGTTGGTGCCTTGCTCTCCTTCAAACAAGTAAGCGTACCTCGGGTAACACCACCACCTTCATAATGAGTATGTCTTAGCTTAACACCTCAACCACAAGCATCGGCGTAGTCATTGTAAAAGGTTCTTGCTTCTTCGAAAGAACGAAAAAACATCTTCTCCTCAGGAACGTTTAATGGGATGTCTTCTTGGGTAGACATCTTTACAATCTCCATTTGAATGAAAAATACTCCCCAAACGAAAAAGAAAAGGATGAAAAAGAGAGGAAGATGAAAGGTTGCCATTTTGTGCATCTTCATAGGACATCGGGCTTCGGGAAGATGAAACATCTGAAGAATGGAGCGCCAAAAGGGATGAAAGGTCTGATTTGAGGAGAATTTAGTGACAAGCATTAAATGCGAGTGTACCCCCGGTGGAAAGAAAACAGGAACCCTAATAAAAACGTTTTCTTATTTTGCTTTGCTGGACTTGTCCAAGTTAGCAGCGTCTGCAAAATCGTCATTGGGAGCGGCCAAAAATCATTTTCCGCCAATTAATTTGAAGTACCTATTTTTTGCACGACAATATTAAGATGTGATTAGAAACTTCGATAATTTTGGAAATAAGAATGAGAAATCTTCACTTAAACTCAGTTATAAAATAATATCTCAATGTTCCCATTTAGGTTAACTTATAATGTTTTGACTCAAATGAAAATTTTGATGTGATAAAGTATTATGACCAATGACAATATGACATTAACGAAACATTCAATTAACCTGGATTGTGTTGTTGATGTATTTTAAATATTTGTTAAGCAGATGTGGTACTCATTCCTAGAACATGAATCTTTTGTGGATCCAAACTGCTAGCGAGGCATTTGGGGAGGAGATTGATGTTGTCACTTCTGCTGGAGCGAAGAACATTGATGTTTTGGGAAACATTAATGTTTTTAGTTGTTGACTTTCATTCTCTGTGTTAAGACATGTTATTGTGCACTCACATCAAACCACAAGTTATGTTGTTGAATTTTTTAATTATATTTGAGATTTGGTGGTGAAGATTCCATTCGATTAGAGATTGATTAGTATCACAATTCCCAAAGTTTGACTAATTTATTTTTTGAAAGCTCGATAGTTCACTTGATATACAATAAGTGAAATGACCCTGATCCACAACTATTATAATACAAAATGCAAGTGTTCTAAAAGATTTATGACTCCGGAGAGTCCACCAGAATTACATTACAATAGCATAAAAGCAAACTAAG
Organism: Triglochin maritima; assembly: GCA_963682175.1. Classification (NCBI taxonomy): domain Eukaryota; kingdom Viridiplantae; phylum Streptophyta; class Magnoliopsida; order Alismatales; family Juncaginaceae; genus Triglochin; species Triglochin maritima. The sequence goes on along the minus strand of OY821774.1, from coordinate 21,143,296 downwards.
TGATGAATGACGCATGTAAGCATTTATGTGTGTGTGTCATGTGTGTCTTCATTCATAGGAAGTTTCGAAAGATGTGGCAAAACCTATCAATCCATTCAGACAACGTATTGACAATTACTACTTGATTATCATGAGACTAGGCTCAGCATGAGAAGTGTCTATGAATATGGCAAGACTCATCAGAAACCATGAACTCATGTGAAAAACAAAGCTACGCATGAGAGGTGTCTAAATCTTATTAGCAAGACCCATCAAAACAAAGTTTCCTCAATCAGTTAAGCAATCAAACACAAATACAAACACATAACTAACATGTAGCATATTCAACAGGAAATTTCAGTCAATAAACATGCGGAAACTAAGCGTGGGGAGTGTGTAAATCTTATGGCAAAACCCATCAAAAATCCCCCAACATGTAGATGATTAGAACACTCCTGATGAACATACAAACATGCAAGTCTACACAATCAAAAATTCATCAAACATCCAAACTTCACAACATATATGTACATCATCTCCACCCCCTAAAGGGGATGAAACTACTCACTAATCATTAAGCTAACTATTATGTTAAGAGAAGAAAACATGTTAACTAAGTCTACTAAGATTAATGAAATGAAATTACTCTAAGCATGCAAGCAATAAAAGAGGCATAACATGAACTAAAAAAAGATTTATTTTATTTATGACTCACATGACAAGTAGCAACTCTCCACTTGAGTTTTTGCTCCAAGGCGTTACTCTAAGTAGAGGGATTAGCCACCAAGCATGTAGTTTTTTACAAGGGAGGAGGAAAAGCTCTATTTATAGTCATAGAAAAAGGTAATCGGCGACAATCGCCCGATGTGGGACTAATGACATACTATAAAAGGACATAAAACAACATACACGATCAACAGAAGCCGGGTCGGAACTTGAACCAACTAGACCACCAATTGGCGGTAATGTTTGGTCGGATTAGACCTGTTTTTGGTTGGTTGCTTCATTTATTCAATTGTCCACGTGAGATGCTGTAAGACCCGCTCTCCTTCTATAATACTAATAAGTCCACTCTCCTCATTTATGCATTAGTTCTTAGACTATCTAATTGTATTTTGGTATGTTTTTTTGAGTAGATCTGATTGGATTTCTCGTCGGTCGTTCGGGTGCGACACATGGGGCGAGCACGCAGTTGTTTGACTCGATCGACTCAATCTGGGTCCGTGTGAGTGAAGGGATGGTTTTGGGCTGAGCCCAGGTTGGGGTGGCGTAGAATTGGAAGGGGTGCCTTGGAGTTACACGGAATTTCAAGGGTGGCTCTTGGGTGTCCTAGCTGGTGCCATTTTTGGCAAGTGTTATAGTGGCTTGATTAGCCATGATAGCTAGGAAGTTAGAGAGTTGTGTGCAAACAATTAGGCTTCCCCAACCGTCCTCTCCATCCCCTTTTACCTCTCACACACACACACCTCTCCTCAGACCACCCATTCTCTCCTCTCCGGCGTGTTGGTGGGCGGATATCCGGCGAGTTGAGCGAAGCGACGTCAAGGCAACTTGTGCGGCTAGAAGAGAAGTGGTGGACAGCTCCTCCGGCTAACTTCAAGCAACTCCTTGCTGATATGGTATGCCTTAGGCCCAAGAGTCAACTAGAGGGTGGGGGTGTTGGCTGGAGGGCCGGCCAACACTACTTTGGTTGGGGTGCAATCGGTTGCACCACCAAACCGATCTTCCTCTCTAGCGCTCAAGGATGGTGCACTGGAAGGGGCTGGTTGTGGGCTCAGCCAGGCATGCCGAAGCTCTGGCAAGCTTCGGTGAGGTTCGACGAGATGCGAGGTTGTCACTCCAGGGCTCAGGTAGGGTGGTGGATTCAGATCTTGGTAGGTGTGGCTGGTGCACACTAAATCCAACTAGGTGTCTCTCCAACCTTCTTGACGCCTAGCTTTGAGTGGCTGGCTGGTGTAGCCAATCTCAGGCGGTGGCTAGGGTCAGGAGGAGTGGGTATGAACCCTAGGGAGGCTAGGTATGAGAGGGGTCAGGGCTGGCTTGATCGGTTCGTGCTTGGGGATGCAAGAGTGAGCTGATCATTTGGAGGGTTGGTGCAACTCTCGCGCTCGCGTACGATGGCTTGGCTGGAATGGCTCAGCCCGATCTCTCCAATTCCTTCGTCACCCCAAGACACCTTGGAGGGGTGGTCTGAGCTTGTGGTTGGATGGATCAGGGGGTTCATGTGCATGGATGTGAGTTGTGTGATTTGTTTGATGTGCTTGATGCAATCGACCATGGTAGTGTATGCTGAATGTTGATGTGTTGGTGTTTCTGATTTTGTTGCGGCAGTAACTAGTGCATGTGTATGATCTGATTTCAAGAATCTACTCTGATATCTTTATATACTCACATGAGAATGAAATTAGAACCTACATATAGTTTAGGCAACTCATCCTATGCCATGTTGTTGTATGTTAATTAGTATGCATTCATGTATAGTCATGTATCGATGTATTTGAATATCTGATTTCAAAGGCATGTTCTATTATGATTGAGTTAATGATATATGTTTATGCACTCTCTTATAATATCTGATTATATCCTGAATATGTAGAACTGAATGTATATAGGTCCTTAATCTAGACGATCATGCCATGTAATGTCGTAGCATTCTAATCTTGATATCGTTTACTGTCGTGGATGTTTTATAACGTTTATTGGGTATATATCTTGCTGATTTGTGCATCCTTGTGTGAATGCGTATTGCAATTTAGGAACTCACCCCCACGACTTGTATACATGACTTGTAGATATCGAGATTGTATTCTCATGCTTGTCTAGTTGAATTCGGTGATGATGGTTTGTTTGATTCAGCATCTCGGAGTTGCTGATGTGATTGTATTATTTCTGATGCGTTTGGAGCTGTGGTGAGAGTATCTGTATACTCATCACATTGGGCTCATTCTGCTTAAAGTATAGCTATAGAGATGGATAGATCTATAGATAGCTTGCATTGCATTTGTTAATAAAATGAATCTGGCCACATATGTTTTGGGGCCAGCGGACCACGAGTAGGACCTCTATGTAGAGAGGCCTATTCGCAAAGACCTCTATGTAGAGAGGTCAGGCGTAAGATAAGACCTGGGCAGTCACGCTGCCATTCTGTCTCAGGGTAGGTGTTCCCAAGTTCGCGATGACACCATGTAGGTTTATTTCCGTGGATTGGGACACTTATCCAGCGCACCGCTTTGTGCCGAGCGGTGGGTCACTGTCGAGTGATCGCCTCTGACTAACATGGCTGGTGGTTTGATTCCTATGTAGAGGGATCACTTCAGGTGAAGCCCGAATGGCGCATTTATGTAGAGTTGTCGCCCAACATAGCTATGTAGAGTTGTGGCCATTTTGTTGCATGTATGGTAGATAGGTCCAATGCATAACTCTATACTCTATCTTTTGGACCTGGGGCATACGGGGTTTTCCTTGTGGAAAACTCACACATATTTGTTGATGTTTTTGTCTCATGTACTTAGGTTTCTTCAGGGGAAGACTGGACGAGGTTCGGAGGATTTTATACATGAGGGACACGTCCACCAGAGTCTTCGAGTTATCTTTTACTTCCGCATTATTGATGTATTCCCTTTTTAAACTCGATGTTTTGTATTTGGATCGTTTCTCTATATGGATGATCTATCATTGCATTTATGTTCGATTCTTGTCTATCCGTATATGATCTCTTTATGTGCTGTCGAGTTGTCTAGCTGAGTATGTCCTTGTAACTCCTTCGGTCGTCGTAGAGGTCTCTGATCGCGGCACTTGAAATCCATCCTATTGTGCGTACCCACGAGATCAGGGGCGTTACAACTTGGTATCAGAGCAAGTCGATCCCTAAAGTGTACAGAATCTGAAGACTCTCCTGTGGGGCATCTTGCCCAAACCCTGTCTGTAATTTCTTATCTTTTAGAATAGCATTATGATAGAAATAGACCGAACCACCCAACCCTATCTTTCTCTATCAGTGCCCTCACCTCCTCCCCTGTTTTGGTGCCGAGATCTCCAACTAGTCCAGCCGGTCAAGCAAGCAAGAAATGCAAGTGCAAGAGGCGACTAGCTAGCAAGCATGGGAGGCGGTTGTAGCGGGATTCCAGCAAAATATAGGGTTCTTGTCCACCAGTTGAGGTATGCTCCTACTCCCTTAGAATAAGAGGATGTAGAGTGGGTGTTGGACGAAGTTTAGTCCAGCACCATTCGGTTAGCCGATCTGAGGTTCGGAGTGCACAAGTGGAGATCTACCGATTGTGTGGACTGTGGTGCACCATCCAAATTTCAGAGGTGGTTGAGCACCTCCCTCTCTACCACGACCTTGGCTTCATGTTCTCAATTGGTGTTCATTGGAGAAACCTGAGGAGATGGGGCTGGGCCGTGGAGATCTGGTTGGGGAGAGGTTTTGCTTGCATGTTGCGAGTTGTGTTAATCACCTTGTGGTGTTTAATCTTGTCATCTTTTGGATGTTATGTTTATGCATGATATTGTGATCAAGTCCAGATTATCTTGCATGTTATGCTTATTGATATTCATGTGTTATTTTATGATTTTAATTGGGCGTCATTCATATGACACGTTACTGATTTCAGATCTAGCATCTTTTGTGATCTGATTTCATGTTCAAGTAGTATTGCATGGGTCGATGGGAATGATAAGAGAAGTTTATCATGTCTGATTTTATCTCAGTCATGACCAATCCATATATATGTTTTGATTTGTAATCCCTCTAAGATATATTCTTTACAACATCTGAGCATACGTTATATAGTTTAATTTAAATGTTGATGCAATCGGTATGGTTGTTATGTGTCGATTGCTGTAATTGCTAATCTAGTTTGATTTCATCCCAGCTGTATCCATATCACATATATGATCTGATTTTTATATACCTCCTCTGATATGTCTTATTATGCTCTCACATGATAACGAAATCAGAACTCATCCATGATTTATGCAACTCATTGTATGACTTATAAGTAGTAAGCAAATCTGAATGCATGCATGTATCTCAATTTATAAATCGGTTTGGACTATTGATATCACAAGCATGTTCCATTATCTTATGTTATTGTTATATACTTGTGCATGTTCATATCATCTCTGATCATGTTGGGTGTTGCTAGAACTAACGTGCATGTGGTCTCAAATTTAATGTTCTTGCTATATAATGCTTGTAGTATCTCTTTTGTGATACCTCTTTTTGTTATGGATGTGTTTCTCATACTGAATACGTGCTATTGTGTGAGTTTCATTTTCTGTTAATTAGGTACATCACATACATGTATAATTATCCTTTGAGATCTGGTTTTTTATTTTTTTATTTTTATCCTATAATTTAATTGCGGTGAAGGTGCTACATGTTGATATATCTTTAGTTGCTAAATCACGTGATTCTTTCCTAACTAAGTTGCCGTTAAGATGCTGCATGACTATGTATTATTTAGCTACTAGATTTATGGGACTATTCATGTTTAGACTGTTGTTAGGAAGTTATACTAGCACACATGACATAGTTGCTGGAAACAGGAAACTGCACTACATGAAAGGCTAACCGAACATTTTAATTCAATTATGTGCATGATGCTATGTTCTAAAATGCTGAAATCAGAAGTAATTTTCCATCCATTCATGCATGCATGCATGCCTATCACTTGTATTATCATGATTGCATTGTGGGATCTTATATTATGCATATAGTCTCATATATCTCCTAAATACACTTAGATTCATGCATGAATGAATTCTGAACCCACGAATGCGTTATAATAGAGTGAAGTATTGTGTAATCATCTCATCATGACCCATAGCTCCCACAGGTTGCATGTTTAATTCCCACGATCTACGATTATTATGGTATGTGCTTTACCTAATTTATTATAATGTTGTTGCTTCTGTTATGCGTATGATGACGTGAGTGCATGTCGTGCATGCAAGTACACTCATGTTGTGATATTATGACTATGATTCCATGATTTATTGGATGTCTAGATAAATCATGCCCATATATATTTAGCCATCGAGATCTTATTATGATTACACGTCTTAGTTGTTGTACTAATACATCATGTGCATGTAGATATATAAATGCATGGAGATCTTGTTATTAACATGATTTAATTTCTGCCTAGATATATCTTGTGCATGAGTATTGTCTATCGAGATCTTGTCATTAATTCCATGTTTTATTTGTTGTTCTCATACACCTTGTGCATATAGATATAAATATATTATATGTTTATGTATATTTAGTGACTGTATTTTGTGTGACCTTCCTAATTAGTTTGTTGTCAATAGACATTATGATCATGTATGATTAGCTTGTTGTTGTTAGGTCATACGTATATTGGTTGTTAGTTGTTTGATTCATGTGATTTGTTCATGATTAGTTCTCAGAATCTATGGCTATCATGACACTTGTATTTCATGGTCTTATGGCTGTTGCTTCTGTTTGAGTGTGATGATGTGGATGAAGGTTTATAGGTCAAGAATTCGATACTATAGTTACTGTTTCATGGCCATTGTTGGCAACATTTTTGCGATGTCCCTTGTTTTTGTTGTTACTGCAAAGTTTGTGTCCGGAGGATGATGTAAGGAGTTGTATCCAGAGCTCCTATTAAGAGTTAGGGCTAGCAAATTTTGAGGACAAAATTTATTTAAATGGTTGGTTGTAAGACCCGCTCTCATGCTATAATACTAATAAGTCCACTCTCATCGTTTATGCATAATTTAGTTCTTAGACTGTCTAATTGTATTTTGGTATGTTTGTTTGAGTAGATCTGATTGGATTTCTCGTGGGTCGATCAAGTGTGACACATCGGGTGAGCGCACGGTTGTTTGACTCGATCGACTCAATATGGGCCCGTGTGAGTGAAGGGACGGTTTTGGGCTGATCCTAGGTGTGGGTGGCATAGAATTGGAAGGGATGCCTTGGAGTTGCACGAAATTTCATGGGTGGCTCTTGGGTGTCCTAGCTGGTGCCATTTTTGGCAAGTGTTATAGTGGCTTGATTAGCCATGATAGCTAAGAAGTTAGGAACTCAAGCTCATGACTTGTATACATGACTTGTAGATATATAGGTTGTATTGTCATGCTTGTCTAGTTAAATTCGGTTATGATGGTTTGTTTGATTCAGCATCTCGGTGTTGCTGATGTGATTGTATTATTTCTAATGTGTTTGGAGCTGTGGGGAGAGATGGATAGATCTATAGATAGTTACTCATCACATTGGGCTCATTCTGGTTAATGTATAGCTATAGAGATGGATAGATCTATAGATAGCTTGCATTGCATTTGTTAATAAAATGAATCTGGGCACATATGTTTTAGGGCCGACGGGCCACGAGTAGGACCTCCATGTAGAGAGGCCTATTCGCAAAGACCTCTATGTCGAGAGGCGAGGCGTAAGAGAAGACCTGGGCAGGCACGCTGCCATTCTGTCTCAGGGTAGGTGTTCCCAAGTTCGCGATGACACCATGTAGGTTTATTTCCGTGGATTGGGACACTTATCCAGCGCACCGCTTTGTGCCGAGCGGTGGGTAACTGTCGAGTGACCACCTCTGACCGGCATGGCTGGTGGTTTGATTCCTATGTAAAGGGATCACTTTGGGCGAAGCCCGAATGGCACAACTATGTAGATCTGTCGCCCGACACAACTATGTAGAGTTGTGGCCATTTTGTTGCATGTACGGTAGATAGGTCCCATGCATAACTTTGTACTCTATCTTTTGGACATGGGCCATACATGGTTTTCCTTGTGGGCAACTTACGCATATTTGTAGATGTTTTTGTCTCATGTACTTAGGTTCCTTCAGGGAAAGACTGGACGAGGTTCAGAGGATTCTGTACACGAGGGACACGTCGACCAGAGTCTTTGAGTTATCTTTTACTTCCGTATTATTGATGTATTTCCCTTTTTGTATTTGGATCGTTTCTCTATATGGATGATCTATCATTGCATTTATGTTCGATTCTTGTCTATCCGTGTATGATCTCTTTATGTGTTGTCGAGTTGTCTAGCTGAGTATGTCCTTGTAACTCCTTCGGTCGTCGCGGAGGTCTCTGATCGCGGCACTTGAAATCCTTCCCATTGTGCGTACCTGCAAGATCGGGGGCATTACAGGTGCACCCGGATTGGTTTTTTGCGTTTGTGCCTGAATCTAATTGCTAAAATACTCTTCATAATGGTGTGGAGTTTCTTGATTTGCTCATTGGTCTTTTTTGTTTACATGCGGGTCCTTCCTTCTTGCTTCTCAGTCCATAAACTTCACAATTCAGTTATTTCTCTTGCTTTTAGGTCCTTTTTGTGTCTCTTCTTCTCACTTGTTTTATTCCTGAAACTTAAACATAAAACTCATTACGTAAGGACTCTATATATGTAATGAGTCCACGCATCAAGTCTAATGAACCATTCGTGAAAGTTAATTAAGGACTTAAGTGAAAGACATGGGCGACCTTAACTTCCTAAAGTGATACATCGTGTAAAGTCCATTAAGGTTCTTATTTGTCTTCTTTTTTTCTTTTCATTAGTTTTATTTTTTCTTCTTTTTGGAGCATTATGAATTACACTAGTTGGTGTTTGATTCTTCCAGGGTTGGGTTTCGTGCATCAGCACCTGTGAGGACTTACTCCATCCCGTACACCTTCCCTCAAATCTCCACATAGGGCAATACCTACCACCCGTGTAACGGGAGTTCGATCGGTACACTCCAAAGCACGAGGCACTAAGTCCCTTTGGACCTAATTTCCCGAGTGATAGGAGCTGTGCAGGAAGAGAGAACACCCCTTATTTATTATCTACATGGGAACCAAAACCCCTACAGTTAAAATTTAATAAGATTTTAAGGGTCCCTGACTACAACAAAACTTTCTTATACTAACAGACACGAATTATTCGACTCACTAGGTTCAGGGTGGACTTCTTTATTTGTTTGAGTACTGAAACCCTATGATTAACTGTCCCCCGAGGGAAGACCATGGTGCATCGTTACGACTCAATAAGACATAAAGTCATGCTAAACACATACACGAACCCACAAAACATTTTCTTCCGCAAACACGTGAAGATTTTGAAAGAAATGTGAAAATTTAAAGTACTAGGTAAGCAAAAGAAGACAAGTCACACAAGAATCATGGCAGACATATATATTGATATTAAATGTAGCATACTAACATGAACAATGCACACAAAAGAAAACAAAATCAAAGGAAAAGACTTGACTATGTACACACGTAAAACACCCCTCCACACTTACTTCATGCATTGTCCTCAATGAATGTGAGTATGATACTTGATTAGTAACATATCATGCATCATATTCATGCTAGATATTCTTTATTTTACTTCAATATTGTGCTACTCGAGCTGTTGTTTGTAGTGTTTAATGAGTTAGGTAATAAAGAAGAGGAAAGGAGCAAGAAGGACCTAAATGTAACAAGTATGGACTGATTTGGAAGGTTCTGGACCTATTTGTAAAGTACAAGGACTGGATCACAAATCAGGAAGGACCCAAGTGCAAACCCGGAGGGACCTGATTGTGAAGTGAAAAATATGGTGACACATGACTTGAATTAGATCAGTATTTTGCCAATTAAATTCAAAGTGATTCGAGCCAGCAGACCAGGACTTCACCCCACGTGCCAAATGAAGAAATAAAGTGGGACACAAAATTTCACACCAATCAGATCCATTTGATCCGCCACAGGCAGATCAAGATGGTCCAAATGGTCTCCCATTTCGTTGCGGTTTGGGTTGTCTGGTCAGAGAATTTTTGGACTATTAGATGTGATTTAGAGTCGTCCAATTATTCCCAGATTAATCCTAACCATGTATTAGTCTATGTATACCATTGTAATCCCTCCTCTCCCACGTCTTCTTGCTTCTCCATTAGTTTTAGGTTTTGTTTTGTTGCTGATTAGTGTAGTTGGAGGAGAAGAAGCATACTTTGTAATCTTTTTGTTTCAATCAAGTGTGACTTTTGTTCTTTAAATACATGTTTTTTACTTTGATGCAATTTCTTTGATGTTATTGTTTGTTTAATCTTGTTTTTAGTCATTTACATTATGGGTTCTTTTTGTTTTTATGTTTTCTTTAGTATTGAGATGAGTAGAGAGTAGTTCATCCCCATTGGGGGTGGAGAAGAAGGTGATTTGATCATGTGATGGATTAGTATGTGTTAATCTTAATTCTTTGAGCTTTACATGATTTCCATAACCATCTTATGAGATTTCACTCTAATCTTTGATGTGCTAATGCTCTTGAGTGAAGCTTAGCACATGCTTAGATTAGTGAGCCTATTTTATGAGGAAATATGAGGCGAGAATAAGAATAGAGTGGAAGAAGGGAACAACACATGTGCATGCATGTGCTCATGTTGGCTTTATCTTAATTAGTGTCTTGTATGCTTTAATGATTGTGATAAATTTTATTTCACGTGGAGACATAGTTGGATTTGAGTCATGTTGCATGTGAACATATAACCTTCATTTCAATTATTGTGTTGTACATTTTAATGATAAGGTTTTATCTTATTTCACGTGGAGGCAAAATTGGAATTGAGTTTTATGGATTTCATGTATAACATGTTGTGATGAGCACATTTGAACACACACTACACTACACATTTTCATTTCCATGGTCTTTCTCTATCCCCTAGGGTTCTAGTTTTATTGCTTATTTTCTGATTTCGGTCGCATTGTAGTGTAGTTTCAACTTTAATCTCCTTTTCTTTTCCCACTCGCGTATCACGAACTCGTTTTCGCACGCTCGTTGTGGATCGACCTGTGCTTGCCACCGCTTCAACGCGGTCGTGTACCTGCGGGAATTAAACTGATTCAATTAATACTGCATGGATTTTTGCATGAAAAAGAACATATATCACCACGTGAATCGCAAAGAGAAGTTCATGGTTATGTGGATGGACATATACCCGAATTCCCAAAAACCTATGAGATACTTAAGAAGGTATATAAATACATCAAACAAATGGGGCCCAAAAACTCAAGGGTTGGGGCTACAACAACCACTGCTCACTTGTGGAGTCTTTTGTGTTTTTTTTTCTTTTCTTTTTTCTTATAAACAAGATATAGTACATCAACAAATATATTCTCATAATTGTTGGCCTTTTCGCCTTAATCTATGTTTTGATGATTTAATCAACCTAATCTTAATTGTGATCATGTAGAGTAGCACACATGTTGCATTGCATGTATATTGCTTTGTGCTAACCTCTACAGGTGGTCAAGACTCAATGAAGAAAGGAAATCAAGTCAAGCCATGTAATCAAGCTCATTTGAAGACATGTAATTTGTATTTCTTTGAGTCTTAGGAACTTTGTGTAATTGAGCAAACTTGAGCTAAAATCTACTGAAACCATCTAGGTTCCCTATAGAAGTCACACACGAAATTTCACATAATTTGGACTTCAATAGATCAGCCAAACTTAGACTGGAAAACACTAAACGAAAACCTGAACAATCTGCCCACATTCAGTCGACCGTCCAGACCTTTTTCGGTCGACCGAGTTAACATATTTTTCTCACCGTTTGTTTTGTCGTATTATACCAAACGGTCGTAGTCGTATTATCTCCAAATACCACAAATACATTTAGTGTATCGGTCGACCGAGGACCTTTTTCGGTCGACCAAACTTATGTTCCTTGACAAACCCAAAGTGCCAGTCGGTTTTCGGTCGACCGTGGACCTTGTTTTGGTCGACCGAATATGATCTTGTTTGTCAACCCCAAAGTGCCTGGTGTGAATCGGTCGACCGAACCTATCTTGGTGTTCGACCGATCACTTAAGTGTACCAAGATTGTAGCTCTTGGCGGTCGACCGTTCCTTAACCGGTCGACCGAACCTTAATCTAAATTGCCAAACGGTCGACCGAACAACCCAATCTGGTCGACCGAATTTACTCAGAATTGGGTCCTGTTAGTTTCTATTTTGTGTATTTTACATAATCTTTACCCAATTCATCCCCACGGCTATAACTCTTTAGGAGCTTATAAATAGGTGTTCCCTTGACACAAGTAGACATCTCTCACACTTCTATTTGTCACATACACTAGAGAGAAATTCCCAAGCTCTAATTTCCCCAATCCTACACTCTAAGCCTAAATTCCACACCTTTGATCATAGCCAAATCATACTCAAAGTGTGATCAATATTTAGAGAGTGTTGTCCCACTCATTTGTTTTTCAAGAAGCAAGGATTTCGGTGAATGCCCGAAGTGTTCCCTCTCAGATTGTGAATGGAAGAAGGTCAAGCAAGCGAGGGTGTTCTCGGTGCTTGTGTTGTAAAGGTGTTCTCTCCCGGTCTGGAACTGGGAGTGGTTAGTGAAATCGTGAGCGGAACTCGGTGATCCGAGCGGAGCTTGCAAGAGAGGACTAGGACCCGGGTGGGGTGCCGAACCTCTGTAAAATCCCCCGTCTCCATTGTGGTTTGCTTGTTTAGTTTTTAATTCTGCTGCATATACTGGATCGACTAAACAAGTAGGTAATTAGCTTAAAAGTGATTAGAATTAGAGACCCTCACGATCCCACATTTGGTATCAGAGCCTTGTGAGCTAAATTGCATTACTTAACCGTAATTTTTAATATGGCTTCAACTTGTAATCATGTAGAGGGTTATGCACAACTAGACCTCCTTTGCTAAATGGGTCAAATTATGATTATTGGAAGAATAGGTTGAAAACATTCCTAATTTCAAATGACCTTAAGTATTGAATGTTTCTTCAAAATCCATGCACACCCCCAAATGAAGATGAATTAGATTCACTTACTAGGCCCAAAATGAAAGTAATTGAGATGAACTCAAAAATCATGAACATTCAATATTGTGGGCTAAATGAGGGAGAATATAATAGGATCAGGGGTTGTGAAAGTGCATATGAAATATGACATAGACTACAAATGCATCATGAGAGTGATAGAAAAACTAAGAAAACCCGCATTAGTCTCCTTATGCATAAATATGAAATATTTTCTATGCAAATCGGTGAAAACATAAGTGAAATGAACACTCGCTTCACCGATATTACTAACTCTCTTTTGGTTCTTGGAAGAAAATTAAATGAAGGAGAGATGACAAGGAAATTCCTCCAGTCGCTAAGCAACGATTGGGAAGATAAGGTGGTCGCGATTGAAGAAGCACACGACCTTTCCAAACTCAAGATGGAGTTAATTGGAAATCTCATGACTTATGAGCTCCAAATTAACCATCAAAAGGAGAACGAAGCCTCCAAGAACAAACCTACCATGGGATTACATGAAAATATTGACCAACCAAGGAGGAGTGTAGAAGGCGAGGACATTGAAGTCCTAGCGAAAGACTTCTTCAAATACCTCAAGCAGGATAAAGAAGAAAAGAATGAAAGAAGAGGTAGAAGAAGTGAAATGAGAGAAAAGAAGAAGGAGAAGGAGGAGAGTGAAAATGAGAGAAAAGAGAAGGAGAAGAAAAATTAGAGAAGGGAGAGAAGGAGAGAAAAGTAGAGGTGTAAGAGAAAAGAGAAGAGGTTGGAAGCTCACAAGGTTACTTGGGACCATACATCATCATCATCTTCATCCCAATCAACCGCACCTTCATCAACAAAGGAATATGCACATATGTGCTTCATGGCAATTCAAGATGAAGTAAGTGAGGTATCCTCTAACTCTTGTTCTATTTGATCATGCTCAACTAAGTCTTATTATAGTGACAACTCAAATTATAGTGCAAATGATGAAACATATACACATGATGAGCTTCAAAATGCATTCCATGACTTAGTTAAACAATATGAGATCATTTGTGAAAAGAGCAAAAGTTCTAGAAAGCTAATCAATGATCTCCAAAACCAAATTGAAACATGCATGAATGAGAAAAATGAGGTGCTTGCTAAACTTGAAACTAATGCATCAACTATTGAAAGTTTAAAAGCAACACCCATTGATAGTGAACAATTAGATCTTCAAGCTTGCAATGTGCAATTAAGAAAAGATCTTGAAAGATTCACTAATGGAACTAAGATGCTAAATATGCTATTAGGAAGTCAAAGACAATCTTTGCAAAAATATGGTTTAGGATATAATGATTCATATGTTAAAAACCATGTAATTCATACAACTTTAAATGGAAAGAACTTAGTTGTAAAGCATAGTTCTTCAAGTGCGTGGGCTCCTAAAACCAAAATGGTTTGGGTTCACAAAGCTAACATTCAAGGACCCAAAGTTGTTTGGGTACCTAAATCTACACTTGTAGGTGCTTGATGAGGAAATCAGTGGTGACCGGGCAAGCTTAAGAGTCAAATTCAAAGCCGGTTGCATCACCAAATGAGTTTGGAACCAATTCAAAGTTTCAAAGTGGGTATAATTCTTGTCCTCTAAATTTTTGAATAAATTGGTTCTGGTCTACGTTTTACATGTCTAATTAACATATCTTATATCCATTCATTGCAAATCTTTAAATTTGAATCACATCCAATGTTTTAGAGTAAATTTTCGAAATGGATGTCAAAAAGGGGAATTAATACATCACATGCTTAATTGTAGTATTTGCTTGATGTTAATAGGGGAGAATTAAGAATTTAACTTAATTGAAAAATCATATTCATATTGATAGGGGGAGCTTATTGAATATCACTTTCTTAGTGTAATGAAGTGCAAAATTTAGGAGGAGCAACTTCATTACAAGACATCCACAATTCTATGCTTAATTCTTATAATTTTGATGGATGTCAAAGGGGAGAAATAATTAAAGGGGTAACTTGAAATTTGATTAAATTGAACAAAAACTATGCACATTCATAGGGGGAGTATTTATATGCATAGTTTACAACCAAAAAATTCAAGTATTAAGATATAGGTTGCCATCATAAAAAAGGGGGAGATTGTTGAATTTTTGGCCTTAATCTATGTTTTGATGATTTAATCAACCTAATCTTAATTGTAATCATGTAAAGTAGCACACATGTTGCATTGCATATATATTGCTTTTTGCTAACCTCTACAGGTGATCAAGGAAGAAAGCAAATCAAGTCAAGATATGTAATCAAGCTCATTTGAAGATATGTAATTTGTATTTCTTTAAGTCTTAGGTACTTTGTGTAATTGAGAATACTTGAGCTAAAATCTACTGAAACACACACTAGGTTCCCTATAGAAGTCACACACGAAATTTCAGATAATTTGGACTTCAATAGATTACCCAAACTTAGACCGGAAAAAACTAAACCAAAACCTGAACAATCTGCCCACATTCGGTCGACCGAGTGATCATATATCCTATTTGTGATTTACTACCCAAGTTCGGTCGACCGTCCAGACTTTTTTCGGTCGACCGAGGTAACATATTTTTCCGACCATTTGTTTTGTCGTATTATACCCAACAATCGTATTCCTATTATCTCCAAATACCCCAAATACATTTATTGTATCGGTCAACCGAGGACCTTTTTTTGTCGAACAAACTTATGTTCCTTGACAAACCCAAAGTGCCTGTCGGTTTTCGGTCCACCGTGGACGTTGTTTCGGTCGACCGAATATGATCTTGTTTGTCAACCCCAAAGTGCCTGGTGTGAATCGGTCGACCGATCACTTAAGTGTACCAAGATTGTAGCCTTTGGCGGTTGACTGTTCCTTAACCGGTCGACTGAACCTTAATCTAAATTGCCAAATGGTCGACCGAACAACCTGATCCGGTCGACCGAATTTACTCAGAATTGGGTCCTGCCAGTTTCTGTTTTGTGTATTTTACACAATCTTTACCGAATTCATCGCCAACGGCTATAACTCTTTAGGAGCTTATAAATAGGTATTCCCTTGACACAATTAGACAGCTCTCACACTTCCATTTGTCACATACACTAGAGAGAAACTCCCAAGCTCCAATTTCCATAATCCTACATTCTAAGCCTAAATTCCACACCTTTGATCATAGCCAAATCATACTCAAAGTGTGCTCAATATTTAGAGAGTGTTGTCCCACTCATTTGTTGTTCAAGAAGTAAGGATTTCGGTGAAAGCCCGAAGTGTTCCCTCTCGGATTGTGAGAGGAAGAAGGTCAAGCAAGCGAGGGTGTTCTCAGTGCTTGTGTTGTAAAGGCGTTCTCTCCTGGCCCGGAACTGGGAGTGGTTAGTGAAGTTGTGAGCGGAGCTCGGTGACCCGAGCAGAGCTTGCAAGAGAGGACTAGGACCCGGGTGGGGTGCCGAACCTCTGTAAAATCCCCCGTCTCCGTTGGGGTTTGCTTGTTTCCTCTTTACTTGCTTGTTTAGTTTTTAATTCCGCTGCATATACTTCATCGATTAAACAAGTAGGTAATTAGCTTAAAAGTGATTAGAATTAAGGACTCTCACGATCCCACAATAATCAATTGGTCAAGGAACGTCAAATGAGAACATCGAGTCCTACAGACCAGAGATTTACCATGATGGGCCCACTTCATTGGTACTCTGAGGTGTTATGGGGGGTGAAAGGTCAAAACTGAAAAGCTCAAACCCCTCATGATATTGGTTGTGTAGGCAACGTAAATGAGCGGAGTTGTGTTGCCTCACTAGGGTTTAGTTGCTCGTCGAACAAAACCCTCTAACCAATAGGCGGGTGCATCAGAATGAGTTCCTCAAGCTCATTCTTGTGACATGACACACCTGTCACACTAAGAATGGGGCTTCTGCCCAAGTCATCCAACAAAGACCACTAAACCTCCTTCATATTATCAAGCATAAGCTTGATCGCATATGGGTCCTTGTTGGAGTGAAGATGAAGCTCAAAGGGATCAACGGTCAAGGGACATGGGGTAAAGACACGTTCTGGTACGAGCATATGATAAGGTGTTCGCCCTCACTAATAGTCTCAACTGAATCATCTAACAAACACTCCCTTTGTATATTTATTTTGATGTCAGCTCACTTTGTTGCATTTCAAAGACAAGCAATGAGTTTTCACTAGGCACACAAACATTCTCAATAGGTTGCGTTGGTGTTGGTGGTGTTTGTTGATTTTGCGAAGCTTTCCCTAATTGGTAGATGAGGTTGAGATTTAAAGGTTGATCCAAGGGTTCTTGTTGCCTACTAGAGTTGAACACATGAAACTCGACACTCATGTTACCGAATGAGAGCTTCATGAGACCATTTCTATAATTAATCAAGGCCTTCTAGGTTTCCAAAAATGGTTTACCCAAAATGAAAGGTATTTGAGAGTGGGTGTTCACAACGGAGTTGGTATTGATGACGAAAAAATCTATTAGAAATATAAATTCTCCAACTTTGATGAGCACGTCCTCAATAATCCCCTTTGGGACACAAATGCATCTATCTGCAAATTGGAAGATGATCTTAGTTGGTTTCAATTCTGCCATGTTCAACTGTTGATAAACAAAAGATGGGAGGAGGTTGACCGCTGATCCTAAATCAAGTAATACATTACTCATGCCAGTGTCCCCTATCATACACAGAATAGTAGGACAGTCAGGGTCCTTGTACTTTGTGTATGTGGGATTGGACAAAATTGAGCTCACACTCGCAGCTAAGAACACATTCTTAGGAATATCGGTCTTCCTCTTTGTTGTGCAGCGATCCTTCAACACTTTGGCATATTGCTTTCTTAGGAACATCGGTCTTCCTCTTTGTTGTGCAGAGATCCTTCAACACTTTGACATATTGCTTTCTTAGGAACATTGGTCTTCCTCTTTGTTGTTAAGAGATCCTTCAACACTTCGGCATATTGATGTATTTGTTGGATGACAAACAACAAGGGGATGTTAACCTTCACTTGTTTGAAGACCTCTAATATCTTATCCATTGTGTTACTTTGCCTTTTGGTTCATCTACTAGGATAGGGAGCTTTTGGAAGGTAGGTTTTCCGCGGTGCCTGAGAAGGAAGCGTTGGTGTATTACCATCACCCTCAGCCTCTTTCTCACCATCATTCCCACCGAGGGGCTGTACACATGGTGGTTGCGACATGGAAATTTGGTTGTCAATTTGTTTCCCACTCCTTAACATTATAATGGCATTAATGTGGTCAACAAGTTCTCCCACAAAATTTATTTTCCACGCACGTGGAGGTCATATTTATCCCGATTGGAGCAAGAGTTCACTCGTTCAGCCTGGCCGTTGCCATAGCTCATTCTTCGGTTAACGCCTCCTCTTATCCTCGTTTGTTAGCACAAACAAGCAAGGGAATTGAGTGAGTTAGCGAAGTTGCACAACAAGCAACTCTAGAGTGACCTGTACGGTAACGAAACGATTGAGTTAGCTGAAGCTTGGCTTGCCGTGCTTGGAATATAAGTGTTCGGCTAGTGCTACACACATGGATTAGTCTCAGGCTGGCTAGGAAGCGTCCATGGTTCTCTCACATGTATAGAGTGGGTCAATTGGTGTGTTGGGGATGTTTGTTGATTTTGTGGTGCTTTCTCTAATTGGCGAATGAGGTTGAGATTCAAAGGTTGGTCCAAGGGCTCCTGTTGCCTACCAGAGTTGAACACATGAAACTCGACACTCATGTTACCGAATGAGAGCTTCATGAGACCTTTTCTACACTTAATTAAGGCGTTGGAGGTTGTCAAAAATGATCTACCCAAAATCAAAGGTATTTGAGTGTGTGTGTTCGCAATAGGGTTGGTATTGAGAACGAGAAAATCTACTGGAAATATAAAATCTCCAACTTTGATGAGCACGTCCTCAATAATCCCCATTGCTCAATAATACCCTTTGGGACACGAATGGATCTATCTGCCAATTGTAGGGTGATCTTAGTTGGATTTCAATTCTCCCAAGTTCAGTTCTTGATAAACAAAAGATGAGAGGAGGTTGACCGTGAAAGGAATGTGTTTTAAAAGTTTTACTTTTATATGTCAATTGTTATGAATTAGATGTGCAAACATTTTGTTCCTCGATGATTGTATTCGTCTTTTGGAAGTGTTAAAGAAGAGGCTCTTGGTCATTAACCATAGAACTCAGAAAGATAATGGTTTACATAAATCAATATTTTTTCACAATCATGGTAATTAACATGGAACGATAATTACTGAGATAAGATTTTCATGTTGGTCATCGATTATTGTAGCTCTACAAATATTTGACGGCACAAGTATATAAAAGAGGAAAATGTTTCTTTTATATATTGAATAGACCTAGAAAGTGAAACATTATAGGTTTGTGTTTCGTGTTATTAATATTTTCACTATATCTTGAATCCTAAGATATGAGATTTATATCTTTTCACATAAGAAGTGTTTAATTTGATTATTGTCAAAAGCTATCAATGAGTATAGTGATAAAGGCAATAGTTGGTTGAACATGACTTATGCTGGAAAAGATAGCTAGTCAAAAGATTATTATTGCCTTTCTTAATTGAGTGATGATATAGTGGGCCCCTTGATAAAGCAAAATTATAATGTGCACAATGTGACTTGAGTTAAGTTATATATTTATAATTAGTTTAACCTTAGAGCTCTAAAAGATAATGGTTTACCTAAATCAAAAGTTATTCCCAATCATGGTAATTAACATGGAACATTAATCACTGAGATAAGATTGTCGTGTTGGTTATCGATTGTTGTAGCTCTACAAATAATTGACGACACGAGTATATAAAAGATGAAAATATTACTTTTATATATTGAATAAACCTAACAAGTAAAACATTATGGAATTGTGTTTCGTGTCATTAATGTTTTACTGTCTCTTGGATCCTATGATATGAGACTTATATCTTTTCACTCAAGAAGTGCTTAATTTGATTATTGTCAAAAGTTGTCAATGAGTATAGTGATAAAGGCAATAGTTGGTTGAACATGACTTGTGCTGGAAAAGATAGCTAGTCAAACGATTATCGTTGCCCCTCTTAATTGAGTGATGAAATTAGTGGGCCCCTTGATATAGCAAAATTATAATGTGCACAATGTAACTTGAGTTAAGTTACATAGTTATAATTAGCTTACAGAGATCAAGAAATGAATATAATACAAAGGTGACACATTTCTACTTTGTATATATTCTTAATATCATGAGGCAAGGGACGAACACAAGTGGTGCACTTACATCACTAAATGGATCGTGTTTTGGTTCAGGTGGAACAAAGACATCTATGCTAATTGTGTAACTATAATGTGTAACTAGATACTGCTTATAGTTTATGGAATTAAGTGTTTAATATCAGTGCCAATTTAGCTTAGATCCTCCTATAGGTCACATAACAAAACTAGGAAACAAGAAACTTGTGTTGTATAGATATGGTGTGTCGGGTTTCATGTGAAAAGGGACACATGTGGTGAATCAATAAAATCAATATGTCACGGAAATTGACATAATTAGAATCATGAATAAATTCATATAAGGTGTATGTATAATGGGATATAATAGTTTGATATTACATAGGATAATATATTACATGAGATATGAATTTTCTAAAAACCCCAAGTATCAAATTTTGTTGGAAATAAATCCAAAATTTGACAAAGGCAAAATCAGGGTCACCATGGTAGACCGTTTTGAGTTCGGTCGACCATAGAAGGAACGAAATGCGTGGGTCGATCGAAAATTATCAGGACGTATCTTGATAATAGGATCAGGACCGGGCGTAATAAATGATCGACCGAAAATATCCAGAAGTTGTCTTGGCGATATAACGGTCGACCGGTAGAGTGACATGGTCGACCAAAATTTACCATAATAAATTTTGGTAAGTAAACAGTCGATTGGAGCGAGACGTGGTTCGACCGAAATTTTCTAGGGAATTTTTCTTGTGAATATTCGGTCGATCATCTAGCTCACGGTCTGACCGAACTTGTCAAAATAACAACCGTTCAGTCGACCGAATATGATTCGGTCGACCGTTCGACACGATTCTGCCTTGAATTATTAAGAGAGATTAATGTTGATCATGGGTTGGATTTATTCCAATTGTTGTCAAATGTTTGTAAGATTGATTATGTGTCAATTTGTGATTTGTTTGAGGAAGAGAAAAACAAGAGATCATGGCTAGAGAATAAGTCAGGATTAGGGTATTTTGGTAGCCTATAAATTCTTTCTCTCCCTAACCACCCTACTTGTTTATGTGAATGCAAAAATTCTTTCTCTCCCTAACCACCCAATTCATCCATCCGAAAATTCTCTTAATAGTTTAAGTTTTGAGATTAAAATCTCATGAGCTTTTAGAGAGGTTATTAGGTAGACTCTAAGCTTAATTAGAGATTGATTGGATAGATCATTTCTTTCTAATCTTGTTTAGAGTTTGGTGAACACTTGGAGGCGAATCGGCGAGCGTTTTGACGGGCAACGGAACTCTGGATCTTTGTAAAGGTTTTGGAGAACCTTTGGGTATGATCCTCTCTCTTTTGTTTATTTTAATATGTGTAGAATTGCATGATATTAGAATAAACATAAAACCATGTACATAAAATTAATGAAAATATGAAATCAATCTTGTATGATTGTATGAAAAATTTAAAAATATACACATACATCGGGACATGAAATCTTATAGACCGCTAATCCTAAATCAAGCAATACATTACTCATGCTAGTGTCCCCTATCATACAATGAATAGTAGGACAACCAGGGTCCTTGTACTTTGTGTATGTGGAATTGGACAAAAGTAAGCTTACACTCGCAGCTAAGAATGCTTTCTTCGGAACAATTGTCTTCCTCTTTGTTGTGCAGAGATCCTTCAACACTTTGGCATATTGAGGTATTTTTTGGATGATATCCAACAAGGGGATGTTAACCTTCACTTATTTAAAGACCTCTAATATCTTATCCATTGTGTCACTTTGCTTTTGGTTATCCTACTAGGATAGGGAGCTTTTGGTAGGTAGATTTTCTCTGGTGCCTGAGAAGGAGGCGTTGGTGTATTACCGTCACCCTCTTTCTCACCATCATTCCCATCGAGGGATTGCACAGATGATGGTGGTGGCTAAGAAATGTGATTGTCAACCTGCTTTCCATTCCTTACAATGACATTGAGATAGTGAATAGGTTCCTCCACATGGTTCACTTGCCGCCCCCGAGGTACCGAACTCTCATTTTGCAAGTGTGGTTGTTGGTACATGCGGGGATTAGCCTTAGCCTGGCTAGGCAAAGTCCCTCATTCTCTCTCATGGATAGATTGAGCCAATTGACCCATATGAAGCTCAAGAGATTTGATGGTCTGCTGACTCGAAGTGAGAACTTGACTTGTGGATGACATAAAGTTTTTAATTGAGTTTTGAAGTCCCTGAGTCAATTTCTCAAGCGAATTGAATTGGGTTTCCATGTTGTTAGAATTTGGGAAACCTGGTTGGTTGATGATTTGAGCTTGGGGTGACTGATAAGATTGTGAATGCATGGGAGGTTGGTGTGGTCGAGAGAAGTTTGAAGGATCACCCTGGGTATTGTTTTGGTTCCATGAAAAGTTAAGGTGATTCCTCCATCTAGGGTTATATTGTTGGATTTTGGTTACCCCACTTTATCTTCCACTTCTTGGACACTGAATGCAGCGAAACTTCGAGATAAGGCATACTTGTGATTTTTTGTACTTCGAGACAACTTTGATAGTAAATGAGTACTTCTTCTATAGGTTTGCCCCAATAATATCTTTTGGCTCATCGATGTTGTTTTCATGCATTTCAAAAAAAGAAGACAATAATATTATTTTGATAAAATAATGGGTAAGCTTATTATGGAGATAGGAAACGATATAGCATAATGTCTTTGAACAATAGAGTTGGTAGACCTATCAGTTGAGAGAAGTCATTTGAATCTCAAATCAAAAATAATTTTTTAGTTGGTTAATGAATTCAAACCATTATCGACAAGCTTAAATGTTGACTTGCACTTTGGACATGCTTGAAACCATAAATTATTAGTTGTATACATTACAATTTATTGTTCCAGTGATCAAATGACATCTGCATTAAATTTAGAGTTGTTTGTGAATTGACCAACGTTTGTTGTATTGAACATATATATATAATTACAATCCAAATGAAATCTACAAAAAAGAGTTATCTAATGTCGTTTTAAATGAAATGAATATATATATGGTCGTGCACAGTGTTCGGATATGCGGGCGGATGCGGCCGCATATGCGGATGCGGGTGCGATGCGGCCGCGATCCGCATCGCATCCTAAGGATGCGACCTCCTATATGCAGACCGCATTGTCATCCGCATATGCGGCCGATGCAGGCGCATATGCGGCCGCATATGCAACGCATATCAAATAGGCATATTTCAAATCTAATTGGATCAAAATCCGAAAGATATCTGATTATCCGATTACCCATTTAACTTATTTTGTAAATAAAAAAACTTTTAACCAATTTTACAAACAAAAGACCATTCCCAAATTCCCCACTCGATCCCCAAATTCGTGACACTCCAACATTTTCGACTCCCGCCAGTACCCCGCTTTCCGTATATGTAAATGCATATTATTAAATGTGTATTCCACATATTATTTTAATACGTAAATGTATATTATTTAATTATTAAATCGCAAACCGCATATGCACCCGCATCGCATCCGCATTCCGCATATGTTCGATGCGGTACCCTGCCGCATCCACTCCGCATCCCGCATATCTGAACCTTGGTCGTGCATGTCTTCTATCAAACATTCCAGTGAGAGAAAACTCCACAATTAATATTTAAGTTTGCTCATACTCTTTCTTTTTGCAGTACATCATCATTGTCTCTGGGAGGCCACCTCCTCTTCACTCAATTGTTCACGCTTCTCATCATAGCACTTTTTTCTCCACCATGATTCCTACGAAAGTGAGTTAGGATTTCCCTGCTTATTGTATGTTTTTCCTTTCTTTCATCTTCTATTTTTTGTTTTGCTCAGGACTAGCAAAAACTAGGTGTATGGGTATTTGATTGACATTACATCATACTTATATTTGTGTCTTACATCATCTATTTTGAACCAAAGAAATGCTACGTAATGAGTTTAATGTTTATGTTTCAGGAATAAACAAGATTAAGAAGAAGAGACACAAAAAATTATTGAATTGTGAGACTTATGGACTCATATGCAAGAGGGAAGGACCCGGATGTAAAAAAAGGACCGATAAGCAAATCAAGAAACTCCACACCATCATGAGGAGTATTTTGGCAATTAGATCGAGGCCTAAGCTCCAACAACCAGTTCGGGTGTACTAAACATGAAGAGATCCATCCTCAAAAGGCTCCACCAAAGCACAACCTGATCAACCCATTCCAAACCGCCATTTGGCGGTTAATTTGGATCCAAATCCGATTAGCCTCAGTCGGGTGTTGTATTAGTATGTATTTACTCCATATACGATATGCGTTTAGTCCTATACCGGGGGATTGTCCCTGGTTACCTTATTTTATGGCTATAATTACAACTCTTCTTCCTTGTTTGTATTCACTCATTGCTTGGAGGCATTCTCTCTACTTGGAGTAAAGCATTGGAGCAAAACTCAAGTGGAGAAGAATGCTACATGTAATGTGAGTCATGTAAATAAAATAGTTTTTCATAGTTTTGTTTTAAAGTTGTCTTCTCTTTTAATTCTTGCTTTATTAGCTTAATTTTGATTAATCTTAGTAGAAGTAATGAGAATGTGTTTTTTCTTAATGTAGTTTGTAGTTTAATGAGTAGTGAGTAGTTCCATCCCCTTTGGGGGGGGGGTGTGGAGATGATGTACATTTATGTTTTGAGGTTTTGAATGTTTGACAAATTTAGAATGTGTAGACTTGAATGTTTGTATGTTCATCAGGTTTGTTTTATTTATCTGCATGTTGAGGGTTTTTGATGGGCTTTACCACAAGATTTAGACACTTCCCTTGTTTGGTTTCCTCATGTTTATTGGCTGAAATTTCTTGTTGGATATGCTACATATTAGTCGTGTTTTTGTATTAGTGTTTGCTCTCTTGATTGATTGAAGAAACTTTGTTTTGATGGGTTTTGCCATAACATTTAGACACTTCCCATGCTTAGCTTTGTTCTTGACATGAGTTCTTGGTTTTTTATGAGTCTGGCCATATCTTTAGACACTTCTCATGTTGAGCCTCGTCTTATGATAATTAAGTAGTAATTGCTAGTATGTTGTGTGAATGGATTGATAGGTTTTGCCACATTTTAGACAGTTTCTATGCATGAACACAGACCCATGAGACACACACATGTGCGTACATGCATCATTCATCACTTATTTCACTTCATATGTGCACACACTCCAGCCCTTAGGGATTTCTCTTCTTGAATTCCAGCTTGCTTTATTAGTTAGTTTAGTTTCATTGTTGCTTGCTTTCGTCGT
The DNA here is from genome assembly GCA_963682175.1 of Triglochin maritima. Classification (NCBI taxonomy): domain Eukaryota; kingdom Viridiplantae; phylum Streptophyta; class Magnoliopsida; order Alismatales; family Juncaginaceae; genus Triglochin; species Triglochin maritima. The sequence goes on along the minus strand of OY821774.1, from coordinate 21,118,058 downwards.
CTTTGTTTGTTGCTTACTAGTGTAGCGTAGCATAGTTTAGTCTAGTTTAATGTGTTCAACCTTTTCTCTCCTTTGTCCCTCTGGCTTCGAATGAATCAGAGTCGACACACCTCCCTGTGGATCGACCCGTATTCGCCACCACTTCAACACGGCCATACACTTGCGGTATTAGAACTGATTCAATCAGGCCACGTCTAAGAAAATGAAGTTTTTATCTTCCTGAAGTGAGTAAAATTTCATTTATAATGTACACTTATATCTGATCTTTTTGGCGTTTCCTTGGATACTTATATGTGCTTGGGCAATACTAGAATAGATTTTAGTTGGAGTTTAGTAACGGAGGGTCTACACTTGTGACCGTGAATCTACAAGATTGGCATACAATTATTATAAGTCATGTCCAAATATTGAGAATTTATGATCTTAAATTACAAAAGTATCAGCAACCACCATCATCACAAGTCACAACCAAATTTATAGAACATGTTCAGCAGTCATACATGGACTTTAAGTTTACCAGGATCGCAAAACCATTTGAAACAATGCATTGTCAGGCTCAATCCATTAACTCAATCAATGTGTGTTTCATGGTGGCTAAGACCCCAAGGAAGTGACTTAGAGATCAGAGAGTGAATTGTCTCACTTGAGGTGAATGCATTATGTTACTTCTGGGAGGAACTGAAATTTGTTTATTCAAAAAAAGAAGGAAAGAATGAAATGAACTTTTTCCATGGAATCTTTTTAATTAGTCATATTTATTACATTGTAAATATATAATTGAGAATCGAGATTTGAGATAACAATTAGTCAATTACTAATAAAAGCTATCACTAGTACATGGTTGATGAACTTAGTAGTAATGCTATGATTTGAAACGATGTTGCGGGGAAAATAGAAAAAAAATTAAATAGTTAAATACTCTAACACCATTTAATCGTTTGCCTCATTTCTTACTCTACTATGATTGTGTCATCTTCAAGAATCAGCTAACACATATGTAATTATCAATATTTACGAAGCGATCGTGCAACGCACGGGTGAAATGCTAGTGTATATGTAAAAGCCATTAATTTTCTATGCATGCATAAGAGAGGACTTTTACATAGGACTTGCACTAGCCAACTTAATTCAAATTGTGAGATGCATGTTTAAATATTGTGCAATATTTACATCCATGGTGCAAGACAAAGAAGCGAAGGCCACGGATGCAGGATCATATAAACTCACACCAATGTGTGAATTTATTTTATGTTTGTGTGCTTGGCTTGTATGTGATTGAATGGTTAGGATAAGTATGAATGCCTTAATTCTAGTATCACATATAAATTGTTTAACTGTCTGACTAAAAATTGAGAAGACCTGTTTTTCTTATTACATGCACTAGCAACCATCGATCGAGAAATACTATGCTCTCCCTTAGTGGGATATAGTTTCCTCAATCTTTGGAAATAGTGGGAGATATTAAGATATCCACTGTTGTGCCATCAATAAATACATAAAAGTGAGATTCAGCCTTAGTGGACACCAAGCGTATCTTTTCATGGATACAATGGACAATTGTATCTCGTACCAAATGAAGTAACTTTTCTTAACAAAATTTGAGCCCTCACTCGGTTTTGAGAAATAGAGTTTTTCTTAGGAGCATTCTACATATTCCATCTTAATTAAAATGATGAGAGTCATAAGAGTTTGAAAAACGCAAAAACTTGCAAAATTTTAAAATGGTTATGAGTAGAAAATGTTTCTTACCTTGAGTTTATTACATATTCGATAAACCATAGCTAGGTTATGTTATGAATGATAGGATATTGTATGGCTACAATTATGGACATTTATTTGCAGTCCATATTTTATATACATAACACTGACATAAAAACCTTATAAATTATTTTGTATCATGTCGAACATTCACCCTATTGTGTGATCCAAGATTCAAAAATATCCACTAGTAAATGATGGCTCCAACTTCAATAATTGTTAAATCAAGCTCAACATTGTGTTAAAGTTTGAAAAACCATCTCACATTTGGATGGTGAAATCCTAAAGTTGAGTGAGAAGGTAACCAATGCTGAGCGTGAGGCTGTAGCAACGTGGGAATACCAAGAGAACCAAGTTCACAGTCTAATGCTTGCCTCCATGGGTGACCCACTTCAAGAGAAATACTTGGACTCAAAACCCAAGAAGACCATGGAGGCTCTCACCAAGATGTTTACGGAAAGTGCTAGGAAAGAGTGCTATAAGACCACCATAACACTCACAAGGTGCCACATGATGAGGGAACATCTCTGTCCATGCATCAAAGACATCTTGAGAAGGTAGATAAGCTCTCATCTCCATTGCCCAAGGACATTGCAGAAGACCTGACTCTTGGCTCTCTAGCCCCATCCAACAAGGACTTTATCATGCATTACATGTGCGTGAGAAAAGGATGAGTCTTGTAGAGCTTCATAATGGCCAAAGTTGATATGGACAAAATAAGGAACATGAATGTCCTAGCCATTCATGGTGGAAGTAGAAAGATCGCCAAAGGTAAAAGGAAATGTAAGAACAAATTAGCCAAAAAAGGCGCTAAAGGGAAATGGAATAGGAGGGGCTCATGAAAACTCCTCAAGGGGAAATCTTAGAAATCTCTGACTCTTAACATGTAATGTTTCCACTGCGGTGGAACAAGACACAACCGCCCTAATTGCCCTAAGTTCGAGAAGGACCTAGAAAATGGAGTAATTGAGCGCAAACTCCTTTAAAAGGCTAAAGGTATATTTGTTATTAAGATACATTTAGTCACACAATTTTCAATGTGTAGCTAGTAAAGGAAGGATCTCGTAAAAGGCAAGATGATTCTGAAAGTCGAAAATAGTGCAAGCGTCGCTGCGATTGCATAAGGCTCAGTGGATCTTCAGTTATCTAGTGGTTTAATTTTAAGTTTGAAGAATCTCTATTATGTGCCTTTGATTAGCAAGAATATTATATATGTATCATGTTTAGATACGGATGGCTTTGTAATAAAAGTTTAAAACTCTTGTATGTCTTTATCGAAGAATGAAATTTTCTATGCAAATGCTTCCACAAGAAATGCACTCTATTTGCTTGAATTGAATAATAGACAAGTCTTAAACGTCCATAACAAAAGACTCAAAACAATTTACATGAATGATACAATCTTATGACATTATCGTCTTGGTCATATTAGTGAAAAATGCATGAAGAAATTGCAGGAGGCTAACCTATTTGGTCAAATTGATTTTAAATGATTGGAGACAAGCGAAACTTGCCTTATGGGCAAAATGACCAAGCGAATAACTTGCTGGATTTGATACATTCTAATGTATGTGATCCAATGAGCATAAGTGCAAGACATGGTTATAGGTATGTCATAACGTTCACAGATGATTATAGCCGTTACGGTTACATTTATCTAATGAGAAACAAAAATGAATCCTTTGACAAGTTTAAAGAATTCAAGAATTAATGAGTGCTTGAGTACCGAATTCAACTTATTCATAAGGGAATATGGTATTATACCACAACTAACTCCACCCGGTACACCTCAGTGGAATGGTGTATAAAAATGGAGGAATAAGACGTTGCTCGACACGGTTCGATCAAGGATGATTCAAGCTGAATTGTCGCTTTACTTTTGGAGTTATGCACTACAAGTTGCGGCTTACACACTGAATAATGTTCCATCCAAATCCATAGACAAAACGCCATATGAGCTGTGGAGTGGTAAAATACCCAGACTTTAGTTTCTTCGGATTTGGGGTTGTGAGGCCTACGTGAAAGGATTGATGTCGACCAAACTTCAAAAAAGTCGATAAATAGTTCTTTATAGGTTATCCTCATGAGATAAGAGGATACTACTTTTGGCATAAGACCTCCAATCGAGTGATTGGCGGGAGTGATTCCGTGTTAGAGAAAGAATTTCTCAAAAGATAAGTAGGGGAAGTCGAATTCTGCTTGAGGAAACTCAAGATATTCGACAAGATTGTGATGTGAATTATAACATTCAATATCATGAAGGCCAAACTAAGGATCCTTTGGTTAGTAGGAGTATGAGAGAGAAACCATTGCAAGAAATTCTGAGTGAAACTCAATCATTCCCACCTAGTGTTCATTCAAGAACTGTACCTGAACAAATTCTACAATAAATTATGGCAGAAGTTCAGGAAGTTCAAGAAGCACACATAGAACCAATGAAACTTAGAAGGTCGACGAGGGAAAGAAAGAAGCCTTGAATGTATTTAGGACTTGTCGATATCATGGTACTTCATACTGATGATCCTCAACCTTTCGAGAAGCAATGGAAAGGAAAGATTAAAAAATATGGTTTAAGCCATGGAATTCGAAATACAATCAATGTATGACAATCAAGTATGGGACTTGGTTGACCTTCCTCAAGGAATCTATGATACGAGACCTATATCTTTTCACATGAGAAGCATATAATTTAATTATTATTGAAAGCTATCATTATGTATAGTGATAAATATAATAGTTGGTTATACATGACTTGTGTCAGAAAAGATGCTATGTCAAACATTATCATTGCCCCTCTTGACTTGTGTGAAGATATTAATGGGTCATTTGATAAAGAAAAATTATAATGTCCACAAATGTAACTTTTGTATAGTTACATATTTATAATTAGCTTAAGAGATCAAGAAAAGAATATATAATACCAAGAAGTCACATTCCTACTTTGTATAATATTCATGATATTATGAGGCAAGTGATAGACACAAGTCCTATTACTTATATCAATAAATGGATCGTGTTCTGTTCAAGTGAACATAACAACTTTGTTATTTGGGTAACTATAATGTGTAGCTGGACACCGCTTATAGTTTATGATATAAAGTGTTTATATCATTACAAACATAACGTAGATCCTTCTATAGGTCACACCACAAAACTGAAAAAGAAGAAATATAATTTTATCTTATGTGTGTTCTATTGAATTTCAAATGATATGAAATAAAATACATATGGTAAAGTGATAAAATTAATATGTTGTAACTACAACATGGTTAGAATAACAAATAAATTTGCATGAGATGTATATATTATGAGGTATAAAGTTTTGAAATTATATATGATAATATATTACATGATCTTATGTGATCTGCAACATAATAACATATAAATTTGCTAAAACTACAAAGCTCAATGTTTATGATAATGCAAAATTTGAGAAAGGAAAAAACATAGGAAAACGGTAGACCGTTTCGTGACTGGTGACCGAATGCTCTTGAACGGTCGACTAGATGGAGTTCAGGTGGATGCGCGGTTCGACCGAAATTATCAGGAGTGTATCTTGGTAAGAGAACGGTCGACCTGTGTGGAACACAGTCAAGCAAAATTATTAGGAACTTTCTTCATAAGGAAACGGTCGACCGACGTGTAACGTAGTTCGACCAAAATTATTAGGGACTTTTCTTGGTAACAAAATGGTCGACCGGAGAAGATGGTGGTTGACTGAAATTAGCAAGAACTTTTTCCAGATAACGAAACGCTCTACCGACTAGGTTTTTGGTCAATCATTTTCTTGGTCAATGGTTATTGTTGTTGTTGTTCGATGACTGGATTTAATCCAGCTTGGTGAATGGTAGTTATGGATAATGTGTCGAAATATGATTGGCTTAGAGGAGAAATTAACATGGATAATGTGTAAGTGGTTTGCACATGATGTAAGTTGGAGAGTGATTGACATCATATCATGCATATATTTGTGTCTTATATCCATTATCTTGAGCCTAAACAATGCTACGTAACGAGTTTTATGTTTGAGTTTTAGGAATAAACAGGATTGAGGAGAAGAGGCATAAAAGGACCTAGAAGCAAGGAGAAGGACTGAGTTGCAAGACTTGAGGACTGAGATGCAAGAGGGAAGGACCCGGATGAAAGCCTAAAGGACCAATAAGCAAATCAGGAAACTCCACACCATCATGAGAAGTATTTTGGCAAATTAAATCCGGGTCCAACCATCAACAACCGAATTGGGTTCATCAAACACCAAGAAATTAATCCAGAACCGAGCCACCAAAATCCAAACTCGATCCAACATTAATAGACCACCAATTAGCGGTCCAAGAGCGCCAATTGGTGGTCCATTTGGATCCAAACCCGATAAGACTTGGTCGGGTGTTGTATTAGCATGTATTTAGTCCATTTATGGTATGCGTTTAGTCCCATACCGGGGGATTGTCCCGGATTACCTTTCTCTATGGCCATAAATAGAACTCCTCCTCCTCCATTGTATTCTATCCATTGCTTGGTGGCATTCTCTCTACTTGGAGTAAGCCTTGAAGCAAAACTCAAGGTGGAGAAGAGTGCTACCTTCAATGTGAGTCACTTTAATAAAATAAATTTTCTTAGTTTCTTTTAATCTTGTCTTCTAATTCTTGTATGCTTCTTTAGTTTTATGTCCTTTTAGTTTCTTTAATATTTCTTGCTTGCTTAGTTTAGTTTCGTTTCAGTAGAATGTTTCATTTTAATGTAGGTTGTAGTGTAATGATTAGTGAGTAGTTCCATCCCCATTTGGGGGGTGGAGAAATATGTGATATGATGATGTGATGTAGTAGGTGTGTGTTATCTTAATCCTTTGAGCCTTATATGATTTCCATAACAATCTAATGAGATTTCACTCTTGTCTTTGATATGCTAATGCTCGTGAATGAAGCTTAGCATATGCTTAGATTAGTGGACCTATTTTATGGGAAATGATGAGGTGAGGATAATGATGGAATTAATATTGGAAACATGACTTGTAGTTGCATGTACTCTTGTTGCCTTTACCTTGGTTAATGCCTTGTATGTTTTAATGATAATGTACTATCTTATTTCATGTGGAGGCATAGTAGGGTTTAGTCTTTATACATGAGTTCATTTAGCTTCATTCCAATTATTGTCTTGTATGTTTTAATGATATTGTGTTATCTTATTTCATGTGGAGGCAAAGTTGGATGTAGTTTTATGTTTTGATGAGCTTAATTGAACACACACACACATACACATATCTTGGTATTCACACTCTTTTCTCTACGCCCTATGGGGTTTAGTTTTATTGCTTATTGTCCATTTTCTTTTGCATCTTAGTGTAGTTTAGTGTAATCAATCTTTCTCTCCTTTCTTTCCCACTCGCCTTCGAACAAACTAAAGTCGACACACCTCCATGTGGATCGACCCGTATTTTCCACCGCTTCAACGCGACCGTGCACTTGCGGTTAATTAAAACATATCAATCAAGTTTTTGGCGCCGTTACTGGGGACGTGCTTTGTCCAAACTTTGGTTTGGACGATTCGAGTGGTTTTAATTTTTTGTTTGTTTCATAGATTCTGAGGATCAAGGGGAGGCTACTGGAGGAATTGGAGCACAAAATCTTCAACAAAGACCGTCAGTCAGCGGTCTGGGACCGTCAATTGGCGGCCTGGTGAGCTTCATTTGCTCTCAATTTTGTTCTGGTTGTTCTTTGCTTCTGTGTAGTTGTCTGGGAGCGCAATCTTGCATGCTGTGACTTGTAGTTTGCTCCCAGATCATTAATCACTCCCCATTAACCAGCTTGGCCATTAAAATCCAAAGCAAAAGATTAGACATTCTTACATGTTTAGGTCATGCATCATATACTTGACTTAGGCACATAGTTGTCTTTTATTTTAGCTTTATTTTCAGTTGTTGAGCGCTGGCGTGCGGTACGCATTTCCTACACTAATTCATGCATTTTTGTATGACCATGCCTTAGTTAGTAGGAATTGCATCAGGACAAGAGTGAGTTGAGCGTTTGATTGGAGAGTTGATTGCTAGATCTAGGATCAAAATGCTACTAAGGAGGGGCTGTCCCATAAAAGATAAGGTGGGGGAATTCATCACCCTTTTCTTGGCCCAAAAAATCACTCTTAATAAAAGCCTTAATTCTAAAAGCAAGTAGACATTGACCCTAAGGATTTCGGACGCACTAGGAGAGTAATCTAGTTGAGACCGTCATGGCCTGATCGGCGTTGCCTACCTTGTTGATAGTAGGAGGTACTGGATCTCCGGATATGGTATCACTTGCTGGGCATTGTGGTCTTCGTTGTAGGAAGGTGAGGCGTGTCTAGGCTAGTGATCTCGAAGTTAGGCGTCGTCTAGCCTAAGGACCCATTGCCTTACATTGTTTGAGCCGTGCTTGCTAGATTAGGCTTCTACCCGCTCCCACTACCGATGCTAGTTTTTAGGGATTCTTCCCTTCTCCTCTGACTCATCTTCTTCTGACCTACTTCTACAATCTAGTCTCCTCCCCTTTACACTCTCTGTTAGCGTTATAGGGTCGAGTCGAGCACTTTTTACGAGCTTAGCCTCATGGTGGTGAGAGTGGTCGACTCGAGGCTTTTTTTTGTTGAGATGGATGGTTACATGGGCAACCATCCATATCATTATTGGGACCAGGACAATTCTCTATGGTATTCTGGACCCATGCAACCTGGGGTGGCTCAGACTAACACCCCGTATGGTTGGGACAATCATAATTGTGTGGCTGAGCAATCTTCAAATTGGGATAATATGAGAGAGGCACCGACTGCTAGACCACCATCTAGTTATGTCGGATCATATGCTGGTCAACAAACTGAGACATGTCAACAAACTTTGGCCTCTTTCATGCGTGTGGTAGACGACATGAGTGCACCGGTGGCTCCAGTAGCCGTACCGTGCGACTGTTGTGGGTTGAGTGGTCATGTTATCGGGTAATGTCCTTATGTTCCCCCAGAGCCTGAGTATAAGCATAACTTTCCCAAAATGCTCAATATGACAATTACGCATCCGGGTACAACCCGAGAGGGATGGATTCGTGGGGAGATAATTCTTATTCAAATTCTTATACTTCATTTTCACCCCAGTATCATCCTCCCGAATACCCAGAATTCTACCAACACCACACTTCAAATCATTGGACTCATTCTCAGCCCATCAACACCCAACCCCAAAATTTCCCAAGCTCTGACTTTGACCTAATAGTTGACTGCATACCTGATTCCTTGAAACAAACTTTCCTTACGTACATGGAAACCACTCAACAGTCCACACAAAATATGGTACTGCAAGTGAGTCAAATGACGCAACAATTACGTGAACGTGAGGAGAGTAACTTTTCTTGTCAACATGAGGATTCATCTTTTGATATCGAACCACCACCACATCCATAAATTCAAAGCACAATATTTCAAAGTCAAACTTCTAGTCAGTCTGAGGGACTTGGGGTTTCAATTCACGATCACTTGGTGGAGGATTCGATTCCAATTGAGAAAAACATGGACCAATGTCATTATGAGTCGGCACAGGATTGTGCCTTATCTTTTTGTCCTTTGGCCCTTGAGCCACATGATCTTCATGTTGTGCCTCTTAAGGACTCACCTGTGGTGGAGCAAGAGCTCCCTAGTACCCTCAATTTCAAACGACCTGATGAGAGTTTGCCTCTCACTATTGTTCCTGATCATCTTGGAAATGATGGAACATTGATTGACATCATTTCATTCTCATATTTGCATCTTATATCCATTATCTTTCACCTAAACAATGCTATGTGACGAGTTTTATGTTTAGTTTTCATGAATAAATAGGTTTGAAGAGATGAAGCATAAAAGGACCCAAAAGCTGGGAAAAAGGATTGAATTGTGAGATCTAGGGACTAAGATGCAAGGGAGAAGGACCTGAACGTAAGACCAAAGGACCAAAGAGCAAAACAGAATACTCCACACCATCATGGGGAGTATTTTAGCAATTCAATTCGGGTCGGAGCTCAACAAGTCAAGTAACCGCATCAAAGACAAACAATACCAGCAAGAAAAGCTCACAACAAATTCCAACCCGATCAAAAGTTTATGGACCGCTAATTGGCGGTTTGGGACCGCTAATTGGCGGTCCAGATCACTCTGGATCCTCCCCAATTTCTCCAGCACATGTATTAAAGGATGTTTAAGATATTTTTGGTATCTGTTTAGTCCCACATCGGGGAATTGTCCCGGAGTGCCTTTTTCTATGGCTATAAATAGAACTCTTCACCTTCTAATGTAATCACTCCATATTTTAAGTGGCTATTCTTCCTACTAGAAGTGAGGCCTTGAAGCACACACTAAAGTAGGAGGATGCTACTTGAAATGCGAGTCACTTTAATAAATGTTTCTTTATTATGTTGTTTGTTTTATGTTTCTTGTTTTACTTTGTTTAGCATGACCGACGTCTATAGGGTGTATTTTTTTATTAATTATTGACATATCAATGTATAGAGGTCGGATGTATATCATGGCCGACGTCTATAGGTTGTGCTCTAAGTATACACGTCGGTCAACCTATATATCCGACGTCTAGAAGGCGTAAAACTTTAGTCCCACATCGGAGAATTTATTTTTGTTGGTGTGGTTGATGTACTCTACCACTCCTTTACTGCTGAACGCGAACGAGTTGGTGCACCTTGGCATGTTGGTCTTGATATTCTTGGTTATTTGTCAAAAGATTGGCACTTGGGGCACTTGGGAATCTTGGGTTTGTTGAATGTGAGTGCAGAATGCCCGATATAGGATGTAATGTATTTTTGGATTTAATTGAACGTATAATAGACGTCGGTCATATATAGCCGACGTCTATACAACAAGGAATAGGCGACGGGGAAATACACGTCGGGTACTTGGACTGTCCAAATCCGACGTCTATACCCCTGTATATCCGACGTATATGGCATTTTCTGCACTCGTGAAAAAGAGTCAAATAAGAACCAAAATGGACTTTACACATTGTATCACATTCAGAAGTTAAGGTTGCCCATGTCTTTCACTAAAGTCCTTAACTAACTTTCACGAATGGTTCATTAGGCTAGGTGTGTGGACTGATTACCCATATAGAGTCGACCCGTAGTATTACCGCGTCCCATGATCGACAAAATAAGTCCAACGAGTCATGTAGCTAGATTGATTAATGCATCTTGTTCGGATTTTGTGGGTATATCCTCTGAAAACCCTCAGGAGACAACACTCCTCCTCCTTGGTGACAAGGAGGTTTAACGGCTTGTTGCACGTGCTAAGTGCAACCGTGATTCCTACGAAAGTAGTTAGGATTTCCTGTTTTTCTCGTATGCTTTTTCCTTTTTTTGATTTGCTCGGGACTAGCAAAAGTTAGGTGTGGGGGTATTTCGTTGACATCATTTCATGCTCATATTTGCATCTTATATCCATTATCTTTCACCTAAACAATGCTATGTAACGAGTTTTATGTTAACTTTTCAGGAATAAATATGTTTGAAGAGATGAAGCAAAAAAGGACCCAAAAGCTGGGAAAAAGGTCTGAATTGTGAGATTTAGGGACTAAGATGCAAGGGAGAAGGACCTGAACATAAGACCAAAGGACCAAAGAGCAAAATAGAATACTCCACACCATCATGGGGAGTATTTTAGCAATTCGATTCGGGTCGGAGCTCAACAAGTCAAGTAACCGCATCAAAGACAAACAATACCAGCAAGAAAAGCTCACAACAAATTCCAACCCGATCCAAAGTTTATGGACCGCTAATTGGCGGTCCAGATCACTCTGGATCCTCCCCAATTTCTCCAGCACATGTATTAGAGGATGTTAAAGCTATTTTTGGTATCTGTTTAGTCCCACATCGGGAATTGTCCCGGAGTGCCTTTTTCTATGGCTATAAATAGAACTCTTCACCTTCTAAGGTAATCACCCCATATTTTAAGTGGCTATTCTTCCTACTAGAAGTGAGGCCTTGAAGCACACACTAAAGTAGGATGATGCTACTTGAAATGGGGGTCACTTTAATAAATGTTTATTTATTATGTTGTTTGTTTTATGGTTCTCGTTTTACTTTGTTTAATTTCATTTCATTAGTTTTAGTAGCTTAGTTAATATGCTTTCTTTGCTTAGTTTAATAATTAGTGTAATGTGTAGTGAGTAGTTCCATCCCCTTTGGGGGGTGGAGTAGATGTTCATACATGCATTAGAGAATGGAATGAATGCTTTACTTACAATGTGTTGATAAAACATGAATGTATGCTTGCTTGTTTAGGATAGAATTTATAACTTGATGAGTTTTGCCAAAATGATTAGACACCTCTCATGCTTGTTTAGGTTCTGAAATAAACAACTTGTATATGTAAATGTTAATCAACTAGGATGGTGAATGGATTGATAGGTTTTTCCATAACATTTAGACACTTCCTATGCATGATAACACCACCTCTATTTGTGCTTAAAGAATGTGTTCAACACCCACCTCTTTGCATGTGTGCACTCACTCCACCCTTAGGGGTTCTCCATTTCTAAATTCCAGCACTCTTCTTTCATTCTTAGTTAAGTTTTTAGTTAATCGTTTGTTGCTTTCTTTCGCATTTCATACTTCGTAGTGTAGTGTAGTGTAGCGTAGCATAATACACTCTCTTCCATATTTTTTCCACTTGATTTCGTGCAAACGAGAGGCTGCTCACCTCCCTGAGGACGACCCGTATTTGCCACCACTTCAACGCGGTCGTGCACTTGCGGTTTAAATTAAAACATTCAACAAGTTTTTGGCACCGTTGCCGGGGAGGTGCCAGTCCAGACTCTTTTTTGGACAATTCGAGTGGATTTAATTTGTGTTTTGTAGTTTCTCTTTGTTTCAGGAGACTGGAATAGCAAGGGGAGGCTACTAGAGAAATTTCAAGACGAACTGGGCACTTCAGACCGCCAATCAGCGGTCTAGTGAGCTCTGTTCATCTTCTATTTTCTTTGTGTTGTTGTGCTAATTGATCTTGTAATCTGGGACTCAATTTTGCATGTTCTGACTCTTAGATTGCTCCCAGATTAATAATCAACTTCCCTTAAGCAACTTGGACTCTAAAACTCAAAGCAAAAGATTAGGCATTCTTTTTGTTTAGGTCATGCATCATGTATGTGACTTAGGCATATAGATTGTCTTTCATTTTAGCTTTATTTTCAGTTGCTGAGTGCTGGCGTGAGGTAGGCACCTTCTACTCTCATTTATGCATTTCGTATGAACATGCATTAGTTAGTAGGAAGTGCATTGAAACAAGTGTGAGTTGAGCGTTTGTTTGGAGAGTTGATTGCTAGATTAGGACTCCAAAACGCTACTAAGGAGGAGTTGTCCCATAAAAGATAAGGTGGAGGATTTCATCACCCTTTCCTTCGCCCCACAAACCACACTAATCAAGAGCCTAATTTTAAAATCAAGTAGACATTGGTCCTAAGGACTTCGGGCGCATTAGGAGAGTGATCCGGTCCCGACCATCATGACCTGATCTGCATTGCCCACTTTATCGATAGTAGGAGAGACGAGATCTCCGGATCTTGGCTCACTTGCTGGGCTTTGTGGTCCTCGTCGTAGGGAGGTGAGGCGTGTTGAGGCCGTGTGACCTCGCAGTTAGGCGTCGTCTAGTTGTAAGGACCTATAGCGACCTTACGATTGCTTGAGCCTTGTTTGCTTGTGTGCTTCTACCTGTACCCATCCGCCGTAGCATAAGGACTTCTTCCCTTCTCTCCTGAGTCATTCTTTCTCTCTTGTGTTCCCCCGTCTTCTCCTCTATGAACATTCTTGGTTTAAAAAAAGGTTTTGGTTTGTGTGTGTACACCTTTGTGCATGCTTTCGTGGACACGAGACGAGAGGAGTCGTTTGACGAGGAGCATTGTCAATCCGGCTTCGGTAGTTGATTTCTCGATGCCTTCCTCCTCTCGTGTCACACACAGTCTGGGTTCAACGGCTGCTAATTTCCGTGAGGAGGAGCAGTTGCTGGACCCACCTGTTCGACCACTGCTTCCAGTTGTCGCTCCCATACCTCTACGTGATCGATGCTACCCGAGCCGTATTGCTCCACCCTCATGCATGGTATTGCCAGAGGCAAATGGAAACCATTTTGAGGTTATGCCTTAGTTTATTTCCATGCTCCCTCACTTCACTAGGAAAGGTGACCCCTATATCTTTCTCAGGGAATTTGAGGAGGTCTGTGCTATGTTCAAGTTGCAACAACTTAGCACAGACTCCATCCATCTTAGGCTTGTCCTCTTTGCACTAAAGGATGACGCCAAGAAGTGGTTGTACAACAACCAGGAGAATTCCTTTAGGACTTGGGATGAGTTTCAATCTGCATTTCTCAAGAAATACTTTCCAAATCATCGGACTCAAAAATTGAGGAACGAAATCAATTCGTTCTATCAACTTGAGACCGAGACATTTCATGCATATCTAGAGAGGTTCAAGGAGCTTCTATCCTCATGCCCTCACCATGGCATTGAGTTGTGGCGTCTTTGTCAGATTGCTTACGAGGGTCTTCACATCCCGTCCCGGACGCTCCTTGAGTCGATGTGTCAAGGAGAGTTCTTAGGAAAGGATGAAAGGGAGGCATGGGCTTTCCTAGAAGACCTTGCTGAGAAAACAATGCAATGGGATAGTGTAAGGGAACCACCTGCATCATCAAGCATAGGAGCGAGGATCGCGAATGCAAACTCGACTAGATCGGGTGCCACATTTGCTGTCGATACCACTACGGCCACCGAGGCACGCATGGCGGACTTAATGCGCCGTATGGATTCGATTGAGCTCCAAAACCAACAAGGTGCACGTCACATGTCCACATCTGGTCCAGTTCCCTGTCATTCATGTGATAGGATAGGTCATGTAGAAAGAGAGTGTGCGTCTATTCCTCCTGTGATGGAACATGTCAACGCCATCTATGACAAAGCTAGGAATGACCCATACTCATCATCTTATAATCCTGGATGGAGGAACCACCCCAATTTTTCATGGAACCAAAATAATGCCCCGGGTGGTCCTTCAAACTCCTCTCGACCTCCTAACCAATCATACCAACCTCCCATGCATGCACAATCTTATCAGCCACCTCAAGCTGCAATCACCAATCAATCAGGTTTCCCAAATTCCAATAATATGGAAACCTGATGCAATTCGCTTGAGACCTTGACTCGTGGACTTGAAAACTCAATGAATTTTTTATGTCATCCACAAGTGAAGTTCTCACTTCAAATCAACAGACCATCAAATCTCTAGAGCTTCAGATGGGCCAATTGGCTCAGTCTATACATGAAAGAGAGAGAGGGTCTTTTCCTAGCCAGCCGGAGGCTAACCCCCGTATGTATCAGCAACAACACGTGCAAAATGAGAATGTGGTACCTCGGGGGAGGCAAGTGAACAATTTGGAGGAACATGTTCACCATGTCAATTCCATTGTGACCTTTAGGAATGGAAAACAGATTGACAATCACATTTCCTTGCCCACCCACCACCATCTATGCAGCCCCTTAGGGGGAATGACAGTGAAGAAGAGGCTGAGAGTGAGGGTAATACACCAACGCCTCCTTCTCAGGCACTGCAGAAAACCTACCTGCCAAAAGCTCCCTATCCAAGTAGGTTAACCAAAAAGCAGAGTGACACAATGGACAAGATATTAGAGGTGTTTCAGCAAGTTAAGGTTAACATCCCCTTGTTGATGTCATCCAACAAATACCTCAATATGCCAAAGTATTGAAGGATCTCTACACAACCAAGATGAAGACCAATGTTCCTAAGAAAGCATTCTTGGCTGCAAATGTAAGCTCACTTTTGTCCAATCCTGCCTACACAAGATACAAGGACCCTGAGTGTCCTACTATTCAGTGTACGATAGGGGAGACTAGCATGAGTAATGTTTTGCTTGATTTAGGATCAGTGGTCAACCTCCTCCCATTTTCTGTTTATCAACAGTTAAATTTGGGAGAATTGAAACCAACTAAGATCACCCTCCAACTGGAGGATAGATCCATTCGTATTCTAAAGGGGATTATCGAGGACATGCTTATCAAAGTTGGAGATTTTATATTTCCAGTCGATTTTGTTGTCCTCGATACCAATCCTGTTGCGAACACCCACTCTCAAATACCTTTGATTTTGGGTAGGCCATTTCTGGCAACCTCCAACGCCTTAATTAATTGTAGAAATGATCTCATGAAGCTGTCATTCGGTAACATGAGTGCCGAGTTCCATGTGTTCAACTCTGGTAGGCAACAGGAGCCCATGGATCAACCTTTAAATCTAAATCTCATCCGCCAATTGGAGCATCCGCCAATTGGAGAAAACACCACCAAATCAACGAACACCCCTAACACCAATGCAACCCATTGAGAATGTTTGTGGGCCCAGCGAAAAAAACTCATTGCCTGCCTTTGCAATGCAACAGAGTGAGCTGGCATCAAACATAAATGTCCAAAAGCAGTGTTCCTTGCATGATTCAGTTGAGAGTACTAGTGAGAGTGAGACACCTCATCATATGCTTATACCAGAAGCTGTCTCTACCTCATGTCCCATGGCCATTGAGCCATTTGAGCTTCATCTTGACTCCAACAAGGACCCACCTACGACCGAGCTTATTCTTGATGATATAAATGATGGTGGGAGGTCCTTGTTGGATAACTTGGGGAGAAGCCCCATTCGTAGTGATGCAGGTCTGCTGCATCCATCGAATGAGAATGAGGAACTCATTCTGATGCACCCACCTATTGGTTGGAGGGTTTTGTTCGATGAGCAGCTAAACCCTAGTGAGGCAACACAACTTCATTCATTTATGTTGCCCATGCCCAACCAACATCATGAGGGGTTCGAGCCTTTCAACTTTGACCTTTCACCCCTCATGACACCTCAGAGTACCGGTGAAGTTTGCCCATCTCGGCAAGTCTCTAGTCCTCATAACTTGATGTTCTCATTTGATGTTCCTTGACCAAATGATTATGAGAATATCGTTGTTGTTGTATATATCATGTATAAAAAACGAAAAAAATGAACAAAAAAAGTGTGTAATAAAAGACTCCATGAGCGAGCATTGATTGTTGTGGGTCCCAACCCTTGTGTACTTGGGCCCCATTTCTTCACGTATTTGTCTCCCTTCTTCAGTATCTCACAGGTTTTGAGGGAATTCGGCTTTGTGTCCATCAACATAACCACTAACTTCCTTTTGCGCTTTATGTTGGTGAGATCCTTCATTTTTCATGCATAAATCCATGTAGTATCTTGTTCACATTCATTGAGGACAATGCATGAAGTAGGTGTGGGGGGTGTTTTACGTGTGTACATATTGGAGTCATGTTAGTGTGCTGCATTTAATATCGATATATCTGCTTGCAATGATCCTTGGGTGACTTGTTTTCTTTTGCTTGCCTAGTGCTTTAAAGTTTTCACATTTCTTTCAAATTCTTCATGTGTTTGTGAAAGAAAATGTTTTTGTAGGTTTTGCGTTTGTTTAGCATGAGCAAAACCGTTGAGAGGCAAAGTAAAAAGAAAACTCCCAAAATTGTCTTGAACTTGATGCATTAAGATATCTAGTTTACTGGCTTTAGGTCTTATCGAGTCGTTAGGATGCACCTCATTTTACCTTCGGGGGGCGTGTAATCATAGGGTTTCAGCACTCAAACATTTAAAGAAGTCCACCCTGAACCTAGTGAGTCAGATAATTCGTGTCTGTTAGTATAAGGAAGTTTGTCGTAGTCAGGGCCCTTAATCTCTTTTTGTGAAACTTAAGTGTAGGGGTTTTGGTTCCCATGTAGATAAATAAATAAGTGGTGTTCTCTCTTCTCGAACAACTCCTATCACTCGGGAAAGAAGGTCTGAGGGGACTTTGTGCCTGGTGGAGATTTGGGATGCACCGACCGAACTCCCATTACACGGGTGGTAGGGATCGCCCTATGTGGAGATTTGGGGGAAGGTGTACGTGATAGTGTAAGCCCTCATAGGCAATGATGCACGAAACCTGACCCTGGAGAATCAAACACCAACCAATAAACTGCTCCAACGAAAAAGAAAAAAAACTAGAATGAAAAAAGAAAAAGAAAAAACACTACTGCAGAATGCTCAATAGACGTCACTGAATAGACGTCGGATGTAAAAACATCTGACCTCTACAGGTATAGACGTTAGATATTTGGACATCCGACGTCTATCTGTTTGTATAAACGTCGGATTTTTAGTATAACCGACGTCTATACCTCCTGAAAGAAGAAAATATTTTTTGTTTATTTTTTGGATTTATTTCGTATAAGAATTTATGTAGATTTATTTTGTATAAGAAATAAATCAATTTTTTGGGATTTATTTCGTGTAAGAATTAACGTAATTTTTTAGATTTATTTTGTTTAAGAATTAACGTAATTTTTTGGGATTTATTTTGTGTAAGAATTTAAGTGGATTTATTTTATATAAAAATAATGTGAATTTAAAAATAGTTACATCAATGTAACTATCACATGTGTGTGTATCGTCACATGTGTTGAAGTTTAGTCCCACATTGGAGAAATTTTTTTATTGGTGGAGTTGAAGTACTCCACCACTCCTTTACTTCTAAATGTGAGTTTGGTACCACACTACAAAATACAAGTGAGGTATATATATATTTAATGGTAAAAAGAATTGCACTTGGGGCACTTGGGGCTCAAAATGGTTGCAACGTTTTTTTACTATTAACCCATGTATAGACGTCGGATGTATAGCATGGGCGACGTCTATAGGGTGTATTTTCTTACTAATTATTTATATATCAATGTATAGAGGTCGGATGTATAGCGTGGCCGTCGTCTATAGGCCGTGCTCTCAGTATACACGTCGGTCAACCTATATATCCGACCTCTATAACGCGTAAAAGTTTAGTCCCACATCAGAGAATTTATTGTTGTTGGTGTGGTTTATGTACTCCACCACTCCTTTACTGCTGAACGCGAACGAGTTGGTGCACCTGGGCATGTTGGTCTTGATATTCTTGGTTATTTGTCAAAAGATTGGCACTTGTGCACTTGGGAATCTTTGGTTTGATTAATGTGAGTGCAGAATGCCCGATATAGGATGTAATGTATTTTTTGGATTTAATTGAACGTATAATAGACGTCGGTCGTATATAGCCGACGTCTATATAATAAGGAATAGACGATAGGGAAATATATGTCGGGTACTTGGACTGTCCAAATCCGATGTCTATACCCCTGTATATCTGACGTATATAGCATTTTCTGCACTAGGGAAAAAGAGTCAAATAAGAACCAAAATGGACTTTACACATTGTATCACATTCAGAAGTTAAGGTTGCCCATGTCTTTCACTTAAGTCCTTATCTAACTTTCACGAATGGTTCATTAGGCTAGGTGTGTGGACTGATTACCCATATAGAGTCGACCCGTAGTATTACCGCGTCCCATGATCGACAAAATAAGTCCAACGAGTCATGTAGCTAGATTGATTAATGCATCTTGTTCGGATTTTGTGGGTATATCCTCTGAAAACCCTCAGGAGACAACACTCCTCCTCCTTGGTGACAAGGAGGTTTAACGGCTTGTTGCACGTGCTAAGTGCAACCGTGATTCCTACGAAAGTAGTTAGGATTTCCTGTTTTTCTCGTATGCTTTTTCCTTTTTTTGTTTTGCTCGGGACTAGCAAAAGTTAGGTGTGGGGGTATTTCGTTGACATCATTTCATGCTCATATTTGCATCTTATATCCATTATCTTTCACCTAAACAATGCTATGTAACGAGTTTTATGTTAAGTTTTCAGGAATAAATATGTTTGAAGAGATGAAGCAAAAAAGGACCCAAAAGCTGGGAAAAAGGTCTGAATTGTGAGATCTAGGGACTAAGATGCAAGGGAGAATGACCTGAACGTAAGACCAAAGGACCAAAGAGCAAAACAGAATACTCCACACCATCATTGGGAGTATTTTAGCAATTCGATTCGGGTCGGAGCTCAACAAGTCAAGTAACCGCATCGAAGACAAACAATACCAGCAAGAAAAGCTCACAACAAATTCCAACCCGATCCAAAGTTTTGGCGGTCCAGATCACTCTGGATGCTCCCTAATTTCTCCAGCACATGTATTAGAGGATGTTTAAGCTATTTTTCGTATCTGTTTAGTCCCACATCGGGGAATTGTCCCAGAGTGTCTTTTTCTATGGCTATAAATAGAACTCTTCACCTTCTAAGGTAATCACCCCATATTTTAAGTGGCTATTCTTCCTACTAGAAGTGAGGCCTTGAAGCACACACTAAAGTAGGAGGATGCTACTTGAAATGTGAGTCACTTTAATAAATGTTTCTTTATTATGTTGTTTGTTTAATGGTTCTTGTTTTACTTTGTTTAATTTCATTTCATTAGTTTTAGTAGCTTAGTTAATATGCTTTCTTTTCTTAGTTTAATAATTAGTGTAATGTGTAGTGAGTAGTTACATCCCCTTTGGGGGGTGGAGTAGATGTTCATACATGCATTAGAGAATGGAATGAATGCTTCACTTACAATGTGTTGATAAAACATGAATGTATGCTTGCTTGTTTAGGATAGAATTTATAACTTGATGAGTTTTGCCAAAATGATAACACACCTCTCATGCTTGTTTAGGTTCTGAAATAAACAACTTGTATATGTAAATGTTAATCAACTAGGATGGTGAATGGATTGATAGGTTTTGCCATAATATTTAGACACTTCATATGCATGATAACACCACCTCTATTTGTGCTTAAAGAATGTGTTCAACACCCACCTTTTTGCATGTGTGCACTCACTCCACCCCTTAGGGGTTCTCCATTTCTGAATTCCAGCACTCTTCTTTCGTTCTTAGTTAAGTTTTTAGATAATCGTTTGTTGCTTTCTTTTGCATTTCATACTTCGTAGTGTAGTGTAGCGTACCGTAACATAATACACTCTCTTCCATATTTTTGCCAATTTATTTCGTGCAAACGAGAGGCTGCTCACCTCCCTGAGGACGACCCGTATTTGCCACCGCTTCAACGCGACTGCGCACTTGCGGTTTAAATTAAAACGTTCAACAAACATCAAACAACGACATTGCTAATGAGGGCATTAGGAGTTCCTTGGAGGATACCTTAGGTAAGAGACCCGCTTTCTGTTCACCTGGTGAGTCAGACATGACTAACGAGGCTCTTGACCTCGTTCCGACCCACCAACTTGTTGGTTGGAGAGTATGGATTGACGATCATAACTTCAGCACCGCAACGGGAGAAACTCTTCTTCCGTTGCACCATATTTCCCAAACTCTTGAGACATTCAAGCTCTTTCGATTTGATCTTTTGAATGAGATACCTTTGCGTCCAATTCATGAACCTCTCCTTTCATCTTGTTTTCTTTGTGAGGGGGGGTCCAAACATGAGTATTCTGGCCCCGCGTGGTGTCATGTTCCCTTTCCAAGTGCATTGACCCACTTTTGAGGTTCCCATTTCATGTCTTTTGACAAATGAAGATGAGAACTTATCTTTGTACATAGTTATATTAAATAAAAAGAAAAAAAATAAAAGAAAAAGTACAATAAAAGACTCCATGAGCGAGCATTGATTGTTGTGGGACCCAACACTTGTGTATTTGGGCCCCATTTCTTTCACGTATTTGTATCCCTTCGTTAGCATCTCACAGGTTTTGAGAGAATTCGGGTTTTTGTCCATCAACATAACCTTGAACTTCCTTTTACACTTCATATTGGTGAGAGCTTTCCTTTTTCATGCATAAATTCATGTAGTATCTTGCTCACATTCATTGAGGACAATGCATGAAGTAGGTGTGGGGGGTGTGATTGACATCATTTAATGCTCATATTTGTATCTTATATCCATTATCTTATACCTAAGCAATGCTACGTAACGAGTTTTATGTTTGAATTCAGAAATAAAGAGGTTTGAAGGAACCGCCAATTGGCGGTCCAAATTGTGAGACCTGGGGACTAAGATGCAAGGGAGAAGGACCTGAACGTAAGACCGAAGGACCTAAGAGAAAAATAGAAAAGTCCACACCATCATGGGGAGTATTTTGGCAATTGAATTCGGGTCGGAGCTCCAACAAGCGAAGTAGATGCATCCAAGACCAACAAATATATCAAGACAAGTCCAAAACAAATTTCAACTCGATCTGGATCCTGTAGACTGCCAATTGGCGGTCCGGATCTTCCTGGATCCACTGCAACTTCTGGAGCGCGTGTATTAGAGGATGTTTAGGCTATTTTTTGTATTTGTTTAGTCCCACAATGGGGGATTGTCCCGGATTACCTTTTTCTATGGGTATAAATAGAACTCTCCCTCCTCTGATATACCCCATCTCTCTCTTTGTGGCCATCTTCCCTACTAAGAGTGAAGCCTTGAAGCAAAACTCTGGTGGAGGAAGGGCTGCTTGTAATTGAGTGAGTTAATAATAGGTCTTTTCATTAGCATGTTATTTCTTGCTTAGTTAATTTCCTTTAATGTGCTTGCTTTGATGCTTGTTTTGTTTTATGTCATTTCAGCTTCTTTATCAGTTCTTGCTTGATTAGTGTAGTTTCTTTTCAGTATAATGCTTCATTTTGTTAATGTAGTTAGTGTAATGAGCAGTGAGTAGTTCCATCCCCTTTGGGGGTGGAGTAGATGTGTGTACATGTTATGTAGATGGTATGAATGCAAGATATAATTGTTTGTAAGAAATATTAGTATGCTTGCTTGAATTAATAAGAGTTTTACTTGATGGTTTCTGCCATAGTTAGGTACTTTCCATGCTTGTATGTTCTTAATAACAACATTGCATTGCTCATATTAATCACCTAAGTTAGTGTTGTAAATGATAGGTTTTGCCATTAGGTACCTCTTATGCATTAACACACACTAACTAACTTGAGCTTCTTGTATGCATTCACCACCATACTTATTTCATGTGCAGACACACACACTCTACCCCTTAGGGGTTTTCATTCCTGAGTTCTTATCTTCCTCATTAGTTGTTTAGTTTAGTTTGTGTTGGGTTTTCATTTCAGCTTTGTTAGTTTACTAGTTTAGATTAGTGTAGTTTAGTGTAATCCATCTTTCTCTCATTTCTTTCCCACTCGCCTTCGCACAAACCAAACGTCGACGCACCTCCCTGTGGACGACCCGTATTTTCCACCGCTTCAACGCGGCCATGCAATTGCGGTTTAATTAAAATGTATCAATCAAGTTTTTCGTGCCGTTGCCGGGGAGGTGCTCTGTCCAGCCCTTGGTTTGGACGATTCGAGTGGTTTTTAATTTTTTTTGTTTCTAGTTTTTGTTGGTTTCAGGGATCCTAGAGCTCACGGGGAGGCTACTGGACGCGTGTGAGAACAAGAACTTCAACAAGGACCGCCAATCAGCGGTCTTGGACCGCCAATTGGCGGCCTGGTGAGTGGTTCTTGGTCTCCATTTTCTTCTGGTAGTTTCTTATTTCATTGTCGTTATCTGGGAGACCTATTTTGCATGCTGACTTCTACTTTGCTCCCAGATCATTAATCACTCCCCCATTAATCAACTTGGCCTTAAAATCTAATGCAAAAGACTAGACGTTCTTACTTGTTTAGGTCACGCATCATGTATTTGACTTAGGCATGTAGTTGTCTTTTCTTTTAGCTTTATTTTCAGTTGTTGAGTGCTGGCGTGAGGTACGCATTTCCTACACTCATTCATGCATCTTGTATGCCCATGCATTAGTTACTAGGAATTGCATCAGGACAAGAGTGAGTTGAGCGTTTGATTGGAGCGTTGATTGCTAGAGTTAGGATCAAAACGCTACTAAGGAGGGGTTGTCCCATAAAAGATAAGGTGGGGGATTTCATCACCCTTTCCTTGGCCCTAAAAATCACTCTTAATGAAGCCTTAACTAAAAGAAAGTAGACATTGTCTCTAAGGATTGCGGACGCACTAGGAGAGTAATCTAGTTGAGACCGTCATGACCTGATCGGCATTGCCTACCTTGTTGATAGTAGGAGGTACTGGATCTCCGGATCTGGTATCACTTGCTGGGCATTGTGGTCCTCGTTATAGGGAGGTGACGCGTGTCGAGGCTAGTGACCTCGAAGTTAGGCGTCATCTAGCCTAATGACCCATAACCTTAAGTTGTTCGAGTCGTGCTTGCTAGTTAGGTTTCTACCTGATCCCATTACCCACGCTAGATCTAAGGATTCTTCCCGCCTCGTGCTCCTTTGGAGCATGAGGCCGAGTCGTCTCGTGGTGACGGGGGAGACCGGGTTCCATACATGGATTACCTCGGTGCTCTCCCACCACCACGTAGACCTCCTTCTCCTCCTCCTCTGACTCGAGAGGAAGGGAGATTCGGTCAGGATCGAGTTCTTGGTGCACCACCACCTTTAGCTCGACAAGATAGACCGTTGACTTTGTGGGAGCGGACCTATCCTGTTCGGGCCGCGCAACCTTCTTGCATAGTTCTCCCCCCTGCTCGCGGGAACAACTATGAGCTGAAACCTCAATATGTGAGCATGCTTCTAACCTTTACTGCCAATAAGGAGGATCCGTATATTTTTATACGTGAATTCGAGGAAGTATGCTCCATGTTCAAGCATCAACAGCTTGACGAGGATTCAGTCCAGCTGAGGATGATTTATTTCGCATTGAAGGATAACGCGAAGAAATGGATGTACAGCCTCCCGGCGAGCTCCATTCGGTCTTGGGATGACTTTGTGACCGTGTTTCTGAATAGATTTTTCCCTCAAAGGAAAACTCAACAGATACGGCACCAGATACACCAAATGTATCAGATTGAGACCGAATCTTTTCATGCTTTCTTTGAGAGGTTCAAAGACCTTCTCCAACAGTGCCCTCATTATGGACTTGAGCTATGGCAGCTGTGCAAAATTGTTTATGAGGGCCTCAACTACAACACCCGCACATTGTTGGAGTCGATGTGTCAGGGTGATTTCCAAATGAAACCCATCAATAAGGCATGGGACACTTTTGAGTTAATGGCTGAACGTATCTTCGAGTGGGACACCATGAGAGAGCCAGCAGCCACCAGGTCTTCTGGTCGGGCTGGATCATATCATGTTGAGTCAACTATCGTGTCTGAGGTGAAATTTCTGCTCTCATGCGTAGGATTGAGAGTTTAGAGATGGACCGAGCTCCTGTAGCTCAGGTCGCTACTCCTGAGTGTAGTAGGTGTGGACTTACGGGACATGGTGACTTGGAATGCGCTTACGCTCCAAGGGATACTGAGCATGCAAATGTGATGTATCAACAGAGGCCCTGTAACGCCCCGTACAGTCACTCCTACAACCCGGGATGGCGTAACCATCCTAAATTCTCTTGGGGGCCTAGTGGGGGTAATAGTCAAAGCTCGCACGCTCAACCTCAACCTCCACCTTATCAACGTCCACGTCTATCGGCGACCTACCAACCCCCACATCAAAGGTCTCCGCACCATAATTACCAACCTGCTCATGCCTCATCGTCGGGTTATTCCAACCAGACTCCACCACCCCAGCGGGTTGACCCCAAGGACCCTTCTAGTGATCCGACCCTTCAAGCGTTCATGTAGAGCATGCAAAGTACAGTCAAGGATTTGGAAATGCAAGTTAGCCAGTTGGCTCATCAATTCCATGAACGCGAGAAGGGTCAGTTCCCGAGTCAACCTGTGGTAAATCCCACGGGTCAACCTGCTCATGCTAGGCAAAATGTACACAATGTTGAAAGTGACCCTCTCAACATGCCAATGTTGTCCATACCTTGAGATCGGGAAGGGTTGTTGATAACAATGTGGAAATGCCTGAAGCCAACCTTGTTGGCGAGACTTCCGAGGAGAGTCTTGAGCATGTCAAGGGACCTAATTCTGAGACTCCTCCTCGTGATTCTTATGTCCCCAAGGCACCATTCCCTCATAGTTTGACTAAAAAACGTGATGAGCATTGAGACAAGATCATTGAGGTACTTAGGCAAGTAAAGGTGAACATCCCGTTGTTGGACGTTGTTCAACAAATGCCACAGTATGTGAAGTTCCTCAAGGACCTCTGCACCACTAAGAGAAAAACAAATGTTCCCAAAAAGGCCTTTTTGGCCGCCAATGTGAGCTCAATATTGACACAACCCATGCAAGTCAAATACATGGACCCAGGGTGTCCAACTGTCTCTTGCATGATTGGGAATGTGACAATCTCTCAAGCTTTATTGGATTTGAGGGCATCTGTGAACCTCCTGCCTTACTCAGTCTATGTCAACCTTCGAATAGGCCATCTTAAACAAACGAGGACAACCCTCCAGTTTGCTGACAGATCCGTCAAAATTCCACGAGGGAGTGTGGAGGATGTCCTTATCAAAGTGGGTGAGTTCGTATTTGCAGTTGATTTGATCATCTTGGATACTGAACCCGTGTCCAACCCACAAGGACAAATTCTTGTGATCCTTGGGAGGCCATTTCTTGCGACATCTAATGCTTTGATCAATTGTCTCAATGGCTTGATGAGGTTGTCTTTTGGAAACCTCACGGCGGATTTCAACATCTTTACTCTTGGTAAGCAACCCGGGCTCTTCGACGACACTGTCGGAGCCAATTTCATCCAGGACACGGATGAGCCCGAGTCATTAGGCATGTTCGACTCACATCGACATATTATTGAGGTGCCTAACGACCAGATTGCGAGTGAAGAGGATCTTGAGGAATCCGCCAACATATTTCTGGATGAGGAGGCACATCTAGGTGCTTGCTCCTCTTACCCCGTAGCCCTCTCTCCACTTGAAAGTAACTCTGAATCCGACAAGGACCCACCTCTGGTCGAGCTTAAACCTCTCCCCGATAACCTAAAGTACATCTTTTTAGGGGATAATGAGACCTTGCCACTCATTATTGCTTCTGATCTTGCACAAGATCAAGAGGTTGCCCTCAAAAGAGTACTCTTTGAAAACAAAGAGGCGATCGGGTGGTCCTGGAAGGATATCAAGGGAATTAGCCCAGGTATTGTTCAGCATCGGATCCACATGGAAGAGGATTCTAGGCCCCGCAGGGACCCACAACGAAGATTGAATCCTGTACTAAAAGAAGTCGTCCGAAAAGAGGTTCTCAAGTGCTTGGATCATGTCATAATCTATCCTATCTCTGATAGTTCGTGGGTGAGTCATGTCCATGTGGTTCCCAAAAAGTCAGGCGTGACGGTTGTGGAGAATGAGCATAATGAGCTTATCCCGACACGCCTGCTGTTGAACGTTTTATATTTCTACCGCAAGTGCACAGCCGCGATGAAGCGGTGGCAAGTACGGGTCGTCCTCAGGGAGGTGAGCTCGCTCTTGTTTATCAGAAATCAAGTGGCAAAGATTGGGGGAGAAAGATTGATTAAGCTACTCTACACTAAACTATGCTAAGAAGTATGAAATGCGAACGAAAGGAACACACAATGAACTAACAACTAAGCTAGAGAAACTTGATACTATGCAGGAATCAATAAGAGAGAGACCCCTTAAGGGGTGGAGTGACTACACATACACAATAAGGAGGCAAGAAGATCTTCCTATAGGCACAAGTTTAGGTAGCGTTTGCATGTATGGGAGGTGTCTACTTATCATGGCAAAACCCATCAATTAAATCACTAACCTATTTTGATTAACATTCATACATACAAGCTGGTTATTTAAGAGACTAAACAAGCATGGGAGGTGTCTACTTATCATGGCAAAACCCATCTAGTGAAGTGTTCTATTCTAACAAGCAAGCATGCATTCATATTAATCAACACATTTCATAATAAACATTCATCCTTCCTTAATTGCATATATGATAATCATCTCCACCCCCCAAAAGGGGAGTGGTTTTACTCACTAAACATTACACTAGTTATTAAGCTAAGTAAAGAAAACATATTAACTAAGCTACTAAAAATTAATGAAAAGACGATTAAACTAAAACATGCATAAACAATAAAGGAAGCACAAAACAAAGCAAATTTTATTAATTGAAGACTCACAATACCAGTAGCATCTCCCTATTGAGTTTCTTGCTTCAAGGCTTCCACTTCAATTAGGGAGAATGGCCACAAGCATGGAGTCATTACAATGGAAGGTGAAGAGTTCTATTTATAGCCATGGAAAAAGCTAAACCGGGACAATCCCCCGATGTGGGACTAAACCAATACCAAAAATACACTAAGAATACACTAATACACGTGTTACAGAAAACTGGATGGATTCTGGGCTAAATGGACCGCCAATTAGCGGTTCCAGACCGCCAATTGGCGGTCTACAAGATTTAGATCCGTCTGGTTTTCTTTGTGGGCTTTTCTTGAAGTGTTTCTTGGTCTTGGATGCATCTGGTTGCTTTGTTGGAGCTCCGACCCGAATCGAATTGGTAAAATACTCCCCATGATGGTGTGGAGTATTCTGTTTTGCTCTTAGGTCCTTCTGTCTTGCAGTCAGGTCCTTTTTCCTTGCATCTTGGTCCCCAGATCTCACAATTCAGTCCTTTTTCACAGCTTTTGGGTCCTTTTATGCTTCATCTCTTCAAACCTATTTATTCCTGAAAACTAAACATAAAACTCGTGACATAGCATTGTTTAGGTGAAAGATAATGGATATAAGATACAAATATGAGCATGAAATGATGTCAATCAAATACCCCCACACCTAACTTTTGCTAGTCCCGAGCAAAACAAAGAAAGAGAAAAGCATACGAAAAACAAGAAATCCTAACTCATTTTCGTAGGAATCACGGTTGCACTTAGCACGTGCAACAAGCCGTTAAACCTCCTTGTCGCCAAGGAGGAGGAGTGTTGTCTCCTGAGGGTTTTCAGCGGATATACCCACAAAATCCGAACAAGATGCATTAATCAATCTAGATACACGACTCGTTGGACTTATTTTGTCGATCATGGGACGCGGTAATACTACGGGTCGACTCTATAAATGTAATCGGTCCACACACCTAGCCTAATGAATTATTCGTGAGAGTTAGTTAAGGACTTAAGTGAAAGACATGGGCAACCTTAACTTCTGAATGTGATACAATGTGTAGAGTCCATTTTGGTTCTTATTTGGTTTTTTTTTTTTTTTTTTTTTTTTGGAGCATTTTATTGGTTGGTGTTTGATTCTCCCAGGGTCAGGTTTCGTGCATCATTGCCTGTGAGGACTTACACTATCACGTACACCTTTCCCCAAATCTCCACATAGGGCGATCCCTACCACCCGTGTAACGGGAGTTCGGTCGGTGCATCCCAAGTCAGATGACTCGAAAGCACCAGGCACAAAGTCCCCTCAGACCTACTTTCCCGAGTGATAGGAGCCGTGCGAGAAGAGAGAACACCACTTATTTATTTATCTACATGGGACCCAAAACCCCTACACTTAAGTTTCACAAAAAGAGATTAAGGGCCCTTGACTACGACAAACTTCCTTATACTAACAGACACGAATTATTGACTCACTAGGTTCAGGGTGGACTTCTTTAAATGTTTGAGTGCTGAAACCCTATGATTACACACCCCCCGAGGGAAAACCGGGGTGCATCCTAACGACTCGATAAGACCTAAAGCCAGTAAACTAGAAATCCTAATGCATCAAGTTCAAGACAATTTTGGGAGCTTTCTTTTTACTTTGCCTCTCAACGGTTTTGCACATGCTAAACACACGCAAAACCCACAAAAAACATTTTCTTTCGCAAACACATGAAGATTTTGAAAGAAATGTGAAAATTTTAAAGCACTAGGCAAGCAAAAGAAGACAAGTCACCCAAGGATCATGGCAAGCAGATATATCGATATTAAATGCGGCACACTAACATGACCCTAACAATGCACACAAAAGAAAACAACAAAAAAAAAAAAAAAAAAAAAAAACACAAACTATGTACAAACGTGAAAACACCCCCCCACACCTAATCCATGCATTGTCCTCAATGTATGGCAAAATGGTGCCAATGCATGGATAGGGTGTACCGGACTAATGACGACGGCCAGAAGTGCCTGAAGAGGCACCTCTCTCCAGAGCCGACAACTTCCTATAGATCTTCCGGTTTTGCTTGGCTAAGATGACGTTCTGCTACTCGACCGCCATCTCAGAAATGTCGGTGTTAAAGAGCGTTCCTGAGCTCACAGACGAGCTTGAGGAACTGGCTCTAACATCCTCCTCCATATAGTCAGGCACCCATGCCTCAGGAAGGCAATGGCGAAATGACGGGGTCATCTTCGCTACCTCGAGGTCGGTGCCTTGGCGACTCAGTATGCGCTCAAATCGTGGGATGTCCAACATGCCACACAATTTGGTAACCAGAGTCGGCAAACAATGTATATCTTTCAGACTGGCGTTCACTAAAACGTCGAACAATGTTCGACACATGCAGTGTGGTGAACCGTCCATCAGACTATACACGATTCGCAAACAAGGTGTAAAAAATGTGGAGGTCCGCTCTTGGCCCAACACATTTCTACAGACCCACCTGGCTACAATGTGCACATTGGAGTAAATGTGCGCATTCGGCACTCCCCCATGTGATGATACAGGCTGCCCACGCCCAAGCATAGATCGATAAAAATTGATATCGTGAGTAGGCGCGAGCTCATCAACCAAGGGGATGCCAGTCGCGTCGGAGATCAACTGGGGTGTCACGGTGTGCTTCACCCCTCTGAGAGTGATACTGAACTCGAGTGGACCGGTCTGGTCACACTCGAGTTTAGTAAAGAATTCATGTACCAAAGGCTCTACGTACATGGACTCATCGCCCTCATACAATAAATGGTGCCACCCTTTAGCTACGATTCGATCGTAGAAGGGCTCTCCGAAAGCACGAATCAGGGAGGCAAAATTAAGTTCTGGAATTAAATGATGGCTGGCCATACCTGAACCTACCTGGGCGAGCTTTAGCGGCGAAGCACACGACGGCGAAGACGAACACGGCACGAGAGGAGAAGAGACCACCGCACGCCGTTTCCCGCAGCAACACAGACTTCCAACCACGAAACCAACAGAAAATACCAACTCCAACACCCAGACTAAGAGATTCTGAAAACGAAGCAAAAACGACCGCTGCTTAGCGGTTTGAAACCGGTAATTAGCGGTCGGTTTAGGGGATCAGGTGGTGGAATTTTGGTGGAGGCTAGATCGGAAGAAGAAACGCGTTTTCGTCTGCTGGAATAAGGCGTAGGGCAGGCGAAAACGCGTTTTTAATCAAGGGAAGGGGCAAATATCACATTGGTCTTCCAATTTTTTGGTTTTCATTTTTTTTTTTTTTAGCACAAAACAAAGATATGTACAAACAAATGGAGGGATGGACCACATCAAGTGACCACATCCGTGGGGAGTTCGTGCAAAGGCACGATTTCCTCCTCGACCTCTGCCGTGGTCCCTTCCAAGTATGGTTTGAGGCGTTGTCCATTGACTTTGAACACGTCCCCATTCCTAGGATTTTAAATCTCAACCGCCCCATGAGGGGAGACGGTTAAAACAATGAAGGGACCTGACCAACGGCTCCGAAGTTTCCCCGGAAACAAGTGGAGGCGAGAATTATACAACAAGACCTTTTGTCCCACCTTGAAGGTTTTGATTCGCACCAAGCGATCGTGGAAAATTTTAGTGCGGGACTTGCAGATCTTGGCATTCTCATAAGCTTCATTTCTCAACTCCTCCAACTCGTTGAGGTCTAATTTGCGATTGGCACCGGAAACATCAAGACTCATGTTAAGATGTTTGATTGCCCATAATGCCCGGTGCTCAAGTTCTACCGGAAGATGGCAAGCTTTGCCATAAACTAGCCGGTAGGGGGACATGCCAAGGTCGGTTTTAAATGCAGTGCGGAAAGCCCACAATGCATCATTAAGCTTGACCGACCAATCTTTCCTTGAAGCATTAACCGTTTTCTCAAGAATTTGCTTGAGTTGACGGTTGGAAATTTCCACCTGGCCACAGGTTTGAGGATGATAAGGTGTGGCCAACTTGTGCGTGATGGAGTATTTCCTCAGCACTGCCTCAAGGGATCGGTTCACAAAGTGTGTCCCCCGATCACTTATGATACAACGAGGTGTCCCAAACCTCGCGAAGATGTGTTCTTTAAGAAATTTGATCACAACCTTGCGATCGTTAGTGCGAGTGGGGATTGCTTCAACCCACTTTGACACATAATCGACCGCCACAAGGATGTACGTGTGACCATGGGACACGGGGAAAGGACCCATGAAGTCAATTCCCCAAACATCAAAGATGTTAACCACTAAGATAGGATTGAGTGGCATCATATCTCGTCTGCCAATGCGGCCCACACGTTGGCACCTATCGCATGCTTTGCAAAATGCAAAAGCGTCTTGGAACAACGTGGGCCAGTAAAAACCACATTGGAGAACTTTGGCAGCGGTTTTCTTGGCACCGAAGTGCCCACCACATGCCTCCTTATGGCAAAAGGACAAGACACTCTGAATCTCGTCGTCAGGAATGCACCTCCTTATGATTTGATCAGCACAATACTTAAATAAGTATGGATCATCCCAATAGAAGTGCTTGACTAACGACTTGAATTTTGCTGTCTCACTGTGTCTCCAATGAGCCGGCACCTCCCCGGTTGCTAAATAGTTCACAATGTCAGCGAACCAAGGGGGTGAGGCTATTACCATAAGGTTCTCATCAGGGAAGAACTCGTTCACCGGTGGATCCGGTGAAAGATCAATGGGGATGCGAGATAGGTGATCAGCCACGACATTCTCGCATCCCTTCTTGTCCCGTATTTCAAGGTCGAATTCTTGTAACAACAAGATCCAACGCAAGAGACGGGGTTTCGCATCCTTTTTAGACAAAAGGTAGCGAAGAGCTGAGTGATCAGTGTATATGATGACACGCGACCCTATGAGGTACTGGCGAAATTTTTCCAACGCAAATATGATTGCGAGGAACTCTTTCTCAGTAATGGAGTAGTTCAGCTGGGCGTCATTGAGAGTACGACTTGCATAATAGATCACATGAGGCAATTTGTCGACTTTCTGACCCAAAACCGCTCCTATCGCGTAATCAGAAGCATCACACATCAGCTCGAACGGTAGAGTCCACACCGGTGCCTTAATAATAGGAGCGGAGGTCAACTCACGCTTCAGAAACTCAAAGGCAGTCAGGCACTCGGGTGTGAACTCAAAGGAGGTTCCTTTAGCAAGCAAGCTCGTCAAAGGACGAGCTATCTTGCTGAAATCCTTAATGAATCGCCGGTAAAAACCGGCGTGTCCAAGGAAAGAACGGATTTCTTTGACCGAGGTGGGTGGCGGAAGCTTAGAAATAAGCTCAATCTTTGCCCTATCCACCTCGATACCATCACGAGATACCACGTGACCCAACACGATGCCTTTTGTGACCATGAAATGACACTTTTCCCAATTAAGGGCTAAGTTCGTTTCCGAACACCTTTTGAGAACAAGGCTCAGGTGGTGCAGGCACTCATCAAAGGAGGTGCCATGAACCGAGAAATCATCCATGAAGATCTCAAGGAAGTTCTCGACCATATCGGAAAAGATACTTAACATGCAACGTTGGAATGTTGCAGGTGCATTGCATAGTCCAAAAGGCATGCGTCTATAAGCAAACGTCCCAAAAGGACAAGTGAACGTGGTTTTCTCCTGGTCTTCGGGGGCGACTGGGATTTGATTGTACCCCGAATAACCATCAAGGAAACAGTAATAGGCGTGCCCGGCGAGTCTCTCCAACATCTGGTCGATGAAAGGTAGAGGGAAGTGGTCCTTACGCGTGACCGCGTTCAACTTCCTTTAGTCAATACACACTCGCCACCCAGTTTGAAGTCGTGTGGGTACAAGCTCATTGTTGTCATTCTGGACAACGGTGAAACCCGACTTCTTGGGCACAACCTGGACAGGACTTACCCAAGTACTGTCCGAAATGGGAAAAATGATGCCATGATCTAAACACTTGATGATCTCTTTCTTAACTACTTCTGTCATGGCTGGATTTAAACGCCTCTGTGGGTCGCGACGTGGTCGTGCCTCATCCTCCATAAAGATGTGGTGCTGCACGACGTCGGGACTTATCCCTTTGATGTCCCTCAAGGACCACCCAATGGCTGATTTGTGCTCCTTTAGGACTTGAATCAACCGTTCTTCCTGATCACTAGTCAACGTCGATGAAATAATCACCGGAAATGACCTATCGGGACCAAGAAAAACGTGTTTCAATTCCTTGGGGAGTTCTTTGAGCTCAGGTGTGGGTGGCTCCTCCAGGCGAGGCGTGATATCTAGCTCGAGATGTAAGATAGGAGGAGCTCGCATGTACTGAACAGCATGCACATCATTGCTCAACTCACCCCCGTCCTCTTCATGATCAGACTCATCCATGAAGTAATCATTTAAATTCTCATGAATCAGGGGGTACTCTTCTTCCAATTCTTCTTCCAAGTCCCGGATAAGATTGACTTCCATGGGGTCCTCGGAAGATGCAGGCTGCCTAGCCATATTGAACACATGGAATGTCGCGGTCAAGTTCCCGAACGACAATTTCATGAGTCCAGTACGACAATTGATCAAGGCATTTGACGTCGCCAAAAAAGGTCTACCCAAAATCAATGGAATCTGAGAGTGGGTAGTCTTAATTGGTTCGGTCTCAAGGACGACGAAATCAACAGGAAATATGAAGTCACCGACCTTGATTAGGACATCTTCAATGACCCCCAACGGGACTTTGATCGAACGATCAGCCAACTGCAAAGTTGTTTTCGTAGGCTTGAGAGTGCCTAGGCTTAATCGTTGATACACAGAAGCAGGTAAGAGGTTAACCGCCGACCCTAGATCTAGCAAAACATTGTTAATGCGAGAGTCCCCAATGATACATGAAATTGTTGGACTGCCCGGGTCCTTCAATTTTATGTACGTTGGGTTCGAGATGATCGAACTCACATTAGCCGCCAAAAAGGCTTTGCTAGGGACATTGGTTTTCCTCTTAGTTGTACAGAGATCCTTCAGGAATTTTGCATATGGAGGTATTTGTTGAATCATGTCTAACAAAGGAATGTTGACATTC
This sequence comes from Triglochin maritima, assembly GCA_963682175.1. Lineage (NCBI taxonomy): Eukaryota > Viridiplantae > Streptophyta > Magnoliopsida > Alismatales > Juncaginaceae > Triglochin > Triglochin maritima. Next base: position 21,083,322 of record OY821774.1, on the reverse strand, counting down.
ACTTTCTTAAATATCTCCATCATCTTATCCACACTGTCACTCTGTTTCTTAGACAACCTACTAGGATAAGGAGCTCTTGGTAGGTATGTCTTGGGCGGAGCCGGAGAAGGAGGCTTTGGTGTATTACTCTCACCCTCGGCCTCTTCCTCACCATCATTCCCACAAAGGGGTGGCACAGATGGATTTTCTGGCAGTGATACGTGGTTGTTGACCTGCTTCCCATTTCTCAGGGTCACAATGGCATTAACATGGTCCACAGGTTCTTCCACGTTGTTCACTTGCCCCCCCTGTGGTCTTGAACTTGCATTTTGCATGTTCGAGTGCTGTTGAGCACGGGGGTTAGCCGCAGGTTGGCTAGGCAGACTCCCTCTCTCTCTCTCATGTACAGACTGAGCCAACGGACCCATCTGAAGCTCGAGAGATTTGATGGTCTGCTGATTCGAAGTGAGAACTTGACTCGTGGATGACATAAAGTTTTTTACAGAGTTCTCAAGTCCACGAGTTAAGTTCTCAAGCGAATTAAACCGGGTTTCCAAGTTGTTAGAATTTGGGAAACCTGGTTGGTTGGTATTCTGACTTTGGGGTGGCTGATGAGACTGTGAATGCATGGGAGGGTAGTGTGGTTGGTTAGGTGGTCGAGAAAAGTTTGAAGGACCACCTGGGGCATTGTTATGGTTCCATGAAAAATTAGGGTGGTTCCTCCATCCAGGGTTATATGATGATGAATATGGGTCATTCCTGGATCTATCATAGATGGCATTTACATGTTCCATCTCAGGAGGAATGGATGCACACTCACCCCCTATATGACCTATCCTACCACATAAATGACATGGAACTGAACCAGATGCAGACACATGAGATACATCATGCTGGTTTTGGAGCTCAATCGAATCCATACGGCGCATTAAGGCCGCCATGCGCGCCTCGGTGGCCGTAGTGGAATCGACAGCAAATGCGGAACCCGATCTAGTCGAGTTTGCATTCGCGATCCTCGCTCCTATACTAGATGATGCAGGTGGTTCTCTCACACTCTCCCATTGCATTGTTTTCTTGGCGAGGTCTTCTAGGAAAGCCCATGCCTCCCTTTCATCCTTTCCCAAGAACTCTCCTTGACACATGGACTCAAGGAGCGTTCTAGATGGAATGTGAAGACCCTCGTAGATAATCTGACACAGGCGCCACAACTCAATGCCATGGTGAGGGCATGAGGATAGTAGCTCCTTGAACCTCTCTAAGTATGCATGAAATGATTCGGTCTCATGTTGATAGAACGAATTGATTTCGTTCCTCAATTTTTGAGTCCGATGATTTGGAAAATACTTTTTGAGGAATGCAGACTGAAACTCATCCCAAGTCCTGAAGGCATTCGCTTGGTTGCTGTACAACCACTTCTTGGCGTCATCCTTAAGAGCAAAGGGGACAAGCCTAAGATGAATGGAGTCTGTGCTAAGTTGTTGCAGTTTGAACATAGCACAGACCTCCTCAAATTCCCTGAGAAAGATATAGGGGTCACCTTTCCCAGTGAAATGAGGGAGCATGGAAATAAACTGAGGTTTGACCTCAAAATGGTTCCCATTTGCCTCTGGCAATACGATGCATGAGGGCAGAGCTGTACGGCTCGGGTAGCATCGATCACGAAGAGGTATGGGAACGACAACTGGAAGCACAGGTGGAACAGGTGGGTCCAGCAACTGCTCCTCTTCACGGAAATTAGCAGCCATTGGACCCAAACTACGTGCGACACGAGAGGAGGGAGGTGTCGAGAAATCGATGACCGAAGCCGGATTGACAACGCTCCTCGTCAAACGACCACTCTCGTCTCGTGTCCACGAAAGCATGCACAAAGGTGCACACACAAACCACAACTTTCTTTTTTTTTTCAAATGAAGAATGTACGTAGAAGAGAAGACGAGGGAACACAGGAGAGAAAGAATGACTCAGGAGAGAAGGGAAGAAGTCCTTAAGCTACGGCGGATGGGTACAGGTAGAAGCACACAAGCAAACAAGGCTCAAGCAATCCTAAGGTCGCTATAGGTCCTTACAGCTAGACGACGCCTAACTGCGAGGTCACACGGCCTCAACACGCCTCACCTCCCTACAACGAGGACCACAAAGCCCAGCAAGTGAGCCAAGATCCGGGGATCTCGTCTCTCCTACTATCGACAAAGTGGGCAACGCCGATCAAGTCATGACGGTAGGGACCGGATCACTCTCCTAATGCGCCCGAAATCCTTAAGGCCAATGTCTACTTGATTTTAAAATTAGGCTCTTGATTAGTGTGGTTTTTGGGGCGAAGGAAAGGGTGATGAAATCCCCCACCTTATCTTTTATGGGACAGCCCCTCCTTAGTAGCGTTTTGGAGTCCTAAATCTAGCAATCAACTCTCCAAACAACGCTCAACTCACACTTGTTGCAATGCACTTCCTACTAACTAATGCATGTTCATACGAAATGCATGAATGAGAGTAGAAGGTGCGTACCTCACGCCAGCTCTCAGCAACAGAAAATAAAGCTAAGATAAAAGACAATCTAAATGCCTAAGTCACATACATGATGCATGACTTAAACAAGAATAATGCCTAATCTTTTGCTTTGAGTTTTAGGGTCCAAGTTGCTTAAAGGAGGTTTGATTCTTGATCTGGGAACAAACTATAGGTCAAGACATGCTAAATCGAGTCCCAGATCACTATAACAGATAAAGAAATACTCCACAAAAATTTAGAGGCGAAATGAAGCTACCAGATCGCCAGTTGGCGGTTGAAGACCGCTGATTGGCGGTCTTCTTCTCTCAGATCACCTCCAAACTTGACCATCTGCTTCCACTTCTCAATGTGAGTCACCTGCGACAAAGAAAACTACAAGAAAAAAAATTAAATCCACTCGAATCGTCCAAACAAGAGTCTGGACTGGCACCTCCCCGGCAACGGCGCCAAAAACTTGTTGAACGTTTTATATTTCTACCGCAAGTGCACGGCCGCGATGAAGCGGTGGCAAGTACGGGTCGTCCTCAGGGAGGTGAGCTCGCTCTTGTTTATCAGAAATCAAGTGGCAAAGATTGGGGGAGAAAGATTGATTAAGCTACTCTACACTAAACTATGCTAAGAAGTATGAAATGCGAACGAAAGGAACACACAATGAACTAACAACTAAGCTAGAGAAACTTGATACTATGCAGGAATCAATAAGAGAGAGACCCCTTAAGGGGTGGAGTGACTACACATACACAATAAGGAGGCAAGAAGATCTTCCTATAGGCACAAGTGTAGGTAGCGTTTGCATGTATGGGAGGTGTCTACTTATCATGGCAAAACCCATCAATTAAATCACTAACCTATTTTGATTAACATTCATACATACAAGCTGGTTATTTAAGAGACTAAACAAGCATGGGAGGTGTCTACTTATCATGGCAAAACCCATCTAGTGAAGTGTTCTATTCTAACAAGCAAGCATGCATTCATATTAATCAACACATTTCATAATAAACATTCATCCTTCCTTAATTGCATATATGATAATCATCTCCACCCCCCAAAAGGGGAGTGGTTTTACTCACTAAACATTACACTAGTTATTAAGCTAAGTAAAGAAAACATATTAACTAAGCTACTAAAAATTAATGAAAAGACGATTAAACTAAAACATGCATAAACAATAAAGGAAGCACAAAACAAAGCAAATTTTATTAATTGAAGACTCACAATACCAGTAGCATCTCCCTATTGAGTTTCTTGCTTCAAGGCTTCCACTTCAATTAGGGAGAATGGCCACAAGCATGGAGTCATTACAATGGAAGGTGAAGAGTTCTATTTATAGCCATGGAAAAAGCTAAACCGGAACAATCCCCCGATGTGGGACTAAACCAATACCAAAAATACACTAAGAATACACTAATACACGTGCTACAGAAAACTGGATGGATTCTGGGCTAAATGGACCGCCAATTAGCGGTTCCAGACCGCCAATTGGCGGTCTACAAGATTTAGATCCGTCTGGTTTTCTTTGTGGGCTTTTCTTGAAGTGTTTCTTGGTCTTGGATGCATCTGGTTGCTTTGTTGGAGCTCCGACCCGAATCGAATTGGTAAAATACTCCCCATGATGGTGTGGAGTATTCTGTTTTGCTCTTAGGTCCTTCTGTCTTGCAGTCAGGTCCTTTTTCCTTGCATCTTGGTCCCCAGATCTCACAATTCAGTCCTTTTTCATAGCTTTTGGGTCCTTTTATGCTTCATCTCTTCAAACCTATTTATTCCTGAAAACTAAACATAAAACTCGTGACATAGCATTGTTTAGGTGAAAGATAATGGATATAAGATACAAATATGAGCATGAAATGATGTCAATCACCTGCAAAATGACTGGCGGGTTTGCGTTGATTATCGCAAGCTCAATGCGGCAACGCGGAAAGATCATTTCCCGTTGCCATTCATTGATCAGATGTTGGAAAGATTGGCCGGACATGAGTATTATTGTTTTCTTGATGGATACTCCGGTTACAACCAAATTCTCATCGCCCCCGAGGATCAAGAGAAAACCACATTTACTTGTCCCTTTGGCACGTTTGCCTACCGTCGCATGCCCTTTGGGTTATGTAATGCACCGGCAACATTTCAAAGGTGTATGATCAGCATCTTCTCCGATATGGTAGAGCGTTTCCTTGAGATTTTCATGGATGACTTTTCCATATTTGGCGCTTCCTTTGATGAGTGCCTTCATCACATGAGCCATGTCCTCAAGCGATGCCGTGAGAAGAACCTCGCTCTCAATTGGGATAAATGTCACTTCATGGTGAAGCGAGGGATTGTACTTGGACATGTGGTCTCCAATAGGGGAATTGTGGTCGATCCCGCCAAAGTGGGTCTTATTGCTAATCTCCCACGGCCACGTAATGTGAAGGGTATCCGCACCTTTTTGGGGCATACTGGATTCTATCGGCGGTTCATTCGGGATTTTAGCAAAATTGCTCGACCTCTCACCGCCTTGTTGGCTAAGGATGCCATTTTTGAGACCACACTTGATTGCGACCATGCCTTTTTGACCTTCAAGAAAAGTTGACTTCAACTCCCATTATTAAGGCACCGGTGTGGATTGAACCCTTTGAGTTAATGTGTGATGCATCTGACTTCGCTGTGGGAGCAGTGCTTGGGCAACGATTGGACAAATTGCCTCATGTGATCTACTATGCCAGTAGAACACTCAATGATGCCCAATTGAACTACACTGTGACCGAGAAGGAATTCTTGGCGATCATATTTGCTTTGGAGAAATTCCAGTCGTACTTGATTGGCTCCCACGTGATTATCTATTCTGATCACACAGCCATCAAGCACGTCATGGCGAAAAAAGATGCAAAATCCCGACTCTTGAGATGGATCTTGTTGTTACAAGAATTCGATCTCGAGATTCGGGACAAAAAAGGCTGTGAAAATGTTGTAGCAGACCACCTGTCTCGTCTATAGACGACCAACCCACATGAACAAATTATTGATGACAAATTTCCTGACGAGCAGTTGTTCACGATCGAAGATAACCCTTGGTTTGCCGACATCGTGAACTACCTTGTGACCGAGCAACTTCTTGTGGGTTGGTCAAAATCTGACCAAACCAAATTTAGATCTTATGTCATATTCATTCACTGGGACGACCACTACCTATTCAAATACTGCTCTGACCAAATTTTCAGGAGGTGCGTCCCAGATACGAGTTCCAAAGTGTGCTCCATTTCTGCCACTCTAAGGCATGTGGAGGACACTTTGGAGCAAAGAAAACTGCTGCCAAGGTGCTCTAATCTGGATTTTACTGGCCCTATCTTTTCAAGGATGCTTACGACTTTTGTAAGCAATGTGATAGGTGCCAGCGCCGTGGCATGATTGGTCGACGTGACATGATGCCTTTGCAAAATGTCCTTGTTGTCGTCATCTTCGATGTGTGGGGCATCGACTTCATAGGTCCCTTTCCAAACTCGTTCGGGAATGTTTACATTCTGGTGGCCGTTGACTATGTGTCTAATTGGGTTGAGGCTATACCCACAAAGACCAATGACAACAAGGTGGTCACCAAATTGTTAAGAGTCATTTTTGCGCGATTTGGTACTCCTCGTACCATAATCAGCGATAGGGGTACCCACTTCTGTAATCGCTCCTTTGAAGCGCTTATGAGGAAATATTCGATCACCCACAAGCTTACGACCCCATACTGTTGAACGTTTTATTTAAAACAACAAGTGCACGGCCGAGATGAAGCGGTGGCAAGTACTGGTCATCCTCAGGGAGGTGAGCAACCTCTTGTTTATCAGAAATCAAGTGGCATAAATTGGGGGAGAAAGATTGATTATGCTACTCTACACTAAACTATGCTAAGAAGTATGAAATGCGAACGAAAGAAACAAACAATGAAATGACAACTAAGCTAAGAACAAAAGAAGAATGCTGGAATACAGAAATGGGAAAACCCCTAAGGGGTGGAGTGAGTGCACACAAGCAAAGAGGTGGGTGTTGAACACATTCATTAAGCACAAATAAAGGTGGTGTTATCATGCATAGGAAGTGTCTAAATGTTGTGGCAAAACCTATCAATCTATTCACCAACTTAGTTGATTAACATTTACATATGCAAGATGTTTATTTCAGAACCTAAACAAGCATGAGAGGTGTCTAATCATTTTGGCAAAACTCATCAAGTTATAAATTTTATCCTAAACAAGCAAGCATACATTCATGTTTTATCAGCACATTGGAAATAAAACATTCAATCCATTCTCATTTGCATGTATGTACATCTACACCACCCCCAAAGGGCATGGAACTACTCACTAAACGTTACACTAATTATTAAACTAAACAAAGAAAGCACATTAACTAAACTAATAAAACTAATGAAATGAGATTAAGCAAAGCAGAACAAGAAACATAAAACAAACAACATAATAAAGAAAACTTGTATTAAAATGACTCACATTAAAAGTAGTATCCTCCTACTTTAGTGTGTGCTTCAAGGCCTCACTTCTAGTAAGAAGAATAGCCACTTAAAATATGGAGTGATTACAATGGAAGGTGAAGAGTTCTATTTATAGCCATGGAAAAAGGCAAACCAGGACAATCCCCCGATGTGGGACTAAACAGATACCAAAAATAGCCTAAACATCCTCTAATACATGTGCTGGAGAAATTTTAGCGCATTTGGGCCAAAATGGACCGCCAATTAGCGGTCTTGGACCTCCTATTGGCGGTCTAAAAAGTCCAGATCCATTTGGAATTTGTGTTGGGCTTTGCTTAGTGTATTTGGTGGTCTTGGATGCATCTACTTTGTTTATTTGAGCTCCGACCCGAAAAGAATTGCCAAAATACTCCCCATGATGGTGTGGAGTTTTCTGTTTTGCTCTTAGGTCCTTCTGTCTTGCGTTCAGGTCCTTCTCCCTTGCATCTTGGTCCCCAGATCTCACAGTTCAGTCCTTTTTCCCAGCTTTTGAGTCCTTTTGTACTTCATCTCTTCAAACCTATTTATTCCTGAAAACTAAACATAAAACTCGTTACATAGGATTGTTTAGGTGAAAGATAATGGATATAAGATACAAATATAAGCATGAAATGATGTCAATCACATACCATCCGTAAACTAGTGGGCAGGTCGAAGTCTCGAACCGTCAATTAAAGCAAATTCTTGAGAAGACGGTTAGTTCCTCGAGGAAGGATTGATCAACTAAGTTGAATGTCGCGTTATGGGCCTTCTGTACCACGTAAAAGACCAATTTGGGTATATCCCCATATCGGGTAGTGTACGGCAAGGCTTGCCACCTACCCGTCGAGCTTGAGCATTGTGCTTTCTGGGCGATCCAGAACCTGAATATGGATCTTGATCAAGCAGGAGTACAACGTAAGCTCGACAATGTGTTATTGGAAGAGCTACGTAATGATGCGTACAAGAATGCCAAAATTCATAAGTCCCGAGCCAAGATGTTTCACGATCGCATGATTATGCGAAAGGTGTTCACGGCTGGGCAGAAGACGTTGCTCTACAATTCCCGGCTTCATATGTTTGCAGGTATGCTCCGCAGTCGCTGGTCTGACCCTTTTATTCTCCAAACCGTATATCCTCATGGAGCGGTTGACATCTTGAACCCAGGGAATGGGGACGTGTTCAAAGTTAATGGACAATGCCTCAAACCCTACTTGGAGGGGGAACTAGCTGAAGTCGAGGAGGTCATGTTCCTTCATGAACCTCTCTCGCACTCAACCATTCATGCTCCTGCATGAGTGGTTGAGCTTTCATGTTTGTATAAAAAAAGACTCCTTCAGCGAGCATCGATTGTTGTGGGCCCCAACCCTTGAGTATTTGGGCCCCAAATCCTTCATGTATTTGTATACCTTCCTTAGCATCTCACAGGTTTTGAGGGAATTCGGGTTTGTGTCCATCGACATGACCTTGAACTTCCCTTTGTACTTCATATTGGTGAGATCTCTCCTTTTTCATGCATATATCCATGTAGTACCTTGCTCACATTCATTTAGGACAATGCATGAAGTAGGTGTGGGGGGTGTTTTACGTGTGTAAAGAGTTGAGTCTTTTTCCTTTGATTTTATTTTCTTTTGGGTACATTATTAGGGTCATGTTAGTGTGCTGCATTTAATATCGATATATCTGCTTGCCATGATCCTTGGGTGACTTGTCTTCTTTTGCTTGCCTAGTGCTTCAAAATTTTCACATTTCTTTCAGAATCTTCATGTGTTTGCGAAAGAAAATGTTTTGTGGGTTTTGCGTGTGTTTAGCATGTGCAAAACCGTTGAGAGGCAAAGTAAAAAGAAAGCTCCCAAAATTGTCTTGAACTTGATGCATTAGGATATCTAGTACAGTGGCTTTAGGATTTATCGAGTCGTTAGGATGCACCCCAATTTCCCTTGGGGGTGAGTAATCATTGAGTTTCAGTGCTCAAACATTTAAAGAAGTCCACCCTGAACCTAGTGAGTCAATAATTCGTGTTTGTTAACTTAAGGAAGTTTGTTGTAGTGAAGGACCCTTTAAATCTTGTTGTGAGACATTAAGTATAAGGGTTTTGGTTCATGTGTAGATAAGAAATAAGTGAGTAGGTGTTCTTTCTTCTCGCACGGCTCCTATCACTCGGGAAAGTAGGTCTGAGGGGACTTTGTGCCTGGTGCTTTCGAGTCATCTGACTTGGGATGCGCCGACCGAACTCCCATTACATGGGTGGTAGGGATTGCCCTATGTGGAGATTTGGGGAAAGGTGTACGTGATAGTGTAAGTCCGCATGGGCATTGATGCACGAAACCTGACCCTGGGAGAATGAAGCTCCAACTAATAAAAAGAAAAAAAAGAGAAAAAAAACAAAAAGAAAAAAAATGGTAATGCAAATAAGAACCTTAATGGACTCTACACTTTGTATCACTTGACGAACCTTAACACAAAACCCAGACGGATCTGGGCTTTATAGACCGCCAATTGGCGGTCTGGATCAGCCCAGATCCGCTCAGCTTTCTCCTGGACGTGTATTATTGTGTGTTTAGGCTATTTTTGGTATTGGTGTAGTCCCACATCGGGGGATTGTCCCGGATTAGCTTTTTCCATGCTTATAAATAGAACTTTTCACCTTCCACTGTATCCATCTCTCTCTTTGTTGGCATCTTCCCTACTAAGAGTGAAACCTTGAAGCAAAACTCTTGTGGAGGAAGAGATGCTTGTAATTTGAGTGAGTTAATAATAGATGTTTTCATTAGCTTGTTAATTCTTGCTTAGTTAATTTCCTTTAATGTGTTTGCTTTGGTGCTTGTTTAGTTTTATGCTTCTTTAATATTTCTTGCTTGATTAGTATGGTTTCATTTCAGTATAATGGTTCATTTTATTAGAGTAGTTAGTTTAAATATGTGTGAGTAGTTCCATCCCCATTTGGGGGTGGAGATATGTGATATAATCATGTAGTGTATTAAGTGTGTGTTATCTTTATCCCTTGAGCTTTATATGATTTCCATAACCATCTAATGAGTTTTCACTCTTATCTTTGATATGCTAATGCTCTTGAATGAAGTTTAGCTTATGCTTTGATTAGTGGACCTATTCTATGGGGAATGATAATGTTAGGATATGGATGGAATTAATATTGGAAACACAATTTGTAGTGTATGTGCTCTTGTGTGCCTTTACCTTAGCTAATGTCTTGTATGTTTTAATGATGTAGTCTTATCTTAATTCATGTGGAGGCATAGTAGGGTCTAGTCTTTATACTTGAGTTCATTTAGTTTCATTCCAATTATTGTCTTGTATGTTTTAATGATGTAGTCTTATCTTAATTCATGTGGAGGCAAAGTTGGATGTAGTTTTATGATTTCACGCACTACATGTTGTGAGGAGCTTAATTGAACACACACACACATCTTCATATTCACATTATTTCTCTACCCCCTATGGGGCTTAGTTTTATTGCTTATCTTCATTTCCTTTTTGCATCTTAGTGTAGTTTAGTGTAACCAACCTTTCTCTCCTTCTTTTTACCTCTCACCTTCAAACAAACCAATCGTCGACACACCTCCCAGTGGACGACACGTATTTGCCACCGCTTCAACGCGGTCGTGCACTTGCAGTTAATATAAAACGATCAATCAACCACCATCTAGTTACGTTGGATCATATGTTGGTCATCAAATTGAGACATTACAAGAACCTTTGGCCTCTTTCATGCATGTGGTAGATGACATGAGTGCACCGGTGGCTCCAGTAGCCACACCGTATGAGTGTTGTGTGTTGAGTGGTCATGTTATCGGGGAATGTCCTTATATTGCCCCTGAGCCTGAGTATGAGCACACATTTTCCCAAAATGCTCAATATGACCATTACACATCCGCGTACAACCCGAGAGTGATGGATTCGTGGGGAGACAATTCATATCCAAATTCTTATACTTCATTTTCACCCCAGTATCCTCCTCCCGAATACCCAGAATTCTACCAACACCCCACTTCAAATCATTGGACTCATTCTCAGCCCATCAACACCCAACCCCAAAATTTCTCAAGCTCTGACTTGGACCTCATAGTTGACCGCATACCTGATTCCTTGAAACAAACTTTCCTTACGTTCATGGAAACCACTCAACAGTCCATACAAAATATGGCACTGCAAGTGAGTCAAATGTCGCAGCAATTACGTGAAGTTGAGGAGAGTAATTTTCTTGTGAACATGAGGATTTATCTTCTGAAATCGAACCACCACTACATCCACAAATTCGAAGCACAATCTTTCAAAGTCAAACTCCTAGTCAGTCTGAGGGACTTGGGGTTTCAATTCACGATGACTTGGTGGAGGATTCGATTCCAATTGAGAATACTATGTACCAGCTTCTTTATGAGTCGGCACAGGATTGTGCCTTACCTTTTTGTCCCGTGGCCCTATAGCCACACGATCTTGATGTTGTGCCTCTTAAGGACTCACCTCTGGTGGAACAAGAGCTCCCTAGTACCCTCAATTTCAAACAACCTGATGAGCGTTTGCCTCTCACTATTGTTCCTGATCATCTTGGAAATGATGGAACATCAAACAACTACATTGCTCATGAGGGTATTAGGAGTTCCTTGGAGGATACCTTGGGTATGAGACCCACTTTTTGTTCGCTTGGTGTGTCGGACATGCCTAACGAGGTTCTTGACCTCGTTCCGACGCACCAGCCTGTTGGTTGGAGAGTTTGGATTGACGATCATAACTTCAACAACACAATGGGAGAAACTCTTCTTCCGTTGCCCCTCATTTCCCAAACTCTTGAGAGGTTCAAGCTCTTTCAGTTTGATCCTTTGAATGAGACGCCTTTGCGTCCAATTCATGAACCTCTCATTTCATCTTGTGCTCTTTGTGAAGGGGGCCCACGCATGAGTATTCTGGCCCCGTGTGGTGTCATGTTCCATTTCCAAGTGCATTGACCCACTCTTGAGGTTCCCATTTGATGTATTTTGACAAATGAAGATGGGAACTTATGTTTGTACATAGTTATAAAAGAAAGTACAATAAAAGACTCATTCAGTGAGCATCGATTGTTGTGGGCTCCAACCCTTGTGTATTTGGGCTCCATTTCTTTTACGTATTTGTATCCTTTCTTTAGCATCTCACAGGTTTTGAGGGAATTCGGGTTTGTGTCCATCAACATGACCTTGAACTTCCCTTTGTACTTCATGTTGGTGAGATCTCTCCTTTTTTATGCATAAATCAATGTAGTATCTTGCTCACATTCATTGAGGACAATGCATGAAGTAGGTGTGGGGGGGTGTTTTACGTGTGTACATAGTTGAGTCTTTTTCCTTTGATTTTATTATCTTTTGTGTGCATTATTAGGGTCATGTTAGTGTGCTGCATTTAATATCGATATATCTGTTTGCCATGATCCTTGGGGGACTTGTCTTCTTTTGCTTGCCTAGTGCTTCAAAATCTTCACATTTTCTTCAAAATCTTCATGTGTTTGCGAAAGAAAATGTTTTGTGGGTTTTGTGTTTGTTTAGCATGTGCAAAACCGTTGAGAGGCAAAGTAAAAAGAAAGCTTCCAAAATTGTCTTGAACTTGATGCATTAGGATATCTAGTACAATGGCTTTAGGATTTATGGAGTCGTTAGGATGCACCCCAGTTTTCCCTTGGGGGTGAGTAATCATAGGGTTTCAGTGCTCAAACATTTAAAGAAGTCCACCCTGAACCTAATGAGTCAATAATTCGTGTCTGTTAACTTAAGGAAGTTTGTTGTTGTCAAGGATCCTTTAAATCTTGTTGAGACATTAAGTGTAGGGGTTTTGGTTCATGTGTAGATAAGAAATAAGTGAGTAGGTGTTCTCTCTTCTCGCACGGCTCCTATCACTCGGGAAAGTAGGTCTGGGGGGACTTTGTGCCTGGTTCTTTCGAGTCATCTGACTTGTGTATAAACGTTAAAACAAATACAATCATGGGCACAAAATCCAATAGTTTCTTCTCCTTCTTGAAGGATTTCCATCTATATTTTGCAGGCTAGAGAATTTTTATGTCTGCAATGAATAAAAGGTCAAACTAAATTAGTACCTGAAAAGCACAATTTGAATGTCAAACCAGAAAGTTAGAACCATAAGAGACAACCTAAAAAGGCACAATGGTCCTGCGAAGAACACAAGCGTCCGTCCAGGGACACAAGTGTCCTTCAGGACACAACCACCAATGTTAAACGGACACATTTGGAACACAATACGGCGGAAACCCTACACCAGTATAAAAAACCATGAACACCAACTTACTGAGACAGACCTATCCTTCAAGGGATATGTTTCTTTAAAAGGATAGACCTTTCCTCGAAGGGACACTACTCCGATGTAAACGGTTACACTACATTTCATGGAGGATAGGACTGCACTCCAGCAAATTGTACACGACCAAACTACGTGAAAATGGACACATCACATGACCACATCTGGGCCGACTGGACACGACCACACCCCGGTGAGACAACATTCTGTCGAGCTGGAAACATCTACTCCAGTTAAAATGCAATCCACCTGTACTTGGAACGTCCATGTTTGCTGCCATTTCTTTGATTTGGTTTTGGGGGCAGCTTCGCAAATTTTGGTTTGGGTGTTTTTGGGTTTCAGGCGGATTAGAGGTTATGTTTTCCTTTCCAAATGTCTCTCAATTTATCGGAAACCATATTTTCTAATTGCTTTAAAATAATAAAATTAAAATGGCAAATAATGACATGGAAGGTGACAGAAGCACGTCTGAATGTGCGGATCATGGGCTACATCCACGAATTTTTTAATATTCACGATCTTTTTTAACGATCACTATTTTTCACCCATTATAGTTTTTTATTGGATTTCTTGCATAAACCATTAAAGTTATATATGAAATTTAATATTAAATTTCAAGACATGTAAAAATATAGTTCAGATTATTACAAAACATAGTTGGATACTATTGAATTAGACATGAATACTTTCGATTCACAAAAAATTATGAGAGATATATTTATATATATTACACAAAATTGTTATATTGGTAATGACAAATGCCATACATATCAGAGATTGAGAACAACATATATATATATATATATATATATATATATATATATATATATTATAAACAAAAACGCAAACACATACAAAAAATATTAATCTCTTCCAGGTCAATTGGAAGAGCGTGATCTTATTAGATGTCGTCTGCAAGCCTAAAAGATGGTTTTGTTAATTTATTGGGTCTGACTCAACTTCACAAGTTTCCAGAGATGCTTCCGTGTCCGTGGGTCAGTTATGCTCTGGTCGGGTTTCTCCACAATAGATACTGGTGTACCATCCTCCCAGACAAAGTGCCCACAATAATGGGTTGGATCCAAGGACCCACGTACGTAAAAATTGTGGCTGAGTTTGTTGCGGTGTTAGACCACATCTTCGTTGCCTTGAAAGTGTACCTACAGGTACAATATGGTAAACATGACACTCCCAGTATTTCAATGAGGGGATAGCCCACTCCCCATATTGGTCCACCAGTTATGTACTGATCATTGTCACTTGAGTACTCGTTTATGGAATTATGTTGCCAGCCCATATTTTTGGTTGATATATGGAATACATTGGTGGAACTACGAATGCAATAGGGTTTAGGATTTAGGAACTATGAATAAAATACACTACAACATATGATTTAATAGACTCTATAAGGAAAGATTGAGTCTCTTTGCATACCATGTAAGCAAAGGTTGTGTCCTTTCATTACGACTACCAATAGCCGGCAAAAATTGTTTTTTAATAATAGGATGCGATATGTCCTTTTTATTTGATATCTTGCAATTTTCTAAAACATGTCCATAAACCAAGAAATTTATATATATAATTTAAAAATTAAAGTTCCATCTATCCAAAAAGCAACAAAATTTTCAATATTTTTCCTTCGCAAAATGTGATGTCCTTTCTAGGTTATAACTATAAGATCTATGAATTGTACACACTACAACCTATGATTTTGTAGACTGTGCATTGAAAGGTTGTCTCCTGTGACTCCTGTCATAACATATGAAATTGAAGAGAGTAGTCTGATTTGGTGTTCTTTTCAATATGGCCACGTTATGTTCCAAAATAATGATGCATACAACGTCAGACTATATGTTAATGGCCGACGTGAGATGTCTCTTCTGTATAACACAATGCTCACCTTACACCTCAAGTATGTTATTTAAACCTCAAGTTTACCCTTTAAACCACTAGTTTGTTGCTTAATGAGGGATTTAGGAGGACAAGATGTGTTTGGTCGTCCGACTACCACTTTTCGGGATAGAAATGGGTTCGGTCGACTGCTTACCTGTACGGTGTAAATTGCTTTCAGATTCAAACCTCAAACGTTGAGAAGGCAAATGAAAACTGTGGATGGATTCCAAATTCCAAGGAGTGCACCAAAAACCCATTCTTTTAAATGACACATATATCCTTTAAACGGCACTAAGGCCTTTCTCAAGGAAAAGTGGATATCGATTCCCACTTATATCACCGACGTGAGTGTCCTTCTAGGGTAAGATATATGAATTGAACATAATACAATGTATGATATTGTAGGTCGTGTAATGAAAGGTTGTGTCTTGTCATAACAAAACCCAAATAGGATATGCTATAGTTTTTTAACACTAATTGAGAACCTAAATCTATAAGATTTGCTATCATTTTTTATCCTTTTCCTTTCTCAATATTTGTGGTCAGAAATGGAAAGCAACGGAAACCTTACACATATGCCGTCGACTAAACTGCATTCAGTCCATTGAATTTACTAAATAGAATCACCAGTTTGGACAACTAAAATCATTAAATCACCAAAGTCTGTCCTTGTAAACTCATGTTTGTTCTTCAAATTCGAAGGAATGTGTCCTTTAAACTCAAAAAATCCTCAAATAACAAGCTCGTTGTTTTAAAGCATACTTATTTCCTTTTGAATCACTTTTAAAAACTTCACTTAATTAAAATTTGATTAAAAATTTATTTTACAAATTTAATCTAATGGTTAATCTTTATTATATAATTTTATAGTATAATTTGTAACATACCATAGTCATGACACATGGACGCAGTACGTCTGTGATGGGCTTCCCGTTACCATCTATATCATCATTTTTGTTTTTTATTTTATTGTTTAAAAATGCAATATCCGATGCAGGACAAATTATATTTCCAACGCATAACAAATTAAGTCTGTCCCACACGGGATACACGTCGTGGTTACAATTGTCATGACTCACATCCCTTATTCCTTTATCATATACACATCCCTCATTGGACCAGAAGAATTATGAATGATATACACTACAGACTATGTAATGAAAGGTACTGTGTGTCCTGTCATAACAAAATCCAATGAGGATATACAATAGTTTTTGACACTAGGTATTCGACAATCTCTTTCTCTTTCATCTTCTCAACCATGATCTTTATAAAAAGATCTTGCTGTCAAATCAATAGTTCTCTTTCCTCCAACTTATTTCTTACATTTTACCAATAACTAAATAAATTTATATATCATCATATATATAATTGTATGTATGAATTATTACTAAATTTTGATACCAATGTTTTTCCATTTTCAAAATTTCAAAAAATAATTGTTAGAAAAGATTAAAAATAATTGTTGGAAATTTAATCTAACAATATCTATTCTTATGGTTAATTTTTATTATATAGTTTTATGATATAATTTTGTAACATATTGTCATGGTTTTTTAAGACATTCATATAGATTAATTTTTATATTATGATTTAGTGTTTTTGCTAATTGTTTTCTAATCATGAATGGTAGAGGGGAATTAAGGTAAAATATTTCCATTTTCTATGGATGACACAAATACAAGAATATTTTTTTACGTAAGGTGAGCTTTTGTTTGGATTTTTGGAGACAATTTTTACTCGAATCACAAAAAAATCATTGGATATTATAATGTGACTTGTTAATTTTGTTTATTCCGTTTCTCATCATTCATGAAATTAAGATGACAAAAGGTTAGTGCGACCCAAATCAAAGTTGTGTAAGAAAGTAGAAGAAGCATGTGAGGTTAAATTTTGGTTAACAACTATGCACGAAGAGTTCAACCAATTCATTCATAATGATGTTTGGGAACTTGTTCGAAGACCCAAATATCAAATGGTAATTGGCACAAAGTAGGGTTTTCGGAACAAATTTGATGAATCCAGGCAAGTGGTTAGAAACAAAGCCCGATTAGTTGCTCAATGTTACACAAGAGGAAGGTATCGACTTTAATGAAACCAATGCTACGGTAGCTTGACTAGAAGCAATTAGAATGTTATTAGCCTATGCATCATACGTGGATTTTAAACTTTTCAAACGGATGTTAAAAGTGCATTTTAAACTTTTTAAATGGATGTTAAAAGTGCATTTTAGACAACCACCCAACTTTGTGAACGAAACCAACCCGGATCATGTATTCAAGCTTAAGAAGGCTCTTTATGGGCTCAAGCTTGGTATGAGAGGTTGAAGAACTTATTTCTTGAAATGGATTCACAATGGGAAAGTTGACACCACTTTATTTACTAAGACTAAAAACAAAGAATTATTAGTAGTACATATTTATGTTGATAAAATTAGATTCGGTGCTACTAATGATTGTTTATGAAAAGAGTTTTCTAAGTCCATACAAGGTGAATTTGAAATGAGCGGAATAGGTGAACACACCTCTTCCTTGGACTCCAAATCAAGCAAATTTTGAAGGGAAACTTCATCAACCAAACCAAATACAGAAGAGAACTTCTCAAACAATTTGGTTATGGCAAGCCCGATAACACTCCCATGAACAGAAGTTTGAATTTGGATAAAGATAAAGAAGGCAAAGAGGTCGACAATAAAAGGTATCGAGGTATGATCGGTTCACTTTTTTATTTAACCGTTAATAGACTAATATCATGTTTAGTATTTGCCTTTGTACACGTTTTCATTCTTGCCCTAAAGAATCTCATACATGTTTTGAAAATGATTTTTTCCTATTTAAAAGCTAATTGCGACTTTGGATTGTTTTATCCTTAGACTCGATCATTTTAATTTATTGCCTATAATGATGCCGACTATGTCGGATGCAATTCAATCGGAAAAGTACTAGTGGCACATGTCAATTCTTGGGTAAATCTTTGGTTTCATGGTTTAGTGAGATGCAAAATAACGTTTCACTCTTAACAACTGAGGCCGAGTTTGTAGCCTCCAGGTGTTGTTGTGTACAAATCCTTTGGATGAGGCAAACCTGCAAGGATTTCATACTTGAGTTTCATACTATATTGAATTGAATATTATTTGAACCAATGATCAATTAGCAGATATATTTACTAAATCCTTAAATGTTGATCAATTAAAGTTAGAGAAGAACCAAACATGTGTAGAGCTAAAAAATAACATAATTCACATGCATTGATTAAATAAAGTTGATTGAATACTTGACTTTTATTTTCTTGCTGTTTTTCTGAGCCTAAGAGACAGATTATCGAATGGTGTAAGGACAGGGACTTAGACTTAGTCTGGAGCCACATGGAATGGTAAACTAAACCTAGTCCAGTTGACCGTGCATGTTTCTTTGCTAAGAATAGCAAACTTCTCTATTACCCTTCATTCGGTAATCCCAGTATATCTCAGTTGATTGAATCTCTTTGTTGAAGTTTTTGAAATCCTTCCTATTCTTGGTTTAACATATCAGAACATAAGATTCATACATCAGATTTTGAATTGAATAACCGTTGCAACCCTTTTGAATTTTCTTGACCCTTGTATATCAGACGACCAATAGGCATTCAGTTATACATTTTTGAGATCCAGTAGTTGTTTCAAATCTTGCGTTCCAGCAAATTTGGTACACCGAAGGGTATCCGATTGACCAAGTATTGCAAATTTGTAGTCGTTGGAATCTCCCCAATGGTCATCCTGTTAGATGCCGGAGAAAGACAGGGAGCACTCAGCAAAGTCACCCCAGAAAGCCACCCTCCTGGGGACGCACTTGGACCGACAACCAGCGGTCCCAAACCACTATTCAGTGTTTCAGAAGCCGTGCCAGGTGCGTGGTTTTGGCTCTCTTTGCTCTCCACATTGAGGGCCTTCCATTGCCATCACAAACACTATACTTTGATTTACGTATTAGGTGGCCATGAATGAAAGAAGAGATTGACTACATAACACTTAAATACAAAGCGGGATTTGCAACAAGCATCATCTATTTTCTCTTCTTTCTACTTACTTTCTTCTTTTCATTCTATATTGCAAATGGAGAACTCTTGTGCTTATATAGGAACTTACAATGACTCTTCAACTTCAGCTAAACATAAACATAATATTCACCACATAAAAGTGGCCATTCAAGATCATTACACCTCTACTTAAATTGCACCATAAAACAAGGACGAAAATCATTGATAAATGGAGAAACCCTTTGTCTCTTCCCTTCCTTCACAAAAGGATTGGCAAGACTTTTGTGAATATGTCAGCCACTAGATCTTCACTTCTCACATGCACTAAGTCGACATCGTTTTCTTTCATATGTTGCTGAATGAAATGAAACCTTGTGTCGATGTGTTTGCTCCTTTCGTGATGGACTGAATTTTTAGCTAGCTCGATAATGGATTTGCATCCATGTACACCTTTGTAGCACTTGTTTGGCTTGAACATAGATCTTTGAACGATTCTCTAAGCCCTATTGCATGACACACATGCACTTGCCGCCACATACTTGGCTTCAGAAGTTGATAAAGTGACGATGGTTGTTTCTTTGATGACCATGAGAAAGCCATGTCACCAATATAAAAGACAAAGCCCGATGTACTATTTCTATCATCCACATCCCCATGCCAATCACTATCTGTATATCCATATAGTATATCTTTGTCAACACACTTTCCATAGAATAAGCCAAGAGATAGAATACCTTTGATGTAGCGACATATTCTCTTAACCGCCATCCAATGTTCCACGGTTTGCCTCTCCATGTACCGGCTCACCAAGTCCACTGCAGATACGAGATCTGGTCTGGTGCAAATTAGGTATCGTAGCCACCTTACTGCACTTTTGTACATTGTTGCATCAACCACTCACCTTCTTCATGTTTGGACAACTTAAATCCACATGCCACTGGTGTATTCACGGACTTGCAGTCACTCATCTCGATGTGCCCTAACACATCTTTAGCATAGACTTCTTGTGACACAAAGATCCTGTCATCCCCTTGTTTGAATTCAAAACCAAGAAAGTAGGACATAAGTCCAAGATCAATCATCTCAAACTCCTTTTTCATGATGTGTTTGAAATCATCAGGCATCCTATCGTTCCTACCTGCAAAAACAAGATCATCAACATACAAGGCTGCAATCAATATGTCGTTGCCTTCCTTCTTCACATAGATTGCATGTTCATGTGGCCATTGCAAGAATCCATTTTTCCTTTTGAGCTTCAACAACTTTTCCTTCTTGCCTTTTCATTCATATCCAGGTGGTTGCTCCACATACACTTCACTTCGAGAACTCCATTGAAGAAAGCGGAATTTACGTCCATTTGATGCACGTACCACCTTCTTTGAGCTGCAAGTGAAGTTAGGAGACAAATTGTCTCCATGTGTCCCACCGACGCAAACACTTCTTCATAATCTATGCCGACCCTTTGCTTGTAGCCGTTTGCCACCAATCGTGCTTTGTATCTTTCAACCTCTCCTTGTGCCGTCATCTTTCTTTTGTACACCCATTTGACACCAATTACTTTGTGTCCTTTTGGCAACGAAACTAGTTCCCAAGTCTCGTTCTTTTCGATGGATCGCATTTCTTCATCCATTGCGGCGTGCCATTTTTCATCTTTCATTGCCTCTTCAAAAGGAATATTCTCTCCTTATCCTAGAAGACACAATATCTTTTGCTCTCTTGTAATCTCCTTTGATCTCATCTCCTCCACATAGTTAGAAGTCATCACTTCTTCTCTTTTTGTTCTTCTTTGCACCTCCCATCATGCTTATTTTTGAATTAAGCATGCATGACATGGTTTGTGACTCCCTCGTTACTTACAAAGAAGGTCATTCCACCTTCACAAGCACTCTTCTGCACGGCAACAAGCTTGGAGTTTTCTTCCACCCTTTTCTTTGACCAACATTCACTTGCATAGTGGCCATGCTTCCCACATTTGAAGCACTCAACCTCCTTCTGTGATCCACGATCACCACAGCCATGGTTGGAGTTCTCCTCCACCTTCTATTGCGACCAACACTCTTTCGCAAAATGGCCAGGCTTCCCACACTTGAAGCACTCGACCTCCTTCTTGTTTGGATGACCACCTCTTCCTCGATCGACATTGCGAGTCTCCTCCTCCTTCAGTGACATCTTCGCTTGCAACGCCTCCTCCAACACTTCTTGTTTCATATTCTTCTTCCTTTGTTCATGTGCCTCCAATGAGCTTGCTAGATCATCGACGGTCATCTTCTCGAGGTCCTTTGATTCCTCGATAGCACACACAACATCTTCAAAGTCTTCGGTGACGAGCGCAATACCTTCTACACCACCCTTCCTTCAGTTAACGCCTTCCCATTTCTCTTCAATTTGTTTGCCACCACACGAACCCGTGTCAAAAAATCGGCAACACCCTCCGATTCCTTCATTTTCAATGCCTCGAACTCACCTCGAAGCATTTGGAGGTGCACTTGATTCACTCAGTCGGCATCCTTGCATTTCTTCTCAAGAGTATCCCACACCTCCTTTGACGTCCTGGCTTTGGCGATCTTCTCAATGCCACTATTGTCCACCGCTTGGAAGAGAAGGAAGAGAGCACTCTTGTCTTTGGCTCTTTTCTCTTTTTGTGCTTTGATTTGTGCGACGGTTGCTTCCCCCATCACTGTCTCCTCCTCGAAACCGCTCTCCACAAGATCCCAAAAGTCATGTGCACCAAGCAGGGCACGCATTTGGATACTCCAATTGTCGTAGTTCCAATTCAAAAGACGAGGCAACGATACATGATCAAAAGAAGTCATTCCTGACCTTCCCATCAGACGAGCCTTAGATACCAGATGTTAGATGCGGGAGAAAGATGGGGAGCACTTAGCCAAGTCACTCTAGAAAGCCACCGTCCAGAGGACGCACTTAGACCACCAACCAACGGTCCCAAACCGCTATTTAGTGGTTCAAAAGCTGCACCAGGTGCGCGGTTTTGGCTCGCCTTGCTCTCCATGTTGAGGGCGTTCCACTGCCATCACAAACACTATACTTTGATTTACATAATAGGTGGTCATGAATGAAAGAAGAGATTGACTACTTAACACTTAAATACAAAGCGTCATTTGCAACAAACACTCATCTTTTCTCTCTTCTTTCTGCTTAATTACTTTCTTCTTTTCAATCTATATTGAAAATGGAGAACTCATGTGCTTATATAGGCACTTACAATGACTCTTCAACTTAAGCTAAACATAAACATAACATACACCACATAAAAATGGCCATTCAAGATCATTACACCTCTACTTAAATTACACCATAAAACAAGGACGAAAATCATGGATAAAGCAAGCCAAGCTTTGGCTAACTCACTCGCTTTGGAGAAACCCTTTGTCTCTTCCTTTCCTTCAACCTTTCACCTTCCAACATGTTAAGTCATTAACGCCTAGATGCCTCACCCTCCATAGATGATGTGGGTGGTGACTAGGATGGCACCTAGGATTAAGTTCAATTCTCAATTCATCCAACCTATTAATGGTCGACCGATGGAGGTGTTTTCCCATTTTTGTCCCTCCCATCTTTTATATATTTGGACATTCTCTATCAATCCTATCACCCAAAGCAAATTTCTTGCATACTTCCCTTTCTCCAAGCCTAAATCTTCATCACTCGATTATATGGGTCCAACAAAGATCTTTGCTTCAAAGAAAGGTGCAGAATCTTCAAAGCAACTGTCAACAAACAAAGTAAAGAAACCCTTCCCTCTAGTGAAGAAGAAACGACTCAACCTCGATATACCATTGTTGGATTTCGTGCCCTATAGTATGTACATATTTTCGAAATTTTATAAACATATAGGATCGAAATATTCATATTTTCTTCGATTTTCATATAGACATGCATTTGTTTGTCCTAATTATTTAACATGCATTAGAACAAACAAACAATTGTAAAGAGGATCATACCTAGAGGTTCTCTAAAATCTCTTGAAGATCCGGAGTCGCGTTGCCGCTCTAATCGCCCGGTGGATTGCCTCCGAGTATTCACAAAACTCGAAACGAGATTGGAGAGAGAAGAGTTAGCCTCTCAATCTCCAATAGGGTTTAGAATCCAATTAGTAACCCCTCTTTAGTTGCCTTGAGAAGAAGATCTCTGAAAACTAAAACTAATCTTAAGAATTAAGGAAATTTCGTGGAGAATTATGGAGAGAGATTTTTGCATGCGAAAATAATGAATTAATTAATGAGGTAATGAGATAAACTTGTATTTATAAGTTCTCTCCAAATTACCTATTCATGTGCAACCTCTTGCTCATGATTTCATGCAAACTTCCATCTACATCGATTATTTGTTAACAAATAATCTTAGCCACGAATTAAATAAATTATGGACCAATTCCATGCATGATCTAATTACTTCTTAAATTAATTCTGCAGATAACCGTCTTGACCGGTCGACCGTTTGGAGGTTCGGTCGACCGCTCGAACCAAGTTTCGGTCGACCGTTGGACACTCAGTCGACCGTTCACAACAATAAAATATTTCATCGCAATGTTCGGTCGACCGACCGATAGATTCGGTCGACCATTCCGAACAGATGAAAATTCCTTGTTATCGGTCGAGATGTGTCCAGTCGACTGTGCTCCGATCGGTCGACCGTTTACTGCTAACCGGTCGACCGTTTTGCACAGTGCTGCAGACTTATCAAATTTCGGTTTATAGTAGTAAATTCACAACTTATGTAACTTATTATCCTATGTAATGATAAATCATTACACCCCATAATATTTACATCACATATGAATTTAATTTAGATTCTAATTATGTTATTAATCAACATGTGTCATCTTTTCTACATGAAACCCGACACATCTTATGAACTCAAAATTCCCATTTCTCGTTTCCCAGTTTTGTGGTGTGACCTATGGGAGGATCTAAACAAGTTGGCAGTGATATTAAGAGCTTAATATCACAAGCTATAAGCGGTATCTAGCTACACATTATAGCTCCTAATTAGTTAGATGTCTTAATTCCACTCGAATCAAAACCCGATCCATTTAGTGATGGAGTGCATCACTTGTGTCCGTCCCTTGCCTCATGATATTAAGAATACGCACAAAGTAGTATTGTGTCATCTTTGTATTAGTATTCATTTCTTGATCTCTTTAAGCTAGTTACAAATATGTGACTTAACTCAAATCACATTGTGCACATTATAACTTTGCTTTATCAAGGGGCCCACTAATATCATCACTCAATTAAGAGGGGCAATGATAATCTTTTGACTAACTATCTTCTCCAACAAAAGTCATACTTAATCAACTAATGGATTTACACTACACTCATCGATAGCTCAAGACACTAGTCTAATTGAGCAATTCTTAAGTGATCGGATATAAGTCTCATATCAAAGGACCAAAAACACAGTAAATATTAATGACACAAAAAACATTTCTATAATATTTTACTTGTTAGGTCAATTCAGTATACAAAAAAACTATTTTCCTCTTTTGTGTACCCGTGTTGTCACTCACTTGTAGAGCTACAATGATCTATGATCAACACGACAATCTTAACTCGGTAATTAATGTCCCATGTTAATTACCATGATTGCAAATATCTTTTGTTTTATGTAAACCAATATCTTTTAGAGCTCTACGGTTAAGGACCAAGAACCTCTTCCTTAACACTGCTAAAAGACGAATAACATAAACAAGGAACAAAATGATTTCTCATTCAATTCATAACAATTGACATTTAAAAGTAAAACTTTTAGAACACATTCCTTTCAATCTCCCACTTGTTATTAAAATTTTCTTTCACATACATACTCAATGTATAAAACAATAATAACTAGGGTAAACCCCATTACATATCAATCATAAAGACAATCTACATGGTTCCTCAATCCCATGGACTCGAAATGCATTTCGCCCTTGGCTTGGGATAAGGTTTGTGAATGGGTCAGCTGTGTTGCTGTTGGTGTCCACCCATAAAAGATTTATTTTGCCTTCGTCGATGCGGTCTCGTGTCAGGAAGTACTTACGATCTATGTACTTTACTTTGTGGTGTGATTTTGGATCCTTGATTTGCGAGATATATGCACTATTATCGCAAAATAGCTCTATTGGTCCCTCGCTCGAGGGAACTACTCCAAGCTCTTCAGGGAACTTCTTAATCCACACTCCTTCCTTGCTCGCTTCAGCGACAGCCATTACTTCGGAAGCAGTGGTTGAGTCGGCCATAGTGCTTTGCTTCCAACTACGGCAACTCACAGCTCCACCATTCAGAAGGAAGACGTATCTTGATTGCGACCTTCTATCGTCTGGATCACTCATGAAACTTGCATCCTAGTAACCCTCGGCTATCAACTCCCTTTGTCCTCCATAAACAACAATCTTATCCTTAGTCCGGTTAAGGTACTTCAGGATATTCTTGACCGCAGTCCAATGCTCAGGACCTGCGTTGGATTGGTGACGACTTGTCACGCTTAGAGCATACGAGACATCGGGTCTTGTGCAAGTCATCGCGTACATGATCGACCCAATTGCCGAAGCATAAGGGACATCCTCATGTACTCTAAGTCCTTACGTGATTGCACACGTTGAGACTTCTTGAGTTGTACACCCATACTCATTGGCACACTGCCCTTTTTGGAGTTGTTCATCTTGAACCTTTCCAAGACCTTGTCAATGTATGTACGTTGACTTAGGCTAATGAGTCTACGGGATCTATCTCGATATATCTTGATTCCCAAGATGTATTGAGCCTCACCCATATCTTTCATTCAAAATGCAGATTTCAATGAACTTCTCGTTTGCTCAAGCAAAGGAATATGATTGCCCATGAGCAATATGTCATCGACATATAAGATTAGGAATACTACATGACTCCCACTAACCTTCTTGTATATACAAGGTTATTCCTTACTTTGAATGAAGTGAAGCTTCTTCACCTCCTCGTCAAAGAGTTTGTTCCAACTCCTTGATGTTTGCTTCAATCCATAAATGGATCTTTGAAGCTTGCATACCTTCTCGCTATTCTTTGGATCTTCAAAACCTTGAGGTTGTACCATGTACACATCCTCCTCTAAGTTCCCATTAAGGAACACCATTTTGACATCCATTTGCCATATTTCATAATCATGAAATGTGGCAATAGCGAGCATAATCTGAATAGACTTGAACATGGCAACCGGTGAAAATGTTTCATCATAGTCAATTCCTTGAACTTGAGTGAAACCCTTCGCTACATGCCTCGCTTTGTAGGTTGTCAAGTTCCCATCCATGTCCATCTTCCTCTTGAAAACCCATTTATTTTGAATGACCTTTTTCCCTTGAGGAAGGTCAACCAAGTTCCACACTTGATTATCATACATGGATTCTATTTCGGATTCCATGGCCTTAAGCCATAGTTTGGAGTCTTCCCTTTCCATTGCTTCTTGAAAGGTCAAGGGATCATTGGTATCAAGTACCATGATTTCATGAAGTCCCAGATACAAGTCGGGTTTCTTCCTTTCCCTCGTTGACCTTCTTAGTTCTTTTGGTTCTTCTTGTGTCTCTCGAACTTCTTCCACAATTTCTTGAGGAGTGGGTTCACGTTCAACTCTTGAACGTACACTAGGTGGGGATGATTGAGATTCTCTCACAATTTCTTGCGAGAGTCTCTCACTCAAGCTCCCACTAACCAAAGAAATCTCGGTTGGGCCTTCATGATCTTGAATGTCATCATTCATGTCATGATCTTGTAGACTATCTTGAGTTTCCTCAAGCGCAACCCTACTCCCACTACTTTTTACTCTTTCCAGAAATTCCTTTTCTAGAAATGTGGCATCCCTCTCTACAATCACTCGATTGGAGGTAATATATGCCAAAAGTAGTATCCTCTTGTCTCATGAGGATAACCAATAAAGAAGCACTTATCCGCTTTTGGTTGAAGTTTGGTCGACATCAATTTCTTGATGTAAGCCTCACAACCCCAAATCTTGAGAAAATTGAGCTTAGGTGTTTTACCACTCCATAGCTCGTAAGGCGTTTTCTCTACGGATTTGGATGGAACATTATTTAGTGTGTAAGCCGCAGTTTGTAGTGCATAACTCCAAAAGTAAAGAGGTAATTCCGCATGACTCATCATTGACCGAACCATGTCGAGAAATGTCATATTCCTCCTTTCGGATACCCCATTCCACTCAGGTGTACCGGGGGGGGGGGGGGGTGAGTTGAGGTACAATACCAAACTCCTTTAGGTATGAGTGAAATTCGGCACTTAAGTACTCACCTCCACGATCCGTTCGTAGAGACTTGATTTTCTTGTCGAGTTGGTTCTCTACTTCATTCTTGAATTCTTTGAATTTGTCAAAGGATTCACTTTTGTTTCTCATTAGATAAACATAGCCATAATGACTATAATCATCCGTGAACGTAATGAAGTAACTGAAACCATCTCGTGCACTAGTACTCATTGGACCACATACATCGGAATGTATCAAATCCAACAAGCCACTCGCCCTTGGGCCTTTCTTCTTGAAAGGCTTTTTGCTCATTTTTCCCATTAAACATGGTGGCACGTCTCCAATGATTTAAATCAAGTAGACCAAGAAGGTTAGCTTCTTGCAATTTCTTGATGCGTTTTTCATTTATGTGACCAAGATGATAGTGCCACAAGAGAGTATCATTCTCGTGAGTGGTCTTAAGTCTTTTGTTATTGATATTAAAGATTTGTTTATTATTCAATTCAAGCAAATAGAGACCATTCCTTATGAATGCATTTTCATAGAAAACACCATTCTTCGATATAGATAAACAAGAATTTGAAATATTTATATTAAAATTATCCATTTCCAAACATGATACAGAAATAATATTCTTGGTAATCGAAGGCACATAATAAACGTTCTTTAGACATAAATTTAAACCACTACATAATTGAAGCACCACAGAACCTTGTGCAACCGCAGAAACGTTCGCACCATTTCCGACCTTCAATTCTACCGCGTTCCTTGCGAGTTCCTTCCTATCCATGAGTAGTTGCACATTAGAAACTATGTGAGCACAAGATCTGGTATCAATTACCCAATCCTGGACAGAGGTGGCTAAATTTATTTCAATAACAAATATACCTTTGGCCTTTTTGGGGCGCCGACGTTCAATCACTCCGTTGTCAAGGTCTTCCTTGTACTTGGGGCAATTTGGCCGGATGTGTCCTTTTTCACCGCAGTGAAAGCACTCCGTATTGGGAGTTGGAGATTTCTGAGATTTCCCCCTTGAGGCACTCTTATGAGCACCTCCTACTCACTTGCTCTTGATTGAACCACTTTTGGTAGATTTGCCCTTTCCTTTACCAATCTTTTGGTTCCTCCCATGGACGGCAAGGACTTGCTTGTCCCTACCCTTGCCCATGTCAACTTCAGCAGTTTTGAGAGCGTTGTGCAGCTCCTCAAGACTCACCCCTTTTTCACGCACGTGGTAGTGCATCACAAAGTCCTTAAAGGAAGGGGCTAGTGAGCCAAGAATCATATCTTCAGCAATGTCCTCGGGCATTGGTGAGGAGAGCTTTGCCAACTTCTCAAGGTACCCTTGCATCGTGAGAAAATGCATGGATACCGATGTTCCCTCCGCCATATGGCACCTTGTGAGTGCGATAGTGGTCTTATAGCGCTCCTTTCGGGCACTATCCATGAACATATTAGATAAAGCCTCCATGGTCTTCTTGGGTTTCGAATCCAAGTATTTCGCTTGAAGCGAGTCAACCCATAAGACCGTGAACTTGGTTCTCTTGGTCTTCCCACTTGGCTTTAGCCTCCTTCTCTTCATCGGTTAATCTCTCATTCCATTTTGGAATTGGACCTTCCAAAATGTGAGACAGTTTCTCAAACTTTAACACGATGTTGAGTTTGAGTTGCCAACTAATGAAGTTTGAGCCATCATTTGCTAAAGGGTGTTTTTCTATCATGGATCGTACGATAGGTTGGATGTTCGACATTTTTCTACAAAATAAATCATACAAGTTTTTAATGCCAATTTTATGTTTATTATACATACATACAAATGTAATTGCTGCAAATAAAAATTTTTGCTCATAAATGCAACAATCCAAGATCCCATCAATTGTAATATAGATTCGCTAAGGGCTATTGAATACATTACAATATCAAGGTAAGAAAAACATTTCTCTAATCACAACCTTTTTGAATTTTAGCAACATTAGCATCTTCAAACTCTTGTGATTCTTGTCGTTTTAATTATTAGGGAATACGACCTATCCTCGTAAGAAAAACTCTTTCCCAAGACCGAGCGAAGTTTCTAGGTAATGTTAAGAAAACTTATTTTCATTTGATACGAGATACGTTTATCCATTGTATTCACAACTAAACATACTTGGGGTTCACTAGGGTGAAACGCACCTCATATATCTAATCGTGGCACAATAATAGACAACCAATATATCTCCCACTATTCCCAAAGATGGAGGGAGCTATCTCCCACTAAGGGCGAGCAGAGTATCCCTCGATCGATGGCTGCTAGTGGATGAAATAAGAAGGAAAATTACTCTTAATTTTTGTTGGACAATTTCATGTATTAACATGCGATTCAGAATTTTAGGTTATCATGCATATTACCATTCATACACATCCTAACATTCAATCACATTCATCACATGCATAGTAGAAATTAAAAAAAACAGAAATTAAACCATTCACACAATCCACATCGTGTGAGTTTATATGTCCCCTTTGATCCTTGATCCTCGATCCCTGATCTTCGATCCTCGATCGATGCACTACAGCGACGACTTCCTCTTGCACCGGAGATGTAGATTTTACAGAAAATAAACATGCTCCTCACATTCGATAAAAACCGACTAGTGCAAGTCCTATGAAAAACCTCTCCTATGCAATGCAATTATCTAAAGATAGAAAGAGAGATTTTGGCTTTTACATATAAATAAGCCCCTGTATAATAATAATTCCATACATTCATAGTTGCTGATTTGGAACATATAAACTCACAATTCCTGCAAAAACAACTCGAGCAACGCATACACGCATGTCCAATCTAAACTATTTAATCTAGATTATCAAGCATCTAAAATCAAACAATTCTAGAAAAATCATTTGAAATCCATTAAAATGATTTTCATGCATCCATAGTTCAAAATTAATTATTTTGAACGGCCGTTCATCCTATTTCCAAAAGGAAAGATGAACATTAGTCCTTTTCGGTTTTGTTGATTCCTTTATAAAATAATCATTTAAAATAAAACGAAAATTCTATAAATTAGACAAATTTCTAAATTTCAATTCTAACAGTCATGTGTGATGTTTTTAAAACATATAAAACCATCCAAACGAATTTATTAGAATTTTATCAACAAAACATCGAAAAACTCGAAAAAGACATAAAACCG
The DNA here is from genome assembly GCA_963682175.1 of Triglochin maritima. Taxonomy (NCBI): domain Eukaryota; kingdom Viridiplantae; phylum Streptophyta; class Magnoliopsida; order Alismatales; family Juncaginaceae; genus Triglochin; species Triglochin maritima. The sequence continues at coordinate 21,052,759 of OY821774.1, read as the reverse complement.
AATTGTTTTGATCCTAGATGGTAGCCTAAATTGATTTCATAGTCTAAATCAAAGATAATATGAACCAATCGCTCTGATACCACTGTTGGATTTTGTGCCCTATAGTATGTATATATTTTCGAAATTTTATAAACATATAGGATCGAAACATTCATATTTTCTTCGATTTTCATATAGACATGTATTTGTTTGTCCTAATTATTTAACATGCATTAGAACAAAAAAAACAATTGTAAAGAGGATCATACCTAGATGTTCTCTAAAACCTCTTGAAGATCCGGAGTCGCGTTGCCGCTCGAATCGCCCGGTGGATTGCCTCCGAGTATTCACAAAACTCTAAACGAGATTGGAGAGAAGAGCTAGCCTCTCAATCTCCAATAGGGTTTAGAATCCAATTACTAACCCCTCTTTAGTTCCCTTGAGAAGAAGATCTCTGAAAACTAAAACTAATCTTAAGAATTAAGGAAATTTCGTGGAGAATTATGGAGAGAGATTTTTGCATGAGAAAATAATGAATTAATTAATGAGGTAATGAGATAAACTTGTATTTATAAGTTCTCTCCAAATTACCTATTCATGTGCAACCTCTTGCCCATGATTTCATGCAAACTTCCATCTAACCAACGATTATTTGTTAACAAATAATCAGCCACGAATTAAATCAATTATGGACCAATTCCATGCATGATCTAATTAATTCTTAAATTAATTCTGCAGATAACTGTCTGGACCGGTCGACCGTTTGGAGGTTCGGTCGACTGCTCGAACCAAGTTTCGGTCGACCGTTGGACACTCGGTCGACCGTTCACAACAATAAAATATTTCATCGCAATGTTCGGTCGACCGACCGATAGATTCGGTCGACCGTTCCGAACAGATGAAAATTCTCTGTTATCGGTCGAGATGTGTCTGGTCGACCGTGCTCCGATCGGTCGACCGTTTACTGCTAATCGGTCGACCGTTTTGCACAGTGCTGCATACTTGTCAAATTTCGGTTTAACCCCTACAAAATTTGACATTTCGGGATTAGTAGTAAATCCGTCACCCCCACCCTTTGGAAAGAGTTAGAAACTCTTGGATGGGAGGAAGGAGAAGGGGTCCTAGATGAATTACAAAAGAAAACTAAAAACAAGAAATAAAAACAACAAAACTAAATTATGGAATAAAAACTAAGGACATAAGCTAAGGGACCATCACAACATCGTTTCAGGGCTATTTATAGCCGATACAAGGGACTTATGTATAAAATAGGATAGTACACGCGTCAACACACAACCGGTAAAAATTTTAGAGCATTGATCTAATTTGGTGCGGCGGGTTCGCCACCTTTTTAGCTCCGATTTAATCCGGATTTTTCCTGTGTTTATGGTATGATTTCAATATCCTTTGCACATCTGGATTGATTCTTTCCTTTCTTTTGAGCTCCGACTTTATTTCTTTATATATTTGGAGATCCACATTGATTTTTCTTTATATTTTCTCCATAATAATAAAATCTACTCGTAATTTGCATTTAGATACTTGGCCTTTTGCAATTAAGTCCTTGTCTACTTTTGTGCTTAAGTCCTTGTCCTTTTTGTAATTAGGTCTTGAATGCTTTTATGCTTGGATGCATTTCCATTTGAAACCCAATAATCTTGAACTTGGTCTTTATGCCAGCAATGAGTCTCTTGCACGCATTTATGCTCGGGATATGGGTAATTTGCATTGAGGTCCCTGTATTCTGTAAATAAGACTAAACACATACCTTAGTAGCATTTATTGATATAAAATTAATCTAAATGAAAGACATATGATGCAATGTATGCAATGCATCAAATACCCCCACAGCTAGATTTTGCTAGTCCCTAGCAAAACAGTATATAAGAAAAATGAAAACAGGGAAATCCTAACTCACTTTCGTAGAAATCACGGTTGCACTTAGCATGTGCAACAAGCCTTTAAACCCCCAAGTTTCCTTAGAAGACAAGTTTTGTCTCGTGAGGGTTTTCAGTTGACACACCCACAAAGTCTTAATTCAACATTCCATTAATAGCTCTCAATATCTCCACCTCAACCTTATATATCTCACTTAGAATCCTTGCATGCTCATTATATAGATCTAACTCATCAAAATTCTGACTTGGTCTTTGTTCCTCCACATTCACACCACTAACCCTTCTACACATGTTTATCACTCAAATTATTTTGCACGCCTCCTCTGGTGGTGAAGTATCATTGGGATCAACCATGACATGGATCATTCTTTTAGCTTTGGGCCTTGAGTATCTTAAAGTTTTTTTTCCGTGATTCAACACATTTGCTTTTTGACACTTTTACCCTTTTTGCATTCGTGTAGCGAGTTTGGTCGATAATCCCGAGCTGGTAGACTCAAGTTACCGGGTTTCAAGATACCCCTACGGACCAATGACTCAAAGGCTTGGGTTTTTGTAATCATTTTGCAAAATGTGATTTCCTCACTTTTATTTCCACTTTTATTTTCCTCAAGACTTAATTGCTATTAGAAGTCCACACTTCCCGGTATATTTTCCTCAACCTCTGCTTTTTATCAACCACTTCAAAGATTTGATTCATCCAATTTAAGTGAATACATGTCTTAAAGGGTAATGGGTTATTTCTTTGGAACTTAGATTTATGTCATAGTTTCTACAAGCAGAACTATATAATAAGGAACAAAAACTCAATGCAATTTGTACTCGGGTTTTGGCAGTTCAATCTTACGCTATGTCCTGGAACATTGTTTTTTTTACTAAAAGAACAGAAAAATAAAACAGATAGATAGACACCCCCCCACTCCTAAATCATGCATTGTCCTCAATGTATGCAAATATAAAGAAAATGCACTTATTACCTGAGTCAACTTGCGGTAGAGGGGTTGAATTTGCTCAGAGTCAACCATAGTCAGAACTGGATTGAATGACACCATGTTGGTGCATGTATCCAGTTGAATTGTTCCACATGTTGCACTGGGGCACATATTCCACACCCCTCACATGTATTGGTTCTCTTATTTGCTCGAGTGATGGTGGGTGTGTCGAAGAATTACTCCCTTTTTTTACTTCCTTTTTGATTTCGTGATGATTTATTTGATTCAGATATCTGATAGATACGTGCTCTCATCACAACATCACTTTGATTGCATATTATTTCTGGCTCACTATCAACATGAAAGATATTATATTCAGCTTTTAAGTTTCCAAAAGATAATTGCATGAGCCCATTTCGACAGTTGATTAATGCTTCAGAAGTGGCTAAAAAAGGTCTGCCTAGTATCACAGGGATTTGTCTCTTAGGATCGACAACAGGTTCAGTGTCTACAACGACAAAATCCACTGGGTAAATGAAGTCACCCACCTTGATCAAAATGTCCTCGACTACACCTCTTCGTTTCTTAATAGAGCAGTCATTAAATTGAAGAGTTGTCTTAGAGGGTTTTAGTGGACCAAGGTTGAGTTGCTCGTAGACAGAGAATGGGAGTAGGTTAACACTAGCACCAAGGTCTAGAAGGGCTTTGTTGATAAAAGTATCTCCTATTGCACATGAAATTGTGGGACACCCAGGGTCCTTATATTTTATAGGAGATGAGTTGGACAAAATAGAGCTTATGTTTGCAGTTAAGAAAGCCTTATTTGGTACATTGGTTTTTCTCTTTTTAGTGCACAAATCTTTTAAGAATTTAGCATAAGCAGGTATTTGTTGAATCATATCTAAGAGTGGAATATTCACCTTAACTTGCTTAAATACTTCCAAGATTTTCTCCATTTGTGCACTTGAGTTCTTTTTGAGTCTATTGGGGAACGGAGCTTTAGGAACATAGACTCGCTCAGGTTGAGCTATGGGTTCAGGTTGAGTACGTGGGTTGGGCGTTTCAGATTGGACGTCAGGTTCAATTGTTAGGTCATATGTGGTTGCTTGATGGCTAGATTGATTAGACGTTCTAGGATTTACCACATTGTTATCAACTTGTCTTCCGGACCGTAATGATACTACTGTATTTATTTGTTGGAACGGTCCTTCCTCATTAACCTTTTGAACCGGTCTAGGGTTGTTATTTCTTGAAGGTGGTTGATAGGGCTGATATTGATTATTAGATCTTGGGTTCACCTCAGGTTGACTTGGAAACCGACTCTTTTCTCTTTCACCTACTATTTGTGCTAGTTGGCTGACTTGTGTCTCTAGCCTTTGGAAGGACTGGTTGGTTGTTTGTATAAAGGTTTTCATCAAATTTTCCAAGCTTGTCAACCTAACCTCATGATCTCCATTGTTACTAAACCCAGATGATGTATTATTTTGGTTATACGGGTTTGGTTGTTGTCTAGGAGGTTGACCTTGTTGGTTTGATGAGAAATTGGAATTATTACGCCAACCCGAGTTATAGGTTGATGCGTATGGGTCATTTCTAGCATGGTTAAACGTGACATTAACTTGTTCCCAGTCCGCACAATCCTCCATTAAATGACCAGTCTGACCACATCTAGAGCAAGGGATAGACGAGGCTTGATTCACTCGGGGTTGTAGCTCTAGACTTTCCATTCTGCGCATAAGGGTAGCTAGTTTTGCTTCAGCCGCTATGTTGGCATCTACAGCTAAGACACCTGGTTTGGGTTGACTTGCTATTCTAGATCCAATACTCGGGTTAAGCGGTGTTCTAGCATTGTCCCATTGCATACTGTTTTCAGCTAAATCCTCAAGAAAAGTCCAGACATCATTTTCATTTTTTGACATAAAGTTCCCTTGGCTTACGGATTCTACCATAACCCTAGATATGGGTGTCAATCCCTCATAAATAATTTGGCACAATTGCCATCTTGGAATTCCGTGATGAGGGCATTGGGTCAGCACACTTTTAAATCTTTCAAGATAGGAATAGAACGGCTCGCTCTCAGATTGAACGAATGCAACAATTTCATTCCTAATCCTCATAGTCTTATGGTTGGGGAAATATTTCTTTATAAACACTTGAACAAACTCGACCCAACTCCTAATGGATGTTTCGGCTAGACTATATAGCCATTTCTTAGCGTCGTCATTCAGTGCTAGAGGCACGAATTTCAGACGCACTGCCTCCTCAGGGATATGCTGGTATTGCATAAAAGAGCAGATTTCCTCAAATTCTCTAAGGAAGAGATATGGGTCTTCCCTAGAGGTGAACTTAGGCAACATACTCATGTATTGTGCCTTAAGTTTGAAGTCGCGACCCTGTATGGTGGGCATAACGATGCACGATGGCTGAGCAGCCATCGCTGGGTAGCATCGAACCCTCAGAGTTATAGGTTGTGCAACAGGTGGGTCCACTACATTCCCACCCATTGGATCCGGGTGAGGTGGTGCAACATATGGATTGGGGCTAAGTTCCAGACTGGAATCTAGATGAACTCGAGAGAGTCGATTACTCAAGTCCCGAATCCAAATCTGAGTGCACCGGGTTGAATCAATTTTTGAATTCAAATTCGAAATTTAAATTCCAAATTTAATTTCAAGAATTAATTACAATTTTTTTTCGATTTTTTTTTAATAATAGGGAAACAACCAATAGAATGGGGAAAGATGAGAAAGGAATCCTAATCTAGAGAATTGAGGTGAGAAGAGAAAGAAGACTCAGATGAGAAGGGAAACTTAACTCTAAAGATAGAAAAGAGTGTCGATCAGAAATTTCCTAAGAAAGCACGGTGCAAACAATCCTAGACCTAGTGTCGCTTAAATCTAGACGACTCCTAACTGGTTGAGTCGAATTGATTTGCTTGATTCACCTCCCTCACTAATCAAACCAAATTGGCCAGGCAGTGTATAGCTAGTGGGGGCGCTTCCGACAGAGTCGGTGCGAATTAGACAACCACTTCGCTTGGAAGACTTACGTCAACACAAAAACACTTTCTAGACATCAACTTAAATTCGATCGGCTTCAGGTCATAGCAAGTCAAACCAATTCTTCTCCTTAATTGAGTCCGAGTCCTTAGGGGTCAATGTCTAATTGATTTTAATTTAAGGCTTGGGTGACACTTTAGGATTGTTATTTGTGGGCTACGGAAGGGTGGTGAAATCCCCACCGTATCTTTGCCTACAGAGTTGCCCTTAAGATAGTTTAACTTAGATCTAGCAAAGATAGTCAAACAATGGTATTTAGTGGGGGGCAATTGCAAGGTTGTATGCAAACTAAATTATATGCTTAAATGCAATCGTTAAAACCGCGATAGGTACCTTGCCTCCAGCACTCTTCAACAAGAATTAATTTGCAAGAATTTAGCAAGAATAATGCAAACAAAACATTATATGATTCATGCACTAAGTTCTTCTAGTTTTGCCAATTTTTAGGTCAGAGTTGAATTATTGCCAATTATGGAATTTAAGCTTAACACTTGCAGTTCTACAAAAGGAAATTTTCCGAAACTAGAAAGTACGAGGAAAAAGGCAACAAAGGTTACCTACGCAATGCTCAGTCGGGTTCACCTCCCGCTCTCGAAATTTCCAGATGCTCTACGCGTCCACCCAGAGATGGAGACGACCCCAGAAAAAGTTGAAGCTCAGATGCTTCAAATGTGCGGCGATTCCGCCGCAGGTTCCTCTTGATGTGCGGCGATTCCGCCGCCCTTGTTGCTCAGACTACGTTGAGATCTCGCCACGCGCTCTGTTGTCTCCTGAAACACAAATCCAAATACTTAGATCGCGCACAAGATAAACAGAATAGAATCGAAATCAACAAAAAACAAAATCTGCGTCGCCTCCCCGGCAACGGCGCCAAAAACATGATGTGAATTAAATTTATACCGCAAGTGCACGACGTCAACGAAGACGTGGCAAATATGGGTCGAACACAAGGAGGGAGAGATCTTGTTATTTTTGTGATTTTCGATTAAGGGAAGGAAGAGAGAGAAATAAGTTGGTTTTGAGATTTTTGGGTTTTAATTATCTAAAGCAAGAAACATGAACAATTAAAAAATAAAACAAGAACAAAGATGGTGAATTCCGTTGGGTGGAGGTTTAGACATAGGATTTAGATTATAGAATTCAGAAACTTATAATAAATCATATTAGTTATAAAGCATTACATGATAAATGATTTAACACAAACTCAAGTAATCAAAATATACTAATCACGAAATTAAAATAATAACTTTATTCTCTTCTCATCACCCTAAATCCGTCACCCCCACCCTTTGGAAAGAGTTAGAAACTCATGGATGGGAGGAAGGAGAAGGGGTCCTAGAGGAATTACAAAAGAAAACTAAAAACAAGAAATAAAAACAACAAAACTAAATTATGGAATAAAAACTAAGGACATAAGCTAAGGGACCATCACAACATCGTTTCACGGCTATTTATAGCCGATACAAGGGACTTAGGTATAAAATAGGAAAGTACACGCGTCAACACGCAACCGGTAAAAATTTTAGAGCATGGATCTAATTTGCTGCGGCGGATTCGCCGCATTTTGTACATAAGGTGCGGCGGATTCGCTACCTTTTTAGCTCCGATTTAATCTGGATTTTTCCTGTGTGTTTATGACATGATTTCAATATCCTTTACGCATTCGGATTGATTCGTTCCTTTCTTTTGAGCTCCGACTTTATTTCTTTATTTATTTGGAGATCCACATTGATTTTTCTTTAGATTTTCTCCATAATAATAAAAGCTACTCGTAATTTGCAATTAGGTCCTTGGCCTTTTGCAATTAAGTCCTTGTCTACTTTTGTGCTTAAGTCCTTGTCCTTTTTGTAATTAGGTCTTGAATGCTTTTATGCTTGGATGCATTTCCATTTGAAACCCAATAATCTTGAACTTGGTCTTTATGCCAGGAATGAGTCTCTTGCACGCATTTATGCTCGGGATATGGGAAATTTGCATTCAAGTCCCTGTATTCTGTAAATAAGACTAAACACATACCTTAGTAGCATTTATTGATATAAAATTAATCTAAATGAAAGACATATGATGCAATGTATGCAATGCATCACTCTTCCTTAACACTTCTAAAAGACGAATAACATAAACAAGGAACAAAATGATTTCTCATTCAATTCATAACAATTGACATTTAAAAGTAAAACTTTTAGAACACATTCCCTTCAACCATACCATCCACTTTTGCAACTCCGGCAAACGAGCATATCAACGAATATCTTCGTCCATTCGTTGATAGCATTTTCTACAACTAAAAATTGGAGGATCACCACTACTCAATTAGCGGTGCCAATCCGATTCTGGAGCAGAAAATCATCATCAAAGATTTTGAGTCGATAGGTCTTCCCACCTATCTCGCCATTGATTGTCTCGGAGATTTTTGTTCATGACAAACGTCCACTCCCTTTCTCTACAAAAGCATGTCACAAATTCTTTGCAAAACTCCAGGAGACAACTACCCTCGATGGCACTCAAACGGCTCTTATAACTCAAGTTAATTGCATCTCCTTTACTCACCACATCTATTAGTTTGGAGATGACATCTATGACCTCACTTGGGAGGAGGTTTATGGCTCGATGAATCGATTCTTGGAGGTCACCCAAGCAGTCATACCTCAAGGTGAAAAACTTGCAATTCCTCATCTTTCGGTCATCGACCGCCTCCTTTGTCTCTTAATCTCTTCCAACATCTTTGTGTGCAAGGGTCATCACGATGAGCTCAGCCATCAAATGATGAAGTGTCTCTTCAATCTTTCCATCAATACTCGCAGAAATTGGCCAGTGTTTATCATCAACAATTTGTGCTACATTGCTCGATGGAACTTACACATTCTGTCATTCCTAATGATATTTTCATTGATCGGAAATCACTTTAACGTCCAATTCGAGTGTGGACTCTTAAAATCATCAAAGACCATCATTGACAAGCATACACTGAAATGGATGTGCTCCGGCAAGAAAGTAATTGAAGAAGATGACGAAGATGACTCAATCGAAAATGAAGATGAGGCCACATCAATCGACACTCCACATTGGTCTCCTCCTCCACCCGAAGCTGAGGTTAATCCAAATTGGGATCCTAACTCGACTCTTCGTCCTTAGAGCATCATGATTAGTAGCATATCATGCATCATATTCATGCTATATATCCTTTATTTTATCCCAATATTGGGCAAATCGAGTTGTTGTTGTAGTGTTTCAGGTGTTAGGTAATAAAGAAGAGAAAAGGGAACAAAAAGGACCTGAATGCAACAAGAATGGACTGAATTGAAGACTTCTGGACCCATTTGTAATGCACAAGGACTAGATCACAAATCACCAAGTGAAAACCCATAGGGACCTGATTGTAAAATGCAAAGTATTGTGACACATGACGTGAGCCATATCAATATTTTGCCAATTAAAGTCAAAGTGGTTCAAGACAATGGACCAGGGCTTCCCGCAACGTGAAAAATACAACATTTATACTCCTGGATGAAATCAGGAACAATTAGGCGCAAAAGATCCGCCAGTGGCGGATTTGGATCCACCATTGGCAGATCATTTTGCTCCATTGGATCCCCAATTTCTCCCGTGGCTCGGACTTGATTAATTGGGTGCACCAGAAGTTATAGAAATCAATTTCAACCGTCGAATTGCTCCCACATCCATCCAAACCCTTATTTCTTCTATAAATACCATTGTAATTCCTCCTCTCCACCTCTTCTTCCTCCTTCCCCAATTAGAGTAGGTTTTAGTTTCCTGTTTTAGTAGTGTAATAAGGGGGTTGGAGAGGAGCAAACTTTTAATTTTGTTTCTTAATCTAGTTTTGTTCTTGTTCTTTACTTTAGTGTCTTTCCTTTGATGCAATTTCTTTTATGTTGTTGTTTGGTTAATCTTGTTTTGAGTTATTACTTTATGGGTTCTTGTTGTTTTTATGCTTTCTTTAGTGTAGAGATGAGTAGAGAGTAGTCCATCCCCATTAACGGTGGAGAAGAAAGTGTTATGATTATGTGATGTATTAGTGTGTGTTAATCCTATCCTTTGAGCCTTACATGATTTCCACAACCATCTAATAGGATGTCACTATTATCTTTGATGTGCTAATGCTCTTGAGTGAGGCTTAGCACATGCTTAGATTAGTTGGCCTATTTTATGGGGAATGATGAGGTTAGGATAAGGATGAAGTGGTAGAAGGGACAAGACATGTGCATGCATGTGCTCATGTTGGCTTTATCCAAATTAATGTCTTGTATGTTTAATGATTTTGATAAATATTATTTCATGTAGAGACATAGTTGGATTTGAGTCTTGATGCATGTGAACATATTAGCTTCATTTCAATTATTGTCTTGTATGTTTTAATGATAATGTCTTATCTTATTTCATGTTGAGGCAAAGTTGGAATTGAGTTTTATGGATTTCATGTATGACATGTTTTGATGAGCACAAATAAACACACACACTACACAAATTTTCATTCCGCATTCTTTCTCTACTCCCCGAGGGGTTTAGTTTTATTGCTTATTTTCTGATTTCTTTTGCATTGTAGTATAGTTTCGATCACATCTCTCTTTTCTTCTCCCCCACTCGAGTATTGTGAATCTGATTCACACGCGCTCCCTGTGGACCAACCGCTTCAACGTTGCCGTGCACTTGCGGTATTTTAACTGATTCAATTTTGGCGTCGTCACCGGGGAGCATTGTTTTCGTAGTCGAGTTTGCCATTTCGGTGGGTGTTTTCTTTGTTTTTACGTTTCTGTTTTTTTGTTTTGGTTACTGGAATGAGGTCACAAGTGGACAGGAGGACCTACAAGGGCTTGCAAGCACACTGGCGAATTCTGGGGACTTGAAACCCAAGAAGATCTGCAAGTAGCGGATTTCCATCCACCAGTGGCGGATTTTGTGAGGTATTTGTAATTTCTATTTGAACTATAGCTTCCTTTGCCTATTTCTAGTTGGTTCCTTTCACTGTTGATGCAATTCATGCTCTATTTTAGTGCCAGAATTTAATTTGTCTTGCATGACCCCTTCTTAAGAAAACTTGCATAATAAAACTCAAACCAAAAGATTAGACTGATTGCCATCTAGGTCATGCATCATTTGTAGACCTTGCACGCATTTGTCTTTTCTTTTCTCTACATTCTCGTTGTCGATTGCTGGCATGAGGTACGTGCACCCGATCTCTCATTCACGCATGTTTAGATCATACATTAGTAAGTAAGGTGCATTGTAACAAGAGTGAGGTGAGTGCTTGTTTTGTGAGTTGCTTGCTAGCTTTAGACTTCAAAACATTTTTAAGGGGCATCACCTATAGTCTTCAAAGATAAGGTGGGGGATTTCATCACCCCTCCCTTAGCCTAAAAAGAACACTCAAGTAAAGCCTTAATCTAAAATCAAGTAGACATTCGCCAATAGGACTCGAGCGCATTAGGAGAGTGATCTGGTCACGACTGTCGTTGCCCGATCGGCGTTGCCCACTTTGTCGGTAGCAGGAGAGACAAGATCTCCGGATCTTAGATCACTTGTTGGGCTCTGTGGTCTTCGTCGTAGGGAGGTGAGGCTTGTTGAGGCCGCATGAGCTCGAAGTTAAACATCGTCTAGCTTAAGGACCCATAGGCAGCCAAAGCTTGTTTTAGCCGTGTTTGCTAGACTAGGCTTCTATCTTCACCCTCTACCCACTCTAGCTTAAGGGATTCTCCACTTCTCCTCTGAGACATCTTCTTCTCACCTTCTTCTACGTTTAAGTCCCCACCCCTTTACACTCTCTGTTAGCGTTTTAGGGTCGAGTCAAGCACCTTTTGCGAACTCGTGGTGGTGAGAGTGGTCTATAGGATCGTGAGGGTCTCTAATTCTAATCACTTTTAAGCTAATTACCTACTTGTTTAATCAATCAAATAATGCATAGCGGAATTTAAACAAATACAAGCAAGTAAAGCAAACCACAATGACGACACCAGATTTTTATAGAGGTTCGGCCTCCCGCCTACTTCTTCTCTTGCAAGCTCCACTCGATCTGCCTCGAGCTCCGCTTACGTCTTCACTATCAACCTCGTTCCGGGCCGAGATTAAGCCTTTTACAAAACAAGCTCCACGAACACTCTCGTGAGCTTTACTTTCTTCTCTTACAATCTGAGAGGAACACTTCGGGCTTTCATTGAAGTCCCTTCTTCTTTACAACAAAGATGTTGAGTGGAACACAATCTAACTTGGGCAAATTTAGCTTAGGATGCGGAATTGATATTAAAGTGTGGAAGTTTAGGCTTGGAGAGTAGATTTGGGGATTGGGAGACTTGGAGTTTGTCTTAGGTGTATATGACAATGGAAAGTGTAAGAGTTGTGTAATTGTGTCATGGAAACACCTATTTATAATCTCTAAGTGAGTTATAGCCGTTGGGATAAGTTTGGTAAAAGATTGTGGAAGATACACAAAATAGAAACTTGCAAGACCCAAAACTGTGTGAGTTTGGTCAACCGGATCGGGCTGAACGGTTAACCATTTGGCAAATTTGAACTCAATTCGGTCGACCGATAAAGGTGCGGTCGACCGGATCAGGCTATAACTTAGGTACACTTAAGTTATCGGTCGAACACCGAATAGGGTTCGGTCGACCGAAAACTAACAGGCTCTTTGGGGTTGACAAACAAGATTAAATTCGGTCGACCGAAACAAGGTCCACGGTCGACCGAAAACCAATAGGTAGTTTGGGTTTGTCAAGTTATCTTAAGTTCGCTCGACCGAACAAGGTCCTCGGTCGACCCATACACTAAATGTATTTTGGGGTATATGGAAATAATACGAATACAACCGTTGAGTATAATACGACAAATCTAATGGTCGGATAAATATGTTTACATGGTCGACCGAAACTAGGCCGGAAATACACTATAGGGTAATCGATCACTCGGTCGACCGAACAGTCGGTTTCGGTCGACCGAATGTGGGTAGACAGTTCAGGTTAAGTGTTTAGTGTTTTCCGGTCTAAGTTTGGGTGATCTATTGAAGTTAATATTATATGAAATTTTGTGTGTGACTTCTATAAGAACCTAGTGTGTGTTTGAGTAGGTTTTAGCTCAAGTATGCTCAATTTACACAATGTTCCTAAGACTAAAAAAAATGCAAATTACATGTCTTCAATTGAACTTGATTACATGTCTTGACTTGAATCCTTTCTTTCTTGAATCTCGATCACCTATATAAGTTATCACAAAGCAATATATACACAATGCAATATGTGTGCTACTCTACATTGATTATAATTAAGATTAGGTTGATTAAATCATCAAAACATAGATTAAGGCCAAAAGGCAAACATGGTCGACTCGGGAGTTCTTTGTCGAGATGGGTAGTTACATGGGTGACCATCCATTTCATTGATTGGACTAGGACTATTCTCCCTGGTATTCCGGACCCATGCATCCTGGGATACCTCAGCCAAATACCTTGTATGGTTGGGACAATCTTAATTGTGTGGTTGAGAGATCTTCAGATTGGGGTAATATGAGAGAGGCACCGACTGCTAGACCACCATCTAGTTACGTCGGATCATTTGTTGGTCATCAAACTGAGACATAACAAGAACCTTTGGCTTCTTTCATGCATGTGGTAGATGACATGAGTGCACTGGTAGCTCCTGTAGCTATACCTTGATTGCGGGTTGAGTGGTCATGTTTTCGGGGAATGTCATTATGTTCCCTCAGAGCCTGAGTATGGGCACACCTTTTCCCAAAATGCTCAATGAGATCCTTACGCATCCGTGTACAACTCGAGAGGGATTCATAGGGAGACAATTCTTATTCAAATTCTTATACATCATTTCGACCGCAGTATCCTCCTCCTAAATACCCAAAATTCTACCAACACCCAACTTCGAATCATTGGACTCATTCTCAGCCCATCAACACCCAACCCCAAAATTTTCCAAGCTCTGACTTGGACCTCATAGTTGAACGCATACCTGATTTCTTGAAACAAACTTTCCTTACATTCATAGAAACCACTCAAAGGTCCATACAAAATATGACAATGCAAGTGACTCAAATGACATAACAATTACGTGAACGTGAGGAGGGTAACTTATCTTGTCCACATGAGGATTTATATTATGATATTGAACCACCACCACATCCAAAAATTCAAAGCACAATCTTTCAAAGTCAAACTCCTAGTCAGTCTGAGGGACTTTGGGTTTCAATTCACGATCACTTGGTGGAGGATTCGATTCCAATTGATAAAAACATGGACCAACTTCATTATGAGTCGGCACAGGATTATGCCTTATCTTTTTTGTTAGGATCTATGACCCTTTAATCGCTAGATAAATGCAGAATTTAAAATACTAATCGAAGGATTAAGAGATAAGACATGCAAACCACAAAATCGACGACACCAGAGTTTAGAGAGGTTCGGCACCCACACTCGGGTCCTAGTCCTCCTCGTAAGCCTCGCTTACAGTTCCACTAACTGATCTCTGTTCCTGGCCGAGATCAACGTCGTTTACAACTCCGAGCCTTGCGAACAATCCTCGCCTCGCTCGTGTCTCCTCTCACAATCCGAGAGGGAGCTTCCTCGAAGCTTTACAACTTGATGATTCTTTGAATATGAAGATGGAATCACTATGTACCACTCTATACTTGAGCACACTTGGATATGGATATAGAATTGGATAAGCAAGTGGTGAAGTTTAAGCTTGAGTGTTGTAGAATAAGCTTTGAAGGTTTGGGCATTGAGAGCACAAAGATAGTTGATGAATAGAAGGTGTTGAAGGTTAGTTTGTGTCTCAAGAGTGATGTTTATATAGGCTTCAAAGCTTAGAGATATGTTGGAGAGTTGGTGGGGAAATGGACCAATGAGAATGCAAGATGTGACTTAAGCTTGGGCAGAAATCGAGGCATATTCGGTCGACCATTATCCAAACAGTAGTCCGAAGAATTGGTCTGAATTAAGAACTCGGTTGACCAATTATGTATCGGATCACCGTTCACCAACCTCCTTAATTAAGTTCGGTTCACCGTTCCAAGGTGGACAGTAGGATTGGTTAAGCTCTGATCTACTCAAGTTTGGTTGATCGTGTACACTTCGGTAGACCGAAGTTAACACGGGTTTTGCGCTGATAGTTATAGCTCAAATAGTTGTTGGGTACAACAGTCAAGTGCCATGTGTCAATAGCCGTTGTGAACCTAAAGCCAAGAGTGTCTCGGTTGATCGATAAGTATTTGGTCTTATGAAGTAGGTCAACTCAATTAGGCTTTAGGGACTCATTCGAATGCGACCGTTGGAGCAAAGTCCAAAACCGGTCCAGGGCTATTCGGTCGACCGAAGGTGGTTCGATCTTCCGTTGTGGCAATTCCAGAGAACACCTAAGTTTTACTGGTGGGAAGTATTCGGGTATCCGAAAGGTGTTCGGTGGACCAAACGAGACAGAATTTGGTTGACCGAAGGTAATTCGGTTTACCGTTGAGGGACGGTACAAAATCCTAGTGCTCAAGTTTACATTAAACCTTATGGACTCAATAAATACAAAATGACATGTCTTGGTCCAAAGCTTTGATTACAAGTCTTGAGTTTTGATGACTTTTTCCCAATGCTCATTTCCTTGATTGTCTTGATCAACCTATTAAGATGTTTACAAGTATACAAGTATGTATGCAATGCATGTAATCATGTTCGCTCACTTTGATTGACTTGGTTGATTGATTAAGATTAGTTTAATTAATCATCAAAATTAATATAGATTAAGGCCAAAATGCTAACATTTTTGTCCCGTGGCCCTTGAGCCACATGATCTTCATGTTGTGCCTCGTAAGGACCCACCTGTGGTGGAGCCAGAGCTTCCTAATACCCTTAATTTCAAATGACCCGATGAGAGTTTGCCTCTCGCTATTATTCCTGATCATGTTGGAGATGATGTGACACCAAACAACTACATTGCCAATGAGGTTATTGGGAGTGCCTTAGAGGATACCTTGGGTATGAGACCCACCTTCTGTTCGCCTGGTGACTCGGACATGCATAACGAGATTCTTAACCTCGTTCCGACCCACCAACTTTTGGTTGGAGAGTTTGGATTGACGATTATAACTTCAATTCTGCAGCGAGAGAAACTCTTCTTCCGTTGCACATTATGTCCCAAACTCTTGAGAGATTGAGGCTCTTTCAATTTCATCCTTTGAATGAGACGCCTTTGCGTCTAATTCATTAACATCTCCTTTCATTTTGTGCACTTTGTGAGGGGGCCCACACATGAGTATTTTGGCCCCGCGTGGTGTCATATTACAATTCAAAGTGCATTGACCCACTTTTGAGGTTCTCATTGGATGTCCTTTGACAAATGAAGATGGGAACATATTTTTGTACATAGTTATATTTCAAAAAAAACAAAAGAAAAAAGAAAAAAAGAAAAAAATACAACGAAAGACTCCATGAGTGAGCATTGATTGTTGTGGACCCCAACCCTTGTGTATTTGGGCCACATTTCTTTCACGTATTTGTCTCCCTTCCTTAGTGTTTCACAGGTTTTGAAGGGAATTCGAGTTTGTGTCCATCAACATACCATGAACTTCCCATTGTGCTTCACGTTGGTGAGATGTTTTCTTTTTCATGAATAAATCCATGTAGTATCATGCTCACATTCATTGAGGACAATGCATGAAGTAAGTGTGGGGGGTGTTTTACGTGTGTACATAGTTGAGTCATTTTCTTTTGCTTTTGTTTTCTTTTGTTTTATTTTGGTTTGTATTGTTAGGATCATGTTAGTGTGCCGGATTTAATATCGATATATATGCATGCCATGATCCTTGGGTGACTTGTCTCCTTTTGCTTTCCTAGTGCTTTAATTTTTCACATTTCCTTCAAAATCATCATGTGTTTGCGAAAGAAAATGTTTTGTGGGTTTTGGGTGCGTTTAGCATGTGCAAAACCGTTGAGAGGCAAAGTAAAAGAAAGCTCCCAAAATTGTCTTGAACTTGATGCATTAGGATATCTAGTACACCAGCTTTAGGTATTACCTCGTCGTTAGGATGCACCCCGGTCTTCCCTTGGGGGCGTGTAATCATAGGGTTTTAGTACTCAAACAAATAAAGAAGTCCACCCTGAACCTTATGAGTTGCATAATTCGTTTATGTTAATATAAGCAAGTTTGTTGTAGTCAAGGACCCTTCAACTCCTATTGTCAGACATTATGTGTAGCGGTTTTGGTTCATGTGTAGAAAATAAATAAGTGAGTAGGTGTTCTCTCTTCTCTCACGGCTCCTATCACTCGGGAAATTAGGTCAGAGGGGACTTTGTGCCTGGTGCTTTCGAGTCATTTGACTTGGGATGCACCGAGCGAACTCCCGTTACACGGGTGGTAAGGATCACCCTATGTGGAGATTTGGGGGAAGGTGTAAGTGATAGTGTAAGTCCTCATAGGCAATGATCTACGAAACCTAACTCTGGGAGAAGTACACACCAACTAAAAAAAGAAAAAGTAAGAAAAGAGAAGAACAAGAAAAAGAGGAAATGGTCATGCAAATAAGAACCTTAATTGACTTTACAATTTGTATCACTTGAGGATGTTAAGGTTGTCCACGTTTTTCACTTAAGTCATTAATTATCTTGCACGAATGGTTCACTAGGCTAGGTGTGTGGGCTGGAGACATATATAGAGTTGCCCCGTAGTATTACCGTGTCCAATGATAGACAAAAATAGTTCCAACGAGTCGTGTTGCTTGATTGAATATTGCATCAATGTTCGGATTTTTTAGGTATATCCCCTGAAAACCCTCAGGAGACAACACTCCTCCTCCTTGGTGACAAGGAGGTTTAACGGCTTGTTGCACGTGCTAAGTGAAACCGTGATTCCTACGAAAGTGAGTTAGGATTTCCCTATTTTTTGCGTGTTTCACTTTCTTTCATGTTTCACTTTCTTTGTTTTGCTTGGGACTACCAAAAGGTAAGTGTGGGGGTATTTTATTAGTAGCATATCATGCATCATATTCACGCTATATATCCTTTATTTTACCCTAATATCGTGCTACTCGAGTTGTTGTTGTAGTCTTTCCGGTATTATGTTGTAAAGAAGAGAAAAGAGAACAAAAACGACCTGAATTCAACAAGAATGGACTGAATTGAAGATTTCTGGACCCATTTGTAATGCACAAAGACTGGATCACAAATCAGGAAGGACCCAAGTGAAAACCCAGAGGGACCTGATTGGGAAATGCAAAGTATGGTGACACATGACTTGAACCATATCAATATTTTGCCAATTAAAGTCAATTCGGTTCAAGACAGTGGGCTTCACCCAATGTGCAAAATACAACATTTAAGCTTCTGGATGAAATTGGAACCGATCCAGCACAAAAGATCCGTCCGTGGTGGATTTGGATCCACCACTGGCGGATCATTTTGCTTTATTGGATCCCAATTTCTACCATGGCTCAGACTTGATTAATTGGGTGCACGAGAACTTATAGAAATCAATTTCAACCTTCAGATTGCTCCCAGATCTATCCAAACCCTTATTTCTTCTATGAATACCATTGTAATTCCTCCTCTCCACCTCTTCTTCCTCCTTCCCTTATTAGAGTTGGTTTTAGTTTCCTATTTTAGTAGTGGAATAAGGGATTGGAGAGGAGCAAACTTTTAATTTTGTTTCTTAATCTAGTTTTGTTCTTGTTCTTTACTTTAGTGTCTTTCCTTTTATGCAATTTCTTTTATGTTGTTGTTTGGTTAATCTTGTTTTGAGTTATTACTTTATGGGTTCTTGTTGTTTTTATGCTTTCTTTAGTGTAGAGATGAGTACAGAGTAGTCCATCCCCATTAACGGTGGAGAAGAAAGTGTTATGATTATGTGATGTATTCGTGTGTGTTAATCCTATCCTTTGAGCCTTACATGATTTCCACAACCATCTAATAGGATGTCACTATTATCTTTGATGTGCTAATGCTCTTGAGTGAGGCTTAGCACATGCTTAGATTAGTTGGCCTATTTTATGGGGAATGATGAGGTTAGGATAAGGATGAAGTGGTAGAAGGGACAAGACATGTGCATGCATGTGCTCATGTTGGCTTTATCCAAATTAATGTCTTGTATGTTTTAATGATTTTGATAAATATTATTTCATGTGGAGACATAGTTGGATTTGAGTCATGATGCATGTGAACATATTATTGTCTTGTATGTTTTTAATGATAATGTCTTATCTTATTTCATGTGGAGGCAAAGTTGGAATTTAGTTTTATGGATTTCATGTATGACATGTTTTGATGAGCACAAATAAACATACACAACACACCTTTTCATTCTGCATTCTTTCTCTACTCCCCGAGGAGTTTAGTTTTATTGCTTATTTTCTGATTTCTTTTGCATTGTAGTGTATTTTTTATCACATCTCTCTTTTCTTCTCCCCCACTCGAGTATTGTAAATCCGACTCACACACGCTCCCTGTGGACCGACCCGTATTTGCCACCGCTTCAACGTGGTCGTGCACTTGCGGTATTTTAACTGATTCAATCACTACACTCTCCTTGAATGGCCATACGAAATGGAGGCTCAATTGAACCAACCCGGATGGGCCTATCTGCACGAGAAGTTGTTGGACCATAATCGCAAAGAGATCCATAAGGTTCATGGGCTAGTGAAACACAATTATCAATGCATTCATGAGCTCACTTCTGATTTCTTAGTTTTGCAGTTGGTGACATCAAATTCATTCAACAAAATCCACAGCCAAATTCATGTGGTTGGGGATTCTTGTAAAGCATTTCTCGATTTGCAAAATGAAATCATGAATCTTTTTCAAAATATGAACAATCCGGACAACTAGCCCTATATGTTTGCTAGTTCTATCTCTTTTTTGTTTACTTGTCATTTAGTATGTTTTTGCTTTTGTATCGGCTTTATGCGTTATCTTCCTTTTAACAATGAAATTCCATTTCCTTATTATTTGTCTTTTTATCTCAACTTATGCTTGATTAATCTGTTTTCTTGATGTCAAAAGGGGAAAAAATTAATTAATATGCTTCAATGACTATATAAACTTCATGCACATAGTAACAGGAAGTTTTTATCTACCCCATGCATATTGATAGGGGAGAACATACAAAATTTGACATTACTTTGCCATCATAAAAAATGGGGAGATTGTTGAATTTTTGGCCCATTACTCATAATTTTGATGATTGACAAACTAATATTATCCACAAATCCAATTAAACATCACACATCATATTGTTAAATTACATATATATTGTATTCTTAACATTGAAGGTGCTCAAACCAAAGGACTAACCAACTTCAAGATCAAGGCTCAAAACTTGTAATCAAAGCTCAAGATTTCACATGTAATTTCTATTTATTTGAGTCATACGATCAAATGTACACTTAATGCATGTGTACACTTGTTCGCAATAGGGTTGGTATTGAGAACGAGAAAATCTACTGGAAATATAAAATCTCCAACTTTGATGAGCACGTCCTCAATAATCCCCATTGCTCAATAATACCCTTTGGGAAACGAATGGATCTATCTGCCAATTGTAGGGTGATCTTAGTTGGATTTCAATTCTCCCAAGTTCAGTTCTTGATAAACAAAAGATGAGAGGAGGTTGACCGTGAAAGGAATGTGTTTTAAAAGTTTTACTTTTATATGTCAATTGTTATGAATTAGATGTGCAAACATTTTGTTCCTCGATGATTGTATTCGTCTTTTGGAAGTGTTAAAGAAGAGGCTCTTGGTCATTAACCATAGAACTTAGAAAGATAATGGTTTACATAAATCAATATTTTTTCACAATCATGGTAATTAACATGGAACAATAATTACTGAGATAAGATTTTCATGTTGGTCATCGATTATTGTAGCTCTACAAATATTTGACGGCACAAGTATATAAAAGAGGAAAATGTTTCTTTTATATATTGAATAGACCTAGAAAGTGAAACATTATAGGTTTGTGTTTCGTGTTATTAATATTTTCACTATATCTTGAATCCTAAGATATGAGATTTATATCTTTTCACATAAGAAGTGTTTAATTTGATTATTGTCAAAAGCTATCAATGAGTATAGTGATAAAGGCAATAGTTGGTTGAACATGACTTATGCTGGAAAAGATAGCTAGTCAAAAGATTATTATTGCCTTTCTTAATTGAGTGATGATATAGTGGGCCCCTTGATAAAGCAAAATTATAATGTGCACAATGTGACTTGAGTTAAGTTATATATATATAATTAGTTTAACCTTAGAGCTCTAAAAGATAATGGTTTACCTAAATCAAAAGTTATTCCCAATCATGGTAATTAACATGGAACATTAATCACTGAGATAAGATTGTCGTGTTGGTCATCGATTGTTGTAGCTCTACAAATAATTGACGACACGAGTATATAAAAGATGAAAATATTACTTTTATATATTGAATAAACCTAACAAGTAAAACATTATGAAATTGTGTTTCGTGTCATTAATGTTTTACTGTCTCTTGGATCCTATGATATGAGACTTATATCTTTTCACTCAAGAAGTGCTTAATTTGATTATTGTCAAAAGTTGTCAATGAGTATAGTGATAAAGGCAATAGTTGGTTGAACATGACTTGTGCTGGAAAAGATAGCTAGTCAAACGATTATCGTTGCCCCTCTTAATTGAGTGATGAAATTAGTGGGCCCCTTGATATAGCAAAATTATAATGTGCACAATGTAACTTGAGTTAAGTTACATAGTTATAATTAGCTTACAGAGATCAAGAAATGAATATAATACAAAGGTGACACATTTCTACTTTGTATATATTCTTAATATCATGAGGCAAGGGACGAACACAAGTGGTGCACTTACATCACTAAATGGATCGTGTTTTGGTTCAGGTGGAACAAAGACATCTATGCTAATTGTGTAACTATAATGTGTAACTAGATACTGCTTATAGTTTATGGAATTAAGTGTTTAATATCAGTGCCAATTTAGCTTAGATCCTCCTATAGGTCACATAACAAAACTAGGAAACAAGAAACTTGTGTTGTATAGATATGGTGTGTCGGGTTTCATGTGAAAATGGACACATGTGGTGAATCAATAAAATCAATATGTCACGGAAATTGACATAATTAGAATCATGAATAAATTCATATAAGGTGTATGTATAATGGGATATAATAGTTTGATATTACATAGGATAATATATTACATGAGATATGAATTTTCTAAAAACCCCAAGTATCAAATTTTGTTGGAAATAAATCCAAAATTTGACAAAGGCAAAATCAGGGTCACCATGGTAGACCGTTTTGAGTTCGGTCGACCATAGAAGGAACGAAATGCGTGGGTCGATCGAAAATTATCAGGACGTATCTTGATAATAGGATCAGGACCGGGCGTAATAAATGATCGACCGAAAATATCCAGAAGTTGTCTTGGCGATATAACGGTCGACCGGTAGAGTGACATGGTCGACCAAAATTTACCATAATAAATTTTGGTAAGTAAACAGTCGATTGGAGCGAGACGTGGTTCGACCGAAATTTTCTAGGGAATTTTTCTTGTGAATATTCGGTCGATCATCTAGCTCACGGTCTGACCGAACTTGTCAAAATAACAACCGTTCAGTCGACCGAATATGATTCGGTCGACCGTTCGACACGATTCTGCCTTGAATTATTAAGAGAGATTAATGTTGATCATGGGTTGGATTTATTCCAATTGTTGTCAAATGTTTGTAAGATTGATTATGTGTCAATTTGTGATTTGTTTGAGGAAGAGAAAAACAAGAGATCATGGCTAGAGAATAAGTCAGGATTAAGGTATTTTGGTAGCCTATAAATTCTTTCTCTCCCTAACCACCCTACTTGTTTATGTGAATGCAAAAATTCTTTCTCTCCCTAACCACCCAATTCATCCATCCGAAAATTCTCTTAATAGTTTAAGTTTTGAGATTAAAATCTCATGAGCTTTTAGAGAGGTTATTAGGTAGACTCTAAGCTTAATTAGAGATTGATTGGATAGATCATTTCTTTCTAATCTTGTTTAGAGTTTGGTGAACACTTGGAGGCGAATCGGCGAGCGTTTTGACGGGCAACGGAACTCTGGATCTTTGTAAAGGTTTTGGAGAACCTTTGGGTATGATCCTCTCTCTTTTGTTTATTTTAATATGTGTAGAATTGCATGATATTAGAATAAACATAAAACCATGTACATAAAATTAATGAAAATATGAAATCAATCTTGTATGATTGTATGAAAAATTTAAAAATATACACATACATCGGGACATGAAATCTTATAGACCGCTAATCCTAAATCAAGCAATACATTACTCATGCTAGTGTCCCCTATCATACAATGAATAGTAGGACAACCAGGGTCCTTGTACTTTGTGTATGTGGAATTGGACAAAAGTAAGCTTACACTCGCAGCTAAGAATGCTTTCTTCGGAACAATTGTCTTCCTCTTTGTTGTGCAGAGATCCTTCAACACTTTGGCATATTGAGGTATTTTTTGGATGATATCCAACAAGGGGATGTTAACCTTCACTTATTTAAAGACCTCTAATATCTTATCCATTGTGTCACTTTTCTTTTGGTTATCCTACTAGGATAGGGAGCTTTTGGTAGGTAGATTTTCTCTGGTGCCTGAGAAGGAGGCGTTGGTGTATTACCGTCACCCTCTTTCTCACCATCATTCCCATCGAGGGATTGCACAGATGATGGTGGTGGCTAAGAAATGTGATTGTCAACCTGCTTTCCATTCCTTACAATGACATTGAGATAGTGAATAGGTTCCTCCACATGGTTCACTTGCCGCCCCCGAGGTACCGAACTCTCATTTTGCAAGTGTGGTTGTTGGTACATGCGGGGATTAGCCTTAGCCTGGCTAGGCAAAGTCCCTCATTCTCTCTCATGGATAGATTGAGCCAATTGACCCATATGAAGCTCAAGAGATTTGATGGTCTGCTGACTCGAAGTGAGAACTTGACTTGTGGATGACATAAAGTTTTTAATTGAGTTTTGAAGTCCCTGAGTCAATTTCTCAAGCGAATTGAATTGGGTTTCCATGTTGTTAGAATTTGGGAAACCTGGTTGGTTGATGATTTGAGCTTGGGGTGACTGATAAGATTGTGAATGCATGGGAGGTTGGTGTGGTCGAGAGAAGTTTGAAGGATCACCCTGGGTATTGTTTTGGTTCCATGAAAAGTTAAGGTGATTCCTCCATCTAGGGTTATATTGTTGGATTTTGGTTACCCCACTTTATCTTCCACTTCTTGGACACTGAATGCAGCGAAACTTCGAGATAAGGCATACTTGTGATTTTTTGTACTTCGAGACAACTTTGATAGTAAATGAGTACTTCTTCTATAGGTTTGCCCCAATAATATCTTTTGGCTCATCGATGTTGTTTTCATGCATTTCAAAAAAAGAAGACAATAATATTATTTTGATAAAATAATGGGTAAGCTTATTATGGAGATAGGAAACGATATAGCATAATGACTTTGAACAATAGAGTTGGTAGACCTATCAGTTGAGAGAAGTCATTTGAATCTCAAATCAAAAATAATTTTTTAGTTGGTTAATGAATTCAAACCATTATCGACAAGCTTAAATGTTGACTTGCACTTTGGACATGCTTGAAACCATAAATTATTAGTTGTATACATTACAATTTATTGTTCCAGTGATCAAATGACATCTGCATTAAATTTAGAGTTGTTTGTGAATTGACCAACGTTTGTTGTATTGAACATATATATATAATTACAATCCAAATGAAATCTACAAAAAAGAGTTATCTAATGTCATTTTAAATGAAATGAATATATATATGGTCGTGCACAGTGTTCGGATATGCGGCCGGATGCGGCCGCATATGCGGATGCGGGTGCGATGCGGCCGCGATCCGCATCGCATCCTAAGGATGCGACCTCCTATATGCGGACCGCATTGTCATCCGCATATGCGGCCGATGCAGGCGCATATGCGGCCGCATATGCAACGCATATCAAATAGGCATATTTCAAATCTAATTGGATCAAAATCCGAAAGATATCTGATTATCCGATTACCCATTTAACTTATTTTGTAAATAAAAAAACTTTTAACCAATTTTACAAACAAAAGACCATTCCCAAATTCCCCACTCGATCCCCAAATTCGTGACACTCCAACATTTTCGACTCCCGCCAGTACCCCGCTTTCCGTATATGTAAATGCATATTATTAAATGTGTATACCACATATTATTTTAATACGTAAATGTATATTATTTAATTATTAAATCGCAAACCGCATATGCACCCGCATCGCATCCGCATTCCGCATATGTTCGATGCGGTACCCTGCCGCATCCACTCCGCATCCCGCATATCTGAACCTTGGTCGTGCATGTCTTCTATCAAACATTCCAGTGAGAGAAAACTCCACAATTAATATTTAAGTTTGCTCATACTCTTTCTTTTTGCAGTACATCATCATTGTCTCTGGGAGGCCACCTCCTCTTCACTCAATTGTTCACGCTTCTCATCATAGCACTTTTTTCTCCACCATGATTCCTACGAAAGTGAGTTAGGATTTCCCTGCTTATTGTATGTTTTTCCTTTCTTTCATCTTCTATTTTTTGTTTTGCTCAGGACTAGCAAAAACTAGGTGTATGGGTATTTGATTGACATTACATCATACTTATATTTGTGTCTTACATCATCTATTTTGAACCTAAGAAATGCTACGTAACGAGTTTAATGTTTATGTTTCAGGAATAAACAAGATTAAGAAGAAGAGACACAAAAAATTATTGAATTGTGAGACTTATGGACTCATATGCAAGAGGGAAGGACCCGGATGTAAAAAAAGGACCGATAAGCAAATCAAGAAACTCCACACCATCATGAGGAGTATTTTGGCAATTAGATCGAGGCCTAAGCTCCAACAACCAGTTCGGGTGTACTAAACATGAAGAGATCCATCCTCAAAAGGCTCCACCAAAGCACAACCTGATCAACCCATTCCAAACCGCCATTTGGCGGTTAATTTGGATCCAAATCCGATTAGCCTCAGTCGGGTGTTGTATTAGTATGTATTTACTCCATATACGATATGCGTTTAGTCCTATACCGGGGGATTGTCCCTGGTTACCTTATTTTATGGCTATAATTACAACTCTTCTTCCTTGTTTGTATTCACTCATTGCTTGGAGGCATTCTCTCTACTTGGAGTAAAGCATTGGAGCAAAACTCAAGTGGAGAAGAATGCTACATGTAATGTGAGTCATGTAAATAAAATAGTTTTTCATAGTTTTGTTTTAAAGTTGTCTTCTCTTTTAATTCTTGCTTTATTAGCTTAATTTTGATTAATCTTAGTAGAAGTAATGAGAATGTGTTTTTTCTTAATGTAGTTTGTAGTTTAATGAGTAGTGAGTAGTTCCATCCCCTTTGGGGGGGGGGGGGTGTGGAGATGATGTACATTTATGTTTTGAGGTTTTGAATGTTTGACAAATTTAGAATGTGAAGACTTGAATATTTGTATGTTCATCAGGTTTGTTTTATTTATCTGCATGTTGAGGGTTTTTGATGGGCTTTACCACAAGATTTAGACACTTCCCTTGTTTGGTTTCCTCATGTTTATTGGCTGAAATTTCTTGTTGGATATGCTACATATTAGTCGTGTTTTTGTATTAGTGTTTGCTCTCTTGATTGATTGAAGAAACTTTGTTTTGATGGGTTTTGCCATAACATTTAGACACTTCCCATGCTTAGCTTTGTTCTTGACATGAGTTCTTGGTTTTTTATGAGTCTGGCCATATCTTTAGACACTTCTCATGTTGAGCCTCGTCTTATGATAATTAAGTAGTAATTGCTAGTATGTTGTGTGAATGGATTGATAGGTTTTGCCACATTTTAGACAGTTTCTATGCATGAACACAGACCCATGAGACACACACATGTGCGTACATGCATCATTCATCACTTATTTCACTTCATATGTGCACACACTCCAGCCCTTAGGGATTTCTCTTCTTGAATTCCAGCTTGCTTTATTAGTTAGTTTAGTTTCATTGTTGCTTGCTTTCGTCGTCTTTGTTTGTTGCTTACTAGTGTAGCGTAGCATAGTTTAGTCTAGTTTAATGTGTTCAACTTTTTCTCTCCTTTGTCCCTCTGGCTTCGAATGAATCAGAGTCGACACACCTCCCTGTGGATCGACCCGTATTCGCCACCACTTCAACACGGCCATACACTTGCGGTATTAGAACTGATTCAATCAGGCCACGTCTAAGAAAATGAAGTTTTTATCTTCCTGAAGTGAGTAAAATTTCATTTATAATGTACACTTATATCTGATCTTTTTGGCGTTTCCTTGGATACTTATATGTGCTTGGGCAATACTAGAATAGATTTTAGTTGGAGTTTAGTAACGGAGGGTCTACACTTGTGACTGTGAATCTACAAGATTGGCATACAATTATTATAAGTCATGTCCAAATATTGAGAATTTGTGATCTTAAATTACAAAAGTATCAGCAACCACCATCATCACAAGTCACAACCAAATTTATAGAACATGTTCAGCAGTCATACATGGACTTTAAGTTTACCAGGATCGCAAAACCATTTGAAACAATGCATTGTCAGGCTCAATCCATTAACTCAATCAATGTGTGTTTCATGGTGGCTAAGACCCCAAGGAAGTGACTTAGAGATCAGAGAGTGAATTGTCTCACTTGAGGTGAATGCATTATGTTACTTCTGGGAGGAACTGAAATTTGTTTATTCAAAAAAAGAAGGAAAGAATGAAATGAACTTTTTCCATGGAATCTTTTTAATTAGTCATATTTATTACATTGTAAATATATAATTGAGAATCGAGATTTGAGATAACAATTAGTCAATTACTAATAAAAGCTATCACTAGTACATGGTTGATGAACTTAGTAGTAATGCTATGATTTGAAACGATGTTGCGGGGAAAATAGAAAAAAAATTAAATAGTTAAATACTCTAACACCATTTAATCGTTTGCCTCATTTCTTACTCTACTATGATTGTGTCATCTTCAAGAATCAGCTAACACATATGTAATTATCAATATTTACGAAGCGATCGTGCAACGCACGGGTGAAATGCTAGTGTATATGTAAAAGCCATTAATTTTCTATGCATGCATAAGAGAGGACTTTTACATAGGACTTGCACTAGCCAACTTAATTCAAATTGTGAGATGCATGTTTAAATATTGTGCAATATTTACATCCATGGTGCAAGACAAAGAAGCGAAGGCCACGGATGCAGGATCATATAAACTCACACCAATGTGTGAATTTATTTTATGTTTGTGTGCTTGGCTTGTATGTGATTGAATGGTTAGGATAAGTATGAATGCCTTAATTCTAGTATCACATATAAATTGTTTAACTGTCTGACTAAAAATTGAGAAGACCTGTTTTTCTTATTACATGCACTAGCAACCATCGATCGAGAAATACTATGCTCTCCCTTAGTGGGATATAGTTTCCTCAATCTTTGGAAATAGTGGGAGATATTAAGATATCCACTGTTGTGCCATCAATAAATACATAAAAGTGAGATTCAGCCTTAGTGGACACCAAGCGTATCTTTTCATGGATACAATGGACAATTGTATCTCGTACCAAATGAAGTAACTTTTCTTAACAAAATTTGAGCCCTCACTCGGTTTTGAGAAATAGAGTTTTTCTTAGGAGCATTCTACATATTCCATCTTAATTAAAATGATGAGAGTCATAAGAGTTTGAAAAACGCAAAAACTTGCAAAATTTTAAAATGGTTATGAGTAGAAAATGTTTCTTACCTTGAGTTTATTACATATTCGATAAACCTTAGCTAGGTTATGTTATGAATGATAGGATATTGTATGGCTACAATTATGGACATTTATTTGCAGTCCATATTTTATATACATAACACTGACATAAAAACCTTATAAATTATTTTGTATCATGTCGAACATTCACCCTATTGTGTGATCCAAGATTCAAAAATATCCACTAGTAAATGATGGCTCCAACTTCAATAATTGTTAAATCAAGCTCAATATTGTGTTAAAGTTTGAAAAACCATCTCACATTTGGATGGTGAAATCCTAAAGTTGAGTGAGAAGGTAACCAATGCTGAGCGTGAGGCTGTAGCAACGTGGGAATACCAAGAGAACCAAGTTCACGGTCTAATGCTTGCCTCCATGGGTGACCCACTTCAAGAGAAATACTTGGACTCAAAACCCAAGAAGACCATGGAGGCTCTCACCAAGATGTTTACGGAAAGTGCTAGGAAAGAGTGCTATAAGACCACCATAACACTCACAAGGTGCCACATGATGAGGGAACATCTCTGTCCATGCATCAAAGACATCTTGAGAAGGTAGATAAGCTCTCATCTCCATTGCCCAAGGACATTGCAGAAGACCTTACTCTTGGCTCTCTAGCCCCATCCAACAAGGACTTTATCATGCATTACATGTGCGTGAGAAAAGGATGAGTCTTGTAGAGCTTCATAATGGCCAAAGTTGATATGGACAAAATAAGGAACATGAATGTCCTAGCCATTCATGGTGGAAGTAGAAAGATCGCCAAAGGTAAAAGGAAATGTAAGAACAAATTAGCCAAAAAAGGCGCTAAAGGGAAATGGAATAGGAGGGGCTCATGAAAACTCCTCAAGGGGAAATCTTAGAAATCTCTGACTCTTAACATGTAATGTTTCCACTGCGGTGGAACAAGACACAACCGCCCTAATTGCCCTAAGTTCGAGAAGGACCTAGAAAATGGAGTAATTGAGCGCAAACTCCTTTAAAAGGCTAAAGGTATATTTGTTATTAAGATACATTTAGTCACACAATTTTCAATGTGTAGCTAGTAAAGGAAGGATCTCGTAAAAGGCAAGATGATTCTGAAAGTCGAAAATAGTGCAAGCGTCGCTGCAATTGCATAAGGCTCAGTGGATCTTCAGTTATCTAGTGGTTTAATTTTAAGTTTGAAGAATCTCTATTATGTGCCTTTGATTAGCAAGAATATTATATATGTATCATGTTTAGATACGGATGGCTTTGTAATAAAAGTTTAAAACTCTTGTATGTCTTTATCGAAGAATGAAATTTTCTATGCAAATGCTTCCACAAAAAATGCACTCTATTTGCTTGAATTGAATAATAGACAAGTCTTAAACGTCCATAACAAAAGACTCAAAACAATTTACATGAATGATACAATCTTATGACATTATCGTCTTGGTCATATTAGTGAAAAATGCATGAAGAAATTGCAGGAGGCTAACCTATTTGGTCAAATTGATTTTAAATGATTGGAGACAAGCGAAACTTGCCTTATGGGCAAAATGACCAAGCGAATAACTTGCTGGATTTGATACATTCTAATGTATGTGATCCAATGAGCATAAGTGCAAGACATGGTTATAGGTATGTCATAACGTTCACAGATGATTATAGCCGTTACGGTTACATTTATCTAATGAGAAACAAAAATGAATCCTTTGACAAGTTTAAAGAATTCAAGAATTAATGAGTGCTTGAGTACCGAATTCAACTTATTCCTAAGGGAATATGGTATTATACCACAACTAACTCCACCCGGTACACCTCAGTGGAATGGTGTATAAAAATGGAGGAATAAGACGTTGCTCGACACGGTTCGATCAAAGATGATTCAAGCTGAATTGCCGCTTTACTTTTGGAGTTATGCACTACAAGTTGCGGCTTACACACTGAATAATGTTCCATCCAAATCCATAGACAAAACGCCATATGAGCTGTGGAGTGGTAAAATACCCAGACTTTAGTTTCTTCGGATTTGGGGTTGTGAGGCCTACGTGAAAGGATTGATGTCGACCAAACTTCAAAAAAGTCGATAAATAGTTCTTTATAGGTTATCCTCATGAGATAAGAGGATACTACTTTTGGCATAAGACCTCCAATCGAGTGATTGGCGGGAGGGATTCCGTGTTAGAGAAAGAATTTCTCAAAAGATAAGTAGGGGAAGTCGAATTCTGCTTGAGGAAACTCAAGATATTCGACAAGATTGTGATGTGAATTATAACATTCAATATCATGAAGGCCAAACTAAGGATCCTTTGGTTAGTAGGAGTATGAGAGAGAAACCATTGCAAGAAATTCTGAGTGAAACTCAATCATTCCCACCTAGTGTTCATTCAAGAACTGTACCTGAACAAATTCTACAATAAATTATGGCAGAAGTTCAGGAAGTTCAAGAAGCACACATAGAACCAATGAAACTTAGAAGGTCGACGAGGGAAAGAAAGAAGCCTTGAATGTATTTAGGACTTGTCAATATCATGGTACTTCATACTGATGATCCTCAACCTTTCGAGAAGCAATGGAAAGGAAAGATTAAAAAATATGGTTTAAGCCATGGAATTCGAAATACAATCAATGTATGACAATCAAGTATGGGACTTGGTTGACCTTCCTCAAGGAATCTATGATACGAGACCTATATCTTTTCACATGAGAAGCATATAATTTAATTATTATTGAAAGCTATCATTATGTATAGTGATAAATATAATAGTTGGTTATACATGACTTGTGTCAGAAAAGATGCTATGTCAAACATTATCATTGCCCCTCTTGACTTGTGTGAAGATATTAATGGGTCATTTGATAAAGAAAAATTATAATGTCCACAAATGTAACTTTTGTATAGTTACATATTTATAATTAGCTTAAGAGATCAAGAAAAGAATATATAATACCAAGAAGTCACATTCCTACTTTGTATAATATTCATGATATTATGAGGCAAGTGATAGACACAAGTCCTATTACTTATATCATTAAATGGATCGTGTTCTGTTCAAGTGAACATAACAACTTTGTTATTTGGGTAACTATAATGTGTAGCTGGACACCGCTTATAGTTTATGATATAAAGTGTTTATATCATTACAAACATAACGTAGATCCTTCTATAGGTCACACCACAAAACTGAAAAAGAAGAAATATAATTTTATCTTATGTGTGTTCTATTGAATTTCAAATGATATGAAATAAAATACATATGGTAAAGTGATAAAATTAATATGTTGTAACTACAACATGGTTAGAATAACAAATAAATTTGCATGAGATGTATATATTATGAGGTATAAAGTTTTGAAATTATATATGATAATATATTACATGATCTTATGTGATCTGCAACATAATAACATATAAATTTGCTAAAACTACAAAGCTCAATGTTTATGATAATGCAAAATTTGAGAAAGGAAAAAACATAGGAAAACGGTAGACCGTTTCGTGACTGGTGACCGAATGCTCTTGAACGGTCGACTAGATGGAGTTCAGGTGGATGCGCGGTTCGACCGAAATTATCAGGAGTGTATCTTGGTAAGAGAACGGTCGACCTGTGTGGAACACAGTCAAGCAAAATTATTAGGAACTTTCTTCATAAGGAAACGGTCGACCGACGTGTAACGTAGTTCGACCAAAATTATTAGGGACTTTTCTTGGTAACAAAATGGTCGACCGGAGAAGATGGTGGTTGACTGAAATTAGCAAGAACTTTTTCCAGATAACGAAACGCTCTACCGACTAGGTTTTTGGTCAATCATTTTCTTGGTCAATGGTTATTGTTGTTGTTGTTCGATGACTGGATTTAATCCAGCTTGGTGAATGGTAGTTATGGATAATGTGTCGAAATATGATTGGTTTAGAGGAGAAATTAACATGGATAATGTGTAAGTGGTTTGCACATGATGTAAGTTGGAGAGTGATTGACATCATATCATGCATATATTTGTGTCTTATATCCATTATCTTGAGCCTAAACAATGCTACGTAACGAGTTTTATGTTTGAGTTTTAGGAATAAACAGGATTGAGGAGAAGAGGCATAAAAGGACCTAGAAGCAAGGAGAAGGACTGAGTTGCAAGACTTGAGGACTGAGATGCAAGAGGGAAGGACCCGGATGAAAGCCTAAAGGACCAATAAGCAAATCAGGAAACTCCACACCATCATGAGAAGTATTTTGGCAATTAAATCCGGGTCCAACCATCAACAACCGAATTGGGTTCATCAAACACCAAGAAATTAATCCAGAACCGAGCCACCAAAATCCAAACTCGATCCAACATTAATAGACCACCAATTAGCGGTCCAAGAGCGCCAATTGGTGGTCCATTTGGATCCAAACCCGATAAGACTTGGTCGGGTGTTGTATTAGCATGTATTTAGTCCATTTATGGTATGCGTTTAGTCCCATACCGGGGGATTGTCCCGGATTACCTTTCTCTATGGCCATAAATAGAACTCCTCCTCCTCCATTGTATTCTATCCATTGCTTGGTGGCATTCTCTCTACTTGGAGTAAGCCTTGAAGCAAAACTCAAGGTGGAGAAGAGTGCTACCTTCAATGTGAGTCACTTTAATAAAATAAATTTTCTTAGTTTCTTTTAATCTTGTCTTCTAATTCTTGTATGCTTCTTTAGTTTTATGTCCTTTTAGTTTCTTTAATATTTCTTGCTTGCTTAGTTTAGTTTCGTTTCAGTAGAATGTTTCATTTTAATGTAGGTTGTAGTGTAATGATTAGTGAGTAGTTCCATCCCCATTTGGGGGGTGGAGAAATATGTGATATGATGATGTGATGTAGTAGGTGTGTGTTATCTTAATCCTTTGAGCCTTATATGATTTCCATAACAATCTAATGAGATTTCACTCTTGTCTTTGATATGCTAATGCTCGTGAATGAAGCTTAGCATATGCTTAGATTAGTGGACCTATTTTATGGGAAATGATGAGGTGAGGATAATGATGGAATTAATATTGGAAACATGACTTGTAGTTGCATGTACTCTTGTTGCCTTTACCTTGGTTAATGCCTTGTATGTTTTAATGATAATGTACTATCTTATTTCACGTGGAGGCATAGTAGGGTTTAGTCTTTATACATGAGTTCATTTAGCTTCATTCCAATTATTGTCTTGTATGTTTTAATGATATTGTGTTATCTTATTTCATGTGGAGGCAAAGTTGGATGTAGTTTTATGTTTTGATGAGCTTAATTGAACACACACACACATACACATATCTTGGTATTCACACTCTTTTCTCTACGCCCTATGGGGTTTAGTTTTATTGCTTATTGTCCATTTTCTTTTGCATCTTAGTGTAGTTTAGTGTAATCAATCTTTCTCTCCTTTCTTTCCCACTCGCCTTCGAACAAACTAAAGTCGACACACCTCCATGTGGATCGACCCGTATTTTCCACCGCTTCAACGCGACCGTGCACTTGCGGTTAATTAAAACATATCAATCAAGTTTTTGGCGCCGTTACTGGGGACGTGCTTTGTCCAAACTTTGGTTTGGACGATTCGAGTGGTTTTAATTTTTTGTTTGTTTCATAGATTCTGAGGATCAAGGGGAGGCTACTGGAGGAATTGGAGCACAAAATCTTCAACAAAGACCGTCAGTCAGCGGTCTGGGACCGTCAATTGGCGGCCTGGTGAGCTTCATTTGCTCTCAATTTTGTTCTGGTTGTTCTTTGCTTCTGTGTAGTTGTCTGGGAGCGCAATCTTGCATGCTGTGACTTGTAGTTTGCTCCCAGATCATTAATCACTCCCCATTAATCAGCTTGGCCATTAAAATCCAAAGCAAAAGATTAGACATTCTTACATGTTTAGGTCATGCATCATATACTTGACTTAGGCACATAGTTGTCTTTTATTTTAGCTTTATTTTCAGTTGTTGAGCGCTGGCGTGAGGTACGCATTTCCTACACTAATTCATGCATTTTTGTATGACCATGCCTTAGTTAGTAGGAATTGCATCAGGACAAGAGTGAGTTGAGCGTTTGATTGGAGAGTTGATTGCTAGATCTAGGATCAAAATGCTACTAAGGAGGGGCTGTCCCATAAAAGATAAGGTGGGGGAATTCATCACCCTTTTCTTGGCCCAAAAAATCACTCTTAATAAAAGCCTTAATTCTAAAAGCAAGTATACATTGACCCTAAGGATTTCGGACGCACTAGGAGAGTAATCTAGTTGAGACCGTCATGGCCTGATCGGCGTTGCCTACCTTGTTGATAGTAGGAGGTACTGTATCTCCGGATATGGTATCACTTGCTGGGCATTGTGGTCTTCGTTGTAGGAAGGTGAGGCGTGTCTAGGCTAGTGATCTCGAAGTTAGGCGTCGTCTAGCCTAAGGACCCATTGCCTTACATTGTTTGAGTCGTGCTTGCTAGATTAGGCTTCTACCCGCTCCCACTACCGATGCTAGTTTTTAGGGATTCTTCCCTTCTCCTCTGACTCATCTTCTTCTGACCTACTTCTACAATCTAGTCTCCTCCCCTTTACACTCTCTGTTAGCGTTATAGGGTCGAGTCGAGCACTTTTTACGAGCTTAGCCTCATGGTGGTGAGAGTGGTCGACTCGAGGCTTTTTTTTGTTGAGATGGATGGTTACATGGGCAACCATCCATATCATTATTGGGACCAGGACAATTCTCTATGGTATTCTGGACCCATGCAACCTGGGGTGGCTCAGACTAACACCCCGTATGGTTGGGACAATCATAATTGTGTGGCTGAGCAATCTTCAAATTGGGATAATATGAGAGAGGCACCGACTGCTAGACCACCATCTAGTTATGTCGGATCATATGCTGGTCAACAAACTGAGACATGTCAACAAACTTTGGCCTCTTTCATGCGTGTGGTAGACGACATGAGTGCACCAGTGGCTCCAGTAGCCGTACCGTGCGACTGTTGTGGGTTGAGTGGTCATGTTATCGGGTAATGTCCTTATGTTCCCCTAGAGCCTGAGTATAAGCATAACTTTCCCAAAATGCTCAATATGACAATTACGCATCCGGGTACAACCCGAGAGGGATGGATTCGTGGGGAGACAATTCTTATTCAAATTCTTATACTTCATTTTCACCCCAGTATCATCCTCCCGAATACCCAGAATTCTACCAACACCCCACTTCAAATCATTGGACTCATTCTCAGCCCATCAACACCCAACCCCAAAATTTCCCAAGCTCTGACTTTGACCTAATAGTTGACTGCATACCTGATTCCTTGAAACAAACTTTCCTTACGTACATGGAAACCACTCAACAGTCCACACAAAATATGGTACTGCAAGTGAGTCAAATGACGCAACAATTACGTGAACGTGAGGAGAGTAACTTTTCTTGTCAACATGAGGATTCATCTTTTGATATCGAACCACCACCACATCCATAAATTCAAAGCACAATATTTCAAAGTCAAACTTCTAGTCAGTCTGAGGGACTTGGGGTTTCAATTCACGATCACTTGGTGGAGGATTCGATTCCAATTGAGAAAAACATGGACCAATGTCATTATGAGTCGGCACAGGATTGTGCCTTATCTTTTTGTCCTTTGGCCCTTGAGCCACATGATCTTCATGTTGTGCCTCTTAAGGACTCACCTGTGGTGGAGCAAGAGCTCCCTAGTACCCTCAATTTCAAACAACCTGATGAGAGTTTGCCTCTCACTATTGTTCCTGATCATCTTGGAAATGATGGAACATTGATTGACATCATTTCATTCTCATATTTGCATCTTATATCCATTATCTTTCACCTAAACAATGCTATGTGACGAGTTTTATGTTTAGTTTTCATGAATAAATAGGTTTGAAGAGATGAAGCATAAAAGGACCCAAAAGCTGGGAAAAAGGACTGAATTGTGAGATCTAGGGACTAAGATGCAAGGGAGAAGGACCTGAACGTAAGACCAAAGGACCAAAGAGCAAAACAGAATACTCCACACCATCATGGGGAGTATTTTAGCAATTCAATTCGGGTCGGAGCTCAACAAGTCAAGTAACCGCATCAAAGACAAACAATACCAGCAAGAAAAGCTCACAACAAATTCCAACCCGATCAAAAGTTTATGGACCGCTAATTGGCGGTCCAGATCACTCTGGATCCTCCCCAATTTCTCCAGCACATGTATTAAAGGATGTTTAAGATATTTTTGGTATCTGTTTAGTCCCACATCGGGGAATTGTCCCGGAGTGCCTTTTTCTATGGCTATAAATAGAACTCTTCACCTTCTAATGTAATCACTCCATATTTTAAGTGGCTATTCTTCCTACTAGAAGTGAGGCCTTGAAGCACACACTAAAGTAGGAGGATGCTACTTGAAATGCGAGTCACTTTAATAAATGTTTCTTTATTATGTTGTTTGTTTTATGTTTCTTGTTTTACTTTGTTTAGCATGACCGACGTCTATAGGGTGTATTTTTTTATTAATTATTGACATATCAATGTATAGAGGTCGGATGTATATCATGGCCGACGTCTATAGGTTGTGCTCTAAGTATACACGTCGGTCAACCTATATATCCGACGTCTAGAAGGCGTAAAAGTTTAGTCCCACATCGGAGAATTTATTTTTGTTGGTGTGGTTGATGTACTCTACCACTCCTTTACTGCTGAACGCGAACGAGTTGGTGCACCTTGGCATGTTGGTCTTGATATTCTTGGTTATTTGTCAAAAGATTGGCACTTGGGGCACTTGGGAATCTTGGGTTTGTTGAATGTGAGTGCAGAATGCCCGATATAGGATGTAATGTATTTTTGGATTTAATTGAACGTATAATAGACGTCGGTCGTATATAGCCGACGTCTATACAACAAGGAATAGGAGACGGGGAAATACACGTCGGGTACTTGGACTGTCCAAATCCGACGTCTATACCCCTGTATATCCGACGTATATGGCATTTTCTGCACTCGTGAAAAAGAGTCAAATAAGAACCAAAATGGACTTTACACATTGTATCACATTCAGAAGTTAAGGTTGCCCATGTCTTTCACTAAAGTCCTTAACTAACTTTCACGAATGGTTCATTAGGCTAGGTGTGTGGACTGATTACCCATATAGAGTCGACCCGTAGTATTACCGCGTCCCATGATCGACAAAATAAGTCCAACGAGTCATGTAGCTAGATTGATTAATGCATCTTGTTCGGATTTTGTGGGTATATCCTCTGAAAACCCTCAGGAGACAACACTCCTCCTCCTTGGTGACAAGGAGGTTTAACGGCTTGTTGCACGTGCTAAGTGCAACCGTGATTCCTACGAAAGTAGTTAGGATTTCCTGTTTTTCTCGTATGCTTTTTCCTTTTTTTGTTTTGCTCGGGACTAGCAAAAGTTAGGTGTGGGGGTATTTCGTTGACATCATTTCATGCTCATATTTGCATCTTATATCCATTATCTTTCACCTAAACAATGCTATGTAACGAGTTTTATGTTAACTTTTCAGGAATAAATAGGTTTGAAGAGATGAAGCAAAAAAGGACCCAAAAGCTGGGAAAAAGGTCTGAATTGTGAGATCTAGGGACTAAGATGCAAGGGAGAAGGACCTGAACATAAGACCAAAGGACCAAAGAGCAAAATAGAATACTCCACACCATCATGGGGAGTATTTTAGCAATTCGATTCGGGTCGGAGCTCAACAAGTCAAGTAACCGCATCAAAGACAAACAATACCAGCAAGAAAAGCTCACAACAAATTCCAACCCGATCCAAAGTTTATGGACCGCTAATTGGCGGTCCAGATCACTCTGGATCCTCCCCAATTTCTCCAGCACATGTATTAGAGGATGTTTAAGCTATTTTTGGTATCTGTTTAGTCCCACATCAGGAATTGTCCCGGAGTGCCTTTTTCTATGGCTATAAATAGAACTCTTCACCTTCTTAGGTAATCACCCCATATTTTAAGTGGCTATTCTTCCTACTAGAAGTGAGGCCTTGAAGCACACACTAAAGTAGGAGGATGCTACTTGAAATGGGGGTCACTTTAATAAATGTTTCTTTATTATGTTGTTTGTTTTATGGTTCTTGTTTTACTTTGTTTAATTTCATTTCATTAGTTTTAGTAGCTTAGTTAATATGCTTTCTTTGCTTAGTTTAATAATTAGTGTAATGTGTAGTGAGTAGTTCCATCCCCTTTGGGGGGTGGAGTAGATGTTCATACATGCATTAGAGAATGGAATGAATGCTTTACTTACAATGTGTTGATAAAACATGAATGTATGCTTGCTTGTTTAGGATAGAATTTATAACTTGATAAGTTTTGCCAAAATGATTAGACACCTCTCATGCTTGTTTTGGTTCTGAAATAAACAACTTGTATATGTAAATGTTAATCAACTAGGATGGTGAATGGATTGATAGGTTTTTCCATAACATTTAGACACTTCCTATGCATGATAACACCACCTCTATTTGTGCTTAAAGAATGTGTTCAACACCCACCTCTTTGCATGTGTGCACTCACTCTACCCCTTAGGGGTTCTCCATTTCTAAATTCCAGCACTCTTCTTTCATTCTTAGTTAAGTTTTTAGTTAATCGTTTGTTGCTTTCTTTCGCATTTCATACTTCGTAGTGTAGTGTAGCGTAGCATAATACACTCTCTTCCATATTTTTTCCACTTGATTTCGTGCAAACGAGAGGCTGCTCACCTCCCTGAGGACGACCCGTATTTGCCACCACTTCAACGCGGCCGTGCACTTGCGGTTTAAATTAAAACATTCAACAAGTTTTTGGCACCGTTGCCGGGGAGGTGCCAGTCCAGACTCTTTTTTGGACAATTCGAGTGGATTTAATTTGTGTTTTGTAGTTTCTCTTTGTTTCAGGAGACTGGAATAGCAAGGGGAGGCGACTAGAGAAATTTCAAGACGAACTGGGCACTTCAGACCGCCAATCAGCGGTCTAGTGAGCTCTGTTCATCTTCTATTTTCTTTGTGTTGTTGTGCTAATTGATCTTGTAATCTGGGACTCAATTTTGCATGTTCTGACTCTTAGATTGCTCCCAGATTAATAATCAACTTCCCTTAAGCAACTTGGACTCTAAAACTCAAAGCAAAAGATTAGGCATTCTTTTTGTTTAGGTCATGCATCATGTATGTGACTTAGGCATATAGATTGTCTTTCATTTTAGCTTTATTTTCAGTTGCTGAGTGCTGGCGTGAGGTAGGCACCTTCTACTCTCATTTATGCATTTCGTATGAACATGCATTAGTTAGTAGGAAGTGCATTGAAACAAGTGTGAGTTGAGCGTTTGTTTGGAGAGTTGATTGCTAGATTAGGACTCCAAAACGCTACTAAGGAGGGGTTGTCCCATAAAAGATAAGGTGGAGGATTTCATCACCCTTTCCTTCGCCCCACAAACCACACTAATCAAGAGCCTAATTTTAAAATCAAGTAGACATTGGTCCTAAGGACTTCGGGCGCATTAGGAGAGTGATCCGGTCCCGACCATCATGACCTGATCTGCATTGCCCACTTTATCGATAGTAGGAGAGACGAGATCTCCGGATCTTGGCTCACTTGCTGGGCTTTGTGGTCCTCGTCGTAGGGAGGTGAGGCGTGTTGAGGCCGTGTGACCTCGCAGTTAGGCGTCGTCTAGTTGTAAGGACCTATAGCGACCTTACGATTGCTTGAGCCTTGTTTGCTTGTGTGCTTCTACCTGTACCCATCCGCCGTAGCATAAGGACTTCTTCCCTTCTCTCCTGAGTCATTCTTTCTCTCTTGTGTTCCCCCGTCTTCTCCTCTATGAACATTCTTGGTTTAAAAAAAGGTTTTGGTTTGTGTGTGTACACCTTTGTGCATGCTTTCATGGACACGAGACGAGAGGAGTTGTTTGACGAGGAGCATTGTCAATCCGGCTTCGGTAGTTGATTTCTCGATGCCTTCCTCCTCTCGTGTCACACACAGTCTGGGTTCAACGGCT
Organism: Triglochin maritima; assembly: GCA_963682175.1. NCBI lineage: Eukaryota > Viridiplantae > Streptophyta > Magnoliopsida > Alismatales > Juncaginaceae > Triglochin > Triglochin maritima. The sequence goes on along the minus strand of OY821774.1, from coordinate 21,012,132 downwards.
GCTAATTTCCGTGAGGAGGAGCAGTTGCTGGACCCACCTGTTCGACCACTGCTTCCAGTTGTCGCTCCCATACCTCTACGTGATCGATGCTACCCGAGCCGTATTGCTCCACCCTCATGCATGGTATTGCCAGAGGCAAATGGAAACCATTTTGAGGTTATGCCTTAGTTTATTTCCATTCTCCCTCACTTCACTAGGAAAGGTGACCCCTATATCTTTCTCAGGGAATTTGAGGAGGTCTGTGCTATGTTCAAGTTGCAACAACTTAGCACAGACTCCATCCATCTTAGGCTTGTCCTCTTTGCACTAAAGGATGACGCCAAGAAGTGGTTGTACAACAACCAGGAGAATTCCTTTAGGACTTGGGATGAGTTTCAATCTGCATTTCTCAAGAAATACTTTCCAAATCATCGGACTCAAAAATTGAGGAACGAAATCAATTCGTTCTATCAACTTGAGACCGAGACATTTCATGCATATCTAGAGAGGTTCAAGGAGCTTCTATCCTCATGCCCTCACCATGGCATTGAGTTGTGGCGTCTTTGTCAGATTGCTTACGAGGGTCTTCACATCCCGTCCCGGACGCTCCTTGAGTCGATGTGTCAAGGAGAGTTCTTAGGAAAGGATGAAAGGGAGGCATGGGCTTTCCTAGAAGACCTTGCTGAGAAAACAATGCAATGGGATAGTGTAAGGGAACCACCTGCATCATCAAGCATAGGAGCGAGGATCGCGAATGCAAACTCGACTAGATCGGGTGCCGCATTTGCTGTCGATACCACTACGGCCACCGAGGCACGCATGGCGGACTTAATGCGCCGTATGGATTCGATTGAGCTCCAAAACCAACAAGGTGCACGTCACATGTCCACATCTGGTCCAGTTCCCTGTCATTCATGTGATAGGATAGGTCATGTAGAAAGAGAGTGTGCGTCTATTCCTCCTGGGATGGAACATGTCAACGCCATCTATGACAAAGCTAGGAATGACCCATACTCATCATCTTATAATCCTGGATGGAGGAACCACCCCAATTTTTCATGGAACCAAAATAATGCCCCGGGTGGTCCTTCAAACTCCTCTCGACCTCCTAACCAATCATACCAACCTCCCATGCATGCACAATCTTATCAGCCACCTCAAGCTGCAATCACCAATCAATCAGGTTTCCCAAATTCCAATAATATGGAAACCCGATGCAATTCGCTTGAGACCTTGACTCGTGGACTTGAAAACTCAATGAATTTTTTATGTCATCCACAAGTGAAGTTCTCACTTCAAATCAACAGACCATCAAATCTCTAGAGCTTTAGATGGGCCAATTGGCTCAGTCTGTACATGAAAGAGAGAGAGGGTCTTTTCCTAGCCAGCCGGAGGCTAACCCCCGTATGTATCAGCAACAACACGTGCAAAATGAGAATGTGGTACCTCGGGGGAGGCAAGTGAACAATTTGGAGGAACATGTTCACCATGTCAATTCCATTGTGACCTTTAGGAATGGAAAACAGATTGACAATCACATTTCCTTGCCCACCCACCACCATCTATGCAGCCCCTTAGGGGGAATGACAGTGAAGAAGAGGCTGAGAGTGAGGGTAATACACCAACGCCTCCTTCTCAGGCACTGCAGAAAACCTACCTGCCAAAAGCTCCCTATCCAAGTAGGTTAACCAAAAAGCAGAGTGACACAATGGACAAGATATTAGAGGTGTTTAAGCAAGTTAAGGTTAACATCCCCTTGTTGATGTCATCCAACAAATACCTCAATATGCCAAAGTATTGAAGGATCTCTACACAACCAAGATGAAGACCAATGTTCCTAAGAAAGCATTCTTGGCTGCAAATGTAAGCTCACTTTTGTCCAATCCTGCCTACACAAGATACAAGGACCCTGAGTGTCCTACTATTCAGTGTACGATAGGGGAGACTAGCATGAGTAATGTTTTGCTTGATTTAGGATCAGTGGTCAACCTCCTCCCATTTTCTGTTTCTCAACAGTTAAATTTGGGAGAATTGAAACCAACTAAGATCACCCTCCAACTGGAGGATAGCTCCATTCGTATTCTAAAGGGGATTATCGAGGACATGCTTATCAAAGTTGGAGATTTTATATTTCCAGTCGATTTTGTTGTCCTCGATACCAATCCTGTTGCGAACACCCACTCTCAAATACCTTTGATTTTGGGTAGGCCATTTCTGGCAACCTCCAACGCCTTAATTAATTGTAGAAATGATCTCATGAAGCTGTCATTCGGTAACATGAGTGCCGAGTTCCATGTGTTCAACTCTGGTAGGCAACAGGAGCCCATGGATCAACCTTTAAATCTAAATCTCATCCGCCAATTGGAGCATCCGCCAATTGGAGAAAACACCACCAAATCAACGAACACCCCTAACACCAATGCAACCCATTGAGAATGTTTGTGGGCCCAGCGAAAAAAACTCATTGCCTGCCTTTGTAATGCAACAGAGTGAGCTGGCATCAAACATAAATGTCCAAAAGCAGTGTTCCTTGCATGATTCAGTTGAGAGTACTAGTGAGAGTGAGACACCTCATCATATGCCTATACCAGAAGGTGTCTCTACCTCATGTCCCATGGCCATTGAGCCATTTGAGCTTCATCTTGACTCCAACAAGGACCCACCTACGACCGAGCTTATTCTTGATGATATAAATGATGGTGGGAGGTCCTTGTTGGATAACTTGGGGAGAAGCCCCATTCGTAGTGATGCAGGTCTGCTGCATCCATCGAATGAGAATGAGGAACTCATTCCGATGCACCCACCTATTGGTTGGAGGGTTTTGTTCGATGAGCAGCTAAACCCTAGTGAGGCAACACAACTTCATTCATTTATGTTGCCCACGCCCAACCAACATCATGAGGGGTTCGAGCCTTTCAACTTTGACCTTTCACCCCTCATGACACCTCAGAGTACCGGTGAAGTTTGCCCATCTCGGCAAGTCTCTGGTCCTCATAACTTGATGTTCTCATTTGATGTTCCTTGACCAAATGATTATGAGAATATCGTTGTTGTTGTATATATCATGTATAAAAAACGAAAAAAATGAACAAAAAAAGTGTGTAATAAAAGACTCCATGAGCGAGCATTGATTGTTGTGGGTCCCAACCCTTGTGTACTTGGGCCCCATTTCTTCACGTATTTGTCTCCCTTCTTCAGTATCTCACAGGTTTTGAGGGAATTCGGCTTTGTGTCCATCAACATAACCACTAACTTCCTTTTGCGCTTTATGTTGGTGAGATCCTTCATTTTTCATGCATAAATCCATGTAGTATCTTGTTCACATTCATTGAGGACAATGCATGAAGTAGGTGTGGGGGGTGCTTTACGTGTGTACATATTGGAGTCATGTTAGTGTGCTGCATTTAATATCGATATATCTGCTTGCAATGATCCTTGGGTGACTTGTTTTCTTTTGCTTGCCTAGTGCTTTAAAGTTTTCACATTTCTTTCAAATTCTTCATGTGTTTGTGAAAGAAAATGTTTTTGTAGGTTTTGCGTTTGTTTAGCATGTGCAAAACCGTTGAGAGGCAAAGTAAAAAGAAAACTCCCAAAATTGTCTTGAACTTGATGCATTAAGATATCTAGTTTACTGGCTTTAGGTCTTATCGAGTCGTTAGGATGCACCTCATTTTACCTTCGGGGGGCGTGTAATCATAGGGTTTCAGCACTCAAACATTTAAAGAAGTCCACCCTGAACCTAGTGAGTCAGATAATTCGTGTCTGTTAGTATAAGGAAGTTTGTCGTAGTCAGGGCCCTTAATCTCTTTTTGTGAAACTTAAGTGTAGGGGTTTTGGTTCCCATGTAGATAAATAAATAAGTGGTGTTCTCTCTTCTCGAACAACTCCTATCACTCGGGAAAGAAGGTCTGAGGGGACTTTGTGCCTGGTGGAGATTTGGGATGCACCGACCGAACTCCCATTACACGGGTGGTAGGGATCGCCCTATGTGGAGATTTGGGGGAAGGTGTACGTGATAGTGTAAGCCCTCATAGGCAATGATGCACGAAACCTGACCCTGGAGAATCAAACACCAACCAATAAACTGCTCCAACGAAAAAGAAAAAAAACTAGAATGAAAAAAGAAAAAGAAAAAACACTACTGCAGAATGCTCAATAGACGTCACTGAATAGACGTCGGATGTAAAAACATCTGACCTCTACAGGTATAGACGTTAGATATTTGGACATCCGACGTCTATCTGTTTGTATAAACGTCGGATTTTTAGTATAACCGACGTCTATACCTCCTGAAAGAAGAAAATATTTTTTGTTTATTTTTTGGATTTATTTCGTATAAGAATTTATGTAGATTTATTTTGTATAAGAAATAAATCAATTTTTTGGGATTTATTTCGTGTAAGAATTAACGTAATTTTTTAGATTTATTTTGTTTAAGAATTAACGTAATTTTTTGGGATTTATTTTGTGTAAGAATTTAAGTGGATTTATTTTATATAAAAATAATGTGAATTTAAAAATAGTTACATCAATGTAACTATCACATGTGTGTGTATCGTCACATGTGTTGAAGTTTAGTCCCACATTGGAGAAATTTTTTTATTGGTGGAGTTGAAGTACTCCACCACTCCTTTACTTCTAAATGTGAGTTTGGTACCACACTACAAAATACAAGTGAGGTATATATATATTTAATGGTAAAAAGATTGGCACTTGGGGCACTTGGGGCTCAAAATGGTTGCAACGTTTTTTTACTATTAACCCATGTATAGACGTCGGATGTATAGCATGGGCGACGTCTATAGGGTGTATTTTCTTACTAATTATTTATATATCAATGTATAGAGGTCGGATGTATAGCGTGGCCGTCGTCTATAGGCCGTGCTCTCAGTATACACGTCGGTCAACCTATATATCCGACCTCTATAACGCGTAAAAGTTTAGTCCCACATCAGAGAATTTATTGTTGTTGGTGTGGTTTATGTACTCCACCACTCCTTTACTGCTGAACGCGAACGAGTTGGTGCACCTGGGCATGTTGGTCTTGATATTCTTGGTTATTTGTCAAAAGATTGGCACTTGTGCACTTGGGAATCTTTGGTTTGATTAATGTGAGTGCAGAATGCCCGATATAGGATGTAATGTATTTTTTGGATTTAATTGAACGTATAATAGACGTCGGTCGTATATAACCGACGTCTATATAATAAGGAATAGACGATAGGGAAATATATGTCGGGTACTTGGACTGTCCAAATCCGATGTCTATACCCCTGTATATCTGACGTATATAGCATTTTCTGCACTAGGGAAAAAGAGTCAAATAAGAACCAAAATGGACTTTACACATTGTATCACATTCAGAAGTTAAGGTTGCCCATGTCTTTCACTTAAGTCCTTATCTAACTTTCACGAATGGTTCATTAGGCTAGGTGTGTGGACTGATTACCCATATAGAGTCGACCCGTAGTATTACCGCGTCCCATGATCGACAAAATAAGTCCAACGAGTCATGTAGCTAGATTGATTAATGCATCTTGTTCGGATTTTGTGGGTATATCCTCTGAAAACCCTCAGGACACAACACTCCTCCTCCTTGGTGACAAGGAGGTTTAACGGCTTGTTGCACGTGCTAAGTGCAATCGTGATTCCTACGAAAGTAGTTAGGATTTCCTGTTTTTCTCGTATGCTTTTTCCTTTTTTTGTTTTGCTCGGGACTAGCAAAAGTTAGGTGTGGGGGTATTTCGTTGACATCATTTCATGCTCATATTTGCATCTTATATCCATTATCTTTCACCTAAACAATGCTATGTAACGAGTTTTATGTTAAGTTTTCAGGAATAAATATGTTTGAAGAGATGAAGCAAAAAAGGACCCAAAAGCTGGGAAAAAGGTCTGAATTGTGAGATCTAGGGACTAAGATGCAAGGGAGAATGACCTGAACGTAAGACCAAAGGACCAAAGAGCAAAACAGAATACTCCACACCATCATTGGGAGTATTTTAGCAATTCGATTCGGGTCGGAGCTCAACAAGTCAAGTAACCGCATCGAAGACAAACAATACCAGCAAGAAAAGCTCACAACAAATTCCAACCCGATCCAAAGTTTTGGCGGTCCAGATCACTCTGGATGCTCCCTAATTTCTCCAGCACATGTATTAGAGGATGTTTAATCTATTCTTGGTATCTGTTTAGTCCCACATCGGGGAATTGTCCCAGAGTGTCTTTTTCTATGGCTATAAATAGAACTCTTCACCTTCTAAGGTAATCACCCCATATTTTAAGTGGCTATTCTTCCTACTAGAAGTGAGGCCTTGAAGCACACACTAAAGTAGGAGGATGCTACTTGAAATGGGAGTCACTTTAATAAATGTTTCTTTATTATGTTGTTTGTTTAATGGTTCTTGTTTTACTTTGTTTAATTTCATTTCATTAGTTTTAGTAGCTTAGTTAATATGCTTTCTTTGCTTAGTTTAATAATTAGTGTAATGTGTAGTGAGTAGTTACATCCCCTTTGGGGGGTGGAGTAGATGTTCATACATGCATTAGAGAATGGAATGAATGCTTCACTTACAATGTGTTGATAAAACATGAATGTATGCTTGCTTGTTTAGGATAGAATTTATAACTTGATGAGTTTTGCCAAAATGATAACACACCTCTCATGCTTGTTTAGGTTCTGAAATAAACAACTTGTATATGTAAATGTTAATCAACTAGGATGGTGAATGGATTGATAGGTTTTGCCATAATATTTAGACACTTCATATGCATGATAACACCACCTCTATTTGTGCTTAAAGAATGTGTTCAACACCCACCTTTTTGCATGTGTGCACTCACTCCACCCCTTAGGGGTTCTCCATTTCTGAATTCCAGCACTCTTCTTTCGTTCTTAGTTAAGTTTTTAGATAATCGTTTGTTGCTTTCTTTTGCATTTCATACTTCGTAGTGTAGTGTAGCGTACCGTAACATAATACAGTCTCTTCCATATTTTTGCCAATTTATTTCGTGCAAACGAGAGGCTGCTCACCTCCCTGAGGACGACCCGTATTTGCCACCGCTTCAACGCGACTGCGCACTTGCGGTTTAAATTAAAACGTTCAACAAACATCAAACAACGACATTGCTAATGAGGGCATTAGGAGTTCCTTGGAGGATACCTTAGGTAAGAGACCCGCTTTCTGTTCACCTGGTGAGTCAGACATGACTAACGAGGCTCTTGACCTCGTTCCGACCCACCAACTTGTTGGTTGGAGAGTATGGATTGACGATCATAACTTCAGCACCGCAACGGGAGAAACTCTTCTTCCGTTGCACCATATTTCCCAAACTCTTGAGACATTCAAGCTCTTTCGGTTTGATCTTTTGAATGAGATACCTTTGCGTCCAATTCATGAACCTCTCCTTTCATCTTGTTTTCTTTGTGAGGGGGGGTCCAAACATGAGTATTCTGGCCCCGCGTGGTGTCATGTTCCCTTTCCAAGTGCATTGACCCACTTTTGAGGTTCCCATTTCATGTCTTTTGACAAATGAAGATGGGAACTTATCTTTGTACATAGTTATATTAAATAAAAAGAAAAAAAATAAAAGAAAAAGTACAATAAAAGACTCCATGAGCGAGCATTGATTGTTGTGGGACCCAACACTTGTGTATTTGGGCCCCATTTCTTTCACGTATTTGTATCCCTTCGTTAGCATCTCACAGGTTTTGAGAGAATTCGGGTTTTTGTCCATCAACATAACCTTGAACTTCCTTTTACACTTCATATTGGTGAGAGCTTTCCTTTTTCATGCATAAATTCATGTAGTATCTTGCTCACATTCATTGAGGACAATGCATGAAGTAGGTGTGGGGGGTGTGATTGACATCATTTCATGCTCATATTTGTATCTTATATCCATTATCTTATACCTAAGCAATGCTACGTAACGAGTTTTATGTTTGAATTCAGAAATAAAGAGGTTTGAAGGAACCGCCAATTGGCGGTCCAAATTGTGAGACCTGGGGACTAAGATGCAAGGGAGAAGGACCTGAACGTAAGACCGAAGGACCTAAGAGAAAAATAGAAAAGTCCACACCATCATGGGGAGTATTTTGGCAATTGAATTCGGGTCGGAGCTCCAACAAGCGAAGTAGATGCATCCAAGACCAACAAATATATCAAGACAAGTCCAAAACAAATTTCAACTCGATCTGGATCCTGTAGACTGCCAATTGGCGGTCCGGATCTTCCTGGATCCACTGCAACTTCTGGAGCGCGTGTATTAGAGGATGTTTAGGCTATTTTTTGTATTTGTTTAGTCCCACAATGGGGGATTGTCCCGGATTACCTTTTTCTATGGGTATAAATAGAACTCTCCCTCCTCTGATATACCCCATCTCTCTCTTTGTGGCCATCTTCCCTACTAAGAGTGAAGCCTTGAAGCAAAACTCTGGTGGAGGAAGGGCTGCTTGTAATTGAGTGAGTTAATAATAGGTCTTTTCATTAGCATGTTATTTCTTGCTTAGTTAATTTCCTTTAATGTGCTTGCTTTGATGCTTGTTTTGTTTTATGTCATTTCAGCTTCTTTATCAGTTCTTGCTTGATTAGTGTAGTTTCTTTTCAGTATAATGCTTCATTTTGTTAATGTAGTTAGTGTAATGAGCAGTGAGTAGTTCCATCCCCTTTGGGGGTGGAGTAGATGTGTGTACATGTTATGTAGATGGTATGAATGCAAGATATAATTGTTTGTAAGAAATATTAGTATGCTTGCTTGAATTAATAAGAGTTTTACTTGATGGTTTCTGCCATAGTTAGGTACTTTCCATGCTTGTATGTTCTTAATAACAACCTTGCATTGCTCATATTAATCACCTAAGTTAGTGTTGTAAATGATAGGTTTTGCCATTAGGTACCTCTTATGCATTAACACACACTAACTAACTTGAGCTTCTTGTATGCATTCACCACCATACTTATTTCATGTGCAGACACACACACTCTACCCCTTAGGGGTTTTCATTCCTGAGTTCTTATCTTCCTCATTAGTTGTTTTGTTTAGTTTGTGTTGGGTTTTCATTTCAGCTTTGTTAGTTTACTAGTTTAGATTAGTGTAGTTTAGTGTAATCCATCTTTCTCTCATTTCTTTCCCACTCGCCTTCGCACAAACCAAACGTCGACGCACCTCCCTGTGGACGACCCGTATTTTCCACCGCTTCAACGCGGCCATGCAATTGCGGTTTAATTAAAATGTATCAATCAAGTTTTTCGTGCCGTTGCCGGGGAGGTGCTCTGTCCAGCCCTTGGTTTGGACGATTCGAGTGGTTTTTAATTTTTTTTGTTTCTAGTTTTTGTTGGTTTCAGGGATCCTAGAGCTCACGGGGAGGCTACTGGACGCGTGTGAGAACAAGAACTTCAACAAGGACCGCCAATCAGCGGTCTTGGACCGCCAATTGGCGGCCTGGTGAGTGGTTCTTGGTCTCCATTTTCTTCTGGTAGTTTCTTATTTCATTGTCGTTATCTGGGAGACCTATTTTGCATGCTGACTTGTACTTTGCTCCCAGATCATTAATCACTCCCCCATTAATCAACTTGGCCTTAAAATCTATTGCAAAAGACTAGACGTTCTTACTTGTTTAGGTCACGCATCATGTATTTGACTTAGGCATGTAGTTGTCTTTTCTTTTAGCTTTATTTTCAGTTGTTGAGTGCTGGCGTGAGGTACGCATTTCCTACACTCATTCATGCATCTTGTATGCCCATGCATTAGTTAGTAGGAATTGCATCAGGACAAGAGTGAGTTGAGCGTTTGATTGGAGCGTTGATTGCTAGAGTTAGGATCAAAACGCTACTAAGGAGGGGTTGTCCCATAAAAGATAAGGTGGGGGATTTCATCACCCTTTCCTTAGCCCTAAAAATCACTCTTAATGAAGCCTTAACTAAAAGAAAGTAGACATTGTCTCTAAGGATTGCGGATGCACTAGGAGAGTAATCTAGTTGAGACCGTCATGACCTGATCGGCATTGCCTACCTTGTTGATAGTAGGAGGTACTGGATCTCCGGATCTGGTATCACTTGCTGGGCATTGTGGTCCTCGTTATAGGGAGGTGACGCGTGTCGAGGCTAGTGACCTCGAAGTTAGGCGTCATCTAGCCTAATGACCCATAACCTTAAGTTGTTCGAGTCGTGCTTGCTAGTTAGGTTTCTACCTGATCCCATTACCCACGCTAGATCTAAGGATTCTTCCCGCCTCGTGCTCCTTTGGAGCATGAGGCCGAGTCGTCTCGTGGTGACGGGGGAGACCGGGTTCCATACATGGATTACCTCGGTGCTCTCCCACCACCACGTAGACCTCCTTCTCCTCCTCCTCTGACTCGAGAGGAAGGGAGATTCGGTCAGGATCGAGTTCTTGGTGCACCACCACCTTTAGCTCGACAAGATAGACCGTTGACTTTGTGGGAGCGGACCTATCCTGTTCGGGCCGCGCAACCTTCTTGCATAGTTCTCCCCCTGCTCGCGGGAACAACTATGAGCTGAAACCTCAATATGTGAGCATGCTTCTAACCTTTACTGCCAATAAGGAGGATCCGTATATTTTTATACGTGAATTCGAGGAAGTATGCTCCATGTTCAAGCATCAACAGCTTGACGAGGATTCAGTCCAGCTGAGGATGATTTCTTTCGCATTGAAGGATAACGCGAAGAAATGGATGTACAGCCTCCCGGCGAGCTCCATTCGGTCTTGGGATGACTTTGTGACCGTGTTTCTGAAGAGATTTTTCCCTCAAAGGAAAACTCAACAGATACGGCACCAGATACACCAAATGTATCAGATTGAGACCGAATCTTTTCATGCTTTCTTTGAGAGGTTCAAAGACCTTCTCCAACAGTGCCCTCATTATGGACTTGAGCTATGGCAGCTGTGCAAAATTGTTTATGAGGGCCTCAACTACAACACCCGCACATTGTTGGAGTCGATGTGTTAGGGTGATTTCCAAATGAAACCCATCAATAAGGCATGGGACACTTTTGAGTTAATGGCTGAACGTACCTTCGAGTGGGACACCATGAGAGAGCCAGCAGCCACCAGGTCTTCTGGTCGGGCTGGATCATATCATGTTGAGTCAACTATCGTGTCTGAGGTGAAATTTCTGCTCTCATGCGTAGGATTGAGAGTTTAGAGATGGACCGAGCTCCTGTAGCTCAGGTCGCTACTCCTGAGTGTAGTAGGTGTGGACTTACGGGACATGGTGACTTGGAATGCGCTTACGCTCCAAGGGATACTGAGCATGCAAATGTGATGTATCAACAGAGGCCCTGTAACGCCCCGTACAGTCACTCCTACATCCCGGGATGGCGTAACCATCCTAAATTCTCTTGGGGGCCTAGTGGGGGTAATAGTCAAAGCTCGCACGCTCAACCTCAACCTCCACCTTATCAACGTCCACGTCTATCGGCGACCTACCAACCCCCACATCAAAGGTCTCCGCACCATAATTACCAACCTGCTCATGCCTCATCGTCGGGTTATTCCAACCAGACTCCACCACCCCAGCGGGTTGACCCCAAGGACCCTTCTAGTGATCCGACCCTTCAAGCGTTCATGTAGAGCATGCAAAGTACAGTCAAGGATTTGGAAATGCAAGTTAGCCAGTTGGCTCATCAATTCCATGAACGCGAGAAGGGTCAGTTCCCGAGTCAACCTGTGGTAAATCCCACGGGTCAACCTGCTCATGCTAGGCAAAATGTACACAATGTTGAAAGTGACCCTCTCAACATGCCAATGTTGTCCATACCTTGAGATCGGGAAGGGTTGTTGATAACAATGTGGAAATGCCTGAAGCCAACCCTGTTGGCGAGACTTCCGAGGAGAGTCTTGAGCATGTCAAGGAACCTAATTCTGAGACTCCTCCTCGTGATTCTTATGTCCCCAAGGCACCATTCCCTCATAGTTTGACTAAAAAACGTGATGAGCATTGAGACAAGATCATTGAGGTACTTAGGCAAGTAAAGGTGAACATCCCGTTGTTGGACGTTGTTCAACAAATGCCACCGTATGTGAAGTTCCTCAAGGACCTCTGCACCACTAAGAGAAAAACAAATGTTCCCAAAAAGGCCTTTTTGGCCGCCAATGTGAGCTCAAAATTGACACAACCCATGCAAGTCAAATACATGGACCCAGGGTGTCCAACTGTCTCTTGCATGATTGGGAATGTGACAATCTCTCAAGCTTTATTGGATTTGAGGGCATCTGTGAACCTCCTGCCTTACTCAGTCTATGTCAACCTTCGAATAGGCCATCTTAAACAAACGAGGACAACCCTCCAGTTTGCTGACAGATCCGTCAAAATTCCACGAGGGAGTGTGGAGGATGTCCTTATCAAAGTGGGTGAGTTCGTATTTGCAGTTGATTTCATCATCTTGGATACTGAACCCGTGTCCCACCCACAAGGACAAATTCTTGTGATCCTTGGGAGGCCATTTCTTGCGACATCTAATGCTTTGATCAATTGTCTCAATGGCTTGATGAGGTTGTCTTTTGGAAACCTCACGGCGGATTTCAACATCTTTACTCTTGGTAAGCAACCCGGGCTCTTCGACGACACTGTCGGAGCCAATTTCATCCAGGACACGGATGAGCCCAAGTCATTAGGCATGTTCGACTCACATCGACATATTATTGAGGTGCCTAACGACCAGATTGCGAGTGAAGAGGATCTTGAGGAATCCGCCAACATATTTCTGGATGAGGAGGCACATATAGGTGCTTGCTCCTCTTACCCCGTAGCCCTCTCTCCACTTGAAAGTAACTCTGAATCCGACAAGGACCCACCTCTGGTCGAGCTTAAACCTCTCCCCGATAACCTAAAGTACATCTTTTTAGGGGATAATGAGACCTTGCCACTCATTATTGCTTCTGATCTTGCACAAGATCAAGAGGTTGCCCTCAAAAGAGTACTCTTTGAAAACAAAGAGGCGATCGGGTGGTCCTGGAAGGATATCAAGGGAATTAGCCCAGGTATTGTTCAGCAACGGATCCACATGGAAGAGGATTCTAGGCCCCGCAGGGACCCACAACGAAGATTGAATCCTGTACTAAAAGAAGTCGTCCGAAAAGAGGTTCTCAAGTGCTTGGATCATGTCATAATCTATCCTATCTCTGATAGTTCGTGGGTGAGTCATGTCCATGTGGTTCCCAAAAAGTCAGGCGTGACGGTTGTGGAGAATGAGCATAATGAGCTTATCCCGACACGCCTGCAAACTGACTGGCGGGTTTGCGTTGATTATCGCAAGCTCAATGCGGCAACGCGGAAAGATCATTTCCCGTTGCCATTCATTGATCAGATGTTGGAAAGATTGGCCGGACATGAGTATTATTGTTTTCTTGATGGATACTCCGGTTACAACCAAATTCTCATCACCCCCGAGGATCAAGAGAAAACCACATTTACTTGTCCCTTTGGCACGTTTGCCTACCGTCGCATGCCCTTTGGGTTATGTAATGCACCGGCAACATTTCAAAGGTGTATGATCAGCATCTTCTCCGATATGGTAGAGCGTTTCCTTGAGATTTTCATGGATGACTTTTCCATATTTGGCGCTTCCTTTGATGAGTGCCTTCATCACTTGAGCCATGTCCTCAAGCGATGCCGTGAGAAGAACCTCGCTCTCAATTGGGATAAATGTCACTTCATGGTGAAGCGAGGGATTGTACTTGGACATGTGGTCTCCAATAGGGGAATTGTGGTCGATCCCGCCAAAGTGGGTCTTATTGCTAATCTCCCACCGCCACGTAATGTGAAGGGTATCCGCACCTTTTTGGGGCATACTGGATTCTATCGGCGGTTCATTCGGGATTTTAGCAAAATTGCTCGACCTCTCACCGCCTTGTTGGCTAAGGATGCCATTTTTGAGACCACACTTGATTGCGACCATGCCTTTTTGACCTTCAAGAAAAGTTGACTTCAACTCCCATTATTAAGGCACCGGTGTGGATTGAACCCTTTGAGTTAATGTGTGATGCATCTGACTTCGCTGTGGGAGCAGTGCTTGGGCAACGATTGGACAAATTGCCTCATGTGATCTACTATGCCAGTAGAACACTCAATGATGCCCAATTGAACTACACTGTGACCGAGAAGTAATTCTTGGCGATCATATTTGCTTTGGAGAAATTCCAGTCGTACTTGATTGGCTCCCACGTGATTATCTATTCTGATCACACAGCCATCAAGCACGTCATGGCGAAAAAAGATGCAAAATCCCGACTCTTGAGATGGATCTTGTTGTTACAAGAATTCGATCTCGAGATTCGGGACAAAAAAGGCTGTGAAAATGTTGTAGCAGACCACCTGTCTCGTCTATAGATGACCAACCCACATGAACAAATTATTGATGACAAATTTCCTGACGAGCACTTGTTCACGATCGAAGATAACCCTTGGTTTGCCGACATCGTGAACTACCTTGTGACCGAGCAACTTCCTGTGGGTTGGTCAAAATCTGACCAAACCAAATTTAGATCTTATGTCATATTCATTCACTGGGACGACCCCTACCTATTCAAATACTGCTCTGACCAAATTTTCAGGAGGTGCGTCCCAGATACGAGTTCCAAAGTGTGCTCCATTTCTGCCACTCTAAGGCATGTGGAGGACACTTTGGAGCAAAGAAAACTGCTGCCAAGGTGCTCTAATCTGGATTTTACTGGCCCTATCTTTTCAAGGATGCTTACGACTTTTGTAAGCAATGTGATAGGTGCCAGCGCCGTGGCATGATTGGTCGACGTGACATGATGCCTTTGCAAAATGTCCTTGTTGTCGTCATCTTCGATGTGTGGGGCATCGACTTCATAGGTCCCTTTCCAAACTCGTTCGGGAATGTTTACATTCTGGTGGCCGTTGACTATGTGTCTAATTGGGTTGAGGCTATACCCACAAAGACCAATGACAACAAGGTGGTCACCAAATTGTTAAGAGTCATTTTTGCGCGATTTGGTACTCCTCGTACCATAATCAGCGATAGGGGTACCCACTTCTGTAATCGCTCCTTTGAAGCGCTTATGAGGAAATATTCGATCACCCACAAGCTTACGACCCCATACTGTTGAACGTTTTATTTAAAACAACAAGTGCACGGCCGAGATGAAGCGGTGGCAAGTACTGGTCATCCTCATGGAGGTGAGCAACCTCTTGTTTATCAGAAATCAAGTGGCATAAATTGGGGGAGAAAGATTGATTATGCTACTCTACACTAAACTATGCTAAGAAGTATGAAATGCGAACGAAAGAAACAAACAATGAAATGACAACTAAGCTAAGAACAAAAGAAGAATGCTGGAATACAGAAATGGGAAAACCCCTAAGGGGTGGAGTGAGTGCACACAAGCAAAGAGGTGGGTGTTGAACACATTCATTAAGCACAAATAAAGGTGGTGTTATCATGCATAGGAAGTGTCTAAATGTTGTGGCAAAACCTATCAATCTATTCACCAACTTAGTTGATTAACATTTACATATGCAAGATGTTTATTTCAGAACCTAAACAAGCATGAGAGGTGTCTAATCATTTTGGCAAAACTCATCAAGTTATAAATTCTATCCTAAACAAGCAAGCATACATTCATGTTTTATCAGCACATTGGAAATAAAACATTCAATCCATTCTCATTTGCATGTATGTACATCTACACCACCCCCAAAGGGCATGGAACTACTCACTAAACGTTACACTAATTATTAAACTAAACAAAGAAAGCACATTAACTAAACTAATAAAACTAATGAAATGAGATTAAGCAAAGCAGAACAAGAAACATAAAACAAACAACATAATAAAGAAAACTTGTATTAAAATGACTCACATTAAAAGTAGTATCCTCCTACTTTAGTGTGTGCTTCAAGGCCTCACTTCTAGTAAGAAGAATAGCCACTTAAAATATGGAGTGATTACAATGGAAGGTGAAGAGTTCTATTTATAGCCATGGAAAAAGGCAAACCGGGACAATCCCCCGATGTGGGACTAAACAGATACCAAAAACAGCCTAAACATCCTCTAATACATGTGCTGGAGAAATTTTAGCGCATTTGGGCCAAAATGGACCGCCAATTAGCGGTCTTGGACCTCCAATTGGCGGTCTAAAAAGTCCAGATCCATTTGGAATTTGTGTTGGGCTTTGCTTAGTGTATTTGGTGGTCTTGGATGCATCTACTTTGTTTATTTGAGCTCCGACCCGAAAAGAATTGCCAAAATACTCCCCATGATGGTGTGGAGTTTTCTGTTTTGCTCTTAGGTCCTTTTGTCTTGCGTTCAGGTCCTTCTCCCTTGCATCTTGGTCCCCAGATCTCACAGTTCAGTCCTTTTTCCCAGCTTTTGAGTCCTTTTGTACTTCATCTCTTCAAACCTATTTATTCCTGAAAACTAAACATAAAACTCGTTACATAGGATTGTTTAGGTGAAAGATAATGGATATAAGATACAAATATAAGCATGAAATGATGTCAATCACATACCATCCGTAAACTAGTGGGCAGGTCGAAGTCTCGAACCGTCAATTAAAGCAAATTCTTGAGAAGACGGTTAGTTCCTCGAGGAAGGATTGATCAACTAAGTTGAATGTCGCGTTATGGGCCTTCTGTACCACGTAAAAGACCAATTTGGGTATATCCCCATATCGGGTAGTGTACGGCAAGGCTTGCCACCTACCCGTCGAGCTTGAGCATTGTGCTTTCTGGGCGATCCAGAACCTGAATATGGATCTTGATCAAGCAGGAGTACAACGTAAGCTCGACAATGTGTTATTGGAAGAGCTACGTAATGATGCGTACAAGAATGCCAAAATTCATAAGTCCCGAGCCAAGATGTTTCACGATCGCATGATTATGCGAAAGGTGTTCACGGCTGGGCAGAAGACGTTGCTCTACAATTCCCGGCTTCATATGTTTGCAGGTATGCTCCGCAGTCGCTGGTCTGACCCTTTTATTCTCCAAACCGTATATCCTCATGGAGCGGTTGACATCTTGAACCCAGGGAATGGGGACGTGTTCAAAGTTAATGGACAATGCCTCAAACCCTACTTGGAGGGGGAACTAGCCGAAGTCGAGGAGGTCATGTTCCT
The DNA here is from genome assembly GCA_963682175.1 of Triglochin maritima. NCBI lineage: Eukaryota > Viridiplantae > Streptophyta > Magnoliopsida > Alismatales > Juncaginaceae > Triglochin > Triglochin maritima. The sequence continues at coordinate 20,995,053 of OY821774.1, read as the reverse complement.
TCATGAACCTCTCTCGCACTCAACCATTCATGCTCCCGCATGAGTGGTTGAGCTTTCATGTTTGTATAAAAAAAGACTCCTTCAGCGAGCATCGATTGTTGTGGGCCCCAACCCTTGAGTATTTGGGCCCCAAATCCTTCATGTATTTGTATACCTTCCTTAGCATCTCACAGGTTTTGAGGGAATTCGGGTTTGTGTCCATCGACATGACCTTGAACTTCCCTTTGTACTTCATATTGGTGAGATCTCTCCTTTTTCATGCATATATCCATGTAGTACCTTGCTCACATTCATTTAGGACAATGCATGAAGTAGGTGTGGGGGGTGTTTTACGTGTGTAAAGAGTTGAGTCTTTTTCCTTTGATTTTTTTTTCTTTTGGGTACATTATTAGGGTCATGTTAGTGTGCTGCATTTAATATCGATATATCTGCTTGCCATGATCCTTGGGTGACTTGTCTTCTTTTGCTTGCCTAGTGCTTCAAAATTTTCACATTTCTTTCAGAATCTTCATGTGTTTGCGAAAGAAAATGTTTTGTGGGTTTTGCGTGTGTTTAGCATGTGCAAAACCGTTGAGAGGCAAAGTAAAAAGAAAGCTCCCAAAATTGTCTTGAACTTGATGCATTAGGATATCTAGTACAGTGGCTTTAGGATTTATCGAGTCGTTAGGATGCACCCCAATTTCCCTATGGGGTGAGTAATCATTGAGTTTCAGTGCTCAAACATTTAAAGAAGTCCACCCTGAACCTAGTGAGTCAATAATTCGTGTTTGTTAACTTAAGGAAGTTTGTTGTAGTGAAGGACCCTTTAAATCTTGTTGTGAGACATTAAGTATAAGGGTTTTGGTTCATGTGTAGATAAGAAATAAGTGAGTAGGTGTTCTTTCTTCTCGCACGGCTCCTATCACTCGGGAAAGTAGGTCTGAGGGGACTTTGTGCCTGGTGCTTTCGAGTCATCTGACTTGGGATGCGCCGACCGAACTCCCATTACATGGGTGGTAGGGATTGCCCTATGTGGAGATTTGGGGAAAGGTGTGCGTGATAGTGTAAGTCCGCATGGGCATTGATGCACGAAACCTGACCCTGGGAGAATGAAGCTCCAACTAATAAGAAGAAAAAAAAGAGAAAAAAAACAAAAAGAAAAAAAATGGTAATGCAAATAAGAACCTTAATTGACTCTACACTTTGTATCACTTGACGAACCTTAACACAAAACCCAGACGGATCTGGGCTTTATAGACCGCCAATTGGCGGTCTGGATCAGCCCAGATCCGCTCAGCTTTCTCCTGGACGTGTATTATTGTGTGTTTAGGCTATTTTTGGTATTGGTGTAGTCCCACATCGGGGGATTGTCCCGGATTAGCTTTTTCCATGCTTATAAATAGAACTTTTCACCTTCCACTGTATCCATCTCTCTCTTTGTTGGCATCTTCCCTACTAAGAGTGAAACCTTGAAGCAAAACTCTTGTGGAGGAAGAGATGCTTGTAATTTGAGTGAGTTAATAATAGATGTTTTCATTAGCTTGTTAATTCTTGCTTAGTTAATTTCCTTTAATGTGTTTGCTTTGGTGCTTGTTTAGTTTTATGCTTCTTTAATATTTCTTGCTTGATTAGTATAGTTTCATTTCAGTATAATGCTTCATTTTATTAGAGTAGTTAGTTTAAATATGTGTGAGTAGTTCCATCCCCATTTGGGGGTGGAGATATGTGATATAATCATGTAGTGTATTAAGTGTGTGTTATCTTTATCCCTTGAGCTTTATATGATTTCCATAACCATCTAATGAGTTTTCACTCTTATCTTTGATATGCTAATGCTCTTGAATGAAGTTTAGCTTATGCTTTGAGTAGTGGACCTATTCTATGGGGAATGATAAGGTTAGGATATGGATGGAATTAATATTGGAAACACAATTTGTAGTGTATGTGCTCTTGTGTGCCTTTACCTTAGCTAATGTCTTGTATGTTTTAATGACGTAGTCTTATCTTAATTCATGTGGAGGCATAGTAGGGTCTAGTCTTTATACTTGAGTTCATTTAGTTTCATTCCAATTATTGTCTTGTATGTTTTAATGATGTAGTCTTATCTTAATTCATGTGGAGGCAAAGTTGGATGTAGTTTTATGATTTGACGCACTACATGTTGTGAGGAGCTTAATTGAACACACACACACACATCTTCATATTCACATTATTTCTCTACCCCCTATGGGGCTTAGTTTTATTGCTTATCTTCATTTCCTTTTTGCATCTTAGTGTAGTTTAGTGTAACCAACCTTTCTCTCCTTCTTTTTACCTCTCACCTTCAAACAAACCAATCGTCGACACACCTCCCAGTGGACGACACGTATTTGCCACCGCTTCAACGCGGTCGTGCACTTGCAGTTAATATAAAACGATCAATCAACCACCATCTAGTTACGTTGGATCATATGTTGGTCATCAAATTGAGACATTACAAGAACCTTTGGCCTCTTTCATGCATGTGGTAGATGACATGAGTGCACCGGTGGCTCCAGTAGCCACACCGTATGAGTGTTGTGTGTTGAGTGGTCATGTTATCGGGGAATGTCCTTATATTGCCCCTGAGCCTGAGTATGAGCACACATTTTCCCAAAATGCTCAATATGACCATTACACATCCGCGTACAACCCGAGAGTGATGGATTCGTGGGGAGACAATTCATATCCAAATTCTTATACTTCATTTTCACCCCAGTATCCTCCTCCCGAATACCCAGAATTCTACCAACACCCCACTTCAAATCATTGGACTCATTCTCAGCCCATCAACACCCAACCCCAAAATTTCTCAAGCTCTGACTTGGACCTCATAGTTGACCGCATACCTGATTCCTTGAAACAAACTTTCCTTACGTTCATGGAAACCACTCAACAGTCCATACAAAATATGGCACTGCAAGTGAGTCAAATGTCGCAGCAATTACGTGAAGTTGAGGAGAGTAATTTTCTTGTCAACATGAGGATTTATCTTCTGAAATTGAACCACCACTACATCCACAAATTCAAAGCACAATCTTTCAAAGTCAAACTCCTAGTCAGTCTGAGGGACTTGGGGTTTCAATTCACGATGACTTGGTGGAGGATTCGATTCCAATTGAGAATACTATGTACCATGTTCTTTATGAGTCGGCATAGGATTGTGCCTTACCTTTTTGTCCCGTGGCCCTATAGCCACACGATCTTGATGTTGTGCCTCTTAAGGACTCACCTCTGGTGGAACAAGAGCTCCCTAGTACCCTCAATTTCAAACAACCTGATGAGCGTTTGCCTCTCACTATTGTTCCTGATCATCTTGGAAATGATGGAACATCAAACAACTACATTGCTCATGAGGGTATTAGGAGTTCCTTGGAGGATACCTTGGGTATGAGACCCACTTTTTGTTCGCTTGGTGTGTCGGACATGCCTAACGAGGTTCTTGACCTCGTTCCGACGCACCAGCCTGTTGGTTGGAGAGTTTGGATTGACGATCATAACTTCAACAACACAATGGGAGAAACTCTTCTTCCGTTGCCCCTCATTTCCCAAACTCTTGAGAGGTTCAAGCTCTTTCAGTTTGATCCTTTGAATGAGACGCCTTTGCGTCCAATTCATGAACCTCTCATTTCATCTTGTGCTCTTTGTGAAGGGGGCCCACGCATGAGTATTCTGGCCCCGTGTGGTGTCATGTTCCATTTCCAAGTGCATTGACCCACTCTTGAGGTTCCCATTTGATGTATTTTGACAAATGAAGATGGGAACTTATGTTTGTACATAGTTATAAAAGAAAGCACAATAAAAGACTCATTCAGTGAGCATCGATTGTTGTGGGCTCCAACCCTTGTGTATTTGGGCTCCATTTCTTTTACGTATTTGTATCCTTTCTTTAGCATCTCACAGGTTTTGAGGGAATTCGGGTTTGTGTCCATCAACATGACCTTGAACTTCCCTTTGTACTTCATGTTGGTGAGATCTCTCCTTTTTTATGCATAAATCAATGTAGTATCTTGCTCACATTCATTGAGGACAATGCATGAAGTAGGTGTGGGGGGGTGTTTTACGTGTGTACATAGTTGAGTCTTTTTCCTTTGATTTTATTATCTTTTGTGTGCATTATTAGGGTCATGTTAGTGTGCTGCATTTAATATCGATATATCTGTTTGCCATGATCCTTGGGGGACTTGTCTTCTTTTGCTTGCCTAGTGCTTCAAAATCTTCACATTTCTTCAAAATCTTCATGTGTTTGCGAAAGAAAATGTTTTGTGGGTTTTGTGTTTGTTTAGCATGTGCAAAACCGTTGAGAGGCAAAGTAAAAAGAAAGCTCTCAAAATTGTCTTGAACTTGATGCATTAGGATATCTAGTACAATGGCTTTAGGATTTATGGAGTCGTTACGATGCACCCCAGTTTTCCCTTGGGGGTGAGTAATCATAGGGTTTCAGTGCTCAAACATTTAAAGAAGTCCACCCTGAACCTAATGAGTCAATAATTCGTGTCTGTTAACTTAAGGAAGTTTGTTGTTGTCAAGGATCCTTTAAATCTTGTTGAGACATTAAGTGTAGGGGTTTTGGTTCATGTGTAGATAAGAAATAAGTGAGTAGGTGTTCTCTCTTCTCGCACGGCTCCTATCACTCGGGAAAGTAGGTCTGGGGGGACTTTGTGCCTGGTTCTTTCGAGTCATCTGACTTGTGTATAAATGTTAAAACAAATACAAGCATGGGCACAAAATCCAATAGTTTCTTCTCCTTCTTGAAGGATTTCCATCTATCTTTTGCGGGCTAGAGAATTTTTATGTCTGCAATGAATAAAAGGTCAAACTAAATTAGTACCTGAAAAGCACAATTTGAATGTCAAACCACAAAGTTAGAACCATAAGAGACAACCTAAAAAGGCACAATGGTCCTGCGAAGAACACAAGCGTCCGTCCAGGGACACAAGTGTCCTTCAGGACACAACCACCAATGTTAAACGGACACATTTGGAACACAATACGGCGGAAACCCTACACCAGTATAAAAAACCATGAACACCAACTTACTGAGACAGACCTATCCTTCAAGGGATATGTTTCTTTAAAAGGATAGACCTTTCCTCGAAGGGACACTACTCCGATGTAAACGGTTACACTACATTTCATGGAGGATAGGACTGCACTCCAGCAAATTGTACACGACCAAACTACGTGAAAATGGACACATCACATGACCACATCTGGGCCGACTGGACACGACCACACCCCGGTGAGACAACATTCTGTCGAGCTGGAAACATCTACTCCAGTTAAAATGCAATCCACCTGTACTTGGAACGTCCATGTTTGCTGCCATTTCTTTGATTTGGTTTTGGGGGCAGCTTCGCAAATTTTGGTTTGGGTGTTTTTGGGTTTCAGGCGGATTAGAGGTTAAGTTTTCCTTTCCAAATGTCTCTCAATTTATCGGAAACCATATTTTCTAATTGCTTTAAAATAATAAAATTAAAATGGCAAATAATGACATGGAAGGTGACAGAAGCACGTCTGGATGTGCGGATCATGGGCTACATCCACGAATTTTTTAATATTCACGATCTTTTTTAACGATCACTATTTTTCACCCATTATAGTTTTTTATTGGATTTCTTGCATAAACCATTAAAGTTATATATGAAATTTAATATTAAATTTCAAGACATGTAAAAATATAGTTCAGATTATTACAAAACATAGTTGGATACTATTGAATTAGACATGAATACTTTCGATTCACAAAAAATTATGAGAGATATATTTATATATATTACACAAAATTGTTATATTGGTAATGACAAATGCCATACATATCAGAGATTGAGAACAACATATATATATATATATATATATATATATATATATATATATATATATATATATATATATATATATATTATAAACAAAAACGCAAACACATACAAAAAATATTAATCTCTTCCAGGTCAATTGGAAGAGCGTGATCTTATTAGATGTCGTCTGCAAGCCTAAAAGATGGTTTTGTTAATTTATTGGGTCTGACTCAACTTCACAAGTTTCCAGAGATGCTTCCGTGTCCGTGGGTCAGTTATGCTCTGGTCGGGTTTCTCCACAATAGATACTGGTGTACCATCCTCCCAGACAAAGTGCCCACAATAATGGGTTGGATCCAAGGACCCACGTACGTAAAAATTGTGGCTGAGTTTGTTGCGGTGTTAGACCACATGTTCGTTGCCTTGAAAGTGTACCTACAGGTACAATATGGTAAACATGACACTCCCAGTATTTCAATGAGGGGATAGCCCACTCCCCATATTGGTCCACCAGTTATGTACTGATCATTGTCACTTGAGTACTCGTTTATGGAATTATGTTGCCAGCCCATATTTTTGGTTGATATATGGAATACATTGGTGGAACTACGAATGCAATAGGGTTTAGGATTTAGGAACTATGAATAAAATACACTACAACATATGATTTAATAGACTCTATAAGGAAAGATTGAGTCTCTTTGCATACCATGTAAGCAAAGGTTGTGTCCTTTCATTACGACTACCAATAGCCGGCAAAAATTGTTTTTTAATAATAGGATGCGATATGTCCTTTTTATTTGATATCTTGCAATTTTCTAAAACATGTCCATAAACCAAGAAATTTATATATATAATTTAAAAATTAAAGTTCCATCTATCCAAAAAGCAACAAAATTTTCAATATTTTTCCTTCGCAAAATGTGATGTCCTTTCTAGGTTATAACTATAAGATCTATGAATTGTACACACTACAACCTATGATTTTGTAGACTGTGCATTGAAAGGTTGTCTCCTGTGACTCCTGTCATAACATATGAAATTGAAGAGAGTAGTCTGATTTGGTGTTCTTTTCAATATGGCCACGTTATGTTCCAAAATAATGATGCATACAACGTCAGACTATATGTTAATGGCCGACGTGAGATATCTCTTCTGTATAACACAATGCTCACCTTACACCTCAAGTATGTTATTTAAACCTCAAGTTTACCCTTTAAACCACTAGTTTGTTGCTTAATGAGGGATTTAGGAGGACAAGATGTGTTTGGTCGTCCGACTACCACTTTTCGGGATAGAAATGGGTTCGGTCGACTGCTTACCTGTACGGTGTAAATTGCTTTCAGATTCAAACCTCAAACGTTGAGAAGGCAAATGAAAACTGTGGATGGATTCCAAATTCCAAGGAGTGCACCAAAAACCCATTCTTTTAAATGACACATATATCCTTTAAACGGCACTAAGGCCTTTCTCAAGGAAAAGTGGATATCGATTCCCACTTATATCACCGACGTGAGTGTCCTTCTAGGGTAAGATATATGAATTGAACATAATACAATGTATGATATTGTAGGTCGTGTAATGAAAGGTTGTGTCTTGTCATAACAAACCCAAATAGGATATGCTATAGTTTTTTAACACTAATTGAGAACCTAAATCTATAAGATTTGCTATCATTTTTTATCCTTTTCCTTTCTCAATATTTGTGGTCAGAAATGGAAAGCAACGGAAACCTTACACATATGCCGTCGACTAAACTGCATTCAGTCCATTGAATTTACTAAATAGAATCACCAGTTTGGACAACTAAAATCATTAAATCACCAAAGTCTGTCCTTGTAAACTCATGTTTGTTCTTCAAATTCGAAGGAATGTGTCCTTTAAACTCAAAAAATCCTCAAATAACAAGCTCGTTGTTTTAAAGCATACTTATTTCCTTTTGAATCACTTTTAAAAACTTCACTTAATTAAAATTTGATTAAAAATTTATTTTACAAATTTAATCTAATGGTTAATCTTTATTATATAATTTTATAGTATAATTTGTAACATACCATAGTCATGACACATGGACGCAGTACGTCTGTGATGGGCTTCCCGTTACCATCTATATCATCATTTTTGTTTTTTATTTTATTGTTTAAAAATGCAATATCCGATGCAGGACAAATTATATTTCCAACGCATAACAAATTAAGTCTGTCCCACACGGGATACACGTCGTGGTTACAATTGTCATGACTCACATCCCTTATTCCTTTATCATATACACATCCCTCATTGGACCAGAAGAATTATGAATGATATACACTACAGACTATGTAATGAAAGGTACTGTGTGTCCTGTCATAACAAAATCCAATGAGGATATACAATAGTTTTTGACACTAGGTATTCGACAATCTCTTTCTCTTTCATCTTCTCAACCATGATCTTTATAAAAAGATCTTGCTGTCAAATCAATAGTTCTCTTTCCTCCAACTTATTTCTTACATTTTACAAATAACTAAATAAATTTATATATCATCATATATATAATTGTATGTATGAATTATTACTAAATTTTGATACCAATTTTTTTCCATTTTCAAAATTTCAAAAAATAATTGTTAGAAAAGATTAAAAATAATTGTTGGAAATTTAATCTAACAATATCTATTCTTATGGTTAATTTTTATTATATAGTTTTATGATATAATTTTGTAACATATTGTCATGGTTTTTTAAGACATTCATATAGATTAATTTTTATATTATGATTTAGTGTTTTTGCTAATTGTTTTCTAATCATGAATGGTAGAGGGGAATTAAGGTAAAATATTTCCATTTTCTATGGATGACATAAATACAAGAATATTTTTTTACGTAAGGTGAGCTTTTGTTTGGATTTTTGGAGACAATTTTTACTCGAATCACAAAAAAATCATTGGATATTATAATGTGACTTGTTAATTTTGTTTATTCCGTTTCTCATCATTCATGAAATTAAGATGAAAAAAGGTTAGTGCGACCCAAATCAAAGTTGTGTAAGAAAGTAGAAGAAGCATGTGAGGTTAAATTTTGGTTAACAACTATGCACGAAGAGTTCAACCAATTCATTCATAATGATGTTTGGGAACTTGTTCGAAGACCCAAATATCAAATGGTAATTGGCACAAAGTAGGGTTTTCGGAACAAATTTGATGAATCCAGGCAAGTGGTTAGAAACAAAGCCCGATTAGTTGCTCAATGTTACACAAGAGGAAGGTATCGACTTTAATGAAACCAATGCTACGGTAGCTTGACTAGAAGCAATTAGAATGTTATTAGCCTATGCATCATACGTGGATTTTAAACTTTTCAAACGGATGTTAAAAGTGCATTTTAAACTTTTTAAATGGATGTTAAAAGTGCATTTTAGACAACCACCCAACTTTGTGAACGAAACCAACCCGGATCATGTATTCAAGCTTAAGAAGGCTCTTTATGGGCTCAAGCTTGGTATGAGAGGTTGAAGAACTTATTTCTTGAAATGGATTCACAATGGGAAAGTTGACACCACTTTATTTACTAAGACTAAAAACAAAGAATTATTAGTAGTACATATTTATGTTGATGAAATTAGATTCGGTGCTACTAATGATTGTTTATGAAAAGAGTTTTCTAAGTCCATACAAGGTGAATTTGAAATGAGCGGAATAGGTGAACACACCTCTTCCTTGGACTCCAAATCAAGCAAATTTTGAAGGGAAACTTCATCAACCAAACCAAATACAGAAGAGAACTTCTCAAACAATTTGGTTATGGCAAGCCCGATAACACTCCCATGAACAGAAGTTTGAATTTGGATAAAGATAAAGAAGGCAAAGAGGTCGACAATAAAAGGTATCGAGGTATGATCGGTTCACTTTTTTATTTAACCGTTAATAGACTAATATCATGTTTAGTATTTGCCTTTGTACACGTTTTCATTCTTGCCCTAAAGAATCTCATACATGTTTTGAAAATGATTTTTTCCTATTTAAAAGCTAATTGCGACTTTGGATTGTTTTATCCTTAGACTCGATCATTTTAATTTATTGCCTATAATGATGCCGACTATGTCGGATGCAATTCAATCGGAAAAGTACTAGTGGCACATGTCAATTCTTGGGTAAATCTTTGGTTTCATGGTTTAGTGAGATGCAAAATAATGTTTCACTCTTAACAACTGAGGCCGAGTTTGTAGCCTCCAGGTGTTGTTGTGTACAAATCCTTTGGATGAGGCAAACCTGCAAGGATTTCATACTTGAGTTTCATACTATATTGAATTGAATATTATTTGAACCAATGATCAATTAGCAGATATATTTACTAAATCCTTAAATGTTGATCAATTAAAGTTAGAGAAGAACCAAACATGTGTAGAGCTAAAAAATAACATAATTCACATGCATTGATTAAATAAAGTTGATTGAATACTTGACTTTTATTTTCTTGCTGTTTTTCTGAGCCTAAGAGACAGATTATCGAATGGTGTAAGGACAGGGACTTAGACTTAGTCTGGAGCCACATGGAATTGTAAACTAAACCTAGTCCAGTTGACCGTGCATGTTTCTTTGCTAAGAATAGCAAACTTCTCTATTACCCTTCATTCGGTAATCCCAGTATATCTCAGTTGATTGAATCTCTTTGTTGAAGTTTTTGAAATCCTTCCTATTCTTGGTTTAACATATCAGAACATAAGATTCATACATCAGATTTTGAATTGAATAACCGTTGCAACCCTTTTGAATTTTCTTGACCCTTGTATATCAGACGACCAATAGGCATTCAGTTATACATTTTTGAGATCCAGTAGTTGTTTCAAATCTTGCGTTCCAGCAAATTTGGTACACCGAAGGGTATCCGATTGACCAAGTATTGCAAATTTGTAGTCGTTGGAATCTCCCCAATGGTCATCCTGTTAGATGCCGGAGAAAGACAGGGAGCACTCAGCAAAGTCACCCCAGAAAGCCACCCTCCTGGGGACGCACTTGGACCGACAACCAGCGGTCCCAAACCACTATTCAGTGTTTCAGAAGCCGTGCCAGGTGCGTGGTTTTGGCTCTCTTTGCTCTCCACATTGAGGGCCTTCCATTGCCATCACAAACACTATACTTTGATTTACGTATTAGGTGGCCATGAATGAAAGAAGAGATTGACTACATAACACTTAAATACAAAGCGGGATTTGCAACAAGCATCATCTATTTTCTCTTCTTTCTACTTACTTTCTTCTTTTCATTCTATATTGCAAATGGAGAACTCTTGTGCTTATATAGGAACTTACAATGACTCTTCAACTTCAGCTAAACATAAACATAATATTCACCACATAAAAGTGGCCATTCAAGATCATTACACCTCTACTTAAATTGCACCATAAAACAAGGACGAAAATCATTGATAAATGGAGAAACCCTTTGTCTCTTCCCTTCCTTCACAAAAGGATTGGCAAGACTTTTGTGAATATGTCAGCCACTAGATCTTCACTTCTCACATGCACTAAGTCGACATCGTTTTCTTTCATATGTTGCCGAATGAAATGAAACCTTGTGTCGATGTGTTTGCTCCTTTCGTGATGGACTGAATTTTTAGCTAGCTCGATAATGGATTTGCATCCATGTACACCTTTGTAGCACTTGTTTGGCTTGAACATAGATCTTTGAATGATTCTCTAAGCCCTATTGCATGACACACATGCACTTGCCGCCACATACTTGGCTTCAGAAGTTGATAAAGTGACGATGGTTGTTTCTTTGATGACCATGAGAAAGCCATGTCACCAATATAAAAGACAAAGCCCGATGTACTATTTCTATCATCCACATCCCCATGCCAATCACTATCTGTATATCCATATAGTATATCTTTGTCAACACACTTTCCATAGAATAAGCCAAGAGATAGAATACCTTTGATGTAGCGACATATTCTCTTAACCGCCATCCAATGTTCCATGGTTTACCTCTCCATGTACCGGCTCACCAAGTCCACTGCAGATACGAGATCTGGTCTGGTGCAAATTAGGTATCGTAGCCACCTTACTGCACTTTTGTACATTGTTGCATCAACCACTCACCTTCTTCATGTTTGGACAACTTAAATCCACATGCCACTGGTGTATTCACGGACTTGCAGTCACTCATCTCGATGTGCCCTAACACATCTTTAGCATAGACTTCTTGTGACACAAAGATCCTGTCATCCCCTTGTTTGAATTCAAAACCAAGAAAGTAGGACATAAGTCCAAGATCAATCATCTCAAACTCCTTTTTCATGATGTGTTTGAAATCATCAGGCATCCTATCGTTCCTACCTGCAAAAACAAGATCATCAACATACAAGGCTGCAATCAATATGTCGTTGCCTTCCTTCTTCACATAGATTGCATGTTCATGTGGCCATTGCAAGAATCCATTTTTCCTTTTGAGCTTCAACAACTTTTCCTTCTTGCCTTTTCATTCATATCCAGGTGGTTGCTCCACATACACTTCACTTCGAGAACTCCATTGAAGAAAGCGGAATTTACGTCCATTTGATGCACGTACCACCTTCTTTGAGCTGCAAGTGAAGTTAGGAGACAAATTGTCTCCATGTGTCCCACCGACGCAAACACTTCTTCATAATCTATGCCGACCCTTTGCTTGTAGCCGTTTGCCACCAATCGTGCTTTGTATCTTTCAACCTCTCCTTGTGCCGTCATCTTTCTTTTGTACACCCATTTGACACCAATTACTTTGTGTCCTTTTGGCAACGAAACTAGTTCCCAAGTCTCGTTCATTTCGATGGATCGCATTTCTTCATCCATTGCGGCGTGCCATTTTTCATCTTTCATTGCCTCTTCAAAAGGAATATTCTCTCCTTATCCTAGAAGACACAATATCTTTTGCTCTCTTGTAATCTCCTTTGATCTCATCTCCTCCACATAGTTAGAAGTCATCACTTCTTCTCTTTTTGTTCTTCTTTGCACCTCCCATCATGCTTATTTTTGAATTAAGCATGCATGACATGGTTTGTGACTCCCTCGTTACTTACAAAGAAGGTCATTCCACCTTCACAATCACTCTTCTGCACGGCAACAAGCTTGGAGTTTTCTTCCACCCTTTTCTTTGACCAACATTCACTTGCATAGTGGCCATGCTTCCCACATTTGAAGCACTCAACCTCCTTCTGTGATCCACGATCACCACAGCCATGGTTGGAGTTCTCCTCCACCTTCTATTGCGACCAACACTCTTTCGCAAAATGGCCAGGCTTCCCACACTTGAAGCACTCGACCTCCTTCTTGTTTGGATGACCACCTCTTCCTCGATCGACATTGCGAGTCTCCTCCTCCTTCAGTGACATCTTCGCTTGCAACGCCTCCTCCAACACTTCTTGTTTCATATTCTTCTTCCTTTGTTCATGTGCCTCCAATGAGCTTGCTAGATCATCGACGGCCATCTTCTCGAGGTCCTTTGATTCCTCGATAGCACACACAACATCTTCAAAGTCTTCGGTGACGAGCGCAACACCTTCTACACCACCCTTCCTTCAGTTAACGCCTTCCCATTTCTCTTCAATTTGTTTGCCACCACACGAACCCGTGTCAAAAAATCGGCAACACCCTCCGATTCCTTCATTTTCAATGCCTCGAACTCACCTCGAAGCATTTGGAGGTGCACTTGATTCACTCAGTCGGCATCCTTGCATTTCTTCTCAAGAGTATCCCACACCTCCTTTGACGTCCTGGCTTTGGCGATCTTCTCAAAGCCACTATTGTCCACCGCTTGGAAGAGAAGGAAGAGAGCACTCTTGTCTTTGGCTCTTTTCTCTTTTTGTGCTTTGATTTGTGCGACGGTTGCTTCCCCCATCACTGTCTCCTCCTCGAAACCGCTCTCCACAAGATCCCAAAAGTCATGTGCACCAAGCAGGGCACGCATTTGGATACTCCAATTGTCGTAGTTCCAATTCAAAAGACTAGGCAACGATACATGATCAAAAGAAGTCATTCCTGACCTTCCCATCAGACGAGCCTTAGATACCAGATGTTAGATGCGGGAGAAAGATGGGGAGCACTTAGCCAAGTCACTCTAGAAAGCCACCGTCCAGAGGACGCACTTAGACCACCAACCAACGGTCCCAAACCGCTATTTAGTGGTTCAAAAGCTGCACCAGGTGCGCGGTTTTGGCTCGCCTTGCTCTCCATGTTGAGGGCGTTCCACTGCCATCACAAACACTATACTTTGATTTACATAATAGGTGGTCATGAATGAAAGAAGAGATTGACTACTTAACACTTAAATACAAAGCGTCATTTGCAACAAACACTCATCTTTTCTCTCTTCTTTCTGCTTAATTACTTTCTTCTTTTCAATCTATATTGAAAATGGAGAACTCATGTGCTTATATAGGCACTTACAATGACTCTTCAACTTAAGCTAAACATAAACATAACATACACCACATAAAAATGGCCATTCAAGATCATTACACCTCTACTTAAATTACACCATAAAACAAGGACGAAAATCATGGATAAAGCAAGCCAAGCTTTGGCTAACTCACTCGCTTTGGAGAAACCCTTTGTCTCTTCCTTTCCTTCAACCTTTCACCTTCCAACCTGTTAAGTCATTAACGCCTAGATGCCTCACCCTCCATAGATGATGTGGGTGGTGACTAGGATGGCACCTAGGATTAAGTTCAATTCTCAATTCATCCAACCTATTAATGGTCGACCGATGGAGGTGTTTTCCCATTTTTGTCCCTCCCATCTTTTATATATTTGGACATTCTCTATCAATCCTATCACCCAAAGCAAATTTCTTGCATACTTCCCTTTCTCCAAGCCTAAATCTTCATCACTCGATTATATGGGTCCAACAAAGATCTTTGCTTCAAAGAAAGGTGCAGAATCTTCAAAGCAACTGTCAACAAACAAAGTAAAGAAACCCTTCCCTCTAGTGAAGAAGAAACGACTCAACCTCGATATACCATTGTTGGATTTCGTGCCCTATAGTATGTACATATTTTCGAAATTTTATAAACATATAGGATCGAAATATTCATATTTTCTTCAATTTTCATATAGACATGCATTTGTTTGTCCTAATTATTTAACATGCATTAGAACAAACAAACAATTGTAAAGAGGATCATACCTAGAGGTTCTCTAAAATCTCTTGAAGATCCGGAGTCGCGTTGCCGCTCGAATCGCCCGGTGGATTGCCTCCGAGTATTCACAAAACTCGAAACGAGATTGGAGAGAGAAGAGTTAGCCTCTCAATCTCCAATAGGGTTTAGAATCCAATTAGTAACCCCTCTTTAGTTGCCTTGAGAAGAAGATCTCTGAAAACTAAAACTAATCTTAAGAATTAAGGAAATTTCGTGGAGAATTATGGAGAGAGATTTTTGCATGCGAAAATAATGAATTAATTAATGAGGTAATGAGATAAACTTGTATTTATAAGTTCTCTCCAAATTACCTATTCATGTGCAACCTCTTGCTCATGATTTCATGCAAACTTCCATCTACATCGATTATTTGTTAACAAATAATCTTAGCCACGAATTAAATAAATTATGGACCAATTCCATGCATGATCTAATTACTTCTTAAATTAATTCTGCAGATAACCGTCTGGACCGGTCGACCGTTTGGAGGTTCGGTCGACCGCTCGAACCAAGTTTCGGTCGACCGTTGGACACTCGGTCGACCGTTCACAACAATAAAATATTTCATCGCAATGTTCGGTCGACCGACCGATAGATTCGGTCGACCGTTCCGAACAGATGAAAATTCCTTGTTATTGGTCGAGATGTGTCCAGTCGACTGTGCTCCGATCGGTCGACCGTTTACTGCTAACCGGTCGACCGTTTTGCACAGTGCTGCAGACTTATCAAATTTCGGTTTAACCCCTACAAAATTTGACATTTCGGGATTAGTAGTAAATTCACAACTTATGTAACTTATTATCCTATGTAATGATAAATCATTACACCCCATAATATTTACATCACATATGAATTTAATTTAGATTCTAATTATGTTATTAATCACCATGTGTCATCTTTTCTACATGAAACCCGACACATCTTATGAACTCAAAATTCCCATTTCTCGTTTCCCAGTTTTGTGGTGTGACCTATGGGAGGATCTAAACAAGTTGGCAGTGATATTAAGAGCTTAATATCACAAGCTATAAGCGGTATCTAGCTACACATTATAGCTCCTAATTAGTTAGATGTCTTAATTCCACTCGAATCAAAACCCGATCCATTTAGTGATGGAGTGCATCACTTGTGTCCGTCCCTTGCCTCATGATATTAAGAATACGCACAAAGTAGTATTGTGTCATCTTTGTATTAGTATTCATTTCTTGATCTCTTTAAGCTAGTTACAAATATGTGACTTAACTCAAATCACATTGTGCACATTATAACTTTGCTTTATCAAGGGGCCCACTAATATCATCACTCAATTAAGAGGGGCAATGATAATCTTTTGACTAACTATCTTCTCCAACAAAAGTCATACTTAATCAACTAATGCCTTTACACTACACTCATCGATAGCTCAAGACACTAGTCTAATTGAGCAATTCTTAAGTGATCGGATATAAGTCTCATATCAAAGGACCAAAAACACAGTAAATATTAATGACACAAAAAACATTTCTATAATATTTTACTTGTTAGGTCAATTCAGTATACAAAAAAACTATTTTCCTCTTTTGTGTACCCGTGTTGTCACTCACTTGTAGAGCTACAATGATCTATGATCAACACGACAATCTTAACTCGGTAATTAATGTCCCATGTTAATTACCATGATTGCAAATATCTTTTGTTTTATGTAAACCAATATCTTTTAGAGCTCTACGGTTAAGGACCAAGAACCTCTTCCTTAACACTGCTAAAAGACGAATAACATAAACAAGGAACAAAATGATTTCTCATTCAATTCATAACAATTGACATTTAAAAGTAAAACTTTTAGAACACATTCCTTTCAATCTCCCACTTGTTATTAAAATTTTCTTTCACATACATACTCAATGTATAAAACAATAATAACTAGGGTAAACCCCATTACATATCAATCATAAAGCCAATCTACATGGTTCCTCAATCCCATGGCCTCGAAATGCATTTCGCCCTTGGCTTGGGATAAGGTTTGTGAATGGGTCAGCTGTGTTGTTGTTGGTGTCCACCCATAAAAGATTTATTTTGCCTTCGTCGATGCGGTCTCGTGTCAGGAAGTACTTACGATCTATGTACTTTACTTTGTGGTGTGATTTTGGATCCTTGATTTGCGAGATATATGCACTATTATCGCAAAACAGCTCTACTGGTCCCTCGCTCGAGGGAACTACTCCAAGCTCTTCAGGGAACTTCTTAATCCACACTCCTTCCTTGCTCGCTTCAGCGACAGCCATTACTTCGGAAGCAGTGGTTGAGTCGGCCATAGTGCTTTGCTTCCAACTACGGCAACTCACAGCTCCACCATTCAGAAGGAAGACGTATCTTGATTGCGACCTTCTATCGTCTGGATCACTCATGAAACTTGCATCCTAGTAACCCTCGGCTATCAACTCCCTTTGTCCTCCATAAACAACAATCTTATCCTTAGTCCGGTTAAGGTACTTCAGGATATTCTTGACCGCAGTCCAATGCTCAGGACCTGCGTTGGATTGGTGACGACTTGTCACGCTTAGAGCATACGAGACATCGGGTCTTGTGCAAGTCATCGCGTACATGATCGACCCAATTGCCGAAGCATAAGGGACATCCTCATGTACTCTAAGTCCTTACGTGATTGCACACGTTGAGACTTCTTGAGTTGTACACCCATACTCATTGGCACACTGCCCTTTTTGGAGTTGTTCATCTTGAACCTTTCCAAGACCTTGTCAATGTATGTACGTTGACTTAGGCTAATGAGTCTACGGGATCTATCTCGATATATCTTGATTCCCAAGATGTATTGAGCCTCACCCATATCTTTCATTCAAAATGCAGATTTCAATGAACTTCTCGTTTGCTCAAGCAAAGGAATATGATTGCCCATGAGCAATATGTCATCGACATATAAGATTAGGAATACTACATGACTCCCACTAACCTTCTTGTATATACAAGGTTATTCCTTACTTTGAATGAAGTGAAGCTTCTTCACCTCCTCGTCAAAGAGTTTGTTCCAACTCCTTGATGTTTGCTTCAATCCATAAATGGATCTTTGAAGCTTGCATACCTTCTCGCTATTCTTTGGATCTTCAAAACCTTGAGGTTGTACCATGTACACATCCTCCTCTAAGTTCCCATTAAGGAACACCATTTTGACATCCATTTGCCATATTTCATAATCATGAAATGTGGCAATAGCGAGCATAATCTGAATAGACTTGAACATGGCAACCGGTGAAAATGTTTCATCATAGTCAATTCCTTGAACTTGAGTGAAACCCTTCGCTACATGCCTCGCTTTGTAGGTTGTCAAGTTCCCATCCATGTCCATCTTCCTCTTGAAAACCCATTTATTTTGAATGACCTTTTTCCCTTGAGGAAGGTCAACCAAGTTCCACACTTGATTATCATACATGGATTCTATTTCGGATTCCATGGCCTTAAGCCATAGTTTGGAGTCTTCCCTTTCCATTGCTTCTTGAAAGGTCAAGGGATCATTGGTATCAAGTACCATGATTTCATGAAGTCCCAGATACAAGTCGGGTTTCTTCCTTTCCCTCGTTGACCTTCTTAGTTCTTTTGGTTCTTCTCGTGTCTCTCGAACTTCTTCCACAATTTCTTGAGGAGTGGGTTCACGTTCAACTCTTGAACGTACACTAGGTGGGGATGATTGAGATTCTCTCACAATTTCTTGCGAGAGTCTCTCACTCAAGCTCCCACTAACCAAAGAAATCTCGGTTGGGCCTTCATGATCTTGAATGTCATCATTCATGTCATGATCTTGTAGACTATCTTGAGTTTCCTCAAGCGCAACCCTACTCCCACTACTTTTTACTCTTTCCAGAAATTCCTTTTCCAGAAATGTGGCATCCCTCTCTACAATCACTCGATTGGAGGTAATATATGCCAAAAGTAGTATCCTCTTGTCTCATGAGGATAACCAATAAAGAAGCACTTATCCGCTTTTGGTTGAAGTTTGGTCGACATCAATTTCTTGATGTAAGCCTCACAACCCCAAATCTTGAGAAAATTGAGCTTAGGTGTTTTACCACTCCATAGCTCGTAAGGCGTTTTCTCTACGGATTTGGATGGAACATTATTTAGTGTGTAAGCCGCAGTTTGTAGTGCATAACTCCAAAAGTAAAGAGGTAATTCCGCATGACTCATCATTGACCGAACCATGTCGAGAAATGTCATATTCCTCCTTTCGGATACCCCATTCCACTCAGGTGTACCGGGGGGGGGGGGGGGTGAGTTGAGGTACAATACCAAACTCCTTTAGGTATGAGTGAAATTCGGCACTTAAGTACTCACCTCCACGATCCGTTCGTAGAGACTTGATTTTCTTGTCGAGTTGGTTCTCTACTTCATTCTTGAATTCTTTGAATTTGTCAAAGGATTCACTTTTGTTTCTCATTAGATAAACATAGCCATAATGACTATAATCATCCGTGAACGTAATGAAGTAACTGAAACCATCTCGTGCACTAGTACTCATTGGACCACATACATCGGAATGTATCAAATCCAACAAGCCACTCGCCCTTGGGCCTTTCTTCTTGAAAGGCTTTTTGCTCATTTTTCCCATTAAACATGGTGGCACGTCTCCAATGATTTAAATCAAGTAGACCAAGAAGGTTAGCTTCTTGCAATTTCTTGATGCGTTTTTCATTTATGTGACCAAGATGATAGTACCACAAGAGAGTATCATTCTCGTGAGTGGTCTTAAGTCTTTTGTTATTGATATTAAAGATTTGTTTATTATTCAATTCAAGCAAATAGAGACCATTCCTTATGAATGCATTTGCATAGAAAACACCATTCTTCGATATAGATAAACAAGAATTTGAAATATTTATATTAAAATTATCCATTTCCAAACATGATACAGAAATAATATTCTTGGTAATCGAAGGCACATAATAAACGTTCTTTAGACATAAATTTAAACCACTACATAATTGAAGCACCATAGAACCTTGTGCAACCGCAGAAACGTTCGCACCATTTCCGACCTTCAATTCTACCGCGTTCCTTGCGAGTTCCTTCCTATCCATGAGTAGTTGCACATTAGAAACTATGTGAGCACAAGATCCGGTATCAATTACCCAATCCTGGACAGAGGTGGCTAAATTTATTTCAATAACAAATATACCTTTGGCCTTTTTGGGGCGCCGACGTTCAATCACTCCGTTGTCAAGGTCTTCCTTGTACTTGGGGCAATTTGGCCGGATGTGTCCTTTTTCACCGCAGTGAAAGCACTCCGTATTGGGAGTTGGAGATTTCTGAGATTTCCCCCTTGAGGCACTCTTATGAGCACCTCCTACTCACTTGCTCTTGATTGAACCACTTTTGGTAGATTTGCCCTTTCCTTTACCAATCTTTTGGTTCCTCCCATGGACGGCAAGGACTTGCTTGTCCCTACCCTTGCCCATGTCAACTTCAGCAGTTTTGAGAGCGTTGTGCAGCTCCTCAAGACTCACCCCTTTTTCACGCACGTGGTAGTGCATCACAAAGTCCTTAAAGGAAGGGGCTAGTGAGCCAAGAATCATATCTTCAGCAATGTCCTCGGGCATTGGTGAGGAGAGCTTTGCCAACTTCTCAAGGTACCCTTGCATCGTGAGAAAATGCATGGATACCGATGTTCCCTCCGCCATATGGCACCTTGTGAGTGCGATAGTGGTCTTATAGCGCTCCTTTCGGGCACTATCCATGAACATATTAGATAAAGCCTCCATGGTCTTCTTGGGTTTCGAATCCAAGTATTTTGCTTGAAGCGAGTCAACCCATAAGACCGTGAACTTGGTTCTCTTGGTCTTCCCACTTGGCTTTAGCCTCCTTCTCTTCATCGGTTAATCTCTCATTCCATTTTGGAATTGGACCTTCCAAAATGTGAGACAGTTTCTCAAACTTTAACACGTTGTTGAGTTTGAGTTGCCAACTAATGAAGTTTGAGCCATCATTTGCTAAAGGGTGTTTTTCTATCATGGATCGTACGATAGGTTGGATGTTCGACATTTTTCTACAAAATAAATCATACAAGTTTTTAATGCCAATTTTATGTTTATTATACATACATACAAATGTAATTGCTGCAAATAAAAATTTTTGCTCATAAATGCAACAATCCAAGATCCCATCAATTGTAATATAGATTCGCTAAGGGCTATTGAATACATTACAATATCAAGGTAAGAAAAACATTTCTCTAATCACAACCTTTTTGAATTTTAGCAACATTAGCATCTTCAAACTCTTGTGATTCTTGTCGTTTTAATTATTAGGGAATACGACCTATCCTCGTAAGAAAAACTCTTTCCCAAGACCGAGCGAAGTTTCTAGGTAATGTTAAGAAAACTTATTTTCATTTGATACGAGATACGTTTATCCATTGTATTCACAACTAAACATACTTGGGGTTCACTAGGGTGGAACGCACCTCATATATCTAATCGTGGCACAATAATAGACAACCAATATATCTCCCACTATTCCCAAAGATGGAGGGAGCTATCTCCCACTAAGGGCGAGCAGAGTATCCCTCGATCGATGGCTGCTAGTGGATGAAATAAGAAGGAAAATTACTCTTAATTTTTGTTGGACAATTTCATGTATTAACATGCGATTCAGAATTTTAGGTTATCATGCATATTACCATTCATACACATCCTAACATTCAATCACATTCATCACATGCATAGTACAAATTAAAAAAAATAGAAATTAAACCATTCACACAATCCACATCGTGTGAGTTTATATGTCCCCTTTGATCCTTGATCCTCGATCCCTGATCTTCGATCCTCGATCGATGCACTACAGCGGCGACTTCCTCTTGCACCGGAGATGTAGATTTTACAGAAAATAAACATGCTCCTCACATTCGATAAAAACCGACTAGTGCAAGTCCTATGAAAAACCTCTCCTATGCAATGCAATTATCTAAAGATAGAAAGAGAGATTTTGGCTTTTACATATAAATAAGCCCCTGTATAATAATAATTCCATACATTCATAGTTGCTGATTTGGAACATATAAACTCACAATTCCTGCAAAAACAACTCGAGCAACGCATACACGCATGTCCAATCTAAACTATTTAATCTAGATTATCAAGCATCTAAAATCAAACAATTCTAGAAAAATCATTTGAAATCCATTAAAATGATTTTCATGCATCCATAGTTCAAAATTAATTATTTTGAACCGCCGTTCATCCTATTTCCAAAAGGAAAGATGAACATTAGTCCTTTTCGGTTTTGTTGATTCCTTTATAAAATAATCATTTAAAATAAAACGAAAATTCTATAAATTAGACAAATTTCTAAATTTCAATTCTAACAGTCATGTGTGATGTTTTTAAAACATATAAAACCATCCAAACGAATTTATTAGAATTTTATCAACAAAACATCGAAAAACTCGAAAAAGACATAAAACCGAATTGTTTTGATCATAGATGGTAGCCTAAATTGATTTCATAGTCTAAATCAAAGATAATACGAACCAATCGCTCTGATACCACTGTTGGATTTTGTGCCCTATAGTATGTATATATTTTCGAAATTTTATAAACATATAGGATCGAAACATTCATATTTTCTTCGATTTTCATATAGACATGTATTTGTTTGTCCTAATTATTTAACATGCATTAGAACAAAAAAAACAATTGTAAAGAGGATCATACCTAGATGTTCTCTAAAACCTCTTGAAGATCCGGAGTCGCGTTGCCGCTCGAATCGCCCGGTGGATTGCCTCCGAGTATTCACAAAACTCTAAACGAGATTGGAGAGAAGAGCTAGCCTCTCAATCTCCAATAGGGTTTAGAATCCAATTACTAACCCCTCTTTAGTTCCCTTGAGAAGAAGATCTCTGAAAACTAAAACTAATCTTAAGAATTAAGGAAATTTCGTGGAGAATTATGGAGAGAGATTTTTGCATGAGAAAATAATGAATTAATTAATGAGGTAATGAGATAAACTTGTATTTATAAGTTCTCTCCAAATTACCTATTCATGTGCAACCTCTTGCCCATGATTTCATGCAAACTTCCATCTAACCAACGATTATTTGTTAACAAATAATCAGCCACGAATTAAATCAATTATGGACCAATTCCATGCATGATCTAATTAATTCTTAAATTAATTCTGCAGATAACTGTCTGGACCGGTCGACCGTTTGGAGGTTCGGTCGACTGCTCGAACCAAGTTTCGGTCGACCGTTGGACACTCGGTCGACCGTTCACAACAATAAAATATTTCATCGCAATGTTCAGTCGACCGACCGATAGATTCGGTCGACCGTTCCGAACAGATGAAAATTCCCTGTTATCGGTCGAGATGTGTCTGGTCGACCGTGCTCTGATCGGTCGACCGTTTACTGCTAATCGGTCGACCGTTTTGCACAGTGCTGCATACTTGTCAAATTTCGGTTTAACCCCTACAAAATTTGACATTTGGGGATTAGTAGTAAATCCGTCACCCCCACCCTTTGGAAAGAGTTAGAAACTCTTGGATGGGAGGAAGGAGAAGGGGTCCTAGATGAATTACAAAAGAAAACTAAAAACAAGAAATAAAAACAACAAAACTAAATTATGGAATAAAAACTAAGGACATAAGCTAAGGGACCATCACAACATCGTTTCAGGGCTATTTATAGCCGATACAAGGGACTTATGTATAAAATAGGATAGTACACGCGTCAACACACAACCGGTCTCTAGCCTTTGGAAGGACTGGTTGGTTGTTTGTATAAAGGTTTTCATCAAATTTTCCAAGCTTGTCAACCTAACCTCATGATCTCCATTGTTACTAAACCCAGATGATGTATTATTTTGGTTATACGGGTTTGGTTGTTGTCTAGGAGGTTGACCTTGTTGGTTTGATGAGAAATTGGAATTATTACGCCAACCCGAGTTATAGGTTGATGCGTATGGGTCATTTCTAGCATGGTTAAACGTGACATTAACTTGTTCCCAGTCCGCACAATCCTCCATTAAATGACCAGTCTGACCACATCTAGAGCAAGGGATAGACGAGGCTTGATTCACTCGGGGTTGTAGCTCTAGACTTTCCATTCTGCGCATAAGGGTAGCTAGTTTTGCTTCAGCCGCTATGTTGGCATCTACAGCTAAGACACCTGGTTTGGGTTGACTTGCTATTCTAGATCCAATACTCGGGTTAAGCGGTGTTCTAGCATTGTCCCATTGCATACTGTTTTCAGCTAAATCCTCAAGAAAAGTCCAGACATCATTTTAATTTTTTGACATAAAGTTCCCTTGGCTTACGGATTCTACCATAACCCTAGATATGGGTGTCAATCCCTCATAAATAATTTGGCACAATTGCCATCTTGGAATTCCGTGATGAGGGCATTGGGTCAACACACTTTTAAATCTTTCAAGATAGGAATAGAACGGCTCGCTCTCAGATTGAACGAATGCAACAATTTCATTCCTAATCCTCATAGTCTTATGGTTGGGGAAATATTTCTTTATAAACACTTGAACAAACTCGACCCAACTCCTAATGGATGTTTCGGCTAGACTATATAGCCATTTCTTAGCGTCGTCATTCAGTGCTAGAGGCACGAATTTCAGACGCACTGCCTCCTCAGGGATATGCTGGTATTGCATAAAAGAGCAGATTTCCTCAAATTCTCTAAGGAAGAGATATGGGTCTTCCCTAGAGGTGAACTTAGGCAACATACTCATGTATTGTGCCTTAAGTTTGAAGTCGCGACCCTGTATGGTGGGCATAACGATGCACGATGGCTGAGCAGCCATCGCTGGGTAGCATCGAACCCTCAGAGTTATAGGTTGTGCAACAGGTGGGTCCACTACATTCCCACCCATTGGATCCGGGTGAGGTGGTGCAACATATGGATTGGGGCTAAGTTCCAGACTGGAATCTAGATGAACTCGAGAGAGTCGATTACTCAAGTCCCGAATCCAAATCTGAGTGCACCGGGTTAAATCAATTTTTGAATTCAAATTCGAAATTTAAATTCCAAATTTAATTTCAAGAATTAATTACAATTTTTTTTTCGATTTTTTTTGAATAATAGGGAAACAACCAATAGAATGGGGAAAGATGAGAAAGGAATCCTAATCTAGAGAATTGAGGTGAGAAGAGAAAGAAGACTCAGATGAGAAGGGAAACTTAACTCTAAAGATAGAAAAGAGTGTCGATCAGAAATTTCCTAAGAAAGCACGGTGCAAACAATCCTAGACCTAGTGTCGCTTAAATCTAGACGACTCCTAACTGGTTGAGTCGAATTGATTTGCTTGATTCACCTCCCTCACTAATCAAACCAAATTGGCCAGGCAGTGTATAGCTAGTGGGGGCGCTTCCGACAGAGTCGGTGCGAATTAGACAACCACTTCGCTTGGAAGACTTACGTCAACACAAAAACACTTTCTAGACATCAACTTAAATTTGATCGGCTTCAGGTCATAGCAAGTCAAACCAATTCTTCTCCTTAATTGAGTCCGAGTCCTTAGGGGTCAATGTCTAATTGATTTTAATTTAAGGCTTGGGTGACACTTTAGGATTGTTATTTGTGGGCTACGGAAGGGTGGTGAAATCCCCACCGTATCTTTGCCTACAGAGTTACCCTTAAGATAGTTTAACTTAGATCTAGCAAAGATAGTCAAACAATGGTATTTAGTGGGGGGCAATTGCAAGGTTGTATGCAAACTAAATTATATGCTTAAATGCAATCGTTAAAACCGCGATACGTACCTTGCCTCCAACACTCTTCAACAATAATTAATTTGCAAGAATTTAGCAAGAATAATGCAAACAAAACATTATATGATTCATGCACTAAGTTCTTCTAGTTTTGCCAATTTTTAGGTCAGAGTTGAATTATTGCCAATTATGGAATTTAAGCTTAACACTTGCAGTTATACAAAAGGAAATTTTCCGAAACTAGAAAGTACGAGGAAAAAGGCAACAAAGGTTACCTACGCAATGCTCAGTCGGGTTCACCTCCCGCTCTCGAAATTTCCAGATGCTCTACGCGTCCACCCAGAGATGGAGACGACCCCAGAAAAAGTTGAAGCCCAGATGCTTCAAATGTGCGGCGATTCCGCCGCAGGTTCCTCTTGATGTGCGGCGATTCCGCCGCCCTTGTTGCTCAGACTACGTTGAGATCTCGCCACGCGCTCTGTTGTCTCCTGAAACACAAATCCAAATACTTAGATCGCGCACAAGATAAACAGAATAGAATCGAAATCAACAAAAAACAAAATCTGCGTCGCCTCCCCGGCAACGGCGCCAAAAACATGATGTGAATTAAATTTATACCGCAAGTGCACGACGTCAACGAAGACGTGGCAAATATGGGTCGAACACAAGGAGGGAGAGATCTTGTTATTTTTGTGATTTTCGATTAAGGGAAGGAAGAGAGAGAAATAAGTTGGTTTTGAGATTTTTGGGTTTTAATTATCTAAAGCAAGAAACATGAACAATTAAAAAATAAAACAAGAACAAAGATGGTGAATTCCGTTGGGTGGAGGTTTAGACATAGGATTTAGATTATAGAATTCAGAAACTTATAATAAATCATATTAGTTATAAAGCATTACATGATAAATGATTTAACACAAACTCAAGTAATCAAAATATACTAATCACGAAATTAAAATAATAACTTTATTCTCTTCTCATCACCCTAAATCCGTCACCCCCACCCTTTGGAAAGAGTTAGAAACTCATGGATGGGAGGAAGGAGAAGGGGTCCTAGAGGAATTACAAAAGAAAACTAAAAACAAGAAATAAAAACAACAAAACTAAATTATGGAATAAAAACTAAGGACATAAGCTAAGGGACCATCACAACATCGTTTCACGGCTATTTATAGCCGATACAAGGGACTTAGGTATAAAATAGGAAAGTACACGCGTCAACACGCAACCGGTAAAAATTTTAGAGCATGGATCTAATTTGCTGCGGCGGATTCGCCGCATTTTGTACATAAGGTGCGGCGGATTCGCTACCTTTTTAGCTCCGATTTAATCTGGATTTTTCCTGTGTGTTTATGGCATGATTTCAATATCCTTTACGCATTCGGATTGATTCGTTACTTTCTTTTGAGCTCCGACTTTATTTCTTTATTTATTTGGAGATCCACATTGATTTTTCTTTAGATTTTCTCCATAATAATAAAAGCTACTCGTAATTTGCAATTAGGTCCTTGGCCTTTTGCAATTAAGTCCTTGTCTACTTTTGTGCTTAAGTCCTTGTCCTTTTTGTAATTAGGTCTTGAATGCTTTTATGCTTGGATGCATTTCCATTTGAAACCCAATAATCTTGAACTTGGTCTTTATGCCAGGAATGAGTCTCTTGCACGCATTTATGCTCGGGATATGGGAAATTTGCATTCAAGTCCCTGTTTTCTGTAAATAAGACTAAACACATACCTTAGTAGCATTTATTGATATAAAATTAATCTAAATGAAAGACATATGATGCAATGTATGCAATGCATCACTCTTCCTTAACACTTCTAAAAGACGAATAACATAAACAAGGAACAAAATGATTTCTCATTCAATTCATAACAATTGACATTTAAAAGTAAAACTTTTAGAACACATTCCCTTCAACCATACCATCCACTTTTGCAACTCCAGCAAACGAGCATATCAACGAATATCTTCGTCCATTCGTTGATAGCATTTTCTACAACTAAAAATTAGAGGATCACCACTACTCAATTAGCGGTGCCAATCCGATTCTGGAGCAGAAAATCATCATCAAAGATTTTGAGTCGATAGGTCTTCCCACCTATCTCGCCATTGATTGTCTCGGAGATTTTTGTTCACGACAAACTTCCACTCCCTTTCTCTACAAAAGCATGTCACAAATTCTTTGCAAAACTCCAGGAGACAACTACCCTCGATGGCACTCAAACGGCTCTTATAACTCAAGTTAATTGCATCTCCTTTACTCACCACATCTATTAGTTTGGAGATGACATCTATGACCTCACTTGGGAGGAGGTTTATGGCTCGATGAATCGATTCTTAGAGGTCACCCAAGCAGTCATACCTCAAGGTGAAAAACTTGCAATTCCTCATCTTTCGGTCATCGACCGCCTCCTTTGTCTCTTAATCTCTTCCAACATCTTTGTGTGCAAGGGTCATCACGATGAGCTCAGCCATCAAATGATGAAGTGTCTCTTCAATCTTTCCATCAATACTCGCAGAAATTGGCCAGTGTTTATCATCAACAATTTGTGCTACATTGCTCGATGGAACTTACACATTCTGTCATTCCTAATGATATTTTCATTGATCGGAAATCACTTTAACGTCCAATTCGAGTGTGGACTCTTAAAATCATCAAAGACCATCATTGACAAGCATACACTGAAATGGATGTGCTCCGGCAAGAAAGTAATTGAAGAAGATGACGAAGATGACTCAATCGAAAATGAAGATGAGGCCACATCAATCGACACTCCACATTGGTCTCCTCCTCCACCCGAAGCTGAGGTTAATCCAAATTGGGATCCTAACTCGACTCTTCGTCCTTAGAGCATCATGATTAGTAGCATATCATGCATCATATTCATGCTATATATCCTTTATTTTATCCCAATATTGTGCAAATCGAGTTGTTGTTGTAGTGTTTCAGGTGTTAGGTAATAAAGAAGAGAAAAGGGAACAAAAAGGACCTGAATGCAACAAGAATGGACTGAATTGAAGACTTCTGGACCCATTTGTAATGCACAAGGACTAGATCACAAATCACCAAGTGAAAAC
This sequence comes from Triglochin maritima, assembly GCA_963682175.1. Lineage (NCBI taxonomy): Eukaryota > Viridiplantae > Streptophyta > Magnoliopsida > Alismatales > Juncaginaceae > Triglochin > Triglochin maritima. The sequence continues at coordinate 20,966,311 of OY821774.1, read as the reverse complement.
CCATAGGGACCTGATTGTAAAATGCAAAGTATTGTGACACATGACGTGAGCCATATCAATATTTTGCCAATTAAAGTCAAAGTGGTTCAAGACAATGGACCAGGGCTTCCCGCAACGTGAAAAATACAACATTTATACTCCTGGATGAAATCAGGAACAATTAGGCGCAAAAGATCCGCCAGTGGCGGATTTGGATCCACCATTGGCAGATCATTTTGCTCCATTGGATCCCCAATTTCTCCCGTGGCTCGGACTTGATTAATTGGGTGCACCAGAAGTTATAGAAATCAATTTCAACCGTCGAATTGCTCCCACATCCATCCAAACCCTTATTTCTTCTATAAATACCATTGTAATTCCTCCTCTCCACCTCTTCTTCCTCCTTCCCCAATTAGAGTAGGTTTTAGTTTCCTGTTTTAGTAGTGTAATAAGGGGGTTGGAGAGGAGCAAACTTTTAATTTTGTTTCTTAATCTAGTTTTGTTCTTGTTCTTTACTTTAGTGTCTTTCCTTTGATGCAATTTCTTTTATGTTGTTGTTTGGTTAATCTTGTTTTGAGTTATTACTTTATGGGTTCTTGTTGTTTTTATGCTTTCTTTAGTGTAGAGATGAGTAGAGAGTAGTCCATCCCCATTAACGGTGGAGAAGAAAGTGTTATGATTATGTGATGTATTAGTGTGTGTTAATCCTATCCTTTGAGCCTTACATGATTTCCACAACCATCTAATAGGATGTCACTATTATCTTTGATGTGCTAATGCTCTTGAGTGAGGCTTAGCACATGCTTAGATTAGTTGGCCTATTTTATGGGGAATGATGAGGTTAGGATAAGGATGAAGTGGTAGAAGGGACAAGACATGTGCATGCATGTGCTCATGTTGGCTTTATCCAAATTAATGTCTTGTATGTTTAATGATTTTGATAAATATTATTTCATGTGGAGACATAGTTGGATTTGAGTCTTGATGCATGTGAACATATTAGCTTCATTTCAATTATTGTCTTGTATGTTTTAATGATAATGTCTTATCTTATTTCATGTTGAGGCAAAGTTGGAATTGAGTTTTATGGATTTCATGTATGACATGTTTTGATGAGCACAAATAAACACACACACTACACAAATTTTCATTCCGCATTCTTTCTCTACTCCCCGAGGGGTTTAGTTTTATTGCTTATTTTCTGATTTCTTTTGCATTGTAGTATAGTTTCGATCACATCTCTCTTTTCTTCTCCCCCACTCGAGTATTGTGAATCTGATTCACACGCGCTCCCTGTGGACCAACCGCTTCAACGTTGCCGTGCACTTGCGGTATTTTAACTGATTCAATTTTGGCGTCGTCACCGGGGAGCATTGTTTTCGTAGTCGAGTTTGCCATTTCGGTGGGTGTTTTCTTTGTTTTTACGTTTCTGTTTTTTTGTTTTGGTTACTGGAATGAGGTCACAAGTGGACAGGAGGACCTACAAGGGCTTGCAAGCACACTGGCGAATTCTGGGGACTTGAAACCCAAGAAGATCTGCAAGTAGCGGATTTCCATCCACCAGTGGCGGATTTTGTGAGGTATTTGTAATTTCTATTTGAACTATAGCTTCCTTTGCCTATTTCTAGTTGGTTCCTTTCACTGTTGATGCAATTCATGCTCTATTTTAGTGCCAGAATTTAATTTGTCTTGCATGACCCCTTCTTAAGAAAACTTGCATAATAAAACTCAAACCAAAAGATTAGACTGATTGCCATCTAGGTCATGCATCATTTGTAGACCTTGCACGCATTTGTCTTTTCTTTTCTCTACATTCTCGTTGTCGATTGCTGGCATGAGGTACGTGCACCCGATCTCTCATTCACGCATGTTTAGATCATACATTAGTAAGTAAGGTGCATTGTAACAAGAGTGAGGTGAGTGCTTGTTTTGTGAGTTGCTTGCTAGCTTTAGACTTCAAAACATTTTTAAGGGGCATCACCTATAGTCTTCAAAGATAAGGTGGGGGATTTCATCACCCCTCCCTTAGCCTAAAAAGAACACTCAAGTAAAGCCTTAATCTAAAATCAAGTAGACATTCGCCAATAGGACTCGAGCGCATTAGGAGAGTGATCTGGTCACGACTGTCGTTGCCCGATCGGCGTTGCCCACTTTGTCGGTAGCAGGAGAGACAAGATCTCCGGATCTTAGATCACTTGTTGGGCTCTGTGGTCTTCGTCGTAGGGAGGTGAGGCTTGTTGAGGCCGCATGAGCTCGAAGTTAAACATCGTCTAGCTTAAGGACCCATAGGCAGCCAAAGCTTGTTTTAGCCGTGTTTGCTAGACTAGGCTTCTATCTTCACCCTCTACCCACTCTAGCTTAAGGGATTCTCCACTTCTCCTCTGAGACATCTTCTTCTCACCTTCTTCTACGTTTAAGTCCCCACCCCTTTACACTCTCTGTTAGCGTTTTAGGGTCGAGTCGAGCACCTTTTGCGAACTCGTGGTGGTGAGAGTGGTCTATAGGATCGTGAGGGTCTCTAATTCTAATCACTTTTAAGCTAATTACCTACTTGTTTAATCAATCAAATAATGCATAGCGGAATTTAAACAAATACAAGCAAGTAAAGCAAACCACAATGACGACACCAGATTTTTATAGAGGTTCGGCCTCCCGCCTACTTCTTCTCTTGCAAGCTCCACTCGATCTGCCTCGAGCTCCGCTTACGTCTTCACTATCAACCTCGTTCCGGGCCGAGATTAAGCCTTTTACAAAACAAGCTCCACGAACACTCTCGTGAGCTTGACTTTCTTCTCTTACAATCTGAGAGGAACACTTCGGGCTTTCATTGAAGTCCCTTCTTCTTTACAACAAAGATGTTGAGTGGAACACAATCTAACTTGGGCAAATTTAGCTTAGGATGCGGAATTGATATTAAAGTGTGGAAGTTTAGGCTTGGAGAGTAGATTTGGGGATTGGGAGACTTGGAGTTTGTCTTAGGTGTATATGACAATGGAAAGTGTAAGAGTTGTGTAATTGTGTCATGGGAACACCTATTTATAATCTCTAAGTGAGTTATAGCCGTTGGGATAAGTTTGGTAAAAGATTGTGGAAGATACACAAAATAGAAACTTGCAAGACCCAAAACTGTGTGAGTTTGGTCAACCGGATCGGGCTGAACGGTTGACCATTTGGCAAATTTGAACTCAATTCGGTCGACCGATAAAGGTGCGGTCGACCGGATCAGGCTATAACTTAGGTACACTTAAGTTATCGGTCGAACACCGAATAGGGTTCGGTCGACCGAAAACTAACAGGCTCTTTGGGGTTGACAAACAAGATTAAATTCGGTCGACCGAAACAAGGTCCACGGTCGACCGAAAACCAATAGGTAGTTTGGGTTTGTCAAGTTATCTTAAGTTCGCTCGACCGAACAAGGTCCTCGGTCGACCCATACACTAAATGTATTTTGGGGTATATGGAAATAATACGAATACAACCGTTGAGTATAATACGACAAATCTAATGGTCGGATAAATATGTTTACATGGTCGACCGAAACTAGGCCGGAAATACACTATAGGGTAATCGATCACTCGGTCGACCGAACAGTCGGTTTCGGTCGACCGAATGTGGGTAGACAGTTCAGGTTAAGTGTTTAGTGTTTTCCGGTCTAAGTTTGGGTGATCTATTGAAGTTAATATTATATGAAATTTTGTGTGTGACTTCTATAAGAACCTAGTGTGTGTTTGAGTAGGTTTTAGCTCAAGTATGCTCAATTTACACAATGTTCCTAAGACTAAAAAAAAATGCAAATTACATGTCTTCAATTGAACTTGATTACATGTCTTGACTTGAATCCTTTCTTTCTTGAATCTCGATCACCTATATAAGTTATCACAAAGCAATATATATACACAATGCAATATGTGTGCTACTCTACATTGATTATAATTAAGATTAGGTTGATTAAATCATCAAAACATAGATTAAGGCCAAAAGGCAAACATGGTCGACTCGGGAGTTCTTTGTCGAGATGGGTAGTTACATGGGTGACCATCCATTTCATTGATTGGACTAGGACTATTCTCCCTGGTATTCCGGACCCATGCATCCTGGGGTACCTCAGCCAAATACCTTGTATGGTTGGGACAATCTTAATTGTGTGGTTGAGAGATCTTCAGATTGGGGTAATATGAGAGAGGCACCGACTGCTAGACCACCATCTAGTTACGTCGGATCATTTGTTGGTCATCAAACTGAGACATAACAAGAACCTTTGGCTTCTTTCATGCATGTGGTAGATGACATGAGTGCACTGGTAGCTCCTGTAGCTATACCTTGATTGCGGGTTGAGTGGTCATGTTTTCGGGGAATGTCATTATGTTCCCTCAGAGCCTGAGTATGGGCACACCTTTTCCCAAAATGCTCAATGAGATCCTTACGCATCCGTGTACAACTCGAGAGGGATGGATTCATAGGGAGACAATTCTTATTCAAATTCTTATACATCATTTCGACCGCAGTATCCTCCTCCTAAATACCCAGAATTCTACCAACACCCAACTTCGAATCATTGGACTCATTCTCAGCCCATCAACACCCAACCCCAAAATTTTCCAAGCTCTGACTTGGACCTCATAGTTGAACGCATACCTGATTTCTTGAAACAAACTTTCCTTACATTCATAGAAACCACTCAAAGGTCCATACAAAATATGACAATGCAAGTGAGTCAAATGACATAACAATTACGTGAACGTGAGGAGGGTAACTTATCTTGTCCACATGAGGATTTATATTATGATATTGAACCACCACCACATCCAAAAATTCAAAGCACAATCTTTCAAAGTCAAACTCCTAGTACAGTCTGAGGGACTTTGGGTTTCAATTCACGATCACTTGGTGGAGGATTCGATTCCAATTGATAAAAACATGGACCAACTTCATTATGAGTCGGCACAGGATTATGCCTTATCTTTTTTGTTAGGATCTATGACCCTTTAATCGCTAGATAAATGCAAAATTAAAAATACTAATCGAAGGATTAAGAGATAAGACATGCAAACCACAAAATCGACGACACCAGAGTTTAGAGAGGTTCGGCACCCACACTCGGGTCCTAGTCCTCCTCGTAAGCCTCGCTTACAGTTCCACTAACCGATCTCTGTTCCTGGCCGAGATCAACGTCGTTTACAACTCCGAGCCTTGCGAACAATCCTCGCCTCGCTCGTGTCTCCTCTCACAATCCGAGAGGGAGCTTCCTCGAAGCTTTACAACTTGATGATTCTTTGAATATGAAGATGGAATCACTATGTACCACTCTATACTTGAGCACACTTGGATATGGATATAGAATTGGATAAGCAAGTGGTGAAGTTTAAGCTTGAGTGTTGTAGAATAAGCTTTGAAGGTTTGGCCATTGAGAGCACAAAGATAGTTGATGAATAGAAGGTGTTGAAGGTTAGTTTGTGTCTCAAGAGTGATGTTTATATAGGCTTCAAAGCTTAGAGATATGTTGGAGAGTTGGTGGGGAAATGGACCAATGAGAATGCAAGATGTGACTTAAGCTTGGGCAGAAATCGAGGCATATTCGGTCGACCATTATCCAAACAGTAGTCCGAAGAATTGGTCTGAATTAAGAACTCGGTTGACCAATTATGTATCGGATCACCGTTCACCAACCTCCTTAATTAAGTTCGGTTCACCGTTCCAAGGTGGACAGTAGGATTGGTTAAGCTCTGATCTACTCAAGTTTGGTTGATCGTGTACACTTCGGTAGACCGAAGTTAACACGGGTTTTGCGCTGATAGTTATAGCTCAAATAGTTGTTGGGTACAACAGTCAAGTGCCATGTGTCAATAGCCGTTGTGAACCTAAAGCCAAGAGTGTCTCGGTTGATCGATAAGTATTTGGTCTTATGAAGTAGGTCAACTCAATTAGGCTTTAGGGACTCATTCGAATGTGACCGTTGGAGCAAAGTCCAAAACCGGTCCAGGGCTATTCGGTCGACCGAAGGTGGTTCGATCTTCCGTTGTGGCAATTCCAGAGAACACCTAAGTTTTACTGGTGGGAAGTATTCGGGTATCCGAAAGGTGTTCGGTGGACCAAACGAGACAGAATTTGGTTGACCGAAGGTAATTCGGTTTACCGTTGAGGGACGGTACAAAATCCTAGTGCTCAAGTTTACATTAAACCTTATGGACTCAATAAATACAAAATGACATGTCTTGGTCCAAAGCTTTGATTACAAGTCTTGAGTTTTGATGACTTTTTCCCAATGCTCATTTCCTTGATTGTCTTGATCAACCTATTAAGATGTTTACAAGTATACAAGTATGTATGCAATGCATGTAATCATGTTCGCTCACTTTGATTGACTTGGTTGATTGATTAAGATTAGTTTAATTAATCATCAAAATTAATATAGATTAAGGCCAAAATGCTAACATTTTTGTCCCGTGGCCCTTGAGCCACATGATCTTCATGTTGTGCCTCTTAAGGACCCACCTGTGGTGGAGCCAGAGCTTCCTAATACCCTTAATTTCAAATGACCCGATGAGAGTTTGCCTCTCGCTATTATTCCTGATCATGTTGGAGATGATGTGACACCAAACAACTACATTGCCAATGAGGTTATTGGGAGTGCCTTAGAGGATACCTTGGGTATGAGACCCACCTTCTGTTCGCCTGGTGACTCGGACATGCATAACGAGATTCTTAACCTCGTTCCGACCCACCAACTTTTGGTTGGAGAGTTTGGATTGACGATTATAACTTCAATTCTGCAGCGAGAGAAACTCTTCTTCCGTTGCACATTATGTCCCAAACTCTTGAGAGATTGAGGCTCTTTCAATTTCATCCTTTGAATGAGACGCCTTTGCGTCTAATTCATTAACATCTCCTTTCATTTTGTGCACTTTGTGAGGGGGCCCACACATGAGTATTTTGGCCCCGCGTGGTGTCATATTACAATTCAAAGTGCATTGACCCACTTTTGAGGTTCTCATTGGATGTCCTTTGACAAATGAAGATGGGAACTTATTTTTGTACATAGTTATATTTCAAAAAAAACAAAAGAAAAAAGAAAACAAGAAAAAAATACAACGAAAGACTCCATGAGTGAGCATTGATTGTTGTGGACCCCAACCCTTGTGTATTTGGGCCACATTTCTTTCACGTATTTGTCTCCCTTCCTTAGTGTTTCACAGGTTTTGAAGGGAATTCGAGTTTGTGTCCATCAACATACCATGAACTTCCCATTGTGCTTCACGTTGGTGAGATGTTTTCTTTTTCATGCATAAATCCATGTAGTATCATGCTCACATTCATTGAGGACAATGCATGAAGTAAGTGTGGGGGGTGTTTTACGTGTGTACATAGTTGAGTCATTTTCTTTTGCTTTTGTTTTCTTTTGTTTTATTTTGGTTTGTATTGTTAGGATCATGTTAGTGTGCCGGATTTAATATCGATATATATGCATGCCATGATCCTTGGGTGACTTGTCTCCTTTTGCTTTCCTAGTGCTTTAATTTTTCACATTTCCTTCAAAATCATCATGTGTTTGCGAAAGAAAATGTTTTGTGGGTTTTGGGTGCGTTTAGCATGTGCAAAACCGTTGAGAGGCAAAGTAAAAGAAAGCTCCCAAAATTGTCTTGAACTTGATGCATTAGGATATCTAGTACACCAGCTTTAGGTATTACCTCGTCGTTAGGATGCACCCCGGTCTTCCCTTGGGGGCGTGTAATCATAGGGTTTTAGTACTCAAACAAATAAAGAAGTCCACCCTGAACCTTATGAGTTGCATAATTCGTTTATGTTAATATAAGCAAGTTTGTTGTAGTCAAGGACCCTTCAACTCCTATTGTCAGACATTATGTGTAGCGGTTTTGGTTCATGTGTAGAAAATAAATAAGTGAGTAGGTGTTCTCTCTTCTCTCACGGCTCCTATCACTCGGGAAATTAGGTCAGAGGGGACTTTGTGCCTGGTGCTTTCGAGTCATTTGACTTGGGATGCACCGAGCGAACTCCCGTTACACGGGTGGTAAGGATCACCCTATGTGGAGATTTGGGGGAAGGTGTAAGTGATAGTGTAAGTCCTCATAGGCAATGATCTACGAAACCTAACTCTGGGAGAAGTACACACCAACTAAAAAAAGAAAAAGTAAGAAAAGAGAAGAACAAGAAAAAGAGGAAATGGTCATGCAAATAAGAACCTTAATTGACTTTACAATTTGTATCACTTGAGGATGTTAAGGTTGTCCACGTTTTTCACTTAAGTCATTAATTATCTTGCACGAATGGTTCACTAGGCTAGGTGTGTGGGCTGGAGACATATATAGAGTTGCCCCGTAGTATTACCGTGTCCAATGATAGACAAAAATAGGTCCAACGAGTCGTGTTGCTTGATTGAATATTGCATCAATGTTCGGATTTTTTAGGTATATCCCCTGAAAACCCTCAGGAGACAACACTCCTCCTCCTTGGTGACAAGGAGGTTTAACGGCTTGTTGCACGTGCTAAGTGAAACCGTGATTCCTACGAAAGTGAGTTAGGATTTCCCTATTTTTTGCGTGTTTCACTTTCTTTCATGTTTCACTTTCTTTGTTTTGCTTGGGACTACCAAAAGGTAAGTGTGGGGGTATTTTATTAGTAGCATATCATGCATCATATTCACGCTATATATCCTTTATTTTACCCTAATATCGTGCTACTCGAGTTGTTGTTGCAGTCTTTCCGGTATTATGTTGTAAAGAAGAGAAAAGAGAACAAAAACGACCTGAATTCAACAAGAATGGACTGAATTGAAGATTTCTGGACCCATTTGTAATGCACAAAGACTGGATCACAAATCAGGAAGGACCCAAGTGAAAACCCAGAGGGACCTGATTGGGAAATGCAAAGTATGGTGACACATGACTTGAACCATATCAATATTTTGCCAATTAAAGTCAATTCGGTTCAAGACAGTGGGCTTCACCCAATGTGCAAAATACAACATTTAAGCTTCTGGATGAAATTGGAACCGATCCAGCACAAAAGATCCGTCCGTGGTGAATTTGGATCCACCACTGGCGGATCATTTTGCTTTATTGGATCCCAATTTCTACCATGGCTCGGACTTGATTAATTGGGTGCACGAGAACTTATAGAAATCAATTTCAACCTTCGGATTGCTCCCAGATCTATCCAAACCCTTATTTCTTCTATGAATACCATTGTAATTCCTCCTCTCCACCTCTTCTTCCTCCTTCCCTTATTAGAGTTGGTTTTAGTTTCCTATTTTAGTAGTGGAATAAGGGGTTGGAGAGGAGCAAACTTTTAATTTTGTTTCTTAATCTAGTTTTGTTCTTGTTCTTTACTTTAGTGTCTTTCCTTTGATGCAATTTCTTTTATGTTGTTGTTTGGTTAATCTTGTTTTGAGTTATTACTTTATGGGTTCTTGTTGTTTTTATGCTTTCTTTAGTGTAGAGATGAGTACAGAGTAGTCCATCCCCATTAACGGTGGAGAAGAAAGTGTTATGATTATGTGATGTATTCGTGTGTGTTAATCCTATGCTTTGAGCCTTACATGATTTCCACAACCATCTAATAGGATGTCACTATTATCTTTGATGTGCTAATTCTCTTGAGTGAGGCTTAGCACATGCTTAGATTAGTTGGCCTATTTTATGGGGAATGATGAGGTTAGGATAAGGATGAAGTGGTAGAAGGGACAAGACATGTGCATGCATGTGCTCATGTTGGCTTTATCCAAATTAATGTCTTGTATGTTTTAATGATTTTGATAAATATTATTTCATGTGGAGACATAGTTGGATTTGAGTCATGATGCATGTGAACATATTATTGTCTTGTATGTTTTTAATGATAATGTCTTATCTTATTTCATGTGGAGGCAAAGTTGGAATTTAGTTTTATGGATTTCATGTATGACATGTTTTGATGAGCACAAATAAACATACACAACACACCTTTTCATTCTGCATTCTTTCTCTACTCCCCGAGGAGTTTAGTTTTATTGCTTATTTTCTGATTTCTTTTGCATTGTAGTGTATTTTTTATCACATCTCTCTTTTCTTCTCCCCCACTCGAGTATTGTAAATCCGACTCACACACGCTCCCTGTGGACCGACCCGTATTTGCCACTGCTTCAACGTGGTCGTGCACTTGCGGTATTTTAACTGATTCAATCACTACACTCTCCTTGAATGGCCATACGAAATGGAGGCTCAATTGAACCAACCCGCATGGGCCTATCTGCACGAGAAGTTGTTGGACCATAATCGCAAAGAGATCCATAAGGTTCATGGGCTAGTGAAACACAATTATCAATGCATTCATGAGCTCACTTCTGATTTCTTAGTTTTGCAGTTGGTGACATCAAATTCATTCAACAAAATCCACAGCCAAATTCATGTGGTTGGGGATTCTTGTAAAGCATTTCTCGATTTGCAAAATGAAATCATGAATCTTTTTCAAAATATGAACAATCCGGACAACTAGCCCTATATGTTTGCTAGTTCTATCTCTTTTTTGTTTACTTGTCATTTAGTATGTTTTTGCTTTTGTATCGGCTTTATGCGTTATCTTCCTTTTAACAATGAAATTCCATTTCCTTATTATTTGTCTTTTTATCTCAACTTATGCTTGATTAATCTTTTTTCTTGATGTCAAAAGGGGAAAAAATTAATTAATATGCTTCAATGACTATATAAACTTCATGCACATAGTAACAGGAAGTTTTTATCTACCCCATGCATATTGATAGGGGAGAACATACAAAATTTGACATTACTTTGCCATCATAAAAAATGGGGAGATTGTTGAATTTTTGGCCCATTACTCATAATTTTGATGATTGACAAACTAATATTATCCACAAATCCAATTAACACATCACACATCATATTGTTAAATTACATATATATTGTATTCTTAACATTGAAGGTGCTCAAACCAAAGGACTAACCAACTTCAAGATCAAGGCTCAAAACTTGTAATCAAAGCTCAAGATTTCACATGTAATTTCTATTTATTTGAGTCATACGATCAAATGTACACTTAATGCATGTGTACACTTGATGCATAAAAGGACTATCCATCTCTGTCGGCCGACCATTTTAGCTTTGATCTGCCGATCTTGTCACAAACAGATGATCGAGTGCCCTTTGGTGAATCGTTCCCTTCTACTCAGTAGCATTCAGACCCTTCCTAAAATTCTTGATTTGAACGACCGATGTGGATCAGTGAACCATTCCCATCCGCTCAGTACCAATCGAACCTTCGATGGAATTTTTGATTCACTTACTAATTTGGAATCAGTCATCTGAAATTATCCTTTGTTTTGTAATCCTAACGACTAGATCCTAGTGGGCCACATGGAAATTGTAGGATCTAATTAACCCTATAATAGTCTAAAGGAGGGAGTGAATAGACTAATTAAGTTCTTTCAAAATTAAGCAATTAAAACAGAAACAATAGAAGGAAATAGAGAATTAGAGATGCAAACCCCAACACCGATGTATAGAGGTTTGGATCCAACCACCGTATCCTAGTCCTCTCTCACGAATTACTCCTCCTCGAGCAACATCGTGTGTTCCACTATTCTTCTACCCGTTGCGGGCCAAAAGATCTTGCCTTTACACTTCAAGCTTGTGAACACCCTTGCCAAGCTTGGACCACCTTCTCACAATGTGAGAAGAGCTTCACTCTAGAAGCTAATGCAACACTTTGCTAGAGAATTGAGTAACCAATTTCTAATCTTGAGCAGTTGAATGATTTATGTGAGCAATGTATGATTCAAGTGAGAGATTGAGCAACAACGGTCGACCAGATCGGGATAAGTGGTCGACCATTTTCTTGTAAATAAGAAAACGTTTGAGTTGATGTGCATACCGGTCGAACCAACAAGCCTAGAACTTAAGTGAATGGTCAAACTAGATATAGGAACGGTCGACCATTCTGTGGGTTTTGGCCAGAATAATATTAAACAAATGAGGTAACAGTCGAACCAAATAAGGATTCAGTCCGACCGAAAATAACTGGGAATTGGGAGTTTGAATGGTTCTTGATCTGGTCGACAACCATCATGGTACTATTTGACCGGTGGCCAAAAATAAAAATTGGGTTACTTAAAGTATGTGTATACGACCATTGTATAATACGACAAGTATAACAGTTATATTCAAGACAAATATGAGATGTCATACGGTCAAACAAAACATATATTTTGGTTGACTGGTTGTCACATTAACAGCGACACGTGTCATGATATAACTGATGACGAAGATGGAATCTATCGAACTTGGATATATCATTTGAGAAAAGGATAATAGTTGAACTGGGATAAGGAAAGGGTCGACTGTTTTGGATAGGGAAAGAGTTGTTAAAATTGATCAAACCACAAGAACTGTTGTTCGATCTTTCTGGGAAAGAACTAAGAGTCTATTAAATTAGGTCGAACCAGATGGTCTTTCGGTCAACCAAATGAAGCAGAATTTCTGTACTAAATGGAGTTGGTTCGTGTAATCGGTCACCTAACAAAGTCAGTTTGATATGGAAATATGTATGAGACTTCTATAGGTTTCTATGGACCATGCAATGCAATTCAATCAAGTGCCCAAGTTACAATTGAATCCTAAGTACAATGAACGTATATCCTATCTATTCTTCAACTTGATTTATTGTCTTATGTAGCACTTGTCTCCTGAAATGGTTAGTAAAACCAAATATATGTGTGCATATGCATGGATTTATTGATATGTTAATTAATGAACAAAACAAGATTAATGTGCTGGATTTCTTCTATGCTTATGTGTATATTTTTTACATTTTTATACATGCAAGCAAGATTGTTTTCAAAATTTTCAACAATTTTATGTACAAAACTTCCAAATTGTATTTCAATATATATAATATACTATTTAATATGAAAATACATAGATTGGATCATACCTAAGGGATTACCAAATCCCTTTTACCAATTGGAAGTCAGGTTGCATGTCGGATTGCCTTGGAATCACCTCAAAGTGTTCACCAAACTCTAAAGATTAGAGAGATCGAAGACAGACAATCAATCTCTAATACGAGGTTAGAATCTAGTTACTAATCCCTTCTATGCTCCAAAGAAATTAATCTCCAGCACATAATTAAAACTAAGAGAATTTCAGATGGAATGATGGAGAAAATGCAGAGGAGAAGAATTTTTGCATTCATCATAACAAGGAAGGGAGGAAGGACCTATTTATAGGGTTTCTTCTAACCCACATCATGTGCAAACCACTTACACATGATCCCTTATTAATCTCTCCACTAAACCACATCATGTGCAAACTACTTTGCACGTGATCTTTTGTTTATTTCTCCTGCCATCATCCCATAACTACATTTGACCAAGGTGGATTAAATCCAACCATTAATCAACAAAAAAACTCTTATTAATATATGCAAAAATGTGGGCAAACGGTCGGACCATTTTTCACTATTTTTGACTTTACCTAATTTTGGATTAATATATTACAAAATTGTTGCTTTGGGGTTTTAGCAAAGTCATATGTCATAATGTTGAGGATTACATTATATCATGTAATATATTATCATATATAATGTCAAAACATTATACCCTATAATATATACATATCATATGAATTTATTTGTTAATCTAACAATGCCATTATTACAACGTATTAATTTTATTATTTTACCAGATGTATATTATTTCAATAAATATGAAACTTAATACATCATATCAAATATAAAATAATATCTCTTATTTCGTAGTTTTGTGGTGTGACCTATAGGAGGATCTAAGTTATGTTGGCAATGATATTAAACTTGTAATATCATAAACTATAAACGGTATTTAGCTACACATTACAATCACCCAAATAACAAATATGTTTTGTTCCTTGATTTAAACCCAATATACTTAGTGATATATGTAATATCACTTGTGTCCATCCCTTGGCTGATGAAATTATGAATATTATACAAAGTATCAATGTGTCATCTTTGTATTATATATTCATTTCTTGATCTCTCAAGCAAATTATAAATATGTAATTATACATAAGTTACATTGTGCACATTATAACTTTGCTTTATCAATGGACCCAGAAATATCATCACTTAAATCAAGAGGGGAAATGATAATCTATTGACATATCATCGTTTCTGGTACAAGTCATGTATAACAAACTATTATATTTATCACTATACTTGATGACAACTTTTGAAAATTGATTGACATCATATCATGCATACATTTGTGTCTTATATCTGTTATCATTCACCTAAACAATGTTACGTAACGAGTTTTATGTTTAAGTTTCAGGAATAAGCAGGTTTGAGAAGAAGAGACACAAAAAGGACCAAAAAGCAAGAAAAGGACTGAGTTGTAAGACCTATGGACTGAGATGCAAGAGGGAAGGATCTGGATATAAGCCAAAATGACCAATGAGCAAATCTAGAAACTCCACACAATCATGAGGAGTATTTTGGCAATTCAATTCGGGCCAAACTCCAACAAGCTACTCAGGTGCATCACACACAAAGAAATCAAGCCAGATAACCACACTCCAAATCAAAACCCGATCCAGAGTCCATAGACCGCCAATTGGCGGTCCCAGAATGCTTATTGGTGTTCGAGTCCTCTCCAGATCCGATAAGATTTCGGCGGGACATGTATTAGAGTGTTTTATGTATATTTTTGGTAATGCATTAGTCCCACATCAGGGGATTGTCCCTGACTACCTTTTTCTATGTCTATAAATGAAACTCTTCCTCTTCCCTTGTATTCAGCTCTTTACTTGGTGGCTAATCTCTCTACTTAAACTCAAGTGTTGGAGCAAAAACTCAGGTGGAGAGATGCTACTTGTACTGTGAGTCTGAAATTAAATAAAATTTTCTTTTATATATTGTCTTTTATGTGTCTCTTGCATGCTTAGCTTAATTTCCTTTCCTTAAATCTAGTAGTCTTAGTTAACATGTTTTTCTCTCTTAATATAATAGTTAGTTTAATGATTAGTGAATAGATCAATCCCCCTTTGGGGGTGGAGATGATGTTTATACATGCCATAAAGAATGGAAAAGAATGCTTTATTTTTGAAATGTGTTGATAAATGTGAATGTCTGCTTGCTTGTTTAGTGTAGAACACTTCACTTGATGGGTTTTGCCACAAATTTTAGACACCTCCCATGCTTGAACCTGGAACCATAATTCCACGATCAATTTGAGTGATACCACCATGTGGGACCTTAATCCTTCTCAACGGCGATAGCCGGAAAAAAGAGCGAGTTACTTCTTTTCGAGCCAGTGAATGAATGGGACTCTGCTATGACTCATTCCGGGTTGCATCAAAAAAAGACGGGAGACAACCACGTTGCACAACTTGTTTCGGCGTTAGCCTACTGCAACACTCGCTTCGGCGGTAAATGTGATATAGACTTCCTATGTTACATTTCCTTCACAGCACATGGAGGTTTGGCTAGGTAACATAATGGAAATGTATTGGACTGCAAATTCTGGAATGACGGTTCGACCCCATCCTTGCCCTCCGGGAGTGGCGAGCAGCAGGGTGACCGGAAAAAGACTCCCGACAAGTTATTCTTTCATCCTTCCGCTGCTAGCCAACCGTTCCCCTGCATCCACTCTTGCAGTGGTGTACGCACATCTTCTTGCAGGGTCTATTTTTTAGTTCAAGATCCCTCTTACTAACTAGAATAAAAGAATTAGTAGATATGTTACCACTTGTCGCATTGACCATAGCCACAACTATCGGTTCCCACGGAAAGGGATAGGACCAAACAAAGAGAATCCCGAACATTCAAAGATTCCATGTGTCATAGATGGATGCAACGACACATCAATCGTCGATTGGC
This sequence comes from Triglochin maritima, assembly GCA_963682175.1. NCBI lineage: Eukaryota > Viridiplantae > Streptophyta > Magnoliopsida > Alismatales > Juncaginaceae > Triglochin > Triglochin maritima. Next base: position 20,950,468 of record OY821774.1, on the reverse strand, counting down.
CCTAGTCTACTGGGTGGGCCCTGGTAGAAGAGAACTGAACTGATCCACCATTTGCTTGTGTATGTGAATGTTAATCAAATAGGTCAGCGATTGGATTGATAGGTTTTGCCATGACCAATAGACACTTCCCCTACATGAAAACACTACCTCCATTTGTGCCTATTGAAATGCATTTTTCACCATCTCATTTTCCTCCCCCTAGGGGTCTCTCTTCCTCATTTGTCGCGTTGTATTATGTTATCTTTGTTTAGTCTGAATCAATCATTAGTTGTTTTCTTTTGCATTTCTTATTAATAGTTTAGTGTAGCCTAGATTAGCATAACCAAAGCTCTTTCCCTCTTTTATCACCACTTGACTTCGTACAAACCAGAGACTACTCTCATCCACGTAGATCGACCCGTACTTGTCGTGTCTTCACCGACATTGTGCACTTGCGATATTTTCAATGATTTAAACAATAATAATCAAATTGTACACTTCTCATGTGAAAAGATATAGGTCTCGTATCATAGGATTCAAAGACACAATGAAACATTAATTAATGACAGAAACACAATTTCATAATATTTCATTTGTTAGTTCAATTCAATATATGAAAGAAATATTTCTTGTTTCATATACTCATGTTGTTAAATACTTGTAGAGCTACAATATCCTTTAACCATCATCACAATCTTAACTCAATAATCAATGTCCCACGCCATGATTGTGAATTACTTTTTGATTTATGTAAACCATTACCTTTAAGTTAAGGACTAAAATATTTACACATTCAATTCATAATAAAAGACATATAAGAGTAAACTTTTAGAACACATTCCTTTCATAATGAGTATTAGCCAAAAAGCTAACAATCTCCCCCTTTTTTATGATGACAACCTATCAATCTAAATACATGTTAATATTCAATTTTATCATTTGAAAGAGCACTCTATCTAATAGCTCCCCCTAGCTATATTATCAATCATGTATGTAGTTTCTCTCTGCCTTTGGCATTATCAAAAGGAAGTATCTTAAATCATATGTAGATTTTAACGCATGTCATGATATAGAGAAATGGAAGCACAATCAATGTGCCAAAAAGAAACAACAATAATTGGAGAGTCAACCAAGGATACAAATACATTCAAAATCTAAATAACCAAAATTGAAATAGTCATGACAACCAAACAACATTCAAAACAACGTTCTAAAGCACAACTACAAACATTCAAACATCAACCAACTACAAACATTGAAACATCAATCGAGACGTTAATCATGAAGAAAGGATGATAGGGAATCAATCCCTTGCAACATGGAGTCAAATCGAGCGTCCATGTGGGTTGACGAGGATCAATCCGAGCAAAAATTGAAGCGTTAGAGGCATTAAAATGATCAGAAAGCTGCTGAAAAGAATGAGCATTACTAGAGCCAGCTCGATCAGCCGTCTAATTTCCACTATAGTTCCAGGCATCTTCATCTCCATCACCCCAAAAGTTAGACTACTCCTTCTGCGCTTGACTTGGAATCCAACGAGAGTCCACGTGAGCTTCTTCCTCATATTCCTCATCCGTGAGAGGTTGTTGGAATGAAGAGGTAATTATCTTCATCTTTGCCAAGGTGGTCTTGTAAGTAGGATATTCGTAGACAATCGAAGGAAAATGGGAGACGTCGATCGCGAGATGCTAAAAAATATGGAGGAATCCACTTGTGGAGGAAGATGAACTAAGGCCAATTGACCAAAATCTTCTTGTACAAACAGTAGATGCAAATTAACTCGATCAAAGAGATTTCGTTATGGTGGCCTTGTTTTGGACAAAGGTTGTAGGAGACAATGTATGCAAGGATCCGTGGTAATGGATGCATTAGGGATCTATTGGTAACTACTTTGCCATTCTTAGTTGAAGGTGTGGCATAAAGTTGCTCAATCATTTCGGTCGTGTTTACATTGGAAACTGCTACACAAGGTCTGTCCATATAAATGTGAAGTCCAGCATCCTCGACGACTAATGCTGAGGCATTGTGACTCGGGACAATTTCAAATCTCTTACCATTAATTAGAGTTTTAAAGATATGCCTATTAGGATCCTTTCTACTATTGCAATAGAATTATTGGATCAAAAATGGGAGATAAGGCTTGGGTAAGAGTTTAGTGATGCACTGAGTGAGTTTATTCGCATCTAAATGTTATCGTACAAGATGGTCAGAAAAATCTGATACCTTGACCTTCGAATAAAGAATGAATGTTGCAGCCGAGTAACGAGTTTCGCAAACTTCTTGGGCATCATTGTCGATCGGGTAGAAATAGTTGGTCAGAGGTGCAGAGGATGATGGACGTTGGGGTCAGTTGGAGGATGATCTTGTGTCTTCTTCTTGCAGCATTTAATGGCAACGGCGTCGGAGTCGGATCTAGACCGGAGAACTGCCATCTTCTTCTTTCCGGTCATGATCTAAATGGAGAGAAGGAGAAAAAGAAAATGTACAGTGGAATGGATAGAGGAGGAAGAGGTGGAGCAAAAGGTGGTTTCAAAAACACTAAACCACCTGTCAGACGCGAAGGGGATCGACCAGAAAGATGAAAATGGAAAGAGAAACAAAAGTTGTGATTTTACTCTTTTAGCAAAAAAATTGCGTCAATGGTCGATCAGACACGCACAGGCGGTCAACCGAAGACCGAAATTTGGGGCAAAGATTTGGTCAAATTGAGCGAGGGTTGTACCAGATAGACAAGTGGTCGACCAAAAAAGAATCGTGAGAAAGTGGTCAACCGAAAAGAGAGGTGAAAACTTCCTGATATATTCGGTCGAACAAAAGTAGGCCACGGTCGATCGAATGGTGACACAGAAACTGCCTGGTAATTTTGGTCGAACCAAAAGGATACAATGGTCAAACCAAAACACTAGGAGAAACTGATTGAGAGACACAGTCGAACAACAAAGAGTACTGGTCAAACCGACGCAGTCGATCGGTAACGTAAGTGAACCTAAGTACCACCATCAAACATTACTCGTATTTCAGTCGACCGCTTAGAGCCAGATAAGAGATTTTAGCACCGGTCGAACGGAACACAGGCTCCAGTCAACCGTTTGGAGCCAGAAAGGAAACTTTCTGTCCAAATACACTCCTGATTGACATCATATCATGCATATATTCGTGTCTTATCCTTTATTTTTAGCCTAAGCAATGCTACGTAATGAGTTTTATGTTTAAGTTTCAGGAATAAACAAGTTTGGGAGAAGAGACTCAAAAAGGACTTAAAAGCAAGGAAAAGGATTGAACTGCTTGACTTATGGATTGAGATGCAAGAAAGAAGGACCCGAATGATCAATGGGCAAATCAAGAAGCTCCACACCATCATGAGGAGTATTTTGACAATTAGATCACGGCCCAAACATCAACAACCAAATTGGGTTTATCAGATATCAAGAAATCAAGCCATAAACGAGGCACCAAAATCCAAACGTGATCCAACCATTCCAGACCACCAGTTGGCGGTCCCAATTGGTCCAAACCATTCATGGTTTAGTCGGCTCATGGATTATGTTGTTTTATTTCCATTTATAGTATTTGTTTAGTCCCATACCGGGGGATTATCCTTGGTTACCTTTCTCTCTGACTATAAATAGAACTCTTCCTCCTCCTTTGTAATTACTCCTTGCTTGGTAGCCAATCCCTCTACTTAGAGTAAAGCATTGAAGCAAAAACTCAAGTAGGGAGAAGCTGCTTGTAGTGTGAGTCATTAAATAAAAGAATTTTTTGTTAGTTTCATGTTATCCCTTTTGTGTTTCTTGCATGCTTAGCTTAATTTCCTTTCATTAAATTTAGTAGTCTTAGTTAACATGTTTTTCTCTCTTAATATAATAGTTACTTTAATGATTTTTGAGTAGATCCATCCCACTTTAGGTGGTGGAGATGTTGTTAATACAAACAATAAAAAATGGAATGAATGCTTTACTTTCAATGTGTTGATAAATGTGAATGTATGCTTGCTTGTTTAGGATAGAACATTCAAGTTGATCGGTTTTTCCACAACTAGTAGACACCTCCCATGCTTGTTTAGGTTCTCAAATAACCAACTCGTGTATGTTAACGTTAATCAACTAGGTTAGTGATTGGATTGATAGGTTTTGTAATAACCATTAGACACTTCCTATGCATGAAAATATAGCCTACATTTGTGCTTATTGAATGCATTCTTCACCATCTTATTTCATGTGTACACTCACTCCACCCCTTAGGGGTTTCTCTTTCTGATTTCCAGCTTAGTTATTAAGCCTCTTAGTTTAGTTTTAGTCCATTGCTAGCTACCTTCTTTTGCATTAGTTCCTTACTAGTTTAGTGTAGTTTAGAGTAGCATACTCAATTCTCTTTCCCTTTCCGCCACTTTATTTTGGACAAATCAGAGGCTACTCACCTCCCTGTGGATCGACCCATTTTTGCCGCATCTTCACCGACACCAGGCACTTGCGGTTTTTTAAACGATTAAACACTTCCTACCCATCAAACACAAGATAAACATAGAGACAAACTCAACCAACATAAAATTTTCGGAAATATGAGGAAAGATGAATGAATTATATATAATTTAAATTGCACATGCCTAGACAATGCAACATTATTTTGTTTCTTACTTAACCAACAAATAAGAAATTTAGTTGCCAAATTAAGCTCATCTCGAACTTGCCCTGTGCCATTAATGCAGAATAGGGAATATACGTCAGGTATAAGGCTTATATACATCGGGTATTTGCATTCTCTAATATGACATTTATTTATGTGTCTATACATAGACGTCGGTCACCAAAAGTGAACGTTTATTCTCTGTGTATACTGGTCGGTTATAACTAAAGGTCGATGTCTATTGGAATGTAATATGCATCAGATATACAACACATATGATGTCTATTCCTTGGTGTATACGTGTCAGATATGCCATACAACCGACGTGTATAGCCTTTTAGAAATTTGATCATATTAAAGTGAAAATTCTGATCTTATTAAAGAAATAATTTGTTGGTAATACAAAGAATGTGTTTAAATATAATTGCATGTTTAATTACAAAGAATGTGTAACATGATATTAGAACATGTTAACATTGTTGGCTTTTTGGACTTAATATATGTTTTGATGATTTAATCAACCTAATCGTAATTATGATCATGTAGAGTAGCACACATATTGCATTGCATGTATATTGCTTTGTGCTAACCTCTACAGGTGATCAAGACTCAAGAAAGAAAGGAAATCAAGTCAAGACATGTAATCAAGCTCATTTGAAGACATGTATTTTGTATTTCTTTGAGTCGTTAGGAACCTTGTCTAATTGAGCATACTTGAGCTAAAAACTACTCAACCACACACTAGGTTCCCTATAGAAGTCACACACAAAATTTCACATAATTTGGACTTCAATAGATCATCCAAACTAAAACCGGAAAACACCTAAACAATACTTGAACTGCCTGCACCAAAACGGTCGACCGTTTAAACCTTTTTGTTCGACCGTTCACACGTGTCACATGACCGTTTCTTTTGTCGTATTATACCCAACGGTCGTATTTGTATTATTCCCAAATACCCCAAAATTACCAAACATCCGGTCGACCGAAACTTTCCTAGCGATCGACCGAACCAACACAATTTTGTCTCCCAGAAGTGCCTGGACGTATTCGGTCGACCAATCCCCCAAGCCCGTTCGACCGTTAACTTAAGTGAACTTAAGTCAAAGCTGAATTTTGACCAAATGGTCGAACGACATACCCGTTTCGGTCGACCGTTTTTAGGCAGAATTTGGTCCTGCAAGTTTCTGTTTTGTGCATCTTACACCAACTCATACCCAATCAATCCCAACGGTTTTATTCTCTCTAATGCCTATATAAAGAGTTGTAAAACACATTTTAACACAACTCTCCTACTACTATTTGTCCCCAACATTAGAGAAGCTCCACACACTCAAAAGCCCAAAACCTTCCACACTTAGTAATCAATTCCATATTCTACTCAAGTGTGCTCAAGTTTAGAGAGTGTTGTTCCACTCATTGTTTGTGAAAGAAAGCAAGGTCTTGGTGAAATCCCAAGACATCTAGTATAGACTTCGGTGAGAGCCCGAAGCGATCCTCTCGGATTGTGAGAGGAGGAGCCGAGCTCGGCGAGGGTTGTTCGCGAGCTTCAAGACTTGTAAAGGCGTTCTCTCCCGGCCCGGAACGGGGAGTGGTTAGTGAAGTCGTGAGTGGAGCTCGGTGATCCGAGCGGAGCTTGCAAGAGAGGACTAGCACCCGGGTGTGGTGCCGAACCTCTATAAAAACCCTCCGACTTCTTGTAGTTTGCATTTTCCTTGCTTTACTTGCTTGTTTGTTTGTTTAATTCCGCTGCATATCTTTGAAAGTTCAAACAAGTAGGTAATTAGAATTAATTGTGATTAGTATTGTGGACCCATAACCCACGTGATCCAACAAACATGTTGGTAACAAAGTAGCGAGCCCATCGCTCGCGACTATCATCAAGATCTTGTTGCGAATACAAATCGCTATCCTTTTGGAAGACCTATGAAGATACAAGTACACAATAAAAATATGTAAATAAGGAAACTATAATTATACCAATGGAACATTACACCTATATTACCTTAAATAGCTCTACGTTTTCATATGCAATCTTGATGATTTCCTGCATGTATCTCATAATGTAGTACCCACATTCAGTCTTTCTGGTCTACTTTCGGTACTACGTACAAAGATATACGTTCGCTAAATGTATATACATTCAAGTACTTAAAAAATATAAGAAAAAGGGAAGAAACTTACTCAATGGCAGGTTACACCAGTATTTTTGTTGGTCGTTCTTCCACCAACCATTTTGTAATCCTTCATTGTCCTGAATAACACGAGTTATTTATGAAGTCAATAACACTGATCAAAGTACACAAATTACAAATACGATAATTAAAATGAACTTATAGTGGAACAATTTTCTTCAAGGATGACCTTGGTAGAGTCGACCCCAAAGGATCAAACCAATATGTCGAATTAGTTTCTGGGCATAGAATGACTAGCATCGATTGAGCTCTAATTGTATATATAATTAGAAGTTTATTGCAAAATCAAATTCTAATTAATTTCAATTAACAAACTTACCTTTCATGAAAAGGGACCATATAATATTTTTTGCCAAGTTCTTTCGGGATATTTGCAAGCACACCTGAATTATCTTCAGTCCCGTGTATAAAAGTAGTTGGACACAGAAATCCAAATACTTTTTCATCAAGGAAGGCTAACCTTCTGGAGTCATAAAGATGTCTACAAGAGTAAAAATTACGTTCAGTTATAATTACGATAAAATTATTAATGCATTTCATATTATACATAAGATAACATTTTTTTGCTTGCACGCCTATAATTTACATGCACAATTGATCCATTGCCAGGAATTACATGACATTCTCTCTGTCGACATACAAATCTGACGGGAAACCTTTAACCTCCCCATATGCATGGTACTTAAGGATTGTGCTTCCATAACTAGCATTATTTGATACAACATTTTGCATCTATTTGGTAGCAAATTAATGTTGATCGGAGGTTGGTTGTTTGATCCTTTCCTATGGGGGCTTGAAACCTTACAAATATATATATATATGATAGAAATACAATTAGTAACAAAATGGTAATTTATTTGATACCTCAAGTGTGTCATGAAGATCTACTAATTGACGAGGTCACCTCAGGAACCCACCGCAAGCATCGCCGAGGGTATTAAAACATCAGGATCTAAATAATTCCGCATGGCAACCTTCACGAGTCCCTCTTCCAGATCTTTGAAGTGGTGTTTAGAGAGGTTGTAAACCGTTCCATGTCCCACCAATTTTCGCAGAGGGTTTTCAACAAATAGACGACATCTACTGCCATCCCAAAACTTACCAAGCGAGGGTCAACTGACGAGGGCCAAGTCTTGAGAATGAGCAACGAAATCAGATTGTCGGTCGGGCCTGATCACTAGCTGCAATGGAGGAGTGGGAACAACGGAAGAAGCTATCCTACGACGGGTTAGGATAGGCAAATCACAATCCAATCTCTCCATAATAAGTTGCAATTTATTTTGCAAATCTACAATTTGTTGATCGCATTTGGTATGAATTGTTGACAAACTTGGGTAACTAGTCTTTTTATAATATTGTCACAATACACGACCGGGATGTTCGTCAGCTCCCTAGGCTTGGCGAAGAATGTCATTCCAACCATCTGATACAAAATCACCTGGAGATTCTCTTAACTTCAAAGTCCTAAAGTTTAAAAACTATTGGTTACAAACAATTGAAAAATATAAATTTAGTGAATGTGATTTAATGGCTATACAAGTGATACAACGTACTCTATGTTCGGGCGACCGCTTGAGACTCGTCTGTGATGTACTCTGTTGATCATTTTAAATTAAACCGCAAGTGCACGACCGCGATGAAGCGGTGGCAAGTACGGGTCGTCCTCAGGGAGGTGAGTAGCCTCTTGCTTGTACGAAATCAAGTGGCAAAAATAGGGGGAAGAAAGTTGTTTATGCTAATCTAGACTACGTTACACTAAGAAGTATGAAATGCGAACGAAACAAACAAACGATGGAATAACAACTAAACTAAGAACAAAGGAAGAATGCTGGAATACAGAAATGGGAAAACCCCTAAGGGGTGGAGTGAGTGCACACAAGCAAAGAGGTGGGTGTAGAATACATTCTTTAAGCACATGAAGGTGGTGTTTATCAAGCATAGGCAATGTCTAAATGTTATGGCAAAACCTATCAATCTATTCACCAACTTGGTCGATTAACATTTACATATGCAAGGTGTTTATTTCAGAACCTAAACAAGCATGAGAGGTGTCTAATCATTTTGGCAAAACTCATCAAGTTATAAATTCTATCCTAAACAAGCAAGCATACATTCATGTTTAATCAACACATTGAAATTAAAGCATTCATCTCATTCTCATTTGCATGTATGTACATCTACTCCACCCCCCCCCCCCCCCAAAGGGGATGGAACTACTCACTAAACATTACACTAATTATTAAACTATGGGAAGAAAGCATATTAAAACTAAGCTAGAATTAAAAGACGATTAAACTAAAACATGCACAAACAATAAAAGAAGCATAAAACAAACAATGAAATAAACACAAAACGTTATTGATTAAATGACTCACATTAAAAGTGGCATCCTCCTACTTTAGTGTGTGCTTCAAGGCCTCACTTCTAGTAGGAAGAATAACCACTTAAAATATGGAGTGATTACAATGGAAGGTGAAGAGTTCTATTTATAGCCATGGAAAAAGACAAACCGGGACAATCCCCCGATGTGGGACTAAACGGATACCAAAAATAGCCTAAACATCCTCTAATACATGTGCTGGAGAAATTTGAGCGGATTTGGGCCAAAATGGACCGCCAATTAGCGGTCTTGGACCGCCAATTAGCGGTCTATATGGTTCAGATCCTGCTCATTTTTGTTTTGGGCTTTTCTTTCTGGTATTGTTGGTCTTTGATGCAGTTACTTGACTTGTTGGAGCTCCGACCCGAATCGAATTGGTAAAATACTCCCCATGATGGTGTGGAGTATTCTGTTTTGCTCTTAGGTCCTTCTGTCTTGCAATAAGGTCCTTCTCCCTTGCATCTTGGTCCCCAGATCTCACAATCCAGTCCTTTTTCCCAGCTTTTGGGTCCTTTTATGTTTCATCTCTTCAAACCTATTTATTCCTGAAAACTAAACATAAAACTCGTGACATAGCATTGTTTAGGTGAAAGATAATGGATATAAGATACAAATATGAGCATGAAATGATGTCAATCATACTCCCCTTTAGAGTTTACCCTCTTTCTCTTCCAAGAACCACATCAAGCTACGAGGGAAGGAGGAGACAAGTTACTTGTTTGCTCCTCACTCACACTAGAGTCAATTGCTTGTTTCTTCAAGGTCATTTTTTTGGCCATCATTTGTTGTTCTAATTTCCGGTATCCCGATCGAGACAAACGATGAAGATACTTGTTATTAGATTGACGTTCTTGGTTTTTTTCACGGGTACCCAGAACCGGATCCGGTATGCAAAATATGTTTTTTCTTATATTTTCCTAAATTTACATGTATTATAAATCAATTTAACTAAATTTACATGTATTCAATTTACCTAAATTTCCCCAACAACTTTACTGAAAGTCTGAACTTGTTAAAACCTAATTGCAATTAATAAATTAACCTTGCAATCATACATATGATTTGAACTAAAAAATATATGATTAGAGTTATTCTTATTTTAGATTTGCAAACAAGATGTCATAACTCAGCAGACCGATTTGAGCACCAAAACAAAGTTGCAAATTAAGAATTTAACAACCAAACTCTTAAATTCAACCTCCAAAACAGAAAATGAAATCAGAAATTCAACATAACTGGTGTTTAGGCATGTTTCCAGCAACTACAGAAAAATACAACCAAATTCAAACTATAATTTATACAAGAGAACATTAAGCAAATTAAACCTTAGTTTCTATACTCTCTTCTATGGGATGTCTGCATCCATGATATTATTGCATATTGAAGCATGCTTATCTCTGAAAACACAGCTTCAATGTCAAAAACAAATAAGAAATGAATTAAAACAAAGAACAAGAGAATAACTAGATTTTGACAGGAAAAAAATTTAACTGAAAAATTGTTACAGAGGTCATTCTTCTTCACCATGCTCGAATTACATCAAATCATCAATACGTGCTGCTAAATTCACAAAAACTAATGGAGCTTGTGACTATATCATGCAAGATGACGATGTCATTGCTTATAATGACAAAAAAAATCATAACAGAAAACATTCCAAACACACCTGCAGTTTGGATTAGGAAGCACCACTCTACCCAGCATGTAGCCCTTTGGCAATGTCAGTCCTCTTTGTTCCAAGTACAATCCAAGAATCTCCATTTCCCTGGAAACCTCTTCTACCTGCACAAATTCACCAAAAAGTACAAGATAATAGCACTTCACAACATTTCCAGAATAACGAGCTTCAATGTAATAAACTTTTTTCCAATCTGTCCATAATGAAATCACGAAGACTACCCTCATAATCATCACCTTCACTTCTTGCAAAACTTGGTTTACCCACACCTCTCCAATGTGCACTTACATGAATGGTAGTAGATCCAACTGTGTTATATATTCTCTTAGGTATGTTGATCAACCACATTTTGATTTTTGACAACCACATTTCAATTCTCAAAACTCAAGAATAAAATGTGCTTCACGGGTTCAGATTGGAAGTGGTAAAAAATACATAAGTCATTCTTACAAGAAAATCTTTATTTTTCAAGATTCACACTAATAATCCAATTGACATTCTACAAATAACAAAATTGCAGAATCCCAACGAACTCAACAACTAAAAACAAATCCAAATAATTTATGAAAATTAGGGTTTTTCGTGGGTTTCGATTGGGAGAGGGAGTGGAGGTGGCGGGAGAGGGAGTGGGAGTTTTTCGTGGTTGGGGCAAGGGAAAGTCAGAATTGGGAGAGGGAGCGGGAGTGTAGGTGTCAGCAGTAAGTGGGTGAGGGAGAGGGAGGCGGCAGCAGTGCCAGCGAGTGGGAGGGGAGAGAGAGCGGGAGGCGGCAGTAGCGGGTGGGAGAGGGAGAAGCTGAAGGCGGTGGATTTGTGTTGTGCGGTGAGTGTAGGGTTAGTACTTAGATAAAGTATTTTTTATATAATAATAAATCGGACCCGGTTCCAGATCCGGGTATGTTCTGAAATTAAATATCCAGATCCGACCCATACCCGTTTTATCCCAGTCCGGTACTACCGGTTCCGGTTCGGTTCCATCGGTTCTAGATACTAGTTGCCACCCCTACTACCATCTGATATAAAAAATTTCCTTCTAGAATCATTAACCATTTTTATCACATGAATCAGCCACATAGAAGACTTGTTTCGCTTGGGAAGCCAAAATGAAAGGTTCACCTTTAAATCATTCTTTCGAAAAATGAATGAAAGTGAACCCCAATTCAAAGTTCCTGTATTTATGTAAATACAGGCACTTTGAATTTAACAAAGTCTAGCTCCCATATCTCTTCAATTGTCTCGTAATAGGACATGTTGGCCTATACATAATTCTTGTCTTTTAAAAGACTCTGCTATTAATAGAACTAGACACATGAAGACTGCTATTAAAGTGACCCCGCTATTTTGAAAGTATTTTTGACATCTTCACAAATAGTATAGAATGAGTATCCATTGATATCATAGTCATTGTAACTTGTAACAACAGAATACAGATCGTTGGCCAACCACTATATTATCTCCGCAACATTACGCTTGTAAGCCACCCTTTTGTACCAAGAGGGTGAAATTCTTATTGTGACTATTAATTATTTGTTGATCACTCCATAAAGGTTTCCTTTCTTTTAAAAGATTCATGTGTTCATTTAGATAAGGTTGAACTTCATTAGAAATGCACAACACATAGAAATATGTTGTCATTAAGTCATCCCATTTGGATTTACCATTTTAGTCCCACACGGTCCTTTACCGTCACAATGTTTATCATGACGATTGTTAGGAAGTCCACTACTTTTGGTGTTTGCTAAGTATCCAGTGCAAAACTCGATAACATCCTCAGCGATGTATCCTACGACAATACTAGCATTAAAGTGTGGCAATCGTGAGACTTCATCCCCTTAAGTTTCAAATCCTTCGTAACAACAAAACTGTTAATATTTGAAGAATAGCCCTGTGGAACCCTTACATCATGCAAACACTGACAGAAAATGTTTTTCTCCTTTCTAGACAATGTATAACAAGCCGGAGGTAAGTCGTTACGGTCTCCCTTCTTCTCTTGTGCTAGCGTTGCACACATACCAAGGTCAACAAGATCAAGTCCAGCATTATATCCATCTTTTGTCTTACCGTATGTTCAACAAAGTGCCAACAAGACTATCACAAACGTTTTTTGCTACATGCATCACATCAATACAATGTCTAACTTCTAAAGTTTTCCAGTAAGGAAGATAAAAAAATATAGATGTTTTTTTTCAAGAACTTCTGTCATTTCCTCAATTTTTACAGTTTTCAAAATTTACACTCAACGAAAATTCACACTCAATGTTCATTACACGTTCATACACCTTTTTCGATGCTGATTTCAACTAGCGGATTCTGAAACTCTTGTTTTTCGATAAATACTTTATTCAACCTACGATAAGGATGAGAGTTTAGAAAAAATATCTGAGGACCAAGATAGATTGTCTTACAACCATTAACAAGTTACAATGAGTATGTATTTTCTTTTCAAATTGGACAAGCTTTGTGACCTTTGACAAAATATCCATACAGATTACCGTAAGTGGGAAATTCATTAATCGTGCAATAAATCATTGTCTGCATTACAAATGACTGCTAATGATAAGCATAAAATACTAGCTCCCGTCGTCCCACAATCTCTTTAGGTCATCAATTAAGGGTCTTAAATACACATCTTTGTCATTTCCAGATTGCTTCAGGCCAAAAATCATTAAGGACAACAAAATATATCTACGTTTCATGCATAATCACAGTGGTGATTGTAAATTATAAGTAGAACAGTCTAAGAACTATGAATGCTACTCAGACTACCAAAATGATTCATTCTGTTGGTACAAAGTCCAAGTAATATATTCCTGGATTCTTCACCAAACAAAGGGAAGTTGTAATCTACTTTTTTCACTTAGGTGAATCTACAGGATGATGGAGCAACTGATCATTTGGTTTCTCACGATCAGCATGGCAGGTCAAGTTTTTGGAATCCTCTTTACACGCAAACAAACGTTTCAGCCTTGGTATTATCGGAAGATACCACAAAAATTTAGTAGGAGGTCATTTTTATTTTCAAATCATCACCATCTACATTGTGTTTCGATCTACTGCGTTTCATTTGGTATCGCAGAATATTAGACCTCAGGTAGGAATGTAAGTTTTCAGACTCACCCTTATACAATATACAATCATTCGGACATGCTTGTATCTTCCTATTCCCATAGGACAACACAACAATTTCTTCGCATCATAAGTTCTATCGGGCAATTCATTATCTTCTGCAAGCATCTCTTTCAATAGCTTCAACAATGATGTAAGACTAACTTTTGTCCAACCATGTCCTGCATTTAAATTTTACAATTTCAACACCGCTGACAATCTAGTAAATTTTCTGCAACCCTTATACAAGAACTTCTCATTGTTACTCAATAAACTACCAAGTAAATCGGGGTTGGACGAAAACATTCAGCTATATGTTGTGATGAAAAGCTTTACGGTGGAGGTTTTGTTGTGATGAAAGTTAAAATGTAATTGTTAAATGTGCATCATACATTAGTACGTCTACCAACCCCCTTAAAAGTAAGAATGTATGGGCAAAAGAGGAGGACGAAGCCCTCGTTTCATCATACATTAGTTGTGATGCATCGGTGAGAACGAACCAGAAGGCAATGCTCCTTTGGAGAAAAGTGAAAAAAATGTACTCCCAAGTGAGGCTCACAAACGAGCCACTGAAGCCGTGAAATCTTGAATCTTAAAGGGTTGTTGGATGAGGATAAATGTGGATACTATGAAGTGGGGTGGCTGCATGGATGAGGCCCCTCGGCGAACCAGAAGTGGGGACAGCACGCACGACCACATCGGGTAAGCTCATGCGATTTATGAGCGCACTTACGGGACGACCTTCATGTTCTACCACTTCTGGTTTATACAGAAATAGTACCTGAAGTGGCAGTCTACGGTCCCCTTGTCCGGGATGATGCGTGAGGATAATTTCCAACGTAGTCCTACCCGCCCATCCACCGGTTCGTCCGGCAAAAGGGGTCGTACAGACTCATTGGAAGAAGGTTTCTTAGGCTCTCCTCATCCATCAACTACCCCAGAATTTGTCATCCCAAGTGCACCCCATCTAGCGGGTGTAAAGAAAAGCAAAAGGAAAGGGAAAACTGTGATGGAGGAGATGGAGATTGTGGCACGTTTTTGGGTCTCCATCCACCACCATTGCTTGTCTCATCCTCATCTCTTGGAGATGATGGAGAGGATGGTTCCGCACCACCTCTAGGGAGTGTTCTTGCTCCCCCAAGGAAGTGGAACGAATTATTCAAGGCTGGAAATAGGGTCTCCACAGCCTTAGAGTTTGTCCCTCCGGCTGAGAAGGGAGGGGAGGAGTTGGCATTTTGTTCCAAGCAAGAGGTAGTTGAGTCATTGAAGAGATGGGATAAAGTTCTTGTTGGTTACTTCATTGCATTTAGACCACACTTGCCTACACTTGAGAAACACCTCCACAAGGTGTGGGGTTTGGCTGGAACGTTGGAGGTCATTAAGAGGAGTCAAGGGTTTCTCCTATTTCGGTTCTCCCTTGCTGAAGATAAGAAGAGGGTTCTTGAAGGAGGTCCTTGTTTCATTCGAGGCTGCCCCCTTGTGGTCCTTGAATGGGCTCCAGAAGTGGCTTTGCAAAGGGCAAACATCACCACAGTTCCCATTTGGATTCGTCTCCCGGAGCTAGACCTTCGAATTTGGTCTCAAAAAACGTTGAGCAACATTGTGAGTGTTCTTGGGAGGCCATTATACATGGATGAGCAAACCGCATCGGGGAGGAGGCTTGCCTATGCTAGGGTGTGTGTGGAAGTGTCCTCTGATTTCAGTTATCCAAGTTGGGTGGAGGTGCAAATTGAAGAGGCCGGCACACATCGAGTAAATGTGGAGTATGAATGGAAGCCCGGGTATTGCTCGAATTGTAACGAGTTTGGTCATGACTTGGAGAGATGCAAGCTGAGAAGAGGAGTCATAAACAAGATTAGTGACACTCAGCAAGGGAAGGAGGAGAGGTGGGTCGTGGTTGATAGGAGGAAGGCTGGAAAGAGCAATGCAAAGCAAGGAAATTCGAAGGTGTCTAGCCGTGGCACTCACATTTCTTTGGTGGAGTTTGCAGCTAGAGGTCAAGAGGAGAAAGGGAAGGCTGGAGGAGATGATGATGTGCAAGGAAGGAGTGCTGATGTGGAAGAGGGAGCAAGTCTTGAAATGCCATGTGGAATGGTAGATGAGAGTGCACAAGAGGAGGGAAAATGCAACAAAATGAAAGGTGAGTGTCTCTCTCTTGAGAAAGGGAAAACCTTGATGCAAGTAGCATGTGGGGGGGACCAGATTTGCTTTGGGGTTAAGTTGGGAGACATGTTGGATGATATGCCAACGAATTCCTCTTTGGGGGCACAAGAGGGGGAGTCTAGTGGTGGACAAAAACAGCAAGGGGAAGTCGGAGTGGAAAGTGTTGTTCCTATTTCGGGAAGAGCCAATGGGGGAGAGAGTTGAGTGCTCTAGGTTTGAATGGGCAAATGAGGAGGTTGTTATTTTGGTTGCAAAAGAGAGGGAGCTGGACCACTTGACTCCTCTTGGGGGGAAATTATCATTTAGCACCTCACTTAAAGGAAAGAAGGGAAGGGAGGAAAAAGAGGACATTTTGCTAGCAAGCCCCCCACGAATTGAGAGGGAGAGTGGCACCAATCCTTCTCTTGGGGAACAGATTTCAGTAAGCAAGGAGAGGGGGGGAGAACAAGATGGCACCTTGCAAGGGAGGACCCCACGATATGTGGATGAACATGAGTTAATCTCCTTGGGAGAGGCAACCCTAGAAGACAATACTAGGAGCATCTTGGGGACAAACCTTGTTTCACAAGAGGAAGGGAAGGCAAATGTAGGCACAAGTGTACATGGCAATGGGGGTCACGAAAATTCAGGCAAGAAAGAAAGCAAGAAGACTTCCCCACAAGGTGAATCTCATATGGGCGGACTAGTTTCTTTGGTATGTGAGGAGTTGGGGTGGAATTCACCAACACGAGTAGCAAAGAGTAAAGATGCTTCGAGCCTCATGTCACACACGAGTAGAGGAAGGTATGACATTCTCGGACACAAGGATTTTGTGGAGGAGGGGGAAGAAGAGAAAGAGGAAGTGGGAATTGTAAAACCGGGGTTAAAGAAAGCGATATCGCCACCACCAACGCTTAGGCGATCCGGAAGGAAGTTAAACAACAAGCTCTCGATTGGAGGTCATGGGGGTCACCCCGCACCTTTATACCCATGAATGTACTAATGTGGAATGTGCGCGGAGCAAATGGACCCGGTCGTGCACTCATGATTAGGGGTCGAATAAAGGAGACAAATCCGGATGTAGTATGTCTTATGGAACACAAGGTAAAACACAAGAAGATGGAAAGATTCAAACGAGCCATTTGGACACATGCTTGGATTGCAAATAGCTTGATCGTGGACTTGGGACGGCTGTTGGTGTTGTGGAATGACAAAGTTATTGATCTTCAAGTGACTTTCGAAACACCACAACTACTCCACTTCAAGGGCTGCAAGAAGATGGATGGGGCAACATTTGATATCACGGCGGTGTACGGAGAAAATGGGCATGTGGATAGGCGAGCTTTGTGGAGTGACCTCCATCTTGTGGCCCCGGACGTTTCGAGGCCGTGGATCGTAGGAGGTGACTTTAATTGTATTCGCTATGCTAGTGAGAAGCGGGGGGGGGGGGGGGGGGGTGCTGCTGCAAATGAGACAGCGATGAAGGAGTTTAATGAGTGTATTGATACACTTCAGCTACTTGAGGTGCCTTCTATGGGAGGGGATTTCACGTGGTCAAATTCATCCGAAGGAAGTGCATGCATTGAGACAAGGATTGACCGTATACTCATGAACAATGCGTGGCTCGAGATGTTTCCGAAATCTTACTACATCGTTGGTGATAAAGATCTTAGTGACCATGCCATGCTAGTGATGAGAACGGAGGGAAATGAAAAAAGGAAAAAGAAAATGTTTCGTTTTGAAAATCATTGGACGGAGCATGAGGAGTTCAAAGCCATAGTGGATCAAACTTTGTCTACGTTTGTAGTTGGCACGCCTATGTTTCGTGTTGCTGAAAAGCTAAAAGAAGTAAAGAAGGCACTTATAGTTTGGAATGGAAGAACATTTGGGAACATTACAAACAAGGTAGGTGAAGCCCGGATTGCCCTTGAGGAAGTGAGAAAGAAAAGACAAAGCCTACCACCTGACAAAGAGCTAGTTGTTGATGAAGGGACAGCAAAGGGCAATCTTGAGTGTGCCCTTGCTCGGGAGGAATCCATTATCCGGCAAAAATCAAGGGTGAAGTGGTTGAAAGAGGGGGATCAAAACACTAGGTTTTTCCATGCGCAACTCCGTGTGAGGAGAGCCACCAATCAAGTGAGGAGAGTATGTGAGGGAGCGCGTATCGTGGAGGAGGACGACGAAATTCGAGACGCCTTTCTGCGTTTTTATGCTAACCTATTTGCTAATGATTTTCAGGTACAACCCATTGATCCTTCTCTCATTCTCCCACAGCTCCAGCCGGAGGAAGGGAGAATCCTCACCCAAAAGCTGGAATTAAAAGAGATCGAGGACGTGGTGTTACATGCAAATGTGGACAAGGCACCGGGCCCCGATGGCTTCAATGCAAAGTTCTTCAAGACCACGTGGGACACCATCAAAGGAGACATATTTCAGGCCATGAACTCTTGTTTGGACAGCGGAAGAGTGCTCACCCAATGGAACTCTACCTCAATCACCCTCATCCCGAAGAAGAAGGCACCAAATTTGGTAGAGGACTATCGTCCTATCGCTCTATGCAACATGACTTATAGGTTCACATCCAAAGTAATCGCAAACCGAATAAAGGGGCTGCTACCAAGACTTATTGGGGAGAACCAAAGTGCTTTTGTTAAAGGAAGGCGAATTGGTGATAATATTCTACTTGCACATGAACTTTGTCACAATCTACACCTAGACAAAGGGAGGGGACGAATGTGCCTAAAGCTTGATATTAGGAAAGCGTATGACTCCATCTCATGGACCTTCCTTGATGAGGTAATGACTCGCTTCGGTTTCCCTCCGAAGTGGAGAAGGCTGATTATGAGTTGTGTCAAAGCATCATTTGTAGTGACGGTAAATGGAGCTAACTCAACCGCGTTCGCTGCGACAAATGGCTTGAGGCAAGGTGACCCCTTGGGACCGTACTTGTTTGTTTTGTGTATGGAAGTCCTAAGTGAGATGATAAAACAAGCGGTGAGGGTGGAAGGATTGAACCATTATCTTGTGGGGAGGTGCCCGTTTCGCATTTGCTATTCGCCGATGACGTCCTAGTCTTTGCTAGTGCAACAAAAGCAAATGCTCGGGCTATAAGGGCTGTCCTTGAGGAGTTCACGGCATGTTCGGGGCTGAGATTTAGCACGGCAAAATGTCAAGTATTCATGGGAGGAAACGTGCTGCATGGAGCTTGGATCGCAGCCCACCTTGGTATGGAACGAAAGGAATTTCCGGTGATTTACCTCGGGATGCCTTTATTCTCCGGGAGGATGGGGAGAACTCATTGTATGTCACTAGTAAACAAGGTCAAGCAAAGACTTAGCACTTGGAAGCAGAATTTTCTATCCATTGCCGGCCGGGTAGAGCTGGTGAGAAGCGTGCTTGTCTCGCTTAGTATCTATTGGACCTCCGCTTTCCTTATTCCTCGAAAGGTGCTGAAAGAGATTGAGAGCCTCATGGCTCAATTCGTTTGGGGGGGCCCAAAGAAGTGGGTTGCTGTGGCGTGGAAGGATGTGTGTACTCCAAAGGATGAAGGATGGCTCGGTCTGAAAAGACTAACAAGCTGGAATGATGTGGGCCTCCTCCGATTATTGTGGCTAGTTGTGGCGGAAGGAAGCTCTCTTTGGGTAAAGTGTGTCAGAAGAAAATACCTTAAAAACCGCTCTATTTGGCTAGCGAGGCCACCATCGTCCTCATCATGGGCATGGCGAGGAATTCTTCGAGTTCGTTACATTTCCCAACGGCACATCAAATATAACGTGGGAAATGGGGAAGAAATTCGGTTCTTCCAATATCCGTGGTGTGGCGAACCTTTTCAATGTGAGAGTTGGGGAGCTCGTCTTCATCATGAATTGGGAGTGCCTTGGGATACCAAAGTGTCCTACTTCATTAGAGAGGGAAAATGGAACCTCCCACCCCCAAGATCAACGATAACGGAGGAAGTCCACTTGAAAATCACAAATACACGCATTCTTGGAGGTGTGGACCAGCCTATGCGCATAGAAGGGAAGGGGGAAACATTAGGAATAAAGGAAGTGTGGAAGTGGGTGCTGAAGCCGGGGAGGAAGGTCACTTGGGTGGATGTGGTTTGGCACAAACATGCGATTCCCAAACACGCTATCACAGCTTGGCGTGCAATGAGGGGGCGCCTCTTAACAAAAAAACTTATGAATTTAAGAGGAGCAAAGTATGACCCGGTGTGTATCCTTTATGAGAGGGAGGAAGAGGACATGGACCATCTCTTCTGGAGGTGTTCGTATATTAGATGGGTGTGGACAGCACTACTCCTCCTCATGAAGCTGGGAACTAGGATTGCAAGATCCCTCGAAGCTGAAGCCACACGCCTCTCACACGCGAGAGGAACCCGGATTGCCAAGGTGGTGCGAAGGTGGGCTCTTAGTGCCATGATTCATGAGTGCTGGCTGGAACGAAACCGACGGATTTTCGAGGGAGAGAAGAAAGAGCCAGGAGATATCGTGGTGGTAATCAAAGACATGATTGGGTGTCTTTGGGATAAAATCAAGAAGCTTGCGGATAAAGATAGCGAGGAGCAGAATTTTCAGATCACGTGGTGCTAGGTTGGGGTATACTCGGACATGATTTTAACTACATAGTTTGAGTGATGCAATACTTGTAGTGTGTGTGGCTGGTTATGCATGTTGGCATGCCCGCGGTCTTCAAATTTTGTAACCTTGTTTCTTTCATTTAATAAATTTAGAGGCCAAGCCTCCCTTTTGCTTTGCAAAAAAACTATGATGGAGGATCCGGACGTGGTCGACAATGACGCTTCTAGTCTCTTCAAGTCATAGCCTCAGCCAAACAGGATGAAATTGCACTTCGTCAAGAGAAGATAGTGTTGGAAAGAGAGAAAGAAGAACCCTGTCGGGCTTCTATGAACTACGACCTTTATATTTCACTTTTGAAGGCCAAAGAACTCGGCATCTTGACCCCGAAGGACGAAATTAATCTGGAAAGGATCAGTGATGAAATCTTTAAGTCGAACTCCATCTTTTTTTCCAGTTTATGACCTATCTTCCCTATTTTCAGTTTATTTTCAGTTTATGACCTATCTTCGCCATTTTCTGTTTTAGTTTCAGTTTAAGACTTATGTTCCCTATTTATTTTATCAGTTTAGATATCAGTTGTTATTTCAGTTTAGTTATTATTTTCTACTTTAAATTTAGTAAAATATTCCTTATTTCAGAGAAGTTGGTGTATTTAAGTATAATTTTCGTACTTTAATTGAACATGTTATCAACATATAATCAACCCTAAACCTAATTATTATCAAAATATAAACTACAACTACTTCAATCCTAACTATTTATCAAAATATAAAACTCTAATTATTAAAACAAATAAATTGTCGTCGCCTGGGTTGCTGGAGCGACCCGATCGTCCAGGGACCAAACTAAAGGGGGATCGTCCTCGGTCGTGCGGTGGGGGACGACCCCGTTAAACCTGCCCTCAGTGCATTTGGTGGTACAAACGGGGTTTGCTGCAAACATTTGTCAGATTGGTTTCATTTTGGAGGATCGTTTCAGTTGGGTTTGTGTTTCAGAGTTTTGGGTGCATTTTTTGTTGTGAGGAAAAATGGGTTTTTTGGGTTTTGGCATCGTGTTTCTGGATTCATTATTGAACATGGTATCATTGGACAAGGTATTTTTTTTGTAAGGTGGTTTGTATGGTCTAGTGGATTTTCTAGTTTCCGGTGCATGATTCTGTTACTGGTTGTGTAGGGTTACTCTCAACTATGAGTTCATCAGTTCGGTTTCGATCTGTGGGATTAATTGTTGGTTGCTCATGTACGTGTTGATGAATCATTAGCAAGTGGGTTACAAGATGTGAATTCATCAGGTTCAAGGTGTGGTATGACATGAATGGGATAGTTATCATGAATTTGATTTGAGTGACAATAATTTGGTATGAAGACGCAGGTTCGAACTCCCACTCCGCATGTCAAATGTTCCTGGTACAAACGGTGTTGACCACTTCCAATTTAGAGTCGCAGCCCGCCTAACCCATATGGGGGCAGACACTGGAATCCTGGATCATAAAAAAAATTGGTATAACATGAATGGGATAGTGTCACGACGTACTCGAGGACAAACATTCTCGACTAACATTAATTTTGTAGTTGACAACATCATTACACTTTATCCCATTTTTGTCTTGTCTCAATGGATATCCTAGAAACACTCCCTTGAGTTTAATCCCTTAACCTGGACATTGTACTGAGTGTGTACAAAAGTAATGAAATCTCTGAGGATCTTACTCGTGTCAAACTTGAGTATTTTATAAGGAATACCCACGTGACTCTAGTGTGTATGATCATCAACCACAGTAACTCTAGGAAATATTGGAATCCATCACAGGTAGAAACTGAATATTCTCCCCAAACATCACAGTGGGAGAGATCAAAAGCATTCATAGCAGAAGTATTACTTTCGTTAACTGGTTTGTTTAGCTAGAGGACAATAGTCGCAAATGAACTTATGATCAAAGGAAATTCCCTATTGGTACACGTTTAGCTATTATTTGAAGTCTAACATGATAGGATTACCTAATCCGGGTCAAGGATTACATTTCTGAGTATAATCTGATCACTAACATCTAGAGACCATATTGTGTTCACTTTGGCAATATTCCAATTTGGCAATCTAACTAGAAAAGCAATTATGGCAATAATTAGTAACAATCTTCGATCATCCCTCAAAGCACCAATGACACTTAATTTTGAAAATTCTAGGTGTAGACTAATGCCTCTTACACTTCAAGTGACAATCATGTTTAATGATGTGCACCATTTTTTTAAATTTAAGTTATAAAGTTTTCAAATTCAAAATTTAAAGACAGGTCATGCCGAAATTTTTAACAAACTAATTTTCTTAATAAAAAGCAATTTATATGTAATAGTTTGGATGAGTTTTTGAATTTTGCAAGTACAAATTTGAAAAGATTGGGTGGTTTTATCGTTTGCCCATGCAAGAATCGTAGAAATCAAGCACTTCTCGATCGATGCCAAATTTGTGAACATGTTCTCCTAAAAGGTTTTATGCCGAATTATCTACGTGCATAGGTCATGGAAAAAACCATTTGGAACATCTAGAAAATTCCTGTAAACTTTCTCTTCAACCTCAAATGTTATTGATGACATAGAAGAAATGTTGCGAGAAATTTATGGAGATGTTGGAGACGAAGGAGTTGATGAGGAAGATGACAGTAATAATTATGAAAATACTGAAATTGAAGATCTGGTGGAAGACAAATATGACACAATAGAAGTTGAAGTTGTCGGTGACCCAAATCATTTTTTGAAAATGTGAATGATGCTGAAGAACCGTTGTATGTAGGGTGTAAAAATTTCACAATGTTTTTATTTGAGAATCTTGAATGGTTGGAGCAATAAGTCCTTTTCTATACTTCTGGAATTGAAACCTACAAGATAGGCAAGACGTCAACGTGTCGACATAGACGTTCACATCGAGCATCTTCAAACAAAGCTTACAAAATTTGTATCACTTATAAGTGTATACTTAACTTCGTAGGATTATTTTACATGTACAATATATGTAAAATAAGATTAAAATGCATTGAAGGAGAAGCATGAGAAGTTGAGGGCTCAACTCGTGAAGTTGATAATGGTTCAGTTTAGAGGAGATTAGGTACATGTAAGATTAAATTGTAATTTCTTTCTTTAATTTCCGAAAATAATATACATGTTTGGGATCGTACAACTAGTGTAAAAAAAATCATTTATAGTGTGCATCAATACGTGTTCCCAGTATGACGACAACCCATCGACGTATTCGACTTCTTCTATGTCTTACTTGATACATTTCTATTGGTTTTATCTTTATGTTTAGTGTGACTTATGAATGTATGTTAATAATATATATTGTATTTTGTACAACTTGTGAATAATATATATTGTCTTTCATATGACTTAAATATTTTAATCAATATCAATGTAAATGCACTACAGTAGACCGGGATTCCACCAACAGACGGTATCCGTCAATGTATGTTACTATCCGTCGGTGTAGGTAAACAATGGATGCACCTGTCATTTGTGTTGCCAACGTTTGTGTTCAGTTACACCGATGGATGTTCCGATTGATAAAGGCCATCAATATTACTTTTGACATGAAATTTTCCACCGAATTTGTTTGCCTCCTTTCGTCAAATTAAAGAAGATCAATGGACGATTACCGACTTATATCCATTGGTGCTCTACAACAACAACAAAATCCATCGGCATAAAATACACTAACTAATACTTCTTTTGACAGATGTAGACATACATCGATGGACAAATTCCGTCGGTACATTATATGGGCAGCCATATAATCGACGTTGTGCACTTGCGGTTATTAAAATGATTAATCAATACACTTCCCTTTTGAACCAATGGCTGAAATAGTCCTCTGAGACAACCCCTCTGATTGTTCCAATTATTGCAGCAGTATGTTGGCTTGAGAATCCTATATGCTACTAATATATACAAGTTCCACTAGCTCCCTCAAATCAACATTGTATCTGCTCTTTTGTTGGTAGTGACTTTTGCCTTATAGTCAGTCGATTTTATGACTGTGAAATCTCTCATTTCCCAAGACAAGGCACTTATCCATAATTTGGCTTTCGACACAAATGAGTCTGACCATTCTCTGCTTCATCTTGTCTCTTCAACATTAATTGCATGAGTTTTTGCACTAAGTTAACTATCTATGTGACAATAGAGAAATGTCTTACCTCCCTAATGTATTATTGAAAAATTCACTGTTATTGTTTCTGAAATAATTGCATTTGCACTCAATGTCAAACTTACTCTTCCTTCGAATTCTGTAGCTATCTTCCACTTTAACCAACCACTCATGAGTTGCTTCATCTACCTCTCTTATTCATTGCATTTTCCTAGCAAAACGCAACAAACCGACAACTTGCTCATCGACAACGGTGCCAAAAACTTGTTTGGATGTGAAGTTTAAAATCTTAAGTACATGGTCACATTCAAGCGGTGGCAAGTACATGTCGACCCATATGGAGCTAGAGTGGGTCATTGTCTACCAAACTCTAGTGGCAAAGCAAATGAAGAGTGAGTGTGACGAACTACACGTTACACTACACTAATCCACAATGAGAACCAAATTTAATTAACCCGTACGAGGTGGCAAATGTGTGGCAAAGTGTAAATGTGTGAACAATTACGCTCTCATGACATGAATAATATGGAAAGCTATCAAGGTCGTAAGCCTAAGTGTATTTTCACATGGATAAGATTGATCACCACCACTAAAACATACAAAATACTACTCAAGAGAAAGACAAAGATAACCACGTTATTACATGTCAATCTTATCTCTTTAATGGCATGAAGAACATAGAAATCCATAATAACCACAACCCCAACTATGTCTCCACATTAATTAAGATTTAAAATCAAGATTAAAACATACAACACATAAATCAAGATAAGCCCGACAATGTCACATGCTTCCACATGTCATCCTTATCTCTTCATCGACTTAAATTTTATCCTCACCTCATCATTCCCCATAAGTAGAACCACCAACCAAAGCATGTGCTAAGCATCCATTAGGACCATGAACACATCAAAGGTAAGAGTAGAAACCCATCAAAATAGCTATGTAAATCATACGATGCTCAAAGATTAAGATTTAAACTCACCCAAAATCTACTACATCTACACTTCAGATCATTCTCCACCCGCTAATGGGATGGAGTACTCAATAATCATATTCATAATAAAAAACAACAAAGAGAACATGAAATTAAAACTTGATTAAAGAAGAAACTATTGCAATGGGTTCCTCTCCACCCCTTCACTACACTACTACAAATAGGAAATAAACATACTCTAATTAATGGGGAGGGGGGATGATGAAGATTAAAATGGAAGGGTTACAAGTTTATTTATAAAAGATTAGAATTTCTGGATTAATCGAAGCATAATCAAACAACTGCAAATCCAATCTGAAGGCTCTAAAGTGCTCTTATACGAATACCCGATCCGGTGGAGTATTTACGGCATCCATATCCCAACCGCCTCTGCCAATGGAGGGTTTGGATCCGCTAGTTTGGGTCGGATTAACCCCAAATGTCACCAACAGATTAAGTTCCCTAATTGACCACGCGGAGTGCACCCAGATTTGTTGGTTCGAGCCCCTTCGATCTTAATTTTAGAATTACTCCTCAAGTTCCTAAGGTTATGGACTTTTGCAACCAAACTATCTTCTTTACAATATGGTCCCTTAGGGTTTTCAATCAGTTCCTTGGGCATTACAGATAGGTCAAGAATGCTTTCAAATCAGTCATTTGTTCTTCGATTTGAGTCTTTTTTGCTTCATTTCTCTTCATTATTACCTACAACCTGAAAGACATGTAACAACAACCCGAGTAGCAAAAATATGGGGTAAATAAATGATATATAACATGAATGCACCGTATGATATACTACTAATCACTATCTTACACTTTAACTAACCACTCATGAGCTGCTATATCCACCTCTCTTATTCATTACATTTTCTTCGGAAACTCACTAACTATATAAGCATTGCAAACCTCCCACATCAGACTAACAAGTAGAGAACTTCTAAACTTCTTCTGAAAGTTCTAATAGAGATGTCTTACACAAGCCCGTACTTACAACCACCAAACACTTCAAATAACCCCCTCATCCAACCACTTAAGATACTGAAAAATCACTGCCAACCCTATTGCGTCTTAGAGCCCACAACCTCAATTTTTTTTTGGAAAAAATGATGGTTTCCATCTACTGAGGTTGTTGAGGGGAGAGTTCCTTTATACTTCCCCTTCAAGTGAGACACCACAATGCTATCTAACATTTAGTTTGTTGGTCAAATCACAACCACTATAAACAAAAACCAACTATCATAAACACTAAATGCAACAAAAGCTACGTGCAAACAAAAGCTACGTGCTATAGAGCCCACAACCTCAATTTTTTTGGAAAAAATGATGATTTTCATCTACTGAGGTTGCTAAGGGGAGAGTTCCTTTATACTTCCCCTTCAAGTGAGGCACCACAATGCAATCTAACATTTAGGTTGTTGGTCAAATCACAACCACTATAAACAAAAACCAACAATCATAAACACTAAATGCAGCAAAAGCTATGTTAGAACCCAAACCCTAGATTAGGGTTAAACTTGGATTAGAGGAGGATTAGGGTTGGCTTGGCATGGGGAGGCGTGGTATGCATGGGGAAGGGGAAGGAGGCGAGTACTGTGCGCGTGAGGGAGAGGGTGATGGGTGTGCGTAGGGCACTGTAGCGTGGTGATGGGTTATATTGCGTTTTCTCTCTCTTCCTCTCTCATTTCTCTTTTCTCTTCCACCCTCATTCGTTCCTCTCCTTCTTGCGACCAGAGGGTGCTCGGGAGCTTCCAGCAGAGTGAGGCGTGCGGAGGGCGTGCGCGAGGAGGGTCACCGGAGGCGACGGGCGCGAGCGGAGCTCCGGCGATTCGTCGTCTTTGGCTGAGGTATGTCGACTCATTAGTGTGGCTTGTTGTTGACACTCATGAGAGGGTCGTGTTGGTCGGTCGGAGGAGGTCGGAGGCCTCTCCGACGTCGCGTTTGGGCGAAGAAACCTCGGCTGGCGCGAGGTTGAAGACGACCGGGCGGTCGACCGGTCCTTGGACGGTCGACCGAATGCATGTATATCTTTACTGTCTGTTGCGTTTCGGTCGACCGAGGTCTTGTGTTCGGTCGACCGGAACTTAATTATATTGGATTTTATTGCATGATGTTCGGACTTTGGAGTATGTTCGGTCGACCGTTATATGACGTAGAAATATAGGTTGACCCTAACTATTATCGGTCGACCGAGACTCCTGAGTCGGTCGATCGATGGATTAAAAGATTGAAAATGATGTACTGTTAGTTTTCGGTCGACCGGGACCCATGAGTCGGTCGACCGATAGAATGATTTGAATGTTGACCGACTCCGGATTTTGACCTCGTTCGGTCGACCGGTTTTAGACCTTCGGTAGACCGTTGGGGGATTGTGTTCTGTGCGCAGCGGTAGACCGTGTTAGGGACGGTCGACCGATTCCTTTCTGGAAATGGTCGACCGAACCACCTCTTACGGTCGACCGTTTGGGCCCAGGACAGAATTCCTGGTTCCCTTTTTGAACGCCAACTTTGTCCACGGAAACCCGTGTCCTCGCCTTGTGCGTGAGCCGGGAGGTGACGGTGGGCGCGTGATGCGTGCCTGCCCAGGGACCGCCGTTGGGAAGAGTGTGGGTGTTCGGGACGCGTCACCTCCATGTATGGACCGTGACTTTTGAGATGTTTGTTGGCACTTTTTAGTATAGCAGGCCTGAGGGATCGCGGATCCCAGTGCGATGTTGTGCGGGCACGCAACTGGCGTTGGGTGAGGTGACTACCGGCCCACGGGCTACGGAGGTCGCTACCCAGCTTTTATAGCGGCGCGGTTGGTGTTCGCGGCTCGAGGAGACCGATGACCTGGCAGACTTCGGTCTGGATCTGTCCGATGCTGTGCCGGACTGTTGTGATGGACCACCGATGTTGTGCCGGTGATGCCGCCGAGGTTGTGCCGGCGATGATGATTGTTGGGCCGAGGCTGTGCCGGCTTGTTGTTTTCCTCGACTGGGCACCTACCGAGATGATGTTGTTATACCTTCCGGGCGACGGCCCCGTTGGTCCCTGTGGCCCCGACCACTGAGATTTACAGATCTGTTTCTATCGGCGCGTAGACGTGACAGAGGCTCCCTGCCGAACCCTTGAGTAGTGTAGCTGCGTGTGGGGGGTGCGATGTCGCGGGCTACTAGACTGCATGTGCCTGCAGTAGGTCTCTTCGGGAGACCCGATGATTGATTGTCGGACTGATGTCCTGTTTTACCCTTCGGGGGAACTGTTTTCCATATCTGTTGATGCCATGACATGCTACTAGTATGATAGGTTCATTATGTGATGCATGCATATAGGTGAGTTGGTATACGGGGTTTCCTTCTGGAAACTCAGGCATTATTGTTGCATCTTTTTCAGGACCGCAGTAGGTCCGGGTGGGTGGTGACCGAGGACGGAGCGCTTTGGAGTCGGATCCTCTTCGGCAGTTGCTAGACCGTACGACTACTTGTATTCTCTTCCATTGTATCAGTATTGTAGTTGTATTTCTTTTGGAAAACTCCTTGTATTTTGGGTGCACCCGGATTTATATATTTATGTATTAGTGACGTTCCCGCGTGAGTTGTCTGTTATGTTGGTTATTTTGAAATTTTAAATCTTCCGCTGTTTCGGGACGTTACAAGCTACGTGCAAACAAACCACAACTAAAGATTAAACAAAGAAGAGAAGGACACAGAAAAAGACTCACTATTGTCTTTTACGGACTTCCTTGTGCCTACCATAATCTCAAATAGTTGGGAATTTCATTGGGGATGGAAATAGAATTGGGGATTTCGTCGAGGGAGGAGGTCTGGGTTTTCGGTGAAGTTGGGGTTTAAGATCGACTCGATTTTTCAATTTGGTTCGAGTCCAATGTTTCGATTTGGGTCGACGAGGGTTTCAATTTAGGTGGAGATCTTATAAGGTTTCTCAAACTAAATTAATCAAAGTGGCCATCACTAATTAATCACTCCATAGTAACGAAGTGGAACGGACTGAAACAATGTCCTATGAAGTCATCATTGCATGCTCATGTCGTGGGACCCACAAAATGGAGCAGGTGTACCCAAGCAAGTAAGCTTGAAATGCGGGTGTTCCCAAGTAAATACTGACAATGCTGGTTTAATGAACTAATTATGACCATTGGAGTTGCACGCAAGCAAATTCCCATTTTAAGAATCCAAGAAGAATCCAGAGAAGCAGCAAAATAATGGATGTTGGGAGAGAAGAGAGATGTGAGAGCATGAATCAAGGACGTAGAATCAATTCTGGAGAATCAACTTCTGTTTGAATGTGTTGGATGACGAAATCTGATTCTTTTCTAGGAGATTCCTAGAATCAACTCCTACAAGCTAATCCGAATGACTCCTTAGAGTGTATTCTACTTTGCCGTCTTATTTAATTTTTCATTTCTTCTTAGTGTATTTTGTTAGTTAGTTACTGTGTTAATTTTTTCTTAGCTATAAAATTGAGGGAGGACTTTTTCAGCGATTCCCTTCGTACCGAGAATCAATGATCATTTGAAATCCCAACCTATTATGAAGTACCAATGAAGCATATATTTGGATATGCTGATATTTCCCGCAGGACCGGTTTCACAAAATACCCATATCTATATGCTATGTGTTCATAGACATCCAGATCCAGTAATATGTAAACCGTCCTCTTTTTTGTCAACCAGATATTTGATATCAATCTCGAATTACACTTCAATGAGATTTTCCATTACTATCTGTTCATTAAAAGGGCACCCCTCGGCTGTTAAAGTTTGTTGCTTTTGTGAAAATATCACGTCAAAGTTTGTTCCTTTCGAACAATATCTGATAACATCATGCAGACTTTGTCTCTCAGGTACTGCAAAGAAGTGATAAGGCTGCACTTATTCGAGGTCACGGATATTCTTAATTTGTTTATTTGGCACGAAGATACGCAAAGACATAATGGTATCAAAGATTTCGAACAAAGCATTAATGTTAGTTAAATGGGAATAGATGCTAGCTATATGTGTTACGAAACTATAATAAAGTGAGTCAAGGTTGTTTTGCCTTAAATATATTACATTATGTAACGAATCATTTTGAATCAGTCACATTGAGAGAAAAAAGTTTGAAATTACTCATATATAGATTCAAGTAGAACCACGATTCATATCTCAAACCTAAGTAAACACCAACAAAGACGTCACGACTGAAAATTTAAAATGTTTAAACCTGAAGTTGTCCTAACAAAGCCATGTTTTCTTATACTACGGTGATAGAGGAGCAAGTGAATTCGTCGTCGATTGTGTTCCACATGGTGGGATAAGCTATAACAAAGATGTTCGAATCATGTTCCACCTAAATATGTATGTCTTCAGAACTTCCATGTAGTGAGTGCTATACTGCCAGTGGGAAAAAATGGATATCGTATCTTCTTAAAAGAAGAATAATCTCGCCTGAGAATCTTGTACACCATAATGAGGTTTTATCCTGTGTACATGGTATCATAAAAGGTGCAGATCTGTCCAAAACATGATCTGTTTCCACTTACCAAATATCTATAGCAATATATACCAGGTATATCCAACCTTACTACAATAAATATGCCCTTGCTTTCACATTTTACGTTTTCATATAGATGATGGCAAACTGCCCAAACCTATAATTTAAACGGAAATTTCATTTTGACGAACAAATTATACCTAACGGATATTAAATTGTTTAAAATTGTATTCAGTGGGTTCAACAGAAAGTATGTTGGACTCATTAAGTATTGGATAGTGGAATACATTTGTTTATGCCCAACTTGACTTACTATCATTTCAGTGACAAGCTAAGAAAACACCAAACACACAAAAGAACAAGCAAAAAAATATACAACAATGGGTGTACACGGTTCAAAAATACTTACATCATGGGAGATCGCATTCGACTTACTGTTGTTAAAACTATAAATAACATGCATAACAGTGGGAAACACATGTCGATTAATATTTTCAGTACAATCCATACAAAGCCAATGAACATAACCATGTGTACAAAACAACGAAAAAGCATATATCAGCTAGGATCAGAAAACACCTCAACTGAGCTGCCGTTGTTTGACTCCCCTTAGAGAAATAAGCACCCACACGTACTGGTGCGATGAGTGCTGACACTTTCTCTTACGATAGAACGATCGTAACATATCTGTTGGCACACTCAGACTCCAGTTGAACCACGAGAACATATTGAGACCCACATGACAGATCGCTTTGGAACAATGGAGATAAGGGAAATAAGGTGGTTATATTTGAAAAATGTAAGGCGATAGAATATATATATATATATATATATATATTTGAAATATGTAAGGCAATAGTGTGTGTGTGTATCACAAAGTCAGAACATGAAATTTTATATCTACACAATTCACAACCGCCTGAAAATGTTGAGAACGTGGTCTTAGTGGCTCCACAAAATTTGTAACCGTCGAAACCAAAATAAAATATTCTTTTCAAATCAATTTTTTTTCAAATGCAATATAAGATGAGGACGAATCAACTACCTTTGAATTTTATTGGCGCACTCGGACTCCCCGCGAACATCAAGAACCAATTGAGACCCACATAATATATCACTTCAGAACGATGGAGATGAGGGACATGAAGGTGGTTATATTTGAAATCCGTAAGGCAATATATATATATATATATATATATATATATATATATATATAAGATGAGGAAGGATCCATTACATTTGAATTTTGTTGGCACATGGTTACACTTAACGATAAAATCAAATATAAAATTTGAATTGAAAATGCAAACCGTAGATCTTTATCTGCATTATAAGTAGATTAAAGATGTTGAAAATCATAAAAATTGTGAGGCAATTGAATATATATATATCACGAAGTCAGAACGTGGTCTTAGTGGCTCCACAAATTTTGTGTGGATATAAAATACTTACATCATGGGAGATCACATTCAAGTTTTTGTTGTTAAAAATATAAAAAACACGCATAACTGTGGGGAATATTTGTCAATAACATTCTTAGTTCAACCTGTACAAAGCCAATGAACATAATCATTTGTACAAACCAACAACAAAATAGATACATGCTAGGATCTGAAAACACCTTGACCGAGATGCCATTGTTAGACTTCCCTTAGAGAAACTATGGCCCAACATACTGATACGATAAATGCTAACACTTTCTCTCTAGATAGAACAATTGCAACATCTTTGTTGGCACACTCCGACAACATCGCTTCAGAGTCATGGCGAGAAGGGAGACGAAGGTGGTTATATTTGAAATCTGAAATGTTAACTCCATCAACTCCAATGTTAATGATTTCAAAATAAGGATGTCGAGAAGATTCCATTTGTTCAAAAGAAAATTTTGACCCTCTATACTCAAAGTTCCCAACCTCTAAGAAAAAATCTTCACTTTGAAATCCTCTTAAAATATGTCTATCTTTTCACTTCTCCCCAAAATACCCCTGCCTAAATCGTGGGGTCATTCCCCTCTCTCTGTCCCTTTCCTTTGAAATAAGCAAATCGTGTTCTTTGTCTATTTCTGTCGAACGGTTGCAAACTACCCTCGTGCATCCATTTTGTCTATTCTTTCTTTCTTTCTTGTTTGCACATCCTTTTTCTCTCGCACTCGACTGGTCATTCCAGCGGCTTACCCTGCCGAACAACTCCTACTTCGAATACGATGACGAAGGTCGGTTTTAAGGCATAATTTGTAGCTTTTTTTCCTCTTCTTGATATAGTTTTATAAGGTTTTGTTATGGTTTCTATCGAAAATGTAGTTGATTTGTAGCCTGGTATTCATCTGAGTTTTGTCGCCTAGGTTGAAAGTGGAACTGTTTTGTGTTTCTGACGATGCTCGATAGATTCAACCGTAGTTTTATAGTAACTCGATAGGTTGGTGTTGATGGATAGAAGTTCCTTTCTCCCCGATTGGTTCCACAGATGCTTGTGAGCTCGATATAACTGTGTAGAACTGCCGAAAAGATCGGTTTGACAATGAAGGACTGGTATCTCGATGAACTCGATATTAGGTCGATTTCATTTTCCCCTATTTTTAAGTGGTCGTTATTTTTTGGTTTTTTTTTCAGATGGAGAAGTTACTAGTTCCAATCAATGATAATTTCCCTGGTCGTGTGACGTACACGGGCAGTAAGCCTAGGAATGACATAAAAGAGAAGTTCCGGAAGCACGACTCTCTAGAAAGGGCAAAGGAATCGTCATTCGAGTGATTTTTTGAGGACGGTGAATTACAGTTCTCTAGTATTCTTTCCCATCAGTTACTGTTGCGTAAAATTCACAGTGGTAGAGATGACAAGATTCATTTCTTGTTTGGCACTAAGCCCTGCAGATTCAGAAAATATGAGTTTGCACTGGTTAGTGATTTGAACTTCAATACTGTACCGACCGAGACTGAGTTGTAGGAGCATTGTATGAGTGACAAACTTATCAAGTAATTTTTCAATGGAGAGCCCAAAATTCAGATAGGCACATTGGAGGCGGCATTCAAAACTATACAAATGCCAACGACATCTTCAAGTTGGGGTTATACCTCCTGATTGAAGGTGTTATATATGTGCGAGAGGGCAAGCTATCCGTATGGACGGATATAGTCAAGATGGTCGACAACCTAGACTACTATTTCGAGTATCCATTGGGGAAGTCATCTTACCAGAAGTTGCTGACATTATGTAACAAAGACATGAATAAGCAGAAAGAATTGTATAAGAGAAAGGAAGAAAGGGGCCAAGAAAAAGAGGCCAAATAGAGTATATACGGTTGTGCCCCACCATTACAGTATTGGGCGTACGAGGCCATTCAGTAGTTCACCTCCCAATATGTTGTGAATCGTGGAAATCAGTTCCCCAGGATGCTCAGTTCAACGAGCAATGAGAAAAATGTCCCGCGGAAGGCTGAGGTTGCACCAATGCTTGCTTCAAAGAAATGTAAGTTTGTCTTCATTGTTGTTAATTCATGTTTTCTAGCTAGTCGAGTACTTATTTTGCTCGACCATCTCGATAGGAATTCAATAAACCTCGGTAATAATGATTTGTTGTTAGTTACTGGACTATTAAGATTTTCGATAGGTTCGATAGGCGTTCAATATGAACTCGATCATCATTGTTTGTTTTAATATTACCGGTTGCTTAGTTGTTTTTCTATTGGTTCGATGGGATCATTGATAGGAACTCGATATCAACTTGATATTAATTATTTTGTTTATATGAGTACATTGGTCGCTCGATATTCCATCAACATACCTCGATAGTTTAGATAGGTTGTAAGTTACTTGATTATTTAGTGTGCTCGATAGGGGCACGAGAGGAGTATGATAGACGTTGATAGTTTAGATTTGTTCTTAGTTACTGAACCTAACATCATGTTTTATATTCCTCGTAGTTGACTGTGTATCACCTCGTGCATGTGAGGTTGAATATTACAATAGCCTTACAGAGGGTATGACCCCCTACCACCCAGACTCGAGGAGGATGTTGATGAGGGTGTTGATATGGTTGCCAAGAGATTGGCCAAGGCCACTAATGAGGTAAACATTTTGCAGCTGATGGCTTAGAGGAGAAAACAACTATTCCCACCTCTATCACAGCCACAACCTCATCCCAGCCAGCCGCCCCAACCCCGGCTGAGGTTGCATCCCATGCTTACCATCTTCTTGTGGAAAGGTTGGAGAGGGTGGAATCAACACAGTCGTCGATGGAAGTGACCCGACTGTCGATGGAAACAAAGAAACTATCGATGGAAGGACAATTGAACAACGTCATAGAGTCAACATGCCGTACTAGAGCAGATGGCTAAAATGGTGTCTTTGTTAGAAGCTCGTCTGACACCACCAATCGATGATAATCAGTTGGCCACGATGGAAGCAAATCAACTATGGATTGAAGGTCAACTGAAGAGCCTCATATAGAATCAGTGTTCCTTCATGGACCGGATGTCGAAGATGGTGGCTTTGGTAGAAGCACCTCCAAGACCTTCAGTTAACAAGAACGACTTGGCTAAGATCGTGTCATTGATAGAGACCCATTTGAGACCACCGTCTAACGAGAATCGGTCATTCGACGATGAAGACATACTACTCGATGGTTACCTACCTAAAGTAGATCCGTCCACCCCATCGAGGAAGAGGCGTAGGCCAAAATATCTTGAGGATATCTACACCGACCCGATCAAGAAACCACAGCCTTCGGACCAAGTTGAAGAGACTTTAAGTTCTCGACCATTTGAATAAGTCGGACATAAAACAATTGAGGACATTTGGATGGTGGGTTTTGGGGTTCATCCCTAATGAGAAGCTCGTTTTTGTGAAGACGGGGAATTACAGACCGGCATGGTTCTTATGGATGAAGTGTCACAGATTTTGGGTCGGTGACGACGTAAGTATTTCAAATAATTCAATTTTCAATAATGCATATGTGTAATTCAATAAGGTGGAAATGAGCTCGATAATGTACACGTGACCTTGATAGGTCTACATTTGCCAATTTGGATCAATTGAGTTCGATGGGGACTCGATTAAGTCGATAATTTAGATTTTTTTGTCTATTTCTAGAATTTTTTTGTTTGCTCGATGGGTTTGATTATCTCGATATACCCTCGATGAATAGTCAACAATCTTCGCATGAATAATTTGGAAGCTAGTATTTTTGACTTTATACATGCTAATGTTTTTGTAGCATATTGACGCAATGCAAGATATATTGAGGAGGTGTATCCGCACATTCCTGGCTCAACACCGCCAGAAGGTTGCAGTTATGAACACTTTTTTCAGTGACTTGGTTCCATCACAGGATGCACAATACGTTGCCAGTCCAAGTTAGTTCACTTGGGATTCCTCCTATCTGCATTTTTTGACTAGAATTGAGGAGCAGCTAATGCCTTCTTAGAAGGAAATGGAGTATGTGTAGTGGTGCCAGAGCTACAGACAATGACATTGGTTTGCGTTTGAGTTGTCAATAAAAGACTGGAAGATTACAATCATCGATGACGATCAGACTGTCATTCAGCTTAAAGAGCTAGAAAGTATAATGAGACCCTAGTGTTGTACCCTTCCCTTACTGATGAAAGATTTCAGGATTTTGAGGAATCACCTAAAGCTGAATTCCTTAAAAGGACGCCAACCATCGGAGTTGAAATCACATCGTTGCGAAAAGAGGAGGTCCCTAAACCCGGAACAGGTCAGTTCCCTTTCCTGATTACTTTAGTTGTTTTCAACTCAATTGTATCCCATATGTTTACAGCAAACAAGGTTAACTTTGCAGCATATATTCTAGCATATACGTTGTCAAGTATGTAGAGCATCGACTAGCGAATCTTCCCCTCAACATCATAATAGACGAAAACATGCAGACCTTCAGAGACAAATGGTCTGTCGACCTGTTCTACCAGAATGTCAGACATTGACATCGAACAATTGTGTGTTTTCTATTTTTTTTATAAAACAATTACAAAAATTGAACCATTATGACGTCGAATAACGTCGGACATGTGAGTTTCCATATATTTGATTAGTTCGACATGGTTCGATACAAGCAGGATAAGCGCACGACTGATCATCTTGATAGGATCGGTTTGAGTGTGGAAAACTATAATTTTGGATCCAATCTATATGTTTCCCCTAATGGCTCGATATAATGGGAACTATAACCTTGCTATTCAAAGGAATTTTCCTCCATAATTGTCTGCCTTTATTTAAAATCCGCTGCCTTTTAAATTTTAAATACCCGGTTTTGGAAGGAATGTTTGTCAATTGCTCAATAATAAGTCGATATGTGCTCGATATGAGCTCAACATTTTACATCTTTTAGAAAAAATGTGTATGTACCTTCCCTCCAGAGTCCAAGCGTCTCTTCAGTTATGATAAGTCCGTACCCATTGGGCGGTTTGACATGACCTCGATATGATGAAGCAAGAGAGTCCTCTCTATTGAGATCGATCTGCTCTACATAACACAATAGGAGCTTGATACTTTACTAGACTGATAACGGCATAGACATTGAGATTCGTTTAATGCGTTTTTGTTGCCTTCCTACCAAACATCGTGTCATTTACGGCTAGGCCGAGGAAATTGTACCCATTGGGCAGTTCGACGTGACCTCGATATGATGATGCAAGAGTGTCCTTTATGTTGGGATCGATGTGCTCGAGATGAAATCGATAGGAATGCAATACGATAACCCACTGACAGCAACACGGTTATTTAGGGTGTATTAGATTTTTTTTTCAAACCTCACGTAAGTTATGAGTGGACTGTGAAAATTGTACCACTCACGGTTTTTCTTGGCCTCGATATGATGATGAATCACACCTTCACATGCCTATAAAATGACCTTCACTTCAATCAGCATTACATCACGTCACTACGATTGGAAGAGAACTTCATTGCTCCTTCCCTCAACCTCCGTAACATCCACCTTTAATCATGAAGATGATGCATAATGATGACATCGTCGACCAAGCATCGCTTGGCTACCTCCACTGCTGCTGCAGTTACATCATAGAAAGACAACATCGGGTCGTCCACAGGGGCATGGAGGTCATCTGGCGGTCTGGTGTAATTGACCACAATCGATGCACCTTTTATCTCCCTAACGCTATGGATTCCGTCGAAGAGGTGAAATAGACCCTGGTATTTCTTAGCAAAGTGGTGGCAGACGTCAAACGACATTTAGCCACCACGAACGATGCCATGGTAGACCTCGCTACTGACCTTAGTATGTTATTGTTATCGCTTTCCTTATTTTTGTTATCTTTTTCTTCAACCACTGATATGTCGTCATTTTATATGCATATTTTCCACCCCGAAGGCACCTGCACCCATCTCTCCCTTCCTTGAGTACACATGCCCCAAATGCGGGGCAACCTACCTAGACGAATCTCCCATACCTGACCCAATGCCCTCCCCGGCCTCGAAGATCAAAGTGGGTGCACAAGGAAAGGTAAAAGAGCAAAGTTGTTTTAGTTTAATTTTAGTTGTATGTGGATTGTGGTGTTTGTTTGTGTATCTGTTACAGACTTGTAAAAAGTTTTTATGCTTATGTAGTAAGTTTTTTGAAATGATGAAGTAAATTGCAGTTATGTTATTTTATGTGTTAATTTGAAGATTGTCGAGCTTTCATCAAGCTTGTATCGAACTCGTCGAGCCCACTGAAATTAGTGCCCAATACATA
Source organism: Triglochin maritima (assembly GCA_963682175.1). Taxonomy (NCBI): domain Eukaryota; kingdom Viridiplantae; phylum Streptophyta; class Magnoliopsida; order Alismatales; family Juncaginaceae; genus Triglochin; species Triglochin maritima. Next base: position 20,911,502 of record OY821774.1, on the reverse strand, counting down.
TGTCCGGTAAAGTCATAGGTTTAGGGTTTTACTCGAGCTCAAATCGAGTTCGTATCGAGTCCATCGAGCGCACCCAAACAAGAAAAGGAATACATCCATTCAGTTTAAATTGTAGTTTTAAGTTGTCCGATGATCGAACTCTTATCGATTCCGTTGAGCATTACATTTGAAAAGGAATACAAACACAGATTTATATTCCAAATTTCAAGTTAAAGATACAACATTACAGATACATACACAAACACAAACACATGGATAGTACATACAAACAAAAACACATTACGAACATAAAAATATAATCAATTTCTTCCAAGTCCACTGGTGGATGATCTCTCTCTTCGAAGAGATGCAAGCTCTTCGCTCAGTATCGCAGTCACCTCTCGAGACTTCCTCAGTTCGTCCTCAGAGACCAACAACTTAGTCTTGGCCTCCAGCCTCAACGCTTTAACATTTTGAAACTCCTCCCCGAGCCTCCAAACCTTTTCATAAGTCTCTTTGAGGGGTCTCAATTGTAATTTGGGTTTGGTGCTTCTTGATGCCTCAAAACAAATCAGGTCATGGGTAACACAACCATCGATGTTCCCCTACTTGGGAGCGTAGATGCTGGATGATCTCCTTTCCTAGAGTTCTACGCTTGCTTCGTCCAACCCCCGCACCTGGGCTTCGTGAATGGTTGTTCACCATTCGTACTTGTGGAGTCCTCTGATGCCGACCAAGTACTCCATGTACCAAATTTTGGTTTGCTGTGTGGCATCATAGAACATAAAATGGTTGAAGATGTAACAAATGGGGAGCTAGACGTACTCCTCGTGCTCCCTCACCAGCTTGGCACCTATCATCTGAGCATGGAGTTGATAAGTGAAAAGGTCCTCCACTTGAAAGAGGTTAGCGACGTCTCATGCATCCATGTGGATTGTCTTGCTACGCAGACTTAGGCCCAGAATTACGGTAACGTCTTCGTCTATAAATGGGACTATCCCAGAACCGAGACTCAACCCCACCCCACAGTCCACAATGTCATTATCCACCGGGACGTTATTCAACGTTAGGAAGTGACTGAAGGGGGTCCCCCTGAATAGGTGCTTTTGTTCGTCTCTCATATTTTCCAACTCCTGTTGTATCAGTTTCCAGGACAATTTCAATGAGTGGAAGTAGTGGGTGGCCTCCTAAGACAACAAAAGAACCGACTTCAGCAACCTCACACAAACAAAGGAACAAACAACAATTACGTCAACATACGTGATGCACCATCACTTGGGATGAGAAAATAGGACGGATAGAATCCATCAATCAAAGTGACCTCATTATTTAGTAGACCTAATGACAGACACGAGGTATACTTTAATTTTGAAAGCCAATAAATTTCAATTTTGTTAATCATTGTATTTTTAACGTTTGTATGTATATATGTAAGGTTTTACGCCCCTGGAGAAAATGGTCAAACAACTAACCTCCGATCAACATTAATTTGCTATCCAGTAGGTGCAAAATGTTGTATCAATTAATGGTATGTAGGGAATCACTAGTGCATAATAGGGAAAAAACATCGCCAAATATATGTGGGTCTCCCATATATACGACGTCTTTAGGAATATATGTCGGGTGTAAGGGAGTCTGACGTCTATACATAACTATAGATGTCGGTTAGTCTACAACTGACGTCTATAGTTATTTATAAGTGTCGGTTGTTGTATAGCCGACATCTATACCTCCTTAAAAATGTTATAAAAATATGGGGTGGAGTACATGTTAAAGTGAACATTTTACCATGTGTTTATTTATATGATAAATTGATACATATAGTTTAGTCCCACATTGGAGAATGATTTTTTGTTGGTTGGGTTGAAATACTCCACCACTCATTTAGTTGTAAATGAGAGTTTGATACCACACTACAATAGGGAAGTGAGATATATATATATATTTAATGGTCAAAAGATTAGCACTTGGGCTTAAGACTGTTGCAATTTTTTATATTATTTGAAGGCATAGACGTCGGTTTTATATGGTTGCTGATGTCTATAGGTCGCAATATTTTTTATTATTATATTAAGATATAGATGTCGGTCAACCTATATGGCCAACGTCTACAGCTCGTAACAGTTTAGTCCCACATTGGATAATTTTTTGTTGTTGGTGTGGTTCATGTACTCCATCACTCCTTTACTGCTGAACGCAAACGAGTTGGGGCACTTGGGCATCTTGGTGTTCATGTACTTGGTTAATATCAAAAGATTGTCACTTGGGCTACTTGAGATTGATTAATGTGCGGGTTGAGTGCTTGTTATATGCAGTAATTATTTTTTGGGTTAATTAAAAGTATAATAGACATCGGTCGTATATAGCCGACGTCTATACAGCAAGGCATAGGCGACAGAGAAATATACGTCGGGCACTTAGACCACCAAAATCTGACGTTTATACCCTTGTATATCCAATGTATATGAGCTTTTCTGTACTAGACGGTACTCATCTAATCTCTGACACTGGAGGTTGCCATCTAGGTCTCGGTTGGGGTTGAATCACAATCCTTAACTGCCTGGGACTCGGAGGAGGGGGTTAAAGTGTTGCCTCCGGCTTTATACATTGTCAAAGAGGATGTTATGCAGTTCTTGGCCATGGATCAATTGTGCATAATGATTATCGACATGCTAGTGAAGTAAGTGTTTTCTTTTATATAATGTGAAATACTTCAAATAAATTGATACTAATAATAACATAATGTAATTTTTACTCTTGTAGACACCTTTATGACGCCAGAAGGTCAGTCTTTCCAGAAAATCAACTATTTGGACTTGTGAGTCCGTCTACCTATATATCCGGGAATGACGATAAATCGTGTCAGCTTGCGACTCTCATGAAAAAACAAAGGCAAAATATATTATCTCCCTTATCATGAGAGGTAATTTTGTTAATTCAAAGTAAGTGGAATTTGATTTGGTAATAAATCTTCAATTATATATATAAACATCGCTCATTGGATGATTGTCGTTCTATGCCCCGAGACTAATTCGGCATATTAGTTTGATCCTTTGGGATCGATTAAACCAAGAGAATTCATGAAGAAACTTGTTTTAATGTAAGTTTGTTTTAATCATCGTATTTGTAATCTGTGTATTTTTATTAGTATTATCGAATTCATGTTGAATAACTTATGCTACTCAGGGCAATGAAAGTTTACAAAGTGTTCGGTGGCAGGAGAACAACCCCAAAAGCTGGATTAACGTGGCATGGAATGAGAGTAAGTTCTTTCTCCCATTTTTGTTAATTAAGTTAAGTAGTGGAACATATATTAAGCAAATTTATATCTTTGTAGTACCGCAAGCAAATTGGTAATACGGAATGTAGTTACTACTTTATGAGATACATGGAGGAAATCCTCGAATTCGCAACTCAAGACATATCCCTATCCAAGGTAATATAGATTGCTATTTAGTTGTACAATTATAGTTTCATTATTTTGATATTAATATTTTTTACTTGTATTTTTATAGATCTTCCCAAAGAATAGCGATCCCTACTCTCAACAGAAGCTCGATCATACTCGTAACCGATGTGCTCTCTATTTTATGAGAAACATGTTAATGAACTAAGAGGTACTTATTTCAATAACCCATTCTTTGTAATTAAAACATGAAAATTTATTTAACGTGTTTATTTGTATTACCAACATACAATATGATCTTTAATATAATCACATCTTTGTAAATGAATGTCAACTGTTTGTGTATGTATGTATGTTTGTATATATTTGTGGATGAAAGTGTGTATGTATTTGTGTTTGTGGATGAATGTGTGTATGTATTTGTGGATGACTTTCGTGTGTAGGTTGAATGTGCTTGTTATGCAGGAATCTAGAATTGCTTTGTATTTATTTTTTTCATCTGGCAAAGGTATAAACGTTAGTTGTACCTAGCAGCCAACGTCTATCTCCTTCAGAAAAGGAATAGACGTCGGTTGTTAGGTACAACCGACGTCTAGTAGTTAGTTATAGACGTCGGTCGTAATAAACAACCAACGTCTATGTGTTAGGTATAGATGTTGGATTTTAGGTATCCAACGTCTAGGTATACACAACACAAATATAGACGTCGGGTCAAGGGCCGTATAGCCGACATATACACCCTCAAAATCCGACATATATTTCCTTTTCTGCACTAGTACTTATAGAATAGGATACTTCATCTTTAAAAAAAATTATATTTACATTTGGAAGGTGTCCGCGCTTAACTGCAGACAAGCTTTGTAGTGGACAAAATAAGTAATGACGCTTTTCCTGTCGACTCGGAATAGTCGGTTTCAAAGATAAGTAGTGATCCCACAATTTAAAAGCCAGAAACAGTCTCCAGGTCCAAATGGCATACGCATAATTAGAAGTAGCGATGAACAAAGTACATGATTAGTCTCTAAAACAAAATGTTATTAGTATTAGATATTCTGTTAAAGTACCTCAAATACGAGAAAATTAGTTAAAATTGACATTCTGACTGCGACGCAAGGTTATCATGCTTGATTACACTCCATTTGCTTTGGTAGACGTGAACATTGCCATGAGAGAAAAGAAAAACTAAAAACGAACAGTTAAATGATTTATCCCTGAAATTAATTGCATCACAATATCCAGTGATATGCCACTAACCTTTAGACCTGAACATGCTTGCAAATTTTTATGATCAAACAAAAATATAAAATCCAAGAAAAAGCTTTTGCCACCAGATCATTCATGCCATAAAAACTTCCGTTCCTGACAGAAAATTAACAAAAAACCCTCATTAACATTCAAACCCAACCCCTAACCCTATTTCACCAAACAAAACATTAACTTCGTTGGTGGTTTTCTTTGTTCTCTTGCGTCCTCTCATCGTGGCGGATCACCGCCACCATAGATTCATCATCACAATCACCATCTTCCATTTCCTTTCTTCCCCAATCGCCTTCATCGTCAACAACGTTGTTCTTTTCTTTATCTCCGAAGGACGAAGCTCTACTTGACATGGGAGTTGCAAGGAAACTGGGCTTCTGGTCACCAGCCATTATCACCACAATTTTCTCCTCGTATACTAACGTCACCTTTCCCAGAGTGTTTCCAGGCTGCTTCTGGTCACCGCTCTCGATATCACCTGAATTACTTTCTTCCACGTTCCGGCCTTCCAAATACCCAGAGAGCTTCCAGTAGGAGCACGCAAGGATCAAAAGAGCAAACGCTATTAGACCCAACATGGCCGCTAAGCCTCCAAAGAGGTACGGCACCGGAGAGTGCCATGGCGAGTGTTGTTGCTGCGGTGATTTGGTTGTCATGCTGTAATCCATTCTTGTTATGTATCTCTTCGGTTTCTTATTGTTGTTTCTGCTTTTCTTTTGAAAATTGGAAGATGATTCTTTAGGAAAGTTGAAGAGTTTGGGAAGAAAGCGGTGAGTATTTATAGGAGAAATATTTCTGCCACTGGAACAAACACTAGCAACTAATTAAGGTTGGAAAGAGATATCGATGGAATTCACTTGAATTGAGGAAAAATGCCCCACTTGTCAAAGTGTAATGCGCAAGAAAGTAAGATTGTTGGATTTGTTTTGATTTCTTGCTTTATGGGAGGAGAATGTTATTGGGGTTTTTTGTGTAGGGACATTCAACTCCTTCACTACGTTACACTTCCAAATGTCACGGTGAGGGAGAAGAAACTCCACTAAATAGGGAAGTTTGTTCACGAAAAGGTAGCCAAGTGAACATATTTCGGTAGTTCACCAAGAAACAACGTCTTTACAACAAAGATCATACATCCAATTTTTAAGATAACATATCAACATATTAAATACTAAAGTAATAATCTATTAACATAACTGACGACAATGGTCACAGAAACTAGGACAACTAACATGCGCTAGCATAAAAGCAAAAATAAAAAAAATGAAACAAAAAGATTAAAATTATTTGCATAGGTGCACTTGCAAAGTATAGAGATATTGGAGTAATGAACTTGAGTTTGTCTAATATTTTCTGTGCACTTCTAAACTTGAATTTATCGAATTTTTTTGGTACAATATTAAACTTGAGAAATTACATTGGTGCAATTAAGCGAAGGTGCGCCCATTTCATTTAGACCTGGCAATCGGGTATTTTCGTGTCGTGATTTTCTACATGTACTAGAAACACGAAAAACTAACAATTGTTAATAAATTCCAGATTTCACTCAAAATAACACTCTAGAACTTAGCACCCATGGTAAAGAGTAGTCATCAACTCAGTAGAGATGTATTGGGGATGGTGGTCTTAAAGCATGTTGAAACGGAAACACAGGTGATGTGGGACTAAAGCTTCGGTGCAACAGACACGCAGAAGGAATCTATGTATATCTGAGAACATCCAATATATAAAGAATTGAAGAGTTGCTAAATGGTTATTGGCGGGCTTATAAGTTGATGTTGGTTGCAGGTTCGAATCCCCCCTTACCTGTTCAATAACTTTTTCCCTTATTTCTACAAAAAAAAGGGGCGTACAAGGTTTCGAACCTGGGTCTCTGTAACTTTCCAAACAAGTCCAACCAATGCACCAGCGAAGAAGCTTGTGTTTAACGTTACGTGTAGTTTACTTAGTATCATTCGTGTACTTTTCAGGTACACGAAAAAATTTCGTGTCGTTTTTATGTCTGTAATCCGAAAACACGACACGAACACGAAACACGAAATCCTGAAACCCAAACACCATTTTTTCGTGTCGTGTTCGTGTCGTGTTTTCGTGTTCCGTGTCAAATTGCCAGGCCTAATTTCATTTCATGTTTGCTCCGTTAGCTAGTTGTGACGGTGTCCATTCAAATTATGAATTTAAATCATCATGAATTTGAATTAACATATGTTTTGTGTTATTTGTTATGAAAATTGGGGACCCTCTCCTATTGGTGGATAAGATTAAAAAAAGATAAAAAAATGAACAATTAAAAGTATTGTAATCCTATTTAAGAGTATGATGTTCAAGAAATACTCTTGAAAGTGGTTTTTGTCCTTGATCGGTTTCTCTTTTATGAGTTTCCTCCAACCAGCTTTCATGTATTGAAACCTTTCAAGAGTTGCGTCGTTGTTGGTCTTGTAGAAAATTTTCCTTTTCTAAATGTATGTAACACAACAACTGTAATATCCAATGGTCTCTTATCCAATTGCACTATCTATTATTTACAATACTTCTGCCATCATAATTAGCTTACATAAGCAAACGTGAAATCTGACCCCATTCGCTTAAGTGTAACAAAGTAATTTGACAAGTTTAAAAGTGTACCCAAATAAATTCAGTAATTTAACTCAAGGGCATTGCTCGAATATCACCACTTTGCAAGTACGCGCATGAAAGTAATTTCTCATGTTTAGAAATGCACCCCACAACAAATCCGACATAGCTCCAATATTACTAATTTACAAGTTCTCATGTGCAAATAACCCAAAAAATTACATGCACAAATCACAACCCAATCAAGCGGTTAACAAGGTTCTATAAAAAACGAAGACATGCAATGACAACCAAATAACAAAAATATAAATGCATAACTCAATTGAAGAGGTAGTGTAGTGGCAGTCTCATAAGTAGCACCTGTTGTATATTGTAATATCTCAGTTCAGTGAGAACAACGAAATCTCTTTGCCACCAACAATCATGAAACAGTAATTAGAATCGCATAAAGATTGATTCGTGGAAGATACTGAGATAGTGAGATGTGCGAGCGTGTTGTGAATTGGAATCTAATTTTTGTTCCAAAATGAATTCCATAATTTGACGTTTGACATAATCTGAATCTTTTCTATTATACTTGAAAAACCACTACCAATATATGTATCCAACGTCAAAGTAATTTTAAAATATGAGTTCATTTATTGCCCATTGAATGTACTTATTTTCTTACTTGCGCTCCATTTACATTTGTAGATGTTAAGAATATTGTCGTTGTAAATTATATTTAACTTACCCTCCATGCATGTTTTACATCTTATTTATTACCCCATCCGTTAACTAAATTGCAAAGTGCATTAGGTATGTTTTGTAACCAATGAAATCACTATATCACCTTTTGTTAAGTTCAATGTGAACCCTATCACAAGACCAATTAAATAAACTGATGAGCCACTTGCTGCACCTAAAGGTCGTACACACCCACCCTACTAGCAAGTGCCGTAGCCAATTAGTTTGATCGGTGGTTGTTACATCCTAACCCCTTGATTATTTGGGTTTATTGTGTTTAGGTGGAGGATTAGGGGAAGAGGAGATGGAGGGCTGAGATGGATGGGAGGAGTTGTGGTGGATGGTGGAGATTGGATGAGGGAATGTATAAAGGTTTGAATTCCTCTCTCTCTCCCTCACTCGTTTCTCACCCTCTCTCACGCGTCTCTCTCTCTCTCTCTCTCTCTCTCTCTCTCGATCCTTCACATCCAGCTGAGGAAGACGTGGAGGCGAGGCCGGCGAAGCTTGGAGGAGATCAGGAGGTTGCCGGAGTCGAGGCGATCGTGTTCGGGTTTTCGCCGGAGAAGAAGAGTTTTGCGAGGAAGCGCTCGCCGAGGTTCTTCAAAGGCTTCTTCAAGCCTTAAGGTATGTCAAGCTTTAGTGTAATCCTCCTTTTAGCCTTTGTGAGGGTTGGTGTGGCCGACGGTAGGCCGGAAGGCTCGTCGAGAACCTTGCAGCAGCTTTTCTGCTCTGCAACGGTCGACCGGCGGGATGACGCGGTCGACCGGTCGTAGTGTGATTTGGGCGGAAAACCCTTGCACCGGTCGAACGATACTCTTCGAGTAGTCGACCAGTGGTGCGTTTTACCAAGGGAAAAATGCTCTATGTGTTTTCGGTCGAACGAGTCCCCTTTGCTGGTCGACCGAAAGCACTGTTGTAGGTCGGTTGGGGGCGTTGACCATCTAAACGGTCGACCGCTCGTTGACTTCATCCGACCGACGTTTAAGTTGACTTATTGGCCGGTCGACCGGGAGTGTGGTTTCGGTCGACCGTGTAGTGCGGTTTTGTTGGGGGATTTCCCCTGGTTGTTTTCGGTCGACCGTGATCTGAGGGTCGTTCGACCGTTGGTTCTTTTTTAGCAAGAGAGGATTTTTTTCCTGTTTGATTTCGGTCGACCGTGGTTTGAGAGTCGGTCGACCGGTTGGACGTTATTTCGGTTTTTCTGATGAATAGTTGTGGTGTTCGGTCGACCGTGTGGGTTCTTCCGTTCGACTGTTTGGGCACTATTTTGCATATGGATGCTTGTGCCGGGTGTTGTTGGATCCGCCTCGAGGGCAACGGGTCTCCGGCCTTTTTGGGGCGACGGTACAGACATTGCCGGCCTGAGAGGAGGGTCGTGTTGTGGCTCTGAGGAGCGGGTGCCGTGTGTGCACGTCGTTATTGTTGTGGCTCTGAGGAGCGGGTGCCTTGTGTGCACGTGTGATTGAGGGGTTGGGGTGAGAGGACCCTAGAGACCCGTGGCCGATGATTTTCCGGCGGTGCCTTGTGTGCACATGTTGTGGCCGAGACTCTGACCGGCGGTGCCTTGTGTGCACAGGTGTTGTTGTTGCCGATGTTTTCCGGCGGTGCCTGGTGTGCACGGGAGATTGATGTGCTTTTACTGCATTTCCATTTCATGCTTCATTACGCATTTATGTTCATATTTTAGGGGTTTGGCATACGGAGTTTCCCACGGGAAACTCAGGCATATTCATGTTTTATGTCAGGTCGTACGCGTCAGTAGGAGGTGGTGACTACGGACAGGAGCACCCAGACCAGATCCTGTCTCTTTTGTTCTTCGAGGTGGATGATTTTTCCCTTGTATATGTGTTGTTATCTTTTGTGTGGGTTGTAATCATCATTGACTCTTGTATTGTACAGTTTACCTCATTATATATATATATATGTACTCGTGGTTTGGTGACGACCCCAGTGTTAATTCTTTATCCGTTTAAAGTTTTAAATTTTCCGCTGTTTCGGGGCGTTACAATTTGGTATCAGAGCCTTCGGTCCCGGTGTGCTTGTCCAGTGAAACCACCTTAGAGGTCTTGCATTTAGTTTTCATTCATCATGCATTCATTCATAATCATTAATTCATTGTCATTTTCTGTCCTCTTGTGTAGATGCCTCCGAGACGTGTGAGGCCACCTTCACGTTATAGGGGCGCCAATGAGGAGACTGGTAGGGAGGACAGAGAGGAGGAGGAGAGGAGGACCCTTCAGGGGACTCTTGGTAGGCTGGGCGAGTTTCTTGAGCACCAGTCTGAGCAGGCCGAGCAGGCAGGGGCAGGGGCAGTGCTTGATCGGTTTATGCGACAGCACCCTCCTTCTTTTGACGGCAGTGGTGAACCGGAGGCAGCTGAGGATTGGGTCTTCAAGATCCGGAAGATCTTCAGAGCGATCGGTTGTCCTTCTGAGAGGCAGGTGGATCTGGCCACCTATGTGTCGGACGGTGAGGCGGCCAACTGGTGGAGGTCTACGTCGGCTGTTGTGTTTGAGAGCAGCAAGGAGGTGGTCTGGGAGGAATTCCTCGCGGAGTTCATCCAGCAGTATTTTCCCCAGCATGCGCGGGATAGGAAGAAGGAGGAGTTCCTGGCACTCGAGCAACGAGAGATGACGCTAGCGGCTTATATTAGTAGGTTTCACGCCCTGGAGCGTTACTGCCCGGATACTTATGTGACACCGGAGCAGAGATCTCGAAAGTTTATCCGAGGGTTGAGGTCGCAGTTCAGGTCTCGTGTGACCACGAGCATGCCGCAGACTTTAGCTGATGCAGTGAAGTTTGCGACGATTATGGATCAGGACTACCAGGAGACGGTAGAGGCCAGGAAGGTGCAGACGAAGGCCAGTGTGCGACCTGGAGATCAGATTTCGAGAAATCCGGGAAAGAGGCCCCGGATTGATGGTGGTGGATCTCAGCATTCAGGGCAGTGCAGGCAGTGTGGTAGAGTTCACCCCGGGCGCGGGTGTGGGGCTCGATCAGGTGCATGTCATGGTTGTGGCCAGATGGGTCACTTCATTCGTTCCTGCCCGAGTAGGTCAGGTGGACCTAGTGGACGACCGGGTTCCTCCTCAGCTAGCGGAGCTGGACCGAGTCGACCAGTTGCACCCTCCCAGCAGGGGAAGAGTGTGGGACGTGTCTTCACCATTCAGGCGGAGGAGGCTAGAGACGCCAACGCAGTGGTGGAAGGTATGCTTTATGTTGATGGTTTGATTGCTAGAGTGCTTTTCGACTACGGGGCCACACACTCGTTCATCTCTGAGCAGTTTGCGAGCGTGTTAGGCCGTACCCCTACGATGTTGACTGCCACGTTGGAAGTCAGCACACCCTTGGGTTTGGTGGGCATTGTGGGGAGCTTCCTCCCCGGCGCCACGGTTGCTTTGGGAGACCAGGAGTTCCCGGCAGACCTGGTCTTATTACCGATGGTAGACTTCGATGTCATACTTGGGATGGATTGGCTGTCCCAGTACGAAGTTCGAGTCTTGTGCCGAGAGAAGAAGATTTTGATCTCGAGGAAAGGTCTTCCTGATTTGCTGATCAGAGGGACTAAGAGTGGAGATGGCCGGATTTTGGTTTCGGCAGTGAAGGCTCAGAAGATGATTCACCAGGGTTGTAGAGCGTTCTTAGCGACGCTGGTGGTACCAGATTTTGAGGTGAAGAAGTTGGAGAATATCGAGGTTGTTCAGGATTTTCCTGAGGTATTTTCAGATGAGATCACCGGGTTACCGCCTCACAGAGAGATCGAGTTTGGTATCGATATGGTAACAGAGACTACACCACAGTCGAAGGCTCCGTATAGGATGGCGCCTGCGGAGTTAGCTGAGCTGAAGAAGCAGTTGCAGGATCTACTGGATTCAGGTTTGATCAGGCCCAGTGTTTCACCCTGGGGAGCTCCAGTGCTCTTCGTGAAGAAGAGGGATGGCTCGCTGAGGATGTGTATTGATTATCGGATGTTGAATAAGGTTACCATTAGGAATCGGTATCCTTTACCCAGGATCGAGGATCTTTTCGATCAGTTGCAGTCAGCGAGGGTCTTTTCGAAGATCGATCTGCGATCCGGTTACCATCAGTTGAGGATTCGGGATGCAGATGTACAGAAGACAGCGTTCAGGATGAGGTACGGGCATTATGAGTTTTTGGTGATGTCGTTTGGACTGACGAATGCACCAGCAACGTTTATGGATCTGATGAATCAGACCTTTTAGCCGTATCTCGACAGGTTTGTGATTGTCTTCGTGGATGATATACTGGTATACTCACCAGACAGAGAGCAGCATCGGGAGCACTTGAGGATTGTGCTTAGCATTCTGAGAGATTAGCAGCCTTATGCTAAGTACAAGAAGTGTGATTTCTGGCTAGATCGGGTGGCCTTTTTGGGACATGTAGTGTCAGCAGATGGGATTTCTGTGGATCCAGAGAAGGTCGAGGCTGTGACTCAGTGGAGAGCTCCGACCAGTGTGTCTGAGATCAGGAGTTTTGTGGGCTTAGCAGGTTATTATCGTCGGTTTATTCAGGACTTTTCCAGACTTGCTTCCCCACTGACGGCTTTGACACAGAAGGGTGTCAAGTTCGTTTGGTCCCAGAAGTGCGAGGACAGTTTGCAGGAGCTGAAGAGGCGACTGACTACAACACCGATTTTGACGTTACCGAGTGGTAGCGGAGGCTATGTGATTTACAGTGACGCTTCTGGCATCAGTATGGGTTGCGTGTTGATGCAGCACGGGAAAGTGGTCGCTTATGCTTCGAGGCAGTTGAAGGTTCATGAGAAGAATTATCCGACTCATGATCTGGAGTTGGCAGCGGTGGTTCACGCGCTGAAGACCTGGAGGCATTACCTATATGGAGAGCAGTTTGAGGTTTTCACAGACCACCAGAGTCTAAAGTATCTCTTCTCGCAGAAAGAGTTGAATATGAGGCAGCGTAGATGGCTAGAGTTCATAAAGGATTATGACTTCACCATTTCGTATCATCCGGGGAAGGCGAATTCTGTCGCGGATGCCTTGAGTAGGAAGGTGGAGTTATCAGCTGCCGGCTTGTGCATTCAGGAGTGGAGGTTGCTTGAGACCTTCACGGAGTGGAGACCTTTTACGGAGGGCTCTGAGGGGGCAGTGATTGCAGGACTTCGAGTGGAGCCGCAGACTGTTTCGGGAGTTGTTCAGGCTCAGAGAGCAGATGATGAGTTGGTCACTCTGATGCAGTTAGCTGCTAAGGACGGATCAGACTTCAGTGTCGGAGTCGATGGAGGCTTGAGGTTCAGAGGTCGGATCTGGGTACCGAGCGCAGGTGATCTGAGGGATACTATTATGGAGGAGGCACATAGGGCCAGATATTCCATTCACCTGGGGAGTACCAAGATGTATAAAGATTTACAGCGGAGTTTCTGGTGGAAAGGGATGAAGCGAGACGTAGCAGACTTCGTGTCCAGGTGCTTGGTTTGTCAGCAGGTGAGGATTGAGCACCAGCGGCCAGCGGGGCAGCTGCAGAGTATAGATCTTCCAGAGTGGAAGTGTGAGCACGTGACTATGGATTTCGTCACCGGGTTGCCGAAGACGAGGAGATCTCACGACGCGATTTGGGTCATAGTTGATCGACTGACCAAGTCGGCGCATTTTCTGGCGATCAGGACCACCTTACCGTTGGAGGGTTTGGGGAAGCTGTACATCGAGGAGATAGTCCGGTTACATGGTGTACCTGTGAGTATTATCTCTGATCGTGATCCGAGGTTTACCTCCAGATTTTGGGGTAGTCTGCAGAAGGCTTTGGGGACTCAGTTGAAGTTCAGCACAACTTTTCATCCACAGACAGACGGGCAGTCAGAGAGGACTATCCAGACGCTAGACGATATGCTGAGAGCGTGTACTCTGGATTGGGCAGGATATTGGGATGAACACGTGCCGTTGATCGAGTTCGCCTACAACAACAACTACCATTCGAGCATTGGGATGACACTGTACGAGGCTCTGTACGGTCGGCCTTGCAGATCGCCGGTAAGCTGGAGTGATGTAGGCGAGAGGCTGTTGGTTGGACCAGAGATTTCTCAGATGTATGCTGAGAAGGTTGGCGTGATCAGACAGAGGTTGGCGACGGCTCAGAGCAGACAGAAGAGTTACGCAGATAGGCGTAGACGAGAGTTGAGATTTGAGGTGGGCGATCATGTTTTCTTGAGGATTTCACCAGCTCGTGGAGTGATGAGATTCGGGAAGAAAGGGAAGCTCAGTCCGAGGTACGTCGGACCGTTTGAGATTCTTGATCGTGTCGGAGAGGTTGCCTACCGTATTGCTTTGCCGCCGCAGCTTTCGGGTATTCACAACGTTTTCCATGTTTCTATGTTGAGGAAATACGTTGCCGATCTGTCGCATGTGATTGAGATCTATGTTCCGGAGATCGGTCAGGATTTATCTCTCGAGGAGAGGCCCGTGGAGATTGTAGACCGGATAGAGCACCAGATCAGGAGAAGAACCATTCCGATGGTGAAGGTCAGGTGGTAGCACCATAGCGAGCGTGAAGCCACTTGGGAGGTCGAGGATGAGGTCTGGAAGAAGTATCCGGAATTGTTCGGTGAGGATTTGGTTCTAATTTCGTGGACGAAATTCTTTAAGGAGGGTGGATTGTTACATCCTAACCCCTTGATTATTTGGGTTTATTGTGTTTAGGTGGAGGATTAGGGGAAGAGGAGATGGAGGGCTGAGATGGATGGGAGGAGTTGTGGTGGATGGTGGAGATTGGATGAGGGAATGTATAAAGGTTTGAATTCCTCTCTCTCCCTCACTCGTTTCTCACCCTCTCTCACGCGTCTCTCTCTCTCTCTCTCTCTCTCTCTCTCGATCCTTCACATCCAGCTGAGGAAGACGTGGAGGCGAGGCCGGCGAAGCTTGGAGGAGATCAGGAGGTTGCCGGAGTCGAGGCGATCGTGTTCGGGTTTTCGCCGGAGAAGAAGAGTTTTGCGAGGAAGCGCTCGCCGAGGTTCTTCAAAGGCTTCTTCAAGCCTTAAGGTATGTCAAGCTTTAGTGTAATCCTCCTTTTAGCCTTTCTGAGGGTTGGTGTGGCTGATGGTAGGCCGGAAGGCTCGTCGAGAACCTTGCAGCAGCTTTTCTGCTCTGCAACGGTCGACCGGCGGGATGGCACGGTCGACCGGTCGTAGTGTGATTTGGGCGGAAAACCCTTGCACCGGTCGAACGATACTCTTCGAGTGGTCGACCGGTGGTGCGTTTTACCAAGGGAAAAATGTTGTGTGTTTTCGGTCGAACGGGTCCCCTTTACCGGTCGACCGAAAGCACTGTTGTAGGTCGGTTGGGGGCGTTGACCATCTAAACGGTCGACCGCTCGTTGACTTCGTCCGACCGAAGTTTAAGTTAACTTATTGGCCGGTCGACTGGGAGTGTGGTTTCGGTCGACCGTGTAGTGCGGTTTTGTTGGGGGATTTCCCCTGGTTGTTTTCGGTCGACCGTGATCTGAGGGTCGTTCGACCGTTGGTGCTTTTTGAGCAAGAGAGGATTTTTTTCCTGTTGGATTTCGGTCGACCGTGGTTTGAGAGTAGGTCGACCGGTTGGACGTTATTTCGGTTTTTCTGAGGAATAGTTGTGGTGTTTGGTCGACCGTGTGGGTTCTTCCGTTCGACCGTTTGGGCACTGTTTTGCATATGGATGCTTGTGCCGGGTGTTGTTGGATCCGCCTCGAGAGCAACGGGTCTCCGACCTTTTTGGGGCGACGGTACAGACATTGCCGGCCTGAGGGGAGGGTCGTGTTGTGGCTCTGCGGAGCGGGTGCCGTGTGTGCACGTCGTGATTGTTGTGGCTCTGAGGAGCGGGTGCCTTGTGTGCACGTGTGATTGAGGGGTTGGGGTGAGAGGACCCTTGAGACCCGTGGCCGATGATTTTCCGGCGGTGCCTTGTGTGCACATGTTGTGGCCGAGACTCTGATCGGCGGTGCCTTGTGTGCACAGGTGTTGTTGTTGCCGATGTTTTCCGGCGGTGCCTGGTGTGCACGGGAGATTGATGTGCTTTTACTGCATTTCCATTTCATGCTTCATTACGCATTTTATGTTCATATTTTAGGGGTTTGGCATACGGAGTTTCCCACGGGAAACTCAGGCATATTCATGTTTTATGTCAGGTTGTACGCGTCAGTAGAAGGTGGTGACTACGGACAGGAGCACCCAGACCAGATCCTGTCTCTTTTGTTCTTCAAGGTGGATGATTTTTCCCTTGTATATGTGTTGTTATCTTTTGTGTGGGTTGTAATCATCCTTGACTATTGTATTGTACAGTTTACCTCATTATATATATATGTACTCGTGGTTTGGTGACGACCCCAGTGTTAATTCTTTATCCGTTTAAAGTTTTAAATTTTCCGCTGTTTCGGGGCGTTACAGTGGTCAAGTTGGATTTGTAGTTAGCCTAGTTGAGGGTAATTTGGTCATTTTATTGATCTGACAGAACTCGTAAACATGTTATAATTTTTTTTAAATGAAACGGTCAAAAAAAGAAGCCATGTAAACTAAGTTCGCCTAGAGTACTCCAGAACAAAAACATTTCACAAGTGAAAGTATTTAAACAATATAATATCGGTACAAAGGGTATCAAAGAAAAACACTTTTAAAATACAACATGAGCCCAATAATATTTGTAGGATCAGTGACCCAGTTCAAAGTTTAACATAGTCATGTGATAAAAATGCGGAGTTAAAAGCCTAACTAAATACACAAACCACGAAAATAGACTGCCACATATATATGTTCAGTCGTCAATCAATACCTTCTCCAATCCTTGGTCGTGGGTCAGGTGGGACCCTTGCCAATGATAAGAGTTGATTACAACACTTTCCATTTTGATTAGGACTCACAAATCTAACACTTTAACTTGAGCACGTGGTGTCAATATGGAAATATTTGAAAATGCAATTGCTCAAATAGGAGCATGAGTGGTTAGTGTAAAGTATGATTGTAAATTATTTGGATTGGAAGCTTGAAAATATATATTTGCAACTCTCAAACGATCCTCTATTTTATATGCTTTTAAGCTCAACAAGTCGTTAGATCAACGAAAACAACCGATAAACATTAGCAATAAAAAAGTAGTTGCCCATGACGTAAAAATAAACCTCTTAACCATGCGATCCACCCAGTACTAAAACAGAAAGAAATGTGTACTAGCAGTCTTCTTGTACGGTCGACCCTTCAGGAAATGATTAACCCGTCAGTGGTTCCGAAAAAGTTGATTGAAATCTGTGATGGTGAACTAATGCTCATGAGAAACGATCGACCTATCTAGGATTGCAGAGAGATTGAAAGAAATTAATGGACACACGCGCGAGTCCAGACACACAAATTACAAACGTGAGCGAGTAAGGATATGGACAAGATTCTAGCCACAACTCGTTGAAGGAACTATGTAGAAATAGCATTTTTAACCAAATACATTATTTTGTATTCATTCATAGGAAGATAGGTTGGGCAGGCATATACACCAACTATCGGTCCAAGAGGTTGAGTTTATAAAACAAAATTTGCATACAACTTAATTTATAATTTAGGGAAAAATCCCACTAGACATCGATAAACAATTGAAAATAAGTTTAAATTTCTCACAATTTCAGTAGTTATCTACTAATATCAAAAAGTTTGTACTATTTATTACACTTTTTTTATTCCTGTTCTATAACGTACATAGTAGCAAGCTTGTGTGTAAAAAAAACATAGTTGCTTGTCACTAGCTAGCGTGTTAGTGGTTCCTCGGCTACTTTTCGAAACTCTCGAATACGAGACGGTGGGGACAACTCTGTTAGTGCGACGTTTTGTTATATTGACTTCTTATACCCGTACGTTTTGCTATACGATTCTTTGTATTTACGGTTACTGATCTGTATGTTTCATGCACATTTAACCTTGAACAACAATTTCTAGTTTCTCCTCATAGCCGTCATGCCAGAATGGTTGATTTCCTGCAAGGATTAGGAAGGACTGTTTACATGTGCCAAATTTGGATGCCATGATGCGTGACAATTAGTTGTCCGATTCCTGTGTTAAATCACTGTGATAGCATATAATGACATAACCTTGCTAACGCACCGAGGGAACAAACGTGGAATTCCACCAGGAATTTTTCCAACGACAACGTGGCTGCTCTATGTATGGAAATCATAGTTCTTCGACAAAGATTTGACTGGAAGGTGCAATATTAGATGCCATATCGCACACCTTATGTCTCGTCACCTTCATTTATGCCGGCCCTTCTAGTGCTGGATAAGGCTTCACTAGGAGAACCGCCTTTTCTCCTACATGAAATGATTGAAGGGTGATTTGAAGTTTGAAGATTTTGTCCTTAATTATTGAAACAGCCCGTTGATTATATTTGCTATACAAACAGAAAAATATCCTAATCATTTTTTGTAAGGCTACATGTATTAGAACGTAGATTGAAAAAACTCCCGCCTAATCATTTTTTGTTTCAATTTTTCGTACATAAATATGTAATATGTGATGCAACAACTATCACAATTACAAATAATATGCAATCTGAGTGAACATGTCAAGTAAAAGGGACAACTGTATTCAGACACTTTGGAATCAGTTCAACACATATTACTTGTTAGCAAACAACGATTCTACAGGTTCAGGAGTACATTTCTTGGAGAGAACCTGTGGCAGCGGAAGGAAGATCGGATGTCACCTTACAAAATCCTTTTCACCGGTCGGTCTCCTACTCTCTTGTAGAAGGAGCGCGAGTCCACAACCCAAGAGTCCACAGAATGAGCTTGGTGGAGGTGGAGGGACGAAATGGGATAGAGAGAAGGTGGCGGCTAGGGTGGGTGGAGGCTAGGGTTTGCACACTTGTTCTTCTATCCAATGGGAGGCTCCCCTCCTTATATAGATGGCTCCACCCTAAACCCTTAAATGTGTAGTCCAATAGGGGCGCACCATGTGTCAGTGCTTTAAGCAAATATCTTATTAATCCTAGATTAATCCAATATCTCTCACTTGCACAATAGCACGATAACAACATGTCATCTGCTTTTATGTCCCCGACACATATGCATATATCCCTGATACATACAATCACACAATGGCAATATGTCACCTCTTTATGTGTCCCCGACACATATGTATATATCCCTGATACATACAACTACTCCTCTCTCCAAGTACACATCCACAATACGCAAGTCTCTGATCATGTATCCTCGATACACGACCATCTGTGTGCCCGACACATGTACTCTTCCGATCATATGGACAAATGGGTCGTGCGATCGGTGATGCACCTGCAATTTAGGAGTCTCAAACTAGAAACCTTACTAGAAGGCCAGAATGACAACATCCTCATAAAACAACAAATAAGCAGTCAAAATGCACATCACAATTCCCCAGGTTTACTCAGAAACTCACTTAACATGAACGGTATCTCGATCCCTCGGAGAGAATACCTTCTTGTCCTCAAGGTACTTGCTACTGTATCCAATACAGTTGGGCCCAGCAAATACTTTTAGTGCAGTCGAGTCAAACCTTTCCCTTCGCCCAGACCACCATTACACTCAGAGTTGACTCCTTTCCCGAAGATGCCTCTTTAGACCGAATCTCTCATGGTGATAGATAACATCCCAAAGTAGCCATATAAACTCTTTGCTTTATGGTGTCGTCGAAGGTCGCTGAGGGCAACTAATGACAATCAAGTCTTGGACTCACACAGTAAAGGAGCAGGGATCCATCCTTTCACTTCCAAATGGTCGCTCAGCACATGTTGTATGACAAACATGTCATGGTGGATCATATTGTACACAACAGTATGTCTGTCTCTTAACACCATACAAGTCTTAGTCCAGTCGCACCCCCTCTGCGCCTGACCCGAGCTTCATCATTGTCGCCTTAACACCATACAAGTGCCACCTGACGCCACATGTGATGCTCGCACTTGGCTTCTATAGGTCACATGAATCGTGGGAACATTCATGTCAATCCTCACCAACATAGAGGATGTCATCTTGATTCCTAATCAAGGCGACTGTCCTATCATGAACTGCTCTGGATCTATCATACAAGATCTCCTCATGATCTGTCTCATCTCTGCTCGCTATCAAAAGCGCCAGAGGCGAATCATCGTGTGAGTGAGCATTCTTCAGCCTATTGACAGAATAATATTTTATGCTAGAACAACTACATCAACCAAACATATATAGTCGAAAGGAAAACACAATCACTCATAAAAGGAAGTTAGACATGTCCATGCATCAAAGTCTGCATAAGCCTAAGGACTTCACATGAGACACAAACAAGTCCTTAGCTATAGCCTTGGTAAGAGGGTCAGCTACCATAAGACTAGTAGACACATTTCTTAACACAACTTCCTTTCTCGCTATGATGTCCTTCACAAAATGATACCTAACCTGTATATGTTTGGTCTTTCCATGATATTTGGGGTCTTTCACATAACAAAGGGCAGCCATGCTGTCACAATAGACAACAACAGGCTCATCCGATGTCTCTACTAGCCCAGTATGTTGTAAGAACCTCCTCAACCAAACTACCTCCTGTACTGCTGCAGAGCATGCAACATACTCTGCTTCCATAGTCGACATGGCTATACAGGTTTGCTTCTTGCTGGACCATGAGATGGCCCATTAGCCAGCAAGAAAGCATAACCAGAGGTAGACTTCCTTTCATCAATGTCTTCAGCCCAATCGGCATCACTATAGCCAATCAGGCGGAGATCTGATGCTTGGTAACACAGCATGTAGTTACTCGTTCCTCTGAGGTATCTCATGATTCTCTTGACTGCCTTCCAGTGCTCTATGCTTGGGCTAGACTGACATCGACTCACCATGCCCACAGCACAACCAATGTCTGGCCTAGTACACATCATAGCGTACATAAGGCTTCCCACAGCATTGGAGTATGGAACCTATCTCATTTTTGTCTTCTCTTCAGGAGTCTCAGGATGCTTATCAAGGCTCAAGTGCAAACCCTTCTCAACAGGAGTGTCGATTGGTTTGCATTTGTCCATATGGTATTTCTTCAAGATATTGTTAATATAAGTCTCTTGAGACAATCCCAGAAGTCTCTTGGACCTATTTCTAACTATCTTGACACCAAGGACGTAGCTAGCTTCACCCTTGTCCTTCATATCAAACGTGGAGGACAACCACTCTTTAGTGGATTTCAGCAACTCTTTGCTATTGCCAGCCATGAGTATGTCATCAACATACAAGGTCAGAATGACAAATTTACCATTGGATCTCTAAACGTACACACAGTGATCTTCCTCAAGCATAGAGAACACATTCTCTGATATAGCTTGATGGAAGCGAATGTTCCACTGTCTAGACGCTTGTTTTAAGCCATAGAAGGACTTATTGAGCTTGCACACTTTGCACTCTGGTCCTTTGACTTCAAAACCTTGAGGTTGATCCATATAGATCTCCTCCTCAAGTTCTCCATTGAGAAAAGCAGTCTTTACATCCATTTGGTAAAACTCTAAGTCCATCTGAGCTACAATAGCTAGTAGAAGGCGGATGGAGGCAAACCTAACCACGGGTGAAAAAGTTTCCTCAAAATCCACGCCTTCTCTTTGGGTGTAGCCTTTAGCTACCAGTCTAGCCTTAAATCTATCAATAGATCCATCCGCCTTCCTCTTAATCTTGAGGATCCACTTGGCCCCAATGGCCTTTCGGTTCGGCGGTAAGTCGACGAAGTCTCAGACTCGATTAACTTTCATCGACTCCAACTCTTACTTTATAGCTTCTAACCACTCTTTCGCATTTGGACCTTCCAAAGCCTCTTTCAAGGTCTCCGGTTCTTGCTCATCGATTACTGTCATCCCAGATGATTCATAATCAATTTCTTCTTGAGCTATCATGAGGGCCTCTTCCTCTAAGCGAAACTGCCTACGAGGAATGAGCCCACGTTTACTTCGACGCAGATGGGTATCTGATGGCTCATCCTCCGTGAGAGCTATCAGATCCTCACCATTGCTGCTCCCACTAGGATTGACTGGTGGAACATCATGTTCAACTTCCAGATCCTTACCCCGTGGAGCGGCAATGTCCTCATCTTGTTGTTCAAATAAGTCCACTGACTCTTTGATAGCTCCAGCAAGAGTTGGAAAAACATTTTCCAAGAATGTGGCATCCCTAGACTCCAGTTTCGTCCTTCTTTCATTCTCGTCTAACCCGATAAAAACATAACCTTTGAAGAGATTACTGTATTTTACAAAGATACACTTTTTCCCTCTAGGTCCTAGTTTTCCATATCGGTGACTAGTAGAATGAATGTATGCCGTGCATCCCCAAGGATGCAGCAGACTAAAATCAGGCTTCCGTCCTGTCCATAACTCATATGGAGTTGAGGGAACCGATTTTGTTGGAACTCTATTGAGAATGTAGGCATCAGTCATTAGAGCATCTCCCCAAAACGAAATTGGCAAGCTCGCTTGCGCCATCATGGATCTAACCATGTCTAGCAACGTTCTATTCCTTCTCTCGGCAACACCATTTTGCTGAGGAGTATAAGGCATAGTGAGTTGTCTAGATATCCCCTTTTCATCACATAACTCCTTGAACATTATGGAGAGATACTCCCCACCTCTGTCCGTTCTGAGAGTTTTTATCTTATTATCCAATTGATTCTCTACCAATCTCTTGAATTTCTTAAACCATTCTAGAGCTTCTCACTTGTGAGAAATAAGATAAATATGACCATATCTAGTGTAGTCATCAATAAATGTGATGAAGTAACTTTGTCCATCTCTACTACGCACATTCAAAGGTCCACAAATATCCGAGTGAATTAGTTCTAAAGGAGAAGTAGCCCTAATGGCTTTTCCGAACGGTTTTCTAGTTGCTTTTCCAGCTAGACAAGATTCACAGGTCGGCAATTCAAATTTGGAGCATTCTCCTAATACCCCCTCCTTTGCCAACCTGTTCATCCAGTCAACACCAATGTGACCTAGTCTAGCATGCCACATAACTGAATCATTATTCATGGAACTTTGACTCATAAAGGCACTAGTGTTATGATTGAAATCATAAATTGCGTCCAACACAATAAAACCGTCTAAAAGAAAGGCACGTCCATAATAAATGTTAGCAAGGTATAAACCCATATCATTGTTCTCAAAAACAACTTTAAAACCATGTCTCATCAAAACAACAATAGAAATAATATTTCGCCCTATAGCTGGTGCATACAACACGTCGTGAAGTAATAGGATCCGGCCACTTCGCAAAGTCACTTTGCATGTGCCAACTCCAAGAACTTCAATGCTAGTGTTGTTCGCCATGTTTATTCGCCTCCCACTTGGAACATGGCGATATTCCAAGAAGGCAGAACGATCCTTTGTTACGTGGTCCGTGGCACCTGAATCAACAATCCACACAGGAGAGTGATCAGTGAGCATCACAGAACTAGTCACGTTACAATTCAAGGGATTACACACAGTAATTACCTTTTGCTTAGTGCACTCACGAGCAAAATGTCCAGTCTTTCGGCAGTTAAAACAAGTCATATTAGACTTATATTTCCCACCTCTGGATCCTCGAGGTCGTTTCTTTCCAGCTTTGTTTTCTGTTTTGTTTTTATTTGCACCCTTCTTGCCATTAAAACCTCGAGCTCTATCTCTTTTGCGCTTAAAACCTGCACTCCTCCAAGGAGCGCCGGCAGCAGCAGCAAACACTTCAGTTAGAGGGGCTTCCGCAAGCATGCGGTCCTCCTCCAGCTCTAGGTGTTTTGCGGCCTGGTCAAATGTCTTGATGTCATCAGCATGAGTCAGATGGACCTTCATATGCTCCAAACTCTTCGAAGGCAATGATCTGATGAGAGCAGACACTTGCTCATCATCGGTCTTAGCACGACCGGCAGCGCTCAACTCGCTTATCATGTTTGACATTGCGGTAATATGCTGCCTCATCGTGTGACCTTGGCGCATTTTATACCCATCAAACATGAGCCCAAGCTGGCGGGCCCTTGTGACGGAGGTCACTCCATACTGAAACTTCACAGCTTCCCACAAGGCCTTTGCAGTTCGCAATTTTTCGAACCGCAGTAACAGATCATCTCGCATCGAACTCAGAATTGTAATGCGAGCAATACTGTCTTTCTTTTTCCATGCATTATAGACATCCATATATTCTACGATGTTGCGCAGTGTTCCCCTCCTCAGGGGGAGACATAGTTTGGGTTATATTTTCTAACATGTCCTGATCCTCTAAGAGATACTTAATTTTACAATGCCACTGATCGTAATTTCTTTCATTGAGTTTATCTCCTAGAGTCAGATCAGCGACAATGCTTTTGGAAGCAGCCATAAAAATCTAGGACAAAAAACCACATAGCGATACATGAGTTCTAGCATAAAATACAACGAGCCGCAATAGTCATAAAAAAATAAACTAACTTAATAACTATAGCATTCAAACCAAAGGAAAACATAAAGCGTTCGATCAAATCCTCATGCAATAGTTAATAAAGCTATTTTACCAATTCATATATTGCGCTCCATCATGATTTAATAACCCTAAAAAAACGTATAAATCATGGCAAATCGGCAGCAAATAAATAATTATCCGCCAGTTGCAAGGTGACTTACACAAAACACTTCTACCTTGCAACTCCCACTAGGTATGCAACTCCCAAAAAACCTTCCTTTCAGAACATTCCAATCAAGATCACACAGAAATTAATTTCTACATTACTTCCATATCGATCTAAGGATCCCCTAAAGGGATTCAGCACTGTAGATGGGAACCTGCATAAGACTTATAGCAATAATATCGCAATAATAAAAATAAAGGAGCCCCTCGTCTCCCTAGGGCAAGAAACAGTCCACAGTCCATAATTATTACAGTCCATAAATATTACAGCCATTGCGATATCTATTGCAAATGGAAATGAATGAATGAAATTACGCTCAACTCTCAATAAGGCAGCAAAAATAAATCAGCATCCATTCACACCATTCATACCATACAAGCGCAATCTTTCCATACGTTAGCACAATCAAACGCATGAATAAAGTGTACACCACTTCCAAATAAGAAGGAATTAATATATAAGGAAACAATGCATATATGGAGCATAAGAAAAACGTATATGGAAATACCAATCAATCTCCATAATAGTATTTTAAAACAGAAATTTTCTTTTCTTTCCTCAATCAAAATAATCATGAGAGCGTAAAAATTATCCTACTCGCATTAGGAAAGAAAAATCTGGAAAAATCCTCAATGAGATCAACACATGTATGTGGATTTAATCATAAAGGAAATATTTCAAATGAAATTCATGCTATCATTCCAAAAAATCCGAAATTCCTTAAATGAGATCAACACATATATGTGCATCAAAGGAAAGCATTCAAAAAATACTTTTAAGGCAACAAAACTCCAACCCATAATATGCTCTAAAAAATTTCAGAATTTGCCAATCTTTCCATAATCAATATAAGCATGCAATCAACAATAATTATGCTACTTGTATTGGAAAGGAAAAATTCGAAATTTTCAAGAGAACAGCAAGCATATATGCGAATTTTTCAGTAAGGAAACCAATCAATCATAGGCATGTTAATGCTCCAAAAACAGCCATATCCGAAATTCTTTGGAGCAACAAGGAACCACAATTATCATGCATATGCATATGGCAATAAACGTCTACTCTAGATGCATGCTCATATTGAAAAATGCTAAATAAACAAGCATATACACGAAATTCCAGCAAACTTGAGATCTAGTCATGCATGCACACGAATCAGAGATAACAACATTTGATCCATCCATGTAATCCGACATGCATGATGATATACAAATGACATACAAACATTATCATCTAATTCAAGCATGAAAAAATATCAGAGAATTAAACTACTGATTATCATATAAAACATGCGCAAAAACAGAAGATCATCATGATAGGGTTAACACAGATTTCATGTATACATGCTCAAAGATTAGAATAAATAATATCTAACCCTAATTCGGAAAAATCAGAAAAATAGACATATGATGTCATGTATACATGTGCATGATTTAGAAGAATCAACACGGAAAAATAACTTCTGATTTTATCTAATACATGCGCAAAGAATAGAGGTAACAACACAGAAAAAATAAAATTCTGGTCACATCTATGTATGTGCAATGATAGGAGAGCAACATATCATATTGGCTCGAAATAAAATCAGGAAAAATCCATATTAAACTATGCATACATGCGCAAGAATGGAGGAGCAAAATCTAACCCTAGATGCATGCTCTAATGAACCAAAACATGTGCATCATGTAAATAAGCAATGCTGATTTTTCTGTTATCTTTCTTTCTCCAAAAAACATAACCACCGAATTTTTATCTCAAATCAGATTACCATGAAACAAAAATTCGTCAAGCATGGTGAGGATTCGAAGGTAACCAAGATGACTCTGGTACCAATGTTAGCAAACAACGATTCTAAAGGTTCAGGAGTACCTTTCTTGGAGAGAACCTGTGGCAGCGGAAGGAAGATCGGAGGTCACCTTACGGAATCCTTTTCACCGGTCGGTCTCCTACTCTCTTGGAGAAGGAGCGCGAGTCCACAACCCAAGAGTCCACGGAATGAGCTTGGTGGAGGTGGAGGGACGAAATGGGAGAGAGAGAGGGTGGCGGCTAGGGTGGGTGGAGGCTAGGGTTTGCACACTTGTTCTTCTATCCAATGGGAGGCTCCCCTCCTTATATAGATGGCTCCACCCTAAACCCTTAAATGTGTAGTCCAATAGGGACGCGCCATGTGTCTGTGCTTTGGTCAAATATCTTATTAATCCTAGATTAATCCAATATTACTAATGTCCTACGATATAGTGACGTAAAGTTTTTTCCTCAGAAATCATATTAAATAACTTTTATATTATTTCATAATTTGGAAGGGATTCACATTTTAAAATGAAACAAACTGTAAATTATGATATATGATTGATATTAGATATAAAAAATTGTTTGCATGTCACTTGGAAACAATTGATTCTGCCATTTGTCATTTTTTTGCCTATTTATGTTAGTGTCATTATATTTTTTAATTTTCTATGTTTTATGTCATTCCGTTATACATCCACCATTACTGTTAGCCACATGTCATTCAACTATAGGTTGAAATTTTTTTATTATAAATGTTTAAGTAGAATAATTAGTGACTAATATCATAGTTATAGTTAATTAAAATAACTAGATTAAGTACTTAACATCTCCTCCCTCTGTCTCTTCTCTCCTCACACACAAAGAAATGACAAAACCCATTACCACCACCAAACTCTTTCTCCTCTCTCATTCTCTCTTCTCTCTCACCTCCTCTCTTCTCCTTCCTCTCCTCTCTCTCTCCCTTGTCCTCTCTCTTCTATCGTCTCTCTATCCTTTATGTTCTCTCCTCTATCTTCTATCCCTTATCTCTCTTCTCCTCACTGCTGCAAAACAATGTTATTATGTTGGATTTTTTTGGCATATCACGTCGGACTGACCATTACTGGTGATCGATGTGATATGGGGGGACGTGATAAGGGGGATCACTTGTGCAGAATTGTTCATACTCGTCAGCTAATAGACGTCAGATATATTAACGACCGACGACTATAGGTATAGACGTCGTCCGTTAATACATCTGACGTCTATTGAGTGCCATAGACGTTGGCTGTTGATACACCCTACGTGTATACCCCGACATCTATTCTCCATCCTATATCTGTCGGGGTATACACGTCGGGTGTATCAACAACCGACGTTTATGACACTCAATAGACGTCGGATGTTGATACAGCCGACGTCTATAGGTCTTTAATTGCAGACAATTAAGTTTTTTTCATTTGTTCCAGACAAAACCCCCAAAGAAACCCTAGCCGACAAAACCCCCAACCGAGCCCTCCTCCGCGACCGATCTCCGACCGATCTGCAGCAACCTCCGGCACCGCAGCGACGTCCCAATCTCTCCTCTCGTTCTCCAGCCCTCCCCTCCCGTCCTCCGTTCTCTCCTCGACACTTCTTCTTACGGTAACACTTCTTCTTCTTGGACTTTGTTTTTTTTAAACAAAACATGGTTTTAGGTTGTTTGATCTCGTTTCTTACAAATCAATACATTTGGGTAACCAAAGGTTTTGGAAATTTGATTTCACAAGTTGTCATCCAATTTGAATAATGTATTTCGGAAAACACAGAATTGCATGTATCTTTTTTATTTGACAATGCCGATTTTGGATGAAAATTGTGGTTTTGTTAAAACTTTAGGGATGAAGCAGAGACAATGTAACTCATTTTTTGAAAAATGAATTTTCTGCAAACAAAAGTAATGCATTTTTTAGGTTATTGAAACACCATTTTAGGTTTAAAATTTTTATTTTCTGAAAATGCAGCTTTTGTCAATGACCATGTTATTTTCTGACCAACCAACTGTTTTGGTTTGGAGGAAATGTGGATTTTTTTAAAACAATTGGGTTGTTTGGTTCGGTGCGGGTTGTTGTTATTGTGGGAAGGTTAAACTGTTTTGGTGTCTAGGGTTTATTATTAGGCTTTTTGGTGGATATTTGATGGTCTGTTTTGTTGAATTGTTGTTCAGTTTTTAAATAATTTGACTCACTATTTTAAATAATTTTAAATAACTTAAAAATCAGAAAAGTCAACACAAAAAAATTACATTTAGTGTTCACTAAATAACAGTGACAATTCAAACTCAATATGGAAATTAGTTGTCATGGTTTATATGATTTGTCAATAATATCTTCAGTCATAAAAACAACTTTAAACGAAATGGTTAAATTATAATGTGTAATGAATGTTTGTTGCTGTTAAGAAATGTCAAGAGTATTGCTTATTTTGCACTGATCTTAGTCTCAGTCTATTTAGTTAAATATATATAGCACCTTTTCGATTTATTTTATTTAGTTAAATGTTTATTTATGCTTTAGAGATTCTTTTATTTAGAAATGTTATAATGTTTAACTCATTGACCCCTTTAAGAAACTTGGCCTTTAATAACCTAAAGCAAAAGATTAGACAATATTGCTAAGTCATTCATCATATTGGATTTCCATTCATCGTATTTATTATTTATTTTACGATTTCTATCGTAGATTGCTGGCGTAAGGTACATAATCTCTTTCACTCATCATTCATTAGAAAGCACACATTAGTAAGTAGGACTTGCATTGGAACAAGACTGAGGTGAGTGTTTGTTTGGTGTGTTGTTTCTTAGATTAAGTTATGAAAAACACTTAGGGGGCAGTCACCTATAGGAGATGAGGTGGGGGATTTCATCACCCTTTCATTGGCCCAAAAACCACTTAATAAAAGAGCCTTAATAAAATCAATTAGACGTTGGCCCCTAAGATTTCCAGACGCATTAAGGAGATGAAATCATTTAAGACAGTTATGGCCTGAACGTCGTTGCCCATCTAGTCTGCCTGAGATTTTAGGAACCTCCGGGTTCATGATTTCCTACAGACTAGTGGTCTTCGATGTTTAAGACCGTTTCGGCATGAACGTCGTTGCCCACCTAGTCTCCCTGAGATTTTAGGGACCTCCGGGTTCTTGATTTCCTACAGACTAGTGGTCCTCGGTGGGACCTCAAAGTTAGGCGTCGTCTAGTACTAAGGACCTATAGTGGACTTTAGGCTTTCTTTGGCATTGATTGCTTAGTTAGGTTTCTAACCGTCCTAATTCCGAAGCTAGATTAAGGACTTCATCTACTCTCCTCTGAGTCATTCTTTTCTCATCTTAATGTCTCCGAATCTTCTCATCTACGAACACATTCTTTTAAATTGAAATTTTATTTATTTCCTTCAATAATAACTATCATTTTTGTTAATGTTTAGATTGAAATGGATCGAGAGTGGATTCTTTCAAACCGATTGAGTGATGAGTATGAGAACGGAGTGAATATGTTCTCAGAGGTTTCCAAAAAATATATAAAAAACGAATGACAGCGACATGGCGTATTGTCCCTTCAATAAGTGTCATAATATGCCAGTGCTGAGTTTTCAGAAAATAAAAGATCATTTATTTGAGAAAGGTTTCGACTCAAGTTACAGACGGTGGATATGGTATGGCGAAAATGAATCATTTAGTTGTTCCAAGAATGACGGAGACAATGTTAGTGTGGAAGATCACTTAGAGGAAATGGTTCAGGATATGGCTGTCACTTAAAGGAATTGGTTCAAGATATGGCGGAATAGTTTTCGTCCAACCCCGATTTACTTGGTAGTTTGTTGAGTGACAATGAGAAGCCGTTGTATAAGAGTTGTACCAAATTCACTAGATTGTCAGCGGTGTTGAAGTTGTACAATTTAAAAGCAGGAAATGGTTGAACCGATGTCAGTTTCACATCATTGTTGAAGCTATTGAAAGAGATACTTCCAGATTATAATGAGTTGCCAGATAGAACTTATGATGCTAAGAAAGTGTTGTATCCTATGGGAATGGAATATCGGAAGATCCATGCATGCCCAAACGATTGTATATTGTATAGGGGTGAGTTTGAAAACTTACATTTCTGTCCCAGGTGTAATGTTTCACGATACAGAATGAAAGCAATAGACCGAACCACAATGAAGAGGCTGATGAGATGAAAATCAAAGGACCTCCTGCTAAGATTTTGTGGTATCTTCCGATAATATCAAGGCTTAAACGTTTGTTTGCGGGTAACGAGGATTCCAAGGGCATGACATGACATGCTGATCATGAGAAACCAAATGATCAGTTGCTACGTCATCATATAGATTCACCTCAGTGGAAAAAAGTAGATTTCGACTTTCCTGTGTTTGGTGAAGAATCCAGGAATGTACGACTTGGACTCTGTACAGACGGAATGAATCCTTTTGGTAGTTTGAGTAGCATTCACAGCTCTTGGCCTATTCTGCTTGTAATTTACAATCTGCCCCCGTGGTTATGCATGAAACGTAAATATATTATGTTGTCCTTAATGATTTCTAGTCCGAAACAACCTGGAAACGACATCGATGTGTATTTAAGACCTTTAATTGAACACCTAAAGAGATTGTCGGATGACAGAGAGCCAGTTTTTAATACTTATCATCAGGAGTCGTTCGTAATGCGGGCAATAATATTGTGCACGATTAATGACTTTCCAGCTTATGGTAATATGTCAGGATATTTAGTCAAAGCTCATAAACTTGTCCAATTTGCGAAGAGAATACTGTAGGATCGTACGGGTCGGTTATGCTAATCACTTTTATCCCTAATTACCCACTTGTTTAACTATCAAAGATAAGCGTAGTGGAATTTAAATAAATAAGACAGTAGGGAAGGAATATGCAAACCACAATGGAACACGGGGGTTTTTACAGAGGTTCGGCCACCGCCTACATCCTCTCTTGCAAGCTCCGCACGACACTTCGAGCTCCGCTCGCGTCTTCACTATCCACTCCCCATTCCGGGCCAGGAGAGAACGTCTTTTACAAAACAAGCTCCACGAACACCCTCGCGAGCTTCACTTTCTTCTCTCACAATCCGAGAGGAATGCTTCGGGCTTTCACCGAAACCTTTACTTCACTTTGACAGCAACAAACTTGAGTGGAACAAACTCCCTAAACTTGAGTACACTTGAATGAGATTGGATTTATGATTAAAGTGTGGAAGGTTTGAGGCTTTGATTGTGTTGGGTTTCTCTCTAATGTATTGGACAAGTAGTGGTGGGAGAGTTATGTTAAAATGTGTTTTACAACTCTTTATATAGGCATTATAGAGAATAGAGCCGTTGTGGTTGAATGGGTGAGTGTTGGTGTAGGATACACAAAACAGAAACTCGCAGGACCCAATTCCTAAGTTAATTTGGTCGACCGGATCGGGATGAACGGTCGACCGTTTGGCAGTTTTGAACTCAGTTCGGTCGACCGATTAGGTAACGGTCGACCGCCCAACGCTACGACTTAGGTACACTTAAGTGATCGGTCGAGCTCCGAAAAGGGTTCGGTCGACCGATTTGTACCAGGCACTCTGGGGTTGACAAACAATTATCTATTCGGTCGACCGAAACAAGGTCTAGCGGTCGACCGATTTTCACCAGCAGGTTTGGGTTTGTCAAGAGACGGATATTCGGTCGACCGATCGGTCGACCGATAGATGAAATCTATTTGGGGTATTTTTGGTTTAATACGAATACGACTGTTGGGTATATACGACAAAACTAACGGTCGGAAAAATAAGTTCACGCGGTCGACAGATAGTGGATACACGGTGGACCGAAACCCGGCAGTGAAAACACAAATAGGATACTTGATCACTCGGTCGACCGAACGGCCTGTTGCGGTCGACCGAATGTTGGCAGACTGTTAGGGTTCAGGTTTACTGTTTTCCGGTCTAAGTTTGGGTGATCTATTCAAGTCCAAATTATGTGAAATTTCGTGTGTGACTTCTATAAGGAACCTAGTGTGTGTGTAAGTTGATTTTAGCTCAAGTATTGCTCAAATTACACAAGTTCCTAAGACTCAAAGAAAATACAAATACATGTCTTCAAACGAGCTTGATTACATGTCTTCACTTGATTTTCCTTTCTTCCTCGATTCTTGATCACCTGTAGAGGTTAGCACAAAGCAATATATATGCAATGCAATATCTGTGCTACTCTACATGATCATAATTAAGATTAGGTTAATTAAATCATCAAAACAAAGATTAAGGCCAAAAAGCCAACACGGTTGGCGTAATCATCCCAATTTTTCATGGAACCAACAAGGTCAACCTCCTAGACAACAACCAAACTCGTATAACTAAAATAATACATCATCTGGGTTTAATAACAATGGATATTATGATTTTAGATTGACAAGCTTGGAAAATTTGGTTAAGACTTTTATGCAAACAACCACCCAATCCTTCCAAAAGCTAGAAACACAAGTCAACCAACTAGCACAAATTGTAGGTGAAAGAGAAAAGGGACAGTTTCCAAGTCAACCTGAGGTGAATCCACGACCTAATAATCAATATCAGCCCTATCAACCACCTCTAGGAAGTAACAACCCTAGACCGGTTCAAATAGTTCATGAGGAGGGACCATTCCATCAAATAAATGCAGTTGTATCATTACGGTCTGAAAAACAAGTTGATATCAATGTGGTAAATCCTAGGGCTCCTAATCAATCTAGCCGTCAAGCACCCACATGTGACCTGACCATTGAACCTGAAGTCCAATTTGAAAAGCCCAACCCACCTAGTCAACCTGACCCTATAGCTCAACCTGAGCGAGTCTATGTTCCTAAAGTCCCAGTCCCCAATAGACTCAATAAGAGCTCAAGTGCACAAATGGAGAAAATCTTGGAAGTATTTAAGAAAGTTAAGGTGAATATTCCACTCCTAGATATGATTCCACAAATACCTGCTTATGCTTAATTCTTAAAGGATCTGTGCACTAAGAAGAGAAAAACGAACGTACCAACGAAGGAATTCTTGACTGCAAACATAAGCTCTATTCTGTCCAACTCATCTCCTATAAAGTATAAGGACCTTGGGTGTCCCACAATTTCATTTGCGAGAGGAGATACTTTTATCAACAAAGCCCTTCTAGACCTTGGTGCTATTGTTAACTTACTCCCGTTCTCTGTCTATGAGCAACTAAACCTTGGTCAACTAAAACCCTCTAAGACAACCCTTCAATTTGCTGATTGCTCTGTTAAGAAACCAAGAGGTATAGTAGAGCATGTTTTGATTAAGGTTGGTGACTTCATTTACCCAGTGGATTTTGTCGTTGTAGTCACTGAACCTGTTGTCAATCCTAAGAGACAAATCCATGTAATACTAGGTAGACCCTTTTCAGCCACTTCTGAAGCTTTGATAAATTGTCGAAATGGGCTCATGCAACTATCTTTTGGAAACTTAAAAGCTGAATTTAATATCTTTCATGTTGATAGTGAACCAGAAATAGTATGCAATCAAAGTGATGTTGTGATGAGATCGCGTATCTATAAGATTTCTGAATCAAATAAATCATCACAAAATCAAAAAGAAAGTGAGAAAAATGGAGTAATTCATCTACCCAACCACCATTACTCGAGCAAATAAGAGAACCAACACATGTGAGGGGTGTGGAATCTTTACCTCAGGACTCTCAGGGCAACATGGGTAACAATTCAACTGGATACATGCACCAACATGGTGACATTCAATCCAGTTCTGGCTATGGTTGACTCTGAGCAAATTCAATCCCTCTACCGCAAGTTGACTCAGGTAATAAGTGCATTTGCTTTATCTTTGCATACATTGAGGACAATGCATGATTTAGGTGTGGGGGGTGTTTATCTATCTATCTATCATATATTCTTCAAAAAAAAAAATATTCAATGCCCCATGACATAGCTTAAGATTGAACTGCCAATAACAAAGTTTTCTCCCTCCTTGTGTTCGACCCGTACTTGCCGCGTCTTCATCGACGCCGTGCACTTGCAGTATAAATAAAATTCCCATCACCTCACTTCCTTCATCTTGAATTGCCATGTAGCACATATGTGCATATTCCTTTGTTGATGAAGGTGCGGTTGATTTGGATGATGATGAAGACGATGAATCGTCCCAAGTAGCCTTGTGAGCTTCCAACCTCTTCTCTTTTCTCTTACTCTTCTCCTTTTCTCTCCTTCTCTCCCTTCTCTCATTTTTCTTTTCCCCTTCTCTTCTCTCATTTTCGCTCTCCTCCTCCTTTTCTTTTTCTCTTTTCTCACTTCTTCTACCTCTTCTTTCATTCTTTTCTCCCTTATCCTTCTTGAGGTATTTGAAGAAATCTTTTGCTAGGACTTCAATGTCCTCATCTTCTACACTCCTCCTTGGTTGATCAATGTTTGCGTGTAATGACAAGAAGGATTTGTTTCTTTAAGCTTCCTTCTCCTTTCGATGGTTGATTTGGAGTTCATACACCATCAAGTTTCCAATTAATTCCTCCATCTTGAGTTGGGAAAGATCGTGTGCTTCTTCAATTGCGACCACCTTATCTTCCCAATCGTGGCTTAACGACCGGAGGAATTTCCTTGTCATCTCTCCTTCATTTAATCTTTTTTCCAAGAACCAAGAGAGAGTTAGTGATGTCGGTGAAGCAAGTGTTCATTTTGCTTATGTTTTCACCGATTTGCATAGAAAAATCTCATATTTATGCATGAGGAGACTAATGCGGGTTTCCTTAGTTTTACTATCCCCCTCATGATGCATTTGTAGTCTATGCCAAATTTCATATGCACTTATACAACCCCTAATCCTATTATATTCATCCTCATTAACGCCACAATACAAGATGTTCATGATTTTCGATTTCATTTCGATTTCTTTCATTTTGGGTCTTGTAAGTGAATCTAATTCATCTTCATTTGGGGGTGTGTATGGATTTTAGAGAAACATCCAATACTTAAGGTCATTAGAAATAAGGAAAATTTTCATCCTATTCTTCCAATAATCATAATTTGACCCATTTAGAAAAGGAGGTCGAGTTGTGCATAATCCTTCTATGTGATTAGATGATGTAGAAGCCATGCTAAAAATGCGATTAAGTAATGAATTAGCTCACAAGGCTCTGATACCAAATGTAGGATCGTACGGGTCGGTTATACTAATTACTTTTATCCCTAATTACCCACTTGTTTAACTATCGAAGATAAGCACAACGGAATTTAAATAAATAAGCGAGTAGGTAAGGAATATGCAAACCACAATGGAACACGGGGTTTTTACAGAGGTTCGGCCACCACCTACGTCCTCTTTTGCAAGCTCCGCTCGACACTTCGAGCTCCGCTCGCATCTTCACTATCCACTCCCCGTTCCAGGTCGGGAGGGAACACCTTTTACAAAACAAGCTCCGCGAACACCCTCGCGAGCTTCACTTTCTTCTCTCACAATCTGTGAGGAATGCTTCGGGCTTTCACCGAAACCTTTACTTCACTTTGACAGCAACAAACTTCAGTGGAACACACTCCCTAAACTTGAGCACACTTGAATGAGATTGGATTTGTGATTAAAGTGTGGAAGGTTTGAGGCTTTGAGTGTGTTGGGTTTCTCTCTAATGTATTGGACAAGTAGTGGTGGGAGAGTTGTGTTAAAATGTGTTTTACAACTCTTTATATAGGCATTAGAGAGAATAGAGCCGTTGGGGTTGAATGGGTGAGTGTTGGTGTAGGACACACAAAACAGAAACTCGAAGGACCCAATTCTGAGTTAATTCGGTCGACCAGATCGGGATGAACGGTCGACCGTTTGGCAGGTTTGAACTCAGTTCGGTCGACCGGTTAGGTAACGGTTGAATGCCCAACGCTACGACTTAGGTACACTTAAGTGATCGGTCGAGCTCCGAAAAGGGTTCGGTCGACCGATTGGTACCAGGCACTCTGGGGTTGACAAAGAATGATCTATTCGGTCGACCGAAACAAGGTCTAGCGGTCGACCGATTTTTACCAGTAGGTTTGGGTTTGTCAAGAGACAGATATTCGGTCGACTGATCATGGTCCTCGGTCGACCGATACATGAAATGTATTTGGGGTATTTTTTGTTTAATACGAATACGACCGTTGGGTATATACAACAAAACCAACGGTCGGAAAAATAAGTTCATGCGGTCGACCGAAACTGGGTAGTGAAAGCACAAACAGGATACTTGATCACTCGGTCGACCGAACGACCTGTTGCGGTCAACCGAATGTGGGGAGACTGTTAGGGTTCAAGTTTAGTGTTTTCCGGTCTAAGTTTGGATGATCTATTGAAGTCCAAATTATGTGAAATTTCGTGTGTGACTTCTATAAGGAACCTAGTGTGTGTGTATGTTGATTTTAGCTCAAGTATTGCTCAATTTACACAAGTTCCTAAGACTTAAAGAAAATACAAAATACATGTCTTGAAACGAGCTTGATTACATGTCTTGACTTGATTTTCCTTTCTTTCTCGAGTCTTGATCACCTGTAGAGGTTAGCACAAAGAAATATATATGCAATGCAATATGTGTGCTACTCTACATGATCATAATTAAGATTAGGTTAATTATATCATCAAAACAAAGATTAAGGCCAAAAAGACAACAAATACATGTTCTTTGCAACTAGTTAATTGTTCTAAGAAAGTCTATCTTGGTCATCGGAGATTTTTTCCGAACTCCCACCCTTATTGTAGGTTGAAGAAGGCATTTAACGGAAAACAGGAGTTTCAGAATCTGCCAGTTGAAATCAACATCGAAAAGGTGTACGAACTTTTAATGAACATTGAATGTGAATTTGGAAAACCATACAAACAAGTAAATGACAAAAGTAGTTGGAAAAAAGATCCATATTTTTGATCTCCCTTACTGGAAAATTTTAGAAGTTAGACATTGTATTGATGTGATGCATGTAGAGAAAAAAACGTTTGTGATAGTCTTGTTGGCACTATGTTGAACATATCTGGTAAAACAAAAGATGGATATAATGCAAGACTTGATCTTGTTGACCTTGGTCTACGAACAATGTTGGCACCAGAGAAGAAATGAAACCGGAATTACTTACCTCCAGCTAGTTATACATTTTCTAGAAAGGAGAAAAAAATTCTCTGTCAGTGTTTGCACGATGTAAGGGTTCCACAAGGTTATTCTTCAAATATCAGTAGTCTTGTTGTTATGAAGGATTTGAAACTTGTGGGGATGAAGTCTCACGATTGTCACACTTTAATGTAGTAGTTGTTACATGTAGCACTGAGATACATATTACCGAAAGATGTTAGACATGCAATAATAAAGTTGTGTTCCTTTTTCAATAAGATTTGCAGTAAAGTGGTTGATCTCGTGCAGTTAGATAAGTTGTAGAATGAAATTGTGGTGACATTATGTCAGTTGAAGATTTTCTTTCGACCTGCATTTTTCGCCATTATGATTCATCTAGTTATTCATTTGGTTAGATAAGTTAAATTGTGTGGACCAGTTTTTTTAAGGTCGATGTATCCTTTCGAGCGTTATATGAAAGTGTTGAAAAGTTATTGTAAAAATCGTCAAAGGCCAGATGCTTGTATTGTTGAAGGATACATAGCTGAGGAGGTTATCGAGTTTTGCACTAGATACCTAGCAAACACCAAAACTGTTGGACTTCCGAAGAATCGTCATGATGAACGTCCCAATGGTAAATGGACACGTGGGATGAAAATGTTAAATCCAAATGGCAAGGACTTAATGACAACTTATTTTTATGTGTTGTGCAATTCTAATGAGTTCAACCTTACCTAAGTGAACACATGAAGTTTCAAACGTAAAGAAATCATATGTGGAGTGACCAACAAGTAATAAATAGTCACAATAAAAATTTCATCTCTTGGTTCAAAAATGTGGCTTACAAGCGTGATGTTTCTGAGATAATACAGTGGTTGTCCTACGATCCACATTCTGCTATTATAAGTTACAGTGGTTATGATATCAATGGATATTCTTTCTACACAGTCTGTGAAGATTCCAAAAGTGTTGTTCAGAACAGTGGTGTCACCTTAATAGCAGAGTCTTTGCATGTGTCTAGTTCTAAAGACAAGAATCCTGTGTACGTCGGCATGTCCTATTATGGTGTAATTGAAGGCATGTAGACTTTATTAAATTCAAAGTACCGGTATTTAGATGCAAGTGGGCTGATAATAAAAGTGGAGTTCGAGTGGATGACTATGGGTTCACTTTAAGAAGTCTTCTATGTGGCTGATCCATGTGATAAGAAATGGGCAGTAATTCTGGAAGGGAAGAAAAAACTTGTATCAGATGATAGTCTGATCGAGTATGAAGAGACACCACCTTTCTCTAAGCAAGCACCTGAGTTGAACTCAGTAGACGAGGAAATACATGTTGAGACGTGTATGTTTAGAGTTGACCACGGTGAAGGTATATGGATTGAAAATCCATTAAGGAAAAAAACATTAAAGCTGCAATTTTTCTCGTAAAACATTGTAATAACCATTTAATGTCTTGACTTTTTATTTTTAATGTCTTGAGTTTACCTTTTATAGTATCATGGCTCCGAAAAAGAAACCCACTCCATCAGAGTTTGAAGGATCGAAGACATACAGTTCATGAGGTCCTTGTCTCATGAAAGAATTTGTGGGGAGAAGAAATAGAGACGGTAGAGTTCCAATCCAGTTTGATGACCGTCTTGAGCCGATATGCATGCCATCTGATAATTGGAAAATTTATCTGGGTAGCTTAGCAAGGGCCAAAGTTGACATTTGTTTGTCGAGTTGGGCCGATGTAGATGAGAAGTTGAAGGACACAAAATAGGATAACGTGCAGGTAATGATTCCATTATAGATTTCTATAGTTTTTGTCGAACTTTTGAGATATATAAAGTTAACGTGTTGTAGGCATCTTTTGAGTTCCAATCCACTGACAAGTTGAAGAAAAAGTGGATTACATACCTGTCGGTTTGTTTGAGGTATTTCAAAACAAATTTAATGAACAAGTACATATTCGGAGACCACCAGGATAGAAATCCATGCGATGTCTATAACTTTATCACTCCGAATCAATGAGAGCAATTTAGAAAATCCAGAGATAGCCTGGAGTTTGAGGTAACTGGTTTAATTTAGAATATGAACTTATTAAGTTGTTGTTTTAAATGACAATCTAATCAACTTGGTTTTAGGCCATTCGACCAAAAAATCAAAAGATTAGGCATTCTAACAAGTATATGCATCGTTTGTCTCGAGCGGGGTACCAAAAGTTAGAAGCACAAATGATGGCTGAAAAAATTGCTCTAAAGAAACAAGAGGCAATTGACTCCGGTATGAGTGAGGAGCAAGCAAGTAACCTATCTCCTTCTCCCGTAGCTCATTGTGATTCTTGGAAGAGAGCGAGAGTAAACTCCGGAGAGGAGTACGTTACAGACGAGTCGCAAGCGATCGGCTCGAAGATAGTAAGTTGTATCAATTGTATATGTTATTAATCATATTCAGTAATTTTATATTTTTCAATTGTTTGTCATTTCCCAAGGCCTCGCGTAGAATATCATTCCGACCATCGGAACCCCGGTCGTCTGCGGGGGGGCGGGGGGGGGGGGGGGGGGGGGGGGGGTAGGGAGTAGAGTTGGACTGTGACAATATTATGGAAAGACTCAATGGTCTACTTCGTCGACAGGTCATACCAAATGCCAACAAGAGATCGCAGATTTGAAGAATATGTTGCAACTTGTTTTAGAGAGATTGGATCGTGATTTGCCTACTTCTCCTACCCGTCGTAGGACCGGTTCTTCCCCGGAGACTCCTCCTCCAGTGCAGCCAGTGTTTAGCCTTGATCGACAATACGATTTAGTGGCTCATTATCGAGAATTGGCCCTCGTCGGCAGTCCCTCGTTTGGAATGTTCGAGGATGGATCTAGATGTGCTTTATTTGTCGAAGACCCTGATCGAAGATTGGTGGGACACGGGAAAGTTTAAAACATCTCCAGACCCCACTTCACAGAGGTGGGAGAGGGAGAAGTGAAGGTTGCAGTGGGGAGTTGCTTAGATGTTGGTGCTTTGGTGCCATTTCCAGAAGAAGAGATTGTTACCCTCGGCGATGCTATCGGTGGGTTCGTGAGGTAGCCTAGTTTTTAGTAGAGCTAAACGACACACATGATGTATACTTTAATTTCGAAAGACTTTAAATTTCAAATTTGTTAACAATTGTATTTTTAATAGTTGTGTATATATATATATATATGTGAGGTGTCAAGACCCCGGAGCAAAGGGTCAAACAACCAATCTCCAATCAAGATTAATTTGCTTCGATGTAGGTGCAAAATGTTGTATCAATGTATGGTAGGTAGGGAATCACAATCCTTATGTAGGTGGGATTTGGAGGAGGGGTTAAAGGGTTTCCTTCGGCTTTGTACATCACCAAAGAGGATATCATGTAGTTCTTGGCGATGTATTCCTTATGTAACATGATTATTGACGTGCAAGTGAAGTAAGTGTTTTCTTTGGTATAAAATGAAATGTATTGAATAATTTTATCGTAACTGTAATAAAATGTAATTTTTACTCTTGTAGACACCTTTATGACGCCAGAAGGTCAGCCTTTTCCGACGATCAAGTATTTGGATTTATCAGTCCATCTACATATATATACAGGAATGAAGATAAATCGGGTCAGCTTTGGACTCTCATGAAAGAAGAAGATAAAAGATATTATCTGCTCCCTTATCATGAGAGGTAAACTTTGTAATTCAAAGTGGAATTTATTTTGTAATAAGCTTCTAATTATATATATAACAGGGCTCATTTGATGCTTGTCGTTGTATGCCCCACGACTAATCCGGCATATTGGTTTGATCCGTTGGGGTTGAATAAACAAAGGGACTCCATAAAGAAACTTCTAAATCTGTAAGTTCATTTTAGTCATCGTATTTGTAATTCATGGATTTTTATTAGTATTATTGAATGAAGGTTTTCAATAACTTGGGCTACTCAGGGCAATTAAGGTTTACAGAGCGTTAGGTGGCAAGAGAACAACCACAAAAGCGGGAGTAACATGGCATAGAATGAGAGTATGTTTTTTCTCCCATTTTTGATAATTAAGTTAGGAACATATATTTAGCGAATTTCTATGTTTGTAGTACCAGAAGCAGGTTGGAAATACGGAATGTGGTTACTACGTGATCAGATACATGGAGTAAATATAGATCGTTATTCAAGACGTATGCCAATCCGAGGTAATATAGATCGTTATTCACTTGTATAGTTCTAGTTTCAATATTTAGATATTAAAATTTTTACTTGTATTTTGATAGGTCTTCCCAAAAAGTAGTGATCCCTCCTCGCAACAGGAGCTCGATAATACTCGCGACCGATGGGCTCGCTATTTTATCAGCAACATGTTGATGAACTAAGAGGTTCTCTTGTCACTAGCATTTTTTTGTAATTTAGTTAACAAGTTCACTTGTATTACAAACATATAATTTATGCCATAATATAATCCCCTCAATTTTAGAATGAATGCCAAGTGTTTATGTATGAATTAATGCCAAGTGTGTTGAATGATTGTGTATGCTTACATGTATGTGTTTGTGCATGTATGCTTCTATGTTTGTGTTTGTGCATGTATGCTTGTATGTACATGTGGATGAAAGTGTGTATGTATTTGTGAACAAATTTGGTGCAAGATGAATGTATTTGCTATGATTGCTATTTTTTGTCCAAGTTTAGGAATAGACGTCAGATGTTTGTATTAGCCGACGTCTATTCCTCTGAAAAAAGGTATAGACGTCGGATGTTTGTATTAGCCGACGTATATCCCCTTTTCTGCAGTAGTGGATATTACGTCGGCCAAAGGTCCAACATGGTATGTAGGTATACCACGTCAATTTTTAAAAATGAAACCGATGTATATATGATATACTATGTCGGTGGATTGTCTAAACACCAACATAGTATGTTTCTTTTATTAAAAATAGAATTTCGACAAAAAATCAAATAAAAGGACATATCACGTCGATTTTTAGGCAATCCACCGACGTGGTATGTACACTTACCATGTTGGTTAAACCATACAATCCTATGTGGTATGTCCTTTTATTTTAAAAAAATCAACAATACATTTAATAAAAGGACATACCACGTTGGTTTTAGCCAATTCAACAACGTAGTACGTATATATACCACGTCTGCTTAAACTTAAAATCCGACATGGTATGTCATTTTATTATTCCAACAAAAAATCAAATAAAAGGACATACCACCTCGGGTTCTAGTTAATCCATCGACATGTTATGTAGAAACCCCACATCGGATTTTACCCTATTAACCGACGTGGTCTCCCCCAAAAAACAAATAAAAAAACATACCACATCGATTTCAAGCAACTGACGAGATATGTCATTTTTATTTGCTTTTTTGGAAAATTCTGATTTTATTTTAAATTCCACATAAAATTCACTGCGATTTGAAAAGAAATAGCACCACATTTAATTTCACATAAAATTTCCTACAATTGGAAAAGAAATTGCACCAGATGTATATATAAAAATTGTCATATATATTTCAGTTTTGCAAATGTATATACAGAAATTGTGATATGTATAATTCAATTTACACTACGATCCTTAATCTGAAAATAATCCCAAAAGTTTGAATATGTACAAAATTGAATTATATATACAAAGTAATCTCAAAACAACTGAAACACACATAGACTTACATAAAAAATGAAGTTGTACGGTTGTTGAGGTGAAGGTGGTGCTGTAAACTACGTTTGTGTTGTAAACAATGTCTGTACATTCAACTGAACTACCCTAGAAGTTGAACTGTCATACCAAAATTGTCAGTTAGTAGGATGAATGACTGCAATGATATCATATATCTATTCACCACTTAGAAGAAAAACTTGTAGGCGACAACTTCACCTGATAAACTTACATTTATATTAACATACGTCTAATGAAAAAAGAAGACCACCTCTTTTACATATTGTCCCTCTCCCCCTGCGAGTTGGTTGAAGGGTTTCTTTGAAAATCTACATATATATTAACATATATAACGCAACATAATATATATATATATCAAACATTTTACCATACTGAAATCTCCCGATTTCGCTCCCAACTCAACAATTTCTTCCATATACTTCATTATGTAGTAACCGCATTCAGTATTTCCAACTTGTTTACGGTACTACAACTAAGATGTCATGTATATTAGGAAAAAAATGAAATTAATGCGAAGTATAAGCATATTATATATACAAACATAACTAAATCATCTTACCTTCATGGTATACCAAACCATTTGCTTCTTTTGACCACTCCTTCCATTACCCTTAAAGTGTAGATATTCATGGCCCTACCAAGATTTGTGAATGACCAAAAATAGATTCAAACATTGCATAACAACAAATTTACTTAGAATATGAAGGTAGTTATTAAAATAATTTACAACTAAATAATATTCTTCAAATCCTTCCTGGGTTTTTCCGATGC
Source organism: Triglochin maritima (assembly GCA_963682175.1). Classification (NCBI taxonomy): domain Eukaryota; kingdom Viridiplantae; phylum Streptophyta; class Magnoliopsida; order Alismatales; family Juncaginaceae; genus Triglochin; species Triglochin maritima. The sequence goes on along the minus strand of OY821774.1, from coordinate 20,867,683 downwards.
CAAAGTATCAAACCAGAAGGCAGTGTACGGATCGGGACATAACACAACTAACATCCAATGATCACTGAAAACCATTCACGTTAAATTACTTCATCAATTATTTAATGTTAATCTTCTTTATGATTCTCAATTGAAATATAATGAAATTACTTGTATTATAGAATATAATGAGATACTTACAACTACCAATATGGCACTAGATAATAAGTTTTCTTTGGTTCTTGCATCACGTCTGCAATTATCAACTGTCTTGTATCATCCTTTTGATTTTGTGTGTTACAAGCTATAGTGGGACAAAAATAACCATATCTTGGACCAAACTTCATTTGGTAGAGAACCTATTAAAATCAAATTAATAAGATTTTAATTGAAATGTAACATAAACATGTCTGAAAAAGACGAACATGACGTACATTTTGTGGACTTAGAAGATTGTTATACATAATCTTTCCATCTTAAGGAATTGGATCAAATAGAGCATTACCACATAGAGCTTTGCTTCTATGTCATCTATTGTTGTCTTGCCTATGATTACTTGATTGACATCATATCATGCATATATTCATATCTTATATCCTCTATTTTGAATCTAAGCAATGCTATGTAATGAGTTTTATGTTTAAGTTTCAGGAATAAACATGTTTGAGAATAAGAAACACAAAAAGGACCAAAACATGAGAAATATGACTGATCAGTGAGGCTTATGGACCGATCTGCAAGAGGGAAGGACCTAGATACAAGTCAAGAGTACCTTTAGCAAATAAAGAAACTCCACACCATCACGAGCAATATTTTGGTAATTAGATTTAGGCCTAGACTTGTATGGCGGCTATGGTGCACCCCACATGCCTAATGACAACACTAATGATGGCTGCAAAATTTGGACTCGATCGGACCAATTCAGACCGCCAATTGGCGGCCCTAGACCACCAATTGGCGGTCCAACCAAGTCCGAATGTCATATTATTTGTCCCGGTTATTTGTTATGTTGTTTATAGTCATTTTTAGTAGTTTCCATTAGTCCTACATCGGGGGACTGTCCCCAATTACCTTTCTTCATGCCTATAAATAGAACTCTTCTTCCTCCTATGTAATTACCCATTGCTTGGTGGCATTATCTCTACTTAGAGTAAGCCTTTGAGCAAAACTCAAGTGGAGAAGACTGCTACTTGTAATGTGAGTCATGTAAATAAAATATTTTTTCTTAGTTTGTTTTAATGTTGTCTTCTCTTTTAATTCTTGCATCTTAGCTTAATTTTGTTTTGTCATAGTAGAAGTAATTAGAATGTTTCCTTTTGTTAATGTAGTTTGTAGTTTAATGAGTAGCGAGTAGTTCCATCCCCCTTTGGGGGTGGAGTTTATGTCTATACATGTCATGAAGAATGAAACGAATGCTATATGTTGTTTTATGTGATGAATGTGAGTATGCTTGTTTGAATTAAAGAGAATACTTAACTTGATGGTTTCTGCCATAATCATTAGGTACATCCAATGCTTGTTTAGGTTCTCAATAACAACCTTGTTTATGCTCATATTAATCAACTAGGTTAGTGATTTGGATGATAGGTCTTGCCAACCATTAGGTACTTCCTATGCATAGCAACACAACCTACATTTGTGCTCTATTGAATGCATTCCTCACCACTTTATTTCATGTGTACACACACTCCACCCCTTTGGTGGTTCTTTTCCTGAATTCCATCCTCTCAAAAAAATAGTTTTTGGCAGCTATTGATAGTTGTTTTGACAGCCAACTGGACACAACCTTTTATTATGGGGTATGCCAAGAGATACAACCTTTCATTATAGACTCTATAAAATCGAAGGTTTTACTATTTTCCATTCGTATTTCCTAAACCCTAACTCCTATTTCCGGTTCCAGTTTAGTTCATTTTATGGTGTGATTCGTTTGCAAGAAGTGGGTCCGGAAGTGTGATAGATGTGTTCTAGATATGATTATTTCCTACTTTTGTAGATGGAAATTTCTTCATTTTGCAGAATAATTCTTTAAATATTTAGGGTGTTTGTGACATCCTTAGTTCTTAAAAGTTCACTTCTAGAGTTTTATCCACTTCCTGCGAACCAATGACACCCTTAAAAACCAATAGAAAGGACATATCACGTTGGACTTTCAAGTAAAAGTAGATGTCGTATGTCCTACTATTAAAAACGAGTTTTCAGGAACTGTTCAACTAAGGTTGTACGACTATTAATAAAGATTATGTTGACATGTCACTTTGGAATTTAACCTATAAATACTCGAGTATTGTTCGAAGGTCTGCAACAATAATTAAAGTAACTTGGCATGTCATGAAGGTAAGATGATTCAGTAATGTTGGTTTTGATAATATGCATTATATGTTGCATTAATTTTGTTGTTTTCCTAATATCCATGACATTTTAATTGTAGTACCATAAACAAGTTGGAAATTATAAAATGCAGTTACTAGAAAATGAGGTATATGGACCAATTTGCCGAGAAGGGAGTGACAATGGGAGATTTAGGATTGGTAAATTTTGATATTGATCTTATGTTGTGTTATATATGTTTTGTGACAAAATTTATATATTAATAAATGTGTTTGTTAATTTGTGCTCGTTCAAAGATTCCCTTGAACTATTTTCTCAGGAAGAGATAGACATGACACGAGAGAAGTGGTATTTTTTCATCAGTCATATGACATTAACTACTTATAATTGAAGAATGTAAATTTATCAAGTGTTGTTGTCATCTTAAGCTTTTATTATAATAGATTAATATATACATGATATCATTGGTGCTATTTTATAATCAATAAAGGACAACACTTCAGTGTGTTGAAAGAAACCGATGAACATATAACACGCCAGTGATAGCCTTATATCTGACATTATCTGGAACTATTATTTTAATGAAAGGACATACCACGTTGGTGGTCGTTGCCAACAAACCAGCATGGTATATTCTATTATTTGATATTTCTTTAATTTTTTTTAATTAATAACATACCACGTTTGCCTTTTCTTTCAACTGAAGTAGTGTGTCTACATATTACGTTGGACATTTGTCAACAAACCGACGTGGTATGGCCTATTATTAGATTTTCCGAATTTCTAGTTTTAATAATAGAACATACCACGTCAACCTTTTGGAGTGACAAACATGGGTATTGCGTAAATATCACGTAGGTGTTATTGTTAAATATCGACGTGGTATACCTACATACAACGTTGAATTATATATTGACCAATGTGATATCCCCTGCCATACCACATCCCCCCGGACACATGTCGGTCAACTAGGGTCGGTCAACCCGACATGATATGTCAAATAATCTGACGTAATAGTCATGTTTTGTAGCAGTGATCTTATAACATCTTTTCATTTCAGATCTTAAAAAAATTGCTACATTGTTTGTTTGAAATCAAAATTTGTACTTATATATCATCAAAAGATGGGATTAATCTGGATTAGGTCTTGCATCATTGTAGGACTTGATTTTTGCATCATATTGACCATTTGTACTCCTATATATTGTTGATGTTAACGTGACTAGGTTTTTTAATTTGCATTCATGAATAATAATACATGCGTGGTCGACCCAACCAACAAGTCAAGGCGAATTTGGTTATAACTCCACTGGTATGGGTTCAGATACATTTAATGATGTAGATTACAACGATAATTTGTGGGATGTCTCAAGAGAACCATAGAGAACAATTTATAATCCATCATCCAGTTATGTCGGTGGTCCTTCAATGAGTCAAAATGTGGTCCTTCAATTAGGATTCTAATTTTTAGATCTACTTCTTTCGGCAACATGCTCACAAGGTGTGTGATAGAATGTTGTTCCTTAAATGATGTCATGCTTCATGCTTAGATGTAAGTGCATTGCCCTAAACGTTAATTACATTACATGTTTGCTGTTATAATGGATTATGTGAATGTTTGATGGAGGTTTGCCATAATCTTTAGACATTTCCATGTTTTCATCACTAATTTGAAATTAGTTGTTAATGTTTGATGAATGTTTGTCATAATCTTTAGACACGTCCATGCTTTCATGACAGTAATATCACCACAAGTGCTTCCTGTCAACTACACACATTAGCTTTCTAAGAACCACTTCCTAGTGTATACAAAGCTAAACCCACCCTAATTACCTAAACCTTTTTTGTAAGCTAATGTGTATGCACATGATGGTGAGGAGGTGTGTGCCATATTTGGCATGGTGGGGAGTGGTGTGGCAGCATGGGCTTCCATGCCTTGCGGCCATTACGTGTGGGGAGGAGAAGTCTCTCCATTCTTCCCACCTTCTCCCCCACTCTTCACAACATCTATCTCCCTTGCAAACTCCATCATCCTCTCCATCCTCTCCTCTTCTTCAAGTGTGATCCGGCATTGGTGTGAGAGAGTGAGGTGAACGGTGGCAGGAGGAGACGCAGCGGCAAGGAAAGCTTCGACGACCTTCACTCTCAAGGTATGTTGTGGGAACAGGTGGTTGGGTGAGTAGTGTGGCTAAAGTCGTTACACCGGGGGCCGGGTGAGGGTGTCCTCCTGTTGGGGTGGCTTCGGTGGCGGACCAACAAGTCGTGGGAGTGGTGGCACCAGCCCGCATGCACATCCGGATCGGTCACAATGGGCGTGACCGGTGTCAGTAGCGAGCTGCGTGGCGAGCGTCTACTGAACTAGCAAGAGTCGGGGCGGTGGACCAACGTGATGGCTGGGCTCATGCTTGGGTTGGTTGAGTGGGTCGAGCCACATGCTCGTTGTTGCACCATGTCGTGCATGTTTACCTTAACCTTGGTTGTTGCATGTTCTAATTACCACATCATTCACAATAGAAATGGTTATGCTATGGTTAGTTGCCACATCACCTGATATTATGTATTAGTTGTGTTAAGGTTGGTTGTCACATTGTCAAGTAGTATTGCATCCATGATTAATATAACATGATATTTTGGTTGTCTTTGCGTGCTTTCATATTAGTTACCTTGGGAGAACTTTTAAATATCTTGCATGCCATGTTGTTTACGTGTGGGGAGGAGGAGAACTTTGGCTACTAATCGTGCATACGTACTGTTACGTATTGTTCATGCTACAACTTGTTCACCAAGCATTAACTAGAGTTCATTGTTATGACAAATGATTATTATGCTCATTCCTTTATTTTAGTATAATATTGAACGGAATGTGTGTTCTAAAAGTTTTCTTTTGTATGTCATTTATTATGAATTGAATGTATGAACATTTTGTTCCTTGATAAATGTATTCATCTTTTGGAAGTGGTAAGGAAGAGACTCTTCGTCATCAACCGTAGAGCTCTAAAAGATAATGGTTTACATAAATCAAAATTAATTCACAATCATGGCGATTAACATGGGACATTAATTACCAAGATAAGATTGTCATGGGTGTTAAGGAAATATTATAGCTCTACAAGTATTTAACAACATGAGTATATGAAATACAAAATTTTTCTTTCATATATTGAATAGACCTTATAAATGAAAACATTGTGGAATTGTGTATGTGTCATTAGTATTTTCAGTGTCTTTGAATCCTAAGATATGAGGCATATATTTTTTTATATGACAAGTGTATAATTTGATTATTATCAAAAGTTATCTTTGAGTATAATGACAAAGATAATAGTTGGTTATACATGACTTGTGCCGCAAAAGATGATATGTCAAAAGATTATCATTGCCTCTCTTGACTTGAGTGATGATATCAGTGGGCCTCTTGATAAAGAGAAATTATAAAATGTACAATGTAACTTGTGTATAGTGACATATTGATGATTAGATTAAGAGATCAAGAAAACAATATATAATACAAAGATTACACAATCATACTATGTATAGTATTCGTGATATCATCAGGCAAGGGATAGACACAAGTGATATTACTTATATCACTAAACGGATCGTATGTTCGTGTGAACAAAATATCTTTGTTATTTGAGTAACTATAATGTGTAGCTAGATACCATCGATAGTTTATATTATAAAGTATTTTATATCATTACCAACATAACTTAGATCTTCTTATAGGTCACACCACAAAACTGGAAAACAAGAAATATAATTTTGTATTTTATATGATGTATTGAAATGAAATGCATGTGGTAGAATAACAAAATTGCTATGTCATAATAACGGCATGGTTAGAATAAAATAAATTAGTATGAGATGTATATATATTATGTGTTATAATGTTTGACATTATATATGATAATATATTTGTGATCCGCAACATTATAACATATAGGTTGGCTAAAACCCCAAAGCTCAAATTTTGTTGGATATTAATCCAAAATTAGGTAAAAGCAAAAACAATGGAAAATGGTTGAACGTTTTTTGGGAACAGGTCGACCGAATGTATATCATTATTGTTATCAATTAATCACAAGGGTTTATGTATATGTAAAAGCTGTTTATTTATATGCATGCATATGAGAGGACTTTACATAGGACTTGCACTAGCCAATTTAATTCAATTGTGAGATGCATGTTTTAATATTATGCAATATTTACATCCATGGTGAAAGAAGAAGCAAAGACCAAGGACGAGGGAATATATATACTCTCACCAATGTGTGAATAGATTTATTTTATGTTTATGTGCTTGGCTTGTATGTGATTGAAAGATTGAATGTTTAGGATAGGTATGAATGAATGTATGCATGCATGACTATCTAAATTTAGGTATCACATATAAATTGTTTAAGTTTCCAAACCAAAAATAAGAAGACCATTCTTTCTTATTTTATCCACTAGAAGCCATCGATCGAGGAATATTCTGCTCGCCCTTAGCGGGAGATAATTTTCTCGATCTTTGGAAATAGTGGGAGATATTAAGAAATACATTGTTGTGACATCAATAAATACATAAAGTGAGTTTCACACTTAGTTGACACCAAGTATATCTGTTTATGGATACAATGGACAATCGTATCTTCTATCAAATGAAATAAGTTTTCTTAACAAAACTAGGAGCCCTCTCTCGTTTTTGAGAAAGGGAGTTTTTTCTTTGGAGGATAGACAAACTTCCTCTTAATTAAAATGATAGGAATAATAAGAGTTTGAAATGCAAAAGTTTGCAAAATCTCAAAATGTTTATCATTAGAAAAGGTTTCTTATCTTGAATTTATGATGTATTCGATAGCCCTTAGCTAGCTTATGTTATAAATGATAGGATCTTGTATTATTGCATTTATGAACATATTTATTTATTTGCAGTATTAATATTTATAAACATAAATTGACATGAAAACCCTTATAAATTATTTTGTAGAAATGTTGAACATTCAACCTATTGTGCGATCTATGATTGAAAAACAACCAAATTGCCAAATGATGGGTCTAACTTCAATAGCTGGCAGATCAAGCTTAGCATCATGTTGAAGTTTTAAAAACTATCTCACATTTTGGACGGTGAAATCCCAAAATTAAGTGAGAAGACAACCGATGCTGAGAAGGAGATTGTAACAAAGTGAGAAGACCAAGAGAACCAAGTTCACGATCTCATGCTTACCTCCGTGGGTGACTCGCTTCAAGCGAAATACTTAGATTCAAAACCCAAGAAGACCATGAAAGCTCTCACAAAGATGTTTATGGATAGAATAGGAAGGAGCACTATAAGACCACCATAGGACTCACAAGGTGCCACATGGTGGAGGGAACATATGTTTCCATACATTTTCTCACAATGCAAGGATACCTTGAGAAGTTGGAAAACCTCTCTTCCCGATGCTCAAGGACATTGTGGAAGTTCTAATTCTTGGCTCTCTAGTCCCGTCCCGCAATGACTTTATCATGCACTACCATGTACGTGAGATTGGGGTGAGTCTTGGGGAGCTTCATAAGGCTCTCAAAACTGTTGAAGTTGATATGGGCAAAGGCAAGGAGAAGAATGTTCTACCCATCCATGGTGGAAGTAGAAAGATCACCAAGAGTAAAATGAAAGACAAATTAACCAAAAAGGCGCCAATGAAGGGCAAGGGAGTAGGAGGTGCTCATGCGAGTGCCTCAAGAGGAACCTCTTCAAACTCCAACTCCCAACACAAAGTGTTTTCACTGCGGTAAAAAAGGACACATCCGACCTAATTGTTCCAAGTACAAGGAACACCTTGACAATGGAGTGATTGAGCGTAAGCACCCAAAAAGGCCAAAGTATATTTGTTATTGAAATAAATTTAGCTACCTCTATCCATGATTGGGTATTAGACATCAGATCTCATGCTCACATAATTTCCAATGTGCAGCTACTAAAGGATAGGAAGGACCTCGCAAGAGGAGAGATGATTCTGAAGGTCGGAAATGGTGCAAGGGTCGCTGCGATTGCACAAGGCTCCGTGGATCTTGATTTATCTAGTGGTTTAATTTTAAGTTTAAAGAATGTCTACTATGTAACTTCGATTAGCAAGAATATTATATCTGTATCATGTTTAGATATGGGTGACTTTATAATAAATATTTCAAATTTTTGCATGACTTTATCGAAGAATGAGATTGTCTGTGCAAATGCTTTCATAAGAAATGCACTCTATTTGCTTGAATTGAATAATAGACAAGTTTTAAACATCAATAACAAAAGACTTAAAAGAACTCACATGAATGATACAATCTTATGGCACTATCGGCATGGTCACATCAATGAAAAACACATCAAGAAATTACAGGAAGCTAAACTTCTTGGTCTTATTTATTTTAAATCATTAGAGACATGTGAACCTTGCCTTATGGGCAAAACGACCAAGAGATATTTCACGAAGAAAGGTTTAAGAGCAAGTGACTTGCTGGATTTGATACATTCCGATGTATGTGATCGAATGAGTTCAAGTGCAAGAGATGGTTATAGGTACGTCATTACATTCACGGATGATTATATCCATTACGGTTATATTTATCTAATGAGGAACAAAAGTGAATCCTTTGACAAGTTCAAATAATTCAAGAATGAGGTAGAGAATCAACTCAATAAGAAGATCAAATCTTTAAAACCGATCATGAAGGTGAGTACTTGAGTGCCTAATTCGACCCGTTCCTAAGGGAGTGTGGTATTATACCACAACTCACTCCACCTGGTACACCTCAATGGAATGTTGTATCCAAATGGAGAAATAGGCGTTGCTCGACAAGCTAAATTTCCACTTTGCCTTTGGATTTATGCACTACAAGCTGCGGCTTACACACTGAATAATGTTCCATCCAAATCCGTAGAGAAAACACCATATGAGCTGTGGAGTGGTAAAATACCTAAGCTCGAATTTCTCATGATTTGGGGATTGTGAGGCCTACGTCAAAATATTGACGTCGACCAAACTTCAACCAAAAGCGGATAACTACTTCTTTGTAGGTTACTTCTGGCATAAAATCTCCAATCAAGTGATTATCGAGAGGGATGTCGTATTTTTAGAGAAAGAATTTCTCGATAGAATAAGAAGTAGTGGGAGTAGAGTTGTGCTTTAGGAAACTCAAGATACTCTACAAGATCATGATGTGAATGATAACATTAAAGATCATGAGAGAAACTCAATCATCCCTGCCTAGTGTTCGTTCAAGAAGACGAATAGGGACTCAGGAGATGTCTCGAAAAACTTCCATTTTTGCATGCCACTAGATTCAATGCAAGATGGATGGATCGGGAATCCATTTCCCAGTTTCCACCTTTCAAGAAGGTACTGATCCGAGTGTTGGAGAATTACTGAATGGCAAGTAAAGACTGTAGAATAGTACAAATACGAATGTGCGTTGACTATGTCCTTCCATTACCAGCCTTTCGTGTCTGAGCATCCTCGCTGGTCACATTTCGAGTTTGATCCGGACATTTTCTCTACACCTGCTTTCCCATCCCCAATGAGAATACCCATAGAGCCCCGACAGCCCCCTAGTACTAGAATATCAGAGAAAGGTTCGACATCCTGAGGTGCCGGCTATAGTAGAGAACTATAGATTTTCGCTTGACTTCCCCTAGCTTAATATTTTGCTTTCGCTTCTCAAATCTACTCATCAAAGTTGCATTGGGATCTATCGCGAATGGCACTCTAACTAGGCGAGATGGTAGGGAAGCCGCTTCTGGGACCGTACAAACTGGAAGCACTGGACCAAGTCTTTCTAGAATGATGAGCGTTCGGTCCATGCCTCTGGAGTTGCTTGATGCTGGTAGAAGGCCCTGGCTACGGGGCTACGGGGAGGGGGGAAAAATCTAGGTTCTACTTTCGAGATGCTTCCTTCCTGGTCCCCTCTCCAGGAACCCACCCTCACGTGAAAGTTAGTGGGCTCATCATGAATTAGGTCGGGGTGGCTCGTGGTTTCGGGATCCAGTAGAAAATGCACGTTTCCCCGATTGTAGAGGAAGATTCCAATGGCGTATCAGTGCTTCGATCGGATATTGGTTGGAAAGCTTAGGAAGCTAAGTGGCTAGAATCATCCGTATTAGTCAATCCCATAAGGGTCAACCTTACTCTTCTTTTTCGACTCGATACCTGCCAGAACCTTCCTCAGAAGACCCTCACTCTCTTCCCTTTCAAGGACATTGAAAGCGCTGTCTACGGCGGCTGTTGCTAAGGAAAGCACTCTCGGACCATCACAAGGATTCTGACCCAACTGCCGACTTTGAGAGCAGCTAACAAGACTACTCATAGTACGGAATGGATTCTTCGCTTCAAGTCTGAGAAAGGATCTAGAAACCTCATCTCCAACCACTACCGATCCCAATCCAACTAGAATAGTATGTGGAAAGAAACAAACCCCTCTATGGGTCTCGATCTCGAACTCAAACTGATGCCTGAATCTCTGCTTCCTTCTACTACCTTCGGGCTAGCCTTACCAAAGATGTGTCTTTGGACTTTCTCTGTTTTATATGAGGGTCGGCGAAGGGAGTTCTTGAACTCTTGACTTTGATCGGGTAGGAGAGAGGAACTTCCGGAAAGGATGATGCAATACACTCTCGATGGACAAAGGGTTCTCTAGAGTAATCTGCATAGCAAACCTCGAATGACTCGCGATCGATGGAGTGGAATCGGAATGAAAATTCGTCATGGATTATCCTTTGTTAGCACCTCATGATTAGGAAGGTACTTACTGATCGTCCAAGTACGATCATTCGGGAAGTCCCTCCGAGGACGACTCCAATCCCCTTCTTGCGAGAGTTGGAGAAGCGTCTACGGGTATAGCCCTACCGGGCAGTTGCTACTCAAATAGGTGTACCTGGAATGGGCTTTCTAGAGAAAGAGAGACTTATCCTAGAATATTCACAGAGGATGTCTTTTCATCCTTCCGTCATTCCTTGCGGCAACCACGGGAATATTACAGAACGATCTAAAGAGGGTCATAGCTTAGTCAACGGTTGCGAAGAGGTCGACTTCCCTGGGGAAAATCATGCATGCCGAAATGTTGAGAGGGTTCCCGCTTCTTTCTCAATCCGGTGATAGCCCTAGCTTGCTAGAAAAGTAAAGAAGGCTCGAAGAGTATAAGAAAGACTCCTCTCGTTGGATGAAAAGTCAAGCCTAGTATCGATTGCTCCGCTTTCAAGTCTCTATCTATGTCCCTTGTTCCTGAACGTGCTCCATTGAACCGGACCCATAAAGCTACCTTCTCGCTTTCTCCGCTTTCGCAGTAATGTCACCTTTTCTTTCCATAGTTCCTCGACTCTGGTTGACTTCACCCTTCTTGATTCTTCTGTAAATTTCTGCTATTCTTATTCTTTGATCCTCGCTCAGGCGGCTCAATGATCCTTCTCTCTTGAACAATCGAGTCCCGCCGGGTAGGCCTGCATCAATCCCGAACATAAGAATTTCAGGTTTACTATGTTCCCAGAAAAAAGATACTTCATTTCATTCGAGAAAGGACTCACGCACGCACATATGAGGCGACCCATCCTGCTTCTTCTGGAACAACACCCTTCTAAGACAGGAGTTTCACATCCATCATTGGCAGCCTAATCCAGATCGGGATAGAAGACAATAGGTCCCTTTCATTTGTGAATCTTTTGGGAGGAGCGAACTACGGATTCGATGACTTGGAAACTCCTTAGAGCAAGAAATCTAACTGGCTCATGCCTTCTTGTTTACTTTATAGGGGTTCCGAGAGGGAGAGTATTGAACACGAACAAATTCTGCAAGAAATTGTGGAAGAAGTTGAAGAAGTACCTGTGAAACCAATAGAACTTAGAAGATCGACGAGGGAGAGAAAGAAGCTCGATATGTATTTAGGACATTTCAAGATCATGGTACTCAATACCGATGATCCCTCGACCTTTCAAGGAGCAATGGAAAGGATAGACTCCAAACTATAGTTTGAAGCTATGTAATCCAAAATACAATCCATCCATGACAATCCAAAATACAACATGGTTGACCTTCCTCAAGGAAAGAAAGTCGTTCAAAACAAATGAGTTTTTAAGAGTATGATGGACATGGATGGGAACTTGACAACCCACAAGGAAAGAATTGTGGCTAAAGGTTTCACTCAAATTCAAGGATTTGACTATGATGAAACTTTTTCATCGGTTACCATGTTCAAATCAATTCAGATTATGCTCGCTATTGCCGCATTTCATGACTATGAAATATGGTAAATGGATGTAAAAATAGCATTCCTTAACGGGAACTTGGAGGAGAATGTCGACGTGGTACAACCTCAAGGTTTTGAAGATCCAAAGAATAGTGAGAAAGTATGCAAGGTTAAACGATCCATTTGTGGATTGCAGCAAGCATCAAGGAGTTGGAACAAACGTTTTGATGAAGAAGTCAAAAAGATTAGCTTTGTCCAATGCAAGGAAGAACCTTGTATATACAAGAAGGTCAATATTATTTACATAGTGTTTCTAATCTATATGTCGATGACATACTCCTCATGGGAAATCATGTCCATTTGCTAGAGCAAACAAGAAGCTCATTAAAATCTGCATTTTCAATGAAAGACATTGGTGATGCTCAATACATCTTGGGAATCAAGATATATAGGGATAGACCCCGTAGGCTCGTTAGCCTAAGTCAATGTACAGACATTGACAAGGTCTTGAAGAGGTTCAATATGAACAACTCCAAAAAGGGCAATGTACCAATGAGTATGGGCGTGCAACTCAAGAAGTATTAGCGTGCAATATCACGTAAAGACTTAGAGTACATGAAAGACATTCCTTATGCTTCTGCAATAGAATCGATGTACGTGACTTGCATAAGACCCAATGTCTCGTATTCTCTAAGTGTGATAAGCCATCACCAATCCAACGTAGGTCCTGATCATTGGACTGCAGTCAAGAATATTCTAAGGTACAGTAATAAGACCAAAGATAAATTTCTTCTCTACGGAGGACAAAGGGAGCTAGTAGCTGACGGCTACTCGGATGCGAGTTTCATGAGTGATCCAAATGATAGGAGGTCTCAATCAGGATATGTCTTTCTTCTGAATGGTGTACCCGTGAGTTGTCGTAGTTGGAAAAGACCACTACGATCGACTCAACCACCACTTCAGAGGTGATGGCTGTCATTGATGTGAGCAAGGAAGAAGTGTGGATTAAGAAGTTCCTTGAGGAGCTTGGAATATTTCCCACAAGCGACGGACCCATAGAGCTATTTTGCGACAATAGTACATCCATCTCGTAAATCAACGATCCTAAATCACATCACAAGGTGAAATACATGGACCACAAGTATTTTGTCACCCGTGACTTCATCGACGAAGGCAAAATAAATTTATTTTGGGTGGACACAAACACAACACAGTTGATCCATTCACCAAACCCTTATCCTAAGCCAAAGGTGAAATGCATTTCGAGTCCATGGGTTTGAAAAACCATGTAGAGTGGTTTGATGAGTGAGATAAGAGGGTTACCCTAGATATTATAGTTTTACATTGTGAATGTATGTGAAAAAAGACTTTGATAACAAGTGGGAGATTGAAAGGAATGTGTGTTCTAAAAGTATTCCTATATATGTCATTTATTATGAATTGAATGTATGAACATTTTGTTCATTGATTAATGTATGTATCTTTTGGAAGTGTTAAAGAAGAGGCTCTTAGTCTTTAACCGTAGAGCTCTAAAAGATAATGGTTCATATAAATCAAAAGTAATTCACAATCATGGTGATTAACATGAGACATTAATTACCGAGATAAGATTGTCATGTTGGTTAAATGAATATTGAAGCTCTACAAGTATTTGACAACATGAGTATATGAAATAGAAAATATTTTCTGTCATATATTGAATAGACCTAATAAATGAAAACTTTAAGGAATTGTGTATGAGTCATTAGTATTTTCATTGTCTTTGAATCCTAAGCTATGAGATCTATAGCTTTTCACATGAGAAGTGTATAACTTGATTTTTATCAAAAGCTATCATTGTGATAAAGATAATAGTTAGTTATACATGAATTGTGCCGGAAAAGATGATATGTCAAAAGATTATTATTGCTTCACTTGACTTGAGTGATGATATCAGTGGCCCATTGATAAAGCGAAATTATATTATGCACAATGTAACTTGTGTATAGTTCCATATTTATAATTAGCTTAAGAGATCAAGAAAAGAATATATAATATAAAGATGACAAAATCCTACTTTGTATAATATTCATGATATCATGAGGCAAGGGTTAGACACAAGTGATATTACTTTTATAACTAAATGGATTATGTTTTGTTCGAGTGAACAAAACATCTTTGTTAGTTGGGTAACTATAATGTGTAGCTAGATACCACTTATAGTTTATGATATAAAGTGTTTTATATCATTACCAACACAACTTAGATCCTCTTATAGGTCACACCACAAAACTGAAAAGCAAGAAATATAGTTTTGTATTTTATATGATGTATTGAAATGAAATGCATGTAGTAGAAAAAACAAATTGATAGGTCGTAATAATGGCATGGTTAGAATAAAATAAATTAGTATGAGATGTATATATATATATTGTGGTATAATGTTTGACATTATATATGATAATATATTTGTGATCTACAACATTATAAGATACAGGTTGGCTAAAACCCCAAAGCTCAAATTTTGTTGGATATTAATCCTTAATTTGGTAAAGTCAAAAATAGTGGAAAATGGTTGAACGTTTTCTAGGAACCGGTCGACCAAATTTAACAGTAACTTTTGAGTACCGAAACGGTCTACCGGGTGGATGAGCAGTACGACCAAAAATAACAAGATCTTTTCTTGTTGTAAAACGTTTGATCGGTGTGGGTCATGGTTCGATCGAAATTATCAGGAGCATTCTTGGTAGGGGATCGATTTACCAACTTGGAACACAGTCTGAGTGAAAATAACAGGGACTTTTCCTATAGCTACACAGTTGACCGTCTCGATTATGGTCTGACCAAAATTGTCGATTTTGTAACTGATCGGTTGAACGATTGGTTATTTTGGACGACCATTCGACCACGATTTTCCCTGCATTAATAAGAGAATTTTTCTGATCATGGGCTTGATTTGATCCCACTTGGTCAAAGGAGGTTATGGGATGATGATGTGTCAAAATATGATTGGTTTAGAGGAGGGATAATCAAAGGATCATGTCTAAGTGATTTGCACATAATGTGGGTTTAACGATGCCATTTAAATAGATCCCTCCTCCCTTCCTTTCCATATATGAATGCAAAAATTCTCTCATCCATATCATTCCATCCGAAATTCTTAGTTTTCATTATGTGGTGGAGTTTAATTTCTTTGGAGTATAAAGGGATTATTAGAAAGATTCTAACCACTTGATTTCTGATAAACAAGAGGCTGCTCACCTCCTTGAAGACGACCCGTATTTGCCACCGCTTCAACGCGGTCATGCACCTTTGGTTTAATATAAAACGTTAACAAGTTTTTGGCGCCGTTGCCGGGGAGGTGCCAGTCCAGACTCTTGTTTGGACGATTCGAGTGGATTTAATTTATGTTTTATAGTTTTTGTTTGTTTCAGGAGACTTGGAGTGGCCAGAGGTCATGCATCATGTAGGCATTCTTGGACCCTAAAACCCACAGCAAAAGATTAGGCACTGTTTTTGTTCTGGTCATGCATCATGTATGTGACTTAGGCATATAGAGTGTCTTTCATTTTAGCTTTATTTTCAATTGCTGAGTGCTAGTGTGAGGTACGTACCTTCTACTCTCATTCGTCAAGAAATACTTTCCAAATCATCGGACTCAAAAATTGAGAAACGAAATCAATTCGTTCTATCAACTTGAGACCGAGACATTTCATGCATATCTAGAGAGGTTCAAGGAGCTACTATCCTCATGCCCTCACCATGACATTGAGTTGTGGCATCTTTGTTAGATTGTTTACGAGGGTCTTCACATCCCGTCCCGGACGCTCCTTGAGTCCATGTGTCAAGGAGAGTTCTTAGGAAAGGATGAAAGGGAGGCATGGGCTTTCCTAGAAGACCTTGCTGAGAAAACCATGCAATGGAAAGTGTGAGCGAACAACCTGCATCATCTAGCATAGGAGCGAGGATCGCGAATGCAAACTCGACTAGATCGGGTGCCGCATTTGCTGTCGATACCACTACGGACACCGAGGCACGCATGGCGGCCTTAATGCACCGTATGGATTCGATTGAGCTCCAAAACCAACAATGTGCACCTCACAAGTCCACATCTTGTTGAGTTCCCTGTCATTCATGTGGTAGGATAGGTCTTGTCGAAAGCGAGTGTGCGTCCATTCCTCCTGAGATGGAACATGTCAACGCCATCTATGACAGAGCTAGGAATGACCCATACTCATCATCTTATAATCCTGGATGGAGGAACCACCCCAATTTTTCATGGAACCAAAATAATGCCCCGGGTGGTCCTTCAAACTCCTCTCGACCATCTAACCAATCATACCAACCTCCCATGCATGCACAATGTTATCAGCCACCCCAAGCACCAATCACCAATCAATCGGGTTTCCCAAATTCCAATAATATGGAAACCCGATTCAATTCGCTTGAGACTTTCACTCGTGGAGTTGAAAACTCAATGAAATTTTTTATGTCAACCACAAGTCAAGTTCTCACTTCAAATCAGCAGACCATCAAATCTCTAGAGCTTCAGATGGACCAATTGGCTCAGTCTGTACATGAAAGAGAGAGAGGGTCTTTGCCTAGCCAGCCTGAGTCTAACCCGCGCATGTTCCAGCAACAACACATGCAAAATGAGAATGTGGTTGGAGGGTTTTGTTCGATGAGCAACTAAACCCTAGTGAGGCAACACAACTTTACTCATTCATGTTGCCTGCACCCAACCAATATCATGAGGGGTTCGAGCCTTTCAGCTTTGACCTTTCACCCCTCATGACACCTCAGAGTACCGGTGAAGTTTGCCCATCTCGGCAAGTCTTTGGTCCTCATTACTTGATGTTCTCATTTCATGTTCCCTGACCAAATGATTATGAGAATATCGTTGTTGCTGTATATATCATGTTAAAAAAAGAGAAAAGAAAAAAAAACGAGTAATAAAAGACTCCATGAGTGAGCATTGATTGTTGTGGACCCCAACCCTTGTGTACGTCGGCCCCATTTCTTCACGTATTTGTCTCCCTTCTTCAGTATCTCACAAGTTTTGAGGGAATTCGGGTTTGTATCCATCAACATGACCATGAACTTCCCTTTGTACTTCACGTTGGTGAGATCTATTCTTTTTCATGCATAAATCCATGTAGTATCTTGTTCACATTCATTGAGGACAATGCATGAAGTAGGTGTGGGGGGTGTTTTACGTGTGTACATAGTTGAGTATTTTTCCTTTGATTTTGTTTTCTTTTGTGTGTATTGATAGTGTCATGTTAGTGTGCTGCATTTAATATCGATATATATGCTTGCCATGATCCTTGGGTGACTTGTCTTCTTTTGCTTGCCTAGTGCTTTAAAATTTTCACATTTCTTTCAAAATCTTCATGTGTTTGCGAAAGAAAATGTTTTTGTAGGTTTTGCGTGTGTTTAGCATGTGCAAAACGGTTGAGAGGCAAAGTAAAAAGAAAGCTCCCAAAATTGTCTTGAACTTGATGCATTAGGATATCTAGTTTACTGGCTTTAGGTCTTATCGAGTAGTTAGGATGCACCCCGGTTTTCCCTCGGGGGGTGTTGAACGTTTTAATTAAACCGCAAGTGCACGGCCACGATGAAGCGGTGGGAAGTACGGGTCATCCTGAGGGAGGTGAGCAGCCTCTTGTTTATCAGAAATCAAATGGCAAAATAGGGAAGAGAAAGATTGATTATGCTAACCTACGCTACACTACGCTAAGAAGTATGAAATGTGGAAGAAGCAAACAAACGATGAAATAAGAACTAAGCTAAGAACAAAACAAGAATGCTGGAATTTCAGGAATGGAAAACCCCTAAGGGGTGGAGTGAGTGCACACATGCAAAGAGGTGGATGTAGAATACATTCTTTAAGCACATGAAGGTGGTGTTTATCAAGCATAGGAAGTGTCTAAATATTATGGCAAAACCTATCAATCTATTCACCAACTTAGTTGATTAACATTTACATATGCAAGTTGTTTATTTCAGAACCTAAACAAGCATGAGAGGTGTCTAATCATTTTGGCAAAACTCATCAAGTTACAAATTCTATCCTAAACAAGCAAGCATACATTCATGTTTAATCAACACATCAAAAATAAAGCATTCATCCCATTCTCTAATGCTTGTATATACATCTACTCCACCCCCTAAAGGGGATGAAACTACTCACTAAACATTACACTAATTATTAAACTATGGAAAGAAAGCATATTAAAGCTAACTAGAATTAAAAGACGATTAAACTAAAACATGCATAAACAATAAAAGAAGCATAAAACAAACAATGAAAGAAACATAAAATTTTATTGATAAAATGAGTCACATTAAAAGTAGCATCCTCCTACTTTAGTGTGTGCTTCAAGGCCTCACTTCTAGTAGGAAGAATAACCACTTAAAATATGGAGTAATTACAAAGGAAGGTGAAGAGTTCTATTTATAGGCATGAGAAAACCTAATCCGGGACAATTCCCCGTTGTGGGACTAAACCAATACCCAAAATAGACTAAGAATCCACTAATACACATGACCGCCAAAGATAATCGGATCCGGAGCTAAACAGACCGCCAATTGGCGGTTCAAGACCGCCAATTGGCGGTCTATTGGTTCTGGATCGAGCTACATTTTGTTGTGGGCTTGTCTTGATGTATTTCTTGGTCTTGGATGGATCGACTCGATTTGTTGGATCTCCGACCCGAATCCAATTGCTAAAATACTCCCCATGATGGTGAGGATTATTCTGGTTTGCTCTTAGGTCCCTCTGTCTTGCGTTCAGGTCCTTCTGTCTTGCATCTTGGTCCCCAGATCTCACAATTCAGTCCTTTTTCCCAGTTTTTGGGTCCTTTTGTGTTTCATCTCTTCAAACCTAATTATTCCTGAAAAACTTAACATAAAACTCGTAACATAGCATTGTTTAGGTGAAAGATAATGGATATAAGATACAAATATGAGCATGAAATGATGTCAATCAAATACCCCCACACCTAACTTTTGCTAGTCCCGAGCAAAACAAAGAAAGAGAAAAGCATGTGAAAAACAAGAAATCCTAACTCACTTTCGTAGGAATCACGGTTGCACTTAGCACGTGCAACAAGCCGTTAAACCTCCTTGTCGCCAAGGAGGAGTGTTGTCTCCTGAGGGTTTTTAGCGGATATACCCACAAATTCCGAACAAGATGCATTAATCAATCTAGCTACACGACTCGTTGGAGTTATTTTGTCGAACAATGGACGCGGTAATCCTACGGGCCGACTCTATATAGGTAATCAGTCCACACACCTAACCTAATGAACCATTCGTGCAACTTGAATAAGGAATTAAGTGAAAGACATGGACAACCTCAAGATCCTCAAGTAATACAAAGTGTAAGGTCCATTTTGGTTCTTATTTGACTTTTTTTCTCTTTTTTTTCCTTTTTTTTCTTTTTCTTTGGAGCATTTTATTGGTTGGTGTTTGATTCTCCCAGGGTCAGGTTTCGTGCATCATTGCCTATGAGGACTTACACTATCATGTACACCTTCCCCCAAATCTCCACATAGGGCGATCCCTACCACCCGTGTAACGGGAGTTCGGTCGGTGCATCCCAAATCAGATGACTCGAAAGCACCAGGCACAAAGTCCCCTCAGACCTACTTTCCCGAGTGATAGGAGCCGTGCGAGAAGAGAGAACACCACTTATTTATTTATCTACGTGGGAACCAAAACCCCTACACTTAAGTTTCACAAAAAGAGATTAAGGGCCCTTGACCACGACAAACTTCCATATACTAAAAGACACGAATTATTTGACTCACTAGGTTCAGGGTGGACATCTTTAAATGTTTGAGTACTGAAACCCTATGATTACACGCCCCCCGAGGGAAAACCGGGGTGTATCCTAACGACTCGATAAGACCTAAAGCCAGTAAACTAGAAATCCTAATGCATCAAGTTCAAGACAATTTTGGGTGCTTTCTTGTACTTTGCCTCTCAACGGTTTTGCACATGCTAAACACACGCAAAACCCACAAAACATTTTCTTTCACAAACACATGAAGATTTTGAAAGAAATGTGAAAATTTTAAAGCACTCGGCAAGCAAAAGAAGACAAGTCACCCAAGGATCATGGCTAGCAGATATATCAATGTTAAATGCGGCACACTAACATGACCCTAGCAGTACAAACAGAAGAAAATAAAACCAAAGGAAAAAGACTCGACTATGTACACACGTAACACACCCCCCCCCCACACACCTACTTCATGCATTGTCCTCAATGAATGTGAACAAGATACTACATGGATACATGCATGAAAAAGGAAAGATCTCACCAACATGAAGTACAAAGGGGCGTTCAAGGTCATGTTGATGGACACAAACCCAAATTCCCTCGAAACCTATGAGAAGCTGAAGAAGGGAGATAAATACGTGAAGAGATTGGGCTCAAGTACACAAGGGTTGGGGCCCACAACAATCGATGCTCACTGAAGGAGTCTTTTATTACACACTTTTTTTTCTTTTTTTAAGATATATACATCAACCAAGATATTGTCATAATCATTTGGTCAAGGAACATCAAATGAGAACATCAAGTCAGGAGGACCAGAGACTTGCCGAGATGGGCAAACTCCACTGGTACTCTGAGGTGTCATGAGAGGTGAAAGGTCAAAGCTGAAAGGCTCGAACCCCTCATGAAATTGGTTGGTTTGGGCAACAAAGAATGAAGTTGTGTTGCCTCACTAGGGTTTAATTGCTCATCAAAGAAAACCCTCCAACCAATAGGCGGGTGCATCGGAATGAGTTCCTCAAGCTCATTCGATGGATGCAGCAGACCTGCATCACGAAGAATGGGGCTTCTCCCCAAGTCATCCAACAAGGACCTCCACCACCATTTAGATCATCAAGCATAAGCTCGGTCATAGGTGGGTCCTTGTTGGAGTCAATATGAAGCGCAAATGGCTCAATGGCCATGGGACATGAGGTAGAGACACCTTCTGGTATAGGCATATGATGAGGTGTCTCACTCTCACTAGTACTCTCAACTGAATCATGCAACGAACACTCCCTTTGGACATTCATGTTCGAGGCCAGCTCACTCTGTTGCATTGCGAAGACATGCAATGAGTTTTCGCTGGGCCCACGAACATTCTCAACGGGTTGCATTGGGGTTAGGGGTGTTCGTTGATTTTGTGGTTCTTTCTCCAATTGGCGGATGAGATTTAGATTTAAAGGTTCATCCATGGGTTCCTGTTGCTTACCAGAGTTGAACACATGAAACTCAGCACTCATGTTACCGAATGAGAGCTTCATGAGACCATTTCTACAATTAATCAAGGCATTGGAGGTTGCCAGAAATGATCTACCCAAAATCAAAGGTATTTGAGAGTGGGTGTTCGCAACAGGATTGGTATCGAGGACAACAAAATTGACTGGAAATATAAAATCTCCAACTTTGATAAGCACATCCTCGATAATCCCCATGGGAATACGAATGGATCTATCCGCCAATTGGAGGGTGATCTTAGTTGGTTTTAATTCTCCCAAGTTCAACTGTTTATAAACAGAGAATGGGAGGAGGTTGACCGCTGATCCTAAATCAAGAAAAACATTGCTCATTCTAGTGTCCCCTATCGTACACTGAATAGTAGGACACCCAGGGTCCTTGTATTTTGTGTAGGTAGGATTGGACAAAAGCGAGCTGCTATTTGCAGCCAAGAATGCTTTCTTAGGAACATCGGTCTTCCTCTTGGTTGTGCAGAGATCCTTCAACACTTTGGCATATTGAGGTATTTGTTGGATGACATCCAACAAGGGGATGTTAACCTTTACTTGCTTAAACACCTCTAATATCTTGTCCAGGTTGTCACTCTGCTTTTTGGTTAACCTACTTGGATAGGGAGCTTTTGGCTGGTAGGTTTTCTGCGGTGCCTGAGAAGGAAGCCTTGGTGTATTACCCTCACCCTCAGCCTCTTCTTCACCACCATTCCCACTGAGGGGCTGCATAGATGGTGGTTGTTGTGACAAGGAAATGTGATTGTCAACCTGTTTTCCATTCCTTAAGGTCACAATGGAATTGACATGGTGAACAGGTTCCTCCACATGGTTCACTTGCCTCCCCCGAGGTACCACATTCTCATTTTGCATTTGTTGTTGTTGGTACATATGGGGGTTAGCCTCAGGCTGGCTAGGAAAAGACCCTCTCTCTCTTTCATGTAAAGACTGAGCCAATTGGCCCATCTGAAGCTCTAGAGATTTGATGGTCTGCTGATTTGAAGTGAGAACTTGACTCGTGGTTGACATAAAATTTTTCATTGAGTTTTCAAGTCCACGAGTCAAGGTCTCAAGCGAATTGAATCGGGTTTCCATATTATTGGAATTTGGGAAACCCGATTGATTGGTGGTTTGTGCTTGGGGTGGCTGATAGGATTGTGCATGCATGGGAGGTTTGTGTGATTGGTAATGTGGTCTAGAGGAGTTTGAAGGACCACTCGGGGCATTAGTTTGGTTCCATGAAAAATTGGGATGGTTCCTCCATCCAGGATTATAAGATGATGAGTATGGGTCATTCCTGGCTCTATCATAGATGGCGTTGACACGCTCCATCTCAGGAGGAATGGACTCACACTCGCTTTCTACATGACCTATCCTACCACATGAATAACAGGGAATTCGACCAGATGTGGACATGTGAGGTGCACTTTGTTGGTTTTGGAGCACAATTGAATCCATACGGCGCATTAAGGCCGCCATGCGTGCCTCGGTGGCCGTAGTGGTATCGATAGCAAATGCGGAACCCGATCTAGTCGAGTTTGCATTTGCGATACTCGCTCCTATACTAGATGATGCAGGTGGTTCCCTCACACTCTCCCATTGCATGGTTTTCTCAGCAAGTTCTTCTAGGAAAGCCCATGCCTCCCTTTCATCATTTCCCAAGAACTCTCCTTCACACATGGACTCAAGGAGCGTTCTTGACGGGATGTGAAGACCTTCGTAAACAATCTGACAAAGGAACCACAACTCGATGCCATGGTGAGGGCATGAGGATAGTAGCTCCTTGAACCTCTCTAAGTATGCATGGAATGGTTCGGTCTCATGTTGATAGAACGAATTGATTTCGTTCCTCAATTTTTGAGTCCGATGATTTGGAAAGTACTTCTTGAGGAATGCAGATTGAAACTCATCCCAAGTCCTAAAGGCATTCGCCTGGTTGCTATACAACCACTTCTTGGCATCATCCTTTAGTGCAAAAGGAACGAGCCTAAGATGGATGGAGTCTGTGCTAAGTTGTTGCAGCTTGAACATAGCACAGACCTCCTCAAATTCGCTGAGAAAGATAAAGGGGTCACCTTTCCCAGTGAAGCGAGGGAGCATGGAAATGAATTGAGGCTTAACCTCAAAATGGTTCCCATTAGCCTCTGGTAATACGATGCATGAGGGTAGAGCGGTACGGCTCGGGTAGCATCGATCACGAAGAGGTATGGGAACGACAACTGGAAGAACAGGTCGAGCAGGCGGGTCCAACAACTGCTCGTCCTCACGGAAATTAGCAGCCATTGGACCCAAACTACGTGCGACACGAGATGAGGAAGGTGTCGAGAAATCGATGACCGAAGCCAGATTGACAACGCTCCTCGTCAAACGACCACTCTCGTCTCGTGTCCACGAAAGCATACACAAAGGTGCAAACACAACCCACAACTCTTTTTCTTTTTTTTCTCTTTTTTTTTCAAAGAATGTACGTAGGGGAGAAGACGGGGGAACACAGGAGAGAAAGAATGACTCAGGAGAGAAGGGAAGAAGTCCTTATGCTACGGCGGATGGGTACACGTAGAAGCACACAAGCAAACAAGGCTCAAGCAATCCTAAGGTCGCTATAGGTCCTTAAAGCTAGACGACGCCTAACTGCGAGGTCACACGGCCTCAACACGCCTCACCTCCCTACAACGAGGACCACAAAGCCCAGCAAGTGAGCCAAGATCCGGGGATCTCGTCTCTCCTACTATCGACAATGTGGGCAACGCCGATCAGGTCATGACGGTCGGGACCGGATCACTCTCCTAATGCGTCCAAGATCCTTAGGGCCAATGTCTACTTGATTTAAAATTAGGCTCTTGATTAGTGTGGTTTTTGGGGCGAAGGAAAGGGTGATGAAATACCCCACCTTATCTTTTACGGGACAGCCCCTCCTTAGTAGCGTTTTGGAGTCCTAAATCTAGCAATCAACACTCCAAACAACGCTCAACTCACACTTGTTGCATTGCACTTCCTACTAACTAATGCATGTTCATACGAAATGCATGAATGAGAGTAGAAGGTGCGTACCTCACGCCTGCTCTCAGCAACAGAAAATAAAGCTAAGATAAAAGACAATCTAAGTGCCTAAGTCACATACATGATGCATGGCCTAAACAAAAAGAATGCCTAATCTTTTGCTTTGAGTTTTAGGGTCCAAGTTGCTTAAAGGAGGTTTGATTATGGATCTGGGAACACACTATAAGTCAAAACATGCCAAATTAAATCTCAGATCACTATATCAGATAAAGTAAACAGACCAAAGAAATAAGAGAGCGAGCTGAGCTTACCAGACCGCCAATTGGCGGTCTCAGGCCGCTGATTGACGGTCTACAGTGCCCATCTTGCTTCAAAACTTCTCCAGGTGCTCCTCCTGACCACTGCAAGTCTCCTGAAACAAAGCAAAACTACAAAACAAAAATTAAATCCACTCGAATCGTCCAAACAAGAGTCTGGACTGGCACCTTTCCGGCAACGGCGCCAAAAACTTGTTGAACATTTTAATTAAACCGCAAGTGCACGGCCGCGATGAAGAGGTGGGAAGTACGGGTCATCCTCAGGGAGGTGAGCAGCCTCTTGTTTATCAGAAATCAAGTGGCAAAATAGGGAAGAGAAAGATTGATTATGCTAACCTACGCTACACTACGCTAAGAAGTATGAAATGTGGAAGAAGCAAACAAACGATGAAATAAGAACTAAGCTAAGAACAAAACAAGAATGCTTGAATTTCAGGAATGGAAAACCCCTAAGGGGTGGAGTGAGTGCACACATGCAAAGAGGTGGGTGTAGAATACATTCTTTAAGCACATGAAGGTGGTGTTTATCAAGCATAGGAAGTATCTAAATGTTATGGCAAAGCCTATCAATCTATTCACCAACTTAGTTGATTAACATTTACATATGCAAGTTGTTTATTTCAGAACCTAAACAAGCATGAGAGGTGTCTAATCATTTTGGCAAAACTCATCAAGTTATAAATTCTATCCTAAACAAGAAAGCATACATTCATGTTTAATCAACACATCAAAAATAAAGCATTCATCCTATTCTCTAATGCATGTATATACATCTATTCCACCCCCAAAGGGGATGGAACTACTCACTAAACATTACACTAATTATTAAACTATGGAAAGAAAGCATATTAAAACTAACTAGAATTAAAAGACGATTAAACTAAAACTTGCATAAACAATAAAAGAAGCATAAAAAAACAATGAAAGAAACACAAAATTTTATTGATAAAATGACTCACATTAAAAGTAGCATCCTCCTACTTTAGTGTGTGCTTCAAGGCCTCACTTCTAGTAGGAAGAATAGCACTTAAAATATGGAGTAATTACAAAGGAAGGTAATGAGTTCTATTTATAGGCATGAGAAAAGCTAATCCGGGACAATTCCCCGATGTGGGACTAAACCAATACCCAAAATAGACTAAGAATCCACTAATACACATGACCGCCAAAGATAATCGGATCCGGAGCTAAACAGACTGCCAATTGGCGGTCCAAGTGTAACGCCCCGATCTCACGGGTACGCACACTGGGAAAGGAACACAAGTGTCGCGATCAGAGACCTCCGCGACGACCGAAGGGGTTACAAAAGATTGACCAACACGACTCGACAAAAGTGAAAGAAGTCATGCAAAAATGGACTGACATAATACATAACAAAAATAAAAGAATAATCATAACCGTAAGAAGTTCTATTACATTACATCAAGTCCAAACGGGAAAACATAGTAAACAATGCGGAAGCAAAAGATAACTGGAGAATGTGGTCGACGTGTCCCTCGTGTACAGAATCTTCGGAACTCGTCCAGTCTGCCCTGTGGAACCTAAGTACCTGCAAGCACCGCATTTAACAATGCGTGAGTTTTCAATTAAGAAAACCCAGTATGCCCCCGCCAATGCAATAAATGAAAGATAGCATGAATTTAATTAAGGCAAGCATCAGAACATAACATAACAGAGAGCATCAAATGTAACAGAAGGCTACGACCCCAAAAGCCGTGCCGATCGGGCGCTCCCGAATCGTTCCTCAATAGGAACCAGAACACCAGCCTAGCTGGTCAAAGGTGGTCACTCGTCAGTGACCCACCGCTCGGCACAAGGCGGTGCGCCGGCTAAGTGTCCCAATTCGCGGAAATAGACCTACATGGTGTCATCGCGAACTTGGGAACACCTAACCTGAGACAGAATGGCAGCGCGCCTGCCCAGGACTTATCTTAGGCCTGGCCCTCACATAGGGGTCTTAATCGAATGGCCTCTGAAGCTAGAGGACCCACCCGTGGCCCGTCGGCCCAGAAACAAAACGTGCCCAAAATTACTTTGTTAAATTATATGCAATGCAAGCTACTTGGGGATCTATAAATCTAAAGTAGCTACAAGGTCCAGAAAAAACGTAAGGAAGGTTGTAGGCATATCCTCCTCACAACCCCACACAAAATCAGAATCATAACATCACCACTAGAAGGAATAAACAAAACACAAATTTGGAGTCTATCACATTTACTGCTAGATCGGAATCGGGCTGACCGATGATTCGCAATAACAAGATAATGCACAGATATGTACTCTGAAAATCAGGAATAAATCGTGGGGGCTGATCCAGAATATAACCATGAATTAAAGCATGCCATATGATTCAAATCAAGAACAACATCCAGTCATTTAATTGTTATTATGAACATTAAGTTATGCATGGAGACGTAGCCTGAAACCAGGAATGGGTCATGTAATGCAGGTCCTAACCTAGTCATTAATCAGCACATGAACATATGACTTAAACCAGCAATCCACACATGAAGGATGTTCTGAAATATTCTCTACGTGAAGAATGCTTAAGTGATATAAAATCAGTAGACCATGATAGAACATTCAGCATATAACAATGCATTAGGGCATGAACATATTGTATAAAATCAGCTACAAAAACATGGGACACGATATATCTGAAATCTTTCACTACGGGATGCATGATTAATTGCTCTCAACATCCATAGACAATCATAGAACTAAGTTAAACTGAGCTACTAAAGGATGCGTGAATATGGGGATAAAATCAGGAACATAACATGGACAATCGCTTAATAAGCACGGATGAAATGTCATCACAAATCAGAAACGAACATGGTGTATGGTCCGGTCCTGGTTACTAATTTATGCATGAGCATATGATGAGAACTCAGAGCATAACATGGACAAACTCGTGCAACACCATCGAGATAGTAAACCCAAGTTCTATGTTGATTTTAGGAGAGTATGGTCTGAATATGTATCCCGAATAAAACATGAACAGGGTAGCTATGAATCCCGACTACATGTATAGATCTAATCCTAGTAAGAACATGAAATCATGCAAGGAGTGCAAAACAAATCAGTACACGTCCAGCTGCACACATATACTACAACATAATCAAGTTAACAAAGCAACAAGACTCCCCAACCGCCTCATGGGTTGAGTTACAATCCGTGCGACTTGCACGAAACATTCAACCAACCTGAAGGTTGTTGATGCCGGACAGCCTCCATCCAGCCCCATGCCTTACACTACGCTAATGGCTAGAGGCATACCTGAAGAATGGAAGATGCTGAGCTAAACCGAAATCCGCCAAGACTCCCCTAGCCGCACGCAAGGAGCTCCTCCGGATCTCTTCTACCAAGCTGCTGGAGATGCTGGAGATTTCGGTGGTTGTGTGGAGAGGGGTGGGAGGTAGGGTCGGCTGGCTGGTAGGGTTTCTATTGGTGCAACATATAAGGAACAACCACCAACAAGGCAAGAGATTATTGGCTTTGATGGCCAATTAAGACTTTCCTTAAAGTCTCCAATTCAAATATTGCAAGATTCTCCTTTGCTGATTTGGTAACTCAGCCACACCAATTCTACTCCAGCCCGACACGCCTCAACCAACGAAACAAATCCACACCCAAGGGTTGCACCAGATTGAACCGATTAAGTCGATCGAATGCAACCGCACCCGACGGTCGAACCCGCCCAAACAGGAAACTTCTACGAAACCAAACATAACCTCAAAACGTAGACAATAAAACACATAACATAAGCGATGAGTAAAAGGATTAATAAAACGAAAACAGGGTGGCAGGAGAGCAGGTCTTACAACCTACCCCCCTAAAAGAAATTTCGTCCTCGAAATTTGCTAGCCCTAACTCTCAACGAAAAGCTCAGGGTATAAACTCCTCACATCACTCTCGCACTCCCAAGTGGCCTCATCCACACTGTGGTGCTGCCAACGGACCTTAACCATCGGAATGGTTCGACGCTTCAGCTGTCGCTCCGTGCGCTCCAGAATCTCCACTGGTCGCTCCTCCAAGGTCATATCACTTTGAATCTCTGGTAGCTCGTGCGAAATCACGTGCGACGGGTCTCCAACATACCTCCTCAACATCGAGATGTGGAACACATTATGCAAGCTCTTGAACTGTGGTGGTAAGGCCACACGATACGCCACCGCACCAATGCGCTCCAGGATTTCGAACGGCCCAACAAATCTTGGACTTAGCTTCCCCTTTTTCCCAAATCTCACCACACCCTTCGCATGAGAGACCTTCAGAAAGACGTGGTCTCCAACCTCGAACTGCAGCTCCCGGCGCTTCTTATCCGCATAGCTCTTCTGCCGATCCTTGGCTACAACCAATCTGCGCCGAATCAAGTCCACCCGATCAGAATATAACTGCACGATCTCTGGTCCCTACAGTTGTCTTTCTCCAACCTCGCTCCAACAAAGAGGTGAACGACAAGGTCGACCATACAAAGCTTCGTACGGTGCCATGCCAATGCTTCCATGGAAGTTGTTGTTGTAGGCGAATTCTACCAACGACAAATGATCGTCCCAACTTCCCACGAGATCCAATGCACAAGCCCTAAGCATGTCCTCTAGGGTCTGAATCGGTCGCTCTGACTGTCCATCGGTTTGAGGATGAAATGCTGTGCTAAACTTCAGCTTCGTCCCCAATGCCTTATGCAAACTATCCCAGAATCTCGAAGTGAAACAAGGGTCCCGATCCGAGATGATGGACGCCGGTACTCCATGAAGCCTGACTATCTCCGAGATGTAGAGTTTCGTCAGAGCCTCCAGGGATGCAGTCACCCGAGTCGCCAGGAAATGAGCTGTCTTCGTCAGACGGTCCACGATCACCCAAATAGCATCGTGCGAACGACTAGTCCTCGGTGATCCAGTGATGAAGTCCATAGTCACATGCTCCCACTTCCACTCCGGAAGCTCAATCCTCTGCATCACACCTGCTGGACGTTGGTGCTCAATCTTGACCTGCTGACAGACCAAGCACCTCGACACGAACTCAGCCACGTCGCGTTTCATTCCCCTCCACCAGAAATTCCTCTGTAGGTCCTTATACATCTTAGTACTACCGGGATGCACAGTGTAGTTCGAGCCATGAGCTTCATCCAAAATCTCATGTGTTAATCCATGTACATTCGGAACCCACGGTCGATCTTGAAAACATAATCCCCCATCAACTGCGACCCGAAACTCAGCTCCCTCAACCTCAGCTGCCTGAAGTAGAGAACTCGACTCCGGATCCTCGCATTGCTTCTGCACTATCTTCTGGACGATAGACGGCTCGACACGCAGACTCGCCAACCCCAAGCGGCCAGTCTTCTCCACGAACGGGTGCCAATCTATCAGATCCTCCAAGAGCCTCCACTCTTGGACCCTCAAGTGAGCCATAGATCCTTCCCACTTCCGGCTCAGTGCGTCGGCAACGGAATTAGCCGTTCCCGGGTGGTACGAGATAGTGAACTCATAGTCCTTGATGAACTCCAAGCACCGTCGCTGCCTCATATTCAGCTCCTTCTGCGAGAACAGGTATTTCAGACTTTGATGATCGGTGAACACCTCAAATTGTTCCCCGTACAGATAGTGTCTCCAGATCTTCAGAGCAAAAACCACGGCTGCAAGCTCTAAATCATGCGTGGGATAATTCTTCTCATGCCCTTTAAGCTGTCTCGATGCATATGCCACAACCTTCTCATGTTGCATGAGTACACACCCCAAACCAGTCCCCGATGCGTCGCTGTAGATCACGAACCCTCCTGATCCACTCGGAAGCGTCAGCACTGGTGCCGAAGTCGGCCTCCTCTTCAGCTCCTGGAATGCATGCTCGCACTTGTGCGACCAAGCGAACTTCACTCCCTTCCTGGTCAAAGCCGTCAATGGTGCCGCAATCTTGGAGAAATCCTGGATGAATCGCCGGTAATAACCTGCGAGTCCAACAAAACTCCGAATCTCTGACACATTGGTTGGCGCCTTCCAGTTCAGAACAACCTCAACTTTCCCCGGGTCTACCTTAATACCATCCTTCGACACTACGTGTCCAAGGAATTCCACCTGCTCCAACCAGAATTCGCACTTCGAGAACTTTGCAAATAACCATTCCTTCCTCAGGATCTCAAGCACTGCCCTCAAATGCTCCTCATGCTGCTTCGCGTCTGGTGAGTAGATCAAAATGTCATCTACGAAAACAATCATGAACTGATCTAGAAACGGCTTGAACGCTCGGTTCATCAGATCCATAAAAGCCGCCGGCGCATTAGTCAGTCCAAATGGCATCACTAGAAACTCATAGTGACCATATCGCGTCTGGAATGCAGTCTTTGAAACATCCTCGCCCTTAATCCTCAGCTGATGATATCCGGACCTCAAATCGATTTTAGAGAAAACACTCGCCGTCTGCAGCTGGT
This sequence comes from Triglochin maritima, assembly GCA_963682175.1. Taxonomy (NCBI): domain Eukaryota; kingdom Viridiplantae; phylum Streptophyta; class Magnoliopsida; order Alismatales; family Juncaginaceae; genus Triglochin; species Triglochin maritima. Next base: position 20,836,189 of record OY821774.1, on the reverse strand, counting down.
CGAACAAGTGATCAATCCTCGGTAGGGGATACCGATTCTTGATCGTCACCTTGTTCATCATCCGATAGTCGATACACATCTGCATCGATCTGCCCTTCTTCTTCACCAACAACACTGGAGCACCCCAAGGAGAAACACTTGGCCTAATGAAACCTTTATCCAACAGCTCTTGCAGCTGATCCTTCAATTCCGCTAACTCCGCCGGAGCCATGCGGTACGGTGCCTTAGAGATGGGGGCTGTTCCTGGCAGCAGGTCGATAGAGAACTCAATCTCTCGAGGTGGGGGCAATCCTTGGATATCGTCCGGAAACACATCTGGAAACTCCCGGACCACGGCGATCTCCTCTAGAGACTTGACCACCTCTTCAGCCGACACCAAACTTGCCCGAAACGCGCAACACCCTTTTTCCAACAGTCGCTGCGCCTTCACGGCAGAGATCACCACCCGTCCATCCTTGCCCTGAACGCCCTTGACCACCAGCGGGGGTCCCTCCAGTCAGGGGATCACCACCCTCCTTTCCCGGCAAAGAACGCACGCATCGTGGTCAGAAAGCCAATCCATTCCAAGGATCACATCGAAATCAGACATTGGCAGAATGACGAGATCAGCCGGAAGGTCCTGATCGCCCAGTACCACCGACACCCTCGGGATATATGTCCTTGCCACAAGGACATCGCCGACTGGGGTACTAACCTCCAGGAAGAAAGTTAGCTCCTCAGGCGCCCTATTCACTACGGCTGCGAACCCCTCCGAAATGAAGGAATGCGTCGCCCCACAATCAAAAAGTGTCTTCGCGACACAACCACAAATAACAATTTTACCTTCGATGATGTCATTGGATTTCTCTGCATCTTCTGCACGGATGGCGAAGACACGCCCAGCTGTCCTGCCCTCGTCTGCGCTACGGCCCTGCCTACCAGGGGTCGTGTCCTGACTCGTACTGGCACCCGCTCTGCTAGTGCCTACATCTTGACCTCCTGGAATCTTCTGCGGACATTCCCGAACGAAATGCCCCATCTGTCCGCACCTTAGACATGCTCCAGACTTCCTAAAACAATCTCTCGTGGCGTGTGCTCCACCACAGTGCTCGCATTTACTACCTCCAGCCTCTGGCCTTTCTTCTCATCTCTGCGAGGCCGCTTCGACGAGCCATTGCCCAGCTTTTCTTTGCCATGACGACCGCGAGAAGCCTCAAACGGTCGCTTCCCTTCCGCCTGTGCCTCCCGATAATCAGCCTCCAGCAAGGTGGCACACTTCACAACCTCCTCCACAGTCTGTGGCATCCTAATTAACACCTTCGATCTCAGGGCACGTTGTAACCCGCGAAAAAACTTCATGGCCCGCTGCTCCTCAGTGACATAAATTCCCTGGCTATACTTCTCCAATGCATGAAACTTGTTGATGTAAGCCTCCAACCCCAGGTCGCGTTGCTCTAGCGCCAGGAATTCCTCACGCTTCCGGTCCTGCACATGCTGTGGGAAGAACTTCCTGTTGAACTCGACAAGAAATTCGTCCCAGCCAACATCGGTCCTGTCCCTGAATACGACCCCAGCAGTCGCCCTCCACCAGGTTACCGTATGCTCCTGGAAGACATAAGTTGCCAGATCCACCTTTCTCTCTGGTGGGCAGTCGATGACCCCAAAGATTCGCTGGATCTTGTAGACCTACTCCTCAGCAGCATCTGGGTTCACTCTGCCCTTGAAGACTGGTGGATTCTGCCTCATGAACCGCTCATGTACTACCGCGCCTCTCACGGCTCGGGGTCCTTGAGCCTGACCCTCTACTAATGCACCTAAACGTCCGACAGCCTCGTACAGCAAGCGCCCATCTGCCTCCCAATCGTCGGTCGTCCCAGAGGACTCAGGTCTCCGCCTAGGCGCCATAATCTGCCCATGCCAACGCAATCTATTACTATCAAAAGCAATTCAAGAAGGTAAGAAATTACCGACAGGGTTTGGGCAAGATGCCCCACTGGAGATTCTTTAGATTCTGTACACTTTAAAGACCGACCTCCTCTAATACCAAGTTGTAACGCCCCCGATCTCACGGGTACGCACACTGGGAAAGGAACACAAGTGTCGCGATCAGAGACCTCCGCGACGACCGAAGGGGTTACAAAAGATTGACCAACACGACTCGACAAAAGTGAAAGAAGTATTGCAACAATGGACTGACATAATACATAACAGAAATAATAGAATAATCATAACGGTAAGAAGTTCTATTACATTACATCAAGTCCAAACGGGAAAACATAGTAAACAATGCGGAAGCAAAAGATAACTGGAGAATGTGGTCGACGTGTCCCTCGTGTACAGAATCTTCGGAACTCGTCCAGTCTGCCCTGTGGAACCTAAGTACCTGCAAGCACCGCATTTAACAATGCGTGAGTTTTCAACTAAGAAAACCCAGTATGCCCCCGCCAATGCAATAAATGAAAGATAGCATGAATTTAATTAAGGCAAGCATCAGAACAGAATAGAACAGAGAGCATCAAATGCAACAGAAGGCTACGACCCCAAAAGCCGTGCCGATCGGGCGCACCCGAATCGTTCCTCAATAGGAACCAGAACTCGTCAGTGACCCACCGCTCGGCACAAGGCGGTGCGCCGGCTTAGTGTCCCAATTCGCGGAAATAGACCTACATGGTGTCATCGCGAACTTGGGAACACCTAACCTGAGACAGAATGGCAGCGCGCCTGCCCAGGACTTATCTTAGGCCTGGCCCTCACATAGGGGTCTTAATCGAATGGCCTCTGAAGCTAGAGGACCCACCCGTGACCCGTCGGCCCAGAAACAAAACGTGCCCAGAATTACTTTGTTAAATTATATGCAATGCAAGCTACTTGGGGATCTATAAATCTAAAGTAGCTACAAGGTCCAGAAAAAACGTAAGGAAGGTTGTAGGCATATCCTCCTCAACACCCGACACAAAATCAGAATCATAACATCACCACTAGAAGGAATAAACAAAACACAAATCAGGAGTCTATCACATTTACTGCTAGATCGGAATCAGGCTGACCGATGATTCGCAATAACAAGATAATGCACAGATATGTACTCTGAAAATCAGGAATAAATCGTGGGGGCTGATCCAGAATATAACCATGAATTAAAGCATGACATATGATTCAAATCAAGAACAACATCCAGTCATTTAATTGTTGTTATGAACATTAAGTTATGCATGGAGACGTAGCCTGAAACCAGGAATGGGTCATGTAATGCAGGTCCTAACCTAGTCATAAATCAACACATGAACATATGACTTAAACCAGCAATCCACACATGAAGGATGTTCTGAAATATTCTCTACGTGAAGAATGCTTAAGTGATATAAAATCAGTAGACCATGATAGAACATTCAGCATATAACAATGCATTAGGGCATGAACATATTGTATAAAATCAGCTACAAAAACATGGGAAACGATATATCTGAAATCTTTCACTACGGGATGCATGATTAATTTCTCTCAACATCCATAGACAATCATAGAACTAAGTTAAACTGAGCTACTAAGGGATGCGTGAACATGGGGATAAAATCAGGAACATAACATGGACAATCGCTTAATAAGCACGGATGAAATGTCATCACAAATCAGAAACGAACATGGTGTACGGTCCGGTCCTGGTTACTAATTTATGCATGAGCATATGATGAGAACTCAGAGCATAACATGGACAAACTCGTGCAACACCATCGAGATAATAAACCCAAGTTCTATGTTGATTTTAGGAGAGTATGGTCTGAATATGTATACCGAATAAAACATGAACAGGGTAACTATGAATCCCGACTACATGTATAGATCTAATCCTAGTAAGAACATGAAATCATGCAAGTAGTGCAAAACAAATCAGTACACGTCCAGCTGCACACATATACTACAACATAATCAAGTTAACAAAGCATCAAGACTCCCCAACCGCCTCATGGGTTGAGTTACAATCCGTGCGACTTGAACGAAACATTCAACCAACCTGAAGGTTGTTGATGCCGGACAGCCTCCATCCAGCCCCATGCCTTACACTACGCTAATGGCTAGAGGCATACCTGAAGAATGGAAGATGCTGAGCTAAACCGAAATCGGCCAAGACTCCCCTAGCCGCACGCAAGGAGCTCCTCCGGATCTCTTCTACCAAGCTGCTGGAGATGCTGGAGATTTCGGTGGTTGTGTGGAGAGGGGTGGGAGGTAGGGTCGGTGGTTGATTCCTAGATGCCTTCATCTTTTCGTGTTGCACACAGTCCGGGTTCAATGGTTGCTCATTACCGCGATGAAGAGCAGTTGCTGGACCCACCTGTCCCACCTGTTCTTCCTCCCATACCTCTTCGTTATCGATGCTACCCGAGCCGTACCGCTCTACCCTCATACATCATATTTCCAGAGGCAAATGTGAACCACTTAGAGGTTAAGCCTCAGTTTATATCCATGCCCCCTCACTTCACTGGGAAGGGTGACCCCTATATCTTTCTCATGGAATTTGAGGAGGTCTGTGCTATGTTCAAGCTGCAACAACTTAGCACAGACTCCATCCATCTTAGGCTTGTCCCCTTTGCACCGAAGGATGATGCCAAGAAGTGGTTGTACAGCAACCAGGCGAATGCCTTTAGGACTTGGGATGAGTTTCAATATGCATTCCTCAAGAAGTACTTTCGAAATAATCAGACTCAAAAATTGAGAAACGAAATCAATTCGTTTTATCAACATGAGACCGAATGATCTCATGCATATTTAGAGAGGTTCAAGGAGCTACTATCTGTAGGATTTCATGTTTAATTATGCAAGTATATTTTCGAATTTTTATGCACAATAAGGATCAATTTACAATTTTCTATGATTTATTTCATACATGCATCAATTTGTTTCAATAACTAGTTTCAAAACTTTATTAAAACAAACATGGGCTCCGAAATTCATACCTAGAAGTTCTCTAAATCTTCTTGAAGATTCGGAGACGTTGGGGATGCTTCTCGCTGCGCCGGATGCCTCCGAGTTTTCACCAAACTCTAAACAAGATTGGAGAGAGGGAAGCTAGTCTCTCGATCTCCGATAGGGTTTAGAATCTAATTACTAACCCCTCTTTAATTCCCTTGAGAAGATGATCTCTTAAGAACTAAAACTAAACTTAAGAATTAAGGAATTTTCGTGGAGAACTATGGAGAGAGAATTTTGCACAAGAAAAAAATGAATGAATTAATGAGGTAATGAGATAAACTTGTATTTATAAGTTCTCTCCAAATTACCTATTCATGTGCAACCCCTTGCCAATGATTTCATGCAAACTTCAATCTAACCATCCATATAATCGTAGCCACGAATTAAATCAATTATGGACCAATTCCATGCATGATCTAATTAATTCTTAAATTAATTCTGCATAAAACCGTCTGGTCGGTCGACCGTTTGTGAGGTTCGGTCGACCGTTCGAACCTAGTTTCGGTCGACCGTTCGCAACAATAAAATATTTCATCGCAATGTTCGGTCGACCGACCCATAGATTCGGTCGACCGTTCCGAACAGATGAAATTCACCTGTTATCGGTCGAGACATGTTCGGTCGACCGGGCACCTTCGGTCGACCGTTAACTGTTAATCGGTCGACCGTTTGCACAGTCTTGCAGACTTGTCAAATTTCGGTTTAACCCCTACAAAATTTGACATTTCGGGATTAGTAGTAAATTCACAACTTATGTAACATATTATCCTATGTAATAATTAATCATTACACCCCATAATATTTACATCACATATGAATTTAATTTAGATTCTAATTATGTTATTAATCACAACATAATTTTGATTTTGCTTGTTCACCACATGTGTCATATTTTCTACATGAAACCCGACACATCCTATGAACTCAAAATCGCTATTTCTTGTTTCCCAGTTTTGTGGTGTGACCTATAGGAGGATCTAAACTAAGTTCGCAGTGATATTAAGAAATTAATATCACAAGCTATAAGCGGTATCTAGCTACACATTATAGCTCCCAATTAGTTAGATGTCTTAATTCCACTTGAACCAAAACTTGATCCATTTAGTGATGGAGTGCACCACTTGTGTCCGTCCCTTGCCTCATGATATTAAGAATACACACAAAGTAGTATTGTGTCATCTTTGTATTAGTATTCATTTCTTGATCTCTTTAAGCTAGTTATAAATATGTGACTTAACTCAAATCACATTGTGCGCATTATAACTTTGCTTTATCAAGGGGCCCACTAATATCATCACTCAATTAAGAGGGGCAATGATAATCTTTTGACTAACTATCTTCTCCAACAAAAGTTGTACTTAACCAACCAATGTCTTTACACTACACTTATCGATAGCTCAAGACACTAGTCTAATTGAGCATTCCTTAAGTGATCGGATATAAGTCTCATATGAAAGGACCAAAGACACAGTAAAATATTAATGACACAGAAACACATTTCTATAATATTTTACTTATTAGGTCTATTCATTGGGGACTCTCACATTAATAATGTCTTGCTAGATCTAGGGTCGGCGGTTAACCTCTTACCAGCTTCTGTGTATCAACGATTAAGCTTAGGCGAGCTCAAGACTAGGAAAACAACTTTACAGTTGACTGATCGTTCGATCAAAGTCCTGATGGCGGTCATTGAAGATGTCCTAATCAAGGTTGGCGATTTCATATTTCCTGTTGACTTCGTCATCCTTGAGACTGAACCAATCAAGACTACCTACTGTCAGATTCCATTGATTTTGGGTAGGCCTTTTTTGGCAACGTCAAATGCCTTGATCAATTGTCGAACTTGACTCATGAAATTGTCGTTCGGGAACTTGACCGTGACATTCCATGTGTTCAATATGGCTAGGTAGCCGGCATCTTTCGAGGACCCCATGTAAATCAATCTTATCCGGGATGTGGAAGAAGAAATAGAAGAAGAGTACCCCCTCATTCATGAAAATCTAAATGCTTACACGATGGATGATTTCGATCATGAAGAGGACGGGGGCGAGTTGAGCAATGATGTGCATGCTATTCAGTACATGCAAGCTCCTCATATCTTACAGCTCGAGCTAAATATCATGCCTCGCCTTGAGGAGCCACCCACAATTGAGCTTAAAGAACTCCCTAAGGAACTGAAACACATTTTTCTTGGTCCCGATAGGTCATTTCCGGTGATTATCTCATCGACGTTGACTGGTGATCAGGAAGAATGTTTGATTCGAGTCCTAAAGGAGCACAAATCAGCAATTGGGTGGTCCTTAAAGGACATTAAAGGGATAAGTCATGACATCGTGCATCACCACATCTTTATGGAGGATGAGGCATGACCACGTAGCGACCCGCAGAGGCATTTAAATCCAGTCATGACAAAAGTAGTTAAGAAAGAGATCATCAAGTGTTTAGATCATGGCATCATTTTCCCCATTTCGGACAGTACTTGGGTAAGTCCTGTCCAGGTTGTGCCCAAGAAGTCGGGTATCACTGTTGTCCAGAATGACAACAATGAGCTTGTGCCCACACGACTTCAAACTGGGTGGCAAGTTTGTATGGATTATAGGAAGTTGAACGCGGTCACGCGTAAGGACCACTTCCCTCTACCTTTCATCGATCAGATATATGAGAGACTCGCTAGGCACGCCTATTATTGTTTCCTTGTTGGTTATTCGGGGTACAATCAAATCAAAGTTGCCCTTGAAGACCAGGAGAAAACCACGTTCACCTGTCCTTTTGGGATGTTTTCTTATAGACGGATGCCTTTCGGAGTATTCAATGCACCGACAACATTCCAACGTTGCATATTGAGTATCTTTTCCGATATGGTCAAGAACTTCCTTGATATTTTCATGGATGATTTCTCGGTTCATGGCACCTCCTTTGATGAGTGCTTGAACCACCCGAGCCTTGTTCTCAAAAGGTGTTCGGAAACGAAGTTAGCTCTTAATTGGGAAAAGTATCATTTCATTGTTACAAAAGGCATCGTATTGGGTCACGTGGTATCTCGTGATGGTATCGAGGTGGATAGGGCAAAGATTGAGCTTATTTCTATGCTTCCGCCACCCACCTCAGTAAAACAAATCCGGTCATTCCTTGGACACGCCGGTTTTTACCGGCGGTCTATTAAGGATTTCAGCAAGATAGCTCGCCTCTTGACGAGTTTGCTTGCTAAAGGTACCTCTTTTGAGTTCACACTCGAGTGCATGAGTGCGTTTGAGTTTCTGAAGTGTGAGTTGACCTTCGTCCCTATTATTAAGGCACCAGTGTGGACTCTACCTTTCAACCTGATGTATGATGCATCTGACTATGCGATAGGAGCAGTTTTGTGTCAGAATGTCGACAAATTGCCTCGTGCGATCTACTATGAAAGTTGTACTCTCAATGAAGCTTGCTTGCGAAAAGGCATCGCCTTTGACGAGCTTGCTTGCGAAAGGAACCTCCTTTGAGTTCACACCTGAGTGCCTGAATGCTTTTGAGTTTCTGAAGCGTGAGTTGACCTCCGCTCCTATTATTAAGGCACCGGTGTGGACTCTACCTTTCGAGCTGATGTGTGATGCTTCTGATTACGCGATAGGAGCGGTTTTGGGTCAGAAAGTCGACAAATTGCCTCATGTGATCTATTAGGCAAGTCGTACTCTCAATGACGCCCATCTCAACTACTCCGTTACTGAGAAAGAGTTCCTCGCGATCATATTTTAGTTGGAAAAATTTTGCCAGTACCTCAATGGGTCGCATGTCATCATTTACACTGATCACTCAGCTCTTCGCTACCTTTTGTCTAAAAAGGATGCGAAACCCCGTCTCCTGCGTTGGATCATGTTGTTGCAAGAGTTCGACCTTGAAATACGGGACAAGAAGGGATGCGAGAATGTCATGGCAGATCACCTCTCTCGCATCCTAGTTGATCTTTCACCGGACCCACGGGTGAACGAGTTTCCCTGATGAGAACCTTATGGCAATAGCCTCACCCCCTGGTTCCCTGACATTGTGAACTATTTAGAATCCGGGGAGGTGCCAGCTCATTGGATGCACAGTGAGAAAGAAAAGTCCATGTCGTTCGTCAAGCACTTCTATTGGGATGATCCCTACTTATTTAAGTATTGTGCCGATCAAATCATAAGAAGGTGCATCCCTAACGATGAGATTTAGAGCGTCTCGTCCCTTTGCCATAAAGCGCCATGTGGTGGGCACTTCGGGGCCAAGAAAATCGTTGCCAAAGTTCTCCAATGTGGCTTTTACTGGCCCACGTTGTTCCAAGACCCTTTTGCATTTTGCAAAGCATGTGATAGGTGCCAACGTGTGGGCCGCATTGGAAGACGTGATATGATTCCACTCAATCCTATCTTAGTGGTCAACATCTTTTATGTTTAGGGAATTGACTTCATGGGTCCTTTTCCCATGTCCCATGGTCACACCTACAATCTTGTGGCGGTCGATTATGTGTCGAAGTGGGTTGAAGCAATCCTCACTTGCACTAATGATCGCAAGGTTTTGATCAAATTTATTAAAGAACACATCTTTGCGAGGTTTGGGACACCTCGTTGTATCATAAGTGATCGGGGGACACACTTTGTCAACCGATCCCGCGAGGCAGTGTTGATGAAATATTCCATCACGCATAGGTTGGCCACACCTTATCATACTCAAACCAGTGGCCAGGTGGAAATGATCAACCGTCAACTCAAGCAAATTCTTGAGAAAATTGTTAATGCTTCAAGGAATGATTGGTCGGTCAAGCTTATTGATGCATTGTGGGCTTTCCGCACTGCATTTAAAACCGGCCTTGTCATGTGCCCCTACCGGCTAGTTTATGGCAAAGCTTGCCATCTTCCGGTAGAGCTTGAGCACCGAGCAATATGGGCAATAAAACATCTTAACATGAGTCTTGATGTTTTCGGTGCCAATCGCAAGCTAGACCCCAACGAGTTGGAGGAGTTGAGAAATGAAGCGTATGAGAATGCCAAGATCTGCAAGTCCCGTACAAAAAATTTCCACGACCGCTTGGTCAGAATCTAAACCTTAGCGGCGGGACAAAAGGTCTTGTTGTATAACTCTCTCCTCCACTTGTTTCCAGGAAAACTTCAGAGTCATTGGTCTGGGCCTTTTATTTTTTAACCGTCTCCCCTCATGGGGCAGTTGAGATTTAGAACCCAAGGAATGGGGAAAGTTTTCAAAGTTAATGGACAATGCCTCAAATCGTACTTTGAAGGGACAATGACAGAGGTCGAGAAGGAAGTCGTGTCTTTACACGAACTCCCCGTGGATGTGGTCACTTGACGTGATCCATCCCTTCATTTGATTGTACATATCTTTGTTTAAAAAAAGTGAAAAAATTAAGAAAATAAAAAAATAGAAGTGCCTTTTGGATATTTTCCCTTTTCCTTTGTGAAAAACCCGTTTTCGTTGACCTACAATCATCCACCCAGAAAAAACGTGTTTTCTTCTCCTGGCCACCCCTCTCAAAAATCCCATCCCCATATCTTGCAACCAGATTGCTAATTAGCGGTTCCAGATCGCCAATCAGCGGTCTGTTATGCAGATCAGCTCTTCAAATTTTGGTGGTTCGTTTGGTTTTCTGTTTCCTGTCGTTTTCAGTGGGTTGCGAGGTTGTTTACTGCTTGCGTAGACGTGATGTGGTCTCCAACACTCTTGCGCCATGTTCGTCTTCGTCTTCGCCGTCGCGTGATCCGCTGTTAATGCTTGCCAAGGTAGGTGCAGGTATGGCGAACCCATATTTAATTCCAAAACGTAATTTTGCCTCCCTGATTCGTGAATTTAGAGAACCCTTCTATGATAGAATCGTAGCCAAAGGGTGGCATCATTTGTTGTATGAGGGTGACGAAGACATGTATGTAGACCCTCTCGTACATGAGTTCTTTTGTAAACTCGAGTGTGACCCGACCGGACCACTCGAGTTTAGCGTCACTCTTAAAGGGGTGAAGCACACTGTGACACCCCAATTCATCTCCGACGCGACTGGGATCCCCTTAGTCGATGATCTCACTTCCACCCGTGACATTATTTTTACAGATCTATGCTTGGGCGCGGGCAAACCATCTCATCGCATGGGGGAATACCTAATGCGCACATTGACTGCAATGTGCACATTGTAGCCAGGTGGGTGTGTAGGAATGTGTTGGTCCAAGAGCGGACCACCACATTCTTCACACCTAGTTTGCGAATAGTGTATAGTCTCATGGATGGTTCACCTCACTGCATTTGTCGAACGTTGTTTGACATTTTGGTGAACGCTAAGCTTAAGGAAATACACTGTTTGCCTACTCTAGTGACCAAATTGTGTGGCATGTTTGACATCCCATGATTTGAGCGCTTGTTGTGGCTCCAAGGCACCGACTTTGAGGTAGCGAAGATGACCCCGTCATTTCGCCATTGCCTTCTAGAGGCGTGGGTGCCTGATTACATGGAGGAGGATGTTAGAGCCAGTTCCTCAAGCTCATCTGTGGGCTCGGGAACACTCTTTAACACCGACATTTCTGAGATGGCAGTTGAGCAGCAATACGTCATTTTAGACAAGCAAAACCAGAAAATTTATAGGAAATTGTCGGCTCTTGAGCGAGGTTCATCTTCGGGAACCTCTGACCGCCGTCATTAGTCCGGTACACCCTATCCATGCATTGGCACCATTTTTCCATACAATGAGGACAATGGATGGATTAGGTGTGTGTGTGTGTGGGGGGGGGGGGTGTTTTCACTTTTGTACATATTTTGTGTGTCTTTTGTTTTATTTCGTTTTTTTGTTTGTATTGCTAGGGTCATGTTAGTGTGCTGCATTTAATATTGATATATTTGTTTGCCATGATCCTTGGGTGACTTGTCTTCTTTTGTTTGCCTAATGCTTTAAAATTTTCAAATTTCTTTCAAATCTTCATGTGTTTGCGAAAGAAAATGTTTTCCCTGTCATTCTAGCTAGAGGACCCACTCGTGGCCCGTCCGCCCAAAACAGAATGTGCCCAGAATTATTAATCAGATTAAATGCGATGCAACCTACTTAAGCATCTAAAATCTAATGCATCTATAGTGGATGGAGTGAGCTCAAGGAAAGGTATCCGGATACCCTCCTAACAGCCCCAAACAAAACAAAATCAGAACATCCCAACAATAACCAAACACAAATCAGCAAGCAGACAACCCTAATGGCAATTCAAGGTAAACAATACATTGAGTTATCTACGGGTCATGATAAAGATGTCATAAGGCCTGATATCCTAAGGGTCAACTAAAATCACCACACAACACCTCATATCAGTCATATATTGGTAATAAACGAATAACAAAAAGCATGTATAGCAACAGAATACATGATGATCAACCAGTACAGGTAATCGATAGCATAAACCATAAATTTGAGGAGACGTATGCATTAGAACTTGTGATCCGAACATGCTCAGAGAATAGGTGGATGGGACTTCATTCATACATGTAACAGTAGTCCTATATATATAAACATGCCTCTGAAATCAGGAGTCTACGTTCCTTCATAGTCAAAACAGATATATATGGACATGCATGTTGGTTGATTTGCACAATACTAGATGTCATAGTATGAGTAGCATAGATCATAGATGAGTCCTGCTTTAGTCTCGTGTGAGAGCATAGTGAGATATGTCAGATATATCATACACAAATCTGATTGTACTCCTGATCTAGACATGGTTCGAATAAAATCAGATTCGATGAACTCAACGCAATGTTCGAGTCGAGACGGCAACTATACTTGTTACATTATAATCTTGATGAAAGTATTCGATTTATTCACTGCTGGAATGTCATGAATATATCATAAGGGATCAACAAATCAGAGTGTGTATGGGTGTTAATGATTTCTGGACTAAAATCAGAGCGATTCATGCAATATTATTTATACTTACTAGTTAGATCATGCATGGACGTAAGAGCAGAATTCAGTAACGAGTCCTACATATGATGTCTGACCCTACTCATGAAATAACACATAAATACGTGACTCTAATATCTGAGAATATCTCATACAAACACATCTGAACATGATCACAATATCACACACAAGTATAATATTCGAAGCTCACAAAACAACATCACAAGATGGCAAGAAGCACAACATGCACGCAAAAACCCCTCTCCTCTAGATCTCCACGACCCAGCCTCACCACCTCTAGTTTTTCCAACAACCACCAAGGAATCATGAGTCAAAATTCGTGGTAGAGGGAGAGGTGCTCAGCCAACCTCTGAAAATTTGAAGAGTGCACCACAGTCCACCCTACCGGGTAGATCTCCATTTGTGCAACTCCAAACCTCAGACCGACCACTCTATTTGTGCTGGACTAATCTCCATCCAACACTCCATGCTTCCTACTACACTAAGGGTCCAGGAGCATACCTGATTGGCAAGAAGATTGCCCAAGTTTTTTTTCCGGAGATTCTGCCCACAATCTCTTCTTCTAGCCGCACCAGGCTGCACTTGACGTAGCTCCCAACTCTACGGAGATCAGCCCACCAATCAGCTGGAGAGGAGGGATGAGTGGTCTGAAATGGTGTGTGTGAAGATGGAAAGGGGAGGAAGAGGACGAATGGGAGGGCCTTATATTTGTGCACACAACCCTCCAACTTCCTAGCCATGAAGCCACTTCAAAACTTGCCAAGAATGGTGCTAGCATGGACACCCAAAAGTCTCCCTTGCAAAATTCGTGTAACTACCAAACCCTCTTCCCATTCCATGCCACTCCTAACCAAGCTCAGCAAAAGTCGTCTCTACACACATCCGGGCCCAAATTGAGTCAATCGATTCAACCCACCGCGAACTAGCTCGATGTGTCGCACCCGATCGACCAATGGGAAATCCGATCAAATATACTTAAACAAACATACCATAACACAAATTGACATTCTAAGAACTAAATTATGCATAACCGAGGAGAGTGGATTTATTATTATTATAGCAGGAGAGCGGGTCATACAAATCAGCTGTGTTGTTGTTGGTGTCCACCCATAATAGATTTATTTTTCCTTCGTCGATGAGGTCACGTGTCACGAAGTACTTACGATCCATGTACTTCAGTTTGTGGTGTGATCTAGGATCCTTGATTTGCGAGATAGATGCACTATTATCGCAAAACAGCTCGATGGGTCCCTCGCTCGTGGGAACTACTCCAAGCTCTTCAAGGAACTTCTTGATCTACACTCCTTCCTTGCTCGATTCAGAGACAACCATTACTTCTGAAGCAGTGGTTGAGTCGGCCGTAGTACTTTGTTTCCAACTACGCCAACTCACAGCTCCACCATTCAGAAGAAAGACATATCCTGATTGTGACCTTCTATCGTCTGGATCACTTATGAAACTCGCATCCGAGTACCCTTCGGCTATCAACTCCCTTTGTCCTCCATAAACAAGAATCTTATCCTTAGTCCGATTAATGTACTTCAGGATATTCTTGACCGCAGTCCAATGCTCAGGACCTGCGTTGGATTGGTGACGACTTGTCACGCTTAGAGCATACGAGACATCGGGTCTTATGCAAGTCATCGCATACATGATTGACCCAATTGCCGAAGCATAAGGGACATCCTTCATGTACTCTAAGTCCTTACATGATTGCGCACGTTGAGACTTCTTGAGTTGCACACCCATACTCATTGGCACACTGCCCTTTTTGGAGTTGTTCATCTTGAACCTTTCCAAGACCTTGTCAATGTATGCACGTTGACTGAGGCCAATGAGTCTACGTGATCTATCTCTATATATCTTGATTCCCAAGATGTATTGAGCCTCACTCATATCTTTCATTGAAAATGAAGATTTCAATGAACTTCTCGTTTGCTCGAGTAAAGGAATATGATTGCCCATAAGCAATATGTCATCGACATATAAGATTAGGAATACTACATGGCTCCCACTAACATTCATGTATACACAAGGTTCTTCTTTACTTTGAACGAAGTGAAGTTTCTTCACTTCCTTATCAAAGCGTTTGTTCCAACTCCTTGATGCTTGCTTCAATCCATAAATGGATCTTTGAAGCTTGCATACCTTCTTGCTATTCTTTGGATCTTCAAAACCTTGAGGTTGTACCATGTACACATCCTCCTCCAAGTTCCCATTAAGGAACGCCATTTTGACATCCATTTGCCATATTTCATAATCATGAAATGCGGCAATAGCGAGCATAATCCGAATAGACTTGAACATGGCAACCAGTGAAAAAGTTTCATCATAGTCAATTCCTTGAACTTGAGTGAAACCCTTCGCTACAAGCCTCGATTTGTAGGTTGTCAAGTTCCCATCCATATCCATCTTCCTCTTAAAAACCCATTTATTATGAATGGCCTTTTTCCCTTGAGGAAGGTCAACCAAGTTCCACACTTGATTATCATACATGGATTCTATTTCGGATTCCATTGCCTTAAGCCATAGTTTGGAGTCTTCCCTTTCCATTGCTTCTTGGAAGGTCAAGGGATCATTGGTATCTAGTACCATGATCTCATGAAGTCCCAAATATATATCGGGTTTCTTCCTTTCCCTAGTTGACCTTCTTAGTTCTTTTGGTTCTTCTCGTGTCTCTCGAACTTCTTCCACAATTTCTTGAGGAGTGGGTTCACGTTCAACTCTTGAACGTACACTAGGTGGGGATGATTGAGATTCTCTCACAATTTCTTGCAAGGGTCTCTCACTCACGCTCCCACTAACCAAAGGAATCTCGGTTGGGCTTTCATGATCTTGAATGTCATCATTCATGTCATGATCTTGTAGAGTATCTTGAGTTTCCTCAAGCACAACCCTACTCCCACTACTTTTTACCCTTTCTAGAAATTCCTTTTCCAGAAATGTGGCATCCCTCTCTACAATCACTCGATTGGAGGTGATATGCTAAAAGTAGTATCCTCTTGTCTCACGAGGATAACCAATAAAGAAGCACTTATCCGCTTTTGGTTGAAGTTTGGTCGACATCAATTTCTTGACGTAAGCCTCACAACCCCAAATCTTGAGAAAACTGAGCTTAGGTGTTTTACCACTCCAAAGCTCATAAGGAGTTTTCTCCACGGATTTGGATGGAACATTATTTAGTGTGTAAGCCGCAGTTTGTAGTGCATAACTCCAAAAGTAAAGAGGTAATTCCGCATGACTCATCATTGACCGAACTATGTTGAGCAATGTCCTATTCCTCCTTTTGGATACCCCATTCCACTGAGGTGTACCGGGAGGAGTGAGTTGAGGTACAATACCAAACTCCTTTAGGTATGAGTCAAATTCTGCACTTAAGTACTCACCTCCACGATCCGTTCGTAGAGACTTGATTTTCTTGTCGAGTTGGTTCTCTACTTCATTCTTGAATTCTTTGAACTTGTTAAAGGATTCACTTTTGTTTCTCATTAGATAAACATAGCCATAATGACTATAATTATCCGTGAACGTAATGAAGTACATGAAACCATCTCATGCACTAGTACTCATTGGACCACATACATCAGAATGTATCAAATCCAACAAGCCACTCGCCCTTGGACCTTTCTTCTTGAAAGCTTTTTGGTCATTTTCCCATTATTTATGGTTGGCACGTCTCCAATGATTTAAAATCAAGTAGACCATGAAGGTTAGCTTCTTGCAATTTCTTGATGCGCTTTTCATTTATGTGACCAAGACGATAGTGCCACAAGAGAGTATCGTTCTCGTGAGTGGTCTTAAGTCTTTTGTTATTGATATTAAAGATTTGTTTATCATTCAATTCAAGCAAATAGAGACCATTCCTTATGAATGCATTTGCATAGAGAACACCATTCTTCGATATAGACAAGCAAGAATTTGAAATATTTATATTAAAATTATCCATATCTAAACATGATACAGAAATAATGTTCTTGCTAATCGAAGGCACATAATAAACATTCTTTAGACATAAATTTAAACCACTACATAATTGAAGCACCACAGAACCTTGTGCAACCGCAGACACGTTCGCACCATTTCCGACCTTCAATTCTACCTCGTTCCTTACGAGTTCCTTCCTATCCATGAGTAGCTGCACATTAGAAACTATGTGAGCACAAGATCCGGTATCTATAACCCAATCCTGGACATAGGTGGCTAAATTTATTTCAATAACAAATATACCTTTGACCTTTTTGGGGCGCCGTCTTTCAATCACTCCGTTGTCAAGGTCTTCCTTGTACTTGGGGCAATTTGGCCGGATGTGTCCTTTTTCACCGCAGTGAAAGCACTCCGTATTGGAGTTGGAGATTTCTGAGATTTCCCCCTCGAGGCACTCGCACGAGCACCTCCTACTCCCTTGCTCTTGATTGAACCACTTTTGGTAGATTTGTCATTTCCTTTACCAATCTTTTGGCTCCTCCCATGGACGGCAAGGACTTGCTTGTCCCTACCCTTGCCCATGTCAACTTCAGCAGTTTTGAGAGCGTTGTGCAGCTCCTCAAGACTCACCCCTTTTTCACGCACGTGGTAGTGCATCACAAAGTCCTTAAAGGACGGGGCTAGAGAGCCAAGAATCATATCTTCAGCAATGTCCTCGGACATTGGTGAAGAGAGATTTGCCAACTTCTCAAGGTACCCTTGCATCGTGAGAAAATGCATAGATACCGATGTTCCCTCCGCCATATGGCACCTTGTGAGTGCGATGGTGGACTTATAGCGCTCCTTTCGGGCACTATCCATGAACATCTTAGATAAAGCCTCCATGGTCTTCTTGGGTTTTGAATCCAAGTATTTCGCTTGAAGCGAGTCACCCATGGATGCTAGCATAAGACCGTGAACCAGGTTCTCTTGGTCTTCCCACTTGGCCTTAGCCTCTTTCTCTTCATCGGTTAATCTCTCATTCCATTTTGGGATTGGACCTTCCAAAATGTGAGACAATTTCTCAAACTTTAACACGATGTTGAGCTTGAGTTGCCAACTAATGAAGTTTGAGCCATCATTTGCTAAAGGGTGTTTTTCTATCATGGATCGTACGATAGGTTGGATGTTCGACATTTTTCTACAAAATAAATCATACAGGTTTTAATGCCAATTTTATGTCTTAATACAAATGCATATATATATATATATCGAATATAAATGTAAATACTGCAAATATAATTTTGCCCGTAAATGCAGTAATCCAAGATCCTATCAATTGTAATATAGATTAGCTAAGGGCTATCGAATACATCACAATATCAAGGTAAGAAAAACTCTTTCTAATCACAACCTTTTTGAATTTAAGCAATATTAGCATCTTCAAACTCTTGTGATTCTTGTCGTTTTAATTATGAGAGAATATGACCTATCCTCGTAAGAAAAACGTTTTCCCAAGACCGAGCGAGGGCTCTAGGTAATGTTAAGAAAACTTATTTTCATTTGATACGAGATACGTTTATCCATTGTATTCACAACTAAACATACTTGGGGTTCACCAGGGTGAAACACTCCTCATATATTTAATTGTGGCACAACAATAGACAACCATTATATCTCCCACTATTCCCAAAGATGGAGGGAGCTATCTCCCGCTAAGGGCGAGCAGAGTATCCCTCGATCAATGGCTGCTAGTGGATGAAATAAGAAGGAAAACTATTCTTAATTTTTGTTGGACAATTTAACACGTGATTCAGAATTTTAGGTTATCATGCATATTATTATTCATACACATCCTAACATTCAACATATTCATCACATGCATAGCAAGATAAAAACAGAAATTAAACATTCACACAATCCACATCGTGTGAGTTTATATGTTCCCTTCGATCCTTGATCCTCGATCTCTGATCTTTGATCCTCGATCGATGCGCTACAGCGGCGACTTCCTCTTGCACCGGAGATGTAGATTTTACAGAAAATAAACATGCTCCTCACATTCGATAAAAAACCGACTAGTGCAAGTCCTATGTAAAAACCTCTCTTATGCAAATGCAACTATCTAAAAGACGAAAAGAGAGAGAATTTTGGCTTTTACATACATAAGCCCCTGTATAATAATGATTACATACATTCATAATTGCTGATTTGGAACATATAAACCCACAATTCCTGCAAAGACAACTCGAGCATCCATGCACGCAATATTGCTATAAACTATGCAATCTAGTTTATCAATCATCTAGAATCCCAAACAATTCTTTGAAAAACATTTTGAAATCCATTAAAAACGTTTTCATCCATCCATAGTTCAAAATAATTTTGAACCGCTGTCCATCCAATTTCCTAAAAGGAAAGATGAACCGCAGTTTTTCGTTTCTGTTGATTCTCTTACAAAATAATCGTTTATACTTAAAACGAAATTATTGCAAGTTAGACTTATGTCTAAATCATAATTCTAATAATTACATGGCATGTATTAAACCACTTAAAACATTTAAAACGAATTATTACAAAGAATTATTTCAACAAAACATTTAAAGACCGAAAAACCGGTAAACCGAATTGTTTAAATCCTAGATGGTAAACTAAATTTGTTTACAACCTTAAATCAAAAGAAAATTGAACCCTAAGCTCTGATACCACTGTACGATTTCATGTTTAATTATGCATGTATATTTTTCGAATTTGTATGCACAATAAGGATCAATTTACAATTTTCTATGATTTATTTCATGCATGCATCAATTTGTTTCAATAACTAGTTTCAAAACTTTATTAAAACAAACATGGTCTCTGAAATTCATACCTAGAAGTTCTCTAAAACTTCTTGAAGATTCGGAGACGTTGGGGATGCTTCTCGCTGCGCTGGATGCCTCCGAGTATTCACCAAACTCTAAACAAGATCGAAGAGAGGGAAGCTAGTCTCTCGATCTCCGATAGGGTTTAGAATCTAATTACTAACTCCTCTTTAATTACCTTGAGAAGACGATCTCTTAAGAACTAAAACTAAACTTAAGAATTAAGGAATTTTCGTGGAGAATTATGGAGAGAGAATTTTGCACAAGAAAATAATGAATGAATTAATGAGGTAATGAGATAAACTTGTATTTATAAGTTCTCTCCAAATTACCTATTCATGTGCAACCCCTTGCCCATGATTTCATACAAACTTCCATCTAACCATCCATTATTTGCTAACAAATAATCTTAGCCATGAATTAAATCAATTATGGACCAATTCCATGCATGATCTAATTAATTCTTAAATTAATTCTGCATAAAACCGTATGGCCGGTCGACCGTTTGTGAGGTCCGGTCGACCGTTCGAACCAAGTTTCGGTCGACTGTTTGACACTCGGTCGACCGTTCGTAACAGTAAAATATTTCATCGCAATGTTCGGTTGACCGACCCATAGATTCGGTCGACCGTTCCGAACAGACGAAATTCACCTGTTATCGGTCGAGACATTTCGGTCGACCGGGCACATTCGGTCGACCGTTAACTGTTAACCGGTTGACCGTTTGCACAGTCTTGCAGACTTGTCAAATTTCAGTTTAACCCCAAGA
Source organism: Triglochin maritima (assembly GCA_963682175.1). NCBI lineage: Eukaryota > Viridiplantae > Streptophyta > Magnoliopsida > Alismatales > Juncaginaceae > Triglochin > Triglochin maritima. Next base: position 20,815,794 of record OY821774.1, on the reverse strand, counting down.
AAATTTGACATTTCGGGATTAGTAGTAAATTCACAACTTATGTAAGATATTATCCTATGTAATGATTAATCATTACACCCCATAACATTTACACCACATATGAATTTAATTTAGATTCTAATTATGTTATTAATCACAACATAATTTTGATTTTGCTTGTGCACCACATGTGTCATATTTTCTACATGAAACCCGACACATCCTATGAACTCAAAATCCTCATTTCTTGTTTCCCAGTTTTGTGGTGTGACCTATAGGAGGATCTAAACTAAGTTGGCAGTGATATTAAGAAATTAATATCACAAACTATAAGCGGTATCTAGCTACACATTATAGCTCCCAATTAGTTAGATGTCTTAATTCCACTTGAACCAAAACCCGATCCATTTAGTGATGGAGTGCACCACTTGTGTCCATCCCTTGCCTCATGATATTAAGAATACACACAAAGTAGTATTGTGTCATCTTTGTATTAGTATTCATTTCTTGATCTCTTTAAGCTAGTTATAAATATGTGACTTAACTCAAATCACATTGTGCACATTATAACTTTACTTTATCAAGGGGCCCACTAATATCATCACTCAATTAAGAGGGGCAATGATAATCTTTTGACTAACTATCTTCTCCAACAAAAGTTGTACTTAACCAACCAATGTCTTTACGCTACACTTATCGATAGCTCAAGACACTAGTCTAATTGAGCATTCCTTAAGTGATCGGATATAAGTCTCATATCAAAGGACCAAAGACACAGTAAAATATTAATGACACAGAAACACATTTCTATAATATTTTACTTATTAGGTCTATTCAGTATACAAAAGTAATATTTTCCTCTTTTGCATACGCGTGTTGTCACTCACTTGTAGAGCTACAATGATCTATGACCAACACGACAATCTTAACTCGGTAATTAATGTCCCATGTTAATCACCATGATTGCGAATATCTTTTGTTTTATGTAAACCATTATCTTTTAGAGCTCTACGGTTAAGGACCAAGAGTCTCTTCCTTAACACTTCCAAAAGACGAATAACATAAACAAAGAACAAAATGATTTCTCATTCAATTCATAATAATTGACATTTAAAAGTAAACTTTCAGAACACATTCCCTTCACTATCCTCATGGCCTCACCATGGCATCGAGTTTTGGTGCCTATGTCAGATTGTTTACGAGGGTCTTCACATCTTGTCCCGAACGCTCCTTGAGTCCATGTGTCAAGGAGATTTCTTAGGAAAGGATGAAAGGGAGGCATTGGCTTTCCTAGAAGACCTCGCTGAGAAAACCATATAGTGGGAGAGTGTGAGGGAACCACCAACCTCATCTAGCATAGGAGCAAGGATCGCAAACGCAAACTCTACTAGATCGGGTGCCTCATTTGCTGTCGATACCACTACGGCCACCGAGGTGCGCATGACGGACTTAATACGCCGTATGGATTCGATTGAGCTCCCAAACAAGCATGATGTGTCAAATGTGTCTGCATCTGGTCCAGTTCCATGTCATCTATGTGGTAAGATAGGTCATATAGGAGGTGAGTGTGCATCCATTCCTCCTGACATGGAACATGTCATTGCCATCTATGATAGATCCAGTAATGACCCATATTCATCATCATATAACCCTGGATGGAGGAACCACCCTAATTTTTCATGGAACAATAACAATACCCCAGGTGGTCCTTCAAACTTCTCTCGACCACCTAACAGACCACACCAACCTCCCATGCTTTCACAGTCTCATCACCAACCCCAAGCTCAAAGCACCAACCCACCAGGTTTCCCAAAATCTAACAACTTGGAAACCCGGTTTAATTCGATTGAGAAGTTAACACGTGGACTTTAGAACTCTGTAAAAAAAATTATGTCATCCGCGAGTCAAGTCCTGACTTTGAACTAGCAGACCATCAAATCACTCGAGCTTCAGATGGGCCAACTCGCTCAGTCTGTGCATGAGAGAGAGAGAGAGTCTACCTAGCCCTAACCCCCATACTCAACATCACTCGAACATGCAAAATGCAAGCTCAAGACCGCAGGGGGGCAAGTGAATTACGTGGAAGAACCTGTGGACCATGTCAATACCATTGTGACCCTGAGAAATGGGAAGCAGGTCAACAACCACGTTTCCTTGCCAGTAAATCCATCTACGCAGCCCCTTTGTGGGAATGATGGTGAGAAAGAGGCCGAGGGTAAGAGTAATACACCAACGCCTCCATCTCAGGCACCGCAGAAGACATACCTGCCAAAAGCTCCTTATCCTAGTAGGTTGTCTAAGAATCAGAGTGATAGTGTGGATAAAATGATGGAGATATTCAAGAAAGTGAATGTCAACATTCCTTTGTTAGACATGATTCAACAAATACCTCCCTATGAAAAATTCCTGAACGATCTCTGTACGACTAAGAGGAAACCAATGTCCTTAGAAAAACCTATTTGGTGGCTAATGTGAGGTCGATCATTTCGAACCCAACGTACGTAGATTTGAAGGACCCAGGTAGTCCAACAATTTCATGTTTCATTGGGGACTCTCACATTAATAATGTCTTGCTAGATCTAGGGTCGGCGGTTAACCTCTTACCAGCTTCTGTGTATCAACGATTAAGCTTAGGCGAGCTCAAGACTAGGAAAACAACTTTACAGTTGGCTGATCGTTCGATCAAAGTCCTGATGGCGGTCATTGAAGATGTCCTAATCAAGGTTGGCGATTTCATATTTCCTGTTGACTTCGTCATCCTTGAGACTGACCCAATCAAGACTACCTACTGTCAGATTCCATTGATTTTGGGTAGGCCTTTTTTGGCAACGTCAAATGCCTTGATCAATTGTCGAACTTGACTCATGAAATTGTCGTTCGGGAACTTGACCGTGATATTCCATGTGTTCAATATGGCTAGGTAGCCGGCATCTTTCGAGGACCCCATGTAAATCAATCTTATCCGGGATGTGGAAGAAGAAATAGAAGAAGAGTACCCCCTCATTCATGAAAATCTAAATGCTTACACGATGGATGATTTCGATCATGAAGAGGACGGGGGCGAGTTGAGCAATGATGTGCATGCTATTCAGTACATGCAAGCTCCTCATATCTTACAGCTCGAGCTAAATATCACGCCTCGCCTTGAGGAGCCACCCACAATTGAGCTTAAAGAACTCCCTAAGGAACTGAAACACATTTTTCTTGGTCCCGATAGGTCATTTCCGGTGATTATCTCATCGACGTTGACTGGTGATCAGGAAGGATGTTTGATTCGAGTCCTAAAGGAGCACAAATCAGCAATTGGGTGGTCCTTGAAGGACATTAAAGGGATAAGTCATGACATCGTGCATCACCACATCTTTATGGAGGATGAGGCATGACCACGTAGCGACCCGCAGAGGCATTTAAATCCAGTCATGACAAAAGTAGTTAAGAAAGAGATCATCAAGTGTTTAGATCATGGCATCATTTTCCCCATTTCGGACAGTACTTGGGTAAGTCCTGTCCAGGTTGTGCCCAAGAAGTCGGGTATCACTGTTGTCCAGAATGACAACAATGAGCTTGTGCCCACACGACTTCAAACTGGGTGGCAAGTTTGTATGGATTATAGGAAGTTGAACGCGGTCACGCGTAAGGACCACTTCCCTCTACCTTTCATCGATCAGATATAGGAGAGACTCGCTAGGCACGCCTATTATTGTTTCCTTGTTGGTTATTCGGGGTACAATCAAATCAAAGTTGCCCTTGAAGACCAGGAGAAAACCATGTTCACCTGTCCTTTTGGGATGTTTTCTTATAGACAGATGCCTTTCGGAGTATTCAATGCACCGACAACATTCCAACGTTGCATGTTGAGTATCTTTTCCGATATGGTCGAGAACTTCCTTGATATTTTCATGGATGATTTCTCGGTTCATGGCACCTCCTTTGATGAGTGCTTGAACCACCAGAGCCTTGTTCTCAAAAGGTGTTCGGAAACGAAGTTAGCTCTTAATTGGGAAAAGTATCATTTCATTGTTACAAAAGGCATCGTATTGGGTCACGTGGTATCTCGTGATGGTATCGAGGTGGATAGGGCAAAGATTGAGCTTATTTCTATGCTTCCGCCACCCACCTCAGTAAAAGAAATCCGGTCATTCCTTAGACACGCCGGTTTTTACCGGCGGTTTATTAAGGATTTCAGCAAGATAGCTCGCCTCTTGACGAGTTTGCTTGCTAAAGGTACCTCTTTTGAGTTCACACTCGAGTGCATGAGTGCGTTTGAGTTTCTGAAGTGTGAGTTGACCTTCGTCCCTATTATTAAGGCACCAGTGTGGACTCTACCTTTCAACCTGATGTATGATGCATCTGACTATGCGATAGGAGCAGTTTTGTGTCAGAATGTCGACAAATTGCCTCGTGCGATCTACTATGAAAGTTGTACTCTCAATGAAGCTTGCTTGCGAAAAGGCATCGCCTTTGACGAGCTTGCTTGCGAAAGGAACCTCCTTTGAGTTCACACCTGAGTGCCTGAATGCTTTTGAGTTTCTGAAGCGTGAGTTGACCTCCGCTCCTATTATTAAGGCACCGGTGTGGACTCTACCTTTCGAGCTGATGTGTGATGCTTCTGATTACGCGATAAGAGCGGTTTTGGGTCAGAAAGTCGACAAATTGCCTCATGTGATCTATTAGGCAAGTCGTACTCTCAATGACGCCCATCTCAACTACTCCGTTACTGAGAAAGAGTTCCTCGCGATCATATTTTAGTTGGAAAAATTTTGCCAGTACCTCAATGGGTCGTACGTCATCATTTACACTGATCACTCAGCTCTTCGCTACCTTTTGTCTAAAAAGGATGCGAAACCCCGTCTCCTGCGTTGGATCATGTTGTTGCAAGAGTTCGACCTTGAAATACGGGACAAGAAGGGATGCGAGAATGTCATGGCAGATCACCTCTCTCGCATCCTAGTTGATCTTTCACCGGACCCACGGGTGAACGAGTTTCCCTGATGAGAACCTTATGGCAATAGCCTCACCCCCTGGTTCCCTGACATTGTGAACTATTTAGAATCCGGGGAGGTGCCAGCTCATTGGATGCACAGTGAGAAAGAAAAGTCCATGTCGTTCGTCAAGCACTTCTATTGGGATGATCCCTACTTATTTAAGTATTGTGCCGATCAAATCATAAGAAGGTGCATCCCTAACGATGAGATTTAGAGCGTCTCGTCCCTTTGCCATAAAGCGCCATGTGGTGGGCACTTCGGGGCCAAGAAAATCGTTGCCAAAGTTCTCCAATGTGGCTTTTACTAGCCCACGTTGTTCCAAGACCCTTTTGCATTTTGCAAAGCATGTGATAGGTGCCAACGTGTGGGCCGCATTGGAAGACGTGATATGATTCCACTCAATCCTATCTTAGTGGTCAACATCTTTTATGTTTAGGGATTGACTTCATGGGTCCTTTTCCCATGTCCCATGGTCACACCTACAATCTTGTGGCGGTCGATTATGTGTCGAAGTGGGTTGAAGCAATCCTCACTTGCACTAATGATCGCAAGGTTTTGATCAAATTTATTAAAGAACACATCTTTGCGAGGTTTGGGACACCTCGTTGTATCATAAGTGATCGGGGGACACACTTTGTCAACCGATCCCGCGAGGCAGTGTTGATGAAATATTCCATCACGCATAGGTTGGCCACACCTTATCATACTCAAACCAGTGGCCAGGTGGAAATGATCAACCGTCAACTCAAGCAAATTCTTGAGAAAATTGTTAATGCTTCAAGGAATGATTGGTCGGTCAAGCTTATTGATGCATTGTGGGCTTTCCGCACTGCATTTAAAACCGGCCTTGTCATGTGCCCCTACCGGCTAGTTTATGGCAAAGCTTGCCATCTTCCGGTAGAGCTTGAGCACCGAGCAATATGGGCAATAAAACATCTTAACATGAGTCTTGATGTTTTCGGTGCCAATCGCAAGCTAGACCCCAACGAGTTGGAGGAGTTGAGAAATGAAGCGTATGAGAATGCCAAGATCTGCAAGTCCCGTACAAAAAATTTCCACGACCGCTTGGTCAGAATCTAAACCTCAGCGGTGGGACAAAAGGTCTTGTTGTATAACTCTCTCCTCCACTTGTTTCCAGGAAAACTTCAGAGTCATTGGTCTGGGCCTTTTATTTTTTAACCGTCTCCCCTCATGGGGCAGTTGAGATTTAGAACCCAAGGAATGGGGAAAGTTTTCAAAGTTAATGGACAATGCCTCAAATCGTACTTTGAAGGGACCATGACAGAGGTCGAGAAGGAAGTCGTGTCTTTACACGAACTCCCCGTGGATGTGGTCACTTGACGTGATCCATCCCTTCATTTGGTTGTACATATCTTTGTTTAAAAAAAGTGAAAAAATTAAGAAAATAAAAAAATAGAAGTGCCTTTTGGATATTTTCCCTTTTCCTTTGTGAAAAACCCATTTTCGTTGACCTACAATCATCCACCCAGAAAAAACGTGTTTTCTTCTCCTGGCCACCCCTCTCAAAAATCCCATCCCCATATCTTGCAACCAGATTGCTAATTAGCGGTTCCAGATCGCCAATCAGCGGTCTGTTATGCAGATCAGCTCTTCAAATTTTGGTGGTTCGTTTGGTTTTCTGTTTCCTGTCGTTTTCAGTGGGTTGCGAGGTTGTTTACTGCTTGCGTAGACGTGATGTGGTCTCCAACCCTCTTGCGCCATGTTCGTCTTCGTCTTCGCCGTCGCGTGATCCGCTGTTAATGCTTGTCAAGGTAGGTGCAGGTATGGCGAACCCACATTTAATTCCAAAACTTAATTTTGCCTCCCTGATTCGTGAATTTAGAGAACCCTTCTATGATAGAATCGTAGCCAAAGGGTGGCATCATTTGTTGTATGAGGGTGACGAAGACATGTATGTAGACCCTCTCGTACATGAGTTCTTTTCTAAACTCGAGTGTGACCCGACCGGACCACTCGAGTTTAGCGTCACTCTTAAAGGGGTGAAGCACACTGTGACACCCCAATTCATCTCCGACGCGACTGGGATCCCCTTAGTCGATGATCTCGCTTCCACCCGTGACATTATTTTTACAGATCTATGCTTGGGCGCGGGCAACCCATCTCATCGCATGGGGGAATACCTAATGCGCACATTGACTGCAATGTGCACATTGTAGCCAGGTGGGTGTGTAGGAATGTGTTGGTCCAAGAGCGGACCACCACATTCTTCACACCTAGTTTGCGAATAGTGTATAGTCTCATGGATGGTTCACCTCACTGCATTTGTCGAACGTTGTTTGACATTTTGGTGAACGCTAAGCTTAAGGAAATACACTGTTTGCCTACTCTAGTGACCAAATTGTGTGGCATGTTTGACATCCCTTGATTTGAGCGCTTGTTGTGGCTCCAAGGCACCGACTTTGAGGTAGCGAAGATGACCTCGTCATTTCGCCATTGCCTTCTGGAGGCGTGGGTGCCTGATTACATGGAGGAGGATGTTAGAGCCAGTTCCTCAAGCTCATCTGTGGGCTCGGGAACACTCTTTAACACCGACATTTCTGAGATGGCAGTTGAGCAGCAATACGTCATTTTAGACAAGCAAAACCAGAAAATTTATAGGAAATTGTCGGCTCTTGAGCGAGGTTCATCTTCGGGAACCTCTGGCCGCCGTCATTAGTCTGGTACACCCTATCCATGCATTGGCACCATTTTTCCATACATTGAGGACAATGGATGGATTAGGTGTGTCTGTGGGGGGGGGGGGTGTTTTCACTTTTGTACATATTTTGTGTGTCTTTTGTTTTATTTCGTTTTTTTGTTTGTATTGCTGGGGTCATGTTTGCATTTAATATTGATATATTTGTTTGCCATGATCCTTGGGTGACTTGTCTTCTTTTGTTTGCCTAGTGCTTTAAAATTTTCAAATTTCTTTCAAATCTTCATGTGTTTGCGAAAGAAAATGTTTTTGTGGATTTTGCGTGTGTTTAGCATATGCAAAACCGTTTAGAGATGAAGTAAAAAGAAAGGTCCCAAAATTGTCTTGAACATGATGCATTAGGATATCTAGTATACTGGCTTTAGGTCTTATCGAGTCGTAAGGATGCACCCCGGTTTTCCTTCGTGGGCGAGTAATCATAGGTTGAATAATGCATCTTTGTTCGAATTTTGTGGGTGTATCCGCTGAAAACCCTCAGGAGACAACACTCCTCCTCCTTGGTGATAAGGAGGTTTAACGACTTGTTACACGTGCTAAGTGCAACCGTGATTCCTACGGTAGTGAGTTAGGATTTCCTTATTTTACGTATGCTTTTTCGGTTCTTTCATTTTTCTCTTTCTTTGTTTTCGCTCGGGACTACCAAAAGTTAGGTGTGGGGGCATGTGATTGACATCATTTCATGCATTCATTTGTGTCTTATATCCATTATCTTGAACCTAAACAATGCTACCTAACGAGTTTTATGTTTGAGTTTGAGTTTGAGTTTGAGTTTGAGGAATAAACATGTTTGAGGATAAGAAGCATAAAAGGACCTAAAAGCAAGAAAAAGGACTGGGTTGTGAGACTTAGAGACTGAGATGCAAGGGAGAAGAATGTAAGCCCAAAGGACCAATAAGCAAATGAAAATACTTCACACCATCATGACGAGTATTTTGGCAATTCGATTCGGGCCTAAACTCGAAAACCGACTTAGGTGCATCACACATGAAGAAATCACTACCGTAAAGCCCACCCAAAATCCAGACTGGATCCAGACTCTGTAGACCACCAATTGGCGGTCTGGGACCACTTATTGGCGGTCAGGTCGGCTCCGGATCTGACACACTTCCGACAGAACATGTAGTATGGTGGTTTTTATCTATTTCTGGTGTTGTATTAGTCCCACATCGGGGGATTGTCCCTGATTACCTTTTTCAATGACCATAAATAGAACTCCTCACATTCCCTTGTAATCTACTACATACTTAGTGGCTATTCTTCCTACTTGAAGTGCAGCCTTGGAGCAAATACTAAAGTAGGAAGATGCCGCTTGTATTGTGAGTCTGAATTTAATAAAAGTTTCTTTGTTATGTTGCATGTTTCATGTTACTTGCATACTTAGTTTAATTTCATTTCATTAGTCTTAGTAACTTAGTTAATATGTTTTCCTTTCTTAGGATAATAATTAGTTTAATGGGTAGTGCGTAGTTCCATCCCCTTTGGGGGTGGAGTTGATATTTATACATGCAAAAGAGAATGGAAATGAATTTTTGTATGAAATGTGTTGATTAAAATGAATGTATGCTTGTTTGTTAGGATATAACTTGTAACTTGATGGGTTTTTGCTGTAACTCTTAGACGTATCCCATACTTGTTTAGGTTCTCAAATAACCAACTTGTGTATGTTAATGTTAGTCAACTAGGTTAGTGATGTGATTGATAGGTTTTGCCATAAGCATTAGACACTTCCTATACATGAAAATGCAACCTTCATTTATGCTTAATGAATGTATTCTTCACCATCTATTTGCATGTGTGCACTCACTCCACCCTTTAGGGGTTTTTCATCTCTGATTTCCAGCTTACTTATCAAGTTAGTTAGTTTTAATCCATTGTTTGTTGTTTTCTTTTGCTTGTGTTACTTACTACCATAGAGTAGTGTAGCTTAGCGTAATCTCCAACTCTTCTCCCCGTTTTCACCATCTGATTTCGGTCATACCAGAGGCTGCTCACCTCCCTGCGGACGACAAGTACTTGCCCCGTCTTCACCGACGGCTGTGCACTTGCGGTCTAAATTTAAAACGAACGAACACTCTGCACCATCACGAGGAGTATTTTGGCAATTAGATTTGGGCTTAGACTCCAATAAGTTATCCAAGTGCACTCCACATGATTAATTGAAGTAATATAAAAAATATGCAAAAATGGGTCCAATCCGAGAAAACGTGACCGCCAATTGGCGACCCAAGACTGTCAATTAGTGGTACCTTTTTCTCAGAATCCGACGCAGTTTCGCGTGGATATGGGTTATATATTTATGTCCATTATGAGAATATTTTATTAGTCCCACATTGGGGGATTGTCCTCGGTTACCTTTTTATATGATTATAAATATAACTCTTCTTCCACCTTTGTAATTACCAATTGCTTAGTGGCCAACTCCTCTACTTAGAGTCAAGCCTTTCAGCAAACACTCAAGTGAGGAGATGCTACTTGTAATGTGAGTCATTTAATAAAAGATTTTTTTGTTAGTTTAATGTTGTCTCTTTTATCTTCTCGCATACTTAGCTTAATTTTGTTTAATTAATCTTAGTTGAATTAGTGAGAATGTTTTCTCTTCTTAAGATAATAATTAGCATAATGTTTAGTGAGTAGTTCCATCCCCCTTTGCGGGGTGGAGATGATGTACATATATGTTGTGAAGTTTGGATGTTTGATGAATTTTTGATTGTGTAGACTTGCATGTTTGTGCGTTCATTGGGGGTATTTTAATCATCTACATGTTGGGGATTTTTGATGGGTTTTGCCATAAGATTTAGACACTTCCCATGCTTAGTTTCCTCATGTTTATTGACTCAAATTTCCTGTTGAATATGCTACATGTTAGTTATGTGTTTGTATTTGTGTTTGCTTACTTGATTGATTGAAGAAACTTTGTTTTGATGGGTTTTGCATAAGATTTAGACACCCCTCATGCTTAGCTTTGTTCTTCATATGAGTTTATGGTTTTTGACGAGTCTTGTCATATCTTTAGACACTTCTCATGTTGAGCCTAATCTTATGATAATCAAGTAATAAATGTCGATACGTTGTGTGAATGGATTGATAGGTTTTGCCATATCTTTAGACACTTCCTATACATGAAGACACACACACGATACACACACATACATGCTTACATGCGTCATTCATCACTTATTTCACTTCATATGTGCACACAGTCCACCTCTTAGGGGGTTTTCTTCCTGAATTTCAATCTATTTGTTAGCTTTTTAGTTTAGTTTTAATCAATCGGTAGTTGCTTTAATTTGCATTTGTTACTTACTAGTTTAGTATAGTTTAGCTTAGCATAATCAAATCTCTCTACCCTTTTTCGCCACTTGATTTATGACAAATCAGAGGCTACTCACATCCTCGTGGATCGACCCGTACTTGCCACCGCTTAATCACGGTCGTGCACTTGCGGTATTTTAACTGATTAAACAGTTGCCATTGCGAGACTTCGATGTGATCCTTGATATGGATTTGCTGTCTAAGCATGACGTGCGAGTTCATTGCTGGGAGAAGAAGATCGAGATTCTATGGATAGGGAAAGTCATGGTAGAGAGGGTCGTGTAACAATCTCTGTGATGAAGGTACAGAGACTGCTATAGCAGGGTTGCCATGCCTTCCTCACAAGCATGGACCTATCAAAGGAGCCAAGGCTAAGTATGGAGGATGTCGAAACTTTGTGCGAGTTTCAGGATGTGTTTCCAGACAACCTCGAGGGTTTACCGTCGCATCAAGAAATCAAGTTTGCCATCAAATTGTTGCCTAACGTTGAGCCATTGTCGAAGGCACCCTATCGCATGGCACTTGCTGAGCTGTCAGAGTTGAAGAAGCAGTTGGAGGATCTGCTTGAGAAGGGATTCATCCCATCGAGCGTCTCATTGTGGGGAGCGTCAGTCCTATTTGTGAAGAAGAAGGATGGGTCCATGTGGATGTACATTGATTATCGCATGCTGAACAAGGTGATGATCAGGAATCAGTACCCATTACCAAGGATCGATGACTTTTTTTATCATCTACAGATGGCGAGGGTCTTCTCTAATGACCTATGATCTGGTTATCACCAGCTGCAGATCAAGGAAAGTGATATACAGAAGACCACCTTCAGAATGTGTTACGGGCATTACGAGTTCCTAGTCATGTCGTTCGGCATGACGAATGCACCTACAACTTTCATGGATTCAATGAACCGGGTTTCAAGCCATTCCTGGATCAGTTCGTCATCATTTTTGTGGACAATATATTACTTTAGTCCCCAAATAGAGAGCAACACAGGGAGCATCTAAAGATTGTATTGGGCATCTTGAGGAAGGAGAGGTTGTATGTCAAGAACTTGAAGTGTGAATTTTGGCTAGACTGAGAGGTATTTCTAGGGCACATCATGTCCAAGGATGGCATATTGGTGGCTCCAGCTAAGATTGAGGCAGTGTTGCAATGGAAGACGCTTACCTCGGTGACTGAGATTCGGAGTTTCCTTGAGTTGGCCAAGTATTATCGGCGTTTTATCATGGAGTTCTCTAAATTTGCATCACCGATGACCTCCCTGACTCAGAAGGGGGTTGAGATTGAGTGGTCCCAAAAATACAAGGCCAACTTCCAAGCTAAAGGGACGGTTGACGACTGCCCCGATCTTGACATTGCCGAGTGGTAGTGGTTTTGTGATCTATAATGACGCATGAGGGACTGGTCTGGGTTGCATGCTGATGCAGCATGATAAGGGGGTGGACTATTGATGCATTGCATACATTGCATCATATGTCTCTCATTTAGATTAATTTTATATCAATAAATGCTACTAAGGTATGTGTTTTGTCTTATTTACAGAATACAGGGACCTGAATGCAAATTACCCATATCCCGAGCATAAATGCGTGCAAGAGACTCATTCCTGTCATAAAGACCAAGTTCAAGATTATCGGGATTCAAATGGAAGTCCATCCAAGCATAAAAGCATTCAAAGACTTAATTGCAAAAAGGCCAAGGACTTAAGCACAAAAGTTGCCAGGGACTTAAATGCAAAAAGCCGAGGACCCGATTGCAATTTACAAGTACCAAAATATTATTTTGGAGAAGTTCTAAAGAAAAATCAATTTGGATCTCCAAATATATAAAGAATTAATTCGAAGCTCAAAAGAAAGGAAAGAAATCATCTGGCTATGCAAAGGACATTGAAATCATACCATAAACACACAGGAAAAATCCGGATCGAATCCGAGCCAAAAAGGTGGCGATTCCGCCGCACCCCATGTACAAAATGCGGCGAATTAGCCGCACAAAAGTTGATCTGTGTGCTCAAATTTTTACCAATGTTGTATTGCCACATGTACTTTCCTATTTTATACTTAAGTCCCTTGTATCGGCTATAAATAGCCCTGAAACGATTGTGTAAAGGATGTTGATTTTTATTCCATAATTTAGTAATAAAGTTTTGTTGTTTTATTTTGTGTTTTTAGCTTTCTTTTGTAATCTCTCTAGGATCCCTTCTCCTTCTTTCCTTCCATGAGTTTCTAACTCTTTCCAAAGGGTAGGGGTGACGAATTTAGGGTGATGAGAAGATGAATGAGGTTATTATTCTAATTTTGTGTTAGGATATTTTGATTACTTGAGTTTGTGTTAAATCATTTATCATGTAATGCTTTATAACTAATATGATTTATTATAAGTTTCTGATTTCTCTAATCAAAACCCGAAATCTAAACCTCCACCCGCTGGACTCTCACCCTTCTTTGCTTTACTCTTAATTTGTTTTTGTTGTTCTTGCTTAAGAAATTAAAAACCAAAAATCTCAAACCAAACACATGTTTTCTCTCTCTTCCTTCCATTAATTCGAAAATCACAGAAATAAAAATATCTCTCCCTCTTTGTTCGACCCGTACTTGCCACATCTTCATTGACACCGTGCACTTGCAGTATAAATTTAATTCTCATCAACTATGCATTGAGGCAGTTGAAGGTTCATGAGAGAAACTACCCAACCCATGATTTGGAGTTAGTGGCAGTAGTTCATGCACTGAAGATCTGGAGGCACTACATGTATGGGAGCAGTTTGTGGTGTTCACAGACCATCAGATTCTGAAGTATCTGTTCTCTCAAAAGTAGATGAATGTGAGGCAATGCGGAGGGTTAAAGTTCATTAAGGATTATGACTTTACCACGGCTTACCATCCCCGAGGAAGGAAAATTCGGTTGTCGATGCTTTGAGTAGGAAGTGGGAGGGCTTTGTGGCAAGTTTGGTGATCCGAGAGTGGAGATTGTTGTAGGACTTTGCTCAGTGGAGACCTTTTCTGGGAGCACGTGATGGTGCTGTGATTGTAGTGTTTAGAGTTGAGCTGATCATTATTGGGAGGATTGTGCAGTCATAGAGCGAAGACCCAGAGTTACCCACTTTGCTGCATACGACGTCAACTAAAGGGTCAGATTTCAGGATTGCACCAGATGTTGGGTTGTGGTTCCGAAATTGGGTGTGGGTGCCGGTAGATAGGGATCTGAGGAAAGAGATCATGGGGAGGAGGCCCATTAAGCGAAGTATACAATCCACCCAGGTAGCACGAAGATATTTAAGGACCTTCAAAGGCACTACTGATGGAAGGGCATGAAGAGGAAGATAACAAAGTTTGTGTATCGATGTCTTGTTTGCCAGCAGGTGAAAATCGAGAATTAAAGATCAACTGGGTCAATGCAATGTATTGAGCTACAATGATGGGGTTTCTTTTTTCTTAAGTTCTAGCTCAAAACCCCGGTCAGCTCCTAGCTAAACCTCCCTCGTTAGCTATGGACAAAACCCTAAGAGTAGCCTTGCAAGAAGCCCCCAACTCAATGTTCCCTCGAACACACTCAAGAATGGAGCAATCCCCGTTTTGTATTTCGCTACACAAACATACAAACGTACAAGTCTCTCAGATGGGTTGGTTGTGACAACTCCACAACTCAACGCCCCTATATATAGGTCTCAACCTATAGCTATTTGCTCCAAGAGGCATTCAAGTGCCTACTTCAATGCCTCCACCAACTCAGATCTAAAGACGCATGGAGAGGCAGGAAAGTTCCTTGTTTGCACCAACGAACCAGCAAACTTTCCTTATGTGTCGCGCTCCTCAGATACTTGCCTTCTTTGCCCCAACAAGCCAGGTAGCCTTCCTTATCTGTCGCGTCCCCTCAGATACTTGCCTTCTTTGCACCAACGAGCCAGGTAGCTTTCCTTATCTGCTCGTCTGTTGGATGCACATCCCTGATCCGAGAGAAGATCCGCATGGATCCTAGCAAGCTCACTTGCTCGGCCCGTTTGTGCCCAAGCCTCCTGCTTGTGTCCACGGGCCCATGTGACCCAATGCATTCTCCTGAACAACCCTCCTTTGCTAAGTCCAGGGAACCATTGGCATCACAAGGCCATAGCAGCCTTAAGGGTGTAACAAGTCTCCCTCACCCGTTTCCTTCGTCGTCCTTGACGAAGACGTGGCTTGTCCCTCCAAGTATGCTTGAACAAAGCCATCGTACTGCCAGAGGGTTATGTCTCATTCCCAAGTATTCTCAGTCGATGGAAGCCCCTTCCATTTGACGAGATAGTAGATGTTCCGATTCCTCCCACTGCCCCCTTCTTCTTCCTATCCAAGATGGCCTCTGCTTCCTTGGTGAAGGTGGTGCACACGCTAGGTGGTGCCCGAGTAGGGATTGACCTTGAGGGGTCCTCTTGGTCTTCCCTATATTTCCTCAGGTTGCTTACATGGAACACGTGATGTATCTTGTTCCTCTCCGGGAGTTCAATATGATAGGCGGCGTTGCCAACTCATTTCAAGATGACAAATGGCCCATCATACTTCTGAATGACCAATTTGTTGGTATCTTTGGTTAAGATCTTCTTCCAGATCTGTGGGGTGAGCTTCAGTAGAACTTTCTCCCCTTTCTCAAACTCGAGGTGTCTTCGCCCCTTGTCAGCAGCTCGCTTCATCCAGTCCTGAGCTTTGGCAAGCAAGTCTCTCCCCTCCTCGGATCGATCGAACCTTGCTTTGGAAAATCTATATGCTGCTGGACAATGGCCCTCGTCTTGCTTTGCAAGCTCATGTTGCGTCATCAGTTGCCTTCCCGTAGCCACCTCGAATGGACTTTGTCCAGTGGTGGAAGTCTTGTGCAAGTTGTAACAAAACTGTGCCACATCCATGAGATCCACCCAGTTACTTTGGTTGGCCAAAACATAGTGCCTCAGGTACTCCTCCAAGATGCCATTGATCCTCTCGGTCTGTCCATCAGTCTCGGGATGATCGGTAGTGAAGAAGGCGAGTTGTGTCCCCAACAACTCAAACAGACGTTTCCAAAATTTTCCTGTAAATCTTGGGTCCATGTCGCTAACAATGTCCTTGGGTACGCCCCAGTGTTTCACAATGTCCCTCATAAATAGGTTCGTTGCTACCTCAGCAGGGCATACCTTCGGGGCTGCTATGAAGATAGCATATTTCGAGAATCGATCAACAACTACCATTATTTTTGCCTTCCTGTCCACGAGTGGGAGCCCAGAGATAAAGTCCATGGAACAACTTTGCCAAGGTTGCTCTAGGATAGGGAGTGGCTGTAGCAGCCCGCCTTGCTTCATTCTCTCCGGCTTGTCTTGCTGGCAAATGAGACAAGTCTGATAAATAAAAAATAAAATAAAGATAGAATCCAGATCATTCTTAGGTATTCCTACGGTGTCATTCAGATCAGAAAAAGATAACACGAAAAAAAGAAGAATGAGTATCGATCGTTCCTGTATTATAAACCAGGTTAGAAAAATGAAAAAATATAAAACACATGAATTAGCAGTGGGATATAACTACACATATTGAATTGTGGATACATCAATGATAGAATTATTTTTGATTGGAACAAAACAAATATAGATTATTTGCTAGAGAGAAAAGAAGCTAAGTAAAAAAATGTTATCCTTTTTCAATATGGGAATCCATATTGAATTAATTTAATAGTTCCAAGATAAATAAAAGAAATGGGTGAGGTCTCAATACAACAGACAAATTCGGGTCTCAAGATAGCATATTTGATTGGATTGAGCCTTGGTATAACTCCACGTCCTTCTCCTTTCCTGGCCAGTAATAGCTACTACTCAATAAGGCCATGGTCCGCTCCGTCCCTGGGTGCCCAGCCCAGCGTGAGTCGTGAGTCTCCTTCATGATCCCATCCTCAAACCAGTAGCGCCTCGTGATCCCATCCTCGATCTGCTTCTTGAATCTGATGCATTCAGAGTCTTGCTCAGTTTTGCCTCTTAGCTTCGTGAGCATGTTTCCTTCTATGCTTGTGATGGAAGAAATGTGACTTGTCTCCTCACAGACCATGCGGCTCAAGGCGTCCGCTACATGGTTGATGCGCCCCGGCTTGTAATCTTGCCACCTCGCTTAC
This sequence comes from Triglochin maritima, assembly GCA_963682175.1. NCBI lineage: Eukaryota > Viridiplantae > Streptophyta > Magnoliopsida > Alismatales > Juncaginaceae > Triglochin > Triglochin maritima. The sequence continues at coordinate 20,798,703 of OY821774.1, read as the reverse complement.
TTTGGGCTTAGCTTCTTCATAGTTTCCCAACAGCTAGTCGCAACGTTGTTCGTCCATACTACGAACTTTGTCCCTAGTAAGTATACCCGCCAAGTGCGTAGGCAGTGTACAACGGCTGTCATCTCCCGTTCATGCACAAAGTAACGCCTCTCTGTTGCATTAAGCTTGTGACTTTTGTAAGCGATTGGGTGCCAAGTCTGAGGCGTTGGTGAAGACTTCGAATGGCAAATTCCAGTCTGGCAACTTGAGAACAGGCGTAGTTGTCACTACCCGCCTCAATTCCTCGAATGCTTCCTGGCATTGCGGTTCCCATGCCCACTGCCGATCTTTCTTCAATAGGTCGTTGAGTGGTGTGGCAATCCTTGTGTAGCTTTTGATGAATTTTGTGGTAGTAGTTCGTCAAACCAAGGAAAGACCTTAGTTCTGGGACCTTCTTCGGTACTGGCCATTGCTCGATGGCCTTGATCTTCTTTGGGTCCATGAGCACCTCGCCACTTCCTATGATGTGCCCCAGAAAAGAGATCTCCTTTTGACCGAAGGTGCATTTCTCAGGCTTCAGGAAAAGCCTGTGTTGCCACAACTTTTCGAACGCCAATCTGAGATGTCTCTCGTGCGTCTCCAAGTCCCTGCTATAAACAACAATGTCATCGAAATATACTACAACAAAGTTATCTATGTAGTCGCTAAAGACATCATTCATTAAGTTACAAAAAGTTGCTGGTGCATTTGTCAAGCAAAATGGCATGACTAAAAACTCATAAGACCCATAGCGAGTGACGCATGCAGTCTTGGGCACGTCCTCCTCTGCAATCCGGACCTGGTTGTAACCACTCCTCAAGTCCATCTTGGAGAAATACTGTGCTTGCCCAAGTTTATCGAACAAGTCCTCAACGTGTGGCACCGGGTACTTGTTCTTGATGGTCACCTTGTTCAGTACGCGGTAGTCTATGCACAACCGCAAGCTTCCACCCTTCTTCTGAAAGATGACGGGTGCTCCATATGGGGCTTTGCTGGGTCGCAGCAGTCCAGCATCAAGCAACTCCTTCAGTTTCTTCTTAAGTTCCTCCAGGTGTATCGGGGCCATGCGGTATGGGGCTTAGGCAGGTGGTCGAGCTCCGGGCACAAGCTCTATCTTGTGGTCTATAACTCATTTTGGTGGTAGCTCCTTTGGTAGGGTGTTGGGCATGATGTCACCGTAGAGTTTCAGTAGCGGCTGGATCTCAGCAGGTGCCTCCTCCATAGGGCCCTCGTCTAGTTCTACAAGAGCAGCTAGAAAGGTCTCCTCCCCTTTTCAGACGCCATCTTTGAGCTGCATGGCTGAGAGTAGCCTCACGACCCCTTCCTTGTCCACACCCTTGACGAAACAAGCATGCCACCCCCAGTGACCATTATGCCTTCCAGATATGGCATTACGCCCACCTGTGCCTGCATCAAAAATTCCATACCTAAAATGACTTTGAAGTCCTCGAGGGGCACGGACATGAAGTTGTTGGTACTGCTCCAGTCACCAACCTCCAGGTGCGTACGGGCCACCCCGACAATCTTCCTTGCCTCCGAGTTTACCGCCTTGACGCGGCTTCCATCTTTGGCAAGCTCCAACCCCAACGCCTTTGCCTCTGTCTCAGCGACAAAGTTATAGGTTGCCCCAGTGTCCACCATGGCTCGTACCTTGTGGCCGTTGATAGTAGCCTCCACGTGAAGCAGGTCGCAACCCCTTTTTCCTCGAAAACTCCTAATAGCATTTAAGAGTTTCAGTGGATTGACCCATACCTCCTCTTGCTCCTCAGCCACAAGTACGTTCAGTTTCTCCTTCTTTGGGCATTCCTTAGCTCGGTGAGGGTCGACGCATCTGAAGCATCCCCCTGGCTTCTTGGTCCTACCTTTGCCCAACTTTGGCCCCTCGCTCTTCTCAGACTTGGGTTTGCCCTTACCCTTGTCCTTACCCTTGACCTTGCCCTTTGTCTCCTGTTACCCAGTTGTCTTATAGTCCACAAGGGCATCAGCGGCGATCAGGGCGCTTTGGAGATCTTCGACGCCAAGTCTCCGAAGCTCGGTTTGTGCCCACCCTTGCAGTCCGGCAATGAAGTTGTACAGCTTGTCCTCGGCACTCATGGATTTGATATCCAACAGCAAGGAAGAGAAATCCTTCACGTACTCGCGTACCGTGCTCGTGTGCTTGAGCCTCCTCAGCGCATCACGAACCATCCAGGCGGTGTTGGTTGGCAAGAACTGGGCACGTAGTTCCTTAGTCATGTCCTCCCATGTGGAGATGGTTGGCTGGGCGGGGTCGACGCTCCTCGATCGCCACCACAGCTTAGCGTCCCCTGCAAGAAACATAGCCCCAAACGTTACCTTGTCAACCTCTTTTGTGGAGAGCGCCTTGAAGTACTCTTCCAAGTCCCAAAGGAAGTTCTCGAGCTCCTTAGCATTGCTGGACCCGTCGAAAGCTTTGGGCTCGGGAACCTTTAGTCGCTTCCCACCCGTCTCGTCCCCATGCTCGCGCAAGGCGCGCTTGACAAACGCCATATCATCTACCAACATCTCAAGCCATAGAGACATCTCCTCCTTTACCTCGACCCAGGTGTCCTCCGTGGTCGCCCTCGAGACAAGATCCTGGACGGTTGCCTCCAACGCTTGGATTCGGTTGTAACGCTCAAGATTTGCCACCTCCAAGACTCGCACCTTGCCCTTAAGGGCAACGAGACGGTCCGCCGTACTCATTTCCATCAGCTCTGATACCAGGCAGTGATGGGGTTTCTTTTTGCTTAAGTTCTAGCTCAAAATACCGGTCAGCTCCTAGTTAAACCTCCATCATTAGCTATGGACAAAACCCTAAGAGTAACCTTGCAAGAAGCCCCCAACTCAATGTTCCCACGAACGCACTCAAGAATGGAGCAATCCCCATTTTGTATTTCTCTACACAAACATACAAACGTACAAGTCTCTCAGATGGGTAGGTTGTGACAACTCCATAACTCAACGCCCCTATATATAGGTCTCAACCTATAGCTATGTGCTCGAAGAGGCATTCAAGTGCCCACTTCAATGCCTCCATCAACTCATATCTAAGGACGCATGGAGAGGCAGGAAAGTTTCCTTGTTTGCACCGACGAATCAACAAACTTTCCTTATGTGTCGCGTCCCCTCAAATATGTGCCTTCTTTGCCCCCAACAAGCCAGGTAGCCTTCCTTATCTGTCGCGTCCCCTCAGATACTTGCCTTCTTTGCACCAACGAGCCAGGTAGCTTTCCTTATCTGCTCGTCTGTTGGATGCACGACCCTGATCCGAGAGAAGATCACATGGATCCTAGCAAGCTCACTTGCTCGGCCCGTTTGTGCCCAAGCCTCCTGCTTGTGTCCACGGGCCCGTGTGACCCAATGCATTCTCCTGAACAACCCTCCTTTGGCTAAGTCCAGGGAACCATTGGCGTCACAAGGCCACTGCAGCCTTAAGGGTGTAACAGCTACCATAGTGGAAGTGGAGCATGTGACCATAGATTTTGTCACCAGGTTGCCCAAGACTAGGCGATTTGATGATGTTGTCTGGGTGATTGTGGACCGGAAGACGAAGTCATTGCACTTTTTGGTCATACGTAAGACTTCGCCTTTGGAGGACATGGAGAAGCTGTATATTGTGGAGATTGTCCGGTTTCATGGAGTGCCTGTATCCATCATTTCTGATCGTGACCCTCGCTTTACTTCAAGATTTTGGGATACCTTGCAAAGGACACTGATTAGTAGCATATCATGTATCATATCCATGCTATATATCCTTAATTTTACCCCAATATTATGCTACTCAAGTGTTTGTTGTTATATTTAAAGTATTAGGTAATAAAAAAGAAAAGGATAGAGAAAAGGACTGAAACAGAGAGAGGGGGGATGAGGAGATAGAAGCTCTAGGGTAGCATATGGGTTTCTAGGGGTTTCCTTGGTCATCCCTACCATTTTTCCACCTAAAAAGCTCAATTTCCTAATCTTATGGAGAGTTAAGGGTGTTCTAGCTCAGCTGCAGCACCAATTAGAGAGAGTGGCACCTTAGAGTCTCTCCAATTGGCAAAACTAACTAAAGAAGGTTCAAATGGGGAAGGTGTTCTTCATGGATCACTTCTGGATGGCGAGGTGCCAAAGTCTAGGAAGTGCTCAGATCTGTTCAAGTCAAGTCCAAAGCCCTCAACGGTTCTGGAGTTTATCAAGCCGGTTGTGAAAGAAGGTGCTAAAGTTGCGGTCTGCTCATGACAAGAGGTCACCAACGCTTTGCAAAGGTGGGACAAGGTGCTAGTGGGTTATTTTGTTGATTTTAAGACTCACCACCCCACCCTAGAAAAGTTCTTGCGCAAGCTTTGGGGCATATCCGGAGGTGTAGAAGTGATTAGAAGGAGGTGTGGCTTTCTCTTGTTCCACTTCACATTGGCGGAGGACCTACTGCATGTACTAGAGAACGGGCCCTGATATCACATCAATGCCGATATAGATACGTTTCCCTGACTTGGACTTGCAATTTTGTCGGCCAAAAATCTGAGTGCGATTGCAAGTGTTCTAGGTAAGGAACTTTACATGGATGACAATACCGATTCGGGGCGACGGCTGGGGTATGCAAGGGTATATGTGGAGGTGGATAGGGAGTTTCATTACCCAACCACATTGGACGTTCAAATAGATGGGGTCAGCATGGAGGAGGTTAGTGTCGAGCATGAATGGCGTCCGGGTTATTGTAGGGATGTATGGAGTTTGGGCACAACAATATGAACTGCCCCAGCAAAGCCAACATGAAGAAAGGTGGAAATGTGAGTCATCCCAGCAGGAATGGGTAGAAGTGGGCAAGGGACGTGGGAAAGAAAACAAAATGGAGGCGCATGGGAGCAATGGATCGAATGGTATTGCGAGAGAGGACAGGAACACCCAAGCAAGCGAACAAGATGTACACAGGAAGGAAGTGGCTAGAGCACCGGAGAGTGTTCCAAATGAAGAAGAGGGCAACTTTGTAGGATTTCTAGTTTAATTGCACATATATATTTTCGAATTTTTTATGCACAATAAGGATCTATTACAATTTTCTATGATTTGTTTCATGCATGCATCAGTTTGTTTCAATAACTAGTTTTAAAATTTTATTAAAACAAACATGGGGTCCGAATTTCATACCTAGAAGTTCTCTAAAACTTCTTGATGATCCGGAGACGTTGAGGATGTTTGTCGCTGCGCCGGATGCCCCCGAGTATTCACCAAACTCTAAACAAGATCGGAGAGAGAAGAGCTAGCCTCTCAATCTCCAATATGGTTTAGAATCTAACTACTAACCCCTCTTTAGTTCCCTTGAGAAGAAGATCTCTGAAAACTAAAACTAAACTCAAGAATTAAGGAAATTCGTGGAGAATTATGGAGAGAGATATTTGCACAAGAAGATAATAAATTAATTAATAAGGTAATGAGATAAACTTGTATTTATAAGTTCCCTCCAAATTACCTATTCATGTGCAACCTCTTGCCCATGATTTCATGCAAACTTCCATCTAACCATCCATTATTTGCTAACAATTAATCTCAGCCACGAATTAAATCAGTTTGGACCAATTCCATGCATGATCTAATTAATTCTTAAATTAATTCTGCATAAAATCGTCTGGACCGGTCGACCGTTTGGAGGTTCGGTCGACCGTTTAGACCAGGTTTCGGTCGACCGTTAATAACTCGGTCGACCGTTCATAACAAAAAAATATTTCATCGCAATGTTCGGTCGACCGACCGATATACTCGGTCGACCGAAAACGAACAAACGAAATTCTCTGTTATCGGTCGAGACACATCTGGTCGACCGTGCAACATTCGGTCGACCGTTTACCGTTTAGCGGTCGACCGTTTTTGCACAGTACTGCAGACTTGTCAAATTTCGGTTTAACCCCTACAAAATTTGACATTTCGGGATTAGTACTAACTTCACAACTTATGTAACATATTATCCTATGTAATGATAAATCATTACACCCCATAATATTTACATCACATATGAATTTAATTTAGATTCTAATTATGTTATTAATCACAACATAATTTTGATTTTGCTTGTTCACCCCATGTGTCATATTTTGTACATGAAACCCGACACACCTTCCGAACTCATAATCCCCATTTCTTGTTTCCCAGTTTTGTGGTGTGACCTATGGGAGGATCTAAACTAAGTTGGCAGTGATATTAAGAGCTTAATATCACAAGCTATAAGCGGTATCTAGCTACACATTATAGCTCCCAATTAGTTAGATGTCTTAATTCCACTCGAACCAAAACCCGATCCATTTAGTGATGGAGTGCACCACTTGTGTCCGTCCCTTGCCTCATGATATTAAGAATACACACAAAGTAGTATTGTGTCATCTTTGTATTAGTATTCATTTCTTGATCTCTTTAAGCTAGTTATAAATATGTGACTTAACTCAAATCACATTGTGCGCACTATAACTTTGCTTTATCAAGGGGCCCACTAATATCATTACTCAATTAAGAGGGGCAATGATAATCTTTTGACTAACTATCTTCTCCCACAAAAGTCATACTTAACCAACCAATGCCTTTACACTACACTTATCGATAGCTCAAGACACTAGTCTAATCAAGCATTTCTTAAGTGATCGGATATAAGTCTCATATCAAAGGACCAAGGACACAGTAAAACATTAATGACACAGAAAACACAATTCTATAATGTTTTACTTATTAGGTCTATTCAGTATACAAAAGTAATATTTTCCTCTTTTGTGTAGTCGTGTCGTCACTCACTTGTAGAGCTACAATGATCTATGACCAACACGACAATTTTAACTCGGTAATTAATGTCCCATGTTAATTACCATGATTGCGAATATCTTTTGTTTTATGTAAACCCCCATTATCTTTTAGAGCTCTACGGTTAAGGACCAAAAGCCTCTTCCTTAACACTTCTAAAAGACGAATAACATAAACAAGGAACAAAATGATTTCTCATTCAATTCATAATAATTGACATTTAAAGTAAAACTTTTAGAACACATTCTTTTCAATCTCCCACTTGTTATCAAAGTTTTCTCTGACATACATTGTCAATGTATAAAACAATAATAACTAGGGTAAACCCCATTACATATCAATCATCAAGCCAATCTACATGGTTCCTCAATCCCATGGACTCGAAATGCATTTCGCCCTTCGCTTGGGATAAGGGTTTTGTGAATGGATCAGCTGTGTTGCTGTTGGTGTCCACACATAAAAGATTTATTTTGCCTTCGTCGATGAGGTCACGTGTCACGAAGTACTTTCGATCCATGTACTTCACTTTGTGGTGTGATTTGGGATCCTTGATTTGTGAGATAGATGCAGTATTATCGCAAAATAGCTCTACTGGTCCCTCGCTCGAGGGAACTACTCCAAGCTCTTCAAGGAACTTCTGAATCCACACTCCTTCCTTGCTCGCTTCAGCGACAACCATTACTTCGGAAGCAGTGGTTGACTCGGCCGTAGTGATTGCGACCTTCTATTGTCGGGATCACTCTTGAAACTCGCATCCGAGTATCCCTCGGCTATCAACTCCCTTTGTCCTCCATAAACAAGAATCTTATCCTTAGTCCGGTTATGGTACTTCAGGATATTCTTGACCGTAGTCCAATGCTCAGGACCTGCGTTGGATTGGTGACGACTTGTCACGCTTAGAGCATACGAGACATCGGGTCTTGTGCGAGTCATCGCGTACATGATCGACCCAATTACCGAAGCATAAGGGACATCCTTCATGTACTCTAAGTCCTTACGTGATTGCGCCCATTGAGACTTCTTGAGTTGCACACCCATACTCATTGGCACACTGCCCTTTTTGGAGTTGTTCATCTTGAACCTTTCCAAGACCTTGTCAATGTATGCACGTTGAGTGAGTCCAATGAGTCTACGGGATCTATCTCGATATATCTTGATTCCCAAGATGTATTGAGCCTCACCCATATCTTTCATTGAAAATGCAGATTTCAATGAACTTCTCGTTTGCTCAAGCAAAGGAATATGATTGCCCATGAGCAATATGTCATCGACATATAAGATTAGGAATACTACATGGCTCCCACTAACCTTCTTGTATATACAAGGTTCTTCCTTACTTTGAATGAAGTGAAGCTTCTTCACTTCCTCGTCAAAGCGTTTGTTCCAACTCCTTGATGCTTGCTTCAATCCATAAATGGATCTTTGAAGCTTGCATACTTTCTCGCTATTCTTTGGATCTTCAAAACCTTGAGGTTGTATCATGTACACATCTTCCTCCAAGTTCCCATTATGGAACGCCGTTTTGACATCCATTTGCCATATATCATAATCATGAAATGCGGCAATAGCGAGCATAATCCGAATAGACTTGAACATAGCAACCGGTGAAAAAGTTTCATCACAGTCAATTCCTTGAACTTGAGTGAAACCTTTTTGCTACAAGCCTCGCTTTGTAGGTTGTCAAGTTCCCATCCATGTCCATCTTCCTCTTGAAAACCCATTTATTCGGAATGGCCTTTTTCCCTTGAGGAAGGTCAACGAAGTTCCACACTTGATTATCATACATGGATTACATTTCGGATTCCATGGACTGGAGCCATAGTTTGGAGTCCTTTCTTTCCATTGCTTCTTGAAAGGTCGAGGGATCATCGGTATCTAGTACCATGATCTCATGAAGTCCCAAATACATATCAGGTTTCTTCCTTTCCCTCGTTGACCTTCTAAGTTCTTTTGGTTCTACGTGTACTTCTCGAACTTCTTCCACAATTTCTTGTGGAATTGGTTCGTGTTCGATTCTCGAACGTACACTAGGTGGGGAGGATTGAGTTTCTCTCACAATTTCTTACGAAGGTCTCTCACTCACGCTCCCACTTACCAAAGGAATCTTGGTTGGACCTTCATGATCTTGAATGTCATCATTCATGTCATGATCTTGTAGAGTATCTTGAGTTTCCTCAAGCACAACCCTACTCCCACTACTTTTTACTCTTTCCAGAAATTCCTTTTCCAGAAATGTGGCATCCCTCTCTACAATCACTCGATTGGAGGTGATATGCCAAAAGTAGTATCCTCTTGTCTCACGAGGATAACCAATAAAGAAGCACTTATCCGCTTTTGGTTGAAGTTTGGTCGACATCAATTTCTTGACGTAAGCCTCATAACCCCAAATCTTGAGAAAATTGAGCTTGGGTGTTTTACCACTCCATAGCTCATAAGGAGTTTTCTCCACGGATTTGGATGGAACACTATTTAGTGAGTAAGCCACAGTTTGTAGTGCATAACTCCAAAAGTAAAGGGGTAATTCCGCATGACTCATCATTGACCGAACCATGTCGAGCAATGTCCTATTCCTCCTTTCGGATACCCCATTCCACTGAGGTGTACCGGGAGGGGTGAGTTGAGGTACAATACCAAACTCCTTTAGGTATGAGTCAAATTCGGCACTTAAGTACTCGCCTCCACGATCCGTTCGTAGAGACTTGATTTTCTTGTCGAGTTGGTTCTCTACTTCATTCTTGAATTCTTTGAACTTGTCAAAGGATTCACTTTTGTTTCTCATTAGATAAACATAGCCATAACGACTATAATCATCCGTGAACGTAGTGAAGTACCTGAAACCATCTCGTGCACTAGTACTCATTGGACCACATACATCGGATTGTATCAAATCCAACAAGCCACTCGCCCTTGGACCTTTCTTCTTGAAAGTCCTTTTGGTCATTTTTCCCATTAAACATGGTTCACACATCTCCAATGATTTAAAATCAAGTAGACCAAGAAGGTTAGCTTCTTGCAATTTCTTGATGCGATTTTCGTTTATGTGACCAAGTCGATAGTGCCACAAGAGAGTATCATTCTCGTGAGTGGTCTTAAGTCTTTTGTTATTGATATTAAGGATTTGTTTACTATTCAATTCAAGCAAATAGAGACCATTCCTTATGAATGCATTTGCATAGAAAACACCATTCTTCGATATAGACAAGCAAGAATTTGAAATACTTATATTAAAATTATCCATATCTAAACATGATACAGAAATAATGTTCTTGCTAATCGAAGACACATAATAAACATTCTTTAGACATAAATTTAAACCACTACATAATTGAAGCACCACAGAACCTTGTGCAACCACAGAAACGTTCGCACCATTTCCGACCTTCAATTCTACCACGTTCCTTACGAGTTTCTTCCTATCCATGAGTAGCTGCACATTAGAAACTATGTGAGCACAAGATCCCGTATCAATTACCCAATCCTGGATAGAGGTGGGTAAATTTATTTCAATAACAAATATACCTTTGGCGTTTTTGGGGCGCCGACGTTCAATCACTCCGTTGTCAAGGTCTTCCTTGTACTTGGGGCAATTTGGCCGGATGTGTCCTTTTCACCGCAGTGAAAGCACTCCGTATTGGGAGTTGGAGATTTTTGAGATTTCCCCCTCGAGGCACTCTTATGAGCACCTCCTACTCCCTTGCTCTTGATTGAACCACTTTTGGTAGATTTGCCCTTTCCTTTACCAATCTTTTGGCTCCTCCCATGGACGACAATGACATGCTTGTCCCTACCCTTGCCCATGTCAACTTCGACAGTTTTGAGAGCGTTGTGTAGCTCATCAAAACTCACCCCTTTTTCATGCACGTGATAGTGCATCACAAAGTCCTTAAAGGACGGGGCTAGAGAGCCAAGAATCATATCTTCAGCAATGTCCTCAGGCATTGGTGAAGAGAGCTTTGTCAAATTCTCAAGGTACCCTTGCATCGTGAGAAAATGCATGGATACCGATGTTCCCTCCGCCATATGGCACCTTGTGAGTTCGATGGTGGTCTTATAACGCTCCTTTCGGGCACTATCCATGAACATCTTAGACAAAGCCTCCATGGTCTTCTCGAGTATTGATTCCAAGTATTTCGCTTGAAGCGACTCACCCATGGATGTCAGCATGAGACCGTGAACTTGGTTCTCTTGGTCTTCCCACTTGGCTTTAGCCTCTTTCTCTTCATCTGTTAATATCTCATTCCATTTTGGGATTGGACCTTCCAAAATGTGAGACAGTTTCTCAAACTTTAACACGATGTTGATTTTGAGTTGCCAACTTATGAAGTTTGAGCCATCATTTGCTAAAGGGTGTTTTTCTATCATGGATCGTACGATAGGTTGGATGTTCGACATTCTCTACAAAATAAATCTTACAGGATTTTAATGCCAATTTTATGTTTATTATACATACATACAAATGTAAATGCTGCAAATAAAATTTTTTCCCATAAATGCAATAATCCAATTGGATCCCATCAATCGCAATACAAACTAGCTAAGGGCTATCGAATACATTACAATATCAAGGTAAGAAAAACATTTTCTAATCACAACCTTTTTTGAATTTTAGCAACATTAGCATCTTCAAACTCTTGTGATTCTTGTCGTTTTAATTATGAGGGAATGCGACCTATCCTCGTTAAGAAAAACTTTTTCCCAATACCGAGCGAGGGCTCTAGGTAATGTTAAGAAAACTTATTTTCATTTGATACGAGATACGTTTATCCATTGTATTTACAACTAAACATACTTGGGGTTCACTAGGGTGAAACGCACCTCATATATCTAATCGTGGCACAACAATAGACAACCATTATATCTCCCACTATTCCCAAAGATGGATGGAGCTATCTCCCGCTAAGGGCGAGCAGAGTATCCCTCGATCGATGGCTGCTAGTGGATGAAATAAGAAGGAAAATTACTCTTAATTTTGTTGGACAATTTCATATATTAACATGTGATTCGGAATTTTAGGTTATTATGCATATTATCATTCATACACATCCTAACATTCAATCACATTCATCACATGCATAGCATAAATTAAACCATTCACATAATCCACATCGTGTGAGTTTATATGTTCCCTTTGATCCTTGATCCTCGATCGATGCGCTACAACGGAGACTTCCTCTTGCACCGGAGATGTAGATTTTACAGAAAATAAACATGCTCCTCACATTCAATAAAAACCGACTAGTACAAGTCCTATGTAAAACCTCTCAAATGCAATGCAATTATCTAAAGATAGAAAGAGAGAATTTGGCTTTTACATATAAATAAGCCCCTGTATAATAATAATTACAAACATTCATAGGCGCTCATTTGGAACATATAAACTCACAATTCCTGCAAATACAACTCGAGCATCCATGCACGTAATATTGCTATAAACTATACAACCTAGTTTATCAATCATCTAGAATCCCAAACAAATCTTTGAAAAACATTTTGAAATCCATTAAAAACGTTTTTCATCCATCCACAAGTTCAAAAAACAATTTTGAACCGCTGTCCATCCAATTTCCTAAAAGGAAAGACGAACCGCAGTTTTTCGGTTTTGTTGATTCTCTTACAAAACAATCGTTTATGCTTAAAACGAAATTATTGCAAGTTAGACATATGTCTAAATCATAATTCTAATAATTACATGTCATGTTTTAAACTACTTAAAACATTCAAAACGAATTATTACAAAGAATTATTCCAACAAAACATTTAAAGACCGAAAAAACGGAAAATTGAATTGTTCGAACCCTAGATGGTAAGCCAAATTTGTTTATAGTTTCAAATCATTAGAAAATTGAACCCTAAGATCTGATACCACTGTAGAATTTCTAGTTTAATTGCACATATATATTTTCGAAATTTTGATGCACAATAAGGATCAATTACAATTTTTCTATGATTTGTTTCATGCATGCATCAGTTTGTTTCAATATCTAGTTTTAAATTTTTATTAAAACAAACATGGGCTCCGAATTTCATACCTAGAAGTTCTCTAAAACTTATTGATGATCCGGAGACGTTGAGGATGCTTGTCGCTGCGCCGGATGCCCCCGAGTATTCACCAAACTCTAAACAAGATCGGAGAGAGAAGAGCTAGCCTCTCAATCTCCAATAGGGTTTAGAATCTAACTACTAACCCCTCTTTAGTTCCCTTGAGAAGAAGATCTCTGAAAACTAAAACTAAACTCAAGAATTAAGAAAATTCTTGGAGAATTATGGAGAGAGATGTTTGCACAAGAAGATAATAAATTAATTAATAAGGTAATGAGATAAACTTGTATTTATAAGTTCTCTCCAAATTACCTATTCATGTGCAACCTCTTGCCCATGATTTCATGCAAACTTCCATCTCACCATCCATTATTTGCTAACAATTAATCTCAGCCACGAATTAAATCAGTTATGGACAAATTCCATGCATGATCTAATTAATTCTTAAATTAATTCTGCATAAAACCGTCTGGACCGGTCGACCGTTTGGATGTTCGGTCGACCGTTTAGACCAGGTTTCGGTCGACCGTTAATAACTCGGACTACCGTTCATAACAAAAAAATATTTCATCGCAATCTTCGGTCGACCGACTGATATACCAGGTCGACCGAAAACGAACAGACGAAATTCTCTGTTATCGGTCGAGACACATCCGGTCGACCGTGCAACATTCGGTCGACCGTTTACCGTTTAGCGGTCGATCGTTTTTGCACAGTATTGCAGACTTGTCAAATTTCGGTTTAACCCCTACAAAATTTGACATTTCGGGATTAGTAGTAAGTTCACAACTTATGTAACATATTATCCTATGAAATGATAAATCATTACACCCCATAATATTTACATCACATATGAATTTAATTTAGATTCTAATTATGTTATTAATCACAACATAATTTTGATTTTGCTTGTTCACCCCATGTGTCATATTTTGTACATGAAACTCGACACACCTTCTGAACTCAAAATCCCCATTTCTTGTTTCCCAGTTTTTTGGTGTGACCTATGGGAGGATCTAAACTAAGTTGCCAGTGATATTAAGAGCTTAATATCACAAGCTATAAGCGGTATCTAGCTACACATTTTAGCTCCCAATTAGTTAGATGTCTTAATTCCACTCGAACCAAAACCCGATCCATTTAGTGATGGAGTGCACCACTTGTGTCCGTCCCTTGCCTCATGATATTAAGAATACACACAAAGTAGTATTGTGTCATCTTTGTATTAGTATTCATTTCTTGATCTCTTTAAGCTAGTTATAAATATGTGACTTAACTCAAATCACATTGTGCGCACTATAACTTTGCTTTATCAAGGGGCCCACTAATATCATTACTCAATTAAGAGGGGCAATGATAATCTTTTGACTAACTATCTTCTCCCACAAAAATCATACTTAACCAACCAATGCCTTTAGACTACACTTATCGATAGCTCAAGACACTACTCTAATCAAGCATTTCTTAAGTGATCGGATATAAGTCTCATATCAAAGGACCAAGGACACAGTAAAACATTAATGACACAGAAAACACAATTCTATAATGTTTTACTTATTAGGTCTATTCAGTATACAAAAGTAATATTTTCCTCTTTTGTGTACCCGTGTTGTCACTCACTTGTAGAGCTACAATGATCTATGACCAACACGACAATCTTAACTCGGTAATTAATGTCCCATGTTAATTACCATGATTGCGAATATCTTTTATTTTATGTAAGCCATTATCTTTTAGAGATCTACGGTTAAGGACCAAGAGCCTCTTCCTTAGCACTTCTAAAAGACGAATAACATAAACAAGGAACAAAATGATTTCTCATTCAATTCATAATAATTGACATTTAAAAGTAAAACTTTTAGAACACATTCCATTCAAGCTTGCCTCAATAGGGTTTAGTTGGTCATCGAACAAAACCCTCCAACCAATAGGTGGGTGCATCGGAATGAGTTCCTCAAGCTCATTCGATGGATGCAGCAGACCTACATCACTAAGAATGGGGATTCTCCCCAAGTCATCCAATAAGGACCTCCCACCATCATTTAGATCATCAAGCATAAGCTCGGTCACAGGTGGGTCCTTGTTGGAGTCAATATGAAGCTCAAATGACTCAATGGCCAAGGGACATGAGGTAGAGACACCTTCTGGTATAGGCATATGATGAGGTGTCTCACTCTCACTAGTACTCTCAACTGAATCATGCAATGAACACTCCTTTTGGACATTCATGTTTGAGGCCAGCTCACTCTGTTGCATTGTAAAGACAGGCAATGAGTTTTCCCTGGGCCCACAAACATTCTCAATGGATTGCATTGGTGTTAGGGGTGTTCGTTGATTTTGTGGTGCTTTCTCCAATTGGCGGATGAGATTTAGATTTAAAGGTTGATCCATGGGCTCCTGTTGCCTACCAGAGTTGAACACATGAAACTCGGCACTCATGTTACCGAATGAGAGCTTCATGAAACCATTTATACAATTAATTAAGGCATTGGAAGTTGCCAGAAATGGTCTACCCAAAATCAAAGGTATTTGAGAGTGGGTGTTCGCAACAGGATTGGTATCGAGGACAACAAAATCGACTGGAAATATAAATCTCCAACTTTGATAAGCACGTCCTCGACAATCCCCTTTGGAATACGAATGGATCTATCCGCCAGTTGGAGGGTGATCTTAGTTGGTTTCAATTCTCCCAAATTTAACTGTTGATAGACAGAAAATGGGAGGAGGTTGACCGCTGATCCTAAATCAAGTAAAACATTACTCTTGCTAGTGTCCCCTATCGTACACTGAATAGTAGGACACCCAGGGTCCTTGTATTTTGTGTAGGCGGGATTGGACAAAAGTGATCTTACATTTGCAGCCAAGAATGCTTTCTTAGGAACATTGGTCTTCCTCTTGGTTGTGTAGAGATCCTTCAACACTTTGGCATATTGAGGTATTTGTTGGATGGCATCCAACAAGGGGATGTTAACCTTAACTTGCTTACGCACCTCTAATATCTTGTCCATTGTGTCACTCTACTTTTTTGTTAACCTACTTGGATAAGGAGCTTTTGGCAGGTAGGTTTTCTGCAGTGCCTGAGAAGGAAGCCTTGGTGTATTACCCTCACCCTCAGCCTCTTCTTCACCACCATTCCCACTGAGGGGCTGCATAGATGGTGGTGGGTGTGGCAAGGAAATGTGATTGTCAACCTGCTTTCCATTCCTTAAGGTCACAATGGAATTGACATGGTGAACAGGTTCCTCCACATGGTTCACTTGCCTCCCCTGAGGTACCACATTCTCATTTTGCACGTGTTGTTGCTGGTACATGCGGGGGTTAGCCTCAGGCTGGCTAGGAAAAGACCCTCTCTCTCTTTCATGTACAGACTGAGCCAATTGGCCTATCTGAAGCTCTAGAGATTTTATGGTCTGCTGATTTGAAGTGAGAACTTGACTTGTGGTTGACATAAAATTTTTAATTGAGTTTTCAAGTCCATGAGTCAAGGTCTCAAGCGAGTTGAATCGGGTTTCCATATTATTGGAATTTGGGAAACCCGATTGATTGGTAATTGGAGCTTGGGGTGGCTGATAAGATTGTGCATGCATGGGAGGTTGGTATGATTGGTTACGTGGTCGAGAGGAGTTTGAAGGACCGACCACCCGGGGCATTATTTTGGTTCCATGAAAAATTGGGGTGGTTCCTCCATCCAGGATTATAAGATGATGAGTATGGGTCATTCCTAGCTCTGTCATAGATGGCGTTGACATGTTCCATCTCAGGATGAATGAACGCACACTCGTTTTCTACATGACCTATCCTACCACATGAATGACAGGGAACTCGACCAGATGTGGACATGTAAGGTGCACTTTGTTGGTTTTGGAGCTCAATCGAATCCATACGGCGCATTCAGGCGCCATGCGTGCCTCGGTGGCCGTAGTGGTATCGACAGCAAATGCGGCACCCGATCTAGTCGAGTTTGCATTTGCGATCCCCGCTCCTATGCTAGATGATGTAGGTGGTTCCCTTACACTCTCCTATTGCATTGTTTTCTCGGCAAGGTCTTCTAGGAAAGCTCATGCCTCCCTTTCATCTTTTCCCAAGAACTCTCCTTGACACATGGACTCAAGGAGCGTTCGGGACGGGATGTGAAGACGATCGTAAACAATCTGACAAAGATGCCACAACTCAATGCCATGGTGAGGGCATGAGGTTAGTAGCTCCTTGAACCTCTCTAGATATGCATGAAATGTTTCGGTCTCAAGTTGATAGAACGAATTGATTTCGTTCCTCAATTTTTGAATCTGATGATTTGGGAAGTACTTCTTAAGGAATGCAGATTGAAACTCATCCCAAGTCCTAAAGGCATTCGGCTGGTTGCTGTACAACCACTTCTTGGCGTCATCCTTCAGCGCAAAGGGGACAAGCCTAAGATGGATGGAGTCTGTGCTAAGTTGTTGTAGCTTGAACATAGCACAGACCTCCTCAAATTCCCTGAGAAAGATATATGGGTCACCTTTCCCAGTGAAGTGAGGGAGCATGGAAATAAACTGAGGCTTAACCTCAAAATGGTTCCCATTTTCCTCTGGCAATACGATGCATGAGGGTAGAGCAGTACGGCTCGGGTAGCATCGATCACGTAGAGGTATGGGAGTGAGAACTGGAAGCACTGGTCGAACAGGTGGGTCCAGCAACTGCTCCTCCACACGGAGATGAGCAGCCATCGAACCCAGACTATGTGCAACACGAGAAGAGGGAGGCGTCGAGAAATCGACTACCGAAGCAGGATTGACAACGCTCCTTGTCAAACGGCCCCTCTCATCTCGTGTCCACGAAAGCATGCACAAAGGTGCACACACACAAACCAAAACTTCTTTTCTTTTTGAAATAAGAAATGTGCGTAGAGGAGAAGACGGGGGACACAGGAGAGAAAGAATGACTCAGGAGAGAAGGGAAGAAGTCCTTATGCTACGGCGGATGGGTACAGGTAGAAGCACGCACGCAAACAAGGCTCAAGCAATCCTAAGGTCGCTATAGGTCCTTACAGCTAGACGACGGCTAACTGCGAGGTCACACAGCCTGAACACGCCTCACATCCCTACGACGAGGACCACAAAGCCCAACAAGTGAGCCAAGATCCGTAGATCTCGTCTCTTCTACTATCGTCAAAGTGGGCAACGCCGATCAGGTCATGACGGTCGGGACCAGATCACTCTCCTAATGCGCCCGAAATCCTTAGGGCCAATGTCTACTTGATTTTAAAATTAGGCTCTTGATTAGTGAGGTTTTTGGGGTGATGGAAAGGGTGATGAAATCCCCCACCTTATCTTTTATGGGACAGTCCTTCCTTAGTAGCGTTTTGGAGTCCTAATCTAGCAATTAACTCTCCAAACAAAACACTCAACTCACACTTGTTTCAATGCACTTCCTACTAACTAATGCATGTTCATATGAAATGCATGAATGAGAGTAGAAGGTGTGTTCCTCACGCCAGCACTCAGCAACTGAAAATAAAGCTAAAATGAAAGACAATCTATATGCCTAAGTCACATACATGATGCATGACCTAAACAAAAAGAATGCCTAATCTTTTGCTTTGAGTTTTAGGGTCCAAGTTGCTTAAGGGAAGTTGATTATTAATCTGGGAGCAATATAAGAGTCAGAACATGCAAAATTAAGTCCCAGATTACTATATCAATTAGAGCAATAACACAAAGAAAATAGAAGATGAACAGAGCTCACGAGACCGCTGATTGGCGTTCTGAAGTGCCCAGTTCGTCTTCAAATTTCTCCAGTAGCCTGCCCTTGCTATTCCCAGTCTACTGAAACAAAGAAAAACTACAAAACACAAATTAAATCCACTCGAATCGTCCAAACAAGAGTCTGGACTGGCACCTCCCCGGCAACGGCGCCAAAAACTTGTTGAACGTTTTAATTAAAACCGCAAGTGCACAGCCACGTTGAAGCGGTGGCAAATACGGGTCGTCCTAAGGGAGGTGAGCAGCCTCTCATTTGCACAAAATCAAGTGGCGAAAAAATAGAAGAAGATAGTTGAGTATGCTACTCTACGCTACGTTACACTGCGAAATACGAAATGTGAAAGAAATCAACAAATGATTAACTAAAACTTAACTAAGAATGATAGAAGAGTGCTGGAATACAGAAGTGGAAAACCCCTAAGGGGTGGAGTGAGTGCACACATGCAAAGAGGTGGGTGTTGAACACATTCTTTAAGCACAAATGAAGGTGGTGTTATCATGCATAGGAAGTGTCTAAATGTTATGGAAAAACCTATCAATCTATTCACCAACCTAGTTGATTAACATTTACATATGCAAGTTGTTTATTTCAGAACCTAAACAAGCATGAGAGGTGTCAATCATTTTGGCAAAACTCATCAAGTTATAAATTCTATCCTAAACAAGCAAGCATACATTCATGTTTTATCAACACATTGGAAATAATGCATTCATCCCATTCTCTAATGCATGAATGAACATCTACTCCAGCCCCCAAAGGGGATGGAACTACTCACTACACAATACACTAATTATTGAACTAAGAAAGGAAAGCATATTAACTAAGCTAGATTTAATAAAAGACAATTAAACTAAAGCATGCACAAATAATAAAAGAAGAACAAAACAAAGAAACTTTATTGATAAAATGACTCACATTTCAAGTAGCATCCTCCTACTTTAGTGTGTGCTTCAAGGCCTCACTTCTAGTAGGAAGAATAACCACTTAAAATATGGAGTGATTACAATAGAAGGTGAAGAGTTCTATATTTATAGCCAAAGAAAAAGGCTATCCGGGACAATCCCCCGATGTGGGACTAAACAAATACCATAAATAGCATAAACACGCTCTAATACATAAGCCACAAAAAGATAAGTGGATTCGGAGCCACCTGGACCACCAATTAGCGGTCCCAGACTGCCAATTGGCGGTCTACAAGATCCGGATTAATCTGGGCTTACTTGGAGGCTTTCTTGGATGGTATTGTTGGTCTTTGATGCATCTACTTGGTTTGGTGGAGCTCCGACCCGAATCGAATTGCTAAAATACTCCCCATGATGGTGTGGAGTATTCTATTTTGCTCTTAGGTCCTTCTGTCTTACATTCAGGTCCTTCTCCCTTGCATCTTAGTCCCCAGATCTCACAATTCAGTCCTTTTTCCCAGCTTTTGGGTCCTTTTATGCTTCATCTCTTCAAACCTATTTATTCCTGAAAACTAAACATAAAACTCGTAACATAGCATTGTTTAGGTGAAAGATAATGGATATAAGATACAAATATAAGCATGAAATGATGTCAATCACCTAACAGAGAGGATGGAGTGAAACAAATGGAGGTGGTTTCAATGGCAACGGTAACGGGGTCAGCACAAGCAAACAAAAATGAGGGGGGACTAAAAACGAGAAGGAAAAGCAAAAGCTTTTCCCCAGCAGATCAAACCAG
This sequence comes from Triglochin maritima, assembly GCA_963682175.1. Lineage (NCBI taxonomy): Eukaryota > Viridiplantae > Streptophyta > Magnoliopsida > Alismatales > Juncaginaceae > Triglochin > Triglochin maritima. The sequence continues at coordinate 20,778,441 of OY821774.1, read as the reverse complement.
AGAGGAGGGTGGTGCTCCTCTTGTCCCATATGCTCCACTCAGTTTCTCAGCTAGAGCAGAGGAGGCCAACCAAGGTATGCCCTATGTAAAGGGAAGTGTAAAGAAAAAAGAAACAAATTACAGCTTGCCATGTGGAATGGGGGTGCCAACGAATGGGAAAGGGTGTGTGCTCCATGCAAGTGAGGGTGGACACACCCAACTTGAGGAAAATTGGTTGTCCCCCAAGAGGGTGGTGTGTGAACCAGGGCGCATACATAATGATAGAAGCAATCAAAGTGAAGGAGGCTCGCGGGTGGGGAGGTTTGGCGTGTTGGCAGGCTTTGCGACGGTTGTTATGGATAGCCTTGAAGAGGAGTCATTCCAACAGTATGACGAAGAGCTTACTAAGGAGGAAGGTCACGTGGAGGAGGAGGAGCCAGCCACCCCTAGGTCATCTAAGGCTAAAGCCCCACAACAAGTTACAGCCAAAACGGTGTTGACGGGGTTAGAACAACAAAGAAACCGTGGAAGCAAGCGGACTCGATCCCCACCTCGAAAGCCATGAATATTCTCGCGTGGAATGTGCGCAGGGCAAACCTCCCCGGCCACGAACATATGATTCGGGGATGGATCAAGGAGGCTAAAGCTGACATCGTACGCCTCGTTGAACACAAGGTTAAGCTAAAGAAGCTAGAGAGATTTTGGAAGGCAATGTGGCCGCATAGTTGGGCAGTTGTTGAACGTTTTAATGAAACCGCAAGTGCACGGCCGCGATGAAGCGGTGGCAAGTATGGGTCGTCCTCAGGGAGGTGAGCAACCTCTTGTTTATCAGAAATCAAGTGGCACAAAAAGATGGAAGAAAGTTGTTTATGCTAACCTAAACTATGCTAACTACGAAGAGGCAAATGCGAAGGAAAGAGATTAACGAGTACTTCAACTAAGCTAGAGAAACTTGATACTAGGCAGGAATCAGTAAGAGAGAGACCCCTTAGGGGGTGGAGTGACTACACATACACAATAAGGAGGCAAGAATGTCTTCCTATAGGCACAAGTGGAGGTAGTGTTTGCATGTATGGGAGGTGTCTACTTATCATGTCAAAACCCATCAATTAAATCACTAACCTATTTTGATTAACATTCATAAACACAAGCTGGTTATTTAAGAAACTAAACATGCATGGGAGGTGTCTACTTATCATGGCAAAACCCATCTAGTGAAGTGTTCTATTCTAACAAGCAAGCATGCATTCATATTAATCAACACATTTCAAAATAAGCATCCTTCCTTCCTTAATTGCATATATGATTATCATCTCCACCCCCCAAAAGGGGAGTGGTTTTACTCACTACACATTACACTAACTATTACACTAAGATAAGAAGACATATTAACTAAGCAAGATTTAATAAAAGACAATTAAACTAAAACATGCACCAACATTAAAAGAAGCACAAAACAAAGAAAATTTTATTGATTGAAGACTCACAATACCAGTAGCATCTCCCCCATTGAGTTTCTTGCTTCAAGGCTTTCACTTCAATTAGGGAGAATGGCCACAAGCATGGAGTGATTACAATAGAAGGTGAAGAGTTCTATTTATAGCCATGGAAAAAGGCAAATCGGGACAATCCCCCGATGTGGGACTAAACAAATAACATAAAGAGCATAAACACGCTCTAATACATAAGCCACAAAAAGCTAAGCGGATTCGGAGCCACCTAGACCGCCAATTAGCGGTCCCAGACCGCTAATTGGCAGTCTACAGGATCCGGATTAGTCTGGGCTTTCTTGTAGGCTTTCCTGGATGGTATTCGTGGTCTTTGATGCATCTACTTGGTTTGGTGGAGCTCCGACCCGAATCGAATTGCTAAAATACTCCCCATGATGGTGTGGAGTATTCTGTTTTGCTCTTAGGTCCTTCTGTCTTACATTCAGGTCCTTCTCCCTTGCATCTTAGTCCCCAGATCTCACAATTCAGTCCTTTTTCCCAGCTTTTGGGTCCTTTTATGCTTCATCTCTTCAAACCTATTTATTCCTGAAAACTAAACATAAAACTCGTAACATAGCATTGTTTAGGTGAAAGATAATGGATATATGATACAAATATAAGCATGAAATGATGTCAATGAAATACCCCCACACCTAACTTTTGCTAGTCCCGAGCAAAACAAAGAAAGAGAAAAGCATACGAAAAACAAGAAATCCTAACTCACTTTGGTAGGAATCACAGTTGCACTTACCACGTGCAACAAGCCGTTAAACCTCCTTGTCGCCAAGGAGGAGGAGTGTTGTCTCCTGAGGGTTTTCAGCGGATACACCCACAAAATCCGAACAAGATGCATTAATCAATGTAGCTACACGACTCGTTGGACTCATATTGTCGATCATGGGATGCGGTAATACTACGGGTCGACTCTATATATGTAATCGGTCCACACACGTAGCCTAATGAGTTACTCGTCAAAGTTAGTCAAGGACTTAAGTGAAAGACATGGGCAACCTTAACTTCTGAATGTGATACAATGTGTAAAGTCCATTTCGGTTCTTATTTGACTCTCTTTTTTTTCCTTTTTTTTCTTTTTCTTTTTGTTTTCTTTTTCTTTGGAGAATTTTATTGGTTGGTGTTTGATTCTCCCAGGGTCAAGTTTCGTGCATCATTGCCTATGAGGACTTACACTATCATGTACACCTTCCCCCAAATCTCCACATAGGGCGATCCCTACCACCCGTGTAATGGGAGTTTGGTCGGTGCATCCCAAGTCAGATGACTCGAAAGCACCAGACACAAAGGCCCCTCAGACCTACTTTCTCGAGTCATAGGAGCCGTGCGAGAAGAGAGAACACCACTTATTTATTTATCTACATGGGAACCAAAACCCCTACACTTAAGTTTCACAAAATGAGATTAAGGGCCCTTGACCACGACAAACTTCCTTATACTAAAAGACACGAATGATTTGACTCACTTGGTTCAGGGTGGACATCTTTAAATGTTTGAGTGCTGAAACCCTATGATTACACGCCCCCCGAGGGAAAACCGGGGAGCATCCTAATGACTCAATAAGACCTAAAGCCAGTAAACTAGATATCCTAATGCATCAAGTTCAAGACAATTTTGGGAGCTTTCTTTTTACTTTGCCTCTCAATGGTTTTGCACATGCTAAACACACGCAAAACCTACAAAAACATTTTCTTTCGCAAACACATGAAGATTTTGAAAGAAACGTGAAAATTTTAAAACACAAGGCAAGCACAAGAAGGCAAGTCACCCAAGGATCATGGCAAGTAGATATATCGATATTAAATGCAGCACACTAACATGATCCTAGCAGTACAACCAAAAGAAAACTAAAAAAAACAAAAAAAAGACACAAACTATGTACAAACGTTAAAACACCCCCCCACAACTAATCCATGCATTGTCCTCAATATATGGCAAAATGGTGCCAATGCATGTATAGGGTGTACCGGACTAATGACGGCGGCAAGAAGTGCCCGAAGAGGCACCTCTCCCAAGAGCCGACAACTTCCTATAGATTTTCCGGTTTTGCTTGGCTAAGATGACGTTCTGCTGCTCGACCGCCATCTCAGAAATGTTGGTGTTAAAGAGCATTCCTGTGCTCACAGACGAGCTTGAGGAACTGGCTCTAACATCCTCCTCCATATAGTCAGGCACCCATGCCTCAGGAAGGCAATGGCGAAATGACGGGGTCATCTTCGCTACCTCGAGGTCGGTGCCTTGGCACCTCAGCATGCGCTCAAATCGTGGGGTGTCCAACATGCCACACAATTTGGTAACCAGAGTCTGCAAACAGTGTATATCTTTCAGTCTGGCGTTCACCAAAACGTCGAACAATGTTCGACAAATGCAATGTGGTGAACCGTCCATCAGACTATACACGATTCGCAAACTAGGTGTGAAAAATGTGGAGGTCCGCTCTTGGCCCAACACATTTCTACACACCCACCTGGCTACAATGTGCACATTGGAGTAAATGTGCGCATTAGGTACTCCCCCATGTGATGATACAGTCTGCCCACGCCCAAGCATAGATCGATAAAAATTGATATCGTGGGTAGGCGCGAGCTCATCAACCAAGGGGATCCCAGTCGCGTTAGAGATTAGCTGGGGTGTCACGGTGTGTTTCACCCCTCTGAGGGTGATACTGAACTCGAGTGGACCGATCTGGTCACTCTCGAGTTTAGTAAAGAATTCATGTACGAGAGGCTCTACGTACATGGATTCATCGCCTTTATACAATAAATGGTACCACCCTTTAGCTACGATTCGATCATAGAAGGGTTCTCCGAATTCACGAAGCAGGGAGGCAAAATTGAGTTCTGGAATTAAATGATGGCTGACCATACCTGAACCTACCTTGGCGAGCTTTAGCGGCGAGGCACACGACGGCGAGGACGAACACGGAACGAGCGGAGAGAAGGCCACCGCACGCCGACTCCAGAAGCAAAACAGAACCCAAACCACTCTACCAACTGAAAACCCCAAAGAAAACACCCAGACGAAGACACAAAGGAAACGAAGACAAAACGACCGCTGATTGGCGGTTCAAAACTGCTAAGTAGCAGTCTGTTCTTCGGATCTGGGACACAAATTTGGGTGGAGGCGAGAGCCGAAAGAGAAACGCATATTCATTTGGTGGAACAAACGCGTAGGGCAATGGAAAAACGCGTTATTAACAAGGGAAAGGGAAAATATCACATAGGCCTTCCATTTTTTTTGCTTTTTATCTTTTTTTTCTTTTTTCAACAAAGCACTGATATGTACAAACAAATGGATCGATGGATCACATCAAGTGACCACATCCATGGGGAGTTCGTGCAAAGGCACGACTTGCACCTCGACCTCTGCCGTGGTCCCTTCCAAGTATGGTTTGTGGCGTTGTCCATTAACCTTGAACACGTCCCCATTCCTAGGATTTTGAATCTCAACCGCCCCATGAGGGGAGACGGTTGAAACAATGAAGGACCCTGACCAACGGCTCCGAAGTTTCCCCGGAAACAAGTGGAGGCGAGAATTATACAACAAGACCTTTTGTCCCACCTCGAAGGTTTTGATTCGCACCAAGCGATCGTGGAAAATTTTAGTGCGGGACTTGCAGATCTTGGCATTCTCATAAGCTTCATTTCTCAACTCCTCCAACTCGTTGAGGTCTAACTTGCGATTGGCACCGGAAACATCAAGACTCATGTTAAGATGTTTGATTGCCCATAATGCCCGGTGCTCAAGTTCTACCGGAAGATGGCAAGATTTGCCATAAACTAGCCGGTAGGGGGAAATGCTAAGGTCGGTTTTAAATGCAGTGCGGAAAGCCCACAATGCATCATTAAGCTTGACCGACCAATCTTTCCTTGAAGTATTAACCGTTTTCTCAAGAATTTGCTTGAGTTAACGGTTGGAAATTTCCACCTCGCCACAGGTTTGAGGATGATAAGGTGTGGCCAACTTGTGTGTGATGGAGTATTTCCTCAGCACTGCCTCAAGGGATCGGTTCACAAAGTGTGTCCCCCGATCACTTATCATACAACGAGGTGTCCCAAACCTCGCAAAGATGTGTTCTTTAAGAAATTTGATAACAACCTTGCGATCGTTAGTGCGAGTGGGGATTGCTTCAACCCACTTTGACACATAATGGACCGCCACCAGGATGTAAGTGTGACCAGGGGACACAGGGAAGGGACCCATGAAGTCAATTCCCCAAACATCAAAGATGTTAACCACTAAGATAGGATTGAGTGGCATCATATCACGTCTACCAATGCGGCCCACACGTTGGCACCTATCGCATGCTTTGCAAACTGCAAAAGCGTCTTGGAACAACGTGGGCCAGTAAAACCGCATTGGAGTACTTTGGCAGCGGTTTTGTTGGCACCGAAGTGCCCACCACATGCCTCCTTATGGCAAAAGGACAAGACACTCTGAATCTCGTCGTCAGGAATGCACCTCCTTATGATTTGATCAGCACAATACTTAAATAAGTATGGATCATCCCAATAGAAGTGCTTGACTAACGACTTGAATTTCGCTATCTCACTGTGTCTCCAATGAGCCAGCACCTCCCCGGTTGCTAAATAGTTCACAATGTCAGCGAACCACGGGGGTGAGGCTATTGCCATAAGGTTCTCATCAGGAAAAAACTCGTTCACCGGTGGATCCGGTGAAAGATCAATGGGGATGCGAGATAGGTGATCAGCCACGACATTCTCGCATTTCTTCTTGTCCCGTATTTCAAGGTCGAATTCTTGTAACAACAAGATCCAACGCAGGAGACGGGGTTTTGCATCCTTTTAGACAAAAGGTAGCGAAGAGCTGAGTGATCAGTGTAGATGATGACATGCGAACCTATGAGGTACTAGCGAAATTTTTCCAACGCAAATATGATTGCGAGGAACTCTTTCTCAGTAACGGAGTAGTTGAGATGGGCGTCATTGAGAGTACGACTTGCCTAATAGATCACATGAGGCAATTTGTCGACTTTCTGACCCAAAACCGCTCCTATCGCGTAATCAGAAGCATCACACATCAGCTCGAAAGGTAGAGTCCACACCGGTGCCTTAATAATAGGAGCGGAGGTCAACTCACGCTTCAGAAACTCAAAAGCATTCAGGCACTCAGGTGTGAACTCAAAGGAGGTTCCTTTCGCAAGCAAGCTCGTCAAAGGACGAGCTATCTTGCTGAAATCCTTAATAAATCGCCGGTAAAAACCGGCGTGTCCAAGGAATGAACGGATTTCTTTTACCGAGGTGGGAGGCGGAAGCTTAGAAATAAGCTCAATCTTTGCCCTATCCAGCTCGATACCATCACGAGATACCACGTGACCCAACACGATGCCTTTTGTGACCATGAAATGACACTTGTCCCAATTAAGGGCTAAGTTCGTTTCCGAACACCTTTTTAGAACAAGGCTCAGGTTGTGCAAGAACTCATCAAAGGAGGTGCCATGAACCGATAAATCATCCATGAAGATCTCAAGGAAGTTCTCGACCATATCGGAAAAGATACTTAACATGCAACGTTGGAATGTCGCAGGTGCATTACATAGTCCAAAAGGCATCCGTCTATAGGCAAACGTCCCAAAAGGACAAGTGAACGTGGTTTTCTCCTGGTCTTCGGGGGCGACTGGGATTTGATTGTACCCCGAATAACCATCAAGGAAACAGTAATAGGCGTGACCGGCAAGTCTCTCCAACATCTGGTGGATGAAAGGTAGAGGGAAGTGGTCCTTACGCGTGACCGCGTTCAACTTCCTATAATCAATACAAACTTGCCACCCAGTTTGAAGTCGTGTGGGCACAAGCTCATTGTTGTCATTCTGGACAACAGTGATACCCAACTTCTTGGGCATAACCTGGACAGGACTTACCCAAGTACTGTCCGAAATGGGGAAAATGATGCCATGATCTAAACACTTGATGATCTCTTTCTTAACTACTTCTGTCATGCCTGGATTTAAACGCCTCTGTGGGTCGCGACGTGGTCGTGCCTCATCCTCCATAAAGATGTGGTGTTGCACGACGTCGGGACTTATCCCTTTGATGTCCCTCAAGGACCACCCAATGGCTGATTTGTGCTCCTTTAGGACTTGAATCAAACGTTCTTCCTGATCCCCAGTCAACGTCGATGAAATAATCCCCGGAAATGACCTATTGGGACCAAGAAAAACGTGTTTCAATTCCTTGGGGAGTTCTTTGAGCTCAGGTGTAGGTTGTTCCTCAAGGTGAGGCGTGATATCTAGCTCGAGATGTAAGATAGGAGGAGCTCGCATGTACTGAACAGCAAGCACATCATTGCTCAACTCACCCCCGTCCTCTTCATGATCGGAGTCATCCATGAAGTAATCATTTAAATTCTCATGAATCAGGGGGTACTCTTCTTCTAATTCTTCTTCCAAGTCCCGGATAAGATTGACTTCCATGGGGTCCTCGAAATATGCCGGCTGCCTAGCCATATTGAACACATGGAATGTCGCGGTCAAGTTCCCGAACGACAATTTCATGAGTCCAGTACGACAATTGATCAAGGCATTTGACGTCGCCAAAAAAGGTCTACCCAAATTCAATGGAAACTGAGAGTGGGTAGTCTTAATTGGTTTGGTCTCAAGGACGACGAAATCAACACGAAATATGAAATCACCGACCTTGATTAAGACATCTTCAATGACCCCCAACGGGACTTTGATCGAACGATCAGCCAACTGCAAAGTTGTTTTCGTAGGCTTGAGAGTGCCTAGGCTTAATCGTTGGTACACAGAAGCAGGTAAGAGGCTAACCGCCGACCCTAGGTCTAGCAAAACATTGTTAATGCGAGAATCCCCAATCATACATGAAATTGTTGGACTGCCCGGGTCCTTCAATTTCACGTACGTAGGGTTCGAGATGATAGAGCTCACATTAGCCGCCAAAAAGGCTTTGCTAGGGACGTTGGTTTTCCTCTTAGTTGTACAGAGATCCTTCAGGAATTTTGCATAGGGAGGTATTTGTTGAATCATGTCTAACAAAGGTATGTTGACATTCACTTTCTTAAATATCTCCAGCATTTTATCCACACTGTCACTCTGTTTCTTAGACAACCTACTCGGATAAGGAGCTTTTGGTAGGTATGTCTTGGGCGGAGCCGGAGAAGGAGGCTTTGGTGTATTACTCTCACCCTCGGCCTCTTTCTCACCATCATTCCCACAAGGGGGCAGCACAAATGGATTTTCTGGCAAGGATACGTGGTTGTTGACCTACTTCCCATTTCTCAGGGTCACAATGTCATTAACATGGTCCACAAGTTCTTCCACGTAGTTCACTTGCCCCCCCTGTGGTCTTGAACTTGCATTTTGCATGTTCGAGTGCTGGTGAGCATGGGGGTTAGCCACAGGTTGGCTAGGCAGGCTCGCTCTCTCTCTCTCTCATGTACAGACTGAGCCAACTGACCCATCTGAAGCTCGAGAGATTTGATGGTCTGCTGATTCAAAACTTCTTTTCTTTTTGAAATAAGAAATGTGCGTAGAGGAGAAGACGGGGGACACAGGAGAGAAAGAATGACTCAGGAGAGAAGGGAAGAAGTCCTTATGCTACGGCGGATGGGTACATGTAGAAGCAAGCACGCAAACAAGGCCCAAGCAATCCTAAGGTCGCTATAGGTCCTTACAGCTAGACGACGCCTAACTGCGAGGTCACACGGCCTCAACACACCTCACCTCCCTACAACGAGGACCACAAAGCCCAGCAAGTGAGCCAAGATCCGGGGATCTCGTCTCTCCCACTATCGACAAAGTGGGCAACGCCGATCAGGTCATGACGGTCGGGACCGGATCACTCTCCTAATGCGCTCGAAATCCTTAAGGCCAATGTCTACTTTATTTTAAAAATTAGGCTCTTTATTAGTGTGGTTTGTGGGGCGAAGGAAAGGGTGATGAAATCCCCCACCTTATCTTTTATGGGACAGCCCCTCCTTAGTAGCGTTTTGGAGTCCTAATCTAGCAATCAACTCTCCAAACAAAACGCTCAACTCACACTTGTTTCAATGCACTTCCTACTAACTAATGCATGTTCATACGAAATGCATGAATGAGAGTAGAAGGTGCGTACCTCATGCCAGCTCTCAGCAACAGAAAATAAAGCTAAGATAAAAGACAATCTAAATGCCTAAGTCACATACATGAGGCATGACCTAAACAACAAGAATGCCTAATCTTTTGCTTTGAGTTTTAGGGTCCAAGGTGCTTAAAGGAGGTTGATTATGGATCTGGGAACAAACTATAAGTCAAAACATGCCAAATTAAATCATAGATCACTACATCAATTATGAAAACCAACCAAAGAAATACGAGACAAAACCGAGCTTACCAGATCACCAATTGGCGGTCTCAGGCCGCTGATTGGCGGTCTGAAGTTCCTAGATTGACTCAAAACTTCTCCAGGCGTTCATCCTGACGACTCCAAGTCTCCTGAAACTACGAAAAACTACAAAAAACAAATTAAATCCACTCGAATCGTCCAAACAAGAGTCTGGACTGGCACCTCCCCGACAATGGTCTGAAGTTCCTAGATTGACTCAAAACTTCTCCCTTAGGGGGTGGAGTGACTACACATACACAATAAGGAGGAAAGAATGTCTTCCTATAGGCACAAGTGGAGGTAGTGTTTGCATGTATGGGAGGTGTCTACTTATCATGGCAAAACCCATCAATTAAATCACTAACCTATTTTGATTAACATTCATAAACACAAGTTGGTTATTTAAGAAACTAAACATGCATGGGAGGTGTCTACTTATCATGGCAAAACCCATCAATTAAATCACTAACCTATTTTGATTAACATTCATAAACACAAGCTGCTTATTTAAGAAACTAAACATGCATGGGAGGTGTCTACTTATCATGGCAAAACCCATCTAGTGAAGTGTTCTATTCTAACAAGCAAGCATGCATTCATATTAATCAACACATTTCAAAATAAACATCCTTCCTTCCTTAATTGCATATATGATTATCATCTCCACCCCCCAAAAGGGGAGTGGTTTTACTCACTACACATTACACTAAGATAAGAAGACATATTAACTCAGCTAGATTTAATAAAAGAAAATTAAACTAAAACATGCACCAACAATAAAAGAAGCACAAAACAAAGAAAATTTTATTGATTGAAGACTCACAATACCAGTAGCATCTCCCCCATTGAGTTTCTTGCTTCAAGGCTTTCACTTCAGTTAGGGTGAATGGCCACAAGCATGGAGTGATTACAATAGAAGGTGAAGAGTTCTATTTATAGCCATGGAAAAAGGAAAATCGGGACAATCCCCCGATGTGGGACTAAACAAATAACATAAATGGCATAAACACGCTCTAATACATAAGCCACAAAAAGCTAAGTGGATTCGGAGCCACCTGGACCGCCAATTGGCGGTCTACATGATCCGGATTAGTCTGGGCTTTCTTGTAGGCTTTCCTGGATGGTATTTGTGGTCTTTGATGCATCTACTTGGTTTGGTGGAGCTCCGACCCGAATCGAATTGCTATAATACTCCCCATGATGGTGTGGAGTATTCTGTTTTGCTCTTAGGTCCTTCTGTCTTACATTCAGGTCCTTCTCCCTTGCATCTTAGTCCCCAAATCTCAAAATTCAATCCTTTTTCCCAGCTTTTGGGTCCTTTTATGCTTCATCTCTTCAAACCTATTTATTCCTGAAAACTAAACATAAAACTCGTAACATAGCATTGTTTAGGTGAAAGATAATGGATATATGATACAAATATAAGCATGAAATGATCTCAATCAGCAGCGAATGGTATGATTATTGACTTGGGTCGTATTATGGAATGAGCAAAAGGTGACACTCCAGGTTACATTTGAAATGCCTCAACTTCTTTATTTGGAAGGGGTTGAACAGAAAGTGGGAAAGATGTATCCATCACGGCAATCTATGGAGTGAATGGACATGTGGTGAGGCGCAGCTTGTGGGAAGATCTTGAACAAGTGATGTCGAGGCCCTTGAAACTGTGTGTGCTTTGTGGTGATTTATATTATATCATGAGATGTCATGAAAAGAGATGAGGCTCGGGATTTAATTGGACGGCGATGGAGGAATTTAACGCGTGCGTCGATAAGCTGCAAATGGTGGAGGTGCCTTCCATCGGAAGTGATTTTACTTGGTCCAACTCATTCCAAGGGGATGCATGTATTGAGACCCGGATCGATAGGATGCTCATGTCCCTCTCCTGGCTGGAGGCCTACCCAGACTCCTACTATGTGGTGGGGGACAAGGAACTTAGCGACCACGCCCCGTTGATGATGACCATGATGACTGAAAGTGCGATCAAGAAGCGAATGTTTCACTTCACTAACTTCTGGGCAGAACATGAATCTTTTCCAGGACTGGTCTGAGGTACATGGGCATCGTTTGTTGAAGGGAAGCGTATGTACCGGTTTGTTGCAAAGCAACATATGGTCAAGGTTGCGCTTGAAACTTGGAGTGAGCAATTTGGCAACGTGGAGACAAGAGTGGGGGAAGTGCAGCAACGACTCGCTAGTGTAAAGGAAGGAAAGGCGGCATGCCCCGGGCGACATGACCCTCTTCGATCAGGAGGTGTTGTGTAAGGAGGAGCTCAAGCATGCACTAATTAGGGAGGAGTCGGTGTTGAGGCAGAAATCGAGGGTCCGGTGGTTACGGGAGTGTGACCGGAATACTAGATTCCTTCATGCTTCTCTTAGAGTGAGGAGAGCCACCAATAATGTGCGATTAGTGAGCGATTCAGGGGAGATTGTGGAGGAGGAATCTAAGATTCTTGAGGCGTTCCGGTGCCATTTTTCCAACTTGTTTGCTATGGTTTTCAGGTGCAACTGCTACCAACTTACTGCCACCCTCCTCAACTTTCGGTGGAGGAAGCGGCTAGCCTTATCGTGGGGCTAGATATGAAGGAGCTTGAGGAGGTGGTGCTGAAGTCAAATGTGGACAAGGAGCCCGGGCCCGATGGTTTCAATGCAAAATTCTTCAAGGCAGCTTAGGAGGTGGTTAAGTCGGACTTGTTCAAATACGTAGATGAGTTCTTGCGAAGCGGGAAGCTCCTGGCCCAAGTGAATTATACTTCCATCACCTTGATACCAAAGAAGGCAACCCAAGCCACGGTTGATGTCTATAGGCCAATATCACTTTCCAACATTGTCTATCGGTACATATCCAAGGTGTTAGCCAACATATCGAAGAAGGTACTACCAAAACTGGTTGGAGAGGCACAAAGTGCTTTGATAAGTGGGAGGAGGATCAGCGACAACATCTTGTTAGCCCATGATCTTTGTCACAATATGCATGTGGAGCGAGGACAAGCTCAGATGTGTTTGGAGCTATACTTGCGGAAAGCTTACGACTCGGTATCTTGGACCTTCATCCTTGAGGTGCTAAAACGTTTTGGATTTTCAAAGAATTGGAAACGACTCATTATGGCTTGCGTGCAGGCCTCTTTCGTAGTTATGATGAACGGTGTGAACTCGAGACCTTTCAAGGCAACAAACGGGCTAAGACAAGGTGACCCGCTAGCCCCCTACCCATTTGTCCTATACATGGAGGTACTTAGTATGATAAAGGAGGTTGCTGCAAGTGGGAGGCTGGAAACTTTTCGGTGTGGTGACATTCCGGTCTCACACCTTTTGTTTGTTGATGATGTCATGTTGTTCGCCAAAGCAACCAAGGCAAATGCCCGGATTAGGAATAAGCTTCTAGCAGAGTTTTTAGCATGCTCGGGGTTACATCTTAACACCAGAAAGAGCCAAGTGTTCCTGGGGAGAAACACAACTCATGGGAGGTGGATTTGTGACCACCTTGGGATGGAAATGGAGGCTTTCCCGGTGACCTACTTGGGGCTGCCACTCTTCACATCACGGCTTTGGAAGTAGCATTGTGCTGGGCTGGTGGTGAAACTTAAGGAGAGGCTTAGCACATGGAAGCGAAGTCATCTTTCAATGGTTGTCCGGGTGGAGCTGGTACAATCGGTATTGGTCTCCTTTAGTATTCACTAGATTTCGGCGTTCTTTATCCCTAGATCAACACTGCAGGATATGGATAGCATCATGATACAGTTTGTATGGGGAGGACCACGAAAATGAGTGGTTGTGGAATGGAAGGACATTTACGTGCCCAAGTGCGAAGGGCGTTTCGGGCTGCAAAGGTTGGTAGATCCTTAAGGCCAATGTCAACTTGATTTTAAAAATTAGGCTCTTTATTAGTGTGGTTTGTAGGTCGAAGGAAAAGGTGATGAAATCCTCCACCTTATCTTTGATGGGCCAGCCCCTCCTTAGTAGCGTTTTGGAGTCTAAATCTAACAATCAACTCTCCAAACAAACGCTCAACTCACACTTGTTTCAATGCACTTCCTACTAACTAATGCATGTTCATATGAAATGCATGAATGAGAGTAGAAGGTGCGTACCTCACGCCAGCACTCAGCAACTGAAAATAAAGCTAAAATGAAAGACAATCTATATGCCTAAGTCACATACATGACGCATGACCTAAACAAAAAGAATGCCTAATCTTTTGCTTTGGGTTTTAGGATCCAAGTTGCTTAAAGGAGGTTTGATTATTGATATGGGAACAAAGTATAAGTCAAAACATGCCAAATCAAGTCCCAAATCACTACATTTATTATGCAAACACGCCAAAGAAAGAAGAGAGTGAACAGAGCTCACCAGATCACTGATTGGCGGTCTACAGTGCCCTGGTCGCCTCAAAACTTCTCCAGGTGTTCCTCTTGGCGACTCCAAGTCTCCTGAAACAAAGAAAAACTACACAACACAAATTAAATCAACTCGAATCCTCCAAACAAGAGTCTGGACTGGAACCTCCCCGGCAATGGCGCCAAAACCTTGTTGAACGTTTTAATTAAACCGCAAGTGCACGTCCGCGTTGAAGCGGTGGCAAATACAGGTCGTCCTTAGGGAGGTGAGCAGCCTCTCGTTTGCACGAAATCAAGTGGCAAAAAAATGGAGAAGAGAGTTGATTATGCTACGCTACGCTAGACTACACTACGAAGTATGAAATGCGAAAGAAAGCAACAAACGATTAACTAAAACTAAACTAAGAACGAAAGACGAGTGCTGGAATTCAGAAATGAAAACCCCTAAGGGGTGGAGTGAGTGCACACATGCAAAGAGGTGGGTGTTGAACACATTCTTTAAGCACAAATGAAGGTGGTGTTATCATGCATAGGAAGTGTCTAAATGTTATGGCAAAACCTATCAATCTATTCACAAACCTAGTTGATTAACATTTACATATACAAGTTGTTTATTTCAGAACCTAAACAAGCATGAGAGGTATCTAATCATTTTGGCAAAACTCATCAAGTTATAAATTCTATCCTAAACACGCAAGCATACATTCATGTTTTATCAACACATTGTAAATAAAGCATTCATTCCTTTCTCTAATGCATGTATGAACATCTACTCCACCCCCCAAAGGGGATGGACCTACTCACTACACATTACACTAATTATTAAACTAAGCAAGGAAAGCATATTAACTAAACTACTAAAACTAATGAAATGAAATTAAACAAAGTAAAACAAGAAACATGAAACAAAAAACATAATAAAGAAACTTTATTAAAGTGACTCACATTTAAAGTAGCATCCTCCTACTTTAGTGTGTGCTTCAAGGCCTCACTTCTAGTAGGAAGAATAGTCACTCAAAATATGGAGTGATCACAATAGAAGGTGAAGAGTTCTATTTATAGCCAAAAAAAAGGTAATCCGGAACAATCCCCCGATGTGGGACTAAACAAATACCAGAAATGGACTAAATACACAATAATACGCGACCCACCAAAATCTTAACGGATTTGGGCCAAAATAGACTGCCAATTAGCGGTCTATATGGTTCGGATCCCGCTGGATTTTCTTCTGGGCTTTTTTGGATATCTTTGGTGGTCTTTGATGCATATACTTTGTTATTGGAGCTCCGACCCGAATCTAATTGCTAAAATACTCCCCAAGATGGTGTGGAGTTTTCTATTTTGCTCTTTGGTCATTTGGTCTTACGCTCAGGTCCTTCTCCCTTGCATCTTAGTCCACATATCTGACAATTCGGTCCTTTTTCCCAACTTTTGGGTCCTTTTATGCTTCATCTCTTCAAACCTATTTATTTCTGAAATTCAAACATAAAACTCCTAACATAGCATTGTTTAGGTGAAAAATAATGGATATATGATGCAAATATATGCATGAAATGATGTCAATCATGTTGTGTTTCCTACATTTTGATTCTACACTAGCTTCTACTTGTATGCCACACAAACTACACCTGTGCCTATTTGAAATGAAGACTCACTCACAAACACACATACCTACACACCTGCACTCAATGGGGTTTAGTTCAATTGTTATTTCATTCATAGTTTTGTGTAATCAAACTTCTTCTCCCCTTATTTTCCACTTAACTTCTAAAGAACCAGACTTGACACACGTCCATGTGGACTCGACTCGTACTTTTTGCATCTTCACCGACGTTGTGCACTTGCGGTTGTTATAACTATTTCAATCAGGCACTGGGAACTCAACTAAAGTTCAGAACAACTTTTCATCCAAAGACTGATGGTCAGTCAGAGAGGACGATCCAGACACTTGAAGATATGTTGAGAGTGTGTGCACTATATTTGTCGGGGAGTGGGGATGATCATCTTCCTCTCGTTGAGTTTGCGTACAACAACAACTTTCACACCAATATTCAAATGGCACTGTATGAAGTGTTGTATGGGTGGCCCTACATATCGCCGGTGTGCTGGGGTGATGTTTATCAGAGTCAATTGATTGGGCTTAAGATCGTGTAGGAGTACATGGATAAGGTGGATGTCATTACGAGGAGACTCGAACCCACCCAGAGTAGGGAGAAGAGCTATGCAGATCAACGTCAATGTGAGCTAAGCTTCTCTGTTGGAGATCATATATTTTTGATGATTTCTCCATGTAAGGGTGTGATGCGATTCAGGTGTAAGGGGGAGTTGAGTCCGAGGTATATTGGACCCTTTAAGATTGTGAGTGTAGTGGCATATTGGATTGTGCTACCACCCCAGTTCTCAGGTCTGCACAACATATTCCATGTTTCCATGCTAAGGAAGTATGTGGCAGATCCCTCTCACGTGATTGAGTTGGAGGTCCTAGAGATTCAGCATGAGTTGTCTTTTGAGGAGAGACCAGTTGAGATTGTGGACCAAATAAAGCATCAGCTCAGGAGGCGGGTCATACCGATGGTGAAGGTCTAGTGGCAGCATCACACTGAATGAGAAGCAACCTGGGAAATCGAGGAGAAAGTCTGAAAGAAGTATCTAGAGCTTTTTGGTAAGTGACTACATCCTAATTTCGTGGGCGAAATTCCTTTTAGGAGGGTAGGGTGTAAGAACCACTTCCTAGTGTATACAAAGCTAAATGCACCCTAATTACCTAAACCTATATTTTAAGCTAATGTGTGTGCACGTGATGGTGAGGAGGTGTGTGCCATACTTGGTATGGTGGGGAGTAGTGTGGCAGAATGGGTTGCCATGCCTTGCATTGATTACGTGTGGGGAGAAGTCTCTCCGTTCTTCCCGCCTTCTCCCCCCCCCACTCTTCACGTCATCTATTTCCCTTGCAAACTCCACCATCCTCTCCATTCTCTCCTCTATTTCAAGTGTGATCCAGCGGTGGTGTGAGAGAGTGAGGTGAACGGCAGTAGGAGGAGATGCAGCGGCAAAGCTAGGTTTGACAACCTTCACTCTCAAGGTATGCCATGGGAGTAGGTTGTTAGGTGAGTAGTATGGCTAGAGTCGTGACTCCGGCCGCCGGGGGAGGGTGCCCTCCTGTTGGGGTGGCTTTGGTGGTGTACCACCAAGTTGTGGGAGTGGTATGCGGCCTGGTGCTGCGTGCACTTCCGGATCGGTCATGATGGGCGTGACCTAGCCAAAGTCGGGTGGTGGACCAGTGTGATGTCTAAGCTTGGGCTTGGGCTTGGGTTGGTCGAGCCACGTGTTCATTGTTGCACCATGTCGTGCATGCTTACATTAACCTTGGTTGTTGCATGTTCAAACACCATGTATGTTCATGTTATTGTTAATTACCACATCATTGACATTAGAAATGCTTATGCTATGGTTAGTTGACAGATCACGTGATATTATGTATGCATTGTATTAAGGTTGGTTGTAACATTGTCAAGTAGTATTGCATCCATGATTAATATAACATGATATTTTGGTTGTGTTTGCATGCTTCTATATTAGTGACCTTGTGAGGACTTTTTAATATCTTGCATGCCATGTGATTACATGTGGGGTGGACGACTTTGGTTACTAATCATGGATGTGTACTGTTACATTAAGCATATAAAATGACACAAATAAAAGAACTCATCACTAGCACATAATCTACATCACCTCCACTCCCAACGGGGGATGGAACTACTCACTACTCATTAAGAAAAATTAAATTAAACTAAGCATGCAAGAATTGAAAAGAGACAATATGAAACTAACAAAACTTTCTTTATTACTCACTCACCTTACAAGTAGCCTCTCTCCACCAGAGTTTTGCTCCAATTCTTTACTCCTAGTAGAGAGAATGACCACCAAGATTGGAGATGTTTACAATGGAGGAGGAAGAGTTCTATTTATAGTCATAGAAAAAGGTAATCGGAGACAATCCCCCGATGTAGGGCTAATGAAATATTCCTTGAATAGACATAAACACATAATCCCTATCCGGGCAAAATCGGGTCAGATTCTGAGAAAAACAGACAGCTAATTGGTGGTCTTGGACCGCCAATTGGCAGTCAAATTTTCCCAGAGCTTACCCATTTTTGGATATCTTCTTTAGTTCTTCAATTCTTCTCTCTTGCATCTCAGTCCATAAGTCTTGCAACTTTATCATTTTCCTTGCCTTTAAGTCCTTTTTGAGTCTCTTCTTCTCAAACATGTTTATTCCTGAAGCTTAAACATAAAACTCGTTACATAGCATTGCTTAGGCTAAAAATAAAGGATAAAAGACACAAATATATGCATTATATGATGTCAATCAACTACCCCCACACCTAACTTTTGCTAGTCCCGAGTAAAACAAAGAAAGAGAAAACTCAAAGAAAGGAAAAATCATTCGTAAAACATGGAAATCCTAACTCACTTTCGTAGAAATCACTATTGTACTTGGCACGTGCAACAAGCCATTAAACCTCCTTGTCGCCAATGAGGAGTAGTGTTGTCTCCTGAGGGTTTGCAGCGGATACACCCACAAAATCCGAACATTGATGCATTATTCAATCTAGCAATACTACTTGTTGGACTTTGCTTTGTCGATCATAGGATGTGGTTATACTATGGGCCGACTATATATTGTATTCCGTCCACACACCTGGCCTAATAAATCATTCGTGCAAGGTAGTTAAGGACATAAGTGAAAGACATGGGCAACCTTAACATCCTCAAGTGATACAAAGTGTAAAGTCCATTAAGGTTCTCATTTGCATTACCATTTCTCTCTCTCTCTCTCTCTCTCTCTCTCTATTTTTTCATTTTTTTGTCTAGTTGGTGTTTAATTCTCCCACGGCCAGGTTTCATGCATCATCACCTATGAGGACTTGCACTATCACGTACATTTTCCCACAAATCTCCAAAAAGGGCGATCCCTACCACCCGTGTAACGGGTGTTCGGTCGGCGCATCCCAAGTGAGATGGCTCGAAAGAACCAAGCACAAAGTCCCATCGGACCTAATTTCCCGAGTGATAGGAGCCATGTGAGAAGAGAGAACACCTACTCACTTATTTCTTATCTACACATGAACAAAAACCCCTACACTTAAAGTTTCACAACAAGATTTTAACGGTCCCTGACTACGACAAACTTCCTTATACTAACAGACACGAATTAATTGACTCACTAGGTTCAGGGTAGACTTCTTTGTTTATGTGAGTACTGAAACCCTATGATTACTCTCCCCCCGAAGGAAAACCGGGGTGCAACCTTACGACTCGATAAGACCTAAAGCCGGTGTACTAAATATCCTAATGCATCATGTTCAAGACAATTTTGGGAGGTTCCTTTTACTTTGCCTCTCAATGGTTTTCACATGTTAAACACACGCAAAACCCACAAAACATTTTCTTTCGCAAAAACTTGAAGATTTTGAATGAAATGTGAAAATTTAAAGCACTAGGCAAGCAAGAGAAGACAAGTCACCCAAGGATCATGGCAATCAGATATATCGATATTAAATGCAGCACACTAACATTACCCTAACAATACAAACAAAAAAAACAAAACAAAGGAAGAAAGACTCGGCTATGTACATAGGTAAAACACCCCCCCCCCCCCCACACACACACACTTACTTCATGCATTGTCCTCAATGAATGTGAGCATGATACTACATGGATTTCTGCATGAAAAAGAAAAGATCTTACCAACGGTAAGCACAAAGGGAAGTTCATGGTTATGTTGATGGACACAAACTCAAATTCCCCTCAAAACCTGTGAAATACTAAAGAAGGGACACAAATACGTGAAAGAAATGGGGACGAAATAAACAAAGGTTGGAGCCCACAACCAGCTATGCTGACTCATGGAGTCTTTTGTCTTTTTTTCTCTTTTTCATGTTTTTTTGTTTTTTTTGTTTTTTTGAAATACTTATGTACAAAAATGGGCTCCCAGTTTCATTTGTCAATAGACATCAAATGGCAACCTGCCATCTCTCGAGCCAGAAATGCAACATAAGAAACAGGAGCATTGTTAAGAGGTTTATGAACCAAGGATGGCGGTTCATGCCTTTCAAATCTAGGGTCAGTGAAAGGAAATGGAAACAAATATGGTTCCACTCCACAACTGAGTTAAGGGTCATCAATGTATACCCTCCAACCGATATTTGGGTGCACCGGGATCATTTCATCCACACAAGGTGATACCGTGGACTTATTACCTAGATGGCGAAGTCCAAAAACCGAATTGCTTGACCACCTGACACCCTTATAAGCATTGTGGTCGTTGGATGCCTCTTGAGAATGAGAACGATCGGAGGCATGAAAGAGAGGTGACTCTCTGCCTGGTTGTTTGAAATGTAGCATATCATGTGGTTGATTCTTAACCCACATGGGGTCCTCAACAGATATAGAGTGAAGAGCAGGTGGCCCAGAGGTCGCAAAAATGGTATATTGTGGCTCAAGAGCCATATGATTGAAAGGATGTGGCTCAAAGGCCACATGATCACATGATAAGGCACCTTCTTGTGCCAGCCCATGTGAAACATCTTCACCACCATCACGATCTCCATCGAACAACTCTCTGAAATACTTGAAGATGCCTTCGATTTTAATCTCATCCGCGCCCTGGATAAGGTTGACCCCAACAGGGTCATCGAAGGCACCTAGCTTCTTTCCAATGGTGAAGATGTTGAAATAAATGCATTGACTACCATATGTCAAGCATATAAGACCATTGCGAGAATTGATCAAGGCATTGGAAGTTGCTGGAAATGGTTGCCCCAAAATAATAGGAATTTGTCCAAATGGGTTTGGCACATGTTCAGTATCCAAACAAAGAAATCGACTAGATAAATGAACTCTCCCACTTTGATCAGAACATCTTCCACCATGCCGCTCAGTTTCTTCATGGAGCTATCAGCCAATTGAAGAGTGGTTTTTGTTTGTTTGAGGTCTCCAAGACCAAGGTGGACGTAGACCAAATACGGAAGAAGATTAACAAATGCACCAAGGTCCAATAAAATTTGATGTATTGACAGCTCACCAATCACACCAGAAATAGTAGGGCAACCAAGGTTTTGTAGTTGACTTGCGTGGGTTATGCCAACAACGAACTCACATTAGCACCAAGGAATGCTTTCTTGAGAACATTGGTTTTCCTCTTGTTGGTGCATAAATCCTTGGGAACCTTGGCATAAGGTGACATTTTCTGAATCACCTCCAACAGAGGAATGTTCACTTTAACTTGCTGAAAGATCTCAAACATTTTGTCATGCTGACCAGAAGTTTTCTTTTTAAGGCACTTAGGGAATGGCACCTTCGGGGCATAAGGGTCTTTCGAAGGAACCTCAGAATTCTGGTCCATATAAACATGAGTGGGGACCTCAGAATATG
This sequence comes from Triglochin maritima, assembly GCA_963682175.1. Classification (NCBI taxonomy): domain Eukaryota; kingdom Viridiplantae; phylum Streptophyta; class Magnoliopsida; order Alismatales; family Juncaginaceae; genus Triglochin; species Triglochin maritima. Next base: position 20,756,845 of record OY821774.1, on the reverse strand, counting down.
ATTCCTTCGACACAAGATGAGACAAGGGGACCTCAGGTTCGACCCCATTGTCGAAATAAATGTAGAAGGAACCTTAGGAACAAGCTCCTTTCTGGAAGTATTTGTTGAGGGAACCTCAGGATCTGGCTCCCTCATAGATTCAGGTATCACCGCAGGTCTGGTGACACCAAGAAATGGTGATTGCAAGGAAGGCAACCCAATCTGGTTATTCACCTCCTTACCGGACCTCAAAGTATAAATGACATTAACATGAGGGGTCAGCTCAGAGGTAGCTTGAGAAACTGGTGGTCTTCCTTGAGATTGCATACCCCAGGGATTTACCTCAGGTTGACTTGGGAATTAACCATTCTCACATTCATGGAGCTAATGAGCCAACTGGCTAACTTGCGCTTCCAATGTTTGGACCATGGAGTTATTGGCCGCAAGCATGGTTTGTGTGCTCTATATGAATGTGTGAAGTGTTTGTTCAAGAGTGGAGTCCCCTGGGTCAACCCGTTGAGGTACAGTCTTACTAGAATAACCCAATGGTGAAGCCTGAGTAGGTTGGTGAGTATGGGGTTGAGACCTTTGATGTGGGGGTTGGTAGGTCGCCGATGGGCGTGGAGGGTGATGAGGTGGAGGTTATGGTTGAGCGTGCGAGCTCTGACTGTTGCCCCCTCTAGGCCCCCAAGAGAAGTTAGGGTGGTTTTGCCATCCTGGGTTGTAGGAGTGACTGTATGGGTCGTTATAGGGTCTTTGTTGATACATTGCATTTGCATGTTCAGTATCACTTGATGCGTAAGCACATTCCAAGTCATTATGTCCCATAAGTCCACACCTACTACACGTGGGAGTAGCGACCTGAGCTACAGGAGCTCGGTCCAACTCTAAACTCTCAATCCTACACATAAAAGCAGCCATTTTCTCCTCAAACGCGATAGTTTAATCAACTTCATATAATCCAGCTCGACCAGAAGACCTGGGGCTAGTGGCTCTCTCCTGGTGTGTCACTCAAAGGTACGTTCAGCCATTAATTCAAAGGTGTCCCACGCCTTATTGATGGGTTTAATTTGGAAATCACCCTTAATTTGGAAATCACCCTGACACATCGACTCCAACAATGTGCGGGTGTTGTAGTTGACGCCCTCATAAACAATTTGGCACAACTGCCACAGCTCAATTCCATGATGATGGCACTTGCTTGAACGTTTTAATTAACTGCAAGTGCACAGCCGCGTTGAAGCGGTGACAAATACGGGTCGATCCACATGGAGGTGTGTCGACTTTAGTTTGTTCGAAGGCGAGTGGGAAAGAAAGGAGAGAAAGGAGTTATGATCTAAACTACACTACAATGCGAAAAGAATTGGAAATACATAACAAAACTAAACCCCATAAGGGGTAGAGAAAGAATGTGAATATAAAGATATGTGTATGTGTGCGTTCAATTATGCTCATCACAACTTGTAGTGCATGAAAATCATAAAACTAAATCCAACTTTGCCTCCACATGAAATAACATAACACAATATCATTAAAACATACAAGACAATAATTGGAATGAAGCTAAATGAACTCATGTATAAAGACCAAACCTCACTATGCCTCCACATGAAATAAGATTTGGACAATCATTAAACCATACAAGACATTAACCAAGGTAAAGGCAACATGAGTACATGCAACTACAAGTAATGTTTCCTTCATCAATTCCATCCATATCCTCATTTTATCATTCCCCATAAAATAGGTCCACTAACCTAAGCATATGCTAAGCTTCATTCAAGAGCATTATCATATCAAAGAAAAGAGTGAAATCTCATTAGATGATTATGGAAATCATGTAAGGTTCAAAGGATTAAGATAACACACACCTAAATATCACATAATCATATCACATATTTCTCCACCCCCAAATGGGGATGGAACTACTCACTCATATTTAAACTACAGCCTAAATTAACAAAATAAAACTTTCTACTGAAAGGAAATTAAACTAAGCAAGCAAGAAATATTAAAGAAGCTAAAAGGACATAAAACTAAAGAAACATGCAAGACACATGAAAGGAAATTAAACTAAGAAACAAAGAACATAACTAAAGGAAAACTTTATTAATTTCAAACTCACAATACAAGTAGCCTCTCTCCACCACGGTTTTTGCTTCAAGGCTTTTACTCCTAGTAGAGAGGATGGCCAGCAAGAGAGTGATGAATACAAGGGAGGAGCAGGAGTTCTTTTTATAACCAAAGAAAAGGTAATCTGGGACAATCCCCCGGTATGGGACTAAACATATACCAGAAATAGACTAAATACACTCTAATACGCAAACCAACGAAATCGTAGCGGACCGGAGCAACCTGGACCGCCAATTGGCGGTCTACAGGGTTTGGATCGGGTTGTTGTTTCGTGTGGGCTCTTCTGGATGTCTTTGCTTGTGTTTGATGCATCGAAGTCGGTTGTTGGAGCTCCAGACCGAATAGAATTGCAAAATACTCCCCATGATGGTGTGGAGTTTCTTCATTGCTCATTGGTCCTTTGGCTTTGCATTCAGGTCCCTCTCTCTTGCATCGTAGTCCACAAGTCTTGCAACTTATGCATTTTTCTTGCTTTTGAGTCCTTTTTTGTCTCTCCTTCTCAAACCTACTTATTCCTGAAACTTAAACAATAAACTCATTACATAGCATTGTTTAGGTGAAAGATAATGAATATAAGACAAAAAGATATGCATGATAAGATGTCAATCAAATACCCCCACACCTAACTTTTGCTAGTCCCGAGCAAAACAAAGAAAGAGAAAAATGAAAGAAAGGAAAAAGCATACGAAAAACAGGGAAATCATAACTCACTTTCGTGGGAATCATAGTTGCACTTAGCACGTGCAACAATCCATTAAACCTCCTTGTCGCCAAGGAGGAGTGTTGTCTCCCGAGGGTTTTCAGTGGATATACCCTCAAAATCTGAATATAGATGCATTATTCAATCTAGACACTCAATGTTTAATCGTTTTAAATACCGCAAGTGCACGACCACGTTGAAGCGGTGGCAAGTACAAGTCGATCCTCAGGGAGGTGAGTAGCCTCTGGTTTTTCAGAAATGAAGTGGCAACAAAAAGGGAGAAGAGTTTGTTTATGCTAATCTACACTACACTAAACTACTAAGAAGAAAAATGCAAAAGTAAAGCAACTAACGATTACTTCGAATCAAAACTAAAAGAATGTAAAACTAAACTGGAATCAAGAAGAGAAAGACCACTAGGGGTGGCATGTGTGCACACATGTAAAAAGATGGTGAAGAATGCATTCTATAGGCACAAATGTAGGTAGTGTTTTCATGCATAGGAAGTGTCTAATGGTTATGGCAAAACCTATCAATCCATTCACTAACCTAGTTGATTAACATTCATATACGCAAGCTGGTTATTTCAGAACCTAAACAAGCATGGGAGGTGTCTAAGATGTGTGGCAAAACCCATCAAGTGTAGTATTCTACTGTAACAAGCAAGCATATATTCACATTTATCAACACAATCAAAATATAAAGCATTCATATCCATTCTTTAATGCATGTATCAACATCATCTCCACCCCGAAAGGGGTATGGATCTACTCACTACACATTATTCTAACAATTAAACTAAAGAAGAAATGAAGCATTCTAACTACTTTAGCCTACAATCAAAGAAATAGAGCTAAGCTAAGCATGCCTAAAGAAACAACATAAGAACAAAACAATGGAAAAATTATTTTATTAAATGACACACATCACTAGCAGCATTCTTCTCCACCTTGAGATTTTGCTCCAAGGCTTACTCCAAGTAGAGAGAATGCCACCAAACAATGGTGATTACAATAGAGGGTGAAGAGTTCTATTTATAGCCATAGAAAAAGGTAATCCGGGACAATCCCCCGGTATGAGACTAAACAAATACCAAAAATAGACTAAATACGCTCTAATACACAACCCACATAAATCTTAGCGGATCCGGAGCAATCCGAACCGCCAATCAGCGGTCCCAGACCGCTCATTGGCTGTCTACAGGGTTTGGATTGCTATGGATTTTCTTCTGGGCTTTTCTGGATGACTTTGTTTGTCTTTGATACATCTACTGCGCTTGCTAGATCTCCGACCCGAATAGAATTGCCAAAATACTCCCCATGATGGTGTGGAGTATTCTTGTTTGCTCATTGGTCCTTAGATCTTACATTTAGGTCATTCGATCTTGCATCTTAGTTATCGAGTCTTTCAACTCAGTCCTTTTTCCTGGTTTTAGGTCCTTTTATGCTTCTTCTCTTCAAACCTATTTATTTTTGAAATTCATACATAAAACTCGTCACGTAGCATTATTTAGGTGAAAGATAATGGATATAAGATACAAATGTAAGCATGAAATGATGACAATCACTCGACTCGATGGACTCATTTTTATCGATCATTGGACGCGGTAATCCAACGGGCGGACTCTATATAGGTATTAGTCCTCACATCTAGCCTAATGAACCACTCGTGCAAGTTAAATAAGGACATAATTGAAAGACATGGACAACCTCAACATCCTCAAGTGATACAAAGTGTAAAGTCCATTAAGGTTTTTATTTGCATTACCTTTTTTTTCTTTTTTTTTCTTACTTTTTGTTTCTTTTCTTTTTCTTGCTAGTCGGAGTTTCATTCTCCTAGGGTTAGGTTTCATGCATCATTGCCTATGTGGACTTATACTATCACGTACACCATTCCCCAAATCTCCACAAATGGCAATCCCTACTACCCGTGTAACGGGAGTTCGGTCGGTGCATCCCAAGTCAGATGACTCGAAAGCACCAGGCACAAAGTCCCCTCAGACCTAATTTCCCGAGTGATAGGAGTCGTGCGAGAAGAGAGAACACCTACTCACTTTTTTCTTATCTACACATGAACCAAACCCCTACACTTAATGTCTCACAACAAGATTTCAAGGGTCCTTGACTACAACAAACTTCTTTAAATTAACAGACACAAACTATTGACTCACTAGGTTCATGGTCCACTTCTTTAATTGTTTGAGTTCTGAAACCCTATGATTACTCGCCCCCCACGAGAAAACCGGGGTGCATCCTAACGACTAGATAAGTCCTAAAGCCACTGTACTAGATATCCTAATGCATCAAGTTCAAGACAATTTTTGGGAGCTTTCTTTTTACTTTGCCTCTCAATGGTTTTGCACATGCTAAACACACACAAAACCCACGAAACATTTGTTTCACAAACACATGAAGATTTTGAAAGAAATGTGAAAATTTTAAAGCACTAGGCAAACAAAAGAAGACAAGTCACCCAAGGATCATGGCAAACAGATATATAGATATTAAATGCAGCACACTAACATGACCCTAACAGTGCACACAAAAGAAAACAATATCAAAGAAAAACGACTCGACTGTGTACACACGTAAAACACCCCCTAACACCTACTACATTCATTGTCCTCATTGAATGCGAGCAAGATACTACATGGATTTATGCATGAAAAAAGGAAGATCTCACCAATATGAAGCGCAACAGGAAGTTCATGGTTATAGTGAGGGACACAAATCCGAATTCCCTCAAAACCTATGAGATGCTAAAGAAGGGATACAAATACATGAAAGAAATGGGGCCCAAATACTCAAGGGTTGGAGCCCACAACAATCCATGCTCACTGAAGGAGTCTTTTTTCTTTTTTATTTCTTTTTAAAAAATATTATGTACAACAATGGGCTCCCATCTTCGTATGTCAAGGGACATCAAATGGGAACCTGACATTTCTTGAGCCACAAATGCACCTGCATGGGCTCCCAACACACAAAACAGAATTGCTTGACCACCTGACACCCTTATAAGCATTGTGGTCATTTGATGCCTTTTGAGGGTGAGCAAGATAGGAGGCATGAATGAGAGGTGAACCTCTGTTTGGTTGATTGAAATGTAGGGTATCAGGTGGTTGATGCTTAACCCACATGGGGTCCTTAGCAGATACAGAATGAAGAGCATGTGGCCTAGAGGCCTCAAAAATAGTATCTTGTGGCTCAAAAGCCACATGATTGAAATGATGTGACTCAAAGGCCACGTGATCACAAGATAAGGCACCTTCTTGTGCCAGCCAAGGTGAAACATCTTCACCACATTCAGGATCACCATCGAACAGTTCTCTGAAATACTTGAAGGTGCCCTCAACTTCAATCTCATCCATGCCCTGGATAAGGTTGACCCCAACAGGGTCTTCGAAGGAACCTGGCTTCTTGCCGCTGGTGAAGATGTTGAAATCAGCGCATTGACTACCATAAGTCAAGCGCATCAGACCATTGCGACAATTGATCAAGGCATTAGAAGTCGCTAAAAATGGTCACCCCAGAATAACAAGAATTTGTCCAAGTGGGTTTGGCACAGGGTCAGTATCCAAAACAATGAAGTCAACTGGATAAATGAACTCTCCCACTTTGATCAGCACATCTTCCACCACGGCCCTCGATTTCTTCATAGACCTATCAGCCAATTGAAGAGTAGTTTTTGTTTGTTTGAGGTCTCCAAGACCGAGGTGGACGTAGACTGAATATGGCAGAAGATTAATATATGCACCAAGGTCCAATAAAGCTCGATGTATGGACACATCACAAATCACACAATAGATACTAGGACAACCAGGGTCCTTGTATTTGACTTGCATGGGTTGTGCCAACAAAGAACTCATGTTAGCCGTAAGAAAAGCTTTCTTTGGAACATGAGTTTTTCTCTTCTTGGTGCATAAGTACTTGAGAACCTTGGCATAAGGTGGTATTTGCTTAATCACCTCTAACAGAGGGATGTTCACCTTAACTTTCCAAAATATCTCAAGCATCTTGTCATGTTGATCCGAAGTTTTCTTTTTAAGGCGCTCAGGGAATGGTGCCTTCAAGGCATAAGGGTTTTGCGGAGGAACCTCAGAATTCTGGTCCAAAGAAGCATGAGTGGGGATCTCAGAATCTGATTCCTTCGACATAAGAGGAGATAAGGGGACCTCACGGTTCGGCTCCTTTGTCGAAATAAATTTAGAAGGGCCTCAGGATCAAGCTCATTCCTGGAAGTATTTGTGGAGGGAACCTCAGGATCCGGTTCCCTCAGATATGCAGGTATCACTGCAGGTCTGGTGACACCAAGAGATGGTGATTGCAAGGAAGGCACCCCAATGTGGTTGTCCACCTCCTTACCAGACCTCAAAGTATGAATCACATTAATATGATGGGTCGGTTCAGAGGTAGCATGAGGCACTGGTGTCCTTCCTTGAGAATGGGTACCCCGAGGATTCACCTCGGGTTGACTCAGTAACGGGCCCTTCTCGCGTTCATGGAGCTGATGAGCCAACTGGCTAACTTGCATTTCCAATGCTTTGACAGAATCGTTGCTGGCCGCAAACATGGTTTGTGTGCTCTGTACGAACGCTTGAAGGGTTTGTTCAAGAGTGGGGTCCTTCGGGTCAACCAGTTGGGGAAGTGGAGTTTGGTTAGAATAACCCGACGATGAGGTCTGAGGAGGTTGGTAATTATGGTTCTAAGACCTTTGATGTGGGGGTTGGTAGGTCGCCGATGGGCGTGGAGGTTGATAAGGCAGAGGTTGAGGTTGAGCGTGCGAGCTCTGACCATGACCCCACTAGGCTCCCAAGAGAAGTTAGGATGGTTACGCCATCCCGGGTTGTAGGAGTGACTGTACAGGTCGTTACGGGCCTCTGTTGATACATCGCATTTGCATGCTCAGTATCTCTTGGAGCGTAAACGCATTCGAAATCATCATGGCCTGTAAGTCCACAGTTACTACACCCGGGAGTAGCGACCTGAGCTACAGGAGCTCGGTCCAACTCTAAACTCTCAATCCTACACATGAGAGCAGTATTTTCGCCTCATACGCGATAGTTGACTCAACTTGATATGATACAGCTCGACCAAAAGATCTGGCAGCTGGTGGCTCTCTCATGGTGTCCTCATCGAAGGGTTTTATTTGGAAATCACATTGACTCCAACAATGTACGGGTGTTGTAGTTGATGCCCTCATAAACAATTTGGCACAACTACCAAAGCTCAATTCCATGATGAGGGAACTGCAAGAGAAGGTCCTTGAACCTCTCAAAGAAAGCATAAAATGATTTGGTCTCAATCTGATACATTTGGTGTATCTGGTGTCATATTTGTTGAGTCTCCCGTTGAGGGAAGAATCTCTTCAGAAAGATAGTCACGAAGTCATCCCAAGACCTAATCGAACTTGTCGGGAGGTTGTACAACCATTTCTTCGCGTTATCCTTCAACGCAAAAGAAATCATCCTCAACCAGACGAATCCTCATCAAGTTGTTGAAGCTTGTACATGGAGCATACCTCCTCGAATTCACGTATAAAAATATAAGGATCCTCCTTATTGGCGGTGAAGGTAGGAAGCATGCTCACATACTGAGGTTTCAGCTCATAGTTGTTCCCGCGAGCTGGGGGAAGAACTATGCAAGATGGTTGCGCGGCCCGAACAGGATGGGTCCGCTCCTACAAAGTCATCGGCCTATCATGTCGAGCTGAAGGTGGTGGTGCACCAAGAACTCGATCCTGACCGAATCCCTATTCCTCTCGCGTCAGAGGAGGAGGAGAAGGAGGTCTACGTGGTGGTGGGAGCGGACCGAGGTAATCCATGTATGGAACGCGGTCTCCCCCGCCACCACGAGAAAACTCGGCCTCCTGCTCCAAAGGAGCACGAGGCGGAGATGGCCAATCACCTAGACCGTCCATCTCTGAAAAATGCACTCTCTCAAGTCGAGCGCTCTCACCAGAACGAGCCCAACCTCGCATAAAAACTCTCGACTTGACTCTAAAATAACACACAACAGAAGGTGTACTCAGAGGAGGAGACTACTCGTAGAATATAGATGAGGAGAGGACTCAGATGTGGAGGGAAGAATCCCTAGAGCTAGCGTGGGTAGTGGGTGATGGTAGAAACCTAATCTAGCAAGCACGGCTCAAACAATGAATGGCTCTGGGTCCTTAAGCTAGACGACGCCTAACTTCGAGATCCCTAGTCTCGACACGCCTCACCTCCCTACAAAGAAGACCACAATGCCTAGTAGTGATACCAGATCCGGAGATCCAGTACCTCCTACTATCGACAAGGTAGGCAACGCCGATCAGGCCATGACAGTCTCAACTAGATCAGTCTCCTAGTGTGTCAGAAATCTTTAGGGTCAATGTCTACTTGCTTTTAGAATTAAGGTTTTATTAAGAGTGATTTTTGGGGCCAAGGAAAGTGTGATGAAATCCCCCACCTTATCTTTTTTGGGACAGGCCCTCCTTAGTAGCGTTTTGATCCTAAATCTAGCAATCAACTCTCCAATCAAACGCTCAACTCACTTTTGTCCCAATACACCTTACTAACTAATGCATGATCTAAACATGCATGAATGGGAGAATTGGGTGCACGTACCTCACGCCAGCAATCAACAACAAAACTGTAAAGCAAAGAAAAGACAAATGCGTGCAAGGTCTACAAATGATGCATGACCTAGATGGCAATCAATCTACTCTTTTCCTTTGAGTTTTAAGGTCCAAGTTGATTAAAGGGGATTGATTATTAATTTGGGAGCTAACTACAGGTTAAAACATGCAAAATAGAACTCCCAGACAACTAAATTGAAGACATAAACTACCACAATAAAATTGGACAAAACCCAACTCATCAGACCACCAATTGGCGGTCCCAAACCGCTGATTGGCGGTGAAACAAACAAAACTAAAAACAAAAAATTAAAAAACACTCAAATCGTCCAAACTAAAGTGTGGACATAACACCTCCCGGCAACGACGCCAAAAACTTGATTAAACGTTTTAATTAACTGCAAGTGCACAGCCGCGTTGAAGCAGTGACAAATACGGGTCGATCCACATGGAGGTGTGTCGACTTTAGTTTGTTCAAAGGCGAGTGGGAAAGAAAGGTGAGAAAGGAGTTATGATCTAAACTACACTACAATGAGAAAAGAATTGGAAATACATAATAAAACTAAACCCCATAGGGGGTAGAGAAAGAATGTGAATATAAATATATGTGTATGTGTGTGTTCAATTATGCTCATCACAACTTGTAGTGCATGAAAATCATAAAACTAAATCCAGCTTTGCCTCCACATCAAATAACATAACACAACATCATTAAAACATACAAGACAATAATTGGAATGAAGCTAAATGAACTCATGTATAAAGACCAATCCTCACTATGCCTCCACATGAAATAAGATTTGGAAAATTATTAAACCATACAAGACATTAACCAAGGTAAAGGCAACATGAGTACATGCAACTACAAGTTATGTTTCCTTCATCAATTCCATCCATATCCTCATTTTATCATTCCCCATAAAATAGGTCCACTAACCTAAGCATATGCTAAGCTTCATTCAAGAGCATTAGCATATCAAAGAAAAGAGTGAAATCTCATTAGATGATTATGGAAATCATGTAAGGTTCAAAGGATTAAGATAACATACACCTAAACATCACATAATCATATCACATATTTCTCCACCCCCCAAATGGGGATGGAACTACTCACTCATATTTAAACTACAACCTAAATTAACAAAATAAAACTTTCTACTGAAAGGAAATTAAACTAAGCAAGCAAGAAATATTAAAGAAGCTAAAAGGACATAAAACTAAAGAAACATGCAAGACACATGAAAGGAAATTAAACTAAGAAAGAAAGAACATAACTAAAGGAAAACTTTATTAATTTCAAACTCGCAATACAAGTAGTCTCTCTCCACCACGGTTTTTGCTTCAAGGCTTTTACTCCTAGTAGAGAGGATGGCCACCAAGAGAGTGATGAATATAAGGGAGGAGGAGGAGTTCTATTTATAGCCAAAGAAAAAGGTAATCCGGGACAATCCCCCGGTATGGGACTAAACATATACCAGAAATAGACTAAATACACTCTAATACGCGAACCAACAAAATCTTAGCGGATCCGGAGCAACCCGGACCACCAATTGGCAGTCTACAGGTTTTGGATCGGGCTGTTGTTTCGTGTGGGCTTTTCGGGATGTCTTTGCTTGTGTTTGATGCATCGAAGTCGGTTGCTAGAGCTACGGACCGAATAGAATTGCAAAAATACTCCCCATGATGGTGTGGAGTTTTTTCATTTGCTCATTGGTCCTTTGGTTTTGCATTCGGGTCCCTCTCTCTTGCATCTTAGTCCATAAGTCTTGCAACTTAGTCCTTTTTCTTGCTTTTGAGTCCTTTTATTGTCTCTCCTTCTCAAACCTACTTGTTCCTGAAACTTAAACATTAAACTCGTTACATAGCATTATTTGGGTGAAAGATAATGGATATAAGACACAAAGATATGCATGATAAGATGTCAATCAGCACTGCAAGAGAAAGTCTTTGAACTTCTCAAAGAAAGTATGAAAAGATTTGGTCTCAGTCTGATACATTTGATGCGTCTGATACATTTGGTGTATCTGGTGCTGTATTTGTTGAGTTTTCCTTTGACTGAAAAGTCACTTCGAAAGGAGGTCACAAAGTCATCTCAAGACCGAATAGAGGTCGCTAGGAGGTTGTACATCCATTTCTTCACGTTATTCTCCAACGTGAAAGAAATCATCCTCAACCGGACTGAATCCACGACAAGTTGTTGAAGCTTTAACATGGAGCATACCTCCTCGAATTCACATATAAAAATATATGGATCCTCCTTATTGGCAGTGAAGGTCGGAAGCATGCTTACATATTGATGTTTCAACTCATAGTTGTTCCCACGAGCTGGTGGAAGAACTTTGCAATAAGGTTGTGCGGCCTGAACAGGTTGGGTCCGCTCCCACAGAGTCATCGGTCTATCCCGTCAAGCTAAAGGTGATGGTGCACCAAGAACTCGATCCTGACCGAATCCCTCTTCTGCCCGAGTCGGAGGAGGAGGAGGTCTACGTGGGGGTGGGAGTGGATCGAGGTAATCCATGTATGGAACCCAGCCTCCCCCATCGCCACGAGATGACTCAGCCTCATGCATCAAAGGACCTCAAGGCAGAGATGGACGATCACCTAGACCGTCTATCTCAGACAAATGCACTCTCTCAAGTCGAGTGTTCTCACCAGAACGAGCCCAACCTTACATAAAATGCTCAACTCGACTCTAATACAACACACAACAGAAGGTGTAATCAGAGGAGTAGACTATAAAGAAAAATGTAGAGGAGGAGAAGACTCAGATGAGAAAGGAAGAATCCATAGAGCTAGCGTGGGTAATGGGAGAAGGTAGAAGCAGACAAGCAAACAAGGCTCAAACAACTTATGACTATAGGTCCTTAGGCTTGATAATCCTAACTTTGAGATCACTAGTCTCGACACGCCTCACCTCCCTACAACGAAGACCACAATGCCCAGAAAGTGACACCAGATCTAGAGATCTAGTACCCCCTACTATCGACAAGGTAGGCGACGTCGATCAAGTCATGACGGTCTCAACTCGATCACTTTCTTAGTGCGTACGAAATCCTTAGGGTCAATGTCTACTTGCTTTAGAAATTAGGCTTTGATTAGTGTGATTTTTGGGGCTAAGGAAAGTGTGATGAAATCCCCCACCTTATTTTCTATGGGACAACCCCTCCTTAGTAGAGTTTTGGAGTCTCAATCTAGAAATCAACTCTCCAAACAAAGGCTCAACTCACACTTGTTGCAATGCAATTCCTAGTAACTAATGCATGGTCATACAAAATGCATGAATGAGAGTACGAAATGCGTACATAACGCCAGTGCTCAACAATTGAAAGTAAAGCTAAAATAAAAGACAAACTACATGCCTAAGTCAAGTATATGATGCATGACATAAACAAGCAAGAATGCCTATTCTTTTTCTTTGGATTTTAGTGGCCAAGTTGATGAAAGGGGATTGATTATTAATCTGGGGGCAACCTACAAGTCAAAACATGCCTAATTGAGCCCCAGAACACGCTACTGAATGTAGAAACAACTAGAAAAAAATAGAGGGAAAACTGAGCTGACCAGGCCGCCAGTTGGCGGTCCACCACCGCTGATTGGCTGTCTGTTTACCTCTGTTCCCCTCCAAACTTCTCTTGGTGACGTCTCTTGAACTTTAGAGCCTTCTGAAATAAAATAAAACTACAAACAAAAAAAATTAAAACCACTCGAATCGTCCAAACTAGTCTGAATAGAGCACCTCCCCGACAATGGCGTCAAAAACGTGATGTGTTTGTTTTAATAATTAACCGCAAGTGCACGGTGTCGGTGGAGACGTGGCAAATACGGGTCGATCCACATGGAGGTGTGTCGACTCTGGTTCTTCTGAAGGCAAGTGGGAAAAGAGAAGAAGTTGTTGATTGTGCTTCCTACATTAAACTATGAATGAACTAACAATTAAACTAAACCACCATGGAGTGGAGGTGTGTAGGTATGTGTGTGTGTGTGAGTGGGTCTCCATTTCAATTAGGCACAAGTGTAGTTTGTGTGGCATACAAGTAGAAGCTAGTGTAGAATTTAAATGTAGGAAGCACAACACTACATGGCAAACCATGAACATGCATATCTCACATATAGTTGAGGTTGACTTTAGATTGTGAAGCATGCAATAAGTACCTAGTGTGGCGATTAGAGCATCAATCAATCCTACATACAACTTAAATTATTCATGTGAATGTGCACCAAACATGGATCCATACATAACAAGTCATTCCCATCAAACCATTACAATCAACAAGATAAACTCTAAAGCTAGTATGAGATAAGTACCTAGTGTGGACATTATCCCATCTAATACAAGTTTAAGCATGCTACAAGTATAGATCTACATTAACTATATAAACTGGCACAAATGAAAGAACCCATCACTAGCACATAATCTACATCAACTCCACCCCCAACCGGAGATGGAACTACTCACTACTCATTAAGAAAAATGAAATTAAACTAAGCATGCAAGAACTGAAAATAGACAATATAAAACTAACAAAACATTCTTTATTGCTCACTCACCTTACAAGTAGTCTCTCTCCACCAGAGTTTTGCTCCAAGTCTTTACTCCTAGTAGAGAGAATGGCCACCAAGATCGGAGATGTTTACAATGGAGGAGGAAGAGTTCTATTTATAGTCATAGAAAAATGTAATCGGAGACAATCCCTCGATGTGGGATGAAACATTCCCAGAATAGACATAAACACATAACCCTTATCCGGGCAAAACCGGTTTGGATTTTGAGAAAACGGACCGCTAATTTGAGGTCACTTTTTCCCGGATCCGGCCCATTTTCGGATATCTTCCTTATTTCTTCAATTCTTCACATGGGGTGCACTCGGATTGGTTATTGGAGTTATAGTGCCGGATCTAATTGCCAAAATACTCCTCATGATGGTGTGGAGTTTCTTGATTTGCTTAGTGGTCCTTTTGGTTTACATACGGGTCCTTCTCTCTTGCATCTCAGTCCATAAGTCTTGCAACTTAATCCTTTTCCTTGCTTTTAAGTCATTTTTGAGTCTTTTCTTCTCAAACATGTTTATGCCTGAAGGTTAAACATAAAACTCGTTACGTAGCATTGCTTAGGCTAAAAATAAAGGATAAAAGACACAAATATATGCATCATATGATGTCAATCAGCTAGTATTCACTTGTTATACCCAATTGTTTAATTAAGATACATGATCATGACCTTGTTGTGAGATGTATATCCAATTGTCTTCATCTATGACACAACCTAAACCCTGTGTAGACATGTGTAAATCACCATATATTGTGCATGTATTGGAGCTAGTAACTCCCCACCTTATTATTATGTCATGAGACAGACACTAACTTTGAGATGCATATTAGTAATCATGTTGCGTATAATGAATGATCATAGATTTAAATGCCATTAGTTGTTGTTTCACTATTCTTGAATATCTCATTGTGTCTACATGGTGAGTGGATCACGTACCTACATGGTGAGTGGATCACGTACCTATGCACTCGATCCTCGGAAACCCGTGTGCTCGCCTTGTGTGTGAGCCGATAGGTGACAATGGGTGCCTTCTTGATGCTCAACCAAGGACCACCGAAGGTCGATGGACATCGAGTATGTTTCCCTCGAAAACCCGTATCCTCGCTTCGTGCGTGAGCCAGGAGGTGACGGTAGGTGCAATGGTTGCACCTGCCCAGGACCATCGAGTGGAAGAGTGTGGGCCGTGGAGATACCACGTGCAATGTGTGTGATTCGATATGTGGACTTGGGTGGTTTTGGAATGCAACGAGGTCGGCGTCGGCACTTGGTTCTCAGCGAAGTGGCATGGACACTTGAGGTGGGTGCACGCTCGCATAGGACCTTCGGGCGTCAGAGTCACGATTGGAGTTAGCCAGCACTTGTGAGTAGATGCCCTTAGGTGAGGCTCTGTGGAGCTGCCACTCGACCAATTGTTGTCCCTCGAAGCCAGTGTTGCTTTGGTAGCATCAGTGGTGGGGACCACATTGCTTTGGTAGGACGCTCACGTTGTATACCAGACTATGGTGCGAGTTCGAGTCCTGGTGAAGGACGATCGCTAGACGTGGCGTTGGGAAGTGAGAGCCATAGACTACGACCCAATTAGAGTACCTTATGTTTTCATGTACCATTATGTTGTCCTTCTCGTGGCATATTGGGTTTTCTTTATTGAAAACTTAGGCATCCTTGGAACCCTGCAGGTTCATGCATATAGGTACTGGCAAGCTGGACTGGTAGGATCTTAAGGATGTACACATGTGACCAGATCTAGCATTTTATGTTGTACTTTACTTGATGATGTATTTTGATCTTCTGCAATTATATTGAACTCTGTTGCAAACTCTGTATTTTGTTTTGGAGCTCCGACTTATTGTGACTTTATTTAATAATATTCTCTTTCACATATATTGTCATATTTTATATTTCTGGTTGTAACCCTGTGTGGACGGGGATGTTACAAGCTTAGTCTATGACTAATCCATAGTTCTGATCTTCTAAGTATTAGTTAGGTTGCATTTAGTTAATTGTAGTGTAGTGAACGGAGAGCATACTCAAAAGGAAATGAGACAGGCCAAATACCTTTTATTTGGTACAACTGTATACAATCTTGACCACTCCAATGTTGAAGAGAATGTCATATAGCTTAGGATAGTTGAACCTACTGATTTCGGAAAAGTTTTGTTGCAATTCGAAGACGTGTTTGCTGAACCTAAAGGTCTACTACCTCCCATAAGTTATGACCATCACATTGCCCGTCCTAGATGAATCCAACGTAGTAATTTTTTCCATATAGACATTCCTATTGTCAGAAGGAAATTATTGAAGAAACTATCAAAGAAGGTTTATCAAATGACATCATCAAACCTAGTTCTAGTGCATTTGCATCACCAATCCTGTTAGTTAAAAAGCATAATGGCGGGTGGAGAATGTGTGTTGATTACAAGGTACTCAACTTGAATACTACGGAAGATAGATACCTTAATCCTCTTACCGATGAACTCCTTAATGAGCTACATGGAGCCATACATTTCACAAAGCTAGATCTCATATCAAGGGGCATCAAATTAGAATGAGTGAAGCAAACATACATAAAACAACATTTATAACTCTTATGGGCATTATGAAAACAGAAAACTAGAATTTATATTGCTTAACAACTAATGTTACAACAATACAATTCACTCTCACTCTTCGTTTTACTACTAGACTAGACTACACACTCTACTACACGACCCACTCGTTGTAGTTGTGGTAGACACTTTTCTACTTGGAATTGGTTTGGAATGAGGATGGTCACACTTAAATGGAGGAGTGTTGAAATGGTGAAGTTTCTAAATTTTAACCTTTTAGATTACTCCAAATGATGAAAATGATAGAAATTTCTAAAGTCAAGAGAACTCTACAATTGGAGTCAGTATTAGGTCAATTTATTAGTCCACGTATTATCTTTAATGGGTTTGGGCTTGAGTTTGGATCCAACAACACAGTTTTAAAGTTGAAGCAAACATGCCCTTACTATCTTTCACTATCTGTGTAGCTATTGTTTCCCTTCAATTTGGTCCGACTCTTTCATTCAGCCAATCTTGACCAAGGTTGTGGAATGGTGGATAAGCCATTAAATCTAGGTACGGAAGCAATCGAAAGTCCTAGAGGGCCTAAAACCCTTGATCCCACCAGTTGAAACACGAAGCAGTATCTGACTTAATGTCAGTCTAGAATAAGCATCACTTGCTTCGCAATATTTCAATAAATTCCCTTAGCATTGCTATATGTGAAAATGTTGTAAGATGGCGAAAAAAATTAGAACCATTGACAACCTAGAATACAATTGAACCAGGGCTCGAATTCATCTTTTTTACTTGATGAGCTTGCAACAAGCCAAACTTCAAATTCGATTATCTTTCCAATCAAATTCGAATTAAAACAATCAAGCTTAACTTTAGCCCACTTTCTGAAACAAAAGTACTAGACTCAAGCAAGACTTGGTTAGAAGTTGAATTGTCGATATACAGGTTCTGTCTCTGCACATTTAATGTGGTATCTTGAGCCTAATCCTAATCCTAATTGAGTTTAATGATATTTAGGTGGTGATTAGGAGGAAATGAGATGGACGGCTGGGATTGAAGATGGATTGGAGATGAGATGAGTGGTGAGGATTGGATTGGAGGAGATATTTATGGTGGGTTGAGTTCTCTCTCTCTCTTCTCTCACGTCTCTCTCTCTGTTCTCACGTTTCTCTCTCCACCCACAGTCGGTGCTCCTGCGAGAAGGTGATCTCCGGCGAGTGGAGTTCGGAGCCGTTCGTGGTAGAGGTGAGTTGGTTGGTTGGAAGCTCATCTCGTTGTTTTCTCATTTTGGTTTCTCTCCCTCAACCTTACTCGTGTTCTGTGGTCGTGGTTGGTTTGTGGAGGTTGTCAGAGGTGAAGTTGTGGTTGTGGATCATCGAGGAGGAGTTGATCGTAGGTTGGACGCAAGTTCGTCGACTGATCGTGTTTTGAAGAGGCGTGCTCGTGGAGCCGCCGTCGTGGTTCTTCAAAGGTTTCTTCAAACCTTCTGGTATGTCAAGCTCTCTCGCTTAAGTAGTGTGAGTATTTGGAAGTCGACGGTAGGCCTTTCGGCCCATCGCAAGTAAACGTGCAACAGATTTCACTGCCTGATTGGTCGACCAGTTGGTGCAAATGGTCGACCGTTCGTGAAGAGAATTCGGGTTCTGCCTCGCATCGGTCGAACGATACCCCAGGGGCGGTCGACTGATTGTGCTTAGGAGGCAAGCCTAGTTAGATTCGGTCGAACGGGTCCCCTTTGCCGTTCGACCGTGTACACTGTCATAGGTCGGTTGAGGGCGTTGACCATCCAAACGGTCGACCGCTCATTGACTTCATCCGACCGTGACATAAGTGAGAATAGTGGTCCGTTCGACCGAAGGTCGTTTCGGTCGACCGGACTTGTTGCTGAGCGTGGGGGAACGCTCTGGTCGAATTCGGTCGACCAAGAGTGCCCAGGCATTCGACCGGATTCGTGGTGCGAGAGAGGGATTATTCCCTGGTGGGATTCGGTCGACCGAGAGTGCTCGGGGGTTCGACCGAATTCGTTATGGAGTTGAGGGAATTTTCCCTGGTGACTTTCGGTCGAACGGGGTCCCTTTGCCGTTCGACTGATTGGTCATTTTATTCGTTCAACCTGGGAGTTGACCATCTAAACGGTCGACTGCCCTTGACTTTGGTTCGACCAAACGAGTACTATTGGTAGGAATCGGTCGACCACGGGAGTGACGGTCAAGGCGATTGCCTTGTATCTGCTTGATTCGGTCGACTGGGACTTTTGATTCGGTCGACCATTTGTGTCCAGTTTTGCACTATGGAGGTGTTGTTGTTGTGGTCGTCCGTGTGGGGCGAGTTGTGGTGCCGATGTTCTTCCGGCAAGTGTGCTAGGGTGCACGAGAGTTGCGGTGGTTGGTTGAAAAAGACTTGGAGCCTCGTAACTGTGTGAAAGCTTGGGTTGGCTGAAAAAGGCCTCGAGCCCAGCTTAGAATTGTGGTGTTGCGGCGGTTGGTTGAAAAAGACCTGGAGCCTCGTAACTGTGTGAGAGTTGCGGTTGGTTGAAAGAGACCTGGAGTCCAGCTACACTGTGCGGGGTTGGTTGAAAAAGACCTAGAGCTCCGTAGTGCGTTCAGGTTGCCTGAAAGAGGCCTGGAGCCTGAGCAGGGACCGCGTGTTAAGGGTTGGTTGAAAAAGACCTGGAGCCCTTGGACGTTTGGGTTGGTTGAAAAAGACCTGGAGCCCTTGGACGTTTGGGTTGGTTGAAAAAGATCTGGAGCCCTTGGTCGTGTCGTGGTAGCAGCGGTTGGTTGAAAAAGACCTGGAGCCCAGCTTGGGAACGAGTGTGTGTTGCAGTGGTTGGGTGAAAAAACCCTGGAGCCCCGTGACGGTGGTGTGTGTTGTGGTTGGGTGAAAAAGCCCTGGAGCCCAGCCTGTTGAGGTGCTTTTCTTGTTTTGTAGAATTGCATGCTAGGGTGCCTTTCATCTCATGCATTGTAGAGTTTGGCATACAGGGTTTCCTTCTGGAAACTCAGGCATTGTTGAATGTTTACTTTCAGGTCGTGATCGGCGATAGGGGGTGGTGACCGAGGAGATGAGCACCGCTACCGGATCCAGCTTTCTCTTAGTTGAGGTCGAGTGATTAATGCTTTCGTTGTATAGTCGTTTGATGTAATCACAACTTTTGAAATACTCTCATGTTCATATATATATTATATATATGTTAGTGCACCTGTTTTCCTTATTTGCGTAATATCCTCTGTTGATTGTGTGTTATTAAAATTTTAAATTTTCCGCTGTGTTGAGGATGTTACAAATTAGTATCAGAGTGGTCGGTTCCAGTGTCCTTATCCAAAGAAGACACCCTTAGAGTTTTAGAGTCTGCATTAGTTCATGCATTCATGGTTTTGATGTGTGCTATTTTCTTTGTGTATAGATGCCTTCGAGACACGTGAGTCCTCCCCCACGGGACCGTAGCACCAGTGGTGAGACTGGGGGCACAGACTGGGCAGAGGAGCGGCGGATGCTCTATGACACGGTGGGGCGACTGGGAGCGATGTTGGATCACCAATCAGGCAGAGGAGAGCCAGCAGCGGCAGAATCGATGCTCGACCGCTTTATAAGACAATACCCGCCTACCTTCGATGGTAGAGGAGAGTCTGAGGCTGCGAAGGATTGGGTCCTGAAGATTCAAGAAATCCTTCAGGCGATTGAGTGCCCGCCTGAGAGGCAGACAGGCTTGGTAGCATATGTGTTGGGCGGAGACGCGTCCAACTGGTGGAGGACCACATCTGCAGTGGTGTTTGAGGGCAGGACTGAGGTTAGCTGGGAGGAATTCCTATGGGAGTTCAATGAGTTGTATTTCCCAGAGCATGTCAGAGATGGGAGGAGAGAGGAGTTTATGACCCTCGAGCAGGGAGAGGCGACCCTGGCTGAGTATACCTGGAGGTTCAACGTGCTGGAGCCTTACTGTCCAGAGATTTGTGTGACGCCCCCGCAGAGGGCGAGGAAGTTTATACGGGGGCTGAGGAAGCACCTCCGTACTCAAGTGACCTACAGTATGCCACAGACACTGGCCGATGCCGTGAGATTTGCGACGATCGTTGATCAGGATTACCAGCAGAATTATGCTGAGGGCAGGAGAGCACCGGGGAAGGTCGGTGGACGTCCGGGTGCTCCGTTAGCAGGGAACCCGGGAAAGAGGCCCCCGTTCGGAGGAGGTGGATCACGTCAGCCTGAGGCGTGCAGAGGTTGTGGCAGAGTTCACTCCGGAGAGTGTTGGGGCCATGGAGTTTGTCATGGGTGTGGCAAGTTAGGCCACTTTGTGCGAGATTGCCCGAGTGGCCCAGGTGGATCCAGCAGGCATTCAGGGCCACCAGCAACAGGCAGAGGCGGAGGTCGCCGACCTTTTGCACCACCACAGCAGGGTCAGAGGACTGGACGGGTCTTTACCATTCAGGCGGATGAGGCTAGAGACGCCAGCACGGTGGTGGAAGGTGTGAGAGTGTTGTTTGATTGTGGGTCGCACACTCGTTCATTTCGGAGCGATTTGCGAGCGTGTTGGGCCATACCCCTGCGATGTTGACTGTCACGTTAAAAGTCAGCACACCCTTGGGTCTGGTGGGCATTGTGGGGAGCTTTCTCCCCAGCGCCACGATTGTTTTGGAAGATCAGGAGTTTTTCGGTTGACCTGATCTTGTTGCCGCTGGAGGACTTCGACGTCATACTGGGGATGGATTGGCTATCCTAGTACGATGTGCGAGTTTTGTGCCGGGAGAAGAAGATTCTGATTGCGAGGAAGGGTCTACCTGATGTGATGATCAGGGGGACGAAGGATAGAGGAGGCAGAGTGGTCGTCTCAGCAGTGAGCGCACAGAAGTTGTTGCAGCAGGGTTGCAAAGCTTTTGTGGCCACTTTGGTAGTTCCAGATCCAGAGGCGAGGAGATTGGAGGACATTGAGATTGTTCGAGAGTTTCCAGAGGTATTTTCCGACGATGTCTCCGGGTTGCCGCCTTAGAGAGAGATTGAGTTTGGGATCGATTTGGTAGCTGGGACTACGCCGTAGTCGAAGGCGCCGTATCGGATGGCACCTGCTGAGCTGGCAGAGCTGAAGAAGCAGTTGCAGGATCTGATGGATACGAGATTTATCCGCCCCAGTGTCTCACCTTGGGGAGCGCCAGTATTCTTCGTGAAGAAGAAGGATGGATCGCTGCGGATGTGTATTGACTACAGGATGTTGAATAAGGTTACCGTTAGGAATCAGTATCCCTTGCCCAGGATCGAGGACCTGTTTGACCAGTTGCAGTCAGCGCAGGTGTTCTCAAAGTTTGATCTGCGATCCGGTTAGCATCAGTTGAGGATCAGAGAGGCAGATGTCCAGAAGACAGCTTTCAGGACGAGGTACGAGCATTACGAGTTTTTGGTGATGTCGTTCCGGTTGACGAACGTGCCTGCAGCATTTATGGATTTGATGAACAGGATGTTCAGTCACTACCTCGACCGATTTGTGATTGTCTTCGTGGACGATATTTTTGTTTACTCGCCAGATGTGGAGCAGCATCGAGGGCACTTGACAGTTGTACTTGGCATTTTGAGAGATCAGCAGTTATATGCCAAGTTTTCGAAGTGCGAGTTCTGGCTGAGCAGTGTCGCCTTTCTGGGACACATTGTATCGGGAGATGGGATTTCAGTAGATCCAGCGAAGGTTGAGGCCGTTACGCAGTGGATAGTGATTGACATCATTTCATGCTTATATTTGTATCTTATATCCATTATCTTACACCTAAGCAATGCTACGTGACGAGTTTTATGTTTAGTTTTCAGGAATAAAGAGGTTTGAAGAGAAGAGCCATGAAAGGACCCAAAAGCAGGAAAAAGGACTTAATTGTGAGACCTGGGGACTAAGATGCAAGGGAGAAGGACCTGATCGTAAGACCGAAGGACCTAAGAGCAAAACATGAAAATCCACACCATCATGGGGAGTATTTTGGTAATTCGATTCGGGTCGAAGCTCCAACAAACCAAGTAGATGCATCCAAGACCAAGAAATACTTCAAGCAAAGCCCAACACAAAAACAGATGGATCAGGGCCTTATCGACCGCCAATTGGCGGTCTGGATCATCCCAGATCCGTTAAGATTTCGCCTGGACTTGTATTAATGTTTGTTTAGGCTATTTTGGTATTGATTTAGTCCTTCATCGGGGGATTCTCCCGGATTATCTTTTTCCATGCTTATAAATAGAACTCTTCACCTTCCATTGTAGACATCTCTCTCTTTGGTGGCCATCTTCCCTACTAAGAGTGAAGCCTTGAAGCAAAACTCTGGTGGAGGAAGGGTTGCTTGTAATTTGAGTGAGTTAATAATAGATGTTTTCATTAGCTTGTTAATTCTTGCTTAGTTAATTTCCTTTAATGTGTTTGCTTTGGTGCTTGTTTTGTTTTATGCTTCTTTAATATTTATTGCTTGATTAGAGTAGTTAGTTTAAATATGTGTGAGTAGTTCCATCACCTTTAGGGGTGGAGTAGACGTGTGTACATGTTATGTAGATGGTTTGAATGCTTAATATGAATGTTTTGTGAGAGATATTAGTATGCTTGCTTGAATTATTAAGAACCTTACTTGATGGTTTCTGTCATAACTTAGCTACATTCCATGCTTGTCTAAGTGTCTTAATAACAACCTTGCATTGCTCATATTATTCACATAAGTTAGTGATGTAAATGATAGGTTTTGCCATTAGGTACCTCTTATGCATTAACAAACACTAACTAACTTGAGCTTCTTGTATGCATTCCACACCACACCTATTTCATGTGCACACACACTCCACCCCTTAGGGGTTTTCATTCCTGAGGTTTTATCTTCTTCATTAGTTGTTTAGCCTTGTTTGTTAGTGATTTTATTTCAGCTTTGTTAGTTTACTAGTTTAGATTAGTGTAGTGTAGTGTAATCCATCTTTCTCTCCATTTTTTACCACTCGCCTTCGTACAAACCAAACGTCGACACACCTCCCAGTGGACGACCCGTATTTTCCACCGCTTCAACGCGGCCATGCACTTGCGGTTTAAATAAAACGATCAATCATGTTTTTGGCACCGTTGCCGGGGAGGTGCTCTGTCCAGACGTTGGTTTGGACGATTCGAGTGGTTTTTTAATTTTTTTGTTTCCAGTTTTACTTAGTTTCAGGGAACCATCGGATCACAGGGAGGCTACTGGACAAGTTTGAAGAACAGAAGCTCCAAACTGACCGCCAATTGGCGGTCTGGAACCGCTAACTGGCGGCCTGGTGAGCTAGTCTTCCTCTCAATTTTGTTCTGGTAGTTAGTTCTGTAATTTTCATTATCTGGGAGCCCCATTTTGCGTGCTGTGACTTTTAGTTCGCTCCCAGATCATTAATCACTCCCCCATTAATCAACTTGGCCTTAAAATCCAAAGCAAAACACTAAACGTTCTTATTTGTTTAGGTCACGCATCATGTATTGACTTAGGCACGTAGTTGTCTTTTCTTTTAGCTTTATTTTCAGTTGTTGAGTGCTGGCGTGAGGTACGCAATTTCCTACACTCATTCATTCATCTTGTATGCCCATGCATTAGTTAGTAGGAATTGCATCAGGACAAGAGTGAGTGAGCGTTTGATTGGAGCGATTGATTGCTAGATTTAGGATCAAAACGCTATTAAGGAGAAGGCGTCCCATAAAAGATAAGGTGGGGGATTTCATCACCATTTCCTTGGCCCCAAAAATCACTCTTAATCAGGCCTTAACTAAAAGCAAGTACACATTGGCCCTAGGATTACGGGCGCACTAGGAGAGTAATCTAGTTGAGACCGTCAGGACTGATCGGCGTCGCCTACCTTGTCTATAGTAGGAGGTACTGGATCTCCAGATCTGGTATCACTTGCTGGGCATTGTGGTCCTCGTTGTAGGGAGGTGAGGCATGTCGAGGCTAGTGACATCGAAGTTAGGCGTCGTCTAGCCTAAGGACCCATAGCCTTAAGTTGTTTCAGCTGTGCTTGCTAGTTAGGCTTCTACCTGATCCCACTACCCACGCTAGCTCTAGGGATTCTTCCCTCCTCACCTGAGTCCTGTCCTCATCTATTCTCTACGTATAGTCTCCTCCTCTAGTACACCTTCTGTTGTGTGTTATTTTAGAGTCGAGTCGAGCATTTTATGCGAGGTTGGGCTCGTTCTGGTGAGAACGCTCGACTCAAGAGAGTGCATTCTTCTAAGATGGACGGTCTTGGTGATCGACCATCTCCGCCTCGTGCTCCTTTGGAGCATGAAGCCGAGTCGTCTCGCGGTGACAGGGGAGACCAACTTCCATACATGGAATACCTCGGTCCGCTTCCACCACCACGTAGACCTCCTTCTCCTCCTCTGACTCGAGAGGAAGGGAGATTCGGTCAGGATCGGACCGATGACTTTGTGGGAGCGGACCCATCTTGTTCGGGCCACGCAACCTTCTTGCATAGTTGTTCCCCTTGCTCGCGGGAACAACTATGAGCTGAAACCTCAATAGGTGAGCATGCTTCCAACCTTTACTGCCAATAAGGAGGATCCGTATATCTTTATACGCGAATTCAAGGAAGTATGCTCCATGTTCAAGCTTCAACAGCTTGACGAGGATTCAGTCCGGTTGAGGATGATTTCTTTCGCATTGAAGGATAATGCGAAGAAATGGATGTATAGCCTCCCGGCGAGCTCGATTCGGTCATGGGATGACTTTGTGACCGTCTTTCTGAAGAGATTTTTCCCTCAAAGGAAAACTCCACAGATATGGCACCAGATACAATAAATGTATCAGGCCGAGACTGAATCGTTTCATGGTTTCTTTGAGAGGTTCAAGGACCTTCTACAACAGTGCCCTCATCATGGATTTGAGTTATGGTAGCTGTGCCAAATTGTTTATGAGGGCATCAACTACAACACCCGCACATTGTTGGAGTCGATGTGTCAGGGTGACTTCCAAATGAAACCCATCGAGGAGGCATGGGATACTTTTGAGTCTATGGCTGAACGTACCTTCAAGTGGGATACCATGAGAGAGCCACCAGCCGCCAGGTCTTCTGGTCGAGCTGGATCTTATCAAGTTGAGTCATCGATCGTGTCTGAGGCGAAAATGGCTGCTCTCATGCGTAGGATTGAGAGTTTAGAGTTGGACCGAGCTCCTGTAACTCAGGTTGCTACTCCCGGGTGTGGTAGGTATGGACTTACGGGTCATTATGACTTGGAATGCGCTTAAGCTCCAAGGGATACTGAGCATGCAAATGCGATGTATCAACAGAGGCCCCGTAACGACCCGTACAGTCACTCCTACAACCCGGGATGCCGTAACCATCCTAACTTCTCTTGGGGGCCTAGTGGGGGTAACGGTCAAAGCTCGCACGCTCAACCTCAACCTCCACGCCCATCGGCAACCTACCAACCTCCACATCAAAGGTCTCAACACCATAATTACCAACCTGCTCATGCCTCATCGTCCGGTTATTCCAACCAGACTCAACCACCCCAGCAGGTTGACCCCAAGGACCCTTCTTGTGATCCGACCCTTCAAGCGTTGCAAAGTACAGTCAATGTTTTGGAAATGCAAGTTAGCCAGTTGGCTCATCAACTCGATGAACGCGAGAAGGGTCAGTTCCCGAGTCAACCTGAGGTGAATCCTCGGGGTACCCATTCTCAAGGAAGGACACCTTTACATCATGTTACCTCTGAGCCGACCCATCATATTAATGTGATTCATACTTTGAGGTCTGGTAAGGAGGTGGATAACCACATTGGGGTGCCTTCTTTATCATCACCATCTTTGAGGGAGCCGGATCCTGAGGCTCCCTCCACCAATACTTCCAGGAAGGAGCCTGATCCTGAGGTTCCTCCTACATTTCCTTCGACAATGGGGTCGAACCCTGAGGTCCCCTTGTCTCCTTTTGTGTCAAAGGAATCAGATTCTGAGGTCCCCATTCATGCTTCTTTGGACCAGAATTCTGATGTTCCTTCGCACCCTTATGCCCCAAAGGCGCCATTCCCTGAGCGCCTTAAAAAGAAAACCTCAGATCAGCAGGACAAGATGCTTGAGATGTTTAGGCAAGTTAAGGTGAACATCCCTCTGTTGGAGGTGATTCAGCAAATGCCACCTTATGTCAATGTTCTTCAGGACTTATGCACCAAGAAGAGAAAAACTCATGTTCCAAAGAAAGCTTTTCTTGCGGCTAACGTGAGTTCTTTGTTGGCACAACCCATGCAAGTCAAGTACAAGGACCCTGGCTGTCGTACTATCTCTTGTGTGATTGGTGATGTGTCCATACATCGAGCCTTATTGGACCTTGGTGCATCTATTAATCTTTGCCATATTCTGTCTACGTCCACCTCGGTCTTGGAGACCTCAAACAAACAGACTACTCTTCAATTGGCTGATAGGTCTATGAAGAAACCGAGGAGTGTGGTGGAAGATGTGTTGATCAAAGTGGGAGAGTTCATTTATCCAGTCGACTTCTTTGTCTTGGATACTGAACCTGTGCCAAACCCACTTGGACAAATTCCTGTCATTCTGGGGCGACCATTCCTTGCGACTTCCAATGCATTGATTAATTGTCGCAATGGTCTGATGCGTTTGACTTGTGGTAGTCAATGCGATGATTTCAACATCTTCACCATCGGCAAGAAGCCAGGTGCCTTCAATGACCCTGTTGGGGTCAACCTTATCCAAGGTTTGGATGAAATTGAAGCTTAGGGCACCTTCAAGTACTTCAGAGAACTGTTCGATGAAGCTCCTGAAGGTGGTGAAGATGTTTCACCTGGGCTGGCACAAGACGGTGCCTTATGTTCTGATCATGTGGCCTCAGTGCCACCTCCTTTTGATCTTGTGGCCCTTGAGTTACATTCTTCTGATCTTGTGGCCCTTGAGCCACATCCTTTCGATCACGTGGCCCTTGAGCCACATCCTTTCGATCATATGGCTTTTGAGCCACAAGATACCATTTTTATGGCCTCTGGGCCACATGATCTTCATTATGTATCTGCTGAGGACCCCATGTTGGTTAAGAATCAACCACCTGATACCCTTCAACCTGATAGAGGTTCACCTCTCATTCATGCCTCCTATCTTTCTCACTCTCAAGAGGCATCAAACGACCACAACGCTTATAAGGGTATCAGGTGGTCAAGCAATTCTTATTTGTATGTGTACTTCACGTTGGTGAGATCTATTCTTTTTCATGCATAACTCCATGTAGTATCATGCTCGCATTCATTGAGGACAATGCATGAAGTAGGTGTGGGGGTGTTTTTACGTGTGTGTATAGTCGAGTCTTTTTCTTTGATTTTTGTTTTCTTTTGTGTGTATTGATAGGGTCATGTTAGTGTGCTGCATTTAATATCGATATATATGCTTTCCATGATCCTTGGGTGACTTGTCTTCTTTTTCTTGCCTAGTTCTTTAAAATTTTCACATTTCTTTCAAAATCTTCATGTGTTTGCGAAAGAAAATGTTTTGTGGGTTTTGCGTGTGTTTAGCATGTGCAAAACCGTTGAGAGGCAAAGTAAAAAGAAAGCTCCCAAAATTGTCTTGAACTTGATGCATTAGGATATCTAGTACTGTGGCTTTAGAATTTATCGAGTCATTAGGATGCACCCCAGTTTCCCTTTAGGGGTCAATAATCATAGGGTTTCAGTACTCAAACAATTAAAGAAGTCCACCCTGAACCTAGTGAGTCAATAATTCGTGTCTGTTAACTTAAGGAAGTTTGTTGTAGTCAATGAACTTTTAAATCTTGTTGTGAGACATTAAGTGTAGGGGTTTTGGTTCATGTGTAGATAAGAAATAAGTGAGTATGTGTTCTCTCTTCTCGCACGGCTCCTATCACTCGGGAAAGTAGGTCTGAAGGGACTTTGTGCCTGGTGCTTTCGAGTCATCATACTTGGGATGCGCCGACCGAACTCCCGTTACACGGGTGGAAGGGATTGCCCTATGTGGAGATTTGGGGAAAGGTGTACGTGATAGTGTAAGTCCTCATGGGCAATGATGCACGAAACCTGACCCTGAGAGAATGAAGCTCCAACTAAGAAAAAGAAAAGAAGAAAAAAATAAGAAAAGAAAAAAAATGTAAATAAGAACCTTAGTGGACTTTACGCTTTGTATCACTTGAGGATGTTGAGGTTGTCCATGTCTTTCACTTAATTCCTTATTTAACTTGCACGAATGGTTCATTATGCTCGATGTGGACTGATTACCTATATGGAGTCGGCCCGTAGGATTAGCGCGTCCAATGATCGACAAAATATTTCCAACGAGTCGAGAGTCTAGATTGAATAATGCATCTTGTTCGGATTTTATGGGTATATCCGCTGAAAACCCTCAGGAGACAACACTCCTCCTCCTTGGCAACAAAGAGGTTTAACGGCTTGTTCCACGTGCTAAGTGCAACCGTGATTCCTACGAAAGTGAGTTAGGATTTCGTGTTTCTCGTTTGCTTTTCTCATTCTTTGTTTTGCTCGGGACTAGCAAAAACTTAGGTGTGGGGGTATTTGATTGACATCATTTCATGCTTATATTTGTATCTTATATCTATTATCTTACACCTAAGCAATGCTACGTGATGAGTTTTATGTTTAGTTTTCAGGAATAAAGAGGTTTGAAAAGAGGAGCCATGAAAGGACCCAAAAGCAGGAAAAATGACTTAATTGTGAGACCTGGGGACTAAGATGCAAGGGAGAAGGACCTGATCGTAAGACCGAAGGACCTAAGAGCAAAACAGGAAACTCCACACCATCATGGGGAGTATTTTGGCAATTCGATTCTGGTCGGAGCTCCAACAAACCATGTAGATGCATCCAAGACCAAGAAATACTTCAAGCAAAGCCGAACACAAAAAGCAGACGGATCTGGGCCTTATAGACCACCAATTTGAGGTCTAGATCATCCCAGATCCGCTAAGATTTCGCCTGGACTTGTATTAATGTTTGTTTAGGCTATTTTTGGTTTTGGTTTTAGTCCCACATCGGGGGATTGTCCCGGATTAGCTTTTTCCATGCTTATATATAGAACTCTTCACCTTCCATTGTAGACATCTCTCTCTTTGGTGGTCATCTTCCCTACTAAGAGTGAAGCCTTGAAGCAAAACTCTGGTGGAGGAAGGGCTGCTTGTAATTTGAGTGAGTTAATAATAGATGTTTTCATTAGCTTGTTAATTCTTGCTTAGTTAATTTCCTTTAATGTGTTTACTTTGGTGCTTGTTTTGTTTTATGCTTCTATAATATTTCTTGCTTGATTAGTATAGTTTCATTTCAGTATAATGGTTCATTTTATTAGAGTAGTTAGTTTAAATATGTGTGAGTAGTTCCATCCCCATTAGGGGTGGAGTAGATGTGTGTACATGTTATGTAGATGGTATGAATGCTTAATATGAATGTTTTGTGAGAGATATTAGTATGCTTGCTTGAATTATTAAGAACCTTACTTGATGGTTTCTGCCATAGCTTAGGTACATTCCATGCTTGTCTAAGTGTCTTAATAACAACCGTGCATTGCTCATATTATTCACATAAGTTAGTGTTGTAAATGATAGGTTTTGCCATTAGGTACCTCTTATGCATTAACAAACACTAACTAACTTGAGCTTCTTGTATGCATTCCACACCACATTTATTTCATGTGCACACACACACTCCACCCCTTAGGGGTTTTCATTCCTGAGGTTTTATCTTCTTCATTAGTTGTTTAGCTTAGTTTGTTAGTGATTTCATTTCAGCTTTGTTAGTTTACTAGTTTAGATTAGTGTAGTGTAGTGTAATCCATCTTTCTCTCCATTTTTTACCATTCGCCTTCGCACAAACCAAACGTCGACACACCTCCCAGTGGACGACCCGTATTTGCCACCGCTTCAACGCGGCCGTGCACTTGCGGTTTAAATAAAACGATCGATCAGAGAGCCCCAACGAGTGTCGCGGAGGTCAGGAGTTTTGTGGGTTTAGCGGGTTATTATCGCCGTTTTTTTCAGGATTTCTCGAGGTTGGCTTCACCGTTGACAACTTTGACAAGGAAGGGCGTCGAATTCGTGTGGTCCCAGAAGTTCGAGGACAGTTTCTAGGAACTGAAGAGTCGGCTGACGACTGCTCCAGTTCTAACACTTCCCAGTAGCAATGGTGGTTTTGTGATTTACAGTGACGCGTCAGGCATTGGACTGAGATGCGTACTCATGCAGCACGGGCAGGTGGTTGCATACGCTTCGAGGTAGTTGAAGGTGCACGAGAGGAACTACCCCACTCATGATTTGGAGTTGGCGGCAGTCGTGCATGCGTTGAAGACTTAGAGACATTACTTGTATGGCGAGCGGTTCGAGGTGCTCACAGATCATCAGAGCCTTAAGTATTTGTTTTCGCAGAAGGAGCTGAATATGAGGCAGCGTAGATGGCTCGAGCTTATTAAGGATTATGATTTTACCTTCTGGTACCATCCGGGGAGGGCGAATTCGATTGCTGATGCTTTCAGCAGGAAGGTGGAGGTTACTGATGCATTGCATACATTGCATCATATGTCTCTCATTTAGAGTAATTTTATATCAATAAATGCTACTAAGGTATGTGATGGGAATTAAATTTATACCGCAAGTGCACGGCGTCAATGGAGACGTGGCAAATACGGGTCGAACACAAGGAGGGAGAGATTTGTTATTAGTGTGATTTCGATTGGGGGAAAGAAGGAGAGAAGAAATAAGTTGGTTTTTGAGATTTTTGATTTTAATTATCTAAAGAAAGAAACATGAACAATTAAAACTAAAACAAGAATAAAGAGGTGAATTCCGTCGGGTGGAGGTTTAGATTTAAGGTTTAGATTAGAGAATTCAGAAACTTATAATAAATCATATTAGTTATAAAGCATTACATGATAAATGATTTAACATAAACTCAAGTAATCAAAATATACTAACACGAAATTAAAATAATAACATTCATTCATCTTCTCTTCACCCTAAATTCGTCACCTCCAACCTTTGGAAGGAGTTAGAAACTCATAGAGGGAGGAAGAAGGGGTCCTTGAGACATTACAAAAGAAAACTAAAAGTAAGAAATAAAAGACAGAATTTTATTAATGAAAAGAAGAATACAAAACTAAGATTAAGAATAAAAACTACAACCAAAGACTAAGGACCCTTCTAACATCGTTCTCGGGTCTATTTATAGTTGCTACAAGGGATCTAGGTATAATATTGGAAAGTACACGTGTCCAGACACGACTGGACGAAATTGGGAGACGCAGATCAATGCTTGGGCGGCGGAAACGCCTCACATTGTGCGTGTGGTGCGGCGGAAACACCGCATAATCTGATCTGATTTTGTCCGGATTTTGGTTGAATGTTTATTGTATGATTTGATCCTTCTGGATTGATTCTTTCCATTCTTTTGAGCTCCGAATTAATTCCTTTATGTATTTGGAGATTTACATTGATTTTTCTTTAGGTTTTCTCCATAATAACTCGTGAATTGCAATTAGGTCCTTGACTTTTTGCAATTAAGTCCGCGGCTACTTTTGTGCTTAAGTCCTTGTTCTTTTTGCAATTATGACTTGAATGCTTTTATGCTTGGATACATTTCCATTCGTAACCCGATAATCTTGAGCTTGGTCTTTATGATAGAAATGAGTCTTTTGCACGCGTTTATGCTCGGGATGTGGGTAATTTGCATTCAGGTTCCTGTATTCTGTAAATAAGACTAAACACATACCTTAGTAGCATTTATTGATATAAAAGTGATCTAAATGAAAGACATATGATGCAATGTATGCAATGCATCAGTATGTGTTTAGTCTTATTTACAGAATACAAGGACCTGAATGCAAATTACCCATATCCCGAGCATATATGCGTGCAAGAGACTCATTCCTGTCATAAAGACCAAGTTCAAGATTATTGGGATTCAAATGGAAGTCCATCCATGCATAAAAGCATTCAAAGACTTAATTGCAAAAAGGCCAAGGACTTAAGCACAAAAGTAGCCAGGGACTTAATTGCAAAAAGCCAAGAACCCGACTGCAAGGACCAAAATATTATTTTGGAGAAGTTCTAAAAAATCATTTTGGATCTCCAAATATACAAAGAATTAATTCGGAGCTCAAAAGAAAGGAAAGAAATCATCTGGATGCGCAAAGGACATTGAAATCATACCATAAACACACAGGAAAAATCCGGATCCAATCAGAGCACAATTTGCGGCGAAATCGCTACACCTTACATACACCATGCGGCGGAAACGCCGCCCCCCTTTGGATCCATGGCCCCGGATTTTGTCCAGTCGTGTCTTGACACGTTTACGTTCCTATTTTGTATTAGGGTTCCTTGTATCGGCTATAAATAGCCCCAAAACGATGTGGTGATGGTGGGAGTTTTTGTTCCATATTTTAGCAATAAAATTTTGTTCTTTTATTTTTGTGTTTTTAGTTTTCTTTTGTAGTTTCTCTAGGACCCCTTCTCCTTCCTTCCATCAATGAGTTTCTAACTCTTTCCAAAGGGTGGGGGTGACGGATTTAGGGTGATGAGAAGAAGAATAAAGTTATTATTTTAATTTTGTGATAGTATATTTTGATTACATGAGTTTTTGTTAAGTCATTTATCATGTAATGCTTTATAACTAATGTGATTTATTATAAGTTTCAGAATTCTCTAATCTAAACCCGATATCTAAACCTCCACCCAACGGAATTCGCCATCTTTGTTCTTGTTTTAGTTTTATTTGTTCATGTTTCGTGTTTTAGAAAATTAAAAACCAAAAATCTCAAAACCAAACTTATTTTCTCTCTCTTTCTTTCCCTAATCGAAAATGACAAAAATAACAATATCTCTCCCTCCTTGTGTTTGACCCGTACTTGCCCCGTCTTCATTGACGTCGTACATTTGTGGTATAAATTTAATTCCCATCAAGTTTTTGGCGCCGTTGCATTCAGGTCCCTGTATTCTGTAAATAAGACTAAACACATACCTTAGTAGCATTTATTGATATAAAAGTGATCTAAATGAAAGACATATGATGCAATGCATCAAATACCCCCACACCTAGATTTTGCTAGTCCCTAGCAAAACAGAAAATACGAAAAATAAAAACAACGAAATCCTAACTCACTTTCGTAGGAATCACGGTTGCACTTAGCATGTGCAACAAGCCTTTAAACCTTCTTGTTGCCAAGGAGGACGAATTTTGTCTCGTGAGGGTTTTCAGTTGACACACCCACAAAGTCTTAATTCAACATTCCATTAACAACTTTCAATATCCCTACCTCAACCTTATACAGCTCACTAAGAATTCTTGCATGCTCGTTATATAAATCTAACTCATTAAAAATATGACTTGGTCTTTGTTCCTCCAACATTCACACCACTAACCCTTCTACACATGTTTATCACTTGAGTTATTTTGCACGCCTCCTCTGGTGGTGAAGTATCAT
Organism: Triglochin maritima; assembly: GCA_963682175.1. NCBI lineage: Eukaryota > Viridiplantae > Streptophyta > Magnoliopsida > Alismatales > Juncaginaceae > Triglochin > Triglochin maritima. The sequence continues at coordinate 20,722,927 of OY821774.1, read as the reverse complement.
TCGGATCAACCATGACATGGATCATTCTTTTAGCTTTGGGCCTTGAGTAATTTTTTTTCTTTTCTTCCGTGATTCAACACATTTGCTTTTTGACAGTTTTACCCTTTTTGCATTCGTGTAGCGAGTTTGGTCGATAATCCCGAGCTGGTAGACTCAAGTTACCGGGTTTCAAGATACCCCTACGGACCAGTGACTCAAAGGCTTGGGCTTTTGTAGTCATTTTGCAAAATGTGTTTCCTCACTTTATTCCTTTATTTTTGTTTTCCTCAAGGCTTAATTGCTATTAGAAGTCCACACTTCCCTGTATATTTTCCTCAACCTCTGCTTTTTATCAACCACTTCAAAGATTTGATTCATCCAATTTAAGTGCATACATGTCTTAAAGGGTAATGGGTTATTTCTTTGGAACTTCGATTTATGTCATAATTTCTACAAGCAGAACTATATAATAAGGAACAAAAAATCAATGCAATTTGTACACGGGTTTTGGCAGTTTAATCTTAAGCTATGTCATGAAACATTGATGAATTTTATTTTTTATTTTTATTTTTATTTTTAAATAAAAGACAGCTATATAGATAAATATATACATAAACACCCCCCCCCCCCCCCACACCTAAATCATGCATTGTCCTCAATGTATGCAAATATAAAGCAAATGCACTTATTACCTTGGTGAACTGCGGTGGAAGGATGGAATTTGCTCAAAGTCAACCATAGTCAAAACTGGATTGAATGACACCATATTGGGGCATGTATCCAGTTGAATTGTTCCCCATGTTGCAGTGAGAGTCTTGAGTCACAGGTTCCACACCCCTCACATAAATAGGTTCTCTTATTTGCTCGAGTGATGGTGGGTGTGTAGATGAATTTCTCCCATTTTTCTTACTTCCTTTTTGATTTTGTGATGATTTAGAAATCTTATAGATACGCGATTTCATCACAACATCACTCTGATTGCATATTATTTCTGGCTCACTATCAATATGAAAGATATTAAATTCAGCTTTTAAGTTCCCAAAAGATAATTGCATGAGCCCATTTCGACAGTTTATCAATGCTTCAGAAGATGCTAAAAAGGGTCTGCCTAGAATTACAGGTATTTGTCGATTAGGATTTACAACAGGTGCGGTATCTAGTACGACAAAATCCACTGGGTAAATGAAGTCACCAACCTTGATCAAAACATCCTCTACTACACCTCTTGGTTTCTTAATAGAGCAATCAGCAAATTGAAGGGTTGTCCTAGAGGGTTTTAGTGGACCAAGGTTCATTTGCTCATAGACAGAGTACGGGAGTAGGTTAACACTAGCACCAAGGTCTAGAAGGGCTTTGTTGATAAAAGTATCTCCTATTGAACATGAAATTGTGGGACACCCAGGATCCTTATATTTTATAGGAGATGTGTTGGACAAAATAGAACTTATGTTTGCAGTTAAGAATGTCTTCTTTGGTACGTTCGTTTTTCTCTTTTTAGTGCACAAATCTTTTAAGAATTTAGCATAAGCAGGTATTTGTTGAATCATGTCTAAGAGTGGAATGTTCACCTTAACTTGCTTAAATACTTCCAAGATTTTCTCTATTTGTGCACTTGAGTTCTTTTTGAGTCTATTAGGGAATGGAGCTTTAGGAACATAGACTCGCTCAGGTTCAGGTTGAGCTATGGGTTCAGGTTGAGTAGGTGGGTTGGGCGTTTCAGATTGGACGTCAGGTTCAATGGTCAGTTCATATGTGGGTGTTTGATGGCTAGATTGATTGGACACTCTAGGATTTACCACATTGTTATCAACTTGTCTTCCGGACCGTAATGATACTACTGCATTTATTTGTTGGAACGGTCCTTCCTCATTAACCATTTGAACCGGTCTAGGGTTGTTATTTCCTGAAGGTGCTTGATAAGATTGATATGAATTATTAGATCTAGGGTTCACCTCAGGTTGACTTGGAAGCCGACCCTTTTCTCTTTCACCTACTATTTGTGCTAGTTGGCTGACTTGTGTCTCAAGCCTTTGGAAGGTCTGGTTGGTTGTTTGTATAAAGGTTTTCATCAAATTTTTCAAGCTTGTCAACCTAACCTCATGATCGTTATTGTTACTAAACCCAGATGATGTATTATTTTGGTTATACGGGTTTGGTTGTTGTCTAGGAGGTTGACCTTGTTGGCTTGATGAGAAATTGGAATTATTACGCCAACCCGAGTTATAGGTTGATGCGTATGGGTCATTTCTAGCATGGTTATACATGGCATTAACTTGGTCCCATTCCGCACAATCCTCCATTACATGACCAGTCTGACCACATCTAGAGCAAGGGATAGACGAGGCTGGATTCACTCGGTTTTGGGTTCGTAGCTCTAAACTTTCCATTCTGCGCATAAGGGTAGCTAGTTTTTCTTCAGCCGCTATGTTGGCATCTACAACTAAGACACCTGGTTTGGGTTGGCTTGCTATTCTAGATCCAATACTTGGGTTAAGCGGTGTTCTAGCATTGTCCCATTGCATACTGTTTTCAGCTAATTCCTCAAGAAAAGTCCAGGCATCATTTTTTTTCGACATAAAGTTCCCTTGGCTTACGGATTCTACCATAACCCTAGATGTGGGTGTCAATCCCTTATAAATAATTTGGCATAATTTCCATCTCGGAATTCCATGATGAGGGCATTGGGTCAGAACACTTTTGAATCTTTCTAGGTAGGAATAGAACGGCTCGCTCTCAGACTGAACGAATGCAACAATTTCATTCCTAATCCTCAGTCTTATGGTTTGGAAAATATTTTTTCAGGAATACTTGAACAAACTCAGCCCAACTCCTAAATAGATCTTTCGGCTAGACTATATAGCCATTTCTTAGCGTCATCCTTTAGTGCTAGAGGCACGAATTTCAGACGCACTGCCTTCTCAGGGATATGCTGGTATTGCATAAGAGAGCAGATTTCCTTAAATTCTCTAAGGAAGAGATATGGGTCTTCCCTAGAGGTGAACTTAGGCAACATACTCATGTATTGTGCCTTAAGTTCGAAGTCGCGACCCGGTATGGTGGGCATAACGATGCACGATGGCTGAGCAGCCATCGCTGGATAGCATCGATCCCTCAGAGTTATAGGTTGTGCAACAGGCGGGTCCACTACGTTCTCACCCATTGGATCCGGGTGAGGTGGTGCAGCAGATGGATTGGGGCTAAGTTCCAGACTGGAATCTAGATGAACTCGTGAGAGTCGATTACTCAAGTACCGAATCCAAATCTGAGTGCACCGGGTTGAATCAATTTTTGAATTCAAATTCGAAATTTAATTTCAAGAATTAATTACAATATTTTTTTATATTTTCGTTTTTTTAATATATATATATATATATATATATATATATTCAAAAGGGAAACGAACAATAGAATGGGGAAAGATGAGAAAGGAATCCTAATCTAGAGAATTTAGTTGAGAAGAGAAAGAAGACTCAGATGAGAAGGGAAACCTAACTCTAAAGATAGAAAGAGGGTTGGTCAGAAAATTCCTAAGAAAGCATGGTTCAAACAATCCTAGACCTAGTGTCGCTTAGATCTAGACGACTCCTAACTGGTTGAGTCGAATTGATTAGCTTGATTCACCTCCCTCACTAATCAAACCAACTTGGCCAGGCCGTGTATAGCTAGTGGGGGCGCTTCCGACAGAGTCGGTGCCAATTAGACAACCACTTCGCTTGGAATACTTACGCAACACAAAAACACTTTCTAGACACCAAATTAAATTTAATCGGCTTCAGGTCATAGCAAGTCAAACCAATTCTTCTCCTTAAATGAGTCTGAGTCCTTAGAGGTCAATGTCTAATTGATTTTAATTTAAGGCTTAGGTGACACTTTAGGATTGTGATTTGTGGGCCACGGAAGGGTGATGAAACCCAACCGGATCTTTGCCTACGGAGTTGCCCTTAAGATAGTTTAACTTAGATCTAGCAAAGATAGTCAAACAATGGTCTTTAGAGGGGGGCAATTGCAAGGTTGTATGCAAACTAAATCATATGCTTAAATGCAATCGATGAAAACCACGATACGTACCTTGACTCCAGCACTCTTCAACAGAAATTGATTTGCAAGAATTTAGCAAGAATAATGCATACAAAACACTAGATGATGCATGCACTAAGGCCTTTCTAATTTTGCCAATTTTAGGTCAGAGTTGAATTATTGCCAATTATGGAATTTTTGCCCTAACACATGCAGTTCTACGAAAAGGAAATTTTCTGAAAATAGAAATTACGAGGAAAAAGGCAACAAAAGTTACCTACGCAATGCTCAGTCGGGTTCACCGCCCGCTCTCGAAATTTCAGATGCTCCACGCGTCCACCCAGAGATGGTGCTAACCCCAGAAAAATTTGAAGCCCAGATGCTTCAATTGTGCGGCGATTCCGCCGCAGGTTCCTCTTGATGTGCGGCGATTCCGCCGCCCTTGTTGCTCTGCCTGCATTGAGATTTCACCGCGCGCTCTGTTGTCTCCTGAAACACAAATCCAAACACTGAGATCGCGCACAAGAAAAACAGAATAAAATCGAAATCAACAACAACAAAAAATCTGCGTCGCCTCCCCGGCAACGGCGCCAAAAACTTGATGGGAATTAAATTTATACCGCAAGTGCACGGCGTCAATGGAGACGTGGCAAATACGGGTCGAACACATGGAGGGAGAGATTTGTTATTAGTGTGATTTCGATTGGGGGAAAGAAGGAGAGACGAAATAAGTTGGTTTTTGAGATTTTTGATTTTAATTATCTAAAGAAAGAAACATGAACAATTAAAACTAAAACAAGAATAAAGAGGTGAATTCCGTCGGGTGGAGGTTTAGATTTAAGGTTTAGATTAGAGAATTTAGAAACTTATAATAAATCATATTAGTTATAAAGCATTACATGATAAATGATTTAACATAAACTCAAGTAATCAAAATATACTAACACGAAATTAAAATAATAACATTCATTCATCGTCTCTTCACCCTAAATCCGTCACCTCCACCCTTTGGAAGGAGTTAGAAACTCATAGATGGAGGAAGAAGGGGTCCTTGAGACATTACAAAAGAAAACTAAAAGTAAGAAATAAATGACAGAATTTTATTAATGAAAAGAAGAATACAAAACTAAGATTAAGAATAAAAACTACAACCAAAGACTAAGGACCCTTCTAACATCGTTCTCGGGTCTATTTATAGTTGCTACAAGGGATCTAGGTATAATATTGGAAAGTACACGTGTCCAGACACGACTGGACGAAATTGGGAGACGCGGATCAATGCTTGGGCGGCGGAAACGCCGCACATTGTGTGTGTGGTGCGGCGGAAACGCCGCACAATCTGATCAGATTTTGTCCGGATTTTGGTTGAATGTTTATGGTATGATTTGATCCTTCTGGATTGATTCTTTCCATTCTTTTGAGCTTCGGATTAATTCCTTTATGTATTTGGAGATTTACATTGATTTTTCTTTAGGTTTTCTCCATAATAACTCGTGAATTGCAATTAGGTCCTTGACTTTTTGCAATTAAGTCCCCGACTACTTTTGTGCTTAAGTCCTTGTTCTTTTTCCAATTAGGACATCAATGCTTTTATGCTTGGATACATTTCCATTCGTAACCCGATAATCTTGAGCTTGGTCTTTATGATAGAAATGAGTTTTTTGCACGCGTTTATGCTCGGGATGTGGGTAATTTGCATTCAGGTTCCTGTATTCTGTAAATAAGACTAAACACATACTTTAGTAGCATTTATTGATATAAAAGTGATCTAAATGAAAGACATATGATGCAATGTATGCAATGCATCAGTATGTGTTTAGTCTTATTTACAAAATACAAGGACCTGAATGCAAATTACCCATATCCCGAGCATATATGCGTGCAAGAGACTCATTCCTGTCATAAAGACCAAGTTCAAGATTATTGGGATTCAAATGGAAGTCCATCCATGCATAAAAGCATTCAATGACTTAATTGCAAAAAGGCCAAGGACTTAAGCACAAAAGTAGCCAGGGACTTAATTGCAAAAAGCCAAGAACCCGACTGCAAGGACCAAAATATTATTTTGGAGAAGTTCTAAAAAATCATTTTGGATCTCCAAATATACAAAGAATTAATTCGGAGCTCAAAAGAAAGGAAAGAAATCATCTGGATGCGCAAAGGACATTGAAATCATACCATAAACACACAGGAAAAATCCGGATCCAATCAGAGCACAATTTGCGGCGAAATCGCTGCACCTTACATACACCAGGCGGTGGAAACGCCGCCCCCCTTTGGATCCGTGGCCCCGGATTTTGTCCAGTCGTGTCTTGACACGTTTACGTTCCTATTTTGTATTAGGGTTCCTTGTATCGGCTATAAATAGCCCCAAAACGATGTGGTGATGGCGGGAGTTTTTGTTCCATATTTTAGCAATAAAATTTTGTTCTTTTATTTTTGTGTTTTTAGTTTTCTTTTGTAGTTTCTCTAGGACCCCTTCTCCTTCCTTCCATCAATGAGTTTCTAACTCTTTCCAAAGGGTGGGGGTGACGGATTTAGGGTGATAAGAAGAAGAATAAAGTTATTATTTTAATTTTGTGTTAGTATATTTTGATTACTTGAGTTTTTGTTAAGTCATTTATCATGTAATGCTTTATAACTAATGTGATTTATTATAAGTTTCAGAATTCTCTAATCTAAACCCGATATCTAAACCTCCACCCAACGGAATTCGCCATCTTTGTTCTTGTTTTAGTTTTATTTGTTCATGTTTCGTGTTTTAGAAAATTAAAAACCAAAAATCTCAAAACCAAACTTATTTTCTCTCTCTTTCTTTCCCTAATCGAAAATGACAAAAATAACAATATCTCTCCCTCCTTGTGTTCGACCCGTACTTGCCCCGTCTTCATTGACGTCGTACACTTGTGGTATAAATTTAATTCCCATCAAGTTTTTGGCGTCGTTGCCGGGGAGGCGACGAAGATTTTGATTATTTTTGTGATATTGATTCTATCCTGTTTATCGTGTGCGCGATCTAACTATTTGGGTTTGCGTTTCAAGAGATAACAGAGTGCGCGGTGAAATCCGGGCACCGTTGGAGCAAAAAGGGTGGCGGAAACGCCGCATACCAAGAAGAACCAGCGGCGGATTCGCCGCACATTTGAAGCATCTGGGCTTCAATTTTTTCTGAGGTCGTCTCCATCTCTGGGTAGACGCGTAGAGCATCTGGAAATTTTCGAGAGCGGGCGGCGAACCCGTCTAAGCATTGCGGAGGTAACTTTTCTTGCCTTTCTCGTAAAATCTTAATTTTCGAAAAGTTCTTTTTCGTAGAACTGCACGTGTTAGGGCAAAATCCCATAATTGGCAATAATTCAACTCTGACCTAAAAATTGGCAAAATTAGAAGGACTTAGTGCATGCATCATATAATGTTTTGTTTGCATTATTCTTGCTAAATTCTTGCTTAATTTTTGTTGAAGAGTGCTGGAGGCAAGGTAGGTATCGCGTTTTAACGATTGCATTTAAGCATATAATTTAGTTTGCATACAACCTTGCAATTGCCGCCGAATTAAAGACCAATGTTTGACTATCTTTGCTAGATTGAAGTTAAACTATCTTAAGGGCAACTCCGTAGGAAAATATACGGTGGGGATTTCATCACCCTTCCGTGGCCCACAAATCACAATCCTAAAGTGTCACCCAAGCTTTAAAATTAAAATCAATTAGACATTGGCCCCTAAGGACTCGGACTCAATTAAGGAGGAGATTGGTTTGACTTGCTATGACTTGAAGCTGATCGAATTTAATTTGGTGTCTAGAAAGTGTTTTTGTGTTGACGTAAGTCTTCCAAGCGAAGTGGTTGTCTAATTGGCACCGACTCTGTCGGAAGTGCCCCCACTAGCTATACACTGCCTGGCCAAGTTGGTTTGATTAGTGAGGGAGGTGAATCAAGCAAATCAATTCGACTCAACCAGTTAGGAGTCATCTAGATTTAAGTGACACTAGGTCAAGGATTGTTTGAACCGTGCTTGTTCAGGAAACTTCTGACCAACCCTAGAACCTATCTTTTAGAGTTAAGTTTCCCTTCTCCTCTGAGTCATCTTCTTCTCACTTTTTTCTACGTTATAGTCTCCTCCCCTTTACACTCTCTGGTAGCGTTTTTAGGGTCGAGTCGAGCGCTTTTTACGAGTTTAGCCTCGTGGTGGTGAGAGTGGTCGACTCTAGAGCTCTTTGTGAAGATGGATGGTTACATGGGCGACCATCCATATCATTGTTGGGACCAGGACAATTCGTCCTGGTATTCCGGACCCATGCAACCTGGGGTGGCTCAGACTAACACCCCATGTGGTTGGGACAATCCTAATTGTGTGACTGAGCAATCTTCATATTGGGGTAACATGAGAGAGGCACCGACTGCTAGACCACAATCTAGTTATGTTGGATCATATGCTGGTCAACAAACTGTGACATTACAACAAACTTTTGCCTCCTTCATGCGTAGGACACACAACATGAGTGCACCGGTGGCTCCAGTAGCCGTACCGTGCGACTGTTGTGGGTTGAGTGGTCATGTTATCAGAGAATGCCCTTATGTTCCCCCAGAGCCTGAGTATGAGCATACATTTTCCCAAAATGCTCAATATGACCATTACGCATCCGCGTACAACCCGAGAGTGATGGATTCGTGGAGAGACAATTCATATCCAAATCTTATACTTCATTTTCACCTTAGTATCCTCCTCCTGAATACCCAGAATTCTACCAACACCCCACTTCAAATCATTGGACTTATTCTCAACCCACCAACACCCAACCTCAAAATTTCCCAAGCTCTGACTTGAACCTCATAGTTGACTGCATACCTGATTCGCTGGAACAAACTTTCCTTACGTTCATGGAAACCACTCAACAGTTCGTACAAAATATGGTACTGCAATTGAGTCAAATGTCGCAGCAATTACGTAAACGTGAGGAGAGTAACTTTTCTTGTCAACATGAGCATTCATCTTTTGATATCGAACCACCACCACATCCACAAATTCAAAGCACAATCTTTCAAAGCCAAACTCCTAGTCGGTCTGAAGGACTTGGGGTTTCAATTCACGATCACTTAGTGGAGGATTCGATACACAATGAGAATAAAATTGACCAATTTCATCATGAGTCAGCCCAGGATTGTGCCTTATCTTCTTGTCCCGTGGCCCTTGAGCCACATGATCTTCATGTTGTGCCCCTTAAGGACTCACCTCTGGTGGAGCAAGAGCTCCCTAGCACCCTCAATTTCAAACAACCTGATGAGAGTTTGCCTCTCACTATTGTTCCTGATCATCTTGGAAATGATGGAACATCAAACAACTACATTGCTCATGAGGGTATTAGGAGTTCCTTGGAGGATACCTTGGGTATGAGACCCATTTTATGTTCGCCTGGTGAGTCGGACTTTCCTAACAAGGCTCTTGACCTCGCTCCGACGCACCAGCCAGTTAGTTGGAGAGTTTGGATTGACGATCATAACTTCAGCACCACAACGGGAGAAACTCTTCTTCCGTTGCCCCCTATTTCCCAAACTCTCGAGAGGTTCGAGCTCTTTCAGTTTGATCCTTTGAATAAGACGCCTTTGCGTCCAATTCATGAACCTCTCATTTCATCTTGTGCTCTTTGTGAAAGGGGCCCACGCATGCGTATTTTGGCCCCACGTGGTGTCATGTTCCCTTTCCAAGTGCATTGACCCACTTTTGAGGTTCTCATTTGATGTCCTTTGACAAATGAAGATGGGAACTTATGTTTGTACATAATTATATATATATATATATATATATATATATCAAGTACAATAAATGACTCCTTCAGTGAGCATCGTTTGTTTGGTCCCCATTTGTTTCCCGTATTTGAATCCCTTCTCTAGCATCTCACAGGTTTTGAGGAAATTCGGGTTTTGTCCATCAACATAGCCATGAACTTTCCTTTGTACTTCACGTTGGTGAGATCTTTTCCTTTTTCATGCATACATCCATGTAGTATCTTGCTCACATTCATTGAGGACAATGCAGAATTTAGGTGTGGGGGGTGTTTATCTATCTACCTATCTGTTTTAATTTTGTTTTAAAAATAATAATAATAATAATTCAATGCTCCATGACATAGCTTAAGATTGAACCACCAAAACCCGAGTACAAATTGTATTGAGTTTTTGTCCCTTATTATATAGTTCTACTTGTAGAAACTATGACATAAATCTAAGTTCCAAAGAAATAACCCATTACCCTTTAAGACATGTATGCACTTAAATTGGATGAATCAAATCTTTGAAGTGGTTGATAAAAAGCAGAGGTTGAGGAAAATATACCGGGAAGTGTGGACTTCTAATAGCAATTAAGCCTTGAGGAAAATAAAAGAGGAATAAAAGTGAGGAGAGCACATTTTGCAAAATGATTACAAAAGCCCAAGCCTTCGAGTCACTGGTCCGTAGGGGTATCTTAAAACCTGGTAACTTGAGTCTGCCAGCTCGGGATTATCGACCAAACTCGCTACACGAATGCAAAAAGGGTAAAAGTGTCAGAAAAAGCAATGTGTTGAATCACAGAAAAAGAAAAAAAATACTTTAAGATACTCAAGGCCCAAAGCTAAAAGAATGATCCATGTCATGGTTGATCCGAATGATAGTTCACCACCAGAGGAGGCGTGCAAAATAATTTAAGTGATAACATGTGTAGAAGGGTTAGCGTTAGCGGTGTGAATGTTGGAGGAAGAAAGACCAAGTCAGAATTTTTTATGAGTTAGACTTATATAATGAGCATGCAAGAATTCTAAGTGAGATGTATAAGGTTGAGGTGGGGATATTGAGAGTTATTAATGGAATGTTGAATTAAGACTTTGTGGGTGTGTCAACTGAAAACCTTCACGAGACAAAACTCGTCCTCTAAGGAAACTTGGGGGTTTAAAGGCTTGTTGTACATGCTAAGTGCAACCGTGATTCCTACGAAAGTGAGTTAGTATTTCCCTGTTTTCATTTTCTCTTATATTCTGTTTTGCTAGGGACTAGCAAAATCTAGGTGTGGGGGTATTTGATACATTGCATACATTGCATCATATGTCTCTCATTTAGAGTAATTTTATATCAATAAATGCTAGTAAGGTATGTGTTTAGTCTTATTTACAGAATACAAGGACCTGAATGCAAATTACCCATATCCCGAGCATAAATGCGTGCAAGAGACTCATTCCTGTCATAAAGACCAAGTTCAAGATTATCGGGATTCAAATGGAAGTCCATCCAAGCATAAAAGCATTCAAAGACTTAATTGCAAAAAGGCGAAGGACTTAAGCACAAAAGTAGCCAGGGACTTAATTGCAAAAATCCAAGGGCCCGACTGCAAGGACCAAAATATTATTTTGGAGAAGTTCTAAAAAATCAATTTGGATCTCCAAATATATAAAGAATTAATTCTGAACTCAAAAGAAAGGAAAGAAATCATCTGGATGCGCAAACGACATTGAAATCATACCATAAACACAGAGGAAAAATTCGGATGCAATCAGAGCACAATTTGCGACGCAATCGCCACACCTTACATACACCATGCGGCGGAAACGTCGCCCCCCTTTGGATCCATGGCCCCGGATTTTGTCCAGTCGTGTCTTGACACGTGTACGTTCCTATTTTGTATTAGGGTTCCTTGTATCGGTTATAAATAGCCCCAAAACGATGTTGTGATGGCGGGAGTTTTTGTTCCATATTTTAGCAATAAAATTTTGTTCTTTTATTTTTGTGTTTTTAGTTTTCTTTTGTAGTTTCTCTAGGACCCCTTCTCCTTCCTTCCATCCATGAGTTTCTAACTCTTTCCACAGGGTGGGGGTAACGGATTTAGGGTGATGAGAAGAAGAATAAAGTTATTATTTTAATTTTGTGTTAGTATATTTTGATTACTTGAGTTTTTGTTAAGTCATTTATCATGTAATGCTTTATAACTAATGTGATTTATTATAAGTTTCAGAATTCTCAAATCTAGACCCGATATCTAAACCTCCACCCAACGGAATTCACCATCTTTGTTCTTGTTTTAGTTTTATTTGTTCATGTTTCGTGTTTTAGAAAATTAAAAACCAAAAATCTCAAAACCAAACTTATTTTCTCTCTCTTTCTTTCCCTAATCGAAAATGACAAAAATAACAATATCTCTCCCTCCTTGTGTTCGACCCGTACTTGCCACGTCTTCATTGACGCCGTTCACTTGCGGTATAAATTTAATTCCCATCAGTTACCGCAGCAGGTCTTTGTATCGAGCAGTGGAAGCTGCTTGAGGAGTTGACCGAGTGGAAACTGTTCACCGATGAGTTGCGAGGTGCAGTGATTGCTGGGCTGAGTATTGTTCAGGCTCAGAGTGCTGATGATGAGTTGGCTGGGTTGTTACAGTTAGCTGCCAAAGATGGGTCAGACTTCAGTATTGGAGTTGATGGTGGGCTGAGGTTCAGAGGTCGTGTCTGGGTGCCGAAGGGAGGAGATCTGAGGATGGACATTCTGGAGGAGGCGCACAGATCCCGTTATTCAATCCACCCGGGCAACACGAAGATGTATAGAGATCTTCAGTGGAATTTCTGGTGGAAGAGGATGAAGACGGAGATTGTAGAGTTCGTTGACAGATGTCTGATTTGTCAGTAGGTGAAGATTGAGCATCAGAGACCTGCAGGACTGATGCAGAGGATCGAGCTTCCAGAGTGGAAGTGGGAGCACGTGACGATGGATTTTGTCACTAGGCTGCTAATCGATCGACTTACCAAGTTGGCGCATTTCTTAGCTATCTGGACCACTTTACCTCTGGAGGGTCTAGCTAAGTTGTATATTGAGGAGATTGTCAGGCTTCATGGAGTACCCGTGAGTATTATTTTGGATCGAGATCCGAGGTTCACTTCCAGATTCTGGGGGAGTTTGCAGCAGGCCTTGGGGACTCGGTTGAAGTTCAGTACGACATATATCCGCAGACAGACGGTCAGTCCGTGAGGACCATCCAGACGCTAGAGGATATGTTGCGAGCTTGTACTCTAGATTGGGCAGGTCATTGGGATGAGCATCTGTCGTTGATCGAGTTCGCCTACAACAACAACTACCATTCGAGCATTGGGATGGTACCGTACGAGGCCCTGTACGGGAGACCGTGTAGATCACCAGTATGCTGGAGTGACGTTGGTGAGAGATAGCTAGTTGGTCCTGAGATTGTGCAGATGTGTGCTGAGAAGGTAGATGTGATCAGGCAGAGACTAGCGACAGCTCAGAGCAGGCAGAAGAGCTACGCTGATAGGCATAGGCGAGAACTGAGTTTGAGGTAGGTGACCATGTCTTCCTGAAGATTTCACCATCTCGAGGAGTGATGAGGTTCGAGAAGAAGGGGAAGCTCAGTCCGAGGTATGTCCGACCGTTTGAGATTCTCGATCGGGTTGGAGAGGTTGCCTACAGGGTTGTGCTGCCGCCGCAGTTTTCGGGTCTTCACAACGTCTTCCACGTTTCGATGTTGAGGAAGTACGTAGCAGATCCTTCTCATGTGATTCAGTTGGAGGTTCCAGAGATCCGCCAGGATTTGTCTCTTGAGGAGAGATCAGTTGAGATTGTGGATCGGATGGAGCATCAGTTGAGGAGGAGGACCATTCCGATAGTGAAGGTCAGGTGGCAGCACCACAGTGAGGGAGAGGCCACTTGGGAGATCGAGGAGGAGGTGCGGAAGGAGTTCCCGGAGTTGTTTGGTGAGCTTCGGTCTTAATTTCGAGGATGAAATTCTTTTAGGAGGGTGGATTGTGGGATCTTGAGCCTAATCCTAATTGAGTTTAATGATGTTTAGGTGGTGATTAGGAGGAGATGAGATGGACGGCTGGGATTGAAGATGGATTTGAGATGAGATGACTGGTGAGGATTGGATTGGAGGATATATTTATGGTGGGTTGAGTTCTCTCTCTCTCTTCTCTCACGTCACTCTCTCTTCTCACATTTCTCTCTCTCCCCGCAATCAGTACTCCCGCGAGAAGGTGATCTCCGGTGAGTGGAGTTCGGAGCCGTTCGTGGTAGGGGTGAGTTGGTTGGTTGGTAGCTCATCTCGTTGGTTTCTCGTTTTGGTTTCTCTCCTTCGACCTTACTCATGTTCTGTGGTTGTGGTTGGTTGGTGGAGGTTGTTAGAGGTGAAGTTGTGGCTGTGATTTGTCGAGGAGGAGTTGATCGTGGGTTGGACGCAAGTTCGTCGACGGATCATGTTTTGAAGAGGCGTGCTCGTGGAGGCGCCGTCGTGGTTCTTCAAAGGTTTCTTCAAACCTTCTGGTATGTCAAGCTCGCTCACTTAAGTAGTGTGAGTATTTGGTAGTCGATGGTAGGCCTTCCGGCTCGTCGCAAGTAAACGTGCAGCAGATTTCACTGCCTAATCGGTCAACCGGTTGGTGCAAACGGTCGACCATTCGTGAAGAGAATTCGGGTTCTGCCTCACATCGATCGAACGATGCCCCAGGGGTGGTTGATCGATTGTGCTTGGGAGGCAAGTCTGGTGATATTCGGTCGAACGGGTCCCCTTTGCAGTTCGACCGTGTGCACTGTCATAGGTCAGTTGGGGGCGTTGACCATCCAAACGGTCGACCGCTCATTGACTTCGTCCGACCATGACTTAAGTGACAATAGTGGTCGGTTCGACCGAAGGTGGTTTCGATCAACTGGACTTGTTGCTGAGCGTGGGGGAACGCTCTGGGGGAATTCGGTCGACCGAGAGTGCTCAGGAGTTCGACCGGATTCGTGGTGCGAGAGAGGGATTATTCCCTGGTGGGATTGTCCCAGATTGCCTTTTTCTTTGGCTATAAATAGAACTCTTCACCTTCTATTGTAATCACTTCACATTTTGAGTGGCTATTCTTCCTACTAGAAGTGAGGCCTTGAAGCACACACTAAAGTAGGAGGATGCTACTTGAATTGTAAGTCATTTTAATAAAAGTTTCTTTATTATGTTGTTTGTTTCATCTTGGTTGTTTTACTTTGTTTAATTTCATTTCATTAGTTTTAGTAGCTTAGTTGATATGCTTTCCTTGCTTAGTTTAATAATTAGTCTAATGTGTAGTGAGTAGTTACATCCCCTTTGGGGGTTGGAGTAGATGTACATACATGCAAATGAGAATGGAATGAATGCTTTATGTACAATGTGTTGATAAAACATGAATGTATGCTTGCTTGTTTAGGATAGAATTTATAACATGATGAGTTTTGCCAAAATGATTAGACACCTCTCATGCTTGTTTAGGTTCTGAAATAAACAACTTGTATATGTAAATGTTAATCAACTAGGTTGGTGAATGGATTGATAGGTTTTTCCATAACATTTAGACACTTCCTATGCATGATAACATCACCTTCATTTGTGCTTAACGAATGTGTTCAACACCCACCTCTTTGCATGTGTGCACTCACTCCACCCTTAGGGGTTTTCCATTCCTGAATTCCATCA
Organism: Triglochin maritima; assembly: GCA_963682175.1. Lineage (NCBI taxonomy): Eukaryota > Viridiplantae > Streptophyta > Magnoliopsida > Alismatales > Juncaginaceae > Triglochin > Triglochin maritima. Next base: position 20,707,485 of record OY821774.1, on the reverse strand, counting down.
CTTATTTAGTTCTTAGTTTAGTTTGGTAGTTCATCGTTTGTTGCTTTCTTTCAATTTCGTACTTCGTAGTGTAGTGTAGCGTAGAGTAGGATAATCAAACTCTCTTCTCCATTTTTCGCCACTTGATTTCGTGCAAATGAGAGGCTGCTCACCTCCCTGTAGACGACCCGTATTTGCCAGGTCTTCACCGACACCCTGCACTTGCGGTTTAATTAAAACGTTCAACAAATTTTTGGCGCCGTTGCCGGGGAGGTGTCAGTCCAGACTTGTTTGGACGATTCGAGTGGATTTAATTTGTGTTTTGTAGTTTTGCTTTATTTCAGGAGACTTGGAGTCGCAAGGGGAGGCAGCAGGAGAAATTGGAGACCAACCTGGGCAATTGGACTGCCAATCAGCGGTCTGGTGAGATCTGTTTGCCTTCTTATTTCTTTGTGTTGTTACCATAATTCATTTAGTGATCTGGGACTTGATGTGGCATGTTTTGACTTATAGTTTGTTCCCAGATCAATAATCAAACTTCCTTTAAGAAACTTGGACCCTAAAATCCAAAGCAAAAGATTAGGCATTCTTTCTTGTTTAGGTCATGCATCATGTATGTGACTTAGGCATGTAGATTGTCTTTTATTTTAGCTTTATTTTCAGTTGCTGAGTGCTGGCGTGAGGTACGCGCCATCTACTCTCATTCATACATTTCGTATGAACATGCATTACTTAGTAGGAAGTGTATTGAAACAAGTGTGAGTTGAGCGTTTGTTTCGAGAGTTGATTGTTAGATTTAGGACTCCAAAACGCTACTAAGGATGGGTTGTCCCATAAAAGATAAGGTGGGGGATTTCATCACCCTTTCCTTCGCCCCAAAAACCACACTAATCAAGAGCCTAATTTTAAAATCAAGTAGACATTGGCCCTAAGGATTTCGGGCGCATTAGGAGAGTGATCCGGTCCCGACCGTCATGACCAGATCGGTGTTGCCCACTTTGTCGATAGTAGGAGAGACGAGATCTCCGGATCTTGGCTCACTTGCTGGGCCATGTCGTCCTCGTCATAGGGAGGTGAGACGTGTTGAGGCCGTGTGACCTCGCAGTTAGGCGTCGTCTAGCTGTAAGGACCTATAGCGACCTTAGGATTGCTTGAGCCTTGTTTGCTTGTGTGCTTCTACTTGTACCCATCCGCCGTAGCATAAGTACTTCTTCCCTTCTCTCCTGAGTCATTCTTTCTCTCCTGTGTTCCCCTGTCTTCTCCTCTATGTACATTCTTTGTTATAAAAAAAAGTTTTGGTTTGTGTGTGTGCACCTTTGTGCATGCTTTCGTGGACACAAGACGAGAGTGGTCGTTTGATGAGGCGCGTTATCTACCCAGCTTCGGTAGTCGATTTCTCGTCGCCTTCCTCCTCTCGTATCGCACACAGTCTGGGTTCAATGGTTGTTAATTTCCGTGAGGAGGGGCAGTTGCTGGACCCACCTATTCCACCTGTTCTTCATGTTGTCTCTCCCATACCTCTACGTGATCGATCCTACCCGAGCCGTATTGCTCTACCCTCATGCATCGTATTACCATAGGCAAATGGGAACCATTTTGAGGTTAAGCCCCAGTTTATTTCCATGCTCCCTCATTTCACTGGGAAAGGTGACCCCTATATCTTTCTCAGGGAATTTGAGGTCTGTGCTATGTTCAAGCTGCAACAACTTAGCACAGACTCCATCCATCTTAGGCTTGTTCCTTTCGCACTAATGGATGATGCCAAGAAGTGGTTGTACAGAAACTAGGCGAATTCTTTTAGGACTTGGGATAAGTTTCAATTTGCATTCCTCAAGAAATACTTTCTAAATCATCGGATTTAAAAATTGAGGAATGAAATCAATTCGTTCTATCAACTTGAGACCGAAATATTTCATGCATATCTAGAGAGGTTCAAGGAGCTACTATCCTCATGCCCTCACCATGGCATTGAGTTGTGGCATCTTTGTCAGATTGTTTACGAGGGTCTTCACATCCCGTCCCGGACACTCCTTGAGCCCATGTGTCAAGGGGAGTTCTTAGGAAAGGATGAAAATGAGGCATGGGCTTTCCTAGAAGACCTTGCTGAGAAAACCATGCAATGGGAGAGTGTAAGGGAACCACCTGCATCATCCAGCATAGGAGCGAGGATCGCAAATGCAAACTCGACTAGATCAGGTGCCGCATTTGCTGTCGATACCACTACGGCCACCGAGGCGCGCATGACGGCCTTAATGCGCTGTATGGATTCGATTGAGCTCCAAAACCAACAAGGTGCACCTCACATGTCCACATCTTGTCGAGTTCCCTGTCATTCATGTGGTAGGATAGATCATGTAGAAAGAGAGTGTGTGTCCATTCCTCCTGAGATGGAACATGTCAACGCCATCTATGACAGAGCTAGGAATGACCCATACTCATCATCTTATAATCCTGGATGGAGGAACCACCCCAATTTTTCATGGAACTAAAATAATGCCCCGGGTGGTCCTTCAAACTCTTCTCGACCACCTAACCAATCATACCAACCTCCCATGCATGCACAATCTTATCAGCCACCCCAAGCTCAAACCACCAATCAATCAGGTTTCCCAAATTCCAATAATATGGAAACTCATTTCAATTCGCTTGAGACCTTGACTCGTGGACTTGAAAAGTCAATGAAAAAATTTATGTCAACCACAAGTCAAGTTCTCACTTCAAATTAGCAGACCATCAAATCTCTAGAGCTTCAGATGGGCCAATTGGCTCAGTCTGTACATGAAAGAGAGAGAGGGTCTTTGCCTAGCCAGCCTAAGGCTAACCCCCGCATGTTCTAGCAACAACACATGCAAAATGAGAATGTGGTACATCAGGGGCGGCAAGTGAACCACGTAGAGGAACTTGTTCACCATGTCAATGACATTGTAACCTTAAGGAATGGAAAACAGGTTGACAATCACATTTCCTTGCCACCACCACCACCACCATCTATGCAGCCCCTCTGTGGGAATGGTGGTGAAGAAGAGGCTGAGGGTGAGGGTAATACACCAACGCCTCCTTCTCAAGCACCGCAGAAAACCTACCTGCCAAAAGCTCCCTATCCAACTAGGTCAACCAAAAAGCAGAGTGACACAATGGATAAGATTTTAGAGGTGTTTAAGCAAGTGAAGGTTAACATCCCCTTGTTGGATGTCATCCAACAAATACCTGAATATGCCAAAGTGTTGAAGGATCTCTGCACAACCAAGAGGAAGACCAATGTTCCTAAGAAAGCATTCTTGGCTGCAAATGTAAGCTCACTTTTGTCCAATCCCGCCTACACAAAATACAAGGACCCTGGGTATCCTACTATTCAGTGTACGATAGGGGACACTAGCATGAGTAATGTATTGCTTGATTTAGGATCAGCGGTCAACCTCCTCCCATTTTCTGTTTATCAACAGTTGAATTTGGGAGAATTGAAACCAACTAAGATCACCCTCCAATTGGCGGATAGATCCATTCGTATTCCAAAGGGGATAAACGAGGACGTGCTTATCAAAGTTGAAGATTTTATATTTCTAGTCGATTTTGTTGTCCTTGATACCAATCCTGTTGCGAACACCCTCTCAAATACCTTTGATTTTGGGTAGACCATTTCTGGCAACTTCCAACGCCTTAATTAATTGTAGAAATGGTCTCATGAAGCTCGCATTCGGTAACATGAGTGTTGAGTTTCATGTGTTCAACTCTGCTGGCAACAGGAGCCCATGGACCAACCTTTAAATCTCAATCTCATCCGCCAATTAGAGAAAGCACCACAAAATCAACGAACACCCCTAACACCAATGCAACCCATTGAGAATGTTTGTGGGCCCAGCAAAAACTCATTACCTGTCTTTGCAATGCAACATACTGAGCTGGCATCAAACATGAAAGTCGAAAAGGAGTGTTCGGTGCATGATTCAGTTAAGATTATTAGTGAGAGTGATACACCTCATCATATGCCTATACCAGAAGGTGTCTCTATCTCATGCCCCTTGGCCATTGAGCCATTTGAGCTTCATCTTGACTCCAACAAGGACCCACCTACGACCGAGCTTATGCTTGATGATATAAATGATGGTGGGAGGTCCTTGTTGGATGACTTGGGGAGAAACCTCATTATTAGTGATGCAGGTCTGCTGCATCCATCGAATGAGCTTGTGGAACTCATTCCGATGCACCCACCTATTGGTTGGAGGGTTTTGTTCGATGAGCAACTTAACCCTAGTGAGGCAACACAACTCCACTCATTCATGTTGCCTACACCCAACCAATATCATGAAGGGTTCGAGCCTTTCAGCTTTGACCTTTCACCCCTCATGACACCTCAGAGTACCAGTGAAGTTTACCCATCTCGGCAAGTCTCTGGTCCACATAACTCGATATTCTCATTTGATGTTCCTTGACCAAATGATTATGAGAATATCTTTGTTGATGTATATTGATTGACATCATTTTATGCTCATATTTGTATCTTATATCCATTATCTTTCACCTAAATAATGCTATGTTACGAGTTTTATGTTTAGTTTTCAGGAATAAATAGGTTTGAAGAGATGAAGCATAAAAGGACCCAAAAGCTGGGAAAAAGGACTGAATTGTGAGATCTGTGGACCAAGATGCAAGGAAGAAGGACCTGAATGCAAGACCAAAGGACCTAAGAGCAAAACAGAATACTCCTCACCATCATGGGGAGTATTTTGGCAATTCTATTCGGGTCGGAGCTCCAACATGCAAAATAGATGCATCAAATACCAACAAAGCCTTCCAGAAAAGCCCACAAGAAATTCCAGAGCGATCCGGACACTGTAGACCGCTAATTAGCGGTCCAAGACCGCTAATTGGCGGTCACTTTTGGCCCAAATGCGCTCAAATTTCTCCAGCACATGTATTAGAGGATGTGTAGGCTATTTGTGGTATCTGTTTAGTCCCACATCGGGGGATTGTCCCGGATTAGCTTTTTCCATGGCTATAAATAGAACTCTTCACCTCCTATTGTAATCACTCCATATTTTAAGTGGCTATTCTTCCTACTAGAAGTGAGGCCTTGAAGCACACACTAAAGTAGGAGGATGCTACTTTTAATGTGAGTCATTTTAATACAAGTTTTCTTTATTATGTTGTTTGTTTTATGTTTCTTGTTTTGCTTTGCTTAATCTCATTTCATTAGTTTTATTAGCTTAGTTAATATGCTTTCTTTGTTTAGTTTAATAATTAGTGTAATGTTTAGTGCGTAGTTCCATCCCCTTTGGGGGGTGGAGTAGATGTACATACATGCATTAGAGAATGGGATGAATGCTTTATTTTTGATGTGTTGATAAAACATAAATGTTTGCTTGCTTGTTTAGGATAGAATTTATAACTTGATGAGTTTTGCCAAAATGATTAGACACCTCTCATGCTTGTTTAGGTTCTGAAATAAACACCTTGCATATGTAAATGTTAATCAACTAAGTTGGTGAATAGATTGATAGGTTTTGCCATAACATTTAGACACTTCCTATGCTTGATAAACACCACCTTCATGTGCTTAAAGAATGTATTCTACACCCACCTCTTTGCTTGTGTGCACTCACTCCACCCCTTAGGGGTTTTCCCTTCCTGAAATTCCAGCATTCTTCCTTTGTTCTTAGCTTAGTTCTTATTTCATCGCTTGTTTGCTTCTTTCACATTTCGTACTTGTTAGCGTAGTATAGAGTAGAGTAGCATAAACATCTTTCTCCCCCTATTTTTGCCACTTGATTTCGTACAAGCAAGAGACTACTCACCTCCCTGAGGACGACCCGTACTTGCCACCGCTTCATCGCGGCCGTGCACTTGCGGTTTAATTAAAACGTTCAACAAGTTTTTGGCGCCGTTGCCGGGGAGGTGCCAGTCCAGACTCTGGTTTAGACGATTCGAGTGGATTTGATTTTTTTTTTAGTTTTGTGTTGTCTCAGGACATTTGGGATTCAAGGATAAAGCAGCAGGAAAAATTTGGGAACACTTCAAGCCCTCAAGACCGCCAAATAGCGGTCTGGGACCGCTGTTTGGCGGCCTGGTGAGACCTTTTCACCCACAGTTTTCTTCTGTTTGTTTCTATTTACAGTTTAGTTATCTGGAAGCCCAATTTGGCATGTGTGAACCTATAGTTTGCTCCCAGATCAATAAATAACCAATCAACCCTCCTTTAATCAACTTGGACACTAAAACCCAAAGCAAAAGATTAGGCATTTGCTATGTTTAGGTCATGCATCATCTAGTAATGACTTGAGCATGTTAATTGTCTTCTCTTAGTTTTAATCTTTGTCGTTGATTGCTGGAGCGAGGTACGCATTCCTTAACACTCATTCACGCATTAGGACATTCATTAGTGAGTAAGGTTTGCATCGAAACAAGAGTGAGGTGAGTGTTTGCTTGGTGAGTTGCTTGCTAGCTTAAGGATCAAAACATCTTAAGGGGCACCACCTATAGTCTTCAAAGATAAGGTGGGGGATTTCATCACCCCTTCCTTAGCCCCAAAAAGCACACTCAAGTAAAGCCTTAATCTAAAAGCAAGTAGACATTGGCCATTAGGACTTGGGCGCATTAGGAGAGTGAACCGGTCACGACCGTCATAGCCTGATCGGCGTCACCCACTTTGTCGATAGTAGGAGAGACGAGATCTCCGGATCTTGGCTCACTTGCTGGGCATTGTGGTCTTCGTCGTAGGGAGGTGAGGCGTGTTGAGGCCGTGTGACCTCGCAGTTAGGTGTCGTCTAGCTGTAAGGACCCATAGCTAGCCTAAGCTTGTTTGAGCCGTGTTTGCTAGACTAGGCTTCTAACCTCACCCTTTACCCACGCTAGTTTTTAGGGATTCGTCCCTTCTCCTCTGAGTCATCTTCTTCTCACCTACTTCTACGTTTTAGTCTCCTCCCCTTTACACTCTCTGTTAGCGTTTTAGGGTCGAGTCGAGCACTTTTTGCGAGGTTGGCCTCGTGGTGGTGAGAGTGATCGACTCGAGAGTTCTTTGTCGAGATGGATGGTTACATGGGCGACCATCCATATCATTGTTGGGACCAGGACAATTCTCCCTGGTACTCCGGACCCATGCAACCTGGGGTGGCTCAGACAAACACCCCGTATGGTTGGGATAATCTTCATTGTGTGACTGAGCAATCTTCATATAGGGGTGATATGAGAGAGGCACCGACTGCTAGATCTCCATCTAGTTACGTCGGATCATATGTTGGTCATCAAACTGAGACATTGCAAGAACCTTTGGCCTCTTTCATGCATGTGGTAGAAGACATGAGTGCACCGGTGGCTCCAGTAGCCGTACCGTGTCGCTGTTGTGGGTTGAGTGGTCATATTTGCGGGGAATGTCCTTATGTTCCCTCAGAGCCTGAGTATGAACATACCTTTTCCCAAAATGCTCAGTATGACCATTACGCATCCGCGTACAACCCGAGAAGGATGGATTCATGGGGAGACAATTCTTATTCAAATTCTTATACATCACTCCCACCCCAGTACCCTCCTTCTGAATATCCTGAATTCTACCAACACCCCACGACCAATCATTGGACTCATTCTCAGCCCATCACCACCCAACCCATCCATTTCCCAAATTCTGACATGAACCTCACAGTTGACCCCAAACTTGATTCTTTGGAACAAGCCCTCCAAACGTTCATGGAAACCACTCAAAATGTGTTGAAGTCCAATCACGATTCCCTGCAAACTATGGAAATGTATGTGGGTCAAATTACACAACAATTAAGTAAACGTGAGGAGGGTGACATTTCTTGTCAACATGTGGATTCATCGTTTGATATCGAACCACCACCACATTCACAAATTCGAAGCACAATCTTTCAGAGTCAAACTCCTAGTCAGTCTGAGGGACTTGGGGTTTCAATTCACGATCACATTGTGGGGGATTCGATCCGAATTGAGAATAACATGGACCAATTTCATTATGAGTCGACACAGGATTGTGCCCTATCTTTTTGTCCCATGGCCCTTGAGCCACATGATCTTCATGTTGTGCCCCTTAAGGACTCACCTCTGGTGGAGCAAGAGCTCCCTAGTACCCTCAATTTCAAACCACCTGATGAGAGTTTGCCTCTCACTATTGTTCCTGATCATCTTGGAAATGATGGAACATCAAACAACTACATTGCTAATGAGGGTATTAGGAGTTCCTTAGAGGATACCTTGGGTATGAGACCCACTTTTTGTTTGCCTGGTGAGTCGGACATGCCTAACGAGGTTCTTGACCTCGTTCCGGCTCACCAGCCAGTTGGTTGGAGAGTTTGGATTGACGATCATAACTACAGCAGCGCAACAGAAGAGATTCTTCTTCCGTTGCCCCTTACTTCCCAAACTCTCGAGAGGTTCAAGCTCTTTCAGTTTGATCCTTTGAATGAGACGCCTTTGCGTCCAATTCACGAACCTCTCATTTCATCTGGTGCTCTTTGTGAAGGGGACGCATGAGTATTCTGGCCCCGCGTGGTGTCATGTTCCCTTTCCAAGTGCATTGACCCACTCTTGAGGTTCCCATTTGATGTCTTTTGACAAATGAAGATGGGAACTTATGTTTGTACATAGTTATATATATAAAAAAAAGAGTTCAATAAAAGACTCCTTCAGTGAGCATCGATTGTTGTGGGCCCCAACCCTTGTGTACTTGGGCCCCAATTTCTTCACATATTTATCACCCTTCTTCAGCTTCTCACAGGTTTTGAGGGAATTTGGGTTTGTGTCCATCAACATGACCCCGAACATCCCTTTGTACTTCATGTTGGTGAGATCTTTCCTTTTTCATGCATGTATCCATGTAGTATCTTGTTCACATTCATTGAGGACAATGCATGAAGTAGGTGTGGGGGGGTGTTTTACGTGTGTACATATTCGAGTCTTTTTCCTTTGGTTTTCTTTTCTTTTGTGTGTACTGCTAGGGTCATGTTAGTGTGCCGCATTTAACATTGATATATCTGCTTGCCATGATCCTTGGGTGACTTGTCTTCTTTTGCTTGCCGAGTGCTTTAAAATTTGCACATTTCTTTCAAAATCTTCATGTATTTGCGAAAGAAAATGTTTTGTAGGTTTTTGCGTGTGTTTAGCATGTGCAAAACCGTTGAGAGGCAAAGTAAAAAGAAAGCTCCCAAATTTGTCTTGAACTTCATGCATTAGGATTTCTAGTTTACTGGCTTTAGGTCTTATCGAGTCGTTAGGATGCACCCCGATTTTCCCTCGGGGGGTGTGTAATCATAGGGTTTCAGCACTCAAACATTTAAAGAAGTCCACCCTGAACCTAGTGAGTCAAATAATTCGTGTCAGTTAGTATAAGGAAGTTTGTCGTAGTCAAGGGTCCTTAATCTCTTTTTGTGAAACTTAAGTGTAGGGGTTTTGGTTCCCATGAAGATAAATAAGTGGTGTTCTCTCTTCTCGCACGGCTCCTATCACTCGGGAAAGTAGGTCTGAGGGGACTTTGTGCCTGGTGCTTTCGAGTCATCTGACTTGGGATGCGCCGACCGAACTCCCGTTACACGGGTGGTAGGGATCGCCCTATGTGGAGATTTGGAGGAAGGTGTACGTGATAGTGTAAGTCCTCATAGGCAATGATGCACGAAACCTGACCCTGGGGAGAATCAAACACCAACCAATAAAATGCTCCAAAGAAAAAGAAAAAAAAGAAAAAAAAGGAAAAAAAGAAAAAAAAAGAGTCAAATAAGAACCAAAATGGACTTTACACATTGTATCACATTCAGAAGTTAAGGTTGCCCATGTGTTTCACTTAATTCCTTAGTTAACTCTCACGAATAACTCATTAGGCTAGGTGTGTGGACTGATTACATATATAGAGTCGACCCGTAGTATTACCGCATCCCATGATCGGCAAAATAAGTCCAACGACTCGTGTAGCTAGATTGATTAATGCATCTTGTTCGGATTTTGTGGGTATATCCGCTGAAAACCCTCAGGAGACAACACTCCTCCTCCTTGGCGACAAGGAGGTTTAACGGCTTGTTGCACGTGCTAAGTGCAACCGTGATTCCTACGAAAGTGAGTTAGGATTTCTTGTTTTTTTCGCATGCTTTTCTCTTTCTTTGTTTTGCTCGGGACTAGCAAAAGTTAGGTGTGGGGGTATTTGATTGACATCATTTTATGCTCATATTTGTATCTTATATCCATTATCTTTCACCTAAATAATGCTATGTTACGAGTTTTATGTTTAGTTTTCAGGAATAAATAGGTTTGAAGAGATGAAGCATAAAAGGACCCAAAAGCTGGGAAAAAGGACTGAATTGTGAGATCTGTGGACCAAGATGCAAGGAAGAAGGACCTGAATGCAAGACCAAAGGACCTAAGACCAAAACAGAATACTCCTCACCATCATGGGGAGTATTTTGGCAATTCTATTCGGGTCGGAGCTCCATCATGCAAAATAGATGCATCAAATACCAACAAAGCCTTCCAGAAAAGCCCACAAGAAATTCCAGAGCGATCCGGACACTGTAGACCGCTAATTAGCGGTCCAAGACCGCTAATTGGCGGTCACTTTTGGCCCAAATGCGCTCAAATTTCTCCAGCACATGTATTAGAGGATGTGTAGGCTATTTGTGGTATCTGTTTAGTCCCACATCGGGGGATTGTCCCGGATTAGCTTTTTCCATGGCTATAAATAGAACTCTTCACCTCCTATTGTAATCACTCCATATTTTAAGTGATTATTCTTCCTACTAGAAGTGAGGCCTTGAAGCACACACTAAAGTAGGAGGATGCTACTTTTAATGTGAGTCATTTTAATACAAGTTTTCTTTATTATGTTGTTTGTTTTATGTTTCTTGTTTTGCTTTGCTTAATCTCATTTCATTAGTTTTATTAGCTTAGTTAATATGCTTTCTTTGTTTAGTTTAATAATTAGTGTAATGTTTAGTGCGTAGTTCCATCCCCTTTGGGGGGTGGAGTAGATGTACATACATGCATTAGAGAATGGGATGAATGCTTTATTTTTGATGTGTTGATAAAACATAAATGTTTGCTTGCTTGTTTAGGATAGAATTTATAACTTGATGAGTTTTGCCAAAATGATTAGACACCTCTCATGCTTGTTTAGGTTCTGAAATAAACACCTTGCATATGTAAATGTTAATCAACTAAGTTGGTGAATAGATTGATAGGTTTTGCCATAACATTTAGACACTTCCTATGCTTGATAAACACCACCTTCATGTGCTTAAAGAATGTAGTCTACACCCACCTCTTTGCTTGTGTGCACTCACTCCACCCCTTAGGGGTTTTCCCTTCCTGAAATTCCAGCATTCTTCCTTTGTTCTTAGCTTAGTTCTTATTTCATCGCTTGTTTGCTTCTTTCACATTTCGTACTTGTTAGCGTAGTATAGAGTAGAGTAGCATAAACATCTTTCTCCCCCTATTTTTGCCACTTGATTTCGTACAAGCAAGAGACTACTCACCTCCCTGAGGACGACCCGTACTTTCCACCGCTTCATCGCGGCCGTGCACTTGCGGTTTAATTAAAACGTTCAACATATATACCTTGTAATAAAAATGTGTGTAATAAAAGAATCCATGAGCGAGCATTAATTATTGTGGGCCCCAACCATTGTGTACTTGGGCCCCATTTCTTCACGTATTTGTCTCCCTTCTTCAGTATCTCACAGGTTTTGAGGGAATTCGGGTTTGTGTCCATCAACATAACCACGAACTTCCCGTTGCGCTTCATGTTGGTGAGATCTTCCTTTTTCATGCATAAATCCATTTAGTATCTTGCTCACGTTCATTGAGGACAATGCATGAAGCAGGTGTGGGGGGTGCTTTACGTGTGTACATAGTCGAGTCTTTTCCTTTGATTTTTGTTTTCTATTGTGTGCACTGCTAGGGTCATGTTAGTGTGCCGCATTTAACATTGATATATCTGCTTGCCATGATCCTTGGGTGACTTGTCTTCTTTTGCTTGCCTAGTGCTTTAAATTTTTCACATTTCTTTCAAAATCTTCATGTGTTGGCGAAAGAAAATGTTTTGTGGGTTTTGCGTGTGTTTAGCATGTGCAAAACCGTGGAGAGGCAAAGTAAAAAGAAAGCTCCCAAAATTGTCTTGAACTTGATGCATTAGGATTTCTAGTTTACTGGCTTTAGGTCTTATCGAGTTGTTAGGATGCACCCCGATTTTCCCTCGAGGGGCGTGTAATCATAGGGTTTATGCACTCAAACATTTAATGAAGTCCACCCTGAACCTAGTGAGTCAAATAATTTGTGTCTGTTAGTATAAGGAAGTTTGTCGTAGTCAAGGGCTCTTAATCTCTTTTTGTGAAACTTAAGTGTAGGGGTTTTGGTTGCCATGTAGATAAATAAATAAGTGGTGTTCTCTCTTCTCGCACGGCTCCTATCACTCGGGAAAGTAGGACTGAGGGGACTTTGTGTCTGGTGCTTTCGAGTCATCTGACTTGGGATGCACCGACCGAACTCCCGTTACACGGGTGGTAGGGATCGCCCTATGTGGAGATTTGGGGGAAGGTGTACGTGATAGTGTAAGTCCTCATAGGCAATGATGCACGAAACCCGACCCTGGGAGAATCAAACACCAACCAATAAAATGCTCCAAAGAAAAAGAAAAAAGAAAAAAAATTCAAATAAGAACCAAAATGGACTTTACACATTATATCACATTCAGTAGTTAAGGTTGCCCATGTCTTTCACTTAAGTCCTTAACTAACTTTAATGAATAATTCATTAGGCTAGGTGTGTGGACCGATTACATATATAGAGTCGACCCGTAGTATTACCACGTCCCATGATCGACAAAATAAGTCCAACGAGTCATGTAGCTAGATTGACTAATGCATCTTGTTCAGATTTTGTCGGTATATCCGCTGAAAACCCTCAAGAGACAACACTCCTCCTCCTTGGCGACAAGAAGGTTTAACGGCTTGATACACGTGCTAAGTGCAACCGTGATTCCTACGAAAGTGAGTTAGGATTTCTTGTTTTTCGTATGTTTTTCTCTTTCTTTGTTTTGCTCGGGACTAGCAAAAGTTAGGTGTGGGGGTATTTAATTGACATCATTTCATGCTTATATTTGTATCTTATATCCATTATCTTTCACCTAAACAATGCTATGTAACGAGTTTTATGTTTAGTTTTCAGGAATAAATAGGTTTGAAGAGATGAAGCATAAAAGGACCCAAAAGCAGGGAAAAATGTCTGAATTGTGAGACCTGGGGACTACGATGCAAGGGAGAAGGACCTGAACGTAAGACCGAAGGACCAAAGAGAAAAATAGCAAACTCCACACCATCTTGGGGAGTATTTTGGCAATTAGATTCGGGTCGGAGCTCCAATAAACAAAGTAGATGCATCAAAGCCGACAAAGCCATCCAGAAAAGCCCAGAACAAAATCCAGCGTGATCTGAACCACATAGACCACCAATTGGCGGTCTATTTGGTCCCAAATCCGCTAAGATTTGGTTGGGTCGCGTATTAGTGTGTATTTAGTCCATTTCTGGTATTTGTTTAGTCCCACATCGGGGGATTGTCCCCGATTGTCTTTTTCTTTGGCTATAAATAGAACTCTTCACCTTCTATTGTAATCACTTCACATTTTGAGTGGTTATTCTTCCTACTAGAAGCGAGGCCTTGAAGCGCACACTAAAGTAGGAGGATGCTACTTGAATTGTGAGTCATTTTAATAAAAGTTTTTTATTATGTTGTTTGTTTCATGTTGCTTGTTTTACTTTGTTTAATTTCATTTTATTAGTTTTAGTAGCTTAGTTAATATGCTTTCCTTGCTTAGTTTAATAATTAGTCTAATGTGTAGTGAGTAGTCCATCCCCTTTGGGGGTGGAGTTGATGTTCATACATGCATTAGAGAATGGAATAAATGCTTTATTTACAATGTGTTGATAAAACATGAATGTATGCTTGCTTGTTTAGGATAGAATTTATAACTTGATGAGTTTTGCCAAAATGATTAGACACCTCTCATGCTTGTTTAGGTTCTGAAATAAACAACTTGTATATGTAAATGTTAATCAACTAGGTTGGGGAATGGATTGATAGGTGTTGCCATAACATTTAGACACTTCCTATGCATGATAACATCACCTTCATTTGTGCTTAAAGAATGTGTTCAACACCCACCTCTTTGCATGTGTGCACTCACTCCACCCTTAGGGGTTTTCCATTTCTGAATTCCATCACTTATTTAGTTCTTAGTTTAGTTTGGTAGTTCATCATTTTTTCCTTTCTTTCGCATTTCGTACTTCGTAGTGTAGTGTAGCGTAGAGTAGGATAATCAAACTCTCTTCTCCATTTTTCGCCACTTGATTTCGTGCCAATGAGAGGCTGCTCACCTCCCTGTGGACGACCCGTATTTTGCCACGTCTTCACCGACGTCGTGCACATGCGGTTTAATTAAAATGTTCAACATGCACGTAGCTCACGCCAGAAATCAACCACAAAAATGTAAAGCAAAGAAAAGATAAATGCGTGCAAGGTCTACAAATGATGCATGACCTAGATGGCAATCAATCTATTCTTTTGCTTTGAGTTTTAAGGTCCAAGTTGATTAAAGGGGATTGATTGTTAATCTGGGAGCAAACTAAAAGTCAGAACATGCAAGATTGCGCTCCCAGACAACTAATACGAAAGCATAAACTACCAGAACAAAACTGGAAGCTAAAGACACTCACCAGGCCGCCAATTGGCGGTCACTGTAGTGGAGTTCTTCCTCCAATTGGTCCAGTCACCTCCCCTTGATGTTGAGGATCCCTGAAACAAATCAAAACTAAAAACAAAAAATTAAAACCACTCGAATTGTCCAAACCAAAGTCTGGACAGAGCACCTCCCCGGCAACAGCGCCAAAAACTTGATTGAACGTTTTAATTAACCGCAAGTGCACGGCCTCGTTGAAGTGGTGGTAAATACGGGTCGATCCACAGGGAGGTGTGTAGACTTTAGTTTGTTCGAAGGCGAGTGGGAAAGAAAGGAGACAAAGGGTTGATTAACTAAACTACACTAAACTAAACTAGTAAACTAGAAGGGAGGAAATGAAAGCACGAAATGAACTAAACTAAGCTAAGCAACTACTAAGAAGAAAGATAAATCTCATGAATGGGAAAACCACTAAGGGGTGGAGTGTGTGTGTACACATGAAATAAGTGTGGTGAATTCATACAATAAGCTCAAGTGTAGTTAGTGTTTGTTAATGCATAAGATGTACCTAATGACAAGACCTATCATTTAAAGCACTAACCTAGGTGATTAATATGAGCATGACAAGTTTGTTATTTAAGAACATAAACAAGCATGGAATGTACCTAAACATTATGGTAGAAACCATCAAGTAAAAGTTCTTATTAATTCAAACAAGCATACAAACATTTCTCACAAACAACAATGTCTAGCATTCATACCATCTACATAACATGTATACACACCTACTCCACCCCCAAAGGGGATGAAACTACTCACACAAATTTAAACTAACATTTATACTAAGGAAAGAAAACATGCTTAAACTAATTATAAGAAGACTAAAACAACAAGTTAACTAAGTATGCAAGAATTGAAAAGACAAGACAATATGAAGAAAACTTAACAAAACATCTATTATTACTCACTCAATTACAAGTAGCCTCTCTCCACCAGGGGTTTTTTCTTCAAGGCTTTTACTCCTTGTAGAGAGGATGGCCACCAAGAGAGTGATGGGATACAAGGGAGGAGGGAGAGTTCTATTTATAGCCATATAAAAAGGTAATTTGGGACAATCCCCCGGTATGGGACTAATACAATACCAAAAATTGACATAACACACAATTATACAAGACCCGACTAAACCACATTGGATCCAGAGCAACCCGGACTGCCAATTAGCGGTCCCAGACTGGCAATTGGCGGTCTACAAGGTTTGGATCAGGTCTGCAATTTTTGTGGGCTTTTCTGGATGGCTTTCTTCATGTGTGATGTACCCAAATTGGTTGTTGGAGCTCCGACCCGAATCGAATTTCCAAAATACTCCCCATGATGCTGTGGAGTTTCTTCATTTGCTCATTGGGCCTTTGGTTTTGCATTCGGGTCCCTCTCTCTTGCAACTTAGTCCATAAGTCTTGTAACTTAGTCTTTTTTCTTGCTTTGAAGTCCTTTTAGAGTCTCTCCTTCTCAAACCTACTTATTCCTGAAACTTAAACATTAAACTCGTTACATAGTGTTGAGAATTTAATTTATACCGCAAGTGCACGACGTCAATGAAGACGTGGCAAGTACGGGTCGAACACAAGGAGGGAGAGATATTGTTATTTTTGTGATTTTCGATTTAGGAAAGAAAGAGAGAGAAATAAGTTTGGTTTTAGATTTTTGGTTTTCAATTATCTAAAGCAAGAACAACAAAAACTAAAAAGAAAATAAAGCAAATATGGATGAGAGTCCAGCGGGTGGAGGTTTAGATGTCGGGTTTTGTTTAGAGAAATCTGAAACTTATAATAAATCAAATTAGTTATAAAGCATTACATGTTAAATGATTCAACATAAACTCAAGTAATCAAAATATACTAACACGAAATTAAAATAATAACATCACTCTTCTTCTCATCACCCTAAATCCGTCACCCCCACCCTTTGGAGAGAGTTAAAAACTCATGGATGGAGGGAAGGAGAAGGGGTCCTAGAGAAACTACAAAAGAAAACTAAAAAAAACAAAATAAAAGAACAGAATTTTGTTGCTAAAGTGAAGAACGTCTTTTCAACATAATTTCGGGGCTATTTATAGCCGATACAAAGGACCAAAGTATGAAATAGGAAAGTACACGCGTCAACACGCAACTGGTAAAAATTTGAGCGCACGGATCAACTTTTGTGCGGCGGAATCGCCGTAATTTGTACATGGGGTGCGGCGGAATCGCCACCTTTTTTGCCCAGATTCGATCCGGATTTTTCCTGTGTGTTCATGGTAAGATTTAAATGTCCTTTGCGCGTCTGGATTGATTTCTTTCCTTTCTTTTGAGCTCCGAATTTATTTCTTCATATATTTGGAGATCCAACTTGATTTTTCTTTAAAACTTCTCCAAAATAATATTTTGGTACTTTAATTTGCAGTCGGGTCCTCGGCTTTTTGCAATTAAGTCCCTGGCTACTTTTGTGCTTAAGTCCTTGGTATTTTTGTAATTAGGTCTTTGAATGCTTTTATGCTTGGATGGACTTCCATTTGAAACCCGATAATCTTGACTTGGTCTTTATGATGGAAATGAGTCTCTTGCACGCGTTTATGCTCGGGATATGGGTAATTTGCATTCAGGTCCCTGTATTCTGTAAATAAGACTAAACACATACCTTAGTAGCATTTATTAATATAAAATTAATCTAAATGAAAGACATATGATGCAATGTATGCAATGCATCAAATACCCCCACACCTAGATTTTGCTTGTCTCTAGCTAAACAGAAAAATGAAAACAGGAAAATCCTAACTCACTTTCGTAGGAATCACGGTTGCACTTAGCATGTGCAACAAGCCTTTAAACCCCTAAGTTTCCTTAGAGGACGAGTTTTGTCTCGTGAGGGTTTTCAGTTGACACACCCACAAAGTCTTAATTCAATATTTTATTAATAACTCTCAATATCTCCACCTCAGCCTTATACATCTCACTTAGAATTCTTGCATGCTCATTATATAAATCTAACTCATACAAATTCTGACTTGGTCTTTGTTCCTCCAACATTCACACCACTAACCCTTCTACACATGTTATCAGTTAAATTATTTTGCACGCCTCCTCTGGTGGTGAAGTATCATTATTATCAACCATGGCATGGATCATTCTTTTAGCTTTGGGCCTTGAGTATCTTAAAGTATTTTTTTCGTGATTCAACACATTTGCTTCTTCTTCTTTTATTTCACACTTGTGCCCTTTTTGCATTCGTGTAGCGAGTTTGGTCGATAATCCCGAGCTGGCAGACTCAAGTTACCGGGTTTTAAGATACCCCTACGGACCAGTGACTCGAACGCTTGGGCTTTTGTAATCATTTTGCAAAATGTGCTTTCCTCACTTTATTCCTTTATTTTTTTTACTTTTATTTTCCTCAAGGCTTAATTGCTTTTAGAAGTACACACTTCCCGGTATATTTTCCTCAACCTCTGCTTTTTATCAACCACTTCAAATATTTGATTCATCCAATTTAAGTGCATACATGTCTTAAAGGGTAATGAGTTATTTCTTTGGAACTTAGATTCATGTCACAGTTTCTACAAGCAGAACTATATAATAAGGAACAAAAACTCAATGAAATTTATACTCGAGTTTTGGTGGTTCAATCTTAAGCTATGTCATGGAACATTGATTTTTTTTAACTATCAGAATATATAGATAGATAGATAAATACACACCCCCCACACCTAAATCATGCATTGTCCTCAATGAATGTGAGCAAGATACTACATCGATTTATGCATGAAAAAAAGAAATATCTCACCAACGTGAAGTACAAAGGAACGTTCATGGCTATGTTGATGGACAAAAACCCGAATTCCCTCAAAACCTGTGAGATGCTAAAGAAGGGATACAAATACGTGAAAGAAATGGGGCACAAATAATCAAGGGTTGGAGCCCACACAAACGATGCTCACTGAAGGAGTCTTTTATTGTACTTTTTTTTAATATAATTATGTACAAACATAAGTTCCCATCTTCATTTGTCAAAGGACGTCAAATGGGAACCTCAAAAGTGGGTCAATGCACTTGGAAAGGGAACATGACACCACGTGGGGCCAGAATACGCATGCGTGGGCCCCTTTCACAAAGGGCACCTGATGAAACGAGAGGTTCATGAATTGGACGTAAAGGCGTCTTATTCAAAGGATCAAACTGAAAGAGCTTGAACCTCTCGAGAGTTTGGGAAATAGGGGGCAACGGAAGAAGAGTTTCTCCCGTTGCGGTGCTGAAGTTCTGATCGTCAATCCAAACTCTCAAACCAACTGGCTGGTGCGTCGGAGCGATGTCAAGAACCTCGTTAGGAAAGTCCGACTCACCAGGCGAACAAAAAGTGGGTCTCATACCCAAGGTATCCTCCAAGGAACTCCTAATACCCTCATGAGCAATGTAGTTGTTTGATGTTCCATCATTTCCAAGATGATCAGGAACAATAGTGAGAGGCAAACTCTCATCAGT
Source organism: Triglochin maritima (assembly GCA_963682175.1). Classification (NCBI taxonomy): domain Eukaryota; kingdom Viridiplantae; phylum Streptophyta; class Magnoliopsida; order Alismatales; family Juncaginaceae; genus Triglochin; species Triglochin maritima. Next base: position 20,688,336 of record OY821774.1, on the reverse strand, counting down.
TTGTTTGAAATTGAGGGTGCTAGGGAGCTCTTGCTCCACCAGAGGTGAGTCCTTAAGAGGCACAACATGAAGATCATGTGGCTCAAGGGCCATGGGACAAAAAGATAAGGCACAATCTTGTGCCGACTCATGATGAAATTGGTTCATGTTATTCTCAACTTGAATCGAATCCTCTACTAAGTGATTGTGAATTGAAACCCCAAGTCCCTCAGACTGACTAGAAGTTTGACTTTGAAAGATTGTGCTTTGAATTTGTGGATGTGGTGGTGGTTCGAAGTCAAAAGATGAATCCTCATGTTGAGAAGAAAAGTTACTTTCCTCACGTTCACGTAATTGCTGTGCCATTTGACTCATTTGTAGTACCATATTTTGTGTGAACTGTTGAGTGGTTTCCATGAACGTAAGAAAAGTTTGTTTCAAGGAATCAGGTATGCGGTCAACTATGAGGTCCAAGTCAGAGCTTGGGAAATTTTGGGGTTGGATGTTGATGGGCTGAGAATGAGTCCAATGATTTGGAGTGGGGTGTTGGTAGAATTCTGGGTAGTCGGGAGGAGGATACTGGGGTAGAATTGAAGTATAAGAATTTGGATATGAATTGTCTCCCCACGAATCCATCACTCTCGGGTTGTACACGGATGCGTAATGATCATATTGAGCATTTTGGGAGAAGGTATGCTCACACTCAGGCTCTGGAGGAACATAAGGACATTCCCTGAAAACATCACCACTCAACCCACAACAGTCGCACGGTACGGCTACTGGAGCCACCGGTGCACTCATGTTGTCTGCCATACGCATGAAAGAGGCCAAAGTTTGTTGTAATGTCTCAGTTTGTTGACCAGCATTTGATCCAACATAACTAGATTGTGGTGTAGCAGTCGGTGCCTCTCTCATGTTACCCCAATATGAAGATTGCGCACTCACACAATGAGGATTATCCCAACCATACGAGGTGTTTGTCTGAGCCACCCCAGGTTGCACGGGTCTGAAATACCAGGACGAATTGTCCTGGTCCCCACAATGATATGGATGGTCGCCCATGTAACCATCCATCTTCACAAAGAGCTCTAGAGTCGACCACTCTCTCCACCACGAGGCTAAACTCGTAAAAAGTGCTCGACTCGACCCTAAAAACACTACCAGAGAGTGTAAAGGGGAGAAGACTATAACGTAGAAAAAAGTGAGAAGAAGATGACTCAGAGGAGAAGGGAAACTTAACTCTAAAAGATATGTTCTAGGGTTGGTCAGAAGTTTCCTGAACAAGCACGGTTCAAACAATCCTAGACCTAGTGTCACTGAAATCTAGATGACTCCTAACTGGTTGAGTCGAATTGATTTGCTTGATTCACCTCCCTCACTAATCAAACCAAATTGGCCAGGAAATGTATAGCTAGTGGGGGCGCTTCCGACAGAGTCGGTGCCAATTAGACAAGCACTTCGCTTGGATGACTTACGTCAACACAAAAACACTTTCTAGACACCAAATTAAATTCGATCAGTTTCAAGTCATAGCAAGTCAAACCAATTTTCTCCTTAATTGAGTCCGAGTCCTTAGGGGCCAATGTCTAATTGATTTTAATTTAAGGCTTGGGTGACACTTTAGGATTGTGATTTGTGGGCCAGGGAAGGGTGATGAAATCCCCACCGTATCTTTTCCTACGGAGTTGCCCTTAAGGTAGTTTAACTTAAATCTAGCAAAGATAGTCAAACATTGGTCTTTAATTGGGGGACAATTGCAAGGTTGTATGTAAACTAAATTATATGCTTAAATGCAATCGTAAAACGCGATACGTACCTTGCCTCCAGCACTCTTCAACAATAAATATAATTTGCAAGAATTTAGCAAGAATAATGCAAACAAAACACTATATGATGCATGCACTAAGTCCTTCTAATTTTGCCAAATTTTAGGTCAGAGCTGAATTACTGTCAGTTATGAAATTTTTGACCCTAACAGGTGTCGTTCTACGAAAGGGAACTTTTCGAAAATTACGATTTTAGGAGAAGGGCAAGAAAAGTTACCTCCGCAATGCTCAGACGGGTTCGCCGCCCGCTTTTGAAAATTCCAGTAGCTCTACGCGTCCTCCCAGAGATAACGACGACCCTAGAAAATTTTGAAGCCCAGATGCTCCAAACGTGCGGCGGATCCGCCGCAGGTTGTTCTTCGTATGCGGCGCTTTCGCCGTCCCTGCTTGCTCCATCTGCGCCCGGATTTTGCCGCGCACTCCGTTGTCTCCTGAAACGCAAACCCAAATAGTTAGATCGCGCACACGATAAACAGAATAGAATCGAAATCACAAAAATGAACAAAATCTTCGTTGCCTCCCCGGCAACGACGCCAAAAACTTGTTGAGAATTTAATTTATACCGCAAGTGCACGACGTCAATGAAGATGTGGCAAGTACGGGTCGAACACAAGGAGGGAGAGATATTGTTATTTTTGTGATTTTCGATTTAGGAAAGAAAGAGAGAGAAATAAGTTTGGTTTTAGATTTTTGGTTTTTAATTATCTAAAGTAAGAACAACAAAAACTAAAAAGAAAATAAAGCAAATATGGATGAGAGTCCAGCGGGTGGAGGTTTAGATGTCGGGTTTTGTTTAGAGAAATCTGAAACTTATAATAAATCATATTAGTTATAAAGCATTACATGATAAATAATTCAACATAAACTCAAGTAATCAAAATATACTAACACAAAATTAAAATAATAACATCATTCTTCTTCTCATCACCCTAAATCCGTCACCCCCACCCTTTGAAGAGAGTTAAAAACTCATGGATGGAGGGAAGGAGAAGAGGTCCTAGAGAAACTACAAAAGAAAACTAAAAAAACAAAATAAAAGAATTGAATTTTGTTGCTAAAGAGAAGAACGTCTTTTCAACATAATTCCGGGCTATTTATAGCCGATACAAAGGACCCAACTATGAAATAGGAAAGTACACGCGTCAACACGCAACTGGATCGACTTTTGTGCAGGGGAATCGCCGCAATTTGTACATGGGGTGCGGTGGAATCGCCACCTTTTTTGCTCAGATTCGATCCGGATTTTTCGTGTGTGTTTATTGTAAGATTTAATCGTCCTTTGCGCGTGTGGATTGATTTCTTTCTTTTCTTTTGAGCTCCGAATTTATTTCTTCATATATTTGGAGATCCAACTTGATTTTTCTTTAAAACTTCTCCAAAATGATATTTTCGTACTTTAATTTGCAATCGGGTCCTCAGCTTTTTGCAATTAAGTCCCTAACTACTTTTGTGCTTAAGTCCTTGGTCTTTTTGTAATTAGGTCTTTGAATGCTTTTATGCTTGGATGGACTTCCATTTGAAACCCGATAATCTTGACTTGGTCTTTATGATAGAAATGAGTCTCTTGCACGCGTTTATGCTCGGGATATGGGTAATTTGCATTCAGGTCCCTGTATTTTGTAAATAAGACTAAACACATACCTTAGTAGTTTTTATTGATATAAAATTAATCTAAATGAAAGACATATGATGCAATGTATGCAATGCATGACATAGCATTGTTTGGGTAAAAGATAATGGATATAAGACACAAAGATATGCATGATAAGATGTCAAGTATTTGTCATTTAGCTCTATTAAATAACTAGGTCACCTCACGAACCCACCGATAGCATCGCCGAGAGTAACAATCTCTTCCTCCGGAAATGCCACCAAAGCCCCAGCATCTAAGCAACTCTCAACTGCAACCTTCACTTCTCCCTCTCCCACCTCTATGAAGTGGTGTCTGGAGATTTTATAAACTTTCCCGTGTCCCACCAATCTTCGATCAGGGTCTTCGACAAATAAAGCACATCTAGATCCATCCGCGAACTTTCCAAACGAGGGACTGCCAACGAGGGTCAATTCTCGAGAATGAGACACGAAATCATATTGTCGATTGGGGTGGAACACTGGCTGCATGGAAGAGTAGTCTCCGGGGAAGAACCAGTCCTACGACTAGTCCTTAACATATGTTATCTTATAAGAAAGCTGGAGGCCAGTCCTTAATACATGTTATCTCATAAGCAAGCTGCCAACAAACTCCATTAACAACGATTATTGACAAATACATAACTAAGTGGACACAAACATACGATTTACTACTTATATATGTTTTAAACACACAATGAAAAAATAACTAATAACAATTCAAACTAAGAGACAAAATGAGTGGAATCACGAACCAGCAAACGCAGGTCCTCCTTCTTCTCGAACGCGCGCCCACCCTTGAATCTGCCAAATATAGATAGAATCCAACCTAAATAACTGAATTTCTCTTATGATAAAACTTGACATTTTAATGCACATTTAATCCATGAGCTCTTAAAACAAAATTTAAGATTTAGTTAGTTATATATTTTATACGACCCCTTAAGCTATGAACTTCACTAATCTTTTGTTTAGGCCATTTATTGGTTTATATTTGGCTTTAACAAATGTTGTTAATATTTTAACAATTTTAACGAGCAAATACTTAGGAGACCAACTTCTAGCAAAATTTAACGAGCAAATACTTAACAACCACAACCACCAACATCACAACCACAACCATCAATCCAAAATTCCGAACTAAAAATCCAGAAAAACACAAACACAATCAATCATAAGTGCCTAAACCCACAAACATCAAGATACACAAAAAATATCTCTTTGATGACGGCGACGTTCTCGTCCCTATACAAAATACGAACAAAGATCGAAATGTTGGATTTGAACGAGAGGTGAAGTTTACCAAGAAAGAAAAGAATCATTACTCCACCAAAAATCCGAAAATAAACCAACCAAAACTAACTTAACACTTACGGTTGTTAGGGATGTGGAGGAAGACGGAGGAAGGAGGAGAGGGCCGGAGAACGGAAGGAGAGGTTGGGACGTCACTGCGGTGCCGGAGATGATTCAGATCGGTAGGAGATCGATCGCGGAACGGCTAGGGTTTGGTTGGGTTTTCGTCTGGATTGAATGACAGAAAACGCGATTGTTCGATTTCTTTAAGACCTATAGACGTCAGATGTTATAGACGGTCGACGTCTATACCCCGACGTCTATATGCATGGGGGTATAGACGTCTACCGTCTATAACATCTGACGTCTATACCCTATAGACGTCGTATGCAAAGGGTATTCGAACACCCGACGTCTATAGGTCGACGTCTATAGCGTATAGATGTCAGATGAAATGGGTATTACAACACCTGACGTCTATAGTACCACATAGACGCCGGCCTTGATAACGACCGACGTCTATGCTATCTTCGCCCAACTAAACGTCGGTTGTTATAACAGCCGACGTCTATTGGGGCGACGAGTAAAGACTATTCTGCATTAGTGTTAATACGGGCACCAACATGCTAAGGGAGAACAATAGGGCATAAAGGATGAGATGCGGTGAATTCTCCATGTCAACTTCTAAGTTCTTTGAGTTCGAAACTGTAGTTTGACAACCATCGGTTATATATGTGAGCTTTTGACGAAGTCGAGGTGCATGTGGATGTCATTCCAGTCCTACAGGATTTCTCTCCACGACCAAGCCCAAGGCAATCCTGCAGGCAATTGAGATTTTTCTTTTACATTTAAAATCTCTTGTCAGTTGTCACTACATCAATCATTGATTATTGTTCCATTTGTTTCTTTTGTTATGTTAGATATCAATTCCAAAAGATACCTTTAATATAAATTTTATACCCGTCGCTCGTACATCAATAGCACTCTCAACTTTTGGATCGAGCCAATAGGCTATTAATAGCCTGTCCTTTTTAATTCTCCATGGTTCATGAGAGTAACTTAAATTATGAATCAGCCTCTCATTCTACAAATTTGGCTGAATAGGCTTGTAGATCCATTTTTTAATTAATCAAGAATAAGCAAAGAGCTGTAGTGCTTGAGTGTAATGAAAATATGTTGAAATTTTTTTGATTCAAGACGTCTCTCATTTTCTGCCTCCTTTTCGTATAACTATCTACCGGATATATAGTCTGATCTCCAATTGAGCTTTCCACAAGGATCGCATGTTTTCTGGTATTTTTGTTGCAATACCTGATACAACAAAACTGCCTCCAGAATGATCTTCATTTCTCTCTCCATGATCGTCAAAATAAATAAATCAATGGGAAACCCCGAGGAAGCAGATGATTTAAGCTCAACCCATTCCACAAGAATCGACACTCTACTTACTAATTTCCCCAAAGGATGAGAGTTATTCATTAGGTCTGACTAAACTTAACGTAATATACGTTTAAGTACATAAATCAACATTAATATTGTAATTATTATCTTCTAAAGTGTGCTGGGGGAACTTGTTATTATTTCTATCCTAAGACTCACGCTTAAGTTACCAATTTTCCATGTGCAGTACTTTTTTTGTTTAACGTCGAACAGGCGAAGGCAGTATTTGTCCATTAAGGTAATTTTCAACTCAAAACCGCCTTTTTGGGTAGAAAAAAAAGTCTTGTAAGGAGTTATATTAGAAACTTCAATTGTTGAGTACATGCATTCGTTTAAATAGTGTATATGTCGATTGGAATAACCTAATGTAGTTCCCCTTATATGCTGTCATAAAACTAACATTGTTGCCCTTATCCGCTGCCTGTCACACATGATGCTTCTAGGTGAAAATTTATTTTAGACGATTGACTTTATGCTTTCGTGTCGTTTGGGAAAACCATGCCGAAGCCAGCTGCAGGAGTTTGTATTTTTGTTGTCCCACTTTTGAGCAAGTATAACCAAAGAATGATGTTCGTTTGTGCTTTGTCAATTTAAGTTCAGCGATGTCATATGAATTAAATATTAGAGCCCCATTTTCTTTTATTTCAAACTTATCCATGAATCTCTTTATAATTAGAAATTATTTTTGATTTTTTGCCTAGATTTTTCTGTGCTTGTTTCTACACATGTATCTTTATTCAGCTCAACTTTTACTGTCCCCTTACGCCATTTTCATCTATCCAAAGGATCGATTAACTACAATTTAGTATTATCGGTTTGGCAACTGTAGATTTGAGTTTTTGGGAATAGAGGAGTTATCCTATGCACTGTGGTGCACACAATATTTTGGTGACAGATTAAACGTAAGTGTCCATCTAAAACAAAAAAAATCTAAACCCTTCGTATCTTTATTCAACTCAATTTTTACATACCTTATGCCATTTTCATCTATCCAAATGAGCAATAAACTACAATCTAGTATTATCGGTTTACAACGGCAGTTTTGAGATTTTCGGGATAGAGGAGTTGTCCTATGAAACGTTCATAAATACAAAATGCAGATTCGATGTGATGAGACACCACATCCGACATATACGGGATGCGGATGTGATGCATGTGCTGATTGCGATTTAATAATTATATAATATAGATATATTAATTATAAAATATATAAATGTTAGTAAAAATTTAGGTAAAATTTTAAATAATTTCTAAAGTTAATAATTTAATATTTAACAAATCAAAGTAAAACAAACAAAAACTGAGTGTTTTGAGATACAGTTGCATCCCCACATATGCGGGCATAGATGTTGACTACATCCTGGAGATGCGATGCGCATCTCCCCGGCATCCGGTCCGCATATGCGGCTGCATTGGGGCACATTCGTGAACAATGGTCCTATGTATTGTGTTGCATACAATATTTTGGTGAGAACTTAAATCTTAAGCCAGCATTAGCATCCATCTCAAACCAGAAAAAAATCTAAACCGTTCATTTTATAAACAATAAACCACTAGCTGTTTTGGGAAAAGCGGATTTAACATGATATATATTTGCAAATTAACAACTTATGTAATAACCACAAGAAATAAAGAAATAATTATTTGCTTGTTTTAGAAACTTCAACCTTTCTTCTCCATTGCACGTTGCCTTGCAAGTTCCAAAGGACCATATAAAAAGTAAAACCACTTCTCCAACCTTGATAAAAAAAAGACACCGAGTAGTCATTTTAATCCTTCCATTTTCTTTTCTGTTGAAAAAGTTTCAGCTAGCAACTCTTAATTTGCTTTTGTGCGCCTGGATTTCCTTAATCGTGTTTGTTTGGGTTCGATTCCTGACCGTTGGCATGATATTTTGAACATGGGTTGCGAATATGAAACTTTATGTTGTTTGATTTGACGATGCCGCTTCAATTATATTTTACTTGAAAACACTAATTAAGAGTTCTACTTCCAATCCTTGCAATTTCAGATTTATAGTGGCTCTTGCTACATATAACGTCAAAATGATACATAGTGCTTGAATTTTCAGAAATCAGTTTGTATTGTACTAGCAGATGTTTTTAAAGTTATTTGGTGATTTAAAGTTATTTGTTTCTTTGCAGCACCTGCAAGGTTGCAGTACTCCTGTTTCATTTTGTGTTTGTAGTGATGTGGACTGATTGCTCCCATTAGTATTATACACTGAAAAGGATAAGTAACACCTTCATCGCACAAAAAAAAACATCACATTGGACTGCTATTATATTTATAGCTATTACTTGCTTGTGTCGTTTGTTCTGAGATATTCAAAGATCAATACCACCACAAACTGATATAAGTCCAAAAAACTGACCCATAACAGACATAAATTTAACAAAATCGGCCAAACCACATCAACTCCGAAATGAAAATCATCCAGTAACCCATAAAAGACATCAAATCCTATCTGAAAATTAAAAATACTGACATTGAGACGAGTTAAATACACCAAATCCTATCTGAAATTTACCTTAGTGTGAATGGATTTTCCTGACATTGGTGATTCAAATGTTGAAATAGAAAAAGAAGACTCTTATTGCAACTAATTGTAGATGTAATTTCTAAGGTTAAGCAGTTAATCACAGCCCAACTAACGAGATGGATTTTTTTATTATCAATATGAGATTGAAAATGTTGATGTCAAAGAAAAGTTACTAAAGAAATGGACTTAAGATTGGGACTTAAATTGTGACACTAAAGCACACCCCATCCTTTATGAAAATCCACCATAGCCACCAAAACCCCACAAACACAAATCAAATCCCATCTGAAAAGTTTAATTAATGGCATTGCAGGAAATCCTATTTGAAAAATAAACAGTGTCAATCAAATTTAGCTTTCACATTACTTGCTCACATATACAACAACAGAATTCTGACATTAGTCAGCTTTATATCGTAGTTTCAAGGGTAACATCAAGGGTGGGTTTGAAAGTCTTACTTCCCGATAATGTCGATAATGCAGTTGCTGTCGGGAAAATGCACACACTGATTCTTTCGGAAAAAATAGAACAAGGCTGGTGTTAGAAACACTACTACAAAAATAGGAATATACGTCGGATGTACGGGGGTATATACGTCGGATGTACGGGGGTATATACGTCGGATATAAGCAATCCCAGATCTGACGTCTATGTATGCGTCGTCTATACATAGACGTCGGACGTGAGAAATCCGACGTCTATTCTTAAAGAATAGATGTCGGCTGTATGTATTAGCCGACGTCTATACTTAATGAATAGACATCGGCCTTTAACTACGACCGACGTCCATTTTTTAGATATAGACGTCGGTGAAATAACGGACGACGTCTATTCATGTACATACAACCTGATACATGCAGCCGACGTCTATTCCTTTCTTCAGAGGAATACACGTCGGCTAATACGAACAGCCGACGTCAATTCTTAAACCTGGACAAAAAAATAGCATCCTGCAAACTTGTATTTAGTCATCGTATTCGTGTTCATACAACCTGCACCAAATTCGTTCACAGATGCTCACACTTTCATCCACATGTACATACAAGCACAAACACACAAACATACATGCACAAACACAAACATACAACCATACATGCACAAACACAAACATACAACCATACACAATTATTCAATACACTTGCAATTAATTCATAAACAATTGACATTCATTCTAAAATTGAGGCGATTATATTAAGGCATAAATTGTAGGTTTGTAATCCAATTGCATTTGTTAACTAAATTACAAAAAATGATAGTGACAGGAGAACCTCTTAGTTCATCAACATGTTTCTAATAAAATAGCGAGCCCATCGGTCGCGAGTTTCATCGAGCTCCTGTTGAGAGAAGGGATCACTACTTTTTGGGAAGACCTATCAAAAAAATACAAGTAAAAATTTTAATAACTAAATATTGAAACTACAACTATACAATTGAATAACGATCTACATTACCTCAAATAGGCATACGTCTTGAGTTGCCAATTCGAGGATTTCTTCCATGTATCTCATCACGTAGTAACCACATTCCGTATTTCCAACTTGCTTCTGGTACTACAAACATAGAAATTCGCTAAATATATGTTCCTAACTTAATTTTAAAAAAAGGGAGAGAACGTACTCTAATTCCATGCCATGTTATTACTGCTTTTGTGGTTGTTCTCCTGCCACCTAAAGCTCTGTAAACCTTAATTGGCCTGAGTAACACAAGTTAAACTTTCATTCAATAATACTAATAAAAATCCACGAATTACAAATATGATGACTAAAATGAACTTACAAATTTAGAAGTTTCTTTATTGAGTCCCTTGGTTTATTCGACCCCAACGGATCAAACCAATATGCCGAATTAGTCGTGGTGGATACAACGACAAGCATCCAATGAGCTCTGTTATATTTATAATTAGAAGCTTGTTACAAAATAAAATTCCACTTTTAATTACAAAGTTTACCTCTCACGATAAGGGAGCAGATAATATCTTTTGTCTTCTTCTTTCAAGAGAGTCCCAAGCTGACCCGATTTATCGTCATTCCCGTATATATATGTAGATGGACTGATAAATCAAAATACTTGATCGTCGGGAAAGACTCTTCTGGCGTTATAAAGATGTCTACAAGTATAAAAATTATACTTTATTACAGTTTCGATAAAATTATTCAATACATTTCATTGTATACCGAAGAAAACACTTACTTCACTTGCACATCGATAATCACGATACACAATGAATCCATCGCCAAAAATTGCATGATATCCTCTTTGGTGACATACAAAGCCGGACGACGCCTAACTTCGAGGTCCCACCGAGGACCACTAGTCTGTAGTAAATCAAGAACCCGGAGGTCCCTAATATCTCAGGGAGACTAGATAGGCAACGACTTTCAGGCCGAAACGGTCTTAAACATCGAGGACCACTAATCTCTAGAAAATCAAGAACCCGGAGGTTCCTAAAATCTCTGGGAGACTAGATGGGCAACGACATTCAGGCCATAACGGTCTTTAACGGTTTCCTCTCCCTAATGCGTCCGAAAATCCTATGGGCCAACGTTTAATTGATTTTATTAAGACTTTTTTATTAAGTGGTTTTTGGGCCAAGGAAAGGGTGATGAAATCCCCACCTCATCTCCTATAGGTGACTGCCCCCTAAGTGTTTTCATACCTTAATCTAACAAACAACACACCAAACAAATACTCACCTCACTCTTGTTCCAATGCAAGTCCTACTAACTAATGCGTGCTTTCTAATGAATGATAAGTGAAAGATATTACGTACCTTACGCCAGCAATCTACGACAGAAATCGTAAATAAATAATAAATACGATGAATGCAAATCCTATATGATGAATGACTTAGCAAATATTGTCTAATCTTTTGCTTTGGGTTATTAAAGGCCAAGTTGCTTAAGGGGGTTGATGAGTTAAACATTAAAACTTTTCTAAATAAAAGAACATTTTAAGCATAAATAAACATTTAAAATTTAGAATTGAATGTTTATTAGGGCCGCATTTGAATCCAAGTTACAAGCAATTGATTCAAAATTACTTTAGATACTTCACATTAAAAAATGTAACTGCATGTGAGAAACAAAAAACTCGGGATTTCACAAACTATGAAAAAACATATAAGCATTAGGGTCTCATTTGAATCCAAGTTTCAAGGAATTGATTCAAAATTACTTTAGGCACTTCACTTTAAAAAATGTAACTACATGTGAGAAACAAAAAACTCAGGATTTCACAATCATGCTGGATGTTTTTTCTGCATTAAAAAAATCAAGCTAAATCTATATATTCATGCATTTACTTCATTTTAACAGCAAAATCAGACGTTGGGTTTTGTAAGATAGAAGCTTATAGCATAATATTGTTGTGTAAGATAGAAAGCTTAGGATTTCTTTTAACTGAATGATTCATATTTCAACAGCAAAATCACACATTGGTTTTTCTCCATATCATGTAAAATTTCTACCATAAATTTATATCATGCATTTATCATCCCAAACAAAATACGAATACGAATACCAAATCAAATAGAAAAACAAAATGTCAAGATGAACTCCAAATCACGAATATACGAATATATTTAAGATGAAAACCAAAAAATCGATATGTTGAATTCACCAACAATAAATGAGAGGAGAAGTTTACTAAGATAGAAAAGAATCATTACTACATCAAAAATCCGAAAATAAACCAACCAAAACTAACTTAGCACTTACGGTGGTTAGGAATGTGGAGGAAGACGGAGGAAGAAGGAGGAGAGTGCCGGAGAAGGGGAGGAGAGGTTGGGACGTCACTGCGGTGCTGGAGACGGTGCAGATCGGTCGGAGATCGGTCGTGGAGGAGGGTTCGGTCACAAGACGGCTAGGGTTTGGTTGGGTTTTTGTCTGAAATGAATGACAGAAAACGCGTCTGTTCGATTTCTTTAAGACCTATAGACGTCGGATTTTATAAACGACCGACGTCTATACCCCGACGTCTATATACAGGGGGTATAGACGTCGGCCGTCTATAACATCTGACGTCTATAGGTCGACGACTATACCCTATAGACGTCGGATGCACAGTGTATTCTAACACCCGACGTCAATGGGTCGACGTCTATACCCTATAGACGTCGGATAAACTCGGTATTCCAATAGCCGACGTCTATAGTACCACATAGACGTCGGCCATGGTAACGGCCGACGTCTATGTTATCTTCTCCCTACTAGACGGGCCGACGAGTAAAGCCTATTCTGCACTAGTGAAAGGATGTCTTCTACACTAAAAAAATGAACTGTGATATTAGATTGTTCAACCAAAGAAATTCGAGTGCATAATTTATCTTCTATGCAGTTTATGTTATCTTATATTAAGAATATTCCTTACGAAATGAACTGCGATGGTGTTGTAGACTAGCCGAATATTCTTATATATTATATTATTTCCTCTAAAAATGCTTTGAATTTAATTCTCTATTTCTGAAATGAAAAATTAGCGCTCGATTTTGCACTCAAGTTCTATCAGAAATAATAAAAATAAATAAATTGTGTTTGTGAACCTTGTTCCATTTTTTTTACACTTCTTTCATTAAGGATGTTTGTAAATCATGTCCTTACTGGTGATAGTTTTTTAAGGTAAATATTGGTTTTTTATTTTGATTCCAACTTATTTTTACATTGTTATTGATTGGTTTAAACTTAAAAGCAATAAAATAACTAAGAAATCATTTCAAAAAGGACTTCAACTTAAAGAAAAAGAACTCCATTTATTGATAGTCCTATCTAACTATAAGAAGAAAGCATTTGAAAATTGTAACTGATTCTTTTGTTTTCTTGGGAGATTTTCCATATGTTGGAGTTTTGATTTTAATAACAATATTTTAGCAACAAATCCAATGAATCTGTACTCAGTGCTTGGTGTGTTGATTTTTTTGGAAAGGGAGTGTGTGCAAGTTGTGTATTTCAAGAATATGTTGGATCCAACCAACTGCACTTTACTTTGTATTTTACATGTTATTTCTAGAGCATCTAATTTGTAATAATATTTATAGTATATATAAAATAAAAGTGTAGCCAACTGAATGACACTTTCGTTATCAATACAGATGCTCTCTGTCTTCTAATATAGGGAAAGCTCTGTCTATAATCCTTCTAAAGATAAAGCTTCTTTAATACCCTTGTGTAGGATATAGATGACCCTAAGTAGTCTCCGGGGGTGTGAATAAACACAATTGAATGCAATGTAGAAATTTTAAAAGATCGAGTCAAGAAAAAAACAAACCACAAGAACACATCAATTTTAAAGAGGCTCGACACCGCAACTAGGTCGTAGTTCTCTCTTACAAGTTATTCTCAAATCGGAAGCCCCACTTCCGTCTTCATCAACCAATCAAAGTTCCGAGTCAGATCAAGCTTGTACACTACAAGTAATCAACACTCCTGATGGTTGAATATCATCCCACAACCCAGGAGAATGCTCTAACCAGAAGCAAATTGGTACTCTAACTGAGCACTTGAGAAGATTGACCAATGAAGGCTTAAGTGGTATTGTGGAATTTAAGTGCAAGTGTGTGTAAAGAGAGGGTTTTGATCTCAAGGATGTATGAGTGCTTTGAATTGCTAGAGGGATATCAATTAGGATATAGAAAACTCATATTTATAGGCTTAGAGTCAATATAGCCATTGGGCTAAAGACAAGAGAGTTGGTGGAATAACCTAAAAAAGAGTAAAGTGAACAATCGATCGAATCCTTATGACAGTCGATCGAGCAAGGTTTATCTTGGAGTGTGTTTAACTAGAGGTCGACCGTTGGAAAGCAATTGGTCGACTAAACTAGGTCATGAATGGGAGTTGAAGTGAATAAATTCAAATATGAAAAATGTTTTTGCCCAAATTGAGAGATGAACATTGCTTTTTGTCTGTTTGGTCAAACTTTTTTACCTTCAAATATGAAAAAATTGACAGCACATTGCGAGGTGAACGAAACAGACAGAATGGTCAAACTTTCAGCTAAAGAAATTGTTGTTTCAAATAGTCGAACCAAGTAAGTTGGCAGTCGACCGTTTTGCACATACAGACTAAGGTTTGTTTTTGGTGGTTTTCTGAGTTTTGTTTGGGTTATCTATTGAAGTCCAAATGATTTGAAATTTTGTGTGTGACTTCGAGAAGTATCCTAGTGTGAGGGAAATGAACTCATATGCTCAAGTTTATAACATTTGTTAATGACTTAAGAAGGTAAAAATTACAATCATTTTGTCTTCATTTCTTGATCCTTTTTTGCACGCATGACTCAAATTTTCGATTGCCCAAACTTAAAACTCACTGCATCCAATATATATACAATATGACATGTGGTGTATGTATATATGAGAGCTAAATTCGATTAATACATGTTTAGTGATAAGTTAGCCTAAATCATTAAAATTACTACATGATTAGTCAAAACCCCAACAATCTCCACATTTTTGATGACGACAAACATATTCACTATGTATTTATTAATCAGATTGAATTTAAGCATACCCCCCCTCCCCCAATGTTACATTACATATCATCACAAAGAGAACATCCCCTAACTGTATGCATCTTACCATAAAATATGAAATAAATTCATATGATCAAATATCTTAATATATATATATATATATATATATATATTACTTCTCCCCATTTTGACATCATCAAATATAAAAAATGAAGCCCATTAGCCAAATAGGGACAACAATAACATGACAATATCATGAGATAAATTAGTAATCATCAACATAGCCAAAAAAGTCATAACATAAATAGCAAAACAATCTTACAATCTTAACAAATGAGAACATAACAACAACATAAAGACATAAGTTCAACACTCAAATAACATCAAATACCAACAAAATGCAGCACTCTAACAATCCAAAACAAAGAAAACCATAGAAGCATATCACCACATTCTGTGATTACGAAGAAGCTCGAAAATCGAGTCGACCCTGTCTTGCAAGGAGTCGAGGCGGGTAGAGGTATGAGCTTCAAACTTGTCGAACTATGCAGAAGTAGAGGCTTCCAGATGAGTAAGGTGAGCATCCAAATGATCCATTCTATCTCGAAGGTAATGGAATCCATTTGGATCTTACACTGGCTCAGTATATTCTCTTGTGTCTCATGCAAAACCATAGCCCTATTCTTCATATTGCTGGTCTTCATATAATTGTGTTGGGCCTGGTTCTAAACTAAATCACCCTCAACTTCCATGAGAGCGAGAGCTTCCAACGGAGGTGTTAACAACAACAAATGGTCGACCCAAAATCCCAAATGATCATTGAATATGCTAGTCATACTAATTTTTGAATGGGACACGCAATGATCGATCGTTCAAAACCTCCATTTGACCGGTAACTTAAGGTTTCCAAAGTAATTCCAGTCTGACTATAAGTGCTAATCGGTCGGCTGATTAACTAACTTATGGCTCACTGATGTAATCGGTCGATCAAGAAAGCCAAGATCCACCGCTCGTCCCAAGAGGCACCTTAAGCACAATAATTAACCGTTGTGCTAGAAATGGTTGACCGTTGAGAGCCTTAATTGAGAGTTTATGTT
Source organism: Triglochin maritima (assembly GCA_963682175.1). Taxonomy (NCBI): domain Eukaryota; kingdom Viridiplantae; phylum Streptophyta; class Magnoliopsida; order Alismatales; family Juncaginaceae; genus Triglochin; species Triglochin maritima. The sequence continues at coordinate 20,672,065 of OY821774.1, read as the reverse complement.
AAACTCTCCCCAACCAAGTTTCAAACAAAAACACACCATACAAACGTTAATGTACTACTAAAACATGAATATTTAGATGCAATTGATGGAACTTGTTGACTGGAATGAACATGACAATATCACAAATGACTTGAACTACACATGCCTAAATTTAGTCTTATGTTATTAAAATGATCAACATGTAATTTACCACATGTAGGTACAAATTCTAGTGCAATGTCACCCTTAGTAGAATGATCTGTAAGAAAATGATGCTTAGCTTCTATATGTTTGGTTCTAGAATGCAAGATAAGACTCTTACAGAAATTGATGGCACTAGTGATTACTAGCATATCATACAATGCATTTATGTCACATATCATTTATTTTACCCCATATTTGTTCTTTTTGGGTTTGTGTTGCATGTATTTCAGGTTTTAGGTAGTAAAGAAGAAAGGAAGCAAGAAACACTCAATTGCAAGAAGAAATGACTAATTTGAAAGCATTCTGGATCTATTTGTAATGCCCAAGGAACGAATTGCAAGACATGAAGGATTTAATTGAAAACCCAGAGGGACCCAAGTGCCAACAAGAATTCTTTTATACATGCAAAAGGTCTTCAAACTCATGAACCTAAGAAGTTTTCTACCAATTAATGTCAAAAGGCTCGAAGCAAAGGATGTGGGTGCCCCCACCTTTTCAATCAGTGAACTTAAGCACATGTTGAAATTTGGGGTGGATCTGACCCACATGATCCGCCCATAGTGTATCTAAATCTGCCAGTGGTCGATCCGATTACGAGATGGATGCTCAAATTTCTGTAGTTGCTTGGGTATTTGGGTAAGAGCATTCCGGAACATGCAGATTTGATTTTCAGCCGCTTGATTGCACTCAGATTAATCCAGATCATTTAAATTTCTATAAAAAGACATGTATCCTTTCATTCCATCCCCTTTCTTCCCCTTTGTAACTCCCTTAATCTGCACTCGGGACACAACAATCAAACATAAACCATACACAAGCGATAGGGACATTACGAACAATAGTCAAATAGAGGCCTCAATTAAAAACATAACGTAATGTCAATGTAAGAGTACAATGCGGAAGGGAAATACAAGAAACTCTGATTTCCTACTGCATGTCTACTAAGAGGAGTAGTAAAATACATGACAACAGAGCTCAACGAATCCAGTACACGCGTCTCATGCCCAAGTCGCCTCCAGCCACCTACCGTGTCTCACTTGCACACACTTATACTACATCTGAGTCTCAAAATCAAGACCCCGTACACTACCCCAACCCAACACTGAACAAGGTCTAGCCGTCCCTAATGGTTGACACTAGTTTTGTGTCCCAGGCGATCACGCACCCAGCGAAGCCGAGTGTACACCTCAACCCCACCACACATCCAATCCACAAGGCAACACTCAACCCGTTCTCACGGCAGAACTGTCACACATCCCAAGATGACCACACACCCATCTAGGACGAGCGTGCACCCACGATAAGACTGTGCATCCAACCCTCAAGGAGAAACCCTAGTCCAACCACACGCCCGAGCCTAGCTCCAGCAGTCACTCGTAACAATGCGGGTGAGCAGACTAGTTCCGCATCCAGCTGATTGTCACACGTCCCAAGATGGTTGATCATGCTCCCTCGATAAGGTCACACATCCAATCCGCAAGGCAATGCCCTACTCCAACGACAAGCTCGAGCCTGCGAGCCCAGCTTCAGCAGTCACTCATCACTCTGCGGGTGAGTTGACTAGTAGCCTCTGACTCTGAGATTCTAACCACACGCATGAGCAAACGATCCCAACTCTAGCGGTCACTCGAAACAACTAGGTGAGCTGATCAGTGGCCTTTGACTTTGGGAATCCAGCCACATCCCCGAGCCCATGCGCAACGCTCCAGCGGTCATTCGTCACAACCTTGGTAAACCATCACGGACTTCCATAACACAGGGTGAAACACCTTAACATCTAGTCATATGCATGTCACACGCCATTCTACTACTTTGCCACGCCCGAGTTTGTGAGCAACGCTCCCAAACGACCACTCGCCATAATGTGGCTGGACAACCGACTCCATGAACCCTCTATGCACCTTACACACCATCCTTACCACCCGACCACATGCCTGAGTCCGTGAACAATGCTCCAACGACCACTCGTCAAAACATGGGTGGACAACCGGTTCAACGAAACCTCTCACACATCACACAAGGCAAGGGGTTAAACGTAATTTACCCTTAAAGAACAAGTCAAACAACCCCAACAAGATATAGAGCAATAAACATAAAGAAGACTAAAGAAACTATAGCTATAAACCGATAATCAAAGTAGAGGGGTATAAGTGTAAGTCTACCAAAATTTCCATACAAATCAAATTCTCATAAGCTCAGCCAAGAAACAATAAATTACCCAACTCATGTAATTTACTACAAATATCTGAAAAATAAAGGGAAAAAGAACATTTTTTATGTAAATTAAATTATTTCTCACAATTATGAAAACTCTAAGGTTTATCCAGCAATTTACCCAATTATTAAATAATTAAACAAATACAAAAAATAAGGGATTTCCATGTAATTTATTCGGTGATTAATTATTTAACCATATACAATTAAATCAATGGTTTATTGCAAAAATTTCCTAAATAATTATTAACTAATCAATATAATTAAATTACAGGATTTATTTTGCAATTACTCCAAATTAACTTATTGAATCAAATATTCATAACATTTAGGGTTTTCTTCACAGAAACAACTTAACATGAGGCATCGGCGTTGGCTAGAGTACATTAAGGATTATGATTTCACGATCACCTACCACCCGGGGAAGGCTAATATGGTGGTTGACGCTCTGAGTCAGATGTGGGAGAGTTCAGTAGCTAGTTTGCGAGTCTGTGGGTAGAGACTATTGGAGGACCTTGTTCAGTGGAGGCTGTTTGCAGCAACAGATAACGAAGCTCTGCTTGCCAGTTTGCAGGTGGAGCAGAATATAGTAGTGTTTATTGTCCGTGCACAAGCAGAGGACCCAGAGAGGGACGCTTTGATGCAGTCAGTGGAGACCGAGGGGGTTAGATTTCAGGATTCCTCCGGATGGGGTCTCAAGCTTAGGAGTAGACTATGGGTACCAGTGACAGTAGACCTGTTGAGAGAGGTCATGGAGGAAGCTTATCATGCTCGATATATGATTCATCTCGGTAGCACGAAGATGTATAACGATCTTCAAAGACATTATCGGTGGTGGGCCATGAAGAAGGCTATCGTGGAATTTGTATCCCAGTGTTTAGTCTGTAAGTAGGTGAAGATCGAACGGCAGAGGCCGCGGGTGTATTGCAGAGGATTGAGCTTCCACAGTGGAAGTGGGAGAACGTAATCATGGATTTTGTTATGAGAATACCAAAGACAAGACATTTCCACGATGCGATATGGGTGATTGTGGACCGACTGACCAAGTCGGTGAACTTTCTGACGATAGTGGGCCAGTAGTTGGGATAAGCACTTACCATTGATTAAGTTCTCATACAATAATAGTTTCCATGCCAGTATAGGAATGACACCCTTTGAGCCATTATACGGACAACCCTGTTGATCACCCTCGTATTGGGGTGAGGTGGGTGCGAGATAGGTAGTAGGACCAGAGATTGTCCAGTAGTGCATAGAGAAGGTAGATGTTATCAGACATATATTGACCACAATGCAAGAGTTATTGATACCAGCAACAATGGGAGTTTGCTTTGTTGGGGATCGATGGCCCTCTAATCACTACATAAATGTAGAATTTAAAATACTAATTTAAGAATTAAGAGAGAAGACAATGCACAACACAAAATCTATGACACCGGAGTTTAGAGAGGTTTGGCACAACACCCGGTCTTAGTCCTCCTTGTAAGCCTAGCTCGATCCCCCGAGCCTCGCTTATGGTTTCCACTAACCGATCTCCATTCTAGGCTGAGATCAACGTCGTTTACAACAACAAAGCCTCGCGAACAACCTCGCCTCACTCATGTCTCCTCTCACATCCCGAGAGGGAACTTCCTCAAAGCTTTACAACACAATGGTGATTCTTTGATATGGAGTTGAATCACAATCTAAACACTCTAACTTTAGTACACTTGGATATAAATGTGGAAGTGATATGCAAGTGGTAAACTTTTGGATTTGTGTGTAAAAGAATGAGCTTCGAAGATTTGGGAATTGAGAACACAAAAGGTATAGTTTAATAGAGAATGCAAGGGTCCTTCTATGTGTGAGGAATGAATTGGTCACTCAGAGGGATGGACTGGTTTGAATATAGCATTCGGTTGTCTGAAGTATCTCAGATCACTGTTCACCAACTTCGAGTAACTATTTTCTGATATCAACCAATTAAATGTGGATAACCAAATTGCATTTGGTTAACCGTTCCAAGGTGGACAGTAAGATTGTTTGGACTCTAACTAATCAAGTTTGGCAGACCGCTTAGACTTCGGATGACAAAAGTTAGCGTGACTTTTGCATTGACAAAAGTGGCTCAAACTGCTCGTCGTACACCTCAAACCTTGGTGATCTGTGAACACCAGACTCTAGTGATCTATGAACACCTCAAACTGGTAGTCGTACAGTTAGTGCCTCCACATTTGCAGTCCATACGCAACTGCTTCGAACTCTAGATTATGAGTAGGATAATTATGCTCGTGGACCTTCAACTGTCTCTCACAACACATCTAGTTCTATGCGCAGATACTCTTTATGTGTCTCCTGATCTGGTGAGTACATCACTAGAAACTCATAATGTCCATATCTCGTGTGAAAAGTTGTATTTGGCACGTCCTCATATCTGATCCTCAACTGTTGATATCCGGATCTCAAATCAATCTTCGAGAAGACCTTCGCATTCTTCTGATCAAAGAGTTCATCAATCCTTGGCAAAGGATAATGGTTCTTGACAATCACCTTATTCAACATCCGGTAATCGATACACATCCTCATAGATCTATCCTTTTTCTTCACGAACAAGATAAGGACTCCTACAGTGACACAACTGGCCGAATGAACCCCTTAAACAACTCTTGCAACTAAATCTTCAGCTCGACCCACTAAGCACGGGCCATCTGATACAACCCCAAATGTAGTAGCAAGAACCAGAGCGATAGAAAACTCGATCTCTCAATGAAAAGGCAATCCCGGCAGATCCTCTGGAAACACATCGACAAAATGACGAACCGTATCCACATCCTCCAGGATGGGTTTCTAACTCTCAGTCAACACTATGCTGGCCAAAAAAGCTACACACCCCTGACTTAAGAGCTTCTGCACCTTTAGTACAAAAATGGTGACATGGCCCTCCTTGCCGCACATTCCACGGATTACCAAACACTAACCCATTGCTTTTGGAATCAAAACTTTCTACTTCTGGCAATAAACTTGCACATGATGACATGACAAGCAATTCATCCCGAGTATCCCATCAAAGTCCAACATCGGCAACAACACACTGACAACTGGGCAGCTCTCGTCGCTCGACACAATCGGCACACCAACTAGAAACCTCCTGAGCTCAAGCCTCTCTCCTATAGAGGTACTGACCTCGCGGTGGAAGGTTAGACTCAGGGGGGGCTATGGTCCACTACGCTCGCGAACCTCTCGGAGATGAACTAATGTGTCGCACCACTATCAAACAAGCTCCTAGCAACAAGACAAGCAACCTTTCCACCACATCAACTGACGTAGCAGCTAAAACCTCCAACCATGCCGTGAAAACACGACCTGGAGTCTTCGACGACCTAGTTACAGACTTGGTACCCCGGTACCCTGGCTCTATCTGCTGCAATCACGCGCAAGGTGTCCCGACTTCCCGTGCGTTGAAGCATGACCTCGCCGTTCCACCACTGGCTATTTCCGAATTGAATCAGTTAAATTACCGCAAGTGCACGGCCGTGTTAAAGTGGTCAGTCCACAGGAAACACGGGTCAGTCCACAGGGACCGTGCGCGAGTCGGATTCGCGATACTCAAGTGGGGAAAGAAAAGAAGATTAAGGTTGAAACTACACTACAATGCGAAAAAAATCGGAAAACAAACAACAAAACTAAACTCCTTAGGGGTGGAGAGAGAAAGCGAATATGAAAATATGTGTATGTGTGCGTGTTCAGTTATGCTCATCAAAACATGTCATACATGAAATCCATAAAACTGAACTCCAATTTGCCTCCACTTGAAATATGATAAAACATTATCATTAAAAAAATACAAGCCAATAATTGAAATGAATCTAATATGTTCACATGCATCATGACTCAAATCCAACTATCTTTCCACATGAAATAACATTTATCACAATCATTAAAATATACAAGACATTAATTAGGATAACGCCAACATGAGCACATGCATGTACATGTCTTGTTTCCTTCTTCCACTCCATCCTTATCCTCACCTTATCATTCCCCATAAAATTGATCCACTAATCTAAGCATGTGCTAAGCCTCACTCAAAAGCATTAGCACATCAAAGATAATAGTGAAATCCCATTAGATGCTTATGGAAATCATATGAAGTTCAAAGGTAGGATTACCACACACACCATGCATACATAATCCCATCACCTTCCTCTTCACCCCCTATGGGGATGACTCTACTCATATCTAAACTAAAGAAACGATAAAAACAACATAAACCTATAATGGAAATGACGAAAAAACAAGATTAAGCAAACAACAACATCAGAGAAATTGCATCAAAGTAAAGACATTAATGGAAAGAGGAAGATTCAACTAACTTGAAATGAAAAGATTACAAAGTTTCTCCTTCTTCTCCTCTTACACTAATCAGCAGTAAAACAAAACCTAAAACTAATGGTAAATCAAGAAGAAGTTGGAGAGGAGGGATTACAATGGTATATATAGATGATGAAGACGTCGATGAAGACGCGGCAAGTACGGGTCGAACACAAGGAGGGAGAGATATTTATATTTTTGTGATTTTTCGATTAAGGAAAGAAAGAGAGAGAAATAAGGTTGGTTTGAGATTTTTGGATTTTCAATTTTCTAAAGTAAGAACAACAAAAACTAAGAAGAAAACAAATATGGATGAGAGTCCAACAGGTGGGGGTTTAGATATCGGGTTTTGTTTAGAGAAATCTGAAAATTATAATAAATCACATTAGTTATAAAGCATTACATGATAAATGATTCAACATAAACTCAAGTAATCAAAATATACTAACACGAAATTAAAATAATAACATCATTCTTCTTCTCATCACCCTAAATCCATCACCCCCACCCTTTGGAGAGAGTTAGAAACTCATGGATGGGGAGAAGGAGAAGGGGTCCTAGAGAAACTACAAAAGAAAATTAAAAACGCGAAATAAACGAACAGAATTTTATTACTAAAGAATGGAATCAAAACAAGTTTTTTTACAACATCGTTTCAGGGCTATTTATAGCCGATACAAGGGACCCAAGTATAAAATAGGAAAGTTCATTCGTCATGACACGACTGGACAAAATCCGGGCCACGGATCGCAAGGGGTGCGGCGTTTTCGCCGCACGTTGTATGTGATGTGCGGTGGAAACGCCGCAATTTTAGCTCTGATTGGATCCGGATTTTTCCTGTGTGTTTATGGTATGATTTAGCTGTCATTTGCGCGTCCGGATTGATTTCTTTCCTTTCTTTTGGACTTCAGGTTCAATGGTCAGGTCACATCAGGGTGCTTGACGGCTAGATTGATTAGGAGCCCTAGGATTTACCACATTGTTATCAACTTGTTTCCCGCACCGTAATGAAACAACTGCATTTATTTGTTGGAACGGTCCCTCCTCATGAACCATTTGAACCGGTCTAGGGTTGTTACTTCCTAGAGGTGGTTGATATGGCTGATATTGATTATTAGATCTTGGATTCACCTCAGGTTGACTTGGAAACTGACCCTTTTCTCTTTCACCTACTATTTGTGTTAGTTGGCTTACTTGTGTTTCTAGCCTTTGGAAGGATTGGGTGGTTGTTTGCATAAAAGTCAACCAAATTTTCCAAGCTTGTCAACCTAACATCATAATCTCCATTGTTACTAAACCCCGATGATTTATTATTTTGGTTATATGGGTTTGGTTGTTGTCTAGGAGGTTGACCTTGTTGGCTCCATGATAAATTGGGATGATGACGACAACCCAGGTTATAGGTTGATATGGCATTAACTTGTTCCAAGTCCGCACAATCCTCCATTATATGACCAGTTTGACCACATCTAGAGCAAGGGATAGAAGATACTTGATTCACTAGGGGTCGGGTTTTTAGCTCTAGACTTTCCATTCTACGCATGAGGGTAGCTAGTTTTGCTTCAGCAGCTATAGTAGCATCTACAGCTAAGACACATGGTTTGGGTTGACTTGTTATTCTAGATCCAATACTCGGGTTAATCGGTGCTCTAGCATTGTCCCATTGCATACTATTTTCGGCTAAATCCTCAAGAAAAGTCCAAGCATCATTCTCATTTTTGCACATGAAGTTTCCTTGGCTTACAGATTCTACCATAACCCTAGATGTAGGTGTCAATCCCTCATAATTAATTTGGCACAATTACCATCTTGGAATTCTATGATGAGGGCATTGGGTCAACAGGCTTTTAAATCTTTCTAAATAGGAATAGAATGGCTCGCTCTCAGATTGAACGAATGCAACAATTTCATTCCTAATCCTAATAGTCTTATGGTTGGGGAAATATTTCTTTAAAAACACTTGAACAAACTCGGCCCAACTCCTAATAGATCTTTTGGCTAGACTATATAGCCATTTCTTAGCGTCGTCCTTCAGTGATATGCTGGTATTGCATAAGGGAGCAGATTTCCTCAAATTCTCTAAGGAAGAGATATGGGTCTTCCTTAGAGGTGAACTTGGGCAACATACTCATGTATTGTGCCTTTAGTTCGAAGTCGCGACCCGGTATGGTGGGCATAACGATGCACGATGGCTGAGCAGCCATCGTTGGGTAGCACCGATCCCTCAGAGTCATAGGCGGGTTCACTACATTCTCACCCATTGGATCCGGGTGAGTTGGTGCAATAGGTGGATTGGGGCTAAGCTGTAGACTGGAATCTAGATGAACTCGTAGGAGTCGATTGCTCAAGTCCCGAACCCAAATATGAGTGCACCGGTTTGAATCAATTTTTGAATTCAAATTTGAAATTTAAATTCCAAATTCAATTTCAAGAATCAATTACTTTTTCTTTCTTTCCAAAAATGGAAACAAACAATAAAAGGGGGAAAGATGAGAAAGGAATCCTAATCTAGAGAATTTAGGTGAGAAGAGAAAGAAGACTCAGATGAGAAGGGAAACTTAACTCTAAAGATAGAAAGAGGGTTGGTCAGAAAATTCCTAAGAAAGCACGGTTCAAACAATCCTACACCTAGTGTCGCTTAGATCTAGACGACTCCTAACTGGTTGAGTCGAATTGGTTCGCTTGATTCACCTCCCTCACTAATCAAACCAAATTGGACAAGAAATGTATAGCTAGTGGGGGCGCTTCCGACAGAGTCGGTGCCAATTAGACAACCACTTCGCTTGGATGACTTACGTCAACACAAAAACACTTTCTAGACACCAAATTAAATTTGATCAGTTTCAAGTCATAGCAAGTCAAACCAATCTTCTCCTTAATTGAGTCCGAGTCCTTAGGGGCCAATGTGTAATTGATTTTAATTTTAAGGCTTGGGTGACACTTTAGGATTGTGATTTGTGGGCCACGGAAGGGTGATGAAATCCCCGCCGTATCTTTTCCTACGGAGTTGCCCTTAAGTTAGTTTAACTTAAATTTAGCAAAGATAGTCAAACATTGGTCTTTAGTGGGGGACAATTGCAAGGTTGTATGAAAACTAAATTATATGTTTAAATGCAATCGATAAAAACCGCGCACGTACCTTGCCTCCAGCACTTTTCAACAAAAATTAATTTGCAAGAATTTAACAAGAATAATGCAAACAAAACACTATATGATGCATGTACTAAATCCTTCTAATTTTGCCAATTTTTAGGTCAGAGTTGAATTATTGCCAATTATGGAATTTGAGCCTAACACGTGCAATTCTACAAAAAGGGAATTTTCCGAAAATAGAAATTACGAGGACAAAGGCAACAAAGGTTACCTATGCACGCTCAGCCTGGTTCGCCGCCCGCTCTCGAAAATTTCCAGTTGCTCTACACGTCCACCCAGAGATGGAGACGACCCTAGAAAATTTTGAAGCCAGATGCTCCAGACATGCGGCGGATCCGCCGCAGATTGTTTTTCACGTACGGCGATTTCACCACCCTTCTTGCTCTAACTGTGCCCGGATTTCGCCGCACACTCCGTTGTCTCTTGAAATGCAAACCCAAATGGTTAGATTGCGCACACGATAAACAGAATAGAATCGAAATCACCACAAATAAACAAAATCTTCGTCGCCTCCCCGGCAACGACACCAAAAACTTGATGAGAATTTTATTTATACCGCAAGTGCACGGCGTCGATGAAGACGCGACAAGTACGGGTCGAACACAAGGAGGGAGAGATATTTATATTTTTTGTGATTTTTCGATTAAGGAAAGAAAGAGAGAGAAATAAGGTTGGTTTGAGAGATTTTTGGATTTTCAATTTTCTAAAGCAAGAACAACAAAAACTAAGAAGAAAACAAATATGGATGAGAGTCCAGCGGGTGGGGGTTTAGATATCGGGTTTTGTTTAGAGAAATCTGAAACTTATAATAAATCACATTAGTTATAAAGCATTACATGATAAATGATTCAACATAAACTCAAGTGATCAAAATATACTAACACGAAATTAAAATAATAACATCATTCTTCTTCTCATCACTCTAAATCCATCACCCCCACCCTTTGGAGAGAGTTAGAAACTCATGGATGGGGGGAAGGAGAAGGGATCCTAGAGAAACTACAAAAGAACATTAAAAACACGAAATAAACGAACAGAATTTTATTACTAAAGAATGGAATCAAAACAAGTTTTTTTACAACATCGTTTCGGGGCTATTTATAGCCGATACAAGGGACACAAGTATAAAATAGGAAAGTACAGGCGTCATGACACGACTGGACAAAATCCGGGGCCACGGATCGCAAGGCGTGCGGCATTTTCGCCGCAAATTGCATGTGATGTGCGGTGGAAACGCCGCAATTTTAGCTCTGATTGGATCCGGATTTTTCCTGTGTGTTTATGGTATGATTTAGCTGTCCTTTGCGCGTCCGGATTGATTTCTTTCCTTTCTTTTAGCCCCAAATTAATTTCTTCATATATTTGGAGATCCAAATTGATTTTTCTTTAGAACTTTTCCAAAATAATATTTTGGTACTTGTAATTTGCAGTCAGGTCCTCGGTTTTTTGTAATTAAGTCCCTGGCTACTTTTGTGCTTAAGTCCTTGGCCTTTTTGTAATTAGGTCTTTGAATGATTTTATGCTTGGATGGACTTCCATTTGAATCCCGATAATCTTGACTTGGTCTTTATGATAGAAATGAGTCTCTTGCACGCGTTTATGCTCGACATATGGGTAATTTGTATTCAGGTCCCTGTATTCTGTAAATATGACTAAACACATACCTTAGTAGCATTTATTGATATAAAATTAATCTAAATGAAAGACATATGATGCAATGTATGCAATGCATCAATAGACTAATACATGGTTAGGATCAATATGAAAATAATCGGACGGCTCTAAATAACATCTGATTGTCTTGGAATGCTCTAAGCCGACAACCCGACTCATGACCAAATTTTGAGACCTTTTGGACCATTTTGATCCGCCAGTGGTGGATCAAATGGATCAGATCAAGTTGAAATTTTGTCTTCGACTTTTTTTCTTGTCTTGGCACATGTGGGGATCACTGTCTCAACCCGATTTGGTTTTAATTGGAGAAGTAATGATCTGATTCAAGTCATGTGGCACAACATTTTGTTCTTTACCATCAAGTGCCTCTGGGTTTTCCCTTGGGTCCTTCTTGATTTGTGATCCAGTCCTTGTGCGTTACAAATGGGTCCAGAGTCTTCAATTTATTCCATTCTTGTTACATTCAGGTACTTTTTGCTCCATTCCTCTTCTTATTACCTAACTCTTGAAACACTACAAACAACAACTCGAGTAGCACAATTATGGGGTAAAATAAAGGATATATAGCATGAATGCAATGTATGATATGCTACTAATCATTTCCCTAGGTCCAGGGCAGTCACGTGCCCTGTGACCCAACTATCCATACACAAGGCTTCCACCAATCACCAGGCCGCACTCTCGTACGTTGTGTGAACGACGACAACGTACATAAATACCACCAGTACTGCCCTCAGCTGACCTCTACTTCTTCACAAGGCAACCCCCAAATCTACTCCTAGGCTGACTCCTATTTCGACGACTACCACCTCCAAACCTCGTGCTCTTCTGTGTGTACCTAGGAGACTCAACATCCATTGTCATCATACTACGAAGTGCGTCCTCTAGTGCTGTTCGAAATGGATGTCGAAGTCCCTTAATGAACTTCATCACCCTCTACTCGGGTGTACTGTAAATCTCCAAGCAATACCTCTCGAGAGAACTAAACTTGTGAACGTAATGATCTAAGCTCAGATCTTTCTACTGAAGTGGCAGAACTTACACCTCAAACAATCGTGAACATGTGATGAAAAATAATTCTTCCTGAACTCCTCAAAGAATTCCTCCCAACTAATCTGAGTCGCACCCCTAAAGACCATTATGACAATAGTCCACCAATTGATTGCTAACCTACTGAATATGTACATGGCTTGTCCCACCTGACGCTTGGACAAGCAATTGCCTTAAAAATCTACTGGATTCTGAAAATCCAATCCTCCACCGTATCTGGGTTTGTCTATCCTCGAAGGTCGGTAGGTAGTGGCATATAAAATGACCGAGAACCTTACCCTGGTCCTTATACTGTGACCTCCTAGTATGTTCCTCTATAAACGTGCCTATGCGCTGCAGCTAATCTTGTTTCGCTCGTTGGTCCTCATCCTTAGAATTGAACGTGAAGGAGTCCACACATCTCGACCTGGCACCTCTACATGGCGGCATTTGCCTACCAAAACAAGAATCTCATGACACACAAAACTAATGGAACTACGCTAAGAAATCTTATCTTGGGTTGTTTGGGAATGGACTAACCTGAGCTCTAATACCAAGCTATAACGCCCCTAATCCGTACCAGGGAAACAACAATCAAAGACAAACCATGAACAAGCAAAAAAGGGATATATTGAAGAATAGTTAAATGGAGGCCTTAATTTAAAACATAACGTAATGTCAATGTAAGAGTACAGTACAGAAGGGAAATACAAGAAACTCTGATTTCCTATTACATAACTACTAAGAGTAGTAGGAAAATACATGACAACCGCGCTCAACAGATCCAGTCCACGTATCCCACGTCGAAGTCGCCTCCACCTGCCTATCGTGTCTCACCTGCACACAAACTATGCATGAGTCTAGAAATCAAGACCTCGTACACCACCCAACCTGACACTGAACAAGGTCTTACCGTTCCTAACAACTCAAACTAGTCTCATGTCCGAAGGTGATCATGTGCCTAGAGAAGTCGAGCGTGTACTTCAACTCAACCACGTATCCAATCCACAAGACAAAACCGAACCCACTCTCACGACAGAACTATCACACTTCCCAAGGTGACCACGTGCCCAACTAGGAATAGCGTGCACCGTGACAAGACCACACATTCGGCCCATAAGGCAACACCCTACTCCAACCACACACCGTGACAATTCCAGCAGTCACTCGTAAAAATGTGGGTGAGCTGACCAATTACGCATCCGGCTAACTATCACACGTCCCAAGGCGATTACGCGCCCAACCAGGCTGAGCATGCACCCTCGCCAAGGGCGCACATCCAATCCACAAGGCAACACCCTACTCCAACAACACGCCTGAGCCTGGGAGCCCAACTTTAGCTATCACTCAAAACAATCGGGTAAGCCTTCCAGTCGCCTTTGACTCCGGAAATCCAGCTACACGCCCGAGCTCGTGAGCAATGCTCCAGCAGTCACTAGTCACAATGCTGGTAAATCATCCCCGACTGCTACAACAATGGGGGAAACATGCTAACATCTAGTTTTTGCTAGTCCTGAGCAAAACAAAGAAAGAAAAAAATGAAAGAAAGGAAAAACATACACAAAACAGGGAAATCCTAACTCACTTTCGTAGGAATCACGGTTGCACTTAGCACGTGCAATAAGCCGTTAAACCTCCATGTCGCCAAAGAGGAGGAGTGTTGTCTCCTGAGGGTTTTCAGCGGATTTACCCACAAAATCCGAATATTGATGCATTATTCAATCTAGCAACATGACTCGTTGAACCTATTTTTGTTGATCATTGGACAAGGTAATTCTACGGGCCGACTCTCTATATATATTCAGTCCACACACCTAGCCTAATGAATTATTCGTGCAAGTTAATTAAGGACTTAAGTGAAAGACATGGGCAACCTTAACATCCTCCAGTGATACAAAGTGTAAAGTCTATTAAAGTTCTTATTTGCATTACCATTATCTTTTCCCTTTCTTTTTTTCCTTTTTGTTCTTTAATTTTTCCCTAGTTGGTGTGTAATTCTCCCAAGGTCAGGTTTCATGCATCATTGCGTATGAGGACTTACACTATCACGTACATCTTTCCCCACATCTCAACATAGGGCGATCCCAACCACCCGTGTAATGGAAGTTCGGTCAGTGCATCCCAAGTCAGATGACTCGAAAGCACCAGCCACAAAGTCCACTCGGACCTAATTTCCAGAGTGATAGGAGCCGTGCGAGAAGAAAGAACATCCTACTACTTATTTCTTATCAACACATGAACCAACCCCTACACTTGAGGTTTCACAACAGGAGTTTAAGGGTCCCTCACTACAACAAGCTTCCTTATATTAACAGACACGCATTATTTAACTCACTAGGTTCAGGGTAGACTTCTTTATTGTTTGAGTACTGAAATCCTATGATTACTATGCCCCCGAGGGAAAACCGGGGTGCATCCGTGCGACTAGATAAAACATAAAGCCAATGTACTAGATATCCTAATGCATCATGTCAAGTCAATTTTGGGAGCTTTCTTTTTACTTTGCCTCTCAATGATTTTGCACATGTTAAACACACTCAAAATCCACAAAACATTTTGTTTCGCAAACATATGAAAATTTTGAAAGAAATGTGAAAATTTAGAGCACTAGGGAAGCAAAAAAAGAAAAGTCACCCAAGGATCATGGAAAGCAGATATATTGATATTAAATGCAGCACACTAACATAACCCTTATAATACAAACAAAAGAAAACAAAACAAAAGGAGAAAGACTGGACTATGTACCCACATAAAACACCCCCATACTTACTTCATGCATTGTCCTCAATGAATGTAAGCATGATACTACAAAGATATATGCATGAAAAAGAAAAGATCGCACCAATCTGAACCAAGGTTAGTGACTATGTACAAAAATGGGCTCCCATCTTCATTTGTCAAGGGACATCAAATGGGAACCCGCCATCTCTCGTGCAAGAAATGCAACTGCATGGCTCACAACATAAGAAATAGGACGATTGTTGAGAGGGTTTATGAACCAAGGATGGTGTTTCATGCCGCTCATGACCAAGGTCAGTTAAAGGAAATTGAAACAAATATGTTTCCACTCCACGATAGAGCTGAGGATCATCAATATATACCCTCCAACCAACATGTGAGTGCAGAAGGATCATTTCATCCACACAATGTGACACCCTAGACTTATTACCTAGATGGCGAAGTCCAGAAATAGAATTGCTTGACCACCTGACACCCTCATAAGCATTGACTCGGGAATTGTAGTGCAACAACTTCTGCCCGGCCGTAAACACCTTTCGCATAATCATGCGATCGTGAAACATCTTGGCTCGGGACTTATGAATTTTGGCATTCTCGTACGCATCATTGCGTAGCTCTTCTAATTCCACAATGTCGAGCTTATGTTGTACTCCTGCTTGATCAAGATCCATATTCAGGTTCTTGATCGCCCAGAAAGCACGATGCTCAAGCTCGACGGGTAGGTGGCAAGCCTTGTCGTACACTACCCGATATGGGGACATACCCGAATTGGTCTTGTACGCGGTGCGGAAGGCCTACAACGCGTCATTCAACTTAGTTGACCAATCCTTCCTCGAGGAACTAACCGTCTTCTCAAGAATTGGCTTTAATTGACGGTTAGAGATTTCGACCTACCCACTAGTTTGCGGATGGTATGGGATCGCAAGCTTGTGGGTGATCGAATATTTCCTCATATGCTCTTCAAAGGAGCGATTATAGAAGTGGGTACCCCTATCGCTGATTATGGTACGAGGAGTACCAAATCGCGCAAAAATGTCCCTCAAGAATTTGGTGACCACCTTGTTGTCATTGGTCTTTGTGGGTATAGCCTCAACCCACTTAGACACATAGTCAATGGCCACCAGAATGTAAACATTCCCGAACGAGTTCGGGAAGGGACCCATGAAATCGATGCCCCACACATCGAAGATGTCGACAACAAGGACATTTTGCAAAGGCATCATGTCACGTCGACCAATCCTGCCAAGGCGCTGGCACCTATCACATTGCTTACAAAAGTCGTAAGCATCCTTGAAAAGAGAGGGCCAGTAGAATCCATATTTGAGCACCTTGGCAGCAGTTTTATTTGCTCCAAAGTGTCCTCCACATGCCTTAGAGTGGCAGAAATGGAGCACACTTTGGAACTCGGTATCTGGGATGCACCACCTGAAAATTTGGTCAGAGCAGTATTTGAATAGGTAGGGGTCGTCCCAGTGAAAGAATCTCACATAATATCTAAATTTGGTTTGGTCAGATTTTGACCAACCCACAGGAAGTTGCTCGGTCACGAGGTAGTTCACGATGTCGGCAAACCAAGGGTTGTCTTCGATCGTGAACAACTGCTCGTCAGGAAATTTGTCATCAATAATTTGGTCCAGTGGGTTGGTCATCTCTAGACGAGATAGGTGGTCAGCTACAACATTTTCACACCTTTTTTTGTCCCGAATCTCGAGATCGAATTCTTGTAACAACAAGATCCATCTCAAGAGTCGGGATTTTGCATCTTTCTTCGCCATGAGGTGCTTGATGGCTGTGTGATCAGAATAGATAATCACGTGGGAGCCAATCAAATACGACTGGAATTTCTCCAAAGCAAATATGATCGCTAAGAATTCCTTCTCGGTCACAGTGTAGTTCAATTGGGCATCATTGAGAGTTCTACTGGCGTAGTAGATCACATGAGGCAATTTGTCCAATCGTTGCCCAAGTATTGCTCCAACAACGAAGTCAGATGCATCACACATTAACTCAAAGGGTTCAGTCCACACCAGTGTCTTAATAATGGGAGCTGAAGTCAACTCTTTTTTCAAGGTCAAAAAGGCATGGTGGCAATCCGGTGTGAACTCAAAAATGGCATCCTTAGCCAACAAGGCGGTGAGAGGTCGAGCAATTTTGCTAAAATCCCGAATAAACCGCCGATAGAATCCAGCATGCCCCAAAAGGCGCAGATATCCTTCACATTACGTGGCGGTGGGAGATTAGAAATAAGACCCACTTTGGCGGGATCGACCTCAATTCCCCTACTTGAGACGACATGTCCAAGTACAATCCCTCGCTTCACCATGAAGTGACATTTCTCCCAATTAAGAGCGAGGTTCTTCTCACGGCATCGCTTAAGGACAAGGCTCAAGTGATGAAAGCACTCATCAAAGGAAGCGCCAAATATGGAAAAGTCGTCCATGAAGATCTCAAGGGAACGCTCAACCATATCGGAGAAGATGTTGATCATACACCTTTGAAACGTTGCCGGCGCATTACATAACCCAAAGGGCATGCAACGGTAGGCAAACGTGCCAAAGGGACAAGTAAATGTGGTTTTCTCTTGATCCTCGGGGGCTATGGGAATTTGGTTGTAACCGGAGTATCCATCAAGAAAACAATAATACTCATGTCCGGCCAACCTTTCCAACATCTGATCAATGAATGGCAATGGGAAATGATCTTTCCGCGTTGCCGCATTGAGCTTGCGATAATCAACGCAAACTCGCCAGCCAGTTTGCAGGCGTGTCGGGATACTTACAGCAGCAGTAATTATCGGGGAGCTGTTTACGCTCGACCAGCGGTGGGTCCTTGTTGGATTCAGAGTTACTTTCAAGTGGCTCAAGGGCCACGGGGTAAGTGGAGCAAGCACCCAGATGTGCCTCCTCGTCCCGAGAAATGTTGGCAGATTCCTCGAGATTCCCTTCACTCGCAACCTGGTCATTATGCACCTCAATAATATGTCGATGTGAGTCGAGCATGCGTAATGACTCGGGCTCATCCGTGTCCTGGATGAAATTGGCTCCGATAGTGTCGTCGAAGAGCCCGGGTTGCTTACCAAGAGTGAAGATGTTGAAATCCGCCGTGAGGTTTCCAAAAGAGAACCTCATCAAGCCATTGCGACAATTGATCAAAGCATTAGATGTCGCAAGAAATGGCCTCCCAAGGATCACAGGAATTTGTCCTTGTGGGTTGGACACGGGTTCAGTATCCAAGATGATGAAATCAACTGGAAATACGAACTCACCCACTTTGATAAGGACATCCTCCACACTCCCTCGTGGAATTTTGACGGATCTATCAGCCAACTGGAGGGCTGTCCTCGTTGGTTTAAGATCGCATATTCCAAGGCTGACATAGATTGAGTAAGGCAGGAGGTTCACAGATGCCCCCAAATCCAATAAAGCTTGAGAGATTGTCACATTCCCAATAATGCAGGAGACAGTTGGACACCCTGGGTCCTTGTATTTGACTTGCATGGGCTGTGTCAATATTGAGCTCACATTGGCGGCCAAAAAGGCCTTTTGGGGAACATTTGTTTTTCTCTTGGTGGTGCAAAGGTCCTTGAGGAACTTGGCATACGATGGCAGTTGTTGAACAACGTCCAACAACGGGATGTTCACCTTTACTTGCCTAAGTACCTCAACGATCTTGTCCCAATGCTCATCACGTTTTTTCGTCATCCGATGAGGGAATGGTGCCTTGGGGACACAAGAATCACGAGGAGGAGTCTCAGAATTAGGTTCCTTGACAGGCTCAAAACTCTCGTCGGAAGTCTCGGCAACAGGGTTGGCTTTAGGCATTTCCACATTGTTGTCAACAACCCTTCCCGATCTCAAGGTATGGACAACATTGGCATGTTGGGAAGGGTCACTTTCAACATTGTATACATTCTGCCTACCATGAGCAGGCTGACCCCTGGGATTTACCACAGGTTGACTCGGGAACTGACCCTTCTCGCGTTCATGGAATTAATGAGCCAACTGGCTAACTTGCATTTCCAAAGCCTTGACTGTACTTTACAACGCTTGAAGGGTCGGATCACCAGAAGGGTCCTTGGGGTCAACCCGCTGGGGTGGTGGAGTCTGGTTGGAATAACCCGACGATGAGGCATGAGCATGTTGGTAATTTTGGTGCTGAGACCTTTGATGTAGGGGTTGGTATGTCACCGATCGGCGTGGAGCTTGAGGTTGAGCATGAGAGCTCTGACCGTGACCCCCACAAGGCCCCCAAGAGAAGTTAGGATGGTTACGCCATCTCGGGTTGTAGGAGTTACTGTACGGGTCGTTACGGGCCCTCTGTTGATACATCGTATTAGCATGCTCGGTATCCCTTGGAGCGTAAGCGCACTCCAAGTCATCATGGCCCGTAAGTCCATACCTACTACACCCAGGAGTGGCGACCTGAGCTACAGGAGCTCGGTCCAACTCTAAACTCTCAATCCTATGCATGAGAGCAGCCAATTTTGCCTCAGACGCGATAGTTGACTCGACATGATATGATCCAGCCCGACCAGAAGACCTTGCGGCTAGTGGCTCTCTCATGGTGTCCCACTCGAAGGTACGTTCAGCCATGGACTCAAAAGTGTCCCATGCCTCCTCGATGGGTTTCATTTGGAAGTCACCCTGACACATCGACTCCAACAATGTACGGGTGTTGTAGTTGATGCCCTCATAAACAATTTGACACAGCTGCCATAGCTCAAATCCATGATGAGGGCACTGCTGGAGAAGGTCCTTGAACCTCTCAAAGAAGGCATGAAAAGATTCGGTCTCAGTCTGATACATTTGATGTATCTGGTGCCGTATCTGTTGAGTTTTCCTTTGAGGGAAAATCTCTTCAGAAATACGGTCACAAAGTCATCCCAAGACCGAATGGAGCTCGCCGGGAGGCTGTACATCCATTTCTTCGCGTTATCCTTCAACGCGAAAGAAATCATCCTCAACCGGACTGAATCCTCGTCAAGCAGTTGAAGCTTGAACATGGAGCATACTTCCTCGAATTCGTGTATAAAGATATACGGATCCTCCTTTTTGGCAGTAAAGGTTGGAAGCATGCTCACATAGTGAGGTTTCAGCTCATGGTTGTTCCCGCGAGCAGGGGGAAGAACTATGCAAGAAGGCTGCACGGCCCGAACAGGATGGGTCCGCTCCCACAAAGTCATCGGTCTATCCTGTCGAGCTAAAGGTGGTGGTGCACCAAGAACTCGATCCTGACCGAATCTCCCTTCCTCTCGAGTCAGAGGAGGAGGAGAAGGAGGTCTACGTGCTGGAGGAAGCGGACCAAGGTATTCCATGTATGGAACCCGGTCTCCCCCGTCACTGCGAGACGACTCAGCTTCATGCTCCAAAGGAGCACGAGGCGGAGATGGTCGATCACCAAGATCGTCCATCTCAGAAGAATGCACTCTCTCGAGTCGAGCGCTCTCACCAGAACGATCCCAACCTCGCATAAAATGCTCGACTCGACTCTAAAATAACACACAACAGAAGGTGTACTAGAGGAGGAGACTATACGTAGAGAATAGATGAGGAGAGGACTCAGGTGAGGAGGGAAGAATCCCTAGAGCTAGCGTGGGTAGTGGGATCAGGTAGAAGCCTAACTAGCAAGCATGGCTCAAACAATGTAAGGCAATGGGGCCTTAGGCTAGACGACTCCTAAATTCGAGGTCACTAGCCTCGACACGTCTCACCTCCCTACAACGAAGACCACAATGCCCAGCAAGTGATACTAGATCCAGAGATCCAATACCTCCTACTATCTCCAAGGTAGGCAACGTCGATCAGGCCATGACGGTCTCAACTAGATTACTCTCCTAGTGCGCCCGCAATCCTAGGGCCAATGTCTACTTGCTTTTAGTTATGGCTTGATTAAGAGTGATTTTTGGGACCAAGGAAAGGGTGATGAAATTCCCCACCTTATCTTTTATGGGACAACCCCTCCTTAATAGCGTTTTGATCCTAAATCTAGCAATCAATCGCTCCAATCAAACGCTCGCTCACTCTTGTCCTGATTCAATTCCTACTAACTAATGCATGGGCATACAAGATGCATGAATGAGTGTAGGAAATTGCGTACGTCACGCCAGCACTCAACAACTGAAAATAAAGCTAAAAGAAAAGACAACTACGTGCCTGATGAGAATTAAAATTTATACCGCAAGTGCACGACGTCTATGAAGACGTGGCAAGTACGGGTCGAACACAAGGAGGGAGAGATTTCGTGTTTATGTTGTTTTCGATTAGAGGGGAAGAAGTAGAGAAGAATCAATTAGGGTTTTTGGGGTTTTTGGTTTAATTAACTAAAGTACGAAACAAAAGCAATTAAAATTAAAACAAGAACAAAGAGAGAAATCCGTGGGGTGGAGGTTTAGATTTAGGTTTAGAGTAGAGAATTACTGAAACTTATTGTAAATCATGTTTGTTATGAAGCATTACAAGATAAATGACTTAACATAAACTCAAGTAATCAAAATACACTAATCATGAACTTAAAATAATAACATGCATTCATCATTCTCTAACCCTAATTCCATCACCTCCACCCTTTGGAGAGAGTTAGAAACTCATGGAGGGAGGAAGAAGAAGGGGTCCTAGAGAAAGTAGAAAAGAAAAACAAAACAAAACAAAAATCAGAATTTTATTACTAAGGAAAAAAATAAGAACAACAACCAAGGACCCTATTTACATCGTTCTCGGGTCTATTTATAGTTGCTACAAGGGACATAGGTATAGAATTGGATAGTACACGTGTCCATACACGACTGGACGAAATTGGGACACACAGATCGACCAATGGGCGGCGGAATCGCCGCACATCATGTGTATTGTGCGGCGGATTCGCCTCACACGTTGGTCGGATTTAATCAGGATTTTTGTCACGCGTTTATGGTATGATTTGATCCTCCTTTGCGCGTCTGGATTGATTCTTTCCATTGTCTTGAGCTCCGGATTAATTCCTTCCATTGTTGGAGATTTATATTTGATTTTTCTTTTGACTTTCTCCACACAATAACTTGGTCCTTTTATTTTGCAATCAGGTCCTTGGCATTTTGCAATTACGCCCTTGACCTTTTTTTGTAATTAGCTCCTTGAATGCTTTTATGCTTGGATGCATTTCCATTTGGAACCCGATAAACTTGAACTCGGTCTTTATGATAGAAATGAATCTTTTGCACGCGTTTATGCTCGGAATGTGGGTAATTTGCATTCAGGTCCCTGTATTCTGTAAATACGACTAAACACATACCTTAGTAGCATTTATTGATATAAAAGTAATCTAAATGAAAGACACATGATGCAATGTATGCAATGCATCAAATACCCCCACACCTAGATTTTGCTAGTCCCTAGCAAAACAGAATAGAAGTAAAATGAAAACAGGGAAATCCTAACTCACTTTCGTAGGAATCACGGTTGCACTTAGCATGTGCAACAAGCCTTTAAACCTCCAAGTTGCCTTAGAGGACGAGTTTTGTCTCGTGAGGGTTTTCAGTTGACACACCCACAAAGTCTTAATTCAACATTCCATTAATAGCTCTTAATATTTCTGCCTTAACCTTATACATCTCACTTAAAGTTCTCGCATGCTCATTATACAGTTCTAACTTATAAAAAGTTTGACTTGGTCTTTATTCCTCCAACATTCACACCACTAACCCCTCTACACATGTTATCACATAAATTATTTTGCACGCCTCCTCTGGTGGTGAAGTATCATTTGGATCAACCATGGCATGGATCATTCCTTTAGCTTTGGGCCTTGAGTATCTTAAAGTATTTATTTTTTCCTTTTTCCGTGATTCAACACATTTGCTTTTCTTTTTGACACTTATACCCTTTTTGCATTCGTGTAGCGAGTTTGGTCGATAATCCCGAGCTGGCAGACTCAAGTTACTGGGTTTCAAGATACCCCTACGGACCAGTGACTCGAAGGCTTGGGCTTTTATAATCATTTTGCAAAATGTGTTTTCCTCACTTTATTTTTATTTTATTTTACTTTTATTTTCCTCAAGGCTTAATTGCTATTAGAAGTCCACACTTCCCGGTATATTTTCCTCAACCTCTGTTTTTTATCAACCACTTCAAAGATTTGATTCATCCAATTTAAGTGCATACATGTCTTACAAGGGTCATGGGTTATTTCTTTGGAACTTAGATTTATGTCATAATTTCTACAAGCAGAACTATATAATAAGGAACAAAAACTTAATGCAATTTGTACACGGGTTTTGGCAGTTCAATCTTAAGCTATGTCATAGAATATTGATTTTTTTTTTTTTAGTTTTTTTATTTTTTTTTTTTTTTTTTTAAAATAAAGCAGAACAGAAAATCAAATAGATAGATATGTACATATATAAACACCCCCCCACACCTAAATCATGCATTGTCCTCAATGTATGCACAGATACAATAAATGCACTTATTACCTGCGTCGGCTTGCGGTAGAGGGGTTGAGTTTGCTCAAAGTCAACCATAATCAGAACTGGATTGAATGACACCATGTTGGTGCATGTATCCAGTTGAATTGTTCCCCATGTTGACTTGAGGAAAAGATTCCACTCTTCTCACTTGAATTGGTTCGCTTGTTTGCTCGAGTGATGGTGGTTGAGTAAATGAATCACTCCCTTTTTTCTTACTTCCTTTTTGCTTATGTGATGATTTATTTGATTCAGAATTCTGATAAATACGTGCTCTCATCACAACATCACTTGGGTTGCATATTAGTTCTGGCTCATTATCAATATGGAAGATATTAAATTCTGCTTTTAAGTTCCCGAAAGATAATTGCATGAGCCCATTTCGACAGTTTATTAATGCTTCCGAAGTGGCTAAAAAGGGTCTACCTAGAATTACAGGGATTTGTCGATTAGGATTTACAACAGGTTCAGTATCAAGTACGACAAAATCCACTGGATAAATGAAGTCACCAACCTTAATCAAAACGTCCTCTACTATACCTCTCGGTTTCTTAACAGAACAATCAGCGAATTGGAGGGTTGTCCTAGAGGGTTTCAGTGGACCAAGGTTGAGTTGCTCGTAGACAGAAAATGGGAGCAAGTTAACGCTTGCACCAAGGTCTAGAAGGGCTTTATTGATAAACGTATCTCCTATTGAACATGAAATTGTGGGACACCCCGGGTCCTTATATTTTATAGGAGATGTGTTGGAAAGAATTGAGCATATGTTTGCAGTTAAAAATGCCTTCTTTGGTACATTCGTTTTTCTCTTCTTAGTGCACAAATCTTTTAAGAATTTAGCATAAGCAGGTATTTGTTGAATCATGTCTAAGAGTGGAATGTTTACCTTAACTTGCTTAAATACTTCCAAGATTTTCTCTATTTGTGCACTAGAGTTCTTTTTGAGTCTATTGGGAAATGGGGCTTTAGGCACATAGACTCGCTCAGGTTCAGGTTGAGCTACAGGTTCAGGTTGGGTAGGTGGATTGGGCTTTTCAATTTGGACGTCGGGTTCAATGGTCAAGTCATATGTGGGTGCTTGATGGCTAGATTGATTAGTCATTCTAGGGTTTACCACATTATTGTCAATTTGTCTTCCGGACCGTAATGATACTACAGCATTGATTTGTTGGAACGGTCCTTCCTCATTAACCATTTGAACCGGTCTAGGGTTGTTATTTCCTGAAGGTGGTTGATAAGATTGATATTGATTATTAGTTCTGGGGTTTACCTCAGGTTGACTTGGAAATTGGCCCTTTTCTCTTTCACCTATTATCTGTGCTAATTGGCTGACCTGTGTCTCTAGCCTTTGGAATGATTGGTTGGTTGTTTGTATAAAGGTTGTCATTAAATTTTCTAATTTTGTCAACCTAACCTCATGATTTCCATTATTACCCCCAGATGATGTATTATTTTGGTTATATGGGGTTGGTTGTTGTCTAGGAGGTTGTCCTTGTTGGGTCCACGAAAAATTGGGATGATTACGCCAACCTGGGTTATAGGTTGATGCGTAAGGATCATTTCTAGAATTGTTAAATGTGGCATTAACATGTTCCAGGTTCACACAGTCCTCCATTAAATGACCAGTCTGACCACATCTAGAGCAAGGGGTAGGGGATGCTTGTCGGGTTTGGTTTTGCAGCTCTAAACTTTCCATTCTACGCATAAGGGTGGCTAGTTTTGCCTCGGCCGCTATGTTGGAGTCTATAGCTAAGACACCTGGTCGGGGTTGACTCGCTATTCTAGATCCAATACTCGGGTTGATGGGTGTTCTAGCATTGTCCCATTGCATACTATTTTCAGCTAAATCCTCAAGAAAAGTCCAGGCATCATTTTCATTTTTGGACATAAAATTCCCTTGGCTCACAGATTCTAGCATAACCCTAGATGTGGGTGTCAATCCCTCATAAATAATTTGGCATAATTGCCACTTCGGAATTCCGTGATGAGGGCATTGGGTCAAGACACTCTTAAATCTCTCAAGATAGGAATAGAACGGCTCGCTCTCAGACTGAACGAATGCAACAATTTCATTCCTAATCTTCATAGTCTTGTGGTTGGGGAAATATTTTTTCAGAAATACTTGAACAAACTCAGCCCAACTCCTAATAGATCTTTCGGCTAGACTATATAGCCATTTCTTAGCGTCGTCCTTCAGTGCCAGAGGCACAAATTTCAGACGCACTGCCTCTTCAGGAATATGCTGGTATTGCATAAGAGAGCAGATTTCCTCAAATTCTCTAAGGAAGAGATATGGGTCTTCCCTAGAGGTGAACTTAGGCAACATACTCATGTATTGTGCCTTAAGTTCGAAGTCGCGACCCGGAATGGTGGCATAACGATGCACGATGGCTGAGCAGCCATCGCTGGATAGCATCGATCCCTCAGAGTTATAGGTTGTGCAACAGGCGGGTCCACTACGTTCTCACCCATTGGATCCGGGTGAGGTGGTGCAACAGATGGGTTGGGGTTAAGCTCTAGACTGGAATCCAGATGAACTCGTGAGAGTCGATTACTCAAGTCCCGAATCCAAATCTGAGTGCACCGGGTTGAATCAATTTTTGAACTTGAGTTTGAAATTTAAATTTCAAATTCAATTTCAAGAATCAATTACTTTTTTTTTATTTTTTATTTTTTTGAAAACAAACAATAGAAAGGTAAAGATGAGAAGGGAAAGAAGACTCAGACGAGAGGGGAAACTTAACTCTAAAGGATAAAAATTAGGGTTGGTCAGAAGTTTCCTGAACAAGCACGGTCAAAACAATCCTAGACCTAGTGTCACTTAGATCTAGACGACTCCTAACTGGTTGAGTCGAATTGATTTGCTTGATTCACCTCCCTCACCAATCAAACCAAGTTGGCCAGTTAGTGTATAGCTAGTGGGGGCGCTTCCGACAGAGTCGGTGCCAATTAGACAACCACGTCGCTTGGAAGACTTTCGTCGACACAAAAACACTT
Source organism: Triglochin maritima (assembly GCA_963682175.1). Lineage (NCBI taxonomy): Eukaryota > Viridiplantae > Streptophyta > Magnoliopsida > Alismatales > Juncaginaceae > Triglochin > Triglochin maritima. The sequence continues at coordinate 20,645,292 of OY821774.1, read as the reverse complement.
TCTAGACACCATATTGAATTCAATTAGCTTCAGGTCATAGCAAGTCAAACCAATCTCCTCCTTAATTGAGTCCAAGTCCTTAGGGGCCAATGTCTAATTGATTTTAAATTTTAGGCTTAGGCGACACTTCAGGATTGTGGTTTGTGGGCTACGGGAGGGTGATGAAATCCCCACCGTATCTTTTCCTACGGAGTTGCCCTTAAGATAGTTTAACTTAAATCTAGCAAAGATAGTCAAACAATGGTCCTTTTAATGGGGGCAATTGCAAGGTTGTATGCAACTAAATTATTTGCTCTAATGCAATCGATAAAAACCTCGATACGTACCTTGCCTCCAGCAATCTTCAACAAGTATTAATTTGCAAGAATTTAGCAAGAATAATGCAAGCAAAACATTATATGATGCATGCACTAAGGTCTTTCTAATTTTGCCAATTTTAGGTCAGAGTTGAATTATTGCCAATTATGGAATTGTAACCCTAACGCGTGCAATTCTACGAAAGGAAACTTTTCAACTATTCAGATTTTACGAGAAAGGCAAGAAAAGTTACCTCCGCAATGCTCAGTCGGGTTCGCCGCCCGCTCTCGGAGATTCCAGTAGCTCAATGCGACCACCCAGAGATGTCGACGATGCCCCAGAAAATTGAAGACCAGATTCCAACCCTGTGCGGCGTTTCCGCCGCACTTTACCTTGTTGGTGCGGCGATTCCGCCGCCCACTTGGTTCAGAATGCGGTGAGATTTCACCGCGAGCTCTGTCGTCTCCTGAAACGCAAATCCAAATAGTTAGATCGCGCACACGATAAACAGAAAAAAAAATCGAAAATACAAAAACAAACGAAATCTTCGTCGCCTCCCCGGCAACGGCGCCAAAAACTTGATGAGAATTAAAATTTATACCGCAAGTGCACGGCGTCTATGAAGACGTGGCAAGTACGGGTCGAACACAAGGAGGGAGAGATTTCGTGTTTATGTTGTTTTCGATTAGAGGGGAAGAAGTAGAGAAGAATCAATTAGGGTTTTTGGGGTTTTTGGTTTAATTAACTAAAGTACGAAACAAAAGCAATTAAAATTAAAACAAGAACAAAGAGAGAAATCCGTGGGGTGGAGGTTTAGATTTAGGTTTAGAGTAGAGAATTACTGAAACTTATTGTAAATCATGTTAGTTATGAAGCATTACAAGATAAATGACTTAACATAAACTCAAGTAATCAAAATACACTAATCATGAACTTAAAATAATAACATGCATTCATCATTCTCTAACCCTAATTCCATCACCTCCACCCTTTGGAGAGAGTTAGAAACTCATGGAGGGAGGAAGAAGAAGGGGTCCTAGAGAAAGTAGAAAAGAAAAACAAAACAAAACAAAAATCAGAATTTTATTACTAAGGAAAAAAATAAGAACAACAACCAAGGACCCTATTTACATCGTTCTCGGGTCTATTTATAGTTGCTACAAGGGACTTAGGTATAGAATTGGATAGTACACGTGTCCATACACGACTGGACGAAATTGGGACACACAGATCGACCAATGGGCGGCGGAATCGCCGCACATCATGTGTATTGTGCGGCGGATTCGCCTCACACGTTGGTCGGATTTAATCAGGATTTTTGTCACGCGTTTATGGTATGATTTGATCCTCCTTTGCGCGTCTGGATTGATTCTTTCCATTGTCTTGAGCTCCGGATTAATTCCTTCCATTGTTGGAGATTTATATTTGATTTTTCTTTTGACTTTCTCCACACAATAACTTGGTCCTTTTATTTTGCAATCAGGTCCTTGGCATTTTGCAATTACGCCCTTGACCTTTTTTTGTAATTAGCTCCTTGAATGCTTTTATGCTTGGATGCATTTCCATTTGGAACCCGATAAACTTGAACTCGGTCTTTATGATAGAAATGAATCTTTTGCACGCGTTTATGCTCGGAATGTGGGTAATTTGCATTCAGGTCCCTGTATTCTGTAAATACGACTAAACACATACCTTAGTAGCATTTATTGATATAAAAGTAATCTAAATGAAAGACACATGATGCAATGTATGCAATGCATCAGTGCCTAAGTCAATACATGATGTGTGACCTAAACAAATAAGAACGTCTAGTCTTTTTCTTTGGATTTTAAGGCCAAGTTGATTAATGGGGAAGTGATTAATGATCTTGGAGCGAACTAGAAGTCACAGCATGCAAAATGGGGCTCCTAGATAATGAAAATTACAGAACTAACTACCAGAACAAAATTCAGAGGAAGAACAGCTCACCAGGCCGCCAGTTGGCGGTTCCAGACCGCCAATTGGCGGTCAGTTTGGAGCTTCTGTTGCTCAAACTTGTCCAGTAGCCTCCCCTTGATCCGATGGTTCCTTGAAACTAAGAAAAACGGGAAACAAAAAATTAAAAACCACTCGAATCGTCCAAACTAACGTCTGGACAGAGCACCTCCCCAGCAACGGTGCCAAAAACTTGATTGATCGTTTTATTTAAACCGCAAGTGCACGACCGCGTTGAAGCGATGGCAAATAGGGGTCGTCCACTGGGAGGTGTGTCGACGCTTGGTTTGTGCGAAGGCGAGTGGAAAGAAAGGGAAGAAAGATGTATTACACTACACTAATCTAAACTAGTAAACAAGCAAGCTGAAATGAAATCACTAAACAACTAAGCTAAACAACTAATGAAGAAGATAAAAACACAGGAATGAAAACCCCTAAGGGGTGGAGTGTGTGTGTGTGCACATGAAATAAGTGTGGTGTTGAATGCATACAATAAGCTCAAGTTAGTTAGTGTTTGTTAATACATAAGAGGTACCTAATGGCAAAACCTATCATTTACAACACTAAAACTAATGTGATTAATATGAGCAATGCAAGGTTGTTATTAAGAACAAAACAAGTATGGAGTGTACCTAACTATGGCAGAAACCATCAAGTAAAGTCCTTATTAATTCAAGCAAGCATACTAATATTTCTCACTAACATTTATATCAAGCATTCATACCATCTACATAACATGTACACACATCTACTCCACCCCCCAAAGGGGATGGAACTACTCACACATATTTAAGCTAACTACTCTAACAAAATGAAGCATAATATTGAAATGAAACTACACTAATCAAGCAAGAAATATTAAAGAAAATAAAAGAACATGAGACTAAAGAAACATGCAAGACATGTAAATCGAAATTAACTAAGCAATGTAAAAACTAAAGCAAACAACAATTTACTAAAAAACTTCTATTATTACTCACTCCAAATTACAAGCAGCCCTTCCTCCACCATAGTTTTGCTTCAAGGCTTCACTCTTAGTAGGGAAGAAGGCCACCAAAGAGAGAGATGGATACAATGGAAGGTGAAGAGTTCTATTTATAAGCATGGAAAAAGCTAATCCGGGACAATCCCCCGATGTGGGACTAAACCAATACCAAAAATAGCCTAAACAAACATTAATACAAGTCCAGGAGAAATCTTAGCGGATGTGGGATGATCCAGAACGCCAATTGGCGGTCTATAAGATCCAGATTCGTCTGCTTTGTTGGTTTGTTGGAGCTCCGACCCAAGTCGAATTGCCAAAATATTCCCCATGATGGTGTGGAGTTTTCTGTTTTGCTCTTAGGTCCTTCGGTCTTACGATCATGTCCTTCTCCCTTGCATCTTAGTCCACAGGTCTCACAATTAAGTCCTTTTTCCTGCTTTTGGGTCCTTTCATGACTCTTCTCTTCAAACCTCTTTATTCCTGAAAACTAAACATAAAACTCATCATGTCGCATTGCTTAGGTATAAGATAATGGATATAAGATACAAATATGAGCATGAAATGATGTCAATCACCTGCGTAGGTCCCTACGGGTGACCCTATTGGATTAATCTAGGATTAATAAGATATTTGCCCAAAGCACTGACACATGGCGCGTCCCTATCAGACTACACATTTAATGGTTTAGGGTGGATTCATCTATATAAGGAGGGGAGCCTCCCATTGGATGGAAAAACAAGTGTGCAAACCCTAGCCTCCACCCACCCTAGCCGCCACCTTCTCTCTCTCCTATTTCGTCCCTCCACCTCCACCAAGCTCATTCCGTGGACTCTTGGGTTGTGGACTCGCGCTCCTTCTCCAAAAGAGTAGGAGACCGACCGGTAAAAAGGATTCCGTAAAGCGACCTCCGATCTTCCTTCCGTTGCCACATGTTCTCTCCATGAAAGGTACTCCTGAACCTGTAGAATCGTTGTTTGCTAACATTGGTACCAGAGCCATCTCGGTTACCTTCGAATCCTCACCATGCTTGACGAATTTTTGTTTCATGATAATCTGATTTGAGATAAAAATTCGGTGGTTATGTTTTTTGGAGAAAGAAAGATAACATAAAAATCAGCATTGCTTATTTACATGATGCGCATGTTATATATGTTGATTGTTCATGTTTTTTCTTTCAAATTCGTTTTTGATATTCTGGAAATGAAAACTCAGAGTTTTTTTTATCTTTAAATGAAATAATATGATCGTTCATTTAGAGATATAAGTGGTGCATGTTTGCCGAGTTCTTTCTAACATGCGATTAGGGTTTAGACTATACTCTACTTGTTGCGCATGTTTTGGTTCATTAGAGCATGCATCTAGGGTTAGATTTTGCTCCTCCATTCTTGCGCATGTATGCATGGTTTAAGATGGATTTTTCCTGATTTTAGAGCATATTATGGGCTGGAGTTTTGTTGCCTTAAAAGTATTTTTTGAATGCTTTCCTTTGATGCACATATATGTGTTGATCTCATTTAAGGAATTTCGGATTTTTTGGAATGATAGCATGCATTTCATTTGAAATATTTCCTTTATGATTAAATCCACATACATGTGTTGATCTCATTGAGGTTTTTTCCGGATTTTTCTTTCCTAATTCGAGTAGGATAATTTTTACGCTCTCATGATTATGTTGATTGGGGAAAGAGAAGAAAATTTCTGTTTTGAGATACTTTTATGGAGATTGATTGGTATTTCCATATACGTTTTCTTATGCTCCATATATGCGTTGTATCCTTATATATTACTTCCTTCTTATTTGGAAGTGTTGTACACTTTATTCATGCGTGTGATTGTGCTAATGTATGGAAAGATTGCGCTTGTATGGTATGAATGGTGTGAATGGATGCTGATTTATTTTTGCTGCCTTATTGAGAGTTGAGCGTAATTTCATTCATTCATTTCCATTTGCAATAGATATCGCAATGGGCTGTAATATTTATGGACTGTAATAATTATGGATTGTGGACTATTTATTGCCCTAGAGAGACGAGGGGCTCCTTTATTTTTATTATTGCGATATTATTGCTATAAGGCTTATGCAGGTTCCCATCTACAGTGCTAAATCCCTATGGGGGATCCTTAGCTCGATATGGAAGTAATGTAGCAATTAATTTCTGTGTGATCTTGATTGGAATGTTCTGAAAGGAACGTTTTTTTGGAACTTGCATGCCTAGTGGGAGTTGCAAGGTAGAAGTGTTTTGTGTAAACCACCTTGCAACTGGCGGATAATTATTTATTTGCTACTGATTTGCCATGATTTATACGTTTTTTAGGGTTATTAAATCATGATGGAGCGCAATATATGAATTGGTAAAATAGCTTTATTAACTATCGCATGAGGATTTGATCGAAAGCTTTATGTTTTCCTTTAGTCTGAATGCTATAGTTATTAAGTTAGTTTATTTTTTTATGACTATTACGGCTCATTGTATTTTATGCTAGAACTCATGTATCGCTATGTGGTTTTTGTCCTAGATTTTTATGGCTGCTTCCAAAAGCATTGTCGCTGATCTGACTCGAGGATATAAACTCAATGAAAGAAATTACGATCTGTGGCATCGTAAAATTGAGTATCTCTTAGAGGATCAAGACATGTTAGAAAATATAACCCAAACTATGTCTCCCCCGAGGAGGGGAACACTGCGCAGCATCACAGAAATATGGATGTCTATAATGCATGGAAAAAGAAAGATTGTATTGCTCGCATTACAATTCTGAGTTCGACGCGAGATGATCGGTTACTGCGGTTCGAAAAATTGCGAACTGCAAAGGCCTTGTGGGAAGCTGTGAAGTTTCAGTACGGAGTGACCTCCATCACAAGGGCCCACCAGCTTGATGTTTGATGGGTATAAAATGCGCCAAGGTCACACGATGAGGCAGCATGTTACCGCAATGTCAAACATGATAAGTGAGCTGAGCGCTGCCGGTCGTGCTAAGACTGATGAGGAGCAAGTGTCTGCTTTCATTAGATCATTGCCTTCGAAGAGTTGGGAGCATATGAAGGTCCATCTGACTCATGCTGATGACATCAGGACATTTGACCAGGCCGCAAAATACCTAGAGCTGGAGGAGGACCGCATGCTTGCGGAAGCCCCTCTAAGTCAAGTGTTTGCCGGTGAAGCTGATGCTCCTCGGAGGAGTGCAGGTTTTAAGCGCAAAAGAGATAAACTCAGGGTTTTAAAGGCAAGAACGGTGCAAATAAAAACAAAACAGAAAACAAAGCTGGAAAGAAATGACCTCGAGGATCCAGAGGTGGGAAAGATAAGTCTAATGTGACTTGTTTTAACTGCCGAAAGACTGGACATTTTGCTCGTGAGTGCACTGAGCAAAAGGTAATTACTGTGTGTAATCCCTTGAATTGTAACATGACTAGTTCTGTGATGCTCACTGATCACTCTCCTGTGTGGATTGTGGATTCAGGTGCCACGGACCACGTAACAAAGGATCGTTCTGCCTTCGTGGAATATTGTCGTGTTCCAAGTGGGAGGCGAATAAACATGGCGAACAACACTAGCATTGAAGTTCTTGGAGTTGGCACATGCAAAGTGGCTTTGCGAAGTGGCTTGATCCTATTACTTCACGACGTGTTGTATGCACCATCTATACGGCAAAATATTATTTCTGTTGTTGTTTTGATGAGACATGGTTCTAAAGTTGTTTTTGAGAACAATGATATGGGTTTATACCTTGCTAACATTTATTATGGACGTGCCTTTCTTTCAGACGGTTTTATTGTGTTGGACGCAATTTATCATTTCAATCATAACACTAGTGCTTTTATGAGTCAAAGTTCCATGAATAATGATTCAGTTATTTGGCATGCTAGACTAGGTCACATTGGTGTTGACCGGATGAACAGGTTGGCAAAGGAGGGGGTATTAGGATAATGCTCCAAATTTGAATTACCGACCTGTCAATCTTGTCTAGCTGGAAAGGCAACTAGAAAACCGTTCGGAAAAGCCATTAGGGCTACTTCTCCTTTAGAACTAATTCACTCGGATATTTGTGGACCTTTGAATGTGCGTACTAGACATGGACAAAGTTACTTCATCACATTTATTGATGACTACACTAGATATGGTCATATTTATCTTATTTCTCACAAGTCAGAAGCTCTAGAATGCTTTAAGAAATTCATGAGCTTGGTAGAGAATCAATTGGATAATAAGATAAAAACTCTCAGAACGGACAGAGGTGGGGAGTATGTCTCCATAATGTTCAAGGAGTTATGTGATGAAAAAGGGGATATCTAGACAACTCTCTATGCCTTATACTCCTCAGCAAAATGGTGTTGCCGAGAGAAGGAATAGAACGTTGCTAGACATGGTTAGATCCATGATGGCGCATGCGATCTTGCCAATTTCGTTTTGGGGAGATGCTCTAATGACTGCTGCCTATAGCCTCAATAGAGTTCCAACAAAATCGGTTCCCTCAACTCCATATGAGTTATGGACAGGACGGAAGACTGATTTTAGTCTGCTGCATCCTTGGGGATGCGCGACATACATTCATTCTACTAGTCACCGATATGGAAAACTAGGACCTAGAGGGAAAAAGAGTATCTTTGTAAAATACAGTAATCTCTCAAAAGGTTATTTTTTATCGGGTTAGATGAGAATGAAAGAAGGACGGAACTGGAGTCTAGGGATGCGACATTCTTGGAAAATGTTTTTCCAACTCTTGCTGGAGCTATCAAAGAGTAAGTGGACTTCTTTGAACAACAAGATGTGGACATTGCCACTCCACGGGATCAGGATTTGGAAGTGAAACATGAGGTTCCACCAGTCAATCCTAGTGGGAGCAGCAATGATGAGGATCCGATAGCTCTCACGGAGGATGAGCCATCAGATACCCATCTGCGTCGAAGTAAACGCGGGCTCATTCCTCGTAGGCGGTTTCGCTTAGAGGAAGAGGCCCTCATGACAGCTCAAGAAAAAATTGATTATGAATCATGTGGGATGACAGTAATCAATGAGCAAGAACCGGAGACCTTGAAAGAGGCTTTGGAAGGTCCAAATGCGAAAGATTGGTTAGAAGCTATAAAGGAAGAGTTGGAGTCGATGAAAGTTAATCGAGTCTGGGACTTGGTCGACTTACCGCCGAACCGAAAGGCCATTGGGGCCAAGTGGATCCTCAAGATTAAGAGGAAGGCAGATGGATCTATTGATATATTCAAGGCTAGACTGGTAGCTAAAGGCTACACCCAAAGAGAAGGCATGGATTTTGAGGAAACCTTTTCACCCGTGGTTAGGTTTGCCTCCATCCGCCTTCTACTAGCTATTGTAGCTCAGATGGACTTAGAGCTTTATCAAATGGATGTAAAGACTGCTTTTCTCAATGGAGAACTTGAGGAGGAGATCTATATGGACCAATCTCAAGGGTTTGAAGTCAAAGGACAAGAGCGCAAAGTGTGCAAGCTCAATAAGTCCTTGTATGGCTTAAAACAAGCGTCTAGACAGTGAACATTCGCTTCCATCAAGCTATATCAGAGAATGTGTTCTCTATGCTAGAGGAAGTTCACTGTGTGTACGTTAAGAGATCCAATGGTAAATTTGTCATTCTGACCTTGTATGTTGATGACATACTCATGGCTGGCAATAACAAAGAGTTGCTGAAATCCACTAAAGAGTGGTTGTCCTCCACGTTTGATATGACGGACATGGGTGAAGCTAGCTACGTCCTTGGTGTCAAGATAGTTAGAAATAGGTCCAAGAGACTTCTGGGATTGTCTCAAGAGACTTATATTAACAACATCTTGAAGAAATACCATATGGAAAAATAAAATAAAAGGAAGGAGGAAAAAAAGCATGAGAGGAGAGAGAAGGTGTGATGTGCATGGGGAGCCTTGGCTCCTCTAGGGTTTCCGACCCCATTTCTCCACCAAAATCCATTTTTTTCTCACCCAAATGGAGACCAAGACTAGTACTACACGTTTGGAACAACAAGATGGAGTTTCTGGCACAACAAAGGATCTCCATTACGTCCCAAAGGAAAGCTCTTCCGCAGCTTTGGAAGAACTTGATGTTGCGCCACTTCAAGGGAGTGTTGAAGCTCCCCCAAGGAAGTGGAGTGACCTATTCTCAGCAAAGCCAAGGGCACCCACGACCCTAGACTTCATTCAGCCTGCTGTTAAAGGAGGGGAGAAGGTTGCTGTATGTTCAAAGATGGAAGTAGTGGAGGCACTGAAAAGATGGGATTCGGTTTTGGTAGGTCACTTCATCGGTTTCAGACCTCACCTACCAACATTGGAGAAGCACCTCCAAAAGCTATGGGCTCTTGCTGGAGGTTTGGAAGTCATTAGGAGGGGGCAAGGGTTCTTATTATTTCGTTTTTCTGCTGGAGAAGATAGGAAGAAAGTCCTCCATGGAAGGCCATATTTTGTTAGAGGAGCTCCACTTGTGGTTCAAGAATGGCTCCCGGAGATGACATTGGAGAAAGCACATATCACAACGGTTCCTATATGGGTTCGTTTTCCAGAGCTTGACCTTCGTTTTTTGTCACAAAGAACATTGAGTAATATTGCAAGTGTCCTCGGGAGACCGCTCTACATGGATGACAACACGGCTTATGGAAGAAGATTAGCTTTTGCTAGGGTGTGCATTGAAGTGAGTCCGGATTTTTTATACCCTAGTTGGGTAGATGTTCAAGTAGAGGATGGTGCAACACATAAAGTTTTCGTGGAGTACGAGTGGCGCCCCGGTTATTGCAAGGAGTGTCTTGAGTTTGGTCACGAGGAGGAGAAATGTCCACGCCGGAAGCTACCCCCAAAGGTACTTACTTCCCACCCTCACGTTGTTGAAAAGTGGGTGGTGGTTACTAGGGGTAAAGGGGGGATACATGAAGGGTGTGAGGAGAGAATGGAGGGAGAGGCGAATGGGAGTGGGTGTGGAAATGGGACTAAGATAGATGGTTTGGTGAGGGAGAGTGAGGCTCACGAAGATAGGGAGGGGGAGGGGGCTGGTGGTGAGGGAGGAAAGGGAGGAGAGGGTGGAAGGGATGATGAGGTGGAGTTTGGTGCAGCTGAGGTGGAGATAGACACAAATGTGGAGGTGCCATGTGGAAAGGGGAGTGAGGTGGCGCAAGATGCATTAGGAGGAAATCCACTAAACAAGGAACAAATCCGGTTGGAAGGTGCACATGAGGAGAGGTTTAGTGGTATAAGACACTCCATGTGTCAAGACAAGTTGATTCTCTCTCCAAGGAGTCCAACGTTTGGTAGCATGAGATTACAAGGGGAAAGTCTCATTGGTGGACAAATAGAGCAAAGAGATGTGGGTGGGAAAAGTGCTAGGTCTATTTCTGGACAAACCAATGAGGAGGGATGTGAGTGCTTTACTAAAGGCTGGACCAATAAGGAGAGGAGCAGCCCTCTTGCAAAGAATGAAGGGGGGGACCAGGTGGAAATGATGGGGATCTCATTAGAGGAGAAGGTTCTAGCTGAAGATAGTGGGAAAAATTCAAAGTGTGTTAGTGGGCCTTTGGAAGCTCTAACCTCACGTGAAGATGGAGTGCCTTTGAGTGGGGGACACTTAGTGAGGGTCTTTCAAGGTGAAGAGAATGAGTCTAGAGAAGTGGTTTGTGTGCATGGGCTGGAGACTACTAGAAGAACATGTGTTGGGAATGCAAGCCATGCACAAAATACAAATGGTATGGGAAAGGGAGACATCACGAAAAATTATAGTGGGCTGGAGGAATGTGGGGGACAAACCAAGGAGGAGGAATGTGAACTAAGTGGGCTAGCCTCATTGATGCATAAAGAGAAGGGATGGACATGTCCCTCGAGGGTGGCTCGAGGAAAGGAACTCCCGAAGACTAGCAACGTGCAAAATGGGGGACAATTTGACCTCCGCAGAAATGAAGCGAGCTCGATGATGGAAGATCAAGGAGATAGAGTAACTCCTGGGCAGCAAGTTTGCTCCCCGTCCATCCCTCTCCGGCGCTCCGATTGGAAGATAAGTAGCAAAACTTTCCCATGTGGAGGTAGAGGGGGTCACCCCGCACCTTAAACCCATGAATATCCTAGTGTGGAATGTGTGCGGTGCAAATGGACCCGGCCGAGCACTTATGATTAGGGGTCGTATAAAGGAGGTGAATCCGGATGTGGTTTGCCTTGTGGAACATAAGGTGAAGCTTAAGAAGATTGAGCGCTTCAAAAGAGCGATTTGGCCTAGTGCTTGGATATCAAATAGTTTGGTGGTGGATTCCGGCCGAATTTTGGTTCTTTGGAACGACCAAATAGTGGATATGAGAGTTGCATATGAGACATCACAACTACTTCATTTCAGGGCACGTTGGATAAGGGACGGTTTTGATTTCGACCTCACGGCTGTCTATGGAGATAATGGCCATGTGGATCACCGTAAATTGTGGAGTGACCTTCTCCTAGCAGCACCACCCGCATCTAGGCCATGGATGGTGGGGGGTGATTTCAATTGTATTCGGAGGGCGAGTGAAAAGAGAGGAGGGATTGCTGTAAATGAGGTTGCTATGGCAGAATTTAATGATTGCATTGATGCCCTCGAACTCCTTGAGATGCCGTCCACGGGGGGGAATTTACGTGGTCTAACTCCTCCGAGGGTAGTGCATGTATCGAGACGTGGATTGACCGAATCTTGATAAACAATGCATGGCTTGAATTATTCCCGGAATCCTACTATCTTGTGGGTGCAAAAGACTTGAGTGATCACACCATTCTTATTATGAAGACGGACGGAAATGCAAGGCGGAAGAAGAAGATGTTTCGCTTCGAAAATCATTGGGCTGCCATGAGGACTTCCACGGGCTGGTTGCACGTGCATGGACCACCTACGTGAGGGGAACACCCATGTTTCGCGTGGCAGCAAAATTACAAGAAGTTAAGAAGAGCCTTGTTCGGTGGAGTAGCTCAAAGTTTGGGAATGTCACAAATAAGGTGGGAGAGGCGCGTGCTACACTAGAGGAAGTGAGGAAAAAACGTCTTGAAAACCCCCTTGATGCTGACCTCTCCCACGCCGAAGGGGCTGCAAAGGACTCCCTTGCTCGAACTCTTGTTTGGGAGGAGTCTATAACCCGACAAAAATCAAGGGTGAAGTGGTTAAAAGAGGGGGACCGGAACACTAGATTTTTCCATGCACACCTTCGAGTGAGGAGAGCCACCAACCAAGTGAGACGAGTGTGTGAGGGTGCCACCATCATTGAGGAAGAGGGTGCGATCCGTGACGCCTTTCGGCGGTTTTATACTAACTTGTTTGCCAATGATTTGCAGGTATTACCCATTCCCCCCTCCCTCTCCTTACCGCACCTCCGCCGGGAGGAGGGAGTGGAGCTTCTACGTAGCCTTGACATGAAAGAGTTGGAAGATGTAGTGCTGAACGCAAATGTTGATAAAGCGCCGGGACCCGATGGGTTCAATGCTAAATTCTTCAAAGCTGCATGGGAACTCATTAAAAAAGACGTGTTCAAGGCCATACACTCTTGCCTGGACAGCGGAAAGGTGTTGGCCAAATGGAACTTTACATCACTTACGCTCATCCCAAAGAAGAAGGAACCGGTTTCGGTGGAAGATTATAGACCCATAGCTTTATGCAATATGACGTATCGATTCACTTCAAAGGTGCTTGCGAATCATCTTAAGAAGGTGTTGCCACGACTTATTGGAGAAAATCAAAGTGCGTTTGTAAAAGGCCGGAGCATTGGGGACAACATTCTTCTTGCACACGAGCTATGTCATAACCTCCACCTCGACAAAGGACAAGGAAGAATGTGTATCAAACTTGATATCAGGAAAGCTTATGACTCCATCTCATGGAATTTCTTGGATGGAGTTTTGCAGCGTTTTGTGTTTCCGGTTAAGTGGAGACGCCTAATCATGAATTGTGTTCGGGCTTCGTTTGTGGTGACGGTTAATGGTGCAAACTCCTCAAGTTTCGTGGCCAGCAATGGATTGAGACAAGGTGACCCTTTGGCTCCCTATCTATTTGTTATGTGTATGGAAGTTCTGAGCGAGATGATAAAGCAGGCGGTTATAGATGGGTGCATTCAGCCACTTACGTGTGGGGATATCGCTGTCTCACACCTTTTTGCTGATGACGTCCTCCTATTTGCACAAGCAACAAAGGCAAATGCAAGGGCAATTCGAGGTGTCCTCGAGGAGTTCACGTCTTGTTCGGGGCTGAGCTTTAGTGTGTCAAAAAGCCAAATCTTCATGGGAGGTGATGCACGGGACGGCTCATGGATTGCAGCACACCTTCGGATGGAGCGAAAAGAGTTCCCCGTCACCTATCTTGGGTTGCCGTTGTTCTCGAGAACGATGGGGAAAACCCATTGCACGACACTTGTAAATAAGGTAAAAGCACGACTGAGCACATGGCAGCAAAACTTCTTGTCCATTGCTGGAAGGGTGGAACTTGTAAGGAGTGTGCTCGTATCCCTCAGTGTCTATTGGACCTCCGCGTTCCTCCTTCCCCGGAAAACCTTACAAGAGATTGAGAGTCTCATGTGCCACTTCATTTGGGGAGGTCCAAGAAAATGGGTTGCGGTAGCATGGAGAGATATATGCACACCAAAGGAGGAAGGTGGCCTTGGCCTCAAACGCCTATTGGATTGGAATGATGTGGGCCTCTTGCGTCTATTCTGGCTGGTGGTGGAGGACGAACTGGCTAGCACGGAAATACTTGAGAAACCGATCCATCTGGCTAGCACGTCCCCCACCCACCTCTTCTTGGGCTTGGAAGGGGCTCCTTAGAGTTCGAGACATAGCAAGACGGCATATACGGTATGAGGTGGGAAATGGTGAAGACATCCGCTTCTTCCAATATCCTTGGTGTGGACAACCATTCCAATGTGAAAATTGGGGGGACCGATTACATTATGAGTTGGGAGTGCCTTGGGACATAAAAGTCTCATACTTAATAAAAGATGGAGTGTGGATGCTGCCCCCCCCCCCCAAGATCTACATTGATGGAGGAAATCCACTCGAGGATAGCAAACACTCAAATACATGGCGGCTTCGACCAGCCAAAGAGGATAGAGGGCAAGGGAACCATACTTGGGATACGAGAGGTGTGGACATGGGTAAAGCCACCAGGAAGGAAGGTTTCGTGGGCTGGTATGGTGTGGCATAAGAATGCTATCCCAAAGCACGCACTCACAGCTTGGAGGGCTTTGAGGGGCCGGTTACTCACAAAGAAACTTATGAACAAACGCGGAGCAAAGCACAACCCGATTTGCTACCTTTGTGAGAGGGACGAGGAAGATTTGGAGCATCTTTTCTGGGGGTGTACGTTCATCAAGGAGGTTTGGGTAGCCCTTCTACACTTACTGAAAATTAGTGACCGATATGCACATTCGCTAGAAGGAGAAGTGATACGACTAGCACATGCTCGTGGTAGCCGGCTTGGGAAAGTTGTAAGGCGTTGGGCCTTCAATGCTATGATACACGAGTGCTGGCTTGAACGAAATCGACGAATTTTTGAGGGAGAAAAGCTATTGCCAAGGGACATAGTAGTTGCCATCAAAGATACCATTCGCTGCCTATGGGATAGAGTGAAGAACCTTGTGAAGGAGGCGGAGGAGGAGCATGATTTCCAGAACATGTGGAGTTAGGAGATAGTTGGCTTGATTGAAATGTTGTATATGAAGGAAACTTCTTTGTCTTTACCTACTTTGTTCCTAAATAGGTCATACATATATGAGTAGTAGGGTGAGGCCGGGTATGCATGTTGTATGCCCCGCACACT
The DNA here is from genome assembly GCA_963682175.1 of Triglochin maritima. NCBI lineage: Eukaryota > Viridiplantae > Streptophyta > Magnoliopsida > Alismatales > Juncaginaceae > Triglochin > Triglochin maritima. The sequence continues at coordinate 20,630,277 of OY821774.1, read as the reverse complement.
TCTTTCAAACAATTTTGGTAGGATGTAATTGTTATTTTCAGTAATATACTTCGAGGCTAAGCCTCCCTTTTTGCCTTGCAAAAAAAAAGAAATACATATGGACAAATGCAAACCAATCGACACTCTTGTTGAGAAGGGTTTGCACTTGAGCCTTGATATGCATCCTGAGACTCCTGAAGAGAAGGCCAAAATGAGCAAGGTTCCATACTCCAATGTTGTGGGAAGCCTTATGTACGCTATTATGTGTACTAGGCATAACATTTGTTATGTTGTGGGCATGGTGAGTCGATGCCAGTCTAGCCCAAGCATGGAGCACTGGAAGGCAGTCAAGAGAATCATGAGATATCTCAGAGGAACGAGTAACTACATACTGTGTCACCAAGCATCAGATCTCCTCCTGATTGGGTATAGTGATGCTGATTGGGCTGGAGACATTAATGAAAGGAAGTCTACCTCTGGTTATGCTTTCTTGCTGGCTAATGGGGCCATCTCATGGTCCAGCAAGAAGCAAACCTGTATAGCCCTATCGACTATGGAAGCAGAGTATGTTGCATGCTCTGCAGCAGTACAGGAGGCAATTTGGTTGAGGAGGTTCTTACAACATACTGGGCTAGTAGAGACATCGGATGAGCCTGTTGTTGTCTATTGTGACAGCATGGCTGCCCTTTGTTATGTGAAAGACCCCAAATATCATGGAAAGACCAAACATATACAGGTTAGGTATCATTTTGTGAAGGACATCATAGCGAGAAAGGAAGTTGTGTTAAGACATGTGTCTACTAGTCTTATGGTAGCTGACCCTCTTACCAAGGCTATAGCTAAGGACTCGTTTGTGTCTCATGTGAAGTCATTAGGCTTACGTAGACTTTGATGCATTGACATGTCTAACTTCCTTTTATGAGTGATTGTATTTTCCTTTCGACTATATCTGTTTGGTTGATGTAGTTGTTCTAGATAAAATATTATTCTGTCAATAGGTTGAAGAATGCTCACTCACACGAGCATTCGCCTCTGGCGCTTTTGATAGCGAGCAGAGATGAGACTGATCATGAGGAGATCTTGTATGATAGATCCAGAGCAGTTCATGATAGGACAGTCGCCTTGATTAGGAATTAAGATGACATCCTCTATGATGGTGATGATTGACATGAATGTTCCCACGATTCATGTGACCTATAGAAGCCAAGTGCGAGCATCACATGTGGCGCCAGGGGGCACCTGTATGGTGTTAAGGCGACAATGATGAAGCTCGGGTCAAGCGCAGAGGGGGTGCGACTGGACTAAGACTTGTATGGTGTCGAGAGTCAGACATATTGATGTGTACAATATGATCCACCATAACATGTTTGTCATACAACATGTGTTGAGCGACCATTTGGAAGTGAAAGGATGGATCCCTGCTCCTTCACTGTGTGAGTCCAAGACTTGATTGTCATTAGTTGCCCTCAGTGTCCTTCGACGACACCATGAAGCAAAGAGTTGATGTGGCTACTTTGGGATGTTATCTATGACCATGAGAGATTCGGTCTAAAGAGGCATCTTCGGGAAAGGAGTCAACTCTGAGTGTAATGGTGGTCTGGGGCGAACGGAAAGGTTTGACTCGACTGCACTAAAAGTATTTGTTGGGCCCAACTGTATTGGATACAGTAGCAAGTACCTTGAGGACAAGAAGGTATTCTCTCCGAGGGATCGAGATACCGTTCATGTTCAGTGAGTTTCTGAGTAAACCTGGGGAACTGTGATGTGCATTTTGACTGCTTATTTGTTGTTTTATGAGGATGTTGTCATTCTGGCCTTCTAGTAAGGTTTCTAGTTTGAGACTCCTAATTTGCAGGTGCATCACCGGTCGCACGACCCATTTGTCCGTATGATCGGAAGAGTACATGTGTCGGGGACACAGATGGTCGTGTATCGAGGATACATGATCAGAGACTTGTGTATTGTGGATGTGTACTTGGAGAGAGGAGTAGTTGTATGTATCAGGGATATATACATATGTGTCGGGGACACATAAAGAGGTGACATATTGCCATTGTGTGATTGTATGTATCAGGGATATATGCATATGTGTCGGGGACACAAAAGCAGATGACATGTTGTTATCGTGTTGTTGTGCAAGTGGGAGATATTGGATTAATCTAGGATTAATAAGATATTTGCAATCTAGTGTCAATCTCCACTTGGGACGGCATCCCGTGCGGTCCGTACATGTCTGTCAAGGTGAGAGACTGGAGTACATCCTCACACGTCTGTGCCCGTTGCCCAAAATTAGGGCTGAGCATCGGTCCGGTCCGGACCGGACCGGAAAAAAAATTCAGGTCCGGACCGGAAAAAATTCGAAGGGTCGGACCGGAGACCGAACCGGTTCAGTCCGGTCCGGTCCAAAAATCTGATTTTTTACCTTAAATTTTAAAAAAAAATTGGACCGGACCGGACCGGATCCAATTTTTTTGTTTCGGTGAAGACCGGAACTCGGACCGGGTTTTGCTCACCCCTACCCAAAATAGTCCCAACCGGATCCTCAGTAGTAGCTGCCGACGTTATAGAGCCTGACAGTAAGTCTCACCCGGTCCTCGTAAAGCCTCTAATTGACATCATATCATGCATACATTTGTGTCTTATATCCATTATCTTTCACCTAAACAATGTTGCGTAACTAGTTTTATGTTTGAGTTTCAGGAATAAACAGGATTGAGGAGAAGAGGCATAAAAGGTCCTAAAAGTAGGAAAAATAACTGAGTTGAGAGACTTAGGGACTAAGATGCAAGGGAGAAGGACTTGAACGAAAGCCCAAAGGATCAATGAGAAAATCAAGAAACTTCATACCATCATGGGGAGTATTTTGGCAATTCAATTCGGGTCAGAACTCTAGCAAACAACTTGGATACATCACACATGCAGAAACCAATCCAAAAAATCCAAACCGGATCCAAACCCTCTAGACCGCCAATTGGCGGTCTGGGACCGCTAATTGGCGGCCTAGGTTGCTCCAGATCCGATGTGGTTTAGTCGGGTCTTGTATAATTGTGGTTTAGTCGGATCACCCTTTCCTTGGCCCCTAAAATCACTCTTAATAAAAGCCTTAATTCTAAAAGCAAGTAGACATTGGCCCTAAGGATTTCGGACGCACTAGGAGAGTAATCTAGTCGAGACCGTCATGACCTGATATCCGGATCTGGTATCACTTGCTGGGCATTGTTGTCTTTGTTGTAGGGAGGTGAGGCGTGTCAAGACTAGTGACCTCGAAGTTAGGTGTCGTCTAGCCTAATGACCCATAGTCTTAAGTTGTTTGAGTCGTGCTTGCTAGATTAGGCTTCTACCTTCACCACTACCCACGCGAGCTCTAAGGATTCTTCCGTCCTCATCTGAGTCCTCTCCTCATCTATTTTCTACGAGTAGTCTCCTCCTCTGAGAGCACCTTCTGTTGTGTGTTATTTTAGAGTCGAGTCGGGCGTTTTATGTGAGGTTAGGCTCGTTCTGGTGAGAGCGCTCGAGTTGAGAGAGTGCATTTTTGTGAGATGGACGGTCTAAGTGATCGGCCATCCCCGCCTCGTGCTTCTTTGGAGCATGAGGCCGAGTCATCTCGTGGGGATGGGGGAGACGGGGTTCCATACATGCATTACCTCGGTCCACTCCCGCCACCACGTAGGCTTCCTCCTCCTCTGGCTAGAGACGAAGAGGGATTCGGTCAGGATCGAGTTCTTGGTGCACCACCACCTTTAGCTCAACAGGATAGACCGATGACTTTGTGGGAGCAGACCCATCCTATTTGGGCCGCTCAGCCTTCTTGCATAGTTCTTTCCCCGGCTCGCGGGAACAACTATGAACTGAAACCTCAATATGTGAGCATGCTTCCTGCCTTCACTGCTAATAAGGAGGATCCGTATATTTTTATACGTGAATTCGAAGAAGTATGCTCCATGTTCAAGCTTCAACAGCTTGATGAGGATTCAGTCCGGTTGAGGATGACACGAAGAAATGGATGTACAGCCTCCCGACGATCTCTATTCGGTCTTGGGATGACTTTGTGACCGTCTTTCTGAATAGATTTTTCCCTCAAAGGAAAACTCAACAGATAAGACACCAGATACATCAAATGTATCAGACTGAGACCGAATCTTTTCATGCTTTCTTTGAGAGGTTCAAGGACCTTCTCCAGCATTACCCTTATCCTGGACTTAAGCTATGGAAGTTGTGCCAGATTGTTTATGAGGGCTTCAACTACAACACCCGCACATTGTTGGAGTCGATGTCTTAAGGTGATTTCCAAACGAAACCCATCAATGAGGCATGAGACACTTTTGAGTTAATGGCTGAACGTACTTTTGAGTGGGACACCATGAGAGAGCCACCAGCCGCCAGGTCTTCTTGTCGGGCTGGATCATATAAAGTTGAGTCAACTATCGCGTCTGAGGCAAAATTGGTTGCTCTCATGCGTAGGATTGAGAGTTTAGAGTTGGACCGAGCTCCTATAGCTCAGGTCACTACTCCTGGGTATAGTAGGTGTGGACTTACGGGCCATGATGACTTAGAATGCGCTTACGCTCCAAGGAATACTGAGCATGCAAATGCGATGTATCAATAGAGGCCCTGTAAGGACCCGTACAGTAACTCCTACAACCCGGGATGGCGTAACCGTCCTAACTTCTCTTGGGGGGCTAGTGGGGCTCACGGTCAGAGCTCGAACGCTCAACCTCGACCCTCATCAACCTGCACGCCCATCGGCGACCTACCAACCCCCACATCGAAGGTCTCAGCATAATAATTACCAACCTGCTCAGGTCTCATCGTCGGGTTATTCTAACCAAACTCTACTTCCCAGCGCACCAAGGACCTTTCTAGTGATCCGACCCTTCAAGCGTTCATGCAGAGCATGCAAATTACAGTCAAAACTTTGGAAATGCAAGTTAGTCAGTTGTCTCATCAGTTCCATGAACGCGAAAATGGTCAGTTACGAAGTCTGCCTGTGGTGAATCCCAGGGGTCAACCTGCTCAGGCTAGGCAGAATGTGCACAATGTTGAAAGTGACCCTTCCCAACTTGCAAATGTTGTCCATACCTTAAGATCGGGAAGGGTTGTTCACAACAATGTGGCAATGCCTGAAGCCAACCCTGTTGGTGACTCTTCCGAGGAAGGTCTTGAGTCTTTCAAGGAACCTAATTCTGAGACACCTCCTCGTGATAGTTATGTCCCCAAGGCACCATTCCCTCATAGGTTGACTAAAAAACGTGATGAGCATTGGGACAAAATCGTTGAGGTACTTAGGCAAGTCAAGGTGAACATTCCGTTGTTGGATGTTGTTCAGCAAATGTCACTGCATGCCAAGTTCCTTAAGGACCTTTGTACCGTTAAGAGAAGAACAAATGTTCCCAAAAAGGCATTTTGGTCGCCAATGTGAGCTCGATACTGACACAACCCATGCAAGTCAAATACAAGGACCCCGGTTGTCCTACTGTCTCTTGCATGATCGGCATGTTTGACTCACATCGATATATTATTGAGGTGCCTAATGACCAGGTTGCGAGTGAAGATGATCTTGATGAATCCGCCTGTGAAACTTTGGAAGAAAAGGCACATCTGGGTGCGTGCTTGATTGACATCATTTCATGGTTATATTTGTATCTTATATCTATTATCTTACACCTAAGCAATGCTACGTGACGAGTTTTATGTTTGAATTTCAGAAATAAAGAGGTTTGATGAGAAGAGGCATGAAAGGACCTAAAAGATGGGAAAAAGGACTGAATTGTGAGACATGGGGACTAAGATGCAAGGGAGAAGAACCTGAATGTAAGACCGAAGGACCAAAGAGCAAAACAGAAAACTCCACACCATCATGGGGAATATTTTGGCAATTCTATTCGGGTCAGAGCTCCAACAAGCGAAGTAGATGCATCCAAGACCAACAAATACATCAAGCAAAGCCCAGAATGAAAATCAGATGGATCCGGATCCTGTAGACAGCTAATTGGCGGTCTGGATCTCTCCTGATCCGCTAAGATTTCACGTGCACATGGATTAGTGTTTGTTTAGGCTATTTTTGGTATTTGTTTAGTCCCATACCGAGGGATTGTCCCAGATTACCTTTTTCTATGGCTATAAATAGAACTCTCCCTCCTCTGATGTACCCCATCTCCTCTCTTGGTGACCATCTTCTCTACTAAGAGTGAATCCTTGAAGAAAAACTCTGGTGGCGAAAGAGGCTACTTGTAATTGAGTGAGTAATAAATAGATGTTTTCCTTTAGTTGTGTTGTTTCTTTCCTAGTTTAAATTCCTTTCATATGCTTGCATGCTTGTTTTGTTTTATGTCATTTTAGTTTCTTTAATATTTCTTGCTTGCTTAGTATAGTTTCATTTTAGTAGAATGTTTCATTTTAATGTAGGTTGTAGTGTAATGATTAGTGAGTAGTTCCATCCTTATTTGGGGGGTGGAGAAATATGTGATATGATAATGTAGTGTATTAGGTGTGTGTTATCTTAATCCCTTGAGCATTATATGATTTCCATAACCATCTAATGGGATTTCACTCTTATCTTTGATATGCTAATGCTTTTGAATGAAGCTTAGCTTATGCTTAGATTAGTGGACCTATTTTATGGGGAATGATAAGGTGAGGATATGGATGGAATTAATATTGGAACACAATTTGTAGTGTATGTGCTCTTGTTTCCTTTACCTTGGTTAATGTCTTGTATTTTTTAATGATAATGTGTTATCTTAATTCATGTGAAGGCATAGTAGGGTCTAGTCTTTATACATGAGTTCATTTAGCTTCATTCCACCTATTGTCTTGTATGTTTTAATGATATGATCTTATCTTATTTCATGTGGAGGTAAAGTTGGATTTAGTTTTATAATTTCATGCATTACATGTTGTGAGGAGAATAATTGAACACACACACACATACATCTTTATATTCACATTATTTCTCTACCCCCTATGGGGTTTAGTTTTATTTCTTCTCTTCCATTTCCTTTTGGCATTTTAGTGTAGTTTAGTGTAACCAACCTTTCTCTCCTTTCTTTCCCACTCGCCGTCTCACAAACCAAAAGTCGACACACCTCCCTGTGGATCGACCCGTATTTGCCACCGCTTCAACGCGGTCGTGCACTTGCGGTTTAATATAAAACGAATCAATCAAGTTTTTGTGCTCCTCCTACATTGTGGCCCTTGAGCCACTTGAAATTAACTCTGAATCCAACAAGAACCACCTCCGGTCGAGCTTAAACCGCTCCCCGATAACCTTAAATACATCTTTTTAGGGGATAATGAGACCTTGCCACTCATTATTTCTTCTGATCTTGCAAAAGATCAAGAGGTTGCCCTCAAAAAACTGCTCTTTAACAACAAAGAGACTATCGGGTGGTCCTTGAAGGATATTAAGGGAATTAGCCCTGGTATTGTTCAGCACCCGATCCACATGGAAGAGGATTCTAGGCCCCGCCGGGACCCACAACGAAGATTGAATCCTGTACTAAAAGAAGGCGTCCGAAAGGAGGTTCTTAAGTGCTTGGATCATGGTATAATCTATCATATCTCTGATAGTTCGTGGGTGAGTCATGTCCATGTGGTTCCCAAGAAGTCAGGTGTGACGGTGGTTGAGAATGAGCATAATGAGCTTATCCCGACACACCTTCAAACTGGCTGGCGAGTTTGTGTTGATTATCACAAGCTCAACGCGGCAAGATCGTTGAGGAACTTAGGCAAGTAAAGGTGAACATCCCGTTGTTGAACGTTGTTCAACAAATGCCACTGTATGCCAAGTTCCTCAAGGACCTCTGCACCACTAAGAGAAAAACAAATATACCTAAAAAGGCCTTTTTGGCCGCCAATGTGAGCTCAATATTGACACAACCCATGCAAGTCAAATACAAGGACCCAGGGTGTCCAACTGTCTCTTGCATGATTGGGAATGTGACAATCTCTCAAGCTTTATTGGATTTGGGGGCATTTGTGAATCTCCTGCCTTACTCAGTCTATGTCAACCTTGGAATAGGCAATCTTAAACCAACGAAGACAACCCTCCAGTTGGCTAACAGATCCGTCAAAATTCCACAAGGGAGTGTGGAGGACGTCCTTATAAAAGTGGGTGAGTTCGTATTTCCAGTTGATTTCATCATCTTGGATACTGAACCCGTGTCCAACCCACAAGGACAAATTCTTGTGATCCTTAGGAGGCCATTTCTTGCGACATCTAATGCTTTGATCAATTGTCACAATGGCTTGATGAGGATGTCTTTTGGAAACCTCACGGTGGATTTGAACATCTTTACTCTTGGTAAGCAACCTGGGCTCTTCGACGACACTGTCGGAGCCAATTTCATCCAGGACACGGATGAGCCCGAGTCATTAGGCATGTTCGACTCACATCGACATATTATTGAGGTGCCTAACGACCAGGTTGCGAGTGAAGAGGATCTTGAGGAATCCGCCCACATATCTCTGGACGAGGAGGCACATCTAGGTGCTTGCTCCTCTTACCCCATGGCCCTCTCTCCACTTGAAAGTAACTCTGAATCCGACAAGGACCCACCTCTGGTCGAGCTTAAACCGATCCCCGATAACCTAAAGTACATCTTTTTAGGGGATAATGAGACCTTGTCACTCATTATTGCTTCTGATCTTGCACAAGAGCAAGAGGTGGCCCTCAAAAGAGTACTCTTTGAAAACAAAGAGGCGATCGGGTGGTCCTTGAAGGATATCAAGGGAATTAGCCCTGGTATTGTTCAGCATCGGATCCACAGGGAAGAGGATTCTAGGCCCCGCAGGGACCCACAACGAAGATTGAAACTTGTACTGAAAGAAGCCGTCCGAAAGGAGGTTCTCAAGCGCTTGGATCATGGCATAATCTATCCTATCTCTGATAGTTCGTGGGTGAGTCTTGTTCATGTGGTTCCCAAAAGGTCAGGCGTGACGGTTGTGGAGAATGAGTATAATGAGCTTATCCCGACACGCCTGCAAACTGGCTAGCGAGTTTTCATTGATTATCGCAAGCTCAATGCGGCAACGTGGAAAGAACATTTCCCGTTGCCATTCATTGATCAGATGTTGGAATGGTTGGCCGGACATGAGTATTATTGTTTTCTTGATGGATACTCCGGTTACAACCAAATTCCCATCGCCCCCGAGGATCAAGAGAAAACCACCTTTACTTGTCCCTTTGGCACGTTTGCCTACCATCACATGCCCTTTGGATTATGTAATGCGTTGGCAATGTTTCAAAGGTGTATGATCAGCATCTTCTCCGATATTGTAGAGCGTTTCCTTGAGATTTTCATAGACGACTTTTCCATATTTGGCGCTTCCTTTGATGAGTGCCTTCGTCACATGAGTCTTGTCCTCAAGCGATGCCGTGATAAGAACCTCCCTCTCAATTCAGAGAAATGTCACTTCATGGTGAAACGAGGGATTGTACGTGGACATGTGGTCTCAAGTAGGGGAATTGAGGTCGATCCCGCCAAAGTGGGACTTATTGCTCATCTCCCACAGCCACATAATGTAAAGGATATACGTGCCTTTTTGGGCCATGTTGGATTCTATCGGCGGTTCATTCGGGATTTTAGCAAAATTGCTTGACCTCTCACCGCCTTGTTGGCTAAGGATGTCATTTTTGAGTTCACACTGGATCCCACCATGCCTTTTTGACCTTGAAGAAAGAGTTGAGTTCAGCTCCCATAATTAAGGCACCAGTGTGGACTGAACCCTTCGAGTTAATGTGTGATGCATCTGATTTCACTGTTGGAGCAGTTCTTGGGAAACGATTGGACAAATTGCCTCATATGATCTACTATGTTAGTAGAACACTCAATGATGCCCAATTGAACTACACTATGACCGAGAAGGAATTCTTAGCGATCATATTCGCTTTGGAGAAATTCCAGTCGTACTTGGTTGGCTCCCACGTGATTATCTATTCTGATCACACAACCATCAAGCACCTCATAGCGAAGAAAGATGCAAAATCCCGACTCTTGAGATGGATCTTGTTGTTACAAGAATTCGATCTCGAGATTCGGGACAAAAAAGGTGTGAAAATGTTGTAGCAGACCACCTGTCTCGTCTAGAGACGACCAACCCACAGGACCAAATTATTAATGACAAATTTCCTGACGAGCAGTTGTTCACGATCGCAGATAACCCTTGGTTTGCTGACATCGTGAACTACCTCGTAACCAAGCAACTTCCTGTAGGTTGGTCAAAATCTAACTAAACCAAATTTAGATCTTATGTCAGATTCTTTCACTGGAAGGGTTAGTCAGGTGGTGCGTCCCAGATAACGAGTTCCAAAGTGTGCTCCATTTCTGCCACTCTAAGGCATGTGGAGGACACTTTGGAGCAAAGAAAACTGCCGCCAAGGTGCTCCAATCTGGATTCTACTGGCCTTCTCTTTTCAAAGATGCTTACGACTTTTGTAAGCAATGTGATAGGTGACAGCGCCTTGGCAGGTGATTGACATCATTTCATGCTTATATTTGTATCTTATATCCATTATCTTACACCTAAGCAATGCTACGTGACGAGTTTTATGTTTAGTTTTCAGAAATAAAGAGGTTTGAAGAGAAGAGTCATGAAAGGACCCAAAAGCAGGAAAAAGGACTTAATTGTGAAGACCTGGGGACTAAGATGCAAGGGAGAAGGACCTGATCGTAAGACCAAAGGACCTAAGAGCAAACAAGGAAACTCCACACCAACATGGGGAGTATTTTGCCAATTCGATTCGGGTTGGAGCTCCAACAAACCAACCAGATGCATCCAAGACCAAGACACACAACAAGGAAGGCCCACAAACAAATCCAGATGGATCTGGATCATATAGGCCGCCAATTGGCGGTCTGGAACCGCCAATTGGCGGTCTGGATTGGCCCAGATCCACCTAATTTTCTCCTGGACTTGTATTAATGTGTGCTTAGTCTATTTTTGGTATTGGTTTAGTCCCACATCGGGGGATTGTCCCGGATTAGCTTTTTCCATGCTTATAAATAGAACTCTTCACATCCCATTGTATCCATCTCTCTCTTTGGTGGCCACCTTCCCTACTAAGAGTGAAGCCTTGAAGCAAAACTCTGGTGGAGGAAGAGCTACTTGTAATTGAGTGAGTTAATAATAGAAGTTTTCCTTTAATTGTGTTGTTTCTCTCTTAGTTTAATTTCCTTCCATATGCATGTTTGCTTGTTTGTTTTGTTTTATGCTTCTTTAATATTTCTTGCTTGATTAGTATAACTTTCATTTCAGTATTATGCTTTCTTTTGTTAATATAGTTAGTGTAATGAGTAGTGAGTAGTTTCATCCCCATTTGGGGGTGGAGAAATATGTGATATAATCATGTAGTGTATTAAGTGTGTGTTATTTTTATCCCTTGAGCTTTATATGATTTCCATAACCATCTAATGGGTCTCCACTCTTATCTTTGATATGCTAATGCTCTTGAATGAATCTTAGCTTATGCTTTGATTAGTGGACCTATTTTATGGGGAATGATAAGGTTAGGATATGGATGAAGTTAATATTGGAAACACAAGTTGTAGTGTATGAGCTCTTGTTGCCTTTACCTTAGCTAATGTCTTGTATGTTTTAATGATGTAGTCTTATCTTAATTCATGTGTAGGCATAGTAAGGTCTAGTCTTTATACTTGAGTTCATGTAGCTTCATTCCAACTATTGTCTTGTATGTTTTAATGATGTAGTGAAATCTTAATTCATTTGGAGGGAAAGTTGGATGTAGTTTTATGATTTCATGCACTACATGTTGTGAGGAGCTTAATTACACACACACCACACACAAATCTTTATGTTCACATCATTTCTCTACCCCCTTTGGGGTTTAGTTTTATCGTTTCTTCTCCATTTCATTTCAGCTTTGTAGTTTAGATTAGTGTAAGACATCTTTCTCCCTTTCTTTACCTCTCGCCTTCGCACAAACCAAGTGTCGACACACCTCCCAGTGGACGACCCGTATTTGCCACCGCTTCAACGCGGTCGTGCACTTGCGGTTAATATAAAACGAGATCAATCAAGTTTTTGGCGCCGTTGCCGGGGAGGTGCTCTGTCCAGACCTTGGTTTGGACGATTCGAGGGGTTTTTAATTTTTGTTTTCAGTTTGTCTTAGTTTCAGGGAACAACAAGATCACGGGGAGGCGACTGGCGAAGTTGTAGGAAGAGAAAACCTAAACAGACCGCCAATCAGCGGTTGAAGACCGCCAATTGGCGGCCTGGTGAGAGTTTCTTGCCTTGTAATTTTTTCTGGTACTTAGTGTTCAAATTGGTGTTATCTGGGAGCCCTATTTTGCTTGCTATGACTTCTGGTTTGCTCCCAGATCATTAATCACTCCCCCTTTAATCAACTTGGACCATAAAACTCAAAGTAAAAGATTAGACTTCTTGCCATCTAGGTCATGCACCATTGGTAGACCTTGCATGCATTTGTCTTTTCTTTGCTTTACATTTTGTCGTTGATTGCTGGCGTGAGGTACGTGCACCCACATCCCTCATTCATGCATGTTTCGTTCATGCATTAGTTAGTAAGGTGCATCGGGACAAGAGTGAGAGAGCGTTTGATTGGAGCGATTGATTGCTAGATCTAGGATCAAATCGCTACTAAGGAGGGGGTTGTCCCATAAAAGATAAGGTGGGGGATTTCATCACCCTTTCCTTGGCCCCAAAAACCACTCTTAATAAATCCTTAACTAAAAGCAAGTAGACATTGGCCCTAGGATTGCGGGCGCACTAGGAGAGTAATCTAGTTGAGACCGTCATGACCTGATCGGCGTTGCCTACCTTGTCGATAGTAGGAGGTACTGGATCTCCGGATCTGGTATCACTTGCTGGGCATTGTGGTCCTCGTTGTAGGGAGGTGAGACGTGTCGAGGCTAGTGACCTCGAAGTTAGGCGTCGTCTAGCCTAAGGACCCATTGCCTTACATTGTTTGAGTCGTGCTTGCTAGTTAGGCTTCTTCCTGATCCCACTACCCACGCTAGCTCTAGGGATTCTTCCCTCCTCGTCTGAGTCCTCTCCTCATCTATTCTCTACGTTTAGTCTCCTCCTCTGAGTACACCTTCTGTTGTGTGTCGTTTAGAGTCGAGTCGAGCATTTTTATGCAAGGTTGGGCTCGTTCTGGTGAGAGCGCTCGACTCGAGAGAGTGCTTATTTCTGAGATGGAAGATCTTGGTGATCGACCATCCCCGCCTCATGCTCCTTTGGAGCAAGAGACCGAGTCGTCTCGTGGTGGCGAGGGAGACCGGGTGCCATACATGGACTACATCGGTCCATTCCCACCACCACGTAGACCTCCTTCTCCTCCTCCTCTGACTCGAGAGGAAGGGAGATTCGGTCAGGATCGAGTTCTAGGTGCACCACCACCTTTAGCTCGACTAGATAGGCCGATGACGTTATGGGAGCGGACCCATCCTATTCGGGCCGCGCAGCCTTCTTGCATAGTTGTTCCCCCTGCTCGCGGGAACAACAATGAACTGAAACCTCAATATGTGAGCATGCTTCCAACCTTTACTGCCAATAAGGAGGATCCGTATATCTTTATACGCGAATTCGAGGAAGTATGCTCCATGTTCAAGCTTCAACAGCTTGACGAGGATTCAGTCCGGTTGAGGATGATTTCTTTCGCATTGAAGGATAATGCGAAGAAATGGATGTATAGCCTCCCGGCGAGCTCGATTCGGTCATGGGATGACTTTGTGACCGTCTTTCTGAAGAGATTTTTCCCTCAAAGGAAAAGTCAACAGATACGGCACCAGATACATCAAATGTATCAGACCGAGACCGAATCGTTTCATGGTTTCTTTGAGAGGTTCAAGGACCTTCTCCAGCAGTGCCCTCATCATGGGATTGAGCTTTGGCAGTTGTGCCAAATTGTTTATGAGGGCATCAACTACAACACCCGCACATTCTTGGAGTCAATGTGTCAGGGTGACTTCCAAATGAAACCCATCGAGGAGGCTTGGGACACTTTTGAATCCATGGCTGAACGCACCTTCGAGTGGGATACCATGATAGAGCCACCAGCCGCCAGGTCTTCTGGTCGAGCTGGATCTTATCAAGTTGAGTCATCGATCGCGTCTGAGGCGAAAATGGCTGCTCTCATGCGTAGGATTGAGAGTTTGGAGATGTACCGAGCTCCAGTAGCTCAGGTCGCTACTCCCGAGTGTAGTAGGTGTGGATTGTCGGGACATGATGACTTGGAATGCGCTTACGCTCCAAGGGATACTGAGCATGCAAATGCGATGTATCAACAAAGGCCCCGAAACGACCCGTACAGTCACTTCTACAACCCGGGATGGCGTAACCATCCTAACTTCTCTTGGGGGCCTAGTGGGGGTAACGGTCAGAGCTCGCACGCTCAACCTCAACCTCCGCCTTATCAACCTCCACGCCCATCGGCGACCTACCAACCTCCACATCAAAGGTCTCAGAACCACAATTACCAACCTCCTCAGATCTCTTCGTCGGGTTATTATAACCAAACTCCACCATCCTAGGGGGTTGACACTAAGGACTCCACTCTTGAACAAACCCTTCACGCGTTCATTCAGAGTACACAATCCATGCTTTCGGCCAACAACAATTCGGTCAAAGCATTGGAAATGCAAGTTAGCCAGTTGGCTAATCAGCTCCATGAACGCAAGAAGGGCCAATTACCGAGTCAACCCGAGGTGAATCCTCGGGGTACCCATTCGCAAGGAAGGACACCTTTACCTCATGCTACCTCTGAACCGACACATCATATTAATGTGATTCATACTTTAAGGTCTGGTAAGGAGGTGGACAACCACATTGGGATGCCTTCCTTGTCATCACCATCTCTGAGGGAGCCGGATCCTGAGGCTCCCTCCACAAATACTTCCAGGAAGGAGCCAGATCCTGAGGCTCTTTCTACATTTCCTTCGACAAAGGGGTCGAACCCTGAGGTCCCCTTGTCTCCTCTTGTGTCGAAGGAACCAGATTCTGAGGTCCCCACTCATGTTTCTTTGGACCAGAATTCTGAGGTTCCTTCGCACAATTATGCCCCGAAGGCGCCATTCCCTGAGCGCCTTAAAAAGAAAACCTCTGATCAGCATGACAAGATGCTTGAGATGTTTCGGCAGGTTAAGGTGAATATCCCTCTTTTGGAGGTGATTCAGCAAATGCCACCTTATGCCAAGATTCTCAAGGACTTATGCACCAAGAAGAGAAAAACTCATGTTCCAAAGAAAGATTTTCTTGCGGCTAACGTGAGTTCTTTGTTGGCACAACCCATGCAAGTCAAGTACAAGGACCCTGGTTGTCCTACTATCTCTTGTGTTATTGGGGATGTGTCCATACATCGAGCCTTATTGGACCTTGGTGCATCTGTTAATCTTCTGCCATATTCTGTATATGTCCACCTCGGTCTTGGAGACCTCAAACAAACAAAGACCACTCTTCAATTGGCTGATAGGTCTATGAAGAAACCGAGGGGTGTGGTAGAAGATGTGCTGATCAAAGTGGGAGAGTTCATTTATCCAGTCGACTTCTTTGTCCTGGATACTGAACCTGTGCCAAACCCACTTGGACAAATTCCTGTCATTTTGGGGCGACCATTTCTTGCGACTTCCAATGCCTTGATCAATTGTCGCAATGGTCTGATGCGCTTGACTTATGGTAGTCAATGCGCTGATTTCAACATCTTCACCTTTGGCAAGAAGCCAGGTGCCTTCAATGACCCTGTTGAGGTCAACCTTATCTAGGGCTTGGATGAGATTGAAGTTGAGGGCACCTTCAAGTACTTCAGAGAATTGTTCGATGAAGATCCTGAAGGTGGTGAAGATGTTTCACCTGGGCTGGCACAAGAAGGTGCCTTATGTTTTGATCACGTGGCCCTTGAGCCACATTCTTCTGATCTTGTGGCCCTTGAGCCACATTCTTCTGATCATGTGGCCCTTGAGCCACTTCTTTTTGACCACGTGGCCCTTGAGCCACAAGATACTATTTTTATGGCCTCTAGGCCACATGCTCTTCATTCTGTATCTGCTGAGGACCCCATGTGGGTTAAGAATCAACCACCTGATACCCTTCAACCTGGTAGAGGTTCACCTCTCATTCATGCCTCCTCTTTTGATAACTCTCGAGAGGCATCAAACGACCACAATGCTAATAAGGGTGTCAGGTGGTCAAGCAATTCTGTTTTGTATGTTGCGAGCCCATACAAGTGCATTTCTGGCTCGAGCGATGGTGGGTTCCCATTTGATGTCCCTTGATATATGAAGATGGGAGCCCATTGTTGTACATAGTTCAAAAAAAAAACAAAAAAAAGAACAAAAAAAAGAAAAAAAAGACTCCTTCAGTGAGCATCGATTGTTGTGGGCCCCAACCCTTGAGTATTTGGGCCCCATTTCTTTCACGTATTTGTATCCCTTCTTTAGCATCTCACAGGTTTTGAGGGAAGTTGGGTTGTGTCCATCAACATAGCCATGAATTTCCTTGTGTACTTCACGTTGGTGAGATCTATTCTGTTTCATGCATACATCCTTGTAGTATTTTGCTCACATTCATTGCGGACAATGCATGAAGTAGGTGTGGGGGGGTGTTTTACGTGTGTACATAGTCGAGTTTTTTTCTTTCGATTTTGTTTTCTTTTGTTTGCATTTAGGGTCATGTTAGTGTGCTGCATTTAATATCGATATATTTGCTTGCCATGATCCTTGGGTGACTTGTCTTCTTCTGCTTGCCTAGTGCTTTAAATTTTTCACATTTCTTTCAAAATCTTCATGTGTTTTCGAATGAAAATGTTTTGTGGGTTTTACGTGTGTTTAGCATTTGCAAAACCGTTGAGAGGCAAAGTAAAAAGAAAGCTCCCAAAATTGTCTTGAACTTGATGCATTAGGATATCTAGTACGTGGCTTTACGATTTATCGAGTCGTTAGGATGCACCCCAGTTTTCCTTTGGGGGTGAGTAATCATAGGGTTTCAGTGCTCAAACATTCAAAGAAGTCCACCCTGAACCAAATGAGTCACTAATTCGTGTCTGTTAACTTAAGGAAGTTTGTTGTAGTCAAGGACCCTTTAAATCTTGTTGTGAGACATTAGTGTAGGGGTTTTGGTTCATGTGTAGATAAGAAATAAGTGAGTAGATGTTCTCTCTTCTCGCACGGCTCCTAGCACTCGGGAAAGTAGGTCTGAGGGGACTTTGTGCCTGGTGCTTTCGAGTCATCTGACTTGGGATGCGCCGACCGAACTCCCGTTACACGGGTGGTAGGGATTGCCCTATGTGGAGATTTAGGGAAAGGTGTACGTGATAGTGTAAGTCCTCATGGGCAATGATGCACGAAACCTGACCCTGGGAGAATGAAGCTCCAACTAATAAAAAGAAAAAAAAATGTGTGAAAAGAAACAAAAAGAAAAAAAAATGGTAATGCAAATAAGAACCTTAATGGACCTTACACTTTGTATCACTTGAGGATCTTGAGGTTGTCCATGTCTTTTACTTAATTCCTTATTTAACTTGCACGAATGGTTTATTAGGTTAGGTGTGGACTGATTACCTATATAGAGTCGGCCCGTAGGATTACCGCGTCCATTGATCGACAAAATATTTCCAACGAGTTGAGTGTCTAGATTGAATAATGCATCTTGTTCGGATTTTGTGGGTATATCCGCTGAAAACCCTCAGGAGACAACACTCCTCCTCCTTGGCAACAAAGAGGTTTAACGGCTTGTTGCACGTGCTAAGTGCAACCGTGATTCCTACGAAAGTGAGTTAGGATTTCTTGTTTTTCGTTTGCTTTTCTCTTTCTTTGTTTTGCTCGGGACTAGCAAAAAGTTAGGTGTGAGGGTATTTGATTGACATCATTTCATGCTTATATTTGTATCTTATATTCATTATCTTACACCTAAGCAATGCTACGTGACGAGTTTTATGTTTAGCTTTCAGAAATAAAGAGGTTTGAAGAGAAGAGCCATGAAAGGACCCAAAAGCAGGAAAAAGGACTTAATTGTGAAGACCTGGGGACTAAGATGCAAGGGAGAAGGACCTGATCGTAAGACCAAAGGACCTAAGAGAAAACCAGGAAACTCCACACCAACATGGGGAGTATTTTTCCAATTCGATTAGGGTCGGAGCTCCAACAAACCAACCAGATGCATCCAAGACCAAGACACACAACAAGGAAGGCCCACAAACAAATCCAGATGGATCTGGATCATATAGGCCGCCAATTGGCGGTCTGGATTGGCCCAGATCCACCTAATTTTCTCCTGGACTTGTATTAATGTGTGCTTAGTCTATTTTTGGTATTGGTTTAGTCCCACATCGGGGGATTGTCCTGGATTAGCTTTTTCCATGCTTATAAATAGAACTCTTCACATCCCATTGTATCCATCTCTCTCTTTGGTGGCCACCTTCCCTACTAAGAGTGAAGCCTTGAAGCAAAACTCTGGTGGAGGAAGAGCTACTAGTAATTGAGTGAGTTAATAATAGAAGTTTTCCTTTAATTGTGTTGTTTCTCTCTTAGTTTAATTTCCTTCCATATGCATGTTTGCTTGTTTGTTTTGTTTTATGTTTCTTTAATATTTCTTGCTTGATTAGTATAACTTTCATTTCAGTATTATGCTTTCTTTTGTTAATATAGTTAGTGTAATGAGTAGTGAGTAGTTTCATCCCCATTTGGGAGTGGAGAAATATGTGATATAATCATGTAGTGTATTAAGTGTGTGTTATTTTTATCCCTTGAGCTTTATATGATTTCCATAACCATCTAATGGGTCTCCACTCTTATCTTTGATATGCTAATGCTCTTGAATGAAGCTTAGCTTATGCTTTGATTAGTGGACCTATTTTATGGGGAATGATAAGGTTAGGATATGGATGAAGTTAATATTGGAAACACAAGTTGTAGTGTATGAGCTCTTGTTGCCTTTACCTTAGCTAATGTCTTGTATGTTTTAATGATGTAGTCTTATCTTAATTCATGTGGAGGCATGGTAGGGTCTAGTCTTTATACTTGAGTTCATGTAGCTTCATTCCAACTATTGTCTTGTATGTTTTAATGATGTAGTGAAATCTTAATTCATGTGGAGGGAAAGTTGGATGTAGTTTTATGATTTCATGCACTACATGTTGTGAGGAGCTTAATTACACACACACCACACACACATCTTTATGTTCACATCATTTCTCTACCCCCTTTGGGGTTTAGTTTTATCTCTTCTTCTCCATTTCATTTCAGCTTTGTAGTTTAGATTACTGTAAGACATCTTTCTCCCTTTCTTTCCTCTCGCCTTCGCACAAACCAAGTGTCGACACACCTCCCAGTGGACGACCCGTATTTGCCACCGCTTCAACGCGGCCGTGCACTTGCGGTTAATATAAAACGAGATCAATCAACAGGATTAGTCGACGTGACATCATGCCTTTACAAAATGTCCTTGTCATCAACATCTTCGATGTGTGGGGCATCGACTTTATGGGTCCTTTCCCGAATTCGTTCGGGAATGTTTACATTCTGGTGGCCGTTGACTATGTGTCTAAGTGGGTTGATGATATCCCCACAAAGACCAATGAAAACAAGGTGGTCACCAAATTCTTAAAGGACATTTTTGCACGATTTGGTACTCCTCGTACCATAATCAGCGATAGGGGTACCCACTTCAGCAATCGCTCCTTTGAAGCGCTTATGAGGAAATATTCAATCACCCACAAGCTTGTGACCCCATATCATCTGCAAACTAGTGGGCAGATCGAAGTCTGTAACCGTCAATTAAAGCAAATCCTTGAGAAGACGGTTAATTCCTTGAGGAAGGATTGGTCAACTAAGTTGAATGACGTATTGTGGGCCTACCGCACCGCGTATAAGACCAATTTGGGTATGTCCCCATATCGGGTAGTGTACGACAAGGTATGCCACCTACCCGTCGAGCTTGAGCATCGTGCTTTCTGGGCGATCAAGAACCTGAATATGGATCTTGATCAAGCAGGGGTGCAGTGTAAACTCGACATTTTGGAGTTGGAAGAGCTACGCAATGATGCGTATGAAAATGCCAAAATTCATAAGTCCTGAGCCAAGTTATTTCACGATCGCATGATTATGTGAAAGGTGTTTACGGCCGGGCAGAAGGTGTTGCTCTACAATTCCCGGCTTCTTCTGTTTGCGGGTAAGCTCCGCAGTCGCTGGTCTGGCCCTTTTATTGTCCAAACCGTATTTCCTCATGGAGCGGTTGACATCCTGAACCCAGGGAATGGGGACGTGTTCAAAGTTAATGGACAACACCTCAAACCCTACTTGGAGGGGGCACCACCTGAAGTCAAGGAGCTCATGTTCCTTCATGAACCTCTCTCGCACTCAACCATTCATGAATGGTTGATCTTTCATGTTTGTATAAAGTTCAAAAAAAAGAACAAAAAAAAGAAACAAAAGACTCCATGAGTGAGCATTAATTGTTGTGGGCTCCAACCCTTGAGTATTTGGGCCCCATTACTTTCACGTATTTGTACCCCTTCTTTAGCATCTCACAGGTTCTGAGGGAATTCGGGTTTGTGCTCATCAACATAACGATGAACTTCCTTTTGCGCTTCATTTGGTGAGATCTTCCCTTTTTCAAGCATGAATCCTTGTAGTATCTTGCTCACATTCATTGAGGACAATGCATGAAGTAGGTGTGGGGGATGTTTTACGTGTGTATATAGTCGAGTCTTTTACTTTGATTTTGTTTTCTTTTGTGTGCATTATTAAGGTCATGATTGTGTGCTGCATTTAATATCGATATTTCTGTTTTCCATAATCCTTGGGTGACTTGTCTTCTTTTGCTTGCCTAGTAATTTAAATTTTTCAAATTTCTTTCAAAATCTTCATGTGTTTGCGAAAGAAAATGTTTTGTGGGTTCTGCATGTGTTTGGCATGTGCAAAACCGTTGAGAGGCAATGTAACACCCCTGATCTCGCGGGTACGCACACTGGGAAAGACTACAATTGTCGCGATTACAGACCTCCACGACGACCGAAGGAGTTACAAAAGACAGACCAAACAACGACTCGACAATACATAGAGAGGTCATACATGGATAGACTAACATAAAACATAACTGAAAAGTAAGAGATTATCCATATATGGTAACAAGGTCAAACACATTACATCGAGTTCAAAAGGGAAATACATCATAAATAATGCGGAAGCAAAAGACAAACTGAAGAATCTGGTCGACGTGTCCCTCATGTACAGAATCTTCGAGTACTCGTCCAGTCTACCCTGTAGGAATCTAAGTACCTGCAAGCACCGCATCAACATATGCGTGAGTTTTCTATAAAGAAAACCCAGTATGCCCCTGGCCCAATCGGAGTTATATTGGAGAATCCATGCAATCTATCTAAGACAAAAGCATCTGAAACCAAAACAGAAAAAGCACATAATGCAACAGAAGGCTATGACTCCATAAGTCGTGCCAGTCGGGCGCACCCGAACCATTCCTGAAAAGGAACCAGAACACCAGCCTTGCTGGTCAAAGGTGGTCACTCGACAGTGACCCACCGCTCGGCACAAAACGGTGCGCCGGATAAGTGTCCCAATTCGTGGCAAGTGACCTACATGGTGTCATCGCGAACTTGGTAACACCTACCCTGAGACAGAATGGCAGCGCGCCTGCCTAGGACTTATCTTACGCCTGGCCTCCCAACGTGAAGGTCTTATGCGAATGGCCTCTCGAGCTAGAGGACCCACTCGTGGCCCGTCGCCCAGAAAACAGAACGTGCCCAGAATTATTAATCAGATTAAATGCAATGCAAGCTACTTAAGCATCTAAAATCTAATGCATCTACAGTGTGTGGAATGAGCTCAAGGAAAGGTATCCGGATACCCTCCTAACAGCCCCCAAACAAATCAATATCAGAACATCCCAATCAGGAATCAAATGAAACTCACAACAGCAAGCAATCATAACCGGATCGGCAAATCAAGATAATAGCTAATCGAGTCATCTACGGATCATGATAAGGATGTTCTACGGTCTGATATCCTAAGGTTCATACAGAACCATATCATAACACTTCGCTTCAGTAAACTATAGACATGAAAGACGCAATTGGATGATGCATTACAGCTAGATATATCAAAATCAAACTCCACAATAATCGATAGCATGCATCCTTAATTTCAGAGTGTATATGCGATGATAACTGAAATCCCAGAGCATGATCAGAGTTTATATGGGTATGGATTACATGTATATCAGTAGGATAATCATGTTGGAACAAGCATAAAATATCAGTAGACAATATAGATCTTTAAACTAGCATAGATGCATGAAACGGGTTAGTATGTTGCTTTAGAATATGATACAATCAGCACCTGATATGGAAGAGCCCGTTTACATTCATAAGTGCATGCATGACTACAACATCAGGAATACACACACACTAGATCATATAACCACATTATATTTGCTACTGAAACACAACAAGTCATATAAAGCAAAACACATTCAACACAGAGAACACGATAACTTACAATAGGCAAGCTAACAAGTTCAATCGACTCACAACCAGATGCATGAGCCGCTGACCACTCCAACCCACGTGCTTAGAGTATCCCTTTCAGGCAGTCTGTGGTGGGAGAGGGTCAGTAGAGATCCATCCAAGCAGCTCAGCCCAACAACCGAGCAAGCTGATGCACATGGTGCACTAACCGCATGGCTAGCCCATTCAAGCGCACCCTGCTCAGACCGAGCTAGCCCATCCAGATCCCCCTCACCCTTAGCCTCCCTAGGCTTGTTCCACACCTTTTCCTGACCCCTGCCACTGTCTAGAAGGGCTGGACCAGCCAGCCGATCCAAACAAAGAGTCAAGAGGGTTGAAGACAAATCCTAGTCGGATCTTGTGTGCACCAGCCACACCCAACCAGATCTGTGTCCACCCCAAAACTCAGCCCAGAAGAAACCTCATCACTCCTGGTCGGACCTCACCAGAGCTCTCTGGAGCCCCGGTCCCTTTGGCTGTCCCACAGCCAACCCCATCTAGCGCATGCTCCATGCGCACGCTAGTAGGGAACTCGGTTGATGGTGCAACCGATTGCACCAACCACCAACATGGTATTCGCCGGCCATCCAGACAACACCACCTCCCACAAAACTCTTCAAGGGTCAGGAGCATACCTGAATTCACGAAAAGCTTTGCCCGAGATCACCGGAGATTAACCTGAAGGGAATGTGTTCTAAAAGTTTTACTTTTAAATGCCAATTATTATGAATTGAATGAGAAATCATTTTGTTCCTTGTTTATGTTATTCGTCTTTTAGAAGTGTTAAGGAAGAGGCTCTTGGTCCTTAACCGTAGAGCTCTAAAAGATATTGGTTTGCATAAAACAAAAGATATTCGCAATCATGGTAATTAACATGGGACATTGATTACCGAGTTAAGATTGTCGTGTTGGTCATAGATCATTGTAGCTCTACAAGTGAGTGACGACACGGGTATGCAAAAGAGGAAAATATTACTTTTGTATACCGAATAGACCTAATAAGTAAAATATTATAGAAATGTGTTTTTGTGTCATTAATATTTTACTGTGTCTTTGGTCCTTTGATATGAGACTTATATCTAATCACTTAAGGAATACTTAATTAGATCAGTGTCTTGAACTATCGATCAGTTTAGTGTAAAGGCATCGGTTGGTTAAGTATAACTTTCGTTGGAGAAGATAGTTAGTCAAAAGATTATCATTGCCCCTCTTAATTGAGTGATGATATTAATGGGCCCCTTGATAAAGCAAAGTTATAATGTGCACAATGTGATTTGAGTTAAGTCACATATTTATAACTAGCTTAAAGAGATCAAGAAATGAATACTAATACAAAGATGACACAATACTACTTTGTGTGTATTCTTAATATCATGAGGCAAGGGACGGACACAAGTGGTGCACTCCATCACTAAATGGATCGTGTTTTGGTTCGAGTGGAATTAAGACATCTAACTAATTGGGAGCTATAATGTGTAGCTAGATACCGCTTATAGCTTGTGATATTAAGCTCTTAATATCACTGCCAACTTAGTCTAGATCCTCCCATAGGTCACACCGCAAGAAACCAGGAAACAAGAAGCTTGATTTTTGGTTCATATGATGTGTCGGGTTTCTCATAGAAAATATGACACATGTGGTGAACAAGTAAAATCAATTATGTAATATATAACATAATTAGAATCATGATAAATTCATATGAGATGCATATATTATGGGGTGCAATAATTTATTGTTGCATAGGATAATACATTGCATAAGTTGTGAATTTGCTAAAACCCCCTTAAGTTCAAATTTTGTTGGAAATAAATCCAAAATTTGAAATAGGCAAAATCGGGTAGAAGTTCGGTAATCCGTTGAGGTTCGGTCGACCGAAGGATCTATGGATCGGTCAACCGAACGTGGAACGGATAATCGTAATTGATTGACCGAACTTGACCAAAGTGCCTGGAGCTTTGGTACGGTGTACCGAACCAGAAACGGTCGACCGAACAATGTCAAGTTCCGATATTTTCGGTTAACCGAATAGCACTTGGTCTTACACGTGAATAGGTCCGATCGGTTAAGGAGAATTTTTCCCCTTAAGATTCGGTCATCCGTCACGTACTCGGTTAAACGATCGTGACAAATTCGGTTAACCGAGTGGGACTCGGTAAACCGAACAGCGGTCGATTTTCTGCCTTTGATTATTAAGAGATTAATTTGATCGATGGTTGGATTAGCTCCAAATTTGGTCAAACGTTTTGTGGGTGCATATAATGCATTATGGA
This sequence comes from Triglochin maritima, assembly GCA_963682175.1. NCBI lineage: Eukaryota > Viridiplantae > Streptophyta > Magnoliopsida > Alismatales > Juncaginaceae > Triglochin > Triglochin maritima. The sequence continues at coordinate 20,605,533 of OY821774.1, read as the reverse complement.
ATTAATTTGTGAGAGAAATTGTCATAAAACCGTGGCTTAAGAATAGCCATGATTAAGAGTAAGATTGGAACCTATAAATAGGTCCTTATTCTCCCTAATTGTTACACACAATTCAATAATTATTTTCTCTCTTAATTCACCACAAAAACCCACGAAAATTCTCTTAGTTTTCTAAGTCTTTGGAAGGAGAAATCTCAGAGGCTAAGGTATGGGGTTTGTAGCTAGATTCTAAGCTTGTTTGGAGATCGATTGGCTAGCTCCTTTCTCTCCAACCTTGTTTAGGGTTTCGGTGAACACTCGGAGGCATCCGGCACGGCGAGAAGCATCCCCAACGTCTCCGAATCTTCAAGAAGTTTTTGAGAACTTCTAGGTATGAATTTCGGAGCCCTTGTTTGTTTTAATAGAGTTTTGAAACTAGATGTTAAAACAAACCAATGCATACATGAAATAAATCAAAGAAAATTGTAATTGATCCTTATTATACATAAAAAATTCGAAAAATATATATGTATAATTAAACATGAAATCCTACACAACCCACCCAGATCTTCGTCTAGTTGCTCCCAAAAGATGCACTCTAGCTTGCTCCACTTGACTCGTCGGATCTCCAGCCACTAGCACGCCAGAGAGGGAGATGGAGAGGGTCTGAATTTAGTGGGTGAGGGAGTGAGAGGGTGGGATGTCTTGGGTTGAGGGGGTTTTGTTTGCAAACAACCCTCCAACTTCCATAGCCTTCATGGCTATTCAAGTCACATTAAGGCATGCCAAAATGGCACCATTCCACAGGCATCCAAAAGCCACGAAATAATGTGCATCCAAACCCCAAACACAACCCTTCCAATTCCATGCCATGTCAACATGGGCTCAGCCCAAACTCGCACCATTCACCCCTTCGGATCGGATTGAGTCGATCAAGCCAGCAAATGCGTAATCGCCCGGTGAGTCACACTCGATTGACTGACAAGGAACCCAATTCAAAATAAGCATACAGACATACCACAAACACAATCAGATAATCTAAGAACTAAATTATACATAAACGAGGAGAGTGGACTTATTAGTATTGTAGCAGGAGATCGGGTCTTACAACCTACCCCCCTTAAATAAATTTCGTCCTCAAAATTTGCTATCCCTAACTCTTAACAAGAGCTCTGGATACAAACTCCTTACATCATCCTCCTGACACAAACCTTGCAATAACAACAAAAACAAGGGGCACCGCAAAAACATTGCAAACAATGGCCATAAGACAATGAAATACAAGTATCATGATAGTCATAGATTCTGACAACTAACCATGACAAATCACATGAATCCAACAACTAACAACCTATATACGTATGACCTAACAACAACAAGCTAATCATGCATCATCATAAGGTCTATTGACAACAAACTAATTAGGAAGCTCACACAAAATACAATCAGTAAACATACATGAACATATAATATATTTATATATATATGCACAAGGTGTATGAGAACAACAAATAAAACATGGAATTAATGACAAGATCTCGATAAACAATACTCATGCACAAGATATATCTAGGCAACAATTAAATCATGTGCTAATAACAAGATCTCCATGCGTTTATATATCTACATGCACATGATGTATGAGGATAGAAATTAAGACGTGTAATCATAATAAGATCTCGATGGCTAAATATATATGGGCATGATGTATCTACACAACCAATAAATCATGGAATCATAGTCATAATATCACAACACGAACTTACTTGGATGCATGACATGCACTCACATCATCATACACATAACAGAAGCAACAACAATTATAATAAATTAGGTATAGCACATGCCATAATAATTGTAGATCATGGGAATCAAACATGCAACCCGTGGAAGCTATGGTCATGATGAGATGATTACACAACACTTCACTCTACCATAACGCAATCGTGGGTTTGGAATTCATTCATGCATGAATCTAAGTATGTTTAGGAGGTATATGAGACTATATGCATAATACAAGATCCCACGATGCAATCATGATAATACGAGTGATAGGCGTGGATGCATGAATGGATGGCAAATCACTTCTGATTCCAACATTTTAGAGCATAGCATCATGCACATAGTTGAATTAAAATGTTCGGTTAGCCTTTTCATGTAGTGCAATTTCCTGTTTCCAACAACGATGTCATGCGTACAAGTATAACTTCCTAACAATAATCTAAACATGAATAGTCCCATAAATCTAGTAGCCAAATAATACATAGGCATGCAGCATCTTAACGTCAACTTAGTTAGGAAAGAATCACACGAATTTAGCAACTAAAGATACATCCACATGTAGCACCTTCACAACAATTAAATTATGGGATAAAAATAAAAAATAAAAACCAGATCTCAAAGGATAATTATACATGTATGTGATGTACCTAATTAACAACAAATGAAACTCAAACAATAACATGTATTCAGTATGAGAAACACATCCATAACAAAAAGAGGTATCACAAAAGAGATACTACAAGCATTCATTAAATTTCAGACCACGTGAACATTAGTTCTAGCAACACCCAACATGATCAAAGATGGTATGAACATACACAAGTATAACAATAACATAAGCTAATTAAACATGCTTGTGATATCAATAGTCCAAACCGAATTATAAATTGATATACATGCATGCATTCATATTTGCTTACTACTTATAAGCCATAGAATGAGTTGCATAAAACATGGATGAGTTCTGATTTCATTTTCATATGAGAGCATAACAAGACATATTAGAGGAGGTATACGAAAATCAGATTATATATGTGATATGGCTACTGCTGGAACGAAATCAAACTAGATTAGCAACCATAACAATCGAAACATAACAACCCTATCGATTGCATTATCATCTATATGGAATTATGCAACATATTCTCAGATGAGATGTCATGAATATATCTTAGGAAATCGTCAAATCAGAGCGTATACTTGTATTGGTCGTTAGTGGACTAAAATCGGAATGAGTCATGTTGTATTATTAGACCTATTAGCTAGATCATGCATAGATATAAGGTCTGAAATAAGTAATGACTTAAGAACTACTGACGTAACAAGTCATGAAATCATGCAAGATTAGGTGACTTAAAATAGTAACAATTCATGTAACTAATGTCTGAATCAAATTATAAATCCATACATGAATATAAGACCTAAATCAGCAAGCACCTCATGCAAGGAAATCTGGACTCATTGCTAAGTCACACATAGACCTAGGATCTGTGATCAGTAATGATTCATGCAAATATCACCTCAACAAAGTCATGAAATAATGAAGGAGCATGAGTTCTAAAATCAGTAACACCCTAGAAAAATTGCATGTTACAGCATGTTAAATACATTAACAGATCAACGAAGAAATCATAATTTCAACCACAAGAGGTGGTAGCAAATCACGCACAAAATGCATGCAAACGCAACCCCAACTTGCTCCCCACAGCCCAGCCTCACCCCTTCTGGTTTCTTCATCAAACCAACAAGGAAAGCATGAAGCAAGGGTCATGCTAGTGGGAGAAAAGCCCAACCAGCCTCTGAAATTCGGATGGTGCTACACAGTCCACACTATCGAGTGGATCTCCACTTGTGCACTCTGAACCTAAGATCGGCTAACCCAATGGTGCTGGACTAAACTTCGTCGAACACCCACTCTACATCCTCTTATGCTAAGGGGGCAGAAGCATACCTGAAACTGGTGGAGAAGAGCCTTAGATTTTGCTGGAATCCCACTGTAACTGCCTCCCATGCTTCCTAGCTAGTCGCCTCTTGCACTTGCACTTCTTGCTTGCTTGACTGGGTGGACCTGTTGGTGATCTCGACACCAAAATGGGGGAGGAGGCAAGGGAACTGATAAAGGTAGATAGGGCTGGGTGGTTTTGGTCTCCAAGCACACAAGGCAATCCGCAAGAAAGCAATTTAACCAATGCAAATATGATCTCACTATCAGAATGCAATTCTAAAAGATAGGAAAGTACCGACAGGGTTTGGGCAAGATGCCCCACTGGTGAGTCTTCGAATTCTGTACACTTTAGGGACCGACCTGCTCTGATACCAAGTTGTAACACCCCCAATCTCGCAGGTACGCACATTGGGAAAGACTGCAACTGTCGCAATCAGAGACGTCCTCGATGACCAAAGGAGTTACAAAAGACAGACCAAACAACGACTCGACAATACATAGAGAGATCATACATGGATAGACTAACATAAAACATAACTGAAAAGTAAGAGATTATCCATATATGGTAACAAGGTCAAATACATTACATCGAGTTCAAAAGGGAAATACATCATAAATAATGCGGAAGCAAAAGACAAACTGAAGAATCTGGTCAACGTGTCCCTCGTGTACAGAATCTTCGAGTACTCGTCCAGTCTACCCTGTAGGAATCTAAGTACCTGCAAGCACCGCATCAACATATGCGTGAGTTTTTCTATAAAGAAAACCCAGTATGCCCCTGGCCCAATCGGAGTTATATTGGAGAATGCATGCAATCTATCTAAGACAAAAGCATCTGAAACCAAAACAGAAAAAGCACATAATGCAACAGAAGGCTATGACTCCATAAGTCGTGCCAGTCGGGCGCACCCGAACCATTCCTCAAAAGGAACCAGAACACCAGCCTTGCTGGTCAAAGGTGGTCACTCGACAGTGACCCACCGCTCGGCACAAAACGGTGCGCTGGATAAGTGTCCCAATTCGCGGCAAGTGGCCTACATGGTGCCATCGCGAACTTGGGAACACCTACCCTGAGACAGAATGGCAGCACGCCTGCCCAGGACTTATCTTACGCCTGGCCTCCCAACGTGAAGGTCTTATGCGAATGGCCTCTGGAGCTAGAGGACACACTCATGGCCCGTCGCCCAGAAAACAGAACGTGCCCAGAATTATTAATCAGATTAAATGCAATGCAAGCTACTTAAGCATCTAAAATCTAATGCATCTACAGTGTGTGGAATGAGCTCAAGGAAAGGTATCCGGATACCCTCCTAACAGCCCCCAAACAAATCAAAATTAGAACATCCCAATTAGGAATCAAATGAAACTCACAACAGCAAGCAATCATAACCGGATCGGCAAATCAAGATAATAGCTAATCGAGTCATCTACGGGTCATGATAAGGATGTTATAAGGTCTGATATCCTAAGGTTCATACAGAACCATATCATAACACTTCGCTTCAGTAAACTATAGACATGAAAGACGCAATTGGATGATGCATTACAGCTAGATATATCAAAATCAAACTCCAGAATAATCGATAGCATGCATCCTTAATTTCAGAGTGTATATGCGATGATAACTGAAATCCCAGAGCATGATCAGAGTTGATATGGGTATGGATTACATGTATATCAGTAGGATAATCATGTTGGAACATGCATAAAATATCAGTAGACAATATAGATCTCTAAACTAGCATAGATGCATGCAACGGGTTAGTATGATGCTTTAGAATATGACACAATCAGCACCTGATATGGAAGAGCCCGTTTACATTCATAAGTGCATGCATGACTACAACATCACGAATACACACACACCAGATCATATAACCACATTATATTTGCTACTGAAACACAACAAGTCATATAAAGCAAAACACATTCAACACATAGAACACGATAACTTACAATAGGCAAGCTAACAAGTTCAATCGACTCACAACCAGATGCATGAGCCCCTGACCACTCCAACCCACGTGCTTAGAGTATCCCTCTCAGGCAGTCTGTGGTGGGAGAGGGTTAGTAGAGATCCATCCAAGCAGCTCAGCCCAACAACCGAGCAAGCTGATGCACATGGTGCACTAACCGCATGGCTAGCCCATTCAAGCGCACCCTGCTCAGACCGAGCTAGCCCATCCAGATCCCCCTCACCCTTAGCCTCCCTAGGCTTGTTCCACACTTTTTCCTGACCCCTGCCACCGTCTAGAAGGGCTGGACCAGCCAGCCGATCCAAACAAAGAGTGAAGAGGGTTGAAGACAAATCCTAGTCGGATCTTGTGTGCACCAGCCACACCCAACCAGATCCGTGTCCACCCCAAAACTCAGCCCAGAAGAAACCTCATCACTCCTGGTCGGACCTCACCAGAGCTCGCTGGAGCCCCGGTCCCTCTGGCTGTCCCACAGCCAGCCCCATCTAGTGCATGCTCCATGCGCACACTAGCAGGGAACTCGGTTGATGGTGCAACCGATTGCACCAACCACCAACATGGTATTGGCTGGCCATCCAGCCAACACCACCTCCCACAAAACTCTTCAAGGGTCAGGAGCATACCTGAATTCACGAAAAGCTTTGCCCGAGATCACCGGAGATCAGCCCACCCAGATCTTCGTCTAGTTGCTCCCAAAAGATGCACTCTAGCTTGCTCCACTTGACTCGTCGGAGCTCCAGCCACTAACACGCCGGAGAGGGAGATGGAGAGGGTCTGAATTTCTTGGGTGAGGGAGTGAGAGGGTAGGGATGTCTTGGTTTGAGGGGGTTTTGTTTGCAAACAACCCTCCAACTTCCATAGCCTTCATGGCTATTCAAGTCACATTAAGGCATGCCAAAATGGCACCATTCCACAGGCATCCAAAAGCCACGAAATAATGTGCATCCAAACCCCAAACACAACCCTTCCAATTCCATGCCATGTCAACATGGGCTCAGCCCAAACTCGCACCATTCACCCCTTCGGATCGGATTGAGTCGATCAAGCCAGCAAATGCGTACTCGCCCGGTGAGTCACACTCGATTGACCGACATGGAACCCAATTAAAAATAAGCATACAGACATACCACAAACGCAATCAGATAATCTAAGAACTAAATTATACATAAACGAGGAGAGTGGACTTATTAGTATTGTAGCAGGAGAGTGGGTCTTACAGGCAAAGTAAAAAGAAAGGTCCCAAAATTGTCTTGAACTTGATGCATTAGGATATCTAGTACAGTCATTAGGATGCACCCCGGTTTTCCCTCGGGGGGCGAGTAATCATATGGTTTCAGTACTCAAACAATTAAAGAAGTCCACCCTGAACCTAGTGAGTCAATAATTCGTGTCTGTTAATTTAAGGAAGTTTGTTGTAGTCAAGGACCCTTTAAATCTTGTTGTGAAACATTAAGTGTAGGGATTTTGGTTCATGTGTAGATAAGAAATAAGTGAGCAGGTGTTCTCTCTTCTCGCACGACTCCTATCACTCGGGAAATTAGGTCTGAGGGGACTTTGTGCCTGGTGCTTTTGAGTCATCTGACTTTGGATGCACCGACTGAACTCCTATTACACGGGTGGTAGGGATTGCCCTATATGGATATTTGGGGAATGATCTACGTGATAGTGTAATTCCTCATAGGAAATGATGCCCGAAACCAGAAACTGGGTGAATGAAACTCCAACTAGTAAGAAAAAAAATGGTAATGCAAATAAGAACTTTAATAGACTTTACACTTTGCACCACTTGAGGATGTTGAGGTTGTCCATGTCTTTCACTTAATTCCTTATTTAACTTGCACAAATCGTTCATTAGGCTAGGTGTGTGGACTAATACCTATCTAGAATCGGCCCGTAGGATTACCGCGTCCAATGACCGATAAAAATGAGTCCATCGAGTCGAGTTTCTAGATTCAATAATGCATCTATGTTCCGATTTTGTGGTATATCCGCTGAAAACCCTCAGGAGACAACATTCCTCCTCCTTGGTGACAAGAAGGTTTAACGGCTTGTTGCACGTGCTAAGTGCAATCGTGGTTCCTACGAAAGTGAGTTAGGATTTCCCTTTTTTCGTATGTTTTTTCCTTTCTTTTATTTTTCTCCCTTATTTATTTGCTCAAGACTAGCAAAAGTTAGGTGTGGGGTATTTGATTTACATCATATCACGCATACATTTGTGTCTTATATCCGTTATCTTTCACCTAAACAATGTTGCGTAACAAGTTTTATGTTTGAGTTTCAGGAATAAACATGATTGAGGAGAAAAAGGTATAAAAGGACCTAAAAGCAGGAAAAATGACTGAGTTGAGAGACTTACGGACTAAGATGCAAGGAAGAAGGACCTGAATGAAAGCCCAAAGGACCAATGAGCAAATCAAGAAACTCCACCATCATGGGGAGTATTTTGGCAATTTGATTCGGGTCGGAGCTCCAGCAACCAACTTGGACACATCACACATGAAGAAACCAATCCAGAAAAGCCCACAAAAATTCCAGACCGGATCCAAACCCTGTAGAGCGCCAATTGGCGGTCTGGGACCGCTAATTGGAGGCTCGGGTTACTCCGATCCGATGTGGTTTAGTCGGGTCTTGTATAATTGTGTGTTATGTCTATTTTTAGTATTGTATTAGTCACATACCGGGGGATTGTCTGGGATTACCTTTTTCTATGGCTATAAATACAACTTTTCCTCCTCCCTTGTATCCCATCTTGCTCTTGGTGGTCATCCTCTCTACTAGGAGTAAAAGCCTTGAAGCAAAAACCCTGGTGGAGAGAGATTACTTGTAATTGAGTGAGTAATAATAGATGCTTTGTTAAGTTTTCTTCATATTGTCTTGTCTTTTCAATTCTTGCATACTTAGTTAACTTGTTGTTTTAGTCTTCTTATATTTAGTTTAAGCATGTTTTCTTTCCCTAGTATAAATGTTAGTTTAAATATATGTGAGTAGTCTCATTCCCCTTTGGGGGTGGATTAGATGTGTATACATGTTATGTAGATGGTAGGAATGCTAAACATTGTTGTATGTGAGAAATGTTAGTATGCTTATTTGAATTAATAAGAACTTTTACTTGATGGTTTCTGCCATAATGTTTAGGTACATTCCATGCTTGTTTATGTTCGTAATAACAAACTTGTCATGCTCATATTAAGCAGCTAGGTTAGTGCTTTAAATGATAGGTCTTGCCATTAGGTACTTCTTATGCATTCACAAACACTAACTACACTCGAGCTTATTGTATGCATTCACCACACTTATTTCATGTGTACACACACACACTCCACCCCTTAGGGATTTTTCCCATTCCTGAGATTTATCTATTTTCTTAGTAGTTTCTTAGCTTGGTTTAGTTCATTTCGTGCTTTCATTTCCTCCTTTCTAGTTTATTAGTTTAGTGTAGTTTAGTTTAATCAATCTTTTCCCACTCGCCTTGGAATAAACTAAACTCGACACACCTCCTTGTGGATCGACCCGTATTTGCCACCGCTTCAACACGGCCATGCACTTGCGGTTAATTAAAAGTTCAATCAGCCTCCAATCTTTCATGCAAGAAGAAAATATCATAACTTATAAATGAATGCATCAAACAACATTAAATAATTAAAATATAATAATAATCTTAGACTTACAATGACAACCATTACTTCTATGTTCTTCTTGTCATGAAGCCGAATGTACATATATATACAAGTCTATTGGGTTTTCCGTAATTTGCAATACCATTGAAAATAACAATCCTATCAGTTTATAGTAAAAATGTATTGAATCGATAAGAATTTATAAATTTTACAAAAATGTATTACCATTTTCAACTTATGTCGCACCACAGATTTGGTACTACACCAATGTGGCAAAACTAAATTTGACTCATTTTTATTGTTCGGTTATTGATCGTTTTAAATAGCCTCAGGTGCACAACGTCAGTGAAGACATTGAAAATATGGGTCGAACCTCAGGAATTTGTGAGTGTTGTTGTGACCACCATATTCGAGTGGGAAAGGTGAGGAGAATGAGAGGATTATGTTAAACTAACTACACTAAATGATGAATTAATCACCAATTAAACTAAACCCCCATGGAGTGGAGGTGCGTAGGTATGTGTATGTGTGTGAGTGGTTCTTGATTACATGAGGCACAAGTATGAAAAGTAGGTGAAATCAACTAGAAACTAGTGTGGAGTCCAATTAACATCAACTACATTTACATGAATACATGACTAATATAGTTAGACATGAAGTTAAGATGCACTTTTGGTTCTCAAGAATGAACTAAGTACCTAGTGTGGACATTAGGATATCAATTAACCATCCATTCAACTCAATACATTCATGCATTCTCTACTAATCAAGGATCCATACATAACAAGTAATTTTCATACAAAGATAAACCATTACAAGTAACAAGATAAACTCTAGATCTAGCATGAGACAAGTACCTACTGTGGCCATTATCCCATCTATATTAAACACATGAAAATGACACAAATAAGAAGAACTCGTCACTAACACTTCACATAATCTACATCACGCCCACCCAATATGGGGTGGATCTACTCTCTACTCATAATAACAAGCATGGAAAACAAGAGATTAAGACTAAACATGGCATAAAACTCTAACTTGAAAACTAACCAACAATATCAAAAACTAATTGGATAGAAAGAAAGCTAATGACAAGAGGAATCAAAATCTACCTTTAGATTAGCAAAAGAGTAACATTACAAGCTTTAAGCCCACCTTTCTCTACTGCCCAAATTGGGTAAAACCCAAGTTATTCTAATGGTGGAAGCTAAGAAGAAGAGGAAGAAAGGTAGGAAAATCATTGCTATTTATAGAAGAAAGAGTGGTGTAGATGAATCTGGAAGCAATCTAACAGCTATAATCAATTTCTCTTTGGTCTGGTGCACCCAAATAAACATGTTCAAGCCACAAGAGAAATTAGGGGGGATTTAGACCAAAATGATTCGCCAATGGAGGATTTGGATCCACCAGTGGCAGATGTTTTGGCTCTAATCCGTCCTGATTTCTCCTAGAAGCTTACGTGATGTATATTGCACGTGGGGTGCACTCGTGGTCCGTTGTTTCGAGCCCGTTTGGTCTTAATTTCCCAAATACTCTTCAACATCATGGTATTGAGGGATTTTTGCTCTCAAAATATTTTTCCTTCGTTCAGATCCCTCCGGTTTCCATTTGGGTCCTTCCTGAATTGCAGATGGGTCCTTGAGCATAACAAAGAGGTCTAAGCTCAATAAGGTAATTTCTTTTTGCATTGAGGTCATTTTTTGTTACTTTCTCGGTTTTATTACCTAAAACCTGAAACACATCAAATAAACACCCGAGTAGAAGAAAATTGGGGTAAAATAAATGATATATAGCATGAATGTAATGTATGATATACTACTACTCATTAGTCTTACTCTTTTGCATCACCAAAAAAACTAAATTGTTAGTTTTTTCATCAATTGATTATAAATTAATTAAACACATTTTAAATAAATGAACCTTGAACACCTCACTGGATTAGTAGTCTATCAGAGTGGACCAATCCTCAGTGGAAATGTGGTTGTTTAGCCGCCAATCTTGCCTCTTTCATCTTCATATCTGTCACACCAAGGTACAACTGGTACTTATTTTCCTTCTATTTTGTGTTTAGAGACCTCATAATCTTCGCCCTGAACCCCTCTATAACTGTTCAACATGACTGTCAAAAAAAATCAAATTAGTATTCAATTAAAATTAATCAAAATACAACTTAAGTACGTATGTAATATTACCATTAACTAATGTCATGCCACATCATTTTCCTTTGGCACCAATCGCTAATCCAAATAATGAGGAAGACGTACTTGTGTCCTTCTAAAATTCTATAAGTATTTGGCATTATTTTCTTTCACGATGCCCTATGGTGTAAACTTGATCTCAATCTGAATTGTAGAATTCCAGTCCTCCAAAATTTGTGTGGATCCACGACTCCTACTTGTACTCACTACACCAAAGGCCAGAGTGCTACAACGTCCCCACTCTGGGAAGGATCAGCTGCACCATCAGCTATGTGTGTGGAATCTGCCTATCACCATCTCCCTCATGTACAAGATGCGACGATGAAAATCGGTGTCTAGTCATACCTGAATTCCAAAGTTGTTTAATTTATCATCAATCGCATAACAAAATTTATAAACTACAAATCTAATCATGCGCATATTTAGTTTGTCATTACGTTCGTTGTGCACTACTCAACCAGAAATTGTATATATTGTCCTACAAAATCTACCAAATTAGTATCGTCTAATTCTACTCTATCTTTTACAATATCTCCTCGATCGTATTCAGCCACTTTGGATGTTTCGTCCTCTGTGCTATATAAATCCCTTGGAAAAATTCTCAGAACAACCAACCATTTGTCGTCCCTTTCTCTTTCTTTGGGCTTTGAAACATAAAATAGTTGCTCCACTTGGAAAGCAAGTACAAATGGTTCTTCTGGCTTCACAATTCATCAACGTAAACTCATATTCGTCGCTTCTAGTTGCTACCATTTTGTCCTCATTACTCTTAATTTTGATGATTAACAAACTAATATTATGTACAACTCCAATTAACACATCACACAAATCATATTTTCAAATTGCATATATATTGCATTTTCCTAACATTGTAGGTGCTCAAACCAAAGGACTAATCTACTTCAAGATCAAGTCTCAAGACGTGTAATCAAATCTCAAGGAGAAGACATGTAATTTTTTATTTATTTGAGTCATAGGATCAAATGTACACTTGATGCACAAAAGGATTATTCGTCTCTGTCGGTCGACATTGCTTCCTTCACTGTCCTCTTACAACCCGGATGGAGCTTCCTTGAATGTTTACAACTTGGTGATTCTTGGATATGAAAATGGAATCACAATCTAACAATCTATACTTGAGCACACTTGGATATTGATAAGGAATGGATATGCAAGTGGTGAAGTTAGGCTTGAGTGTAGAAGAATGAGAGCTTGAAGATGAAGAGAATTTGGCTTTGAGTGTAGGATTGATATGAAGTGTTCTCTTGTTCTAAAACCAACAAATGGGATCCTATTTATAAGCCTTCAAACTCTACTAACCGTTTGGGAGTTGGTGAGAAATGGACCAATGAGAAGCAAGGATTTGCTTAAAGCTCGGGCAGATTTCTATGCAGGTTCGGTCGACCGTTTATAGAATGGTAGTCCAAAAAATAAGGTTGGATTGGTCTGAACTAAGCATACGGTTGACCGAATAAGATTCGGATCACAATTCACGAACTTCCAGTAACTTTCTGTTGTTACGTTCACAAACACTCTAGAATTTTGAGTTTTTTCTTCCAACTTGTGTTTCTTTGTGTGAAATCTATACCCATTGATGATATATCCAGAATATTACTTTGCCACGGTGTTCGGACCTCGAGCAAGTGCTTCAATTTAAACACTAGGAATGTTTTCATTTCAAATGGTCTCTATGAACTAATCGTTAAATTTCTTATGTCGTGCATTCAATTGTTGACTTTGATTATGATGTAGTCTTACTCTCATGGGGGCATTATCACGGTTGAAGTGCCTGTAAGAGGTGAATTTCTTCGTTAGCGATGAAATAAGCAAATTTAAGAAATGACAAAAGTAATAATACTTTTGTTCACTTACTCTTGATTTTCATCAACAATGGCAGTGTTATTCAACACTCAATTGTGACTTTTCTCTAGATCAACAGCGTCAAGGATAATCATTGGACCCTTACTTAAGGGTCTTTAACCTCCCTCGAGCCTCAAAGGTCTATTAAATATTGTCTTTAAACTCATAAAATATCTAGAGCAAAAAATCGTGTACTCCTCCGCCAGAATACCTTCAGCAATTGACCTTTCTGGTCTATTTTTGTTTCTAACAAAAGATTTCAACCGTTCATATATCTTTCGAACGTGTACATCCGTTGATAGTGCACTGGACTTGCTAATCGTGCCACTCAAGCAAGGTGAACTGGTAGATGCAACATAACATGTAGCACGATATGTTAGATGAATACCCATCTTGTACCTCCACTGAATGAAGAACGCTACAGAAATTTTTATTCTCACTATGGCTCATCTTCAAAGAAGCAGGTGGATAGACTTTTTTGTCAATGGCACACTAGTGCAAAATAGTGAATAGTCAACACCCAATAAACGTCGTCTATTAGTAAATCCAACGTCTATGGGTATAGACGTCAGATTTACTGATAATCGACATCTATACGACTATCTAGACATCGATTGTTGTAATATCCAGTGGAACTGACCCGTAATAAGTGACTTTTATTACCCAGCGTATAGACGTTGGAGTATAGACGTCATGTGGGTCACATAACCGACGTCTATTCCCAACATACATCGCGTGTTCTCTATAACCGACATCTATTGGTCTTATATTAACAAAAATCGTTTCATTTTTATCTTATCCTGACAAAACCTCCACCCCGACAAAACCCTTGCCCCCTTCGTGACCTCCTCTGCCACCACAGCCACCTCCATGACCTCGACCACCCTTCCCTAAGACCCCCGACCTCCTCCGCCACCTCCGCGACCTTGACAGCCACGACCCACGACAACCGCTCTCGTTTCTTCTAAGATTCTCTCTTGTTTCTTCTTTGCTTCCTACATTTTGTATTTACATTTGTGATTTGGACAATGAGGGTGGACACATAACAATTTAGTTTTGTGTTAATCTTTTTCGTTTTTTTATGGAAGTTTGCTTTAGGTGGTTATTAGTTCTAAAGATTGGATCTTGCGAGGTTGGTCGTCCTTGCTTTTCTCTCTCACTACTTCCTTCTGCTCCATCCGATTTCATCTCAGGTAAAAGATCAAATCTTTTTGGTTCTTTTAAAAAAATTAGAGTTGTTGTGTCCTAATTGTTGATTGTGGATATATGGATTGATGTGGTTGTTCTTATTCTAATGTGCAACTTGTAATTTCGGTTTATGATTCCTTGGTTTTTTTATGTGGTTTGAAGAACCTTAATTGAGTCATGTATTATTGAGTAAGCTGCTTATTTTGCTATGTTTGTAGTTTTGTGGTGTGAAATTTAGATTTTTAGGATGGATTGTGAATAGCTCCTTCTTATTGTGATGTGGAATTTCTGTTTTGGTTTTGATAATTAAGCCTAATTTCATGTATCTTCTTATGTGGATGATTGCTTGGGTCGTAAGGCATTTTGTTGATTTTTATGCTTTGATCGTGTCCTTTTGTTCACAACGTTTGCTAGTCTCCCAGACTCATCTTTTACTACAAAATAGTACATTTATGATTTTTGTGTGCTCAATAATTTGTCAATGATAGTGACCTTCATTCAATTTTCCTTATTTGATTAATTTCCAATCATGCTTACTACTTTCAATACCTTCAATAGTGTGATAGCTGAAGCTCTCAAGGTAGATAGTCTGCAGAAGCTTTGTTCATCTGAGGTCTCCATAGTATCATGTGCCAAAGATGCATGCCAATCTTGAACTAATTTATCATTTGTCTATTGGTTATCTCATTTTTTAAACAAAGCCATGTTCTAGTTTAACATGAAAATTTTCAGTTTAGGACAAAAACAATTGAGAAATCGATAAACATAAACAATTCAATTTAGTTTATGATTTAGTTTAGTTAAATGTTTATTTATTTTTAATGTTTATTTATGTTTAGTTAAATGTTTATTTATGTTTAGTTCAGTTAAATGTTTCTTTAGGTTGAAAAAACTTATTTTGTTTAGTTAAATCTTTATTTATGTTTAGTTTCTAGTAACTTATCAACCCTTAAGCAACTTGCCTTTAATAACCTATAAAAAAAGATTAGACAATATTTGCTAAGTCATTCATCATATATGATTCCATGCATGTAATCATCATATTTATTTTTTTCTTTTACAATTTCTATCATAGATTGTTGGTGGAAGGTACGCAATCTCTTTCACTCACATTCATTAGGAAGCAAGCATTAGTTAGTAGGATTGCATTGAAACAAGAGAGTGAGTGATTATTTGGTGTGTTGTTTGTTAGATTAAGGTATGAAAAACACCTAGGGGGAAGTCACCTGTAAGACATGAGGCGGGGGATTTCATCATCTTTTCCTTGGCCCAAAAACCACTTCATAAAAAACTATTAATAAAATCAATTTAGACGTTGACCCCTATGATTTCCAGACGCATTAAGGAAACCGTTTAAGACCGTTATGGCCTAAACGTCGTTGCCCATCTAATCATCCTGAGATTTTAGGAACCTCCGGGTTCTTGATTTCATACAGACTAGTGGTCTTATCCATTTAAGACCGTTATGGCCCAAACGTCGTTGCCGATCTAGTCTCGTAGAGATTTTAGGAATCTCGTGGGTTCTTCATTTCCTACATACTAGTGGTCCTCAGTAGGACCTCAAAGTTAGGCGTCGTCTAGTGCTAAGGGCCTATAGTGGACTTTAGGCGTTCTTTTGCCTTGATTGCTTAGCTAGGTGTCTAACTTTTCTTATTCCTATGCTAGACTAAGGACTTCATCATCTCTCTCCTGAGTCATTCTTTTCTCATCTTCATGTCTCTAGGTCTTCTCATCTGCGAACCCTTCTTTTAAATTGAAATTTTATTTCTTCACTTCAATAATAACTATCATTTTCTTAATGTTTAGATTGAAATGGATCGAGATTGGATTCTTTCAAACTGATTGAGTGATAAGTATGAGAACGGAGTGAATATGTTCTTAGAGGTTGCCAAAAATCATTCAAAGAATAGGAATGACAGAGACATGGCGTATTGTCCATGCACTAATTGTCATAATATGTCAGTGTTAAGCTTTTGGAAAATGAAAGATCATTTGTTTGAGAAATGTTTTGACACAAGTTACAGACGGTGGATATGGCACGACAAAAATGAATAATATAGTGGTTCCAACAATGACAGGGACAATGTAAGTGTGGGAGATCAGTTAGAGGATATGATTAAGGATATAGCTGAAAACTTTTCATCCAACCCCGATTTACTTGGTAGTTTGTTGAGTGACAATGAGAAGCCGTTGTATAAGGGTTGCACCAAATTCACTAGTTTGTCACTTGTGTTGAAATTGTATAATTAAAAAGTAGGAAATGGTTGGATAGATGTCAGTTTCTCACCACTGTTGAAGCTATTGGAAGAGATGCTTACAGATGATAATGAACTGCCAGATAGAACTTATGATGGTAAGATAACCTTGTGTCCTATGGGAATGGAATATAGAATGCTAATGCATGCCCGAACGATTGTATATTCTATAGAGGTGAGTTTGAAAACTTACATTCCTCCCCCAGGTGTAATGTTTCACAACACAAACTGAAACGCAGTGGACCGAAACACAATGTAGATGGTGATGATTTGAAAATCAAAGGACCTCCTGCTAAAATTTTGTTGTATCTTCCGATAATACCAAGGCTTAAACGTTTGTTTACAAGTAAGGAGGATTCCAAAAACTTGACATGGCATGTTGATCGTGAGAAACCAAATGATTAGTTGCTACGTCGTCTTATAGATTCACCTTAGTGGAAAAAAGTAGATTACGACTTCCCTTTCTTTGGTAAAGAACCCAGGAATCTACGACTTGGACTTTGTACCGATGAAATGAATCATTTCGGTAGTTTGAGTAGCATTCACAGTTCTTGGCGTATTCTACTTGTAATTTATAATCAGTCACCGGGGTTATGCATGAAACACAGATATATTATGTTGTCCTTAATGATTTATGATCTGAAGCAACCTGAAAACGACATATATTTGTATTTAAAACCCTTAATTTATGACCTAAAGAGATTGTGGGATGACGGAGAGCCAGTTTTTGATGCTTATCGTCACCAGTCATTTGTAATGCGGGCAATGATTTATTGCACGATTAATGACTTTCCAGCTTACGGTAATTTGTTTGGATATTTTGTCAATGGTCATAAAGCTTGTTCAATTTGCGAAGAGAATATTGTTGGCTTTTTGGCCTTAATCTATATTAATTTTGATAATTAATCAAACTAATAATCAATCAACTTAATCAATCAAAGTAAGCAAACACGATTACATGCTTTGCATACATATTTGTATACTTGTAATCATCTTAATAGGTTGATCAAGATAGTCAAGAAAATGAGCATTGTGACAAAGACATCAAGACTTTTAGTCAAAGATTTGGACCAAGACATGTAATATTATATTTATTGAGTCCATAACGTGTAATGTAAACTTGAACACTAGGATTTTGTCCCGTCAAGATTCGGTAAATCGAAACCTTCACGGTCAACCAAAACCTTTCTAGTTCAGTCCACCGAACACCTATCGGTTACCCGAGTCCTTCCCATCAGTAAACATTAGGTTGCTTCCTGGAATTGCCCTGACGGAAGACCGAACCACCTTCGGTCGACCGAGTAGCCCTGGACCGGTTCTGGACTTTACTCCAACGGTCGCATTTTAATCGAGTCTATAGACCCCAATTGACTTGTCCTAATTCGGACGACTGAATGTCTATCGGTCAACCGAGTTCTTCTTGGCTTTAGGTGTCCAACGGCTATTTACACGTGGCACTTGACTTGCACTCAACGACTATCTATTTTTTTAACTATCAGCGCAAAACTCGTGCTAACTTTGGTCTACCAAAGTGTACACGGTCAACCGAACTTGAGATATCAGAGCCCAACCAATCTTACTGTCCACCATGGAACGGTGAACCGAATGGAATTCGGTTAACCGAAATTAAATAAGGTGAAGATGAAAATAGTTACTGGAAGTTGGTGAATGGTGATCTGAACCCTAGTCGGTCAACTGTATTCTTAATTCAAACCAATCCTTCGAACTACCGTTCTGTTAACGGTCGACCGAACCTGCATAGAAATCTGCCCGAGCTTTAAGCAAATATTTTCTTCTCATTGGTCCATTTCTCATCAACTCTGAAATGGCTAGTAGAGCTTGAAGACTTATAAATATGATCTCATTTTCTGGTTTTGAGACTCTTGAACACTTCCTATCTATCATATACTCAAAGCCAAATCCTATACATCTTCAAGCTCTCATTCTTCTACACTCAAGTCAAAACTTCACCACTTGCATATCCTTTCCATATCAATATCCAAGTGTGCTCAAGTATAGAGTATTAGTTAAATTGTGATTTCATTTCAATATTCAAGAATCACCAAGTGTTTTAAAGCTTGGAGCAAGCTCCCTCTCGGGTTGTGAGAGGAGACACGAGCGAGGTGAGGATTGTTCGCGAGGCTCGGTATTGTAAACGACGATGATCTCAGCCCGGAATGGAGATCGATTAGTGGAACTGTAAGCGAGGCTTGCAAAGAGGACTAGGACCGGGGTGCGGTGCCGAACCTCTCTAAACTCCAGTGTCGACGATTTTGTGGTTTATAATTGTCTTATCTCTTAATCCTTCAATTAATGTTTTTAATTCCGTATTTATCTAGTGATTAGAGAGTCATAGATCCTAACAATTGGTATCAGAGTTTTAGGTTGCTAATTTCATTTACTAAATTGTAATTTAGCATGACATCTACATCTAATAATTGTGAATGGTTATCCACTTCTAAACCACCTTTGTTTAATGAGTTAAGTTATGACTATTGGAAGAAAAGAATGAGGATTTATTTGCATTCAAACGACTTGAAATATTGGACATTCATATTAAACCCATACACACCTCCAAATGATAATGAAATTATGTCCCTAACTAAACCCAAAATTAAAGAAGCGGAGATGAATTCCTGCATTATGAACATCTTGTATTGTGTGTTAAATGAAGGGGAATACAATAGGGTAAGAGGTTGTGAAAGTGCATTTGATATATGACATACATTAGAAATACACCATGAGGGTTCAAATAGATTGAAAGAAACTAGGATTAGTTTACTCATGAATAAATATGAACTTTTTCGTATGCAATCCGGTGAAGTAAAGACTGTATGAAGAAACCTTACAACATGCGTTTTGTCCTTTTAAACATACAAGTTTGTCCTTTTTAGCATATGAGTTTGTCCTTTTTAATGTATGAGTTTGTCTTTTTTAAGTAATGATTTGTCCTTTTTAAGTTCGGTTTTGTTCTTTTATAACAGTTGGGTCGGTCCTTCTTATATTGATGAGTTGTCCTTTTTAAGTTAGGGTTTATTCTTTTTAAGTAATGGTTTGTACCTTTTAAATATGATTTTGTCCTTTTTAGTAAAGGTTTGTCATTTTAAGTATGATTTTGTCATTTTTAACAGTTGGGTCGGTCCTTCTTATATTGGTGGATTGTCCTTTTTATGTTGAGGTTTTGTCCTTTTTAAGTAATGGTTTGTCCCTTTTAACTAATGGTTTGTCCTTTTTATCACATGCGTTTGTCATTTTTAAGTATTGGTTTGTCCTTTTTAAGTATGAGTTTGTCATTTTTAAGTATGAGTTTGTCATATTTATCATATGAGTTTGTCATTTTTAACAACCAAAGTTTAAATTAGCAAATGAGAACACAAAATCAAATCTAATTCCATGAAAACAAATCAGAAACCCCTAAAAACAAATATCAAAGACAAACCAACTTTAGACAAGAACACCACAAACTGAAATCAAAGAAAAAGAACCAAACTTTCAAGACAAACACCAACAACCCAAAAAAATCATCACCACAACACCTCAAATTAACTACAAAGAACCAAACTTTCCCCAACAACATCACACAAAAAACCAAAACAACTACAAAAAAACAAAAGCTACAAAGAAACAAATTAGTTTCCAAAATAACATCAAAAAACCAAGATCGAACAATCACAGAAAAAACCAAAAACATCAAATCAGCAACAAAGAATCATTTTCCCCCAAAAACTCCACAAAAAAAACTCAAATCAACTACAAAGAACCACACTTCCAAAAAACCAAGACCGATCCATCACAGAACAAAACCAAAAACTTTAAATCAACCACAAAAACCAAACATTCCCCCAGAAACACCACACAAAAAACTCAAATCAGCTACAAAAAACCACATTCCACCACCTCGCCTCGGGATGGGCTCCAACGCCGACCACTTCCTCCTCCTCCTCGCCGACCAACTTCACTGTGACGTCCTAACCAACATCGTTGACGTCCCCACCTCCCTCAAGACCCACTCCCGTATCGTCTCCCTCGGCGTCCCTCTTACCGATCTCGCCTTCCACCCTGTCCTCGACCTCTCTGTCGACACCTCGTCAAAGGCCGCGACGAGTCTTTGCATAAGGAGAAAATGATGGACAATGGAAGGTTTTGGGGGACAATGAAAGGTTTTGAGGAGATATGTATAGTGGAAACCAAAGGTCGCATAATTTAGCGTCTGCGTGATGTGACACAAAATAATAAAAAAATAATATGTGATTTAATTAATCTTTGATAATAAAAAATAGGAAAATGATTTTTACTGACTGTATTGACCACGTCAGACGGCGTCTGGGACGCTCCGCGTCAACAAATCATTTTCCATCCCAAAACATATGTACCAGGTGGACGTTGCATGAGGAATTGGGTGGACGACCTGGTATCATTCTGAAGGGCACTCACGAAAATAACCTAAATGTCATTATTGGGCAAGGCTCTAGCCTAAAAGTGAAAGAAAGACTTGCCCAGAAGCAGCGGCAAAACTAGAACAGGAATCTTTTTATTTTGGTTACGGCATTCATTGGGTTTAATCAAACAAATTCAAGTAGAATTTTGTGATATGTCATGGACTGCCAAGCAAAATTATGAAGTGGTAGTTTAAACGATTCCTTCACCTGTAGCTAGGGGTGTAAACGGGTCGGGTACGGGTCGGGTATGCCCCTACCCGTACCCGTACCCGGCTAAATTAGCGGGTACGGGTACGGGTATATACCCGGAAAAAAACATATATACCCGTACCCGACCCGTACCCGTTAAGTTAGCGGGTACGGGGCGGGTAAACGGGTATAGCGGGTATAATATATAATATATAAAAATATAATATATATTATATAAAATATATATTATATATAAAAAATATATAATATATAACATATAAAATATTAAAAAAATATTATATATATAATATAATATATCTTAACGGGTATACGGGTAAACGGGTATGGGTAATGCGTATACCCGTACCCGACCCGTTTATTAAGCGGGTAAACGGGTACGGGTATACGGGTTTGAATTTTTAAACGGGTATGGATTTTTGTACCCATACCCGTACCCGCCCGGGGCGGGTGACCGGGTATACGGGTATTACCCGCCCCGTTTACACCCCTACCTGTAGCAAATAGAACTGGCCCCACAACTTTATAAGTTTGTCAAACTAATTTAGGAAAAGTACAGACGATCAAAACCATAATTAAACTCAAATGCATGACTCCGTTATCTTTGTTTTTGAAGGGCACTCACGCAAATAACCTAAATGTCATTATTGGGCAAGGCTCTCGCCTAAAAGCACAGTTTTAAAAACCGGACCGGACTGTTCGACCCGGTCGGACCGGGAACCGATGGTCCGGCGGCCGGTTCAGCCAAAAGCTGAGCCTCTAGTCGAACCGTTCTGTACCGGGTAGGACCGGGTGGTCGGACCTGACATAAAAATATTTCAAATTTTCTTTATTTTTTTAGGATCAGAAAATACGAGGATTTTAGATTATTAATCCAAATATTGTTTTCTCTAATTCTTATTCAAGCAACTTTGTCGAGTTATGTAAAAATAACAAATTTGTTGAGTTAAGTAAACATAACAAATTTGCTGAATTAAGTAAATTGTGATTAATATGATGTATTATATTTAATATTTGGTATGTATATATTAAATATTTTACAGAAATCGGTTCAAACCGGTCCGACCACCAGTCCGATCGTTAATATTTATTCGCTCCGGTCCAACTTCGGGTCTAAAAATGATGACGTCATGCTGACGTCGTCAACGGTCCGACCGTTGTTGGACTTTGGTTCGACCACATTGAACCAAAACTAAAGTTTTATCGGTTCGATGACCGATTCAGTTATGAAAACCTTGCCTAAAGGTGAAAGAAAGACTTGTCCAGAAGTGGAGGCAAAATGAAGTAATCACTAGAATCACAAGAAAACACCAAGAAATATGTGAATGCACCAAATGCATAGGCTCTAATAAAAGGTGAAGATTTTCCATTACAAAAAGAAGAGCTTACACAACATAAACACACATCCGACGTTTTTACCCAACGTCTACTCTCAAATATGCACGTACTATTTTACTCTCTTCAAGTGACATGTCGAAGACCTAACACAACAATCGGAATTTCTGAATAACATTATCAAAAGATATGAAGATCGACACTATGATGTCCTAAAAAAATTGAAACACTTAATTCTGCGTATTAAACTGTTGACTCTTTCCTTCACTTGTCATTTTTTGTGAAATTATTTGATAATCCAAAATAATGTGTTATTCGGCTTTTTGGCAATTCCAAAAATCAGTCAAATGTTTGTCTTCAACGTCTTAAACATGGGCCCTTTTGACTTCTTTTTTTGCACAAGAATACACAAGAATACAAAAATACACAATTATTTCAGTTCGAAGAGGTTCCTAAATTACACAAGAATACAAAAACTAACAATTATTTCAGTTCGAAAGTATAAAAAAACTTGATTAACCACACTTTGTAGATTTAACAATTCATGCACAAAGTTCTGTGTTGTCTCTTTCGACCTTTTCTGTACATGAACACGGGATGGACTCCCCTCATCCCTCATGTCACAATTTCTGCAGGGTAAAAAAAATTAAAATTCTCAATGCCTTCTGGTTCTGGTGGGTGTGAACCAGAGACATCTAGTAATAACAAACCTAGCAAATAATTCGGCTAACATCACCTAACTGTTAGTGTTCCTTGCTATAGGTATTATACTATTGTGTAAACACGGAACCAAAATGAAAACTTTTCATATCTGAAATACAAGACCCAAAACACAAAAACCACTAATCCAAATAAGATTTTTTGTGCCGTGCGCTTTTCATATAAAATTGCCAAGCCTACTGGCTATACATGTGGTGTTCAACAATTCACTCGCTGATAACTGACCAACACCTAGTGAATACAAAATTGGACAATCAAGTTCCCAACCATCAAAGTTCATTCATGACCTTTTGTAGACAAAACCTCCATTTTCTCATGAACTTGTTCATATGCAGTTACTAAGGAAAGTTTGACATCAAAATGCATTAAAACATGGATAACAATGTTAAAACGTTAAGATACTATTTATAGTAATTCTATCTACAACATATGAATTATATGTGTTGATGACATTACAATAAAATTGAAAATCGTACTTCGAACATTTTACGGACAAACGATATCGTGTGAGCTAACATTGACTACCATATATCATAACAAAGAGTTGGTAGCATTTTTAAGTAGTTTAAGATATTCATTGAAGTCATGAAAAGGCTTATGCCTAATATCTTATATGTGATTTTATTATATGTAGGTAAATTTCAGAAGCATTTATTACACACATATATGTTCATAAAGCATACAGTACTCAAGCAGATATCTTAGTGACGCGCTGTCTCCAGTGAGGTCGTAGAAATAGGAGACATATTTCGTTGGGTTGATTCCACAAGTGTAATTTCTTCTTCGTCATCAACAAAATCTTCAAATGTGTCGTTAGAATGGCTTGTGGGGCTTCGATGAACGTTGTCGGGGTAAGATGAGAGTGACGGTCCCCTATCAATAACTTCTTCTTTTTTGGTACCTTTGTTAACCATGTTTGAGAGAAATGCAACAAATTTCACTGACACTAACTGTTAGAACCCTAACCCGGTTTAGGGTTTATCTTGGATTAGGAGGGGTTTTGCATGGGGAAGAGGAGTAGCACAGTGGTTTGCATGGGTTGGAGGAGAGTAGGAGGTGTAGGTGTTGGTGAGGGGGTGCGGGAACTGTTGCGTTTTTGGGTTTATAACCCAAGCATTTCCTTCTTCTTTCTTCTTTTCTTCTCCTTCCTTTCCCTCATTCCTTCCTTTCTTTCCTTGCGTGCGCGTTGGTGGAGCAGCTGCGGAGGCGTCGGGCGAGGAAGGTGTTCGTGCGGGAGAGGCGCGGCGCGTGATCGAGGTCTACCAGTGGCGAGGCGTAGGAGCTCCGACACCGTCGACTTCACGCGGGTGAAAGGTATGTCGACTCATTAGTGTGGTTTTCTTGCTCCCCAAGTGTGGGGGAGGTGTTGGTCGGCCGGGAGGGGTCGAAGACCTCTCCGGCGGCGAGTTTCGGCGTCAAAACCTCGGCTGGCGCGAGGTTGAAGACGTCTGTCGGTCGACCGGGTCCCTTGGACGGTCGACCGAACGTAGTGTTTTTTCCTGTCTGTTGTGTTTCGGTCGACCGGGTCCTTGTGTTCGGTCGACCGGAACTTAAGTATATTGGATTTTAATATGCATGTTGTTCGACCGTTTTTAGGTGTTCGGTCGACCGTTATATGACGTAGAATACTAGGTTGACCCTGTTAGTTTTCGGTCGACCGAGACCCCTAAGTCGGTCGACCGATAGATTTGAATTTAATGTTGACCAGACTCCGGATTTTGACTTCGTTCGGTCGACCGGTTTTAGACCTTCGGTAGACCGTTGGGGATTGTGTTTTGAGCGCAGCGGTAGACCGTGTTAGGCGTACGGTCGACCGATTCCTTTCTAGAACCGGTCGACCGAATCACCTCTTCCGGTCCACCGTTTGGGCCCAGGACAGAATTCCTGGTTCCCTTTTTGAATGTCAACTTTGTCCACGGAAACCCGTGTCCTCGCCTTGTGCGTGAGCCGGGAGGTGACGATGGGCGCGTGTTGCGTGCCTGCCCAGGGTCCGCCGGGTGGAAGAGTGTGGGTGTTCGGGACGCGTCACCTCCATTATGGAGCGTGACTAATGTGATGGATTGATTTGACTCATTGTAGTATAGCAGGCCTGAGGGATCGCGGATCCCAATGTTTGATGTTTGTGCGGGCACGCAACTGGCGTTGGGTGAGGTGACTACTGGCCTACGGGCTACGGAGGTCGCTGCCCTGCTTTTATAGCGGCGTGGTTGGTGTTTGCGGCTCGTGGAGCCTGATGACCTGGCAGACTTGGGTCTGGACCCGTCCGATGCTGTGCCGGACGTTTGTGATGGACCACCGATGCTGTGCCGGTGATGCCGCCGAGGTTGTGCCGGCGATGATGATTGTTGGGCCGAGGTTGTTCCGGCTATGTTGATTCCTCGACTGGGCACCTATCGAGATGATGTTGTTATACCTTCCGGGCGACGGCCTCGTTGGTCCCCGTGGCTCCGACCACAGAGATTTGCAAATCTGTATTCTATCGGCCCGCAGGCGTGACAGAGGCTCCCTGCCGAACCCTTGAGTAGTGTAGCCGCGTGTGGGGGGTGCGATGTCGCGTGCTGTAAGACTGCATGTGCCTGCAGTAGGTCTCCTCGGGAGACTCGATGTTGACTGTCGGACTGATGTCCTGTTTTATCCTTCGGGGGAACTGTTTTCCATTCTGTCGATGCCATGACATGCTACTAGTATGATAGGTTCACTTGTGTAATGCATGCATATAGGTGAGTTGGCATACGGGGTTTCCTTCTGGAAACTCAGGCATTGTTGTTATATATTTTTCAGGACCGCAGTAGGTCCAGTTGGGTGGTGATCGGCGGGCACGTGCATTTTGGAGTTGGATTCTCTTCTCGGACCGCTGAGGTCGACATGATTACGTTTTATCATCTTTTGTCGTTTTGTTGTAATCATGTATCATTTTGAAAAACTCTGATGTAATTTTGGTGCACCGCTATTTGTTTATGAGAAGTAATAGTCCCGTCTTTGATTATTGAGTTTCTTTGTCTTGATTATAAATTTTTAAATTTCCGCTGTTTCGGGAAGTCACAGTACTATACACAAATATTATAAACATATGTTTTCTATACATTTTGTGTAACATGTACTTACACGTGATTATAAATTAACGAGGCTTTTATTGGTTATTAATCAATGGTTTCATTTTAGTATTTGTAGGTATATATTCTATTGTATTATATACAAACACTATCGAGGTCGAATTGTTAACGAGCAAACTGGTTTGAGTTCTTTTCAGCTCGTTCGATCGAGGTAGAAAATAAAGTTCATGTTATTCATTAAGGTTTGACCGAAAATGAACGAGCTCATATCTAGCTGAATTTGAACCGAACTCCAACCACCTCGGTTCAATAAACTACCCTAGGTCTGGTTTTCTAGTCAAGCACATCTTAGTCAGGTCGAACAACTAAAAAATTTGATCCCCGATTTTGTTCAGTTCGAACCAAATTTTTTTAATTTGATTTCATGAATTGGACGTCTTATTAATTTTAATGCTGAATTTATAACCTTAAATAAACACTAAACAATCTTAACCGGAAATGGAAGTTAAATTCAGAAATAAATAATAATAATTAAAAACATTAAACCAGTCAAACCTTAGAAGTTGGGCTCTAACCAACTCTAGTATGTTTTCTACTAATGATCTCGTAAGTTCGGTGTTTGGTCTAGTTGGTTTGGTCCAATGTTTTAAAAACCGAACCGAAGACTAAACCGAAAACAGTTCGGTTTGGTTTAAAGTGGTCCAACCGATGGTTCAACCTGGTCCAACCGATGATGACGTCAGCATTTTGTAAACCAAAGGTTGAACCGAACTGATTTTGTAGTGACGGTCCAACCGATGGTCCGACCAATTGAACCGATTTTTCCTGTTATTTTTTTACATAATAAGTAATAACCAAGTGATTAAATTATGAACAATTCAACAAAATTATGCATCTGTAAAATAACTTAATTAAAACCTATAAACAAAAATGAAGTGATCAACATAAATATTTGAATGCAAGCATAAATATTAAATTTAAACCTGCAAATAATAATTAACTAAGACTATCATTTAACTATTTAAGTCTAGGCTCGTGTTTAACTGTTTAACAAGTAACCAACAACAAAATACTCGACAACCAATGTAATTAAAGCACGAAGTTCAAATATAATAGCATACAAGTTCACAAAAAATGACTCCAATTGAGTTCTATTTTCCTTCATTACACCAAAAACGCCAACATCACTCTCACTTCAGTTTCAAACTTTCAAGTCAACTTCCTTTGCCTTGTCTTTGACGTTTTCTCTTTTCTCCACAAGTCCTATCCGATTCTTGAAGGCCCCTAGATATACAAAGTCAACATCAACAATAGTTTCATATTATTATCTTGCTTTGAAACAAATTGAACTTAAAATTCAGCAAGCTAGAAGAACTACGCAACAATCAACTTAAACATAATAAATGTCAAAGAAATTTAAAGCTTCAGCCCATTCACTCGATAACTTCAAAATTAGAACATAACCGAACTCTAAATAAAATAACTGACTTCTCAAAGTTCTCACGCTGAAATTAATAATTTTTAAACTGTTCTCCTTTAGAATGTTTAAGTGCAAGAAGTGAAAGGTATTACATTCTTTGAGTGAACTGATTTTGAAAAATCACCACATTCAGAAAGGTGTGGACTATTCTCCACATTATCCATCCATTTATCCCCTAAGCAAAAGAAAAAGAATGAAATAACCACTCTAGTATGTATATCGCCTGCAACTGCAAGAAACTTCAGGTAGCACGTATTATCTAATTATTTCGTATCAAAGAGCATTAGAAGCTGTAGCAAAAGGTTTGAAATGCTAAAATAAACTAAATTATGACATTGGTCTAACACTTCTGCCCAACTGCTGGTCCAACTAGATGTTGCTCGGACTGGAGGAGAGGTGGGAGTCGGACCGGATGGAGTTGGGGGTGGAGGCGAGGGGTGCAGTTAAGGTGGAGGTGGACGAGGTGTGGAGGTGGACGAGGTGTGGAGGTGGACGGGGTGGAGGTGGACGCAGGAGGCGGACTGTGGGTGGACTGTGGAAGTGGG
This sequence comes from Triglochin maritima, assembly GCA_963682175.1. NCBI lineage: Eukaryota > Viridiplantae > Streptophyta > Magnoliopsida > Alismatales > Juncaginaceae > Triglochin > Triglochin maritima. The sequence continues at coordinate 20,576,951 of OY821774.1, read as the reverse complement.
TGGATGCAGGGCGGGCGTGGGTGGACGCAGGAGGTGGTGGACTGGGCTGCCGGCGTGGGTGGACCATCGGCGTGGGACTGGAGGCGCGATCGACTGGACGGCGCCGATGAGGATTGAGGAGCAAGTTTCTTTTGAAGCCCTAGAATTTGGGGGAAAAGTGAACAAAAAGAATGTAAAAATAAAATCCAATGTTTGTTTAAAACTTTAAATCGAAAAAACCGGTTCGTTTCGGTTGGACCAAACCGAAAAAACCGATCGGTTCGATCGGTTTTTTCGGTTTTGTTCGGTTTGCTCCGGTTCAATGGGGGTGGCTGTTTTTTGACAGAACCGACCGGTTTACTACCGATTCACGGTCCAACCCGGTCTGACCACCGGTTCGGTTCAGTTTTTAAAACAGAGGTTTGGTCAGGGTTTGTACCAGTGTACAATCCTATGTATACGTATGTAAAAAGTATTTTATCCTTTTGCTTTAAAAACATAGATGTTGTGTCCCTCATGACTTGAAAAGAACACGGGTTAACACAGATTTTCACTCAAGTCGAACTCAACATTGAAAACTCAAAACGCGATTAGGTCGTACGGATATTATGCCCAATTAAAAGAGTGCTGCTGATATAATGAGTTATTTGGACGGTATTGGCAAAAATTTCCTTATTTGTAATTAACGTGACTGATGTGATTGATGGTCCTAAGCTCCTAGAGTCCTAGCTAACAATTTAAACTTTCATGATTCACAAAGGATAGGCTGGATCCCATTGGAATTGAGTTGTATTTAAGCATCACGGGATGCAAAACACTGTACTCAAATTTTTTAGAGAAAATGCACAACTTAATTTGAAATTTTGCTCTACTATATTTGCAATTAAAAAATGCACAAAAATTTAAATGTACGAAAATATTATTATTATCGATTTACGATAATAAAATAAAATATTATTTATTATTAAATTTATCCCCATTTGACTGATGTGTTACGATATTAGCATAACTTAATTGGCAACTTAATTAACTAACAATCAAGCTCATTACTGTAAATGGTACGAATAAATATCCTTGGAACATACGATCGATAATAGCTCACAGTTGACTTAAAGGTTGCATTGACTTTATTATTACTTCTTATAGGATATATTTTTCTTTGGAAATTTTACTTGTACTAAATTAAATATTAAAAAAATCAGATAACACTTTACACAGAAATTGTAAACTGTTCACCTTGTCGTAGACTTCCCGTATTAGATCGTAGGTACCATTTGGCTTCCCACTAGAGTTCACGTACAAAATGTACTCACGAGGAACTTCATAACTTAGATTTTTAATGGCCGCCTCGAAAACATCTACACAAAATCCCGTTGCTACGTTTTATGATTTTCCTTATTATAAGAGACATTTGCAACCTCAAGAAACCCCTCAGCCAACAGAACTCCAATTCTAAGTTTCTTCCCACTAGTCGGCCATTGCCAACCTCTCGGTTGATTTTGCAGCTTCTTTATCCGCTCATTGTCCTTAATATTTTCCTTCAATTTCAAATGCCTTGAGATCCCATTGGTGGGAATCCAATAGCCGATGCGTTCTAGGCGAGTCTCTACAACGTTCATCAACTCAAACGCCGAGGGCTCCAATTACCCCTCGGTCATATTGAATATTCTACTTAGGCTATTAAAATTTCTGTTGTGGATCAGACTAAGTAGTTTTCGTCTTTTAGATGAAACAACCAAACATGTTAGCCGAACTATTTCTAGCCTCCGTTCCATTGAGATATCCCACTTGCTCGACGGCCAACGCCAATGCCCAGACTGTATCATACGCCCACATGTCGAAAGCAGTTGGTGCAGAGTTATTTTTGTATGGATTGTCATTAGAATTTTTTTCCTTCCATCTCCTAGAGAAGTTGTCAACCAATTTTGACAAAGGCATGTTAGGCTTTACTCCAAGAACTCCTTTCATCTTCTTCACCACGGAGGGGTCAAAATCACGAAATGACTCCGTTTGTGTTAGAATTGTAAACTCTATTTAAGATAGGCTAAACTTATTGAATGAGTAATTATGTTAATTGAGTGGTTAAGTGAATTTATGGTATTTATCTTTTGGTTTGGAAATAGGCGACGTGGTGGATGCATGGAAGATGAGGGATGACTTGGGGGATGAGGTGTTGGAATATGGTTGGAGGTTGAAGAGATGAATGTATACACAGTGAGATGAGGTAAAACGTGACGGTGTTGGTTTTCAACTTAAAGGAAGCCGTGAGAGAGAAGGTTGTGAAGAGGGTTGGGTGAAGGAGGTCCGATTTTGGGTTGACTTTGAGGTATGTAAGAGCAAGTCCTAGCTAAATAGCTAATCCACCTTATTTTTGTGATTTAACTTCACGGATTTGGTCAAGAACACCATAGATAATGATTTAGATGATGATTTCTATATTTGATTATATTTTTTCTGGTGCAAGAGATATAAAGGAAATTGATGGAGTTGGATGTGATTTGTGAAAATCTTGTGGTTGCGAGACAGACAAGTACTGATTCGTTATTCTTCAGTTTCATATCATGTCTGTCTCTCTTGATATTCGTAGTTGCATGTATGATGAGTATCGATATTGAATTCATTGATATGCATATGATTGTATGGTGGTGTTTCGGTCGACATGTCATGTGGTTGTATGTATGTTTCTTGCTGAGCCACTTAGGAAAGAACTACCTAGCGGGCAGCGTGGAGCCACCCGAGAGAGGAAAGAGCTACCTGTCGTTAATGTGGAGCTACTAGGTGTGCGTCTGACTGACTGATAGATTCAGAAGCACAAGATGTGGTCGAATCCGAATGAGGGATCCAGATTGTTAGGCATGCATTTTATTTGTGATACATGTCTCTTGATTGTGTTTATTGACTGAATGTCATATTCTGTATTATTTTCCACATGATCATGATTCTGATTGATTGACGGTTGGAACTTGCGGGCTGTCGAGATCACAAATTATTGATTATATTTTTCAGATTTATTATGGACCTATTAAATGGATTGAATATCAGAGTGCGCAGCGGTAAAGATCGTGGATCGTATTAACGCACCGAGTTCGGACGAGTAAGCACATATTTGGACTCGGGGTGTTATAGAAGTTGGCCCATCAGTCATGATCCAAAAGTAACCATTGCCCAACATACCCCACTTATCCGCTAAAAAGAGAAGAATTTGCTCGCAAGAGCCAGAACCATGTGAACCACAAACATCCGTGTCCTAAGGTCCATCAATATCTGCATTTGCTCTTCCATTTCGGTATCATTTGTAGAGAGAGGAACGATATATCTGTATGTGACCCGTACACTGACCTCCCGAAGGGCGTCAACTAGGTATTGAGTTATGCCAGCACCGTACTCAGTGTCCTCGTAGATTAGGGCGACCTCTCTCCAGCGAAATCGGTTGACCAAAGCGGAGATGGCTCTCACCTGGGACGAGTCATTTAGCGTCGTGTGCACAAAGTAGGAACTGGAAAAGGGGGAGAGGGAAAGACTGGTGGCGGAGAAGGAGAGGATTGGTACTTGGGCAACCTTTCCGAGCTCAGACATGAATACGGCTTGTTCGGAGCCCATTGGGCCAAAGATAGCCTTCACTCCCACGTTCCTCAGCAAATCCAATGCTAAAATAACACGCATATCCCAAAATGATCTTAGTTATTTTGATGTCAATAATTAACAATGGTTATAAAGAATAAGAAAACGAATACTTTTTGAGGCGGCACCGATGGTGGTGTTCTTGGAGTCCCGGTGGTGGAGGATTAGTTTGGTGGAATAGTTGGTGTGTTTTCTATAGAAATCTTCGTGGGCAATGGATATACTGGTCTCCCAACACTTCACAATTGAATTTGAGAATCAAGTACAACACCGACATCCACGGTAATCTGAGCAGTCACGGTGGACAAGAGGAGGATGGGAAGGAGAATAAGATGTTTGTGGTTTTTCTTTGGCATTATGTTGTTTGGAACTCCCCAACTCGTCGAGAATGGTGAGGATGATGATTTTAGTAGTCAACGCTCTGCTCTGGAGGAAGGATTGTTGGCTTTTAGTTTTGTGTCTAGTTATTTTAATTTCGGCCAACGCCTCGTAGAAAACGATGGGACAGTGACACAATGTTATTAGTACTTGTCAGCGTGAAGTTCTTTTGTCGAAACGAAACGAAAGATCCAAGAGCTTTACACCATTGACTTTGATTATTTCAACAACAATTTGATTAAAAACCGATAAGTTGATTTTCATACCTAGCCTGCCAGCCATGGCTGTAAGTGTGTTAAAAGATCCTTCGGATACAAATCCAATGGTCCATATTGTCTTGACATTTTACAGGAATATAATCTTTGTCCATGTTTTTTGTCAGATTTGATGTGCAAATTTTTATATTGTCCCTGTTTTTCTTTCATTTTCCTTTTCTGTATCTGTTATGTTAATTCTTACACTGAATTAACTGAACTGCTATTCGTCGCCGTAAAAGTACTTAAATCGTCCCAACAGATTACCATTTTGCCAATCTACCATTTCTACTTATATAACTCTTCATTTCACTCTTTTAACACAACTTTCTCTTCATGTCACTCTTTTATTCACCAAATATAATATCTCGGAGGCCAGGAAAAGAACCAGCGGACACCCCAAACTACTCACATCTGGTAAATTGCCTTGTTTATTTTAATTAATTTATTAAAATAAAATAAAATTTGGGTCGGGCGTCCGCGGGAGACGCCCGAACATTGGTCAAGACGTCTGCGGGAGACGCCTCCCACGTAGGGCAGGCGTCTCCGGCAAACGCCTCCCACGTAGGGTAGGCGTCTCCCGCAGACATCCCGAATTTTTTTAATTTATTTAAATTGATTATAAATTGTGATAAATTTAAAATAAATTGAATATTATGTTAATAATGAGTTAAATTAGTTTGGTAAATCCTTTATTGATTATAAATTGTGAAAATTAATAAATAAATTGATTATTAACTTAATTAGTTTAATTATTTTAGTAATGAATTATTGATTAAAAGTTGTGATAATAGCTAAATAAATTTATTATTATGTTAATAATTAGTTGTGTACGAATTTTGTAAAGGATTATTGATTAATTGTGATAATTGCTAAATAAATCGATTATTAAGTTAATAATGAGTTTAATTATTTTAGTAAATCCATTAATAAAATTTTTAAAATTGAATTAATAGTCATCGGGTTACCGTGGAGGAAAAGGGAAATCAATTCCCTTACGCGCGGTACGTAGTGTAGCAGACGAGTCAGGTCCTCGTCATCCACGTACACATGGTATTTCTGCTTCAGATCTAAGTCGTAGCCGCGACTCCTCCACTTGTGCTGCAGATTATTTGCGGTGGTTCGGTAGGTTCTCACGTCCACTGATCGTACGCGGTATCATTCCGAGACCGGAGAGACCACTGGATAGGACATGTGCTGATGCGGTAGGTTTATCTAATTTTATTTTTAATTGTAATGTATATTTTGTTATTATTGTTAATGTACGCTAATTTTTATTTTACATACAGTGGATGAGTAGGGCGATACACTGTACACAACCGTTCTTGCGACAGAGAGATAGGATGCCGACTGAGGATACGAGACTTGCATGTACAGATTGGTATCGCCTCATCGAGGATTGGAACAGCCAGTTGGGCATTTCAGACCATGATTCAGATGCTGAGTTGTAGTTGACTTGCTTTTACTATCGTTTTGTTATAAGTTGCACTGTTAAAACATTTGTTGGTATTTGCTTATGCTTATTTGTGTACTCTTATTTATTTTTTACGAACATATCTTCTACGTATTTCTTTGACTATCGTATTTTTAAAATTTATTTGTCACGAAAATATCTTCAACTTATTTCTTTAGATATCAAATAATATTTAAATTTAAAATACGGTAAAAGAACAACACGATATAAGTACAAATACACGATATATTATACATTACAAAAACATTACAAATTACAATCAAAATGCACTACGTAACCGGTTCCAATACTCCATCCTACTTTCGTACTGATCCTCCCATCCAACAACACTCTCATCTCGCATTTGATACCATAAGGTCGCTATAGGAGGTACTGGGAAATTATCAGATAATTCCAAACGAATAAAATGTTTGTAACTCCCTAAATGAGCAATGACCAACTCTCTGACAGGCCTCGTCATGGCAGACAGACTCTCCCAAGGTAGCACAGTAAGACACGGGAACAATGAACCATCCGTTCCCATTGCGAAATATATGACCGCACACTTGTAAAAATTAGCAATAGGAAACAAGTCGGCCCAAACCTCCATATAATGATCCTCGCCACAAGCTCCCCCGCCCCAATCAATTCGTTGACGAGCCTCTCCCACATTGCCGAAATAGACACTTTCATAAATAGGATGCGCACCTATCTCATTAGAAATCGCACGACGGACGTACGGCCAGTTCTCTTGACCACCATGGAAGACATCGGCAACACATCGAAATCCACAATTGCCATCAGCACGTACGTCATTCCACCTTTCCAGAAATGGTAAAATTATTCCTGGCAGTCTATCAACATATGGGAAGTTATCCACGTCAATCCGTCCGGACACTGTAAGATAGGTAAATAACAATTCATTAAAATAACAAAATTAGGAGATAATATATTCAACCCCATCTAGATCACTGATATATATTAAATAACAACAAAGATATCGTCATACCAGAAGATCCTGTGCCCGTGTTCACGGACGATCGAGACGAATTGGAAGACCGACCACGACCCCTGCTCCCACTACTGCTAGACCGACAACGATCCCTGCTCCCACTACTGCCAGACCGACCACGACCTCGCTCAGCATACTCGAAGGCACTCGGGTCCCGACGTGTCGACTTTCCCCTAGGTCAACCTCGTACCTTTTCTGCGGGTTCTCCATAGTTCGACTGATCGGGGTGTAACTGTTCGTATAAAATACGAGAGGCACTATGAATTACTGCAGGGTCGCTCTCCGAAATCTCATCAACTAGCTTCCAAAAATGCTCGACGTCTTGTGCTGACTGATCCACAAACTCTGACATCTGGACTCCTTCTCCAATGACAAGTGTTTTCCAGAATGGATGAATCTGCTCTAAATAAATTCCATCACCTGACGCAAAACACTCGTACATGGTACATGCACAAGGAATCTCATGTGTTGTCAGGAAAGCACACCCACAACGATATTCAATTTCATCACTTTAAGTCCTACATTCTCTTCAACTCCTTAGTAAATAACGACAAGAAGTGATGCGAAACTCGTCCATTTATATGCTGAAACAAAGGACCTATGTAGTTTGTCACAATTCGACGTCTCGAATATTCAAGAAAGTTCCGAATATTCGTCAGCTGTATTTCAATAGCCGAGTTCACGCGGTCGAAAAGAGTGTCGAGAGCGGCAGTCGATGTAGTGATCCACTCTTTCAGAGCCGAATGTGCACTTTCCACCCTGCAGTTCGTAGTGTTGCCGAAATGAAAAAAATTATTCGTCCAATTCAACACAAAATTTTCCTTATGCACCAACCACGTGTCTTCCACATACTCCGTCAGCACTAGCCAGGACTTGTAAGAATCTTTCAGATTACAGACTGCACTATCATAATCCGTCTGTGAATCAGAAAGCATGACTCTCCTCCACCTTCCACGCCTAAAACTCTCTGCAAGCTGCTTGTCCTTGCCGAATACGTGGTATGCGTAGTTGTACACGTCTTTGTTGATATGCCAGATGCATAGTAAATGAGCAGACTCAGGAAAAACCTCTACCACTGGTCGCATCAGACCCATCTCTCGGTCCGTTATTATTGTAGTCGGGCTAACAATATCCAATAACAGATCTCGCAACCTCTCCAACACCCACCGGTAACTAGACTCGGTCTCATCCTGCAAAATCACATATCCGACGAGGAAATTCATGTTTGTTGGAGTAACTCCAACCATCTCAAACAAAGGTATCTTGTACTTATTCGTCTTATACGTCGAATCCATGCAGATTACGAATGGGTATGTACGCAACAACTGAACTGAAGTCGGATTTGCCAAAAATGCGTGAGTGACGACATTAGTTCCTTCATCTGCCACAATCCAATGCAAATACTTATGCTGCACTGTCTCTCTAAGAAACTGCTGCACGGGATTCTTGTCTTCAGATTTCGTCCTCCTCATGTACTCTCTTAAGTTATAAATGTGTCTTTGATTAGGATTATCGTCCGGGAATTTCTCCTTTACCGCCAACAAAATGTTCGTGGTCTTGCTTGTGGCTCTGTCATATCACGAACAATTTGCTTTGCCCCAGCACTAAGTCCGCTGACCTGTCGGTGACCCTCTGAATAAACTGCAAGTGGGTGGTTGTGCTGCCCATAGATGCTACTAGAAACAATGACCCATCCATCACGATCCCATTGCTCCACCACTTTTACCAAAAACCGACAACCGCAATCTTTTCTTTTTGTATTCTTTCGCAATGCAATAATCGTATTACGAGAACTCATTTCACGTCTGCGATGACATCTCAGGTAACAATCCATCTGGTTATCTGCTTTTGGTTTGTATGATGATATAACCAAAAAAAATCGGCTCCTAGTGCAACTTGTTTCGCCCATTTACAAGCTTCCTCGATTGTTGTAAATATGTATTTACTGTCAAAAATGTCACTGTAATCTACTCCATCACCACCGAAATCTTGCAACGGAACCTGAAAAAATTGAATTTAACAGAAAATTAAAAAAACATTAAAAAAACGGGCATCTGGCTAAGCCGCCTCCACCTTGGTGGAGGCGTCTGGCTAACACCTCTCCACATAGGTGGAGGCGTGTTAGGCAGACGCCTTCACCTTAGTGGAGGCGTCTAGCTAAGACGCCTCCACATAGGTGGAGGCGTCTGGCTAACACGCCTCCACCTATGTGGAGGCGGCTTAGCCAGACGCCTCTACCTTGGCGGAGGCGGCTTAGCCAGACGCCCGAGTCGGGAAAAAAATTCCGCCCCCATTACCTCGACGGATTCAGGTGCTTCGCCAGACATTTTCGTGGTGTTGGTACTAGGAATGTGAGTAAAACTGAGTGAAACACCTTGTTTGAAGACACAGGACGAAATGGGTATTAATTGATTGTTAAGGGCAAAAAGGACATTTTTGAGGCGATGTAAGTAGTTTTCTGGCGACGAATAGTAGCCCCCTAAATTAAACCTACATGATTAGTAGTATATCATACATCGTACTCATGCTATATATTCTTTATTTTACCTCAATTTTGTGTTACTCGAGTGTTTGTTGTTATATTTCAGGTATTAGGTAATAAAGAAAAGAAATGAAGAGGAAAATGACTTATACGTAGGAAAAAATGACTTAGATGAAGCAAAAGACATGTCTATCATACACAAGGACCCATCAGTAAGAGGGAAGGATCTGGACATAAGCTCAGAGGGACCAAATAGCAAATAAAAAACTCCACACCAGCATGAGAAGTATTTTGGCAATTATATATTCAGACGCAGACTCAAATGACTGACCAGGACACACACCACGTGAAGAATTGAAAAACTTTAGTAGACGTGCGAAATTGAGTCCCATCTTACCAAGTTTGACCGCCAATTGGCAGTTCATTTTGGTCAAGATCCAAACCGATTTCGTGCGGTTGTTGGTTATGTAGTTTATGTCCATTTTAAGTATGTTTCATTAGTCCTACACCGGGGAATTATCCCCAGTTGCATTTTTCATGTCTATAAATAGAAATATTCTTTTTCCTTTGTAACACTTATTGCTTTGTGGTCGTTCTCTCTACTTGGAGTAAGTCTTTGAAGAAAAACTCAAGGTGAAGAGGATGCCACTTTGTAATGTCAGTTATGTAAATAATTTTCTTCTTCTTTTTAGTAGATATTGTTTCCTTTAGTCTTGCGTGCTTTGTTTCCTTAAATCTTAGCATAATTAGTTAGCTTAATGAGTAGAGAGTAGTTCATCCCCATTGGGGGGTGGAGAAGAAGGTGACGTGATTATGTGATGTATTAAGTGTGTGTGTTAATCCTTACCTTTGAACCTCATATGACTTCCATAACTATCTAATGAGATTTTCACTCTTATCTTTGATGTGCTAATGCTCTTTAGTGATGCTTAGCACTTACTTAAATTAGTTGACCTATTTTATGGGGAATGATGATGTGAGGATAAGGATGAAGTGGATAAGGAGGAAACATGACATGTGTATGCATGTGCTCGTGTTGGCTTCATCTTAATTAATGTCTTGTATATTTTAATGATTGTGTCAAATCTTATTTCATGTGGAAACATAGTGAGGTTTGGTCATTATGCATTTCATGTTAGCCTTATCTCAATTATTGTCTTGTATGCTTTAATGATAATGTTTTATCTTATTTCATGTAGGGACAAAGTTGGATTTGGTTTTTATGGATTTCATGTATTACATGTGATGAGCACCAATGAACACACACGTACACATATTCTCATTTCCGCATTCTTGCTCTACTCCCTAAAAGGCTTATTTTTATCGTTCGTATTCTTATTTAGTACGCAGTAGTGTAATTCCGTCCTCATATCTCTCTTTTCCTTTGCCACTTGAGTATTGTGGACTCCGACTCGCACGCGCTCCTCGTGGACACGATCCGTACTTGCCGCATCTTCACCATCGCCGTGCACTTGCGGTTACTATAACATAATAAATCACTAAATAAGGCATTCCTTGATTTAGAATATTTTTAGAAAAAATCAAATTTTGATCGCTAAGGATCATTTTTCATGGGGAGAATAAATTAAAGGGTCAAAGTAGGGAAATCAAATGTTACATAAGGTCAACCACTGTACAAGTTCTTTTGAAGACCAAAAATTTAATATATTTCTAATTTTAGTCCTAAATTACCCTCACCCCCATCACCACAATCTCACATCCCAAACATTCTAACCTGCCGACGACCCTGCTCGTACCCTCGGACCACCATTCCCGCTCGTTTTGACCAAACGACCAACCTCGTTTGGTGAAAATAAGGCAGCTCGTTTGGTGATAACGACCCAACTCGTTAGCGCGTCCCAGTTTGTTTGGGGTGGAAAAGCAACCCAATTTCTTTGGTGGAAAAACGACTTTGCTCGTTTGGTTGAAAAAAACGACCGAGGTCATTTTCCGTTCTCTCAAATTAGCAGTTTTCCACGCCCTTTATGAATCAAATACGTTCTCAATTTGAAAATATGGTAAATATGAAATTTTTGCGCCTAATAATTTTCTTTGTAACGAGTCTTGAATCCCCATATTTGGATATTGGAGGAGAGCGTTATGCACAATTTATTGAAGATCTGTCGATTGTCTAGTTTCAAAATACGATGTCTTGAGACACATTTTTCATCCTCGTATCATCAGAATTTGGCAAGTCATAATAGAAGCAAATATGTGCTCCTTTCAATTGTCTTTCCAACAGATATAGAATCATCAAATTTTGTATTTGGATATGAATGCTATAAATAAAACGACCCAAATCGTTTGATGAAACACTCTAGCTCATACGGGGAAAAAGACCATCTCGTTTGGTCGAAAATGACCCATGTCATTGGGCTCGTTTGTTGTAAACAAATATGCTATTTTGTTGTAAACAAGCCGGCTCGTTTGGTCTCAATATCGATTTAGGACACTCTAGACACAGATGGACACGTTTTGGACACAATATGGACACCTACATTTGGATAAATCTGGACACATTCTCGAATAAGGACACAAATGGACACATTCTGGACACAATCTGAATAGATCTAGACAAATCTAGACACAAACTATACACAAATGGACACATTTTGGACACAATATGGAAACAAATGGATACATTCTAGAAACAAAATGGACACAAATACACATTCTGGACACATCTGAACAAATCTGGACACATTCCGGAAACAATATGTACACAAATTGACACACTATGGAGACATTCTGGACTGGGATCGGGACAGCTCAGGACAACTCGAGCCTGACTCGGGATTGGCTGGGGACTGCTCGGGATTGCTCCGGACTGACTCGAGACTGCTCGGTACTGGCTGGGGACTGTTCAGGATAGCTCGGGCTACTCGGGACTAATCTGAGTCAATTAGGTTCCTAATTTGGAAATATGTAAAATATAAAATTTGGTTCTTGAAATCTTGTTTTTAATGAGTCTTGAATCACCTTATTTGGATATTGGAGGAGAGAGTTATGCATACATTATTGATGCTCTGTCAATTGTCAAGTTAACAAATACCGTTTTCCTTGGCACACGTTTTTGACCCTTGTATCATCAGCACTTCACAATTTGTAAGAGGAACAAATATGTTATATTTTCAATTAGCTTTCCAACGGAACAAAAATCATCAAATTCTGTATTTTGATGTGGATGTTATGTATAAAACAAGTGGTGCATTCCTCGCAGGGTTGTTGCATCCCGAATGTGAAACACTTCCATGCCGAGCGGGACACTTGCATATTGAGCGGGAAACACATGCGTCCCGAGCGGGAAACTTGCATTTTGAGCGGACCCCTTGCGTCCCTAGCGGGACAGACTTGCGTCCCGAGCGGAACTAATGCGTCTTCCACACCATTTTTGAGAATATTAGGCTCCTAATTTGGAAATATGTTAAATATAAAAGTTTTGCATCTCAAAAACTTCTTTGTAATGCGTCTTGAATCGCTTTATTTAGATATTGGAGGAGTGAGTTATGCAGAAATTATTGATGATGTGTCCGTTGTTCAGTTTCCAAATATGGTGTTGGCTATGTTCCCCGTGACCTTCGGTCTTTCCCTGGGAATCGTGGTGTTGGCCTCCCCTTAGAAACGTAATTCCCATGCTCATAGCCAAATATTTTAAGTATGAAAGTTTTACGTCTCAAATTTGTCTTTGTAATGACTCTTGACTCGATTTATGTGAATATCGGAGGAGAGAGTTATGCACAAATTATTGTTGATCTATCGATTGTCCAATTTCCAAATACGATATGTCTTGACACATTTTTGTCACCCTTGTATCTTCGGCATTTGGCAAGTTGTAAGAGAAACTAATCTGTGCTCCTTTCAATTTTCTTTCCAATGTATCTGGAATCATGAAATGATATATCTGGATGTGGATGTCATGACTAAAAAACAAGTGATGTGTCCCGTACGGGACAAGTGCGCCCCGAGCAGGACTGGTGCGTCTCGTGGGGGATTAGTGCGTATTCAATGCCATTTATGAGCCCATTATATTCATAATTTGGAAATATGTAAAATATGACAGGTTTGCTTCACAAAATCATCATTGTAATCAGTCTTGAATTGTCTTATTAGGATATTAGAGGAGAGAGTTATGCACACATTATTGATGATATGTCGATTGTCAAGTTAACAAATATGATCTGTCTTGACAAACATTTTCACCCTCGTATCATCGGAATTTGGCAAGTTGTAAGATAAACGAATATGGCCATGACGTCGAGAATGAGTTAGTGTCCTAAGTACGCCTGAATCGTAGGAGCAAATGTCTACTTGATTTTAGATGAAAACTTTTTGATTAGTGTGATTTTTGGGGCGAAGGAATGGGTGATGAAATACCCCACCTTAACTTTCACTGGGACAACCCTGCTTTGGATAGTTTGATCCCTAGACTAGCAATCAAGCCCTCCAATCAAACACTCACCTCACTCTTGTTCTAATGCAACCTTACTAACTAATGTATGTAAAACTAATGCATGATTGAGTGAAGAAGGTGTCATACCTCACACCAGCAATCGACAACAAGAAAGTAAAGCAAAGGAAAGAAAATATGCGTGCAAGGGCTATGTATGGTGCATGACCTAGATGACATTCATCTACTCTTTTGCTTTGAGTTTTAATGTCCAAGTTATCTTAAGGAGGGGAATATGCATGTCAAATTAATTTCTGGCATCAAAACAGAGCATATAGGAAGTGAACAATGACAAATGTCAACTAGGAATAGCAAGAGGGAGTTACCATAGAAATAGAAAATGAAAACACCTTACCCAATCCACCACTGGCAGATGCAAATCCGCTACTGGCAGATGCAAATCCACCACTGGCAGATGCAAACTTCACCTGGATGCTCCTTTGCTACAATGTAGTTCCCTGTCCACTTAGCCCCCATCTAGTAACAAAACGAAAAGAAAAAATATATGAGAAAACCCCATCTAAATGGTGGAACCAACAACGACTACGACAACTCCCCGATAATGGTTCTAAAAACTTGATTAATCATTTTAATAAACGCAAGTGCACGACGTCAGGGAAGACGTGGCAAATACGGGTCAAATCTCCTGGATTTGTGAGTGTTGTTGTGACTACCATACTCAAGTGGGGGACGAGAAAGGGAGAGTGAAGATTTCTAACTACACGACAAATGCGACAAAAATAAAAAACAACTTATAAAAAATGGGTCTTGTAGGAGGTGGAGAATGAATGCGAAAGTGTAGATGCGTATTCTTGTGTGTGTGACATTTAGTGCTCATGACATGCATAACATGGAAATCTTATAATACCACATTCCTAAGTGTGTCTCTACATAGATTTAGATTTACCAACATCATTAAAACATACAAAACACTAGTGAAGATGAGAACAAAGACAATCACATGATTACATGTTTAATGACATAAAGAACATGGAATCCATAATGACCACAATCCCAACACATCAAATGTAAGAGTGAGGAACCCAACAAAATCGCTATGGAATGCATGTGATGCTCCAAGCTTAGGATTAAACATACACACAAACACAACACATCAACACTTCACATCACCCTCCACCCCCTAATGGGGATAAACTACTCTCTACTCAGCTCCATAACCAAGAAAACAACAAAAGTAAAATAACCCATAAGCAAGTAAAGAAAACTAAAGCTAACCAAGACAAGTGAACAAAAATTACATCAAATGAAACATTACAATATAAAGAACATGAAACTTGATTAAGAAAATGAAGATTACAATGTTTGCTCATCTTCTGGTCGACGACACTATTAACTAAGAAACTAAAATCTACTCTAATAAACAAGAAATAAAACCTACTCTACTAAACAAGAAATAAAGCTAACCTAAGGAGGGAGGAAGGCAAAAGGAGAATGGAAGGATTACAAGTATATTTATAGAAGATTAGAAGGTATGGATTATTCTGGACACAATCGGACGACTGAAAAGCTGATCTAGATGTTCCGGAGTGCTCTAACCCGACGACCCGATCCGCAATGGATGTGCCAATGGTGCATGATTTGGGTCGGATCGCCCCCGAATTTCTTTAGCAGCTTAAGTGTACCAATGTAGCACATGGGGTGCCCCCGTAGTCGTCGATGCTTGGTTTTAATTGTTGAATTACTCCTTAGGTTCATGACATTATGGTATTTTGTACCCAACATATTTTTCTTTATACTTAGCTCCGTCTGGGTTTTCACTTGGGTCCCTCCTGATTTTCAGTCCAGTCCTTGAACATTACAAATAGGTCTAGAAGGCTTCCAAATCAGTCCTTTCTTTTTGCAATTAGGTCATTTTCTGTTCATTTCTCTTCTCTATTTCCAATAACCTGAAATACTTCAAGCAAACACTTGAGTGACACAAACTTGGGGTAAAATAAAGGATATATAGAATGAAGGCAATGTATGATATGCTACTAATCATGCACAAATTATTCAAGATATGTCCATTGTCTAGTTTCCAAATATG
Organism: Triglochin maritima; assembly: GCA_963682175.1. NCBI lineage: Eukaryota > Viridiplantae > Streptophyta > Magnoliopsida > Alismatales > Juncaginaceae > Triglochin > Triglochin maritima. The sequence goes on along the minus strand of OY821774.1, from coordinate 20,561,278 downwards.
ATGTGTCTTGAGACACGTTTTTCACCCTCGAATCAACGGAATTTGGCAAGTCATAAGATAAACAAATATGTGCTCCTTTCAATGGTCTTTTCAACGGATCTGAAATCATCAAATTTGGTATTTTAATGTGCATATCATGAATAAAAGAACCCAACTCATTTGATCTAGCTCGTTTGGTGAAAATGACCCAGCTCGTTCTGGAAAATGATCCAGGTTGTTTGGCTCGTTTTTTGAAAACAAGTAAGCTCATTTGGTCCCTTTGTGTTAAAACCAAATAAAAGAAAAAATAAGGCTTACATGATGGAAATAGATCTTAATACTCCAGTGTATTTGGTGGGACGGTTGAAGTGAGGTATAGGATTTAGTGGAGAAATATGTTGGGAGAGAGAGTTGGGAGAAATATGGATGTTAGGAAGAAGAAGGGTATGATTTGTAATTAGGACAAAAATAACAAGGGTAAATGTAAGGTTGTAAACGAGCCAGTCTCGAGCGAGTGAAACTGGCTCGAACTCGAGTGGTTTATTTTTGGGCACACTCGTGGCTCGCTAATGGCTCTGCTCATTTGCTCGCGAGACTGCTCAACTCATTTGCTCATGAGTTTGCTCATCAAATTAATCAATAGTTCAAAATAGATTTTAGAAGTTAATCAACAGTTCAAAATAGATTTCAGAAGTTAATATCTTCCGCTACCTATCATCCCAACACGTTGATGTCATCACAAGGGTCAAGAGAGTGAGCTAACATGCTCAATGATAATGAAGAAAGTCACAAACATATAAAGCTCGTCTGACATCCTATTGTTGGCGATATGAGACTGATATTTCGTTTTGGAGATGACACTTCAATTTTTTAATTGTTTTGGGGATTTCCCAGTTCAACTAGTCTATTTTTGTCTAATGCAATTCACTTATTGCAAACTAATTTATTTTAATCTCATATTTAAAGAACTATAAGATGATTTTCCATGTAATTAATCATCTTATTTTTCCAAAACATAATTACCTTACAATAATATTGCCAAAATTAATCTCCAAGTTTTCATTCATTCTCGATATATAAAGATGTATATTTCTAATGTACACTCGTGTATGTAAAGGGATGTATGTTCCTATATACGAGCAACCGAGTCGAGCGAGTAAGCAAGATTGGCTCATTTATTTCTCCGAGCAGATTTTTTGGCTCGTGCTTGACTCGTTAACAATCGAGCTGAGCTGTTGAGCGAGCAAAACCGAGCGAGTCTTCAACGAGTTAGCTAGCGCGAGCAGAAGTTGACAGTCCTAGGTAAATGTGACATTTGGTATTCCTTTTAAGGACAGAAGAAGTCAATGTCCTTATAATATATTTTTGGTTTTTCTTGTGTGTGACACAGCCTGCAAACTCTGTCTCGCATGACACATACAACGTAATAGTATAATCTAATAATGAATACAAATTAATAATTTTTAAAACTTAATTACAATAAGTCAAAGGATATTATGTGTTTATTTATCCAAGAATTTACTTAAGATTTTTCTGAAGGTACGTTGTGTAATAGAAGTTGTTAATCATATTCATATCTACAATTTTGCATCACTAACTTATAAGAAGATGTAGAAATTTTTTGTTATCCTTGAAATACGTTAACATCAATTTACCTTTATGAATGACTTGAAATTTAAGCTCAAAATGAAATCCAAACATTGAATCTTGACTTATATTCAAAATCATCTCATAAAACCAAAAATCATTACATTTGGGAGTCATTCATATAAGATCAAGAGATTGAGTTTGTAATTAAGGTCGTGTGTCCATTTTTTCTGATATCTTTAAGCAAAATATAGGCAACCCATCTGCAAAACTACACAAAAAGTTCTAGTAATCGAAGTAACAATAAGTTCAAATTTGGAATTTAGTTTAACAAAGTCAACATCCACGCAAGTTTAAGTATTCGATCTTAGAAAACAAAAAGATGGTGACAATAATGTTCTAGGAAGAAGAGTCTCCTCTTATGCTTGCCATCAATGATTCTCTTTTGTTGTTGTGTTATGCTGCAAAATTGAGAATTATAACAAGATTCACAATAATATTGGTTGTGCAATCTCATACAATTGCATAGACTTCTATATAGACATGTCAAAATTAGACACGACATGATAACACGACACGACACGACAATTTAGTGTATGGGTACAAGAACCTGTACACAAATACACGATAAATATACACGACACGATACACAAACCCTTATCGTGTCGGGTTTGGGTATAAGGGTTTATACAAGATAACCCGATAACATACACGATAAAGTATCGTGTATCAGATGTACACGATACACAATAGACACGGTTGGACACGATACACGATTACACAATTGTACGTGACACACGATGACACGGTTGTATACGATACACAAGATAAACGATGAGCACTATTAGTATGTGATTGGACATGTTAAGGATACGATACACAATATACACGATATACACGTTAGAACCCAAGATCCGTATAACCTAAACCGACTGACCGCCTAATACCCAAACTGACTAACCCAAACCCAAATCCAATTACCCCAACCCGAAACTGCACCTCAAGTCTCAATCCCAATTCCTAAACTTGCAAAATCTAATTCCTAACCCTAACCCCGACCTTGTTCCACTCCCCACACACTAGTGCAGAATAGTCTTTACTCGTCGCCCAATAGACGTCGGCTGTTATAACAACCGACGTCTAGTTGGGCGAAGATAGCATAGACGTCGGTTGTTACCAAGGCTGACATCTATGTGGTACTATAGACGTCGGGTGTTGTAATACCCATTTCATCCGACGTCTATACACTATAGATGTCTACCTATAGACGTCACATATTGGAATACCCATTGCATCCGACGTCTATACCTATAGACGTCGACCTATAGACGTCGACGTTATAGACGACCGACGTCTATACCCCATGCATATACACGTCTGGGTATAAACGTCATCTGCATATCACATCCGACGTCTATAGGTGTTAAAGAAATCGAACAATTGTATTTTCTGTCATTTATTCCAGACAAAAACACAACCAAACCCTAGTTGTTCCACGACCGAACCCTCCTCCGCGACCGATCTCCGACCGATCTGCAGCAATCTCCGACACTGCAACGACGTCCCAACCTCTCCTCCCATTCTCCGTCCCTCTCCTCCGTCTTCCTCCATCTTCCTGCACATCCCTAACCACTGTAAGAGTTTTGTTTAGTTTTGGTTGGTTTAGTTTCGGATTTTGGTGGAGTAATGATTCTTTTCTTTCTTGGTAAACTTCTCCTCTCGTTCGAATCCAAAATTTCGATTTTTGTTTGTATTTTGAATAGGGTTGGACAAGCGGACGACCGAGAACGCCGTCGTCAACAACAAGGTCACCGCCAACCTTTCCGCCGTCATCAAAGAGGTATCGTTTCCCGTTCGAGTGACTCGCGTTTGTCGGGTTTGATTTGATGGTTTTTCAGAAAATTCGCGTCTTGATGATGTGTGGATTTAGGTGCTTGGGATTGATTGTGTTTGTGTTTTTCTAGATTTTTAGTTCGGAATTGTGGATTGATGGTTGTGGTTGTGATGTTGGTGGTTGTGGTTGTGGTTGCCTAAGTATTTGCTCGTTCTTGGGATTGGGAGCTCCCCTTCGTGGAGGGAAAGATCCATAACCCAACCAAATTAAGGAAAATAAATGGAGGTTTGGCTTTTATGAATTTGAAGCAAGTAAGCTAAACTACACTAAACTAATGGGATTAATAAATACTAGCTAACTTGTAATTTCTTCTTCTTACCATTTTTACTTCGAGATAGGAAGAGTTAGTGCAAGGATTTTGGAGATGCTAATCTAGCTAGTTGCCCATTTGCTTTGAAACTCCAACATAAACTTTGAATCTTTAGGGTTTAGAGGAATCACAATTACAACACACACAAAAGATCAAGATTTGTGAGTTCTAGTGCTTCTCTTACGAAAGCTAAGAAAAAGTTAGTAAACTAAAACTTCTTCACACAAATTGTCATCTCCTTTCTATTTTATCTTAAAAAAACAATATCAAGCAATAATGCTGGTGAATGGATGTGTTGTGTGTTCTACCAAGTTTGTTCCCATCTCTGATTTAGGAATATGATTTGGAATAAAGACAGAAAACAAACAAATATTAGCTTTAACTTTGTAAGAGTTCATTATCTAGTTAATTGTTAAACTTCAAATTTTGAGGTATAGTTTAATTTTGAAAGACTTTAAACTTCAAATTTGTTAACAATTGTATTTTAACGGTTGTATATATATATCTATAAGGTGTCAAGCCCCTGGAGCAAAGGGTCAAACAACCAATCTCCGATCAACATTAATTTGCTTCCAAGTAGGTGCAAAATGTTGTATCAATGTATGGTAGGTAGGGAAGCACAATCCTTAAGTAGCTGGGAGTTGGAGGAGGGGGATAAAGGGTTGCCTCCGGCTTTGTACGTCATCAAAGAGGATATCATGCAGTTCTTGGCGATGGATTCATTGTGTATCATGATTATCGACGTGCAAGTGAAGTAAGTGTTTTCTTTGGTATACAATGAAATGTATTGAATAATTTTATCGAAACTGTAATAAAGTATAATTTTTACTCTTGTAGACATCTTTATGACGCCAAAAGGTCAGTATTTCCCGATGATCAAGTATTTTGATTTATCAGTCCATCTACATATATATACGGGAATGACGATAAATCGGGTCAGCTTGGGACTGTCATGAAAGAAGAAGACAAAAGATATTATCTTTTCCCTTATCATGAGAGGTAAACTTTGTAATTCAAAGTGGAATATTATTTTGTAATAAGCTTCTAATTATATATATAACAGGGCTCATTGGATGCTTGTCCTTGTATGCCCCACGACTAATTCGGCATATTGGTTTGATCCATTGGGGTCGAATAAACCAAGGGACTCAATAAAGAAACTTCTAAATTTGTAAGTTCGTTTTAGTTATCGTATTTGTAATTCGTGGATTTTTATTAGTATTATTAAATGAAGGTTTAACTTCTGCTACTCAGGGCAATTAAGGTTTACAGAGCTTTAGGTGGCAAGAGAACAACCACAAAAGCAGGAAAAACATGATGTGGAATGAGAGTACGTTCTCTCCCATTTTGTTAATTAAGTTAGGAACATATATTTAGCGAATTTCTCTGTTTGTAGTACCGGAAGCATGTTGGAAATACGGAATGTGGTTACTACGTGATGAGATACATGGAGGAAATCCTCGAATTGGAAACTCAAGACCTATGCCTATCTAAGGTAATGTAGATTGTTATTCACTTGTATAGTTGTAGTTTCAATATCTAGTTATTAAATTTTTTACTTGTATTTTGATAGGTCTTCCCAAAAAGTAGTGATCCCTTCTCGCAACAGGAGCTCGATGAAACTCACGACCGATGTGCTCGCTATTTTATCAGAAACATGTTGATGAACTAAGAGGTTCTCCTGTCACTAGCATTTTTTTTGTAATTTAGTTAACAAGTTCACTTGTATTATAAACCTACAATTTATGCCTTAATATAATCACCTCAATTTTAGAATGAATGACAATTGTTCATGTATGAATTAATTCCAAGTGTGTTGAATGATTGTGTATGGTTGTATGTTTGTGTTTGTGCATGTATGGTTGTATGTTTGTGTTTGTGCATGTGCTTGTATGTACATGTGGATGAAAGTGTGTGAGTACTTGTAAACGAATTTGGTGCAGGTTGTATGTACACGAATACGATGACTAAATACAAGTTTGCAGGATGCTATTTTTTTGTCCAGGTTTAAGAATAGACGTCAGATGTTTGTATTAGCTGATGTTTATTCCTCTGAAGAAAGGAATAGACGTCGGCTATATGTATCATCAGACGTCTATTCTTTAGGAATAGATGTCGTCTGTTATTTCACCGACGTCTATACCTAAAGAATAGACGTCGGTCCTATAGAACGGCCGACGTCTATTCTTTAAGTATAGACGTCGGCTGATACAGACGTCGGATTTTGAATAGACGTCGGATTTAGAACGTCTGACGTCTATGTATAGACGACGTACACACAGACGTCGGACCTGGGAATGCTGATATCCAACGTATATACCCCCGTACATCCGACGTATATTCCCTTTTCTATAGTAGTGACCCCAGCCCCTCCTCTCACCGTCGGCCGCTCCTCTCGTCGGTCATGTTAAACCATTGGTTTTATGTTTTTATAGTCTACTGGTTTGGGATGATTAGTAGGTTTTCTACACCTCCACAACGAAGTTGGCTTTGATCTCGTCAAGTAAAGGTGGGATCTTTTTGGGTTTGGGGTTTGATTTTGTTGGAAAGATATCATTTTGATGATTTTGGGTTCGATTTTGTTGGAAAGTTCTGATTTTATGGTTTTTGAGTTTGTTTTTGTTAGAAAGATTTGATTTTTATGGTTCTGGAGTTTGATTTTGTTGAATATAATTGATGTTTATTGTTTTTGGAATGAAGTTCGAGTTTTGTAGGAAAATATCTTAGCATTCAAAAATGTGGGAAATTATGCATTGTGGTGCGTTTGGATTTGAGTTTTGGTTGGAAAGTTTTTATTGTTATGGTTTGTGGAGTTATTGGAATGAAGTTCGAGTTTTGGAGGAGAAAATATTAACATTTGAAAAGGGTGGGAAATTATGCATTGTGGTGTTTTGGAATTTATTTTTGGTTGCAAAGTTTGAAATTTTATGGTTTTCGAAGTGATTTGAGAGTGTAGGAAGGATTTGGTGTTTGATTTTGTTGGAAAGATTTTATTTTTAATTTTTTATGGTACAAGAATTGTTTGTGGTGGTGGGTTTTTAGCCTTTAAGAAACTTAGCATTTGAAAAGGTGGAAACTTACGGAATAAATGAGTAGGGAATAAGTAGCGGTTATAGAATAAATGAGTATGGAGCTACTTATGGAAAACATGAAGAAACAAAGTTGGAATTAGAAGGAGTTGGACTTGGAGTCGTGGAGAATTGAACTTGAAGTCTTGAAGTGTTATGTTTTTTTGCATCTATTAGACCATTGTTTATTGTGAAACTATTTATTTGAAAGTTTAAACTTGACGAAACTAATCCTATATTTGTTGCTGTATTTGTTAGGTTTATTTTGTATTTTCCAGAAATTCTAGAATTTCGTATTTATTGTGTAATCGGATCTTTATTGTGTCCTTATCATGTTTGTAGATACTTATCGTGCATACTGGTACTAGTCTTGTCCCTTCGGATACTATCTTGTATCGTGTTACATGACACGATAAGAATTCGTGTACAAATTGTGTCATGTCGTGTATAAACGACGATTACCATGTTGTGTTTGTGTACACGATTTCTGATCGTGTCTGGTTCGTGTATACCCAAAACCCGTTAGCATCCGACCATACATGACACGATAAGACACACACATGACATAATTGACAAGCCTACTTCTATATATAGGTAGATATTACCAAGAAGAGGCCCAACCTCATTTTCAAATGGGTGAATTGGTTTGGTGCACTTAGCTTGGACCCAATTTGGGCGCATACACCTGTATTTTCTATAATTAGCTTGGTGCACCTGAGAACCTTAAAGATTTACCTACATGCACCCGGGACGTTAGTGAGGCTCACATCGTTGGCCATTCATTACACAGTCCCATTATGCCGCGTCAGTCGTACAATTTGGGTCGGGTTTTACTTGGTTAAGCAATTGTTAGTGAGCTCATTTATTATTACCAATTATAAACATGGATGTAATGATTAACTAATTAATTGATTCCATTATTAACTAATAATCGATGCTTAATCCCTCTTGCCAGGAGCTAATTATTCCCTCCCCTTTCCTATCGGCCTATAACTTCCTCAGAATCTCCATCTTACTCCTCCTCCGTTGTTCGTTCTTCTTCCTCTTGAGCCCTAGATTGTCCGACCTCCAGAACGCCATCTAGTAATGGCCTTCCACCATGCCAACAAAGGCAAAGAATCAGTTGCGGTACTAGAGACTATTTCCTTCACTTCAATCTTCAACTCGAAGACTCCCCAACTACTACACGACCTCGTCCCCAAAGTCGCCCGACATGTCGTCGACCTCCAATGCTCGTCGCTTCTCTGATCGTCTGACCGGAGAGCATACTCCTCTTTGGGATTGTGGATTTCTTTGACGTATGTACACTTCAAAGGAGTGGTCCTATGGGTGTTGTTTTTGGTGCTGCCCCCACTAGTGTATGAAATTCAAATTTCGTTGACCGATTTTTGAGTTTATGTAGGCGCACTGCAAGTATTTAATGTAATGTTTGTGTAATTTCAGGATCCTGATCGAAAGAAGTGCGACTTCTTTCGCTGGATTGGTGGTGATGAAGTGGCTAGCGTAGCCGTTAGAAGTCATGTGTAGAGGTTCCATGAAATGGTGTTGGAGAAGTATGTGTCTTTGGACAGGAAGGTGGATGAGCTGAAGAATGACTTAGCCGACGCAAACTTGATTCACATGGTAGTTAGGGCCTCGATTCGTGACGTGAATAATTTTATTGGCGAGAGAAAGTGCTTCATGCATAAGGTCGATATGGTTCCGAATTTATGTGTGGGTGTTGTGGTTAGGTTGGTATTGAAGTAGTTGTGGTTGTAGTATGTGCCAGATATTTTTGGTAGTAGTATGAAGTGGTGGTTGTGGTAGCAGTTGCCTCGGATGTAGTAGTTTGTTGGATGTGGTATTATATGTTTGTTGGATGCAGTAGTTGTGGTTGTTTCTTGTAGTGTCTTGAGTTTATGTTCATGGTCGAGTTGTATTTGGATGTTGTAGTTGTCTTGAGTTGTGTTGGGTTATTGTGGTATTAGTGTGAAGGTTAATGTTAATGTTAATGTTAATGTTAATGTCAATGTTTATGTCTGATATTATTTTCATTCTGAGGTTTGAGTTTATGTTCATGTTTATGTTTGAGTTTTAGCAAGAATTTGATTAAAGGCCTGCCTTGTAAAGTTTGCTAAAGTAAGATAAGAATACATGACAGAAGGTAGTCATTGAAGTCATCCATAATCCATAACATTACATCCATAACATTAAATCAATAACCTCAATCCATAAACCACAACATTACCTCCAGCACATAAGCCAAACATGTAACCATAGCAATTTAATACATTACCTCCGTAACATTAGACATCCAAAATCCATCCACAATTCAAGATATCCTTAATCCATCCACACCTAACATTAGCTGCCTACAACGCTTGCCAAACCAAGTCACCTTACAGAAATACACATTTTCCTTGGAGTTGCTTGGAGTCTATATGTACTTCTTCACATCATCCTAAAAATGGTTCCTCCACTACTTTTTTGGCTTCTTCTGTCTTGTAGTCAGCCTGCACTAGCAATTGAAGTGTCTTCTTAGATTCATCAAGCATTTTACCTAAGACAACATGATCCATGAAGTCTTAAGCCTTGTAAACTAGTTCTGTAGTTGATATTTCTCCTCCCTTTGTTGAAAATGTCTTCTCCTTTGAGATTACATATTTGCCTTTTCGCTTGAGTTGGTTTTTGTCTACTTTGGACTTCCATTAAGATAAAAGTGAAAAAATTGAACAACACCCACTCCAAAGTAGTTGTGCATAACAAACTCAACAAGAACCACTTAGAACATGTTGTGCATAACATAAAAAATAAGAAAGTTATATTCATTACATTAAATTAATTGTGCATAACATAGTAATTACAAAGGACCCCCTCAAAACACAAACTAAAAACACTAGCTAAAAACATCAACAATACGTGATTTTGATTAGCTACTAGATGAAATATGGGTAGTGCAAATCTTGCAAGTTGACTTGACCTGCAACTGACTGCAAAAAATCAAGCATAGGTCCATAAGGTTGGGAGCTTTGACTGCTTTGGCTAACTTCAGTGGCCTCAGAGGATTGACCTCCTCTTCTGCAATCTCTTTTCCTTTTACATTGTTTAGTCCTGTGAAAGGTACCAATGCATTGGAGATAAGTGTTCTAACTAATTAAGTAGGAAAAACAAGTATTTTTGCAAACCTGGTGGACCCTTGATCTTGAGATGTGATGGGCTCTTTGCAGCTCTTTGCTTCATGACCTAGAAGTCCACATCCACCACATTTCTTCTTCCTTTGAATGCTAGAGGGATCCATCCCTTGTACCAATTTTTTTGGGCCTACCAGAGGTTCTCTGCACTTCAATTGGTAGCATAACTGTAAGACCTTGCACTGGCTCCCACTCTCCCTTGTCTGGCATTGGATCAATCCTAACTTGATATGTTCTAATGTAATTCTCCCATGAAAACCATTCACTAACATAGTCATCCAAAACAACCCCCTTATTGAACCTATAACTGCTGCTGCATGTTGACAATGAATTCAAGTTAACTCCCACTCTGCAAGTGCAATTTCTTGACTCCAATTCAACCACAAATCTCTTATTTATTTGTAGTACTTCAACCCTAGTATCAGTGGATCATATTACTATATAACCCCCAATTCCTTGGACACATTTGTAATCAAAGTCTTTACACTTGGTACTAACTTGTCTGTTAAGTGCCTAATTTCCTATTGTATTTTGAAGATGGTTTGCATAAGTTTCTGCCTTAAAGTGTCAACTATTGTCAGAATTGGAAATGTCTAATAGATCTGACTTAGCCCCACTGGAAAATTGACTCTTGCTCCACACTTTCTCACTGCATTGTACTTTCACAAACCAATCGTAAGCAGCTTCATTAGCCTCCTTCAGTTGGTCCATCTTTACGTTGAATTTTGAAGTTGTGTATGCATTTGAAGCATCTCTGAAAATTCTGATACAAATGTCTTGCACAAGTTCTGTGCTTATACTGCCCAAAACATTCATGAACCCTCTTCAAGTCCTTTGCACCTATCACTGAGTGTGACCAGGCCTTCTCTTTGTCCCATAGTCTCCCTAAGGTTGATTAGAAACCACCTCCAATTGTCAGTCGTCTCTGACTCCAATACTCCAAACGCCAGTGGAAAGAGTTAGTGATTTCCATAAATCACTACAACAATTTTACCTTTTAGCCACGGTAGTTGTCCATGATTGTAGATAATTATCCGTCACAGGGGGGCAACGACGACAAAAATCTATCGTCGCTAATTTATCGATCACTGTAGACAATCAACCATAGATATTGTAACGAATAGATACCAACACATTGCATTTTCGGCGACAGAAATCGACGCGTAAATGTTTAATAGTGACAAACATTTTCTATCTCTAATACTATAAATGTAGTTACAGGGACGAGTATTTTTCGTCGCTGATTGTCTTCATATTCAAAACTTACAGACTATTTAGCCACAGATTTATCCGTTACTAAATGCTAGACCTGTACGTCATTTGATTTTTTTCATTTCAGATCCTATGTTATACAATAAATTCACACAAAACATGAATATAAGATCGCGATGACATACCCCTATTGTCCATCATTCACAAACATATGCATACAAGAAATTGATTTGTTAATTACACAAATCCATACTAAATATTGATATTAATTGAACAAAGTCAAACAAAATTCTAGTTAATAAGATTAGCAGTCTAAGTAAATAAAACCAAATTTGTACAAAGTTGCAAATTTGCAACATTCAACAAAATAAAACTAACTAACTTATACATCTCTCATAGCTCCCTGATTAGCAGCATATCATGTCTAATATCAATGATATTTTTTTATTTGACCCTCTACTAGTGCTACTCGAGTATGTTTACATGTATTTCGGGAACAAAGATAACTGGGATAGAAAAAAGGATTATGTACCAAATAGAAAGCCAATTGGACTCTAATCCCACTGGAAATGATGCATGGACTTAAAAAGTCTCTCCACGAGTCTAGAGAAGTTTAAATTACACCAAATTGGTACTCAAATCGACCAACTCAACGCGAGGAATCTAAATCTACACCCATATTTCCAATATATGTACCACGTCAAGACAAATTCACAAAACAATGATGGAAAACGTGGGAAATCATCTTGACTGTGGGATTGAGTTTATAAAAAAGATCTACTACCTTAATCTTATATAAGGAGAGGGTAGCCTCCATTCCAACTATCTCTCTTCCCTTTCCCTTCTCTTCTATTTTCCCTTTTGCCACCATTAGGGTGGGTTAGAATAGGTTAGGAGTAGATTTAATGTTCAGGCTTTGGATTTCTCTTTTGTATTGTTGCAACCTTTATTCGGTAAGTATCTTCACTCACTTCCTTCCCTACTACTTCTCATGTTAATGTGTGGGTAAACAACCTCTGAGGAGCTGGGAATGATGGTAGGATAGGTTAATGGTGGTTGTGTGTTGTTTTTACATTGAATGTGGTGGTTAAGACTCTAATGTGTAGATTTACTTCTTTAAGGTACATGCTCATAAGGAGTTTGATGGAATTTCGTTTCTTAAATGGTTTCACGTTTCATGCTCATATCTAAGTGCATTTTCTTAAATGTTGTTTAGAATACATGTTTGACCTTAATAATGGGTTATGTGAATGTTTGATGGATGTTTACCATAATCTTTAGACACCTTCCATGCTTTCATGACACTAATGACACCACTTATGCATGTCAACTACACACATAATCTTAATCTATGCCTAATCCATAGTCCTCATCTTCTAAGTGTTATCTAGATTGTATTTAGTTAGTTCTAGTGTAGTGTAGATTATGATAAATCAATTTTCTTCTCCATCCTTTTTGCCGATTCAATTATGGAATTAGTTGTGAACCAAACAATCACGATCCCTGTGGACCGACCCGTACTTGCTAGGTCTTCACCGACACCGTGCACATTACGGTTATTTAAAACATTCAATCAACTTTCTGGCGTCGTTGCTGGGGATCGTTGCTTTGTTTGGTTCATTCGCAGTTATTTCTGTTTCGATTGGATTTCACGATTTTTTGTGTTGTTTCTTAAGCCTAAAAGATTAGTGGATTTGTTGGAGTCTCAGGAAAAAAATTAGAGCATTTTTTAATTCAACACGACTAATGCCAAGTCTTTTTGAAGGGGAATAGAAATCGGGTGTAAGTACAACCGACGCATATTTCCTTCGAATAGACGTCAACTGTTTGGATAACCGACACGTATTTCCTTAGAATAGACGTCGGCTGTAAGTATAACCGACATGTATTCCCTTAGGATAGACGTCGACAATGGGGATAATCGACGAGTATTCACCTTGAATAAACGTCGACCTTTAGTGACGACATCTAGGTATAGACGACCCACAAATAGACGTCGGTTTACGGAACGCCAATAACCGACGTATAGAAGCCGTATATCTGACGTATATTCTCTATTCTGCACTAGTGAGCATCTTTACAAACTAGAAGATTCAAAGATGGATTCTTGATATTTCATATCAATCGGACACAAACTCTCTAGACTATCTTCTCTAGACAAAAATAGTACGAAAAGAAAAGAAAACAAAATCCAAAATATACTACAACTTAGAATCTACTGACCTCTAGTAAAATGGTAAGTGAGATGTAGCAGCTTCTTCCAAAACAAAACAAAAAAATCCAAATTTTCTAATAGACAAGATGTCACAACAAATTCTTATTTAGATCCAAGTCATGATCCAACTTGCAATAATAAAAAAGCCATGACTTTGTGATGATAGTGATTGAATAAGAAAATGATAGATTTCATTATCAACTTATACATCCCCATTATATTTCATCCACTCCTTTGGCATTTTAAAAGGGAAATAAACCAGACTTGAAAGATTTGAAAAATGACTACTAACCATGACCAATGGAGTACATATGTTACATGCAATGTAATCACATTTCATCCTATTACTCTACAATAGCAGACTCTATGTTTATTTTTGAACACTTAGAACTCAGAAGCAACAAGCATGGATGAAATAAATATAGATTTCATGCATAAGATATTGAAATAAAATTCTCATTTCCCTTCATGCATCACCACCTTCCAGCCATGAAAACAAGCAAACCAACTTGTGTCAACTTATATATCATTGGTTAAAATACCCAGTAAGCAAAATCTGACAAAACTTAACTCCCCTCTGAGCTAAAAATGAATGAAATCCATAGCCAAGAATTCCAGCTGCTGCTGATCTAAATCAACAATTCTTCCATAGTGACAAGGAAGATAATGCAGGAGGGTCGGACCCAGGCAATATTATTAATCATTAGTTGAAGTGGGCAAAAAACAACAAGAAACTAGAGTTGAATAGCAAGTAAATCCACAAAGATTCCCGCCAAGATTTGTTTTCTTGATTTATTTCAGCTTTCTAGTAAATTTCCTATTTAGTTAATGTCCGAATTTAGCTTCTGAGGCGGATATGAAGGACAAGACAATGTAGAGGCTCGTACTAAAGGTTCTCGGCATAATGTGCTTGGCTTCCAGTCACAAGCGTAATTAGATTGTGTTCGAGCAAATGCATGCAAAGAGAAGAAATAGATTGGCGACGAAGAAGTTGAATGATTTAGACTTTGTGAAGTACAACTAGAAGTTGCGGCAAAGATGTGCAACAAGAATGGAACGTCCCAATTTTTTTGATCCTATCGATGTGGACTACAACCTCTTGGAGGATCATCCTTGGTTAGCAGAAACTGAGGATCCGGTCTTCATTGGGACGATATGATATGGTCTAAGGTGGAGGAAGCCTTAGGACTTTCATCTTCATGAGGACGATCTCGTCGATCCATGACGTCTTCAGTTGCACCTTTCTTAAGTGAAATGATTAAATGAAATCATCAACATAACTTGTTATAAGTTTTGAATCTCCCTAAGATGTCGATGAAGACTTTATTCCCACAAATGATGACAAAACCGACAAAGAGGACGTCTACATTGACGATCCGAATGACTCTGATGAAGAGAACAATACTGAAGTTCTTAACTAGACTTTAGAACAATGTGTCCAATTGAATGAGTAGGGCACTTGTATTGTAATTTTTTCTTCTTCTAAATTTTATTAATGACTCTAAAATTAATAAAACAGAAAGCCTAAGTGTTTGAGTGGGTAGAGGGGGTACCTAGTGAGTCTATGGTTGGTAATATAGGTGTCTTTTCGAACCCAAAACATGTAAGGTTTGTTTCTATATTTTATTATTTTCTTATGTTTTCCTAATTGTTTAAATCAAAACAAAAGAATAAAAAGGATTCGCCCAAACTTGAGCGACCGCCTTGGATGGTGTCTCTGACGCTTGAGAGACTGATGATCTCCCAAAGGAGTAAGATAGTGAGAGTTAAAGAAACACCGTTGATTTGGGATGTGAGGACCTTTTAAGTGCTGTGTTGAGTGATTATTTCTACAAGGTTGGCATAAAATTGCTGTCAATTTTCAGAGTAAAATTTCACCAGAAGCTTGTCTTCAAAGAAATCACCCAGATGATATTTGATGAGAAAAGTTGAGAGGCCAATTTCCTTGAGATTGTTAATTACGATCTTCTGCTTTGGAATAAGGTTGGCACTGCTAATTTCTTTTGGTGGATGTCGAGGTGAATGGGATGTTGGAATTAAGGAGACTTTTCTTCACCGGAGGGACCGACTTCTTGCCTTGTTCTCCGTCAATTCCTTAGTTTGGGCTACCATTTTCTGTGAGGCAAATAGCTTCTTAGGAGTCATTGCAAAGTTGTTTAGATAGTTGGGATTGGAAGAATTTGAGTCGAAGAAATAGTTTAGAATGTTTGTAGAAAAGATGGATGAAACAAAAGAGTGAATGGGGTGGACTTGTTTATATAGAAAAAATCAAGAGAGACTTGGGAAATTCACGTCCAACAGTCATCAATTAATGGTGCAGATAACCGTTGGGGAGCTCTAACGGCTAAATTCTGCAGCACCTCAATCGATCGCAACCCGTTTGGTCCTCCGAAATGTGTCGACAATGACTTCCAAATTCGCTTACGAAAGTTTTGAAAGGATGTCCGTGGAGTGGGGTTGTTTCACTTGTTTGTGCACCGAATCCATGCCCAATTTTGCTTTTCATCGGAAAACACCGGAAACCTATCATATGCTGTCGCCCAAACACATTTCGGTTACCCGAAACCCCTTAGTAGAATCACAAGTTCAGACAACAAAAATGTATTCGGTCAATATAAGACAAATGCTTGGGAAACATTGGGTTAGAATGGTTAATTTAAGACAAGATTATATGCAACAAGAAGTTAAAAAATAATATGGATTTTTTAGAGAAGGAATAAATTTAGGAATATGGATTGGAAAAATTCTACACGATTAATGTAAAGTTGTAACATGTAACAGAATTAATAAACGAATGTTTAATATATATAGATGTAATGGACAAACACGATTAAGGTACTCGAGTCTATTCTTTAAAACTTGAAAGGGTTCTTAAACCACAAGCCTGCCTTATACATGGACTGATACAAACCGATGTTTGCAAGAGGACTGATTCATGGACACCGCATGTCACCACTCACCAGCCACGTCAATTAATTATGAGGATTTGTTTTGGATTTTTTTAAAGCATTTCGAAATTGGTTCTCTGTTAGATTAGGAAACAATTGCAGTTTCCAAAAAAAGTGGTAGGAATGATTCTTTCCATTAACAACAAAACCAAGATAAACAACAACTTTTCAAAAAATACCTTTTGGTTTTAAAAACAAACTATAAATCTTCGTCCGCCTTCGAGTCACCGACCCCAACAAAAAACCAAACCGAAGAAATGGCATCAAACATGAAAGTCCCGAGTACCAACGACAGAAAGCAGGTGAGTTGGGCGTTGTGAAAACACCATCGACGTTTTTGACTGTCAAGGTGTGGTCATGTTAAGTTCTTCAGGGTATGTCCTTTAAACAGTGGAGGTTATAATCTTTCACAACCGGGTTCTGTCCTCTTAGGGGGGTTTGTGCAGGTGGAAACCAAAAAAAGAAAATGTTTTCCTTCTAACGATTTGACCCAATATTTTCCCTATGTTTGTGCATATATTGGAAAATTGAAAATTTTGGGTTTAGCATTAGGGGAGTTGAAAATTTTGGGTTAGAGGAGTTTGGGGTTTAGGGTCAGAAAAATAGAAAATTTAGGGTAAAGTTCCCTCCCCCCCTCATTTGACCCTCTCCAGCCCTTCCTCATCCCCTCCAGCGACGCCTTCTCTCCAACCCGCTCGACCTCCCATCCTCTCCACCTCTGTCTCATCCCCTATGGCCACCTGCAGTGACGTCCCCTGGTCGGTATAAACCCTTGTTTATCTACAAAGAGTGTATTTGGTTGTGGTATGTCTATATTCTTGAATAAATAACAAGAAGCGTATTGGTTTTTTCTTGTGGCGAATACTGAATCCGCATGTGGCATATTACCTTCCTCAAATTCCCCTTAATATAGGTATTATATTGATGAGTTTAATATGTTCATCTGGAGTAAATTTTTCTATGTTAGGTACTTCCTTAAGTTGAATTTGGGTTGGTGTGGGAATTTGAATTGTATGTATGTTTCGAAATTGCATTCTATTTTTCATTTGTCATTTGAGTTTCGTAGAATGAGACTAAAACCTCTCTCTTTTATCGACATTGTAGACGACATAAATAGAAATCTTCTTAAAGAAGGAAACTAAGAATTTTTTTATTGAATTCTAATTTTAATTTTTGTTACATTTGACTGGATTAAAACATTATCCTTAAATATTTATGTTTGTGTTCTTATATTATTTATCTGTATTTGGTTTAATGTTCATTTATCTCATTCACTATTTGTTAATACCAATAACAAAATTACATTGTTTTTTACATTTTATAGTAAATTCCATTGATATGCATAAACAACCACTAGTGTAGAAAAGCCCATATACGTCGGATATACATGGTATATACGACGGATTTTGGCGGTCCAACAACCGTCGTATATGTCCCCGACGCATATGCCCTGGTGTATAGATGTTGGCTTATACGAACGACGTTTATACCCTGTATAGATGTCGGCTATATATGACCGACTTCTATACCTTTAAATAACCAAAAAAATACATTAATCAAGCCCAAGTTGCACAAGTGCCCAAAATACCCATCTTTTGACCATTAATCAAGCTCAAGTACACTAATTGTAAGACCTGCTCTCCTGCTACAATATTAATAAGTCCACTCTCCTCGTTTATGCATAATTTAGTTCTTAGATTATCTAATTGTGTTTGTGGTATGTCTGTATGCTTAATTTTAATCGGGTTCCTTGTCGGTCGATCGAGTTTGACTCACCGAGCGAGTGCGCATTTGCTGGCTTGAACGACTCAATTCGGGTAAGAGTGGGTGAATGGTGCAAGTTTGGGCTGAGCCCATGTTGAGGTGGTGGCGAATTGGAAGGGGTGCATTTGGGGTTTGGATGCACATTATTTCATTGCTTTTTGATGCCTTTGGATTGATGCCATTTTGGCATGCATTGAGGTGGCTTAAATAGCCATGAAGGCCATGGAAGTGGGAGGGTTATTTGCAAACAAAACCCCCTCAACCCTAGACGTCCATACATTCTCTATCCCTCACCCACGAAATTCAGACCTTCTCCCTTTCCGTCTCTGGTGTGCTAGTGGCTGGAGCTCCGACGAGTCAGGTGGAGCAAGCTAGAGTGCATCTTTTGGAGCGGCTAGAAGAAGATCATGGTGGGCAAATCTCTGGTGATCTTAGGCAAACGTTTGGTGAACTCAGGTATGCTCCTTGTCCTTGAATGAGATGAGAGGTGGGGGTGATGGTCAGAGGGCTGGCTATCACGCGTAGTGGCTGGTGGTGTGAGTGTTGCACCATCACGCCAGCAACCTTTAGGCACAGAAAGCTTCCTGCGTGACTGTGGTTGCTGCTGGAGCTCCGGTGAGCTCTGGAGGGGTTGGGCCTTGATCCGACCATGATAACCTAGAGGGTAGGGAAGGGGGCATGGCTGTGGTGGGAGAAGATCTGGCCAGCACGCGGGTGCAAGGTGGGACAAATCGGGTAACCGGTTAGCACCGTACTTGTGGTTCCTGCGGTGTGGGGTTGGCTGATCTGACTTGCCTCATCATGTGCTCGTCTTTCTTGCCTCTGGAAGTCTGGAAGGAAGTGGTCAGAAGGTCAGGGGACGGATCCAGGAGGGTTGCATGCATAGATGTGCTCCAATTGTGGTTGTATCTATAGCTATTGTATGCTTGTCGATTATGTGGTATGTTTAGTGCTTCTGATTTTGCTCCGTTAGTATTTACTCATATCTATGATCTGATTTCCTGAGAATATTCTGATATATATACATATATATGCACTTAGTAGGAGAATGAAATCAGAAATTCTATCATCTATGATTTTCCCAACATGCCATGCTAGTGGTAGAGTGCTCATCGTCTCATGTGTGTTTGAAGATTTAGGAATGTGTTTGGTTTACGTATTGCACATGCATGTTCTGATTTTATTGAGTTATTGAAGTTATATGCTCCTGCAAGAATCTGAATATGTCTCATATGTGTTAAACTAAATGTGGATATACTTATCAACAAGACATCCATGTCATGTAAACTTTGTGGTATCCTACTCTAATTGCTGCTGAATAGAGTGTGCTTGTATGAATGCATAAATATGACTTAGGAACTTGACCCCATGACCATTATTCATGTTCCATAGCTTGCCTTAAATTGTTGTGGTGATTGGTGATGTTGTGGTGATGAATGGATGGTTGTTTGTTGCTGTTAATGCATTGTGTTAATTCTGATATGATTGGAGCTGTGATGAGTGTAATTGTATACTCTTCACATTGGGCTCACTCTGGATTATGTAGCTATAGAGATGTGTAGATCCATAGATAGCTTGCATTGCATCTAAATAATAAATGAACTCTGGGCACGTTTGATTTGGGGCCGACGGGCCACGGGAAGGACCTCTATGTAGAAAGGCCTACTCGGGAAGACCTCTATGTAGAGAGGCCAGGTGTAAGATAATACCTGGACGGGCATACCCAATGTCGCGATGGCACCATGTAGGGCACTTGCCGCGAGTTGGGATGTCAATCTGGAAGACCACTTTACGCCAAGCGGTGGGTCACTGGTGAGTGACCTGCTTGTGGATTAGACCAATATGGCTGGTGGTTTGATTCCTATGTAGAGGGTGAAGCCCGAGTGGCGTAGCTATGTAGAGTTGTCGCCCGACACAACTATGTAGAGTTGTTGCCTTCTTGTTGCATGTGTGTTAGATAGTACTCATGCATAACTTCTCATCTTGTTTTCGGACCTAGGGCATACGAGGTTTTCTTTATTGAAAACTCACGCATATTTGTTGATGTTTTGCCTCAGGTACTTAGGTTTCCTTCTGGGGTGGACTGGACGAGGTTTGGAGGATGTTGTACACGAGGGACGCGCCGACCAGAGTCTTCAGTTATCTTTTTCTTCCGCTTTATTGATGTATTTCCTTTTTGAACTCGAGTTTTGTAATAAATCTTTCATGTATGGATATCCAGTTACTTCAGTTATTTTTATCCGTCAGCTATCCATGTATGTCTTTATATATTGTCGAGTTAGTCTATCTTTTCTGTTTCTTTTGTAACTCCTTAGGTCGTCGTGGAGGTCTCTGATCGTGACACTTGTGTTCTTTCCCAGTGGCGTACCCACGAGATCGGGGGCATTACACTAATCCCACTTGCCTATTGTAGTATGGTACTCAACTCCCTTTTAGAAGTAAAGTAGTGCTGGAGTACATCAACCCCACCAACAAAAAATCATTCGTCGATGTGGGACTAAACTACAACACCTACAATTAAAGCTGGGTAACAGGTTGGGCCATCCAGAGAGGCTTAACAACCCGGCCTGTTAGTTTTTCCCAGGCCCGACCCGACCAATGGCTGGTACTTAGATCTGCCTATAGTAGGCATCGGCTATATAGGGTAGCCGACGTCTATACCTTTAAATATCCCCCAAAAAATACATTACGGACTATAGACATCGGCTACCCTATAAAACCGACGTCTATACCTCTAAATAATTTATAAATATATATTGCAATACTACCATATTTCTATGTACAACCCCTAAAGGGAGGGGATATTATGTCGGTCAAAGGCCTGACATGGTATGTAGGTATATCACGTCGATTTTTAACAATGAAACCGATGTGGTATATATGACATACCACGTAGGTAGATTCACTAGTGCAGAAAATGCATTTCATCCTTTTAACCACAACTCTGGTAGTAATCATCTTACATGATATTTAACAGAACAAAACGATGAATTTGTCCTTTAGTGTAGAAGAAGCGAGGAGGAAATATGACGAGAAAGAGAAGGATGAAGAGTTAAGGCCGAAAAAAGTAGAGGAAGAAAAAAGAAAGGAAGAAGTGGAGAAGAAAACGAAAATGGATGAAGAAAAAACAAAAAACAAAAAAGAAAAAAGAAAAAAAAGGAAAAAAGAAAAGGAAAGAAGAAGAAAAGAAGAGGAAGAACAAATAGAAGAGGAGAAGAAGAAAAAGAAAAAGAAAGAAAGAGAAGAGCAAGAGGAAGAATGAAGAAGACTAGGAAGTCTGAACAAGAAAAAAAGGCTCAAAAGAAGAACCTCACGAAAAAGAAAAGAGAAAGATAACAAATCAAATAAGAGTCAATTATCTTGAAGAGGTTGAAATATGATGGAAATCGAATTTCAAACAAACAATAAGTGAATTCTCCAACAAAAAGATGCCTAGCCAACCGACACACACAACCAAATAAAAACATCGACATGAAAGCCATGGTTGGGTTGACAATTGAGGAAAAAATGTGCTTCTTAATTTAACATCACCAGGGAAAAAGTTGGATAAAGTCGTGTGGTCAAAGGACATTGTGGGGTCAGCAATCCTAAAAGATCTAATCACTAAAGGGCAAGATCTATGAATGGGCGTAAGTATATTTTATTATTGTTGTGAATCGAATTTTGGTTTAATCCAGTGAAATGACTAGGTAAGTGTACTTATTTTAATGGACAATTAATAGACGCATTACTTGCAGTGTTGGAGCAAAAACAGAAGTTGGATGCTACCAAAGGAAGGTGATTCTCATTACCTACCCAAGCACCACTGCTATCGAGGCCAATTGTTGTGAGTTATGTTCTACCTTAGCGGAGAAAAGTAGAAGACTGGGACCCAGAGGACACAGTCATTGCACAACCCTTGATAAACAAGGACCACTGGACACTGTTGACTGTGGACGGAAGAACTAAACCAATAATACACCTTAACAACTTTCCTCGGGTTGATAGAGACAATAATCCAACTGCAATGTGTCCATGAACAATGTGCGGTAAAATAATGGTAAAATTCTGGAGATTCTACTTTAAAATTGACTAGAAATTGTCCTATGAAAGGGGAAAGTGTCAATGCCAAGCACCCAATAGCGAGCATTGTTGAGTGCATGTCTTTCACTGGATAAAATGCTTATTCTTAGACATACGTCCCACAATTGAAATGAACAGCAAATATCTGCACTCAGTCGATGGCGAAATGACAATGTATTGCTTAGGGACTCCAACTTCAAAAGCCAATTTTTGATGGCAGAAAATTGATGTGGAATTTTGTTAACTGTAATTATATGCATTTTTTTATATATTTTCCATTGTAATTATATACTTTTTATATACAACATTACAACTCTTGAAATTGTAATTGTCTGAAATTTAAATTGAGGCAACAACTTTTAAATTTTAAATTGTTTTGTTCTTTAAAACTCGAAAATGGTCATTTAAACCACAAGCCTGTGCTTTAAAGGCCAGTAATATCCAAAGAAATATCCTTTAAAGTACTTGCTTGTTCATTTTCTTGAAAGGGTCCTAAAAGGATAGGTGTGTACGTTAAAGGTTTGATTTATCCTTTAAAGCACAAATTTGTCCTTGAAACTCGAAAGACGATTCAAATTATTTTTGCCTCCAAATAAGGTGTCCTTTAAAGCACATACTTGTCTGTTCTCTAAACTTGGAAGGGTCCTTTCCGCTTAAAGGACACTTTTGTCCCTCGAAGCACAAGTCCGTAAAAGGACTCGTGTGTCCTTTAAAGTGCACTTATGTCATTTAATGGACACATATATCCTTTAAAGGGAACAAATAAAACAGACATGTCACATCGGATTGTAGTCTTAAAACCGGAGTGTTATATTTTAAAATTAATTTCTGGACAAAAATATGTTATGTAAAGTCAATGTACATTGTAAGCTGGGTCTGTTCATAAACACAATTAACTCATGCGTTCTTAACATAAACTAATAAAACACTACGTTCAAATTTTCTTTTTCGATTTTCGTTATCAGAACCTTCGATACATATTCCTTCATCATCATCCTCCCGAATAAGTAATTTATTAGCATTTCTATCATCATCGACTGACTTCAATTCATGAACTTGTGTTGAAAATAAGGGAATTTTTTCAATATCATAGACATCCTCTTGAGAAATAATTTGTCGTTTTCCTTCTAAAATGACCGATCAGTGATTATCACAGGGGTCTGCTACATAAAAAATCTATTTTTCTTGAGATGCCAAAATAAAAGGTTCTTGCTTGATCCTTGTTTGTTAAGGTTCACTAAAGTAAATCCCAACACATCAATCTGAAGGCCGTTGTTATTGTCCACCCACTTGCATTTAAAAATACTACCACATTGAATTGGGTGAAGTTCAACACCCATATATCTTCAATTTGACCATAGTATGACATCTCTACCCATATAGGATTTTTATCTCTCAAAGTAGAGATATGCAAAGCTTCGGCAACCAAACTGACCTCGTTGTTTTGCATTGTGCTTTTGTTATCTTCCATTTTGGTGTAGAAGGCGTATCCATTGACATCGTAACCACTATAAGATGTGACAATAGAATTAGGCCTATAGGCCAACCATTTCAATGTCTTAGATTTTTCATTACGGTTGTACACCATTTTCTTGAACCAATCGATGAATATTTTATTATGAGCATTAACTCTTTGTTGATCATTCCATGTAGGAGGTTTTTCCTTCATTAGGGACATGTGCTCTTCCAAAAATGGTTGAACTTCCTCAAAATTGCACAACACATATAAATACCCCTTAAAGAGATCCTCTCCCTCTGGACTTATCAACTTTGCACCACGTGTACTACGTGTACCTCCAACCCTATCTTCATGATGTTTCCTAGGAAGCCCAACACTTTTTGTATGAGTCAAGTACTCATTACTAAACTTAATAATCTCCTGGGGCTATGTAGCACTGCTGGCATCGGCCTCCGTCGATTGTTACAATAACCCATGTACCGTTCGAAAGGATACATCAACCTCAGAAATACCGGTCCAGCTAATTTAATTTCTCGGAACTAGATGAACCACCAAATGCACCATGATATCCAAAAATGATGGGGGAAGTACATCTCCAACTGACATATTGGAACAACCACTTCATGCTGCAACTTATCCAAGTACTTTGGATCAAGTACTTTGCTGCAAATCTTGTTAAAGAATGAACAAGGTTTGAAATTGCATGTCTGACATGTGTCAGCAATATCGATCTAACAGAAACAAGAAGAAGCTACTGCATCAATACATGACAATCATGAGACTTCAGACAAGGTAGTTTCAAATCTTTCATCGAAACCAGACTACTAATATTTGAAGAATACCTATGTGGGACTTTGACACTGTGTAGACTTTAATACAAAGTTATCTTCTATTTTCTGGACAATGAGTAACAAGTTGGTGGTAAAAAATTACGGGTCCCCTTATCCCTTGGTGCTAAATTTTCTCGTATACCAAGTTCTACAGGATCAAGTCTGGCTTTATAACCATCTTTAGTCTTACCAGGTATGTCCAGAAGAGTTCCCAGTAAACTATCACAAATATTATTTTCTATAGGCATGACATCAATACAATGTCTAACTTCTAAAATTTTCCAGCAAGGTAGGTAAAAAATTGAGTTTCTTTTTCCAACTGCTCTTACCATTTCCACGACCGTAAGGCTTGTCGAATTCACATTTAATGTTCTTCAAGGTACTGATTGTTTGACACTGATTACTTTAGGTACTTCGTTATATTCCTGCTTTCTGTTGAATTTCTTCTTCAATCTGTGGTAGGTATGATTTATAGGAAGGAATCTTTGATGACTAATACACCATCTTACCGTCATGCACTAGCTGCAAGGTACACACATTCTCTTCACAACACGGACATGCTTTGTGGCCTTTCACGGAATATCCATACAGATTACCATATGCGGGAAAGTCATTTATTGTGCAGAAGATCATCGCATGCATAGTAAATGATTGTTGTCGATGGGTATACCACACTTGCTCACTATCTTCCCACAATGTGTGTAGGTCAGCAATTAAGGGTCTCAAGTACACATTGACATCGTTTCCCGATTATTAACGACAACATCATGTATCTGCATTTCATGCTTAACCAAGGTGCCAGATTGTAAAAACAAGAAAAACAAGCCACAAACTATGAAGGTTACTCATACTACCATAAGTATTCATTCCATCAGTAACAAACCAAGTCTCAAGTTACATGGGATGACACATCATTATCATCCTCATCTTCATCACCAAGGGAGGTTGCCCACATATGCTTCTTGCATTAGAAGAGGAAGAAAGTGAGATATCCTCTAGACCTTGATCTACCTTTAGTTTTAGCTTTAGTTCTAACAATGACTCATACTCTTTTGATGAGCTACAAAATGCATTTCATGAGCTAGTTGATAAATATGGGGTCATTTGTGAAAGAAACATGCTAGCTAAGAAGGAAATTGATGAACTACAATGCCAAATCCAATCTATCATGAATGAAAAGAATGAGGTGCTTGCTAGTCATGATAAACTTGCATTAGAACTTGATAGTCTAAAAGCAACACTCCCGGTGTGGATAAATCCCTCACACCCCGCTCGGTAAGAGAGGCAACAGTAATACAATAATACACCTTCGTCGAAGGTAAAATCCGTCGCTCTCAAGGCCGGTAATCGACCGTCGCCTCGGAGCCGGTAGTCGACCTGTACTCAACGGATCGCGTGTGGATAAATCCACCAACCTGCGGCAGATCGGTCGACCACTACAAGCACACGGGTCGACCGCTACAAGCACACCGGTCGACCGATCCTCCACACAGTACTCGGTACTGTACAAACAAGTGTATCGGTCGAACTACGCCAACCGAAATACCGACCAATCGGTCGAACAAAAGTCATCTAGCGGTCGACCGTTTGGATGGTCTACGCTATACAAATTTATATAATATATATATCCGACCGGTCGAACCAAGGGGTCGTTCAACCGATAACAGGGATTTCAGCATTTTGCCCAAGTGACATTCGGTCGACCGGAACTGCTATACAGTTCGACCGAATCATCACAGGCACTCTACTGCTTAATTAAAATGCTCAGTCGGTCGACCGAAAGTTAAAGAGCGGTCGACCGTTTTGATGGTCAAAGCTCCCAACCGACTTAACATCTAATAGATCGGTCGAACCAAGTTAAGGATGTTCGACCGTTTAATAAGTCAAAATCCCCAACCGACCTATTCTCATTGTTTTCGGTCGACCGGCGAAGTGGACCCGTTCGACCGATAACAGCATCAACCCTTTTTCCCGCACAAATCTGGCATAACGGTCGACCGTCCATAGACATCGTTCGACCGTTTGCGGGTGCAAATCAATATAATAATAGGATCGGTCGACTGCCCACAGGCACCGGTCGACCGATCGTCGTCTTCAACCTCTGAATAGGTTGCAATCCGACGGGGAATTCGACACCAACGTCGATCCCCAACACTCACAAGGCATAAGTGAGTTATATTGAAGATTTGGCATACCTTATTGAAGCTCGTGGATGCCTCCCAAGCTTTGGCACTCTCAACCCAACTTCTTCTTCTCTTTCTCTTCTTCTTCTTCTCCTTCACTTCTTCTCCTCTTCTAAAGCTCCTCTCTCAATCTCTGCTAAACCACGAATTGAAGAAAACGTTTTACATCCAAACTTTAGCTTAACCTTATCTTCACTATATATATATCTCCTTTAATTAACCACCTCCAAATCTTCCAACCATAACAAGCCACCTCATCTTCCCATCCTTATCTCCTCACGTCTACATTAGCATGCTTAATTAGGGTTAATTAGGTTTAGTTTAGTTTAATTTTGGTGTTTAGATTAAGGTTATTACAATCTACCCTCCTTAAAAGAATTTCGTCCGCGAAATTCGAAACAACTGATTTACCGGAACAACTCTGGATACTGCCTCCTGACGTCCTCCTCGATCTCCCAGGTAGTCTCTCTAACACTGTGATGCTGCCACCTGACCTTCACCATCGGAATCGCTCTCCTCTTGAGCTGATGTACCATCTGATCCACAATCTCAACTGGTCTCTCATCTAATGACAAATCCTGCTGGATCTCCGGTACTGCTATCTCAATCACATGAGCTGGATCGGCCACGTACTTCCTCAGCATAGAAACATGGAAGACGTTGTGAAGTCCTGCGAATTGTGGCGGTAAAGCAATCCTATATGTCACCTCACCGACTCGATCCAATATCTCAAAAGGTCTGACATACCTCGGACTCAGCTTCCCCTTCTTCCCGAATCTCATCACCCCTCTGGAAGGGGAGATCTTCAGGAAGACATGATTTCCTGCCGCAAAAGTCAGCTCACGCCTCCGCGTATCAGCATAACTCTTCTGCCTGCTCTGTGCTGTAGCTAGTCGTCTCTGAATCACGTCGACCTTCTCTAAATATTAATGTCAGGTCCAACTAGCTGTCTCTCGCCCACATCACTCCAGCATACTGGCGATCTACACGGCCTCCCGTATAATGCCTCATATGGTGCCATCCCAATACTCGAGTGGTAGCTGTTGTTGTAGGCAAACTCTATCAGCGACAAGTGCTCATCCCAATGCCTGGCCCAGTCAAGTGTACACGCTCTCAGCATGTCCTCCAATGTCTGTATTGTCCGCTCTGACTGGCCATCTGTCTGTGGGTGGAAAGTTGTGCTAAACTTCAGGCGTGTCCCCAGTGCTCTGTGTAGACTCTCCCAAAATCGCGAAGTAAATCTGGGATCTCTATCTGAAATGATACTGACTGGTACACCATGAAGTCTGACAATCTCATCAATATATAACTTAGCTAGACCCTCCAGAGCAAGAGTGGTCTTAATAGCTAAGAAATGCGCCGACTTGGTCAGTCGATCGACTATAACCCAAATCGCGTCGTGGAATCTCCGTGTCTTCGGTAGCCCCGTAACAAAATCCATCGTCACGTGCTCCCACTTCCACTCGGGCAACTCAATCCTCTGCAACTGCCCCGCTGGTCTCTGGTGCTCGATCTTAACCTGCTGACAGACCAAACACCTCGACACAAAGTCTGCAACGTCCTTCTTCATACCACGCCACCAGAAGTTCCGCTGTAGATCTTTGTACATCTTGGTGCTCCCTGGATGAATGGAATATCTCGATCTGTGTGCCTCCTCCATGATATCATGTCTCAGGTCCTCTGTCTTCGGCACCCAGATACGGTCTCTGAATCTCAGACCTCCATCCACTCCAACTCTGAAGTCTGACCCATCTCTAGCCGCTAAGTGTAGTAAACTGCTCAACTCCTCATCTGTAGTCTGAGCATGAATCACTGCCGATACTATCTGAGGCTCTACTCTCAATCCTGCAATCACTGCACCCTCAGAGCTATCTGCAAATGGTCTCCACTCTGCTAAAGACTCCAGTAGTCGCCACTCCTGAATGCATAGGCCTGCTACTGATACCTCCACCTTCCGGCTCAAAGCGTCTGCAACTGTGTTCGCCTTCCCCGGATGATAAGAGATAGTAAAATCATAGTCCTTAATGAACTCAAGCCATCTGCGCTGCCTCATGTTCAACTCCTTCTGCGAGAACAGGTACTTCAGACTCTGATGATCTGTAAACACCTCAAATTGCTCGCCATAAAGATAGTGTCTCCAGGTCTTCAGTGCGTGAACCACTGCTGCTAACTCCAAATCATGTGTCGGGTAATTCCTCTCATGGACCTTTAGCTGTCTGGATGCGTACGCGATCACCCTCCCGTGCTGCATAAGTACACATCCTAAGCCAACACCTGAAGCATCGCTATAAATCACGAATCCACCCGTGCCACTCGGCAATGACAAAACTGGTGATGTGGTCAACAGTCTCTTCAGCTCCTGAAAGCTGTCCTCGCACTTCTGTGACCATACAAAGGTGACTCCCTTCTGTGTCAGAGTCGTCAGTGGTGCTGCCAATCTCGAGAAGTCCTTGATGAAGCGACGGTAATAACCCGCCAGTCCAACAAAGCTCCTAATCTCCGTCACGCTCGTAGGGGTCCTCCACTGTGTCACTGCCTCTACCTTCGCCGGATCCACTGATATCCCCTCTGCCGATACAATGTGCCCGAGAAATGCCACCCTGTCCAACCAAAACTCGCACTTTGAGAACTTAGCATATAACTGCTGAGCCCTCAAGATGCTGAGTACAATCCTCAGATGCTCTCTGTGCTGCTCCACATCTGGTGAATAGATCAAAATGTCATCCACGAAGACAATCACAAATATATCAATATACTGCCTGAATGTCCGGTGCATCAGATCCATGAACGCTGCCGGAGCATTCGTCAATCCAAATGGCATCACCAAGAACTCATAGTGTCCATATCTCGTCCTAAAAGCTGTCTTCTGGATGTCCTCATCTCGGATCCTCAACTGGTGATATCCTGAACGCAGGTCAATCTTCGAGAAAACCTTCGCTGACTGCAGCTGGTCAAAGAGGTCCTCGATACTAGGTAAGGGATACCTATTCTTCACCGTCACCTGGTTCAGCATCCTGTAGTCTATGCACATCCTCAAGGATCCGTCCTTCTTCTTCACAAACAAAACTGGTGCACCCCAAGGCGAGACGCTCGGTCTGATAAATCCAGAGTCCATCAACTCCTGCAACTGCTTCTTCAACTCTGTCAACTCAGCAGGTGCCATCCGGTATGGAGCCTTCGACTGTGGTGTAGTGCCGGCTACCAACTCAATGCCGAACTCCAACTCCCGGTGTGGTGGTAAACCTGGAATCTCTGCTGGAAAAACATCCGCGAACTCCTGCACTACCTCAATGTCCTCTAGCCTCTGGGACTCTGCATCCGCAACCACAAGTGTCGCCAGAAATGCTACACAACCCTGCTGTAACAGTCTCTGAG
Organism: Triglochin maritima; assembly: GCA_963682175.1. Lineage (NCBI taxonomy): Eukaryota > Viridiplantae > Streptophyta > Magnoliopsida > Alismatales > Juncaginaceae > Triglochin > Triglochin maritima. The sequence continues at coordinate 20,531,222 of OY821774.1, read as the reverse complement.
CTCTCACGGCAGATACAATAATGCGACCCCCTCTGCTTCTGATCCCTCTAATCAGAATATCAGGCAAACCCTTCCTCGGGATCAAAATCTTCTTCTCACGGCACAAGACTCGAACATCATATTGGGACAGCCAATCCATCCCAAGTATGACATCAAAGTCCTCCATCGGTAGCAAGACCAGGTCTGCCGGAAACTCCTGATCTCCCGAAACAACCGTGGCGCCGGGGACAAATCTCCCCACAGTGCCCACCAGACCCAGGGGTGTCCTGACCTCCAAAGTTGCAGTCAACATCGCAAGGGTACAACCCAACACTCCCGCAAATCGTTCTGAGATGAACGAGTGTGTCGTGCCACAATCAAATAGCACCCTAGCTACTGAACCAGCGACAAGAAGCGTACCTTCCACTACAGCGCCTCCATCCCTAGGCTCCTCTGCCTGGATGGTGTAAACTCTGCCAGTGCGCTGCCCCTGCTGTGTTCTGAAAGGTGGTCTACCTCCGCCTCCACCTCTGCCTGGTGCTGGTAATCCCGGTGGTCTGCTCGGCCCCGCTCCTCGGCTTGGACAGCTCCTAATAAAGTGGCCCAACTGGCCACAACCATGACAAGCTCCGGTGGTGAAACACTGCCCGGAGTGAAACCTGCCACAAGTACCACAAGGCTCAGGTCGGGGTGCTGCAGCTCCTGCTCCCTCAAACCGGGGCCTCTTGCCCGGATTCCCCCCAGTCTGACCTCCCGGCCTCCCAGAGAACCTACCCGATGGCCTCCTCTCATCCTGGTAGTTCTCTCTGTAGTCACGATCAAGAACAATGGCACTCTTCACGGCCTCGGCTAACGTGCTCGGCATACGTGTCAGCACCTTCGTCCTCAACTGCTTCCGGAGCCCTCGGACGAACTTTCCAGCTCTCTGCTCCTGTGTGATATACATCTCAGGACAGTAACGCTCAAGGGCGTTGAACTTCCCGATGTAGCCTGCCAGGGTCATGTCCCCCTGCTGAAGACTCAGAAACTCCTCCCTCTTCGCATCCTGCACATGCTGCGGAAAGTACTACTCGTTGAACTCACCAACGAACTCCTCCCAAGCTATATCGTCTCTGTCCGCAAACACCACTGCAGATGTGGACCTCCACCAGTTGGACGCAGCACCGCCCAACACATAAGTAGCAAGGCCCACTCTCGCCTCCGGAGGACAACCAATAGCACCGAAGATCTTCTGCATCGTGAAGATCCACTCCTCCGCAGCCTCTGCATCATACTGCCCCAGAAAGGTAGGCGGATGCTGGCGCATAAACCGGTCATGCATAGCGCCAGTCCCCGTGTTCCCAGTCTGTGCTGACTGCTGCTGTAGCATCTCAGTCAGACGTCCGACCGTATCGAACAACGTCTGACGCTCCTCCTCCCAAGCCTCATCCCTCGCAGTCTCACTCTCACCGCGAGTATGAGCGACGACCTTCCCCCGTCTAGGAGGCATCTGCCAAGGGAAACAAGACAATCATCAATATAAAATATGCATGCATGATCCTCTAAGACCTACTTCCTAACTCAAAGGTGGTTTCTTTGGACAAGTACGCCGGAATCAACGCTCTGATACCAAATTGTAACGTACCCGAAAACAGCGGAAAATTAAAACAAAAATAAAGATCGTCAACGGTCAACACTGGGCACGTCACGAGACAACAAGACAATATATATATATATATATATATATATATATATATATATATATCCACGTGGAAGTCAAACTATACATATGAGTCAACTGTGATTACAACAAAAATGAATATACATGTAATCACTACCTCAACCAAAGATATAAAGGATGACAGGATCTGATCCCGGGGGCACCCTCCTTGGTCACCACCTGACTCTAATGATACAAGCTACCTGAAATGCAAACAAACAAACAAACATGCCTGAGTTCCCTGCAGGAACCCTGTATACCAAACCTCCTGATATACAAAAAGGAAAGACAATGCAATGCCCATGATCATCCACCTCGGGCCCACAATAATGCCCCTCTCCGCCTCCGTGGTACTGAACCACTCCTGCCACGAGGGTCAAGTCAGTCCACCGCTACCTCACAAGGGTCAGTCGGCACCACTGCTCCCCAAACGTGAAGAAAGGAACCCTGGCACTACGCCGCCACCCCAGGAGTGAGTCAGCCCGCCGAATACACAACTCGGGTCAGACGACAGCCGCTGCTCCCCCGAGAGCCGCCAGACGTGCACCCTGCCGGAACATCCTCGGCCTACCGCTAAACCCCAGCAAACTGTCCAAGGTTTACGGCACACATCCCTCACACCCCGCTCGGTAAGAGAGGCAACAGTAATACAATAATTCACCTTCGTCGAAGGTGAAATCCGTCGCTCTCAAGGCCGGTAATCGACCGTCGCCTCGGAGCCGGTAGTCGACCTGTACTCAACGGATCGCGTGTGGATAAATCCACCAACCTGCGGCAGATCGGTAGACCGCTACAAGCACACCGGTCGACCGGTCCTCCACACAGTACTCGGCACTGTACAAACAAGTGTATCGATCGAACCACGCCAACCGAAATACCGACCAATCGGTCGAACAAAAGTCATCTAGCGGTCGACCGTTTGGATGGTCTACGCTATACAAATTTATATAATATATATATCCGATCGGTCGAACCAAGGGGTCGTTCAACCGATAAAAGGGATTTCAGGATTTTGCCCAAGTGACATTCGGTCGACCGGAACTGCTATACAGTTCGACCGAATCATCACATGCACTCTACTGCTTAATTAAAATGCTCAGTCGGTCGACCGAAAGTTAAAGAGCGGTCGACCGTTTTGATGGTCAAAGCTCCCAACCGACTTAGCATCGAATAGATCGGTCGAACCAAGTTAAGGATGTTCGACCGTTTAATAAGTCAAAATCCCCAACCGACCTATTTTCATTGTTTTCGGTCGACCGGCGAAGTGGACCCGTTCGACCGATAACAGCATCAACCCTTTTTCCCGCACAAATCTGGCATAACGGTCGACCGTCCATAGACATCGTTCGACCGTTTGCGGGTGCAAATCAATATAATAATAGGACCGGTCGACTGCCCACAGGCACCGGTCGACCGATCGTCGTCTTCAACCTCTGAATAGGTTGCAATCCGACGGGGAATTCGACACCAACGTCGATCCCCAACACTCACAAGGCATAAGTGAGTTATATTGAAGATTTGGCATACCTTATTGAAGCTCGTGGATGCCTCCCAAGCTTTGGCACTCTCAACCCAACTTCTTCTTCTCCTTCTCTTCTTCTTCTTCTCCTTCACTTCTTCTCCTCTTCTAAAGCTCCTCTCTCAATCTCTGCTAAACCACGAATTGAAGAAAACGTTTTACATCCAAACTTTAGCTTAACCTTATCTTCACTATATATATATCTCCTTTAATTAACCACCTCCAAATCTTCCAACCATAACAAGCCACCTCATCTTCCCATCCTTATCTCCTCACCTCTACATTAGCATGCTTAATTAGGGTTAATTAGGTTTAGTTTAGTTTAATTTTGGTGTTTAGATTAAGGTTATTACATGGGTCCTTCCCTCTTGCTTCTCAGTCCATAAGTCTTGCAATTCAGTCATTTTCCTTGCTTTTCAGTCCTTTTTGAGTCTCTTTTTCTCAAACTTGTTTATTCCTGAAACTTAAACATAAGACTCATTGTGTAGCATTGCTTAGACTAAAAATGAACGATATAAGATACAAATTTATGCATGATATGATGTCAATCAAATCACAAGGATGATGATTGGTAGAGAAGTTCTCATCAATGGACTATACATCTTAGACTCCAAAAATATGGCGATGCATGTTATTAATAAACCAAACCATGAGCTTTGCACAAGAAAATGGGACACCCGTCTCATCATGTCGAAAAAACTCTTTTTTCTTTTATTACCTCCGAATATTCATGTGATGTATGCCATTATTCAAAACAAACTAGATTAGCATTTCATTCCTCTACAAATAAAGCTAGTTATCCTCTTGAACTTATTGTTGGCTTCTTTGCTAATACTCTTTCATCCAATTTTGTTGATAAATTAACAAATCAATAAATCCATGTGTATCTTTTTTACCTCATATGTACATGCATATATATTTAGTTTTACTAACCATTTCAGGAGACAAGAAACCAAGGTTGAAGAATAGTATAGGATTTATGTTTCTTGTACTTAGGATTCAAATGTAACTTGGCACTTGAGGTCTTGTTGATTTGCATTCCATGGTCCATAGAAAACCTATAGAAGTCACTTGCACAATTGCATATCAAACCGACTCTTTTAGGTGACCGAATACACGCAAGAATTCCCCTTGGAACAGAGTTTCTACTCCACTTAGTCGACCGGTACAATATCTGGTTCGACCAAATTTAACAGATTCTTCTTCCTTCCCAAAATGGTCGACTGATCTTTTATCCCAGTTCAACTGTTATCTTTTGTTGTTTGAAGTCGTGATTAGTGTGCAAATGGTCGACCAAAAACTGATTTTGGTTCGACCATTGGACACTTCATATTTGTCTTTAATATAATTGTTATACTTATAGTATTTTACCATGGTCATATACACATACTTCACCTAACCCTAATTTGTTTTTGGCCACCGGTCGAAAAATTGCTACAACGGCGGTCGACCGGATGTGGATGAACCTGTTCTTGAAAAGTCCCTGATATTTTCGATTAGACGGGATTCCCTTTGTGTTTGACAATTACCTCATTTGTTTATTTTTATCCTGGCCAAAGACCTTCATAACGGTCGAGCACCCCTACACTTGGTTCGATCGTTCACTTAAGTTGTAGCCTTAGTTTCAACCAACTTGTACTTCGGTTCAAACGTTTTCTTATTTATAAGACAACGGTCGACCACTTTGCCCGTAACGGTCGACCGTTGGTGTCCATATTTGAGTCCTTACCATTTTTGTTTTGTGTATCTTACACAAATCTTTACCATATAAATTCCAATGGCTAGATTAAGTTTAGAGCCTATATATAGAGCTTAGAACAAACTTTACAACTGACCAATCATTTCTCAAGAGCTCTCATACTCATATTACTTCACGCTCTTGTGGTCGAGAGGTCCAAGAAAGCCCATTCCTTGTGCTCTCAAGCTTCTCAATGTGCTAAATGTTTCCACTTGAATCATTCATTGCTTTCATCAATCATTCAAGTGCTTGAGATTAGAAATGATTACTTTCTTCTGCAAAGTGTTGTAATATCTGCCGGAGTGAAGTTGTTCTCGGATTGTGAGAAGGTGGTCCAAGCTTGGCGGGGTGTTCTCAAGCTTGAAGTATAAAGGCAATATCTCCCGGCCCGAAACGGGGAGATGGATTAGTGGATTACGCGAAGTTGCTCAAGGAGGAGCAATTCGTAAGAGAGGACTAGGATTTGGTTGGTGGATCCAAACCTCTATACATTGATCTTGTGGTTTGCATTTCTCTCTCTTTCATTATATTGTTATTGTGTTTGATTGATCTCGTTTTATATTTCTACTGCAAGTGCACGGCCGCGTTGAAGCGGTGGCAAATACGGGTCGTCCACTGGGAGGTGTGTCGACACTTGGTTCGTGCGAAGGCAAGGGGTAAAGAAAGGAGAAAAGGATTGGTTACACTAAACTACACTACAATGCTAAACTAGAATGCAAGAGGAAATGAAGATAAGCAATAAAACTAAACCCCAAAGGGGGTAGAGAAATAATGTGAACATAAAGAAGTGTGTGTGTGTTCATTAAGCTCCTCACAACATGTAGTGCATGAAATCATAAAACTACATCCAACTTTGCCTCTACATGAATTAAGATAAGACTACATCATTAAAACATACAAGACAATAATTGGAATGAAGCTACATGAACTCAAGTATAAAGACTATACCCTACTATGCCTCTACATGAATTAAGATTTCACTACATCATTAAAACATACAAGACATTAGCTAAGGTAAAGGCAACAAGAGCACATACATTACAAATTGTGTTTCCAATATTAACTTCATCCATATCCTAACCTTATCATTCCCCATAAAATAGGTCCACTAATCAAAGCATAAGCTAAGCTTCATTCAAGAGCATTAGCATATCAAAGATAAGAGTGGAGACCCATTAGATGGTTATGGAAATCATATAAAGCTCAATGTATAAAAATAACACACACTTAATACACTACATAATTATATCACATATTTCTCCACCCCCCAAATGGGGATGGAACTACTCACTACTCATTACACTACTGATTAGACTAAGTAAAGAAAACATTTAACTAAGATACTAAAATTACTAAACAAGAAATTAAACAAAGTAAAACAACCCACACAAAACAAACAACATAACAAAACAAGATTAAAAGAAACAAATAAACTTTTATTAACAATGTCTCACATTGAAGGTAGCATCCTTCTCCACCTTGAGTTATTGCTTCAAGGCTCACTCCTTAGTAGAGAGAATGCCACCAAACAATGGGTAATTACAATGGAAGGTGAAGAGTTCTATTTATAAGCATGGAAAAAGCTAATCGGGGACAATCCCCCGATGTGGGACTAAACCAATACCAAAAATAGCCTAAAAGAACATTAATACAAGTCCAGGAGAAATTTCGACGGATCCTGAGCAATATGGACCGCCAATTAGCGGTCCAAGACCGCCAATTGGCGGTCCAAAATCTTCGGATCGTGTTGGAATTTGTTGTGGGCTTTTCTTTCTGGTATTGTTGGTCTTTGATGCGGTTACTTGACTTGTTGGAGCTCCGACCCGACTCGAATTGGTAAAATACTCCCCATGATGGTGTGGAGTATTCTGTTTTGCTCTTAGGTCCTTCGGTCTTACGATCAGGTCCTTCTCCCTTGCATCTTGGTCCCCAGGTCTCACAATTAAGTCCTTTTTCCTGCTTTTGGATCCTTTCATGACTCTTCTCTTCAAACCTCTTTATTCCTGAAAACTAAACATAAAACTCGTCACGTAGCATTGCTTAGGTGTAATATAATGGATATAAGATACAAATATGAGCATGAAATGATGTCAATCAAATACCCCCACACCTAAGTTTTTGCTAGTCCCGAGGAAAACAAAGAAAGAGAAAAGCAAACGAGAAACAAGAAATCCTAACTCACTTTCGTAGGAATCACGGTTGCACTTAGCACGTGCAACAAGCCGTTAAACCTCTTTGTTGCCAAGGAGGAGGAGTGTTGTCTCCTGAGGGTTTTCAGCGGATATACCCACAAAATCCGAACAAGATGCATTATTCAATCTAGACCTCGACTCGTTGGGAATATTTTGTCGATCAATGGACGCGGTAATCCTACGGGCCGACTCTATATAGGTAATCAGTCCACACCTAGCCTAATGAACCATTCGTGCAAGTTAAATAAGGAATTATGTGAAAGACATGGACAACCTCAACATCCTCAAGTGCTACAAAGTGTAAAGTCCATTAAGGTTCTTATTTGCATTATCATATTTTTTTGTTTCTTTTCACATTTTTTTTTCTACTTTTTATTAGTTGGAGCTTCATTCTCCCAGGGTCAGGTTCCGTGCATCATTGCCCATGAGGACTTACACTATCACGTACACCTTTCCCCACATCTCCACATAGGGCAATCCCTACCACCCGTGTAACGGGAGTTCAGTCGGCGCATCCCAAGTCAGATGACTCGAAAGCACCAGGCACAAAGTCCCCTCAGACCTACTTTCCCGAGTGATAGGAGCCGTGCGAGAAGAGAGAACACCTACTCACTTATTTCTTATCTACACATGAACCAAAACCCTACACTAATGTCTCACAACAGGATTTAGAGGGTCCTTGACTACAACAAACTTCCTTAAGTTAACAGACACGAATTGTTGACTCACTAGGTTCAGGGTGGACTTCATTAAATGTTTGAGCACTGAAACCCTATGATTACTCACCCCCAAGGGAAAACTGGGGTGCATCCTAACGACTCGATAAATCCTAAAGCCACGTACTAGATATCCTAATGCATCAAGTTCAAGACAATTTTGGGAGCTTTCTTTTTACTTTGCCTCTCAACGGTTTTGCACATGCTAAACACACGCAAAACCCACAAAACATTTTCTTTCGAAAACACATGAAGATTTTGAAAGAAATGTGAAAATTTTGAAGCACTAGGCAAGCAAAAGAAGACAAGTCACCCAAGGATCATGGCAAGCAGATATATCGATATTAAATGCAGCACACTAACATGACCCTAAAAATGCAAACACAAGAAAACAAAATCAAAAGAAAAGACTCGACTATGTACACACGTAAAACAACCCCACACACCTACTTCATGCATTGTCCTCAATGAATGTAAGCAAGATACTACATGGATTGATGCATAAAAAGGAGAGATCTCACCAACATGAAGTACAAAGGGAAGTGCAAGGTCATGTTGATGGACATAACCCGAATTCCCTCAAAACCTGTGAGATGCTAAAGAAGGGATACAAATACGTGAAAGAAATGGAGCCCAAATACACAAGGGTTGGGGCTCACAACAATTAATGCTCACTGAAGGAGTCTTTTATTGTACTTCTTTTTTTTCTTTTTTTTATATAACTATGTACAAACATAAGTTCCCATCTTCATTTGTCAAAAGACATCAAATGGGAACCTCAAGAGTGGGTCAATGCACTTGGAAAGGGAACATGACACCACGCGGGGCCAGAATACGCATGCGTGGGCCCCCTTCACAAAGAGCACCAGATGAAATGAGAGGTTCATGAATTGGAAGCAAAGGCGTCTCATTCAAAGGATCAAACTGAAAGAGCTTGAACCTCTCAAGAGTTTGGGAAATAAGGGGCAACGGAAGAAAAATATCTCCCGTTGCGGAACTGAAGTTATGATCATCAATCCAAACTCTCCAACCAACAGGCTGGTGGGTCGGAACGAGGTCAAGCACCTCGTTATGCATGTCCAACTCACCAGGAGAACAGGAAGTGGGTCTCATACCCAAGGTATCCTCCAAGGAACTCCTAATACCCTCATGAGCAATGTGGTTGTTTGATGTTCCATCATTTCCAAGATGATCAGGAACAATAGTGAGAGACAAACTCTCATCAGGTTGTTTGAAGTTGAGGGTACTAGGGAGCTCTTGCTCCACCAGAGGTGAGTCCTTAGGAGGTACAACAATAAGATCATGTGGCTCAAGGGCCACGGGACAAAAAGGTAAGGCACAATCCTGTGCCGACTCATAATAGAACTGGTCCAAGTTATTCTCAATTTGAATCGAATCCTCCACTAAGTGATCGTGAATTGAAACCCCAAGTCCCTCAGGCTGACTAGGAGTTTGACTTTGAAAGGTTGTGCTTTGAATTTGTGGATGTGGTGGTGGTTCGATATCAAAAGATGAATCCTCATGTTGACAAGAAAGGTGACCCTCCTCGCGTTCATGGAATTGTTGTGTCATTTGACTCACTTGCAATTCCATATTTTGCAAGGAATTCAAGTTGGACTTCAATAAAGTTTGAGTGGTTTCCATGAATGTTTGGAGGGTTTGTTTTAAGGAATCAAATTTGGGGTCAACAGTGAGGTCCAAGTCAGAGCTTGGGAAATTTTGGGGTTGGGTGTTGATGGGCTGAGAATGAGTCCAATGATTTGAAGTGGGGTGTTGGTAGAATTCTGGGTATTCGGGAGGAGGATACGGGGGTGAAAATGAGGTATAAGAATTTGGATAAGATTTGTCTCCCCATGAATCCATCACTCTCGGGTTGTACGCGGATGCGTAATGGTCATAATGAGCATTTTGGGAAAATGTGTGCTCATACTCAGGCTCAGGGGGAACATAAGGACATTCCCCGATAACATGACCACTCAACCCACAACAGTCGCACGGTACGGCTACTGGAGCCACCGGGGCACTCATGTCGTCTGCCATACGCATGAAAGAGGCCAAAGTTTGTTGTAATGTCTCAGTTTGTTGACCAGCATATGATCCGACATAACTAGATTGTGGTCTAGCAGTCGGTGCCTCTCTCATGTTACCCCAATATGAAGACTGCTCAGTCACAAAATTGCGATCATCCCAACCATACGGGGTGTTAGTCTGAGCCACCCCAGGTTGCATGGGTCCGGAGTACCAGGGAGAATCGTCTTGGTCCCAACAATGATATGGATGGTCGCCCATGTAACCATCCATCTCAAGAAAAACTCTCGAGTCGAGCACTCTCACCACCACGAGGCTAAGCTCGCAAAAAGTGCTCGACTCGACCCTAAAACGCTAACAGAGAGTGTAAAGGGGAGGAGACTATAACGTAGAAGAAGGTGAGAAGAAGATGACTCAGAGGAGAAGGGAAGAATCCCTAGAGCTAGCGAGGGTACAGGGTGAAGGTAGAAGCCTAACTAGCAAGCATGGCTCAAACAATGTAAGGCAATGGGTCCTTAGGCTAGACGACGCCTAACTTCGAGGTCACTAGCCTCGACACGCCTCACCTCCCTACAACGAGGACCACAATGCCCAGCAAGTGATACCAGATCCGGAGATCCAGTACCTCCTACTATCGACAAGGTAGGCAACGCCGATCAGGTCATGGCGGTCTCAACTAGATTACTCTCCTAGTGCGTCCGAATTCCTAGGGCCAATGTCTACTTGCTTTTAGTTAAGGCTTTACTTGAGTGTGCTTTTTGGGGCTAAGGGAGGGGTGATGAAATCCCCCACCTTATCTTTGAAGTCTATAGGTGATGCCCCTTAAAGATGTTTTGAAATCTTAGGCTAGCAAGCAACTCACCAAACAAGCACTCACCTCACTCTTGTTTCGATGCAAACCTTACTCACTAATGAATGTCCTAATGCGTGAATGAGTGATAAGGAATGCGTACCTCGCTCCAGCAATCAACGACAAAATGTAAAGCCAAGAAAAGAAAGATGCATGCAAGGTCTACATATGATGCATGACCTAGATGGCAAGAAGTCTAATCTTTTGCTTTGAGTTTTATGGTCCAAGTTGATTAAAGGGGATTGAAATTAAATATGGGAGCAAACTAAAGATCACAACATGCAAAATTGGGCTCCCAGATAACTAAAGTGAACAACATAACAACTGGAACAAATTTGAGAGCAATTGAGGCTCACCAGGCCGCCAATTGGCGGTCACTTTGGGGTCTTTTGCTCTCCAATTACTCCAGTCGCTTCCCCTTGATCCTCAGGTTCCCTGCCACTAAGAAAAACTGAAAACAAAAAATTAAAAACCCCTCGAATCGTCCAAACCAACGTCTGGACAGAGCACCTCCCCGGCAACGGCGCCAAAAACTTGATTGATCTCGTTTTATATTTCTACCGCAAGTGCACGGCCGCGTTGAAGCGGTGGCAAATACGGGTCGTCCACTGGGAGGTGTGTCGACACTTGGTTCGTGCGAAGGCAAGGGGTAAAGAAAGGAGAAAAGGATTGGTTACACTAAACTACACTACAATGCTAAACTAGAATGCAAGAGGAAATGAAGATAAGCAATAAAACTAAACCCCAAAGGGGGTAGTGAAATAATGTGAACATAAAGAAGTGTGTGTGTGTTCATTAAGCTCCTCACAACATGTAGTGCATGAAATCATAAAACTACATCCAACTTTGCCTCTACATGAATTAAGATAAGACTACATCATTAAAACATACAAGACAATAATTGGAATGAAGCTACATGAACTCAAGTATAAAGACTATACCCTACTATGCCTCTACATGAATTAAGATTTCACTACATCATTAAAACATACAAGACATTAGCTAAGGTAAAGGCAACAAGAGCACATACATTACAAATTGTGTTTCCAATATTAACTTCATCCATATCCTAACCTTATCATTCCCCATAAAATAGGTCCACTAATCAAAGCATAAGCTAAGCTTCATTCAAGAGCATTAGCATATCAAAGATAAGAGTGGAGACCCATTAGATGCTTATGGAAATCATATAAAGCTCAATGGATAAAAATAACACACACTTAATACACTACATAATTATATCACATATTTCTCCACCCCCCAAATGGGGATGGAACTACTCACTACTCATTACACTACTGATTAGACTAAGTAAAGAAAACATTTAACTAAGATACTAAAATTACTAAACAAGAAATTAAACAAAGTAAAACAACCCACACAAAACAAACAACATAACAAAACAAGATTAAAAGAAACAAATAAACTTTTATTAACAATGACTCACATTGAAGGTAGCATCCTTCTCCACCTTGAGTTATTGCTTCAAGGCTCACTCCTTAGTAGAGAGAATACCACCAAACAATGGGTAATTACAATGGAAGGTGAAGAGTTCTATTTATAAGCATGGAAAAAGCTAATCGGGGACAATCCCCCGATGTGGGACTAAACCAATACCAAAAATAGCCTAAACGAACATTAATACAAGTCCAGGAGAAATTTGGACGGATCCTGAGCAATATGGACCGCCAATTAGCGGTCCAAGACCGCCAATTGGCGGTCCAAAATCTTCGGATCGTGTTGGAATTTGTTGTGGGCTTTTCTCTCTGGTATTGTTGGTCTTTGATGCGGTTACTTGACTTGTTGAAGCTCCGACCCGACTCAAATTGGTAAAATACTCCCCATGATGGTGTGGAGTATTCTGTTTTGCTCTTAGGTCCTTCGGTCTTACGATCAGGTCCTTCTCCCTTGCATCTTGGTCCCCATGTCTCACAATTAAGTCTTTTTTCCTGCTTTTGGATCCTTTCATGGCTCTTCTCTTCAAACCTCTTTATTCCTGAAAACTAAACATAAAACTCGTCACGTAGCATTGCTTAGGTGTAATATAATGGATATAAGATACAAATATGAGCATGAAATGATGTCAATCAGTGTTACTTGCCTAATCGTTTAAGAGTGCATTTAGTCTATTCACCCCCCCTTTAGACTAATTCTAGGGCTACTTAGATCCTACACTAATTCATTCCTATATTTACGGACTAGCCCCTGTAGAATCTTATAATGGTTTCAAATACTTTATTTCATTTATTGATATTTTTTCCCGCACTACATGACTTTACCTTTTAAAAGAAAAATCCGATGTCTTCAACGTTTTTTGTGAATTTCTGACCCTCGTTGAAAATACGTATGACTTCAAAATTAATTTGTTTAGATCGAATAATGGTACTGAATATACTAGCCATAATTTGCAAAAACAATTGAAAACCAAAGGGATTTTTCATTAAACTACTTGTATTAATACTCCTGAACAGAATGGAGTTTCCGAAAGAAAAAGCATCACCGTTTAAGTGTTACTCGGACTCTACGTTTTCAAAATAATATTCCAAAACATTTTTGGTTGGATGTTGTTTTAACTGTAACCTACCTCATAGATTGTCTACCAAGCTCTACTCTTCAAAATAAGCAACCTTTGGAAATTCTACTTGGAAGGAAACCAACTCTTTACCACCTCAGGATATTTGGTTGTGTTTGTTTTGTTCATAGGAAAAGGACGGATAAACCCGATTGTAATAGCATCAAATGTATTTTTCTTGGTTATTTCTCTAGAAAAAATGTACAAGTGTTATGACCCAAAAAATTATAAAATCTATGTTTCAAGAGATGTGTCTTTTGTTGAGAGAGAGTCTTACTTTAAAAGAAGCGAAGACGAGCCCACAACACTGATGTTCCACTTCCAACCTTGGACCCTGGAAAACCGGACACTCATGAAGACAACTTGGCTCCACAAGAATAAGGAGGAGGAGGAGGAGGAGGAGGAGATCAACGACCAATCAAGAAGAAATTATTAGAGAAGATTGAGCCGTCCAAATCGTCCTACTGGGTTAAAAGATTTCATCACTTCCCACGTAACCTACCCCATTGAGGACTACTTGTCCTATAATCAAGTAAAAGTCACTCACAAAGCTTTCATAACCCAAATAGATAATTATAAGGAACCCAACTCATATCATGAAGCTATTAGGGATCCAAAATGGTGCAAGGCCATGGAGGTTGAGATTAAAGCACTGGAATCTAATAAAACTTGGACCCTTGTTTCATTACTAATTGGGATCAAACTCGTTGGGTGTAAATGGATTTGCAAGATCAAGTACAATAGCAACGACACAATCGAAAGATATAAGAGTAGACTTGTTGCTAAAAGGTATACTCAAACTTACAGTCTAGATTATTTAGAAATATTTGCACCATTTGCTAAAATGAACATTGTTCGTGTTCTTCTCCCCATAGCCGTTAACAAGGGATGGAAATTGCTGTATCAAATGGATGTTAGGAACGCCTTCTTCATGGGAACCTTGAAGAGGAAGTCTATATGACTCCACCTCTTGGGTACAACTCCACTACAAATCAGGTGTGCAAGCTACACAAATCAATCTACGGGTTCAAGCAATCTACATGCGCATGGTATGCAAAATATAGTCACTTTCTTCTACTTTATGGGTTTATAAAGTATTCCGCTGATGCATCCATGTTCATTAAACACCATCATCACATAACAACCATAGTCCTAGTTTATGTAGATGATGTTATAATCACCGGTAATAGTAATCTCACAATCGATCTAGTCAAAAGTTATCTAAAATCCAAATTCGACATCAAAGACCTTGGAATTTTGGAATATTTCTTAGGAATAGAAATTACATACTCCATAAAAGGCTTGTTTTTGTCACAAAGGAAATACACTCTTGACTTGCTAAAAGAAATCGGGAAACTTGGGTCCAAACTAGCCAACACTCCCGATCAGACTAACCGCAAGGTTGGTGCTGCAGAAGGAGAACCGGTTAAGGACATTGGTCGATTTCAAAGACTTGTAGGAAAACTCATACATCTTACTGTAACTAGACCTGATATAACTAATGCAGTTAGCACTATTAGCCAATTTATGCATGCACCTCACACACATCACTTAGATATTATTGACCGAATACTTAGTTATCTAAAAAGGACACCGTGACAACGATTATGGATGAAAAATAATAATTCTAACTCTTTAATTGGCTTCTCCGATGCAGATTGGGCAGGAAAGCCATGACTGCAAGTTCACTACATATTTTTGTACCTTCGTTGGTGGAAATCTCGTGAGTTGGAGAAGTAAGAAAAAATAGGTGCTAGATCAAGTGCTTAAGCAGAGTATCGGGCTATGGCCTCCACCACAAGTGAGCTAGTTTGACTTAAACAACTTCTCTGGGACATGAAACAACCTTACAAACGAGCCCATGAACATCTTTTGTGACAATAATGCCGCTCGCCACATAGTTTCAATCCAATCTTTCTCGAAAGAACCAAATACATTGAAGTTGATTTGTCATTTCAACCGGGAAAAGATTCAAACCAAAGAAATAGAAGTACCGTACATCTCAAGTAAAGAACAACTTGTCGATATCTTCACAAAGGTCTTGGATCAAAGACAATTCCAATTCATCATTTCCAAGTTGGGCTCCTTATTCAACTTCTTCCGGACCCAACTTGAGGGGGCGTGTTGAAAACATACCAAGTAAGAAGCAACCAGCCTGGCTCAGAAGATTCTCATCATCACCATCGTAAAGCAATTCAATCAACTACAATCTCGGACTCTAGTTTTGGCAACATCTAACGACTACATTTAAGATCTATGTACTATATATAAACCATACGTGTAACCCTAAACAGAAATAATACAAACAAAAAACAAGACCTTCATATTATTAGTGTATCAAATTGAATATCTACCTACACAAGTAGCTAATTTACGGTATTTTGTTGGTATTTATGTTCCAATATATTATACGTAAGCCCAAAGTGCAATCTTTAGAGGGGAGGAGGGAAAAGGACACGCACACAAGCACCTGGTCCAACCCAATGTGGCTTCGTTTTGTTTTTTTGGTGTGCATGCAATTTTCGACACTTATCAACTTTCTTTTCTTTTAAAAAGGATATTGGAAAAAGAAAAAAAAAATCATTTTTACCTCTCCACCCAAACTTGGTAGGTATTTTGCCGCGTAAAATTAGAAGAATCATGACTATAGGATTGTGTTGCGCGCGACAACAGATTCAGAGGTGAAATTATCGGATTGTGATAATTTAAACTATTTGTTTATAGATGTGAGTCATTACAATGCAAAATTATTAAGAACCTTAACGGAAATTTACCTGAACAAATGAACACGATTCCTCTTTAAATAATTTGCACGAAAGCGTTAAACAAAACGAATATTTAATATTGATCGTCTAGCTAAGTTTGACTATGATTTCCTAAAAGCAACGACAAATTAAAAAATGGGGATTCCAATTCATCAATAATCTCAAAATGGTACGCGTTGTTATTGATGCTCAATACTATATCTTAATTTTTCTAAAAACCCTCCAATTAAATAAAATGTTCAATTGTATTCTTCTGCTTACACTTAATAAGAGATTAAGTTTATACAAAATTGTCTTTATAAGCTTCAATTACAACTTGAACATCGTGGTTAGAGCCATAAGAACTGTTAAGCACCAAATATAGCTCAACATCACGATATAACTCATAATTGTTGTCAAATATTTAAAGAATGGCGAAGCAAGGAATTTCGGTGGCGGGTTTGGTTTCGTTAGGACGTTCACCAGATTTTAATTTATTTTTTTGACCTAGAAGCTTACTTTTACATCAGAGGAACTTAGTTCTAATGTAATCTACCCCTAAATCCACTAATTTTGGTACAATTATTGTTGCAATGTGAGTGTCTGGTTCTCTTGCGGTGGATATGAAGCCCAAAGCAAACTTTAAGTGTTTGTCACTTTTTCCTTGCAAAGCTTATACATGTTTTGTAATTTTGATTTAATTCCAATTTAGAAGTCTCCATATTAGTGCAGAATAGTTTTACTCGTCACCCAATAGACGTCGGCTGTTATAACAGCCAACGTCTAGTAGCATAGATGTCGGTCGTTACAAAGGCCGACGTCTATGGGGTACTATAGACGTCGACCTATAGACATCGGATGTTATCGACAGCCGACGTCTATACCCTCATGCATATAGACGTCGGGGTATAGACGTCGGTTGCCGAAAACATCCGACGTCTATAGGTCTTAAAGAAATCGAACAGTTACATTTTCTGTCATTCATCCAGACAAAAACCCAACCAAACCCTAGCCGTTCCGCGATCGAACCTGGTCTGCAGCAATCTCCGGCACCGCAGCGACGTCCCAGCCTCTCCTCCCGTTCTCCAGCCCTCTTCTCCATCTTCCTCCACATCCCTAACCACTGTAAGAGTTTCGTTTAGTTTTGGTTGATTTAGTTTTTGATTTTAGGTGGAGTTATGTGTCTTGTCTGTCTTGCTAAACTTCTCCTCTCGTTCGGATCGAACGTCAATCGACAGGTAGGCGCACCGTTCCCCAATTTCAATGTTCTCTCTTGATCCGTCTTTGGATTTTTCAGTTGAGTTGAAATATGGATAACGGGTTCTTCTATTTTTTGATTATGTGTTTGGAACGAATTCGGTTGGATATGGTAGGGTTTGTGTTGTTTGCATTGTTTATTTGTTGATAGTTGGTGGAGATTTGTGATGCATTTGGCTGTTAATTGTGTGAAATTGAATTTTTTTGCATGTCGGATTTGGTGTTGGTTATTTATGATTTGTTTGTGGTCTTACCAAATGCCAGCAAGAGATCGCAGATTTGAAGAATACGTTGCAACTTGTTTTGGAGAGATTGGATCGTAATTTGCCTACTTCTCCTACCTGTTGTAGGACTGATTCTTCCCCGGAGCCACTCCTCTAGTGCAGCCAGTGTTCCACCCCGATCAACAATATGATTTCGTGGCTCATTCTCGAGAATTGGACCTCGTCGGCGGTCCCTCGTTTGGAAAGTTCGAGGATGGATCTAGATGTGCTTTATTTGTCGAAGTCCCTGATCGATGATTGGTGAGACACGGGAATGTTTATAACATCTCCAGACACCTTTTTACAGAGGTGGGAGAGGGAGAAGTGAAGGTTGCAGTGGGGAGTTTCTTAGATGTTGGTGCTTTGGTGCCATTTCTGGAAGAAGAGATTGTTACTCTCGGCGATGCTATCGGTGGGTTCGGGAGGTGGCCTAGTTATTTAGTAGAGCTAAATGACAAACATGAGGTATACTTTAATTTTGAAAGACTTTAAATTTCAAATTTGTTAACAATTATATTTTTAACGGTTGTATATAAATATATGTAAGGTATCAAGCCCCCGGAGCAAAGGGTCAAACAACGAATCTCCCATCAACATTAATTTGCTTCCAAGTAGGTGCAAAATGTTGTATCAATGTATAGTAGGTAGGGAATCACAATCCTTAAGTATCTGAGATTTGGAGGAGGGGGATAAAGGGTTGCCTTTGGCTTTGTACGTCACCAAAGTGGATATCATGCAGTTCTTGGCGATGGATTCATTGTGTATCATGATTATCGACGTGCAAGTGAAGTAAGCGTTTTCTTTGGCATAAAATAAAATTTATTCAATAACTTAATCAAAACTGTAATAAAGTGTAATTTTTACTCTTGTAGACATCTTTATGATGCCAGAAGGTCAGTCTTTCCCGACGATCAAGTATTTGGATTTATTAGTCCATCTACATATATATACGTGAATGACGATAAATCGGGTCAGCTTGGGACTCTCATGAAAGAAGAAGACAAAAGATATTATATGCTCTCTTATCATGAGAGGTAAACTTTGTAATTCCAAGTGGAATTTTATTTTGTAATAAGCTTCTAATTATATATATAACAGGGTCATTGGATGCTTGTCGTTGTATGCCCCACGACTAATTCGACATATTAGTTTGATCCGTTGTGGTCGAATAAACCAAGGGACTCGATAAAGAAACTTCTAAATCTGTAAGTTCATTTTAGTCATCGTATTTGTAATTCGTGGATTTTTATTAGTATTATTGAATGAAGGTTTAACTTGTGCTACTCCGGGCAATTAAGGTTTACAGAGCTTTAGGTGGCAGGTAAACAACCACAAAAGCAGGAATAACATGGCCTGGAATGAGAGTACGTTCTCTCCCATTTTTGTTAATTAAGTTAGGAACATATATTTAGCGAATTTCTATGTTTGTAGTACCGGAAGCAAGTTGGAAATACGGAATGTGATTACTACGTGATGAGATACATGGAGGAAATCCTCGAATTGGCAACTCAAGACGTATGCCTATCCGAGGTAATATAGATCGTTATTCACTTATATAGTTCTAGTTTCAATATTTAGATATTAAAAATTTTACTTATATTTTGACAAGTCTTCCAAAAAAGTAGTGATCGCTTCTCGCAACAGGAGCTCGATGAAACTCGCGACCGATGAGCTCTATTTTATCAGAAACATGTTGATAAACTAAGATATTCTCCTGTCACTAGTTTTTTTGTAATTTAGTTAACAAGTTCATTTGTATTACAAACATACAATTTATGCCTTAATATAATCGCCTCAATTTTAGAATGAATGTCAATTGTATATGTATGAATTAATTCCAAGTGTGTTGAATGATTGTGTATGCTTGTATGTTTGTGTTGTATGCTTGTATGTACATGTGGATGAAAGTGTGTATGTATTTGTGAACGAATTTGGTGCAGGTTGTAAATACAAGTGTGCATGATACTTTTTTTGTCCAGGTTTAGGAATAGACGTCAGACGTTTATATTAGCCGACGTCTATTCCTTTGAATAAATGTATAGACGTCGGTTGTATGTATCAGACGATGTCTATTCCTAAAGAATAAATGTCGTCTCTTATTTCACCGACGTCCATACCTAAAGAATAGACGTCGGTCCTATATAAGGACCGACGTCTATTCTGTAAGTATAGACGTCAGCTGATACATGATGTGAATTAAATTTATACCGCAAGTGCACGGCGTCAATGGAGACGTGGCAAATACGGGTCGAACACAAGGAGGGAAGAAATAAATTGGTTTTGAGATTTTTGATTTTTAATTATCTAAAGCAAGAAACAAGAACAATTAAAACTAAAACAAGAACAAGGAAGTGAATTCCGTTGGGTGGAGGTTTAGATTTAGGATTTAGATTAAAGAATTCAGAAACTTATAATAAATCATGTTAGTTATGAAGCATTACATGATAAATGATTTAACATAAACTCAAGTAATCAAAATATACTAATCACGAACTTAAAATAATAACATTCATTCTCTTCTCTTCACCCTAAATCCGTCACCTCCACCATTTGGAGAGAGTTAGAAACTCATAGAGGGAGGAAGAAGGGGTCCTAGAGACATTACAAAAGAAAAGTAAAAACAAGAAATAAAAGACAGAATTTTATTACTAAAGTGAAGAGTACAAAACTGAAAATAAAAACAACTAAAAACTAGGTATAAGGCCAAGGACCCTTCTACCATCGTTCTCGGGGCTATTTATAGCCGATACAAGAGATCCCAATATATAAATGGAACGTATACGCGTCAATACAGCATCGGTGAAAATTTGAGCACACGGATCGACTTTTGTGCGGCTAAATCGCCGCAATTTGTACATGAGGTGCGGCGGAATCGCCATCTTTTTGGCTCGGATTCGATCCAGATTTTTCCTGTGTGTTTATGGTATGATTTGATCCTCCTTTGCGCGTCTGGATTGATTCTTTCCATTCTTTTGAGCTCCGGATTAATTCCTTTATATATATGGAGATTCACATTGATTTTTCTTTAGATTTTCTCCATAATAATAAAAGCTACTCGTGATTTGCAATTAGGTCCTTGTCTTTTTGCAATTGAGTCCCCGACTACTTTTGTGCTCAAGTCCTTGTTCTTTTTGTGATTAGGTCTTGAATGCTTTTATGCTTGGATACATTTCCATTTAAAACCCGATAAGCTTTAACTTGGTCTTTATGATAGAAATGAGTCTTTTGCACGCGTTTATGCTCGGAATGTGGGTAATTTGCATTCAGGTCCCTGTATTCTGTAAATAAGACTAAACACATACCTTAGTAGCATTTATTGATATAAAAGTAATCTAAATGAAAGACATATGATGCAATGTATGCAATGCATCAAATACCCCCACACCTAGATTTTGCTAGTCCCTAGCAAAACAGAAAATAAGAAAAATAAAAACAGGAAAATCCTAACTCATTTTCGTAGGAATCACGGTTGCACTTAGCATGTGCAACAAACCTTTAAACCTCCTTGTTGCCAAGGAGGACGAGTTTTGTCTCGTGAGGGTTTTCAGTTGACACACCCACAAAGTCTTAATTCAACATTCCATTAATAGCTCTCAATATCCCTACCTCAACCTTATACATCTAACTTTGAATTCTTGTATGCTCATTATATGAATCTAACTCATTAAAAATATGACTTGGTCTTTGTTCCTCCAACATTCACACCACTAACCCTTCTACACATGATATCACTTAAATTATTTTGCACGACTCCTCTGGTGGTGAAGTATCATTCGGATCAACCATGGCATGGATCATTCTTTTAGCTTTGGGCCTTGAGTATTATTTTTTTCTTCCGTGATTCAACACATTTGCTTTTTGACACTTTTACCCTTTTTGCATTCGTGTAGCGAGTTTGGTCGATAATCCCGAGCTGGTAGACTCAAGTTACCGGGTTTCAAGATACCCCTACGGACCAGTGACTCAAAGGCTTGGGATTTTGTAGTCATTTTGCAAAATGTGTTTCCTCACTTTATTCCTTTATTTTATTTTCCTCAAGGCTTAATTTCTATTAGAAGTCCACACTTCCCGGTATATTTTCCTCAACCTCTGCTTTTTATCAACCACTTCAAAGATTTGATTCATCCAATTTAAGTGCATACATGTCTTAAAGGGCAATGAGTTATTTCTTTGGAACTTAGATTTATGTCATAATTTCTACAAGCAGAACTATATAATAAGGAACAAAAAATCAATGGAATTTGTACACGGGTTTTGGCAGTTCAATCTTAAGCTATGTCATGAAACATTGATTTTTTTTAAGATATTTTTTTTTTGAAATAAAAGACAGCTATATAGATAAATATATACATAAACATCCCCCCACACCTAAATCATGCATTGTCCTCAATGTATGCAAATATAAAGCAAATGCACTTATTACCTTGGTGAAATGCGGTGGAAGGATGAAATTTGCTCAAAGTCAACCATAAGCAGAACTGGATTGAATGACACCATATTGGTGCATGTATCCAGTTGAATTGTTCCCCATGTTGCAATGAGAGTCCTGAGTCACATGTTCCACACCCCTCACATAAATAGGTTCTCTTATTTGCTCGAGTGATGGTGGGTGTGTAGATGAATTCTTCCCCTTTTTCTTACTTCCTTTTTGATTTTGTGATGATTCAGAAATCTTATAGATACGTGATTTCATCACAACGTCACTTTGATTGCATATCATTTCTGGCTCACTATCAATATGAAAGATATTAAATTCAGCTTTTAAGTTCCCAAAAGATAATTGCATGAGCCCATTTCGACAGTTTATCAATGCTTCCGAAGTGGCTAAAAAGGGTCTGCCTAGAATTACAGGGATTTGTCGGTTAGGATTTACAACAGGTGCGGTATCTAGTACGACAAAATCCACTGGGTAAATGAAGTCACCACCTTGATCAAAACATCCTCTACTATACATCTTGGTTTCTTAATAGAACAATCAGCAAATTGAAAGGTTGTCTTAGAGGGTTTTAGTTGACCAATGTTCATTTGCTCATAGACAGAGTACGGGAGTAGGTTAACACTAGCACCAAGGTCTAGAAGGGCTTTGTTGATAAAAGTATCTCCTATTGAACATGAAATTGTGGGACACCCAGGATCCTTATATTTTATAGGAGATGTGTTGGACAATATAGAACTTATGTTTGCAGTTAAGAATGCCTTCTTTGGTACGTTCATTTTTCTCTTTTTAGTGCACAAATCTTTTAAGAATTTAGCATAAGCAGGTATTTGTTGAATCATGTCTAAGAGTGGAATGTTCACCTTAACTTGCTTAAATACTTCCAAGATTTTCTCTATTTGTGCACTTGAGTTCTTTTTGAGTCTATTAGGGAATGGAGCTTTAGGAACATAGACTCGCTCAGGTTCAGGTTGAGCTATGGGTTCAGGTTGAGTAGGTGGGTTGGGCGTTTCAGATTGGACGTCAGGTTCAATGGTCAGGTCATATGTGGGTGCTTGATGGCTAGATTGATTGGACACTCTAGGATTTACCACGTTGTTATCAACTTGTCTTCCGGACCGTAATGATACTACTCCATTTATTTGTTGGAACGGTCCTTCCTCATTAACCATTTGAACCGGTCTAGGGTTGTTATTTCCTGAAGGTGCTTGATAGGATTGATATGAATTATTAGATCTAGGGTTCACCTCAGGTTGACTTGGAAGCCGACCCTTTTCTCTTTCAACTACTATTTGTGCTAGTTGGCTGACTTGTGTCTCAAGCGTTTGGAAGGTCTGGTTGGTTGTTTGTATAAAAGTTTTCATCAAATTTTCCAAGCTTGTCAACCTAACCTCATGATCGTTATTGTTACTAAACCCAGATGATGTATTATTTTGGTTATACGGGTTTGGTTGTTGTCTAGGAGGTTGACCTTGTTGGCTTGATGAGAAATTAGAATTATTACGCCAACCCGAGTTATAGGTTGATGCGTAAGGGTCATTTCTAGCATGGTTATACATGGCATTAACTTGGTCCCATTCCGCACAATCCTCCATTACATGACCAGTCTGACCACATCTAGAGCAAGGGATAGACGAGGCTTGATTCACTCGGTTTTGGGTTCGTAACTCTAAACTTTCCATTCTGCGCATAAGGGTAGCTAGTTTTGCTTCAGTCGCTATGTTGGCATCTACAGCTAAGACACTTGGTTTGGGTTGGCTTGCTATTCTAGATCCAATACTTGGGTTAAGCGGTGTTCTAGCATTGTCCCATTGCATACTGTTTTCAGCTAATTCCTCAAGAAAAGTCTAGGCATCATTTTCATTTTTCGACATAAAGTTCCCTTGGCTTACGGATTCTACCATAACCCTAGATGTGGGTGTCAATCCCTCATATATAATTTGGCATAATTGTCATCTCGGAATTCCATGATGAGGGCATTGGGTCAGAACACTTTTGAATCTTTCTAGGTAGGAATAAAACGGCTCGCTCTCAGACTGAACGAATGCAACAATTTCATTCCTAATCCTCATAGTCTTATGGTTGGGAAAATATTTTTTCAGGAATACTTGAACAAACTCAGCCCAACTCCTAATAGATCTTTCGGCTAGACTATATAGCCATTTCTTAGCGTTGTCCTTTAGTGCCAGAGGCACAAATTTCAGACGCACTGCCTCCTCGGGATATGCTGGTATTGCATAAGAGAGCAGATTTCCTCAAATTCTCCAAGTAAGAGATATGGGTCTTCCCTAGAGGTGAACTTAGGCAACATACTCATGTATTGTGCCTTAAGTTCGAAGTCGCGACCCGGTATGGTGGGCATAACGATGCACGATGGCTGAGCAGCCATCGCTGGATAGCATCGATCCCTCAGAGTTATAGGTTGTGCAACAGGCGGGTCCACTACGTTCTCACCCATTGGATCCGGGTGAGGTGGTGCAACAGGTGGATTGGGGCTAAGTTCCAGACTGGAATCTAGATGAACTCGTGAGAGTCGATTACTCAAGTCCCGAATCCAAATCTGAGTGCACCGGGTTGAATCAATTTTTTGAATTCAAATTCGGAATTTAAATTCCAAATTTAATTTCAAGAATTAATAACATTTTTTTTTATATTTTCGTTTTATTTTTTTATTTTTTTTTATTTGTTTTTTTTCAAAAGAGAAACAAACAATAGAATGGGGAAAGATGAGAAAGGAATCCTAATCTAGAGAATTTAGGTGAGAAGAGAAAGAAGACTCAGATGAGAAGGGAAACTTAACTCTAAAGATAGAAAGAGGGTTGGTCAGAAAATTCCTAAAAAAGCACGGTTCAAACAATCCTAGACCTAGTGTCGCTTAGATCTTGTCGACTCCTAACTGGTTGAGTTGAATTGATTTGCTTGATTCACCTCCCTCACTAATCAAACCAACTTGGTCAGGCCGTGTATAGCTAGTGGGGGCGCTTCCGACAGAGTCGGTGCCAATTAGACAACCACTTCGCTTGGAAGACTTACGTCAACACAAAAATACTTTCTAGACACCAAATTAAATTCAATCGGCTTCAGGTCATAGCAAGTCAAACCAATTCTTCTCCTTAAATGAGTCTGAGTCCTTAGGGGTCAATGTCTAGTTGATTTTAATTCAAGGCTTGGGTGACACTTTAGGTTTGTGATTTGTGGGCCACGGAAGGGTGATGAAATCCCCACCGTATCTTTGCCTACGGAGTTGCCCTTAAGATAGTTTAACTTAGATCTAGCAAAGATAGTCAAACAATGGTCTTTAGAAGGGGCAATTTCAAGGTTGTATGCAAACTAGATTATATGCTTAAATGCATTCGATAAAAACCGCGATACGTACCTTGCCTCCAGCACTCTTCAACAAAAATTAATTTGCAAGAATTTAGCAAGAATAATGCAAACAAAACATTATATGATGCATGCACTAAGTTCTTCTAGTTTTGCCAATTTTTAGGTCAGAGTTGAATTATTGCAATTTATGGAATTTTTGCCCTACACATGCAGTTCTACGAAAAGGAAATTTTCTGAAAATAGAAATTACGAGGAAAAGAGGCAACAAAGGTTACCTTATGCAATGCTCAGTCGGGTTTACCGCCCGCTCTTGAAATTTCAGATGCTCTGCGCGTCCACCCAGCGATGATGCGCGTCCCAGAAAAGTTTGAAGCCCAGAAGCTCCAAGTGTGCGGCGATTCCGCCGCAGGTTGTTCTATAGGTGCGGCGATTTCGCAGCTCGTTTAGCTCAGATCGTGCTCGTATTTCGCCGTGCACTCTGTTGTCTCCTGAAACACAAATCCAAATAGTTAGATCGCGCACAAGATAAACAGAACAAAATCGAAATCAACAAAAAAAAACAAAATCTGTGTCGCCTCCCCGGCAACGGCGCCAAAAACTTGATGTGAATTAAATTTATACCGCAAGTGCACGGCGTCAATGGAGACGTGGCAAATACGGGTCGAACACAAGGAGGGAGAGATTTGTTATTAATGTGATTTCGATTGGGGGAAGGAAGGAGAGAAGAAATAAATTGGTTTTGAGATTTTTGATTTTTAATTATCTAAAGCAAGAAACAAGAACAATTAAAACTAAAACAAGAACAAGGAAGTGAATTCCGTTGGGTGGAGGTTTAGATTTAGGATTTAGATTAAAGAATTCAGAAACTTATAATAAATCATGTTAGTTATGAAGCATTACATGATAAATGATTTAACATAAACTCAAGTAATCAAAATATACTAATCACGAACTTAAAATAATAACATTCATTCTCTTCTCTTCACCCTAAATCCGTCACCTCCACCCTTTGGAGAGAGTTAGAAACTCATAGAGGGAGGAAGAAGGGGTCCTAGAGACATTACAAAAGAAAAGTAAAAACAAGAAAATAAAAGACAGAATTTTATTACTAAAGTGAAGAGTACAAAACTGAAAATAAAAACAACTAAAAACTAGGTCTAAGGCCAAGGACCCTTCTACCATCGTTCTCGGGGCTATTTATAGCCGATACAAGGGATCCCAATATATAAATGGAACGTACACGCGTCAATACAGCATTGGTGAAAATTTGAGCACACGGATCGACTTTTGTGCGGCTAAATCGCTGCAATTTGTACATGAGGTGCGGCGGTATCGCCACCTTTTTGGCTCGGATTCGATCCAGATTTTTCCTGTGTGTTTATGGTATGATTTGATCCTCCTTTGCGCGTCTGGATTGATTCTTTCCATTCTTTTGAGCTCCGGATTAATTCATTTATATATATGGAGATTCACATTGATTTTTCTTTAGATTTTCTCCATAATAATAAAAGCTACTCGTGATTTGCAATTAGGTCCTTGTCTTTTTGCAATTGAGTCCCCGACTACTTTTGTGCTCAAGTCCTTGTTCTTTTTGTGATTAGGTCTTGAATGCTTTTATACTTGGATACATTTCCATTTAAAACCCGATAAGCTTGAACTTGGTCTTTATGATAGAAATGAGTCTTTTGCACGCGTTTTTGCTCGGAATGTGGGTAATTTGCATTCAGGTCCCTGTATTCTGTAAATAAGACTAAACACATACCTTAGTAGCATTTATTGATATAAAAGTAATCTAAATGAAAGACATATGATGCAATGTATGCAATGCATCAATACATACAACCGACGTCTATTCTTTAGGAATAGACGTCGGATAAAGCACGCCCGACGTCTATGTATAGACGACGTACACATACACGTTGGATCTAGGAATACTTATATTCGACGTATATACCCTCATACATCCGACGTATATTCCCTTTTCTGCAGTAGTGTCATGACCATTTGAACATGAAATTTTGATTAGACTGTTCGAAAGTCGGAACAACGGAGATTGCGCTTACTTGGCCGGGCGAAGCCATTAGAGTAAAGTACGTAGAAATTTCATATTAATATCTCAACGTCAAAATGTACATCAGCACTAGAGAAGTCTTTGACATATGTGTTCAATAGAAGAATACTACTGAAACTTAAAATCAAATTTGGATGGTGATATTGTCAATTATTAATGGTATGGAGACAGTTTGAGAAATCTGCAGGTCTATTCCTCAAACTAATTAACGCAAAAAATATTCTTTTTTAGCTAAAGGTGCTTTGTCATGTTCAGAAAATACACAACTTGTCACCTCATTATCGATGACAATAATAGAGGGAGTAAAATAAGAATTGAAAATAAAACATCGACAACTGTAATACATGACCTCTACAAACAACTTGGCTTGACTTTGTTTTGAGGGATTGAGTATAGAGTTGTCATTGACATTTGGAGATTGCCAATAAAAAACCTCTATATGTTTAGAAACCAAACTACAGATCCCGAAGAACTAAGAGTTGACATGGAGAAATCACCTCATCTCTTCCTTCTCACACTATTGTTCTTCTTTTCCTTGTTAATTCCGGTACGAAGTACGGATTCCAACTCCATACTGTTCCATGTTGGTCTGGTGCTTCATAATGAAAGCTTGGTTGGGAAGACAGGTTGGGCAAGTATTCAAATTGCCAAAAGTGATTTTTATAGACGACATAACAACTACTCCACCAGGCTTGTGTTTCATGGGAAGGATTCGGGCAACGACACTCTTGGTGCGGTTTCGGCAGGTATTGTAGTTACATAACATTTAAATCAGCAAAATTTTCTTGACATTTTTTTACTATGTATCCTGCATACATCTAAAGATATTGAAGTATTCTATTTGTGATTTTAACATAATTTGGTCCTACTTACATCATTCTTATTTCTTATGGTATTTCAATTCTTAGCCAAAATATTTATTTGAACTTCTTCTTTTTTGTTATCGAAGCACTGGAGTTGTTGGGAAACAACCAGGTGCACGCAATCATAGGCCCACAAAGATCGGCTCAAGCTTTTTTCGTGTCAAATCTCTGTAATGTGACGCGAGTTCCCGCTATTTCCTTCTCTGCAACCAACCCATCCCTCACATCCTCCCACAAATCTTATTTCATTCGAGCAGCGTCGAATGACTCCGCACAGGTGGATGCAATCTCTTCCATTATCAAAGTATATGGGTGGAGAGAGGTTGTGCCCATTTACGAGGATACTAGTTTCGGAAAGGGACTCTTGTCTTATCTCATCGATGGCTTGCAAAAGGTTGAAGCCGTAGTTCCATATAGAAGTGAGTTGTCGACCACTTCAACCGATGAGCAAATCTTAGGGGAATTGTACAAATTGATGACAATGCAAACAAGGGTGTTCATTGTGCACATGGCTCCGGCTTTGGGTTCTCGACTCTTTTCAATGGCGAACGAGGTGGGGATGATGACCAGTGGTTATGTCTGGATAATGACAGACGGTCTGACGTCGAAAGTGGGCTCCAGAGGTGAACTTCCTTTTGAGTCAATGCAAGGAGTGTTGGGTGTGAGGCATTATATTAACGAATCAGAACGGTACAAAATTTTCAAATCAAAATTGAGTAAGAAATTCAGGAAAGATTATCCAGAAGATGATAGCACTGTGCCTAGTATTTATGGTGCATGGGCATACGACACTGTTTGGTTGCTGGCAGAAGCAGCGGAAAATATTTCAAGCTTTATTAAACCTCAAAACCCGAAATCCATTAACAACAAAATTGTTTCTATGGAAAATCTTACGGTTTCTAACGTCGATCCTCAACTTGTTGAAGCAATCAAGAGAACCAGAATTGATGCAATTAGTGGTAAATTCCAAATTGAGGACAATCAGTTGCAGGCCTCTACATTCGAAATAGTTAACATCAATGGCAATAGTGGGCGAAGGATTGGATTTTGGACTCCGGATTATGGAATCACTCGCAATCAATCATCCAAAAAGGACAGCGCTTCTTCCATGTCAGATCTTGGCATCGTGTTGTGGCCGGGCGATTCTACGTCAGTCCCTAAAGGTTGGGTCATCCCAAGCAATGAGAAGAAGCTAAGGATCGGTGTTCCGGTAATAAATCCATTATATGACTTTGTAAAGTCAGAACATGATCCGCTCACTAATGCAACCAAAGTCACTGGATACGCTATAGATGTGTTTGAAGCTGTTCTAAAGATATTGCCATTTGCCATCCCTTACGAATTTATCTTGTTCGGAAATGCCACAGGAGAAATGGCTGGTACATATGACCTACTTGTTAGCCAAGTCTATGAGCAGGTAAGTTTTTTATGCTTTTCTAAGTAACAAATGTTTTACCCTTTTGTAGAAAAAAAACAATAGACAGTCGTCACTATTAGATTTGCAAATTTTAGGTTTTTTTATATATTGTAACTTACTAAACTCTTGACTTTTGTTAAACGAAATATCTCTAGGTAAAACCTTGTTATTAAAACTCAACTATTTCATTTTTGCAACTATGGCCTCCATAAAGAATATATTATCTTTTTCTATGATTTTTTAGAGATTAAAATCGTTTGTTTATCTAAGATTCAATAAGGCGTAATAGCTTCCTTGCCATCTTGAGTTGGTATTTTTTCTTTCTTAACGTAGATGCGATAATCAGGTGTGTTTTTCTTTTCATCTAAAGTCTCATCATGGCCTGCTAAGTTTCTATAAATATGACAATTAAAATTGTTGTCATGAAATCCAGTTCAATTCATACTGCATAATCCTTTAACATATTAATTATTTGACACTTTTTTTTAATTAATTTCCATGCACATTTATGCAATTGATCGTTGGTGAAATTGGAAAACAGAAATATGATGCAATTGTAGGCGATGTTACAATTACAGCAAATAGATCGGAGCTCGTAGATTTTACATTGCCGTATACTGAATCTGAAGTAGCAATGATAGTGCCTGTTGAGAAGGATGCAAACAAGAACATTTGGATTTTCCTGAATCCATTGGAGAAATATTTGTGGTTGGGAACCCTGGCATTTTTCATTTATACGAGCTTTGTGCTGTTCATAATAGAGCCTGCAAGTAATGACTTTTCTGGGACAACAAGCGAAAGGATTGGGTCAATCTTCTATTTTATTTTCTCAACCCTAGTCTTTTCGCATAGTAATTTGCTATCCTTTTCGTATTTTATTTTCTCAGTTTTCATTATTAAATTTCATCATGGTGCTTTTGAATACAATATTTATAATTCACATATACATATGTCAATAAACGGACGAAGAATGCTACCTTTTCAAGCTTCAGCTTTCACACTTTTTATTGAAGGAATTGCCGTTTCTAAATGATTACAAATCCATAATATATAACTTCAACTTTCAACTTAAACTCTCTCTACTTAAGCTAGCCTCCATTAGCTTTGCCCCAACTTTGACTTCTGAAAGAAACTTCTTGACTACAATACAACAATTAAAGATATGTAGGAGCCCTACAACCATCTTGGTTGTGGCGTTGCATTTTCAGTTACTTCCGGTTACTTATTTTTCTAAGAAAATTTATGGGTGGTATATACTATATATAAGGAATATGTGGTAAAAATTTCAAATCAAGTGAATCATTGTAGACCCTGATCTGATCACTTTGAAATTCAGTAAATTTCAGTCGTTCAAATATGAGCATCTTAGATCAACGGTGAAATTAGTTTCGATTGACCTAATATCTTAACATGTCATAGTTTAAGAGATAAAAATACATATAATTAAGTTTGATTTAAAATAATTAACTTTTAAAATGTGATAATTTTGAGTGTCACAACCAAATTAGCTATAGGAGCTCCTACAATCTCATTGGCGTCCATATATAATGGTATGTATAGAGCATTTTTTTTGGATTCTTAACAAAGTTGAAATGATAAAGGTTGTGAAAAATCAGGTGAAATCCCTATAATCCTTAATTATTTTAAATTAAATTTCATTTTGAAAAATTTATGGAGAACCACTTGATTATATTTACAAATTTTCAAAGCCAATACTTCAAATTGCTCATTTGGAAGTGTCATAATTCCCAATTCTAAGTTTAATATCATATCCCAATGCACCATATTAGATATATGAAAATAAACTAATATGTTATTTAAGTGAAATTAATTAGTTTGTTTAATTTATTTATCCAGGAGATAATATCAAGAGCAACTTGTCTAGGATGGTCGTGATTGTCTGGGTGTTTGTAGTTCTGGTACTTATGTCAAGTTACACTGCCAACTTAACCTCTATGCTTACAGTGGTAAAGTCCCGACCATTGGTCACGGACATAAACACAATTATTAAAAATGGAGATGTTATTGGCTACCACAAAGGTTCATTCTTGGAGGGATTACTGAGGCAGACGTTCCCTGAGTCAAAAATGAAGGCATTGGGCGATCCTAAGCAAGTTGATGAGGCCCTCACCAAAGGAAGCTTGAATGGTGGAGTGGCGGTTGTCTTCAATGAGATTCCATACATTAAGGCTTTCCTTTCGCGATACTGCAATAAGTACACGATGAGTGAGAGAACTCATAAAACTGCAGGCTTTGGTTTCGTAAGATGCTTTCTTTCTCTTCAATTATATACTTTCCCTATATATAAGCATGTAGTATATATTTCATGCTTTTGCAAGGTTTATGACAAAATAATATTAAATATCAAATTCATTCAGTTAGGTTTGTTAGTTTTATGCGGAGTAGAAAAGTTCACAACATTGTGAGATTACAATTAATCATCGTTTTGATATATAACAATACCATCTATAGCATTTGACTTTGATTTTGTTCATCCTCGCCTGTAGGTGTTTCCAAAGGGATCTCCTCTTGTTCGTGATATCTCCAAAGCAATTTTAAATGTCACTGAGGGAGATGACGTAATCCAGATCGGTAAAAAATGGTCTGTAGATTCCTGTAAAAAGGAGGCTAATGATATCCAACCACAAAGCCTCAACTTTTCAAGCTTTTGGGGTCTTTATCTCATCACAGGAACTACCACAGTTTCCGCACTTTTGATATCCATAGGTTTCTTTCTATACAACGAAAGGAGCCAATTCAGAACGATATCTAGTGACGACGACTCTATTTGGCAGGCCTCAAAGTCGTGGGCAAAACGTTATTATAAAGGAGAAACTACACCGTCGGAGGACAATGGCAGTTCCCACAACCCATTTTCTTCTCAAGATCAAGATGCATCAAATATTGGAGGTAGAGATGTTGCATTGAGCGCCATATCCAACGGAAATTCCCCTCCACCAAATGACGAGAGAAGCCCTAAAGAACTTGGAGGCTCTGGTACTTCCTTACGGGAAATCATGAGAAATCCAACTGATGGGAGTACAAATAGCCCGCAATACCAACGATCACCGATGAAGAATGTTGTGATTCTGGAAGTACAAGAAGAGCACAATGTTCAAGATAACCAATAAACAATGTCTTTTCTGGATAATTGTTTTTATATGGTTTGCTAAATATATGGCTTACTAAAAAAAATATCGCTGAGTTGTTTTATCATCAAACAATGTGCTTTAGGGGTGATCACAAATAAAATGAAGGACGAGTAATAACTACTGTTTATAAAGTTTACGCCTACTATTCCTTCGTTAGTCTATTTTCCATTATGTGTACGACTATTACGAGGAGTTGTTAGTTTCATGTATTCTCTTTTAATTCTACATGCTTAGCTTAATTTTGTTTTGTTTCAGTAGAATTAATTCGAATGTTTCCTTTTATTCATGTAGTTTGTAGCTTAATGAGTAGTGAGTAGTTCCATCCCACTTTTGGGATGGAGTAGATGTTTATACATGTCACGAAGAATGGGATGAATGCTATCTTTTGCTTTATGTGATGAATGTGGGTGTATGTTTGTTTGTATAAAAGATAATACTTAACATGACGGTTTCTACCATAATCATTAGGTACATCCTATGTTTGTTTAGGTTCTCAATAACAAACTTGTTTATGCTCATGTTAATGAACTAGGTTAGCGATTTGGATGATAGGTCTTGCCACAACCATTAAGTACTTCGTATGCATAAAAACACAACCTACACTTGTGCCCTATTGAATGCATTCCTCACCACTTTATTTCGTGTACACACACTCCACTCCTTGGGGCTTTTCTTCTTGATCTTCATCTTGCTTTGATATTGCTTAGTTTAGTTTGTTTCAATTCCTCTCACTTTTGTCTTCTTTGATTGTTGCTTGCTAGTTTAGGGTAGCTTAGTTTAGTTTAATAAACTTTTTATTCCCTTTATTCTCCACTTGATTTCTGTAGAATCAGAGCTGACACACCTTCCTGTGGATCGACTCGTACTTGTCTCATCTTCACCGATGGCCGTGCACTTGCGGTTATAACTGAACCAATCAGTAGTGATGGAGACGAACTATTGCTTGTGATGCATGAGTTGGTGATGGACACCCGTATTTAAAGGTGTTGATGGAATGTTGTAGAGAGGTTGGAATATTGTGGTCTTTAGATTCTTAACATTCTCTTCCTTTCAATGATTTTTTAGCGTGGGTTGTAGTTTGTCTTTTAGTGCTCTATGATTTATCTGTGATGTACCAAATAATGAGAAATCCTCCTAAAAGACATTAGCCGATGTTATTTAGTGCTACTATGCTATAAAAGTGGTGTTAATTTTGTCCAGGCCTGGCCCGTTTAACATTATCTAAACCACTCAATACCACAATTTTGGAGCGGTAGCATTACTTGTAACATTATGTAATCCACCCTTAGATTGTATTCGTTTTCATATTAGATGTGTTTGCCATATTTTAAACTTAATTGTACAAGATGGACTTGAAATAATAAAACCTTGTTTGCAAAATATTAGAGATGCTATCACCTATTTAGATAATAATAGTACATACAGATATAAAGAATTTAGAGAATTGTGCTCTAGTAATGATGTTAGACCTAGAAAATTTAAATAAGACGTCTCTCATAGATGGAACTCTACTTATAAAATGTTGAAAATAACATCCGACAAATTTCTTATCTACATGCTTTTCTGAAAACAATGTCTGACAAATTGTAAACTTAATATGTTATATTTGTTGCTTCATAAATAAGTGGGTACTTCGATAATTTCCTCCTTTATATTGATTTTTTTGCAGTCTTATTCACATTTTTTTATTTTCTTTTTTGCCTCAAATGGGGAAAAAACAACTTTTTTGTTAATATGTAAATCTAAATTTGTAGGAATAACTTTCTATGTATCAAAAATGAAATTCAACGAATTTGGATATATTCTCAATTAGACACGACCGTATAAATGTTAAAATGTAATTGTATTTGGCTATAAATGTACGAGTACAAAACAATCCTAACCTACCACTAATACACATGATAAGTCCTATATATTAACTTGACCATATAAATTCCCTTATAATAGATCTAGGGCTAAATTAAAGGAACCAATGGTGTAAAAAAATTTGAAGTCCATCGATCATACTTATTTTATTTGTCAAAAAATAATATCCTTAAAGGATTTAAATCATTATTTGCCAAAAATAACTAACACGGAAATAGAGATAGGACGACGTCGGTTTTAGTCGGGTGTGGGGTTTTATAAAACCTCACCCAAACAAGACATATTTCATTTCAGTCCACTTTAAACTTCTATCTGCATTCAATATAATTGTTAACTGATAAAGTATAAAATTTAAATGTTCAAAAAACAATGAAAATAAAAAAACTTTATCTTAAAACTAAATTATTTCTACATATTAATTCAAGTTATTCTATAGTATTAAATAAAGAGTTACAAATTGAATCTTTACATTAGATTATGTGTTGCATTATTGTTATGATATATTATAGAAATTAGATTAGGAAAAACTAAATCGGCTTGCTCAAAACATGGCTCAACCCAAAGCTTATATGTTCAGTTTCAATTTCTCGACCCTAACCTAAAATTTTAATTGGCCCACACAGAAGGATACGAAACTAACATATTAATTTAAGTTATTTTATAGTATTAAATGAAGAGTTACAAATTGAATATTTAAGTAGATTATTTGTTGCATTATTGTGATGATACATACATTAGATATCATATAAGGAAAAATAAATCGGTTTGGTCAAAAATTGGCTCAACAAAACCCAAACCTAATATGATTCCGTTACAATTTCTCGACCCTAACATGAAATTTTACTTGGGATTTGGTTTGGAATTAGATTGTTGCCTTAAAGCCTCATTCCTACACGGCTACACATGCGGATATGAAACTAAATTAGTGTTACATATTAATTTAAGTTATTTTATATTACTAAATAAATAGTTACAAACTGAATCTTACGTTAAATTTTGTGTTGCATTATTGTTATGATACATACAATAGATATTACGTAGGGAAAAATAAACTAGTCTGGTCGAAAATTGGCTCAAGTCTCACCAAATATGATTCGAATTCACTTTTCTCAACCCTAAACTGAAATTTTATTTGGAATTTGGTTTGTATTCAGATTGTCGAGTCTAAAGTCTCATCCCCACACAAAAGGATATAGGAACCCGACTGACATAATTTTACCACTACACTACCAAAATAGTTTTTATTATTATAAAAGGGTGGTTTCATTCATTAATTAAAAGTTGTAAAATTGTTAGGAGTCATAACAACCTAATACAAAATTACCGCTACCAAGGGACAAGTTTACTGAAGCTTCTACCACAAGTACAAACCCTAGCCTAACATTGTTGAACCCCAATGTAAGGAGCCGACTAGATGCTACTAAATTGCATGGGTCTGGAATACCAGGGAGAATCATCCTGGTCCTAACAATGATATGAATGGTCACCCATGTAACCATCCATCTCAACAAACAACTCTCGAGTCGACCACTCTCACCACCACGAGACTAAGCTCGCAAAACGTGCTCGACTCGACCCTAAAACGCTACCAGAGAGTGTAAAGGGGAGGAGACTAAAACGTAGAAGTAGGTGAGAAGAAGATGACTCAGAGGAGAAGGGAAGAATCCCTAAAGCTAGCGTGGGTAGAGGGATCAGGAAGAAGCCTAACTAGCAAGCACGACTCAAACAATGAAAGGCAATGGGTCCTTAGGCTAGACGACGCCTAACTTCGAGGTCACTAGCCTCGACACGTCTCACCTCCCTACAACGAGGACCACAATGCCCAGCAAGTGATACCAGATCCGGAGATCCAGTACCTCCTACCATCGACAAGGTAGGCAACGCCGATCAGGTCATGACGATCTCAACTAGATTACTCTCCTAGTGCGCCCGCAATCCTAGGGCTAATGTCTACTTGCTTTTAGTTAAGGCTTTATTAAGAGTGATTTTTGGGGCCAAGGAAAGGGTGATGAAATCCCCCACCTTATCTTTTATGGGACAACCCCTCCTTAGTAGCGATTTAATCCTAGATCTAGCAATCAATCGCTCCAAACAAACGCTCTCTCACTCTTGTCCCGATGCACCTTACTAACTAATGCATGAACGAAACATGCATGAATGAGGGATGTGGGTGCACGTACCTCACGCCAGCAATCAACAACAAAATGTAAAGAAAAGAAAAGACAAATGCATGCAAGGTCTACACATGATG
The DNA here is from genome assembly GCA_963682175.1 of Triglochin maritima. Taxonomy (NCBI): domain Eukaryota; kingdom Viridiplantae; phylum Streptophyta; class Magnoliopsida; order Alismatales; family Juncaginaceae; genus Triglochin; species Triglochin maritima. The sequence goes on along the minus strand of OY821774.1, from coordinate 20,494,283 downwards.
CATGACCTAGATGGCAAGGAGTCTAATCTTTTGAGTCTAAGCATGTAGAATTAAAAGAGAACACAACTCTCCCACTACAAACTTGTCCAATACATTAGAGAGAATCCCAAACACTCCAAGCCTCGAATTTCCACACTTAGTGATCAATTCCTTATTTCTACTCAAGTGTGCTCAAGTTTAGAGAGTGTTGTCCCACTCAATCTTTGTCTTGGTGAAAGCCCAAGACAGAAGTATAGACTTCGGTGAGAGCCCGAAGTGATCCCTCTCGGATTGTGAGAGGTGGAGCCAAGCTCGGCGAGGGTTGTTCGCCAGCTTTAAGACTTGTGAAGGCGTTCTCTCCCGGCCCGGAACGAGGAGTTGTTAGTGAAGTCGTGATCGGAGTCGGTGATCCGAGCGGAGCTGGCAAGAGAGGACTAGGACCGGGGTGGGGTGCCGAACCTCTATAAAAAAATCCCCCGTCTCATTGTGATTTGCAATATTCTCCCTTCACTTGCTTGTTTGTTTTAAATTCCGCTGCATATCTTTGATTGTTTAAACAAGTAGGTAATTAGTGTAAAATTGTGATTAGTATTGTGGACCCATAACCCACACGATCCAACACTCTCTACCTTGTGGGACACATTTACAACTACTCTTTCTACTACCATACACACTCTTATATAAAAACTCTATATTATAATGTACATTTCTAGCTAACATAATACAAGACTCTCTGTTTGTAGTTTATTGACATCATATCATGCATATATTCGTGCCTTATATCCCCTATTTTGAATATAAGCAGTGCTACGTAACAAGTGTCATCTTTAAGTTTCAAGAATAAACATGTTTGAGAAGAAGAGATGCAAGTAGGACTAAAATGTGAGGAAAAAGGACTGATCGGTGACTCGAATCGTCCAAACCAGAGTCTGGACAGAGCACCTCCCTGGTAACGGTGCCAAAAACTTGATTGATTATTTATATGACCGCAGGTGCACGACGTCGGTGATGACGTCGCAAATACGGGTCATGTCTACGAGGAGGTGTGTCGACTTTGGTTCTTCCAAACGTGAGTGGGAAAAGAGGAGAAGAAGTTGTTGATTTTGCTAACTACACTTAACGAATTAACAAACAATTAAACTAAACCACCATTGAGTGGAGGTGGGTAGGTATGTGTGCGTGATTGGGTCTTCATTTCAGTTAGGAACAAGTGTAGTTTATGTGGCATACAAATAGTAGCTAGTGTAGAATCTATGTGTAGGATACACAACACTACATGACAAACCATGAACATGCTTATGTCACATAAAGTTGAGGTTGATTTTAGATTATCAAGCATGCAATAGGTACCTAGTTGGCCGTTAGAGTATCAATCAATCCTACATTCAACCTAAATCATTCATGTGAATGTGCACCAAATATGGATCCATACATAACAAGTCGTTCCCGTCAAACCATGACAAGCAAGAAAATAAACTCTAAGGTCAGCATGAGATAAGTACCTAGTGTGGACATTATCTCATCTAATAAAAATTTAAGCATGCTACAAGTATAAATCTATATTAAGCATATCAAATGACACAAATAAAAGAACACATCACTATCACATATTCTACATTACCTCCACCCCAAATGGGGATGAAACTACTCACTACTCATTAAGAAAAGAAGACAAAAAGAAATTAAACTATGCGTGGAAGCATTAAAAGAGAAGACAAGATTAAAACAACCTATAAAGAATTATTTTATTTACATGGCTCACATTGCAAGTAGCTTTCTTCTCCACCTTGAGTTTTGCTCCAAGGCTTACTCCAAGTAGAGAGAATGCTACCAAGCAATGAGTAAATAAAAGGAGGAAGAGTTCTAGTTCTATTTATTGTCATAGAAAAAGGTAACCAGGGATAATCCCCCGATTAAAAATAGACATAAAACACTCTAATAGATGACCCACGTAAATCTTATCGGGTCTGGAGAAGACCCGACCGCCAATCAGCGGTCTGGAACCGCCAATTAGTGGTCTACAAACTCTGGATCGAGTCTGGATTTGGAGTGTGGTTGTCTGGCTTGCTTTCTTCATGTGTGATGTACCCGATATGGTATTTGGAGTTTAAGTCCGAATCGAATTGTCATAATACTCCTCATGATGGTGTGGAGTTTCTTTATTTGCTCATTGGTCCTTTTGGGTTACATCCGGGTCCTTCTCTCTTGCATCTCAGTCCATAAGTCTTACAACTCAGCCATTTTTCTTGATTTTAGGTCCTTTTGTCCATCTTCTCCTCCAACTTGTTTATTCCTGAAACTTATATATAAAACTCATTACGTAGCATTGCTTAGGCTAAAAACGAACGCTACAAGACACAAATATATGCATGATATGATGTCAATCACTTAGCCCCAAAATCACTCCTAATCAAAAGTGTTAATCTAAAAGCAAGAAGACATTGGCCCTTACGACTCGGGCGCATTAGGAGAGTGATCCGATCATGACCGTCATGGCCTCATCAACGTCGCCCACTTTGTCGGTAGTAGGAGAGACGAGATCTTCAGATCTTGGCTCACTTACTGGGCTCTATGGTCTTCGTCGTAGGGAGGTGACGCGTGTTGAGGCCGTGTGACCTCGTCGTTAGGCGTTGTCTAGCTGTAAGTACCTATAGTGACCGTCAGTTGTTTGAGCCGTGTTTGCTAGATAGGCTTCTACCCTCACACACTACTTACGCTAGATCTAGGGATTTTTCCCTTCACATCTGAGTCTTCTCCTCCTTTATATTCTACGAGTAGTGTCCTCCTTTGATTACAACTTCTATTGTGTGTGGTTTTAGAGTCGAGTCGAGAATTTTATGCGAGGTTGGGCTCGTTCTGGTGAGAGGGCTTGACTTGAGAGATTGCATTTTTCTTAGATAGACGGTCTACGCGATCGGCCATCTTCGCCTCGAGATCCTTTGGTGTCTAAGGCCGAGTCATGTCATGGAGATGGGGGAGAATTTGTGACCATGTTTCTGAAGAGATTCTTCCTCGAAAGGAAAACTCAACAGATATGGCACCAGATACATCAAATGTATCAAACTAAGGCCGAATATTTTCATGCTTTCTTTGAGAGGTTCAATGATCTTCTCCAGCAGTGCCCTCATCATGGACTTGATTTGTGGCGGTTGTGCCAGATTGTTTATGAGGGCCTCAACTGCAACACCGATACATTGTTGGAGTCGATGTGGAAAGGTGATTTCCAAATAAAACCCATCGATGAGGCATGAGATACTTTTAATTTGATGGTTGAACGTACCCTTCAGTGAGACACCATGACAGAGCCACCAGCCGCCAGGTCTTCTAGTTGAGTTGGATCATACCAAGTTGAGTCAACTATCGCATCTGAGTCGTAAATGGCTGCTCTCATGCATAGGATTGAAAGTTTAGAGTTGGACCGAGCTCCTGTAGCTCAAGTCGCTACTCACGTTTGAAGTAGGTACGCACTTACGAGACATAGTGACTTGGAGTGTGCTTACGCTCCAAGCGATACTGAGCATGCAAATGCGATGTATCAGCATTGGCCCTGTAACGACCCTTATAGTCACTACTACAACCAGAGATGGCAAAACCACCGTAACTTCTCATAGGGGTCTAGTGGGAGCAACAGTCAAAGCTTGCACGCTCAAGATAAATCTCCACCTTATCACCCTCCACGTCCATCGATGACCTACCAACCCCCACATCATAGGTCTCAGTCCCATACTCACCAACCAACTCAGGCCTCACCATTAGATTATTCTAGTCAGACTATACCTCAACGGGTTGACCCAAGGAACTCCACTCCTAATCAAACCCTTCACGTATTCATATAGAGCACTCAAACCCTGCTTGCGGCCAATAACTCCACGGTCAAAGAATTGGAAGCGCAAGTTAGTTAGTTGTCTCATCAGCTCAATGAATGTGACAACGGTCAATTTCCAAGTCAACCCGAGGTGAATCCTCGTAGTACCCAATCTCAAGGAAGCCCACTAGTACCTCGTGCTGCCTCTGAACCCACTTGTCATGTTAATGTGATTCATACTCTGAGGTCTGGTAACGAGGTGGACAACCAAATTGGGTGGCCTTCCTTCCCATCACCATCGCTTGATGTCACCGGACCTGCGGTGACACCCATAACTATGAGGGAGTCAGATCCTGAGATTCCCTCAATGAATACTTCCAGGAAAGAGCTTGATCCTGAGGCTCCTTCTATTTTATTTCGACAATGGGGGCGAGCCCCAAGGTTCCCTTGTTTGATTATGTCTCGAAGGAACCGAATGCTGATGTTACTTCGAAAGACCCATATGCCCCTAAGGTGTCATTCCCTCAATGCCTTAAAAAGAAAACTTCAAATCAATATGACAAGATGCTTGAGATCTTTCGAGAAGTTAAGGTTAACATTTCGTTGTTGGAGGAGATTCAACATATGTCACCTTATGCCATGGTTCTTCAGGATTTGTGAACCAACAAGAGAAAAACCAATGTTCCCAAGAAAGCTTTTCTTGCGACAAATGTGAGTTCATTGTCGGCACAACCCAAACAAGTCAAATACAAGGATCCTGGTTGTCCTACTATTTCTTGTGTGACTGGTGATGTGCCAATACATTGTGCTTTATTGGATCTAGGTGCATCTGTCAATCTTTTGCCGTATTCTGGCTACGTCCACATTGGTGTTGGAGACCTAACCAAACAAAAAATACTCTTCAATTGGCTGATAGGTCAATGAAGAAACTAAGGGGCGTGGTGGAAGATGTTCTTATCAAAGTGGGTGAGTTCATTTATCCAATTAATTTCTTTGTTTTAGATATTGAACCTGTACCAAACCCACTTTAACAAATTCCTGTTATTTTGGGGTGACCATTTCTAGCGACTTCCAATGCCTTGATTGATTATTGTAATAGTCTGATGCGCTTGACATATCATAGTCAGTGCGCTGAATTTAGCATTTGACCAACGGGAAGAAGCAAAGTGCCTTTGATGACCCTGTAAAGGTAAATCTTATCCAGGGCACATGTGAGAACAAATTCGAAGGCACCATTAAGTATTTGAGAGAGTTGTTAGATGGAGATCCTGATGGTGGTGAAGATGTTTCAACTACGGTGGCACAAGAATGTACCTTACTTGTGATCTTGTGGCCTTTGTGCCACATCCTTTCGATCATGTGGCTCTTGAGCCACAAGATACCATTTTTGTGGCATCTGGACCACTTGCTCTTCACTTTATATCTGTTGATGACCCAATGTGGGTTAAGAATCAACCACCTGATATCGTACACTTCAAACAATCAAATAGAGATGCACCTCTCATTAATGCTTCCTATCTTTCGAATTCTCAAGAGGCATCACACGACCACAATGATTATAAAGGAGTCAGGTGGTAAAGAAATACTATTTTTGGACTTTGTCATCTGGGTAATAAGTCCAGGTGTCACTTTGTGTGGATTAAATAATCCTTGTGCACCCAAATGTCAGTTGGAGGGTTTATATTGATGACCCTCAACTTTGTCGTGAAAGGGGAACATATTTGTTTCCATTTTCTTTCACAGACTCTGGATTTAAGAGGCATGAACCATCATCATTGTTTTATAAACCTCTCAACAATTCTCATGTTGAGAGCCCATGCAAGTGCATTTCTGGCTCAAGAGATGGCGGGTTCCCATTCGATGGCCATTGACAAATGAAGGTGGGAGCCCATTAATGTACATAGTTAAAAAAATGAGAAAAACAAAAAAAAACTCCAAGAGTGAGCATAGGTTGGTGTGGGCTCCAACCTTTGCGTATTTGAGCCACATTTGTTTCACGTGTTTGTCTCCCGTCTTAAACATTTCACAGGTTTTGAGGAAAGTTCAGGTTGATGTCCATCAGCATGACCATGAAACTTTCCTTGTGCTTCACATTGGTGAGATCTTTTCTTTTTCATACATATATCCATGTAGTATCATGCTTACATTCATTGAGAGCAATGCATGAAGTAAGTGTGGGGGTGTTTTACGTGTGTACATAGTTGAATCTTTCTCCTTTTGTTTGGTTTTCTTTTGTTTGCATTGTTAGGGTCATGGTATTGTGCTGCATTTAATATTGATATATATGTTTCCCTCGGGGGAGAATAATCATAGTGTTTCAGTACTCAAATAAATAAAGAAGTCCATCCTGAACTAAGTGAGTCAAATAATTCGTGCATATTAGTATAAGGAAGTTTGTCATAGTTATGGGACCTTTAAACTCCTTTTGTGAAACCTTAAATGTGGGGGTTTTGGTTCATGTGTACATAATAAATAAGTGAGTATGGTATTCTCCCTTCTCACACGGCTCCTACCACTCAGAAAATTAGGTCCGAGGGGATTTAATGCCTATTGCTTTCAAGTCATCTAACTTGGGATGCACCGACCGAACCCCCGTTCCATGGGTGGTAGGGATCGCCATATCTGGAGATTTGAGGAAAGGTGTGGATGATAGTGTAAGTCATCATAGGCAATGATGCACGAAACCTAATGTTGGGAAAATTAAACACCAACTAGTAAAAAAATGATGAAAAAAGGAAGAAAAAAGAGAGAGATGGTAATGCAAATAAGAACCTTAACAGACTCTACACGTTGTATCATTTGAGGATGTTAAGGTTGTCCTTGTCTTTCACTGAAGTCCTTGTCTTTTTCTCGGGACTAGCAATAACTAGGTGTAAGGGTATTTGATTGACATAAAATCATGCATATATTTGTGTCTTATATCCTCTATTTTGAAGCAAAGCGATTCTACGTAACGAGTTTTATCTTTCAGTTTCAGGAATAAACAAGTTTGAGAAGAAGAAACACAAATATGACTAAAACGCAAGGAAAAATGACTGATCGGTGAGACCGTGGACCTATTTGCAAGATGGAAGGACACAAATGTATGACAAAAGAATCAATGAGCAAATCAATAAACTCCACACCATTATGATAAGTATTTTTGCAATTAGATTTGGGCCTACACTCAAACAATCAATTCGGGTGCACTACACATGAAGAAATCAAGCCAAAAAAGTGTCATCCAAACTCAGGCTAGATCCAAGCAAACCAGACCGCTGATTGGTGGTTGGATTTGCTCCAAACCCGATTCGGTTTTGCCTAGTGTTGTATTAGAGTATTTTATGTATATTTATAGTATGTCATTATTCCCGCATCGGGGGATTGTCCCCGGTTTCGTATTTTCATGCCTATAAATAGAATTCTTCTTCCTCCTTTGTAAAGGACTCCTTGCTTGGTGGTCATTCGCTCTACCTAGAGTAAAGCCTTCGAGCAAAACTGAAGTGGAGGAGAATGCTACTTGTAATGTGAGTGATGAATAAAAGAATATTTTGTTAGTTTCATGTATTCTCTTTTAATTCTACATGCTTAGCTTAATTTAGTTTTGTTTCAGTAGAATTAATTCGAATGTTTCTTTTTATTCATGTAGTTTGTAGCTTAATGAGTAGTGAGTAGTTCCATCCCACTTTTGGGATGGAGTAGATGTTTATACATGTCATGAAGAATGGGATGAATGCTATCTTTTGCTTTATGTGATGAATGTGGGTGTATATTTGTTTGTATAAAAGATAATACTTAACATGACGGTTTCTACCATAATCATTAGGTACATCCTATGTTTGTTTAGGTTCTCAATAACAAACTTGTTTATGCTCATGTTAATGAACTAGGTTAGCGATTTGGATGATAGGTCTTGCCACAACCATTAAGTACTTCGTATGCATAAAAACACAACCTACACTTGTGCCCTATTGAATGCATTCCTCACCACTTTATTTCGTGTACACACACTCCACTCCTTGGGGCTTTTCTTCTTGATCTTCATCTTGCTTTGATATTGCTTAGTTTAGTTTGTTTCAATTCCTCTCACTTTTGTCTTCTTTGATTGTTGCTTGCTAGTTTAGGGTAGCTTAGTTTAGTTTAATAAACTTTTTATTCCCTTTATTCTCCACTTGATTTCTGTAGAATCAGAGCTGACACACCTTCCTGTGGATCGACTCGTACTTGTCTCATCTTCACCGATGGCCGTGCACTTGCGGTTATAACTGAACCAATCAGTAGTGATGGAGATGAACTATTGCTTGTGATGCATGAGTTGGTGATGGACACCCGTATTTAAAGGTGTTGATGGAATGTTGTAGAGAGGTTGGAATATTGTGGTCTTTAGATTCTTAACATTCTCTTCCTTTCAATGATTTTTTAGCGTGGGTTGTAGTTTGTCTTTTAGTGCTCTATGATTTGTCTGTGATGTACCAAATAATGAGAAATCCTCCTAAAAGACATTAGCCGATGTTATTTAGTGCTACTATGCTATAAAAGTGGTGTTAATTTTGTCCAGGCCTGGCCCGTTTAACATTATCTAAACCACTCAATACCACAATTTTGGAGCGGTAGCATTACTTGTAACATTATGTAATCCACCCTTAGATTGTATTCGTTTTCATATTAGATGTGTTTGCCATATTTTAAACTTAATTGTACAAGATGGACTTGAAATAATAAAACCTTGTTTGCAAAATATTAGAGATGCTATCACCTATTTAGATAATAATAGTACATACAGATATAAAGAATTTAGAGAATTGTGCTCTAGTAATGATGTTAGACCTAGAAAATTTAAATAAGACGTCTCTCATAGATGGAACTCTACTTATAAAATGTTGAAAATAACATCCGACAAATTTCTTATCTACATGCTTTTCTGAAAACAATGTCTGACAAATTGTAAACTTAATATGTTATATTTGTTGCTTCATAAATAAGTGGGTACTTCGATAATTTCCTCCTTTATATTGATTTTTTTGCAGTCTTATTCACATTTTTTTATTTTCTTTTTTGCCTCAAATGGGGAAAAAACAACTTTTTTGTTAATATGTAAATCTAAATTTGTAGGAATAACTTTCTCTGTATCAAAAATGAAATTCAACGAATTTGGATATATTCTCAATTAGACACGACCGTATAAATGTTAAAATGTAATTGTATTTGGCTATAAATGTACGAGTACAAAACAATCCTAACCTACCACTAATACACATGATAAGTCCTATATATTAACTTGACCATATAAATTCCCTTATAATAGATCTAGGGCTAAATTAAAGGAACCAATGGTGTAAACAATTTGAAGTCCATCGATCATACTTATTTTATTTGTCAAAAAATAATATCCTTAAAGGATTTAAATCATTATTTGCCAAAAATAACTAACACGGAAATAGAGATAGGACGACGTCGGTTTTAGTCGGGTGTGGGGTTTTATAAAACCTCACCCAAACAAGACATATTTCATTTCAGTCCACTTTAAACTTCTATCTGCATTCAATATAATTGTTAACTGATAAAGTATAAAATTTAAATGTTCAAAAAACAATGAAAATAAAAAAACTTTATCTTAAAACTAAATTATTTCTACATATTAATTCAAGTTATTCTATAGTATTAAATAAAGAGTTACAAATTGAATCTTTACATTAGATTATGTGTTGCATTATTGTTATGATATATTATAGAAATTAGATTAGGAAAAACTAAATCGGCTTGCTCAAAACATGGCTCAACCCAAAGCTTATATGTTCAGTTTCAATTTCTCGACCCTAACCTAAAATTTTAATTGGCCCACACAGAAGGATACGAAACTAACATATTAATTTAAGTTATTTTATAGTATTAAATGAAGAGTTACAAATTGAATATTTAAGTAGATTATTTGTTGCATTATTGTGATGATACATACATTAGATATCATATAAGGAAAAATAAATCGGTTTGGTCAAAAATTGGCTCAACAAAACCCAAACCTAATATGATTCCGTTTCAATTTCTCGACCCTAACATGAAATTTTACTTGGGCTTTGGTTTGGAATTAGATTGTTGCCTTAAAGCCTCATTCCTACACGGCTACACATGCCGATATGAAACTAAATTAGTGTTACATATTAATTTAAGTTATTTTATATTACTAAATAAATAGTTACAAACTGAATCTTACGTTAAATTTTGTGTTGCATTACTGTTATGATACATACAATAGATATTACATAGGGAAAAATAAACTAGTATGGTCGAAAATTGGCTCAAGTCTCACCAAATATGATTCGAAATCACTTTTCTCAACCCTAAACTGAAATTTTATTTGGAATTTGGTTTGTATTCAGATTGTCGGGTCTAAAGTCTCATCCCCACACAAAAGGATATAGGAACCCGACTGACATAATTTTACCACTACACTACCAAAATAGTTTTTATTATTATAAAAGGGTGGTTTCATTCATTAATTAAAAGTTGTAAAATTGTTAGGAGTCATAACAACCTAATACAAAATTACCGCTACCAAGGGACAAGTTTACTGAAGCTTCTACCACAAGTACAAACCCTAGCCTAACATTGTTGAACCCCAATGTAAGGAGCCGACTAGATGCTACTAAATTGCATGGGTCTGGAATACCAGGGAGAATAATCCTGGTCCTAACAATGATATGAATGGTCACCCATGTAACCATCCATCTCAACAAACAACTCTCGAGTCGACCACTCTCACCACCACGAGACTAAGCTCGCAAAAAGTGCTCGACTCGACCCTAAAACGCTACCAGAGAGTGTAAAGGGGAGGAGACTAAAACGTAGAAGTAGGTGAGAAGAAGATGACTCAGAGGAGAAGGGAAGAATCCCTAAAGCTAGCGTGGGTAGAGGGATCATGAAGAAGCCTAACTAGCAAGCACGACTCAAACAATGAAAGGCAATGGGTCCTTAGGCTAGACGACGCCTAACTTCGAGGTCACTAGCCTCGACACGTCTCACCTCCCTACAACGAGGACCACAATGCCCAGCAAGTGATACCAGATCCGGAGATCCAGTACCTCCTACTATCGACAAGGTAGGCAACGCCGATCAGGTCATGACGGTCTCAACTAGATTACTCTCCTAGTGCGCCCGCAATCCTAGGGCTAATGTCTACTTGCTTTTAGTTAAGGCTTTATTAAGAGTGATTTTTGGGGCCAAGTAAAGGGTGATGAAATCCCCCACCTTATCTTTTATGGGACAACCCCTCCTTAGTAGCGATTTAATCCTAGATCTAGCAATCAATCGCTCCAAACAAACGCTCTCTCACTCTTGTCCCGATGCACCTTACTAACTAATGCATGAACGAAACATGCATGAATGAGGGATGTGGGTGCACGTACCTCACGCCAGCAATCAACAACAAAATGTAAAGAAAAGAAAAGACAAATGCATGCAAGGTCTACACATGATGCATGACCTAGATGGCAAGGAGTCTAATCTTTTGCTTTGAGTTTTATGGTCCAAGTTGATTAAAGGGGATTGAAATTAAATCTGGGAGCAAACTAAAGATCACAGCATGAAAAATCGGGCTCCTAGATAACTAAAGTAAAGCAATAAACCACCAGAAGAAATTTGAGAGCAGGAAGCCCTTACCAGGCCGTCAGTTGGCGGTCTCCAACCGCTGATTGGCGGTCTCTTTGTGGCTTCTGTTGCTCAAACTTTCCCAGTAGCCTCCCCTTGATGTTCTGGTTCCCTGAAACTAAACAAAACTGGAAACAAAAAATCAAAAACCCCTCGAATCGTCCAAACCAAGGTCTGGACAGAGCACCTCCCCGGCAACGGCGCCAAAAACTTGATTGATCGTTTTATATTTAACCGCCAGTGCACGACCTCGTTGAAGCGGTGGATATACGGGTCGTCCACTGGGAGGTGTGTCGACACTTGGTTTGTGCGAAAGCGAGAGGTAAAGAAAGGGAAGAGAAGGGTCGGTTACACTAAACTACACTAAGATGCAAAAAGGAAATGAAGATAAGCAATAAACTAAGCCCCAAAGGGGGTAGAGAAATAATGTGAACATAAAGAAGTGTGTGTGTGTTCATTAAGCTCCTCACAACATGTAGTGCATGAAATCATAAAACTACATCCAACTTTGCCTCTACATGAATTAAGATAAGACTACATCATTAAAACATACAAGACAATAATTGGAATGAAGCTACATGAACTCAAGTATAAAGACTATACCCTACTATGCCTCTACATGAATTAAGATTTCACTACATCATTAAAACATACAAGACATTAGCTAAGGTAAAGGCAACAAGAGCACATACACTACAAATTGTGTTTCCAATATTAACTTCATCCATATCCTAACCTTATCATTCCACATAAAATAGGTCCACTAATCAAAGCATAAGCTAAGCTTCATTCAAGAGCATTAGCATATCAAAGATAAGAGTGAAAACCCATTAGGTGGTTATTGAAATCATATAAAGCTCAAGGGATAAAGATAACACACACTTAATACACTACATGATTATATCACATATTTCTCCACCCCCCAAATGGGGATGGAACTACTCACTATTCATTACACTAACTATATTAACAAAAGAAAGCATAATACTGAAATGAAAGTTAACTAAGAAGGCAAGAAGTATTAAAGAAGCTTAAAAGGAAGGAAAGACTAAACAAACATGCACAACTTAAAAGACAAGATTAAAAGAACTAGAAGAATTATTTTATTAACAAATGACTCAGATTGAAGGTAGCATTCTTCTCCACCTTGAGTTTTTGCTTCAAGGCTCACTCCTTAGTAGAGAGAATGCCACCAAGCAATGGGTAATTACAATGGAAGGTGAAGAGTTCTATTTATAAGCATGGAAAAAGCTAATCGGGGACAATCCCCCGATGTGGGACTAAACCAATACCAAAAATAGACTAAGAATACACTAATACAAGCCCAGCACAAATCTTAGCGGTCTATAAGCTTTGGATTCATTTGGGATTAGTTGTGGGCTTTGCTGGTGGTCTTTGTTGGTCCTGGATGCATCTACTTGGTTTGTTGGAGCTCCGACCCGAATCGAATTGCCAAAATACTCCCCATGATGGTGTGGAGTTTCCTGGTTTGCTCTTAGGTCCTTCTGTCTTACGATCAGGTCCTTCTGTCTTGCATCTTGGTCCACAGGTCTCACAATTAAGTCCTTTTTCCTGCTTTTGGGTCCTTTCATGGCTCTTCTCTTCAAACCTCTTTATTTCTGAAAACTAAACATAAAACTCGTCACGTAGCATTGCTTAGGTGTAAGATAATGGATATAAGATACAAATATAAGCATGAAATGATGTCAATCACTAAGCATGCAAAAGAGACAATATAATACTAAGTAGGAAAAATTATTTTATGGACAAGACTCACATTACAAGTAGCATTCTTCTCCACCTTGAGTTTTTGCTCCAAGGCTTACTCTAAGTAGAGAGAATTCCACCAAGCAAATGGGTAAATACAAAAGGAGAGGAACAGTTCTATTTATAGCCATAAGAAAAGGTAACCGGGGACAATCCCCTTGTATGTGACTAAACACATACTATAAATGGACATAAAACAACATAACCAACGACCCGACTAAACCCGGAACACTTTGGACACGTTTGGACCGCTGATTGGCGGTCTTGGACCACCAATTAGTTGTCTATATGTGTCTGATCAAGTTTGGATTTTGGTGGCTCGGTTCTGGCTTGATTTCTTGATGTTTAATGAACCTGATTTGGTTTTTTATGGTTAGGCCCGGATCTAATTGCCAAAATACTCCTCTTGATGGTGTGGAGTGCTTGATTTTGCTACTTAGTCCTTTTGGGTTTACATCCGGGTACTTCTGTCTTACATGTTAGTCCAGAAGTCTTGCAACTTAGTCATTTTCCTTGCTTTTATATCTTTTTTGAATGTGATACAATGTGTAAAGTCCATTAAGGTTCTTATTTGACTTGTTTTTTCTTTCTTTTTTTAATTTTTTTTCTTTTTCTTTAGAGCATTTTATTGGTTGGTGTTTGATTCTCCCAGGAGCAGATTTCGTGCATCATTGCCTATGAGGACTTACACTATCACGTACACCTTCCCCCAAATCTCCACATTGGTCGATCCCTACCACCCGTGTAACGGGAGTTCGGTCGGTGCATGTCAAGTCAGATGACTCGAAAGCACCCGGCACAAAGTCCCCTCAGACCTACTTTCCTGAGTGATAGGAGCCGTGTGAGAAGAGAGAACACCACTTATTTATTTATCTACATGGGAACCAAAACCCCTACACTTAAGTTTCACAAAAAGAGATTAAGGGCCGTTGACTACGACAAACTTCCTTATACTAACAAACACGAATTATTTGACTCACTAGGTTCAGGGTGGACTTCTTTAACTGTTTGAGTACTGAAACCCTATGATTACACGCCCCTCGAGGGAAACCGGGGTGCATCCTAACGACTCGATAAGACCTAAATTCAATAAACTAGACATCGTACTGCATCATGTTGAAGACAATTTTGGGAGATTTCTTTTTACTTTGCCTCCCAACGGTTTTGCAAATGCTAAATACACACAAAACCCACAAAACATTTTCTTTCGCAAACACATGAAGATTTTGAAAGAAATGTGAATTTTTTAAAGTACTGGGCAAGCAAAAGAAGACAAGTCACCCAAGGATCATGTCAAGCAGATATATCGATATTAAATGCAGCACACTAACATGACCCTACCAATACGCACAAAAGAAAACAAAATCAAAAGAAAAAGACTCGACTATGTACACAAGTAAAACACCCCCCACACCTACTTCATGCATCGTTCTCAATTAATGCGAGCAAGATACTACATGGATTTATGCATGAAAAAGAATAGATATCAACAATCGTGAAGTACAAAGGGAAGTTCATGGCTATGTTGATGGACACAACCCAAATACCCTCAAAACACGTGAGATGCTAAAGAAGGGATACAAATACGTGAAAAAAATGGGGCCCAAGTACTCAAGGGTTGGAGCCTACAACAATCGATGCTCGCTGAAGGAGTCTTTTATTGTACCTTTTCTTTTCTTTCTTTTTTTCTTTTTTTCTTCTATATAACTTTGTACAAACATAAGTTCCCATCTTCATTTGTCAAAATACATCAAATGGGAACCTCAAAAGTGGGTCAATGCCCTTGGAAAGGGAACATGACACCACGTGGGGACAGAATACTCATGCGTGGGCCCCCTTCACAAAGAGCACAAGATGAAATGAGAGGTTCATGAATTGGACGCAAAGGCGTCTCATTCAAAGGATCAAATTGAAAGAGCTTGAACCTCTCAGGAGTGGGAAATAAGGGGCAAAGGAAGAAGAGTTTCTCCCGTTGCGGTGCTGAAGTTGTGATCGTCAATCCAAACTCTCCAACCAACAGGTTGGTGGGTCGGAATGAGGTCAAGAACCTCGTTAGGCATGTCCGACTCACTAGGCGAACAAAAGGTGGGTCTCATACCCAAGGTATCCTTCAACGAACTCCTAATACCCTCATGAGCAATGTAGTTGTTTGATGTTCCATCATTTCCAAGATGATCAGGAACAATAGTGAGAGGGAAACTCTCATCAGGTTGTTTGAAATTGAGGGTACTAGGGAGCTCTTGCTCCACCAGATGTCAGTCCTTAAGAGGCACAACATGAAGATCATGTGGCTCAACGGCCACTTGACAAAAAGATAAGGCACAATCCTGTGCCGACTCATAATGAATTTGGTCCTTGTTTTTCTCAATTTGAATCGAATCCTCCATTAAGTGATCGTGAATTGAAACCCCAAGTCCCTCAGACTGACTAGGAGTTTGACTTTGAAAGATTGTGCTTTGAATTTGTGGATGTGGTGGTGGTTCGATATCAAAAGATGAATCCTCATGTTGACAAGAAATGTCACCCTACTCACATTTACTTAATTGTTGTGTAATTTGACTCACATACATTTCCATAGTTTGCAGGGAATTGTGATTGGACTTCAACACATTTTGA
This sequence comes from Triglochin maritima, assembly GCA_963682175.1. NCBI lineage: Eukaryota > Viridiplantae > Streptophyta > Magnoliopsida > Alismatales > Juncaginaceae > Triglochin > Triglochin maritima. Next base: position 20,478,493 of record OY821774.1, on the reverse strand, counting down.
GTGGTTTCCATGAACGTTTGGAGGGCTTGTTCTAAAGAATCAAGTTTGGGGTCAACTGTGATGTTGATGTCAGAATTTTGGAAATGGATGGGTTCAGTGGTGATGGACTGAGAATGTGTCCAATGATTGGTCATCGGGTGTTGGTAGAATTCAGGATATTCAGAAGGAGGATACTGGGGTGGGAATGATGTATAAGAATTTGAATAAGAATTATCTCCCCACGAATCCATCCCTCTCGGGTTGTACGCGGATGCGTAGTGGTCATATTGAGCATTTTGGGAAAATGTATTCTCATACTCAGGCTCTAGGGGAACATAAGAACATTCCCCGATAACATGACCACTCAACCCACACCAGTCACATGGCACGACTACTGGAGCCACCAGTGCACTCATGTCATCTACCACATGAATGAAAGAGGCCAAAGGTTCTTGCAACGTCTCAGTTGGAGAACCAACATAAGATCCAACGTAACCAGATGGTGGTCTAGCAGTTGGTGCCTCTCTCATATTACCACAATATGAAGATTGCTCAGTCAAACAATGCATATTGTCCCAACCATACGGGGTGTTTGTCTGAGGCACCCCAAAATGCATGGGTCCGGAGTAACAGGGAGAATTGTCCTGGTCCCAACAATGATATGGATATTTGCCCATGTAACCACCCATCTCGACAAAGAACTCTCGAGTCGATCACTCTCACCACCACGAGGCCAAGCTCGCAAAAAGTGCTTGACTCGACCCTAAAACGCTAACAGAGAGTGTAAAGGGGAGGAGACTAAAACATAGAAGTAGGAGAGAAGAAGATGACTCAGAGGAGAAGGGACGAATCCCTAAAAACTAGCATGGGTAAAGGGTGAGGGTAGAAGCCTAGTCTAGGAAACATGGCTCAAGCAACCTATGGTCACTATAGGTACTTACAACTAGACAACGCCTAACTGCGAGGTCACACAACCTCAACACGCCTCACCTCCCTACGACGAAGACCACAAAGCCCAGCAAGTGAGCTGATTGACATCATTTCATGCTCATATTTGTATCTTATATCCATTATCTTACACCTAAGCAATGCTACGTGACGAGTTTTATGTTTAGTTTTCAGGAATAAAGAGGTTTGAAGAGAAGAGACATGAAAGGACCCAAAAGCAGGAAAAAGGACTTAATTGTGAGACCTAGGGACTAAGATGCAAGGGCGAAGGACCTGATCGTAAGACCTAAGGACCTAAGAGCAAAACAGGAAACTCCACACCATCATGGGGAGTATTTTGGCAATTCTATTCGGGTCGGAGCTCCAACAAACCAAGTATATGCATCCAAGACCAAGAAATACTTCAAGCAAAGCCCAGCACAAAAATCAGACGGATCTGGGCCTTATAGACCGCCAATTAGCGGTCTGGAACCGCCAATTGGCGGTCTAGATCATCCCAGATCCGCTAAGATTTCGCCTGGATTTGTATTAATGTTTGTTTAGGCTATTTGTGGTATTGGTTTAGTCCCACATTGGGGGATTGTCCCGGATTAGCTTTTTCCATGCTTATAAATAGAACTCTTCACCTTCTGTTGTACTATCTCTCTCTTTGGTGGCATCTTCCCAACTAAGAGTGAATCCTTGGAGCAAAACTCTGGTGGAGGAAGAGCTGCTTGTAATTTGAGTGAGTTAATAATAGATGTTTTCATTAGCTTGTTAATTCTTGCTTAGTTAATTTCCTTTAATGTGTTTGTTTTGGTGCTTGTTTAGTTTTATGATTCTTTAATATTTCTTGCTTGATTAGTATAGTTTCATTTCAATATAATGCTTCATTTTATTAGAGTAGTTAGTTTAAATATGTGTGAGTAGTTCCATCCCCATTTGGGGGTGGAGAAATATGTGATATGATCATGTAGTGTATTAAGTGTGTGTTATCTTTATCCCTTGAGCTTTATATGATTCCATAACCATCTAATGGGTTTTCACTCTTATCTTTGATATGCTAATGCTCTTGAATGAAGCTTAGCTTATGCTTTGATTAGTGAACCTATTTTATGGGGAATGATAAGGTTAGGATATGGATGAAGTTAATATTGGAAACACAATTTGTAGTGTATGTGCTCTTGTTGCCTTTACCTTAGCTAATGTCTTGTATGTTTTAATGATGTAGTCTTATCTTAATTCATGTGGAGGCATAGTAGGGTCTAGTCTTTATACATGAGTTCATTTAGCTTCATTCCAATTATTGTCTTGTATGTTTTAATGATGTAGTCTTATCTTAATTCACGTGGAGGCAAAGTTGGATGTAGTTTTATGATTTCATGCACTACATGTTATGAGGATCTTAATTGAACACACACACACACACACACATCTTCATATTCACATTATTTCTCTACCCCGTATGGGGTTTAGTTTTTATTGCTTATCTTTCATTTTCTTTTGCATTCTAGTTTATAATTAGTGTAATCAATCTTTCTCTCCATTTTTTACCACTCGCCTTCGCACAAACCAAACGTCGACACACCTCCCAGTGGACGACCCATATTTGCCACCGCTTCAACACGGCCGTGAACTTGCGGTTAATATAAAACGATCAATCATGAGCCAAGATCCGGAGATCTCGTCTCTCCTACTACCGACAAAGTGGGCGACGCCGATCAGGCGACGACGGTCATGACCGGACTACTCTCCTAATGCGCCCGAGTCCTAGGGTCAATGTCTACTTGCTTTTAGATTAAGGCTTTACTTGAGTGTACTTTTTGGGGCTAAGGAAGGGGTGATGAAATCCCCCACCTTATCTTGAAGACTATAGGTGGTGCCCCTTAAGATGTTTTGATCCTTAAGCTAGCAAGCAACTCACCAAACAAACACTCACCTCACTCATGTTTCGAGGCAAACCTTACTCACTAATGAATGTCCTAATGCGTAAAGTCATTACTAGATGATGCATGACCTAAACATAGCAAATGCCTAATCTTTTGCATTGGGTTTTAGTGTCCAAGTTGATAAAAGGAGGGTTGATTGGTTATTTATTGATCCGGGAGCAAACTATAGGTTCAGACATGCCAAATTGGGCTCCCAGATAACTAAGATGTAAATAGAAACAAACAAAAGAAAGTTGGTGGTGAAAATATCTCACCAGGCCGCCAAACAGCGGTCCAAGACCGCTATTTGGCAGCCTTGAAGGCTTCAAATGCCTCCAACTTTTTCCTGCTTCTTTCCCTTTGAATCTCAAACGTCCTGAAACAACAAAAAACTAAAAACAAAAGATCAAATCCAATCAAATCGTCCAAAGAAGAGTCTGGACTGACACCTCCCCGACAACGGCACCAAAAACTTGTTGAACGTTTTAATTAAACTGCAAGTGCACGACCACGTTGAAGCAGTGACAAATACTGGTCATCCTCAGGGAGGTGAGCAGCCTCTCATTTGCACAAAATCAAGTGGCAAAAAAATGGAGAAGAGAGTTGATTATTCTACTCTACGCTAGACTACACTACGAAGCATGAAATGCGAAGGAAAGCAACAAACGATGAACTACCAAACTAAACTAAGAACTAAATAAGTGCTGGAATTCAGAAATGGAAAACCCCTAAGGGGTGGAGTGAGTGCACACCATCAAAGTGGTTGGTGTTGAACACATTCTTTAAGCACAAATGAAGGTGGTGTTATCATGCATAGGAAGTGTCTAAATGTTATGGAAAAACCTATCAATCTATTCACCAACCTAGTTGATTAACATTTACATATACAAGTTGTTTATTTCAGAACCTAAACAAGCATGAGAGGTGTCTAATCATTTTGGCAAAACTCATAAAGTTGTAAATTATATTCTAAACAAGCAAGCATACATTCATGTTTTATCAACACATTGTAAATAAAGCATTCATTCCATTCTCATTTGCATGTATGAACATCTACTCCACCTCCCCAAAGGGGATGGAACTACTCACTATGCATTACACTAACTACATTAACAAAATGAAACATTATACTGAAATAAAATTAACCTAAGAAAGCAAGAAATATTAAAGAAGCTTAAAGGGAAAGGAAAGACTAAACAAGCATGCACAAATTAAAAGACAAGATTAAAAGAAACTAGAACAATTATTTTATTAACAATGACTCACATTGAAGGTAGCATTCTTCTCCACCTTGAGTTTTGCTTCAAGGCTTACTCCTTAGTAGAGAGAATGCCACCAAGCAATGGGTAATTACAATAGAAGGTGAAGAGTTCTATTTATAGCCATAGAAAAAGGTAATCCGGGACAATTCCCCGATGTGGGCCTAAACAAATACCAGAAATGGACTACATACACACTAATACGTAACCCAGAGAAATCTTAGCGGATTCGGGCCAAAAGTGACCGCCAATGAGCGGTCTTGGACCGCTAATTAGCAGTCTACAGTGTTTTGATCGGTCTGGATTTTCTTGTGGGCTTTTCTGGAAGGATTTGTTTGTCTTTGATGCATCTACTTTGCTTGGTGGAGCTCCGACCCGAATAGAATTGCCAAAATACTCCCCATGATGGTGTGAAGTATTATTGTTTGCTCATTGGTCCTTTGATCTTACGTTCAGGTCCTTTGATCTTGCATCTTAGTCCTTGAGTCTCTCAACTCAGTCATTTTTCAGGCTTTTAGGTCCTTTTATGCCTCTTCTCTTCAAACCTATTTATTTCTGAAATTCAAACATAAAACTCGTCACGTAGCATTGTTTAGGTGAAAGATAATGGATATAAGATACAAATATAAGCATGAAATGATGTCAATGACTCACGTTCATAGAGCTGATGAGCCAACTGGCTAACATGCATTTGCAAAGCTTTGATTGTTCTTTGCATGCTCTGCATGAACGCTTGAAGGGTCGGATCACTAGAGAGGTCCTTTGGGTCAACCCGCTTGGGTAGAGTCTGACAAGAATAACCTGATGGTGAGGCCTGAGTAGGTTGGTGAGTATGGGGTTGAGACCTTTGATGTAGGGGTTGGTAGGTCGTCGATGGGCGTGGAGGGTGATAAGGTGGACGTTCAGTTTGAGTGTGCGAGCTCTGACCATTGCCCCTACTAGGCCCCCAAGAGAAGTTAGGGTGGCTTCGCCATCCCGGGTTGTAGGAGTGATTGTACGGGTTGTGACGGGGCCTTAGTTGATACATCACATTTGCATGCTCAGTAGCACTTGGAGCGTAAGCACATTCCAAGTCAATGTCCCGTAAGTCCACACCTACTACACGCTGGAGTAGTGACCTGAGCTACCAGAGCTTGGTCGAACTCTAAACTCTCAATCCTTCACATGAGAGCTGCCATTTTCGCCTTTGACACGATAGTTGACACAAATTGATATGATCCAGCTCGACCAGAAGACCTTGCGGCTAGTGACTTTCTCATGGTGTCCCACTCAAATGTACGTTCAGCCATTACTTCAAGGTGTCCTATGTTTCATCGATGGGTTTCATTTGGAAATGACCCTGACACATCGACTCCAACAATGTGTGGGTGTTGTAGTTGAGGCCCTCATAAACAAATTTGGCAAAACTTCCAAAGCTCAATTCAATGATGAGGGCACTTCAAGAGAAGGTCCTCGAACCTTTCAAAGAAGGCATGAAATGATTCGGTCTCCGTCTGATACATTTGGTGTATATGATGCCGTATCTGTTGAGTCTTCCTTTGAGGGAAGATCTCTTCAGAAAAATAGTCACGAAGTCATCCCAGGACCGAATCGAGCTCGTCAGGAGGGTATACATCCATTTCTTCGCATTATTCTTCAACGTGAAAGAAATCATCCTCAACCGGATTGAATCATCATCAAGTTGTTGAAGCTTGAACAATAAGTATACCTCCTCGAATTCACGTATAAAAATATATGAATCTTCCTTATTAGCAGTGAAGGTAGGAAGCATGCTCACATATTGAGGTTTCAGTTCATAGTTATTTCCACGATCTGGGGGAAGAACTATGCAAGAACGTTGCACGGCTCGAACAGGATGGGTCCGCTCCCACAGCATCATCAGTCTATCCCGTCGAGCTAAAGGTGGTGGTGCACCAAGAACTCAATCCAGACCGAATTCCTCTTCCTCCTGAGTCGGAGGAGGAGAAGAAGGAGCTCTACGTGGGGGTGGGAGTGGACCGAGGTAATCAGTGTATCTCTATGAGACGACTCAGCCTCATGCTCCAAAGGAGCATGAGGTGGAGATGGCCGATCACCTAGACCGTCCATCTCAGAAAAATGCACTCTCTCAAGTCCAGCGCTCTCACCAGAACGAGCCCAACCTCGCATAAAATGCTCAACTCGACTCTAAAACAACACACAACAGAAGGTGTAATCAGAGGAGGAGACTATAACGAAGAATATAGAGGAGGAGAAGACTGAGATGAGAAAAGAAGAATCCTTAGAGCTAGCGTGGGTAATGAGTGAAGGTAGAAGCCTAATCTAGGAAGCACGACTCAAACAACTTATGGTTATGGGTCCTTAGGCTAGACGACGCCTAACTTTGAGATCATTAGTCTCGACATGCTTCCCCTCCCTACCATGAAGACCACCATGCCCAGAAAGTGATACCAGATCTGGAGATCCAGTACCTCCTACTATCGACAAGGCAGGCAACGCCAATCAGGTCATGACGGTCTCAACTCGATCACTCTCCTAGTGCGTCTGAAATCCGTAGGGTCAATGCCTACTTGTTTTCAGAATTAAGGCTTTGATTAAGAGTAATTTTTGGGGCAAAGGAAAGGGTGATGAAATCCCCCACCTTATCTTGTACGGGATAGCCCCTCCTTAGTAGCGTTTTGAGTCTTAATCTAGCCATCAACTCTCCAAACATACGCTAAACTCACTCTTGTCCTGATGCACCTTACTAACTAATGCATGATCTAAACATGCGTGAATGAGAGATCGGGTGCACGTACCTCACACCAAAATCAACAACAAGAATGTAAACAAAAAAAGACGAGTACGTGGAAGGTCTACTAATGATGCATGACTTAGATGGCAATCGATCTAATCTCTTGCTTTGAGTTTTAAGGTCCAAGTTAATTAAAGGGACTTGATTGTTAATCTGGGGGCAAACTATAAGTCACAACATGCTAAATGGATCCCTAGAACACAACAGTGAATGTAGAAACCACCAGGAAAAATAAGATGGGAAATTGAGCTTACCAGGCCGCAATTTGGCGGTCCCAGACCGCTAATTGGCAGTCTAAAGGTCTGCTCCATGCTCAAAATTTCTCTTGGTTTGTCCTCAGAATGTTTCAATGTCTCTGAAACAAAAACAAACTAAAAGAACGATAAACCCACTCGAATCGTTAAAACCAGAGTCTAGACGTACAGAACACCTCCCGGAAATGGTGCCAAAAACTTGATTGAATCAGTTAAAATACCACAAGTGCACGACCGCTTTGAAGCCGTGGCAATAGGGAGGTGTGTCGACTTTGGTTAGTTCGAAGGTGTGTGGGAAAAAAAGGGAAATAAGTTGTGTTTACACTCCACCAAACTAAGAATGAGCAAACAATAAAACCAAACCACATGGTGTGGAGGTGTGTAGGTATGTGTGTGTGAGTGGTTCTTCTTTTCAATTAGAAACAAGTGTAGTTTGTGTTGCATACAAGTAGAAGCTAGTGTAGATTCTAAGTGTAGGATACACAACACTACATGGCAAACCATGAACATGCATATCTCACATAAAGTTGAGGTTGATTTTAGATTCTCAAGCATGCAATACGTACCTAGTGTGGCCACTAGAGCATCAATCAATCCTACATAGAACCTCAATCATTCATGTAAATGTGCACCAAACATGGATCCATACATAACAAGTCATTCCCATCAAATCATAACAAGCAACATGATAAACTCTAAAGCTAGCATGAGATAAGTACCTAGGGTGGACATTATCTCATCTAATACAAGTTTAATCATGCTACAAGTATAGATATATATTAAGCATATGAAATGACACAAATAAAAGAACCCACAAACATCACATATTCTACATTACTACTAAAACTAATGAAATGAAATTAAACAAAGTAAAGCAAGAAATATGAAACAAACAACATAATAAAGAAACTTTTATTAAAGTGACTCACATTTCAAGCAGCATCCTCCTACTTTAGTGTGTGCTTCAAGACCTCACTTCTAGTAGGAAGAATAGCCACTCAAAATATGGAGTGATTACAATAGAAGGTGAACAGTTCTATTTATAGCCAAAGAAAAAGACAATCCCCCGATGTGGAACTAAACAAATACCAAAAATAGCCTAAACATCCTCTAATACATGTGTTGGAGAACTTTGAGAGGATTCAGAAGGATCCAGACCGCCAATTAGCGGTCCAAGACCGCCAATTGGCGGTCCATAAGATCTGGATCCGGCTAAATTTCATTCTGGGCTTTTCTAGATTCCTTTGTCGCTCTTTGTTGCATCTACTTTGTTTATTGGAGGTCCGACCCGAATCTAATTGACAAAATACTCCCCAAGATGGTGTGGAGTTTTCTATTTTGCTCTTTGGTCCTTTGGTCTTACGTTCAGGTCTTTCTCCCTTGGATCTTAGTCCCCAGGTCTCACAATTCAGTCCTTTTTCCCAGCTTTTGGGTCCTTTTATGCTTCATCTCTTCAAACCTATTTATTTCTGAAATTCAAACATAAAACTCGTAACATAGCATTGTTTAGGTGAAAGATAATCGATATAAGATACAAATATAAGCATGAAATGATGTCAATCAAATACCCCCACACCTAACTTTTGCTAGTCCCGAGCAAAAGAAAGAAAGGAAAAAGCTTACGAAAAAACAAGAAATTCTAACTCACTTTCGTAGGAATCACGGTTGCACTTAGCACGTGCAACAAGCCGTTAAACCTCCTTGTCGCCAAGGAGGAGGAGTGTTGTCTCCGGAGGATTTTCAGCGGATATACCCACAAAATCTGAACAAGATGCATTAATCAATCTAGCTACGCGACTCGTTGGACTTATTTTGTCGATCATGGGACGCGGTAATACCACGGGTCGATTCTATATATGTAATCGGTCCACACACCTAGCCTAATGGATTATTCGTGAAAGTTAGTTAAGGACTTAAGTGAAAGACATGGCAACCTTAACTTCTGAATGTGATACAATGTGTAAACTCCATTTTGGTTTCTTCTTCTTCTTCTTCTTCTTTGGAGCAGTTTATTGGTTGGTGTTTGATTCTCCCAGGGTCAGGTTTCGTGCATCATTGCCTATAAGGACTTACACTATCACGTACATCTTCCCCCAAATCTCCACATAGGGCGATCCCTACCACCCGTGTAACGGGAGTTCGGTCGGTGCATCCCAAGTCAGATGACTCGAAAGCACCTGGCACAAAGTCCCCTCAGACCTACTTTCCCGAGTGATAGGAGCCGTGCGAGAAGAGAGAACACCACTTATTTATTTATCTACATTGGAACCAAAACCCTTACACTTCAGTTTCACAAAAAAAGATTAAGGGCCCTTGACTACGACAAACTTTCTTATACTAACAGACACAAATTATTTGACTCACTAGGTTCAGGGTGAACTTCTTTAAATATTTGAGTGTTGAAACCCTATGATTACACACCTCGACGGAAAACCGGGGTGCATCCTAACGACTCGATAAGACCTAAAGCCAGTAAACTAGATATCCTAATGCATCAAGTTCAAGACAATTTTGGGAGCTTTCTTTTTACTTTGCCTCTCAACGGTTTTGCACATGCTAAACACACGCAAAACCTACAAAAACATTTTCTTTCGCAAACACATGAAGATTTTGAAAGAAATGTGAAAATTTTAAAGCACTAGGCAAGCAAAAGAAGACAAGTCACCTAAGGATCATGGTAAGCAAATATATTGATATTAAATGCAACACACTAACATGACCCTATCAATACACACAAAAGAAAACAAAATCAAAGGAAAAATACTCAACTATGTACACACGTAAAACACCCCCCACACCTACTTCATGCATTGTCCTCAATGAATGTGAGCAAGATACTACATCGATTTATGCCTGAAAAAGGGAAGATCTCACCAACATTAAGCGCAACAGGAAGTTCATGGTTGTAGTGATGGACACAAACCCGAATTCCCTCAAAACCTGTGAGATACTGAAGAGGGGACACAAATACGTGAAGAAATGGGGCCCAAGTACACAAGGGTTGGGGCCCACAACAATCAATGCTCGCTCATGGAGTTTTTTTAACATGATATGTACAGCAACAACGATATTCTCATAATCATTTGGTCAATGAACATCAAAGGAGAACACAAGTCATGAGGACCAGAGACTTGCCTAAATGGGCAAACTTCACTGGTACTCTGAGGTGTCATGAGGGGTGAAACGTCAAAGCTGAAAGGCTCGAACCCCTCATGATGTTGGTTGGGTGTAGGCAACATGAATGAGTGAAGTTGTGTTGCCTTACTAGGGTTTAGTTCCTCATCGAACAAAACCCTCCAACCAATAGGTGGGTGCATCGGAAGGAGTTCCTCAAGCTCATTCGATGGATGCAGCAGATCTGCATCACTAAGAATGGGGCTTCTCCCCAAGTCATCCAACAAGGACCTCCCACCATCATTTACATCATCAAGCATAAGCTCGGTCATAGGTGGGTCCTTGTTGGAGTCAATATGAAGCTCAAATGGCTCAATGGCCATGGGACATGAGGTAGAGACACCTTCTGGTATAGGCATATGATGAGGTGTCTCACTCTCACTAGTACTCTATACTGAATCATGCAACGAACACTCCTTTTGGACATTTATGTTTGATGCCAGCTCACTCCGTTGCATTGCAAAGACAGGAAATGAGTTTTCGCTGGGCCCACAAACATTCTCAATGGGTTGCATTGGTGTTAGGGGTGTTCGTTGATTTTGTGGTGCTTTCTCCAATTGGCGGATGAGATTTAGATTTAAAGGTTGATCCATGGGCTCCTGTTGCCTACCAGAGTTGAACACATGCAACTCGGCACTCATGTTACCGAATGAGAGATTCATGAGACCATTTCTACAATTAATTAAGGCGTTGGAAGTTGCCAGAAATGGTCTACCCAAAATCAAAGGTATTTGAGAGTGGGTGTTCGCAACAGGATTGGTATCGAGGACAACAAAATCGACTGGAAATATAAAATCTCCAACTTTGATAAGGACGTCCTCGATAATCCCCTTTGGAATACGAATGAATCTATCTGCCAATTGGAGGGTGGTCTTAGTTGGTTTCAATTCTCCCAAATTTAACTGTTGATAAACAGAAAATGGGAGGAGGTTGACCGCTGATCCTAAATCAGGCAAAATATTACGCATGCTAGTGTCCCCTATCGTACACTGAATAGTAGGACACCCAGAGTCCTTGTATTTTGTGTAGGCGGGATTGGACAAAAGTGAGCTTAAATTTGCAGCCAAGAATGCTTTCTTAGGAACATTGGTCTTCCTCTTGGTTGTGCAGAGATCCTTCAACACTTTGGCATATTGAGGTATATGTTGGATGACATCCAACAAGGGGATGTTAACCTTAACTTGCTTAAACACCTCTAATATCTTGTCCATTGTGTCACTCTGTTTTTTGGTTAACCTACTTGGATAAGGAGCTTTTGGCAGGTAGGTCTTCTGCAGTGCCTGAGAAGGAGGCGTTGGTGTATTACCCTCAGCCTCTTCTTCACCACCATTCCAACTAAGGGGCTGCATAGATGGTGGTGGGTGTGGCAAGGAAATGTGATTGTCAACCTGCTTTCCATTCCTTAAGGTCACAATGGAATTGACATGGTGAACAGGTTCCTCCACATGTTTGACTTGCCTCCCTCGAGGTACCACATTCTCATTTTGCATGCGTTGTTGCTGGTACATGCGGGGGTTAGCCTCAGGCTGGCTAGGCAAAGACCCTCTCTTTCATTCATGTACAGAGTGAGCCAATTGGCCCATCTGAAGCTCTAGAGATTTGATGGTCTTCTGATTTTAAGTGAGAACTTGACTTGTGGTTGACATAAAACTTTTCATTGAGTTTTCAAGTCCACGTGTCAAGGTCTCAAGCAAATTGAATCGGGTTTCCATATTATTGGAATTTGGGAAACCCGATTGATTGGTGATTTGAGCGTGGGGTGGCTGATAAGATTGTGCATGCATGGGAGGTTGGTATGATTGGTTAGGTGGTCGAGAAGAGTTTGAAGGACCACCCGGGGCATTATTTTGGTTCCATGAAAAATTGGGGTGGTTCCTCCATCCAGGATTATAAGATGATGAGTATGGGTCATTCCTAGCTCTGTCGATGGCATTGACATGTTCCATCTCCGGAGGAATGGACGCACACTCGCCTTCTACATGACCTATCCTACCACATGAATGACAGGGAACTCGACCAGATGTGGACATGTGAGGTGCACCTTGTTGGTTTTGGAGCTCAATCGAATCCATACGGCGCATTAAGACCGCCAAGCGTGCCTCAGTGGCCGTAGTAGTATCGACAGCAAATGCGGCACCCGATCTAGTCGAGTTTGCATTCGCGATCCTCGCTCCTATGCTGGATGATGCAGGTGGTTCCCTTACACTCTCCCATTGCATTGTTTTCTTAGCAATGTCTTCTAGGAAAGCCCATGCCTCCCTTTCATCCTTTCCTAAGAACTCTCCTTGACACATGGACTCAAGGAGCATCCGGGACGGGTTGTGAAGACCCTCGTAAACAATTTGACAAAGACACCACAACTCAATGCCATGGTGAGGGCATGAGGATAGTAGCTCCTTGAACATCTCTAGATATGCATGAAATGTCTCGGTCTCAAGTTGCTAGAACGAATTGATTTCGTTCCTCAATTTTTGAGTCCGATGATTGGGAAAGTATTCTTGAGGAATGCAGATTGAAACTCATCCCAAGTCCTAAAGGTATTAACCTGGTTGCTGTACAACCACTTCTTGGCGTCATCCTTAAGCGCAAAGGGGACAACCCTAAGATGGATGGAGTCTGTGCTAAGTTGTTGCAGCTTGAACATAGCACATACCTCCTCAACTTCCCTGAGAAAGATATAGGGGTCACCTTTCCCAGTGAAGTGAGGGAGCATGAAATAAACTGAGGCTTAACCTCAAAATGGTTCCCATTTGCCTCTGACAATATGATGCATGAGGGTAGAGCAGTACGACTCGGGTAGCATCGATCACGTAGAGGTATGGGAGCGACAACTGGAAGCACTGGTGGAACAGGTGGGTCCAGCAACTGCTCCTCCTAACGGAAATTAGCAGTCATTGAACCCGGACTGTGTGCAACACGAGAGGAGGAAGGCGTCGAGAAATCGACTACCGAAGACAGATTGACAATGCTCCTCATCAAACGACCACTCTCGTCTCGTGTCCACGAAAGCATGCACAAAGGTGCACACACCAAAAATTTAATTTTTTTAAAACAAACAAAGAATGTGCGTAGAGGAGAAAACGGGGGGACACAGGAGAGAAATGATGACTCAGGAGAGAAGGGAAGAAGTCCTTATGCTACGACGGATGGGTACAGGTAGAAGCATTCAAGCAAACAAGGCTCAAGCAATCCTAAGGTCGTTATCGGTCCTTACAGATAGACGACGCCTAACTGCGAGGTCACATGGCCTCAACACGCCTCACCTCCCTACGACGAGGACCACAAAGCTCAGGAAGTGAGTCAAGATCCGGAGATCTCGTCTCTCCTACTATCGACAAAGTGGGCAACGCCGATCAGGTCATGACAGTCGGGACCATATCACTCTCCTAATGCGCCCGAAATCCTTAGTGTCAATGTCTACTTGATTTTAAAAATTAGGCTCATTATTAGTGTGGTTTGTGAGGCGAAGGAAAGGGTGATGAAATCCCCCACCTCATCTTTTATAGGACAGCCCCTCCTTAGTAGCGTTTTGTAGTCTGAATCTAACAATAACCTCTCCAAACAAACGCTCAACTCACACTTGTTTCAATGCATTTCCTACTAACTAATGCATGTTCATACGAAATGCATGAATGAGAGTAGAATGTGCGTGCCTCACGCCAATTCTCAGCAACTGAAAATAAAGCTAAGATAAAAGACAATCTACATGCCTAAGTCACATACATGATGCATGACCTAAACAAAAAGAATGCCTAATCTTTTGCTTTGGGTTTTAGGGTCCAAGTTGCTTAAAGGAAGTGTGATCATTGATCTGGGAACAAACTATAAGTCAAAACATGCCAAATCAAGTCCCAGATCACTAAATGAATTATGCTAACAACACAAAAGAATTAGAAGGTAAACAGAGCTCACCAGACTGCCAATTGGCGGTCTCAGACCGCTGATTGGCGGTCCAAAGTGCCCAGGTTGGCCTCCAACTTCTCCTGCTGCTTCTCCTGGCCACTCCAAGTCTTTTGAACCAAAGAAAAGCTGCAAAACACAAATTAAATCCACTTGAATCGTCCAAACAAGAGTCTGCACTGGCACCTCCCCGGCAACAGCACCAAAAACTTGTTGAATGTTTTATATTAAACCACAAGTGTATAGAAATAGACGTCAGACGTTTATATTAGCCGACGTCTATTCCTTTGAATAAATGTATAGACGTCGGTTGTATGTATCAGACGATGTCTATTCCTAAAGAATAAATGTCGTCTCTTATTTCACCGACGTCCATACCTAAAGAATAGACGTCGGTCCTATATAAGGACCGACGTCTATTCTGTAAGTATAGACGTCAGCTGATACATGATGTGAATTAAATTTATACCGCAAGTGCACGGCGTCAATGGAGACGTGGCAAATACGGGTCGAACACAAGGAGGGAAGAAATAAATTGGTTTTGAGATTTTTGATTTTTAATTATCTAAAGCAAGAAACAAGAACAATTAAAACTAAAACAAGAACAAGGAAGTGAATTCCGTTGGGTGGAGGTTTAGATTTAGGATTTAGATTAAAGAATTCAGAAACTTATAATAAATCATGTTAGTTATGAAGCATTACATGATAAATGATTTAACATAAACTCAAGTAATCAAAATATACTAATCACGAACTTAAAATAATAACATTCATTCTCTTCTCTTCACCCTAAATCCGTCACCTCCACCATTTGGAGAGAGTTAGAAACTCATAGAGGGAGGAAGAAGGGGTCCTAGAGACATTACAAAAGAAAAGTAAAAACAAGAAATAAAAGACAGAATTTTATTACTAAAGTGAAGAGTACAAAACTGAAAATAAAAACAACTAAAAACTAGGTATAAGGCCAAGGACCCTTCTACCATCGTTCTCGGGGCTATTTATAGCCGATACAAGAGATCCCAATATATAAATGGAACGTATACGCGTCAATACAGCATCGGTGAAAATTTGAGCACACGGATCGACTTTTGTGCGGCTAAATCGCCGCAATTTGTACATGAGGTGCGGCGGAATCGCCATCTTTTTGGCTCGGATTCGATCCAGATTTTTCCTGTGTGTTTATGGTATGATTTGATCCTCCTTTGCGCGTCTGGATTGATTCTTTCCATTCTTTTGAGCTCCGGATTAATTCCTTTATATATATGGAGATTCACATTGATTTTTCTTTAGATTTTCTCCATAATAATAAAAGCTACTCGTGATTTGCAATTAGGTCCTTGTCTTTTTGCAATTGAGTCCCCGACTACTTTTGTGCTCAAGTCCTTGTTCTTTTTGTGATTAGGTCTTGAATGCTTTTATGCTTGGATACATTTCCATTTAAAACCCGATAAGCTTTAACTTGGTCTTTATGATAGAAATGAGTCTTTTGCACGCGTTTATGCTCGGAATGTGGGTAATTTGCATTCAGGTCCCTGTATTCTGTAAATAAGACTAAACACATACCTTAGTAGCATTTATTGATATAAAAGTAATCTAAATGAAAGACATATGATGCAATGTATGCAATGCATCAAATACCCCCACACCTAGATTTTGCTAGTCCCTAGCAAAACAGAAAATAAGAAAAATAAAAACAGGAAAATCCTAACTCATTTTCGTAGGAATCACGGTTGCACTTAGCATGTGCAACAAACCTTTAAACCTCCTTGTTGCCAAGGAGGACGAGTTTTGTCTCGTGAGGGTTTTCAGTTGACACACCCACAAAGTCTTAATTCAACATTCCATTAATAGCTCTCAATATCCCTACCTCAACCTTATACATCTAACTTTGAATTCTTGTATGCTCATTATATGAATCTAACTCATTAAAAATATGACTTGGTCTTTGTTCCTCCAACATTCACACCACTAACCCTTCTACACATGATATCACTTAAATTATTTTGCACGACTCCTCTGGTGGTGAAGTATCATTCGGATCAACCATGGCATGGATCATTCTTTTAGCTTTGGGCCTTGAGTATTTTTTTTTTCTTCCGTGATTCAACACATTTGCTTTTTGACACTTTTACCCTTTTTGCATTCGTGTAGCGAGTTTGGTCGATAATCCCGAGCTGGTAGACTCAAGTTACCGGGTTTCAAGATACCCCTACGGACCAGTGACTCAAAGGCTTGGGATTTTGTAGTCATTTTGCAAAATGTGTTTCCTCACTTTATTCCTTTATTTTATTTTCCTCAAGGCTTAATTTCTATTAGAAGTCCACACTTCCCGGTATATTTTCCTCAACCTCTGCTTTTTATCAACCACTTCAAAGATTTGATTCATCCAATTTAAGTGCATACATGTCTTAAAGGGCAATGAGTTATTTCTTTGGAACTTAGATTTATGTCATAATTTCTACAAGTAGAACTATATAATAAGGAACAAAAAATCAATGGAATTTGTACACGGGTTTTGGCAGTTCAATCTTAAGCTATGTCATGAAACATTGATTTTTTTTAAGATATTTTTTTTTTGAAATAAAAGACAGCTATATAGATAAATATATACATAAACATCCCCCCACACCTAAATCATGCATTGTCCTCAATGTATGCAAATATAAAGCAAATGCACTTATTACCTTGGTGAAATGCGGTGGAAGGATGAAATTTGCTCAAAGTCAACCATAAGCAGAACTGGATTGAATGACACCATATTGGTGCATGTATCCAGTTGAATTGTTCCCCATGTTGCAATGAGAGTCCTGAGTCACATGTTCCACACCCCTCACATAAATAGGTTCTCTTATTTGCTCGAGTGATGGTGGGTGTGTAGATGAATTCTTCCCCTTTTTCTTACTTCCTTTTTGATTTTGTGATGATTCAGAAATCTTATAGATACGTGATTTCATCACAACGTCACTTTGATTGCATATCATTTCTGGCTCACTATCAATATGAAAGATATTAAATTCAGCTTTTAAGTTCCCAAAAGATAATTGCATGAGCCCATTTCGACAGTTTATCAATGCTTCCGAAGTGGCTAAAAAGGGTCTGCCTAGAATTACAGGGATTTGTCGGTTAGGATTTACAACAGGTGCGGTATCTAGTACGACAAAATCCACTGGGTAAATGAAGTCACCACCTTGATCAAAACATCCTCTACTATACATCTTGGTTTCTTAATAGAACAATCAGCAAATTGAAAGGTTGTCTTAGAGGGTTTTAGTTGACCAATGTTCATTTGCTCATAGACAGAGTACGGGAGTAGGTTAACACTAGCACCAAGGTCTAGAAGGGCTTTGTTGATAAAAGTATCTCCTATTGAACATGAAATTGTGGGACACCCAGGATCCTTATATTTTATAGGAGATGTGTTGGACAATATAGAACTTATGTTTGCAGTTAAGAATGCCTTCTTTGGTACGTTCATTTTTCTCTTTTTAGTGCACAAATCTTTTAAGAATTTAGCATAAGCAGGTATTTGTTGAATCATGTCTAAGAGTGGAATGTTCACCTTAACTTGCTTAAATACTTCCAAGATTTTCTCTATTTGTGCACTTGAGTTCTTTTTGAGTCTATTAGGGAATGGAGCTTTAGGAACATAGACTCGCTCAGGTTCAGGTTGAGCTATGGGTTCAGGTTGAGTAGGTGGGTTGGGCGTTTCAGATTGGACGTCAGGTTCAATGGTCAGGTCATATGTGGGTGCTTGATGGCTAGATTGATTGGACACTCTAGGATTTACCACGTTGTTATCAACTTGTCTTCCGGACCGTAATGATACTACTCCATTTATTTGTTGGAACGGTCCTTCCTCATTAACCATTTGAACCGGTCTAGGGTTGTTATTTCCTGAAGGTGCTTGATAGGATTGATATGAATTATTAGATCTAGGGTTCACCTCAGGTTGACTTGGAAGCCGACCCTTTTCTCTTTCAACTACTATTTGTGCTAGTTGGCTGACTTGTGTCTCAAGCGTTTGGAAGGTCTGGTTGGTTGTTTGTATAAAAGTTTTCATCAAATTTTCCAAGCTTGTCAACCTAACCTCATGATCGTTATTGTTACTAAACCCAGATGATGTATTATTTTGGTTATACGGGTTTGGTTGTTGTCTAGGAGGTTGACCTTGTTGGCTTGATGAGAAATTAGAATTATTACGCCAACCCGAGTTATAGGTTGATGCGTAAGGATCATTTCTAGCATGGTTATACATGGCATTAACTTGGTCCCATTCCGCACAATCCTCCATTACATGACCAGTCTGACCACATCTAGAGCAAGGGATAGACGAGGCTTGATTCACTCGGTTTTGGGTTCGTAACTCTAAACTTTCCATTCTGCGCATAAGGGTAGCTAGTTTTGCTTCAGTCGCTATGTTGGCATCTACAGCTAAGACACTTGGTTTGGGTTGGCTTGCTATTCTAGATCCAATACTTGGGTTAAGCGGTGTTCTAGCATTGTCTCATTGCATACTGTTTTCAGCTAATTCCTCAAGAAAAGTCTAGGCATCATTTTCATTTTTCGACATAAAGTTCCCTTGGCTTACGGATTCTACCATAACCCTAGATGTGGGTGTCAATCCCTCATATATAATTTGGCATAATTGTCATCTCGGAATTCCATGATGAGGGCATTGGGTCAGAACACTTTTGAATCTTTCTAGGTAGGAATAGAACGGCTCGCTCTCAGACTGAACGAATGCAACAATTTCATTCCTAATCCTCATAGTCTTATGGTTGGGAAAATATTTTTTCAGGAATACTTGAACAAACTCAGCCCAACTCCTAATAGATCTTTCGGCTAGACTATATAGCCATTTCTTAGCGTTGTCCTTTAGTGCCAGAGGCACAAATTTCAGACGCACTGCCTCCTCGGGATATGCTGGTATTGCATAAGAGAGCAGATTTCCTCAAATTCTCCAAGTAAGAGATATGGGTCTTCCCTAGAGGTGAACTTAGGCAACATACTCATGTATTGTGCCTTAAGTTCGAAGTCGCGACCCGGTATGGTGGGCATAACGATGCACGATGGCTGAGCAGCCATCGCTGGATAGCATCGATCCCTCAGAGTTATAGGTTGTGCAACAGGCGGGTCCACTACGTTCTCACCCATTGGATCCGGGTGAGGTGGTGCAACAGGTGGATTGGGGCTAAGTTCCAGACTGGAATCTAGATGAACTCGTGAGAGTCGATTACTCAAGTCCCGAATCCAAATCTGAGTGCACCGGGTTGAATCAATTTTTTGAATTCAAATTCGGAATTTAAATTCCAAATTTAATTTCAAGAATTAATAACATTTTTTTTTATATTTTCGTTTTATTTTTTTATTTTTTTATATTTGTTTTTTTTCAAAAGAGAAACAAACAATAGAATGGGGAAAGATGAGAAAGGAATCCTAATCTAGAGAATTTAGGTGAGAAGAGAAAGAAGACTCAGATGAGAAGGGAAACTTAACTCTAAAGATAGAAAGAGGGTTGGTCAGAAAATTCCTAAGAAAGCACGGTTCAAACAATCCTAGACCTAGTGTCGCTTAGATCTTGTCGACTCCTAACTGGTTGAGTTGAATTGATTTGCTTGATTCACCTCCCTCACTAATCAAACCAACTTGGTCAGGCCGTGTATAGCTAGTGGGGGCGCTTCCGACAGAGTCGGTGCCAATTAGACAACCACTTCGCTTGGAAGACTTACGTCAACACAAAAATACTTTCTAGACACCAAATTAAATTCAATCGGCTTCAGGTCATAGCAAGTCAAACCAATTCTTCTCCTTAAATGAGTCTGAGTCCTTAGGGGTCAATGTCTAGTTGATTTTAATTCAAGGCTTGGGTGACACTTTAGGTTTGTGATTTGTGGGCCACGGAAGGGTGATGAAATCCCCACCGTATCTTTGCCTACGGAGTTGCCCTTAAGATAGTTTAACTTAGATCTAGCAAAGATAGTCAAACAATGGTCTTTAGAAGGGGCAATTTCAAGGTTGTATGCAAACTAGATTATATGCTTAAATGCATTCGATAAAAACCGCGATACGTACCTTGCCTCCAGCACTCTTCAACAAAAATTAATTTGCAAGAATTTAGCAAGAATAATGCAAACAAAACATTATATGATGCATGCACTAAGTTCTTCTAGTTTTGCCAATTTTTAGGTCAGAGTTGAATTATTGCAATTTATGGAATTTTTGCCCTACACATGCAGTTCTACGAAAAGGAAATTTTCTGAAAATAGAAATTACGAGGAAAAGAGGCAACAAAGGTTACCTTATGCAATGCTCAGTCGGGTTTACCGCCCGCTCTTGAAATTTCAGATGCTCTGCGCGTCCACCCAGCGATGATGCGCGTCCCAGAAAAGTTTGAAGCCCAGAAGCTCCAAGTGTGCGGCGATTCCGCCGCAGGTTGTTCTATAGGTGCGGCGATTTCGCAGCTCGTTTAGCTCAGATCGTGCTCGTATTTCGCCGTGCACTCTGTTGTCTCCTGAAACACAAATCCAAATAGTTAGATCGCGCACAAGATAAACAGAACAAAATCGAAATCAACAAAAAAAAACAAAATCTGTGTCGCCTCCCCGGCAACGGCGCCAAAAACTTGATGTGAATTAAATTTATACCGCAAGTGCACGGCGTCAATGGAGACGTGGCAAATACGGGTCGAACACAAGGAGGGAGAGATTTGTTATTAATGTGATTTCGATTGGGGGAAGGAAGGAGAGAAGAAATAAATTGGTTTTGAGATTTTTGATTTTTAATTATCTAAAGCAAGAAACAAGAACAATTAAAACTAAAACAAGAACAAGGAAGTGAATTCCGTTGGGTGGAGGTTTAGATTTAGGATTTAGATTAAAAAATTCAGAAACTTATAATAAATCATGTTAGTTATGAAGCATTACATGATAAATGATTTAACATAAACTCAAGTAATCAAAATATACTAATCACGAACTTAAAATAATAACATTCATTCTCTTCTCTTCACCCTAAATCCGTCACCTCCACCCTTTGGAGAGAGTTAGAAACTCATAGAGGGAGGAAGAAGGGGTCCTAGAGACATTACAAAAGAAAAGTAAAAACAAGAAAATAAAAGACAGAATTTTATTACTAAAGTGAAGAGTACAAAACTGAAAATAAAAACAACTAAAAACTAGGTCTAAGGCCAAGGACCCTTCTACCATCGTTCTCGGGGCTATTTATAGCCGATACAAGGGATCCCAATATATAAATGGAACGTACACGCGTCAATACAGCATTGGTGAAAATTTGAGCACACGGATCGACTTTTGTGCGGCTAAATCGCTGCAATTTGTACATGAGGTGCGGCGGAATCGCCACCTTTTTGGCTCGGATTCGATCCAGATTTTTCCTGTGTGTTTATGGTATGATTTGATCCTCCTTTGCGCGTCTGGATTGATTCTTTCCATTCTTTTGAGCTCCGGATTAATTCATTTATATATATGGAGATTCACATTGATTTTTCTTTAGATTTTCTCCATAATAATAAAAGCTACTCGTGATTTGCAATTAGGTCCTTGTCTTTTTGCAATTGAGTCCCCGACTACTTTTGTGCTCAAGTCCTTGTTCTTTTTGTGATTAGGTCTTGAATGCTTTTATACTTGGATACATTTCCATTTAAAACCCGATAAGCTTGAACTTGGTCTTTATGATAGAAATGAGTCTTTTGCACGCGTTTTTGCTCGGAATGTGGGTAATTTGCATTCAGGTCCCTGTATTCTGTAAATAAGACTAAACACATACCTTAGTAGCATTTATTGATATAAAAGTAATCTAAATGAAAGACATATGATGCAATGTATGCAATGCATCAATACATACAACCGACGTCTATTCTTTAGGAATAGACGTCGGATAAAGCACGCCCGACGTCTATGTATAGACGACGTACACATACACGTTGGATCTAGGAATACTTATATTCGACGTATATACCCTCATACATCCGACGTATATTCCCTTTTCTGCAGTAGTGTCATGACCATTTGAACATGAAATTTTGATTAGACTGTTCGAAAGTCGGAACAACGGAGATTGCGCTTACTTGGCCGGGCGAAGCCATTAGAGTAAAGTACGTAGAAATTTCATATTAATATCTCAACGTCAAAATGTACATCAGCACTAGAGAAGTCTTTGACATATGTGTTCAATAGAAGAATACTACTGAAACTTAAAATCAAATTTGGATGGTGATATTGTCAATTATTAATGGTATGGAGACAGTTTGAGAAATCTGCAGGTCTATTCCTCAAACTAATTAACGCAAAAAATATTCTTTTTTAGCTAAAGGTGCTTTGTCATGTTCAGAAAATACACAACTTGTCACCTCATTATCGATGACAATAATAGAGGGAGTAAAATAAGAATTGAAAATAAAACATCGACAACTGTAATACATGACCTCTACAAACAACTTGGCTTGACTTTGTTTTGAGGGATTGAGTATAGAGTTGTCATTGACATTTGGAGATTGCCAATAAAAAACCTCTATATGTTTAGAAACCAAACTACAGATCCCGAAGAACTAAGAGTTGACATGGAGAAATCACCTCATCTCTTCCTTCTCACACTATTGTTCTTCTTTTCCTTGTTAATTCCGGTACGAAGTACGGATTCCAACTCCATACTGTTCCATGTTGGTCTGGTGCTTCATAATGAAAGCTTGGTTGGGAAGACAGGTTGGGCAAGTATTCAAATTGCCAAAAGTGATTTTTATAGACGACATAACAACTACTCCACCAGGCTTGTGTTTCATGGGAAGGATTCGGGCAACGACACTCTTGGTGCGGTTTCGGCAGGTATTGTAGTTACATAACATTTAAATCAGCAAAATTTTCTTGACATTTTTTTACTATGTATCCTGCATACATCTAAAGATATTGAAGTATTCTATTTGTGATTTTAACATAATTTGGTCCTACTTACATCATTCTTATTTCTTATGGTATTTCAATTCTTAGCCAAAATATTTATTTGAACTTCTTCTTTTTTGTTATCGAAGCACTGGAGTTGTTGGGAAACAACCAGGTGCACGCAATCATAGGCCCACAAAGATCGGCTCAAGCTTTTTTCGTGTCAAATCTCTGTAATGTGACGCGAGTTCCCGCTATTTCCTTCTCTGCAACCAACCCATCCCTCACATCCTCCCACAAATCTTATTTCATTCGAGCAGCGTCGAATGACTCCGCACAGGTGGATGCAATCTCTTCCATTATCAAAGTATATGGGTGGAGAGAGGTTGTGCCCATTTACGAGGATACTAGTTTCGGAAAGGGACTCTTGTCTTATCTCATCGATGGCTTGCAAAAGGTTGAAGCCGTAGTTCCATATAGAAGTGAGTTGTCGACCACTTCAACCGATGAGCAAATCTTAGGGGAATTGTACAAATTGATGACAATGCAAACAAGGGTGTTCATTGTGCACATGGCTCCGGCTTTGGGTTCTCGACTCTTTTCAATGGCGAACGAGGTGGGGATGATGACCAGTGGTTATGTCTGGATAATGACAGACGGTCTGACGTCGAAAGTGGGCTCCAGAGGTGAACTTCCTTTTGAGTCAATGCAAGGAGTGTTGGGTGTGAGGCATTATATTAACGAATCAGAACGGTACAAAATTTTCAAATCAAAATTGAGTAAGAAATTCAGGAAAGATTATCCAGAAGATGATAGCACTGTGCCTAGTATTTATGGTGCATGGGCATACGACACTGTTTGGTTGCTGGCAGAAGCAGCGGAAAATATTTCAAGCTTTATTAAACCTCAAAACCCGAAATCCATTAACAACAAAATTGTTTCTATGGAAAATCTTACGGTTTCTAACGTCGATCCTCAACTTGTTGAAGCAATCAAGAGAACCAGAATTGATGCAATTAGTGGTAAATTCCAAATTGAGGACAATCAGTTGCAGGCCTCTACATTCGAAATAGTTAACATCAATGGCAATAGTGGGCGAAGGATTGGATTTTGGACTCCGGATTATGGAATCACTCGCAATCAATCATCCAAAAAGGACAGCGCTTCTTCCATGTCAGATCTTGGCATCGTGTTGTGGCCGGGCGATTCTACGTCAGTCCCTAAAGGTTGGGTCATCCCAACCAATGAGAAGAAGCTAAGGATCGGTGTTCCGGTAATAAATCCATTATATGACTTTGTAAAGTCAGAACATGATCCGCTCACTAATGCAACCAAAGTCACTGGATACGCTATAGATGTGTTTGAAGCTGTTCTAAAGATATTGCCATTTGCCATCCCTTACGAATTTATCTTGTTCGGAAATGCCACAGGAGAAATGGCTGGTACATATGACCTACTTGTTAGCCAAGTCTATGAGCAGGTAAGTTTTTTATGCTTTTCTAAGTAACAAATGTTTTACCCTTTTGTAGAAAAAAAACAATAGACAGTCGTCACTATTAGATTTGCAAATTTTAGGTTTTTTTATATATTGTAACTTACTAAACTCTTGACTTTTGTTAAACGAAATATCTCTAGGTAAAACCTTGTTATTAAAACTCAACTATTTCATTTTTGCAACTATGGCCTCCATAAAGAATATATTATCTTTTTCTATGATTTTTTAGAGATTAAAATCGTTTGTTTATCTAAGATTCAATAAGGCGTAATAGCTTCCTTGCCATCTTGAGTTGGTATTTTTTCTTTCTTAACGTAGATGCGATAATCAGGTGTGTTTTTCTTTTCATCTAAAGTCTCATCATGGCCTGCTAAGTTTCTATAAATATGACAATTAAAATTGTTGTCATGAAATCCAGTTCAATTCATACTGCATAATCCTTTAACATATTAATTATTTGACACTTTTTTTTAATTAATTTCCATGCACATTTATGCAATTGATCGTTGGTGAAATTGGAAAACAGAAATATGATGCAATTGTAGGCGATGTTACAATTACAGCAAATAGATCGGAGCTCGTAGATTTTACATTGCCGTATACTGAATCTGAAGTAGCAATGATAGTGCCTGTTGAGAAGGATGCAAACAAGAACATTTGGATTTTCCTGAATCCATTGGAGAAATATTTGTGGTTGGGAACCCTGGCATTTTTCATTTATACGAGCTTTGTGCTGTTCATAATAGAGCCTGCAAGTAATGACTTTTCTGGGACAACAAGCGAAAGGATTGGGTCAATCTTCTATTTTATTTTCTCAACCCTAGTCTTTTCGCATAGTAATTTGCTATCCTTTTCGTATTTTATTTTCTCAGTTTTCATTATTAAATTTCATCATGGTGCTTTTGAATACAATATTTATAATTCACATATACATATGTCAATAAACGGACGAAGAATGCTACCTTTTCAAGCTTCAGCTTTCACACTTTTTATTGAAGGAATTGCCGTTTCTAAATGATTACAAATCCATAATATATAACTTCAACTTTCAACTTAAACTCTCTCTACTTAAGCTAGCCTCCATTAGCTTTGCCCCAACTTTGACTTCTGAAAGAAACTTCTTGACTACAATACAACAATTAAAGATATGTAGGAGCCCTACAACCATCTTGGTTGTGGCGTTGCATTTTCAGTTACTTCCGGTTACTTATTTTTCTAAGAAAATTTATGGGTGGTATATACTATATATAAGGAATATGTGGTAAAAATTTCAAATCAAGTGAATCATTGTAGACCCTGATCTGATCACTTTGAAATTCAGTAAATTTCAGTCGTTCAAATATGAGCATCTTAGATCAACGGTGAAATTAATTTCGATTGACCTAATATCTTAACATGTCATAGTTTAAGAGATAAAAATACATATAATTAAGTTTGATTTAAAATAATTAACTTTTAAAATGTGATAATTTTGAGTGTCACAACCAAATTAGCTATAGGAGCTCCTACAATCTCATTGGCGTCCATATATAATGGTATGTATAGAGCATTTTTTTTGGATTCTTAACAAAGTTGAAATGATAAAGGTTGTGAAAAATCAGGTGAAATCCCTATAATCCTTAATTATTTTAAATTAAATTTCATTTTGAAAAATTTATGGAGAACCACTTGATTATATTTACAAATTTTCAAAGCCAATACTTCAAATTGCTCATTTGGAAGTGTCATAATTCCCAATTCTAAGTTTAATATCATATCCCAATGCACCATATTAGATATATGAAAATAAACTAATATGTTATTTAAGTGAAATTAATTAGTTTGTTTAATTTATTTATCCAGGAGATAATATCAAGAGCAACTTGTCTAGGATGGTCGTGATTGTCTGGGTGTTTGTAGTTCTGGTACTTATGTCAA
Source organism: Triglochin maritima (assembly GCA_963682175.1). Classification (NCBI taxonomy): domain Eukaryota; kingdom Viridiplantae; phylum Streptophyta; class Magnoliopsida; order Alismatales; family Juncaginaceae; genus Triglochin; species Triglochin maritima. The sequence continues at coordinate 20,451,993 of OY821774.1, read as the reverse complement.
GTTACACTGCCAACTTAACCTCTATGCTTACAGTGGTAAAGTCCCGACCATTGGTCACGGACATAAACACAATTATTAAAAATGGAGATGTTATTGGCTACCACAAAGGTTCATTCTTGGAGGGATTACTGAGGCAGACGTTCCCTGAGTCAAAAATGAAGGCATTGGGCGATCCTAAGCAAGTTGATGAGGCCCTCACCAAAGGAAGCTTGAATGGTGGAGTGGCGGTTGTCTTCAATGAGATTCCATACATTAAGGCTTTCCTTTCGCGATACTGCAATAAGTACACGATGAGTGAGAGAACTCATAAAACTGCAGGCTTTGGTTTCGTAAGATGCTTTCTTTCTCTTCAATTATATACTTTCCCTATATATAAGCATGTAGTATATATTTCATGCTTTTGCAAGGTTTATGACAAAATAATATTAAATATCAAATTCATTCAGTTAGGTTTGTTAGTTTTATGCGGAGTAGAAAAGTTCACAACATTGTGAGATTACAATTAATCATCGTTTTGATATATAACAATACCATCTATAGCATTTGACTTTGATTTTGTTCATCCTCGCCTGTAGGTGTTTCCAAAGGGATCTCCTCTTGTTCGTGATATCTCCAAAGCAATTTTAAATGTCACTGAGGGAGATGACGTAATCCAGATCGGTAAAAAATGGTCTGTAGATTCCTGTAAAAAGGAGGCTAATGATATCCAACCACAAAGCCTCAACTTTTCAAGCTTTTGGGGTCTTTATCTCATCACAGGAACTACCACAGTTTCCGCACTTTTGATATCCATAGGTTTCTTTCTATACAACGAAAGGAGCCAATTCAGAACGATATCTAGTGACGACGACTCTATTTGGCAGGCCTCAAAGTCGTGGGCAAAACGTTATTATAAAGGAGAAACTACACCGTCGGAGGACAATGGCAGTTCCCACAACCCATTTTCTTCTCAAGATCAAGATGCATCAAATATTGGAGGTAGAGATGTTGCATTGAGCGCCATATCCAACGGAAATTCCCCTCCACCAAATGACGAGAGAAGCCCTAAAGAACTTGGAGGCTCTGGTACTTCCTTACGGGAAATCATGAGAAATCCAACTGATGGGAGTACAAATAGCCCGCAATACCAACGATCACCGATGAAGAATGTTGTGATTCTGGAAGTACAAGAAGAGCACAATGTTCAAGATAACCAATAAACAATGTCTTTTCTGGATAATTGTTTTTATATGGTTTGCTAAATATATGGCTTACTAAAAAAAATATCGCTGAGTTGTTTTATCATCAAACAATGTGCTTTAGGGGTGATCACAAATAAAATGAAGGACGAGTAATAACTACTGTTTATAAAGTTTACGCCTACTATTCCTTCGTTAGTCTATTTTCCATTATGTGTACGACTATTACGAGGAGTTGTTAGTTTCATGTATTCTCTTTTAATTCTACATGCTTAGCTTAATTTTGTTTTGTTTCAGTAGAATTAATTCGAATGTTTCCTTTTATTCATGTAGTTTGTAGCTTAATGAGTAGTGAGTAGTTCCATCCCACTTTTGGGATGGAGTAGATGTTTATACATGTCACGAAGAATGGGATGAATGCTATCTTTTGCTTTATGTGATGAATGTGGGTGTATGTTTGTTTGTATAAAAGATAATACTTAACATGACGGTTTCTACCATAATCATTAGGTACATCCTATGTTTGTTTAGGTTCTCAATAACAAACTTGTTTATGCTCATGTTAATGAACTAGGTTAGCGATTTGGATGATAGGTCTTGCCACAACCATTAAGTACTTCGTATGCATAAAAACACAACCTACACTTGTGCCCTATTGAATGCATTCCTCACCACTTTATTTCGTGTACACACACTCCACTCCTTGGGGCTTTTCTTCTTGATCTTCATCTTGCTTTGATATTGCTTAGTTTAGTTTGTTTCAATTCCTCTCACTTTTGTCTTCTTTGATTGTTGCTTGCTAGTTTAGGGTAGCTTAGTTTAGTTTAATAAACTTTTTATTCCCTTTATTCTCCACTTGATTTCTGTAGAATCAGAGCTGACACACCTTCCTGTGGATCGACTCGTACTTGTCTCATCTTCACCGATGGCCGTGCACTTGCGGTTATAACTGAACCAATCAGTAGTGATGGAGACGAACTATTGCTTGTGATGCATGAGTTGGTGATGGACACCCGTATTTAAAGGTGTTGATGGAATGTTGTAGAGAGGTTGGAATATTGTGGTCTTTAGATTCTTAACATTCTCTTCCTTTCAATGATTTTTTAGCGTGGGTTGTAGTTTGTCTTTTAGTGCTCTATGATTTATCTGTGATGTACCAAATAATGAGAAATCCTCCTAAAAGACATTAGCCGATGTTATTTAGTGCTACTATGCTATAAAAGTGGTGTTAATTTTGTCCAGGCCTGGCCCGTTTAACATTATCTAAACCACTCAATACCACAATTTTGGAGCGGTAGCATTACTTGTAACATTATGTAATCCACCCTTAGATTGTATTCGTTTTCATATTAGATGTGTTTGCCATATTTTAAACTTAATTGTACAAGATGGACTTGAAATAATAAAACCTTGTTTGCAAAATATTAGAGATGCTATCACCTATTTAGATAATAATAGTACATACAGATATAAAGAATTTAGAGAATTGTGCTCTAGTAATGATGTTAGACCTAGAAAATTTAAATAAGACGTCTCTCATAGATGGAACTCTACTTATAAAATGTTGAAAATAACATCCGACAAATTTCTTATCTACATGCTTTTCTGAAAACAATGTCTGACAAATTGTAAACTTAATATGTTATATTTGTTGCTTCATAAATAAGTGGGTACTTCGATAATTTCCTCCTTTATATTGATTTTTTTGCAGTCTTATTCACATTTTTTTATTTTCTTTTTTGCCTCAAATGGGGAAAAAACAACTTTTTTGTTAATATGTAAATCTAAATTTGTAGGAATAACTTTCTATGTATCAAAAATGAAATTCAACGAATTTGGATATATTCTCAATTAGACACGACCGTATAAATGTTAAAATGTAATTGTATTTGGCTATAAATGTACGAGTACAAAACAATCCTAACCTACCACTAATACACATGATAAGTCCTATATATTAACTTGACCATATAAATTCCCTTATAATAGATCTAGGGCTAAATTAAAGGAACCAATGGTGTAAAAAAATTTGAAGTCCATCGATCATACTTATTTTATTTGTCAAAAAATAATATCCTTAAAGGATTTAAATCATTATTTGCCAAAAATAACTAACACGGAAATAGAGATAGGACGACGTCGGTTTTAGTCGGGTGTGGGGTTTTATAAAACCTCACCCAAACAAGACATATTTCATTTCAGTCCACTTTAAACTTCTATCTGCATTCAATATAATTGTTAACTGATAAAGTATAAAATTTAAATGTTCAAAAAACAATGAAAATAAAAAAACTTTATCTTAAAACTAAATTATTTCTACATATTAATTCAAGTTATTCTATAGTATTAAATAAAGAGTTACAAATTGAATCTTTACATTAGATTATGTGTTGCATTATTGTTATGATATATTATAGAAATTAGATTAGGAAAAACTAAATCGGCTTGCTCAAAACATGGCTCAACCCAAAGCTTATATGTTCAGTTTCAATTTCTCGACCCTAACCTAAAATTTTAATTGGCCCACACAGAAGGATACGAAACTAACATATTAATTTAAGTTATTTTATAGTATTAAATGAAGAGTTACAAATTGAATATTTAAGTAGATTATTTGTTGCATTATTGTGATGATACATACATTAGATATCATATAAGGAAAAATAAATCGGTTTGGTCAAAAATTGGCTCAACAAAACCCAAACCTAATATGATTCCGTTTCAATTTCTCGACCCTAACATGAAATTTTACTTGGGATTTGGTTTGGAATTAGATTGTTGCCTTAAAGCCTCATTCCTACACGGCTACACATGCGGATATGAAACTAAATTAGTGTTACATATTAATTTAAGTTATTTTATATTACTAAATAAATAGTTACAAACTGAATCTTACGTTAAATTTTGTGTTGCATTATTGTTATGATACATACAATAGATATTACGTAGGGAAAAATAAACTAGTCTGGTCGAAAATTGGCTCAAGTCTCACCAAATATGATTCGAATTCACTTTTCTCAACCCTAAACTGAAATTTTATTTGGAATTTGGTTTGTATTCAGATTGTCGAGTCTAAAGTCTCATCCCCACACAAAAGGATATAGGAACCCGACTGACATAATTTTACCACTACACTACCAAAATAGTTTTTATTATTATAAAAGGGTGGTTTCATTCATTAATTAAAAGTTGTAAAATTGTTAGGAGTCATAACAACCTAATACAAAATTACCGCTACCAAGGGACAAGTTTACTGAAGCTTCTACCACAAGTACAAACCCTAGCCTAACATTGTTGAACCCCAATGTAAGGAGCCGACTAGATGCTACTAAATTGCATGGGTCTGGAATACCAGGGAGAATCATCCTGGTCCTAACAATGATATGAATGGTCACCCATGTAACCATCCATCTCAACAAACAACTCTCGAGTCGACCACTCTCACCACCACGAGACTAAGCTCGCAAAACGTGCTCGACTCGACCCTAAAACGCTACCAGAGAGTGTAAAGGGGAGGAGACTAAAACGTAGAAGTAGGTGAGAAGAAGATGACTCAGAGGAGAAGGGAAGAATCCCTAAAGCTAGCGTGGGTAGAGGGATCAGGAAGAAGCCTAACTAGCAAGCACGACTCAAACAATGAAAGGCAATGGGTCCTTAGGCTAGACGACGCCTAACTTCGAGGTCACTAGCCTCGACACGTCTCACCTCCCTACAACGAGGACCACAATGCCCAGCAAGTGATACCAGATCCGGAGATCCAGTACCTCCTACCATCGACAAGGTAGGCAACGCCGATCAGGTCATGACGGTCTCAACTAGATTACTCTCCTAGTGCGCCCGCAATCCTAGGGCTAATGTCTACTTGCTTTTAGTTAAGGCTTTATTAAGAGTGATTTTTGGGGCCAAGGAAAGGGTGATGAAATCCCCCACCTTATCTTTTATGGGACAACCCCTCCTTAGTAGCGATTTAATCCTAGATCTAGCAATCAATCGCTCCAAACAAACGCTCTCTCACTCTTGTCCCGATGCACCTTACTAACTAATGCATGAACGAAACATGCATGAATGAGGGATGTGGGTGCACGTACCTCACGCCAGCAATCAACAACAAAATGTAAAGAAAAGAAAAGACAAATGCATGCAAGGTCTACACATGATGCATAACCTAGATGGCAAGGAGTCTAATCTTTTGAGTCTAAGCATGTAGAATTAAAAGAGAACACAACTCTCCCACTACAAACTTGTCCAATACATTAGAGAGAATCCCAAACACTCCAAGCCTCGAATTTCCACACTTAGTGATCAATTCCTTATTTCTACTCAAGTGTGCTCAAGTTTAGAGAGTGTTGTCCCACTCAATCTTTGTCTTGGTGAAAGCCCAAGACAGAAGTATAGACTTCGGTGAGAGCCCGAAGTGATCCCTCTCGGATTGTGAGAGGTGGAGCCAAGCTCGGCGAGGGTTGTTCGCCAGCTTTAAGACTTGTGAAGGCGTTCTCTCCCGGCCCGGAACGAGGAGTTGTTAGTGAAGTCGTGATCGGAGTCGGTGATCCGAGCGGAGCTGGCAAGAGAGGACTAGGACCGGGGTGGGGTGCCGAACCTCTATAAAAAAATCCCCCGTCTCATTGTGATTTGCAATATTCTCCCTTCACTTGCTTGTTTGTTTTAAATTCCGCTGCATATCTTTGATTGTTTAAACAAGTAGGTAATTAGTGTAAAATTGTGATTAGTATTGTGGACCCATAACCCACACGATCCAACACTCTCTACCTTGTGGGACACATTTACAACTACTCTTTCTACTACCATACACACTCTTATATAAAAACTCTATATTATAATGTACATTTCTAGCTAACATAATACAAGACTCTCTGTTTGTAGTTTATTGACATCATATCATGCATATATTCGTGCCTTATATCCCCTATTTTGAATATAAGCAGTGCTACGTAACAAGTGTCATCTTTAAGTTTCAAGAATAAACATGTTTGAGAAGAAGAGATGCAAGTAGGACTAAAATGTGAGGAAAAAGGACTGATCGGTGACTCGAATCGTCCAAACCAGAGTCTGGACAGAGCACCTCCCTGGTAATGGTGCCAAAAACTTGATTGATTATTTATATGACCGCAGGTGCACGACGTCGGTGATGACGTCGCAAATACGGGTCATGTCTACGAGGAGGTGTGTCGACTTTGGTTCTTCCAAACGTGAGTGGGAAAAGAGGAGAAGAAGTTGTTGATTTTGCTAACTACACTTAACGAATTAACAAACAATTAAACTAAACCACCATTGAGTGGAGGTGGGTAGGTATGTGTGCGTGATTGGGTCTTCATTTCAGTTAGGAACAAGTGTAGTTTATGTGGCATACAAATAGTAGCTAGTGTAGAATCTATGTGTAGGATACACAACACTACATGACAAACCATGAACATGCTTATGTCACATAAAGTTGAGGTTGATTTTAGATTATCAAGCATGCAATAGGTACCTAGTTGGCCGTTAGAGTATCAATCAATCCTACATTCAACCTAAATCATTCATGTGAATGTGCACCAAATATGGATCCATACATAACAAGTCGTTCCCGTCAAACCATGACAAGCAAGAAAATAAACTCTAAGGTCAGCATGAGATAAGTACCTAGTGTGGACATTATCTCATCTAATAAAAATTTAAGCATGCTACAAGTATAAATCTATATTAAGCATATCAAATGACACAAATAAAAGAACACATCACTATCACATATTCTACATTACCTCCACCCCAAATGGGGATGAAACTACTCACTACTCATTAAGAAAAGAAGACAAAAAGAAATTAAACTATGCGTGGAAGCATTAAAAGAGAAGACAAGATTAAAACAACCTATAAAGAATTATTTTATTTACATGGCTCACATTGCAAGTAGCTTTCTTCTCCACCTTGAGTTTTGCTCCAAGGCTTACTCCAAGTAGAGAGAATGCTACCAAGCAATGAGTAAATAAAAGGAGGAAGAGTTCTAGTTCTATTTATTGTCATAGAAAAAGGTAACCAGGGATAATCCCCCGATTAAAAATAGACATAAAACACTCTAATAGATGACCCACGTAAATCTTATCGGGTCTGGAGAAGACCCGACCGCCAATCAGCGGTCTGGAACCGCCAATTAGTGGTCTACAAACTCTGGATCGAGTCTGGATTTGGAGTGTGGTTGTCTGGCTTGCTTTCTTCATGTGTGATGTACCCGATATGGTATTTGGAGTTTAAGTCCGAATCGAATTGTCATAATACTCCTCATGATGGTGTGGAGTTTCTTTATTTGCTCATTGGTCCTTTTGGGTTACATCCGGGTCCTTCTCTCTTGCATCTCAGTCCATAAGTCTTACAACTCAGCCATTTTTCTTGATTTTAGGTCCTTTTGTCCATCTTCTCCTCCAACTTGTTTATTCCTGAAACTTATATATAAAACTCATTACGTAGCATTGCTTAGGCTAAAAACGAACGCTACAAGACACAAATATATGCATGATATGATGTCAATCACTTAGCCCCAAAATCACTCCTAATCAAAAGTGTTAATCTAAAAGCAAGAAGACATTGGCCCTTACGACTCGGGCGCATTAGGAGAGTGATCCGATCATGACCGTCATGGCCTCATCAACGTCGCCCACTTTGTCGGTAGTAGGAGAGACGAGATCTTCAGATCTTGGCTCACTTACTGGGCTCTATGGTCTTCGTCGTAGGGAGGTGACGCGTGTTGAGGCCGTGTGACCTCGTCGTTAGGCGTTGTCTAGCTGTAAGTACCTATAGTGACCGTCAGTTGTTTGAGCCGTGTTTGCTAGATAGGCTTCTACCCTCACACACTACTTACGCTAGATCTAGGGATTTTTCCCTTCACATCTGAGTCTTCTCCTCCTTTATATTCTACGAGTAGTGTCCTCCTTTGATTACAACTTCTATTGTGTGTGGTTTTAGAGTCGAGTCGAGAATTTTATGCGAGGTTGGGCTCGTTCTGGTGAGAGGGCTTGACTTGAGAGATTGCATTTTTCTTAGATAGACGGTCTACGCGATCGGCCATCTTCGCCTCGAGATCCTTTGGTGTCTAAGGCCGAGTCATGTCATGGAGATGGGGGAGAATTTGTGACCATGTTTCTGAAGAGATTCTTCCTCGAAAGGAAAACTCAACAGATATGGCACCAGATACATCAAATGTATCAAACTAAGGCCGAATATTTTCATGCTTTCTTTGAGAGGTTCAATGATCTTCTCCAGCAGTGCCCTCATCATGGACTTGATTTGTGGCGGTTGTGCCAGATTGTTTATGAGGGCCTCAACTGCAACACCGATACATTGTTGGAGTCGATGTGGAAAGGTGATTTCCAAATAAAACCCATCGATGAGGCATGAGATACTTTTAATTTGATGGTTGAACGTACCCTTCAGTGAGACACCATGACAGAGCCACCAGCCGCCAGGTCTTCTAGTTGAGTTGGATCATACCAAGTTGAGTCAACTATCGCATCTGAGTCGTAAATGGCTGCTCTCATGCATAGGATTGAAAGTTTAGAGTTGGACCGAGCTCCTGTAGCTCAAGTCGCTACTCACGTTTGAAGTAGGTACGCACTTACGAGACATAGTGACTTGGAGTGTGCTTACGCTCCAAGCGATACTGAGCATGCAAATGCGATGTATCAGCATTGGCCCTGTAACGACCCTTATAGTCACTACTACAACCAGAGATGGCAAAACCACCGTAACTTCTCATAGGGGTCTAGTGGGAGCAACAGTCAAAGCTTGCACGCTCAAGATAAATCTCCACCTTATCACCCTCCACGTCCATCGATGACCTACCAACCCCCACATCATAGGTCTCAGTCCCATACTCACCAACCAACTCAGGCCTCACCATTAGATTATTCTAGTCAGACTATACCTCAACGGGTTGACCCAAGGAACTCCACTCCTAATCAAACCCTTCACGTATTCATATAGAGCACTCAAACCCTGCTTGCGGCCAATAACTCCACGGTCAAAGAATTGGAAGCGCAAGTTAGTTAGTTGTCTCATCAGCTCAATGAATGTGACAACGGTCAATTTCCAAGTCAACCCGAGGTGAATCCTCGTAGTACCCAATCTCAAGGAAGCCCACTAGTACCTCGTGCTGCCTCTGAACCCACTTGTCATGTTAATGTGATTCATACTCTGAGGTCTGGTAACGAGGTGGACAACCAAATTGGGTGGCCTTCCTTCCCATCACCATCGCTTGATGTCACCGGACCTGCGGTGACACCCATAACTATGAGGGAGTCAGATCCTGAGATTCCCTCAATGAATACTTCCAGGAAAGAGCTTGATCCTGAGGCTCCTTCTATTTTATTTCGACAATGGGGGCGAGCCCCAAGGTTCCCTTGTTTGATTATGTCTCGAAGGAACCGAATGCTGATGTTACTTCGAAAGACCCATATGCCCCTAAGGTGTCATTCCCTCAATGCCTTAAAAAGAAAACTTCAAATCAATATGACAAGATGCTTGAGATCTTTCGAGAAGTTAAGGTTAACATTTCGTTGTTGGAGGAGATTCAACATATGTCACCTTATGCCATGGTTCTTCAGGATTTGTGAACCAACAAGAGAAAAACCAATGTTCCCAAGAAAGCTTTTCTTGCGACAAATGTGAGTTCATTGTCGGCACAACCCAAACAAGTCAAATACAAGGATCCTGGTTGTCCTACTATTTCTTGTGTGACTGGTGATGTGCCAATACATTGTGCTTTATTGGATCTAGGTGCATCTGTCAATCTTTTGCCGTATTCTGGCTACGTCCACATTGGTGTTGGAGACCTAACCAAACAAAAAATACTCTTCAATTGGCTGATAGGTCAATGAAGAAACTAAGGGGCGTGGTGGAAGATGTTCTTATCAAAGTGGGTGAGTTCATTTATCCAATTAATTTCTTTGTTTTAGATATTGAACCTGTACCAAACCCACTTTAACAAATTCCTGTTATTTTGGGGTGACCATTTCTAGCGACTTCCAATGCCTTGATTGATTATTGTAATAGTCTGATGCGCTTGACATATCATAGTCAGTGCGCTGAATTTAGCATTTGACCAACGGGAAGAAGCAAAGTGCCTTTGATGACCCTGTAAAGGTAAATCTTATCCAGGGCACATGTGAGAACAAATTCGAAGGCACCATTAAGTATTTGAGAGAGTTGTTAGATGGAGATCCTGATGGTGGTGAAGATGTTTCAACTACGGTGGCACAAGAATGTACCTTACTTGTGATCTTGTGGCCTTTGTGCCACATCCTTTCGATCATGTGGCTCTTGAGCCACAAGATACCATTTTTGTGGCATCTGGACCACTTGCTCTTCACTTTATATCTGTTGATGACCCAATGTGGGTTAAGAATCAACCACCTGATATCGTACACTTCAAACAATCAAATAGAGATGCACCTCTCATTAATGCTTCCTATCTTTCGAATTCTCAAGAGGCATCACACGACCACAATGATTATAAAGGAGTCAGGTGGTAAAGAAATACTATTTTTGGACTTTGTCATCTGGGTAATAAGTCCAGGTGTCACTTTGTGTGGATTAAATAATCCTTGTGCACCCAAATGTCAGTTGGAGGGTTTATATTGATGACCCTCAACTTTGTCGTGAAAGGGGAACATATTTGTTTCCATTTTCTTTCACAGACTCTGGATTTAAGAGGCATGAACCATCATCATTGTTTTATAAACCTCTCAACAATTCTCATGTTGAGAGCCCATGCAAGTGCATTTCTGGCTCAAGAGATGGCGGGTTCCCATTCGATGGCCATTGACAAATGAAGGTGGGAGCCCATTAATGTACATAGTTAAAAAAATGAGAAAAACAAAAAAAAACTCCAAGAGTGAGCATAGGTTGGTGTGGGCTCCAACCTTTGCGTATTTGAGCCACATTTGTTTCACGTGTTTGTCTCCCGTCTTAAACATTTCACAGGTTTTGAGGAAAGTTCAGGTTGATGTCCATCAGCATGACCATGAAACTTTCCTTGTGCTTCACATTGGTGAGATCTTTTCTTTTTCATACATATATCCATGTAGTATCATGCTTACATTCATTGAGAGCAATGCATGAAGTAAGTGTGGGGGTGTTTTACGTGTGTACATAGTTGAATCTTTCTCCTTTTGTTTGGTTTTCTTTTGTTTGCATTGTTAGGGTCATGGTATTGTGCTGCATTTAATATTGATATATATGTTTCCCTCGGGGGAGAATAATCATAGTGTTTCAGTACTCAAATAAATAAAGAAGTCCATCCTGAACTAAGTGAGTCAAATAATTCGTGCATATTAGTATAAGGAAGTTTGTCATAGTTATGGGACCTTTAAACTCCTTTTGTGAAACCTTAAATGTGGGGGTTTTGGTTCATGTGTACATAATAAATAAGTGAGTATGGTATTCTCCCTTCTCACACGGCTCCTACCACTCAGAAAATTAGGTCCGAGGGGATTTAATGCCTATTGCTTTCAAGTCATCTAACTTGGGATGCACCGACCGAACCCCCGTTCCATGGGTGGTAGGGATCGCCATATCTGGAGATTTGAGGAAAGGTGTGGATGATAGTGTAAGTCATCATAGGCAATGATGCACGAAACCTAATGTTGGGAAAATTAAACACCAACTAGTAAAAAAATGATGAAAAAAGGAAGAAAAAAGAGAGAGATGGTAATGCAAATAAGAACCTTAACAGACTCTACACGTTGTATCATTTGAGGATGTTAAGGTTGTCCTTGTCTTTCACTGAAGTCCTTGTCTTTTTCTCGGGACTAGCAATAACTAGGTGTAAGGGTATTTGATTGACATAAAATCATGCATATATTTGTGTCTTATATCCTCTATTTTGAAGCAAAGCGATTCTACGTAACGAGTTTTATCTTTCAGTTTCAGGAATAAACAAGTTTGAGAAGAAGAAACACAAATATGACTAAAACGCAAGGAAAAATGACTGATCGGTGAGACCGTGGACCTATTTGCAAGATGGAAGGACACAAATGTATGACAAAAGAATCAATGAGCAAATCAATAAACTCCACACCATTATGATAAGTATTTTTGCAATTAGATTTGGGCCTACACTCAAACAATCAATTCGGGTGCACTACACATGAAGAAATCAAGCCAAAAAAGTGTCATCCAAACTCAGGCTAGATCCAAGCAAACCAGACCGCTGATTGGTGGTTGGATTTGCTCCAAACCCGATTCGGTTTTGCCTAGTGTTGTATTAGAGTATTTTATGTATATTTATAGTATGTCATTATTCCCGCATCGGGGGATTGTCCCCGGTTTCGTTTTTTCATGCCTATAAATAGAATTCTTCTTCCTCCTTTGTAAAGGACTCCTTGCTTGGTGGTCATTCGCTCTACCTAGAGTAAAGCCTTCGAGCAAAACTGAAGTGGAGGAGAATGCTACTTGTAATGTGAGTGATGAATAAAAGAATATTTTGTTAGTTTCATGTATTCTCTTTTAATTCTACATGCTTAGCTTAATTTTGTTTTGTTTCAGTAGAATTAATTCGAATGTTTCTTTTTATTCATGTAGTTTGTAGCTTAATGAGTAGTGAGTAGTTCCATCCCACTTTTGGGATGGAGTAGATGTTTATACATGTCATGAAGAATGGGATGAATGCTATCTTTTGCTTTATGTGATGAATGTGGGTGTATATTTGTTTGTATAAAAGATAATACTTAACATGACGGTTTCTACCATAATCATTAGGTACATCCTATGTTTGTTTAGGTTCTCAATAACAAACTTGTTTATGCTCATGTTAATGAACTAGGTTAGCGATTTGGATGATAGGTCTTGCCACAACCATTAAGTACTTCGTATGCATAAAAACACAACCTACACTTGTGCCCTATTGAATGCATTCCTCACCACTTTATTTCGTGTACACACACTCCACTCCTTGGGGCTTTTCTTCTTGATCTTCATCTTGCTTTGATATTGCTTAGTTTAGTTTGTTTCAATTCCTCTCACTTTTGTCTTCTTTGATTGTTGCTTGCTAGTTTAGGGTAGCTTAGTTTAGTTTAATAAACTTTTTATTCCCTTTATTCTCCACTTGATTTCTGTAGAATCAGAGCTGACACACCTTCCTGTGGATCGACTCGTACTTGTCTCATCTTCACCGATGGCCGTGCACTTGCGGTTATAACTGAACCAATCAGTAGTGATGGAGATGAACTATTGCTTGTGATGCATGAGTTGGTGATGGACACCCGTATTTAAAGGTGTTGATGGAATGTTGTAGAGAGGTTGGAATATTGTGGTCTTTAGATTCTTAACATTCTCTTCCTTTCAATGATTTTTTAGCGTGGGTTGTAGTTTGTCTTTTAGTGCTCTATGATTTGTCTGTGATGTACCAAATAATGAGAAATCCTCCTAAAAGACATTAGCCGATGTTATTTAGTGCTACTATGCTATAAAAGTGGTGTTAATTTTGTCCAGGCCTGGCCCGTTTAACATTATCTAAACCACTCAATACCACAATTTTGGAGCGGTAGCATTACTTGTAACATTATGTAATCCACCCTTAGATTGTATTCGTTTTCATATTAGATGTGTTTGCCATATTTTAAACTTAATTGTACAAGATGGACTTGAAATAATAAAACCTTGTTTGCAAAATATTAGAGATGCTATCACCTATTTAGATAATAATAGTACATACAGATATAAAGAATTTAGAGAATTGTGCTCTAGTAATGATGTTAGACCTAGAAAATTTAAATAAGACGTCTCTCATAGATGGAACTCTACTTATAAAATGTTGAAAATAACATCCGACAAATTTCTTATCTACATGCTTTTCTGAAAACAATGTCTGACAAATTGTAAACTTAATATGTTATATTTGTTGCTTCATAAATAAGTGGGTACTTCGATAATTTCCTCCTTTATATTGATTTTTTTGCAGTCTTATTCACATTTTTTTATTTTCTTTTTTGCCTCAAATGGGGAAAAAACAACTTTTTTGTTAATATGTAAATCTAAATTTGTAGGAATAACTTTCTATGTATCAAAAATGAAATTCAACGAATTTGGATATATTCTCAATTAGACACGACCGTATAAATGTTAAAATGTAATTGTATTTGGCTATAAATGTACGAGTACAAAACAATCCTAACCTACCACTAATACACATGATAAGTCCTATATATTAACTTGACCATATAAATTCCCTTATAATAGATCTAGGGCTAAATTAAAGGAACCAATGGTGTAAAAAATTTGAAGTCCATCGATCATACTTATTTTATTTGTCAAAAAATAATATCCTTAAAGGATTTAAATCATTATTTGCCAAAAATAACTAACACGGAAATAGAGATAGGACGACGTCGGTTTTAGTCGGGTGTGGGGTTTTATAAAACCTCACCCAAACAAGACATATTTCATTTCAGTCCACTTTAAACTTCTATCTGCATTCAATATAATTGTTAACTGATAAAGTATAAAATTTAAATGTTCAAAAAACAATGAAAATAAAAAAACTTTATCTTAAAACTAAATTATTTCTACATATTAATTCAAGTTATTCTATAGTATTAAATAAAGAGTTACAAATTGAATCTTTACATTAGATTATGTGTTGCATTATTGTTATGATATATTATAGAAATTAGATTAGGAAAAACTAAATCGGCTTGCTCAAAACATGGCTCAACCCAAAGCTTATATGTTCAGTTTCAATTTCTCGACCCTAACCTAAAATTTTAATTGGCCCACACAGAAGGATACGAAACTAACATATTAATTTAAGTTATTTTATAGTATTAAATGAAGAGTTACAAATTGAATATTTAAGTAGATTATTTGTTGCATTATTGTGATGATACATACATTAGATATCATATAAGGAAAAATAAATCGGTTTGGTCAAAAATTGGCTCAACAAAACCCAAACCTAATATGATTCCGTTTCAATTTCTCGACCCTAACATGAAATTTTACTTGGGCTTTGGTTTGGAATTAGATTGTTGCCTTAAAGCCTCATTCCTACACGGCTACACATGCCGATATGAAACTAAATTAGTGTTACATATTAATTTAAGTTATTTTATATTACTAAATAAATAGTTACAAACTGAATCTTACGTTAAATTTTGTGTTGCATTACTGTTATGATACATACAATAGATATTACATAGGGAAAAATAAACTAGTATGGTCGAAAATTGGCTCAAGTCTCACCAAATATGATTCGAAATCACTTTTCTCAACCCTAAACTGAAATTTTATTTGGAATTTGGTTTGTATTCAGATTGTCGGGTCTAAAGTCTCATCCCCACACAAAAGGATATAGGAACCCGACTGACATAATTTTACCACTACACTACCAAAATAGTTTTTATTATTATAAAAGGGTGGTTTCATTCATTAATTAAAAGTTGTAAAATTGTTAGGAGTCATAACAACCTAATACAAAATTACCGCTACCAAGGGACAAGTTTACTGAAGCTTCTACCACAAGTACAAACCCTAGCCTAACATTGTTGAACCCCAATGTAAGGAGCCGACTAGATGCTACTAAATTGCATGGGTCTGGAATACCAGGGAGAATAATCCTGGTCCTAACAATGATATGAATGGTCACCCATGTAACCATCCATCTCAACAAACAACTCTCGAGTCGACCACTCTCACCACCACGAGACTAAGCTCGCAAAAAGTGCTCGACTCGACCCTAAAACGCTACCAGAGAGTGTAAAGGGGAGGAGACTAAAACGTAGAAGTAGGTGAGAAGAAGATGACTCAGAGGAGAAGGGAAGAATCCCTAAAGCTAGCGTGGGTAGAGGGATCAGGAAGAAGCCTAACTAGCAAGCACGACTCAAACAATGAAAGGCAATGGGTCCTTAGGCTAGACGACGCCTAACTTCGAGGTCACTAGCCTCGACACGTCTCACCTCCCTACAACGAGGACCACAATGCCCAGCAAGTGATACCAGATCCGGAGATCCAGTACCTCCTACTATCGACAAGGTAGGCAACGCCGATCAGGTCATGACGGTCTCAACTAGATTACTCTCCTAGTGCGCCCGCAATCCTAGGGCTAATGTCTACTTGCTTTTAGTTAAGGCTTTATTAAGAGTGATTTTTGGGGCCAAGGAAAGGGTGATGAAATCCCCCACCTTATCTTTTATGGGACAACCCCTCCTTAGTAGCGATTTAATCCTAGATCTAGCAATCAATCGCTCCAAACAAACGCTCTCTCACTCTTGTCCCGATGCACCTTACTAACTAATGCATGAACGAAACATGCATGAATGAGGGATGTGGGTGCACGTACCTCACGCCAGCAATCAACAACAAAATGTAAAGAAAAGAAAAGACAAATGCATGCAAGGTCTACACATGATGCATGACCTAGATGGCAAGGAGTCTAATCTTTTGCTTTGAGTTTTATGGTCCAAGTTGATTAAAGGGGATTGAAATTAAATCTGGGAGCAAACTAAAGATCACAGCATGAAAAATTGGGCTCCTAGATAACTAAAGTAAAGCAATAAACCACCAGAAGAAATTTGAGAGCAGGAAGCCCTTACCAGGCCGTCAGTTGGCGGTCTCCAACCGCTGATTGGCGGTCTCTTTGTGGCTTCTGTTGCTCAAACTTTCCCAGTAGCCTCCCCTTGATGTTCTGGTTCCCTGAAACTAAACAAAACTGGAAACAAAAAATCAAAAACCCCTCGAATCGTCCAAACCAAGGTCTGGACAGAGCACCTCCCCGGCAACGGCGCCAAAAACTTGATTGATCGTTTTATATTTAACCGCAAGTGCACGACCTCGTTGAAGCGGTGGATATACGGGTCGTCCACTGGGAGGTGTGTCGACACTTGGTTTGTGCGAAAGCGAGAGGTAAAGAAAGGGAAGAGAAGGGTCGGTTACACTAAACTACACTAAGATGCAAAAAGGAAATGAAGATAAGCAATAAACTAAGCCCCAAAGGGGGTAGAGAAATAATGTGAACATAAAGAAGTGTGTGTGTGTTCATTAAGCTCCTCACAACATGTAGTGCATGAAATCATAAAACTACATCCAACTTTGCCTCTACATGAATTAAGATAAGACTACATCATTAAAACATACAAGACAATAATTGGAATGAAGCTACATGAACTCAAGTATAAAGACTATACCCTACTATGCCTCTACATGAATTAAGATTTCACTACATCATTAAAACATACAAGACATTAGCTAAGGTAAAGGCAACAAGAGCACATACACTACAAATTGTGTTTCCAATATTAACTTCATCCATATCCTAACCTTATCATTCCACATAAAATAGGTCCACTAATCAAAGCATAAGCTAAGCTTCATTCAAGAGCATTAGCATATCAAAGATAAGAGTGAAAACCCATTAGGTGGTTATGGAAATCATATAAAGCTCAAGGGATAAAGATAACACACACTTAATACACTACATGATTATATCACATATTTCTCCACCCCCCAAATGGGGATGGAACTACTCACTATTCATTACACTAACTATATTAACAAAAGAAAGCATAATACTGAAATGAAAGTTAACTAAGAAGGCAAGAAGTATTAAAGAAGCTTAAAAGGAAGGAAAGACTAAACAAACATGCACAACTTAAAAGACAAGATTAAAAGAACTAGAAGAATTATTTTATTAACAAATGACTCAGATTGAAGGTAGCATTCTTCTCCACCTTGAGTTTTTGCTTCAAGGCTCACTCCTTAGTAGAGAGAATGCCACCAAGCAATGGGTAATTACAATGGAAGGTGAAGAGTTCTATTTATAAGCATGGAAAAAGCTAATCGGGGACAATCCCCCGATGTGGGACTAAACCAATACCAAAAATAGACTAAGAATACACTAATACAAGCCCAGCACAAATCTTAGCGGATCTGGAGACATTTGGACCGCCAATTAGCGGTCCAAGACCGCCAATTGGCGGTCTATAAGCTTTGGATTCATTTGGGATTAGTTGTGGGCTTTGCTGGTGGTCTTTGTTGGTCCTGGATGCATCTACTTGGTTTGTTGGAGCTCCGACCCGAATCGAATTGCCAAAATACTCCCCATGATGGTGTGGAGTTTCCTGGTTTGCTCTTAGGTCCTTCTGTCTTACGATCAGGTCCTTCTGTCTTGCATCTTGGTCCACAGGTCTCACAATTAAGTCCTTTTTCCTGCTTTTGGGTCCTTTCATGGCTCTTCTCTTCAAACCTCTTTATTTCTGAAAACTAAACATAAAACTCGTCACGTAGCATTGCTTAGGTGTAAGATAATGGATATAAGATACAAATATAAGCATGAAATGATGTCAATCACTAAGCATGCAAAAGAGACAATATAATACTAAGTAGGAAAAATTATTTTATGGACAAGACTCACATTACAAGTAGCATTCTTCTCCACCTTGAGTTTTTGCTCCAAGGCTTACTCTAAGTAGAGAGAATTCCACCAAGCAAATGGGTAAATACAAAAGGAGAGGAACAGTTCTATTTATAGCCATAAGAAAAGGTAACCGGGGACAATCCCCTTGTATGTGACTAAACACATACTATAAATGGACATAAAACAACATAACCAACGACCCGACTAAACCCGGAACACTTTGGACACGTTTGGACCGCTGATTGGCGGTCTTGGACCACCAATTAGTTGTCTATATGTGTCTGATCAAGTTTGGATTTTGGTGGCTCGGTTCTGGCTTGATTTCTTGATGTTTAATGAACCTGATTTGGTTTTTTATGGTTAGGCCCGGATCTAATTGCCAAAATACTCCTCTTGATGGTGTGGAGTGCTTGATTTTGCTACTTAGTCCTTTTGGGTTTACATCCGGGTACTTCTGTCTTACATGTTAGTCCAGAAGTCTTGCAACTTAGTCATTTTCCTTGCTTTTATATCTTTTTTGAATGTGATACAATGTGTAAAGTCCATTAAGGTTCTTATTTGACTTGTTTTTTCTTTCTTTTTTTAATTTTTTTCTTTTTCTTTAGAGCATTTTATTGGTTGGTGTTTGATTCTCCCAGGAGCAGATTTCGTGCATCATTGCCTATGAGGACTTACACTATCACGTACACCTTCCCCCAAATCTCCACATTGGTCGATCCCTACCACCCGTGTAACGGGAGTTCGGTCGGTGCATGTCAAGTCAGATGACTCGAAAGCACCCGGCACAAAGTCCCCTCAGACCTACTTTCCTGAGTGATAGGAGCCGTGTGAGAAGAGAGAACACCACTTATTTATTTATCTACATGGGAACCAAAACCCCTACACTTAAGTTTCACAAAAAGAGATTAAGGGCCGTTGACTACGACAAACTTCCTTATACTAACAAACACGAATTATTTGACTCACTAGGTTCAGGGTGGACTTCTTTAACTGTTTGAGTACTGAAACCCTATGATTACACGCCCCTCGAGGGAAACCGGGGTGCATCCTAACGACTCGATAAGACCTAAATTCAATAAACTAGACATCGTACTGCATCATGTTGAAGACAATTTTGGGAGATTTCTTTTTACTTTGCCTCCCAACGGTTTTGCAAATGCTAAATACACACAAAACCCACAAAACATTTTCTTTCGCAAACACATGAAGATTTTGAAAGAAATGTGAATTTTTTAAAGTACTGGGCAAGCAAAAGAAGACAAGTCACCCAAGGATCATGTCAAGCAGATATATCGATATTAAATGCAGCACACTAACATGACCCTACCAATACGCACAAAAGAAAACAAAATCAAAAGAAAAAGACTCGACTATGTACACAAGTAAAACACCCCCCACACCTACTTCATGCATCGTTCTCAATTAATGCGAGCAAGATACTACATGGATTTATGCATGAAAAAGAATAGATATCAACAATCGTGAAGTACAAAGGGAAGTTCATGGCTATGTTGATGGACACAACCCAAATACCCTCAAAACACGTGAGATGCTAAAGAAGGGATACAAATACGTGAAAAAAATGGGGCCCAAGTACTCAAGGGTTGGAGCCTACAACAATCGATGCTCGCTGAAGGAGTCTTTTATTGTACCTTTTCTTTTCTTTCTTTTTTTCTTTTTTTCTTCTATATAACTTTGTACAAACATAAGTTCCCATCTTCATTTGTCAAAATACATCAAATGGGAACCTCAAAAGTGGGTCAATGCCCTTGGAAAGGGAACATGACACCACGTGGGGACAGAATACTCATGCATGGGCCCCCTTCACAAAGAGCACAAGATGAAATGAGAGGTTCATGAATTGGACGCAAAGGCGTCTCATTCAAAGGATCAAATTGAAAGAGCTTGAACCTCTCAGGAGTGGGAAATAAGGGGCAAAGGAAGAAGAGTTTCTCCCGTTGCGGTGCTGAAGTTGTGATCGTCAATCCAAACTCTCCAACCAACAGGTTGGTGGGTCGGAATGAGGTCAAGAACCTCGTTAGGCATGTCCGACTCACTAGGCGAACAAAAGGTGGGTCTCATACCCAAGGTATCCTTCAACGAACTCCTAATACCCTCATGAGCAATGTAGTTGTTTGATGTTCCATCATTTCCAAGATGATCAGGAACAATAGTGAGAGGGAAACTCTCATCAGGTTGTTTGAAATTGAGGGTACTAGGGAGCTCTTGCTCCACCAGATGTCAGTCCTTAAGAGGCACAACATGAAGATCATGTGGCTCAACGGCCACTTGACAAAAAGATAAGGCACAATCCTGTGCCGACTCATAATGAATTTGGTCCTTGTTTTTCTCAATTTGAATCGAATCCTCCATTAAGTGATCGTGAATTGAAACCCCAAGTCCCTCAGACTGACTAGGAGTTTGACTTTGAAAGATTGTGCTTTGAATTTGTGGATGTGGTGGTGGTTCGATATCAAAAGATGAATCCTCATGTTGACAAGAAATGTCACCCTACTCACATTTACTTAATTGTTGTGTAATTTGACTCACATACATTTCCATAGTTTGCAGGGAATTGTGATTGGACTTCAACACATTTTGAGTGGTTTCCATGAACGTTTGGAGGGCTTGTTCTAAAGAATCAAGTTTGGGGTCAACTGTGATGTTGATGTCAGAATTTTGGAAATGGATGGGTTCAGTGGTGATGGACTGAGAATGTGTCCAATGATTGGTCATCGGGTGTTGGTAGAATTTAGGATATTCAGAAGGAGGATACTGGGGTGGGAATGATGTATAAGAATTTGAATAAGAATTATCTCCCCACGAATCCATCCCTCTCGGGTTGTACGCGGATGCGTAGTGGTCATATTGAGCATTTTGGGAAAATGTATTCTCATACTCAGGCTCTAGGGGAACATAAGAACATTCCCCGATAACATGACCACTCAACCCACACCAGTCACATGGCACGACTACTGGAGCCACCAGTGCACTCATGTCATCTACCACATGAATGAAAGAGGCCAAAGGTTCTTGCAACGTCTCAGTTGGAGAACCAACATAAGATCCAACGTAACCAGATGGTGGTCTAGCAGTTGGTGCCTCTCTCATATTACCACAATATGAAGATTGCTCAGTCAAACAATGCATATTGTCCCAACCATACGGGGTGTTTGTCTGAGGCACCCCAAAATGCATGGGTCCGGAGTAACAGGGAGAATTGTCCTGGTCCCAACAATGATATGGATATTTGCCCATGTAACCACCCATCTCGACAAAGAACTCTCGAGTCGATCACTCTCACCACCACGAGGCCAAGCTCGCAAAAAGTGCTTGACTCGACCCTAAAACGCTAACAGAGAGTGTAAAGGGGAGGAGACTAAAACATAGAAGTAGGAGAGAAGAAGATGACTCAGAGGAGAAGGGACGAATCCCTAAAAACTAGCATGGGTAAAGGGTGAGGGTAGAAGCCTAGTCTAGGAAACATGGCTCAAGCAACCTATGGTCACTATAGGTACTTACAACTAGACAACGCCTAACTGCGAGGTCACACAACCTCAACACGCCTCACCTCCCTACGACGAAGACCACAAAGCCCAGCAAGTGAGCTGATTGACATCATTTCATGCTCATATTTGTATCTTATATCCATTATCTTACACCTAAGCAATGCTACGTGACGAGTTTTATGTTTAGTTTTCAGGAATAAAGAGGTTTGAAGAGAAGAGACATGAAAGGACCCAAAAGCAGGAAAAAGGACTTAATTGTGAGACCTAGGGACTAAGATGCAAGGGCGAAGGACCTGATCGTAAGACCTAAGGACCTAAGAGCAAAACAGGAAACTCCACACCATCATGGGGAGTATTTTGGCAATTCTATTCGGGTCGGAGCTCCAACAAACCAAGTATATGCATCCAAGACCAAGAAATACTTCAAGCAAAGCCCAGCACAAAAATCAGACGGATCTGGGCCTTATAGACCGCCAATTAGCGGTCTGGAACCGCCAATTGGCGGTCTAGATCATCCCAGATCCGCTAAGATTTCGCCTGGATTTGTATTAATGTTTGTTTAGGCTATTTGTGGTATTGGTTTAGTCCCACATTGGGGGATTGTCCCGGATTAGCTTTTTCCATGCTTATAAATAGAACTCTTCACCTTCTGTTGTACTATCTCTCTCTTTGGTGGCATCTTCCCAACTAAGAGTGAATCCTTGGAGCAAAACTCTGGTGGAGGAAGAGCTGCTTGTAATTTGAGTGAGTTAATAATAGATGTTTTCATTAGCTTGTTAATTCTTGCTTAGTTAATTTCCTTTAATGTGTTTGTTTTGGTGCTTGTTTAGTTTTATGATTCTTTAATATTTCTTGCTTGATTAGTATAGTTTCATTTCAATATAATGCTTCATTTTATTAGAGTAGTTAGTTTAAATATGTGTGAGTAGTTCCATCCCCATTTGGGGGTGGAGAAATATGTGATATGATCATGTAGTGTATTAAGTGTGTGTTATCTTTATCCCTTGAGCTTTATATGATTCCATAACCATCTAATGGGTTTTCACTCTTATCTTTGATATGCTAATGCTCTTGAATGAAGCTTAGCTTATGCTTTGATTAGTGAACCTATTTTATGGGGAATGATAAGGTTAGGATATGGATGAAGTTAATATTGGAAACACAATTTGTAGTGTATGTGCTCTTGTTGCCTTTACCTTAGCTAATGTCTTGTATGTTTTAATGATGTAGTCTTATCTTAATTCATGTGGAGGCATAGTAGGGTCTAGTCTTTATACATGAGTTCATTTAGCTTCATTCCAATTATTGTCTTGTATGTTTTAATGATGTAGTCTTATCTTAATTCACGTGGAGGCAAAGTTGGATGTAGTTTTATGATTTCATGCACTACATGTTATGAGGATCTTAATTGAACACACACACACACACACACATCTTCATATTCACATTATTTCTCTACCCCGTATGGGGTTTAGTTTTTATTGCTTATCTTTCATTTTCTTTTGCATTCTAGTTTATAATTAGTGTAATCAATCTTTCTCTCCATTTTTTACCACTCGCCTTCGCACAAACCAAACGTCGACACACCTCCCAGTGGACGACCCATATTTGCCACCGCTTCAACACGGCCGTGAACTTGCGGTTAATATAAAACGATCAATCATGAGCCAAGATCCGGAGATCTCGTCTCTCCTACTACCGACAAAGTGGGCGACGCCGATCAGGCGACGACGGTCATGACCGGACTACTCTCCTAATGCGCCCGAGTCCTAGGGTCAATGTCTACTTGCTTTTAGATTAAGGCTTTACTTGAGTGTACTTTTTGGGGCTAAGGAAGGGGTGATGAAATCCCCCACCTTATCTTGAAGACTATAGGTGGTGCCCCTTAAGATGTTTTGATCCTTAAGCTAGCAAGCAACTCACCAAACAAACACTCACCTCACTCATGTTTCGAGGCAAACCTTACTCACTAATGAATGTCCTAATGCGTAAAGTCATTACTAGATGATGCATGACCTAAACATAGCAAATGCCTAATCTTTTGCATTGGGTTTTAGTGTCCAAGTTGATAAAAGGAGGGTTGATTGGTTATTTATTGATCCGGGAGCAAACTATAGGTTCAGACATGCCAAATTGGGCTCCCAGATAACTAAGATGTAAATAGAAACAAACAAAAGAAAGTTGGTGGTGAAAATATCTCACCAGGCCGCCAAACAGCGGTCCAAGACCGCTATTTGGCAGCCTTGAAGGCTTCAAATGCCTCCAACTTTTTCCTGCTTCTTTCCCTTTGAATCTCAAACGTCCTGAAACAACAAAAAACTAAAAACAAAAGATCAAATCCAATCAAATCGTCCAAAGAAGAGTCTGGACTGACACCTCCCCGACAACGGCACCAAAAACTTGTTGAACGTTTTAATTAAACTGCAAGTGCACGACCACGTTGAAGCAGTGACAAATACTGGTCATCCTCAGGGAGGTGAGCAGCCTCTCATTTGCACAAAATCAAGTGGCAAAAAAATGGAGAAGAGAGTTGATTATTCTACTCTACGCTAGACTACACTACGAAGCATGAAATGCGAAGGAAAGCAACAAACGATGAACTACCAAACTAAACTAAGAACTAAATAAGTGCTGGAATTCAGAAATGGAAAACCCCTAAGGGGTGGAGTGAGTGCACACCATCAAAGTGGTTGGTGTTGAACACATTCTTTAAGCACAAATGAAGGTGGTGTTATCATGCATAGGAAGTGTCTAAATGTTATGGAAAAACCTATCAATCTATTCACCAACCTAGTTGATTAACATTTACATATACAAGTTGTTTATTTCAGAACCTAAACAAGCATGAGAGGTGTCTAATCATTTTGGCAAAACTCATAAAGTTGTAAATTATATTCTAAACAAGCAAGCATACATTCATGTTTTATCAACACATTGTAAATAAAGCATTCATTCCATTCTCATTTGCATGTATGAACATCTACTCCACCTCCCCAAAGGGGATGGAACTACTCACTACGCATTACACTAACTACATTAACAAAATGAAACATTATACTGAAATAAAATTAACCTAAGAAAGCAAGAAATATTAAAGAAGCTTAAAGGGAAAGGAAAGACTAAACAAGCATGCACAAATTAAAAGACAAGATTAAAAGAAACTAGAACAATTATTTTATTAACAATGACTCACATTGAAGGTAGCATTCTTCTCCACCTTGAGTTTTGCTTCAAGGCTTACTCCTTAGTAGAGAGAATGCCACCAAGCAATGGGTAATTACAATAGAAGGTGAAGAGTTCTATTTATAGCCATAGAAAAAGGTAATCCGGGACAATTCCCCGATGTGGGCCTAAACAAATACCAGAAATGGACTACATACACACTAATACGTAACCCAGAGAAATCTTAGCGGATTCGGGCCAAAAGTGACCGCCAATGAGCGGTCTTGGACCGCTAATTAGCAGTCTACAGTGTTTTGATCGGTCTGGATTTTCTTGTGGGCTTTTCTGGAAGGATTTGTTTGTCTTTGATGCATCTACTTTGCTTGGTAGAGCTCCGACCCGAATAGAATTGCCAAAATACTCCCCATGATGGTGTGAAGTATTATTGTTTGCTCATTGGTCCTTTGATCTTACGTTCAGGTCCTTTGATCTTGCATCTTAGTCCTTGAGTCTCTCAACTCAGTCATTTTTCAGGCTTTTAGGTCCTTTTATGCCTCTTCTCTTCAAACCTATTTATTTCTGAAATTCAAACATAAAACTCGTCACGTAGCATTGTTTAGGTGAAAGATAATGGATATAAGATACAAATATAAGCATGAAATGATGTCAATGACTCACGTTCATAGAGCTGATGAGCCAACTGGCTAACATGCATTTGCAAAGCTTTGATTGTTCTTTGCATGCTCTGCATGAACGCTTGAAGGGTCGGATCACTAGAGAGGTCCTTTGGGTCAACCCGCTTGGGTAGAGTCTGACAAGAATAACCTGATGGTGAGGCCTGAGTAGGTTGGTGAGTATGGGGTTGAGACCTTTGATGTAGGGGTTGGTAGGTCGTCGATGGGCGTGGAGGGTGATAAGGTGGACGTTCAGTTTGAGTGTGCGAGCTCTGACCATTGCCCCTACTAGGCCCCCAAGAGAAGTTAGGGTGGTTTCGCCATCCCGGGTTGTAGGAGTGATTGTACGGGTTGTGACGGGGCCTTAGTTGATACATCACATTTGCATGCTCAGTAGCACTTGGAGCGTAAGCACATTCCAAGTCAATGTCCCGTAAGTCCACACCTACTACACGCTGGAGTAGTGACCTGAGCTACCAGAGCTTGGTCTAACTCTAAACTCTCAATCCTTCACATGAGAGCTGCCATTTTCGCCTTTGACACGATAGTTGACACAAATTGATATGATCCAGCTCGACCAGAAGACCTTGCGGCTAGTGACTTTCTCATGGTGTCCCACTCAAATGTACGTTCAGCCATTACTTCAAGGTGTCCTATGTTTCATCGATGGGTTTCATTTGGAAATGACCCTGACACATCGACTCCAACAATGTGTGGGTGTTGTAGTTGAGGCCCTCATAAACAAATTTGGCAAAACTTCCAAAGCTCAATTCAATGATGAGGGCACTTCAAGAGAAGGTCCTCGAACCTTTCAAAGAAGGCATGAAATGATTTGGTCTCCGTCTGATACATTTGGTGTATATGATGCCGTATCTGTTGAGTCTTCCTTTGAGGGAAGATCTCTTCAGAAAAATAGTCACGAAGTCATCCCAGGACCGAATCGAGCTCGTCAGGAGGGTATACATCCATTTCTTCGCATTATTCTTCAACGTGAAAGAAATCATCCTCAACCGGATTGAATCATCATCAAGTTGTTGAAGCTTGAACAATAAGTATACCTCCTCGAATTCACGTATAAAAATATATGAATCTTCCTTATTAGCAGTGAAGGTAGGAAGCATGCTCACATATTGAGGTTTCAGTTCATAGTTATTTCCACGATCTGGGGGAAGAACTATGCAAGAACGTTGCACGGCTCGAACAGGATGGGTCCGCTCCCACAGCATCATCAGTCTATCCCGTCGAGCTAAAGGTGGTGGTGCACCAAGAACTCAATCCAGACCGAATTCCTCTTCCTCCTGAGTCGGAGGAGGAGAAGAAGGAGCTCTACGTGGGGGTGGGAGTGGACCGAGGTAATCAGTGTATCTCTATGAGACGACTCAGCCTCATGCTCCAAAGGAGCATGAGGTGGAGATGGCCGATCACCTAGACCGTCCATCTCAGAAAAATGCACTCTCTCAAGTCCAGCGCTCTCACCAGAACGAGCCCAACCTCGCATAAAATGCTCAACTCGACTCTAAAACAACACACAACAGAAGGTGTAATCAGAGGAGGAGACTATAACGAAGAATATAGAGGAGGAGAAGACTGAGATGAGAAAAGAAGAATCCTTAGAGCTAGCGTGGGTAATGAGTGAAGGTAGAAGCCTAATCTAGGAAGCACGACTCAAACAACTTATGGTTATGGGTCCTTAGGCTAGACGACGCCTAACTTTGAGATCATTAGTCTCGACATGCTTCCCCTCCCTACCATGAAGACCACCATGCCCAGAAAGTGATACCAGATCTGGAGATCCAGTACCTCCTACTATCGACAAGGCAGGCAACGCCAATCAGGTCATGACGGTCTCAACTCGATCACTCTCCTAGTGCGTCTGAAATCCGTAGGGTCAATGCCTACTTGTTTTCAGAATTAAGGCTTTGATTAAGAGTAATTTTTGGGGCAAAGGAAAGGGTGATGAAATCCCCCACCTTATCTTGTACGGGATAGCCCCTCCTTAGTAGCGTTTTGAGTCTTAATCTAGCCATCAACTCTCCAAACATACGCTAAACTCACTCTTGTCCTGATGCACCTTACTAACTAATGCATGATCTAAACATGCGTGAATGAGAGATCGGGTGCACGTACCTCACACCAAAATCAACAACAAGAATGTAAACAAAAAAAGACGAGTACGTGGAAGGTCTACTAATGATGCATGACTTAGATGGCAATCGATCTAATCTCTTGCTTTGAGTTTTAAGGTCCAAGTTAATTAAAGGGACTTGATTGTTAATCTGGGGGCAAACTATAAGTCACAACATGCTAAATGGATCCCTAGAACACAACAGTGAATGTAGAAACCACCAGGAAAAATAAGATGGGAAATTGAGCTTACCAGGCCGCAATTTGGCGGTCCCAGACCGCTAATTGGCAGTCTAAAGGTCTGCTCCATGCTCAAAATTTCTCTTGGTTTGTCCTCAGAATGTTTCAATGTCTCTGAAACAAAAACAAACTAAAAGAACGATAAACCCACTCGAATCGTTAAAACCAGAGTCTAGACGTACAGAACACCTCCCGGAAATGGTGCCAAAAACTTGATTGAATCAGTTAAAATACCACAAGTGCACGACCGCTTTGAAGCCGTGGCAATAGGGAGGTGTGTCGACTTTGGTTAGTTCGAAGGTGTGTGGGAAAAAAAGGGAAATAAGTTGTGTTTACACTCCACCAAACTAAGAATGAGCAAACAATAAAACCAAACCACATGGTGTGGAGGTGTGTAGGTATGTGTGTGTGAGTGGTTCTTCTTTTCAATTAGAAACAAGTGTAGTTTGTGTTGCATACAAGTAGAAGCTAGTGTAGATTCTAAGTGTAGGATACACAACACTACATGGCAAACCATGAACATGCATATCTCACATAAAGTTGAGGTTGATTTTAGATTCTCAAGCATGCAATACGTACCTAGTGTGGCCACTAGAGCATCAATCAATCCTACATAGAACCTCAATCATTCATGTAAATGTGCACCAAACATGGATCCATACATAACAAGTCATTCCCATCAAATCATAACAAGCAACATGATAAACTCTAAAGCTAGCATGAGATAAGTACCTAGGGTGGACATTATCTCATCTAATACAAGTTTAATCATGCTACAAGTATAGATATATATTAAGCATATGAAATGACACAAATAAAAGAACCCACAAACATCACATATTCTACATTACTACTAAAACTAATGAAATGAAATTAAACAAAGTAAAGCAAGAAATATGAAACAAACAACATAATAAAGAAACTTTTATTAAAGTGACTCACATTTCAAGCAGCATCCTCCTACTTTAGTGTGTGCTTCAAGACCTCACTTCTAGTAGGAAGAATAGCCACTCAAAATATGGAGTGATTACAATAGAAGGTGAACAGTTCTATTTATAGCCAAAGAAAAAGACAATCCCCCGATGTGGAACTAAACAAATACCAAAAATAGCCTAAACATCCTCTAATACATGTGTTGGAGAACTTTGAGAGGATTCAGAAGGATCCAGACCGCCAATTAGCGGTCCAAGACCGCCAATTGGCGGTCCATAAGATCTGGATCCGGCTAAATTTCATTCTGGGCTTTTCTAGATTCCTTTGTCGCTCTTTGTTGCATCTACTTTGTTTATTGGAGGTCCGACCCGAATCTAATTGACAAAATACTCCCCAAGATGGTGTGGAGTTTTCTATTTTGCTCTTTGGTCCTTTGGTCTTACGTTCAGGTCTTTCTCCCTTGGATCTTAGTCCCCAGGTCTCACAATTCAGTCCTTTTTCCCAGCTTTTGGGTCCTTTTATGCTTCATCTCTTCAAACCTATTTATTTCTGAAATTCAAACATAAAACTCGTAACATAGCATTGTTTAGGTGAAAGATAATCGATATAAGATACAAATATAAGCATGAAATGATGTCAATCAAATACCCCCACACCTAACTTTTGCTAGTCCCGAGCAAAAGAAAGAAAGGAAAAAGCTTACGAAAAAACAAGAAATTCTAACTCACTTTCGTAGGAATCACGGTTGCACTTAGCACGTGCAACAAGCCGTTAAACCTCCTTGTCGCCAAGGAGGAGGAGTGTTGTCTCCGGAGGATTTTCAGCGGATATACCCACAAAATCTGAACAAGATGCATTAATCAATCTAGCTACGCGACTCGTTGGACTTATTTTGTCGATCATGGGACGCGGTAATACCACGGGTCGATTCTATATATGTAATCGGTCCACACACCTAGCCTAATGGATTATTCGTGAAAGTTAGTTAAGGACTTAAGTGAAAGACATGGCAACCTTAACTTCTGAATGTGATACAATGTGTAAACTCCATTTTGGTTTCTTCTTCTTCTTCTTCTTCTTTGGAGCAGTTTATTGGTTGGTGTTTGATTCTCCCAGGGTCAGGTTTCGTGCATCATTGCCTATAAGGACTTACACTATCACGTACATCTTCCCCCAAATCTCCACATAGGGCGATCCCTACCACCCGTGTAACGGGAGTTCGGTCGGTGCATCCCAAGTCAGATGACTCGAAAGCACCTGGCACAAAGTCCCCTCAGACCTACTTTCCCGAGTGATAGGAGCCGTGCGAGAAGAGAGAACACCACTTATTTATTTATCTACATTGGAACCAAAACCCTTACACTTCAGTTTCACAAAAAAAGATTAAGGGCCCTTGACTACGACAAACTTTCTTATACTAACAGACACAAATTATTTGACTCACTAGGTTCAGGGTGAACTTCTTTAAATATTTGAGTGTTGAAACCCTATGATTACACACCTCGACGGAAAACCGGGGTGCATCCTAACGACTCGATAAGACCTAAAGCCAGTAAACTAGATATCCTAATGCATCAAGTTCAAGACAATTTTGGGAGCTTTCTTTTTACTTTGCCTCTCAACAGTTTTGCACATGCTAAACACACGCAAAACCTACAAAAACATTTTCTTTCGCAAACACATGAAGATTTTGAAAGAAATGTGAAAATTTTAAAGCACTAGGCAAGCAAAAGAAGACAAGTCACCTAAGGATCATGGTAAGCAAATATATTGATATTAAATGCAACACACTAACATGACCCTATCAATACACACAAAAGAAAACAAAATCAAAGGAAAAATACTCAACTATGTACACACGTAAAACACCCCCCACACCTACTTCATGCATTGTCCTCAATGAATGTGAGCAAGATACTACATCGATTTATGCCTGAAAAAGGGAAGATCTCACCAACATTAAGCGCAACAGGAAGTTCATGGTTGTAGTGATGGACACAAACCCGAATTCCCTCAAAACCTGTGAGATACTGAAGAGGGGACACAAATACGTGAAGAAATGGGGCCCAAGTACACAAGGGTTGGGGCCCACAACAATCAATGCTCGCTCATGGAGTTTTTTTAACATGATATGTACAGCAACAACGATATTCTCATAATCATTTGGTCAATGAACATCAAAGGAGAACACAAGTCATGAGGACCAGAGACTTGCCTAAATGGGCAAACTTCACTGGTACTCTGAGGTGTCATGAGGGGTGAAACGTCAAAGCTGAAAGGCTCGAACCCCTCATGATGTTGGTTGGGTGTAGGCAACATGAATGAGTGAAGTTGTGTTGCCTTACTAGGGTTTAGTTCCTCATCGAACAAAACCCTCCAACCAATAGGTGGGTGCATCGGAAGGAGTTCCTCAAGCTCATTCGATGGATGCAGCAGATCTGCATCACTAAGAATGGGGCTTCTCCCCAAGTCATCCAACAAGGACCTCCCACCATCATTTACATCATCAAGCATAAGCTCGGTCATAGGTGGGTCCTTGTTGGAGTCAATATGAAGCTCAAATGGCTCAATGGCCATGGGACATGAGGTAGAGACACCTTCTGGTATAGGCATATGATGAGGTGTCTCACTCTCACTAGTACTCTATACTGAATCATGCAACGAACACTCCTTTTGGACATTTATGTTTGATGCCAGCTCACTCCGTTGCATTGCAAAGACAGGAAATGAGTTTTCGCTGGGCCCACAAACATTCTCAATGGGTTGCATTGGTGTTAGGGGTGTTCGTTGATTTTGTGGTGCTTTCTCCAATTGGCGGATGAGATTTAGATTTAAAGGTTGATCCATGGGCTCCTGTTGCCTACCAGAGTTGAACACATGCAACTCGGCACTCATGTTACCGAATGAGAGATTCATGAGACCATTTCTACAATTAATTAAGGCGTTGGAAGTTGCCAGAAATGGTCTACCCAAAATCAAAGGTATTTGAGAGTGGGTGTTCGCAACAGGATTGGTATCGAGGACAACAAAATCGACTGGAAATATAAAATCTCCAACTTTGATAAGGACGTCCTCGATAATCCCCTTTGGAATACGAATGAATCTATCTGCCAATTGGAGGGTGGTCTTAGTTGGTTTCAATTCTCCCAAATTTAACTGTTGATAAACAGAAAATGGGAGGAGGTTGACCGCTGATCCTAAATCAGGCAAAATATTACGCATGCTAGTGTCCCCTATCGTACACTGAATAGTAGGACACCCAGAGTCCTTGTATTTTGTGTAGGCGGGATTGGACAAAAGTGAGCTTAAATTTGCAGCCAAGAATGCTTTCTTAGGAACATTGGTCTTCCTCTTGGTTGTGCAGAGATCCTTCAACACTTTGGCATATTGAGGTATATGTTGGATGACATCCAACAAGGGGATGTTAACCTTAACTTGCTTAAACACCTCTAATATCTTGTCCATTGTGTCACTCTGTTTTTTGGTTAACCTACTTGGATAAGGAGCTTTTGGCAGGTAGGTCTTCTGCAGTGCCTGAGAAGGAGGCGTTGGTGTATTACCCTCAGCCTCTTCTTCACCACCATTCCAACTAAGGGGCTGCATAGATGGTGGTGGGTGTGGCAAGGAAATGTGATTGTCAACCTGCTTTCCATTCCTTAAGGTCACAATGGAATTGACATGGTGAACAGGTTCCTCCACATGTTTGACTTGCCTCCCTCGAGGTACCACATTCTCATTTTGCATGCGTTGTTGCTGGTACATGCGGGGGTTAGCCTCAGGCTGGCTAGGCAAAGACCCTCTCTTTCATTCATGTACAGAGTGAGCCAATTGGCCCATCTGAAGCTCTAGAGATTTGATGGTCTTCTGATTTGAAGTGAGAACTTGACTTGTGGTTGACATAAAACTTTTCATTGAGTTTTCAAGTCCACGTGTCAAGGTCTCAAGCAAATTGAATCGGGTTTCCATATTATTGGAATTTGGGAAACCCGATTGATTGGTGATTTGAGCGTGGGGTGGCTGATAAGATTGTGCATGCATGGGAGGTTGGTATGATTGGTTAGGTGGTCGAGAAGAGTTTGAAGGACCACCCGGGGCATTATTTTGGTTCCATGAAAAATTGGGGTGGTTCCTCCATCCAGGATTATAAGATGATGAGTATGGGTCATTCCTAGCTCTGTCGATGGCATTGACATGTTCCATCTCCGGAGGAATGGACGCACACTCGCCTTCTACATGACCTATCCTACCACATGAATGACAGGGAACTCGACCAGATGTGGACATGTGAGGTGCACCTTGTTGGTTTTGGAGCTCAATCGAATCCATACGGCGCATTAAGACCGCCAAGCGTGCCTCAGTGGCCGTAGTAGTATCGACAGCAAATGCGGCACCCGATCTAGTCGAGTTTGCATTCGCGATCCTCGCTCCTATGCTGGATGATGCAGGTGGTTCCCTTACACTCTCCCATTGCATTGTTTTCTTAGCAATGTCTTCTAGGAAAGCCCATGCCTCCCTTTCATCCTTTCCTAAGAACTCTCCTTGACACATGGACTCAAGGAGCGTCCGGGACGGGTTGTGAAGACCCTCGTAAACAATTTGACAAAGACACCACAACTCAATGCCATGGTGAGGGCATGAGGATAGTAGCTCCTTGAACATCTCTAGATATGCATGAAATGTCTCGGTCTCAAGTTGCTAGAACGAATTGATTTCGTTCCTCAATTTTTGAGTCCGATGATTGGGAAAGTATTCTTGAGGAATGCAGATTGAAACTCATCCCAAGTCCTAAAGGTATTAACCTGGTTGCTGTACAACCACTTCTTGGCGTCATCCTTAAGCGCAAAGGGGACAACCCTAAGATGGATGGAGTCTGTGCTAAGTTGTTGCAGCTTGAACATAGCACATACCTCCTCAACTTCCCTGAGAAAGATATAGGGGTCACCTTTCCCAGTGAAGTGAGGGAGCATGAAATAAACTGAGGCTTAACCTCAAAATGGTTCCCATTTGCCTCTGACAATATGATGCATGAGGGTAGAGCAGTACGACTCGGGTAGCATCGATCACGTAGAGGTATGGGAGCGACAACTGGAAGCACTGGTGGAACAGGTGGGTCCAGCAACTGCTCCTCCTAACGGAAATTAGCAGTCATTGAACCCGGACTGTGTGCAACACGAGAGGAGGAAGGCGTCGAGAAATCGACTACCGAAGACAGATTGACAATGCTCCTCATCAAACGACCACTCTCGTCTCGTGTCCACGAAAGCATGCACAAAGGTGCACACACCAAAAATTTAATTTTTTTAAAACAAACAAAGAATGTGCGTAGAGGAGAAAACGGGGGGACACAGGAGAGAAATGATGACTCAGGAGAGAAGGGAAGAAGTCCTTATGCTACGACGGATGGGTACAGGTAGAAGCATTCAAGCAAACAAGGCTCAAGCAATCCTAAGGTCGTTATCGGTCCTTACAGATAGACGACGCCTAACTGCGAGGTCACATGGCCTCAACACGCCTCACCTCCCTACGACGAGGACCACAAATCTCAGGAAGTGAGTCAAGATCCGGAGATCTCGTCTCTCCTACTATCGACAAAGTGGGCAACGCCGATCAGGTCATGACAGTCGGGACCATATCACTCTCCTAATGCGCCCGAAATCCTTAGTGTCAATGTCTACTTGATTTTAAAAATTAGGCTCATTATTAGTGTGGTTTGTGAGGCGAAGGAAAGGGTGATGAAATCCCCCACCTCATCTTTTATAGGACAGCCCCTCCTTAGTAGCGTTTTGTAGTCTGAATCTAACAATAACCTCTCCAAACAAACGCTCAACTCACACTTGTTTCAATGCATTTCCTACTAACTAATGCATGTTCATACGAAATGCATGAATGAGAGTAGAATGTGCGTGCCTCACGCCAATTCTCAGCAACTGAAAATAAAGCTAAGATAAAAGACAATCTACATGCCTAAGTCACATACATGATGCATGACCTAAACAAAAAGAATGCCTATTCTTTTGCTTTGGGTTTTAGGGTCCAAGTTGCTTAAAGGAAGTGTGATCATTGATCTGGGAACAAACTATAAGTCAAAACATGCCAAATCAAGTCCCAGATCACTAAATGAATTATGCTAACAACACAAAAGAATTAGAAGGTAAACAGAGCTCACCAGACTGCCAATTGGCGGTCTCAGACCGCTGATTGGCGGTCCAAAGTGCCCAGGTTGGCCTCCAACTTCTCCTGCTGCTTCTCCTGGCCACTCCAAGTCTTTTGAACCAAAGAAAAGCTGCAAAACACAAATTAAATCCACTTGAATCGTCCAAACAAGAGTCTGCACTGGCACCTCCCCGGCAACAACACCAAAAACTTGTTGAATGTTTTATATTAAACCACAAGTGCACGACCGCGTTGAAGCGGTGGAAAATAGGGGTCATCCTCAGGGAGGTGAGCAACCTCTTGTTTATCAGAAATCAAGTGGCGAAAAAAATGGAGAAGAGAGTTGATTATGCTACTCTACGCTACACTACACTACGAAATACAAAATGCGAAAGAAAGCAACAAACGATTAACTAAAACTTAACTAAGAACGAAAGAAGAATGCTGGAATTCAGAAATGGAAACGCCCTAAGGGGTGGAGTGAGTGCACACATGCAAAGAGGTGGGTGTTGAACAACATTCTTTAAGCACAAATGAAGGTGGTGTTATCATGCATAGGAAGTGTCTAAAAGTTATGGCAAAACCTATCAATCTATTCACCAACCTAGTTGATTAACATTTACATATAGAAGTTGTTTATTTCAGAACCTAAACAAGCATGAGAGGTGTCTAATCATTTTGGCAAAACTCATGAAGTTATAAGTTCTATCCTAAACAAGCAAGCATACATTCATGTTTTATCAACACATTGGAAATAAAGCATTCATTCCATTCTCATTTGTATGTATGCACATCTACTCCACCCCCCAAAGGGGATGGAACAACTCACTACACATTAGACTAATTATTAAACTAAGCAAGGAAATCATATTAACTAAGCTACTAAAAGTAATGAAATGAAATTAAACAAAGTAAAGCAAGAAATATGAAACAAACAACATAATAAAGAAACTTTTATTAAAGTGACTCACATTTCAAGTAGCATCCTCCTACTTTAGTGTGTGGTTCAAGGCCTCACTTATAGTGTGAAGTTTTCTATTTTGCTCTTTGGTCCTTTGGTCTTACGTTCAGGTCTTTCTCCCATACATCTTAGTCCCCAGGTCTTACAATTTAGCCTTTTTCCCAGCTTTTGGGTCCTTTTATGCTTCATCTCTTCAAACCTATTTATTTCTGAAATTCAAACATAAAACTCGTAACATAGCATTGTTTAGGTGAAAGATAATTGATATAAGATACAAATATAAGCATGAAATGATGGCAATCACTCCATCCCAAATGTGGTTGGAACTACTCACTACTCATTAAGAAAGAAAGACAAAACGAAATTAAACTAAGCATGCAAAAAGAGACAATACAAAACTAACTAAGAAAAATTATTTTATTGACAAGACTCACATTACAAGTAGCATTCGTCTCCACGTTGTGTTTTTGTTTCAAGGCTTACGCTAAGTAGAGAGAATGCCACCAAGCAATGGGTAAATACAAAAGGAGAGGAAGAGTTCTATTTATAGCCATAAGAAAAGGTAACTGGGGATAATCCCCCGGTATGGGACTAAACTCATACAATAAATGGACATAAAACAACATAACCAACCACCCGACTAAACCTTGAACACTTTGGACACATTTGGACCGCTGATTGGCGGTCTATATGTGTCTGATCAAGTCTAGATTTTGTTGTCTCGATTTTGGGTTGATTTCTTGATGTTTAATGAACTCAATTTGGTTTTGGATGGTTATAGCCGGATCTAATTGCCAAAATACTCCTCATGATGGTGTGGAGTTCTTGATTTTGCTACTTAGTCCTTTTGGGTTTACATCCGGGTACTTATCTCTTGCATATTAGTCTAGAAGTCTTGCAACTTAGTCATTTTCCTTGCTTTTATATCCTTTTTGAGTCACTTCTTCCCAAACCTATTTATTCCTGAAAGATAAACATAAAACTCGTAACGTAGCATTTCTTAGGCTAAAATAAAGGATATAAGACACACATATATGCATGATATGATATCAATCAAGGACCCCATAGACATCAGTTGTATTAATAGCCAACGTTTATACCTATAGACGTCGGCTTTATGGATAACCGACGTCTATTGGGCAACGACTATTCGCTACTCTGTGCTAGTGAATGTTATAAACTCAAACATTGTTTATTCCTGGTTTGATTAAGGTAGTCTACAACATAAGGTGGTTTTGTTTTTTGCGAAGCAAAAGAGATTAATATT
The DNA here is from genome assembly GCA_963682175.1 of Triglochin maritima. Taxonomy (NCBI): domain Eukaryota; kingdom Viridiplantae; phylum Streptophyta; class Magnoliopsida; order Alismatales; family Juncaginaceae; genus Triglochin; species Triglochin maritima. The sequence continues at coordinate 20,414,394 of OY821774.1, read as the reverse complement.
TATTAATCTAATGAATGTTACATCCTACTCAAGGTAGGTACATTGTGGGATTCGGAACTTGCCATGTACAAGCCCAGATCACTCGTATGGACATTAAAATCCACTCAGTCACATACCATATGTCTCACACATACAACCTCACGACCATGTAATACTAAACGAAGGTGATGCTTGCATGTTGCCTAATGCTTCAATAGCCCCCGTGCCCTTGATGCCTATCCTCACCTTGCCCCACGGGAATGGATGGAAGCTGAGCCGAAAGCTACATAACATCGTAGGACCGGGATATGGGTGGTTGTAGTCGCCAAGTCTTACCTTCCATTAAATAAGATATGAAGATGTCTAGAGGTACCCCTAGGTCATACCGGAGACGTGCACGTGATGGTAGGGACAGCAAAGGTGTTCCGCACTAAGGATCTTCAAAGTATCGGATCGTATCGCCATCCCCAATTCTGGGAAAAAACTTCTCACGCGCAATGTGTCAAACTCTCTAGATGCCTCTCCAAGCCCAAGAAGCTATAAAAGGGGGACGGGCAATCCAAATAGTACGGTTGTGTAAATATTTGGTCCTATTTCATCATGCCCAAAGAAAGGTATCCTTGGAGGCAATGAACCAAAATAGGCGAAGTAGCCTCACATCATTCCAATCCACCAACCGTCGTAGTCCCAATCCTCCTTCCACTTTTGGTGCGCATATATCGTGCCACGAAACAGCCACAACATTCTTTGGTCCTCCCCACATGAAGCGCATCATAATTTGTTCAACCTCGCAAAGCACACTCCGTGGCACAAGGAAAACTGATGTCCAAAAAATGTTGAATCCTGTGAGGACACTACAAACCAGCTCCACGCGTCCCGCCCTTGACAGAAGTTTTCCTTTCCATGTGCTGAGCCGCCTTCTAATTTTCTCCAACAAATACGTATAATGGCCCTTACTCAGACATGTAGAGAACAAGGGCAACCCAAGATAAGTCACCAGCAAATCACTCCTCTCCATACCCAAAGCCAACATATCCACTCACCATGTGGTGTGTTGCCTCCCATGAAGATCTAACTTTTTGTGTTATTGAGACACAAACCTGAGCAACTAGTGAAGGTTTGCAAGACACGCTTGATTGTGAGGGCGTCCTCCTTCATGGCATTTGCGAACAACATGACCTCATCCGCAAACATCAAATGGGATACTGGAATCACACCACATATAAGCAAATGGAGATTTCCCAATTGTTCCTCTCGTCGTATCATTGCACCTAAGATTTCCATACACATCACGAATAAGTAGGGCGCGATGGGGTCACCTTGTCGAAGCCCATTAGTTACTGAAAAAGATGTAGAGTGGGCACCATTAACCATAATAACAAATGACTCCTTGACACATGCCGCCATCATCTTTTCCCACTTTTCATTAAACCCAAAGCGACCAAGTGCCTCATCCAAAAATTTCCATGAGAGAGTGTCATATGCCTTCTGCAAGTCAACCTTTAAACACATGCGACCCAATCCTTTTTGCGAGTGAATATTGTGGCACAACTCATGAGCAAGTAGGATATTGTCACAAATCTGACGCCATCGAATAAATGCACTCTGGTGCTCCCCTACCAGCTTAGGCAACACTTCCTTGAGACGATTTGCAAGGATCGTCGATATGTAGTGACACACCATGTTGCATAATGAAACATGCCTATAATCATCAATTGCAGCTGGAGTCTTCTTCTTTGGAACCAAGGTGATCGATGGGTAGTTGAACTGCTTCAACAATTTCCCACTACTAAAGAAAGAATCCACCGCCTTGAATAGATCAAGTTTCACCACATCCCATGCTGCCTTGTAGAATCTTGCATTAAATCCATCCGGTCCCGAGGCCTTATCATCACTTGAGTGCTTAACCACGAACTCCAGCTCCTCCATTGTAACATGGCACATCAAGCATTGAGCCTTAGGAGGATCTAGTATATTATGCTCAAGATCATAGGGGACATGACATTCCAACACACTACAAGTAAAAAGGTTAGAAAAACGACGCCTAAACGCCTCATGAATATGGTTTTCTTCCTCAATCTCCTCACCACCCTCAACTATTCTACGCATAGTGTTGGTGGCTCTCCTCACTCGAAGGGAAGCTTGATAGAACCGAGTGTTTGAGTCGCCTTCGCGTAACCACCGCACCCTTGACTTCTGTTGTACACTAGACTCCTCAACCGCCAGAGCATGAGAAAGGTTATCAATGGCTGAAGATTCTTGTTGTTGGAAGTCTACAGTTCCCGGATCCAACGTCAGGTTAACACGAGTTTGGTAAATCACATTCCTTGCCTCAACTATCCGGTTATCAATGTTGTCGAAAGCTTCAAGTGACCATTGCTTCAATTCTCTTTTCACGGCATTCAACTTGCCCACCACCCGGTACATGGGAGTGCCATCAATATAAGTGTTCCATGCTCTTCTCACCACCCCAACAAACTGGTCATGAATCGTCCATGCATTAACAAATCGAAACATCTGCTATTTCCATACCATGTGGGTCAAGATCGATCAAAAGTGGACGATGGTCACACGGCTCATTGTCACCGACAAGGCAAAGCACATCCGGGAACCATTCCAGCCAAAAATGAGAGCATAAAGCATGGTCAATTATAGTTTCAATTCTCACAGACCCACAAGAAGAATTCGATCATGTGAACTCCACACCCGTGGTTTGGATCTCCAACATCCGGATATTATCTAGGAAAGCATTAAATTCAGTCATGGCCGCCCTATTCACACCTCCTCCTCCCAACTTCTCCCCTTGGTGGAGAATGCAATTAAAGTCTCCCATTATTAACCATGTCACGCCCACGCTAGGCTCACACCTCTGTAAATCCTCCCAAAGTGCTCGTCGTGCAAGATAGTTGTTATCTCCATAAACCATAGTAATCGCGAGAGGCTGCCCCGTAGCTTGAATGTGGCCTTCAAGGTTAATAAGTTGAGCCATTTCATACATCTTCCTTATGTCATACACCGATGTCTTCCACAAAACTAGGATTTGACTGGAGTTGACCACTTCACTATTCGACGTCTAATCATCATGCCATATTGAACGCACAAACCGATCAATCTTATTTTGCTTAATTTTGTGCTCAAGTAAGCCTACGAAATCCACTCCCTCTAGGGTTATTTTCTCCCGAATGATGTATGGGCACCCTCGGTTATTTACGCCATGGACATTCCAACTCAAAAGCTTCACCATCTTTCTGAAGGGGAGCGGGACCCCTTCATACCGTTCGTTGCTTTCCTTTTCTTGGTGAGCTCTACCTTCCTCATGTTCCGAAGACTCCGGCAGCAAGGATCAACCAAAGTAGGTGGTGAGTGCAATTCCAGGCTCTTCCCATTCTGTCCCATCCCAGCGGCATTCTTTTCATCCATGCAGTCAACATCTTCCATGTTTCATTCCTCGACTTCCTCCCAATTGAGTACGTCGAACTTGTTTGGTGACCCTTCACTCGACATCCTATGTTGCCCGGGTATTTGTGATGGGCGTCGACCCATATTTTCTCCGAAACATTTGGTCTCATATAAAGAGATGAGGTCCTTTACCTTCTTTTCACGTGACTCTTCATCATCTTCTAAATTGCCTCAATATTTTGCACTCTTGGATGAACTAGCCATGCACCATTCCAAACTCTCCACACGTGGTGTAGCCTCATATAAGGGGCTCCCTTGATGTCCACTTGATTCACAAGTGTTGCTTTCATTGTGTGTTTCCTCCACTCTATTCCCATATTGAATTGTTGCCACATACAAATTTTAATATCATGCAAACCTACATATAAAAAAAGAGGATCATAGAGAAAGGTTCTCTAAAACATTTATGAATATCTGGAGTTCCATTGCCTATCGAATCGCTCGCCGATTCGCATCCAAGTGTTCACCAAATTCTAAACAAGATTAGAGAGAAAGGAGCTAGCCAATAAATCTTAGCTTAGAATCTAGCTAATAACCCCTCTAAAGGCTCCTGAGATTTTAATATCGAAAACTTAAACTATTAAGAGAATTTTTGGATGGATTAATTGAGTGGTTAGGGAGAGAGAGAGAGCTTTTTCATTCACATAAACAAGTAGGGTGAGGGGACCTATTTATGGGCTCCCAAAACTCCCACATCATGATCTAGTCTCTAGGCACGATCTCTTGCTTTTCTCTTCGTTAAACCAATCACAAATTGACACATAATCAATCTTAAAAATGTTTGACCACAATTGGAATAAATCCAACCCATGATCAACATTAATCTCTCTTAATAATTCAAGGCAGAATCGTGTGAAATGGTGGACCGAACGGTTGTTATTTTGACAAGTTCAGTCAAATCGTGATGTAGACGGTCGAACGAATATTCATGAGAAAAATTCCCTATAAAATTTCGGTCGAACCACGTCGTGCTCCGATAGACCGTTTACTTACCAAAATTTCTCCTGGTAAATTTCGGTCGACCGTGTCACTTTACCGATCGACTGTTATATCGCCAAGACAACTCCTGGATATTTTTGGTCGACTGGTTATTACGCCCGATCGACCGATCCTATTATCAAGACACATCCTGATAATTTTCGATCGACCCACGCATTTCGATCCTTGTCCGGTCAACCGTCCCTAGGGACCCGATCGATCGAACTTAAAACAGTCTACCATTTTGACCCTAATTTTGCCTTTGTCAAATTTTGGATTACTTCCAACAAAATTTGATCCTTGGGTTTTTTAGCAAATTCATATCTCATGTAATATATTATCCTATGTAATATCAAACTATTACACCCCATAATATGTACACCTTATATGAATTTATGCATGATTTTAATTATGTCGGTTCCACTCGAACTAAACATGATTTTAATTATCTCGACACACCATATGAATACAAAATCAACCTTCTTGTTTCCCAGTTTTGTGGTGTGACCTATAGTAGGATCTAAGCTAAATTGGTAATCATATTAAACACTTAATACCATAATCTATAAGCGGTATCTAGCTACACATTATAGTTACCCAATTAGCATAGATGTCTTGTTCCACTCGAACTAAACATGATCCATTTGGTGATGTAAGTGCATCACTTTTGTCTATCCCTTGCCTCATGATATTAAGAATATATACAAAGTAAAAATGTGTCACCTTTATACTATATATTCATTTCTTGATCTATTAAGCTAATTATAAATATGTAACTTAACTCAAGTCACATTGTGCACATTATAATTTTGCTTTATCGAGGACTGATTGATCGTTTTATATTAACCGCAAGTGCACGGCCGTGTTGAAGCGGTGGCAAATACGGGTCGTCCACTGGGAGGTGTGTCGATGCTTTGTTTGTTCGAATGCGAGAGATAAAAGAAGGAGAGAAAGATGTATTACACTACACTACACTAATCTAAACTAGTAAACAAGCAAGCTGAAATGAAATAACTAAACAACTAATCTAAACAACTAATGAAGAAGATAGAAAGACAGGAATGAAAACCCCTAAGGGGTGGAGAGTGTGTGTGCACATGAAATAAGTGTGGTGTTGAATGCATACAATAAGCTCAAGTTAGTTGGTGTTTGTTAATGCATAAGAGGTACCTAATGGCAAAACCTATTATTTACAACACTAACTTATGTGAATAATATGAGCAATGCAAGGTTGTTATTAAGACACTTAGACAAGCACGGAATGTACCTAAGCTATGACAGAAACCATCAAGTAAGGTTCTTAATAATTCAAGCACGCATACTAATATCAACACAAAATATTCATATTAAGCATTCAAACCATCTACATAACATGTACACATATCTACTCCACCCCCAAAGGGGATGGAACTACTCACACATATTTAAACTAACTACTCTAATAAATTGAAACATTATACTGAAATGAAACTATACTAATCAAGCAAGAAATATTAAAGAAGCATAAAACAAAACAAGCACCAAAGCAACACACATTAAAGGAAATTAACTAGCAAGAATTAACAAGCTAATGAAAACATCTATTATTAACTCACTCAAATTACAAGCAGCCCTTCCTCCACCAGAGTTTTGCTTCAAGGCTTCACTCTTAGTAGGGAAGAAGGCCACCATAGAGAGAGATGGGTACAATGGGAGGTGACGAGTTCTATTTATAAGCATGGAAAAAGCTAATCCGGGACAATCCCCCGATGTGGGACTAAACCAATACCAAAAATAGCCTAAACACACATTAATACAAGTCCAGGAGAAAACTTAGTGGATCAAGGATGATCCTGACCGCCAATTGGCGGCCTATAACGCCCAGATCCGTCTGGGTTTTGTGTTGGGCTTTGCTGGAAGTATTTCTTGGTCTTTGATGCATCTACTTGGTTTGTTGGAGCTCCGACCCAAATCGAATTGCCAAAATACTCCCCATGATGGTGTGGAGTTTCCTGTTTTGCTCTTAGGTGCTTCGGTCTTACGATCAGGTCCTTCTCCCTTGCATCTTAGTCCCCAGGTCTCACAATTAAGTCTTTTTCCCTGCTTTTGGATCCTTTCATGACTCTTCTCTTCAAACCTCTTTATTCCTGGAAACTAAACATAAAACTCGTCACGTAGCATTGCTTAGGTGTAAGATAATGGATATAAGATACAAATATGAGTATGAAATGATGTCAATTAAGGACCCCACTAATATCATCACTCAATGAAGAGAGGCAATGATAATTTTTTTACTAGCTATCTTTTCCAGCATAAGTCATGTTCAACCAACTATTGCTTTTATCACTATAGTCATTCATATCTTTTGACAATAATTAAATTAAACACTTGTTATGAGAAAAGACATAAGTCTCATATCTTAGGATTGAAGACAAAGTGAAAACATTAATGACACATAATGCAAATCTATAATGTTTCACTTGCTAGGTCTATTCAATATATAAAAGTAACCATTTTCCTCTTTATATACTCGTGTCGTCAATACATAAATCGATGACCAACACGACAATCTTATCTCGGTAATTAATGTTCCATATTAATTACCACGATTGATAATAACTTTTGATTTATGTAAATCATTATCTTTTAGAGCTCTACGGTTAAGGACCAAGAGTCCCTTCCTTAACACTTCCAAAAGACGAATACAAAAATCAACGAACAAAATGTTGGAACATCGAATTCATAACAATTGACATATAAAAGTTAAAAAAAATTAGAACATATTCCTTTCACTTTGATGTCATTGGAGGAGAAACTTCTTCTCCCCCTAACTCATGCATGCATCTCTGCTTAGCTTCCTCATTTGATATATCCTCATGCAAATATGTCCCACGGTCTTCACGTGACTCAATCCCTTCACAAGTGTTGCACCCAATATGTGTGCCTTCTGCTCCATTTTTGTCATGTGTTGTTGCCCCATGCATGGAATATCCTTCTCTCTCACGTGGGTTTTGCCCTTTCTCTTTTGCATTAGGATCCTTTGGGTAGTCACTCCACTACCTTTAGCCTTGATCCTCCCACTTAGCCTCAATGCCATTGGAGGAGAAGTTTCCTCTCCCACTAGAGGATGCATACCTTTAATTGGTTGTTCCTTCACTACTATATTTGTCCTTGTCTCTTGTGCTCCCCATGCTCCCAGTAGAGCCAAAATCTTACAAAGCACTTAGCTTGATTCCTATTGGCTGCACGTCTTCCGTTTGGCCTCCACAATTGGCTAGATCCCCACCAAACCGTTGATTGTCCCCCTTGCTTTGGTCATTTGACGAAAAGTGACCCTTCTTCTTTCCTTTGGTGGCCTTGACCAACCAAGCATCCTCCTCCTTGCCCTCGTTGTCTAACGGAGTGTGACTTTGACCGTTATGTTTCCTTTGACCACTCACATTCTCGTTCTCCCCTTCCGTTACAACCATGATCATATATATCATTACAACCATGACTAAGGTGGTATTCATCTTGATGTTACCTTTTATTATTTATATTATTTATAATATCATTAATCTATTCACATTGTAGAATATAGTTGTACTATATTCTTAAAATCTTAAAAATGACGATATATGTCTAGAAGTTATTGTTGCAAAATATTGGCTTGAAATATCATGTTTTACATCTTTATATATATTCTTAGACGATAGACTATGAACTTTTGTCTTAGTATGAAAGTAAAATTTAAATCCTGCACATGACAATTATAGATGCGTATCAGTATGTTATTTGATAAATATGCACTAATACATGTTTATAAGCATTTTGTTTTGCATCATACAAAAGTTGATCATGTAATTGGAAGATCATTAAATGACTTGAAATATTTCCAATGATAATGGCATACTTTATTTGTGCATAAATCATATCTATTGTATGTTGTTTTGTTAGAAACTATCAGTGTTTCTTCATATCAGTTTTATTTTGTGTGATCTTTTATATGATATTGATCATCTTGATTGTTGGCAAAAGTTGAATATGTGATTTTTGATATAATGGACAAGAATTTTACTTGTCGTGGTTTGGATGTTGAAATCCAACTTGATGCTCATGGGAATACAAATAAAATATGTCAAATCAAGATAACGTGAAGGTTGTGATTTTCCTTCACAATCATTTTTGAGAAAAAGATTTCGGAAATATCATGATCTAGTCTCGTGGCCAATGTGGCTGAGTTGAATATTGAGTTAGCGATGGAAAATCATGAAAATAATCTAACCAATTTGATCCATTCCTTTAAGTGAATGTATGAGTACGTGATAAATATGAAAGATGACAATTGATTAGAAGCACAACGTACAATGCATTCATGATATATATCTTTTATTTTACACCATATTTGTGCTACTCGGGTATTTGTTTCTTATATTTTAGGGTTTGCGTATTAAAGAAGAGAAATGAAGCAAAAATGGCCTAAATGCAAGAATAAATGATTGATTTGGAAACATTCCCGACCTTTTTCTATTGCTCAAGGACCGGATTGCAAGTCATGAATGACCTAGGTGAAAATTAGGAGGGACTTGATCGTATAGAAAAAATGTTGGTCGTAAAAGTCCATAATCTCATGAACCTGAGGAGTAATTCAACAATTAAGACCAAATGGGCTCGAACCGACGGTTCTTAGTGCACCCCATGTCCTGTATTGTTTGTTGTTTGTTTAGTTTAAATTGATCGGACCCAAAATATCTGCCAATGACGGATCCGGTTGGGCATTTGATGCCCAAATTTCTCCAGCAGGTCGGATATTAGTTTTGAAGTACTCCGGAGCATCCTAATCGGATTCACAGCAGTCTGATTACGCCTAGATTAATTTAGACCTTCCAATCTTCTATAAATACACTTGTAACCTTTTCATTTCTCTTCTTCGTCCCCCCCCCCCCCATTAGAGTGACTTTTAGTTCTTATTTTAGTAGTATAGATAAGGAGGTGGAGAGGAAGCTTTGTAATTTATTATAAGTTAATAAAGTTTTGATATCATGTTCTTTACATTTTGTCTTTAATTTGATGTCATTTATATTTCATTGACTTGAGTATATTTAGATTTCTTTACATTGTCGATGGCTTATTTTTACTTTGTTGTTTTCCTTGTTGTTTATATGATTAGTGAGTAGTCCATCCCCATTGGGGGTGGATGTGTGGGCCCACTAAATGGGAAATGATGTGGCGAGGATAAGATTGAAGTAGATAAAGTCATATAAGATTAACACGTGAGCATGTGGTTATTTTTTACATTATCTTGAGTAGTTCTTTGTATGTTCAATGATGGTGATAAATCTTAATCTATGTGGAACCACGCCTAGAGTTGTTATATGATAATTTCCATATTAATTCATGTCATGAGAGCACGATTATACACACATGTGTAATATATCTACACTGTTCCACCTATTCTCCACCTCCCATGGGATTAGTCGTATTTATTTTATAGATTGTAATTAGCATAAGTTAGTGTATCACATTTTATTTCCCCACTCGAGTATGGTCGACGATGACCCGCACTCACTCCTCATAAACAAGACATGTACTTGCCACCACTTCAATGTGGTCATGCACTTGCGGTTTTCAACTTAAAATCCCAACAAACAATGCTAGAATCATGGTTGTGGACGTCGACGTGGGTGAGAGAAACAACAAAATAGTTGTTTTCACTACGGAATGTAAACTAGCAAATCGAAATGGATTCTCAAATTAACTGTCCACGAAACAAATTTATTTGCCACTGATGTGGCATGGGAAATCATTTTACACGTATCTTGTGTTATTGGGCTTTTGTTAAGCCTAATAAAGCTTCAGTACAAAGAAAGAAAATGGTCATAATCTTAGTGAGTTGAAGTAAATTTGTGCTTAATTATGAAGACAAAGATGTTTATGCCCTCAATGGTATTACTCAATGAGACTCTCCATGCTTTCTTGTTATATGCAATTTATTTGAGAACCAACATTACCTAATATAATTGATATATTAGATATTACATGAGCATATGTCTAAATATCACTATGATAAATGGGCATTATATACGATGATACATATATTTTGTTTAATATTTTTTATGTTCATTTGACTATCGGAGTTTCGTTAATATGATCTTTAGGCTTTTGATTTAATTGTATTGTATTTTTTTTGGTTCTCTCATTAGTTCAACATAAATATTTCCATACTTGTGATTTTATTCACTTACCATGAGAATCTTCTAGATATCAATAACACATGCATATGCTGTGTACGAATTGAGGTTTAACATTTTCTTAAGTTTGTCAAGACAATGTATGCATATCATTATAATATCTTTTGATGTTCTACAGGAAATATAGTACTTACATATTTTTTTGAAAAGGAAATATACATGCATATGGTAATATGTTGATATGCATAATTGCTATCTAAAAAGACTTATACCAAGTTACTTTGAACTTAATTGATCTTTATATGATTTTAATTCATGGTTCTTATTTTGATTGTTTGAAGAACCTTAGCATGTGTTTGTTGATAGTTGCATAGGTAATTTTATTTGCAACAAATTTATTATTTGGCTTGCAATTAAGACTGGATATTCTCTGGTTTCATATTTGATCAAAGATCAAGAAAAATGATTTATGCATTATGTATAATGTTGACCATGCACACTATACTAAGAGATTAGTTATACCGTTATTTGATAATGGGAAAAACCAACAACCACCATTGTACCTGGTCATACAGATTTTGTAGAAGGCTCCAGAAAAGTTGATCTACTATTATATGTGGAATCGTCTTGCCTTTAAATGATGCATTTTATCCATTAAGTCTCAATAAAGTTATTGAAATTCAAATTGCCAAAAAGGCTCGTATTGAGGCTATACAACTGAAACAAATGAGGTTTATAATATATTACTACAATGATGTTGGGCAAAAAACAAGCCATTGAGAAAATTACTTGACTTTCGAACGATGTGACGTCATTACACATAGTGGCCTGGTCACTAGACTTATACTAGTGAATCAGATGAATATTAATTCTAATAACATTTGGTATGACCGATTGGGTTAATGTGGATGAAATGTGGTGACAAATGTTCCTGAAATTATATACGATCATCCATTGTCACTTGAGTGGATATCCACGAGCTCTATCTTTTCATAAAATGTGATTAGATCATTGTCATCAAGAGTTGGATTCAATCCCCTTTCTTTTTCAAACTTATATATGCTAATCACAAAGAATGTGCGTGGATCATGTAAATATCATATGCTGCTAATAGATTTACATATCACGTGTATATATGTAAATTCGTAAGTTGCAAATTATGACATTAGTTGCTCAAACAATGAAGCTAAGAGCATATTTTCCATATTATATTATAAAGACAATTTGTCTTGGAAATGCTAATGATTTCACATCTCAAGCTTTTTGTGATTATTTCATGGCACCAAAATTCACAGTTGAAGATCGCGTAGCTCATGTTCACACTGAAAATAGTTTTGTGCAACCATTTATTAAAATCTTGATAAATTCTCACCATTATAATTGGCTTCTGGTCAGAAGCCAAGTGTTAGCCATCTCAGAATCTCATATGTGCAATATGTGTAATTACTCCACCATAATGCACAAAGATCGATCCCAAAGGAATTGGGTATTGGATGTTGGATGTAAATCTCTTTCCAATTAAATGAAAGAGTTAAGATTTATTTATAGAAAATATTTGTTGATTGTTTGACGAAACAATTTACCAACATTAGGGGAGAGAATGATAAGTTGGAAAAGGAGATTCAATGCTTTGTTACTATATTATTTGGATCTCGCACAAAGAAATGTACTGAACTATAAGTTCAAAATGTAATGCAATCGTAAAGTATACAAATGAACTACCAGATGTTTTACTAACCTAAAAGGAGTTACTGAATCTCACAACTCAGTTGTAAGTAATCCAACTACATGAGATGTCCTAACACGAAAATCCATGAGTTAGCCACATTTAAAACGGGGATTGGTTTTAAAAAAAATTCTCCAACAGATAGAGGATGCAAATAATCACAAGATGGAGATGTGTGACTATGTATAGACCCCAAAAGTTGTTCAAGTACCTAAAATAAAAATGAAGAGCTCTCGATGAGTTATGTCAGTTTTACAAAAAAATGGAATCAAAGGGAATAGTAGTCGACAACCTTTCTACAAAGGGTTCTTAAACACCGACTGTAACATCCCCGAACAGCGGAAAATTTAAACTTTTTAAATTAAGAGAAACACGTGGACACAACCATCAAGAGTGGGGACATTACTGAAAAAAATACATAAATAAGTCTGGTGCACCATAATACAATACGAGTTTGTCAAAAGAGTGATTACATTACAACACGAAACACAAGGTACATGTAATCACGACAACCTAAAAGTAGGCAGACGACAGGATCCAGTCCCAAAGTGTAATCTCCCTCGGTCACCACCCGCCGGAACCTAACGCGGTCCTGAAAATAAACATAACAACAATGCCTGAGTTTCCATAAGGAAACCCCGTATGACAAGCTCACCTATATGCCCTAACATACTAGTATAGCATGGCATGAAATACAAAGCCGTGAAACAACAACGCCACCAAGGGCCAAACCGGTCATCCGTCCCGCGATCGTTTCCGCTGCCACACAGGCCCCGCGGTCTACAATCGCCACCGCTGCCACACAGGCCTCACGGTCCGCAACAACGCCGTCGCCACACAGGCCGCACGGTCCACAAACACCGGTACCACACAGGCCACACGGTCCAACCTCACCGCCGCCACACAGGCCGCACGGTCCAAACATCGGGTCTCCGTAGAGACCTACCGTAGGCACATACGGTCTAACGGACAATACGCAACGCATCCCCACACGCGACTATACGAGCCAAGGGATCGGTGAGGATACGTTCGCACTTCCGCACAAGGTAGAAATCAGATCTGAATACATCGTGGTCCACCACCACCACACCAACGGAGCCGTCGCTCAGGTCGGTCCATCAACCGGCGCCACACAGACCGCACGGGATATCACTCGATAGGTGCCCAATCGAGCTACCTGCCGGAACACATCATCGGCAGTCCATCGCCGCAACCACACAGGCTACACGCGATCCTCCCTGCCGCCACACAGACCGCACAGGGGCCCTACCGCTGCCACACAGGACGCACGGCACGTGCAATAACTGCCATCAAGGCCAGTCGAACATATCCGCCACACAAGGCCAGACAATCGACAGATCCGAACCGAAGTCCGCAGGGTCAACGAGCTCCACGTGCAACACCAACTCCGACTCCAACAAGCAGGGTCGCGACCTCCGTCGCCGTCAATAGGCCGGTACCTCTCTGGACCTCCGTCGCCAATCCTGGCCGGTAGTCTCTGTGCCTCCGTAGCCATCGGCCGGTAGTCACTGCACCCGTCGGCAGTTGCGTGTTGCTGAAGCAATGAGATCCGCAATCCCTCAGGCCGCTACTCTAACGCGAGTCAAACGATCCACCAGATATAGTCACGATCCATACATGGAAGTGACGCGTTTCGGACACCCACACTCTTCCACACGGCGGTCCCTGGGCAGGCACGCATAACGCTCCCACCGTCACCTCCCGGCTCACGCACAAGGCGAGGACACGGGTTTCCGTGGACAGAGTTGCCATCCTAAGTGGAACCAGGAATCCTGTCCTGTGCAAAACGGTCGACCGAAAGAGACACGGTCGACCGTTTTCCTCAAGGGAATTCGGTCAACCGAAGTGACAAACGGTCGACCGCTTCCACAAGGGAATCGGTCGACCGAAAGTGACAACTCGGTCGACCGTTTCCACAAGGGAATCGGTCGACCGAAGCGTCTGTCACGGTCGAACGATTTTCGCAGCACATAAATCCCAACGGTCTACCGAAGGTCTAAAACCGGTCGACCGAACGAGGTCAAAATCCGGAGTCTGGTCAACGCTCAAAACGAATCTATCGGTCGACCGACTCAGGGGTCTCGGTCGACCGAACACTTACAGGATCAACCTAATATTTTCTATGTCATCAAACGATCGACCGAAAATGAATATCCTACCGGTATACTAAAGTTACGGTCGACCGAACACAAGCTCACGGTCGACCGAAACACGACAGGCAGACTAAAAATACTGCGATCGGTCGACCGACAGACGTCTTCAACCTCGCGCCAGCCGAGGTTTTGACGCCCAAACTCGTCGCCGGCGAGGTCTCCGACCTCCCGCGACCCACCAAAACATCACCCCAACGTGGGTGATCACAATAGGCCTCTAATGTAAGAACTTGGCATACCTCTCCTTGAAGATCGACGAAGAACGCCGGACTTCACCGGAGCTCCAACGACGCCTCGATACCTCGACCTCACGCGTACCTCCTCGCACCACGCCCAGCACGCTCGCCTCACGCGCACCTCCACTGCTCGGGCACCACAAAGGAAGAGGAAGGAATGGGTGGAGAGAAGGAATGAAGAAAGGAAGGAAAAGAGAGAGAATGAGAGAACGTGAGAGAAAAATGAGAAGAAAGGAGAGGGAGATGTGTTTTCTTCACCAACCAAGCCACCAACAGTAACCCAACCCTTCACCTTCCCATGCAACTCCTGCCAATTACCTTCCCCATGCAAACCACACCTTAACCCTCCACTAAACCAAGCTTAACCCTAAACAAGGGTTAGGGACATAACACCGACGCGACATCCTGGACGTAACCGACGTGGTCAGTCCAGTCAGCGGTCCAATCAGCAAAAGTCAAATGTCTTTTTCTTTTTGAAATTAATTAAATAACATGTTTGTATCACATGCAACTTTTAGTTTCACAATGCAATATTACTTTTAAACATGCAATGTTTAGTTCCCCATGCAATCTTTATTTTCCCAACGAATATTTTGTTTTCCCATGCAACCTTTGGATACAAAGGTAAATTAAAAATTCATGTAAAACGAAGAAACCTTACAACATACATTTTGTCCTTTTAAACATATAAGTTTGTCATTTTTAACATCTGTGTTGTCCTGTTTAAGTATGATTTTGTCATTTTGAACAGTTGGATCGGTCCTTCTAATATTGATGAGTTGTCCTAAATTTTTATGTTGAGTTTTTGTCCTTTTTAAGTATGAGTTTGTCATTTTTAAGTTCAATTTTGTCATGTTTTAACAGTTGGGTCGCTCTTTCTTATATTGATGGGTTGTCCTTTCTAAGTGAGGGTTTATCCTTTTAAAGTACCAGTTTGTACTTTTTAAGTTTGTTTTGTCATTTTTAGTGTAGGTTTCTCCTTGTTAAGTATTGTTTTGTTCTTTTAAACAGTCGAGTTGGTCCTTCTTATATTGGAAGATTGTCCTTTGTATGTTGAGGTTTTGTTCTTTTTAAGTATGAATTTGTCCTTTTTATCACCTGCGTTTGTCCTTTTTGTCATATGGTTTTGTCCTTTTTAAAGACCCAAGTTGAAATTAGCAAACAAGAACACGAAATCAAACCCAAATCCGTGGAGAGAAAAAATCAGAAACCCCCAAAACACTAATATCAAAGACAAACCAACTTTATACAAGAACACCGCAAACCAAAATCAAAGAAAAACATCCAAACTTTGAAGACAAATGTTGTGATTTTTATTTATACCGCAAGTGCACGGCCGCGTTGAAGCGGTGGCAAGTACGGGTCGAACACAAGGAGGGAGAGATTCTTATATTTTTGTGATTTTCTTTGATTAAGGAAAGCAAAAGAGAAATAGTGTTGGTTTGAGATTTTTGGATTTATTTTTTTTATCTTTCTAAAGCAAGAACAACAAGAACAAAAACTAAGAAGAAATAACTATGGATGAGAGTCCAGTGGGTGGGAGTTATGAATCTTCAAGTTAGATCAGAGATTACGAAAATTATTATAAATCAAGTGAGATATTAAGCATCGTATGATAATTGATTTAACAAAAACTCATATGATCAAAATACTAACAAGAAATTAAAATAAAAAAGATCTCTCTTCTCTAACCCTAAATCCGTCACCCCCACCCTTTGGAGGGTTTTAGAAACCCATGGGGAGAAGATGAAGAGAAGGGGTCATGGAGATCATCGAGAGACTATGAAAACAAAAAGAAAGAAATATTATACTAAACTACGATCTACGAAAACAAATACAATTATTCTAATCATACAACAAATTATTCTAAGAGAAGAATAAAGAACAACTAAATTATTTTACTCTACTGAAATTAAGAACATGAAATATTAATCTAAAACTAAGCTTACAAAAGAAAAAGACAATGGAGAAATAAATGGGCAGAATTTTATTGCATAGAATGTAATACAAAAAGGCTCCCACACAACACAATTTCGGGGCTATTTATAGCCGATACAAGAAACCCTAAGTATGCATCAGGAAGGACACATGTGATTACATAATTGGACGAAAATGGGAGGCACGGATCGCAACCCTAGCGGCGATTCCGCCGCATATTGACCGTTAGATGCGGCGATTCCGCCGCATGGATGGTCCAGATGAATTCGTGCTTTTGTGGGTGTGTTTTTGGTATGTTGTAGGTGGACTCCACGCGTATAAATCAATTATTGCATATCTTTGGAGATCCGAATTTGATTTCTTCTTGAATACTCCTCCAAAATAACTTTTTAGTCCTTCTAATTTGCGATCAGGTCCCTGGCTTCTTATGCAATCAATTGGACTTCAACTTGAGCTTGAACCTCTATCTAATTGGTCTTTGTGATTCATCTAAGTCCATTGCACGCGTTTTAGCTCGAATATTGGTAAATTGTATTGTAACTCCTAAATTCTGCACAATTGCTCAAAACAATACCTTAGTAGCATTTATTTATATAAAAATAATCTAAATGAAAGACATATGATGCAATGTATGCAATGCATGAAATACCCCTACACCTAGATTTTGCTAGTCCCGAGCAAAACAAAACATGAAAACTAAAAGTATGGAAGCAGGGAAATCCTAACTCACTTTCGTAGGAATCACGGTTGCACTTAGCATGTGCAACAAGCCTAAACCTCCAAGTTTCCTTAGAGGACGAGTTTTGTCTCCTGAGGGTTTTCAGTTGACACACCCACAAAGTCTTAATTCAATATTTCATTAATAGCTCTCGATATCTCCACCTCAACCTTATACATCTCACTTAGAATTCTTGCATGCTCATTATACAAATCTAACTCATCAAAATTCTGACTTGATCTTCATTCCTCCAATATTCACACCACTAACCCTTCTACACATGTTATCACTTAAATTATTTTGCACGCCTCCTCTGGTGGTGAAGTATCATTCGGATCAACCATGACATGGATCATTCTTTTAGCTTTGGGCCTTGAGTATTATTTTTTTCTTTTCTTTCGTGATTCAACACATTCGCTTTTTGTCACTTTTACCCTTTTTGCATTCGTGTAGCGAGTTTGGTCGATAATCCCGAGCTGGCAGACTCAAGTTACCGGGTTTCAAGATACCCCTACGGACCAGTGACTCAAAGGCTTGGGCTTTTGTAATCATTTTGCAGAATGTGCTTTCCTCACTTTATTCCTTAATTTTTACTTTTATTTTCCTCAAGGCTTAATTGCTATTAGAAGTCCATACTTCCCGGTATATTTTCCTCAACCTCTGTTTTTTATCAACCACTTCAAAGATTTGATTCATCCAATTTAAGTGCATACATGTCTTAAAGGGCAATGGGTTATTTGTTTGGAACTTAGATTTATGTCGTAGTTTCTACAAGCAGAACTATATAATAAGGAACAAAAACTCAATGCAATTTGTACTCGGGTTTTGGTAGTTCGATTTTAAGCTATGTCATGAAACATTGAATTTTTTATTTAATTTTGTAAGAGATAGATAAAAAAATAAAATAGATAGGTAGATAACTAGTCACCCCCCTACACCTATTCCATGCATTGTCCCCAATGTATGCAAAATTAAATAATATAGGACATGCAAGAAAAATAAAGTTACCGCCTTCGGGATGACGACTCTCCACGGTCGGAGAGTGCTTTGTTCAGTTTGCTATTGAGGCGCTTCATCCCGCCCCACATTCGGGACCTATGCTCGTCAGAGTTTTCTGGGGTTGACTGAGCCCAGAATGTTGCGGAGTCTTCAGACGACTCACTTGATTGCATAGCATCCTCCATTTCTGGAGGTGTCCACAGGTCTGCTATAGTGCCACGGTAGGAGGATGTCTCTCGTTCCACCGTACAAGGGAGCATGTCGGCTTCGTACACCCAGAAAGACTCATAAGCCATGAAGTGCTTGCAGATAGTGGTGACAAGGCATGGCAGAGGTTGGGAGTTGCGTTGGTGGCCTTCTGCAATGGTGGTCAGAAGCCGTCGACACATACAGTAAGTGCGATCACGGGTCATCAGGGAGTGAACGATGCCCATCTCAACAGTGCGAAAAGAAGTGTTGTGGGTATTACTCGTGACATTTTGGCATGCCCACCTACATGCTGTAAAGACATTCCGGTACATGGATGTGCCCTTGATACCCCGATCACGGCTAAGCACACAATCTGGTCCCATGAGTGACCGATAGAAACTGAGTTCCTCGGATGGCAAAGTGGAGGCCCCTTGTGGTATGTCAGTCAAGTTGGAGATTATGTTGAGGTCAATCGCCCAGACTTTATTTCTCCAATTCAGTAAAATGTACACACTGTCCAGGTCTATGTTAGTGATACTGCTATAGAACTCCTCCACTAAGCTAGGGCAGTACACATCATTGTTATTATGGACCAAGTAGCTCCAACTCCGTGCTATGATTTCGTCGTAAAAGTGGGTGCCGTTTTGATCACTAACAAGCAACGGGTAGAAGTTCTTCTCAGGAAACACCATGGTGATAGAATACTGCTAAAGTGGTATACGTTAGATTTAGAAAAATAAGTCATGTACTTCCACCGTTTTCCAAAATAAGTCATGTACCATTTTTTTATTTTTTTTTCGTTTTTTTTGGAGAAATAAACTAAAACTTAATCAGAATGAGGAATTGCGTGTAAAAACACGACTTCCTCAGCAACATTGGAGGGACGATTTAAGTAGGGCTTCAATCGATGCCCGTTAACTTTAAAGTTTTCACCGTTCTCCGGATTACTGATCTCGACCGCTCCATGAGGGAAAACGGTTTTGATCGTGAAGGGGCCGGTCCAACGACTCTTGAGTTTGCCGGAAAAGAGATGAAGGCGAGAGTTATAGAGAAGGACCAACTGTCCAGGAGAAAAAGATTTCCTAACGATGGATTTATCATGAAAAACCTTGGTCTTTTCCTTATAAATTTTAGCATTCTCATAAGCCTCATTTCTTATTTCCTCAAGCTCAACTAAATCCAATTTTCGAGCATTACCAGCTGCCTCTAAATCCATATTCAGTTGCTTAATAGCCCAAAGGGCTCTATGCTCCAATTCGACCGGTAAGTGGCACGCTTTTCCATAGACTAACCGGTAAGGGGACATTCCTAAATTGGTCTTGAAAGCGGTCCGATAGGCCCACAACGCATCATTAATTTTTACAGACCAATCCTTACGTGAGGCATTAACCGTTTTTTCCAGAATTTGCTTGATTTGTCTATTGGAAACCTCAACTTGTCCACTTGTTTGAGGGTGATACGGGGTAGCTAACTTATGAGTTATGGAATATTTTCTCATCAAAGCTTCAAATGATCGATTACAAAAATGAGTACCCCGGTCACTGATAATGGTACGTGGAGTACCAAATCGGGAGAAAATATTCTCCTTCAGAAATTTGACAACAACTTTGTTGTCATTGGATTTTGTGGGGATAGCCTCAACCCACTTGGACACATAGTCCACAGCTAGCAAGATATACTCCTTCCCAAAAGACATTGGAAACGGGCCCATAAAATCGATGCCCCAAACATCGAAGATATCAACTATGAGAATAGGATGCAGAGGCATCATGTCTCTACGAGAGAGTTTTCCTAGCATTTGACATCTAGAGCAAGAATTACAAAATGCAAATGCATCCTTAAATAGGGTGGGCCAATAAAATCCACACTGTAAAACTTTGGCCGCGGTTTTCTTAGCTCCAAAATGTCCTCCACATGCTTGGTCATGACAAAAAGATAGAATACTTGCAAATTCCTCCTCAGGAACACATCTCCTAATGATTTGATCCGAACAATATTTGAAAAGATATGGGTCATCCCAATAAAAATTCTTCACTAGGGACCTAAATTTGGCTTGATCGTTCTTAGACCATTCAGTCGGGGTCACACCAGTTACTAAGAAATTGACTATATCGGCGAACCATGGTTCGCCAGACACAGCCAAAATTTGTTCATCCGGAAAGTTCTCATTCACTGGTGTGTTATTCACTGGGCTAAGAGGAATTCTAGACAAGTGATCGGCGACTACATTTTCACAACCCTTTTTATCACGGATTTCGACATCAAATTCTTGCAATAGTAGGATCCAACGCAATAAACGCGGCTTGGCATCCTTTTTGTTCACTAAATGTCTTATGGCCGCATGATCCGTGTAAATAATCACATGTGTGCCTATCAAATATTGTCGAAATTTTTCCAAGGCAAAAATGACTGCTAGAAATTCTTTCTCAGTTACCGTGTATTTCAATTGGGCATCATTCAATGTTTTACTAGCATAATATATCACGTGAGGTTTCTTTTCAATTTTCTGACCCAACACCGCTCCTATGGCGTAATCCGATGCATCACACATTATCTCAAAGGGTTGGGTCCAATCGGGTGAATGAATAATGGGTGCCGACGTTAATTCCCTCGTAAGGTGGTTAAAGGACTCCAAACATTTATCAGAAAATTCAAACTTAGAGTCTTTCGCTAATAATTCAGTCAATGGTCTAGCCACCTTACTAAAGTCCTTGATAAACCTTCGATAGAATCCGGCATGCCCTAAAAATGAACGAATCTCTATGACATTTGTTGGTGGAGGGAGATGCTTAATCAAATCCACCTTGGCTTTATCCACTTGAATGCCATCCTTAGACACAATGTGACCAAGCACTATTCCATTCTTAACCATGAAATGACATTTTCCCAATTTAAGGTCAAGTTCTTCTCCTTACACCTTACTAGTACTAATTCCAAATGGTTCAAACAATTGGCAAAAGTGGGACCAAAGACAGAGAAATCATCCATGAAAATTTCCATGAAATTATCCACCATATCATAGAAGATGCTAACCATACATCTTTGAAATGTGGCAGGAGCATTGCACAAGCCAAAGGGCATGCGACGGAAAGCAAACGTGCCGAATGGGCACGTGAAGGTAGTTTTCTCCTGATCCTCAGGAGCGATAGAAATTTGGTTATAGTCGGAATATCCATCTAGAAAACAATAATACTCATATCCGGCCAACCGTTCTAACATTTGATCTATGAAAGGAAGAGGGAAGTGGTCCTTACGGGTTGCAGAATTCAGTTTCCTATAGTCAATGCAAATCCTCCAACCGGTTTGGATACGGGTCGGGACTAACTCATTAAGCTCATTTTCAACTACAGTAACTCCAGATTTCTTAGGGACAACCTGAACAGGACTAACCCAAGCACTATCGGATATAGGGTATATAATTGCATTGTCCAACCACTTAAGTATTTCCTTTTTGACCACCTCAGTTAAGACCGGGTTAAGCCGCCTTTGCGGATCCCTACGGGGTTGAGTATTATCTTCCAAATGGATCCTATGTTGGACTATAGATGGGCAAATCCCCTTGATATCGGCCATGGTCCATCCAATAGCTTCTTTATTCCTACTGAGGACTCTCAACAATTCCTTCTCTTGATTGGGGGTCAAATCCGATGCTACGATAACTGGGAGGGTGGATGAGGGTCCTAAAAATGCATACTTCAGTGTAGTAGGGAGAGGCTTCAACTCTAGTGATGGTGGTTCTTGTAGTGAGGGTTTGGATTGAGGTCTTGGTTCGGCTAAAAGTCCACCTAAGGCTGACCAATTGGGTGAAGATCGATTCGAACCTATATGATTGATTTGGTCACAAATTGTGGCCTCACCACTCAGGTTCTTTTGAAAATCAACTTCATCCAATTGGGTGAAATTTAAGTAATCTGAAATCAACTCATCTTCACTACAATCCTGAATGTAATTCAATTCACTCGATTCATCAGAGAAAATTCCAGGTTGCTTCCCTAAGTTAAAAATATTTAGCTCAGCAGTCAAATTCCCAAATGACAATTTCATCA
Source organism: Triglochin maritima (assembly GCA_963682175.1). Classification (NCBI taxonomy): domain Eukaryota; kingdom Viridiplantae; phylum Streptophyta; class Magnoliopsida; order Alismatales; family Juncaginaceae; genus Triglochin; species Triglochin maritima. The sequence goes on along the minus strand of OY821774.1, from coordinate 20,391,803 downwards.
ATCCATTCCTACAATTGATCAGGGCATTGGAAGTGGCTAAAAAGGTCTTCCTAAGATCACAGGAATTTGATTGCTAGGGTTAGCAACAGGCTCCGTGTCTAAGACAACAAAGTCCACAGGAAATATGAATTACCCCACTTTGATCAAAACATCATCAACCACACCTCTAGGAATCTTAACAGATCTATCAGCCAATTGGAGTGTGGTCCTAATCTGTTTAAGGTCTCCTATATCCAATTCTTTATATACAGAGTAGGGAAGCAGATTAACACTAGCACCCAAATCCAGCAAGGCCCTATTGATTAAGGTGTTACCAATTACACATGAAATAGTTGGACAAACAGGGTCTTTATATTTGATTTGTGTGGGTTGGGTTAACACAGAGCTTATATTTGCAGTTAAAAAGGCTCTTTTTGGTACTTGTGTTTTCCTTTTCTTGGTGCATAAGTCTTTTAAGAATCTTGCATAAGGTGGAATTTGTTGAATAGCTTCTAATAAAGGGATGTTTACCTTTACTTGCTTAAAGACTTCCAACATTTTCTCCATTTGATTTGTATGATTCTTATTAAGTCTATTAGGGAATGGTGCTTTAGGAATGAATACTCTTTCAGGTTCAGTGGGTTCAATTTCAATTGGTTCCTCAGATTGAATTGGTGGCTCATTGGATGGCTCAGGTGTAACAGAATTATTAGGCTCATTAGCCAAGGGGTGAGTGACATTGTTATTGACAGATTTTCCAGATCTTAATGTAAGTATAGCATTAATGTGTTGATTTTGCTCTTCTTCTTGAACCATATGAACTGGTCTGTTATTATTGTTCACATTAGGAGGTGGTGCATTATGTGGTACATTAGGTGGAGGCCTAATGTGTTGAGGATTGAATGATTGAGGATTAAATGGTTGTGGTGGTTGATATGGCATATGTTGATGTGGTTGATATGTCATATGTTGATTATGTGGATTGTTAATTCTTGGGTTCACCTAGGGTTGGCTTGAGAATCTTCCTCTTTCTCTTTCACCTACAACTTGTGCTAATTGACTTACTTGAGTCTCTAGCTTTTGAAAAGATTGAGTAGTTGTTTGAACAAATGTTTTCATTAAGTTTTCCAAATCAGTTAATCGGCCATCACTATTATTGTTGTTGTTGTTTGAATACATTTGTTGTCTAGGTGGTTGGCCTTGCTGAGGCATGGGTGCAGGATTTGAATTCCCTTGGCTCCATGAAAAATTGGGATGGTTGCACCAACCTTGATTATAGGTTGACGACTAAGGGTCATTCCTAGGACGATTAAATGCAGCATTAACTTGTTCCATGTCTGAAGAAATGTGTGCACACTCCTCCAAAACATGACCAGGTTGACCACACCTAGAGCAAGAAACAGAAGAGATTTGATTTACTAGAGGTCGGGTTTGAAGCTCTAGAATTTCCATCCTACGCATAAGGGTGGCTAATTTTGCTTCAGCAGCTATAGAAGCATCTACACCTAAGACACCTGATCTGGATTGATTTGCTATTCTAGATCCAATACTCGGGTTGGTCGGTGCCCTAGCAGTGTCTCATTGCATACTATTATCAGCCAAGTCTTCAAGAAAAGTCCAAGCATCATTCTCATTTTTGGACATAAAGCTTCCTTGGCTTACAGATTCTAGCATAACTCTAGATGTAGGTGTCAATCCCTCATAGATAATTTGGCACAATTGCCATCTTGGAATTCCATGATGAGGGCATTGGGTCAGAAGGTGCTTAAATCTTTCCAAATAGGAATAGAATGGCTCGCTCTCAGATTGAACGAATGCACAACTTTCATTCCTAATCCTAATAGTCTTATGGTTGGGGAAATATTTCTTTAAAAACACTTGAACAAACTCAGCCCAACTCCTAATGTATCTTTCGGCTAGATTATATAGCCATTTTTAGCGTCATCCTTCAGTGCTAGAGACACGAATTTAAGACGCACTGCCTCCTCAGGGATATGCTGGTATTGCATAAGGGAGCAGATTTCCTCAAATTCTCTAAGGAAGAGATATGGATCTTCCTTAGAGGTGAACTTGGGCAACATACTCAGGTATTGTGCCTCGAGTTCGAAGTCGCGACCCGGTATGGTGGGCATAACGATGCACGATGGCTGAGCAGCCATCGTTGGGTAGCACCGATCCCTCAGAGTCATAGGTGGTGCAACAGGTGGGTCCACTACATTCTCACCCATTGGATCCGGGTGAGTTGGTGCAACAGGTGGATTGGGGCTAAGCTCTAGACTGGAATCTAGATGAACTCGTGAGAGTCGATTGCAAACCCAAATCTGAGTGCACCGGTTTGAATTAATTTTTTTTTTTTATTTTGTTTTCAAAAAAAAAAAAAAGGAAACAAACAATAGAAGAGAAAAAGATGAGAAAGGAATCCTAATCTAGAGAATTGAGGTGAGAAGAGAAAGAAGACTCAGATGAGAAGGGAAACTTAACTCTAATAGATAGATGAGAGGGTTGGTCAGAAGTTTCCTAAACAAGCATAGTTCAAACAATCCTAGACCTAGTGTAGCTTAAGTCTAGACGACTCCTAACTGGTTGAGTCGAATTGATTCGCTTGATTCACCTCCCTCACTAATCAAACCAACTTAGCCAGGCCGTGTTGGTTTGAGATTTTTGGATTTTTTTTATCTTTCTAAAGCAAGAACAACAAGAACAAAAACTAAGAAGAAATAACTATGGATGAGAGTCCAGTGGGTGGGAGTTATGAATCTTCAAGTTAGATCAGAGATTACGAAAATTATTATAAATCAAGTGAGATATAAAGCATCGTATGATAATTGATTTAACAAAAACTCATATGATCAAAATACTAACAAGAAATTAAAATAAAAACGATCTCTCTTCTCTAACCCTAAATCCGTCACCCCCACCCTTTGGAGGGTTTTAGAAACCCATGGGGAGAAGATGAGGAGAAGGGGTCATGGAGATCATCGAGAGACTATGAAAACAAAAAGAAAGAAATATTATACTAAACTACGATCTACGAAAACAAATACAATTATTCTAAACATACAACAAATTATTCTAAGAGAAGAATAAAGAACAACTAAATTATTTTACTCTACTGAAATTAAGAACATGAAATATTAATCTAAAACTAAGCTTACAAAAGAAAAAGACAATGGAGAAATAAATGGGCAGAATTTTATTGCATAGAATGTAATACAAAAAGGCTCCCACACAACACAATTTCGGGGCTATTTATAGCCGATACAAGAAACCCTAAGTATGCATCAGGAAGGACACATGTGATTACATAATTGGACGAAAATGGGAGGCACGGATCGCAACCCTAGCGGCGATTCCGCCGCATATTGACCGTTAGATGCGGCGATTCCGCCGCATGGATGGTCCAGATGAATTCGTGCTTTTGTGGGTGTGTTTTTGGTATGTTGTAGGTGGCCTCCACGCGTATAAATCAATTATTGCATATCTTTGGAGATCCGAATTTGATTTCTTCTTGAATACTCCTCCAAAATAACTTTTTAGTCCTTCTAATTTGCGATCAGGTCCCTGGCTTCTTATGCAATCAATTGGACTTCAACTTGAGCTTGAACCTCTATCTAATTGGTCTTTGTGATTCATCTAAGTCCATTGCACGCGTTTTAGCTCGAATATTGGTAAATTGTATTGTAACTCCTGAATTCTGCACAATTGCTCAAAACAATACCTTAGTAGCATTTATTTATATAAAAATAATATAAATGAAAGACATATGATGCAATGTATGCAATGCATCAACAAACACCAATAACAAAAAACATTCATCACCACAACACCTCGAATTAGCTATAAAGGACCAAACTTTCCAAAATAGCATTAAAAACAAGATCGATCTATCACAGAAAAAACCAAAAACTTCAAATCAGCCATAAAGAACCAATTTTTTCCCCAAAAAGTCTACACAAAAAAACTCAAATCAGCTACAAAGAACCACACTTCCAACGTCCCCACCTCCTTCAAGACCCACTCCCGTGTCGTCTCCCTCGGCATCCCTCTTACCGATATCGCCTTCCACCCCGTCCTCGACACCTACTCAAAGGCCACGACGGGTCTTTGCACCGGGAGAAAATGACCGAGAATGAAAGATTTTGGAGGTGATGGAAGATTTTGAGGAGATATGTATGGTGGAAGTCAAAGGTCGCATAGTTTAGCGTGTGCGTGATGTGACACAAAATATATAAATAATATTTGATAATAAAAATATGTGATTTTTGCTGATTGGATTGACCACGTGAGACGATGTCTGGGATGCACCGTGTCAACAAATCGTTTTCCTTCCACAAATATGTTGCTAGTTAAGGCGAGGATCTTTAACTATAAATCTTTGCAAAAGCATGCAAACAAGTAAATGATTGGCCAAATGCGAAGATGCAATGCAAGTTGCATTCATTTTACATGACAATGAATATGCCTCTGGACATGTAGGCCAAATACATGAAGTTATACAAGCCACTAGGGGTACAAATTGGTATTTGTACGAAAATTAAATGGATGAAGTCGTAAGATATCGACTTCTAGCACAACGTTTTCCTCGCAATGATTATATGGAGACTTGTTCTCCTATGGTGGATGCAATCACCTTCAGAAATTTTATATCAATCTAACAGCATGTGAAAATATTGATGTGTCTAATGGAAATTGTTATGGCCTTATATGACTCATTAGCTAATGAAAATTATGTAAATCTTTGAAAAATTCAAAGTGCTCAAAGCATATAAAAAATTCCTGGGAAATTTGTTGAGCGAACGTTCACAGATCCTTATATGGATTAAAATAATCAGGCTAATGTGATATCAATATTGCCTTGGTGAATATTTATTGTAAAACATGCACAACATGCACTTGCATCTCTATCGAAAGATGATTGATCATTTAAATTTACCAGAAGTGCACGACGTCGGTGAAGACATGACAAATACGGGACGAACCTGAAAGAGTTGAGCGTTATTGCGACTACCATACTCGAGTAGGAAATGAGAGGATAATGAAGGGATTATGCTAAACTAACTACGGTAAACGATGAATTAATCAATAGTTAAAGTAAACCCCCATCAAGTGGAGGTGTGTAGATAGGTGTGTGTGTGTGAGTGGTTCTTGATTACATAAGGTGCAAGTGTATAAAGTAGGTGAAATCAACTAGAAAGTATTGTGGAGTCTAGTTAACCTAAACTACATTTACATAGATAAATGACTAATATAGTTAGACGTGAAGTTAAGATGCACTTTGGGTTCTCAAGAATGAACTAAGTACCTAGTGTGGACATTAGGACATCAATTAATCATCCATACATTCATGCATTCTCTACTAATCAAGCATCCATACATAACTAACAATTTTCCATAACAAGATGATCATTTACAAGTAACAAGATAAACTCTAGATCTAGCATGAGATAAGTACATAGTGTGGTCATTATCCCATATATATAATACAAGTATTAGGAAGTTAGAAGCATAGATCTACATTAAACATATGAAATGACACAACCTATGAAGAACCCATCACCAAGACATCACGTAATCTACATCACTTCCACCCACATGGGGGTAGATGTACTATACTCATCACTAAAAGCATGATAAGCAAGAAATCAAGATTACACATAACAAGAATCACTAACTACTAAACTAAAGAACAAAACACAAAACTAAGTAAACATGAAGAAAGTTAGAGACAAGAGAAAAAAAATTCTACCATTAAATTAAAGAAAACATTAGTTTACAAGCTCCAACCAACTCCTTATCTTTGCAGCCCAATTGGGTAAAACCTAAGCTATTATGATGGTGATGGTGGATAGAAATAGTGTTATTTATAGAAGAAACAATGGTGTAGATGAATTTGGAAGCAATTTGACAACTGTAAGTAATTTCTCTATAGTCTAGTGCACCCAAATAAACAAGATCGAGGCACAGTTAAAATTTAAGGCGATTTGGACCAAATTAATCCACCATTGGCGGATGTTTTTTCTCTGATCTGCCTTGATTTCTCCCAGAAGCTTATGTAATGTATTTTACACATGGGGTGCACTCATGGTCCGCTGGTTTGAGTCTGTTTGGTCTTAATTTCCCAAACACTTCTCAAGATCATGATAATTGGGGATTTTTGCACAAGAATTATTTTTCCTATGCCTAGGTCCATCCCGGTTTGATCTAGGTCCTTCCGCAATTGCAAAAGGGTCCTTGAGCATGACAAATAGATCCAAGATGCTTCAATGGGGTCTTTTATGTTGGCTTTTTAGCCTTACTCTTTATTTAGTTTTGATGATTAAGTAATCTAATCTTAATCTCTATTTAATCAATCAACCTAGACAATCAAAGTAAGCAAACATGAATACATGCATTGCATATATATTCGTGTACTTGCGATATTCTTAATAGGTTGATGAAGAATCAAGCTAAGGAGCTTGGGGACAAGAAGATAAAGACTCAAGACATGTAATCAAGCTTTGGACCAATATGTAATTTAGTATAATTTGAGTCCTTAGGATTAATGTAAACTTGAGCACATTAGGATTCTGTCCCGTATCCCCACGGTTAACCGAACCCCACTCGGTAAACCGAATCATGTAGAGTTCGGTCCACCGAACACCTTGCGGTCAACCGTGTAGAATCCTTTAGGTGTTCCCTGGAATAACCACCTCGGTATACCGAACCGCCTTCGGTAGACCGAATTAGCCTGGACCGGTTTTGGACTTTGCTCCAACGGTCGTATTTAAATCTTGACCTAAAGCCAAATTGACTTATCCATATTCGGTACACCGAACTTCATTCGGTCAACCGAATCATATTGCTTTAGGAGACCAACGGCTATTTAACTTGACCGTTATTGGTAAACCATTCTCCCACGCTTTGTCAGCGCAAAACCCGCGCAAACTTCGGTCTACCGAAGTAGAGACGGTCAACCGAACCTAGCATAAACAGAACCCTACCAAACTTACTGTCCATTTTGGAACGGTTAACCGAATCATATTCGGTACACCGAAAAACATTAGGGTTGCTAGTTAGAGAGCTACTGGAGTTGAGTGAGCGGTTCACCGAATAGAATTCGGTAAACCGAAATGACCATCTTCGGTAATCCGTTGGGTTAACGGTCTACCGAAGAGCGTGCAAATTCTGCCCGAACTTTTGTCACATCATCACATTTCATGGGTCAACTTTCTCACCCACTCCCCAACGACTCTAAGAGCTTTGAAGCCTATATAAGGACCTCATTAGAAGCACAACACAAGCACTACACTCTCCAAACATCAAGTATCCTTGTGCTATCTTTCCCAAACCTTCAAAGCTCAAATCCTATACACTCAAGCCAAAACTTCACCACTTGTATTCCTAGATCCATATCATAATCCAAGTGTGCTCAAAGTTAGAGTGTCATTAGCAAGAGTTGTGATTCCATTCTTTCATCCAAATCACAAGAGTTGTAATAGCTTCAAGGAAGCTCCCTCTCGGGTTGTGAGAGGAGACACGGGCGAGGCGAGGTTGTTCGCGAGGCTCGGGTTTGTAAAGGCGTTGATCTCGGCCCGGTAACGGAGATCGGATAGTGGAAACCACAAGCGAGGCTCGAGGGATGAGCGGGGCTTGTGAGTGAGGACTAGGACCCGGGGAGGGTGCCGAACCTCGTTAAATCCGGCGTCGACTTCAACGTTGGTTTGCAAGTTCTCTATCTCTTAGAATAACCCTTGTATGATGAGTTGTTAGTTCGTAATTAGTTTTTTAATTCCGCATCTTATTTAATTACGATCACTAGAGGGCCCCTTAAGATCCCCACATTTGGTATCAGAGCCTTGTTAGCTAAATTTATTTTCTTAATCGAAATATTAGCATGGCTCAATCTAATCATAGTGAGGGTTTATCAACTAATAAACCACCTCTTTTTAATGGCCTATATTATGATTATTGGAAAAAGAGGATGAAAATATATTTGCAATCTCATGATTTAAAATTTTGGACTTTTATTTTAAAATCATACACCCCACCAAATGATGATGAGATTATTTCATTACCTAAACCCAAAATTAGGGAGGCGGAAATTAATGCCCGCATTATGAATATGTTATATTGTGGTTTAAATGAAAATGAATATAATCGAGTGAGAGGGTGTGAAACTGCATATGAAATTTGGCACACATTAGAAATGCATCATGAGGGATCCACTAGATTAAAAGAAACTAGGATTAATCTACTCATGCATAAATATGAATTGTTTCATATGCTACCCGGTGAAAACATAAGCGAGATGCACACTCGCTTCACCGAAATTATTAACTCCCTTAGTGCTCTTGGAAAGATTTTTAGCAAGGGAGAAATGACAAGGAAGATTCTCCGGTCTCTCAACGACGATTGGGAAGAAAAGACAACCGCAATAGAAGAAGTGCAAGATCTAACGAAATTGTCGATTGAAGAACTCATGGGAAGTCTCATGACATATGAGATACAAATGAAAGACCGAAATGAGAAGAGAGTCAAGAAATCCTTAGGGCTACACGTCGTCGCCAATTCGATCAAAGAAGATAGTGATATCGAGGAACAATTGGTGACACATCAATTTAAGGAATTTCTCAAAGAAGAGAAAGAAAGGAAAAAGAAGAAGAAGAAGAGCAAAAAGAAGGAGAAGAAGAAGAAGGCACTTAAAGCCACTTGGGACTCCTCATCATCTTCTTCAATAGAGGAATTCGCCTCATTATGCTTCATGGCAAGAAAAGACGATGAAAGTGAGGTATCTTCCTCCTCTTCTTATAATTCAAATAGTTCAAACAATTCAAATGATTATAATGAACTTCAAAATGAATTTAATGAATTGCTTGAAAATTTTGAAAAAGTTTGTGAGAAAAATAAACTAGCAAAGAAAAATATAAATGAGCTTCAATCTCAAATCAAATATATTATGAATGAAAAGATTGAAATTCTTGCTAGTCATGATAAGATTGCATTAGAGAACACTCAATTAGTAGATAAAATTACATCTCAAAATGCAAATTCATCATGTGATCAAAATATTCAAGATCTAATTGCCAAAAATGTTAGATTACAAAGAGATCTTGAAAGATTCACAAATGGTAAGAAAATGCTTGACATGTTAATAAGTAGTCAAAGACAATCACTAGATAAACATGGTATAGGTTTTATGCTAATAACTTTAAGAACCATGTTATTCACACTACTTTGAATGGAAAGCATTTTGTAGTGAATAAAACTTCCTCAAGTATTTGGGCACCTAAAACCAAAATGGGTTGGGTTCCAAAAACTAACATGATTGGACCCAAGCAAAAATGGGTACCAAAATCTTCAATTGTAGGTACTTGAAGGAGGAAATCGGTTGTGATCGGATGAGCTTCAAAGAAAAATTTAAAGCCGGTTGCATCACCGAATACGGGTTTAGTCAATTCAAAGCGCCACGACGGTATAAATTTTGATTGATTCTAATCTAAATTTTAGAGCTTAATAGACATATCTTATACCCTATTCATTCCATATCTTATACCACATCCATAATCAAAAATGTAAAATTGTAAAATGGATATTAAATAGGCTAAGAGGGAGAATATAAATGCACTTAATTGTTAATACTCATTGTTGCTATTTAGCCTAATTGATAGGGGGAGCCTAAAATTGCAAAATCATATAATTAAGGGGGAGAATTAGATATCTTTTACCTTTGCATCAAATGCTTAATGTTTGCTTTTTGATTGATGTCAAAGGGGGAGAAGTATTAAGATGAGCTTCAATTTTAAATAAACTATGCATGTTGTTAGGGGGAGAAATCCTGTAAATGCATAGATTACATATATGTTAAGAAACAAAACATATAGAAAGGGGAGAAATACAATTGAACTCAAAATATTAAGATATAGATTTGCCATCATCAAAAAGGGGGAGATTGTTGGCTTTTTAGCCTTAATCTTTATTTAGTTTTGATGATTAAGTAATCTAATCTTAATCTCTATTTAATCAATCAACCTAGACAATCAAAGTAAGCAAACATGAATACATGCATTGCATATATATTCGTGTACTTGCGATATTCTTAATAGGTTGATGAAGAATCAAGCTAAGGAGCTTGGGGACAAGAAGTTAAAGACTCAAGACATGTAATCAAGCTTTGGACCAATATGTAATTTAGTATAATTTGAGTCCTTAGGATTAATGTAAACTTGAGCACATTAGGATTCTGTCCCGTATCCCCACGGTTAACCGAACCCCACTCGGTAAACCGAATCATGTAGAGTTCGGTCCACCGAACACCTTGCGGTCAACCGTGTAGAATCCTTTAGGTGTTCCCTGGAATAACCACCTCGGTATACCGAACCGCCTTCGGTAGACCGAATTAGCCTGGACCGGTTTTGGACTTTGCTCCAACGGTCGTATTTAAATCTTGACCTAAAGCCAAATTGACTTATCCATATTCGGTACACCGAACTTCATTCGGTCAACCGAATCATATTGCTTTAGGAGACCAACGGCTATTTAACTTGACCGTTATTGGTAAACCATTCTCCCACGCTTTGTCAGCGCAAAACCCGCGCAAACTTCGGTCTACCGAAGTAGAGACGGTCAACCGAACCTAGCATAAACAGAACCCTACCAAACTTACTGTCCATTTTGGAACGGTTAACCGAATCATATTCGGTACACCGAAAAACATTAGGGTTGCTAGTTAGAGAGCTACTGGAGTTGAGTGAGCGGTTCACCGAATAGAATTCGGTAAACCGAAATGACCATCTTCGGTAATCCGTTGGGTTAACGGTCTACCGAAGAGCGTGCAAATTCTGCCCGAACTTTTGTCACATCATCACATTTCATGGGTCAACTTTCTCACCCACTCCCCAACGACTCTAAGAGCTTTGAAGCCTATATAAGGACCTCATTAGAAGCACAACACAAGCACTACACTCTCCAAACATCAAGTATCCTTGTGCTATCTTTCCCAAACCTTCAAAGCTCAAATCCTATACACTCAAGCCAAAACTTCACCACTTGTATTCCTAGATCCATATCATAATCCAAGTGTGCTCAAAGTTAGAGTGTCATTAGCAAGAGTTGTGATTCCATTCTTTCATCCAAATCACAAGAGTTGTAATAGCTTCAAGGAAGCTCCCTCTCGGGTTGTGAGAGGAGACACGGGCGAGGCGAGGTTGTTCGCGAGGCTCGGGTTTGTAAAGGCGTTGATCTCGGCCCGGTAACGGAGATCGGATAGTGGAAACCACAAGCGAGGCTCGAGGGATGAGCGGGGCTTGTGAGTGAGGACTAGGACCCGGGGAGGGTGCCGAACCTCGTTAAATCCGGCGTCGACTTCAACGTTGGTTTGCAAGTTCTCTATCTCTTAGAATAACCCTTGTATGATGAGTTGTTAGTTCGTAATTAGTTTTTTAATTCCGCATCTTATTTAATTACGATCACTAGAGGGCCCCTTAAGATCCCCACATTTGGTATCAGAGCCTTGTTAGCTAAATTTATTTTCTTAATCGAAATATTAGCATGGCTCAATCTAATCATAGTGAGGGTTTATCAACTAATAAACCACCTCTTTTTAATGGCCTATATTATGATTATTGGAAAAAGAGGATGAAAATATATTTGCAATCTCATGATTTAAAATTTTGGACTTTTATTTTAAAATCATACACCCCACCAAATGATGATGAGATTATTTCATTACCTAAACCCAAAATTAGGGAGGCGGAAATTAATGCCCGCATTATGAATATGTTATATTGTGGTTTAAATGAAAATGAATATAATCGAGTGAGAGGGTGTGAAACTGCATATGAAATTTGGCACACATTAGAAATGCATCATGAGGGATCCACTAGATTAAAAGAAACTAGGATTAATCTACTCATGCATAAATATGAATTGTTTCATATGCTACCCGGTGAAAACATAAGCGAGATGCACACTCGCTTCACCGAAATTATTAACTCCCTTAGTGCTCTTGGAAAGATTTTTAGCAAGGGAGAAATGACAAGGAAGATTCTCCGGTCTCTCAACGACGATTGGGAAGAAAAGACAACCGCAATAGAAGAAGTGCAAGATCTAACGAAATTGTCGATTGAAGAACTCATGGGAAGTCTCATGACATATGAGATACAAATGAAAGACCGAAATGAGAAGAGAGTCAAGAAATCCTTAGGGCTACACGTCGTCGCCAATTCGATCAAAGAAGATAGTGATATCGAGGAACAATTGGTGACACATCAATTTAAGGAATTTCTCAAAGAAGAGAAAGAAAGGAAAAAGAAGAAGAAGAAGAGCAAAAAGAAGGAGAAGAAGAAGAAGGCACTTAAAGCCACTTGGGACTCCTCATCATCTTCTTCAATAGAGGAATTCGCCTCATTATGCTTCATGGCAAGAAAAGACGATGAAAGTGAGGTATCTTCCTCCTCTTCTTATAATTCAAATAGTTCAAACAATTCAAATGATTATAATGAACTTCAAAATGAATTTAATGAATTGCTTGAAAATTTTGAAAAAGTTTGTGAGAAAAATAAACTAGCAAAGAAAAATATAAATGAGCTTCAATCTCAAATCAAATATATTATGAATGAAAAGATTGAAATTCTTGCTAGTCATGATAAGATTGCATTAGAGAACACTCAATTAGTAGATAAAATTACATCTCAAAATGCAAATTCATCATGTGATCAAAATATTCAAGATCTAATTGCCAAAAATGTTAGATTACAAAGAGATCTTGAAAGATTCACAAATGGTAAGAAAATGCTTGACATGTTAATAAGTAGTCAAAGACAATCACTAGATAAACATGGTATAGGTTTTATGCTAATAACTTTAAGAACCATGTTATTCACACTACTTTGAATGGAAAGCATTTTGTAGTGAATAAAACTTCCTCAAGTATTTGGGCACCTAAAACCAAAATGGGTTGGGTTCCAAAAACTAACATGATTGGACCCAAGCAAAAATGGGTACCAAAATCTTCAATTGTAGGTACTTGAAGGAGGAAATCGGTTGTGATCGGATGAGCTTCAAAGAAAAATTTAAAGCCGGTTGCATCACCGAATACGGGTTTAGTCAATTCAAAGCGCCACGACGGTATAAATTTTGATTGATTCTAATCTAAATTTTAGAGCTTAATAGACATATCTTATACCCTATTCATTCCATATCTTATACCACATCCATAATCAAAAATGTAAAATTGTAAAATGGATATTAAATAGGCTAAGAGGGAGAATATAAATGCACTTAATTGTTAATACTCATTGTTGCTATTTAGCCTAATTGATAGGGGGAGCCTAAAATTGCAAAATCATATAATTAAGGGGGAGAATTAGATATCTTTTACCTTTGCATCAAATGCTTAATGTTTGCTTTTTGATTGATGTCAAAGGGGGAGAAGTATTAAGATGAGCTTCAATTTTAAATAAACTATGCATGTTGTTAGGGGGAGAAATCCTGTAAATGCATAGATTACATATATGTTAAGAAACAAAACATATAGAAAGGGGAGAAATACAATTGAACTCAAAATATTAAGATATAGATTTGCCATCATCAAAAAGGGGGAGATTGTTGGCTTTTTAGCCTTAATCTTTATTTAGTTTTGATGATTAAGTAATCTAATCTTAATCTCTATTTAATCAATCAACCTAGACAATCAAAGTAAGCAAACATGAATACATGCATTGCATATATATTCGTGTACTTGCGATATTCTTAATAGGTTGATGAAGAATCAAGCTAAGGAGCTTGGGGACAAGAAGTTAAAGACTCAAGACATGTAATCAAGCTTTGGACCAATATGTAATTTAGTATAATTTGAGTCCTTAGGATTAATGTAAACTTGAGCACATTAGGATTCTGTCCCGTATCCCCACGGTTAACCGAACCCCACTCGGTAAACCGAATCATGTAGAGTTCGGTCCACCGAACACCTTGCGGTCAACCGTGTAGAATCCTTTAGGTGTTCCCTGGAATAACCACCTCGGTATACCGAACCGCCTTCGGTAGACCGAATTAGCCTGGACCGGTTTTGGACTTTGCTCCAACGGTCGTATTTAAATCTTGACCTAAAGCCAAATTGACTTATCCATATTCGGTACACCGAACTTCATTCGGTCAACCGAATCATATTGCTTTAGGAGACCAACGGCTATTTAACTTGACCGTTATTGGTAAACCATTCTCCCACGCTTTGTCAGCGCAAAACCCGCGCAAACTTCGGTCTACCAAAGTAGAGACGGTCAACCGAACCTAGCATAAACAGAACCCTACCAAACTTACTGTCCATTTTGGAACGGTTAACCGAATCATATTCGGTACACCGAAAAACATTAGGGTTGCTAGTTAGAGAGCTACTGGAGTTGAGTGAGCGGTTCACCGAATAGAATTCGGTAAACCGAAACGACCATCTTCGGTAATCCGTTGGGTTAACGGTCTACCGAAGAGCGTGCAAATTCTGCCCGAACTTTTGTCACATCATCACATTTCATGGGTCAACTTTCTCACCCACTCCCCAACGACTCTAAGAGCTTTGAAGCCTATATAAGGACCTCATTAGAAGCACAACACAAGCACTACACTCTCCAAACATCAAGTATCCTTGTGCTACCTTTCCCAAACCTTCAAAGCTCAAATCCTATACACTCAAGCCAAAACTTCACCACTTGTATTCCTAGATCCATATCATAATCCAAGTGTGCTCAAAGTTAGAGTGTCATTAGCAAGAGTTGTGATTCCATTCTTTCATCCAAATCACAAGAGTTGTAATAGCTTCAAGGAAGCTCCCTCTCGGGTTGTGAGAGGAGACACGGGCGAGGCGAGGTTGTTCGCGAGGCTCGGGTTTGTAAAGGCGTTGATCTCGGCCCGGTATCGGAGATCGGATAGTGGAAACCACAAGCGAGGCTCGAGGGACGAGCGGGGCTTGTGAGTGAGGACTAGGACCCGGGGAGGGTGCCGAACCTCGTTAAATCGGGCGTCGACTTCAACGTTGGTTTGCAAGTTCTCTATCTCTTAGAATAACCCTTGCATGATTAGTTGTTAGTTCGTAATTAGTTTTTTAATTCCGCATCTTGTTTAATTACGATCACTAGATGGCCCCTTAAGATCCCCACATTTTATTCTTGCATTTTGGTCATTTTCTCTTCATTTCTCTTCTTTATCACCTAAAACCTAAAACACATCAACCAAACACTCGAGTACCACAAAATTGAGGTAAAAACAAAGGATATATAGCATGAATGCAATCTATGATATGATACTAATCAAAAGACATGGATCTGTATTTGCTATAATCATTATACACTTGGTGATTTGAATATTATTTAAACTTTGGAGGAAAATTTCAAATCGGCAAATCACTTGGAGGAAGATTTGAAAACATCGGAAGTCAAACTTTTGTCTAATTTGCAAATTGAGCATCTGATAGATGGAATAATTGCCTATAAACAATTTATGTATAAAATATCTTGAAGTGATAAAAAAATCTACAACAAATCCATGAGTATCCCGATGGTTGTGAGATCGTTATTTTGACCCTATATATGAAAATGAAGATAATTTTCTTAATTCAAGAGGGTTCAATGTTAGTGCAATCTAAGAATTAATATATCTTGCTAATATATAGTATAAGATTGAGCATAATTTTTTTATCTGATCCACATATATTAGACGGTACTGCTATTTCCTCAAATTATATTACGTAAACTCAGAAATAATGTTATCATCAGGGAGAGTATAATACGCGCTGCACTCTTTCTCCCTTCATTGGGGTTTTGTCCCATTGGGTTTTCCTGGTAATGTTTTTAATGAGAAAGCAAAATGATATGCATTGATAGAAGTGTATGTTATTTTATTCTTCCACTAGAATTTTTTCCGGAGGATATTTCCATGTAAGGTTTTGATGAGATACATTATAATGGACATCCAAGGGGGAGTGTTATAAATTAATGTATTTTGGGTGGATTTCCATATAACCAACCTCGATGCATGCATATGTTAAAACTCCGCAATGTTTAATATGAAATATGTAACTTGCTAAAACTCTCAAGTGTTTGGTGCATCATTGTTGCAACTTCCATATGTTATAACATAAGAGTTTATGTTTGTCAACCCTCTTTACTATATTGATGTAAATATATGGTGTTACTTATTGAGAGTTTGAGACCTATATATAGAGGTCATGTATCGTAGCACCCCAAAGTTTAGTCCTACATCCGCTAATAAGAAATTAATAGTGTGGGATATAAAGACATGAGTCTACTACTAAAATAACCAACTGATTTAACTTTTGTGACAACAAGTGGGTTTTGTGGGATGGTGGACTCATGGGTGACAGACTGGACTCGGGCTCGATGTCAGTTAGGGGATGAGAAGTTACAAATGGTATTTAGAGCCTTGACTAATTGGAATTGTGGAAATAAGTGCCCCATGAGAGGGTGAGAGTCATCTCTAGAATCCTACAACACTTGGTCGATTCATTGATGAGTTTAACATTGACGATGACGTCAAGGGTTGAAGTAGGGTAGGCTGCACCACTCAGAAGTTTAGTCCCACATCAACTACTTGTTGTTGTACAGTGGACTCATGTGTGGCGGACTAGACTTCGGCTAGATGCGAGTTTAGAGACAAGACTGTTATGTCGCTAACCCTAATTAGGGTGCTAATGAGGGTTTTGGAGTGGGTTTGCATGGGAAATGGGAGGATGAATAGGGGTGGGTAGGGTGATGGTGTTGGGGATGGAGAGGTAATGAGTGGTGTGGGTTTTTTAAGCAAAACCCCATCGCTCTCTCTCTCACACACACACATTTTCTCTCTATCACATTCTTCTTCCCTTTTTCCAGCCAACCAGAGGTCGTGGAGAAAGCTCTGGCAAGTGGGGTCCAGCACGGAGTTGTGGAGGCGCGGACGTGAGGTGTGTTGGAGCGGAGGTTACTGTCGGGCATCGACGTCGAGCGAATCTCCGGCGTTCTCCGTCTTGTCTTGAGGTATGCTGGCTTTCTAGTTTGATTATGACTCACCCACGTTGGGGTGATGTTGTGGTCGGTCGGAGATATCGCTGGCGATGAGAAACGACGTAAAATCCTTGGCTGGTGCGGGGTTTTTGTCGACCAACGGTCGACCGGTGCCTTCGGGCTGTCGATCGGTTTACTATTTTTCCCAACATTAACCAACACCGGTCGAACAATGTCGTGTGGCGGTCGACCGGTTGCATGTGTGCTGGTGGGTCGGAGGATTGCCTGTTAGTTTTCGGTCGACCGTTCCATACCTTTGGTTCGACTGGAACTTAAGCGAACTTAATTATATTGCATGTTGTTCGATCGATTTTATATCGTGTTCGACCGTTATATGACCTAGACTATTAGGATGACCCTGGTAGTTTTCGGTCGACCGGGACCCCTGAGTCGGTCGACCGAATAGACTTGCGTGATTTTGACCAACTCTTGATTTTGACCTCGTATTCGGTCGACCGGTATTAGATTGTTGTTCGACCGTTGGGACTTAAGTGATGTGCAGAGTTCGACCGTTGCAGACTTTCGGTCGATCGGATAGGCTTTTGTGGTCGACCATTTGTGCGCAGAACCGAATTCCTAGTCCTTGTGCTATGTCAACTCTGTCCACGGAAACTTGTGTCCTCACATAGCACCTTAGCCGGGAGGTGATGGTGGGTACGTTGCTCGTGCCTGCCCAGGGACCATTGTGTGGAAGAGTGTGGATACTTGGGTCGTGCCACCTCCATTGATGGACTGTGGTGTGACGTATTTGTTGCTTGACTCTCTGTACAGTAGCACACCTGAGGGATCGCGGATGCCAATGCATGTTGATGCATGTCTCATGGACCATGATGACCCTGCACACTACGGTCTGGACCCGTGCGAAATTGTGCCGAACGTATGTTGTACCGCCGAGGTTGTGCCTGCGATGCCGCCGAGGTTTTTACCGACAATGATGTTGTCGACGATGTTGTGTCGGACGTATGTTGTACCGCCGATGTTGTGCCGGCGATGCCGCCGATGTTGTTCCAGCGATGATTCCTCGATTGGGCACCTATCGGGGGATGGTTTGACCGACTGGGCTACGACTCCGTTGGGGTGGTGTAGACCACATGGTTCGCTGTGCGCGGAAGTGCGGACGCTCCTCGTCAATCCCTTGGCTCGAGTAGTCGTGTGTGGGGGTGCGTCGCGTACTTTTTGCAAGACCGTATGTGCCTACGGTAAGTTTCCAAGGGATACCCGTTGTTTTTGCTGGACTGATGTCCTTGTTGACCCTTTGAGGGTATTTGTTGTTGCCAAGGGACTGAGGTCTTGTTTTACCCTTGGAGGGGATTTGTGCATTGCAGATAATGATATGACATGCTACTAGTATGATATGTTCATTACCGTACTGTTGCATTCATATAGGTCAGCTTGACATACGGGGTTTCCTAATAGGAAACTCAGGCATTGTTGTTTGATTCATGTTTCAGGACCACAGTAGGTTCTGTTGGGTGGCGACATCGGGCACACACATTTTGGGGTCAGGATCCTCTTTGGACTTTTCGAGATCGTCATGATTACTTGTATTTGTATTTCGTTTTATTGATGTAATCATGTATTTTGGCAAACTCAGTTATATTTTTGTGTACCGACTGGTTATATTTATGAGTAACATTCCCGTTTGGATTGTCGTTATCTTGAGATCTCTTGGTTGTTTAAATTTTCAATTTTTTGCCGTTTCAGGATGTTACAAAGACTGCTGCATGTATGGAGCTTCTTACACACAACACAACATGTAACATAATGATAATCTCTCCGGTCCGAAATATCATATGCATACATGGATTCTTGTCAATTTCTTCATCTTTACCATTTGTTTCATGACAAAAATCAGTAAATTTCATGTGATTTCATAAATCACGTAATTTCTATTTTGTTGTTTATCTATAAACCTGTTGTAGTTATTTTTCTCTTCTTCAACATATCTTTTTATAAAAAAACATTTATCACAAAAGCACTTTTAAGAATTCTTTTTGTTTGCGTCTATTATAAACAATATGTAACTTACATTTCTTTTATGTTTCAATCTTATCTATTATTTATTTCCAACTACATATATTACATACATTATATTACATTATCATTTGTAACATAACAATGCATTAACCTACTTGTTCCATTACCATCTGTTGTTGATTTGGAGTTCTCGAAACGTATCACCTTGGTACATGTACGAAAGAGAAAAAAATAAAATGAATTTAAATATCTAATCAAACTAACAAAAAAAAGTATTTGCATGCTAAAGTAAATTTAGAAATGATAATGCTAGGGGAAAAGAGGTTAGGTGGGAACTTAATTACATCTTTTACATTTAAATACAAAAATGATACCAACATTATCCTCCTAACAAGTGAAACTACCCATTATCTCAATCTTTCATTAGATTTGTAACTGATGGTGGATGTAGGAGGGCTTAAATTAAATTTTCGAATGCTAGACTCACTGGTAATAATTCTTTTTATAATATGTATATATAATCCTATTTATAAGTATATATTATATTTTTATAATATTACACAAAAACAAGAAAATAGTTAGAGAATTTTGTTGGTTTTATTGTTAACTCAGAATATGCTAATTACTAATTATAAATATATAAATGGATTTTCTTAAAATAATAAATTTATTCCAATTATGATATTCCCAAAAAAAGTCACAACAAATGCAAAATAGAAACATCTTGTACCCAATTGTAAAATTTGAACAAATATTTCAAGATGAATGGGATAGAGTATTAGTATTTCGGAACATATAATGTAAATGTAAAAATTTCATTTTCTTCCGTAAATGATCAAAATCAAGGGCAAATTAAAGAAACCCCCATGAATTGTGGGCCTATTTCACTTAACACTCATAAACATAAAAATGTGTCACTTAACCCTCTAGAGCCATATCTTTTCTAACATTTGTCCTGGTGCATCGATAAAATGTTATTTTTCAAAGTATTCGTTATTTTAGGAAATTTTTTGCATTGTCTTCCAAGCTTATCCTTGGTATTAATTTTATGAAATGTTTAAATTTAGATATGAATAAAAAATCAATCAAATTTGCATGAAATGCACATAACATTTTATATCAAATTTGAACCCACAGCGACGGAATCTTACTCCAAACATGTTATAAATATAGTGTTATAATACCTGAAAATAGTGCAAATAATCCCAAAAATAATTGCGCATGTGCTGAAAAAAACACATTACCGTTTCAAAAGGTGTGAAGAAATTCGGCCCATAACGGGTAATGTGTGATTTACTCCAAAATCAAATACATTCTTCTCCGACATCGGCAAGAAGAGGAATAATGCATTTGTTGTTTTATCTTTAGAAAAAGACGAACAATGACATTGTCTTTGTTTTTGTTTTTGTTGTGCAATTTTTTTGTACTGAATTGCAAATTTATATCACTAGAGAAAAATATGTACTTCTGATGATCATAATAATTCCTTAGGGCATCCCTTAACACGGATTTTTTAAAGGTTGTGACCCGGTCGGTCAAAGATGACCGGGTCATCTCTCCTTTAACGGGGGAGATGACCTGGTCATCTTCGACCAGGTCAGTAACCCGGGCGTTGAAACGCCCGGGTTGACGACCCGGAATTCCGGGTCGTCAAATAAAAAAATAATAAATTTTGTTTTTTGTTTTTTATTTTTTTTGTTTTGATTTTTAGAATTTTTTGTTTTAGTTTTTTAAGTTTTGTTTTTTTTGAAAATACGTTTTATAATTGTTTAGCTTTTTTAGAATTTTTTTAATTTTTTTTAAAATTTTTACCAAGATAGACCCCAAATGATGTGGAGGAGAGAGATAGGTTGTTGTGGGTTGTGTTGGGTTGTGGTTAAGAGGTGAATAGTGTAGGAAAGAGAAGAAAGTGGGTTGAGAAAAGAGAAAGCTGATGTGGAAGAGAGAGAAAGCTGATTTTGAAGAGAGAGAGTGCTGATGACCAGGTCGTCTAGGTCATGTTTAGTGATGGTCTTATAGATGCGACGCGGGTTGTGTACATGGCACCCTACACAGTCACCGTTAGTAATTAGTAATTATGTCAAGTAGGTTAGGTGGGGATGTGATGTAGGTTCAAACCCCATCCCCCGTAAACAAATCTTGGTTTGTGCGGTGCGGATGCACAAGCCACCAGTAATTAGTAATTAATACTAAACCATATCAGTAAGTTGTATTACTTTTTTTCAAATTAATGCGCACAGTCATTAAATGTTCACGGTGATGATCCCATTTGAATATGATGTCCTTCAGCCAAGGTTTTAAAAATCGGACCGGATCGGATGGTTCGACCCGGTTCGATCG
The DNA here is from genome assembly GCA_963682175.1 of Triglochin maritima. Lineage (NCBI taxonomy): Eukaryota > Viridiplantae > Streptophyta > Magnoliopsida > Alismatales > Juncaginaceae > Triglochin > Triglochin maritima. The sequence goes on along the minus strand of OY821774.1, from coordinate 20,370,483 downwards.
GGAACCAATGGTCCAACGGTCGGTTCAGCTAAACCGATAGACGGTACGAACCTCTAGTTAATATTTACAGAAATCTATTCAAACATGTATGGTCGTTAATATTTATTTGGTCTGGTCAAACTTCGGGTCTAAATATGCTGACGTCATTGGGTCCGACCACGTTGAACCAAAATCAAAACTTTATCGGTTCGATGACAGGTTCGATTTTGAAAATCTTGCCTTCAACAAATGATGTCCGTCGGACCGCCTCCATATTTAAATATGATTGTCTTTCATCTTCTTGGCTGCCTAGCTTCCTCCATGAGATTAATATGCAACAGTTTTGAGTAAAAAAACATCGGTAGTAACCAATTTGCCTATAACTAACCCAAGCTTAATTTTAAGCAAAGAAATAACTCAAGTAATTTTACCGGGCTTTGTTGCAGGCCTAAATTTCAGTATAACGAAAAAACTTTTTCAACGCTTAATTTTACTGTCAGAAAATGATGCCACAAAAACATAACTTCAAAATACGTTGTACCATCACATTCACTTCTACAAACATAACCCAAATTCAATTTAGCTGTTACTTCTTTGTCCAATCAAAACTACTCTTCCAATTTAAAAATACAACTAAATTTACATTGATAATGATGTAACTCATACTTCTAATCCACAAATGATGCTAAATATATGTTCATAATAATGTCCAATCAAAACTACACCAATGATGCTAAATATATGCTACACAACAAATTAGCTAACATGAAATAACGTCAATCCCCGTAATCCAGTAAACATAAGTCAAACTTCTTTGACCTACACGACACCAGGAATATTTACTCTGGTTCAATGAGGTTCTTTGTAACTCAAAAAAAGACCGAACGTGTATGAATTATGTCGTTTTAGGTTTAGGCTTCTAGATACCGTATTTTTTTATTTAATAAAAAATAAATCTAAAATTTAAAAACAAGTAAGATTTTTTTTTCCAAATCTACTCGGATCAGGATTCACAACCCCGATCCGTGGCATTTCGCGATTATAGAACCCGCCCTCCACCACATTTTTTATTCATTCTGTATTCCTCACTCATCCACTCTACACAGTCCTCAAATTTAGCTTATTGACAAAAAAAATCTGGTGATATCAAATTATGATATGTCGGGCTTAGTTGGTGATATTTGAAGTAATTTTTTTCCTTCTTAATTGATATTATCACTGTTTAATAATTAGAAATTATGTAAAAAATTCAAGTAATTGTAGTATAAAACTGATGAAAAAATACTGCATTGTAGATTAACGGAAATAATTGCGATAAGTGTGTACTTTGGTGGTGATAAAACTCAAAATGCAAGCTTTGGTGTAGAGTACACGATATGTCCAAGACTTACACATTTAGCGAGCGAAAATGTAACCCTAGAAAAAATTAAGAGTGTGATTTATCAAGATCTGTGATTGATATCAGATCATGAATATAATTGTGTCTTATATCATTTATTCTTAGTCTAAGCAATGCTACGTAATGAGTTTTATGTTTATGTTTCAAGAATAAACATGTTTGAGAAGAAGAGACTCAAAAATGACTTACAACAAGGAAAATGACTATATTGCAAAACTTATGGACTGAGATGCAAAAGAGAAGGACCCGGATGTAAACCAAAAGGTCCAATGAGCAAATCAAGAAGCTCTACACCATCATGAGGAGTATTTTGGCAATTAGATCTAAACCAAACATCAACAACCCAATCAGGTTCATCAAACATCAAGAGAAATCAAACCAAAAGCGAGCCACCGAAATCCAGACTCAATCCAACCAATTCCGACCGCTAATTGGATGTCCCAGACCGCCAATTGGCGGTCCGAATTGCTCCAAACGATTCATTGTTTAGTCGGGTGTTTGATTATGTTGTTTTATGTCTATTTATAGTATGCGTCTAGTCTCATACCGGGGGATTGTTCCCGGTTACCTTTTTCTTTGACTATATAAAGAACTCTTCCTCCTCATTTGTATTTATCCATTGCTTGGTGGCATTATCTCTACTTAGAGTAAGCCTTGGAGCAAAACTCAAGTGGAGAAGAATGTTACTTGTAATGTGAGTGATGTAAATAAATAATTTTTCTTAGTTTAATTTAGTGTTGTCTTGTCTTTTAATTCTTGAATACTTAGCTTAATCTTATTTTGTCTTAGTAGAAGTAATTAAAATGTTTCCTTTCCTTAATGTAGTTTGTAGTTTAATAAATAGTGAGTAAGTCCATCCCCATTTGGGAGTGTTGAAGAAGGTGATGTGATTATGTGATGTATTAGGTGTGTGTGTGTTAATCTTAATCATTTTAGCCTTATATGATTTCCATAACCATCTAATGGGATTTCACTCTTATCTTTGATGTGCTAATGCTCTTGAGGGATGGACACATGCTTAGATTAGTTGACCTATTTTATGGGGAGTGATGAGGTGAGGATAAAGATGGAGTGGATGAAGGAAACATAACATGTGGTTGGTTGTACTCTTGTTGGCCTCACATTAATTAATGTCTTGTATGTTTTAATGATAATGTTTTATCTTATTTCATGTGGAGACATAGTTGGGTTTGGTCTTAATGCATGAGTTCATTTAGCTTCATTTCAATTATTGTCATGTATGTTTTAATGATAATGTTTTATCTTATTTTATGTGGAGGCATAGTTGGATTTGGTTTTACGGTTTTCATGTACTACATGTTGTGACGAGATCAAATGGAGGTGATGTAGAATGTGTTGTGTGATGATGTGTTCTTCTTATTTGTGTCATTTCCATGTGCTTATGTAGATCTATACTTGTAGCATCCTTAAACGTGTATTAGATAAGATAACGGTTACACTTGGTACTTGTCTTATGTTAGATCTAGAGTTTATCTTGTTGATTGTAATGATTTATCTTTGTATGGAATTGACTTGTTATGTATGGATGTTTGATTAGTAGAGAATGCATGAATGTATTGAGTTGTATGGATGATTAATTGATATCCTAATGGTCACACTAGATACTTAGTTCATTCTTTAGAACCCAAAGTACATCTTAACTTCATGTATAACTGTAATAGTCATGTATTCATGTAAAAGTAGTTGATGTTAATTAGAATACACATTAGTTTCTAGTTGATTTCACCGACGTCGTGTACTTACGATTATTAAAACGATCAATCAGCAGATCATTAGTTACTTTAAGTGTTTTATCTTGATCCCAACTTATGCCCAAGTTTACATAGGATGCTTTGACTCAATAAAAGATAAAATTTCAACTCTTCTTGAGTTTGATTACTTGTCGTGACTTCAATCCATTGCTCCTTTAATCTTGATCACCTTTTAAGATAAGAAGATGCACAGGTATGGTGTATGTTATATATTAGTGTGTAAATTGAATCATATCAGTAATCAGATTAAGTACTAGTTTTAATCGTCATTATCAAAATAATGCTCGTATGAAGACTATTTAGCCAACATATAATTGCACTAGTGCATAATGCACAATAGACGGTACTGAATAGACGACGGATATAAAAACATCTGACGTCTATAGGTATAGACGTCGGATATTTGGACATCCGACGTCTATAGGTTTGTATAAACGTCGGTGTTTTAGTATAACCGACGTCTATACCTCCTGAAAGAAGAAAAATATTTTTTGTTTATTTTTTTGGATTTATTTCGTATAAGAATTTATGTGGATTTATTTTTTGGGATTTATTTCGTGTAAGAATTTATGTGGATTTATTTTTTGGGATTTATTTCGGGTAAGAATTTATGTGGATTTATTTTGTATAAGAATAATGTGAATTATTTGGATTGTTTTAAAAATAGTTACATCAATGTAACTATCACATGTGTGTTGTACACATATCTGTGTATGGTCATATGTGTTGAAGTTTAGTCTCACATTGGAGAAAGTTTTTTGTTGGTGGAGTTGAAGTACTCCACCACTCATGTACTTCTAAATGGGAGTTTGGTACCACACTACAAAATGCAAGTGATATATATATATATATATATATATATATATATATTTAACGGACAAAAGATTGGCACTTGGGGCGACTTGTGCCTAAGATGGTTGTAATTGTTTTTTTTACTATTTACCCGTGTATAGACGTCAGATGTATCGAATGACCAACGTCGATAGAAAGTAATTTTTTATTATTGTTATTTAAATGTATAGACGTCGAATGTATGGCGTGGCCGACGTCTAAACGTCGTACTGTATGTAAACGTCAGTCACCTCATATATCCGACGTCTATAGGCCCTAAAAGTTTAGTCCCACATCGGCCAAAATTTTGTTGTTGTTGTGGTTGAAGTACTCCACCACTCCTCCACAGTTGAATGCGAACGAGTTTGGTCCCTTAGGCAACTTGGGCTTGCTCTACATTGTTATTGGTCAAAAGATTGACACTTGGGCGACTTGGGCTTGCTCTACATTGCTATAAGTCAAAAGATTGACACTTGGACAACATGGGCTTGATTACTGTAGAGGTTGGGTGCCTGTTATAACAGGAGTAATATTTTTGTTGGGTAAATTAAAGGTATAATAGACGTCGGCTATATATGACCGACGCCTATACATTGTACGTCGTATAGACGTCGGTCGTATATAGCCGACGTCTTTACACAAGGGTATAGACGTCCGTGGAATATACGTCAGACACTTGGATCGCAAAAATCCGTCATATATACCACTATATATCCGACGTATATGGCAATTTTTCCACTAGTGTTGGTGCAGGATACCGGGTAGAACAACGCAATAAATCGGTGTAAAATAGAGAAATAACACTACAGTTGGAGTCGTTGCCCGCCTTTTACAATTTTTTCGCAAATAAATACGAATATAATTGAGTAGGAAAGAATGTGAAACTAAGTGATCACTCTAAATAACTAGGTGTGGAGTGTAATGCCTGGATAACAAATTTGGGACTTGGTTATTGCATAAAAGTCTACAATCTAATAGAAATCAAATCCTCCCACTTGTAAATAGTTGCTAATGACCTCTAGATCCTTAAAGAAAGCCGCAAAAACTCAAAAGAAATAAGACGATAAAACATGAACATAAAAGCTTGGGAAAAGAGTGCAAGATTATATGGAAGTGTTAGCATTTGTTTAAGCGTAGTTCCATCCATTTAGCACCTTTTAAGTCTTAGAAACAGTGGTAGGCAAAACAATTATCGCCAACTCAGGATATATTATTTAGTTAATGAGTGAATTATTGGTGTCAATTCTAATGAACAAGTAGGAAAATGTCGTCAATACAATTGTCGATTGGTTTTGACACTGCTAAAATGAAAACCATTTTGCAACCTTTCCCGTGGTCGGTAGGGGGTGCTTCTGGGTTTTCTTGGTGGGGGAATTGAGAGCGGTATGTGAAATGATAGGTTAGGTTGGTAAAAAATCGACGGATATAACTATTTCGGACTATATCACACTCGTCAACACTATAACTTCTAAACTATTACACCTACAACTCTGAAACTTATAGTGGTGTTTTATTGTTGAAGGGGTTGATAGAGATGCTAGAGTTGGGGAGTGTTTATAGGATTTGAAGGGGTTTGGAGGCTTCATTGATTTTATGGATGGGGGTCTTTATTATTTTATTACGTGTTTAGGGTTTAGTTTCAAGTTGAGGTTTGAATTAGGATTTAATGTGGGTTTCAGGTTGAGATTAGGCTTAAAACACTTTAGCGATTAAGATTTGAAGTGATGTGTGTGGTCTTTTGTAAATGTTTGATTAAGGACTAAAGGGTTAATTAGGTTTAATGAAGGTTTTGATTTCGATGGTTAGCAAGTGTGCGACTTAAGATAGGTTATAGATATTCGGTTTAAAAGCCATTCAGGGCTTTGGTTGCTTAGTAAAGATTAAATAGTATAAATTAGGTATTAATTATTGTGAGAATTAGGATTTTAAGTTGAGGATGTAGTTTTGGTTTTGGGAATGTGGTCTAGATAGGAGGTATGATCATATCAGTCGATTAAGGTCTGAGTTAAACGTCTTATCTTATGGTGTGTCTTAGGCTTTACATTGCTTAATTGGTTTAAATGCAGTCAGTTTTGTTAAGGGTTGAGTGAGTTTGGTGGATTAGGTTTAGTTAAAGGTCTGGGTCGGGTCGACAATATAATTGTCACCGGGGCAAGGTATGGTTGGGATTCGGCTAAGTGAGCTTGTGGGCCGGCAAGCTGGCGGAACGTGTGGGATGTTGGGGTTGGACCTCAACTAATCCTTTCGTTGGTCAGTGGGGTCGGTTGGATGTGCTCGCAGATGCTTGGTGGCTTAAAGGGAAATAAGAAAGCACCCTCACCAAGTCGCAACTTTGGGTGAAATGGTAGAATCACTTGATCATTACAAGTGGTATTAGAACATGTGTGTAGTTAGCTAGGATGGGAGAAAAAACTGGGGGTGGGGGTGGGGGTGGGGTGGGACCCCATATAATTCCCCAACTAACCGGTGGGGCCATCGTGGCACGTCTGTAGGTGTTTGATGGGCTTAAAGGGAAATAAAAAAGTGTCATCACCAAGTTATGACTTTTGGTGCAATGGTAGAACTACTTGATGTTTACATTGGCTTGTGAAAGTGTCGGTAATAATGTTGCCGACATGGTGGATTTTTGTGTTGTCTTGGTTAGTTTTGAGACTTGTTTGGTTGGCAACTTGGTTGTGAGGTTATGTAATGCTGCATGCGATGTTTTGGGGAGGTCTTTAAGGTGAGTCTTGCAAGTGAGACTAGGTGAAAGAGTTATTTGATTCTTAGGTGGGAATGTCTACAAGTGATGTGTTTATTTCAAAATATTAGATTTTTTAATATATAAAAATGTGATTATTCCTACCTCTAAATGGTTTGAGAAGTCATGATGAGTTTCACGACAAAACAGTGAACTATTGACACTGAATTTGAGGATTTTTCACTTAACAAAAGTAAAAAGACAATGGAAGGCTTCTTATCAATTTAAAGGACCAAAAATTAATGGAAACCATACCAACATATAGGGGTGCACATGGGTCGGGTTGAACCCGAAAATCGATCCGAACCTGAGTGGTCGGGTCAGGTTGAAAAAATATGAAAACCAAAATTTTCGGGTTGGGTTCGGGTTGAGGGGTCGGCCCGAACATTTTTAATGCATTTTCCAGAATTATCTGGACCGTGATCACAGTCGCTAACCCTAAAAGAAATAGGCTCGAGTTTGGGGGAGAACATTTCTTTTCGAGGCAAGGGTTTTGGGTGGTGACAAGAGGGCCTCGACTATCTTCACATCACGCAACGGTGAGGGCTTGGGCCATATTCTCCGGCGACGAGGGCTTCGGGTTTCTTCTCGGCACATGGAAACGAGGGCTAAAGTTTTCTTCATAGCGCGTGGTGACGAAGGTTGTGACTATCTTCCTTGGTGAGGAGGGCTTGGGGTATTTTCCCATCGCTCGACGGTGATGAATACAACTATCTTCTCCTGTGACGATCTTTGATATCTTGTCCGACAACCGTCATCTGGTTTGTAATTTTGTTTTTGTTTTTAAGGGGTTTATGTTGATGGTTTCTAGTTTCTAATTTGTTCTTCGATGGTTTCTGCCAAATTGTTTTGCTTTTGTCTAATTTTTGCTGCCATTGTCTTTGTGATTTAAGTATAATATGTAAAAAAATTGTCTATGATGGTGGTTACCTTGATTTGTGATTTCTAATGAACTTCTGATTTGTGAAGAAATTCTAAAATTTGTGACAAACTTCTGATTTGTGATGGATTTTTGAAATTCGGGTGCAACCCGATCTGACCAAACCCAACCCAAAAATTTCGGGTCGGGTTGAACACGAATCGGTTCGGGTTCGAGTTGGGTTGGGTTCTGACCCAAATCCACCCAACCTGACCCATGTGCACCCTTACCAACATAGATAATTGTTTCCCAAAGAGGCGTCGGGTCAATGTAGGAAATTTTCATGTCTAAAGCTAATTTTCATGTTTTCGTTTGGTACATAAGCATAGAAATCATTTTTTTATGATAGTGAACCTACAGGTGCACAAAGCCTCTTCTGATCACATTTGGCCTAAAAATCTAGTGTTCTTACTTATATCTTTTGGAAATTGCATTAATTGATTGATTCATTGCCGAAAATACAACCTAGATACGTATGTTTAAATTGTACATGAACACGGTTCATTATGGATTGTGCAGTTGGATCAGATTGACAAATTATATATAGAATGCATTTGAGTTAATGTAAATCATATCAGATTATAGATAGATTTCATCAGAATACGACAACTGAAGTCGAATTTTAAAAATGGCATATCAATTAAACCCTCGTGGCTACCAGCTCTTTTGGAAAAAGTAAAACCAGCGACCATGCTCAATCATGCCTTGCTCAATTTCTTATGCCTAGCATTCTTCAAGGCTAAGTTGAAACTCCAGATAAGCACAAAACTGAAATTAATACCTTCTGAAAGAAAATAAGAAAACTATTTTTTGTTGTGTCATTTGCTCAGAGTATTTGAAGGCAGCTAAAAGGTCTCACCATACTCTTTCTCTTATAATTTTATTCCATACCACATTTCTCACTTTATGTGTGTAACATCCTCAAAAGCGGAAGAAATTTAATTTTTTAATAAAACACAACACGAGGATATTACCAAAGAAAACAGGCAACTGGTGCACCAACATATATACAATATATATATATATATATATATATATATATATCTCAGAGTTTCAAAAGTGTGAGTACAACAAAAGATAATGAAATATACATGTAATCACTCGGAGTTCAAAAACAAGGAAAGCAGGATCTGGCCCCGAACGTGCTCCTCCTCAGTCACCACCTCCTAGTGCCGCTCACGGCCTGAAATAAAACACGTCTATTCCTGAGTTTCCCATAAGGAAACCCCGTATGCCAAACATCTATCACAATAAATGAACTAGACATCTAAAGCATGTATGATATGAAATGCAATAAACAACCATCGTCTCACTGGGCCCCCGGGAACTGTCTCCCTACCACATTAGACACCAAGCAGTGACGGGTCTCGTGGGGCCTCTAGCCCAACCCTCACACGTGCCCCAGGCACAACAGCCGAAAACACCCTCGGCTACAACACCACGCTGGATCACTCTCAGGTCGGTAATGTCTGTATCGTTGCCCCTCTAGGGCCGGAGACCCGATGCCATCTTGAGCTGCTCCGGTAAACCAATCTCAGGCCGGCAATGTTTGTACCGTTGCCCCTCTAGGGCCGGAGACCCATTGCCATCTTGAGCTGGCACCAACACACGAACCACCCTCAGGCCGGAAATGTCTATACCGTTGCCCTTCCAAGGCCGGATACCCGTTGCCATCTTGGGTTGGCCCGACCGAAAACCCTATCAACCGATCGAACGGCAAAGGGGACCCGTTAGACCGAATTCGACCAGTAAAAACTCCATGTTGCAATAAAAAGCACAAACAGTTGAACCACACGCGATCACGGGTCGACCGAAAACGGGCAGTAGAAAATCTAAATCAAACATAGTACACCGGTCGACTGAACCATCACGCGGTCGGACAAACTTTAAGTTATTTTAAATCGTCGGTCGAACGAGTTAACTAGGCGGTCGACCGTTTGGATGGTCAACCCCTCAACCGACCAACAACTGTGCTTTCGGTCGACCGGCAAAGGGGTCCCGTTCGACCGAAAACACCCAGAGTCCATCTCTCGCTCAATTTGCACTACCGGTAGACCACCTCCAAGGTATCATTCGACCGGTACGAGAGATTTTGCCCAATTTACACTACGACCGGTCGACCGAACCATGCCACCGGTCGACCGTCAAAGTGTAGAAAGTTGTTGTACAGGTCCGACGAGCCATCTGACCACCGTCGACTACTCCAACACTCACGAAAGAATAAGTGAGCATCAAAGTAAAGGTTGACATATCTTGAAGACTTGAAGAAGCCTTTGAAGACCCAACAACGAGCTTCTCCACGCGTTCCTTCTTTGGTGAACTTCACGAAGACGATCTCCTCAACTCCGGCAACAACCAAGCGAATCCCGATCAACTCGACCCGGAGAACGTGTGAGCTCCACCTTGCCTCCAAGAGCTGCGGATCAAGAGAGAGAGAGAGAGAGGGACTTTGAGTGGGAGAGAGAATAACGAGAAATAGAGAGAGAGAAACTCACCAACTCATATACCTCTCCTCTCATCTCCACCATCCACCTCATCACCACCAAATCAATCCCAGCCCTCCATCTTAATCCACCAATTAGGCACCTAAAAAGCAATTAACCTAGTTAATTAAGGTTCAGGATATTACAATGTGTCTGTCCCAAGGAAACAAACAGTCTGGACTCGCTTCCCATGAAGAAACCATCTTTCGACTTTTCTTAACGGCAAAGAACAACTACTTCTTGTGGTAGCAGGAATTCATATAGTTATGTTCACACTGTGTTCAAAGACCAACAATTGCTTCTACTAGCAGTAATTCATAGAGTTATGTTCACATTGTGTTCAGGATGAAAACGAAATAATCCATAGAATCATATGTTGGTTTTAGTCCTGGTAAAGCTGATTAGCTAACTGTTTTTCTATATATAAGTTTATGATATATCATTTAAATACAACCCATCTTTGTATCAAGTATACTCGCAAGATGACACGACAGCTTATTAATGTGTATAATGTATTGTTTCGTTTTACTATCTTTGTTTTGATTAAATTTCTAGATTATTAGGAAATATAGATATTAGTTCTGAGGTGCAAAACCTAATCTAAACCTGTCACGTCCCTAACCCTTTAGGGTTACTATTGGAAAGGAGGTTTGACGGGATGGAGGAGTAGGTGATGGAGGTTAGTGTGGCTGATGTGATGTGACTGTTTTGAGTTGGGTTTTAAGAAGAAAACCAACGTTCTTCTTTACACTTCTTCTTTTCCTCTCTCTCTCTCTCACTTTCTCCTTTTGTTTTCGGCGATCATAGGCAATGGAAGAAGCTCCGGTGGTGGAGGCTGCTCCGGCGTGAGGCGCGTGCTTTTGGCACAAGTGGGCGGTCGTGTGGAGGTTGCAGTCGTGTGTCGGCGTTGAGCGGAACTATGGCGTGCTCCGTTTTGCTTTTGAGGTATGCCGGTTCTTTATCTTGGTTTTGTTGCTCACCCATATTGGGGTGGTGTTGTGGTCGGTCGCGAGAAGTCGGAGACCTCACCAGCAGCGAGAAACGGCGTAAAATCCTTGGCTGACGCGAGGTTGCTGTCCACCAAGGGTCGACCAGTGTCTTCGGACGATCAACCGGTTTAGTGTTCTGCCCGACTTTAACCGACACCGATCGAACGACGCCTTGTGGCGGTCGATCGGTAGTGCTTGTGCTGGTGGGTCGGAGGATTGTCTGGAAGTTTTCGGTCGGACGAGACCCCTGAGCCGTTCCACTGTTGCTTCGTGTTTCGCTCGTACTGGAAGTTGACCATCCAAACAGTCGACCGTTTCTGACTTTTGGTCCGACCGAAACTTAAGTTAACTTATGTATATTGTTGATGTTCATCCGATTGTTATTTCCCGTTCGACTGATAGATGGCCTAGACTACTAGGATGCCCCTTGTAGTTTCCGGTTGACTGGGACCCCTGAGTTGGTCGACCAATTGGACTTGTATTGTTTTGACCAGACTCCGGATTTGGACCACGTTTGATCGACCGGTTTTAGACTTTGGTCTGACCGTTGGGAATTTGGAGAAATGCAGAGAGTTCTACCATTTCAGACTTTCGGTCGACTGAACCCCATGGGAACGGTCGACCGGATTGCCTCTTCCGGTCGACCGTTTGTGCGCAGAACCTGATTTCCAGTCCTTGTGTTGTGCCAACTCTGTTCATGGAAACCTTTGTCCTCGCCGAGTGTGTGAGCCAGGAGGTGACGGTGGGTGCGTGATTGGGCTTGCCTAGGGACTGCCGAGTGGAAAAGTGTAGGTACTTGGGACGAGCTACCGCTGTTGATAGATTGTGGCGTGATGTTTATTGTTTTGACTCTTTGTAGAGTAGTAGACCTGAGGGATTGCGGATCCAGATGCATGTTGATGCTTGTCTCTTGGAGCATGATGACACTGCGGACTGCGGTCTGGACCCGTCTGATGTTGTGTCGTATGTTGTACCGCCAATGTTGTGCTAACGATGATATTGCCGACGATGTTCTAGCTTGTTGTGCCGCCCGATGTTGTGTCAGACGTATGTTGTACCACCGAGGTTGTGTCGGTGATGCCGCTGATTTTTTTTTAGCGATGATTCCTCGATTGGGCACCTATTGAGCGATGGTTGGACCGACTGGGCTATGACTCCCTTGGTGTTGTGTAGACCACGTGGTTTCCTTTGGCGTGGAAGTGTAGACGCTCCTCACCAATCCCTTGGCTCTATTAGTCGCATGTGGGGGTGCGTCACGTACTGTCCGTGAGACCGTATGTGCCTATGGTAGGTCTCTGAGGGAGACCCATTGCTGTTTGTTGGACTGATGTCCTTGTTGACCCTCGATGGGTCTTGTTGCTGCTGTAGGACTGAGGTCTTGTTTTACCCTTGGGGGGGTTTTGTTGCATTACTGATGATGAAATGACATGCTACTATTATGATAGCTTCATTACTGGACAATTGCATGCATATAGGTAAGCTTGGCATACGGGGTTTCCTAATGGGAAACTCAGGCATTGTTGTTTAATTCATGTTTCGGGACCGCAGTAGGTTCTCTATGGGTGGTGACATGTTTCAGGATCCTCTTTGGACTATTCGAGGTCGTCATGATTACCTGTATTCATTTCGTGTATTCATATGATCATGAAATTTTGACAAACTCTGTTGTATTTGGTGCACCGACTGGTTATTTATTGAGTAATATTCCCGCTTGATGTGTATTATCTTGAGATATCTTTTATTGTTAAATTTTCAGCTGTTTTGGGATGCTACAATTTGGTATCAGAACGGTTGGTTCCTATGTGGCTCCCAAAGAAATCACCGTCATAGTAATCAGGATAGGCTGCATTTTAAATTTCAACATGCATTCATGGCTAGTCTTGAGTTGTTTTCTTATGCTTCATGCCTCTGAGACGTGTGAGGAACGTCGTGCATGAGCGCAGTGCTAGTGATGCCACTAAGGGTGCTACCTAGGATAGGTTGGGCGAGTTCCTCGAGCGTCAGGCGGCGAGGGCAGAGCAGACAGGGACAGGTGCTGAGCATGATTATTTTATGAGACAACATCCACCTAGTTTTTATGGCAGGAGAGATCTTGGGGCTGAAGAGGACTGAGTCTTTAAGATCCAGAGGATTTTCCGAGCGATTGGTTGTGTACCGGAGCGGATGGTGGACCTGGCCACCTATGTGCTGGATGGTGAGGCGGCAAACTGGTGGAGGACCACATCTGTAGTGGTGTTTACTGACCGAGATGATGTGAGCTGGGAGGAATTCCTTGACGAGTTCAACCAACAGTTCTTCTCACAACACATCAGAGACAAGAAGGAGTTCTTGCTCTTGAGCAGAAGGAGATGTCCTTGGCTAGCTACATCAACAGGTTTAACGCCCTGGAGTGTTACTGTTCCGAGACTTATGTGACACCCGAACAGTGAGTGAGGAAGTTCATCAAGGGTCGGAGGAAGCAGCTTAGGTCACGTGTGATAACCAGCATGCCGCAGACCCTGGCGGATGCGGTGAAGTTCGTGACTATCATCGATTAGGACTACCAGGAGAATTACAAGGAGGTGCGAAGGCCACCGGTGAGCACAGTGGCCGTGCAGTTCGTCGTACCACAAGGAATCCAGGCAAGAGGCTCCGGGCTGATGGAGCAGCGTGCCAGTCTGGAGCGTTCATTTTTTGCGGGAGATTTCATACGGGTCAGGAATGCCCCTAACGTACAGGCGTATGTTTGGGATGCAGTCAGATGGGCCATTACATCCGAGAGTGCCCGAGCATGCAGGGCGAGCCGTGCAGGAGGTCGGGACCACCTGTGGTAGGGAAGAGCGGAGGCAGCAAATCCATCGTTTCACAGGGCCAGAGCAGGAGAGTTGTGTGTGTCTTCACCGTTCGGGCTGGGGAGGTGAAGGGTTCCAACATTGTCGTGGAAGGTACCCTTGTCATTTCAGGTTTAGTTGCTCGTGTTTTATTTGATTGCGGTGCCACACACTCCTTCATTTTGGAGAAGTTTGCTGGCGAGTTGGGTCGCACCCCTGAGCTGCTGAGTGATTTGTTGGAAGTCAGTACGTCCATGGGTGAGGTGGGGAGTTTCCTTCCCGACACCACAGTTGTTTCGGGAGACCATGATATTCTGGCAGATCTAGTCTCTCTTTTCTCAACTGTTACCTCGAACAGTTGTTACCTCTAGCTGTAAGTACCTATAGTGACCGTAGGTTGTTTGAGTCGTGTTTGCTAGATAGGCTTCTACCCTCACACACTACTTACGCTAGATCTAGGGATTTTTCCCTTCATATCTGAGTCTTCTCCTCCTTTATATTCTACGAGTAGTGTCCTCCTTTGATTACACCTTCTATTGTGTGTGGTTTTAGAGTCGAGTCGAGAATTTTATGCGAGGTTGGGCTCGTTCTGGTAAGAGGGCTCGACTTGAGAGACTGCATTTTTCTTAGATAGACGGTCTACGCGATCGGCCATCTTCGCCTCGAGATCCTTTGGTGTATAAGGCTGAGTCATGTCATGGAGATGGGGGAGAATTTGTGACCATTTTTCTGAAGAGATTCTTCCTCCAAAGGAAAACTCAACAGATATGGCACCAGATACATCAAATGTATCAAACTAAGACTGAATCTTTTCATGCTTTCTTTGAGAGGTTCAAAGACATTCTCCAGCAGTGCCCTCATCATGGACTTGACTTGTGGAGGTTGTGCCACATTGTTTATGAGGGCCTCAACTACAACACAAACACATTGTTGGAGTCGATGTGCAAAGGTGATTTCCAAATAAAACCCATCGATGAGGCTTGAGATACTTTTAATTTGATGGTTGAACGTACCCTTCAGTGAGACACCATGAGAGAGCCAGCAGCCTCCATGTCTTCTAGTTGAGCTGGATCATACCAAGTTGAGTCAACTATCGCGTGTGAGTCGAAAATGGCTGCTCTCATACGTTGGATTGAAAGTTTAGAGTTGGACCGAGCTCCTGTAGCTCAAGTCGCTACTCCCGTTTGTAGTAGGTGAGCAATTACGAGACATAGTGACTTGGAGTGTGCTTACGCTCCAAGCGATACTGAGCATGCAAATGCGATGTATCAGCATTGGCCCTGTAATGACCCGTACAGTCACTCCTACAACCCGAGATGGCAAAACCACCGTAACTTCTCATAGGGGTCTAGTGGGAGCAACAATCAAAGCTTGCATGCTCAAGATAGACCTCCACCTTATCACCCTCCACGTCCATCGATGACCAACCAACCCCCACATCATAGGTCTCAGCCCCATACTCACCAACCAACTCAGGCCTAACCATTAGATTATTCTAGTCAGACTCTACCTCAACGGGTTGACCCAATGGACTCCACTCCTAAACAAACCCTTCACGCATTCATATAGAGCACTCAAACCCTGCTTGCGGCCAATAACTCCACGGTAAAAGAATTGGAAGCGCAAGTTAGTCAGTTGTCTCATCAGCTCAATGAATGTGAGAACGGTCAATTTCCAAGTCAACCCGAGGTGAATCCTCGTGGTACCCATTCTCAAGGAAGGCCACTAGTACCTCGTGTTGCCTTGGAACCGACTTGTCATGTTAATGTGATTCATACTCTGAGGTCTGGTAAGGAGGTGGACAACCAAATTGGGTGGCCTTCCTTCCCATCACCATCGCTTGGTGTCACCGGACCTGCGGTGACACCCATAACTATGAGGGAGTCAGAACCTAAGATTCCCTCAATGAATACTTCCAGGAAAGAGCTTGATCCTGAGGCTCCTTATGTTTTTATTTCGACAATGGGGCCGAGCCCCGAGGTTCCCTTGTTTGATTATGTGTCAAAGGAAATGAATGGTGAGGTTACTTTGAAAGACCCATATGCCCCTAAGGTGTCATTCCCTCAACGCCTTAAAAAGAAAACTTCAAATCAATACGACAAGATGCTTGAGATCTTTTGACAAGTTAAGGTTAACATTCCGTTATTGGAGGAGATTCAACATATGTCACCTTATGCCAAGGTTCTTTAGGATTTATGAACCAACAAGAGATAAATCAATGTTCCCAAGAAAGCTTTTCTTGCGACAAATGTGAGTTAATTGTTGGCACAACCTAAACAAGTCAAATACAAGGATCCGGGTTGTCCTACTATTTCTTGTGTGACTGGTGATGTGCTAATAAATTGTGCTTTATTGGATCTAGGTGCATCTGTCAATCTTTTGTCGTATTCTGGCTATGTCCACATTAGTGTTGGACACCTAACCAAAAAAACAATACTTTTCAATTGGCTGATAGGTCAATGAAGAAACCGAGGGGCATGGTGGAAGATGTTCTTATCAAAGTGGGTGAGTTCTTTTATCCAATTTTTTTTTTTGTTTTGGATACTGAACTTGTACCAAACCCACTTGAACAATTTTTTGTTATTTTGGGGTGACCATTTTTAGCGACTTGCAATGCCTTGATCGATTATTGTAATGGTTTAATGCGCTTGACATATGATAGTCAGTGCGCTGAATTTTGCATTTTGACCATCGGGAAGAAGCCAAGTGCCTTTGATGATCCTGTAGAGGTAAATCTTATCCAGGGCACATATGAGAACAAAGTCGAAGGCACCATTAAGTATTTGAGAGAGTTGTTAGATGGAGATCCTGATGGTGGTGAAGATGTTTCAACTACGTTGACACAAGAATGTACCTTACTTGTGATATTGTGTCCATTGTGCCACATCCTTTCGATCATGTGGCTCTTGAGCCACAAGATACCATTTTTGTGGCATCTGGGTCATTTGCTCTTCACTCTGTATATGTTGACAACCCAATGTGGCTTAATAATCAACCACCTGATATCGTACACTTCAAACAATCAAATAGAGATTCACCTCTCATTCATGCTTCCTTATCTTTCTAATTCTCAAGAGGCATCACACGACCACAATCATTATAAAGGTGTCAAGTGGTAAAGAAATTCTATTTTTGGAGTTTGCCATCTGGGTAATAAGTCCAGGTGTCACTTTGTGTGGATTAAATAATCCCTGTGCACCCAAATGTCAGTTGGAGGGTTTATATTGATGACCCTCAGCTTTGTCGCGATAGGGGAACATATTTGTTTCAATTTTCTTTCACAGACTCTAGTTTTGAGAGGCATGAACCATCAGACTCTAGTCTTGGGAAAATTAAACACCAACTAGTAAAAAATTATGAAAAAAGGAAGAAAAAAGAGAGAGATGGTAATGCAAATAAGAACCTTAACAGACTCTACGCGTTGTATCATTTGAGGATGTTAAGGTTGTCCTTGTCTTTCACTGAAGTCCTTATCTTTTGCTCGGGACTAGCAATAACTAGGTGTAAGGGTATTTGATTGACATAAAATCATGCATATATTTGTGTCTTATATCCTCTATTTTGAAGCAAAGCAATTCTACGTAACGAGTTTTATCTTTCAGTTTCAGGAATAAACATGTTTGAGAAGAAGAAACACAAATAAGACTAAAATGCAAGGAAAAATGAGTGATTGGTGAGACCGTGGACCTATCTGCAAGATGGAAGGACACAAATGTATGACAAAAGAATCAATGAGCAAATCAATAAACTCCACACCATTATGATAAGTATTTTTGCAATTAGATTTGGGCCTACACTCAAACAATCAATTCAGGTGCACTACACATGAAGAAATCAAGCCAGAAAAGTGTCATCCAAACTCAGACTGGATCCAAGCAATCCAGACTGCTGATTGGTGGTTGGATTTGCTCGAAACCCGATTAGGTTTAGCCTAGTGTTGTATTAGAGTATTTTATGTATATTTATAGTATGTCATTATTCCCGCATCGGGGGATTGTCCCCGGTTACATTTTTTCATGCCTATAAATAGAACTCTTCTTCCTCCTTTGTAAAGGACTCCTTGCTTGGTGGTCATTCTCTCTACTTGGAGTAAAGCCTTTGAGCAAAACTCAAGTGGAGGAGAATGCTACTTGTAATGTGAGTGATTAATAAAAGAATGTTTTGTTAGTTTCATGTATTCTTTTTTAATTCTACATGCTTAGCTTAATTTTGTTTTGTTTCAGTAGAATTAATTTGAATGTTTCCTTTTATTCATGTAGTTTGTAGATTAATGAGTAGTGAGTAGTTCCATCCCACTTTGGGGATGGAGTGGATGTTTATACATGTCATGAAGAATGGGATGAATGCTATCTTTTGCTTTATGTGATGAATGTGGGTGTATGTTTGTTTGTATAAAAGTTAATACTTAACTTGATGGTTTCTACCATAATCATCAGGTACATCCCATGCTTGTTTCGGTTCTCAATAACAAACTTTTTTATGCTCATGTTAATGAACTAGGTTAGCGATTTGGATGATAGGTCTTGCCACAACCATTAGGTACTTCGTATGCATAAAAAACAACCTACACTTGTGCCCTATTGAATGCATTCCTCACCATTTTATTTCGTGTACACACACTCCACTCCTTGGGGCTTTTCTTCTCGATCTTCATCTTGCTTTGATATTGCTTAGTTTAGTTTGTTTCAATTCCTCTCACTTTTGTCTTCTTTGTTTGTTGCTTGCTAGTTTAGGGTAGCTTATTTTAGTTTAATCAACTTTTTATTCCCTTTATTCTCCACTTGATTTCTGAAGAATCAGAGCTGACACACCTTCCTGTGGATCGACTCGTGCTTGTCTCATCTTCACCGACGGTCGTGCACTTGCGGTTATAACTGAACCAATCAGTAGTGATGGATACGAACTATTGCTTGTGATGCATGAGTTGGTGATGGACACCCGTATTTAAAGGTGTTGATGGAATGTTGTAGAGAGGTTGGAATATTGTGGTCTTTGGATTCTTAACAATTTCTTCCTTTCAATTATTTTTTTTATCGTGGGTTGTAGTTTGTCTTTTAGCGCTCTATGATTTGTATGTGATGTGCCAAATAATGAGAAATCCTCCTAAAGACATTAGCTGATGTTATTCAGTGCTATTATGCTATAAAGGTGGTGTCGGGCCGGGCCTGGACGAAATTGACGGGTCGGTCCTTAGGCCCGACCCGTTTAACTTAACGGCCTCAAATGGGCCAAGGTTGGCCATTCGAGTCGTTAAATATGCCCAACGACTCTAAGGGTCATTGGGCTTTATTTTTTCTATTTTATTTTACTGTGCTAACGTCAGCACAGTAACACCAATGGCTCTTTTAGTCATTGGTGTTTAATATTTTTTTAAATACAAAAATACCATCCATTATTTACGAAAATGCCATTACAAAAAATCTATATAAACCTTTCATTACATTCGTTTCCTCACACAAATTCTTCTATTTCTTCTTCTAATCTTCTTCTCTTCCAAATTCCAATTTTCATAATCTTTCACTAAGTGTTCTCATTCTGCTACAAGTGCGTCAAGACGTCGAGTTTGAGCAAAAGCCTAAAGCTGCTACCCGATTCGTCTGATTTCGCGACACGCTGACACAATCTTCTCCGTTTCTCGCCTTTTAGTTTGCATCTCTTAAATCTTTTACTTTATTTAGTATAATTAGTTTATTTGAGTTAATTATCATGAATTTATCATTGCTTAGAAAATTTAGATTTTTGTTTGCCTACTTTTTAATCTCCATCGAATCTGACCCATCAATTAATTTATCACCTGAGCTTTAAGGGGTTAGTAATCCACCTGTTAGTGCATCAAGCAGAAGCAAAAGTACTAGAAAAAGAACTAGTTAGGTTTGGAATGATTTTGACATATCGCAAGATAAATATGGGAAAGAACGAGCTATATGTAAAATATGTGGTGCTGAACTTACTACAATTGGTAGTCAAGGAACTACTCATCTGAGTAGACATGCAAAATATGTAAACTTAGGACTGTTGGAGCACCTAGTTCACAACAATATATTTTAGACTCTAGTTCTGGAACACTAAAAACTTGGAAATATGATCCAATTAAAATTAGAGATGTAATTGTTGATTATATAATTAGAGATGAATTACCATTTAGCCAAGTTGAATCTCCAAATCTTAGAAAGGCATTTACTTACCGTAATCCACAATTTCCACCATTTTCCCGACGCACATTAGGGGTTGCTATAACTACAAAATATGATAAAGGAAAAATAGACTTAATTAATACATTTGCATCAATGCCTTATAAGATAGCATTAACAAGTGATATTTGGACCTCAGAATCTGGTTTTCCTTTCTCCTTTTTGCTGCATAACTACTCATTTTTAGATGATTCCTGGGTTTTACATAAAAATATTATATCTTATGCACCGATTTTGCAGCCACATATATACTATTATGATTATATATAACCAAATAACAGATGTACTACATACGTTCAATAACAAATAAATTTATGCAATTTCTTTTGACAATGCTAGTAATAATTTTGGAGCGGTAGCATTACCTGTAACATTATTTAATCCACCCTTAGATTGTATTCTTTTTCATATTAGATGTGTTTGTCATATTTTAAACTTAATTGTATAAGATGGACTTGAAATAATAAAACCTTATTTGCAAAATATTAGAGATGCTATCACCTATTTAAATAATAATAATAGTACATACAGATATCAAGAATTTAGAGAATTGTGCTCTAGTAATGATGTTAGACCTAGAAAATTTAAATAAGATGTCTCTCATAGATGGAACTCTACTTATGAAATGTTGAAAACAACGTCCAACAAATTGCTTATCTACATGCTTTTCTGAAAACAATGTCCGAAAAATTGTAAACTTCATATGTTATATTTGTTGCTTCATAAATAAGTCGGTACTTCGATAATTTCTCCTTTATATTGATTTTTCTGCAGTCTTATTCACATTTTTTTTAATTTTCTTTTTTGCCTCAAATGGGGAAAGAACAACTTTTTTGTTAATATGTAAATCTAAATTTGTAGGAATAACTTTCTACGTATCAAAAATGAAATTCAACGAATTTGGATATATTCTCAATTAGACATGACCATATAAATGATAAAATGTAATCGTATTTGGCTATAAATGTACGAGTACAAAACAATCCTAACCTACCACTAATACACAGGATAAGTCCTATATATTAACTTGACCACATATTACCTTATAATAGATCTAGGGCTAAATTAAAGGAACCAATGGTGTAATTTTTTTTTGAAGTCCATCGATCATACTTATTTAATTTGTCAAAAAATAATATCCTTAAAGGATTTAAATCATTATTTGCCAAAAAAAACTAACACGGAAATAGAGATAGGACGACGTCGGTTTTAGTCGGGTGTGGGGTTTTATAAAACCTCACCCAAACAAGACATATTTCGTTTCAGACCAATTTAAACTTCTATCTGCATTCAATATAATTATTAACTGATAACGTAGAAAATTTAAATGTTCAAAATACAAAGAAAACAAAAAAACTTTATCTTAAAACTAAATTATTGCTACATATTAATTCAAGTTATTCTATAGTACTAAATAAAGAGTTACAAATTTAATCTTTACATTAGATTATGTGTTGCATTATTGTTATGATATATAATAGAAATTAGATTAGAAAAAACGAAATCGGCTTGGTCAAAAATTGGCTCAACCCAAAGCATATATGTTCAGTTTCAATTTCTCGACCCTAACCCGAAATTTTAATTGGCCCACACAGAAGGATACGAAACCAACATTTTAATTTAAGTTATTTTATAGTACTAAATGAAGAGTTACAAATTGAATATTTAAGTAGATTATTTGTTGCATTATTGTGATGATACATACAATAGATATCATATAAGGAAAAAAAATCGGTTTGGTCAAAAATTGGCTCAACAAAACCCAAACCAAATATGATTCCGTTTCAATTTATTGACCCTAACTTGAAATTTTACTTGGGATTTTGTTTGGAAACAGATTGTTGGCTTAAAGCCTCATTCCTACACAGCCACACATACGGATAGGAAACTAAATTAGTGTTACATATTAATTTAAGTTATTTTATATTACTAAATAAATAGTTACAAACTGAATCTTACGTTAAATTTTGTGTTGCATTACTGTTATGATACATACAATTGATATTACATAGGGAAAAATAAATCGGTGTGGTCGAAAATTGGCTCAACCCTCACTAAATATGATTCGAATTAACTTTTCTCAACCCTAAACTGAAATTTTATTTGGAATTTGGTTTGTATTCAGATTGTTGGGTCTAAAGTCTCATCCCCGCACAAAAGGATATAGGAACTTGACTGACATAATTTTACCACTACACTACCCAAATAGTTTTTTATTATAAAAGGGTGGTTTCATTCATTAATTAAAAGTTTTAAAATTCTTAGGAGTCATGACAACCTAATACAAAATTACCCCTACCAAGGGACAAGTTTACAGAAGCTTCTACCACCAGTACAAACCCGAGCCTAACATTGTTGAATCCAATTGTAAGGAGCCGACTAGATGCTACCAGTTGGTTCGAGGTTGGGGAGTATACTGATCTCGAAGTATCGCGTACGCCCTTCCTGAGCTCTCTAATGTTCCTCCTCCATTTCTTGATGCTCTTGGGCTTCATCTTCCAGCCTCGCCACCCTGTGAATAATTACTTCGCAGTTGGATGTGTATAATCATATGTAAGCTGACCATCCACCAAGCATGCCTAAGTGTCGGTGTCGGGTGTATCACCATCTGGCTGAAAGGCGGAAGTTGCGCAACAATTCCATCATGTATTTACGCAATCGCCAATCTCTCTCTCTTTTGGATTGCATGTTGTAGTGGCTCTCCGCCACGTTTGAGTGAACTGTACATAATTCAAGCAAATTAAAGCAGTTATTCATCAAATTATCAAATGATTGAGATATGCCATGAATTTTTTTGTTGTTACTCTGTAACATCCCCAAACAGCGGAAAATTAAAAAAATTAAACAATCAAGACATCACTCAGATCAAATCATCAACGGGAATGTTACTCGAATAAATCAACAGTCGGTGCACCAATAATACAACAGAGTTTGTCAAAAGACGTGATTACAACAATACAAGGAATGACAGATAAAGTAATCACGACGACCTTGAAGAGTCCGATGAGGATCCTGACCCCAAAATGTGTGCGCCCGTTGTCACCACCCGGCAGAACCTACTGCGGTCCTGAAACATGAATCAAACAACAAGGCCTGAGTTTCCCATTAGGAAACCCCGTATGCCAAGCACACCTAAATGCATGCAATAGTAAGGTAAAAGAACCTATCATACTAATAGCATGTCATGTCACATCTGCAATGCATCAAATCCCTCAACAGGGTAAACGGGACCTCGGTCCAACAACAACGACCCTCAACAGGGTGCACAAGGACATCAGTCCAGCAACAACAACAATGGGTCTCCCTCGGAAACCTACCGTAGGCACATACGGTCTTACGGACAGTACGCGACACATCCCCCCACACGTGACTACTCGAGCCTAAGGGATCGGTGAGGAGCGTCCGCACTTCCGTGCAAGGAACCACATGGTCAACACCACCTTCGACGGAGCCGTAGCCCGGTCGGTCAACATCCCAGGATAGGTGCCCAATCGGGGATCCTCGCTGGCACAACCTCAGCGGCATCGCTGGCACAACATCGGCGGTACAACATACGTCCGGCACAACATCGGACGACACAACCACAGTCGGAACATCGTCGGCAGCATCATCGCCGGCAAAAACCTCGGCGGCATCGCCGGCACATCGTCGGCGGTACAGCATACGTCCGGCACAACATCGGACGGGTCCAGACCGTAGTCTGCAGGGTCATCATGCTCCACGAGCCATGCGTCACACGCATTGGGATCCGCAATTCCTCAGGTCTGCTACTCATCAGAGAGTAAGGCAACAACTCGTCACACCACGTCCAATCCGGAGGTGGCGCGACCCAAGTGTCCACACTCTTCCACACGGCGGTCCCTGGGCGGTACGAGCACGTACCCGCCGTCACCTCCCGGCTCACGCTCTAAGCGAGGACACGAGTTTCCGTGGACAAAGTTGACACGATCACAAGACCAGGAATCCAGATTTGCACACAACCGGTCGACCGAAAAAGTCTAACCGGTCGACCGTCCCCAATAGGTTCGGTCGACCGAAAGTCTACAACGGTCGAACTATTCTGCGCATCACTTAAGTCCAAACGGTCGAACAGAAGTCTAAAACCGGTCGACCGAATACGAGGTCAAAATCCGGAGTTGGTCAAAATCACCAAAGACTAATCGGTCGACCGACTCAGGGGTCCCGGTCGACCGAAAACTACCAGGGTCATCCTAATAGTCTACGTCATATAACGGTCGAACAATAAACACAAACGGTCGAACGATATGCATAAAATAACAGGTACACTTAAGTTCCGGTCGAACGACCACAAGGAACGGTCGACCGAAAACAGACAGGCAATCCGATCCACTAGCAAGATGCACGACCGGTCGACCGCCCCAAGGCATCGTTCGACTGGTGATGGTTAAAATCGGCAAAATACACTAGATCCGGTCGACCGCCCATAGGGACCCGGTCGACCGTTGGTCAACTTCAACCTCACGCCAGCCGAGGATTTACGCAAATCTCATCGCCAGGGAGATCTCCGACCTCCCCCGACCGACCAACAACAACCCACCAATGTGGGGGAGCAACACAAACAAGCTAGAAGCCGGCATACCTCGAAGAAACGACGAACTTGCCGGAGCCTCGCTCGCGCACGTCGCCTCCGGAGATCACCTCGCGCGCTCGCCTCCTCGCACGACCTCCGCTGGACCCGCCTCCGTCTCTTCAGCTGCGCCGGAATGGAAGAGAATGAGAGTGAGAGAGTGCAAGTGTGAGAGAGAGATTTTCGTTTAAAAACCCAACCCAAAATCACCTCACCATCACCCTACACCCATCACCCTACCCTCTCCACAGTAACCGGCCCCCCTTCTTTCTTCCCTTCCCCATACTAATCCCCCCACTAAACCGGGGATTAGCCTAAGCATGGGTTAGGGTTCTAACATACTCGCAATCCAAACACACCAGTAGAAAGTATTAATGAAACAATTCCAAGTATCATTGTCGAAATCAAGGCGGTTTCAAATTGAGATTCAGAACTTTGTTATTATTTAGGCTTATATTAAGGTCTATATGGGCAGTGATATCCAAAATCTGGATGCCATCTCACAATTGAAGAAGATGTGATCAGTGGATTCATTTTCTATTCCACATAGTGGACATATTGGATTTATTTGTACCGAATTTTTGATTAAGTTGCCTTTTGTAAGTATCATCTTTTCATTGAGAAACCTGGAAAATAGGCAGACCTTTAGGGGGAAGTACTATTCCAGATTTGTTTGCATAGGGGTTCTCTTGTCCCTTGACTGTTAATAGCTTGTACACTCTTTGACATATATAGTTTCTGAGGTTCAACAACCTCTTGTCTTCAGTAGAGTTTTGTGTAAACGTAAGGTACATGCAATACAGTCGAAAGTGTTGTTCTTATGTTCAGTTCATGATGAAATGCTTACGGAACTAATTTCCTTGTAGGGGTGTATGTCCCCAAAAATTAGACAAGGAAAGTCGTGGTTGTTTTACTAGTGTGAATGTATCTGCATATGTTTCACTAAATTTGTAATTTCCATACCATTTATCAATGCACATTAATTGTCCCCATTTCCTAAAGTAACATTGTTGAAGTTGCACAGTAATGGAATGTAGCCGGTTAAGTTTCAGAGGAATGGGAAAAAAACTTTGTTTGTGTTTCAACAGGATTCCAACCCCGTATTATTATTTTGATATCTCATTTTCGGTATTTCTTGGCTTAATCCTTCTTTTCCAGAAAAGTAGTCCCAAAGCTTCTGGATTTGTAAATTGATGGTGTGCTTTGATAGATTAAGGATCCGCAATCCTCCCCATCTTTTGGCTACGCAAATCCTCTTCCAGCAAACCAAACTTTCAACTTTTGAGTGTATGGTGTTGTTGCTCCATATAATTTTTTTCCTTATCTTCTTTATTTCTTTGATCACGCTTTTGGTACCGGTGTATTGCTCAAATGGTAAGAGACGGTCTGTGTAAGTATCTAATTAATCATTGTGATGCAACCTGCCATTGATAGGTTTTTGTTGCCCAGCTTCCAATGTTGTTTCTTACCATTTCTAGGATTGGTCCCCATGTTGTATTGGGTCCTCATTTAGGTGTGAAGGGTATGCCTACCTATTTGAAAGGAAGTTCACGTTTATCCCATCCCAATATAGATTGGAAGTGACTTAAAGAATCAAGACTTACATGTGTCCCATTGATGCATGATTTCTCAAAAATTATTTTGAGTCTAGATATGGTCTCAAAGATGACGAAGATTCTTTTAATGTTGATCAATGTTTTTCTCTTATACCTGAAGGAAGATAATGTATCATCAGCAAATTGTAAATTCATCAACATTAGACTATCTTCTCTTACTTTAATGTCCTACACTACCGAAATAGTTGTGTCCATAATTGAGTTGTGTTGGTGCAACCATAGTGAATGAGGAGAAGCACACAAGAGTGGTCAACATACATTAAGGAAGAATGAAAGTACAATGCATCCGCGCACTTATATTTTTTAATTGATTACGAATTTGCTTTCAAACACAAATAAAAAAAAACTCAATCCCAAAACAATTCTGAAACCGTAAATTTATCTCAAGACTCAGGAAATGTACTACTTGTTTCCATTTATTTGTGAAGGTTATCCATTCTAAACCACTCAATACAACAATTACAAGGTAATATCAAATTTGACTATCTAAAACTCATCAGGAAACACAGTAAACTATCAAAGAGAAACTAAACACGTGAATTTCAACTCCAAAACCTCTACCACAACCAAGATTCAATCCGTAGTTGAAATGGAATAATTGTCATAAATTAACTATTCTATTCCACTCAATACCAAACAAATAAGATAATATCAACTGCATTGTCTAACATACGTCCTCAACTGGAACCCCAAAACCGAAAACCCCCAAAATGCAAACAATAATCTATTAAAAAAATTAACAGGAAAAAATAACAAAAATGGAACCTCAAAACCGAAAAATCAAGCACGCCCTCAAATGGCCCTCCCAACTCGATCAGAAAACATATGTATTCCCGAAATAGAAATCTGTGATCATCAACAACAGCAAAGACAAAAAAAAAATCTCACATCCTTCGTGGCTGACGAGTTCGCAGAGGAAGTCGGAGGTCTTGTAGGAAAATGATCGAAGTCACGAAGGGAGGGGCAGGAAGGCTGGCAAGGCTTTTGTTGAAGTTGCTGAGGTGCTGTTTTGGTTCCGTTGAAGTCGTGGAGGTGCAGTTTTTGGTGCTGCTAAGGTTTTGTCGGAGAACTGTCACGATGGTTCTGTTGGAATAAAAGAAAAAAATGTAGTTGTTCGTATCTGTAAGGCTCATAGACGTCGGTCGTATACTGCACCGGACGTCTATACCCCGACGTCTATATGAATGGGGCTTAGACGTCGGGTGTACTATATGACCGACGTCTATACTAAGACGTCTGTAGGCATGGAGAATAAACGTCAGGGTAGAGACGTCTGTTGCCATAGGTATTCAAAGAACCGACGTCTTGAGGACTGATTGAATAAGTTAAAATACCGTAAGTGCACGACCGCGTTGAAGCGATGCAAATATGGGTCGATCTACAGGGAGGTGTGTCGACTTTGGTTAGTTCGAAGGGGAGTGGGAAAAAGACGGAAAGAAGTTGTGATTACACTACACTAAATTAAGAATGAGCAAACAATAAAACTAAACCACATGGAGTGGAGGTGTGTAGATATGTGCGTGTGAGTGGTTCCTCTTTTCAATTAGAAACAAATGTAGTTTGTGTGACATACAAGTAAAAGCTAGTGTAGAATCTAAGTGTAGGATACACAACACTACATGGCAAACCATGAACATGCATATCTCACATAAAGTTGAGGTTGCTTTTAGATTCTCAAGCATGCAATAAGTACCTAGTGTGGCCATTACAGCATCAATCAATCCTACATACAACCTCAATCATTCATGTAAATGTGCACCAAACATGGATCCATACATAACAAGTCATTCCCATCAAATCATAACAAGCAACAAGATAAACTCTAAAGCTAGCATGAGATAAGTACTTAGTGTGGACATTATCCCACTTAATTCAAGTTTAATCATGCTATAAGTATAGATATATATTAAGCATATGAAACGACACAAATAAAAGAATCCACAAACATGACATATTCTACATTACCTCCACCCCAAATGGGGATGGAACTACTCACTACTCATTAAGAAAGAAAGACAAAACCAAATTAAACTAAGCTTGCAAAAAGAGACAATATAATACTAACTAAGAAAAAATATTTTGTTGACAAAACTCACATTACAAGTAGCATTCTTCTCCACCTTGAGTTTTTGCTCCAAGGCTTGCTCTAAGTAGAGAATTCCACCAAGCAAAAGGGTAAATTCAAAAGGAGAGGAACATTTCTATTTATAGCCATAAGAAAAGGTAACCGGGGACAATCCCCTGGTATGGAACTAAACACATAATATAAATGGACATAAAACAACATAACCAACGACCTGACTAAACCCGGAACACTTTGGACACATTTGGACCACTGATTGGCGGTCTTGGACCACTGATTGGCGGTCTTGGACCACCAATTAGCGATCTATATGTGTCTGATCGAGTCTGGTTTTTGGTGGCTCGGTTCTGGCTCACTTATGTTAGGAACCATAAGTTCGTCGAGGGCGACGAACGGGTTAAGTGGGGGAGATTTGTCACCAAGTTGAGATTGAGGGAGACGCCTAGGGTGCACCAACCAGGCGGGTCTAGTAGCCGGGACTACATTAGAGACGAAGAAGTGCACAATTGGTGGCTTGGAGCGCAAGGGTTCGTGGAAGAGCACCAATGCTTGGGATCTGAGGATGTCCAAGGGAGGTCGAGGAGCATCAGCAAACATGGCGCGAGCGTGGATGTTTGGGAAGCCAAGACACTTGCGTATGGGTCAGCAAGGACTGAGAACGAGTCAAGGCAGGTTGCTGATTGTGTGGGAACGGTTAGGCAAGCCCTCCTTGAAAATAGGATTCGGTTAGGAACGGGTCCGTAACCGAATCGGGGAAAATTTGCGTTGGCCAAAATTGTTCTCCTTAAAAATAGGGATCGGTTATACTTGTCCTTAAAAATAAGAGTCGGTTATGGAATGGGTCAATAACCGAACAGAGGTGGCATGAGTGGGCTGAACGGGTCAAGCCCCACTAATGCATGCCTCTCCAACGTGTGCATTCGGTTTTGGGGAGAAACCGAATCAAGCCAACATGATCCCCACGTTCTGGTCAAGGGTGACCAAGTCCCTAACCGTTTTATTCGGTTATAACCCCATGCGTGATTTATAGGAGGCACTAGAGAGAGTGGCCTTAGTGGGGAGAGTGGGCATTCGGTTTTGCCCCACTCCTCCACAACCAAAGGAGAGTTAGAGGTGATAGTGGGGATCATGGTTCCCCACGTATACATGAAGTGGGAGGCTCACAACATGTATAAAAGGGATGCACCTCCAACCTGTGGAAAGGGCATCACGACTAGAGATAGGGTTTTCTAGTTGTATCGGGTTTTTCCTTCCTTCTTCCATCCCTAAGGAATTGTAATTCGTTTGTTCATTGCAATAAAGAGTTATGATTCCGCCAACGTTGTTTGTGTGTACGTTTTGTTTGTGCTTGTTTAAACTCTGCGGGAAACCGAGGGAGTTGTACAGTTGTGTTGGTGTTTTCAATCTTCCCCGCGGGGATAGAGCGTTTGGCGAGGCCAAAGCTCGAAAAAGTTGAAATTTGAGAGTCTCTAAAGGACTCCTAACACGACCGGTGACAAGCTGGTATCAGAGTTGAGTTTGGGGAATTCGGGGCAACAACGAGGACACGCGGAACCATGAAGATGGTGAGGCGGCGTGTAGGAGGAAACTCCACGAACTTGCTGTTCGTAGAGATGCGTTTGGGAGGACACATTGCGCGGGCATTGGTGGACTCGGGGGCATCTCACAATCTCATGCGTGAGGCATGGGCTGCTTCTCATGGCCTTAGGGCAGGTCAAGTGAAGGGGCGTGTGAAGATTGTGACCAACAAGGATGTGCGGATAGCGGGGGCTATTCAGGAGCGCATAGAAATCGGTGCGTGGAGGGGAGTGCAACGATTTCTTGCGATACCCTTGGATGATTTCGACATCATCCTTGGTCTAGAGTTCTTGCGCAAGGCAAGGGCTGTGGTAATCACACATCTGGGAGGATTGTGGATCATGGATGAGGCAAATCCATGTTATGTTAGGGGCGTGGAGGAGCAAGGTGCGATCAGCGCTATCTCGGCTTTGCAAGTCAAAGACGGGATGAGGCGCGGAGAGGAGACTTTCTTGGCGACATTGGTGGAGGATGGGACCGAAGGGACTGAGGAAATTCCATTAGAAATAGTGGAGATTTTGGAGGAGTTCGTGGACATCATGCCAACCAAGTTGCCAAAGGAGTTACCGCCTAAGCGAGGCGTAGATCATCGCATTGAGCTTGTTCCTGGGACGCGCCCACCAGCCCAAGCTCCCTACCGAATGCCACCCATCTATTTGGAAGAACTCAAGCGCCAACTCAAGGAACTCTTGGATGCGGGGTTGCTGCGTCCAAGTAAGGCACCTTATGGAGCGCCGGTCCTCTTCCAAAAGAAGAAGGATGGTAGTTTGCGAATGTGCGTGGATTACCGGGCACTTAATAAGGTTACTATCAAGAATAAGTATCCTGTGCCCAATATTGAAGACTTGTTTGACAAGCTAGGGAAGGCGAGGTTCTTCTCTAAGATGGACTTGAGGAGCGGGTACTATCAAGTCCGAATTGCTGAAGGAGATGAGGAGAAGACGGCTTGTGTGACGCGGTATGGGTCATATGGGTTCAGGGTCATGCCGTTCGGTTTGACAAACGCGCCGGCAACATTTTGCAACCTTATGAACGATGTATTCTCAGAATATCTCGACAGATTTGTGGTGGTCTACTTGGATGACATTGTCGTGTATAGCGAGGACTTGGGGTCGCATAAGGTACACTTGGCCAAGGTTTTGGCAAAGCTCCGGGAGCACAAGTTGTACTTGAAGCGAGAGAAGTGCGCTTTCGCCCAGACCAAGATAGGGTTCTTGGGGCACATTATTGTGGACGGCAAGGTGAGCATGGATCCAAAGAAGACCGAGGCGATAGCGGACTGGCCGATACCCACCAAGGTAACTGAACTTCGCTCATTTTTGGGACTAACGAATTATTATCGGAAGTTTGTTCAGGAGTATAGCCGCATTGCCGCGCCTTTAACAGACTTGTTAAAGAAGGACAGGACCTGGAATTGGTCAAGTCAATGCCAAGGGGCATTTGAGGGGTTGAAACACGCGATGGTGTCTCAGCCGGTGCTAGTTCTTCCGAGGTTCGATATGGAATTCGAGGTGACTACGGATGCTAGCGACACTGCTATTGGGGGAGTTCTAGTGCAAGATGGACATCCGGTGGCTTATGAGAGTCGTAAGCTAAATCCTGCTGAGAGGAGGTATTCCGTGCACGAGAGGGAACTTACAGCAGTTGTGTATTGCCTAAGGACTTGGAGAGTCTACTTGGTGGGAAGGCGTTTCACGGTGTATACGGACAACGTGGCCACGAGTTGTTTCGAGAACACCAAGAAGCTAACGCCTAAACAGGCAAGATGGCAAGATTACTTAGCCGAGTTTGATTTCGTGCTCAAGTACAAGCCTGGGAGGCTTAATCAGGTAGCCGACGCACTTAGTAGGAGGGATTCCGAAGATGTGGGGGAGGAGGCGACCTTAGTAACCGTCACTGGAATCCAGGGGGATATCCTTGACAAAATCAGAGAAGCTACACAAGCTGACGCGGAATGCAAGCGTATTAGTTCGCATATTGAGGAAGGTCTGACGAGACGCTTCTGGAAAGATGATGGGATCATCTGGGCTAAAGGGGAGAGGCCCTACGTGCCTAAGTCAGGGGACTTGAGGCGCATGCTTTTGCATGACACGCACGACGCGCGATACGCTGGTCATCCGGGGGCGGAGAGGACTGCAGCTTTGTTAGGGAGTAGCTACTTTTGGCCAAACATAGAGAAGGATGTGGAACTCTATGTGAGGACGTGTCTTGTGTGCCAACAAGACAAGGTGGAGAGACAAAAGGAGAAAGGTCTCCTACAGCCTTTGCCTATACCAGAGGGTCCGTGGATGAGTTGTTCTATGGACTTTGTGTCCGGGTTTCCTAAGGTGGAAGGATGCACGGCGATCATGGTTGTCGTGGATAGGTTCTCAAAGTATGGAGTATTTATCGCAACACCAAGCACATGCACGGCGGAGAATGCAGCCACCTTGTTCATGCGGAACGTGGTCAAGCATTGGGGTCTGCCAAGGGACATCGTGAGCGATCGAGATGCAAGGTTCACAGGAAAGTTTTGGAGGCGGTTGTTTGAATTGCTAGGGACGCAACTCAAGTTCTCCACCAGCAATCACCCTCAGACTGACGGGCAGACTGAGAGGGTGAATGCGATGCTCGAGGAGTATCTTAGACACTATGTGCAAGCTAACCAAAAGAATTGGGTGGATCTCTTGGATATAGCGCAGTTTAGCTACAACTTGCACAAGTCGTCTTCCACATGACGTAGTCCGTTTGAGGTTGCAACGGGACGACAACCTATGGTTCCCTTGGAGTTGGGGAAAGCGGACGAAGGAACATGTCCAGCAGCGTATAGGTACGCTAGAGCACGCCAAAATCAGGTCGAAGAAGCACGGGACTTCTTGGCCAAGGCGCAGCGCAAGATGAAGAAGGCATCGGACAAAGGGAGGAGGAACGTGGAGTTCGTAGTTGGAGAGCAAGTGTGGCTCAAACTTACTCCTCAGGTTTGGAAGAAGATCCTAACTAAGGATGCGCATAAGGGGATCATTCCAAAATTCGATGGGCCGTTCAAGATCATCAAGCGGATAGGTAATGCAGCCTATCACATTGAGTTACCGGAGAGACTCAAGCTACACCCCGTTTTTCATGTGATCAATCTCAAAAGGTACTACAAAGACAACGAGAATCCAGATCGGGCAATACCAAGACGGGCCCCGCCAACTATCCGAGTTACTTTTGATAAGGAGGCCGAGGCTATCCTTAAGAAGAAGAAACGAGGAGGGAGCAGGCGCAACCGACAGGTTTTCTACTTGGTAAAGTGGAAGGGACTACCCGAGGAGGAAGCGACTTGGGAGAGGGATGTGACTTTGTTGGAGTACGAAGGGCTGATCAGCAAATTTCTGGCCAACCGAACCATAAGTTCGTCGAGGGCGACGAACAGGTTAGGTGGGGGAGATTTGTCACCAAGTTGAGATTGAGGGAGACGCCTAGGGTGCACCAACCAGGCGGGTCTAGTAGCTGGGACTACATGAGAGACGAAGAAGTGCACAATTGGTGGCTTGGAGCGCAAGGGTTCGTGGAAGAGCACCAATGCTTGGGATCTGAGGATGTCCAAGGGAGGTCGAGGAGCATCAGCAAACATGGCGCGAGCGTGGATGTTTGGGAAGCCAAGACACTTGCGTATGGGTCAGCAAGGACTGAGAACGAGTCAAGGCAGGTTGCTGATTGTGTGGGAACGGTTAGGCAAGCCCTCCTTGAAAATAGGATTCGGTTAGGAACGAGTCCGTAACCAAATCGGGGAAAATTTGCGTTGGCCAAAATTGTTCTCCTTAACAATAGGAATCGGTTATACTTGTCCTTAAAA
The DNA here is from genome assembly GCA_963682175.1 of Triglochin maritima. Taxonomy (NCBI): domain Eukaryota; kingdom Viridiplantae; phylum Streptophyta; class Magnoliopsida; order Alismatales; family Juncaginaceae; genus Triglochin; species Triglochin maritima. The sequence continues at coordinate 20,336,688 of OY821774.1, read as the reverse complement.
ATAGGAGTCGGTTATGGAATGGGTCAATAACCGAACGGAGGTGGCATGAGTGGGCTGACCGGGTCAAGCCCCACTAATGCATGCCTCTCCAACGTGTTCATTCGGTTTTGGGGAGAAACCGAATCAAGCCAACATGATCCCCACGTTCTGGTCAAGGGTGACCAAGTCCCTAACCGTTTTATTCGGTTATAACCCCATGCGTGATTTATAGGAGGCACTAGAGAGAGTGGCCTTAGTGGGGAGAGTGGGCATTCGGTTTTGCCCCACTCCACCACAACCAAAGGAGAGTTAGAGGTGATAGTGGGGATCATGGTTCCCCACGTATACATGAAGTGGGAGGCTCACAACATGTATAAAAGGGATGCACCTCCAACCTGTGGAAAGGGCATCACGACTAGAGATAGGGTTTTCTAGTTGTATCGGGTTTTTCCTTCCTTCTTCCATCCCTAAGGAATTGTAATTCGTTTGTTCATTGCAATAAAGAGTTGTGATTCCGCCAACGTTGTTTGTGTGTACGTTTTCGTTTGTGCTTGTTCAAACTCTGCGGGAAACCGAGGGAGTTGTACGGTTGTGTTGGTGTTTTCAATCTTCCCCGCGGGGATAGAGCGTTTGGCGAGGCCAAAGCTCGAAAAAGTTGAAATTTGAGAGTGTCTAAAGGACTCCTAACACGACCGGTGACTCCTAACATCCTCTTTCAGCAAACCAAACTTTCAACTTTTGAGTGTATGGTGTTGTTTCTCCATATAATTTTTTTCCTTATCTTCTTTATTTCTTTGATCACGCTTTTGGTACCGGTGTATTGCTCAAATGGTAAGAGACGGTCTGTGTAAGTATCTAATTAATCATTGTGATGCAACCTGCCATTGATAGGTTTTTCTTGCCCAGCTTCCAATGTTGTTTCTTACCATTTCTAGGATTGGTCCCCATGTTGTATTGGGTCCTCATTTAGGTGTGAAGGGTATGCCTACCTATTTGAAAGGAAGTTCACGTTTATCCCATCCCAATATAGATTGGAAGTGACTTAAAGAATCAAGACTTACATGTGTCCCATTGATGCATGATTTCTCAAAAATTATTTTGAGTCTAGATATGGTCTCAAAGATGACGAAGATTCTTTTAATGTTGATCAATGTTTTTCTCTTATACCTGAAGGAAGATAATGTATCATCAGCAAATTGTAAATTCATCAACATTAGACTATCTTCTCTTACTTTAATGTCCTACACTACCGAAATAGTTGTGTCCATAATTGAGTTGTGTTGGTGCAACCATAGTGAATGAGGAGAAGCACACAAGAGTGGTCAACATACATTAAGGAAGAATGAAAGTACAATGCATCCGCGCACTTATATTTTTTAATTGATTACGAATTTGCTTTCAAACACAAATAAAAAAAAACTCAATCCCAAAACAATTCTGAAACCGTAAATTTATCTCAAGACTCAGGAAATGTACTACTTGTTTCCATTTATTTGTGAAGGTTATCCATTCTAAACCACTCAATACAACAATTACAAGGTAATATCAAATTTGACTATCTAAAACTCATCAGGAAAATAGTAAACTATCAAAGAGAAACTAAACACGTGAATTTCAACTCCAAAACCTCTACCACAACCAAGATTCAATCCGTAGTTGAAATGGAATAATTGTCATAAATTAACTATTCTATTCCACTCAATACCAAACAAATAAGATAATATCAACTGCATTGTCTAACATACGTCCTCAACTGGAACCCCAAAACCGAAAACCCCCAAAATGCAAACAATAATCTATTAAAAAAATTAACAGGAAAAAATATCAAAAATGGAACCTCAAAACCGAAAAATCAAGCACGCCCTCAAATGGCCCTCCCAACTCGATCAGAAAACAAATATATTCCCGAAATAGAAATCTGTGATCATCAACAACAGCAAAGACAAAAAAATAATCTCACATCCTTCGTGGCTGACGAGTTCGCAGAGGAGGTCGGAGGTCTTGTAGGAAAATGATCGAAGTCACGAAGGGAGGGGCAGGAAGGCTGGCAAGGCTTTTGTTGAAGTTGCTGAGGTGCTGTTTTGGTTCCGTTGAAGTCGTGGAGGTGCAGTTTTTGGTGCTGCTAAGGTTTTGTTGGAGAACTGTCACGATGGTTTTGTTGGAATAAAAGAAAAAAATGTAGTTGTTCGTATCTGTAAGGCTCATAGACGTCGGTCGTATACTGCACCGGACGTCTATACCCCGACGTCTATATGAATGGGGCTTAGACGTCGGGTGTACTATATGACCGACGTCTATACTAAGACGTCTGTAGGCATGGAGACTAAACGTCAGGGTAGAGACGTCTACTGCCATAGGTATTCAAAGAACCGACGTCTTGAGGACTGATTGAATCAGTTAAAATACCGTAAGTGCACGACCGCGTTGAAGCGATGCAAATATGGGTCGATCTACAGGGAGGTGTGTCGACTTTGGTTAGTTCGAAGGGGAGTGGGAAAAAGACGGAAAGAAGTTGTGATTACACTACACTAAATTAAGAATGAGCAAACAATAAAACTAAACCACATGGAGTGGAGGTGTGTAGATATGTGCGTGTGAGTGGTTCTTCTTTTCAATTAGAAACAAATGTAGTTTGTGTGACATACAAGTAAAAGCTAGTGTAGAATCTAAGTGTAGGATACACAACACTACATGGCAAACCATGAACATGCATATCTCACATAAAGTTGAGGTTGCTTTTAGATTCTCAAGCATGCAATAAGTACCTAGTGTGGCCATTACAGCATCAATCAATCCTACATACAACCTCAATCATTCATGTAAATGTGCACCAAACATGGATCCATACATAACAAGTCATTCCCATCAAATCATAACAAGCAACAAGATAAACTCTAAAGCTAGCATGAGATAAGTACTTAGTGTGGACATTATCCCACTTAATACAAGTTTAATCATGCTATAAGTATAGATATATATTAAGCATATGAAACGACACAAATAAAAGAATCCACAAACATGACATATTCTACATTACCTCCACCCCAAATGGGGATGGAACTACTCACTACTCATTAAGAAAGAAAGACAAAACCAAATTAAACTAAGCTTGCAAAAAGAGACAATATAATACTAACTAAGAAAAAATATTTTGTTGACAAAACTCACATTACAAGTAGCATTCTTTTCCACCTTGAGTTTTTGCTCCAAGGCTTGCTCTAAGTAGAGAATTCCACCAAGCAAATGGGTAAATTCAAAAGGAGAGGAACATTTCTATTTATAGCCATAAGAAAAGGTAACCGGGGACAATCCCCTGGTATGGAACTAAACACATAAAATAAATATACATAAAACAACATAACCAACGACCTGACTAAACCCGGAACACTTTGGACACATTTGGACCGCTGATTGGCGGTCTTGGACCACTGATTGGCGGTCTTGCACCACTGATTGGCGGTCTTGGACCACCAATTAGCGATCTATATGTGTCTGATCGAGTCTGGTTTTTGGTGGCTCGGTTCTGGCTTGATTTCTTGATGTTTAGAGCACCATTAACGGCGCCCAGGCAGTTCTCAGGCACCCAAGTTTCTCTCTCAGCCATATCAGCTTCTCTGTCCGCCACGTCAGCTCAAACCAACCCCCTAAATTTTTCTTAACCACACCCATAAACAACTCAAACGTCCTACATTCTCTCCCCTACATGTCATTTCGGGATCAATTCTAGGCAAACCACGAAAAATTATCAAAACATTCTAGAAAATATAAACAAATAAAAAACTTATTTTCATAAAAATATATTTGAATTTTTTTAATGATTTTTAAAACATTTTTTAAACACAAAAAAATAATAAAATAATAAAACAACCAATGGGGGGGGACACATGCCCCCCCACCCACCAACCCAACCCAACGCCCAGGCGGAAATTCGGGCGCCCATCCGCCCAAATTTCCACCCGGGCGATGGGTTTTCAAATTTTATATTGTTAAAATGATGAGGTGTCGGGCGGTTGGTTAATCCGCCCTACCCAGTAAGGATGGTCTTAATGAATCTGATTTGGTTTTTTTATGGTTAGACCCGGATCTAATTGCCAAAATACTCCTCTTGATGGTATGGAGTGCTTGATTTTGCTACTTAGTCCTTTTGGGTTTACATCCGGGTACTTCTGTCTTGCATGTTGGTCCAGAAGTCTTGCAACTTAGTCCTTTTCCTTGCTTTTATATCCTTTTTTAGTCTCTTCTTCCCAAACCTATTTATTCCTGAAACATAAACATAAAACTCGTAATGTAGCATTGCTTAGGCTAAAATAAAGGATATAAGACACAAATATATGCATGATATGATATCAATCAAATACCGCCACACCTAACGTTTTCTAGTCCCGAGCAAAACAAAGAAAGGGAAAAATGAAAGAAAGGAAAAATCATTCGTAAAACAGGGAAATCCTAACTCACTTTCGTAGGAATCACGGTTGCACTTAACACGTGCAACAAGCCGTTAAACCTCTTTGTCGCCAAGGAGGGGTGTTGTCTCCTGAGGGGTTTCAGCAGATATACCCAGAAAATCTTAACATTGACTCATTTTTCAATCTCGAAACTCGACTCGATGGACTCATTTTTGTCGATCATTGGACACGGTAATCCTACGGGCCGACTCTATATATGTATGCTGTCCACACACCTAGCCTTATGAATCATTCATGCAAGTTAATTAAGGGCTTAAGTGAAAGACATGGAAAACCTTAACATCCTCAAGTGATACAAAGTGTAAAGTCCATTAAGTTTCTTATTTGCATTACCCTTTTTTTGTTTTTGTCTATTTTTCTTTTCCTTTTTTTACTAGTTGGTGTGTAATTCTCCTAGGGTCAGGTTTCGTGCATCATTGCCTATGAGGACTTACACTATTAGTACACCTTTCCCAACATCTCCACATAGGGCAATCCCTACCACTGGTGTAATGGGAGTTTGGTCGATGCATCCCAAGTCAGATGACTGGAAAGCACCAGGCACAAAGTCCCCTCAGACCTAATTTCCCGAGTGATAGGAGCCGTGCGAGAAGAGAGAATACCTACTCACTTAGTTCTTATCTACACATGAACCAAAACCCCTACACTTAATGTCTCATAACAGGAGTTAAAGGGTCCTTTACTAAAACAAACTTCCTTACATTAATAGACACGAATTATTCAACTCACTAGGTTTACGGTGGACTTCACCCAAGGATCATGGGAAGCAGATACATGGATATTAAATGCAGCACACTAACATGATCCTAAGAATGCGCACAAAAGAAAATGAAAGAGCGCAAAAATAAAATGAGAAAGACTCGACTATGTACACACGTAAAACACCCCACACACCTACTTCAAGTATTGTCCTCAATGAATGTGAGCATGATACTACATGTATTTATGCATGAAAAAGAAAAGATCTCACCAACATGAAGCACAAATTAAGGATCATGGTTATGTTGCTGGACACAAACTTGAATTCCCTCAAAACCTGTGAGATGCTAAAGAAGGGATACAAACACGTGAAAGAAATGGGGCCCAAATACACAAGGGTTGGAGCCCGCAATAATCAATGCTCACCCATGGAGTCTTTCTCAACTTTGTTTTGTTTTTTTTGGTTTTTTTTGGAATAGAACTATGTACAAAAATGGGCTCCAATTTTCATTTGTCACTGGACATCAAATGGGAACCCACCATCTCTTGAGCCAGAAATGCAACAACATGGGCTCGCAACATAGGAAATAAGAGGATTGTTAAGAGGTTTATGAACCAAGGATGACGGTTCATGCCTCCTAAAACCAGGGTCGGTGAAAGGAAATGGAAACAACGATGTTTCCACTCCACAACAGAGTTAAGGGTCATCAATGTACATCCTCCAACAGATATTTGGGTGCACCGGGATCATTTCATCCACACAATGTGACACCGTGGACTTCTTACCCAGATGGCGAAGTCCAGAAATAGAATTGCTTGACCACTTGACCCCCTTATAAGCTTTGTGGTCATTTGATGCCTCTTGATAATGAGAACTAATGGAGGGATGAATGAGTGGTAAGTCTCTGTCAGGTTGTTTGAAATGAAGGGTATCAGGTGGTTGATTTTTAACCCACATGGGTCCTCAACAGATATAAAGTGAAGAGCAGGTGTCCCCAACAGGGCCACATGATCACAAGATAAGGCATCTTCTTGTGCCAGTCCAAGAGAAACATCTTCACCACCATCAGGATCTCCATCAAAAATTCTCTGAAATACTTGAAGGTACCTTCAACTTCAATCTCATTCGTGCCATGGATAAGGTTGACCCCAACAGGGTAATTGAAGGCATCTGGCTTCTTGTTGATGGTGAAGATGTTGAAATCAGTGCATTGACTACCATAAGTCAAGCGCATCTGACCATTGCGACAATTGATCAAGGCATTGGAAGTCGCTAGAAATGGTCACCCCAAAATAACAGGAATTTGTCCAAGTGGGCTGGGCACAAGTTCAATATCCAAAACAAAGAAATGGACTTGATAAATGAACTCTCCCACTTTGATCAGCACATCTTCCACCACGCCCCTAGGTTTCTTCATAGACCTATCAGCCAATTGAAGAGTGGTTTTGTTTGTTTGAGGTCTCCAAGACCAAGGTGGACGTAGACCGTATACGGCAGAAGATTAACAGATGCACCAAGGTCCAATAAGGCTCAATGTATAGACACATCACCAATCACACAAGAAATAGTAGGGCAACCAGGGTCTTTTGAAAGAACCTCAGAAAGAACCAGGCTCAATGTTGATCAGAACTTTTCTTTTTAGGGCGATCAGGGAATGTTGCCTTTGGGGCATAAGGGTCTTTTGAAAGAACCTCAGAATTCTGGTCCATAGAAACCTGAGTGGGGACCTCATAATCTGATTCCTTTGACACAAGATGAGGCAAGGGGACCTCAGGGTTCGGCCCCCTCGTAGAGGTAGGTATCATCGCAGGTCTGGTGCCACCAAGAGATGGTGATTGCAAGGAAGGCAACCCAATTTGGTTGTCCACCTCCTTATCAGATCTCAAAGTATGAATCACATTAAGATGATGGGTCGGTTCAGAGGTAGCTAGAGTTACCATCGGGCTTCATTGAGATTGTGTACCCCGGAGATTCACCTCGGGTTGACTTGGGAATTGACTCTTCTCACGTTCATGGAGTTGATGAGCCAACTGTCTAACTTGCATTTCCAAAGCTTTGACTGTACTTTGCATGCTCTGCATGAATGCTTTAAGGGTCGGATCACCAGAGACGTCCTTTGGGTCAACCCGCTGGGGTAGAGTCTGACTAGAATAACCTGATGGTGAGGCCTGAGTAGGTTGGTGAGTATGGGGTTGAGACCTTTGATGTAGGGGTTGGTAGGTCGTTGATGGGCGTGGAGGGTGATAAGGTGGACGTTCAGTTTGAGTGTGCAAGCTCTGACCGTTGCCCTCACTAGGCCCCCAAGAGAAGTTAGGGTGGTTTCGCCATCCCGGGTTGTAGGAGTGATTGTACGGGTCGTGATGGGGCCTTAGTTGATACATCGCATTTGCATAATCAGTATCACTTGGAGCGTAAGCACATTCCAAGTCATTGTCCCGTAAGTCCACACCTACTACACACTGGAGTAGTGACCTGAGCTACCAGAGCTCGGTCCAACTCTAAACTCTCAATCCTTCCATGATAGCTGCCATTTTCGACTCACACACCCAACTTGATATGATCCAGCTCGACCAGAAGACCTTGTGACTAGTGACTGTCTCATGGTGTCCCACTCAAACGTACGTTCAACAATTACTTCAAGGTGTCCCATTCCTCATCTATGGGTTTCATTTGGAAATCACCCTGACACATCGACTCCAACAATGTGTGGGTGTTGTAGTTGAGGCCATCATAAACAAATTTGGCACACCTATCAATGCTCAATTCCATGATGAGGGCACTGCAAGAGAAGGTCCTCGAACCTCTCAAAGAAAGCATTAAACGATTCGATCTCCGTCTGATACATTTGGTGTATATGATGTTGTATCTCTTGAGTCTTCCTTTGAGAGGTTCATCCCAGGACCGAATCGAGTTCGTCAGGAGGCTGTACATCCATTTCTTCACATTATCCTTCAACGCGAAAGAAATCGTCCTCAACCGGATTGAATCATCATCGAGTTGTTGAAGCTTGAACAATGAGTATACCTCCTCGAATTCACGTATAAAAATACATGAATCTTCCTTATTAGTAGTGAAGGTAGGACGCATGCTCACTATTGAGGTTTTAGTTGATAGTTATTCCCGCGAACTAGAGGAAGAACTATGCAAGAAGGTTGCACGGCTCGAACAGGATGGGTCTGCTCCCATATCGTCATCGGTCTATCCCGTCGAGCTAAAGGTGGTGGTGCACCAAGAACTCAATCCTGACCGAATTCCTCTTCCTCCTGAGTCGGAGGAGGAGAAGAAGGAGGTCTACGTGGTGGTGGGAGTGGACCGAGGTAATCCATGTATGAAACATGGTTTCTCCCATCTCTATGAGACGACTCGGCCTCATGCTCGAAAGGAGCATGAGGTGGAGATGGTCGATCACCTAGACCGTCAATCTCATAAAAATGTACTCTCTCAAGTCGAGCGCACTCACCACAACGAGCCCAACTCGCATAAAACGCTCAACTCGACTCTAAAACAACACAAAACAGAATGTGTAATTAGAGGAGGAGACTGATTGACATCATTTCATGCTTATATTTGTACCTTATATCCATTATCTTACACCTAAGCAATGCTACGTGACGAGTTTTATGTTTAGTTTTCAGAAATAAAGAGGTTTGAAGAGAAGAGCCATGAAAGGACCCAAAAGCAGGAAAAAAGGACCTAATTGTGAGAACTGGGGACCAAGATGCAAGGGGGAAGGACCTGATCGTAAGACAGAAGGACCTAAGAGCAAAACAGGAAACTCCACACCATCATGAGGAGTATTTTGTCAATTCGATTCGGGTCGGAGCTCCACTAAACCAGCTAGATGCATCCAAGACCAAGAAACACACCAAGGCAAGCCCACCAGAAGACCCAGCCGGATCTGGGCTTTATAGGCCGCCAATTGGCGGTCTGGAACCGCCAATTGGCGGTCTGGTTAAGCCCAAATCAGCCAAGATTCTTCCTGGACTTGTATTATCATGTGTTTAGGCTATTTTTGGTATTGGTTTAGTCCCACATCGGGGGATTGTCCCTGATTAGCTTTTTCCATGCTTATAAATAGAACTCTTCACCTCCCATTGTATCCATCTCCCTCTTGGTGGCCATCTTCCCTACTAAGAGTGAAGCCTTGAAGCAAAACTCTAGTGGAGGAAGAGCTACTTGTAATTGAGTGAGTTAATAATATAAGTTTTCTCTTAATGATGTTGTTTCTCTCTTAGTTTAATTACCTTTCATTTGCATGCTTGTTTGTTTGTTTAGTTTTATGCTTCTTTAATATTTCTTGCTTAAGTAGTATAAATTTCATTTCAGTATTATGCTTTCCTTTGCTAAATTAGTTAGAGTAATGAGTAGTGAGTAGTTCTATCCCCATGTGGGGGGTGGAGAAATATGTGATATAATAATGTAGTGTATTAAGTGTGTGTTATTTTTATCCCTTGAGCTTTATATGATTTCCATAACCATCTAATGGGTCTCCACTCTTATCTTTGATATGCTAATGCTCTTGAATGAAGCTTAGCTTATGCTTTGATTAGTGGACCTATTTTATGGGGAATGATAAAGTTAGGATTTGGATGAAGTTAATGTTGGAAACACAATTTGTAGTGTATGTACTCTTGTTGCCTTTTCCTTAGCTAATGTCTTGTATGTTTTAATGATGTAGTCATCTTAATTCATGTGGAGGCATAGTAGGGTCTAGTCTTTATACTTGAGTTCATGTAGCTTCATTCCAATCATTGTCTTGTATGTTTTAATGATGTAGTCTTATCTTAATTCATGTAGAGGCAAGATTGGATGTAGTTTTATGATTTCATGCATTACATGTTGTGAGGAGCTTAATTGAACACACACACACACACATCTTTATGTTCACATCTGTTCTCTACCCCCTTTGGGGTTTAGTTTTATTGCTTATCTTCATTTCCTTTGCATTTCATTTCAGCTTTGTAGTTTAGGTTAGTGTAATACATCTTTCTCCCTTCTTTTTACCTCTCGCCTTCGAATAAACCAAGTGTCGACACACCTCCCAGTGGACGACCCGTATTTGCCACCGCTTCAACGCGGCCGTGCACTTGCGGTTAAATATAAAACGAGATCAACCAAGTTTTTGGCGCCGTTGCCGGGGAGGTGCTCTGTCCAGACCTTGGTTTGGACGATTCGAGGGGTTTTTAATTTTTTGTTTTTAGTTTTTCTTAGTTTCAGGGAACACTCTGATCAAGGGGAGGCTACTAGGAAAATCTGAGGACCAGAAGACCAAAAGGGACCGCCAGTCAGCGGTTGTAGACCGCCAACTGGCGGCCTGGTGAGGTCATCTTGCCGTGAAATTTTTTATGGTAGTTGTTTTCTTCTATTTGGTTATCTGGGAGCTCTATTTTGCATGCTTTGACTTCTGGTTTGCTCCCAGATCATTAATAACTCCCCCAATTAATCAACTTGGACCATAAAACTCAAAGCAAAAGATTAGACTTCTTGCCATCTAGGTCATGCACCATTGGTAGACCTTGCATGCATTTGTCTTTTCTTTGCTTTACATTTTGTCGTTGATTGCTGGCGTGAGGTACGTGCACCCACATCCCTCATTCATGCATGTTTCTTTCATGCATTAGTTAGTAAGGTGCATCGGGACAAGAGTGAGAGAGCGTTTGATTGGAGCGATTGATTGCTAGATCTAGGATCAAATCGCTACTAAGGAGGGGCTGTCCCATAAAAGATAAGGTGGGGGATTTCATCACCCTTTCCTTGGCCCCAAAAACCACTCTTAATAAAACCTTAACTAAAAGCAAGTAGACATTGGCCCTAAGGAATTCGGACGCACTAGGAGAGTAATCTAGTCGAGACCGTCATGACCTGATCGGCGTTGCCTACCTTGTCGATAGTAGGAGGTACTGGATCTCCGGATCTGGTATCACTTGCTGGGCATTGTGGTCCTCGTTGTAGGGAGGTGAGGCGTGTCGAGGCTAGTGACCTCGAAGTTAGGCGTCGTCTAGCTTAAGGACCCATTGCCTTACTTTGTTTGAGCCGTGCTTGCTAGTTAGGCTTCTTCCTGATCCCACTACCCACGCTAGCTCTAGGGATTCTTCTCTCCTCACCTGAGTCATCTCCTCATCTATTCTCTACGTTTAGTCTCCTCCTCTAGTACACCTTCTGTTGTGTGTTTGTTAGAGTCGAGTCGAGCATTTTTATGCGAGGTTGGGCTCGTTCTGGTGAGAGCGCTCGACTCGAGAGAGTGCTTATTTCTGAGATGGAAGATCTTGGTGATCGACCATCTCCGCCTTGTGCTCCTTTGGAGCAAGAAGGCGAGTCGTCTCGTGGTGGCGAGGGAGACCGGGTTCCATACATGGACTACCTCGGTCCATTCCCACCACCACGTAGACCTCATTCTCCTCCTCCTCTGACTCGAGAGGAAGGGAGATTCGGTCAGGATCGAGTTCTAGGTGCACCACCACCTTTAGCTCGACATGATAGGCCGATGACCTTGTGGGAGCGGACCCATCCTGTTCGGGCCGCGCAACCTTCTTGCATAGTTGTTCCCCCTGCTCGCGGGAACAACTATGAGCTAAAACCTCAGTATGTGAGCATGCTTCCGATCTTCACTGCCAATAAGGAGGATCCGTATATCTTTATACGCGAATTCGAGGAAGTGTGCTCCATGTTCAAGCTTCAACAGCTTGACGAGGATTCTGTCCGGTTGAGGATGATTTCTTTCGCATTGAAGGATAATGCGAAGAAATGGATGTATAGCCTCCCGGCGAGCTCGATTCGGTCATGGGATGACTTTGTGACCGTCTTTCTGAAGAGATTTTTCCCTCAAAGGAAAACTCAACAGATACGGCACCAGATACATCAGATGTATCAGACCGAGACCGAATCTTTTCATGGTTTCTTTGAGAGGTTCAAGGACCTTCTCCAGCAGTGCCCTCATCATGGATTTGAGTTATGGCAGCTGTGCCAAATTGTTTATGAGGGCATCAACTACAACACCCGCACATTGTTGGAGTCGATGTGTCAGGGTGACTTCCAAATGAAACCCATCGAGGAGGCATGGGATACTTTTGAATCCATGGCTGAGCGTACCATCGAGTGGGATACCATGAGAGAGCCACCAGCCGCCAGGTCTTCTGGTCGAGCTGGATCTTATCAAGTTGACTCATCGATCGCGTCTGAAGCGAAAATGGCTGCTCTCATGCGTAGGATAGAGAGTTTGGAGATGGACCGAGCTCCTGTAGCTCAGGTCGCTACTCCCGGGTGTACTAGGTGTGGACTGTCGGGACATGATGACTTGGAGTGCGCTTACTCTCCAAGGGATACTGAGCATGCAAATGCAATGTATCAACAAAGGCCCCGAAACGACCCGTACAGTCATTCCTATAACCCGGGATGGCGTAACCATCCTAACTTCTCTTGGGGGTCTAGTGGAGGCCACGGTCAGAGCTCGCACACTCAACCTCAACCTCCACCTTATCAACCTCCACGCCCATCGGCGACCTACCAACCCCCACATCAAAGGTCGCAGCACCAAAATTACCAACATGCTCATGCCTCATCGTCGGGTTATTCCAACCAGACTCCACCACCCCAGCGGGTTGACCCTAAGGACCCTTCTTGTGATCCGACCTTTCAAGCGTTGCAAAGTACAGTCAAGGCTTTGGAAATGCAGGTTAGCCAGTTGGCTCATCAACTCCATGAACGCGAGAAAGGTCAGTTCCCGAGTCAACCTGAGGTGAATCCTCGGGGTACCCATTCTCAAGGAAGGACACCTTTACCTCATGCCACCTCTGAACCGACCCATCATATTAATGTGATTCATACTTTGAGGTCTGGTAAGGAGGTGGACAACCACATTGGGGTGCCTTCCTTGTCATCACCATCTTTGAGGGAGCCGGATCCTGAGGCTCCCTCCACAAATACTTCCAGGAAGGAGCCAGATCCTGAGGTTCTTTCTACATTTCCTTCGACAAAGGGGCCGAACCTTGAGGTCCCCTTGTCTCCTCTTGTGTCGAAGGAACCAGATTCTGAGGTCCCCACTCATGTTTCTTTGGACCTGAATTCTGGGGTGCCTTCGCATTCTTATGCCCCAAAGGCGCCATTCCCTGAGCGCCTTAAAAAGAAAACCTCTGATCAGCATGACAAGATGCTTGAGATGTTTCGGCAGGTTAAGGTGAATATCCCTCTTCTGGAGGTGATTCAGCAAATGCCACCTTATGCCAAGGTTCTCAAGGACTTATGCACCAAGAAGAGAAAAACTCATGTTCCCAAGAAAGCTTTTCTTGCGGCTAACGTGAGTTCCTTGTTGGCACAACCCATGCAAGTCAAGTACAAGGACCCTGGCTGTCATACTATCTCTTGTGTGATTGGTGATGTGTCCATACATCGGGCCTTGCTGGACCTTGGTGCATCTGTTAATCTTCTGCCATATTCTGTCTACGTCCACCTCGGTCTTGGAGACCTCAAACAGACAAAGACAACTCTTCAATTGGCTGATAGGTCTATGAAGAAACCGAGGGGTGTGGTGGAAGATGTGCTGATCAAAGTGGGAGAGTTCATTTATCCAGTCGACTTCTTTGTCTTGGATACTGAACCTGTGCCAAACCCACTTGGACAATTTCCTGTCATTCTGGGGCGACCATTTCTTGCGACTTCCAATGCCTTGATCAATTGTCGCAATGGTCTGATGCGCTTGACTTATGGTAGTCAATGCGCTGATTTCAACATCTTCACCATTGGCAAGAAGCCAGATGCCTTCAATGACCCTGTTGGGGTTAACCTTATCCAGGGCATGGATGAGAGTGAAGTTGAGGGTACCTTCAAGTACTTCAGAGAATTGTTCGATGAAGATCCTGAAGGTGGTGAAGATGTTTCACCTGGGCTGGCACAAGAAGGTGCCTTATGTTTTGATCACGTGGCCCTTGAGCCACAACCTTTCGATCACGTGGCTTTTGAGCCACCAGATACCCTTTTTATGGCCTCTGGGCCACATGATCTTCATTCTATATCTGCTGAGGACCCCATGTGGGTTAAGAATCAACCACCTGATACCCTTCAACCTGGTAGAGGTTTACCTCTCATTCATACCTCCTATTTTGTTAACTCTCAAGAGACATCGAACGACCACAATGCGAATAAGGGTGTCAGGTGGTCAAGCAATTCGGTTTTATATGTTGCGAGCCCATACAGGTGCATTTCTGGCTCGAGAGATGGCGGGTTCCCATTTGATGTCCCTTGATATATGAATATGGGAGCCCATTGTTGTACATAGTTTGTTAAAAAAAATCCTTCAGTGAGCATCGATTGTTGTGGGCCCCAACCCTTGAGTATTTGGGCCCCATTTCTTTCACGTATTTGTATCCCTTCTTTAGCATCTCACAGGTTTTGAGGGAAGTTGGGTTGTGTCCATCAACATAGCCATGAACTTCCTTGTGTACTTCACGTTGGTGAGATCTCTTCTGTTTCATGCATGCATCCATGTAGTATCTTGCTTGCATTCATTGAGGACAATGCATGAAGTAGGTGTGGGGGGGTGTTTTACGTGTGTACATAGTCGAGTCTTTTTCCTTTGATTTTGTTTTCTTTTGTTTGCATTGTTAGGGTCATGATAGTGTGCTGCATTTAATATCGATATATCTGCTTGCCATGATCCTTGGGTGACTTGTCTTCTTTTGCTTGCCTAGTGCTTTAAAATTTTCACATTTCTTTCAAAATCTTCATGTGTTTGCGAAAGAAAATGATTTTTGTGGGTTTTGCGTGTGTTTAGCATGTGCAAAACCGTTGAGAGGCAAAGTAAAAAGAAAGCTCCCAAAATTGTCTTGAACTTGATGCATTAGGATTTCTAGTTTACTGGCTTTAGGTCTTATCGAGTCGTTAGGATGCACCCCGGTTTTCCCTCGGGGGGCGTGTAATCATAGGGTTTCAGTACTCAAACATTTAAAGAAGTCCACCCTGAACCTAGTGAGTCAAATAATTCGTGTTTGTTAATTTAGGAAGTTTGTTGTAGTCAAGGGCCCTTAATATCTTTTTGTGAAACTTAAGTGTAGGGGTTTTGGTTCCCATGTAGATAAATGAATAAATAAGTGGTGTTCTCTCTTCTCGCACGGCTCCTATCACTCGGGAAAATAGGTCTGAGGGGACTTTGTGCCTGGTGCTTTCGAGTCATCTGACTTGGGATGCACCGACCGAACTCCCGTTACACGGGTGGTAGGGATCGCCCTATGTGGAGATTTGGGGGAAGGTGTACGTGATAGTGTAAGTCCTCATAGGCAATGATGCACGAAACCCGACCCTGGGAGAATCAAACACCAACCAATATATGCTCCAAAGAAAAAGAAAAAAAAAGAAAAAAAAGAAAAGAAGAGTCAAATAAGAACCAAAATGGACTTTCCACTTTGTTTCACATTCAGAAGTTAAGGTTGCCCATGTCTTTCACTTAATTCCTTAGTTAAATCTCACGAATAACTCATTAGGTTAGGTGTGTGGACTGATTACATATATAGAGTCGACCCGTAGTATTACCGCATTCCATGATCGACAAAATAAGTCCAACGAGTCGTGTAGCTAGATTGATTAATGCATCTTGTTCGGATTTTGTGGGTATATCCGCTGAAAACCCTCAGGAGACACCACTCCTCCTCCTTGGCAACAAGGAGGTTTAACGGCTTGTTGCACATGCTAAGTGCAACCGTGATTCCTACGAAAGTGAGTTAGGATTTCTTGTTTTTTTCGTATGCTTTTTCCTTTCTTTGTTTTGCTCAAGACTAGCAAAAACTTAGGTGTGGGGGTATTTGATTGACATCATTTCATGCTTATATTTGTACCTTATATCCATTATCTTACACCTAAGCAATGCTACGTGACGAGTTTTATGTTTAGTTTTCAGAAATAAAGAGGTTTGAAGAGAAGAGCCATGAAAGGACCCAAAAGCAGGAAAAAAGGACCTAATTGTGAGAACTGGGGACCAAGATGCAAGGGGGAAGGACCTGATCGTAAGACAGAAGGACCTAAGAGCAAAACAGGAAACTCCACACCATCATGAGGAGTATTTTGTCAATTCGATTCGGGTCGGAGCTCCACTAAACCAGCTAGATGCATCCAAGACCAAGAAACACACCAAGGCAAGCCCACCAGAAGACCCAGCCGGATCTGGGCTTTATAGGCCGCCAATTGGCGGTCTGGAACCGCCAATTGGCGGTCTGGTTAAGCCCAAATCAGCCAAGATTCTTCCTGGACTTGTATTATCATGTGTTTAGGCTATTTTTGGTATTGGTTTAGTCCCACATTGGGGGATTGTCCCTGATTAGCTTTTTCCATGCTTATAAATAGAACTCTTCACCTCCCATTGTCTCCATCTCCCTCTTGGTGGCCATCTTCCCTACTAAGAGTGAAGCCTTGAAGCAAAACTCTAGTGGAGGAAGAGCTACTTGTAATTGAGTGAGTTAATAATATAAGTTTTCTCTTAATGATGTTGTTTCTCTCTTAGTTTAATTACCTTTCATTTGCATGCTTGTTTGTTTGTTTAGTTTTATGCTTCTTTAATATTTCTTGCTTAAGTAGTATAAATTTCATTTCAGTATTATGCTTTCCTTTGCTAAATTAGTTAGAGTAATGAGTAGTGAGTAGTTCCATCCCCATGTGGGGGGTGGAGAAATATGTGATATAATAATGTAGTGTATTAAGTGTGTGTTATTTTTATCCCTTGAGCTTTATATGATTTCCATAACCATCTAATGGGTCTCCACTCTTATCTTTGATATGCTAATGCTCTTGAATGAAGCTTAGCTTATGCTTTGATTAGTGGACCTATTTTATGGGGAATGATAAAGTTAGGATTTGGATGAAGTTAATGTTGGAAACACAATTTGTAGTGTATGTACTCTTGTTGCCTTTTCCTTAGCTAATGTCTTGTATGTTTTAATGATGTAGTCATCTTAATTCATGTGGAGGCATAGTAGGGTCTAGTCTTTATACTTGAGTTCATGTAGCTTCATTCCAATCATTGTCTTGTATGTTTTAATGATGTAGTCTTATCTTAATTCATGTAGAGGCAAGATTGGATGTAGTTTTATGATTTCATGCATTACATGTTGTGAGGAGCTTAATTGAACACACACACACACACACATCTTTATGTTCACATCTGTTCTCTACCCCCTTTGGGGTTTAGTTTTATTGCTTATCTTCATTTCCTTTGCATTTCATTTCAGCTTTGTAGTTTAGGTTAGTGTAATACATCTTTCTCCCTTCTTTTTACCTCTCGCCTTCGAATAAACCAAGTGTCGACACACCTCCCAGTGGACGACCCGTATTTGCCACCGCTTCAACGCGGCCGTGCACTTGCGGTTAAATATAAAACGAGATCAATCAGAGACTATAACGAAGAATATAGAGGAGGAGAAGACTCAGATGAGAAATGAAGAATCCTTAGAGCTAGCGTGGGTAATGAGTGAAGGTAGAAGCCTAATCTAGCAAGCACGACTCAAACAACTTTTGGTTATGGGTCCTAAGACTAGACGACGCCTAACTTCGAGATCATTAGTCTCGACATGCCTCCCCTCCCTACAATGAAGACCACAATGCCCAGCAAGTGATACCATATCCGGAGATCCAGTACCTCCTACTATTGACAAGGCAGGCAACGTCGATCAGGTCGTGACGGTCTCAACTCGATCACTCTCCTAGTGAGTCCGAAATCCTTAGGGCCAATGTCTACTTGCTTTTATAATTAAGGCTTTGATTAAGAGTGATTTTTGGGGCAAAGGAAAGGGTGATGAAATCCCCCACCTTATCTTGTATGGGATAGCCCCTCCGTAGTAGCATTGTGAGTCTTAATCTAGCAATGAACTCTCCAAACATACGCTAAACTCACTCTTGTCCTGGTGCACCTTACTAACTAATGCATGATCTAAACATGCATGAATGAGAGATCGGGTGCACGTACCTCACGCCAGCAATCGACATCAAGAATGTAAACAAAAAAAGACGAGTGCGTGCAAGGTCTACTAATGATGCATGACCTAGATGGCAATCGATCTAATCTCTTGCTTTGAGTTTTAAGGTCCAAGTTGATTAAAGGGACTTGATTGTTAATCTGGGGGCAAACTATAACTCTCAACATGACAAATTGAGCCCCGGAACACAACAGTAAATGTAGAAACCACCAGGAAAAATAAGAGGGGAAATGGAGCTTACCAGGCCACCAGTTGGCGGTCCCAGACCGCTGATTGGCAGTCTAAAGGTCTGCTCCCTGCTCAAAATTTCTCTTGGTTTGTCCTCGGAATGTTTCAATGTCTCTTAAACAAAAACAAACTAAAAAATGATTAAACCCACTCGAATCGTTCAAACCAGAGTCTGGACAGAACACCTCCCCGGCAACGACGCCAAAAACTTGATTGAATCAGTTAAAATACCGCAAGTGCACGACCGCTTTGAAGCAGCGGCAACAGGGAGGTGTGTCGACTTTGGTTAGTTCGAAGGCGAGTGGGAAAAAGAGGGGAAAAATTGTGATTACGCTACACTAAACTAAGAATGAACAAACAATAAAACTAAACCACATGGTGTGGAGGTGTGTAGGTATGTGTGTGTGAGTGGTTCTTCTTTTCAATTAGAAACAAGTGTAGTTTGTGTGGCATACAAGTAGAAGCTAATGTAGAATCTAAGTGTAGGATACACAACACTACATGGCAAACCATGAACATGCATATCTCACATAAAGTTGAGGTTGATTTTAGATTCTCAAGCATGCAATAAGTACCTAGTGTGGCCACTAGAGCATCAATCAATCCTACATACAACCTCAATCATTCATGTAAATGTGCACCAAACATGAATCCAAACATAACAAGTCATTCTCATCCAATCATAACAAGCAACATGATAAACTATAAACCTAGCATGAGATAAGTACCTAGTGTGGACATTATCCCATCTAATACAAGTTTAATCATGCTACAAGTAGAGATATATATTAAGCATATGAAAGGACTCAAATAAAAGAACCCACAAACATCATATATTCTACATTACCTCCACCCCAAATGGGGTTCGAACTACTCACTACTCATTAAGAAAGAAAGACAAAACGAAATTAATCTAAGCATGCAAAAAGAGACAATATAAAACTAACTAAGAAAATTTATTTTATTGACAAGACTCACATTACAAGTAGCATTCTTCTCCACCTTGTGTTTTTTTCCAAGGCGTACTCTAAGTAGAGAGATTGCCACCAAGCAATGGGTAAATACAAAAGGAGAGGAACAAGTCTTTATAGCTATAAGAAAAGGTAACCGGGGATAATTCCCCGGTATGGGAGTAAACTCATACTATAAATGGACATCAAACAACATAACCAACGACCCTACTAAACCCTGAACACTTTGGACACATTTGGACCACTGATTGGCGGTCTATATGTGTCTGATTTTACATTCGAGTAGTTCTCTCTTGCATGTTACTCTAAAAGTCTTGCAACTTAGTCATTTTCCTTGCTTTTATATGCTTTTTGAGTCTCTTCTTCCCAAACCTATTTATTCCTGAAACATAAACAAAAAACTCGTAACGTAGCATTTCTTAGGCTCAAATAAAGGATATAAGACACAAATATATGCATGATATGATATCAATCAAGGACCCCATAGACATCAGTTGTATTAATAGCCAACATCTATACCTATAGACGTCGGCTTTATGGACGACCGATGTCTATTGGGCAACGACTATTCGCTGCTCTGCGCTAGTGAATGTTATAAACTCAAACATTGTTTGTTCCTTGTTTGATTAAGGTAGTCTACAAAATAAGGTGGTTTTTTGCAACGCAAAAGAGATTAATATTTATTAATCTAATGAATGTTACATCCTACTCAAGGTAGGTACATTATGGGATTTGGAACTTGCCATGTACAAGCCCAGATCACTCATATGGACATTACAATCCACTCACTCACATACCATATGTCTCACACATACAACCTCACGACCATGTAATATTAAACGAAGGTGATGCTTGCATGTCGCCTAATGCTTCAATAGCCCCTGTTCCCTTGATTCCTATCCTCACCTTCCCCATGGGAATGGATGGAAGCTAAGCCCAAAGCTACATAATATCGTAGGACCGGGATCGGGGTGGCAGCCTCCAAGTCCTATCTTCCATTAAATAGGACATGATGATGTCTTGAGGTACCCCTAGGTCATACCGGAGACGTGCACCTGATGGTTGGGACAACAAAGGTGGTCGGCACTAAGAATCTTCAAAGTATCACATCGTATCGCCATCCCCAATTCTGGAAAAAAACTTCTCACGCGCAATGTGCCGAACTCTCAAGATGCCTCTCCAAGCCCAAGAAGATATAAAAGGGGGACGGGCAATCCAAATAGTACGGTTGTGTAAATATTTGCTCCTATTTCATCATGCCCAAAGAGAGGTATCCTTGGAGGCAATGAACCAAAATTGGCGAAGTAGCCCCGCATCATTCCAATCCACCAACCGTCGTAGTCCCAATCCTCCGTCCACTTTTGGTGCGCATATATCGTGCCACGAAACAGCCACAACATTCTTTGGTCCTGCCCACATGAAGCGCATCATAATTTGTTCAACCTCGCAAAGCACACTCTGTGGCACAAGGAAAGCTGATGTCCAAAAATTGTTGAATCCTGTGAGGACACTACAAACCAGCTCCACGCGTCCCGCCATTGACAGAAGATTCCCTTTCCGTGTGCTGAGCCGCCTTCTAATTTTCTCCAACAAAGACGTATAATGGCCCTTACTCAGGCATGTAGAGAACAAGGGCAATCCAAGATAAGTCACCAGCAAATCACTCCTCTCCATACCAAAATGACAACATATCCAGTCACCATGCGGTGTGTTGCCTCCCATGAAGATCTAACTTTTTGTGTTGTTGAGACGCAAACCTGAGCAACTAGTGAATGTTTGCAAGACACGCTTGATTGTGTGGGCGTCCTCCTTCGTGGCATTTGCGAACAACATGACGTCATCCGCAAACATCAAATGGGATATCGGAATCACACCAGATATAAGCAAATGGAGATTTCCCAATTGTTCCTCTCGTCGTATCTTTGCACCTAAGATTTCCATACACATCAAGAATAAGTTGGGCGCGATGGGGTCACCTTGTCAAAGCCCATTAGTTGCTGAAAAAGATGTAGAGTAGGCACCATTAACCATAATAACAAATGACTACTTGACACATGCCGCCATCATCTTTCTCCACTTTTCATTAAACACAAAGCGACCAAGTGCCTCATCCAAAAATTGCCATGAGAGAGTGTCGTATGCCTTCTGCAAGTCAACCTTCAAACACATGCGACCCAATCCCTTTTGCGAGTGAATATTGTGGCACAACTCATGAGCAAGCAGGATATTGTCACAAATCTGACGCCATCGAATAAATGCACTCTGGTGCTCCCCTACCATCTTACGCAACACTTCCTTGAGATGATTTGCAAGGATCTTTGATATGTAGTGATACACCATGTTGCATAATGAAATAGGCCTATAATCATCAATTGCAGTTGGAGTCTTCTTCTTTGGAACCAAGGTGATCGATGTGTAGTTGAACTGCTTCAACAATTTCCCACTACTGAAGAAAGAGTCCACCTCCTTGAATAGATCAAGTTTCACCACATCCCATGCTACCTTGTAGAATCTTGCATTAAATCCATCCGGTCCTGGGGCCTTATCATCACTTGAGTGCTTAACCATGAACTCCAGCTCCTCCATTGTAACATAGCACATCAAGCATTGAGCCTCGGGAGGATCTAGTATATTATGCTCAAGATCATAGGGGACATGACATCCCTACACACTACAAGTAAAAAGGTTAGAAAAACGGTGCCTAAATGCCTCTTGAATATGGTTTTCTTCCTCAATCTCCTCACAACCCCTCAACTATCCTACGCATAGTGTTGGTGGCTCTCCTCACTCGAAGGGAAGCATGATAGAACCGAGTGTTTGAGTCACCTCGCGTAACCACAACACCCTTGACTTCTGTCGTACACTAGACTCCTCAACTGCTAGAGCATGAGAAAGGTTATCAATGGCTGAAGATTCTTGCTGTTGGAAGTCTACATTTCCCGGATCCAAAGTGAAGTTAACACGAGTTTGGTAAATCACATTCCTTGCATCAACTATCCGTTTATCAATGTTGTGAAAAGCTTCAAGTGACCATTGCTTCAATTCTCTTTTCACGGCATTCAACTTACACACCCCCCGGTACATGGGAGTGCCATCAATATAAGTGCTCCATGCTCTTCTCACCACCCCAACAAACTGGTCATGAATCATCCATGCATTAACAAATCGAAACATTTGCTCCTTCCGTATGCCATGTGGGTCGAGATCAATCAAAAGTGGACGATGGTCACTAAGCTCATTGTCACTGACAAGGCAAAGCACATCCGGGAACCATTCCAGCCATAAATGAGAGCATAAAGAACGGTCAATTATAGTTTCAATTCTCCCGGACCCACGAGAAGAATTCGATCATGTGGACTCCTCACCCGTGGTTTGGATCTCCAACATCCAGATATTATCTAGGAAAGCATTAAATTCAGTCATGGCCGCCCTATTCACACCTCCTCCTCCCAACTTCTCCCCTTGGTGGAGAATGCAATTAAAATCTCCATTATTAACCACGTCACACCCACGCTAGGCTCACACCTCTGTAAATCCTCCCAAAGTGCTCGTCGTGCAAGATAGTTGTTATCTCCATAAACCATAGTAATCGCGAGAGGTTGCCCCGTAGCTTGAATGTGGCCTTCAAGGTGAATAAGTTGAGCCGTTTCATACATCTTCCTTATGTCGTACACCGATGTCTTCCACAAAACTAGGATTTGAACAGAGTTGACCAGTTCACTATTCGACGTCCAATCATCATGCCATATTGAACGCACAAACCAATCAATCTTATTCCGTTTAATTTTGTGCTCAAGTAAGCCTACGAAATCCACTCCCTCCAGGGTTATTTTATCCCGAATTATGTATGGGCACCCTCGGTTATTTACACCATGGACATTCCAACTCAAAAGCTTCATCGTCTTTCTGAAGGGGAGCATGACCCCTTCTTACCGTTTGTTGCTTTCCTTTTATTGGTGACCTCTACCTTCCTCATGTTCCGAAGACTCTGGCAGAAAGGATCAACCAAAGTAGGTGGTGAGTGCAATTCCCGCCTCTTCCCATTCTGTCCCATCCCAGCGGCATTCTCTTCATCCATGTAGTCAACATCTTCCATGTCGCATTCCTCAACTTCCTCCCAATTGAGTACGTCGAACTTGTTTGGTGACCCTTCACTCGACATCCTATGTTGCTCGGGTATTTGTGATGGGCGTCGACCCATATTTTCTCCGAAACATGTGGTCGCATATAAAGAGATGAGGTCCTTCACCTTCTTTTCACGTGACTCTTCATCTTGTAAATTGCCTCCATATTTTGCAGTCTTGGATGAACTAGCCATGCACCATTCCAAACTCTCCACACGTGGTCTAGCCTCATATAATGGGCTCCCATGATGTCCACTTGATTCACAAGTGTTGCTTTCATTGTGTGTTCCCTCCACCACGAATTTTAATATCATGCAAACCTACATATAAAAAAGAGAGGATCATAGCCAAAGGTTCTCTAAAACATTTACGAAGATCCGTAGTTCCTTTGCTGATTGATATGTTTTAATTAACTGCACGGTCGCGTTGAAGCGGTGGCAAATACGGGTCGATCCACAGGGAGGTGTGTCGACTTTTGGTTTGTTCGAAGACGAGTGGGAAAGAAAGGAGAAAGGATTGATTACACTAAGCTATACTAAACTAAACTAGTAAACTAGAAAGGAGCAAATGAAAACGCGAAATGAACTAAACTAAGTAACTATAATCAGAAGATAGAACTCAGGAATGGAAAATCCCTAAGGGGTGGAGTGTGTGTGTACATGAAATAAGTGTGGTGAATGCATACAAGAAGCTCAAGTGTAGTTAGTGTTTGTTAATGCATAAGAAGTACCTAGTGGCAAGACCTATCATTAAAAACACTAACCTAGGTGATTAATATGAGCATGGCAAGGTTGTTATTAAGAACATAAACAAGCATGGAATGTACCTAACAATATGGCAGAAACCATCAAGTAAAAGTTCTTATTAATTGAAGCAAGCATACTAACATTTCTCACAAACAATAATGTCTAGCATTCATACCATCTACAAAACATGTACACACATCTACTCCACCCCCAAAGGGGATGGAACTACTCACTCATATTTAAACTAACACTTATACTAAGGAAAGAAAACATGCTTAAACTAATTATAAGAAAACTAAACAACAAGTTTAACTAAAAGGACATAAAACAAAAGAAGCATGCAAGCATATGAAAAGAAATTAAACTAAGAAAGAAACAACATAACTAAAGGAAAACATCTATTTTTACTCACTCAATTACAAGTAGTCTCTCTCCACCACAGTTTTTGCTTCAAGGCTTTAACTCCTAGTAGAGATGATGGCCACCAAGAGAGAGATGGGGTACAAGAGAGGAGGGAGAGTTTTATTTATTGCCTTGGAAAAAGGTAATCTGGGACAATCCCCCGGTATGGGACTGAACAAATACCAAAAATAGACTAAACACACTCTAATACACGCTTCACAGAAATCTTATCGAACCCGGGTCAACCCGGACTGCCAATCAACGGTCTACATGGTTTGGATCCGTTTGGGTTTTCTTTTGGGCTTTTCTGGATGGATTTGTTGGTCTTTGATGCATCTACCTTGCTTGCTGGAGTTCTGACCCGAATAGAATTGCCAAAATACTCCTAATGATGGTGTCGAGTATTCTTGTTTGCTCATTGGTCCTTCTATCTTGCATTCAGGTCCTTCGATCTTGCATCTTTGTCCTCGAGTCTCTCAACTCAGTCCTTTTTCCTTCTTTTAGGTCCTTTCATGCCGCTTCTCTTCAAACCTATTTATTTCTGAAATTCAAACATAAAGCTCGTTACATAGCATTGTTTAGGTGAAAGATAATGGATATAAGATAAGAATGTAAGCATGAAATAATGTCAATCAAATACCCCACACCTAATGATTGACATCATTTCATGCTCATATTTGTATCTTATATCCATTATCTTTCACCTAAACAATGCTATGTCACGAGTTTTATGTTTAGTTTTCAGTAATAAATAGGTTTGAAGAGATGAATCATAAAAGGACCCAAAAGCTGGGAAAAAGGACTGAATTGTGAGATCTAGGGACCAAGATGCAAGGGTGAAGGACCTGAACGCAAGACAGAAGGACCTAAGAGCAAAACAGAATACTCCACACCATCATGGGGAGTATTTTAGCAATTCGATTCGGGTCGGAGCTCCAATAAACGAAGTAGATGCATCTAAGACCACCAAATATACTAAGCAAAGCCCAGCACAAATTCCAGATCGATCCGGACTTTTTAGACCGCCAATTGGCGGTCTAAGACCGCTAATTGGCGGTCACGTTTGGCCCAAATCCGTTAAGATTTCTCTGGGTTACGTATTAGTGTGTATTTAGTTCATTTCTTGTATTGTTTTAGTCCAACATCGGGGGATTGTCCCGGATTAGCTTTTTCCATGCCTATAAATAGAACTCTTCACCTCCTATTGTAATCACTCCATATTTTTAGTGGCTATTCTTCCTACTAGAAGTGAGGCCTTGAAGCACACACTAAAGTAGGAGGATGCTACTTGAAATGTGAGTCAATTTATCAATAAAGTTTTGTGTTTCTTTCATTGTTTGTTTATGCTTCTTTTATTGTTTGTGCATGTTTTAGTTTAATCGTCTTTTATTTCTAGCTTAGTTTTAATATGCTTTCTTTGCTTAGTTTAATAATTAGTGTAATGTTTAGTGAGTAGTTCCATCCCTTTTGGGGGGTGGAGTAGATGTACATAAATGCATTAGCGAATGGGATGAATGCTTTATTTTTTTGATGTGTTGATAAAACATGAATGTATGCTTGCTTGTTTAGGATAGAAGTTATAACTTGATGAGTTTTGCCAAAATGATTAGACACCTCTCATGCTTGTTTAGGTTCTGAAATAAACATCTTGCATATGTAAATGTTAATCAACTAAGTTGGTGAATAGATTGATAGGTTTTGCCACAACATTTAGACACTTCCTATGCATGATAACACCACCTTTATTTGTGCTTAAAGAATGTGTTCAACACCAACCTCTTTGCTTGTGTGCACTCACTCCACCCCTTAGGGGTTTTCCCATTCCTGAATTCCAGCACTTCTATTTTGTTCTTAGCTTAGTTTTTATTTGATCGTTTATTTCTTTCTTTCGCATGTCGTACTTCTTAGCGTAGTTTAGTGTAGAGTAGCGTAACCAACTATCTTCTCCATATTTTTCGCCACTTGATTTCGTGCAAACAAGAGGCTGCTCACCTCCCTGAGGATGACCCGTACTTGCCACCGCTTCATCGCGGCCGTGCACTTGCAGTTTAATTAAAACGTTCAACACCTAACTTTTGCTAGTCCCGAGCAAAACAAAGAAAGAGAAGCATACGAAAAACAAGAAATCCTAACTCGCTTTCGTAGGAATTATGGTTGCACTTAGCACGTGCAACAAGCCGTTAAACCTTCTTTTCGCCAAGGAGGAGGAGTGTTGTCTCCTGAGGGTTTTTAGAGGATATACCCACAAATCCAAACAAGATGCATTATTCAATCTAGACACTCGACTCGTTGGACATATTTTTATCGATCATTGGACACGGTAATCCTACGGGCCGACTCTATATAGGTAATCAATCCACACACCTAGCCTAATAAAGCAAGTTAAATAAGGAATTAAGTGAAAGACATGGACAACCTCAACATCCTCAAGTGTTAAAAAGTGTAAAGTCCATTAAGGTTCTTATTTGCATTACCATTTTATTCTTTTTGTTTCTTTTCTTATTTTTTTTCTTCTTTTCTTTTTATTAGTTGGAGTTTCATTCTCCCAGGGTCAAGTTTCGTGCATCATTGCCTATGAGGACTTACACTATCACGTACACCTTTCCCCAAATCTCCACATAGGGCAATCCCTACCACCCGTGTAACGGGAGTTCGGTCGGCGCATCCCAAGTCAGATGACTCGAAAGCACCAGGCACAAACTCCCCTCAGACCTACTTTCCCGAGTGATAGGAGCCGTGTGAGAAGAGAGAACACCTACTCACTTATTTCTTATATACACATGAACCAAAACCCCTACACTAAATGTCTCACAACAAGATTTAAAGGGTCCTTGACTACAACAAACTTCCTTAAATTAACAGACACGAATTATTGACTCACCAGGTTCGGGATGGACTTCTTTAATTTTTGAGTACTGAAACCCTATGATTACTAGCCCCCGAGGTAAAACCGAGGTGCATCCTAGCCACTCGATAAGACCTTAAGCCGGTATACAACATATCTTAATGCATCAAGTTCAAGACAATTTTGGGAGCTTTCTTTTTACTTTGCCTCTCAACGGTTTTGCACATGCTAAACACAAGAAAAACCCACAAAACATTTTCTTTCGTAAACACATGAAGATTTTGAAAGAAATGTGAAAATTTTAAATCATTAGGCAAGCAAAAGAAGACAAGTCACCCAAGGATCATGGCAATCAGATATATCGATATTAAATGCAGCACACTAACATGACCCTATCAATACACACAAAATAAAACAAAATGAAAGGAAAAGACTCGACTATGTACACACGTAAAACACCCCCCCCCCCCGACACCTACTTCATGCATTCTCCTCAATGAATGTGAACAAGATACTACATGGATTTATGCATGAAAAAGGGAAGATCTCACCAATATGAAGCGCAAAAGGAAGTTCATGGTTATAGTGATGGACACAAACCGGAATTCCCTCAAAACCTGTGAGATGCTAAAGAAGGGATACAAATACGTGAAAGAAATGGGGCCCAAATACTCAAGGGTTGGAGCCCACAACAATCGATGCTCACTGAAGGAGTCTTCTTTTCTTCTTCTTTTTGTTTTTTTGTCTTCTCAAATTTAACTTTATACAAACATGAAAACTCAACCATTTATGCAGGAGCATGAATAGTTGAGTGCGTGAGAGGTTCAAGAAGGAACATGACCTCCTCGACTTCGGTTGGTGCCCCCTCCAAGTAGGGTTTGAGGCGTTGTCCATTAACTTTGAACGTGTCCCCATTCCCTGGTTTAAGATGTCAACTGATCCATGATGTCAACCGCTCCCTTAAGAATTTGGTGACCACCTTGTTTCCATTGGTCTTTGTGGGTATAGCCTCAACTCACTTAGACAAATAGTCAACGGCCACCAGAATGTAAACATTCCCGAACGTGTTCGGGAAGTGACCCATAAAGTCGATGCCCCACACATCGAAGATGTCAACAACAAGGACATTTTGCAAAGGCGTCATGTCACGTCGACAAATCCTGGAATCTAGATTGGAGCACCTTGGAGGCAGTTTTCTTTGCTCCAAAGTGTTCTACACATGCCTTAGAGTGGCAGAAATGGAGCACACTTCGGAACTCGATATCTGGGATGCTTCGCCTGAAAATTTGGTCAGAGAAGTATTTGAATAGGTAGGGGTCGTCCCAGTGAAAGAATCTGACATAAGATCTAAATTTGGTTTGGTCATATTTTGACCAACCCACAGGAAGTTGCTCGGTCACGAGGTAGTTCACGATGTCGGCAAACCAAGGGTTATCTTCGATCATGAACAACTGCTCGTCAGAAAATTTGTCATCAATAATTTGGTCCTATGGGTTGGTCATCTCTAGACGAGACAGGTGGTCTGCTACAACATTTTCACACCTTTTTTTGTCCCGAATCTCGAGATCGAATTCTTGTAACAACAAGATCCATCTCAAGAGTCGGGATTTTGCATCTTTCTTTGCCATGAGGTGCTTGATGGTTGTGTGATCAGAATAGATAATCACGTGGGAGCCAATCAAGTACAACCGGAATTTCTCCAAAGCAAATATGATCGCTAAGAATTTCTTCTCGGTCACAGTGTAGTTCAATTGGGTATCATTGAGTGTTCTACTGGCATAGTAGATCACATGAGGCAATTTTTCCAATCGTTGCCCAAGCACTGCTCCCACAGGAAAGTCAGATGCATCACACATTAACTCAAAGGGTTCAGTCTACACCGGTGCCTTAATTATGGGAGCTGAAGTCAACTCTTTCTTCAAGGTCAAAAAGGCATGGTGGCAATCCGGTGTGAACTCAAAAATGGCATCCTTAGCCAACAAGGCGGTGAGAGGTCGAGCAATTTTGCTAAAATCCCGAATGAACCGCCGATAGAATCCCGCATGCCCCAAAAAGGTGTGGATATCCTTCACACTACGTGGCGGTGGGAGATTAGCAATAATACCCACTTTGGCGGGATCGACCTCAATTCCCTTACTTGAGACCACATGTCCAAGTACAATCCCTCGCTTCACCCTGAAGTGACATTTCTCCCAATTGAGAGCGAGGTTCTTATCACGGCATCGCTTGAGGAAAAGGCTCAAGTGACGAAGGCACTCATCAAAGGAAGCGCCAAATATGGAAAAGTCGTCCATGAAAATATCAAGGAAACGCTCTACCATATCGGACAAGATGCTGATCATACACCTTTGAAACATTGCCGGCACATTACAAAACCCAAAGGGCATGCGACGGTAGGCAAACGTGCCAAAGGGACAAGTAAATTTGGTTTTATCTTGATCCTCGGGGGCGATGGGAATTTGGTTGTAACCGGAGTATCCATCAAGAAAACAATAATACTCAAGTCCGGCCAAGCTTTCCAACATCTGATCGATGAATGGCAACGGGAAATGATCTTTCCGCGTTGCCGCATTGAGCATGCGATAATCAACGCAAACTCGCCAACCAGTTTGCAGGCGTGTCGGGATAAGCTCATTATGCTCATTCGCAACAACCGTCACGCCTGACTTCTTGGGAACGACATGGACAAGACTCACCCACGAACTATCAGAGATAAGATAGATTATGCCATGATCCAAGCACTTAAGAACCTCCTTTCGGACGACTTCATTCAGTACAGGATTCAATCTTCGTTGTGGGTCCGTGCGGGGCCTTGAATCCCCTTCCATGTGGATCCGATGTTGAACAATACCAGGGCTAATTCCCTCGATATCCTTCAAGGACCACCCGATAGCCTCTTTGTTTTCAAGAGCACTTTTTTGAGGGCGACCTCTTGATCTTTTGCAAGATCAGAAGCAATAATCCGTGGCAAGGTGTTATTATCCCCTAAAAAGATGTACTGAAGGTTATCGGGGAGCGGTTTAAGCTCTACCAGAGGTGGGTCCTTGTCGGATTCAGAGTTACTTTCAAGTGGCTCAAGGGCCACGGGGTAAGACGAGCAAGCACCTAGATGTGCCTCCTCATCCAGAGATTCACTGACGGATTCCTCAAGATTCTTTTCACTCGCAACCTAGTCATTAGGCACCTTAATAATATGTCGGTGTGAGTCAAACATGCCTAATGACTCGACACTACCACTTTAATAAGCACATCCTCCACACTCCCTCGTAGAATCTTGACGGAATAGTCAGTCAACTGGAGGGTTGTCCTCGTTGGTTTAAGATCTCCTGTTTCAAGGTTGACATAGACAGAGTAGGGCTGGAGGTTCACAGATGCTCCCAAATCCAATAAAGCTTGAGAGATTGTCACATTACCGATCATGCGAGTGACAGTTGGACAACCTGGGTCCTTGTATTTGACTTGCATGGGTTGTGTCAATATCGAGCTCACATTGGCGGCCAAAAAAAGCCTTTTTGGGAACATTTGTTCTTCTCTTAATGGTGCAAAGGTCCTTGAGGAACTTGGCATACGGTGGCATTTGTTGAACAACGTCCAACAACGGGATGTTCACCTTTACTTGCCTAAGTACCTCAACGATTTTGTCCCAATGCTCATCACATTTTCTAGTCAACCTATGAGGGAATGGTGCCTTGGGGACAAAACAATCATGAGGAGGAGTCTCAGAATTAGGTTCCTTGACAGACTCACGACCCTCCTTGGAAGTCTCGCCAACATGGTTGGCTTTAGGCATTTCCACATTGTTGTCAACAACCCTTCCCGATCTGAAGGTATGGACAACATTAGCATGTTGGGAAGGGTCACTTTCAACATTGTGTACATTCTGCCTAGCATGGGCAGGTTGACCCCTTGGATTTACCACAGGTTGACTCGGTAACTGACCCTTCTCGCGTTCATGGAGCTGATGAGCCAACTGGCTAACTTGCATTTCCAATGCTTTGACTGAATTATTGCTGGCCGCAAACATGGTTGGTGCGCTCTGCATGAACGCTTGAAGGGTTTGTTCAAGAGTGGGGTCTTTTGGGTCAACCCGCTGGGCTAGTGGAGTCTGGTTGGAATAACCCGACGATGAGGCTTGAGCAGGTTGGTAATTATGGTGCTGAGACCTTTGATGTGGGGGTTGGTAGGTCGCCGATGGGCGTGGAGGTGATAAGGTTGAGATTGAGGTTGAGCGTGCGAGCTCTGACCGTTACCCCCACTAGGCCACCAAGAGAAGTTAGAATGGATACGCCATCCCGGGTTGTAGGAGTGACTGTACGGGTCGTTACGGGGCCTCTGTTGATACATCGCATTTGCATGCTCAGTATCCCTTGGAGCGTAAGCACATTCCAAGTCATCATGGCCCGTAAGTCCACACCTACTACACCCAGGAGTAGCGACCTGAGCTACAGGAGCTCGGTCCAACTCTAAACTCTCAATCCTACGCATGAGAGCAGTCAATTTCGCCTTAGACGTGATAGTTGACTCAACTTGATATGATCCAGCCTGACCAGAAGACCTGGCAGCTGGTGGCTCTCTCATGGTGTCCCACTCAAAGGTACGTTCAGGCATTAACTCAAAAGTGTCTCATGCCTCATTGATGGGTTTCATTTGGAAATCACCCTGACACATCGACTCAAACAATGTGCGGGTGTTGTAGAGGCCCTCATAAATATTTTGGCACAGCTGCCATAGCTCAAGTCCATGATGAGGGCACTGCTGGAGAAGGTCCTTGAACCTCTCAAAGAAAGCATGAAAAGATTCGGTCTCAGTCTAATACATTTGATGTATCTGGTGCCATATTTGTTGAGTTTTCCTTTGAGGGAAAATTCTCTTCCTCGAATTCACCTATAAAAATATACAGATCCTCCTTATTGGCACTGAAGGTAGGAAGCATGCTCACATATTGAGGTTTTAGCTCATAGTTGTTCCCGCGAGCTGGGGGAAGAACTATGCAAGAAGGCTGCGCGACCCGAACAGGATGGGTCCGCTCCCACAAAGTCATCGGTGTATCCTATCGAGCTAAAGGTGGTGGTGCACCAAGAACTCGATCCTGACCGAATCCCTCTTCCTCTTGAGTCAGAGGAGGAGGAGGAGGAGGAGAAGGAGGTCTACGTGGTGGTGGGAGCAGACCGAGGTAATCCATGTATGGACCTCGGTCTCCCCTGTCACCACTAGAAGACTCGGCGTCATGGTCCAAAGGAGCACGAGGCGGAGATGGCCGATCACCAAGACCGTCCATCTCAGAAAAATGCACTCTCTCAAGTCGAGCGCTCTCACCAGAACGAGCCCAACCTCGCATAAAATGCTAGACTCGACTCTAAAAAACACACAACAGAAGGTGTACTCAGAGGAGGAGACTACTCGTAGAAAATAGAAGAGGAGAGGACTCAGATGAGGAGGGAAGAATCCTAGAGCTAGCGTGGGTAGTGGGTGAAGGTAGAAGCCTAATCTAGCAAGCACGGCTCAAACAATGTAAGGCAATGGGTCCGTAGGCTAGACGACGCCTAACTTCGACGTCACTAGCCTCCACACGCCTCACCTCCCTACAATGAAGACCACAATGCCCAGCAAGTGATACCAGATCCACAGATCCAGTACCTCCTACTATCGACAAGGTAGGCAACGCCGATCAGGCCATGACGGTCTCAACTAGATTACTCTCCTAGTGCATCCAAAATCCTTAGGGCCAATGTCTACTTGCTTTTAGAATTAAGGCTTTGATTAAGAATGATTTTTGGGGCCAAGGAAAGGGTGATGAAATCCACCACCTTATATTTTATGGGACAACCCCTCCTTAGTAGCGTTTTGATCCTAGATCTAGCAATCAACTCTCCAATGAAACGCTCAACTCACTCTTGTCCATATGCAATTCCTACTAACTAATGCATGGTCATACAAAAATTCATGAATGAGTGAAGGAAATTCGTACCTTACGCCAGCGCTAAACAACTGAAAATAACGCTAAAATAAAAGACAACTACGTGCCTAAGTCAAGTATATGATGCATGACTGATGCATTGCATACATTGCATCATATGTCTTTCATTTAGATTAATTTTATATCAACAAATGATACTAAGGTATGTGTTTAGTCTTATTTAGAGAATACAGGACCTGAATGCAAATTACCCATATCCCGTGCACAAACGAGTGCAAGAGACTCATTTCTATCATGAAGACCAAGTCAAGATTATCGGGGTTCAAATGAAAGTCCATCCAAGCATAAAAGCATTCAAGACCTAATTACAAAAAGGCCAAGGACTTAAGCACAAAAGTAGTCAGGGACTTAATTGCAAAGAGCCGAGGACCCGACTACAATTACAAGTACCAAAATATTAATTTGGAAAAGTTCTAAAGAAAAATCAATTGGGATCTCGAAATATATGAAGAAATAAATTCGGAGCTCAAAAGAAAGGAAAGAAATCAATCCAGACGCGCAAAGGACATTTAAATCATACCATAAACACACAGGAAAATCCGGATCGAACTGAGCCAAAAAGGTGGCGATTCCGCCGCATCCCATGTACAAAATGTGGCGGATTAGCCGCACAAAAGTCGATCCGTGCGCTCAAATTTTTACCAATGTTGTATTGACGCGTGTACTTTTCTTTTATGTATTGGGATCCCCGGTTGAGGCTATAAATAAGGCCGAATCATGTATTGAAGGGAAGAACTTGTTTTATTCCATGCTTTAGTAATAAAATTCTGTTGGTTTATTTTGTGTTTTTAGTTTTCTTTTGTATTTTCTCTAGGACCCCTTCTCCTTCCTTCCATCCATGAGTTTCTAACTCTTTCCAAAGGGTGGGGGTGACGGATTTAGGGTGATGAGAAGAAGAATGATGTTATTATTTTAATTTCGTATTAGTATATTTTGATTACTTGAGTTTATGTTGAATCATTTATCATGTAATGCTTTATAACTAATGTGATTTATTATAAGTTTCAGATTTCTCTAAACAAAACCCGATATCTAATCCTCCACCCGCTGGACTCTCATCTATATTTGTTTTCTTTTTAGTTTTTCTTTTGTTGTTCTTGATTTAGAAAATTAAAAACCAAAAATCTCAATGCAAAAAAATTTCTTTTTTTTCCTTAATCGAAAAATCACAAAAATAACAATATCTCTCTCTCCTTGTGTTCGACCCGTACTTGCCACGTCTTCATTGACGCCGTGCATTTGCGGTATAAATAAAATTCACATCAAGTTTTTGGCGCTGTTGCCGGGGTGGCGACGAAGATTTTGTTTATTTTTTGTGATTTGATTCTA
Organism: Triglochin maritima; assembly: GCA_963682175.1. Classification (NCBI taxonomy): domain Eukaryota; kingdom Viridiplantae; phylum Streptophyta; class Magnoliopsida; order Alismatales; family Juncaginaceae; genus Triglochin; species Triglochin maritima. The sequence goes on along the minus strand of OY821774.1, from coordinate 20,301,968 downwards.
TTCTGTTTATCGTGTGCGCGATCTAACTATTTGGGTTTGCGTTTCAGGAGACAACAGAGTGCGCGGCGAAATCCGAGCACATTCGGAGCAAGAAGGGCGGCGAAATCGCCGCATCCAAAGAAGAACCTGCGGCGGATTCGCCACACGTTTGGAGCATCTGGGCTTCAAACTTTTCTGGGATCGTCTCCATCTCTGGGTGGACGCATAGAGCAACTGGAAATTTTCGAGAGCGGGCGGTGAACCCGATTGAGCGTGCGTAGGTAACATTTGTTGCCTTTTTCCTCGTAATTTCTATTTTCGAAAAAATTCCTTTTCATAGAACTGCACGTCTTAGAGCAAAATTCCATAATTGGCAATAAGTCAACTCTCACCTAAAAATTGGCAAAATTAGAAGGACTTAGTGCATGCATCATATAGTGTTTTATTTGCATTATTCTTGCTAAATTCTTGCAATTTAATTCTTGTTGAAGAGTGCTAGAGGCAAGGGACGTGCGCGATTTTTTATCGATTGCATTTAAGCATATAATCTAGTTTGCATACAACCTTGCAATTTCCCCCCACTAAAAAGACCAATGTTTGACTATCTTTGCTAGATTTAAGTTAAACTATCTTAAGGGCAACTCCGTAGGAAAAGATACGGTGGGGATTTCATAACCCTTCCGTGGCCCACAAATCACAATCCTAAAGTGTCACCCAAGCCTTAAATTAAAATCAATTAGACATTGGCCCCTAAGGATTCAGAGACAATTAAGGAGAAGATTGGTTTGACTTGCTATGACCTGAAGCTGATCGAATTTAATTTGGTGTATAGAAATTGTTTTTGTGTTGACGTAAGTCTTCCAAGCGAAGTGGTTGTCTAATTGGCACCAACTCTGTCGGAAGCGCCCCCACTAGCTATGCACTGCCTGGCCAAGTTGGTTTGATTAGTGAGGGAGGTGAATCAAGCGAGCCAATTCGACTCAACCAGTTAGGAGTCGTCTAGAATTAGGCTCCCTTAGGTCTACGATTGTTTGAACCATGCTTGTTTATGAAACTTCTAACCAACCCTCTCATCTATCTTTTAGAGTTAAGTTTCCCTTCTCCTCTGAGTCATCTTCTTCTCACCTTCTTCTACGTTATAGTCTCCTCCCCTTTACACTCTCTGGTAGCGTTTTTAGGGTCGAGTCGAGCACTTTTTATGAGTTTAGCCTCGTGGTGGTGAGATTGGTCGACTCGAGAGTGTTAGGTTGAGATGGATGGTTACATGGGCGACCATCCATATCATTGTTGGGACCAGGACAATTCTTCCTGGTATTCTGGACCCATACAACCTGGGGTGGCTCAGACTAACACCCCATATGGTTGGGACAATCCTAATTGTGTGACTGAGCAATCTTCATATTGGGGTAACATGAGAGAGGCACCGACTGCTAGATCACAATCTAGTTATGTTGGATCATATGCTGGTCAACAAACTCAGACATTACAACAAACTTTGGCCTCCTTCATACGTATGGCAGACAACATGAGTGCACCGGTGGCTCGAGTAGCCGTACTGTGCGACTGTTGTGGGTTGAGTCGTCAAGTTATCAGGGAATATCCTTATGTTCCCCCAGAGCCTGAGTATGAGCATACCTATTCCCAAAATGCTCAATATGACCATTACGCATTCGCGTACAACCCGAGAGTAATGGATTCGTGGGGAGACAATTCATATCCAAATTCTTATACCTCATTTTCACCCCACTATCCTCCTCCCGAATACCCAGAATTCTACCAACACCCCACTTCAAATCATTGGACTTATTCTCAGCCCACCAACACCCAACCTCAAAATTTCCCAAGCTCTGACTTGAACCTCATAGTTGACCGCATACCTGATTCCTGGAAACAAACTTTCCTTACGTTCATGGAAACCACTCAACAGTCCATACAAAATATAACAATGCATGTGAGTCAAATGTCGCAGCAATTACGTGAACGTGAGGAGAGTAACTTTTCTTGCCAACATGAGGATGCATCTTGTGATATCGAACCACCACCACATCCACAAATTCAAAACAGAATCTTTCAAAGTCAAAGTCCAAGTCAGTCTGAGGGACTTGGGGTTTCAATTCACGATCACTTAGTGAAGGATTCGATTCACATTGAGAATAACATGGACCAATTTCATCATGAGTCGGCACAAGATTGTGCCTTATCTTCTTGTCCCGTGGGCCTTGAGCCACACAATCTTAAGGTTGTGCCTCTTAAGGACTCACCTCTGGTGGAGCAAGAGCTCCCTAGTACCCTCAATTTCAAACAACCTGATGAGAGTTTGCCTCTCACTATTGTTCCTGATCATCTTGGAAATGATGGAAAATCAAACAACTACATTGCTCATGAGGGTATTAGGAGTTCCTTGGAGGATACCTTGGGTATGAGACCCACTTTTTGTTCGCCTGGTGAGTCGGACTTGCCTAACGAGGTTCTTGACCTCGCTCCGACGCATCAGCCAGTTGGTTGGAGAGTTTGGATTGACGATCATAACTTCAACACTGCAACGAGAGAAACTCTTCTTCTGTTGCCCCTTATTTCCCAAACTCTCGAGAAGTTCAAGCTCTTTCAGTTTGATCCTTTGAATGAGACGCCTTTGCGTCCAATTCATGAACCTCTCATTTCATCTTGTGCTCTTTGTGAAGGGGGCTCACGCATGCGTATTCTGGTCCCGCGTGGTGTCATGTTCCCTTTCCAAGTGCATTGACCCACTTTTGAGGTTCCCATTTGATGTCTTTTGACAAATGAAGATGGGAATTTATGTTTGTACATAATTATGTTGTTCAAAAAAATAAATAAATAAAAGAAAAGTACAATAAAAGACTCATTCAGTGAGCATCGTTTGTATGGGCTCCAACCCTTGAGTATTTGGGCCTCATTTCTTTCACGTATTTGTATCCCTTCTTTAGCATCTCACAGGTTTTGAGGGAATTCGGGTTTCTGTCCATCAACATAGCCATGAACTTTCCTTTGTACTTCACGTTGGTGAGATCTTTCCTTTTTCATGCATAAATCCATGTAGTATCTTGCTCACATTCATTGAGGACAATGCATGATTTAGGTGTGGGGGGTGTTTATCTATCTATCTATCGATCTATATATATTCTTCAAAAAAAACAATATTCCATGACATAGCTTAAGATTGAACCACCAAAACCCGAGTACAAATTGCATTGAGTTTTTGTTCCTTATTATATAGTTCAGCTTGTAGAAACTGTGACATAAATCTAAGTTCCAAAGAAATAACTCATTACCCTTTAAGACATGTATGCACTTAAATTGGATGAATCAAATCTTTGAAGTGGTTGATAAAAAGCAGAGGTTGAGGAAAATATACCGGGAAGTGTGGACTTCTAATAGCAATTAAGCCTTGAGGAAAATAAAAGTAAAAATAAAGGAATAAAGTGAGGAAAGCACATTTTGCAAAATGATTACAAAAGCCCAAGCCTTCGAGTCACTGGTCCGTAGGGGTATCTTAAAACCCGGTAACTTGAGTCTGCCAGCTCGGGATTATCGACCAAACTCGCTACACGAATGCAAAAAGGGTAAATGTGTCAAAAAAAGCAAATGTGTTGAATCACGGGAAAAAAACTTTAAGATACTCAAGGCCCAAAGCTAAAAGAATGATGCATGCCATGGTTGATCCGAATGATACTTCACCACCAAAGGAGGCGTGCAAAATAATTTAAGTGATAACATGTGTAGAAGGGTTAGTGGTGTGAATGTTGGAGAAACAAAGACAAAGTCAGATTCTTTATGAGTTAGATTTATATAATGAGCATGCAAGATTTCTAAGTGAGATGTATAAGGTTGAGGTGGAGATATTGAGAGTTATTAATGAAATGTTGAATTAAGACTTTGTGGGTGTGTCAACTGAAAACCCTCACGAGACAAAACTCGTCCTCTAAGGAAACTTAGGGGTTTAAAGGCTTGTTGCACATGCTATGTGCAACGTGATTCCTACGAAAGTGAGTTAGGATTTCCCTGTTTTCATTTTTCTTATATTTTGTTTTGCTAGGGACTAGCAAAATCTTGGTGTGGGAGTATTTCATGCATTGCATACATTGCATCATATGTCTTTCATTTAGATTAATTTTATATCAATAAATGATACTAAGGTATGTGTTTAGTCTTATTTAGAGAATACAGGACCTGAATGCAAATTACCCATATCCCGAGCATTAACGCGTGCAAGAGACTCATTTCTGTCATGAAGACCAAGTCAAGATTATCGGGGTTCAAATGGAAGTCCATCCAAGCATAAAAGCATTCAAGACCTAATTACAAAAAGGCCAAGGACTTAAGCACAAAAGTAGTCAGGGACTTAATTGCAAAGAGCCGAAGACCCGACTGCAATTACAAGTACCAAAACATTAATTTGGAAAAGTTCTAAAGAAAAATCAATTGGGATCTCCAAATATATGAAGAAATAAATTCGGAGGTCAAAAGAAAGGAAAGAAATCAATCCAGACGCGGAAAGGACATTTAAGTCATACCATAAACACACAGGAAAAATCCGGATCGAATCTGAGCCAAAAAGGTGGCGATTCCACCGCATCCCATGTACAAAATGTGGCGGATTAGCCACACAAAAGTCGATCCGTGCGCTCAAATTTTTACCAATGCTGTATTGACGCGTGTACTTTTCTTTTATGTATTGGGATCCCCGGTTGAGGCTATAAATAAGGCCGAATCATGTATTGAAGGGAAGAACTTGTTTTATTCCATGCTTTAGTAATAAAATTCTATTGGTTTATTTTGTGTTTTTAGTTTTCTTTTGTAGTTTCTCTAGGACCCCTTCTCCTTCCTTCCATCCATGAGTTTCTAACTCTTTCCAAAGGGTGGGGGTGACGGATTTAGGGTGATGAGAAGAAGAATGATGTTATTATTTTAATTTCGTATTAGTATATTTTGATTACTTGAGTTTATGTTGAATCATTTATCATGTAATGCTTTATAACTAATGTGATTTATTATAAGTTTCAGATTTCTCTAAACAAAACCCGATATCTAAACCTCCACCCGCTGGACTCTCATCTATATTTGTTTTCTTTTTAGTTTTTCTTTTGTTGTTCTTGATTTAGAAAATTAAAAACAAAAAATCTCAAACCAAACATATTTCTCTCTCTTTCTTTCCTTAATCGAAAAATCACAAAAATAACAATATCTCTCCCTCCTTGTGTTCGACCCGTACTTGCCACGTCTTCATTGACGCCGTGCACTTGCGGTATAAATAAAATTCTCATCAATGACCTAAACATGTAAAAATGTCTAATGTTTTGCTTTGGATTTTAATGGCCAAGTTGATTAATGGGGGAGTGATTAATTATCTGGGAGCAAACTACAAGTCACAGCATGCAAGATTGCGCTCCCAGACCACTACACTGAAGCAAAGAACAACCAGAACAAAATTGAGAGAAATTGAGGCTCACCAGGCCGCCAATTGGCGGTCCTAAACCGCTGATTGGCGGTCACTTTTGGATCTTTCGCTCTCAAATTCCTCCAGTTGCTTCATCTTGATCCTCAGGATCCCTGAAACAAACCAAAACTAAAAAAGAAAAATTAAAACCACTCGAATCGTCCAAACCAAAGTCTGGACAGAGCACCTCCCTGGCAACGGCGCCAAAAACCTGATTGATATGTTTTAGTTAACCGCAAGTGCACGACCGCGTTGAAGCGGTGAGAAATACGGGTCGATCCACAGGGAGGTGTGTCGACTTTTGGTTCGTTCGAAGACGAGTGGGAAAGAAGGGAGAAAGGATTGATTACACTAAGCTATACTAAACGAAACTAGTAAACTAGAAAGGAGGAAACGAAAACGCGAAATGAACTAAACTAAGTAACTAAAATCAGAAGATAGAACTCAGGAATGGAAAACCCCTAAGGGGTGGAGTGTGTGTGTGCACATGAAATATGTGTGGTGAATGCATACAAGAAGCTCAAGTATAGTTAGTGTTTGTTAATGCATAAGAAGTACCTAATGACAAGACCTATCATTTAAAACACTAACCTAGGTGATTAATATGAGCATGGCAAGGTTGTTATTAAGAACATAAAAAACCATGGAATGTACCTAACATTATGGTAGAAACCATCAAGTAAAAGTTCTTATTAATTCAAGCAAGCATACTAACATTTCTCACAAACAATAATGTCTAGCATTCATACCATCTACATAACATGTACACACATCTACTCCACCCCCAAAGGGGATGGAACTACTCACACATATTTAAATTAACATTTATACTAAGGAAAGAAAACGTGCTTAAACTAATTATAAGAAAACTAAACAACAAGTTTAACTAAACGAACATAAAACTAAAGAAGCATGCAAGACATAAGAAATGGAATTAAACTAAGAAAGAAACAACATAACCAAAAGGAAACATCTATTATTACTCACTCAATTACAAGTAGCCTCTCTCCACCAGGGTTTTTGCTTCAAGGCTTGAACTCCTAGTACAGAGGATGCCCACCAAGAGAGAGATGGGGGTACAAGAGAGGAGGGAGAGTTCTATTTATAGCCACAAAAAAAGGTAATCCGGGACAATCCCCCGGTATGGGACTAAACAAATACCAAAAATAGATTAAACACACTCTAATACACGGCCCAAAGAAATATTAGCGGATCCGGAGCAACCTGGACCGCAAATCAGGGGTCCCAGAGTGCCAACTGGCGATCTATAGGGTTTGGATCCGTCTGGGTTTTGTTCTGGGCCTTTCTTGGATGGATTTGTTGGTCTTTGATGCATCTACCTTGCTTGCTGGAGCTCCGACCGAAATAGAATTGCCAAAATACTCCCCATGATGGTGTTGAGTATTCTTGTTTGCTCATTGGTCCTTCTATCTTGCATTCAGGTCCTTCGATCTTGCATCTTAGTCTTCAAGTCTCTCAACTCAGTCCTTTTTCCTTCTTTTAGGTCCTTTCATGCCTCTTCTCTTCAAACCTATTTATTTCTGAAATTCAAACATAAAGCTCGTTACATAGCATTGTTTAGGTGAAAGATAATGGGTATAAGATACGAATGTAAGCATGAAATGATGTCAATCAATTGCCCATCGAATCGCTCGCCGATTTACCTCCAAGTCTTCACCAAATTCTGAACAAGATTAGAGAGAAATGAGCTAGCCAATAAATCTCTAATTAAGCTTAGAATCTAGCTAATAACTCCTCTAAAAGCTCCTGAGATTTTAATATGGAAAACTTAAACTACTAAGAGAATTTTTGGATGGATTAATTGAGTGGTTAGGGAGAGTGAATTTTTTTACATTCACATAAACAGGTAGGGTGAGGGGACCTATTTATGGGATCCCAAAACTCCCACATCATGATCTACTCTCTAGCCATGATCTCTTGCTTTTCTCTTCCTTAAATCAATCACAAATTGACACATAATCAATCTTAAAAATGTTTGACCACAATTGGAATAAATCCAACCCATGATCAACATTAATCTCTCTCAATAATTCAAGGCAGAATCGTGTCAAACAGTGGACCGAACGGTTGTTATTTTGACAAGTTCTGTCAAATCGTGATCTAGACGGTCGACTGAATATTCATGAAAAAAAATCCTTGTAAAATTTTGATTGAACCACGTCTCGCTCCAGTAGACCATTTACTTACCAAGATTTCTCCTGGTAAATTTCGGTCGGTCGTGTCACTTTACCAGTCGACTGTTATATCACCAAGACAACTCCTGCATATTTTTGGTCGACCGATTATTACGCCAGGTCGATCGATCGTATTATAAAGACACGTCCGGATAATTTTCGGTCGACCCACGTGTTTTGATCCTTGTCCGGTCAACCGTCCCTAAGGACCCGATCGAAATCAAAACAGTCTACCGTTTTGACCTTGATTTTGCCTTTGTCAAATTTTGGATTTACTTCCAAAAAAAATTGATCCTTGGGGTTTTTAGCAAATTCATATCTCATGTAATATATTATCCTATGTAATATGAAACTATTACACCCCATAATATATACACTTTATATGAATTTATTCATGATTCTAATTATGTCAAATTTTGACATATTTATTCACTATATGTGTCCCTTTTCACATGAAACTCGACACACCATATGAATACAAAATCAACCTTCTTGTTTCCCAGTTTTGTGGTGTGACCTATAGTAGGATCTAAGCTAAATTGGCAATCATATTAAACACTTAATACTATTATCTATAAGCGGTATCTAGCTACACATTATTGTTACCCAATTAGCATAGAAGTCTTGTTCCACTCGAACTAAACACGATCCATTTGGTGTTGTAAGTCCATCACTTGTGCCTATCCCTTGCCTCATGAGATTAAGAATATATACAAAGTAAAAAAGTGTCACCTTTGTTCTATATATTCATTTCTTGATCTCTTAAGCTAATTATAAATATGTAACTTAACTCAAGTCACATTGTGCACATTATAATTTTGCTTTATCGAGGGCTCCACTAATATCATCACTCAATGAAGAGGGGTAATGATAATCTTTTGACTAGCTATCTTTTCCATCATAAGTCATGATCAACCAACGATTTCCTTTATCACTATACTCATTGATATCTTTTGACAATAATTAAATTAAACACTTCTTATGTGAAAAGACATAAGTCCGATATCTTAGGATTGAAGACATAGTGAAAACATTAATGACACATAACACAAATCTATAATGTTTCACTTGCTAGATCTATTCAATATATAAAAGGTTGAACATCCAATTCATAACAATTGACATATAAAAGTTAAAAAAATTAGAACATATTCCTTTCACTTTGATGTCATTGGAGGAGAAACTTCTTCTCCCACTAACTCATGCATGCATCTTTCCTTAGCTTCCTCATTTGATGTATCCCAATGCAAATATGTCCCATGGTCTTCACGTGACTCAATCCCTTCACAAGTGTTGCACCCAATATGTGTACCTTCTGCTCCATTTTCATCATGTGTTGTTGCCCCATGTATGGAATATAATTCTCTCTCACGTGGGGTTTGCCCTTTCTCTTTTGCATTAGGATCCTTTGGGTAGTCACTCCACTACCTTTAGCCTTGATCCCCTCACTTAGCTTCAATGCCATTGGAGGAGAAGTTTCCTCTCCCACTACAGGATGCATACCTTTCTTTGGTTGTTCCTTCGCTACTATATTTGGCCTTGTCTCTTGTGCTCCCCATGCTCTATGTAGAGCCAAAATCTTCCAAAGCACTTAGCTTGATTCCTATTGGCTACACCTCTTCTGTTTGGCCTCCACAATTGGCTAGCTCCCCACCAAACCGTTGCTTGTCCCCCTTGCTTTGGTCATTTGACGAAAAGTGACCCTTCTTCTTTCCTTTGGTGGCCTTGACCAACCAAGCATCAGGCTCCTTGCCCCCGTTGTCTAACGGAGTGTGACTTTGACCGTTATGTTTCCTTTGACCACTCACATTCCCGTTCTCCTGTTCCGTTACAACCATGATCATATATCATTACAACCATGACTAAGGTGGTATTCATCCTGATGTTGCCTTTTATTATTTATAATATCATTAATCTATTCACATTGTAGAATATAGTTGTACTATGTTCTTAAAATCTTTAAAATGACGATATATGTCTAGAATTTATTGTTGCAAAATATTGGTTTGAAATATCATGTTCTACATCTTTATATATATTCTTAGATGATGGACTATTAACTTTTGTCTTAGTATGAAAGTAAAATTTAAATCCTACACATGACAATTATAAATGCGTATGAGTATGTTATTTGATAAATATGCACTAATACATGTTTATAAGCATTTTGTTTTGCATCATACAAAAGTTGATCATGTAATTGGAAGATCATTAAATGACTTGAAATATTTCCAATGAGAATGGCATAGTTTATTTGTGCATAAATCATATCTATTGTATGTTATTTTGTTAGAAACTATCAGTGTTTCTTTATATCAGTTTTATTTGGTGTGATCTTTTATATGATATTGATCATCTTGATTGTTGACAAAAGTTGAATATATGATTTTTGATATAATGGACAAGAATTTTATTTGTCGTGGTTTGGATGTTGAAATCCAACTTGATGCTCATGGGAATACAAATAAAAAATGTCAAATCAAGATAACGTGAGTTTGTGATTTTCCTTCACAATCATTTTTGAGAAAAAGATTTTGGAAATTTCATGATCTAGTCTCGTGGCCAATGTGGCTGAGTTGAGACCTATATATAGAGGTCATGTATCGTAGCACCCCAAAGTTTAGTCCTCCATCCGCTAATAAGAAATTAATAGTGTGGGATATAAAGACATTAGTCTACTACTAAAATAACCTACCGATTTAAGTTTTGTGACAACAAGTGGGTTTTGTGGGATGGTGGACTCATGGGTGAAAGACTAGACTCGGGATCGATGTCGGTTAGGGGATGAGAAGTTACAAATGGTATTTAGAGCCTTGACCAATTGGAATTGTGGAAATAAGTGTCTCATGAGAGGGTGAGACTCATCTCTAGAATCCTACAACACTTGGTCGATTCATTGATGAGTTTAACATTGACGATGACGTCAAGGGTTGAAGTACAGTAGGCTGCACCACTCAGAAGTTTAGTCCCACATCAACTACTTGTTGTTGTATAGTGGATTCATGTGTGGCGGACTAGACTTGGGATAGATGCGAGTTTAGAGACAAGATTGTTATGTCCCTAACCCTAATTAGGGTGCTAATGAGAGTTTTAGAGTGGGTTTGCATGGGAAATGGGAGGATGAATAGGGGCGGGTAGGGTGATGGTGTTGGGGATGGAGAGGTAATGGGTGGTGTGGGTTTTTTAAGCAAAAACCCATCTCTCTCTCTCTCTCTCAGACACACACACATTTGCTCTCTCTCACATTCTGTTTCCCTAATTCCGGCGAACCAGAGGTGGTGGAGACAGCTCCGGCGTGTGGGGTCGAGCACGGAGTTGAGGAGGCACGGACGTGAGGTGCGTTGGAGCGGAGGTTACTGTCGGGCATCGACGTCGAGCGAATCTCCGGCGTGCTCCGTCTTGTCTTGAGGTATGCCGACTTCCTAGTTTGACTGTGGCGCACCCACCTTGGGGTGTTGTTGTGGTCGGTCGCGGGAGGTCGGAGACATCGCTGGCGACGAGAAACGGTGCAAAATCCTTGGCTGGTGTGGGGTTGCTGTCGACCAACAGTTGACCGGTGCCTTCGAGCTGTCAACCGGTTTACTGTTTTGCCCAACTTTAACGAACACCGGTCGAACAATGTCGTGTGGCGGTCGACCAGTTGCATGTGTGCTAGTGGGTCGGATGATTGCCTGTTAGTTTTCGGTCGACCGTTCCATACATTTGGTACGACCGGAACTTAAGTTAACTTAATTATATTGCATGTTGTTCGACCGATTTTATATCTTGTTCGACCATTATATGACCCAGACTCTTAGGATGACTCTGGTAGTTTTCGGTCGACCGGGACCCCTGATTCGGTCGACCGAATAGACTTGCGTGATTTTGACCAACTATGGATTTTGACCTCGTATTCGGTCGACCGGTGTTAGATTGTTATTCGACCGTTGGGACTTAAGTGATGTGCAGAGAGTTCGACCGTTGCAGACTTTCGGTCGACTGGATAAGCTTTTTCGGTCGACCGTTTGTGCGTAGAACCGAATTCCTGGTCCTTGTGCTATGTGAACTCTGTCCATAGAAACCCGTGTCCTCACTTAGCGCGTGAGCCGTGAGGTGATGGAGGGTACGTTGCTCGTGCCTGCCCAGGGACCGTCGTGTAGAAGAGTGTGGATACTTGGCTTGTGCCACCTCCATTGATGGATTGTGGTGTGACGTATTTGTTGCTTGACTCTCTGTAGAGTAGCACACCTGAGGGAACGCGGATGCCAATGCATGTTGATGCATGGCTCGTGGAGCATGATGACCTTGCACACTATGGTCTGGACCCGTCCGATGTTGTGCCGAACGTATGTTGTACCGCCGAGGTTGTGAGTGTGATGCCGCCGAGGTTTTTGCCAGCAATGATGTTGCCGACGATGTTGTGTCGAACATATGTTGTACTGCCGATGTTGTGCCGGCGCTGCCGCCGATGTTGTGCCAGCGATGATTCCTCTATTGGGCACTTATCGGGGGATGGTTTGACCAACCGGGCTACGGCTCCGTTGGGGTGGTGTAGACCACATGGTTCGTTGTGCGCGGAAGTGCGGACGCTCCTCGCCGATCCCTTGGCTCGAGTAGTCGCGTGTGGGGTTGCGTCGCGTACTGTCCACAAGTCTGTATGTGCCTACGGTAGGTTTTCGAGGGAGACTCATTGTTGTTGCTGGACTGATGTCATTGTTGACCCTTTGAGGGTATTTGTTGTTGCCGAGGGACTGAGGTCCTATTTTACCCTTGGAGGGGATTCGTGCATTGCAGATGATGATATGACATGCTACTAGTATGATAGGTTCATTACCGTACTATTGCATTCATATAGGTGAGCTTGGTATACGTGATTTCCTAATAGGAAACTCAGGCATTCTTATTTGATTCATGTTTCAGGACCACTGTAGGTTATGTCGGTTGGTGACAGCGGACACACACATTTTGGGGTTAGGATCCTCTTCGGACTCTTCGAGGTCGTCATGATTACTTCTATCTGTCTTTCGTTGTATTGATGTAATCATGTATTTTGGCAAACTCTGTTGTATTTTGGTGCACTGACTGGTTATATTTATGAGTAACATTCGCGTTTGGATTGTCGTTATCTTGAGATCTCTTGGTTGTTTAAATTTTCAAATTTTCGTTGTTTCGGGATGTTACAAAGACTGTTGCATGTATGGAGTTTCATACACACACAACACAACATGTAACATAACGGTAATATCTCCGGTCCTAAATATCATATGCATACATGGATTCTTGTAAATTTCTTCATCTTTTCCATTTGTTTCATGACAAAAATCAAAATATTTCATGTGATTTCATAAATCACGTAATTTTTTTGTTGTTTATCTATAAACCTGTTGTAGTTATTTTTGTCTTCTTCAACATATCTTTTTATAAAAAAAAACATTTATCACAAAAGCACTATTAAGAATTCTTTTTGTTTGCGTCTATTATAAACAATATGTAACTTACATTTCTTTTATGTTTCAATCTTATCTATTATTTATTTCCAACTACATATATTACATACATTATATTACATTATCATTTGTAACATAACAAAGTATTAACCTACTTGTTCCTATTGGATTAATCTAGGATTAATAAGATATTTGCCCAAAGCACTGACACATGGCGCGTCCCTATTGGACTACACATTTGAGGGTTTAGGGTGGAGCCATCTATATAAGGAGGGGAGCCTCCCTTTGGATAAAAGAACAAATGTGCAAACCCTAGCCTCCACCCACCCTACCCGCCACCTTCTCTCTCTCCCATTTCGTCCATCCACCTCCACCTAGCTCATTCCGTGGACTCTTGGGTTGTGGACTCGCGCTCCTTCTCCAAGAGAGTAGGAGACCGACCGGTGAAAAGGATTCCATAAGGTGACCTCCGATCTTCCTTCCGCTGCCACAGGTTCTCTCCAAGAAAAGTACTCCTGAACCTGTAGAATCGTTGTCTGCTAACATTGGTACCAGAGCCATCTCGGTTACCTTCAAATCCTCACCATGCTTGACGAATTTTTGTTTCATGATAATCTGATTTGAGATAAAAATTCGGTGGTTATGTTTTTTGGAGAAAGAAAGATAACAGAAAAATCAGCATTGCTTATTTACATGATGTGCATGTTATATATGTTGATCGTTCAAGTTTTTTCTTTCAAATTCGTTTTTGATATTCTGGAAATGAAAACTCAGAGGTGGTTTTATCTTTAAATGAAATAACATGATCGTTCATTTAGAGATATAAGTGGTGCATGTTTGCTGAGTTCTTTCTAACATGCGATTAGGGTTTAGACTAGACTCTACTTGTTGGGCATGTTTTTGGCTCATTAGAGCATGCATCTAGGGTTAGATTTTGCTCCTCCATTCTTGCGCATGTATGCATGGTTTAAGATGGATTTTTCCTGATTTTATTTCGAGCCAATATGATATGTTGCTCTCCTATCATCGCACATACATAGATGTGACCAGAATTCTATTTTTTCTGTGTTGTTACCTCTATTCTTTGCGCATGTATTAGATAAAATCAGAAGTTATTTTCCATGTTGATTCTTCTAAATCATGCACATGTATACATGAAATCAGATGTCTATTTTTCTTGATTTTTCCGAATTAGGGTTAGATATTATTTATTCTAATCTTTTAGCATGTATACATGATGATCTTCTATGTTTGCGCATGTTTTATATGATAATCAGTAGTTTAATTCTCTGATATTTTTCATGCTTGAATTAGATGGTAATGTTTGTATGTCATTTGTATATCATCATGCATGTCGGATTGCATGGATGGATCAAATGTTGTTATCTCTGATTCGTGTACATGAATGACTAGATCTCATGTTTGCTGGAATTTCGTGTATATGCTTGTTTATTTAGCATTTTTCAATATGAGCATGCATCTAGAGTAGATGTTTATTGCCATATGCATATGCATGATAATTGTGTTACCTTGTTGCTCCAAAGAATTTCGGATATGACTGTTTTTGGAGCATTAACATGCATGTGATTGGTTGGTTGCCTTACTGAAAAATGCGCATATATGCTTGTTGTTCTCCTGAAAATTTCGAATTTTTTCTTTCCAATACAAGTAGCATAATTATTGTTGATTGCATGCTTATATTGATTAAGGAAAGATTGGCAAATTCTGAAATTTTTTAGAGCATATTATGGGCTGGAGTTTTGTTGCCTTACAAGTATTTTTTGAATACTTTCCTTTGATGCACATATATGTGTTGATCTCATTTAAGGAATTTCGGATTTTTTGGAATGATAGCATGCGTTTCATTTGAAATATTTCCTTTATGATTAAATCCACATACATGTGTTGATCTCATTGAGGATTTTTCCGGATTTTTCTTTCCTAATGCGAGTAGGATAATTTTTACGCTCTCATGATTATGCTGATTGGGGAAAGAAAAGAAAATTTCTGTTTTAAGATACTATTATGGAGATTGATTGGTATTTCCATATACGTTTTTCTTATGCTCCATATATGCGTTGTTTCCTTATATATTACTTCCTTCTTATTTGGAGGTGGTGTACACTTTATTCATGCGTGTGACTGTGCTAACGTATGGAACGATTGCGCTTGTATGGTATGAATGGTGTGAATGGATGCTGATTTATTTTTGCTGCCTTATTGAGAGTTGAGCATAATTTCATTCATTCATTTCCATTTGCAATAGATATCGCAATGGGTTGTAATATTTATGGACTGTAATAATTATGGACTGTGGACTGTTTATGGCCCTAGGGAGACGAGGGGCTCCTTTATTTTTATTTTTGAGATATTATTGCTATAAGGCTTATGCAGGTTCCCATCTACAGTGCTAAATCCTTATGGGGGATCCTTAGCTCGATATGGAAGTAATGTAGCAATTAATTTCTGTGTGATCTTGATTGGAATGTTCTGAAAGGAATGTTTTTTTGGAACTTGCATGCCTACTGGGAGTTGCAAGGTAGAAGTGTTTTGTGTAAACCACCTTGCAACCGGTGGATAATTATTTATTTGCTGCTGATTTGCCATGATTTATACGTTTTTTAGGGTTATTAAATCATGATGGAGCCCAAAATATGAATTGGTAAAATAGCTTTATTAACTATTGCATGAGGATTTGATCGAACGCTTTTTGTTTTCCTTTGGTCTGAATGCTATAGTTGTTAAGTTAGTTTATTTTTTTATGACTATTGCGGCTCATTGTATTTTATGCTAGAACTCATGTATCGTTATGTGGTTTTTTGTCCTAGATTTTTATGGATGCTTCCAAAAGCATTGTCGCTGATCTGACTCGAGGAGATAAACTCAATGAAAGAAATTACGATATGTGGCATCGTAAAATTGAGTATCTCTTAGAGGATCAGGACATGTTAGAAAATATAACCCAAACTATGTCTCCCCCCGAGGAGGGGAACACTGCGCAACATCGCAGAAATATGGATGTCTATAATGCATGGAAAAAGAAAGACCATATTGCTCGCATTACAATTCTGAGTTCGATGCGAGATGATCTGTCACTGCGGTTCGAAAAATTGCGAACTGCAAAGGCCTTGTGGGAAGCTGTGAAGTTTCAGTACGGAATGATCTCCGTCACAAGGGCCCGCCAGCTTAGGCTCGTGTTTGATGGGTATAAAATGCGCCAAGGTCACACAATGAGGCAACATATTACCGCAATGTCAAACATGATAGGCGAGCTGAGCGCTGCCAGTCGTGCTAAGACTGATGAGGAGCAAGTGGCTGCTCTCATCAGATCATTGCCTTCGAAGAGTTGGGAGCATATGAAGGTCCATCTGACTAATGCTGATGACATCAGGACATTTGACCAGGCCGCAAAACACCTAGAGCTGGAGGAGGACCGCATGCTTGCGGAAGCCCCTCTAACTGAAGTGTTTGCTGCTGAAGCTAGCGCTCCTCGGAGGAGTGCAGGTTTTAAGCGCAAAAGAGATAGAGCTCAGGGTTTTAAAGGCAAGAAGGGTGCAAATAAAAACAAAACAGAAAACAAAGCTGGAAAGAAACGACCTCGAGGATCCAGAGGTGGGAAAGATAAGTCTAATGTGACTTGTTTTAACTGCCGAAAGACTGGACATTTTGCTCGTGAGTGCACTGAGCAAAAGGTAATTACTGTGTGTAATCCCTTGAATTGTAACGTGACTAGATGCCCACTGATCACTCTCCTGTGTGGATTGTGGATTCAGGTGCCACAGACCACGTAACAAAGGATCGTTCTGCCTTCGTGGAATATTATCATGTTCCAAGTGGGAGGCGAATAAACAAGGCGAACAACACTAGCATTGAAGTTCTTGGAGTTGGCACATGTAAAGTGGATTTGCGAAGTGGCCGGATCCTATTACTTCACGACGTGTTGTATGCACCAGCTATACGGCGAAATATTATTTCTGTTGTTGTTTTGATGAGACATGGTTTTGAAGTTGTTTTTGAGAACAATGATATGGGTTTATACCTTGCTAACATTTATTATGGACGTGCCTTTCTTTCAGACGGTTTTATTGTGTTGGACGCAATTTATGATTTCAATCATTACACTAGTGCCTTTATGAGTCAAAGTTCCATGAATAATGATTCAGTTATGTGGCATGCTAGACTAGGTCACATTGGTGTTGACCGGATGAACAGGTTGGCAAAGGAGGGGGTATTAGGAGAATGCTCCAAATTTGAATTGCCGACCTATGAATCTTGTCTAACTGGAAAGGCAACTAGAAACCCGTTCGGAAAAGCCATTAGGGATACTTCTCCTATAGAACTAATTCACTCGGATATTTGTGGACCTTTGAATGTGCGTACTAGACATGGACAAAGTTACTTCATCACATTTATTGATGACTACACTAGATATGGTCATATTTATCTTATTTCTCACAAGTCAGAAGCTCTAGAATGCTTTAAGAAATTCATGAGCTTCATAGAGAATCAATTGGATAATAAGATAAAACTCTCAGAACGGACAGAGGTGGGGAGTATCTCTCTATAATTTTCAAGGAGTTATGTGATGAAAAGGGGATATCTAGACAACTCACTATGCCTTATACTCCTCAGCAAAATGGTGTTGCCGAGAGAAGGAATAGAACGTTGCTAGACATGCTTAGATCCATGATGGCGCATGCGAGCTTGCCAATTTCGTTTTTGGGAGATGCCCTAATGACTGTTGCCTATATCCTCAATAGAGTTCCAACAAAATCGGTTCCCTAAACTCCATATGAGTTATGGACAGGACGGTAGCCTGATTTTAGTCTGCTGTATCCTTGGGGATGCGCGACATACATTCATTCTACTAGTCACCGATATGGAAAACTAGGACCTAGAGGGAAAAAATGTATCTTTGTAAAAAACAGTAATCTCTCCAAAGGTTATGTTTTTATCGGGTTAGACGAGAATGAAAGAAGGACGGAGCTGGAGTCTAGGGATGCCACATTCTTGGAAAATGTTTTTCCAACTCATGCTGGAGCTATCAAAGACGCAGTGGACTTCTTTGAACAACAAGATGAGGACATTGCCACTCCACGGGATCAGGATCTGGAAGTTAAACATGAGGTTCCACCAGTCAATCCTAGTGGGAGCAGCAATGCTGAGGATCTGATAGCTCTCACGGAGGATGAGCCACCAGATACCCATCTGCGTCGAAGTAAACGCGGGCTCATTCCTCGTAGGCGGTTTCGCTTAGAGGAAGAGGCCCTCCTGATAGCTCAAGAAGAAATTGATTATGAATCATCTGGGATGATAGTAATCGATGAGCAAGAACCGGAGACCTTGAAAGAGGTTTTGGAAGGTCCAAATGCGAAAGAGTGGTTAGAAGCTATAAAGGAAGAGTTGGAGTCGATGAAAGTTAATCGAGTCTGGGACTTGGTCGACTTACCGCCGAACCGAAAGGCCATTGGGGCCAAGTGGATCCTCAAGATTAAGAGGAAGGCGGATGGATCTATTGATAGCTTCAAGGCTAGACTGGTAGGTAAAGGCTGTTGGCTTTTTGGCCTTAATCCGTATTTTGATGATGTAATTAAACCTAATCTTAATAAGGACATGTAGATTAGCACATGTAGTATAATAGTATACATGTTGTATTGTGCTAACATCTACAGGTGATCAAGACTCAAGAAAGAAGAAAAATCAAGTCAAGACATGTAATCAAGCTAGGATTGAAGACAAGTAATTTTACCTTTCTTTGAGAATTAGGAACTTATGTGAATTGAGCATAACTTAAGCTAATATGCATGCATTCACACACTAGGTTCCTTTTAGGAGTCACACACAAAATATCATATAATTTGGACTCCATTAGATCACCTAAACACCTAAAACATTGGTCGCCAGTCTGCCTGAGTTCGGTCGACCGTTCACCTTTCGGTCGACCGGTTATACACAATTTTTGTTATACCAGACCAATCCGTTCAACCGATCACACATCTATTTAACCGATTACCCAGACCTGTTCGGTCGACCGGTAAACCTTCGGTCGACCGTTTCGTTTGCTGTTTTTGGTAAAAATACGACCGTTTTATTTGTCGTATTATACAACGGTCGTATACACATTTTTCTCAATATACACCCCCATATACATTAGAACCGGTCGAACCATTTGCCTAGTTCGGTCGACCGTTCAAATAGGTAAAATCTACCTGCTATCGGTCGACACAAGTTTGTCCAACCGATCAAGATTTCTCTCTACCGAACCCAGTAGTTCGGTCGACCGGTACCTGCTCGGTCGACCGTTGACCTATAGAACTTAAGTGATTCGGTCGACCAGTACCTATGTTCGGTCAACCGATCCATCAACAGACTCAAGGGTTCGGTCGACCGATACACCTTTCGGTCGACCGTTTCTGGACAGATTTCTGCACCCGATTTTCTGCTTTGTGTATCTTGCACAAAACCCAATCAAATCTTGTCCAAACGGCTAGAAATCTTTAGGAGCTTATAAATAGAGGTTCACACTTAGTTTTCCACAAGATTTCACAACTCCAAAGTGTCAAACTTATAGTGAGATTTTCCACAACCTCAAAGCTCCAAATTAGTCATCCAAAGCCTAATTTCCACATCCTTCATCAATCATCATACTAGCAATTGTTGTGCTCAATTAGAGAGTGAGTTCCACTCAGTCACCATTGTTGTAAAGTGAGCAAGGGTCTTGGTGAAAGCCCAAGACAAAGAAGCAAGGATTTCGGTGAAAGCCCGAAGTGATTCTCTCGGTTTGTGAGAGGTGGTGCCAAGCTCGGCGAGGGTTGTTCGCGAGCTTGAAGACTTGTAAAAGGCGTTGCTCCCGGCCCGGAACGGGGAGGCATAGTGAAGACGCAAGAGGAGCTCGAACGGGGATTCGAGAGGGGCTTGCAAGAGAGGACGTAGGCGCGGCCGAACCTCTGTAAATCCGGTGTCTTCTTGTGTGGTTTGCATTGCTTTCCTACTTGTGTTTGATTTGTTTTTAATTTCCGCTGCAATTCTTTGATCAATCAACCAAGTAGTTAATTAGGGCTTAATCGTGATTAGTTTGTGGACCCATAACCCACACGATCCTACATTTGGTATCAGAGCCTTGTTCGTTAATTTTGTTCTTAATCGATAAATTAACATGACTCTTAATGCATCCACACCTTTAGAATCTTGTAAACCACCACACTTTGATGGAAATAATTTTGTTTCATGGAAAAGTAAAATGATATCATTTATTAAATCCATGAACATTAACATGTGGTTTATGATTCAAACTCCATATGAATCACCTAGATATGATTTTAGTAAATGGAGTTTAGAAGATGAGAAAAATGCATCCCTAAATGCTAAGGCTATGAATGTCATATTTTGTGCATTAGGAGATGAACTTTTTAATGTTGTTTGCTCATGTGATAGTGCTTATTCAATATGGCAAACATTAGAAAAGAATTTTGGTGAAGGAGATTCACCAACCGGGAAGAAGGGAGAAGCAAATCCTAAGGATGTAGCTCAAGCAAAGAAAATGGAGATTAACTCAACATCTTCATCATCATTAAGCTCATCCGATGGAGAAAGTGAAGATGAGGTATCCTCTAGCTCTTCTTCAAGTAGTAGTTCAAAAGATAATGCCCATGATTTTAATGAACTACAAAATGCATTTCAAAGATTATTTGAAAAATATAAAGAACTTCACAAGACTAATCAATTAGCAAATGAGCAAATCCATGATCTTAAATGTCAAAATGCATCTATCTTAGATGATAAAGTTGATTTGCTTGCTAAAATTGAAGTTCTAACTTTAGAGAATGCATGCTTGAAGGAAGAAAAATTAAATGTTAAGAATACCTCATCTCATGCAATTGATAGTCATATGCTAGAAATTGACACTAATGACTTGCTTATTAAACTTGATAAATCTCATTTAGAAAGCAAACAATTATTACATGACTTAAATTGCATGAATGAAAAGGTTGCAAACTTAGAGATTCACATGCTTAACATGAATGAAAAGTATAATTCTATGATTAAAAATCTAAATTGCTTAAATGAATCTCTAGCAACTAAAAACAGTGAACTTAATGTCTTAAATGAAAATTTGTCAAATAAATTGCATAAGTTCACACATGGCAATAAAAACAATTTTTATGTTAAAAACTTTCCTATTCAAATTAATGTTAAACATAATTTTGCCATGAAAAAGAAAGTAAGTGTAGAGGTACCAAAATCAACTTGGATTTGGGTACCAAAAGCTAAACTTAATGGACCCAAGCAAAAATGGGTACCAAAATCTACACTTGTAGGAGCTTGAGGAGGAGATTTGTGGTGACCGGGTGAGCCAAAACGTCAAATTCGAATCCGGTTGCATCACCAAGTCAAGATTGGAGCTAATCAAATTCAAGTTTGGTATAAAATTTCTATCTTTGAATTTTCTGAAAAATTAGCTCTAATCTAGTTAATATGCTTAATTGTCATATCCTTAGATGTTTAATTCATTGCAAATCATATACCAAATTCATTGCAAATCATATACCACATCCATTGATTTTAAATGTCAAATTTTAAATGGATGTTAGAATAAGGCTTAAATAGAAACTTAATTGAACTTAACTTTAATCATACTCATAGTTTCCATCTAGCCTTATTGATAGGGGGAGCTTAATAGTTATATCTTTTATTAGAGTAATGAAGTGCAAAATTTAGGGGGAGCATCTTCATTACAAATGACATCCTACATTGAACTCAAATAGTTATATAATTGTCAATGGAGGAGAAATTTAAATTCATATATTACATTGATTATTGTATGTTTTTGATGGATGTCAAAGGGGGAGAAGTAATAGATTAGGGATACTTGAAATATACATGAAATTGTCAAGAAAAACTATGCACATCCATAGGGGGAGCATTTATATGCATAGTTAACTTATACATTTTTCAAGTATTAGGTTGGTTTAAGATATAGGTTGCCATCATCAAAAAGGGGGAGATTGTTGGCTTTTTGGCCTTAATCCGTATTTTGATGATGTAATTAAACCTAATCTTAATAAGGACATATAGATTAGCACATGTAGTATAATAGTATACATGTTGTATTGTGCTAACATCTACAGGTGATCAAGACTCAAGAAAGAAGAAAAATCAAGTCAAGACATGTAATCAAGCTAGGATTGAAGACATGTAATTTTACCTTTCTTTGAGAATTAGGAACTTATGTGAATTGAGCATAACTTAAGCTAATATGCATGCATTCACACACTAGGTTCCTTTTAGGAGTCACACACAAAATATCATATAATTTGGACTCCATTAGATCACCTAAACACCTAAAACATTGGTCGCCAGTCTGCCTGAGTTCGGTCGACCGTTCACCTTTCGGTCGACCGGTTATACACAATTTTTGTTATACCAGACCAATCCGTTCAACCGATCACACATCTATTTAACCGATTACCCAGACCTGTTCGGTCGACCGGTAAACCTTCGGTCGACCGTTTCGTTTGCTGTTTTTGGTAAAAATACGATCGTTTTATTTGTCGTATTATACAACGGTCGTATACACATTTTTCTCAATATACACCCCCATATACATTAGAACCGGTCGAACCATTTGCCTAGTTCGGTCGACCGTTCAAATAGGTAAAATCTACCTGCTATCGGTCGACACAAGTTTGTCCAACCGATCAAGATTTCTCTCTACCGAACCCAGTAGTTCGGTCGACCGGTACCTGCTCGGTCGACCGTTGACCTATAGAACTTAAGTGATTCGGTCGACCAGTACCTATGTTCGGTCAACCGATCCATCAACAGACTCAAGGGTTCGGTCGACCGATACACCTTTCGGTCGACCGTTTCTGGACAGATTTCTGCACCCGATTTTCTGCTTTGTGTATCTTGCACAAAACCCAATCAAATCTTGTCCAAACGGCTAGAAATCTTTAGGAGCTTATAAATAGAGGTTCACACTTAGTTTTCCACAAGATTTCACAACTCCAAAGTGTCAAACTTATAGTGAGATTTTCCACAACCTCAAAGCTCCAAATTAGTCATCCAAAGCCTAATTTCCACATCCTTCATCAATCATCATACTAGCAATTGTTGTGCTCAATTAGAGAGTGAGTTCCACTCAGTCACCATTGTTGTAAAGTGAGCAAGGGTCTTGGTGAAAGCCCAAGACAAAGAAGCAAGGATTTCGGTGAAAGCCCGAAGTGATTCTCTCGGTTTGTGAGAGGTGGTGCCAAGCTCGGTGAGGGTTGTTCGCGAGCTTGAAGACTTGTAAAAGGCGTTGCTCCCGGCCCGGAACGGGGAGGCATAGTGAAGACGCAAGAGGAGCTCGAACGGGGATTCGAGAGGGGCTTGCAAGAGAGGACGTAGGCGCGGCCGAACCTCTGTAAATCCGGTGTCTTCTTGTGTGGTTTGTATTGCTTTCCTACTTGTGTTTGATTTGTTTTTAATTTCCGCTGCAATTCTTTGATCAATCAACCAAGTAGTTAATTAGGGCTTAATCGTGATTAGTTTGTGGACCCATAACCCACACGATCCTACAAAGGCTACACCCAAAGAGAAGGCGTGGATTTTGAGGAAACATTTTCACCCGTGGTAAGGTTTGCCTCCATCCGCCTTCTACTAGCTATTGTAGCTCAGATGGACTTAGAGCTTTACCAAATGGATGTAAAGACTTCTTTTCTCAATGGAGAACTTGAGGAGGAGATCTATATGGATCAACCTCAAGGTTTGGAAGTCAAAGGACAAGAGCGGAAAGTGTGCAAGCTCATAAGTCCTTGTATGGTTTAAAACAAGCGTCTAGACAGTGGAACATTCGCTTCCATCAAGCTATATCAGAGAATGTGTTCTCTAGGCTTGAGGAAGATCACTGTGTGTACATTAAGAGATCCAATGGTAAATTTGTTATTCTGACCTTGTATGTTGATGACATACTCATGGCTGGCAATAGCAAAGAGTTGCTGAAATCCACTAAAGAGTGGTTGTCCCCCACGTTTGATATGAAGGACATGGGTGAAGCTAGCTACATCGTTGGTGTCAAGATAGTTAGAAATAGGTCCAAGAGACTTCTTGGATTGTCTCAAGAGACTTATATTAACAACATCTTGAAGAAATACCATATGGACAAATGCAAACTAATCGACACTCCTGTTGAGAAGGGTTTGCACTTGAGCCTTGATAAGCATCCTGAGACTCCTGAAGAGAAGGCCAAAATGACCAAGGTTCCATACTCCAATGCTGTGGGAAGCCTTATGTACGCTATGATGTGTACTAGGCCAGACATTTGTTATGCTTTGGGCATGGTGAGTCGATGTCAGTCTAGCCCAAGCATGGAGCACTGGAAGGCAGTCAAGAGAATCATGAGATACCTCAGAGGAACGAGTAACTACATGCTGTGTTACCAAGCATCAGATCTCCGCCTGATTGGTTATAGTGATGCCGATTGGGCTGGAGACATTGATGAAAGGAAGTCTACCTCTGCTTATGCTTTCTTGCTGGCTAAGGGGGCCATCTCATGGTCCAGCAAGAAGCAAACTTGTATAGCCCTGTTGACTATGGAAGCATAGTATGTTGCATGCTCTACAGCAGTACAGGAGGCAGTTTGGTTGAGGAGGTTCTTACAACATACTGGGCTAGTAGAGACATCGGATGAGCCTGTTGTTGTCTATTGTGACAGCATGGTTGCCCTTTGTTATGTGAAAGACCCCAAATATCATGGAAAGACCAAACATATACAGGTTAGGTATCATTTTGTCAAGGACATCATAGCGAGAAAGGAAGTTGTGTTAAGACATGTGTCTACTAGTCTTATGGTAGCTGACGCTCTTACCAAGGCTATAGCTAAGGACTCGTTTGTGTCCCATGTGAAGTCCTTAGGCTTACGCAGACTTTGATGCATTGACATGTCTAACTTCCTTTTATGAGTGATTGTGTTTTCCTTTTTCGACTATATCTGTTTAGTTGATGTAGTTGTTCTAGCATAAAATATTATTCTGCCAATAGGCCGAAGAATGCTCACTCACACGAGCATTTGCCTCTGGCGATTTTGATAGCAAGCAGAGATGAGACTGATCATGAGGAGATCTTGTATGATAGATCCAGAGCAGTTCATGATAGGACAGTCGCCTTGATTAGGAATCAAGATGAGATCCTCTATGTTGGTGAGGATTGACATGAATGTTCCCACGATTCATGTGACCTATAGAAGCCAAGTGTGAGCATCACATGTGGCACCTGTATGGTGTTAAGGCGACAATGATGAAGCTCGGGTCAGGCGCAGAGGGGGTGCGACTGGACTAAGACTTGTATGGTGTTGAGAGACAGACATACTGTTGTGTATAGTATGATCCACCATAACATGTTTGTCATACAACATGTGTTGAGCGACCATTTGGAAGTGAAAGGATGGATCCCTGCTCCTTCACTGTGTGAGTCCAAGACTTGATTGTCATAGTTGCCCTCAGTGACCTTCGACGACACCATGAAGCAAAGAGTTGATGTGGCTACTTTGGGATGTTATCTATGACCATGAGAGATTCGGTCTCAAGAGGCATCTTCAGGAAAGGAGTCAACTCTGAGTGTAATGGTGGTCTGGGGCGAAGGGAAAGGTTTGACTCGACTGCACTAAAAGTATTTGCTGGGCCCAACTGTATTGGATACAGTAGCAAGTACCTTGAGGACAAGAAGGTATTCTCTCCGAGAGATCGAGATACCGTTCATGTTAAGTGAGTTTCTGAGTAAACTTGGGGAACTGTGATGTGCATTTTGACTGTTTATTTGATGTTTTATGAGGATGTTGTCATTCTGGCCTTCTAGTAAGGTTCCTAGTTTGAGACTCCTAAATTGCAAGTGCATCACCGGTCGCACGACCCATTTGTCCGTATGATCGGAAGAGTACATGTGTCGGGGACACAGATGGTCGTGTATCGAGGATACATTATCAGAGACTTGAGTATTGTGGATGTGTACTTGGAGAGAGGAGTAGTTGTATGTATCATGGATATATACATATGTGTCGGGGACACATAAAGAGGTGACATATTGCCATTGTGTGATTGTATGTATCTGGGATATATGCATATGTGTCGGGGACACAAAAGCAGATGACATGTTGTTATCGTGCTGTTGTGCAAGTGGGAGATATTGGATTAATCTAGGATTAATAAGATATTTGCCCAAAGCACTGACACATGGCGCGTCCCTATTGGACTACACATTTAAGGGTTTAGGGTGGAGCCATCTATATAAGGAGGGGAGCCTCCCATTGGATAAAAGAACAAATGTGCACACCCTAGCCTCCACCCACCCTAGCCGCCACCTTCTCTCTCTCCCATTTTGTCCCTCCACCTCCACCAAGCTCATTCCGTGGACTCTTGGGTTATGGACTCGCGCTCTTTCTCCAAGAGAGTAGGAGACCGACCGGTGAAAAGGATTCTGTAAGGTGACCTCCGATCTTCCTTCCGCTGCCCAGGCTCTCTCCAGGAAAGGTACTCCTGAACCTGTAGAAACGTTGTTTGCTAACAGTTCCATTACAATCTGTTGTTGATTTGGAGTTCTCGAAACTTATCACCTTGGTACATGTATGAAAGAGAAAAAATAAAATGAATTTAAATATCTAATCAAACTAACCAAAAAAAAACGTATTTGCATGCTAAAGTAAATTTAAAAGAAATGATAGTGCTAGGGGAAAAGAGGTTAGGTGGGAACTTAATTACATCTTTTACATTTAAATACAAAAATGATACCAACATTATCCTCCTAACAAGTGAAACTACCCATTATCTCAATCTTTCATTAGATTTGTAACTGATGCTGGATGTAGGAGGGCTTAAATTAAATTTTCGAATGCTAGACTCACCGGTAATAATTCTTTTTATAATATATATATAATCCTATTTATAAATATATATTATATTTTTATAATATTACACAAATACAAGAAAATAGTTAGATAATTTTGTTGGTTTTATGGTTAACTCAGAATATGCTAATTACTAATTATAAAGATATAAATGGATTTTCTTAAAATAATAAAGTTATTCCAATTATGATATTCCCAAAAAAAAGTAGCAAAAAATTTAAAATAGAAACATCTTGTACCCAATTGTAAAATTTGAACAAATATTTAGAGATGAATGGGATAGGATATTAGTATTTCCGAACACATAATGTAAAGGTAAAAATTCATCTTCTTCTGTAAATCATCAAAATCAAGGGCAAATTAAAGAAACCCCCTGAATTATGGGCCTATTTCACTTAACACTCATAAACATAAAAATGTGTCACTTAACCCTCTAGAGCCATATCTTTTCTAACACTTTGTCCCTGGTGAATCGACAAAATGTTGTTTTTCAATGTATTCGTTATTTTAGGAATTTTTTGCATTGTCTTCCAAGATTATCCTTGGTATTAATTTTATGAAATGTTTAAATTTAGATATGAATAAAAAATCAATCAAATTTGCATGAAATGCACATAACATTTTGTATCAAATTTGAACCCAAACCGACGGAATCTTACTCCAAACAAGTTATAAATATAGTGTTATAATACCTGAAAATAGTGCAAATAATCCCAAAACTAATTACGCATGTGCTGAAAAAAAAACACATTACCGTTGCATGGGGTCAAGTGCCACGTTTCAAAAGGTATGAAGAAATTCGGCCCATAACGGGTAACGTGTGATTTACTCCAAAATCAAATACATTCTTGTCCGATAACGGCAAGAAGAGGAATAATGCATTTGTTGTTTTATCTTTAGAAAAAGACTAACAATAACATTGTCTTTGTTTTTGTTTTTGTTGCAATTTTTTTGTACTGAATTACATATTTATATCACTAGAGAAAAATGTGTACTTCTGATGATCATAATAATTCCTTATAGATGCGACGCCCGTTGTGTATATGGCACCACCATACACAGTCACCGTTAGTAATTAGTAATTATGTCAAGTAGGTTTGGTGGGGATGTGATGTAGGTTCAAACCCCATCTCCCGTAAATAAATCTTGGTTTGTGCGGTGGGGATGTGCAAGCCACCATTAACTAGTAATTAATACTAAACCATATCAGTAAGTTGTATTACTGTTTTTCAAAGTAATGCACATAGTCATTAAATGTTCACGGTGATGATCCCATTTGAATATGATGTCCTTCAGCCAAGGTTTTCAAAATTAGACCGGATCGAATGGTTCGACCCGGTTCGATCGGGAACCAATGGTCCAACGGTCGGTTAAGCTAAACCGATAGACGGTACAAACCTCTAGTTAATATTTACAGAAATCGATTCAAACAGGTATGGTCGTTAATATTTATTCGGTCTGGTCCAACTTCGGGTATAAAAATGCTGACGTCATTGGGTCCGACCACATTGAACCAAAACCAAAACTTTATCAGTTCGATGACCGGTTCGATTCTGAAAACCTTGCCTTCAACAAATGATGTCCGTCGGACCGCTTCCATATTTAAATACGATTGTCTTTCATCTTCTTGGCTGCCTAGCTTCCTCCATGAGATTAATATGCAATAGTTTTGAGTAAAAAAATATCCGTAGTAACCAATTTGCCTATAACAAACCCAAGCTTAATTTTAAGCAAAGAAATAAGTCAAGTAATTTTACCGGGCTTTGTTGCAGGCCTAAATTTCAGTATAATGAAAAAACTTTTTCAACGCTTAATTTTACTGTCAGAAAATGATGCCACAAAAACATAACTTCAAAATACGTTGTACCATCACATTCACTTCTACAAACATAACCCAAATTCAATTTAGCTGTTACTTCTTTGTCCAATCAAAACTACTCTTCCAATTTAAAAATACAACTAAATTTACATTCATAATAATGTAACTCATACTTCTAATCCACCAATGATGCTAAATATATGTTCATAATAATGTCCAATCAAAACTACACCAATGATGCTAAATATATGCTACACAACAAATTAGCTAACATGAAATAACGTCAATCCTCGTAATCCAGTAAACATAAGTCAAACTTCTTTGACCTACACGACACCAGGAATATTTACTCTGGTTCAATGAGGTTCTTTGAAACTCCAAAAAAGACCGAACGTGTATGAATTATGTCGTTTTAGGCTTAGGCTTCCAGATACCGTAAATTTTTTATTTAATAAAAATAAATCTAAAATTGAAAAACTAGGAAGAATTTTTTTTCTTCCAAATCTACTCGGATCGGGATACACAACCCCAATCCATGGCATTCTGCGATTATAAAACCCGCCCTCCACCCCATTTCTTATTCATTCTGTATTCCTCACTCATTCCACTCTACACAGTCCTCAAATTTAGCTTATTGACAAAAAAATATTCCGGTGATATCAAATTCTGATCTGTCATGTTTAGTTGGTGATATTTGAGGTAATTTTTTTCCTTCTTAATTGGTATTATCACTGTTTAGTAATTATGTCAAAAATTTAAGTAATGATAGTATAAAACTGATGAAAAAATACTGCATTGTAGATTAACGGAAATGATTGCAATAAGTGTGTACTTTGGTGGTGATAAAACTCAAAATGGAAGCTTTGGTGTAGAGTACACGATAGGTCCAAGACTCAACACTTTTAGCCAGCGAAAATGTAACCCTAGAAAAAATTAAGAGTGTGATTTATCAAGGTCTGTGATTGACATCAAATCATGAATATAATTGTGTCTTATATCCTTTATTCTTAGTCTAAGCAATGTTATGTAATGAGTTTTATGTTTATATTTCAGAAATAAACATGTTTGAGAAGAAGAGACTCAGAAATGACATACAACAAGGAAAATGACTATATTGCAAAACTTATGGACTGAGATGCAAAAGAGAAGGACCCGGATGTAAACCAAAATGTCCAATGAGCAAATCAAGAAGCTCTACACCATCATGAGAAGTATTTTGGAAATTAGATCCAGACCCAAACATCAACAACTGAATCAGGTTCATCAAACATCAAGAGAAATCAAGCCAAAAGCGAGCCACCGAAATCCAGACTCGATCCAACCAATTCAGACGGCTAATTGGTTGTCCTAGACCACCACTTGGCGGTCTGAATTGCTCCAAAAGATTCATTGTTTAGTCGGGTGTTCGATTTTGTTGTTTTATGTCTATTTATAGTATGTGTTTAGTCCCATACCGAGGGATTGTCCCCGGTTACCTTTCTCTATGACTATATAAAGAACTCTTCCTCCTCATTTGTATTTATCCATTGCTTTGTGGCATTATCTCTACTTAGAGTAAGCCTTGGAGCAAAACTCAAGTGGAGAAGAATGTTACTTGTAATGTGAGTGATGTAAATAAATAATTTTTAAGTTTGTTTTAGTGTTGTCTTCTCTTTTAATTCTTGAATGCTTAGCTTAATTTTATTTAGTCTTAGTAGAAGTAATTAAAATGTTTCCTTTCCTTAATGTAGTTTGTAGTTTAATAAATAGTGAGTAAGTCCATCCCGGAGTGGAGAAGAAGGTGATGTGATTATGTGATGTATTAGGTGTGTGTGTGTGTTAATCTTAATCCTTTTAGTCTTATATGATTTCCATAACCATCTAATGGGATTTCACTCTTATCTTTGATGTGCTAATGCTTTTGAGGGATGCTTAGCACATGCTTAGATTAGTTGACCTATTTTATGGGGAGTGAGGAGGTGAGGATAAGGATGGAGTGGATGAAGGAAACATAACATGTGGTAACTTGCACTCTTGTTGGCTTCACATTATAATAGTTACACTTGGTACTTGTCTTATGTTAGATCTAGAGTTTATCTTGTTG
This sequence comes from Triglochin maritima, assembly GCA_963682175.1. Classification (NCBI taxonomy): domain Eukaryota; kingdom Viridiplantae; phylum Streptophyta; class Magnoliopsida; order Alismatales; family Juncaginaceae; genus Triglochin; species Triglochin maritima. The sequence goes on along the minus strand of OY821774.1, from coordinate 20,271,132 downwards.
ATTGTAATGATTTATCTTTGTATGGAATTGACTTGTTATGTATGGATGCTTGATTAGTAGAGAATGCGTGAATGTATTGAGTTGTATGGATGCATGTCCTAATGGTCACACTAGATACTTAGTTCATTCTTGAGAACCCAAAGTACATCTTAACTTCATGTCTAACTATAATAGTCATGTATTCCTGTAAATGTAGTTGATGTTAATTAGAATACACATTAGTTTCAAGTTGATTTCACCGACGTCGTGTACTTGCGATTATTAAAACGATCAATCAGCAGATCCTTAGTTACTTTAAGTGTTTTATCTTGATCCCAACTTATGCCCAAGTTTACATAGGATGCTTTGACTCAAAAAAAGATAAAATTGCAACTCTTCTTGAGTTTGATTACATGTCGTGACTTCAATCCATTGCTCCTTGAATCTTGATCACCTTTTAAGATAAGAAGATGCACATGTATGGTGTATGTTGTATATTAGTGTTTGTAAATTGAATCATATCAGTAATCAGATTAAGTACTAGTTTTAATCATCATTATCAAAATAAAGCTCGTATGAAGACTATTTAGCCAACATATAATTGCACTAGTTCAGAATGCACAGTAGACGTCACTGAATAGACGACGGATATAAAAACATCTGACGTCTATAGGTATAGACGTCGGATATTTGGACATCCGACGTCTATAGGTTTGTATAAACGTCGGTTGTTTTAGTATAACCGACGTCTATAACTCCTGAAAGAAGAAAAATAATTTTTGTTAATTTTTTTGGATTTATTTCGTATAAGAATTTATGTGGATTTATTGTTTGGGATTTATTTCATGTAAGAATTTATGTGGATTTATTTTTTGGGATTTATTTCGGGTAAGAATTTATGTGGATTTATTTTGTATAAGAATAATGTGAATTATTTGGATTGTTTTAAAAATAGTTACATTAATGTAACTATCACATGTCTGTTGTACACATGTGTGTGTACGGTCATATGTGTTGAAGTTTAGTCTCACATTGGGGAAAGTTTTTTGTTGGTGGAGTTGAAGTACTTCACCACTCATTTACTTCTAAATGGGAGTTTGGTACCACACTACAAAATACAAGTGTATTTTATTATATATATATATATATACATATATATATATATATATATATATATTTATTTATTTATTTAATGGTCAACTTGGGCCTAAGATGGTTGTCATTGTTTTTTTACTATTTACCCGTGTATAGACGTCGATGTATCGAATGACCGACGTCGATAGGATGTAATTTTATTATTATTGTTATTTAAATGTATTGACGTCAGATGTATGGCATGACCGACGTCTAAAGGTCGTACTGTATGTATAAAAGTCAGTCACCTCATATATCCGACGTCTATAGGTCGTAAAAGTTTAGTCCCACATCGGCCAATTTTTTTTGCTGTTGTGGTTGAAGTACTCCACCACTCCTCCATAGTTGAATGCGAACGAGTTTGGTCACTTGGGAGATTTGGCCTTGCTCTACTTTGTTATTCGTCAAAAGATTGGCACTTGGGAGACTTGGGCTTGATTACTGTAGAGGTTGGGTGCCTGTTATAGGCTGTATAACAAGAGTAATATTTTTGTTGGGTAAATTAAACGTATAATAGACATTGGCTATATAGGACCGACGTCTATACACTGTACGTTGTATAGACGTCGGTCGTATATAGCCGACGTCTATACACAAGAGTATAGACGTCAGTTGAATATACGTCAGACACTTGGATCGCAAAAATCCGTCGTATATACCACTGTATATCCGACGTATATGACATTCTTCCACTAGTGTTGGTGCAGGATACATGGTAGAACAATGCGATAAATCGGTGGAAAATAGAGAAATAACACTACAATTGGAGTCGTTGCCCTCCTTTTACACTTTTTCGCAAATAAATACGAATATAATTGAGTAGGAAAGAATGTGAAACTAAGTGATCACTCTAAATAACTAGGTGTGGAGTGTAATGCTTGGATAACAAATTTGGGACTTGGTTATTGCATAAAAGTCTACAATCTAATAGTAATCAATTCCTCCACTTGTAAATAGTTGCTAATGACGTCTAGATACTTAAAGAAAGCCGCAAAAACTCACAAGAAATAAGATGATAAAACATGAACATAAAAGCTTGGGAAAAGAGTGCAAGATTATATGGAAGTGTTAGCATCTGTTTAAGCGTAGTTCCATCTATTTAGCACCTTTTAAGGCTTAGAAACAGTGGTTGGAAAAACAATTATCGCCAACTCAGGATATATTTTGTTGTTAATGAGTGAATTATTGGTGTCAGTTCTAATGAACAAGTAGGAAAATGTTGTCAATACGATTGTCGATTGGTTTTAACACTGCTAAAATGAAAACCATTTTGCAACCTTTCCCGTGGTCGGTAGGGGGTGCTTCTGGGTTTCCTTGGTGGGGGAATTGAGAGTGGTATGTGAAATGATAGGTTAGGTTGGTAAAAAATCGACGGATATAACTATTTCTGACTATATCACACTCGTCAATGCCATAACTTCTAAACTATTACACCTACAACTCTGAAACTTATAGTGGTGTTTTTATTGTTGAAGCGGTTGATAGAGATGCTAGAGTTGGGGAGTATTTATAGGATTTGAAGGGGTTTGGAGGTTAGTTTAATCTTGGATCCATGCTTCATTGAGTTTATGGATGGGGGTCTTTATTATTTTATTACGTGTTCAGGGTTTAGTTTCAGGTTGAGGTTTGAATTAGGATTTGATGTGGGTTTCAGGTTGAGATTAGGCTTAAAACACTTTACCGATTAAGTTTTGAAGTGATGTGTGTGGTCTTTTGTAAATGTTTGATTAGGGAGTAAAGGGTTAATTAGGTTTAATTAAGGTTTAGATTACGATGGTTAGCAAGTGTGCGACTTAAGATAGCTTATAGAGATTCAGTTTAAAAGCCATTCAGGGCTTTGGTTGCTTAGTAAAGATTAAATAGTATAAATTAGGTATTAATTATTGTGAGAATTGGGATTTTAAGTTGAGGTTGTAGTTTTGGTTTTGGGAATGTGGTCTAGATAGGAGGTACGATCAGATCAGTCGATTAGGGTCTGAGTTAAACATCTTATCTTACGGTGTGTCTTAGGCTTTACATTGCTTAATTGGTTTAAATGCAGTCAGTTTTGTTAAGGGTTGAGTGAGTTAGGTGGATTTGGTTTAGTTAAAGGTCTGGGTCGGGTCGGCAATATAATTATCACCGGGGCAAGGTATGGTTGGGATTCGGCTAAGTGAGCTTGTGGGCCGGCATGCTAGCGGAACGTGTGGGATGTTGGGGTAGGACCTCAACTAATCCTTTGGTTGGTCAGTGGGGTCGGCTGGATGTGCTCGCGGATGCTTGGTGGCTTAAAGGGAAATAAGAAAGCACCCACACCAAGTCGCAACTTTGGGTGCAATGGTAGAATCACTTGATCATTACAAGTGGTTTTAGAACATGTGGCTAGTTAGCTAGGATGGGAGAAAAATTGAGGGTGGGGGTGGGGGGGATTGGTGGGGTGGGACCCCATATAATTCCCCAACTAACGGGTGGGGCCATCGTGGCGCGTCTGTGGGTGTTTGATGGGCTTAAAGGGAAATAAAAAAATGTCATCACCAAGTTACGACTTTTGGTGCCATGGTAGAACTACTTGATCTTTACATTGGCTTGTGAAAGTTTCGGTAATAATGTTGCCGACATGGTGGATTTTTTGTTGTCTTGGTTAGTTTTGAGACTTGTTTGGTTGGCAACTTGGTTGTGAGGTTATGTAAGGCTGCAGGGGATGTTTTGGGGAGGTCTTTAAGGTGAGTCTTGCAAGTGAGACTAGGTGAAAGAGTTATTTCATTCTTCGGTGGGAATGTCTACAAGTGATGTGTTTATTTCTAAATATTAGATTTTTTAATATATAAAAATGTGATTATTCCTAGCCCTAAATGGTTTGAGAAGTCATGATAAGTTTCACGACAAAACAGTGAACTATTGACATTGAATTTGTGGATTTTTCACTTAAAAAAAGAGTAAAAGACAATGGAAGGCTTCTTATCGATTTAAAGGACCGAATATTAATGGAAACTGTACCAACATATAGGGGTGCACATAGGTCGGGTTGAACCTGAAAACCGACCTGAACCAGACTGGTCGGGTCGGGCTGAAAAAATATGAAAACCGAAATTTTCGGGTTGGGTTCGGGTTGAGGGATCGGGTTGACCCAACCCAACCCGAACCCGAATATTTTTTAATGCATTTTCCAGAATTATCTGGACCGTGATCATAGTCCCTAACCCTAAAAGAAATGGGCTCGAGTTTGGAGGAGAACATTTCTTTTCGAGGCAAGGGTTTTGTGGTTTTATATTGTGCGGCGACAAAAGGGCCTCGACTATCTTCACATCGTGCAACGGTGAGGGCTTGGGCCATCTTCTCTGGCGACGAGGGCTTCGGGTTCTTCTCGGCACATGTAAACGAGGGCTTGGGGTATTTTGCCATCGCTTGACGGTGATGACTTCAACTATCTTTCTCCTGTGATGATCTTTGATATCTTCTCCGACGACCGTCATCTGGTTTGTAATTTTTTTAAGGGGTTTATGTTGATGGTTTCTAGTTTCTACTTTGTTCTTCGATGGTTTCTGCCAAATTGTTTTGCTTCTGTCTAATTTTTGCTGCCATTTTTTGTGATTTAAGTATAATATGTAAAAACAATTTGTCTATGATGGTGGTTACCTAGATTTGTGATTTCTATTGAACTTCTAATTTGTGAAGAAATTCTGAAATTTGTGACAAACTTCTGATTTGTGATGGAATTTTGAAATTCGCGTGCAACCCGATCCGACCGAACCCAACCCAAAAATTTCGGGTCGGGTCGGGTTGAACACGAATCGGTTCGGGTTGAGTTTTTCACAAACCTGAAATTTTCAGGTTGGGTCGGGTTCTGACCCAAACCCACCCAACCTGACCCATGTGCACCCTTACCAACATAAATAATTGTTTCCCAAAGAGGCGTCGGGTCAATGTAGGAAATTTTCATGTCTAAAGGTAATTTTCATGTTTTCGTTTGGTACACAAGCATAGAAATCATTTTTTTATGACATCACATTTGGCCTAATAATCTAGTGTTCTTACTTATATCTTTTGGGAATTGCATTAATTGATTGATTCATTGCCGAAAATACAACCTAGATACGTATGTTCAAATTGTAGATGAACACGGCTCATTATGGATTGTGCAGTTGGATCAGATTGACAAATTATATATAGAATGCATTTGAGTTAATGTAAATCATATCACATTATAGATAGATTTCATCAAAATACGACAACTGAAGTCGAATTTTAAAAATGGCATATCAATGAAACCCTCGTGGCTACTACCTCTTTTGGAAAAAGTAAAACCAGCGACCATGCTTAGTCATGCCTTGCTCAATTTCTTATACCTAGCATTCTTCAGGGCTAAGTTGAAACTCCAGATAAGAACAAAACTGAAATTAATACCTTCTGATAGGGGTGAGCAAAATTCGGTCCGGTCCGGGTACCCGGACCGAACCGAATTTTTCGGTCCGGACCGAACCGGACCGAATTTTTTCTGTCCGGTCTTCGGTCCTCAAAATTTTGAAAATTCGGTCTTCGGTCCGGACCGGACCGAAAATTTAAGGTAAAAATTCGGGTTTTGGACCGACCCGGACCGGACCGGACCGGACCGAACCTATTCGGTCCGGTCTTCGGTCCGGACTTTCCGAAAATTCGGGTTTCGGTCCGGTCCGGTTCGGTCCGGTTCGGTCCGGGTTTGGACCGAAGCTCACCCCTACCTTCTGACATACAAATTAAGAAAACTATTTTTTGTTGTGTCATTTGCTCAGAGTATTTGAAGGCAGCTCCTGCTCTTTCCTAGAGCCGTGTTGCCGACCAAGATATGAACATAGTTTCCAGCTGACACTCATCAGCTAAAAGGTCTCACCATACTCTTTTTCTTATGATTTTATTCCATAACACATTTCTCACTTTATGTGTCTGTCCCAAGGAAACAAACAGCCTGGACTCGCTTCCCATCAAGAAACCATCTTTCCACTTTTCAACGGCAAAGAACAACTACTGCTTGTGGTAGCAGGAATTCATTAGTTATGTTCACACTGTGTTCAAAGGCCAGCGACTGCTTCTGCTAGCAGTAATTCATAGAGTTATGTTCACATTGTGTTCAAGATGAAAATGAAAGAATCCATGGAATCATATGTTTGGTTATGGTCCTGGTAAAGCTGATCAGCTAACTATTTTCTATATATAAGTTTATGATATATCATCTAAATACAACCCATCTTTGTATCAAGTATACTCGCAAGATGACACGACAGTTTATTTCTGTGTATAATGTATTGTTTCGTTTTACTATCTTTGTTTTGTTTTGATTAAATTTCTAGATTATTAGGAAATATAGATCTTAGTTATGATGTGAAAAACCTAATCTAAACCTGTGACGTCCCTAACCCTTTAGGGTTACTATTGGAAGGGAGGTTTGACGGGATGGAGGAGTAGGTGATGGAGGTTAGGGTGGCTGATGTGATGCGAGTGTTTTGAGTTGGGTTTTAAGAAGAAAACCAACGTTCTTCTTTACACTTCTTCTTTTCCTCTCTCATTCTCTCTCACTTTCTCCTTTCGTTTTCGGCGACCAGAGGCAATGGAAGAAGCTCCGGCAGTGGAGGCTGCTCCGGCGTGAGGCGTGTGCTTTTGACACAAGTGGGAGGTCGTGCGGAGGTTGCAGTCGTGTGTCAGCGTTGAGCGGAACTCTGGCGTGCTCTGTCTTTCTTTTGAGGTATGTCGGATCTTTATGTTGGTTTTGTTGCTCACCCATATTGGGGTGGCGTTGTGGTCGGTCGCGGGAGGTCGGAGATCTCACCAGCGGCGAGAAACAACGTAAAATCCTTGGCTGATGCGAGGTTGCTGTCAATCAACGGTGGGGACCCCATGTGGGTTACGAATCAACCACCTGATACACTTCATCGTGATAGAGGTTCACCTCTCATTCATGCCTCCTATCTTGCTCACTCTCAAGAGGCATCAAACGACCACAACGCTTATAAGGGTATCAGGTGGTCAAAGAATTCTGATTTATATGTTGCGAGCCCATGCATGTGCATTTTTGGCTCGAGTGATGGCGGGTTCCCATTTGATGTCCCTTGACATATGAAGATGGGAGCCCATTTGGTGCTAAAAAAAGAAAAGAAAAAGTACAATAAATGACTCCTTCAGTGAGCATCGATTGTTGTGAGCCCCAACCCTTGTGTATTTGAGCTCCATTTCTTTCACGTATTTGTATCCTTTCTTTAGCATCTCACAGGTTTTGAGGGAATTCGGGTTTGTGTCCATCAACATGACCTTGAACTTCCCTTTGTACTTCATGTTGGGGAGATCTCTCCTTTTTCATGCATAAATCCATGTAGTATCTTGCTCACATTCATTGGGGACAATGCATGAAGTAGGTATGGGGGTGTTTTACGTGTGTACATAGTTGAGTCTTTTTCCTTTGATTTTATTTTTCTTTTGTGTGCATTGTTAGGGTCATGTTAGTGTGCTGCATTTAATATCAATATATCTGCTTGCCATGATCCTTGGGTGACTTGTCTTCTTTTGCTTGCCTAGTGCTTTAAAATTTTCACATTTCTTTCAAAATCTTCATGTGTTTGCGAAAGAAAATGTTTTGTGGGTTTTGCGTGTGTTTAGCATGTGCAAAACCGTTGAGAGGCAAAGTAAAAAGAAAGCTCCCAAAATTGTCTTGAACTTGATGCATTAGGATATCTAGTACTGTGGCTTTAGGATTTATCGAGTCGTTAGGATGCACCCTAGTTTTCCTTTGGGGTGAGTAATCATAGGGTTTCAGTGCTCAAACATTCAAAGAAGTCCAACCAGAACCTAGCGAGTCAATATTTCGTGTATGTTAACTTAAGGAAGTTTGTTGTAGTCAAGGACCCTCTAAATCTTGTTGTGAGACATTAATTGTAGGGGTTTTGGTTCATGTGTAGATAAGAAATAAGTGAGTAGGTGTTCTCTCTTCTCGCACGGCTCCTATCACTCGGGAAAGTATGTCTGAGGGGACTTTGTGCCTGGTGCTTTCGAGTCATCTGACTTGGGATGCGCCGACCGAACTCCCGTTACACGGGTGGTAGGGATTGCCCTATGTGGAGATTTGGGGAAAGGTGTACGTGATAGTGTAAGTCCTCATGGGCAATGATGCACGAAACCTGACCCTAGGAGAATGAAGCTCCAACTAATAAAAAATAAATAAAAGAGAAAAGAAACAAAAAAAAATGCAAATAAGAACCTTAATGGACCTTACACTTTGTATCACTTGAGGATCTTGAGGTTGTCCATGTCTTTTCACTTAATTCCTTATTTCACTTGCACGAATGGTTTATTAGGCTAGGTGTGGACTGATTACCTATATAGAGTCGGCCCGTAGGATAACCGCGTCCATTGATCGACAAAATATTTCCAACGAATCGAGTGTCTAGATTGAATAATGCATCTTGTTCGGATTTTGTGGGTATATCCGCTGAAAACCCTCAGGAGACAACACTCCTCCTCCTTGGCAACAAAGAGGTTTAACGTCTTCTTGCACGTGCTAAGTGCAACCGTGATTCCTACGAAAGTGAGTTAGGATTTCTTGTTTCTCGTTTGCTTTTCTCTTTCTTTGTTTTGCTCGGGACTAGCAAAAACTTAGGTGTGGGGGTATTTGATTGACATCATTTCATGCTCATATTTGTATCTTATATCCATTATCTTACATCTAAGCAATGCTATGTGACGAGTTTTATGTTTGAATTTCAGAAATAAAGAGGTTTGAAGATAAGAGCCATGAAAGGACCCAAAAGCAAGAAAAAAGACTTAATCGTGAGACCTGGGGACTAAGATGCAAGGGAGAATGACCTGATCGTAAGACCGAAGGACCTAAGAGCAAAACAGGAAACTCCACACCATCATGGGGAGTATTTTGGCAATTCGATTCGGGTCGGAGCTCCAACAGACCAAGTAGATGCATCCAAGACCCAGAAATACTTCAAGCAAAGCCCACAAAGAAATCCAGACGGATCTAAAGCTTATAGACCGCCAATTGGCGGTCCATATAGCCCAGGATCCGTTTAGATTTCTGTAGCACGTGTATTAGTGTATGCTTAGTCTATTTTTGGTATTGGTTTAGTCCCACATCGGGGATTGTCCCGGATTATCTTTTTCCACGATTATAAAATAGAACTCTTCACCTCCCATTGTATCCATCTCTCTCTTTGGTGGCCTTGTTGCCTACTAAGAGTGAAGCCTTGAAGCAAAATTCTGGTGGAGGAAGGACTGCTTGTAATTTGAGTGAGTTCATAATAGAAGTTTTTCATTTAGCTTGTTAATTCTAGCTTAGTTAATTTCCTTCAATATGTTTGTTTTGGTGTTTGTCTTGTTTTATGCTTCTTCAATATTTCTTGCTTGATTAGTATAGTTTCATTTCAGTATTATACTTGTTTTTGTTAATATAGTTAGTGTAATGAGTAGTGAGTAGTTCTATCTCCATTTGGGGGGTGGAGAAATATGTGATATAATCACGTAGTGTATTAAGTGTGTGTTATCTTAATCCCTTGAGCTTTATATGATTTCCATAACTATCTAATGGATTTTCACTCTTATCTTTGATATGCTAATGCTCTTGAATAAATCTTAGCTTATGCTTTGATTAGTGGACCTATTTTATGGGGAATGATAAGGTTAGGATATGGATGGAATTAATATTGGAAATACAAGTTGTAGTGTATGAACTCTTGTTGCCTTGACCTTGGTTAATGTCTTGTATGTTTTAATGATAATGTGTATCTTAATTCATGTCGAGGCATAGTAGGGTCTAGTCTTTATACATGAGTTCATTTAGCTTCATTCCAATTATTGTCTTGTATGTTTTAATGATGTAGTCTTATCTTAATTCATGTAGAGGCAAAGTTGGATGTAGTTTTATGATTTCATGCACTACATATTGTGAGGAGCTTAATGAACACACACACACTCTTTTATGTTCACATTATTTCTCTACCCCCTTTGGGGTTTAGTTTTATAGCTTCTTCTCCATTTCATTTTGCATTGTAGTATAGTTTAGTGTAACCAATCTTTCTCTCCTTCTTCTACCTCTCACCTTCAAACAAACCAATTGTCGACACACCTCCTAGTGGACGACCCGTATTTGCCACCGCTTCAACGCGGCCGTGCACTTGCGGTTAATATAAAACGATCAATCAAGTTTTTGACGCCGTTGCCGGGGACGTGCTTTGTCCAGACGTTGGTTTGGACGATTCGAGGGGTTTTTAATTTTTTGTTTCCAGTTTTTCTTAGTTTCAGGGAACCATCGGATCAATGGGAGGCTACTGGACAAGTTTGAGGAACAAAAGCTCCAAAAGGACCGCCAATCAGCGGTTGGAGACCGCTAATTGGCGGCCTGGTGAGGGATTCGTGCTCTAATTTTTTTTCGGGTAGTTAGTTCTGTAATTTGTGTTATCTGGGAGCCCTAATTTGCATGCTTTGACTTCTAGTTTCCTCCCAGATCATTAATCACTCCCCCATTAATCAACTTGGCCCTAAAATCCAAAGCAAAAGACTAGACGTTCTTACTTGTTTAGGTCACGCATCATGTATTGACTTAGGCATATAGTTGTCTTTTCTTTTAGCTTTATTTTCAGTTGTTGAGTGCTGGCGTGAGGTACGCATTTCCTACACTCATTCATGCATCTTGTATGCCCATGCGTTAGTTAGTAGGAATTGCATCAGGACAAGAGTGGGCGAGCGTTTGATTGGAGTGTTGATTGCTAGATCTAGGATCAAAACGCTACTAAGGAGGGGTTGTCCCATAAAAGATAAGGTGGGGGATTTCATCACCCTTTCCTTGGCCCAAAAAATCACTCTTAATAAAGCCTTAACTAAAAGCAAGTAGACATTGGCCCTAGGATTGCGGGCGCACTAGGAGAGTAATCTAGTTGAGACTGTCATGACCCGATCGGTGTTGCCTACCTTGTCGATAGTAGGAGGTACTGGATCTCCGGATCTGGTATCACTTGCTGGGCATTGTGGTCCTCGTTGTAGGGGGGTAAGGCGTGTCGAGGCTAGTGACCTCAAAGTTAGGCGTCGTCTAGCCTAAGGACCCATTGCCTTACATTGTTTGAGTCGTGCTTGCTAGTTAGGCTTCTTCCTGATCCCACTACCCATGCTAGCTCAAGGAATTCTTCCCTCCTCACCTGAGTCATCTCCTCATCTATTCTCTACGTATAGTCTCCTCCTCTAGTACACCTTCTGTTGTGTGTTGTTTAGAGTCGAGTCGAGCATTTTTATGCGAGGTTGGGCTCGTTCTAGTGAGAGCGCTCGACTCGAGAGAGTGCATATTTCTGAGATGGACGGTCTTGGTGATCGACCATCTCCGCCTCGTGCTCCTTTGGAGCATGAAGTCGAGTCGTCTCGAGGTGACGGGTGAGACCGGGTTCCATACATGGAATACCTCGGTCCGCTTCCGCCACCACGTAGACCTCCTTCTCCTCCTCCTCTGACTCGAGAGGAAGGGAGATTCGGTCAGGATCGAGTTCTTGGTGCACCACCACCTTTAGCTCGACATGATAGACCGATGACCTTGTGGGAGCGGACCCATCCTGTTCGGGCCGCGCAGCCTTCTTGCATAGTTGTTCCCCCTGCTCGCGGGAACAACTATGAGCTGAAACCTCAATATGTGAGCATGCTTCCAACCTTTACTGCAAAAAAGGAGGATCCGTATATCTTTATACGCGAATTCGAGGAAGTATGCTCCATGTTCAAGCTTCAACACCTTGACGAGGATTCAGTCCGGTTGAGGATGATTTCTTTCGCATTGAAGGATAATGCGAAGAAATGGATGTATAGCCTCCCGGCGTGCTCGATTCGGTCATGGGATGACTTTGTGACCGTCTTTCTGAAGAGATTTTTCCCTCAAAGGAAAACTCAACAAATACGGCACCAGATACATCAAATGTATCAGACCGAGACCGAATCGTTTCATGGTTTCTTTGAGAGGTTCAAGGACCTTCTCCAGCAGTGCCCTCATCATGGATTTGAGTTATGGCAGCTGTGCCAAATTGTTTATGAAGGCATCAACTACAACACCCGCACATTGTTGGAGTCGATGTGTCAGGGTGACTTCCAAATGAAACCCATCGAGGAGGCATGGGATACTTTTGAGTCCATGGCTGAACGTACCTTCGAGTGGGATACCATGAGAGAGCCACCAGCCTCCAGGTCTTCTGGTCGAGCTGGATCTTATCAAGTTGACTCATTGATCGCGTCTGAGGCGAAAATGGTTGCTCTCATGCGTAGGATTGAGAGTTTAGAGTTGGACCGAGCCCCTGTAGCTCATGTCGCTACTCCCGAGTGTGGTAGGTGTGGACTTACGGGCCATGATGACTTGGAATGCGCTTACGCTCCAAGGGATACTGAGCATGCGAATGCAATGTATCAACAGAGGCCCCGTAACACCTGTACAGTCACTCCTACAACCCGGGATGGCGTAACCATCCTAACTTCTCTTGGGGGCCTAGTGGGGGTCACGGTCAAAGCTCGCACGCTCAACATCAACCTCCACCTTATCAACCTCCACGCCCATCGGCGACCTACCAACCCCCACATCAATGGTCTCAGCACCAAAATTACAAACCTGCTCATGCCTCATCGTCGGGTTATTCCAACCAGACTCCACCACCCCAGTGGGTTGACCCTAAGGACCCTTCTTGTGATCCGACCTTTCAAGCGTTGCAAAGTACAGTCAAGGCTTTGGAAATGCAGGTTAGCCAGTTGGCTCATCAACTCCATGAACGCGAGAAGGGTCAGTTCCCGAGTCAACCTGAGGTGAATCCTCGGGGTACCCATTCTCAAGGAAGGACACCTTTACCTCATGCCACCTCTGAACCAACCCATCATATTAATGTGATTCATACTTTAAGGTCTGGTAAGGAGGTGGATAACCACATTGGGGTACCTTCTTTGTCATCACCATCTTTGAGGGAGTCGGATCCTGAGGCTCCCTCCACAAATACTTCCAGGAAGGAGCCAGATCTTAAGGTTCTTTCTACATTTCCTTCGACAAAGGGGCCGAACCCTGATGTCCCCTTGTCTCCTCTTGTGTCGAAGGAACCAGATTCTGAGGTCCCCACTCATGTTTCTTTGGAACTGAATTCTGGGGTGCCTTCGCATCCTTATGCCCCAAAGGCGCCATTCCCTGAGCGCCTTAAAAAGAAAACCTCTGATCAGCATGACAAGATGTTTGAGATGTTTAGGCAAGTTAAGGTGAACATCCCTCTCTTGGTGGTGATTCAGCAAATGCCACCTTATGCCAAGGTTCTCAAGGACTTATGCACCAAGAAGAGAAAAACTCATGTTCCCAAGAAAGCTTTTCTTGCGGCTAACGTGAGTTCTTTGTTGGCACAACCCATGCAAGTCAAGTACAAGGACCCTGGCTGTCCTACTATCTCTTGTGTGATTGGTGATGTGTCCATACATCGAGCCTTATTGGACCTTGGTGCATCTGTTAATCTTCTGCCATATTCTGTCTACGTCCACCTCGGTCTTGGAGACCTCAAACAAACAAAGACCACTCTTCAATTGGCTGATAGGTCTATGAAGAAACCGAGGTGTGTGGTGGAAGATGTGCTGATCAAAGTGGGAGAGTTCATTTATCCAGTTGACTTCTTTGTCTTGGATACTGAACATGTGCCAAACCCACTTGGACAAATTCCTGTCATTCTGGGGCGACCATTCCTTGCGACTTCCAATGCATTGATCAATTGTCGCAATGGTCTGATGCGCTTGACTTATGGTAGTCAATGCGCTGATTTTTACATCTTCACCATCGGCAAGAAGCCAGGTGCCTTCAATGACCCTGTTGGGGTCAACCTTATCCAGGGTTTGGATGAGATTGAAGTTGAGGGCACCTTCAAGTACTTCAGAGAATTGTTCGATGATGCTCCTGAAGGTGGTGAAGATGTTTCACCTGGGCTGGCACAAGAAGGTGCCTTATGTTATGATCATGTGGCCTCAGTGCCACCTCCTTTTGATCTTGTGGCCCTTGAGCCACATTCTTCTGATCTTGTGGCCCTTGAGCCACATCCTTTTGATCACGTGGCCCTTGAGCCACAGCCTTTCGATCATGTGGCTTTTGAGCCACAAGATACCATTTTTATGGCCTCTGGGCCACATGATCTTCATTCTGTATCTGCTGAGGACCCCATGTGGGTTAAGAATCAACCACCTGATACCCTTCATCGTGATAGAGGTTCACCTCTCATTCATGCCTCCTATCTTGCTCACTCTCAAGAGGCATCAAACGACCACAACGCTTATAAGGGTATCAGGTGGTCAAACAATTCTGATTTATATGTCGCGAGCCCATGCATGTGCATTTTTGGCTCGAGTGATGGCGGGTTCCCATTTGATGTCCCTTGACATATGAAGATGGGAGCCCATTTGGTGCTAAAAAAAAGAAAAAAAAGTACAATAAAAGACTCCTTCAGTGAGCATCGATTGTTGTGAGCCCAAACCCTTGTGTATTTGAGCTCCATTTCTTTCACGTATTTGTATCCTTTCTTTAGCATCTCATAGGTTTTGAGAGAATTCGGGTTTGTGTCCATTAACATGACCTTGAACTTCCCTTTGTACTTCATGTTGGTGAGATCTCTCCTTTTTCATGCATAAATCCATGTAGTATCTTGCTCACATTCATTGAGGACAATGCATGAAGTAGGTGTGGGGGTGTTTTACGTGTGTACATAGTTGAGTATTTTTCCTTTGATTTTATTTTTCTTTTGTGTGCATTGTTAGGGTCATGGTAGTTTTCTGCATTTAATATCGATATATCTGCTTGTCATGATCCTTGGGTGACTTGTCTTCTTTTGCTTGCCTAGTGCTTTAAAATTTTCACATTTCTTTCAAAATCTTCATGTGTTTGCGAAAGAAAATGTTTTGTGGGTTTTGCGTGTGTTTAGCATGTGCAAAACCGTTGAGAGGCAAAGTAAAAAGAAAGCTCCCAAAATTGTCTTGAACTTGATGCATTAGGATATCTAGTACTGTGGCTTTAGGATTTATCGAGTCATTAGGATGCACCCCAGTTTTCCTTTGGGGGTGAGTAATCATAGGGTTTCAGTGCTCAAACATTCAAAGAAGTCCACCTTGAACCTAGTGAGTCAATAATTCGTGTCTGTTAACTTAAGGAAGTTTGTTGTAGTCAAGGACCCTCTAAATCTTGTTGTGAGACATTAATTGTAGGGGTTTTGGTTCATGTGTAGATAAGAAATAAGTGAGTAGGTGTTCTCTCTTCTCGCACGGCTCCTATCACTCGGGAAAGTAGGTCTGAGGGGACTTTGTGCCTGGTGCTTTCGAGTCATCTGACTTGGGATGCGCCGACCGAACTCCCGTTACACGGGTGGTAGGGATTGCCCTATGTGGAGATTTGGGGAAAGGTGTACGTGATAGTGTAAGTCCTCATGGGCAATGATGCATGAAACCTTACCCTGGGAGAATGAAGCTCCAACTAATAAAAAAAATAAAAGAGAAAAGAAACAAAAAGAAAAAAAAATGCAAATAAGAACCTTAATGGACCTTACACTTTGTGTCACTTGAGGATCTTGAGGTTGTCCATGTCTTTTCACTTAATTCCTTATTTAACTTGCACGAATGGTTTGTTAGTCTAGGTGTGGACTGATTACCTATATAGAGTCGGCCCGTAGGATTACCACGTCCATTGATCGACAAAATATTTCCAACGAGTCGTGTGTCTAGATTGAATATTGCATCTTGTTCGGATTTTGTGGGTATATCCGCTGAAAACCCTCAGGAGACAACACTCCTCCTCCTTGGCAACAAAAATGTTTAACGGCTTGTTGCACGTGCTAAGTGCAACCGTGGTTCCTACGAAAATGAGTTAGGATTTCTTGTTTCTCGTTTGCTTTTCTCTTTCTTTGTTTCGCTCGGGACTAGCAAAAACTTAGGTGTGGGGGTATTTGATTGACATCATTTCATGCTCATATTCGTATCTTATATCCATTATCTTACATCTAAGCAATGCTATGTGACGAGTTTTATGTTTGAATTTCAGAAATAAAGAGGTTTGAAGAGAAGAGCCAAGAAAGGACCCAAAAGCAAGAAAAAAACTTAATCGTGAGACCTGGGGACTAAGATGCAAGGGAGAAGGACCTGATCGTAAGACCGAAGGACCTAAGAGCAAAACAGGAAACTCCACACCATCATGGGGAGTATTTTGGGAATTCGATTCGGGTCGGAGCTCCAACAGACCAAGTAGATGCATCCAAGACTTAGAAATACTTCAAGCAAAGCCCACAAAGAAAACCAGACGGATCTAAAGCTTAGAGACCGCCAATTGGCGGTCCATATAGCCCAGGATCTGTTTAATTTTCTGTAGCACGTGTATTAGTGTATGCTTACTCTATTTTTGGTATTGGTTTAGTCCCACATCGGGGGATTGTCCCGAATTAGCTTTTTCCATGCTTATAAATAGAACTCTTCACCTCCCATTGTATCCATCTCTCTCTTTGGTGGCCTTCTTCCCTACTAAGAGTGAAGCCTTGAAGCAAAACTCTGGTGGAGGAAATGCTGCTTGTAATTTGAGTGAGTTCATAATAGAAGTTTTTCATTTAGCTTGTTAATTCTAGCTTAGTTAATTTCCTTCAATATGTTTGTTTTGGTGCTTGTCTTGTTTTATGCTTCTTTAATATTTCTTGCTTGATTAGTATAGTTTCAGTTCAGTATTATGCTTGTTTTTGTTAATATAGTTAGTGTAATGAGTAGTGAGTAGTTCCATCCCCATTTGGGGGTGGAGAAATATGTGATATAATCACGTAGTGTTTTAAGTGTGTGTTATCTTAATCCCTTGAGCTTTATATGATTTCCATAACCATCTAATGGGTTTTCACTCTTATCTTTGATATGCTAATGCTCTTGAATGAATCTTAGCTTATGCTTTGATTAGTGGACCTATTTTATGGGGAATGATAAGGTTAGGATATGGATGGAATTAATATTGGAAACACAAGTTGTAGTGTATGAACTCTTGTTGCCTTGACCTTGGTTAATGTCTTGTATGTTTTAATGATAATGTGTATCTTAATTCATGTGGAGGCATAGTAGGGTCTAGTCTTTATACATGAGTTCATTTAGCTTCATTCCAATTATTGTCTTGTATGTTTTAATAATGTAGTCTTATCTTAATTCATGTAGAGGTAAAGTTGGATGTAGTTTTATGATTTCATGCACTACATATTGTGAGGAGCTTAATGAACACACACACACTCTTTTATGTTCACATTATTTCTCTACCCCCTTTGGGGTTTAGTTTTATAGATTCTTCTCCATTTCAATTTGCATTGTAGTATAGTTTAGTGTAACCAATCTTTCTCTCCTTCTTTTACCTCTCGCCTTCGAACAAACCAATTGTCGAGACACCTCCCAGTGGACGACCCGTATTTGCCACCGCTTCAATGCGGCCGTGCACTTGCGGTTAATATAAAACGGTCAATCAGGTATCCCTAAATGAAACACCTGCTTATGATGTCTTGTTAGATGCTTTTCATGAAGTTGCCGAATGTTATGAAATGATTTGTCATAAAAACAAATTAGATAGAAAAGTGAATTTAGATCAATCTATCAAATGTGACATGCTAACCAAAGAAATTGAGACTCTAAATGATGAGATAAAGATTATGAAATCTACAAAAGATAGACATACAAATGAAGATTTCATTGCAAAAAATAAGCAACTCACAAAAGATTCAGAGAAATTCACTTTAGGTACAAAGATGCTTGACATTCTTCTTGGAACACAAACTCAATCCCTAACAAAACATGGTCTAGGCTACAATGGAGGTAAACAAAAGAAACCCACATCCTACTTTGTTAAACTGAATAACTCATTTGTTAAGAAAACAAATTACTCAAATGTTTGGGTACCTAAGACTACTCAAGTTTGGGTACCAAAAGCTAACCCTCAAGGACCCAAACAAATTTGGGTACCAAAGTCTTCACTTGTCTCTTTGTTTGTAGATAAAACCAAGGAGAAAAGGGAAGTGGATTCTCGATAGTGGGTGCTTAAGGCACATGACGGGAGACTCCCAAGTTCTATCAAGCTTAAACCCTAAGAAGGGAGGAACCCTTACATTTCGAGATAATACTAAACGACACATTGTCGGTATTGGCAATGTTGGTAATTCTAATACTCCAAATATTGAAAATGTTTTATTAGTAGATGGGTTAAAACATAACTTGCTTAGTGTTAGTCAATTAACCGATAAGAATTTTCTAGTTGTATTTCATAAACATACTTACCATATCATCTCTAAACATGACATGAAAATTGTTTTTAAGGGGTATAGATCAAATAACATCTACATTGTGCATGTTGCTAACCTTAGAAACTTAAATGTTGAAACTTGCTTAGTTGCCTCACATGACGAAGCTTGGTTATGGCATAACCGATTGGGACATATTAGTATGTCCCAATTGCACAAATTATCCAAACTTGAATTGGTTAGAGGACTACCAAAAATTGATTTCAAACAGGACAAACTTTCTGATGCATGCCAATTTGGAAAACAATTTATATCTTCCTTCAAATCTTTAAATGTGGTGTCAACTTCAAACCCCTTGAGCTTTTACACTTAGATCTTTTTGGACCCTCAAAGACCATAAGTCTAGGAGGGAAAAGATATGCATTTGTGAGAGTTGATGATTTTTTGAGATTCACTTGGGTTTTGTTTTTAGCAAACAAATATGATGCTTTTGAAAGATTTAAAAGTTTTTGCAAACGTGTTCAAAGGGAAAAAGATTCTAACATAATCACTATTCATAGTGATCATGGAGGAGAATTTGAAAATGAATCATTTCAAAAGTTTTGTGAAAAATATGGAATTAAGCATAACTTCTCATTTCCTCGCACTCCTCAACAAAATGGGGTAGTTGAGAGGAAAAATAGAACTCTTCAAGAAATGGCAAGAACAATGCTTGTGGAAAAAGGGCTTCCAAAATATTTTTGGTGCGAAGCCGTTAATACATATTACTATGTTTTGAATCGTGTTCTCATTAGACCTATTTTAAAGAAAACTCCTTTTGAACTTTGGAATGACCGGATTCCTAAAATTTCATACTTTAAAGCTTTTGGCACAAAATGTTTTGTCCTCAATACTAAAGACAACTTGGATAAATTTGATGCAAAATCTCAAGAGGCCATCATTTTAGGGTATTCCGATAGGAGTAAAGCATATAGAATCTACAATAAACGAACAAGTTGTGTTGAGGAATCTCTACACGATAACTTTGACGAGTTAGCTTGTGTAGATAACTCCTATCTTGATGATGATTGCATGGATGTTATTAGACATGTATCATCACAAGACGTTCCTCTTGAGTCTCATCCAGAGCCTCCAAGTTCTCCACAAGAGGACATGGAGGATCTTCCTAAGGATTGGACCTATAGAAAGGATCATCCGAAGGACTTTGTGATAGGAGATGTCTCTCAAGGTGTGACAACACGTTCTAAAGCTCATGTAGTTTGTGATTCTTATGCATTTATCTCTACATTAGAACCTAAGAAAGTAGAACAAGCTTGTAATGATGAATTTTGGCTAATGGCTATGCATGAAGAGCTAAATCAATTTGTTCGAAATGATGTATGGGAACTTGTTGAAAAACCATCCAACCAAACGGTTATTGGAACCAAATGGATCTTTCAAAACAAACTTGATGAAGATGGGAATGTAGTTAGAAACAAAGCTAGACTTGTTTCTCAAGGCTATCGCCAATAGGAGGGTATAGACTTTGATGAAACTTATGCCCCCCGTCTCTCGAATGGAAGCCATTCGCATGTTATTAGCATATGCATCTTACATGGACATAAAATTATTTCAAATGGATGTTAAAGGTGCTTTCCTAAATGGCATTATAAATGAAGAAGTTTATGTTGCACAACCCCCCGGATTTGTAAATTAAAATTACCAAACCATGTGTTTAAACTTAAGAAGGCCCTATATGGATTCAAACAAGCTCCTAGAGCTTGGTATGAGCGGTTGAAGAACTTCTTAGTCGACAAAGGTTTTTGTGTGGGTAAAGTGGATACCACTCTCTTTGTTAAAACTAATGATCATGATTTACTAGTGGTACAAATTTATGTCGATGATATAATTTTTGGTGCAAGTAACCCGCGTCTTTGCAAAGAATTTTCCAAGTCTATGCAGAGGGAGTTCGAGATGAGCTTAATTGGTTAACTAAATTTCTTCCTCGGACTCCAAATTAAGCAAACTCAAGATGGGAACTTCATACACCAAGCAAAGTACACAAGAGAACTCCTAAAACGCTTTGGTCTTGAAGATAGCAAGCCAAACAACACTCCTATGAGCACTAGCACCAAGTTGGAGAAAGATGAAAATGGCAAGGAGGTGGATATCTAGAAATATCAAGGTATGATAGGATCCTTGCTTTATCGTACCGCTAGTCGTCCAGATATTATGTTTTTCGTGTGTTTATGTGCTCGTTTTCTAGCTTGTCCAAAAGAATCTCATTTCAATGCTTTAAAACGTATTTTTCTCTATCTCAAAGGATCTCAAGATTTTGGTTTGTTTTACCCCAAGACTAGGGCTTTTGATCTTATTGCCTGTAGCGATGCCGACTATGCCGGTTGCATTTTAGATCGTAAAAGCACTAGTGTCACTTGCCAATTCTTGGGAAAATCGCTTGTCCTTTGGTTTAGTAAGAAACAAAATAGTGTTGCATGTCAACAACCGAGGCCGAATATATTGCCGCCGGCTGTGCATGTGCACAAGTCTTGTGGATGAGGCAAACCCTC
Organism: Triglochin maritima; assembly: GCA_963682175.1. Taxonomy (NCBI): domain Eukaryota; kingdom Viridiplantae; phylum Streptophyta; class Magnoliopsida; order Alismatales; family Juncaginaceae; genus Triglochin; species Triglochin maritima. The sequence goes on along the minus strand of OY821774.1, from coordinate 20,250,254 downwards.
AAAGACTTGAAACTTGAGTTTCATACTACTCCTATACTTTGTGATAATACAAGTGCAATAAATCTTTCGAAAAATCCCATATTGCATTCTCGAACTAAACACATTGAGGTAAGACATCATTTTCTTAGAGATCATACAACAAAAGAAGACATTAAGCTTGTATTTGTTCCCACAAATGATCAACTTGCGGACATCTTTACAAAACCTTTAAATGTTGATCAATTCTATCATATAAGACTAAATCTAGGCATGTGCAATGTAACTTACGTATAACTTGGATATTTCATGCCACACTTTCGAAATTTGCTACATGATTGATGTTTCATTTCAAGTTTTTGCGGATTTTTGGTGTTTTTCAATTGTTGGTTCTTTCAGACTTTTTTCGGTCGACCCAAAATCATGTTTCGTTCGACCGGATTACTGTGCTGCAAGTCAGTTTTAAATATATTGTCTCCATCGGTCTACCGTGATTTTGTGTTCGTTCGACCTGTTCGTTTTTTGTGTTGATTTTGTTTTTTCCTGGTGTGTTACGGTCGACTGCATATTTTAGTCCATTCGACAGTTTCTCTTCTGGTCGATCTGACTTAAGTTCACTTAAGTGTCCGTTCGAACCATTTTGAGTTTCGGTCGACCATGCGTGTTTTATTTTTCCAATCGAAAATCGACAGTACGTGCCCAGTTTGTTTTCAAACTCCTCCCTCGGTCGACCGGCAGTCTCCTTCGTCCGACCGAAAATCACCCAGCAGTGCGTGCCGTATTCTTTCACACTTTAATCTTGGTCAACCAACTCTCTATTCCCGTCCGACTGTTTTTTACCAAAGGTTGTGAGGTCGTGTGGTTTAATTCTTTTTTTAACCCACCGGTCGACCGATGCATCCGAACGGTCGACCGTTTGTATCATTTCAGCACCTTTTTAGGGCAATTACAAGGCTTTCCTCTTTACTTTTCACGTTCCTCTCTCAAAACCCTAAGTGTCGCCCCTCCTCTTCTGTTCGACCGCCTGTTCTTTCCATCTTTTCTTCACCCATTCCGGTCGTCCCACACCTCCATTTTTTCGTGTCTCCAACATTTCTTCTCTTATGGGTCGCTATAAAATGTCCATATCCAAGAAACAAACTACTCCAAAGGTGTTAGCGAGCGTCGCACCAAGAAGAAACAAGATTCTCAACCCTCGTCCTCTCGTGCTCCAGGTCCTCCGGTTCAATATTTGCTTCAATTCTTTCCGGTTCTCGGTTGCAAACCTCATCCCGTGTCGCAAGGTTGAGGTAGCTGACTTTGAAAACTTCTCTTTAAAATCCTTTTTGATGCAAATAAACTCACTTTCTCTCACACTATTCTTGCATCTAAACCCTATTATCCTTTTCTTGTGCAACAATTTTATTGCAATCTTAGAAAAGTCCCCCATAGGCTTGTCTTAACTACCTTAATCAATGGGATTGAATATAGGATCACACCTGAATTGTTGTCTGAAACTCTAGGTTTCGAGTTGAGGGGAACTAATATTTATCGTGACTATCCTCAAGGTGCTCTCCCCGGTACCGAGTTAGAGAAAATCGTTGATGAGTTATATGTCATTCCACCACCTCGGGTAAATGGTCGATTCAAACACAATGCTTCTCTTTTACATCCTTTACCAAGGATTCTTCCCCAAATCGTGTCATACAACCTCTATCCAAAATTTGGTAACCATAATGAAATATCTAATATGGGTCTTATGTGCATCTATTGCATTTATAAGAAATTTTTGGTGGATTGACCTCGTTTCATGATCTCGCACTTGTGTCATCGTAGCGGATCGTATCTTCCCTACCCTATGTGGCTTTCTGTCCTGTTTGAAAAATGGAATATCGATGTCGATGCTTTTCCCTCTTTGGTTGTTGAGAATTAAATTTATACCGCAAGTGCACGGTGTCAATGACGACGTGGCAAATACGGGTCGAACACAAGGAGGGAGAGATTCTATTTTTAGTGTGATTTCGATTGGAGAAAAGAAGGAGAGAAGAAATAATTGGGTTTTGAGATTTTTGGATTTTAATTATCTAAAGCAAGAAACAAGAACAATTAAAACTAAAACAAGAACAAAGAGGTGAATTCCGTCGGGTGGAGGTTTAGATTTAAGGTTTAGATTAGAGAATTTAGAAACTTATAATAAATCATATTAGTTATAAAGCATTACATGATAAATGATTTAACATAAACTCAAGTAATCAAAATATACTAACACGAAATTAAAATAATAACATTCATTCATCTTCTCTTCACCCTAATCCGTCACCTCCACCCTTTGGAAAGAGTTAGAAACTCATAGAGGGAGGAAGAAGGGGTCCTTGAGACATTACAAAAGAGAACTAAAAGTAAGAAATAAAAGACAGAATTTTATTAATGAAAAGAAGAATAGAAAACTAAGATTAAGAATAAAAACTACCACCAAAGACTAAGGACTAAGGACCCTTCTAACATCGTTCTCGGGTCTATTTATAGTTGCTACAAGGGATCTAGGTATAATATTGGAAAGTACACGTGTCCAGACACGACTGGACGAAATTGGAGCACACGGATCGATGCTTGGGCGGCGGAAATGCCGCATATTGTATGTGTGGTGCGGCGGAAACGCCGCACAATCTGGCCTGATTTTGTCCGGATTTTGGTTGAATGTTTATGGTATGATTTGATCCTTCTTTGCGCGTCTGGATTGATTCTTTCCATTCTTTTGAACTCCGGATTAATTCCTTCACATATTTGGAGATATACATTGATTTTTCTATATATTTCTCCAAGAGAATAAAAGCTACTCGTGATTTGCAATTAGGTCCTTGACTTTTTGCAGTTAAGTCCCCGGTTACTTTTGTGCTTAAGTCCTTGTTCTTTTTGCAATTAGGACTTGAATGCTTTTTATGCTTGGATACATTTCCATTCGTAACCCGATAATCTTGAACTTGGTCTTTATGATAGAAATGAGTCTTTTGCACACGTTTATGCTCGGGATGTGGGTAAATTGCATTCAGGTCCCTGTATTCTGTAAATAAGACTAAACACATACCTTAGTAGCATTTATTGATGTAAAAGTAATCTAAATGAAAGACGTATGATGCAATGTATGCAATGCATCATTGGTCTACAAATTTCCTATCTGTAAGACCATCCTTTCCAAAATTAAATCCATTCCTCTTCCTTCGCCACCTCATTCCTCTGCGGAGGAATCAGCTGAAAATTCAGAAGAAGAAGGAGACAAAGAAAAGGCATCTGAAGATCCGAGGTGGATGCCTCATCATGTCTCTCGTGACTCTAGCTCTTGGTGGGGTGAGGGAGACTCCGAAGCATGGTCTCAAGGGCTGTGGTTAGCTTCCACGTCCGTTGATCTTCATCGCTTTCAGCACCAGTCTGATCAGGTTATTACTTTTGAGGCCTCCACATCTGCTAGGTTTGATGCGCTTGAGGCGTCTTCTACAGCTCGTATGGATGCGCTTGAGGCTTCCTCTCTTGCTCGTCATGATGCCACCTCTGCTCAGCTCAGTCGTATTGAAGCCTCTCTTGATTCTCTATCGTCACTGTTTCGTGATCAGAGGCTTGGGTGATTTAGTGTTGTTTTCTGGCGTGTGTGCTGTTTTTCAGTTGCTTTGAACTTCAGTTTATGATGTAGTTGCTTCAAACTTTTGCTTATTGATGTATTTTGTTTTGAACTTATTGTATTATTTGCTTTCGACGTTGACCTTTGGTTGTTTGTTTTGAACTCTATGTTAAATGCATGGTCTATTATTGTCTCTCTTTTTGGCTAAATATTTTCGCTTCCGTTACTCTATCTCATGATTACGCTTAAATTGAGTATCATATTGTCTCATGAGTTTTTTTGATTATGCCATAGGGGGAGAAATAAATACATGCTTATAGATAGGGGGAGCTATAAGATAGGGGGAGCTTTAGATATTGGCTATTAATGATAAAATTTAAATTCAAACACGTATTTAGATTAATAAGTTGTCATCATCAAAAAGGGGGACATTGTTGACTTTTTGGCTAATAATCGTGAATCCGTTTTGCTAATTAATCAACATATCAACAAACACATGTATCAATTAAAACATCATTTCTTGCATATACTTGTATTATCTAACTTTTCAGGAACCAATTTTAAGTTGAATTGAGAGATGAAGATTGAAGCGTAGCTAGGTTTAAATTCTATGTATTTAGGTTACAAATGTAACATGGCACTTGAAATCTTTGATTCATTGCATTGCATCACACTTAGAAAACCTATAGAAGTCTCACACAATATTCCAACTATCTTAGACGTCAATAGAAAATCATCGAAACTCATTAGAAACCTAGAACAGGAAATCTACACTCAAACGGTTGACGGGTAGAACCATTTGGTTCGACCGGATTTCAACAGACTATCCCAGAAATCTTATTTTGTCCAAAACGGTCGACCGACTTACATTTCCAGTTTGATTGTGCCTTCAATATGTTTCGCCTGTCTGAAATTGGTCGACTGGCATATCCATTATGTTCGACCGTTTCTTCAATCTATTTTGACTGTCTGAAATCGGTCGACCGAAATACTTGTTTTGTTCGACTGTCTCACCTTGTCGAGTGATATGACGTAGTTCATCCTATACAAATCCTTCAGCCTATCAGTTGTCGACACGTGTCCTGGTTAGTGAGACTTTCGGTCGACCGAAACTTAGTTTTTGTTCGACTGGTTGCATTTCGGTATTCGTATTAAATATGACTGTTATACTTGTCGTATACTCCAACAGTCGTATGCACATTTCTCACCTAACCCACTTTTGGATTTGGTCTTCCGGTCCACCGAAAGTTCCTTAATGGTCGACCGAATCTTGAAAACTTCCCAGACAAATTTTTAATGAGAGTTTTTGGTTGAAGCCTCAATTCATTCTGTTCGACCGATTGCATTTGGTTTTATCTTGTGTATAATCCAACACGTCAAACGATGGACCGAAACTCTCTTCACGGTCGACAGATTCTTACATCTTTTCCAGATCAAGTCCTACTGGTCATTTTCGGTCGAACTGGTGATCCTAACCCTTCGACCGATCACTTAAGTTCTAGCCAAATTGGACCGACCGTTTGCATCTCCGCTCGACCGAACCTTTTACTGTTGCATTCTGATTGACCGAGTATCACGATCCGGTCGACCGTTCGGGTCCTGAAATGTGACCTCTCACTTCCTGACTTGTGTTTTCTTGCACAACTTCTTACAATTTCAATCCCAATGGCTAGAACTAGTTTAGAGATTATAATTAGAGCTGAGAACACTCATCTAAGATCACCAATATTTCTCCAATCTCAAATCTCATTACTACTCTCATATTTGCTCTAAACACTTGTGCTCGCTTCTTCTCACTTGAAATCACCATCCTTTGATTGCATCATTCATTTCAAGTGCTCAAGATTAGTTGCTAAAGTAAAAGTCTTCAAGAGTTGTACTAAGCTTCCGGAGTGAAGCTCTTCTCAGATTGTGAGAAGGTGATCCAAGCTAGGCGGGGGTGTTTACAAAACTTGTGGTGTAAAGGCGTGATCTCGGCCCGCAACGGAGATCTAGTTAGTGGAGGATGTGAAGTTGCTCGAGTAAGAGCAATTCGTAAAAGAGGACTAGGATCCGATGGTTGGATCCAAACCTCTATACATCCGGAGTTGTGGTTTGTGGTTCTCTCCTTCATATAAATTGTCTTAGCTTTTAATTTGGCATAGTTTTATAAACATCCTTAATTAGTCTATTGAGCCCCCCTTTAGACTAAGATCAGGGGCTAGTAGATCCTACATAGTAGACCTGAGGGTTCGCGGATCCCAATACAACTTGATGCTTGGCTCTTGGAGCATGATGACCTTGGGAACTGCGGTGGGGATCTATCTGATGTTGTGCCGTATGTTTTACCGCCGATGTTGTGCCGACGATATTCTGGCTTGTTTTGCCGTCCGATGTTGTGTCGGACGTATGTTGTACCACCGAGGTTGTGTCGGCGATGCCGCTGATTTTGTTCCGGCGATGTTTCCTCGATTGGGCACCTGTTGAGCGATGGTTGGACCGACTAGGCTACGGCTCCGTTGGTGTGGTGTAGACCATGTGGTTTCATTTGGAACGGAAGTGTAGACGCTCCTCACCAATCCCTTGGCTCGAGTAGTCGCGTGTGGGGGTGCGTCGCGTACTGTCCGTGAGACCGTATGTGCCTACAGAAGGTCTCCAAGGGAGACCTGTTGATGTTTGTTGGATTGATGTCCTTGTTGACCCTCGGTAGGTCTTGTTGTTGCTGTAGGACTGAGGTCTTGTTTTACCCTTGGAGGGGTTTTGTTGCATTACAGATGATGACATGTCATGCTACTAGTATGATAGGTTCATTACCATACAGTTGCATGGATATAGGTAAGATTGGCATACGGGGTTTCCTAATTTGAAACTCAGGCATTGTTGTTTAATTCATGTTTCAGGACCGCAGTAGGTTATGTGGGGGTGGTGACATGTTTCAGGATCCTCTTTGGACTATTCGAGGTCGTCATGATTACCTGTATTCATTTCGTGTATTGATATGATCATGTATTTTTGACAAACTCTGTTGTATTTGGTGCACCGACTGGTTATTTATTGAGTAACATTCCCGCTTGATGTGTATTATCTTGAGATCTCTTTTTTTGTTAAATTTTCAAATTTTCTGTTGTTTTGGGATGTTACAATTTGGTATCTGAACGGTCGGTTCCTATGGGCTCCCAAAGAAATCACCCTCATAGTAATCAGGATAGGTTGCATTTTAAATTTCAACATGCATTCATAGCTAATCTTGGGTAGTTTTCTTATGCTTGATGCCTCTGAAACGTGTGAGGAATGTCGTGCATGAGCGCAGTGCCAGTGATGCCACTAAGGGCGCTACCTGGGATAGGTTGGGCGAGTTCCTCGAGCGTCACGCGGTGATGCACAAGTAAACAGGAACAGGTGCTGAGCATGATTGTTTTATGTGGCAGCATCCACCTAGTTTTTATGGTAGGAGGGATCTTGGGGCTGAAGACGACTGAGTCTTTAAGATCCAGAGGATTTTCCGAGCGATTGGCTGTGTACCGGAGCGGATGGTAGACCTGGCCACCTATGTGCTGGATGGTGACGCGGCAAACTGGTGGAGGACCACATCTGTAGTGGTGTTTACTGACTGAGATGACGTGAGCTGGGAGGAATTCCTTGACGAGTTCAACCAACAATTCTTCTCACAACATATCAGAGACACGAATGAGGATTTCTTGGCTCTTGAACAGAAGGAGATGTCGCTGGCTAGGTACATCAGCAGGTTTAACGCCCTGGAGCGTTACTGTTCCGAGACTTATGTGACAACCAAACCGTGAGCGAGGAAGTTCATCAAGGGTCGGAGAAAGCAGCTCAGGTCACGTGTGATAACCAACATCCCGCAAACCTTGGCGGATGCGGTGAAGTTCGTGCCTATAATCGATCAGGACTACCAGGAGAATTACCAGGAGGTGCAGAGGCCACCGGTGAGCACAGGTGGACGTACAGTTGGTCTTTCCACAGGGAATCCAGGCAAGAGGACCCAGGCTGATGGAGCAGCGTGCCAGTCTGGAGCGTTTATTTCAGCGGGAGATTCATACCGGTTAGGAATGCCCCCGACGTACAGGCGTATGTTCGGGATGCGGTCAGATGGGCCATTACATCCGGGAGTGCCCGAGCATGCAGGGCGGGTCGTCCAGGAGGCCGGGACCACCTGTGGAAGGGAAGAGCGGAGGCAGCAGATCCATCGTTCCACTGGGCCAGAGCAGGAGAGCTGGGTGTGTCTTCACCGTTCAGGCTGGGGAGGCGAAGGGCTCCAACAATGTCGTGGAAGGTACCCTTGTTGTTTCAGGTTTAGTTGCTCGTGTTTTATTTGATTACGTGCCACACACTCCTTCATTTTGGAGAAGTTTGCTGGCGAGTTGGGTCAGATCCCTAAGCTGCTGACTGATTTGTTGGAAGTCAGTACGGCAACGGGTGAGGTGGCGAGTTTCCTCCCCGGCACCACCGTTGTTTCGATACCATGATTTTCTGGAAGATCTAGTCTTGCTAACGATTAAGGATTTCGACGTCATACTGAGGATGGACTGGCTGTCACAGTACGAGGTGCGAGTCTTTTGCCGTAAGAAGAAGATCCTGATTCCGAGGAATGGCTTGGCCGATGTGTTTATCAGAGGGACGAAGAGCAGAGGGGGTCGTCTGATTGTGTCTGCACTTAAGGCACAAAAGCTGATACACCAGGGATGCAGAGCGTTCATGGCTACGCTGATTGTTCCATATCTTGAGACAAGGAGGCTGGAGGATATCAAGATGGTATAGGAGTTTCCAGACGTGTGTTTCCCGTAGAGATTCCTGGTTGTGCATCTGGGGTGTTTCCAGAGGTGTTTCCAGCAGAGATATCTAGGGAAGGAGAATTCAGTTGCAGATGACCTGAGTAGGAAGGTGGACGTGTCAGTTGCGAGCATGTGCATTCAGGAGTGGAGGTTACTCGAGGCTTTGTCGGAGTGGAATCCATTCCCAGAGGGCTCGGATAAGCCAGTGATTACTGGGCTTCGGGTGGAGCCGCAGACCGTCTCATGAGTTGTACAGGCTCATCATGATGACGAGCAGTTAGCCAGTCTTTACAGTCGACTGTTAGGGGTGGATCAGACTTCAGTGTGGGGGTTGATGGTGGTCTGAGGTTCAGTAGTCGGATCTGGGTGTCGAAGGTGGATAACCTGAGGAGTGATATCATGGAGGAGGTACATTGAGCGAGGTATACCATTCACCCAGGGAGTACGAAGATGTATAAGGACCTACAGCAGAACTTCTGGTGGAAGGGCATGAAATGAGAAATTGCAGAGTTTGTGGACCAGTACTTAGTCTCTTAGCAGGTCAAGATTGAGCAATAGAGACCAGCAGGACCGATGCAGTGTATCGAGCTGCCAGAGTGGAAGTGGGAGCACATGACGATCGATTTCCTCACAGGTCTGCCAAAGACGTGGAGATTCCACGACGCGATTCTAGTATTGGGATGACACTGTACGAGGCGTTGTACGGGAGGCCTTGCAGATCACTGGTATGCTGGAGTGATGTGGGTGAGAGGCAGTTAGTGGGGCCAGAGATGGTGGAGATGTATGCAAAGAAGGTCGATGTGATCAAGAGGAGATTGACTACAGCATAGAGCAGGCAGAAGAGTTGCTAGCAGACGCAGACGAGCATTGAGATTTGAGGTTAGCCACCATGTGTTTCTGAAGATATCCCCTGCTCGGGGAGTAATGAGGTTTGGGAAGAAGGGGAAGCTCAGTCCTAGGTATGTTGGGCCGTTCGAGATCCTAGACCAAGTTGGAGAGGTTGCCTACCAGATTGCATTGCCACCACAGTTTTCGGGTCTTCACAACGTCTTCCATGTGTCGATGCTGAGGAAGTAAGTTGCAGATCAGCTCATGTGATTGAGATATCAGTGCAACAGATTCAACATGACTTGTCTCTTTGGAAAGACCGGTCGAGATCGTTGATCGCATGGAGCACCTGATCAGGAGGAGGACCATTCCGATGGTGAAGGTCTGGTGGCACCATCACAGTGAGCGTGAGGCCACTTGAGAGATTGAGGAGGAAGTTCAGAGGCAATACCCAGAGCTTTTCGAAGAGTTGCTTGTTGTTTAAATGTTTTATTAATTACCACAAGTGCACGACCGCGATGAAGCGGTGGCAAGTACGGGTCGATCCACCGGGAGGTGAGTAGCCTCTGGTTTGTCCAAAATCAAGTGGCAAATAAAGAGAGAAAAGATATGATTATGCTAAAGCTAAACTACACTACACTAGTAAGTAAGAAATGTGAAAGAAAGCAACAAAAGATTGGAAATCAAGAAGAGAAACCCCTAAGGGGTGGAGTGTGTTCACATATGAAGTGAAATTAGTGATGAATGTTGCATGTAAGAATGTATGTCTGTGTCGTGTGTGCGTTGTCTTGCATAGGAAGTGTCTAAAGATGTGGCAAAACCTATCAATACATTCACACAATGTATCGACAATTACTACATGATTATCATAAGATTAGGCTCAGCATGAGAAGTGTCTAAAGATATGGCAAGACTCATCAAAAACCATGAACTCATTTGAAGAACAAAGGTAAGCATGGGAGGTGTCTAAGTCTTATGGCAAAACCCAACAAAATAAAGTTTCTTCAATCAATCAAGCAAGCAACCACAAATAAAAACACTTAACTAACATGTAGCATATTCAACAGGAAATTTCAGTCAATAAACATGAGGAAACGAAGCATGGGAAGTGTCTAAATCTTATGGCAAAACCCATCAAAAATCTCCCAACATGTAGATGATTAAAATGCCCCAGATGAACATACAAACATGCAATTCTACACAATCAAAAATTCATCAAACATCCAAACTTCACAACATATATGTACATCATCTCCACCCCCAAAGGGGATGGATCTACTCACTACACATTAAGCACTCATTCACATAAAGAAAAGGAGACATTCTAACTAATTTAGACTAAGATTAAAGAAACAAGACTAAGCTAAGCATGCAAGAAAAAGAGACAACATGAGAACAAAACCATGAAAAATTATATTATTCAATGACTCACATTACAAATAGCATTCTTCTCCACTTGAGTTTTGCTTCAAGGCCTTACTCCAAGTAGAGGGAATGCCACAAAGCAATAGGTAAATACAAAGGAGAAGGAAGAGTTCTATTTATAGACATGAAAAAAGTTAACCGGGGACAATCCCCCAATATGGGACTAAAACGCATACCATAAATGGACTAAATACAACATAATACACGACCCGACACAACCATGAAACTTTTGAACCAATTTGGACCATTAATTGGCGGTCTAGGACAGCCAATGGGCGGTCCAGATAGCTTATATTGAGTCTGGATTTCGGTGCTTCGTTGTTGGCTTGATTTCTTGATGTTTGATGAAGCCGATTTGGTTGTTGATGTTTGGACCCGGATCTAATTGCCAAAATACTCCTCATAATTGTGTGTAGCTTCTTGATTTCCTCATTAGTCCTTTTGGTTTTACATCCGGGTCCTTCTCTCTTGCACCTCAGTCCATAAGTCTTGCAACTTAGTCTTTTTTCTTGCTTTTAAGTCCTTTTTAGTCACTTCTTCTCAAACCTGTTTCTTCCCGAAACTTAAACATAAAACTCGTTACGTAGCATTGCTTAGGCTAATAATAAAGAATATAAGACAGAAATATATGCATAATATGATGTCAATCAAATACCCCTACACCTAACTTTTTCTATTCCCTATCAAAACAAAGAAAGAGAAAGATGAAAGAAAGGAAAAATCATTCGTAAAACAGGGAAATCCTAACTCACTTTCGTAGGAATCACGGTTACACTTAGCACGTGCAACAAGCCGTTAAACCTCCCTATCACCAAAGAGGTGGAGTGTTGTCTCCTGAGGGTTTTCACCGGATATACCCACAAAATCCGAACATAGATGCATTATTCAATCTAGCAACACGACTCGATGGGCTTATCTTTGTCGATCATAGGATGCGGTAGTACTACTGGCCGACTCTATATAAGTATTCAGTCCATACAGCTAGCCTAATGAATCATTCATGCAAGTTAGTTAAGGACTTAAGTGAAAGACATGAGCAACCTTAACATCCTCAAGTGAAACAAAGTGTAAAGTCCATTATGGTTCTTATTTGCATTACCCTTTTTTTCTTCTTTCTTTTGTTCTTTTTTTTCTACTTCGTGTGTAATTCTCCCAGGGTCAGATTTCGTGCATCATTGCCTCTGAGGACTTACACTATCACATACATCTTTCCCCACATCTCCACATAGGGTGATCCCTACCATTCGAGGGATGTGGCACACCTACTTCACTAAGAATGAGGCTTCCCCCCAAGTCATCCAACAAGGACCACCTTGCCTCCTTTGTATTATCAAGCATAAGCTCAATTGCAGGTGGGTCCTTCTTGGAGTCAAGATGAAGCTCGAAAGGATCAACAACCGTGGGACATGGGGTAAAGACACCTTCTAATATGGGCATATGTTGAGGTCTGTCCCCCTCATTTACAGTCTCAACTGAATCATCTGACAAACACTCCCTTTGTACATTCATGTTTGATGCCAGCTCACTCTGTTGCATTGCAAAGATAGGCAATGAGTTTTCGCTGGGCACACAAACATTCTCAATGGGTTGCATTGGTGTTAGGGATGTTTGTTGATTTTGTGGTGCTTTCTCCAATTGACAGATGATGTCGAGATTTAAAGGTTGGTCCAAGGGCTCATGTTGCCTACCAGAGTTGAACACAAGAAACTCGGCACTCATGTTACCGAATGAGAGGTTCATGAGACAATTTCTACAGTTAACTAAGGCGTTGGAGGTAGCCAGAAATGGTCTACCCAAAATCAAAGGTATTTGACAGTGGGTGTTCGATACATTGTTGGTATCGAGGATGACAAAATCTACTGGAAATATAAAATCTCGAACTTTGATGAGCATGACCTCAATAATCCCCTCTGAGACGAATGGATCTATCTGCCAATTGGAGGGTGATTTTAGTTGGTTTTAGTTCTCCCAAGTTCAACTGTTGATAAATAGAAAATGGGAGGAGGTTGACCGCTGATCCTCAATCAAGCAATACGTTACTCATGCTAGTGTCCCCTAACGCACAGTGAATAGTAGGACACCCATGGTCCTTCTAATTTGTGTATGTGGGATTGGACAAAAGTGATCTTACACTTCCAGGTAAGAATGCTTTCTTAGGAACATTGGTCTTCCTCTTGGTTGTGAAGAGATCTTTTAACACTTTGGCATATTGAGGTATTTGTTGGATTATATCCAATAAGGGGATGTTAGCCTTCACTTTCTTAAAGACCTCTAATATCTTATTCATTGTGTCGCTCTGCTTTTTGGTTAACTTACTAGGATAGGGAGCTTTTGGCATGTAGGTTTTCTGCGGTGCCTGAGAAGGAGATGTTGGTGTATTACCCTCACCCTCAGCTTCCTCCTCACCATCATTCCCACCGAGGGGTTGCACGGTGGATGGTGGTGGCAAGGAAATGTGATTGTCATCTGCTTTCCATTCCTTAAGATTACAATGGCGTTGACATGGTGAACAGGTTCTTCCACATGGTTCACTTGCCGCCCCCGAGGTACCAAACTCTCATTTTGCATGTGTTGTTGCTCGTACGTACGGGGCTTAGCCTCAGGCTGGCTTGGCAGAGTCCCTCTCTCTCTCTCTCTCTCATGTATAGACTTAGCCAATTGGCCCATCTGAAGCTCTAGAGATTTGATGGTCTGCTGATTTGAAGTGAGAACTTGACTTGTGGATGACATAAAGTTTTTTATTGAGTTCTCGAGCCCACGAGTCAAGGTCTCAAGTTAATTGAATCGGGTTTCCGTATTGTTGGAATTTGGGAAACCGGATTGATTGGTGATTTGAGCTTGGGGTGGCTGGTAAGATGGTGCATGCATGGGAGGTTGGTGTGGTTGGTTGGGTGGTCGAGAGAAGTGTGAAGGACCACCCGAGGCATTGTTTTGGTTCCATGAAAAGTTGGGGTGGTTCCTCCATCTAGGGTTATAAGATGATGAGTATGGGTCATTCCTGGATCTATCATAGATGGCATTCACGTGTTCCATCTCAGGAGGAATGGATGCACACTCGCCTCTTATATGACCTATCCTACAACATAGATGACAGGGAACTGGACTAGATGAAGACACATGTGACACACCTCGTTGGTTTTGGAGCTCAATCGAATCCATACGGCGCATTAAGGCCAGCATGCGTGACTCCGTGGCCGTAGTGGTATCAACATCAAATGCAGCACTCGATCTAGTTGAGTTTGCGTTTGCGATCCTCACTCCTATGCTAGATGATGGTGATGGTTCCCTCACCCTCTCTAACTGCATGGTCTTCTCGGCGAGGTCTTCTAGGAAAGCCCATGCCTCCATTTCATCCTTTCTTAAGAACTCTCCTAGACACATGGACTCAAGGAGCGTTCGGGACGGGATGTGAGGACCCTCGTAGACAATCTGACAAAGGTATCACAACTCGATGTCATGGTGAGGGCATGAGGATAGTAGCTCATTGAAACTCTCTAAGTATGCATGAAATGATTCGATCTCATATTGATAAAATGAATTGATTTCGTTCCTCAGTTTTTGAGTCCAATGATTTGGAAAGTACTTCGTGAGGAATGCAGATTGAAATTCATCCCAAGTCCTAAAGGCATTCACCTGGTTGCTATACAACCACTTTTTGGCATCATCCTGTTAGTGCAAATGGGACAAGCCTAAGATGGATATAGTCTGTGCTAAGTTATTGCAGCTTGAACATTGCACAGACCTCCTCAAATTCCCTGAGACAGATATAGGGATCACCCTTGCCAGTGAAGTGAGGGAGGATGGAGATAAAATGAGGCTTAGCCTCAAAGTGGTTCCCATTTGCCTCTGGCAATACGATGCACGAAGTTAGAGCACTACGACTTGGGTAGTGATGGACATCATTTCATGTTTACATTTGAATCTTATATCCATTATTTTTCACTTAAACAATGCTACTTAACGAGCTTTATGTTTCAATTTCAGAAATAAAGAGGTTTGAAGAGAAGAGGCATGAAAGGACCTAAAAGCAGGAAAAAAGACTGAGTTGAGAGACTCGAGGACTAAGATGGAAGATCGAAGGACGTGAATGTAAGATCGAAGGACCAGTGAGAAAACAAGAATACTTCACACCATCAAAGACCAGCAAAGCCATCCAGAAAAGCCCAGAAGAAAATCCAGACGGATCCAAACCCTGTAGACCGCCAATTGGTGCTCTGGGACGGCTGATTGGTGGTCCGTGTTGCTCCGGATCCGCTAATATTTCTTTGGGTTGTGTATTAGAGTGTGTTTAGTCTATTTTTGGTATTTGTTTACTCCCACACCGGGGGATTGTCCCAGATTACCATTTTCTAGGGCTACAAATAGAACTCTCCCTCCTCTCTTGTACCCCATCTCTCTCTTAGTGGCCATCCTCTCTACTTGGAGTTCAAGCCTTGAAGCAAAAACCCTGGTGAAGAGAGGCTACTTGTAATTGAGTGAGTAATAATAGATGTTTCCTTTTGGTTATGTTGTTTCTTTCTTAGTTTAATTTCATTTCTTATGTCTTGCATGCTTCTTTAGTTTTATGTTCGTTTAGTTAAACTTGTTGTTTAGTTTTCTTATAATTTGTTTAAGCATGTTTTCTTTCCTTCGTATAAATGTTAGTTTAAATATGTGTGAGTAGTTTCATCCCCTTTGGGGGTGGAGTAGATGTGTGTACATGTTATGTAGATGGTATGAATGCTAGACATTGTTGTTTGTGAGAGATGTTAGTATGCTTGTTTGAATTAATAAGAACTTTTACTTGATGGTTTCTGCCATAATGTTTAGGTACATTCCATGCTTGTTTATGTTCTTAATAACAAACTTGTCATGCTAATATTAATCACCTAGGTTAGTGCTTTAAATGATAGGTCTTGCCATTAGGTACTTCTTATGCATTAACAAACACTAACTACACTTGAGCTTATTGCATGCATTCACCACACTTATTTCATGTGCACACACACACTCCACCCCTTAGGGGTTTTCCATTCCTGATTTCTATATTCTTTCCAGACTTTGGTTTGGGCGATTCGAGTGGTTTTAATTTTTTGTTTTTAGTTTTTATTTGTTTCAGGGATTCTGAGGATCAAGGGGAGGCTACTGGAGGAATTGGAGCACAAAATCTTCAACAGAGACCGCCAATCAGCGGTCTGGGACCGCCATTTGGCGGCCTGGTGAGCTTCATTTTCTCTCAGTTTTGTTCTGGTTGTTCTTTGCTTCAGTGTAGTTGTCTAGGAGCGCAATCTTGCATGCTGTGACTTGTAGTTTGCTCACAGACCATTAATCACTCCCCCATTAATCAACTTGGCAACTAAGATCCAATGTAAAAGATTAGACATTCTTACATGTTTAGGTCATGCATCATATACTTGACTTAGGCACGTAGTTGTCTTTTATTTTAGCTTTATTTTCAGTTGTTGAGCGCTGGCGTGAGGTACGCAATTCCTACACTCATTCATGCATTTTTGTATGACCATGCATTAGTTAGTAGAAATTACATCAGGACAAGAGTGAGTTGAGCGTTTGATTGGAGAGTTGATTGCTAGATGTAGGATCAAAACGCTACTAAGTAGGGGTTGTACCATAAAAGATAAGGTGGAGGATTTTATCACCCTTTCCTTGGGCCCAAAAATCAATCTTAGTCAAAGCCTTAATTCTAAAAGCAAGTAGACAATGGCCCTAAGGATTCGGACGCACTAGGACAGTAATCTAGTCGAGACCGTCATGACGTGATCGGCGTCGCCTGCTTTGTCGATAGTTGGAGGTACTGGATCTCAGGATCTGGTATCACTTGTTGGGCATTGTGGTCTTCATTGTAGGGAAGTGAGGCGTGTCGAGACTAGTGACCTCGAAGTTAGGCGTCGTCTAGCCTAAGGACACATTGCCTTACATTGTTTGAGCCGTGCTTGCTAGATTAGGCTTCTACCTTCACCCACTACCCACGCTAGCTCTAGGATTCTTCCCTCCTCATCTGAGTCCTCTCCTCATCTATTTTTTATGAGTAGTCTCCTCCTCTGAATACACCTTCTGTTTTGTGTTGTTTAGAGTCGAGTCGAGCATTTTATGCGAGGTTGGGCTCGTTCTGGTGAGAGCGCTCAACTTGAGAGAGTGCATTTTTCTGAGATGGACGGTCTTGGTGATCGGCCATCTCCGCCTCGTGCTCCTTTGGAGCGTGAGGACGAGTCTTCTCGTGGTGATGGGGGAGACTGGGTTCCCTACATGGATTACCTCGGTCCGCTACCACCACCACATCGACCTCCTTCTCCTCCTCCTCTGACTCGAGAGGAAGAGGGATTCGGTTAGGATCGAGTTCTTGGTGCATGATTGAAATGTTTTAATTAACCGCAAGTGCACGGCTGCGTTGAAGTAGTTGCAAATACGGGTCGATCCACAGGGAGGTGTGTCGACTTTAGTTTGTGCGAAGGCGAGTGGGAAAGAAAAGAGAGAAAGGAGTTATGATCTACACTACAATGCGAAGTAAATTGAAAATAAGCAATAAAACTAAACCTCATAGGGGGTAGAGAAAAGAGTGTGAATACAAAGATATGTGTATGTGTGTGTGTTCAATTAAGCTCCTCACAATATGTAGTGCATGAAAATCATAAAACTACATCCAACTTTGCCTCCACATGAAATAAGATAAGATCATATCATTAAAACATACAAGACAATAATTTGAATGAAGCTAGATGAACTCAAGTATAAAGACCAAACCCCACTATGCCTCTACATTAAATAAGATTTACCCAATCATTAAAACATACAAGACATTAATAAAGGTAAGGGCATCAAGAGCACATACACTACAAGTCATGTTTCCTTCATCAATTCCATCCATATCCTCACCTTATCATTCCCCATAAAATAGGTCCACTAATCTACGCATAAACTAAGCTTTATTCACGAGCATTAGCATATCAAAGACAAGAGTGAAATCCCATTAGATGGTTATGGAAATCGTATAAGGCTCAAGGGATTAAGATAACATACACCTAATACACCACATGATCATATCACATATTTCTCCACCCCCAAAATGGGGATGAAACTACTCACTAATCATTACACTAACTATATTAGCAAAATGAAACATTGTACTGAAATAAAATTAAACTAAGCAAGCAAGAAATATTAAAGAAGCTAAAAGGAAAGGAAATTAAACTAAAGAACCATGCAAGAATTAAAATACAAGATTAAAAGAAACTAAGAACAATTATTTTATTAAAATGACTCACATTGAAGGTAGCACTCTTCTCCACCTTAAGTTTTGCTTCAAGGCTTACTCCAACTAGAGAGAATGCCACCAAGCAATGGGTGATTACAATAGAAGGTGAAGAGTTCTATTTATAGCCATCAAAAAAGGTAATCTGGGACAATCCCCCGGTATGGGACTAAACAAATACCAGAAATAGACTAGATACACACTAATACACGCGCCACATAAATCTTAGCGGATCCAGACCAAAAGTGACCGCCAATTGGCGGTCTATAGTGTTCGGATAGCTTTGGATTTTCTTGTGGGCTTTTTTGGAATGCTTTGTTTGTCTTTGATGCATCTATTTCCCTTGTTGGAGCTCCGACCTGAATAGAATTGCCAAAATACGCCCCATGATGGTGTGAAGTATTCATGTTTGCTCATTGGTCCTTCAATCTTACATTCAGGTCCTTCAATCTGGCATCTTAGTCCTCGAGTCTCTCAACTCAGTCATTTTCTCTACTATTAGGTCCATTTATAGTCTCCCCTTCTCAAACCTACTTATTCCTCAAAACTAAACATTAAACTCGTTACATAGCATTGTTTGGGTGAAAGATAATGGATATAAGATACAAAGATATTCATGAAATGATGTCAATCGAATACCCCCACACCTAACTTTTGCTAGTCCCGAGCAAAACAAAGAAAGAGAAAAATGAAAGAAAGGAAAAAGCATACGAAAAACAGGGCGAACCTATCTCACTTTCGTAGGAATCACGGTTGCACTTAGCACGTGCAACAAGCCATTAAACCTCCTTGTCTCCAAGGAGGAGGAGTGTTATCTCCTGAGGGTTTTCAGCAGATATACCCACAAAATCCGAACATAGATGCAATATTCAATCTAGAGACTCGACTTGATGGACTCATTTTTATCGATCATTGGACGCGGTAATCCTACGGGCCGCCTCTATATAGGTAATCAGTCCACACACCTAGCCTAATGAACCATTCGTGCAAGTTAAATAAGGAATTAAGTGAAAGACATGGACAACCTCAACATCCTCAAGTGATACAAAGTGTAAAGTTCATTAAGGTTCTTATTTGCATTACCTCTTTTTTTCTTTTTGTTTCTTCTCTTTTTTTTTCTTATTTTCTTTTTATTAGTTGGAGTTTCATTCTCCCAGGGTCAGGTTTCGTGCATCATTGCCTATGAGGACTTACACTATCACGTACACCTTTCCCCAAATCTCCACATAGGGGCAATCCCTACCACCCGTGTAACGGGATTTTGGTCAGCGCATCCCAAGTAAGATGACTCGACAGCACCAAGCACAAAGTCCTCTCAGACCTACTTTCCCGAGTGATAGGAGCCGTGCGAGAAGAGAGAACACCTAGTCACTTATTTCTTATCTGCACATGAACCAAAACCCCTACACTTAATGTCTCACAACAAGATTTAAAGGGTCCTTGACTACAACAAACTTCCTTATATTAACATACACGAATTATTGACTCACTAGGTTCGGGGTGGACTTCTTTAAATGTTTGAATACTGAAACCCTATTATTACTCGCCCCCGAGGGAAAACCAGGGTGCATCCTTACGACTGGATAAGACCTAAAGTCGTTGTACTAGATATCCTAATGCATCAAGTTCAAGACAATTTTGGGAGCTTTCTTTTTACTTTGCCTCTCAACGGTTTTGCACATACTAAACACACGCAAAACCCACAAAACATTTTCTTTCGCAAACACATGAAGATTTTGAAAAAATGTGAAAATTTTAAAGCAGTAGGCAAGCAAAAGAAGTTAAGTCACCCAAGGATCATGGCAAACAGATATATCGATATTAAATGCAACACACTAACATGACCCTAACAATGCACACAAAAGAAAACAAAAATCAAAGGAAAAGACTCGACTATGTACACACATAAAAACACCCCCCACACCTACTTCATGCATTGTCCTCAATGAATGTGAGCAAGATACTACATGAATTTATGCATGAAAAAGGAAAGATCTCACCAATATGAAGCGCAAAAAGAAGTTCAAGGTTATGTTGATGGACAAAAACCCGAATTCCCTCAAAACCTGTGAGATACTGAAGAAGGGAGACAAATACGTGAAGAAATGGGGCCCAAGTACACAAGTGTTGGGGCCCACAACAATCAATCCTCGCTCATCGAGTATTTTATTGTACGTTTTCTTTTTTTTCTTTTATTTATTTTTTTCTCTTTATATTTTTTTTCTTTTCTTTTGAATATAACTATGTACAAACATAAGTTCTCATCTTCATTTCTCAAAAGACATCAAATGGGAACCTCAATAGTGGGTCAATGCACTTGGAAAGGGAACATGACACCACGCGGGGCCAGAATACTCATGTTTGCCCCCCCCCCCCCACAAAGAACACAAGATTAAAACAGAGGTTCATGCATGAGACGCAAAGGCGTCTCATTCAAAGTATCAAACTGAAAAAACTTGAACCTCTCAAGAGTTTGGGAAATACGGGGAAACGGAAGAAGAATTTCTCCTGTTGCAGTACTGAAGTTATGATCGTCAATCCAAACTCTCCAACCAACAAGGTGGTGCGTCGGAACGAGGTCAAGAACCTCGTTAGGCATGAGTATTCTTGACGAGCTCGGAACGAGGTCAAGAACCTCGCCTGGTGAGTCGCAAATGCCTAACAAGGTTCTTGACCTCGTTCCGACGCACCACCTTGTGTGTATGATCAGCATCTTCTCCGATATGGTAGAGCGTTTCCTTGAGATTTTCATGGACGACTTTTCCATATTTGGCGCTTCCTTTGATGAGTGTCTTCGTCACTTGAGCCTTGTCCTCAAGCGATGCCGTGAGAAGAACCTCGCTCTCAATTGGGAGAAATGTCACTTCAAGGTGAAGTGAGGGATTGTACTTGGACATGTGGTCTCAAGTAGGGGAATTGAGGTCGATCCCACCAAAGTGGGACTTATTGCTCATCTCCCACAGCCACGTAATGTAAAGGATATACGTGCCTTTTTGGGCCATGTTGGATTCTATCGGCGGTTCATTCGGGATTTTAGCAAAATTGCTTGACCTCTCACCGCCTTGTTGGCTAAGGATGTCATTTTTGAGTTCACACTCGATCCCACCATGCCTTTTTGACCTTGAAGAAAGAGTTGACTTCAGCTCCCATAATTAAGGCACCAGTGTGGACTGAACCCTTCGAGTTAATGTGTGATGCATCTGATTTCACTGTTGGAGCAGTTCTTGGGAAACGATTGGACAAATTGCCTCATATGATCTACTATGTTAGTAGAACACTCAATGATGCCCAATTGAACTACACTATGACCGAGAAGGAATTCTTAGCGATCATATTCGCTTTGGAGAAATTTCAGTCGTACTTGGTTGGCTCCCACGTGATTATCTATTCTGATCACACAACCATCAAGCACCTCATAGCGAAGAAAGATGCAAAATCCCGACTCTTGAGATGGATCTTGTTGTTACAAGAATTCGATCTCAAGATTCGGGACAAAAAGGGTGTGAAAATGTTGTAGCGGACCACCTGTCTCGTCTAGAGACGACCAACCCACAAGACCAAATTATTAATGACAAATTTCCTGACGAGCAGTTGTTCACGCTCGAAGATAACCCTTGGTTTGCCGACATCGTGAACAACCTCGTGACCGAGCAACTTCCTGTAGGTTGGTCAAAATCTGACCAAACCAAATTTAGATCATATGTCAGATTCTTTCACTCGGACGACCCCTACCTATTCAAATACTGCTCTGACCACATTTTCAGGCGGTGCGTCCCAGATAACGAGTTCCAAAGTGTGCTCCATTTCTGCCACTCTAAGGCATGTGGGGGACATTTTGGAGCAAAGAAAACTGCCACCAAGGTGCTCCAATCTGGATTCTACTGGCCTTCTATTTTCAAATATGATTATGACTTTTGTAAGCAATGTGAAAGGTGCCAGCGCCTTGGCAGGATTAGTCGACGTGACATGTTGCCTTTGCAAAATGTCCTTGTTGTCGGCATCTTCGATGTGTGGGGCATCGACTTTATGGGTCCCTTCCCGAACTCGTTCGGGAATGTTTACATTCTAGTGGCCATTGACTATGTGTCCAAGTAGGTTGAGGCTATAACCACAAAGACCAATGACAATAAGGTGGTCACCAAATTCTTAACGGACATTTTTACGCGATTTGGTACTCCACGTACCATAATCAGCGATAGGGGTACCCACTTTTGTAATCGCTCCTTTGAAGCACTTATGAGGAAATATTCGATCACCCACAAGCTTGCGACCCCATATCATCCGCAAACTAGTTGGCAGGTCGAAGTCTCTAACCGTCAATTAAAGCAAATCCTTGAGAAGACGGTTAATTCCTCGAGGAAGGATTGGTCAACTAAGTTGAATGACGCGTTGTGGACCTTCCACACCACGTATAAGACCAATTTGGGTATGTACCCATATCGTTTAGTGTACGGCAAGGCTTTCCACCTACCCGTCGAGCTTGAGCATCGTTCTTTCTGGGCGATCAAGAACCTGAATATGGATCTTGATCAAGCAGGGGTGCAACGTAAACTCGACATTGTGGAGTTGGAAGAGATAAGCAATTATGCGTATGAAAATGTCAAAATTCATAAGTCCAGAGCCAAGTTGTTTCACGATCGTATGATTATGTGAAAGGTGTTTACGGCGGGGCAGAAGGTGTTGCTCTACAATTCCCAGCTTCATTTGTTTGCGGGCAAGCTCCGCAGTCGCTGGCTTGGCCCTTTTATTGTCCAAACCGTATTTCCTTATGGAGGGGTTGACATCCTGAATCCAGGGAATGGGGACGTGTTCAAAGTTAATGGACAACGCCTCAAACCCTACTTGGAGGGGGCACCAGTTGAAGTCGAGGAGGTCATGTTACGTCATGAACCTCTCTCGCAGTCACCCATTCATGTTCATGCATGAATGGTTGAGTTTTTGTGTTTGTATATATCTTTGTGGTTAAAAAAATAAGAAAAGAAGAAGAAGAAGAAGAAAGACTCCTTCAGTGAGCATCGAATGTTGTGGGATCCAACCCTTGAGTATTTGGGCCCCATTTCTTTCACGTATTTGTATCCCTTCTTTAGCATCTCACAGATTTGAGGGAATTCGGGTTTGTGTCCATCACTATAACCATGAACTTCCGGTTGCGCTTCATATTGGTGAGATTGGTGAGATCTTCCCTTTTTCATGCATAGATCCATGTAGTATCTTGCTCACATTCATTGAGGACAATGCATGAAGTAGGTGTGGGGGGTATTTTACGT
The DNA here is from genome assembly GCA_963682175.1 of Triglochin maritima. Classification (NCBI taxonomy): domain Eukaryota; kingdom Viridiplantae; phylum Streptophyta; class Magnoliopsida; order Alismatales; family Juncaginaceae; genus Triglochin; species Triglochin maritima. The sequence goes on along the minus strand of OY821774.1, from coordinate 20,227,148 downwards.
GTGTACATAGTCAAGTCTTTTCCTTTGATTTTGTTTTCTTTTGTGTGCATTGATAGGGTCATATTAGTGTGCTGCATTTAATATCGATATATCTGCTTGCCATGATCCTTGGGTGACTTGTCTTCTTTTGCTTGTCTAGCGCTTTAAATTTTCATATTTCTTTCAAAATCTTCATGTGTTTGTGAAAGAAAATGTTTTGTGGGTTTTGCATGTGTTTAGCATGTGCAAAACCGTTGAGAGGCAAAGAAAAAAGAAAGCTCCCAAAATTATCTTGAACTTGCATTAGGATATCTAGTACAGTGGCTTTAGGGCTTATCGAGTCGTTAGGATGCACCCCAATTTTCCCTCGGGGGCGAGTAATCATAGGGTTTCCGTACTCAAACAATTAAAGAACTCCACCTCGAACCTAGTAACTCAAGAATTCGTGTCTGTTAATTTAAGGAAGTTTGTTGTAGTCAAGGACCCTTGAAATCTTGTTCCGAGACATTAAGTGTAGGGGTTTTGGTTCATGTGTAGATAAGAAATAAGTGAGTAGGTGTTCTCTCTTCTCGCACGGCTCCTATCACTCGGGAAAGTAGGTCTGAGGGGACTTTGTGCATAGTGCTTTCGAGTCATCTGACTTAGGATGCGCCGACCGAACTCCCGTTACACGAGTGGTAGGGATTGCCCTATGTGGAGATTTGCGGAAAGGTGTACGTGATAATGTAAGTCCTCATGGGCAATGATGCACAAAACCTGACCTTGGGAGAATGAAACTCCAACTAAAGAAAAGAAGAAAAAAAGGAAGTAACAAAAGAAAAAAAATTGGTAATAAAAATAAGAACCTTAATAGACTTTACACTTTGTATCACTTGAGGATGTTGAGGTTGTCCTTATCTTTGACTTAAATCCTTATTTAACTTGCACGCATGGTTCATTAGGCTAGGTGTGTGGACTGAATACCTATATAGAGTCGGCTCGTAGGATTACCGTGTCCAATGATCGATAAAAATGAGTCCATCGAGTCCAGTTTGTAGATTGAATAATGCATCTATGTTCGGATTTTGGGGGTATATCCGCTGAAAAACCTTCAGGAGACAACATTTCTCCTCCTTGGCGACAAGGAGGTTTAACGGCTTGTTGCACGTGCTAAGTGCAACCGTGATTCCTACGAAAGTGAGTAAGGATTTCTTCTTTTTCGTATGCTTCTCTTTCATTGTTTTGCTCGGGACTAGCAAAAGTTAGGTGTGGGGGTATTTGATTGACATCATTTCATGCTTACATTTGTATCTTATATCCATTATCTTTCACTTAAACAATGCTACGTAGAGCTTTATGTTTGAATTTCAGAAATGAAGAGGTTTGAAGAGAAGAGGCATGAAAGGACCTAAAAGCAGGAAAAAGGACTGAGTTGAGAGACTCGAGGACAAAGATGCAAGATCGATGATTGACATCATTTCATGCTCATATTTGTATCTTATAACCATTATCTTTCACCTAACCAATGCTATGTCACGAGTTTTTTGTTTAGTTTTCAAGAATAAATAGGTTTGAAGAGATGAAGCATAAAAGGGCCCAAAAACTGCGAAAAAGGACTGAATTGTGAGATCTAGGGACCAAGATGCAAGGGAGAAGGACCTGAACACAAGACAGAAGGACCTAAGAGCAAACCAGAATACTCCACAACATCATGGGGAGTATTTTGGCGATTCTATTCGGGTCGGAGCTCCAATAAACGAAGTAGATGCATCTAAGACCACCAAATACACTAAGCAAAGCCCAACACAAATTCCAAATGGATCAGGACTTTTTAGACCGCCAATTGGCGGTCCAAGACCGCTAATTGGCGGTCACTTTGGGCCCAAATCCGCTAAGATTTCTCTAGGTTACGTATTAGTGTATATTTAGTCCATTTGTGGTATTGATTTAGTCCCACATCGGGGGATTGTCCCGGAGTGGCTTTTTCTTTGGCTATAAATAGAACTCTTCACCTTCTATTGTAATCACTCCATATTTTAAGTGGCTATTCTTCCTACTAGAAGTGAGGCCTTGAAGCACACACTAAAGTAGGAGGATGCTACTTGAAATGTGAGTCATTTTATCAATAGCGTTTTGTGTTTCTTTCATTGTTTGTTTATGCTTCTTTTATTGTTTGTGCATGTTTTAGTTTAATCGTCTTTTATTTCTAGCTTAGTTTTAATTTGCTTTCTTTGCTTAGTTTAATAATTAGTGTAATGTTTAGTGAGTAGTTCCATCCCCTTTGGGAGGTGGAGTAGATGTACATACATGCAAATGAGAATGGATTGAATGCTTTATTTCCAATGTGTTGATAAAGCATGAATGTATGCTTGCTTGTTTAGGATAGAATTTATAACTTGATGAGTTTTGCCAAAATGATTAGACACCTCTCATGCTTGTTTAGGTTCTGAAATAAACATCTTGCATATGTAAATGTTAATCAACTAAGTTGGTGAATAGATTGATAGGTTTTGCCACAACATTTAGACACTTCCTCTGCATCATAACACCACCTTTATTTGTGCTTAAAGAATGTGTTCAACACCCACCTCTTTGCTTGTGTGCACTCACTCCACCACATAGGGGTTTTTCCATTTCTGTATTCCAGCATTCTTCTTTTGTTCTTAGCTTAGTTGTCATTTCATTGTTTGTTTCTTTCGTTCGCATTTCATGCTTCTTAGCGTAGTTTAGTATAGAGTAGCTTAATCAATCTTTCTCCGCAAATTTTTGCCACTTGATTTCTGATAAACAAGGGGCTGCTCACCTCCCTGAGGACGACCCGTACTTGCCACCGCTTCATCGCGGCCGTGCACTTGCGGTTTAATTAAAACGTTCAACAAGTTTTTGGCGCCGTTGCCGGGGAGGTGCCAGTCCAGACTCTTGTTTGGACGATTCGAGTGGATTTAATTTTTGGTTTGTAGTTTTTCTTTGTTTCAGGAGACTTGGAGTGGAAAGGAGAGGCATCTGGAAAAAATTTGAGAACAACTGGGCAGTTTGGACCGCCAATCAGCGGCCTGAGACCGCCAATTGGCGGTACGGTGAGCTGCTTTTGCCTTCTTATTTCTTTGTCGTGTTGCCATAATTGATCTAGTAATCTGGGACTCAATTTTGCATGGTCTGACTCTTAGATTGTTCCCAGATTAATAATCAACTTCCCTTAAGCAACTTGGACCCTAAAACTCAAAGCAAAAGATTAGGCATTCTTTTTGTTGAGTTCATGCATCATGTATGTGATTTAGGCATTTAGATTGTCTTTTATCTTAGCTTTATTTTCTGTTGCTGAGAGCTGGCGTGAGGTACGCACCTTCTACTCTCATTCATGCATTTCGTATGAACATGCATTAGTTAGTAGGAAGTGCATTGCAACAAGTGTGAGTTGAGCGTTTTGTTTGGAGAGTTGATTGTTAGATTAAGACTCCAAAACGCTACTAAGGAGGGGCTGTCCCGTAAAAGATAAGGTGGGGGATTTCATCACCCTTTCCTTCGCCCCAAAAACCACACTAATCAAGAGCCTAATTTCTAAAATCAAGTAGACATTGGCCTTAAGGAATTCGGGCGCATAAGGAGAGTGATCCGGTCCCGACCGTCATGACCTGATCGGCATTGCCTACTTTGTCGATAGTAGGAGAGACGAGATCTCCGGATCTTGACTCACTTGCTGGGCTTTGTGGTCCTCGTCGTAGGGAGGTGTGGCGTGTTGAGGCCGTGTGACCTCGCAGTTAGGCGTCGTCTAGCTGTAAGGACCTATAGCGACCTTAGGATTGCTTGAGCCTTGTTTGCTTGTGTGCTTCTACCTGTACCCATCCGCCGTAGCATAAGGACGTCTTCCCTTCTCTCCTGAGTCATTCTTTCTCTCCTGTGTTCCCTCGTCTTCTCCTCTACGCACATTCTTTGAAAAAGAAAAAAAAAGAAAAAAAAGGGTTTTGGTTTGTGTGCGTGCACCTTTGTGTATGCTTTCGTGGACATGAGACGAGAGTGGTTGTTTGACGAGGAGCGTTGTCAATCCGGCTTTGGTCATCGATTTCTCGACACCTTCCTCCTCTCGTGTCGCACATAGTTCGGGTTCAATGGCTGCTAATTTCCGCGAGGAGGAGCAGTTGCTGGACCCACCTGAGCGTCCTGTTGTCGTTCCCATACCTCTACGTGATCGATGCTACCTGAGCCGTACAACGCTACCCTCATGCATCGTATTACCAGAGGCTAATGGGAACCATTTTGAGGTTAAGGCTCAGTTTATTTCCATGCTGCCTCACTTCACTGGGAAGGGTGACCCATATATCTTTCTCAGGGAATTTGAGGAGGTCTGTGCTATGTTCAACCTGCAACAACTTAGCACAGACTCCATCCATCTTAGGCTCGTTCCTTTTGCACTAAAGGATGACGCCAAGAAGTGGTTGTACAGCAACCAGGCGAATGCCTTTAAGACTTGGGACGAGTTTCAATCTGCATTCCCCAAGAAGTACTTTCCAAATCATCGGACTCAAAAATTGAGGAACGAAATCAATTCGTTCTATCAACATGAGACCGAACCATTCCATGCATACTTAGAGAGGTTGAAGGAGCTACTATCCTCATGCCCTCACCATGGTATCGAGTTGTGGCACCTTTGTCAGATTGTTTACGAAGGTCTTCACATCCCGTCAAGAACGCTCCTTCAGTCAATGTGTCAAGGAGAGTTCTTGGGAAAGGATGAAAGGGAGGCATGGGCTTTCCTAGAAGACCTCGCTGAGAAAACCATGCCATGGGAGAGTGTGAGGGAGCCACCTGCATCATCTAGTATAGGAGCAAGGATCGCGAATGCAAACTCGGCTAGATCGGGTGCCGCATTTGTTGTCGATACCACTACGGCCACCGAGGCACGCGTATGGCGGCCTTAATGCGTCGTATGGATTCGATTGAGCTCCAAAACCAACAGGGTGCACCTCACATGTCCACATCTAGTCCAGTTCCCTGTCATTCATGTGGTAGGATAGGTCTTGTAGAAAGCGAGTGTGTGTCTATTCCTCCTGAGATGGAGCGTGTCAACGCCATCTATGAAAGAGCTACGAATGACCCATACTCATCATCTTATAATCCTGGATGGAGGAACCACCCCAATTTTTCCTGGAACCAAACTAATGCCCAGGGTGGTCCTTCAAACTCCTCTAGACCACCTTACCAATCACACCAACCTCCCATGCATGCACAATCCTATCAGCCACCCCAAGCGCAAACCACCAATCAATCGAGCTTCCCAAATTCCAACAATATGGAAGCCCGATTCAATTCGCTTGAGACCCTGACTCGTGGACTTGAAAACTCAATGAAAAATTTTATGTCAACCACGAGTCAAGTTCTCACTTCAAATCAGCAGACCATCAAATATCTAGAGCTTCATATGGGTCAATTGGCTCAGTCTGTACATGAAAGAGAGAGGGTCTTTTCCTAGCCAGCCTGAGGCTAACCCCCGTATGTACCAACAACAACACATGCAAAATGAGAATGTGGTACCTCGGGGGAGGCAAGTGAACCATGTGGAGGAACCTGTTCACCATGTCAATTCCATTGTGACCTTAAGGAATGGAAAACAGGTTGACAATCACATTTCCTTGCCACAACAACCACCATCTATGCAGCCCCTCAGTGGGAATGGTGGTGAAGAAGAGGCTGAGGGTGAGGGTAATACACCAAAGCTTTCTTCTCAAGCACCGCAGAAAACCTACCTCCCAAAAGCTCCTTATCCAAGTAGGTTAACCAAAAAGCAGAGTGACAACATGGACAAGATATTAGAGGTGTTTAAGCAAGTAAAGGTTAACATCCCCTTGTTGGATGTCATCCAACAAATACCTCAATATGCCAAAGTGTTGAAGGATCTCTGCACAACCAAGAGGAAGACCAATGTTCCTAAGAAAGCATTCTTAGCTGCAAATATCAGCTCACTTTTGTCCAATCCAACCTACACAAAATACAAGGACCCTGGGTGTCCTACTATTCAGTGTACGATAGGGGACACTAGAATGAGCAATGTTTTGCTTGATTTAGGATCAGCGGTAAACCACCTCCCATTCTCTGTTTATCAACAGTTGAACATGGGAGAATTGAAACCAACTAAGATCACCCTCCAATTGGCAGATAGATCCATTCGTATTCCAAAGGGGATTATCGAGGACGTGCTTATCAAAGTTGGGGATTTTATATTTCCAGTCGATTTTGTTGTGCTCGATACCAATCCTGTTGCAAACACCCACTCTCAAATACCTTTGATTTTGGGTAGACCATTTCTTGCAACCTCCAATGCCTTGATTAATTGTAGAAATGGTCTCATGAAGCTCTCATTCGATAACATGAGTGTCGAGTTTCATGTTTTCAACTCTGGTAGGCAACAGGAACCCATGGATGAACCTTTAAATCTAAATCTCATCCGCCAATTGGAGAAAGCACCACAAAATCAACGAACACCCCTAACCCCAATGCAACCCGTTGAGAATGTTCGTGGTCCCATCGAAAACTCATTGCCTGTCTTCGCAATGCAACAGAGTGAGCTGGGGTCGAACATGAATGTCCAAAGGGAGTGTTCGTTGCATGATTCAGTTGAGAGTACTAGTGAGAGTGAGACACCTCATCATATGCCTATACCAGAAGGTGCTCTATCTCATGTCCTTTGGCCACTGAGCCATTTGAGCTTCATCGTGACTCCAACAAGGACTCACCTATGACTGAGCTTATGCTTGATGATCTAAATGATGGTGGGAGGTGCTTGTTGGATGACTTGGGGAGAAACACCTTTCTTAGTGATGCAGGTTTGCTGCATCCATCGAATGAGCTTGATGAACTCATTCTGATGCACCCGCCTATTGGTTGGAGGGTTTTGTTCGATGAGCAACTAAACCCTAGTGAGGCAACACAACTTCATTCTTTGTTGCCCACACCCAACCAATATCATGAGGGGTTCGAGCCGTTCGGCTTTGACCTTTCACCCCTCATGACACCTCAGAGTACCAGTGAAGTTTGCCCATCTCGGCAAGTCTCTGGTCCTCAAAACTTGATGTTCTCATTTGATGTTTGCTTGACCAAATGATTATGAGAATATCTTGGTTGATGTATATATCTTGTAAAAAAAACAAACAAGAACAAAAAAAACAAAAAGAAAAAATAAGAAGAAAAAAAAGTGTGTAATAAAAGACTCCTTCAGTGAGCATCGATTGTTGTGGGCCCCAACCCTTGTGTACTTGGGCCCACTTCCTTCATGTATTTATCTCCCTTCTTCAGCTTCTCACAGGTTTTGAGGGAATTAGGGTTTGTGTCCATCAACATGACCCTGAAGTAGGTGTGGGTGGGTGTTTTACGTGTGTACTTCATGTTGGTGAGACCTTTCCTTTTTCATGCATATCTACATGTAGTATCTTGTTCACATTCATTGAGGACAATGCATGAAGTAGGTGTGGGGGGTGTTTTACGTGTGTACATAGTCAAGTCTTTTCTTTTGTTTTTTTTGTTTTCTTTTGTGTGCATTGTTAGGGTCATGTTAGTGTGCCGCATTTAATATCGATAAATCTGTTAGGGTGACTTGTCTTCTTTTTCTTGCCTAGTGCTTTAAAATTTTCACATTTCTTTCAAAATCTTTATGTGTTTGCGAAAGGTTTTGCGTGTATTTTAGCATGTGCAAAACCGTTGAGAGGCAAAGTAAAAAGAAAGCTCCCAAAATGGTCTTGAACTTGATGCATTAGGATTTCTAGTTTACTGGCTTTAGGTCTTATCGAGTTGTTAGGATGAACCCCGGTTTCCCTCGGGGGGCGTGTAATCATAGGGTTTCAGCACTCAAACATTTAAAGAAGTCCACCCTGAACCTAGTGCGTCAAATAATTCATGGCTGTTAGTATAAGGAAGTTTGTCGTAGTCAAGGGTCCTTAATCTCTTTTTGTGAAACTTAAGTGTAGGGGTTTTGGTTCCCATGTAGATAAATGAATAAGTGGTGTTCTCTCTTCTCGCACGGCTACTTTCACTCGGGAAAGTAGGTCTGAGGGGCCTTTGTGCCTGGTGCTTTCGAGTCATATGACTTGGGATGCACCGACCGAACTCCCGTTACACGGGTGGTAGGGATCGCCCTATGTGGAGATTTGGGGGAAGGTGTACGTGATAGTGTAAGTCCTCATAGGCAATGATGCACGAAACCTGACCCGGGGAGAATCAAACACCAACCAATAAACTGCTCCAAAGAAAAAGAAAAAAAAAGAAAAAAAAGAAAAGAAAAAAAGAGAGTCAAATAAGAACCAAAATGGACTTTACACATTGTATCACATTCTGAAGTTAAGGTTGCCCATGTCTTTCACTTAAGTCCTTAACTAACTCTCACGAATAACTCATTAGGCTAAGTGTGTGGACAGATTACATATATAGAGTGGCCCCGTAGTATTACCGCGTCCCATGACCGACAAAATAAGTCCAACGAGTCGTGTAGCTAGATTGATTAATGCATCTTGTTCGGATTTTGTGGGTATATCCGCTGAAAACCCTCAGGAGACAACACTCCTCCTCCTTGGCAACAGGGAGGTTTAACGGCTTGTTGCACGTGCTAAGTGCAACCGTGATTCTTACGAAAGTGAGTTAGGATTTCTTGTTTTTCTCATGCTTTTCTCTTTCTTTGTTTTGCTCGGGACTAGCAAAAGTTAGGTGTGGGGGTATTTGATTGACATCATTTCATGCTCATATTTGTATCTTATGTCCATTATCTTTCACCTAAACAATGCTATGTCACGATTTTTATGTTTAGTTTTCAGGAATAAATAGGTTTGAAGAGATGAAGCATAAAAGGACCCAAAAGCTGGGAAAAAGGACTGAATTGTGAGATCTAGGGACCAAGATGCGAGGGAGAAGGACCTGAACGGAAGACAGAATGACCTAAGAGCAAACCAGAATACTCCACACCATCATGGGGAGTATTTTGGCAATTCTATTCGGGTCGGAGCTCCAATAAACGAAGTAGATGCATCTAAGACCACCAAATACACTAAGCAAAGCCCAACACAAATTCCAGATGGATCAGGACTTTTTAGACCGTTAATTGGCGGTCACTTTGGGCCCAAATCCGCTAAGATTTCTCTGGGTTACGTATTAGTGTATATTTAGTCCATTTTTGGTATTGGTTTAGTCCCACATCGGGGGATTGTCCCGGAGTGGCTTTTTCTTTGGCTATAAATAGAACTTTTCACTTTCTATTGTAATCACTCCATATTTTAAGTGGTTATTCCTCCTACTAGAAGTGAGGCCTTGAATCACACACTAAAGTAGGAGGATGCTACTTGAAATGTGAGTCATTTTATCAACAAAATTTTGTGTTTCTTTCATTGTTTGTTTATGCTTCTTTTATTGTTTGTGCATGTTTTAGTTTAATCGTCTTTTATTTCTAGCTTAGTTTTAATATGCTTTCTTTGCTTAGTTTAATAATTAGTGTAATGTTTAGTGAGTAGTTCCATCCCCTTTGGGGGTGGAGTAGATGTACATACATGCAAATGAGAATGGATTGAATGCTTTATTTCCAATGTGTTGATAAAACATGAATGTATGCTTGCTTGTTTAGGATAGAATTTATAACTTGTTGAGTTTTGCCAAAATGATTAGACACCTCTCATGCTTGTTTAGGTTCTGAAATAAACATCTTGCATATGTAAATGTTAATCACCTAAGTTGGTGAATAGATTGATAGGTTTTGCCACAACATTTAGACACTTCCTATGCATGATAACACCACCTTTATTTGTGCTTAAAGAATGTGTTCAACACCCACCTCTTTGCTTGTGTGCACTCACTCCACCCCTTAGGGGTTTTTCCATTTCAGTATTCCAGCATTCTTCTTTTGTTCTTAGCTTAGTTGTCATTTCATTGTTTGTTTCTTTCGTTCGCATTTCATGTTTCTTAGCATAGTTTTGTGTAGAGTAGCATAATCAATCTTTCTCCCCCAATTTTTGCCACTTGATTTCTGATAAACAAGAGGCTGCTCACCTCCCTGAGGACGACCCGTACTTGCCACCGCTTCGTCACGGCCGTGCACTTGCGGTTTAAATAAAACGTTCAACAATCGAAGGACCTGAATGCAAGATAGAAGGACCAATGAGCAAACAAGAATACTCCACACCATCATGGGGAGTATTTTGGCAATTCTATTTGGGTTAAAGCTCAACCAAGCGAAGTAGATGCATCAAAGACCAACAAATCCATCCAGAAAAGCCCAGAACAAAACCCAGACGGATCCAACGCCTGTAGACTACCAATTGGCGCTCTAGGACAGCTGATTGGCAGTCCGGGTTGCTCCGGATCTGCTAATATTTCTTTGGGTCATGTATTAGAGTGTGTTTAGTCTATTTTTGGTATTTGTTTAGTCCCATACCGGGGGATTGTCCCGGATTACCTTTTTCTATGGCTATAAATAGATCTCTCCCTCCTCCCTTGTACCCCATCTCTCTCTTGGTGGCCATCCTCTCTACTAGGAGTTCAAGCCTTGGAGCAAAAACCCTGGTGGAGAGAGGCTACTTGTAATTGAGTGAGTAATAATAGATGTTTCCTTTTGGTTATGTTGTTTCTTTCTTAGTATAATTTCATTTCTTATGACTTGCATGCTTCTTTAGTTTTATGTTCGTTTAGTTAAACTTGTTGTTTAGTTTTCTTATAATTATTTTAAGCATGTTTTCTTTCCTTAGTATAAATGTTAGTTTAAATATGTGTGAGTAGTTCCATTCCCTTTGGGGGGGGTGGAGTAGATGTGTGTACATGTTATGTTGATGGTATGAATGCTAGACATTGTTGTTTGTGAGAGATGTTAGTATGCTTGTTTGAATTAATAAGAACTTTTACTTGATTGTTTATACCATAATGTTTAGGTACATTCCATGCTTGTTTATGTTCTTAATAACAAACTTGTCATGCTCATATTAATCACCTAGGTTGGTGCTTTAAATGATAGGTCTTGCCATTAGGTACTTCTTATGCATTAACAAACACTAACTACACTTGAGCTTATTGCATGCATTCACCACACTTATTTCATGTGCACACACACACTCCACCCCTTTGGGGTTTTCCATTCCTGATTTCTTTATTCTGTTATTAGTTACTTAGTTTAGTCATTTCGTGCTTTCATTTCCTCTTTTCTAGTTTACTAGTTTAGTTTAGTTTAATAACCCCTTTCTCTCCTTTATTTCCCACTCGCCTTCGAACAAACCAGAGTCGACACACCTCCCTGCGGGTCGACCTGTATTTGCCACCTCTTCAACGCGGCCGTGCACTTGCGGTTAATTAAAACATATCAATCAAGTAGCATCGATCACGTAGAGAAACGAGAACAAGAACAAGTGGGTCCAGCAACTGCTCCTCCTCGCGGTAATGAGCAGCCATTGAACCCAGACTGTGTGTGACACAAGAAGGGGAAGGCGTCGAGAAATCGACAACCGAGGCAGGATTGATGACACGCCTCATCAAACGGCCACTCTCATCTCGTGCCCACACAAGTATGCACAAAGGTGCACACACACACAAACCAAAACTTCTTTTTTAAACAACAAAAACAAAATGTGCATAGAGGAGAAGATGGGAGGACACAGAAGAGAGGGAATGACACGGGAGAGAAGGGAAGAAGTCCTTATGCTGCGGCAGGTAGGTACCGGTAGAAGCACACAGGCAAACAATGCTCAAACAACGTAAGGTTGCTATAGGTCCATACAGCTAGACGACGCCTAACTGCGAGGTCACACAGCCTCAACACGCCTCACCTCCCTACGACGAAGACCACAAAGCCCAGCAAGTGAGCCAAGATAGGAAGATCTCGTCTCTCTTACTATTGACAGAGTGGGCGATGCCGATTAGGCCTTGACGGTCGCGACCGGATCACTCTCCTAATGTGCCCAAGATCGTTAAGGCCAATGTCTACTTGATTTTACAATTAGGCTCTTGATTAGTGTGGTTTTTGGGCGAAAGAAAGGGTGATGCAATTCCCCACCTTATCTTATATGGGATAGCTCCTCCTTAGTATTGTTTGGAGTCCTAATCTAGAAATCAACTCTCCAAACAAACGCTCACCTCACACTTGTTGCAATGCAATTCCTACTAACTAATGCATGGTCATACCAAATGCATGAATGAGTGTAGGAGATGTGTACCTCACGTTAGCGCTCAATAACTGAAAGTAAAACTAAAACAAAAGACAAACTACGTGCCTAAGTCAAGTACATGATGCATGACCAAAACAAGCAAGAATGTCGTACCAACATATAGGGGTGGACATGGGTCGGGTTGAACCTGAAAACCGACCCGAACCTGACTTGTCGGGTCGGGTTGAAAAAATATGATAACCGAAATTTTCGGGTTGGGTTCGGGTTGACCCAACCCGAACCCGAATATTTTTTAATGCATTTTCCATATTGTTTGGGGGAGAACGTTTCTTTTCGAGGCAAGGGTTTTGGGGTTTTATATTGTGCGGTGACAAGAGGGCCTCGACTATCTTCACATCGCGCAATGGTGAGGGCTTGGGCCATCTTCTCCGGCGACGAGGGCTTCGGGTTTCTTCTCGGCACATGGAAACGAGGGCTAAAGTTATCTTCTTAGCGCGCGGTGATGAAGGTTGTGACTATCTTCCATGGCGAGGAGGGCTTGGGGTATTTTCCCATCGCTTGACGGTGATGACTTCAACTATCTTCTCCTGTGACGATCTTGGATATCTTCTCCGACGACCGTCATCTGGTTTGTAATTTATTTATTTATTTATTTTTAAGGGGTTTATGTTGATGGTTTCTAGTTTCTACTTTGTACTTCGATGGTTTCTGCCAAATTGTTTTGCTTCTGTCTAATTTTTGCTGCCATGTTTTTGTGATTTAAGTATAATATGTAAAAAAAATTGCCTATGATGGTGGTTACCTTGATTTGTGATTTCTAATGAACTTCTGATTTGTGAAGAAATTCTGAAATTTGTGATAAACTTCTGATTTGTGATGGATTTTTGAAATAGAGGTGCAACCCGATCCGACCGAACCCGACCCAAAATTTTTGGGTCAGGTCGGGTTTAACACGAATCGGTTTGGGTTCGGGTTCGGGTTGAGTTTTTCACAAACCCAAAATTTTAGGGTTGGGTCGGGTTCTGACCCAAACCCATCCAACCTGACCCGTGTGCACCCTTACCAACATAGACAATTGTTTCCCAATGAAAATGCATTTGAGTTAATGTAAATCATATCACATTATAGATAGATTTCTTCAGAATACGACAACTGACATAGAATTTTAAAAATGGCATCTCAATGAAACCCTCGTGGCTACCAGCTCTTTTCGAAAAAGTAAAACCAAGGCAATGCTTAGCCATGCCTTGCTCAATTTCTTATGCCTAGCATTCTTCAGGGCTAAGTTGAAACTCCAGATAAGCACAAAACTGAAATTAATACCTTCTGACAGACAAAATAAGAAAACTATTTTTTTATGTGTCATTTGCTCAGAGTATTTGAAGGCAGCTCCTGGGCTTTCCTAGAGACGTGTTGCCGACCAAGATATGAACATAGTCTCCAGCGGACACATTATCAGCTCCACCACACTCTTTTTCTTATAATTTTATTCCATAACACATTTCTCACTTTATGTGTCTGTCCCAAGGAAACAAACAGCCTGGACTCGCTTCCCATGAAGAAACCATCTTTCCACTTTTCTTAACGGCAAAGAACAACTACTGCTTGTGGTAGCAGGAATTCATATAGTTATGTTCACACTGTGTTCAAAGACCAACGACTGCTATCGCTAGCAGTAATTCATAGAGTTATGTTCACATTGTGTTCAAGATGAAAACGAAAGAATCCATAGAATCATATGTTGGTTTTGGTCCTGGTAAAGGTGATCAGCTAACTGTTTTTCTATATATAAGTTTATGATATATCATTTAAATACAACCCATCTTTGTATCAAGTATACTCGCAAGATGACACGACAGTTTATTCCTGTGTATAATGTATTGTTTCGTTTTACTATCTTTGTTTTGTTTTGATTAAATTTCTAGATTATTAGGAAATATAGATCTTAGTTATGAGGTGTAAAACCTAATCAAAACTTGTCACGTCCCTAACCCTTTAGGGTTACTATTGGATGGGAGGTTTGACGGGATGGACGAGTAGGTGATGGAGGTTAGGGTGGTTGATGTGATGTGAGTGTCTTGAGTTGGGTTTTAAGAAGAAAACCAACGTTCTTCTTTACATTTCTTCTTTTCCTCTCTCTCTCACTCACTTTCTCCTTTTGTTTTCGGCGACCAGAGGCAATGGAAGAAGCTCCGGCGGTGGAGGCTGCACTGGCGTGAGGCGCGTGCTTTTGTCACAAGTGGGAGGTCATGCGGAGGTTGCAGTCGTGTGTCGGCGTCGAGTGGAACTCTGGCGTGCTCCGTCTTGCTTTTGAGGTATGACAGTTCTTTATCTTGGTTTTGTTGCTCATCCATATTGGCGTGGCGTTGTGGTCGGTCGCGGGAGGTCGGAGACCTCACCAGCGGCGAGAAACGGTGTAAAATCTTTGGCTGACGCGAGGTTGCTGTCCACCAACGGTCGACCGGTTTAGTGTTTTGCCTGACTTTAGTCAACACCGGCCGAACGACACCTTCTGGCGGTCGATCGCTAGTGCTTGTGTTGGTGGGTCGAAGGACTGTCTGGAAGTTTTCGCTCGGACGGGACCCCTGAGCCGTTCGACTTTTGCTTCGTGTTTCGCTCGGACTGGACGTTTCTGACTTTTGGTCCGACCGGAACTTAAGTTAACTTATGTATATTGTTGATGTTCGTCCGATTGTTATATCTTGTTTGACTGATAGATGACCTATACTACTAGGATGCCCCTTGTAGTTTCCGGTCGACCGGGACCCGTGAGTTGGTCGACCAATTGGACTTGTATTGTTTTGACCAGACTCCGGATTTGGACCACGTTCGGTCGACCGGTTTTAGACTTTGGTCCGACCGTTGGGAATTTGGTGATACACAGAGAGTTCGACCATTTCAGACTTTCGGTCGACCGAATCCCAAGGGAACGGTCGACTGGATCGCCTCTTCCGGTCGACCGTTTGTACGCAGAACCTGATTTCCAGTCCTTGTGTTGTGCCAACTCTGTTCACGGAAACCTTTGTCCTCACCGAGTGCGTGAGCCAGGAGGTGACGGTGGGTGCATGATTGTGCTTGCCCAGGGACTGCCGAGTGGAAGAGTGTAGGTACTTGGGACGAGCCACCGCTGTTGATAGATTGTGGCGTGATGTTTGTTGTTTTGACTCTTTGTAGAGTAGTACACCTTAGGGATGCGGATCACAATGCATGTTGTTGCTTGGCTCTTGCAGCATGATGACCCTGCGGACTGCGGTCCGGACCCGTATGATGTTGTGTCGTATGTTGTACCGCCAATGTTGTGCCGACGATGTTCTGGCTTGTTGTGCCGTCCAATGTTTTGTCAGACGTATGTTGTACCACCGAGGTTGTGTCCGCGATGCCGCTGATTTTGTTCCGGCGATGGTTCGTCGATTGTGCACCTATTGAGGGATCGTTGGACCGACAGGGCTACGGCTCCGTTGGTGTGGTGTAGACCACGTGGTTTCATTTGGCGCGGAAGTGTAGACGCTCCTCACCGATCCCTTGGCCCGAGTAGTCGCATGTGGGGTGCGTCATGTACTGTCCGTGAAACCGTATGTGCCTACGGTAGGTCTCCGAGGGAGATCCGTTGCTGTTTGTTAGACTGATGTCCTTGTTGACCCTCGGTGGGTCTTTTTGCTGCAGTATGACTGAGGTCAAGTTTTACCCTTGGAGGGATTTTTATTGCATTACTAATGATGACATTACAAGATTGGTTCATTAACGTACAGTTGCATGCATATAGGTAAGCTTGGCATACAGGGTTTTCTAATGGGAAACTTAGACATTGTTGTTTAACTCATGTTTCAGGACAGCAGTAGGTTTTGTGGGGGTGGTGACATGTTTCAGGATCCTCTTTGGACCATTCGAGGTCGTCATGATTACCTGTATTCATTTCGTGTATTGATATGATCATGAATTTTTGACAAGCTTTGTTGTATTTGGTGCACCGACTGGTTATTCATTGAGTAACATTCCCGTTTGATGTGTATTATCTTGAGATCTCTTTTATTATTAAATTTTCAAGTTTTCCACTATTTTGGGATGTTACAATTTGGTATTACAACGGTAGGTTCCTATGTGGCTCCCAAGGAAATCGCCCTCATAGTAATCAGGATAGGTTGCCTTTTAAATTTCAACATGCATTCATGGCTAATCTTGAGTTGTTTTCTTATGCTTGATGCCTCCGAGACGTGTAAGGAACGTCGTGCATGAGCGCAGTGCCAGTGATGCCACTAAGGGCGCTACCTGGTATAGGTTGGGCGAGTTCCTCAAGCGTCAGACGGCGAGCGCAGAGCAGACAGGGACAGGTGCTGAGCATGATTGTTTTATGAGGCAGCATTCACCTAGTCTTTATGCCAGGAGGGTAGGCCTGCAAACGGGGCGGGGCGGGGCGGGTTTGGCTCCGCCCGTTACCCGCTCCACCAAAGTCAGGCGGCCAAACGGTGCGGGGCGGGGCGGGTAAAAAAAATTTGGGCCGCTACCCGCCCCACTTAAAGGCGGGTTACGCGGGGCGGGGTGGGGCGGGTTCAGCGGGCGTAACGGGTGAATTCCTGTAAAACTCATTTTAACTTATTACATTGACACATACACACATAAATGCATTTCTACAACTCTATAATTAAACTTACATGCATAAAATATTTATACAAGTCCATAAAATTACAAGTCTACGATTTAAAGTGCTTAAATGAATAATTAACAAACACATAAAGTCACAAACCATCATATAAATGTTAGAAGTTTAATGAAATAATGATTGTTTTAATACATAAATATGTATTTTTTAATAATTATATTTGTAACGGGTAAACGGTTTAACGGGGCGGGTAACACATTAACCGCAACCCGCCACGTTTAGTCCGGCGGGTTAACGGGTGGCGGGTTAACGGGTCACGGGTAGGAAAATTTTCAACCGCAACCCGCCCCACGCAGGGCAGGGCGGGTTGGCGGGTCAAACCCACCCCATGAACAATCCTACAGGAGAGATCTTGGGGCTGAAGATGACTGAGTCTTCAAGATCCAGAGGATTTTCGGAGTGATTGGCTATGTACCAGAACGGATGGTGGACCTGGCCACCTATGTGCTGGATGGTGAGGCGGAAACTAGTGGAGGACAACATCTGTAGTGGTGTTTACTGACCGAGATGACGTGAGTTGGGAGGAATTCCTTGAGGAGTTCAACCAACAATTCTTCTCACAACACATCAGAGACAGGAAGAAGGAGTTCTTGGCTCTTGAGCAGAAGGAGAGTCGCTGGCTAGCTACATCAGCAGGTTTAACACCCTGGAGCATTACTATTCCGAGACTTTTGTGACACTCAAACAATGAGCGAGGAAGTTTATCAAGGGTCAGAGAAAGCAGCTCAGGTCACGTGTGATAACCAGCATGCCGCAGACCATTGCGGATGCGGTGAAGTTCGTGACTACCATGGATCAGGACTACCAGGAGAACAACCAGGAGGTGCGGAGGTCACCGGTGAGCACAGGTGAACGTGCAATTGGTCATACCACATGGAATCCAGGCAAAAGGCCCCGGGCTGATGGAGCAGCGTACCAGTCTGGAGCGTTCGTTTCCTGCAGGAGATTTCATACGGGTCAGGAATGCCCCCGACGTACAGGCGTATGTTTGGGATGCGGTCAGATGGGTCATTACATCCGGGAGTGCCCGAGCATGCAAAGCGAGTCGTGCAGGAGGCCGGGACCACCTGTGGCAGGGAAGAGCGGAGGCAGCATATCCATCGTTCCACGGGGCCAGAGCAGGAGAGCTGGGTGTGTCTTCACCATTCGGGCTGGGGAGACGAAGGGCTCGAACACTGTCATGGAAGGTACCCTTGTCGTGTTTTATTTGATTGCGGTGCCACACACTCCTTCATTTTGGAGAAGTTTGTTGCGAGTTGGGTCGGACCCCTGAGTTGCTGACTGATTTGTTGGAAGTCAGTACGCCCACGGGTGAGGTGGGGAGTTTCCTCCCGTGCACCACCGTTGTTTCGGGAGACCATGATTTTCTGGCAGATCTGGTCTTGCTAACGATTAAGAATTTCGACGTCATACTGGGGATGGATTGGTTGTCACAGTACGAGGTGCGAGTGTTTTGCCGTGAGAAGAAGATCCTGATTCCGAGGAATGGCTTGGACGATGTGTTTATCAGAGGGATGAAGAGCAGAGGGGGTCATCTGATTGTGTCTGCACTTAAGGCCCAAAAGCTGATACACCAGGGAGTCAGAGCGTTCGTGGCTACGCTAATTGTTCCGGATCCTGACACAAGGAGGCTGGAGGATATCGAGATGGTATAGGAGTTTCCAGAGGCGTTTCCCATAGAGATTCCTGATTGTGCATCTCGGGTGTTTCTAGAGGTGTTTCCAGCAGAGATATCTAGGGAAGGAGAATTCAGTTGCAGATGCCCTGAGTAGGAAGGTGGACGTGTCAGTTGCGAGCTTGTACATTCAGGAGTGGAGGTTACTCGAGGCTTTGTGATTGACATCATTTCATGCTTATATTTGTATCTTATATCCATTATCTTTCACCTAAACAATGCTATGTTACGAGTTTTTTGTTTAGTTTTCAGGAATAAATAGGTTTGAAGAGATGAAGCATAAAAGGACCCAAAAGCAAGGAAAAATGACAGAATTGTGAGACCTGTGGACTAAGATGCAAGGGAGAAGGACCTGAACGTAAGACCAAAGTTCCAAACAGCAAAACAAAATACTCCACACCATCATGGGGAGTATTTTGGCAATTCTATTCGGGTCGGAGCTCCAACAAGCGATGTAGATGCGTCAATGATCACCAAAGAGATCCCGAAAAGCCCAGAAGAAATCCCAGCGGGATCCGAACCATATAGACCGCCAATTGGCGGTCCAATACCGTTAATTGGCGGTCTGTGTTGGCCCAAATCCGCTAAGATTTTGGTGGGTCGCGTATTAGTGTGTATTTAGTCCATTTCTGGTATTGTTTTAGTCCCACATCGGGGTATTGTCCCGGATTGCCTTTTTCTTTGGCTATAAATAGAACTCTTCATCTTCTATTGTAATCACTCCATAGTTTGAGTGGCTATTCTTCCTACTAGAAGTGAGGCCTTGAAGCACACACTAAAGTAGGAGGATGCTACTTGAAATGTGAGTCATTTGTTAATAAAAGTTTCTTTGTTATGTTATTTGTTTCATTTTGTTTGTTTTACTTTGTTTAATTTCATTTCATTAGTTTTAGTAGCTTAGTTAATATGCTTTCTTTGCTTAGTTTAATAATTAGTATAATGTGTAGTGAGTAGTTTCATCCCATTTGGGGGGTGGAGTAGATGTTCATACATGCATTAGAGAATGGAATGAATGCTTTATTTCCAATGTGTTGATAAAACATGAATGTATGCTTGCTTGTTTAGGATAGAATTTATAACTTGATGAGTTTTGCCAAAATGATTAGACACCTCTCATGCTTGCTTAGGTTCTGAAATAAACAACTTGTATATGTAATCAACTAGGTTGGTGAATAGATTGATAGGTTTTGCCATAACATTTAGACACTTCCTATGCATGATAACACCACCTTCATTTGTGCTTAAAGAATGTGTTCAACACCCACCTCTTTGCATGTGTGCACTCACTCCACCCTTTAGGGGTTTTCCCATTCCTGAATTCCAGCATTTCGTTCTTAGCTTAGTTGGTATTTCATAGTTTGTTTCTTTCATTTGCATTTCGTACTTGTTAGTGTAGTGTAGCGTCGACTAGCATAATCAACTCTTTTCTCCATTTTTCCGCCACTTGATTTCATGCAAACGAGAGGTTGTTCATCTCCCTGAGGACGACCCGTATTTTCCACCGCTTCAACGCCGTCGTGCACTTGCGGTTTAATTAAAACGTTCAACACTTTGTCGGAGTGGAGCCATTCACAGAGGGCTCGGATAAGGCAGTGATTACTGGGCTTCAGGTGGAGCCGCAAACCGTCTCACTAGTTGTACAGGCTCAGCATGATGACGAGCAGTTAGCCAGTCTTTACAGTTGACTGCTAGGGGTGGATCAGACGTCAATGTGGGGGTTGATGGCGGTCTAAGGTTCAATAGTCGGATATAGGTGCCGAAGGTGGAAAACCTGAGGAGTGATATCATGGAGGAGGCACATAGAGAGAGGTATACCATTCACCCGGGCAGTACGAAGATGTATAAGGACCTGCAGCAGAACTTCTGGTGGAAGGGCATGAAATGAGAAATTGCAGAGTTTATGGACCGGTGCTTAGTCTGTCAGTAGGTCAAGATTGAGCATCAACGACCAGTAGGACCGATGTAGTGTATCGAACTGCCAGAGTGGAAGTGGGAGCACATGACGATGAATTTCCTCACAGGTCTGCCAAAGACGTGGAGAATCCCTGACGTGATTTGGGTGATAGTCGATCGACTGACCAAGTTGGTGCACTTCTTAGCTATCAGGACGACGTTTCCTCTGGAGGGTCTAGCTAAGTTCTACGTAGAGGAGATAGTCAGGCTGCACGGAGTACCAGTGAGCATCATCTCTGATCGAGATCCCAGATTTACATCAAGGTTTTGGGGAGTCTGCAGCAGGCTTTGGGGACACGACTGAGGTTCAGTACAACGTTTCACCCATAGACAGATGATCAGTCAGAGAGGACGATCCAGACCCTGGAGATTATGTTGAGAGCATGCACACAGGATTGGGCAGGACACTGGAATGAGCACTTGCCATTGATAGAGTTCGCATACAACAACAACCACCATTCTATTATTGGGATGGCATTGTACGAGGCGTTGTACGGGAGGCCTTGCAGATCACCGGTATCCTCGAGTGATGTGGGTGAGAGGCAGTTACTGGGGCCAGAGCTGGTGCAGATGTATGCAGAGAAGGTCGATGTGATCAAGAGGAGATTGACTACAGCATAAAGCAGGCAGAAGAGTTATGCTGGCAGACGCACACGAGCATTGAGTTTTCAGGTTGGCGACCATGTGTTTCTGAAAATATCCCCTGCTCGGGGATTAATGAGGTTTGGAAAGAAGGGGAAGCTCAGTCCTAGGTATGTTGGGTCGTTCGAGATCCTAGACGAAGTTGGAGAGGTTGCCTACCGGATTGCAATGCCACCGCAGTTTTTGGGTCTTCACAACGTCTTCCATGTGTCGATGCTGAGGAAGTAAGTAGCAGATCAGATCATGTGATTGAGATATTAGTGCCAGAGATTCAACATAACATGACTCTTTAGGAAAGACCAGTCGAGATCGTTGATCGCACGGAGCACCAGATCAGGGGGAGGACCATTATGATGGGGAAGGTCCGGTGGCACCATCACAATGAGCGTGAGGCCACTTGAGAGATTGAGGAGGAAGTTCGGAGGAAATACCCAGAGCTTTTCGATGAGTTTCTTGTTGTTTAAATGTTTTATTAATTACCGCAAGTGCACGAACACGATGAAACGATGGCAAGTACGGGTCGATCCACGGGGAGGTGAGTTGCCTCTGGTTTGTCAGAAATCAAGTGGTGAATAAAAGGGGATTGATTATTGATCTAGGGGCAAACTACAAGTCAAAACATGCCAAATTAAGCCCCAGACCACTACGCTGAAACAAAAACCAACCAGAAGAAAGTAGAGTGAAAGCAGAGCTCACCTGACTGCCAGTTGGCGGTCCACCACCGCTGATTGGCAGTCTCTTTCGTTCTATTTGCCTCCCAACTTCTTGTAGTGTCTTCCCTTGATCTTTAGAGCTTCCTGAAATAATTAAAAACTACAAAACACAAATTAAATCCACTCGAATTGTCAAAACCAGAGCCTGGACTGGCACCTCCCCGGCAACGGCACCAAAAACTTGTTTAAACGTTTTAGTAATTACCGCAAGTGCACGACCATGATGAAGTGGTGGCAAGTTCGGGTCGATCCACGGGGAGGTGGGTAGCCTCTGGTTTGTCAGATATCAAGTGGCGAATAAAGAGAGAAAAGATGTGATTATGCTAAAGCTAAACTACACTAAACTAGTAAGTAAGAATTGTGAAAGAAAGCAACAAAAGATTGGAAATGAAGAAGAGAAACCCCTAAGGGGTGGAGTGTGTGCACATATGAAGTGAAATTAGTGATGCATGATGCATGTAAGCATGTATGTGTGTGTGCCGTGTGTGCGTTGTCTTGCATAGGAAGTGTCTAAAGATGTGGCAAAACCTTTCAATCCATTCATACAATGTATCTGCAATTACTAATTGATTATAGTAAGATTAGGCTCAGCATGAGAAGTGTCTAACGATATGGAAAGACCCATCAAAAACCATGAACTCATTTGAAGAAGAAAGGTAGGCATGGGAGGTGTCTAAGTCTTATGGTTCAGTCAATCAAGTAAGCAACCACAAATACAAACACTTAACTAACTTGTAGCATATTCAACATGAAATTTTAGTCAATAAACATCAGGAAACTAAGCATGGGAAGTGTCTAAATCTTATGGCAAAACCCATCAAAAATCTCCAACATGTAGATGATTAAAATGCCCCCAATGAACATACAAACATGCAAGTCTACACAATCAAAAATTCATCAAACATCCAAACTTCCCAACATATATGTATGTCATCTCCACCCCCCAAAGGGGATGGATCTACTCACTACACATTAAGCACTCATTCATATAAAGAAAAGGAACCATTCTAACTAATTTAGACTAAGATTAAAGAAACAAGACTAAGCTAAGCATGAAAGAAAAAAGACAACATGAGAACAAAACTATGAAAAACTATTTTATTAAATGACTCACATAACAAATAACATTCTTCTCCACTTGAGTTTTTCTTCAAGGCTTTACTCCAAGTAGAGAGAATGCCACTAAGAAATAGGTAAATACAAAGGAGAAGGAAGAGTTCTATTATAAGCATGAAAAAGGTAACCGGGGACAATCCCCCGGTATGGGACTAAAACGCATACCGTAAATTGACTAAATACAACATAATACACGACCACACTCAACCATGAAACTTTAGAACAAATTTGGCCCGTTAATTGGCGGTCCAGATAGCTTTGATTGAGTCTGGATTTTGGTGCTTCGTTGCTGTCTTGATTTCTTAATGTTTGATGAAGCCGATTTGGTTGCTGATGTTTGGGCCCGGATCTAGTTGCCAAAATACTCCTCATAATGGTGTGGAGCTTCTTGATTTCCTTATTAGTCGTTTTGGTTTTACATCCGGGTCCTTCTCTCTTGCACCTCAGTCCATAAGTCTTGCAACTTAGTCTTTTTTCTTGCTTTTAAGTCCTTTTTAGTCACTTCTTCTCAAACTTGTTTAATCCTGAAAATTAAACATAAAACTCGTTACGTAGCATTTCTTAGTCTAAAAATAAAGAATATAAGACACAAATATATGCATGATATGATGTCAATCGAATACCCCCACACCTAACTTTTGTTATTCCCGAGCAAAACAAAGAAAGAGAAAGATGAAAGAAAGGAAAAATCATTCCTAAAACAGGGAAATCCTAACTCACTTTCATAGGAATCACGGTTGCACTTACCACGTAAAACAAGTCGTTAAACCTTCCTGTCACCAAAGAGGAGGAGTGTTGTCTCCTGTGGGTTTTCACCGGATATACCAACAAAATCCGAACATAGATGCATTATTCAATCTAGCAACATGACTCGATGGTCTTATCTTTGTCGATCATAGGATGTGGTAGTACTACGGGCCGACTATATATAAGTATTCAGTCCACACACCTAGCCTAATGAATCTATCATGCAAGTTAGTTAAGGACTTAAGTGAAAGACATAGGCAACCTTAACATCCTCAAGTGATACAAAGTGTAAAGTCCATTAAGGTTCTTATTTGCATTACCTTTTTTTTCTTCTTCTTTTTCCTTTCTTTTGTTTTTTTCGTTTTTTTTGTAGTTGGTGTGTAATTCTCCCAGGGTCAGATTTCGTGCATCATTGCCTATGAGGACTTACACTATCACATACACCTTTCCCCACAACTCCATATAGGGCGATCCCTACCATTCGAGGGTTGTGGCACACCTACTTCACTAAGAATGAGGCTTCTCCCCAAGTCATCCGACAAAGACCATCCTGCCTCCTTTGTATTATCAAGCATAAGCTCAATCGCAGGTGGGTCCTTGTTGGAGTCAAGATGAAGCTCAAAAGGCTCAATGGCCGTGGGACATGGGGTAGAGACACCTTCTAATATGTGCATATGCTGAGGTGTGTCCCCCTCATTTACAGTCTCATTTGAATAATCTGACAAACGATCCCTTTGTACATTCATGTTTGATGCCAGCTCACTCTGTTGCATTGCAAAGATAGGCAATGAGTTTTCACTGGGCACACAAACATTCTCAACGGGTTGCATTGGTGTTAGGGGTGTTTGTTGATTTTGTGGTGCTTTCTCTAATTGACAGATGATGTCGAGATTTAAAGGTTGGTTCAAGGGCTCCTGTTGCCTACCAGATTTGAACACAAGAAACCCAGCACTCAGGTTACCGAATGAGAGGTTCATAAGACAAATTCTACAGTTAACTAAGGCATTGGAGGTTGCCAGAAATTTCTACCCAAAATCAAAGGTATTTGACAGTGGGTGTTCGCAACATTGTTGGTATCGAGGATGACAAAATCTACTGGAAATATAAAATCTCGAACTTTGATGAGCATGACCTCAACAATCCCCTCTGGGACACGAATGGATCTATCCGCCAATTGGAGGGTGATTTTAGTTAGTTTTAGTTCTCCAAGTTCAACTGTTGATAAATAGAAAATGGGAGGAGGTTGACCGCTTATCCTAAATCAAGAAATACATTACTCATGCTAGTGTCCCCTATCACACAGTGAATAGTAGGACACCCAGGGTCCTTCTAATTTGTGTATGTGGGATTGGACAAAAGTGAGCTTACACTTGCAGGTAAGAATGCTTTCTTAGGAACATTGGTCTTCCACTTGGTTGTGCAGAGATCTTTTAACACTTTGGCATATTGAGATATTTGTTGGATGATATCCAATAAGGGGATGTTAACCTTCACTTTCTTAAAGACCTCTAATATCTTATCCATTGTGTCACTCTGCTTTTTGGTTAACTTACTAGGATAGGGAGCTTTTGGCAGGTAGGTTTTCTGCGGTGCCTGAGAAGGAGACGTTGGTGTATTACCCTCACCCTTAGTTTCCTCCTCACCATCATTCCCACCGAGGGGCTGCACAGATTATGGTGGTGGCAAGGAAATGTGATTGTCATCTGCTTTCCATTCCTTAAGATTACAATGGAATTGACATGGTGAACAGGTTCTTCCACATGGTTCATTTGCCGCCCCCGAGGTACCAAACTCTCATTTTGCATGTGTTGTTGCTGGTACATACGGGGGTTTGCCTCAGGCTGTCTTGGCAGAGTCCCTCTCTCTCTCTCTCATGTACAGACTTAGCCAATTGGCCCATCTGAAGCTCTAGAGATTTGATGGTCTGCTGATTTGAAGTGTGAACTTCATTTGTGGATGACATAATGTTTTTTATTGAGTTCTCGAGCCCACAAGTCTAGGTCTCAAGCGAATTGAATCGGGTTTCCATATTGTTCTAATTTGGGAAACCCGATTGATTGGTGATTTGAGCTTGGGGTGGTTGGCAAGATGGTGCATACATGGGAGGTTCGTGTGGTTGGTTAGGTGGTCGAGAGAAGTGTGAAGGACCACCCGGGGCATTGTTTTGGTTCCATGAAAATTTTGGGTGGTTCCTCCATCCAGGGTTATATGATGACGAGTATAGGTCATTCCTGGATCATTCATGGATCTATCATAGATGGCATTGACATGTTCCATCTCAGGAGGAATGGATGCACAGTCGCCTCCCTATATGACTTATCCTACCATATAGATGACAAGGAACTGGACTAGATCAAGACACATGTGACACACCTCGTTGGTTTTGGAGCTGAATCGAATCCATACGGAGCGTTAAGGCCACCATGCGTGCCTCGATGGCCGTAGTGGTATCAACAGAAAATGCATCACCATATCTAGTCGAGTTTACGTTTGCGATCCTCACTCCTATGCTAGATGATGGTGATGGTTCCCTTACACTCTCTGACTGCATGGTCTTCTCGGCAAGGTCTTCTAGGAAAGCCCATGCCTCCCTTTCATCCTTTCCTAAGAACTCTCCTTGACACATGGACTCAAGGAGCGTTCGGGACGGGATGTGAAGACCCTCGTAGACAATCTGACAAAGGCATCACAACTCGATGCCATGGTGAGGGAATGAGGATAGTAGCTCCTTGAACCTCTCTAAGTATGCATGAAATGGTTTGATCTCATATTGATAAATTGAATTGATTTCGTTCCTCAGTTTTTGAGTCTGATGATTTGGAAAGTACTTCTTGAGGAATGCAAATTGAAATTCATCCCAAGTCCTAAAGGCATTTGTCTGGTTGCTATACAACCACTTTTTAGCATCATCCTTTAGTACAAATGGGACAAGCCTAAGATGGATGGAGTTTGTGCTAAGTTGTTGCAGCTTAAACATTGCATAGACCTCCTCAAATTCCCTGAGAAAGATATAGGGATCACCCTTCCCAGTGAAGTGAGGGAGCATGGAGATAAACTGAGGCTGAACCTCAAAGTGGTTCCCATTTGCCTCTGATAATACGATGCACGAAGGTAGAGCACTACGGCTTGGGTAGCATCGATCACGTAGAGAAACAGGAACAAGAACAAGTGGGACAGGTGGGTCCAGCAACTTCTCCTCCTCGCGGTAATGAGCATCCATTGAACCCAGACTGTATGTGATACGAGAAAAGGAAGGCGTCGAGAAATCGACTACCGAGGCAAGATTCACCACACGCCTCGTCAAACGGCCACTCTCGTCTCATGCCCACATAAGCATGCACAAAGGTGCACTGACACACGAACCAATTTTTTTTAAACAACTAAAACAAAACGTTCATAGAGGAGAAGACGGGAGGACACAGAAGTGAGGGAATGACTCAGGAGATAAGGGAAGAAGTCCTTATGCTACGGCAGGTAGGTACCGGTAGAAGCACACAGGCAAACAAGGCTCAAACAACCTAAGGTCGTTATAGGTCTTTACAGCTAGACGACGCCTAACTACGAGGTCACACGACCTCAACAAGCCTCCCCTCCCTACGACGATGACCATAAACCCCAGCAAGTGAGCCAAGATCCGAAGATCTCGTATCTCCTACTATAGAAAGAGTGGCCAACGGCAATTAGGCCTTAACGGTCGCGACCGGATCACTCTCCTAATGAGTCTGAGATCGTTAAGGCCAATGTCTACTTGATTTTACAATTAGGCTCTTTATTAGTGTGGTTTTTGGGGGTGAAGGAAAAGGTGATGAAATCCCCCACCTTATCTTATACGGGATAGCCCCTCCTTAGTATCGTTTTGGAGTCATAATCTAGAAATCAACTCTCCAAACAAATGCTCAACTCACACTTGTTGCAATGCAATTCCTACTAACTAATGCATGGTCATACCAAATGCATGAATGAGTGTAGGAGATGCGTACCTCACGCTAGCACTCAATAACTGAAAGTAAAACTAAAACAAAAGACAAACTATATGCCTAAGTCAAGTACATGATGCATGACCTAAACAAGCAAGAATGCATAATCTCTTGCTTTGGATTTTAGGGTCCATGTTGCTTAAAAGCGGATTCATTATTGATCTAGGGGCAAACTACAAGTCAAAACATGCCAAATTAAGCCCCAGACCACTATGTTGAAACAAAAAACAACCAGAAGAAAGTAGATTGAAAGCAGAGCTCACCAAACCGCCAGTTGGCGGTTCACCACCGCTGATTGGCAGTCTCTTTCGCTCCGTTTCCCTCCCAACTTCTTGTAGTGTCTTCCCTTGATCTTTAGAGCTTCCTGAACTAATTAAAAACTACAAAACACAAATTAAATCCACTCAAATTGTCCAAACCAGAGCATGGACTGGAACCCCCCCGGCAACGGCGCCAAAAACCTTTTTAAACGTTTTAGTAATTACCGCAAGTGCATGACCGCGATAAAGTAGTGGCAAGTTCGGGTCGATCCACGGGGAGGTGAGTAGCCTCTGGTTTGTCAGAAATCAAGTGGCGAATAAAGAGAGAAAAGATGTGATTATGCTAAAGTTAAACTACACTATACTAGTAAGTAAGAAATGTGAAAGAAAGCAACGAAAGTTTGGAAATCAAGAAGAGAAACCCCTAAGGGGTGGAGTGTGTGCACATATGAAGTGAAATTAGTGATGAATGATGCATGTAAGCATGTATGTGTGTGTGTTTCGTGTGTGCGTTGTCTTGCATAGGAAATGTCTAAAGATGTCGCAAAACCTGTCAATCCATTCACACAATGTATCGATAATTACTACTTGATTATCATAAGATTAGGCTCAGCATGAGAAGTGTCTACAGATATGGAAAGACTCATCAAAAACCATGAACTCTTGTGAAGAACAAAGGTAAGCATGGGAGGTGTATAAGTCTTATGGCAAAACCCATCAAAAAAAAGTTTCTTCAATCAATCAAGCAAGCAACAACAAATACAAACACTTAACTAACATGTAGCATATTCAACAGGAAATTTCAGTCAATAAACATGAGGAAACTAAGCATGGAAAGTGTCTAAATCATATTTCAAAACCCATCAAAAATCCCCCAACATGTAGACGATTAAAATTTCCCCAATGAACATACAAACATGCAATTCTACATAATCAAAAATTCATCAAACATCCAAACTTCACAACATATATGTACATCATCTGCACCCCCCAAAGGGGATGAATCTACTCACTACACATTAAGCCCACATTCATATAAAGAAAAGGAGACATTCTAACTAATTTAGACTAAGATTAAAGAAACAAGACTAAGCTAAGCATGCAAGAAAATGATACAACATAAGAACAAAACTGTGAAAAATTATTTTATTAAATGACTCACATTACAAATAGCATTCTTCTGCACTTGAGTTTTGCTTCAAGGCTTTACTCCAAGTACAGAGAATGTCACCAAGCAATAGGTAAATACAAAGGAGAAGGAAGAGTTCTATTTATAGGCATGAAAAAAGGTAACCGGGGACAATCCCCCAGTATGGGACTAAAACGTATACCATAAATGGACTAAATACATCATAATACAGGACCCGACTCAACCATGAAATTTTTGAACCAATTTTGACAGTTAATTGGCAGTCTAGGACAGCCAATTGGCGGTCCAGATAGCTTTGATTGAGTTTGGATTTCGGTGCTTCGTTGCTGGATTGATTTCTTGATGTTTGATGAAGTCGATTTGGTTGTTGATGTTTGGGCTCATATCTAATTGCCAAAATACTCCTCATAATGGTGTGGAGCTTCTTAATTTCCTCATTAGTCCTTTTGGTTTTACATTCGGGTCCTTCTCTCTTGCACTTCAGTCCATAATTCTTGCAACTCAATCTTTTTTCTTGCTTTTAAATCATTTTTAGTCTTTTTTCTCAAACATGTTTATTCCTGGAAGATAAACATAAAACTCATTACGTAGCATTTCTTTTGCTAAAAATAAAGGATATAAGACACAAATATATGCATGGTATGATGTCAATCACTTGTTTTGATTTTGGGACATAATCCTTTTGAGGAGGGTGGATTGTCACATCCCTAACCCTTTAGGGTTACTGTTGAAAGGGAGGTTTGACAGGATGGAGTAGTAGGATGATGGAGGTTGGGTGGCTGACGTGATGGGAATGTTTTGAGTTGGGTTTTAAGAAGAAAACCAACGTTATTCTTTGCTTTTCTTCTTTTCCTTTCTCTCTCTCTCTCTCTCTCTCTCTCTCTCTCTCTCTCACTCACTCACTTTCTCCTTTCGTTTCCGGCTACCAGAGGTAGTGGAAGAATCTCTGGCAGTGAAGGCTAGTCCGGTGTGAGGCGCATGCTGTTGGCGCAAGTGGGAGGTCGTATGGAGGTTGCGGTCGTGTGCCGGCGTCGCGCGGAACTCCGGCATGCTCTGTCTTGCTTTTGAGGTATGCCAGTTCTTTTGCTTGGTTTTGTTGCTCACCCATGTTGGGGTGGAGTTGTGGTCGGTCGTAGGAGGTCGGAGTCCTAACCAGCGAAGAGAAACAACGTAAAATCCTTGGCTGGTGCGAGGTTGCTGTCGACCAACGATTGACCGGTGCCCTCGCACGGTCGACCGGTTTAGTGTTTTGCGGGACTTTAACCAACACCGATCGAACGACGCCTTGTGGCGGTCGACCAGTTAGCACGTGCAACAATGCGTTAAACCTCCCTATTGCCAAGGAGGAGGAGTGTTATCTCCTGAGGGTTTTTAGCGGATATACCCACAAAATCCGAACATAGATGCATTATCCAACCTAGCAACACGACTCGATGGGCTTATCTTTGTCGATCATAGGATGCGGTAATACTTTGGGCCGACACAATATAAGTATTCAATTAACACCTAACCAAATGAATCATTCATGCAAGTTAGTTAACGACTTAAATGAAGGACATGGGCAACCTTAACATCCTCAAGTGATACAAAGTGTAAAGTTCATTAAGGTTCTTATTTGCAATAACAAGTGTAAAGTCCATACAAAGTGACACATAATCAATCTTAAAAATGTTTGACAACCATTATCTCTCTTAACAATTCAACCCATGATCAACATTAATCTCTCTTAACAATTCAAGGCAGAATCGTGTCAAACGGTGGACCGAACGTTTGTTATTTTGACAAGTTCAGTCTAATCGTGAGTTAGACAGTCGACCGAATATCATGAGAAAAATTCCCTGTAAAACTTCGGTCAAACCACGTCTCGCTCCGGTTGACTGTTTCCTTACCAAAATTTCTCCTCGTAAATTTCGGTCGACCGTGTCACTTTACCGGTCGATTGTTTTATTGCCAAGACAAGTCCTGGATATTTTTAGTCGACCTATTATTACGCCCGATCGACTGATCCTATTATCAAGACACGTCCTGATAATTTTCGGTCGACCCACGCGTTCGATCCTTGTCCGGTCAACCGTCCCTAAGGACCCGATTGACCGAACTCAAAACAGTCTACCGTTTTGACCCTGATTTTGCCTTTGTCAAATTTTGGATTTACTTCAAACAAAATTTGATCCATGGGGTTTTTAGCAAATTCATCTCATGTAATATATTATCCTATGTAATATCAAACTATTACACCCGATAATATATACACCTTACATCAATTTATTCATGATTCTAATTATGTCAATTTTCGACATATTGATTTTATTGATTCACTACATGTGTCCCTTTTCACATGAAACTCGACACGTCATATGAATACAAAATCAACCTTCTTGTTTCCCAGTTTTGTGGTGTGACCTATAGTAGGATCTAAGCTAAATTTGCAATCATATTAAATACTTAATACCATAATCTATAAGCGGTATCTAGCTACACATTATAGTTACCCAATTAGTATAGATGTCTTGTTCCACTCGAACTAAACACGATCCATTTAGTGATGTAAGTGCACCACTTGTGTCTATCCCTTGCCTCATGATATTAAGAATATATACAAAGTAAAAATGTGTCACCTTTGTACTATATATTCATTTCTTGATCTCTTAAGCTACAACTTAACTCAAGTCACATTGTGAACATTATAATTTTGCTTTATCGAGGGCCCCACTAATATCATCACTCAATGAAGAAAGACAATGATAATCTTCTGACTAGCTATATTTTCCACCATAAGTCATGTTCAACCAACTATTGCATTTATCACTATACTCATTGATATCTTTTGACAATAATTAAATTAAACACTTCTTATGTGAAAAGACATAAGTCCTATATCTTAGGATTGAAGACACAGTGAAAACATTAATGACACATAATACAAATCTATAATGTTTCACTTGTTACGTCTATTCAATATATAAAAGTAACTATTTTCCTCTTTTATATACTCATGTCATCAATACATAAATTGATGACCAAGACGACAATCTTATCTTGGTAATTAATGTTCCATGTTAATTACCATGATTGAGAATAACTTTTGATCTATGTAAATCATTATCTTTTAGAGCTCCACTGTTAAGGACCAAGAGCCTCTTCCTTAACACTTCCAAAAGACGAATACAAAAATCAAGGAACAAAATGTTTGCACATCCAATTCATAACAATTGACATATAAAAGTAAAAAGAAAATAGAACACATTCCTTTCACTTTGATGTCATTGGAGGAGAAACTTCTTCTCCCACTAACTCATGCATGCATCTTTCCTTAGCTTCCTCAATGATGTATCCTCATGCAAATATGTCCCATGGTCTTCACGTGACTCAATCCCTTCACAAGTGTTGCACCCAATATGTGTACCTTCTACTCCATTTTCATCATGTGTTGTTGCCCCATGCATGGAATATCCTTCTCTCTCATGTGGGTTTTGCCCTTTCTCTTTTGCATTAGGATCCTTTGGGTAGTGATGAGATTTTTATTTATACCGCAAGTGCACGGCCGCGTTGAAGCGGTGGCAAGTACGGGTCGGACACAAGGAGGGAGAGATTCTTATATTTTTGTGATTTTCTTTGATTAAGGAAAGCAAAATAGAAATAGTGTTGATTTGAGATTTTTGGATTTATTTTTTTTTATATTTTTCTAAAGCAAGAACAACAAGAACAAAAACTAAGAAGAAATAACTATGGATGAGAGTCCAGTGGGTGGGAGTTATGAATCTTCGAGTTAGATTAGAGATTACGAAAATTATTATAAATCAAGTGAGATATTAAGCATCATATGATAATTGATTTAACAAAAACTCATATGATCAAAACACTAAGAAGAAATTAAAATAAAAACGATCTCTCTTCTCTAACCCTAAATCCGTCACCCCCACCCTTTGGAGGGTTTTAGAAACCCATGGGGAGAAGATGAGGAGAAGGGGTCATGGAGATCATCGAGAGACTATGAAAACAAAAAGAAAGAAATATTATACTAAACTACGATCTACGAAAACAAATACAATTATTCGAAACACGCAACAAATTATTCTAAGAGAAAAATAAAGAACAACTAAATTACTCTACTGGAATTAAGAACATGAAACATTAATCTAAAACTAAGATTACAAAAGACAAAGTTAATGGAGAATTAAAAGGGCAGAATTTTATTGCTTTAAAATGTAATACAAAAAAAAGCTCCCCCACAACACAATTTCGGGGCTATTTATAGCCGATACAAGAAACCCTAAGTATGCATCAGGAAGGACACGTGTGATTACATAATTGGACGAAAATAGGAGGCACGGATCGCAACCCGACCGGCGATTCCACCGCATATTGACCGTTAGATGCGGCGATTCCGCCGCATGGATGGTCCAGATGAATTCGTACTTTTGTGGGTGTGTTTTTGGTATGTTGTAGGTGGCCTCCACGCGTATAAATCAATTATTTCATATCTTTGGAGATCCGAATTTGATTTCTTCTTGAATACTCCTCCAAAATAACTTTTTAGTCCTTCTAATTTGCGATTAGGTCCCTGGATTCTTATGCAATCAATTGGACTTCAACTTGAGCTTGAATCTCTATCTAATTGGTCTTTGTGATCCATCTAAGTCCATTGCACGCATTTTAGCTCGAATATTGGTAAATTGCATTGTAACTCCTGAATTCTGCACAATTGCTCAAAACAATACCTTAGTAGCATTTATTTATACAAAAACACTCTAAATGAAAGACTTATGATGCAATGTATGCAATGCATCAAATACCCCTACACCTAGATTTTGCTAGTCTCGAGCAAAACAAAACATGAGAAATATAAGTATGAAAGCACAGAAATCCTAACTCACTTTCGTAGGAATCACGGTTGCACTTAGCATGTGCAACAAACCTTTAAACCCCTAAGTTTCCTTGGAGGACGAGTTTTGTCTCGTGAGGGTTTTCAGTTGACACACCCACAAAGTCTTAATTCAATGTTTCATTAATAACTCTCAATATCTCCACCTCAACTTTATACATCTCACTTAGAATTCTTGCATGCTCATTATATAAATCTAACTCATAAAAATTCTGACTTTGTCTTTGTTCCTCCAACATTCACACCACTAACCCTTCTACACATGTTATCACTTAAATTATTTTGCACGCCTCCTCTGGTGGTGAAGTATCATTTGGATCAACCATGGCATGGATCATTCTTCTAACTTTGGGCCTTGAGTAATAATTCCCCGTGATTCAACATATTTGCTTTATTTGACACTTTTACCCTTTTGCATTCGTGCAGTGAGTTTGGTCGATAATCCCGAGCTGGCAGACTCAAGTTACCGGGTTTCAAGATACCCCTACGGACCAGTGACTCGAAGGCTTGGGCTTTTGTAATCGTTTTGCAAGATATGCTTTCCTCACTTTTATTCCCTTTTTTTCTTGCATTAATTTTTTTTTCTCAAGGCTTAATTGCTATCAGAAGTCCACACTTCCCGGTATATTTTCCTCAACCTCTGCTTTTTATCAACCACTTCAAGGATTTGATTCATCCAATGTAAGTGCATACATGTCTTAAAGGGTAATGAGTTATTTCTTTGGAACTTAGATTTTTGTCATAATTTCTATAAGCAGAACAATATAATAAGGAACAAAGACTGAATGCAAGTTGTACTCGGGTTTTGGTAGTTCAATCTTAAGCTATGTCATGAAAAAAAAAATCGTTTTTTTTAGAAATAAAAATAAAACAGATAGGTAGATAACTAGTCACCCCCTACACCTATTCCATGCATTGTCCCCAATGTATGCAAAATTAAATAATATAGGACATGCAAGAAAAATAAAGTTACCGCCTTCGGGATGACGACTCTCCACGGTCGGAGAGTGCTTTGTTCAGTTTGCTATTTAGGCGCTTCATCCCGCCCCACATTCGGGACCTATGCTCGTCAGAGTTTTCTGGGGTTGACTGAGCCCAGAATGTTGCGGAGTCTTCAGACGACTCACTTGATTGCATAGCATCCTCCATTCCTGGAGGTGTCCACAGGTCCGCTATAGTGCCACGGTAGGAAGATGTCTCTCGTTCCACCGTACAAGGGAGCATGTCGGCTTCGTACACCCAGAAAGACTCATAGGCCATGAAGTGCTTGCAGATAGTGGTAACCAGGCGTGGTAGACGTTGGGAGTTGCGTTGGTGGCCTTCTGCAATGGTGGTCAGAAGCCGTCGGCACATACAGTAAGTGCGATCACAGGTCATCAGGGAGTGAACGATGCCCATCTCAACGGTGCGAAAAGAAGTGTTGTGGGTATTACTCGTGACATTTTGGCATGCCCAGCTACATGCTGTAAAGACATTCCGGTACATGGATGTGCCCTTGATACCCCGATCACGGCTAAGCACACAATCTGGTCCCATGAGTGACCGATAGAAACTGAGTTCCTCGGATGGCAAAGTGGAGGCCCCTTGTGGTATGTCGGTCAAGTTGGAGATGATGTTGAGGTCAATCGCCCAGACTTTGTTTCTCCAATTCAGTAAAATGTACCCACTGTCCAGGTCTATGTTAGTGATACTGCTATAGAACTCCTCCACTAAGCTAGGGCAGTAAACATCATTGTTATTATGGACCAAGTAGCTCCAACTCCGTGCTATGATTTCGTCGTAAAAGTGGGTGCCATTTTGATCACTAACAAGCAACGGGTGAAAGTTCTTCTCGGGAAACACCATGGTGATAGAATGTTGCTAAAGCGATGTACGTGAGATTTAGAAAAATAAGTCATGTACTTCCACCGTTCTCCAAAAAGTAAGTCATGTACCAACTCTCTTTTTTTTTTTTTTTGAGAATTAAACTAAAACTTAATCAGAATGAGGAATTGCGTGTAGAGAGAGAGAGTGAAATGAGAGGAGAGAGAGTGAGTGGTGCGCATGGGGAGCCTTGGCTTCTCTAGGGTTTCCGACCCCATTTCTCCACCAAAATTCCTGTTTTCTTCACCAAAATGGAGACAAAGACTAGCTCTACACATTTACAACAACAAGAGGGAGATTGTGGCATTGATAAGGATCTCCATTTCGTCTCAAAGGAGAGCTCTTCCGCAGCTTTGGAAGTGCTGGATGCTGCACCACCTCTAGGGAGTGCTGAAGCTCCCTTAAAGAAGTGGTCTGACCTCTTCTCAGCAAAGCCAAGGGCACCCACGACCCTAGACTTCATTCAACCTGCTGTTAAAGGAGGAGAGAAGGTGGCTGTTTGCTCAAAGATAGAAGTAGTGGAGGCATTGAAAAGATGGGATACGGTTTTGGTAGGCCACTTCATCGGTTTCAGACCTCATCTACCAACATTGGAGAAGCATCTCCAAAAGCTTTGGGCTCTTGCTGGAGGTTTGGAAGTCATTAAGAGGGGGCAAGGGTTCTTGCTATTTCGTTTTTCTCTTGGAGAAGATAGGAAGAAAGTCCTCCAAGGAGGGCCATATTTTGTTAGAGGAGCTCCACTTGTGGTTCAAGAATGGCTCCCGGAGATGACTTTGGAGAAAGCACATATCACAACGGTTCCTATATGGGTTCGTTTGCCGGAGCTTGACCTTCGCTTTTGGTCACAAAGAACATTGAGTAATATTGCAAGTGTCCTCGGGAGACCACTATACATGGACGACAACACGGCTTATGGAAGGAGACTTGCGTTTGCTCGAGTGTGTATTGAGGTATGTCCTGATTTCCTATACCCTAGTTGGGTAGATGTTCAAGTAGAGGATGGTGCAACACATAGAGTTTTCGTGGAATACGAGTGGCGTCCCGGTTATTGCAAGGATTGTCTTGAGTTTGGTCACGAGGTGGAGAAATGTCCTAGACAGAAATTACTCTCAAAGGTGCTTCCTTCAAAACCTCAAGCTGCTGGGAAATGGGTGGTAGTAAATCATGGGAAGGGGGGGAGACATGAAGGTTGTGAGGAGAAAATGGAGGGAGAGGCGAGTGGGAGTGGATGTGGAAATGGGGATAGGATAGATGGTTTGGTGAGGGTGAGTGAGGATCACGAAGAGAGGGAGGGGGCTGGTGGTGAGGGACGAAAGGGAGGAGAGGGTGGAAGGGATGCTGAGGTGGAGTTTGGTGCAGCTGAGGTGGAGGAAAGCACGAGTGAGGAGGTGCCATGTGG
The DNA here is from genome assembly GCA_963682175.1 of Triglochin maritima. Classification (NCBI taxonomy): domain Eukaryota; kingdom Viridiplantae; phylum Streptophyta; class Magnoliopsida; order Alismatales; family Juncaginaceae; genus Triglochin; species Triglochin maritima. The sequence continues at coordinate 20,190,034 of OY821774.1, read as the reverse complement.
AATTGTTGGTGAGGTGGAGAAAGGTGCATTAGAAAGAAATCCACTAAGCAAGGAACAAATCAGATTGGGAGGTGCACATGAGGATATGGTTAGTTTAAGACATTCCATGTCTAATGACAAGTTGGTTTCCTCTCCAAGGAGCCAAACGGTTTGCAGCTTTGGTTTGCAAGAAGGAGACCTAATTGGTGGACAAATATGGCAAAGCGAAGTGGGTGGGAAAAGTGCTAAGGCTACTTCTAGACCAACCAATGAGGAGGGAGATGAGTGCCCTACAAAAAGCTGGGCCAATAAGGAGAGGAGCAGCCCTCTTGCAAAGAATAAAGGGGGGGACCAGGTGGAAATGATTGGGGTCTCTATAGTGGAGGAGGTCCTAGCTGAAGATAGTGGGAGAAATTCGAAATTTGTTAGTGGAGCATTGGAAGAAGCTGGCTCACGTGAAGATGGAGTGGGCTTAAATGAGGGACACTTAGTGAGGGCTACTCAAGCTGAAGAGAGTGAGTTTAGAGACGTGGTTTGCTTGCATGGGCTGGAGAAAATCAGAAGCACATGTGGTGCGAGTGTGAGCCTTGCACACAATACCATTGTTATGGGAAACGAAGGAATCATGCGCAAAAATAGTGGGCTGGCCGAATGTGGGGGACAAAACAACGTAGAGGAATGTGAACCAAGTGGGCTAGCCTCGTTGATGCATAAGGAGAAGGGCTGGACATCTCCCTCAAGGGTGGCTCGAGGAAAGGCAGCCCCTAAGACTACAAACGTGCAAAATGGGGGAAAATTCGATCTCCTTAGGAGTGAAGTGAGTTCGGTGATGAAAGATCCAGGAAGTAAAATGATTGCTGGGCAGCAAGCTTGCTCCCCGTCCCTCACTCTCTGGCGCTCCGGGAGGAAGATAAGTAGTAAAACGTTCCCATGTGGAGGTCAAGGGGGTCACCCCGCACCTTAAACCCATGAATGTTCTAGTGTGGAACGTGCGCGGTGCAAATGGACCCGGCCGTGCACTTATGATTAGGGGTCGTATAAAGGAGGTAAATCCAGATGTGGTTTGCCTTGTGGAACATAAGGTGAAGCTTAAGAAGATTGAGCGCTTCAAACGAGCGATTTGGCCTAGTGCTTGGATGTCAAATAGTTTGGTTATGGACTCCGGCCGAATTTTGGTTCTTTGGAATGACCAAATAGTGGATATGCGTGTTGCCTATGAAACATCACAATTACTTCATTTCAGCGCTCGTTGGATGAGGGACGGCCTTGACTTTGACCTCACGGCTGTCTATGGTGATAATGGGCATGTGGATCGGCGTCACTTGTGGAGTGACCTTCTCAAAGTAGCATCACCCACATCTAGGCCTTGGATGGTGGGGGGGGACTTCAATTGTATTCGGACGGCGAGTGAAAAGAGGGGAGGGATTGCTGGAAATGAGATTGCTATGGCAGAATTCAATGATTGTATTGATGCTCTTGAACTCCTTGAGATGTCGTCTACCGGGGGGAATTTACGTGGTCGAACTCCTCCGAGGGTAGTGCTTGTATCGAGACACGGATTGACCGAATATTGATAAACAATGCATGGCTCGAGAAATTCCCGGAATCCTACTATCTTGTGGGTGCAAAGGACTTGAGTGATCACACCATGCTTATTATGAAGACGGATGGAAACGCAAGGCGGAAGAAGAAGATGTTTCGTTTTGAAAATCATTGGGCTGGCCATGAGGACTTTCATGGGCTGGTTGCACGTGCATGGTCTACCTACGTGAGGGGCACACCAATGTTTCGAGTGGCAGCAAAACTTCAAGAAGTAAAGAAGATCCTTGTTCGGTGGAGTAGCTCAAAATTTGGAAACGTCACAAATAAGGTGGGAGAGGCACGTGCTACGCTCGAGGAAGTGAGGAAACAACGCCTTGAAAATCCACTTGATGCTGACCTCTCCCACGCCGAAGGGGCTGCAAAGGATTACCTTGCCCAAACTCTTGCTTGGGAGGAGTCTATTACACGACAGAAATCAAGGGTGAAATGGTTAAAAGAGGGGGACCGGAACACTAGGTTTTTCCATGCGCACCTTCGAGTGAGGAGAGCCGCCAACCAAGTGAGACGAGTGTGTGAGGGTGCCACCATCATTGAAGACGAGGGTGAAATCCGTGACGCCTTTCGGCGTTTTTATGCTAACTTGTTTGCTAATGATTTGCAGGTAATACCCATTCCCCTCTCCCTCTCCTTACCACACCTCCGTCGAGAGGAGGGGGCGGAGCTTCTACGTGACCTTGACATGAAAGAGTTGGAGGATGTAGTGCTGAATGCCAACGTTGATAAAGCACCGGGACCCGATGGGTTCAATGCTAAATTTTTCAAGGCTGCGTGGGACCTCATTAAGAAAGACATGTTCAAGGCCATACACTCATGTCTGGACAGCGGAAAGGTGCTGACCAAATGGAACTCTACCTCACTTACGCTCATCCCAAAGAAGAAGGCACCGGTTTCAGTAGAAGACTATCGACCCATAGCTTTGTGCAATATGACGTATCGATTCACCTCAAAGGTGCTTGCAAACCGCCTTAAGAAGTTGCTGCCACGTCTTATTGGTGAAAACCAAAGTGCGTTTGTCAAAGGCCGGCGGATTGGGAACAACGTTCTCCTTGCACATGAGCTATGTCATAACCTCCACCTCGACAAAGGAAAAGGGAAAATGTGCATAAAACTTGATATACGGAAAGCATACGACTCCATCTCATGGACCTTTTTGGATGGACTTTTGGAGCGTTTTGCTTTCCCGGTTAAGTGGAGACGCCTTATTATGAATTGTGTTCGGGCTTCTTTTGTGGTGACGGTAAATGGTGCAAACTCCTCAAGTTTCGTGGCCAGAAATGGATTGAGACAAGGTGACCCCTTGGCCCCCTACCTATTTGTTTTGTGTATGGAAGTTCTGAGCGAGATGGTAAAGAAGGCGGTTATAGATGGGCACATTCAGCCACTCACTTGTGGGGATATTGGTGTATCGCATCTTCTTTTTGCTGATGATGTCCTCCTATTTGCCAAAGCAACAAAGGCAAATGCGAGGGCAATTCGAGGAGTCCTTGAGGACTTCACGTCTTGTTCGGGGCTGAGCTTTAGTGTGTCAAAAAGCCAAATCTTCATGGGAGGTGAAGCACGGGATGGCGCATGGATTGCAACACACCTTGGGATGGAGCGACATGAGTTCCCCGTCACCTATCTTGGGCTGCCATTGTTCTCGGGAAGGATGGGGAAATCCCATTGCACGACACTCGTGAATAAGGTAAAAGCACGACTGAGCACATGGCAGCAAAACTTCTTATCCATTGCTGGAAGGGTGGAACTTGTAAGGAGTGTACTTGTGTCCCTCAGTGTTTATTGGACCTCTGCTTTCCTCATGCCCCGGGCAACCTTACAAGAGATTGAGAGTCTCATGTGCCACTTCATTTGGGGAGGTCCAAGAAAGTGGGTTGCGGTAGCATGGAGAGATATATGCACACCAAAGGAAGAAGGTGGCCTTGGTCTCAAACGCCTATTGGACTGGAATGATGTGGGCCTTTTGCGTCTTTTTTGGCTTGTGGTGGCGGACGAACAATCACTTTGGGTCAAGTGTGTGCGCCGGAAATACTTGAGGAACCGGTCCATCTGGCTAGCACGTCCCCCACCCACTTCCTCGTGGGCTTGGAGGGGGCTGCTGAGAGTGCGGGACATAGCGAGACGGCATATCCGGTATGAGGTGGGTAATGGTGAAGACATACGATTCTTCCAATATCCTTGGTGTGGACAGCCCTTCCAATGTGAGAGTTGGGGAGACCGATTACATTATGAGTTGGGAGTACCTTGGGACATAAAAGTCTCGTACTTTATAAACGACGGAATGTGGAGGCTGCCCCCCCAAGATCTACATTGATAGAGGAAATTCATTCGAGGATAGTGAACACTCAAATCCATGGGGGTTTCGACCAGCCAAAGAGGATAGATGGTAAGGGAACCATGTTTGGTATAAGAGAAGTGTGGACATGGGTAAAGCCACCAGGAAGGAAGGTTGCGTGGGCTGGTATGGTGTGGCATAAACATGCTATCCCAAAGCACGCACTCACGGCATGGAGGGCGTTGAGGGGTCGGTTACTCACAAAGACACTTATGAACAAACGAGGCGCAAAGCACGATCCGATTTGCAGCCTTTGTGAGAGGGACGAGGAGGACATGGAGCACCTTTTCTGGGGGTGTGTGTTTATCAAGGAGGTTTGGGTAGCTCTCCTACACTTGCTGAAAATCAGAAACCGACATGCAGGTTCGTTAGAAGGAGAAGTGATACGATTAGCACATGCACGTGGCAGCCGGCTTGGAAAAGTGGTAAGGCGTTGGGCCTTCAACGCCATGATACACGAGTGCTGGCTGGAACAAAACCGCCGGATCTTCGAGGGAGAGAAGAAAATGCCGAAGGACATAGTAGCTGCCATCAAAGACACCATTCGCTGCCTATGGGATAAAGTAAAAAACCTTGCGAAGGATGCTGACGAAGAGCATGACTTTCAGATCATGTGGAGTTAGGAATTAGTGCTTCTTCATTTCGTTTTTTTTTTTGAGTCGTTGTATAAGAAGGAATTTTTGTTGTTTTACCTACTTGCTCTTCAGGTCCCACGAACATGAGTAGTAGGGAGAGGCCGGGTATGCATGTAGTATGCCCCGCACACTCTTTCTGAAATTTTGGTAGGATGTAATCACTTTACTTCAGTAATATACTCGAGGCTAAGCCTCCCTTTTTGCCTTGCAAAAAAAGGAATTGCGTGTAAAAACACGACTTCCTCTGCAACATTGGAGGGACGATTTAAGTAGAGCTTCAATCGATGCCCGTTAACTTTAAAGTTTTCACCGTTCTCCGGATTACTGATCTCGACCGCTCCGTGGGGGAAAACGGTTTTGATCATGAAAGGGCCGGTCCAACGACTCTTGAGTTTGCCGGAAAAGAGATGAAGGCGAGAGTTATAGAGAAGGACCAATTGTCCAGGAGAAAAGATTTCCTAACGATGGATTTATCATGAAAAACCTTGGTCTTTTCCTTATAAATTTTAGCAATCTCATAAGCCTCAATTCTTATTTCCTCAAGCTCAACTAAATCCAATTTTCAGGCATTACCGGCTGCCTCTAAATCCATATTCAGTTGCTTAATAGCCCAAAGGGCTCTATGTTCCAATTCGACCGGTAAGTGGCACGCTTTTCCATACACTAACCGGTAAGGGGACATTCCTAAATTGGTCTTGAAAGCGGTCTGATAGGCCCACAACGCATCATTAATTTTTACAGACCAATCCTTACGTGAGGCATTAACCGTTTTTTCCAGAATTTGCTTGATTTGTCTATTGGAAACCTGAACTTGTCCACTTGTTTGAGGGTGATACGGGGTAGCTAACTTATGAGTTATGGAATATTTTCTCATCAATGCTTCAAATGATCGATTACAAAAATGAGTACCCCGGTCACTAATAATGGTACGTGGAGTACCGAATCGGGAGAAAATATTCTCCTTCAGAAATTTGACAACAACTTTGTTGTCATTGGATTTTGTGGGGATAGCCTCAACCCACTTGGACACATAGTCCACAGCTAGCAAGATATACTCCTTCCCAAAAGACATCGGAAACGGGCCCATAAAATCGATGCCCCAAACATCGAAGATATCAACTATGAGAATAGGGTGCAGAGGCATCATGTCTCTACGAGAGAGTTTTCCTAGCATTTGACATCTAGAGCAAGAATTACAAAATGTAAATGCATCCTTAAATAGGGTGGGTCAATAAAATCCACACTGTAAAACTTTGGCCGCGGTTTTCTTAGCTCCAAAATGTCCTCCACATGCTTGGTCATGACAAAAAGATAGAATACTTGCAAATTCCTCCTCAGGAACACATCTCCTAATGATTTAATCCGAACAATATTTGAAAAGATATGGGTCATCCCAATAAAAATTCTTCACTAGGGACCTAAATTTGGCTTGATCGTTCTTAGACCATTCAGTCAGGGTCACACCAGTTACTAAGAAATTGACTATATCGGCGAACCATGGTTCGCCAGACACAGCCATAATTTGTTCATCCGGAAAGTTCTCATTCACTGGTGTGTTATTCACTGGGATAAGAGGAACTCTAGACAAGTGATCGGCGACTACATTTTCACAACCCTTTTTATCACGGATTTCGACATCAAATTCTTGCAGTAGTAAGATCCAACGCAATAACCGCGGCTTGGCATCCTTTTTGTTCACTAAATGTCTTATTGTCGCATGACCGTGTAAATAATCACATGTGTGCCTATCAAATATTGTCGAAATTTTTCCAAGGCAAAAATGACTACTAGAAATTCTTTCTCAGTTACCGTGTAGTTCAATTGGGCATCATTCAAGGTTTTACTAGCATAATATATCACGTGAGGTTTCTTTTCAATTTTCTGACCCAACACCGCTCCTATGGCGTAATCCGATGCATCACACATTATCTCAAAGGGTTGGGTCCAATCGGGTGAATGAATAATGGGTGCCGACGTCAATTCCCTCTTAAGGTGGTTAAAGGACTCCAAACATTTATCAGAAAATTCAAACTTAGAGTCCTTTGCTAATAATTCAGTCAATGGTCTAGCCACCTTACTAAAGTCCTTGATAAACCTTCGATAGAATCCGGCATGCCCTAAAAATGAACGAATCTCTTTGACATTTGTTGGTGGAGGGAGATGCTTAATCAAATCCACCTTGCTTTATCCACTTGAATGCCATTCTTAGACACAATGTGACCAAGCACTATTCCATTCTTAACCATGAAATGACATTTTTCCCAATTTAAGGTCAAGTTCTTCTCCTTACACCTTACTAGTACTAATTCCAAATGGTTCAAACAATTAGCAAAAGTGAGACCAAAGACAGAGAAATCATCCATGAAAATTTCCATGAAATTATCCACCATATCAGAGAAGATGCTAACCATACATCTTTGAAATGTGGCAGGAGCATTGCACAAGCCAAAGGGCATGCGACGGAAAGCAAACGTGCCGAATGGGCACGTGAAGGTAGTTTTCTCCTGATCCTCAGGAGCGATAGGAATTTGGTTATAGCCGGAATATCCATCTAGAAAACAATAATACTCATATCCGGCCAACCGTTCTAACATTTGATCTATGAAAGGAAGAGGGAAGTGGCCCTTACGGGTTGCAGAATTCAGTTTTCTATAGTCAATGCAAATCCTCCAACCGGTTTGGATACGGGTCAGGACTAACTCATCAAGCTCATTCTCAACGACAGTAACTCCAGATTTCTTAGGGACAACCTGAACAGGACTAACCCAAGCACTATCGGATATAGGGCATATAATTCCATTGTCCAACCACTTAAGTATTTCCTTTTTGTCCGCCTCAGTTAGGACCGGGTTAAGCCGCCTTTGCGGATCCCTACGGGATTGAGTATTATCTTCCAAATGGATCCTATGTTGGACTATAGATGGGCTAATCCCCTTGATATCGGCCATGGTCCATCCAATAGCTTCTTTATTCCTACTGAGGACTCTCAACAATTCCTTCTCTTGATTAGGGGTCAAATCCGATGCTATGATAACTGGGAGGGTGGATGAGGGTCCTAAAAATGCATACTTCAGTGTAGTAGGGAGAGGCTTCAACTCTAGTGATGGTGGTTCTTGTAGTGAGGGTTTGGATTGAGGTCTTGGTTCGGCTAAAAGTCTACCTAAGGCTGACCAATTGGGTGAAGATCGATTCGAACCTATATGATTGATTTGGTCACAAATTATGGCCTCACCACTCAGGTTCTTTTGAAAATCAACTTCATCCAATTGGGTGAAATTTAAGTAATCCGAAATCAAATCATCCTCACTACAATCCTGAACATAATTCAATTCACTCGATTCATCAGAGAAAATTCCAGGTTGCTTCCCTAAGTTAAAAATATTTAGCTCAGCAGTCAAATTTCCAAATGATAATTTCATCAATCCATTCCTACAATTGATCAGGGCATTGGAAGTGGCTAAAAAAGGTCTTCCTAAGATCACAGGAATTTGATTGCTAGGGTTAGCAACAGGCTCCGTGTCTAAGACAACAAAGTCCACAGGAAATATGAATTCACCCACTTTTAATCAGAACATCATCAACCACACCTCTAGGAATCTTAACAGATCTATCAGCCAATTGGAGTGTGGTCCTAGTCTATTTAAGGTCTCCTATATCCAATTCTTTATATACAGAGTAGGGAAGCAGATTAACACTAGCACCCAAATCCAGCAAGGCCCTATTGATTAAGGTGTTACCAATTACACATGAAATAGTTGGACAACCAGGGTCTTTATATTTGATTTGTGTGGGTTGGGTTAACACAGAGCTTATATTTGCAGTTAAGAATGCTCTTTTTGGTACTTGTGTTTTCCTTTTCTTGGTGCATAAGTCTTTTAAGAATCTTGCATAAGGTGGAATTTGTTGAATAGATTCTAATAAAGGGATGTTTACCTTTACTTGCTTAAAGACTTCCAACATTTTCTCCATTTGATTTGTATGATTCTTATTAAGTCTATTAGGGAACGGTGCTTTAGGAATGAATACTCTTTCAGGTTCAGTTGGTTCAATTTCAATTGGTTCCTCAGATTGAATTGGTGGCTCATTAGATGGCTCAGGTGTGACAGAATTATTAGGCTCATTAGCCAAAGGGTGAGTGACATTGTTATTAACAGATTTCCCAGATCTTAATGTAAGTATAGCATTAATGTGTTGATTTTGCTCTTCTTCTTGAACCATATGAACTGGTCTGTTATTATTGTTCACATTAGGAGGTGGTGCATTATGTGGTACATTAGGTGGATGCCTAATGTGTTGAGGATTGAATGATTGAGGATTAAATGGTTGAGGTGGTTGATATGGCATATGTTGATGTGGTTGATATGTCATATGTTGATTATGTGGATTGTTAATTCTTGGGTTCACCTCGGGTTGGCTTGGGAATCTTCCTCTTTCTCTTTCACCTACAACTTGTGCTAATTGACTTACTTGAGTCTCTAGCTTTTGAAAAGATTGAGTAGTTGTTTGAACAAGTGTTTTCATTAAGTTTTCCAAATCAGTTAATCGGCCATCACTATTATTGTTGTTGTTGTTTGAATACATTTGTTGTCTAGGTGGTTGGCCTTGCTGAGGCATGGGTGCAGGATTTGAATTCCCTTGGCTCCATGAAAAATTGGGATGGTTGCGCCAACCTGGATTATAGGTTGACGAATAAGGGTCATTCCTAGGACGATTAAATGCAGCATTAACTTGTTCCATGTCCGAAGAAATGTGTGAACACTCCTCCAAAACATGACCAGGTTGACCACACCTAGAGCAAGAAACAGAAGAGATTTGATTTACTAGAGGTCGGGTTTGAAGCTCTAGAGTTTCCATCCTACGCATAAGGGTGGCTAATTTCGCTTCAGCAGCTATAGAAGCATCTACAGCTAAGACACCTGATCTGGATTGATTTGCTATTCTAGATCCAATACTCGGGTTGGTCGGTACCCTAGCAGTGTCCCATTGCATACTATTATCAGCCAAGTCTTCAAGAAAAGTCCAAGCATCATTCTCATTTTTGGACATAAAGCTTCCTTGGCTTACAGATTCTACCATAACTCTAGATGTAGGTGTCAATCCCTCATAGATAATTTGGCACAATTGTCATCTTGGAATTCCATGATGAGGGCATTGGGGCAGAAGGTGCTTAAATCTTTCCAAATAGGAATAGAATGGCTCGCTCTCAGATTGAACGAATGCACAAATTTCATTCCAAATCCTAATAGTCTTATGGTTGGGGAAATATTTCTTTAAAAACACTTGAACAAACTCAGCCCAACTCCTAATGGATCTTTCGGCTAGACTATATAGCCACTTTTTAGCGTCGTCCTTCAGTTCTAGAGGCACGAATTTAAGACGCACTGCCTTCTCAGGGATATGCTGGTATTGCATAAGGGAGCAGATTTCATCAAATTCTCTAAGGAAGAGATATGGATCTTCCTTAGAGGTGAACTTGGGCAACATACTCAGGTATTGTGCCTTGAGTTCGAAGTCGCGACCCGGTATGGTGGGCATAGCGATGCACGATGGCTGAGCAGCCATCGTTGGGTAGCACCGATCCCTCAGAGTCATAGGTGGTGCAACAGGTGGGTCCACTACATTCTCACCCATTGGATCCGGGTGAGGTGGTGCAACAGGTGGATTGGGGCTAAGCTCTAGACTGGAATCTAGATGAACTCGTGAGAGTCGATTGCTCAAGTCCCGAACCCAAATCTGAGTGCACCGGTTTGAATTAATTTTTGAATTCAAATTCCAAATTTAAATTCCAAATTCAAATTCAAGAATCAATTACTATTTGATTTTTTTTTCAAAAAAAAGAAGAAAAAGAAAAAAAAGGAAACAAACAATAGAAGGGAAAAAGATGAGAAAGGAATCCTAATCTAGAGAATTGAGGTGAGAAGAGAAAGAAGACTCAGATGAGAAGGGAAACTTAACTCTAAAAGATAGACGAGAGGGTTGGTCAGAAGTTTCCTAAACAAGCATGGTTCAAACAATCCTAGACCTATTGTTGCTTAAGTCTAGACGACTCCTAACTGGTTGAGTCGAATTGATTCGCTTGATTCACCTCCCTCACTAGTCAAACCAACTTGGCCAGACCTTGTATAGCTAGTGGGGGCGCTTCCGACAGAGTCGGTGCCAATTAGACAACCACTTTGCTTGGAAGACTTACGTCAACACAAAAATACTTTCTAGACACCAAATTAAATTCAATCAGCTTCAAATCATAGCAAGTCAAACCAATCTTCTCCTTAATTAAGTCTGAATCCTTAGGGGCCAATGTCTAATTGATTTTAATTAAGGCTTGGGTGACACTTTGGGATTGTTATTTGTGGGCCACGGAAGGGTGATGAAATCCCCACCGTATCTTTTCCTACGGAGTTGCCCTTAAGATAGTTTAACTTAAATCTAGCAGAGATAGTCAAACATTGGTCTTTAGTGGGGGACAATTGTAAGGTTGTATGCAAACTAAATTATATGCTTAAATGCAATCAATAAAAACCGCGCACGTACATTGCCTCCAGCACTCTTCAACAATGAATTGATTTGCAAAATTTAGCATACATAATGCGAGAAAATCTTTAAATGATGCATGCACTAAGCCCTTTCTAATTTTGCAAAATTTTAGGTCACAAGTTGAATTAGTGCCAATTATGGAAGTTTTCCCTACACATGCAATTCTACGAAAAAGGAAATTTTTCCGAAAATGGAAATTACGAGGAAAAGGCAACAAATGTTACCTACGCACGCTCAGTCGGGTTCGCCGCCCGCTCTCGACAATTTCCAGTGCTCTACGCGTCCACCCAGAGATAAGTCGCGTTCCGGAGAAATTTCAGGCTCAGATCTTCAACCCGTGCGGCGTTTCCGCCGCAGACTCTATTTATTATGCGGTGATTTCGCCGCCTGTTCAGATTGGATGGTCTCCGGATTTTCGTGTCCTCTCTACTACTTCCTGAAAAGCACAGAGAAAACGTTAGATCGCGAAAAACCAAAATCCAAACAAAACAAAAAAACGAAATCACAAAAAAACTTAAAATTCTCGTCGCCTCCCCGGCAACGGCGCCAAAAACTTGATGAGATTTTTATTTATACCGCAAGTGCACGGCCGCGTTGAAGCGGTGGCAAGTACGGGTCGGACACAAGGAGGGAGAGATTCTTATATTTTTGTGATTTTCTTTGATTAAGGAAAGCAAAATAGAAATAGTGTTGGTTTGACATTTTTGGATTTATTTTTTATTTTTATTTTTCTAAAGCAAGAACAACAAGAACAAAAACTAAGAAGAAATAACTATGGATGAGAGTCCAGTGGGTGGGAGTTATGAATCTTCGAGTTAGATTAGAGATTACGAAAATTATTATAAATCAAGTGAGATATTAAGCATCATATGATAATTGATTTAACAAAAACTCATATGATCAAAACACTAACAAGAAATTAAAATAAAAACGATCTCTCTTCTCTAACCCAAAATCCGTCACCCCCACCCTTTGGAGGGTTTTAGAAACCCATGGGGAGAAGATGAGGAGAAGGGGTCATGGAGATCATCGAGAGACTATGAAAACAAAAAGAAAGAAATATTATACTAAACTACGATCTACGAAAACAAATACAATTATTCTAAACAAGCAACAAATTATTCTAAGAGAAAAATAAAGAACAACTAAATTACTCTACTGGAATTAAGAACATGAAACATTAATCTAAAACTAAGCTTACAAAAGACAAATATAATGGAGAATTAAAAGGGCAGAATTTTATTGCTTTAAAATGTAATACAAAAAAAGCTCCCCCACAACACAATTTCGGGGCTATTTATAGCCGATACAAGAAACCCTAAGTATGCATCAGGAAGGACACGTGTGATTACATAATTAGACAAAAATGGGAGGTACGGATCGCAACCCGAGCGGCGATTCCGCCGCATATTGACCGTTAGATGCGGCGATTCCGCCGCATGGATGGTCCAGATGAATTCGTGCTTTTGTGGGTGTGTTTTTGGTATGTTGTAGGTGGCCTCCACGCGTATAAATCAATTATTTCATATCTTTGGAGATCCGAATTTGATTTCTTCTTGAATACTCCTCCAAAATAACTTTTTAGTCCTTCTAATTTGCGATCAGGTCCCTGGCTTCTTATGCAATCAATTGGACTTCAACTTGAGCTTGAATCTCTATCTAATTGGTCTTTGTGATCCATCTAAGTCCATTGCACGCGTTTTAGCTCGAATATTGGTAAATTGCATTGTAACTCCTGAATTCTGCACAATTGCTCAAAACAATACCTTAGTAGCATTTATTTATACAAAAACACTCTAAATGAAAGACATATGATGCAATGTATGCAATGCATCAGGTAGTCACTCCACTACCTTTAGCCTTGATCCCTCCACTTAGCTTCAATGCCATTTGAGGAGAAGTTTCCTCTCCCACTAGAGGATGCATACTTTCCTTTGGTTGTTCCTTCGCTACTATATTTGTCCTTGTCTATTGTGCTCCCCATGCTCCCAGTAGAGCCAAAATCTTCCAAAGCACTTAGCTTGATTCCTATTGGCTGCACCTCTTCCCTTTGGCCTCCACAAATTGCTATCTCCCCACCAAATTGTCGCTTGTCCCCCTTGCTTTGGTCATTTGACGAAAAAGTGACCCTTCTTCTTTCCTTTGCTGGCCTAGACCAACCAAGCATCCCCTCCTTGTCCCCGTTGTGTAACGGAGTGTGACTTTGACCGTTATGTTTCCTTTGACCATTCACATTCCCGTTCTCCCCTTCCATTACAACCATGATGATATATATCATTACAACCATGACTAGGGTGGTATTCATCCTGATGTTGCCTTTTATTATTTATATTATTTATAATATCATTAATCTATTCACATTGTAGAATATAGTTGTATTATATTCTTAAAATCTTAAAAATGACGATATATGTCTAGAATTTATTGTTGCAAAATATTGGTTTGAAATATCATGTTCTACATCTTTATATATATTCTTAGACGATGGACTATTAACTTTTGTCTTAGTATGAAAGTAAAATTTAAATCCTGCACATGACAATTATAGATGTGTATGAGTATGTTATTTGATAAATATGCACTAATACATGTTTATAAGCATTTTGTTTTGCAACAAACAAAAGTTGATCATGTAATTGGAAGATCATTAAATGACTTGAAATATTTCCAATGATAATGGAATAGTTTATTTGTGCATAAATCATATCTATTGTATGTTATTTTGTTAGAAACTATCAATGTTTCTTTATATCAGTTTTATTTTGTGTGATCTTTTATATGATATTGATCATCTTGATTGTTGACAAAAGTTTAATATGTGATTTATGATATAATGGACAAGAATTTTACTTGTCGTGGTTTGGATGTTGAAATCCAACTTGATGCTCATGGGAATACAAATAAAAAATGTCAAATCAAGATAAGGTGAAGGTTGTGATTTTACTTCACAATCATTTTTGAGGAAAATATTTCGGAAATATCATGATCTAGTCTTGTGCCTAATGTGGCTAAGTTGAATATCGAGTTAGCGATGGAAATCATGAAAATAATCTAACCAATTTGCTCCATTCCTTTATGTGAATGTATGAGTATGTGATAAATATGAAAGATGACAATTGATTAGAAGCACATCATACAATGCATTCATGATATATATCTTTTATTTTACCCCATATTTGTGCTACTCGGGTATTTGTTTCTTATATTTTAGGGTTTGTGTATTAAAGAAGAGAAATGAAGCAAAAATTGCCTAAATGCAAGAATAAATGATTGATTTGGAAACCTTCTAGACCTATTTGTATTGTTCAAGGACCGGATTGCAAGTCATGAATGACCTAGGTGAAAATTCGGAGGGACTTGATCGTAAAGAAAATATGTTAGTGGCAAAAGTCCATAATCTCATGAACCTGAGGAGTAATTCAACAATTAAGACCAAATGGGCTCGAACCAACGGTTCTTAGTGCACCCCACGTCCTGTGTTGTTAGTTGTTGGTTTAGTTTAAAGTTGATCGGACCCAAAATATCTGCGAATGACGGATCTGGTTGGGCATTTGATGCCTAAATATTTCCAGCAGGTCAGGTATTAGTTTTGAAGTATCGAGTATTAGTTTTGAAGTACTCCGGAGCATCCTAATCTGATTTGCAGCTGTCCGATTACGCCTAGATTAATCTAGACCTTCCAATCTTCTATAAATACATTTGTTGCCCTTTCATTTCTCTTCTTCGTCTTCCTATTCTCTCCCCCATTAGAGTGAGTTTTAGTTCTTATTTTAGTAGTATAGATAAGGAGGTGGAGTGGAAACTTTGTAATTTATTATCAGTAAATAAAGTTTTGATATCATGCTCTTTACATGTTGTCTTTAATTTGATGTCATTTATATTTCATTGACTTGAGTATATTTAGATTTCTTTACATTGTTGATGGCTTATTTTTACTTTTTTTGTTTTCCTTGTTGTTTATATGATTAGTGAGTAGTCCATCCCCATTGGGGGTGGATTTGTGGGCCCACTAAATGGGAAATGATGTGGTGAGAATAAGATTGAAGTAGATAAAGTGATATAATATTGACATGTGAGCATGTGGTTATTTTTGATATTATCTTGGGTAGTTGTTTGTATGTTCAATGATGGTGATAAATCTTAATCTATGTGGAAACACACCTAGAATTATTATATGATAATTTCCATATTAATTCATGTCATGAGAGCACGATTATACACACATGTGTAACATATCTACACTGTTCCACCTATTCTCCACCTCCCATGGGATTAGTCGTATTTATTTTATAGATTGTAATTAGCATAATTTAGTGTAGATACACTCACTTACGCTTCATTTTATTTCCCCACTCGAGTATGGTCGACGATGACCCGCACTCACTCCTCCTAGACAAGACATGTACTTGCCACCACTTCAATGTGGTCGTGCACTTGCGGTTTTGAACTTAAAATCCCAACAAACAATGCTAGAATCATGGTTGTCGATGTCGACGTGGGTGAGAGAAACAACAAAATAGGTGTTGTCACTACGGAATGTAAACTAGCAAATCGAAATGGATTCTCAAAGTAACTCTCCACAAAACAAATTTATTTGCCACCGATGTGGCATGGGAAATCATTTTACACGTATCTTGTGTTATTGGGATTTTGTTCAGCTTAATAAAGCTTCAATACAAAGAAAGATAATGCTCATAATCTTAGTGAGTTGAAGTAAATTTGTACTTAATAATGAAGACAAAGATGTTTATGCCCTCAAAGGTATTACTCATTGAGACTCTCCTTGCTTTCATGTTATATGCAATTTATTTGAGAACCAACATTACCTAATATAATTCATATATTAGATATTACATGAGCATATGTCTGAATATCAATATGCTAAATGGGTATTATATACGATGATACATATATTTTGTTTAATAATTTTTTATGTTCATTTGATTATAGGAGATTCATAAATATGATCTTTAGGCTTTTGATTTAATGGTATTTTATATTTTTTCGTGCTCTCATTAGTTCAACATAAATATTTCCATACTTGTGATTTTATTCACATACCATGAGAATCTTCTAGATATCAATAACACATGCATGTGTTGTGTACGAACTGAGGTTTAACATTTTCTTAAGTTTGTCAAGACTATGTAGGCATATCATTAAAATATCTTTTGATGTTCTACAGGAAATATAGTACTTGCATATTTTTTAAAAAGAAAATATACATGCATATGGTAATATGTTGATATGCATAATTGCTATCTAAAAAGACTTATACCAAGTTACTTTGAACTTAATTGATCTTTATATGATTTTAATTCATGGTTCTTATTTTGATTGTTTGAAGAAACTTACCATGTGTTTGTTGATAGCTGCATAGGTAATTTTATTTGCAACAAATATATCATTTGGCTTGAAATTAAGACCGGATATTCTCTGGTTTCATATTTGATCTAAGATCAAGAAAAATAATTTATGCATTATGTATAATGTTGACCATGCACACTATACTAAGATATAAGTTATTCCCTTATTTGATAATGGGAAAAACAAACAACCACCATTGTACCTGGTCGTACAGATTTTGTAGAAGGCAACAGAAAAGTTGATCTACTATTATATGTGGAATCGTCTTGGGTTTAAATGATGCATTTTATCCATTAAGTCTCAATAAACTTATTGAATTCAAATTTCCAAAAAGGCTCGTATTGAGGCTATACAACTGAAACAAATGAGTTTTATAATATATTACTACAATGATGTTAGGCAAAAAAATGTTATTGAGAAAATTACCTGACTTTCGAACGATGTGACGTCATTACACATAGTGGCATGATCATTAGACTTATACTAGTGAATCAGATGAATATTAATTCTAATAACATTTGGTATGACGGATTGGGTTAATGTGGATGAAATATGGTGACAAATGTTGCTGAAATTACATGCGATCATCCATTGTCAATTGAGTGGATATCCACGAGCTCTATCTTTTCATGAAATGTGATTAGAACATTATTATCAAGAGTTGGATTCAATCCCCTTTCTTTTTCAAACTTATATATATGCTAATCACAAAGAATGTGCGTGGGTCATGTAAATATCATATGCTGCTAATAGATTTACATATCACGTGTATATATGTAAATTCGTAAGTTGGAATTTATGACATTAGTTGCTCAAACAATGAAGCTAAGAGCATATTTTCCATATTATATTATAAAGACAATTTGCCTTGGAAATGCTAATGACTTCACATCTCAAGCTTTTTGTGATTATTTCATGACACCAAAATTGACAGTTGAAGATCGCGTAGCTCATGTTCATACTGAAAATAGTTTTCTGCAACCATTTATTAAAATCTTGATAAATTCTCACCATTATAATTGGCTTCTGGTCAGAAGCCAAGTGTTAGCCATCAAGAATCTCATTGTGCAATATGTGTAATTACTCCACCATAATGCACAAAGATGGATCCCAAAGGAATTGGGTATATATATGTTGGATGCAAATCTCTTTCCAATTAAATGAAAGAGTTAAGATTTATTTACAGAAAATATTGGTGATTGTTTGACGAAACAATTTTACCAACATTAGGGGAGAGTCGGCAATGGGTTTGAAAAAGTTTCAATGCTTTGTTATTATATTATTTGGATCTCGCACAAAGAAATGTACCGAACGATAAGTTCAAAATGTAATGCAATCGTAAAGTATACAAATGAACTACCAGATGTTTTACTAACCTAAAAAGAGTTACTGAATCTCACAACTCAGGTGTAAGTGCTCCAACTACATGAGATGTCCTAACACGAAAATCTATGAGTTAGCCACATCTAAAACGGGGATTGGTTTAAAAAAAATTCTCCAACAGATAGAGGTTGCAAATGATCAGTAGATGGAGATGTGTGCTCCTGAACGAAGACATAACTATGTATAGACCCCAAAAGTTGTTCAAGTACCTAAAAATAAAAATGAAGAGCTCTCGATGAGTTATGTCAGTTTTACAAAAAAATTGAATCAAGAGGGAATAGTAGTCTGACAACCTTTCTACAAAGGGTTCTTAAACACCGATGCGGCATCTCACACCTACCCGACGTGGTCAGTCCAGTCAGCGGTCCAATCAGCAAAATTCAAATGTCTTTTTCTTTTTGAAATTAATTAAATAACATGTTTATGTCACATGCAACCTTTATTTTCCCAATGCAACATTATTTTTAAACATGCAACATTTAGTTTCCCCATGCAATCTTTATTTTTCCAACAAACATTTAGTTTTCACATGCAACCTTTAGATACAAAGGTAAAATAGCAAATTCATGTAAAACGAAGAAACCTTACAACATACTTTTATTCTTTTAAACATATAAGTTTATCAATTTTAACATCTGCGTTGTCTTTTTTAAGTATGGTTTTGTCCTTTTTAACAGTTGGATCGGTCCTTATATTAATGGTTTGCCCTTAATTTTTATGTTGAGGTTTGTCCATTTTAAGTAGTGGTTTGTCATTTTAAGTTCAATTTTGTCCTGTTTTAACAGTTGGGTCGCTCCTTATATTGGTGGTTTATCCTTTTAAGTGAGGGTTTACCCTTTTTAAGTGAGGGTTTATCCTTTTAAAGTACAAGTTTGTACTTTTTAAGTTATGTTTTATCCTTTTTAGCGTAGGTTTGTCCTTGTTAAGTATTGTTTTGTTCTTTTAAATAGTTGAGTCGTTCATTCTTATATTGGTAGGTTGTCCTTTTTATGTTGAGGTTTTGTCCTTTTTAAGTAGTGGTTTGTCTTTTTTAAGTATGAGTTTGTCCTTTTTATCACCTGTGTTTGTCATTTTGATCATTTGGGTTTGTCCTTTTTTACAACCCAAGTTGAAAATAGCAAACAAGAACACAAAATCCAATCCAAATCCATGGAAAAAAATTCAGAAAACCCCAAAACACTAATATTAAAGACAAACCAACTTTAGACAAGAACACTGCAAACCGAAATCAAAGAAAAAGAACCAAACTTTCAAGACAAACACCAATAACAAAAAAACACCACCACAAGACCTCAAATTAGCTATAAAGAACCAAAATATCCAAAATAGTATCTAAAAACCAAGATCGATCTATCACAGAAAAAACCAAAAACTTCAAATCAGCCACAAAGAACCAATTTTTTCCCCAAATATTCCACACAAAAAAACTCAAATAAGCTACAAAGAACCACACTTCCAACGTCGCCACCTCCTTCAAAACCCACTCCCGCATGGTCCATCGGCATCCCTCTTACCGATCTCTCTTTCCACCCCGTCCTCGACACCTTGTCAAAGGCCGCGGCTGGTCTTTGCACCGGGAGAAAATGACGGAGAATGGAAGATTTTGGAGGATAATGGAATATTTTGAGGAGATATGTATGGTGGAAACAAAAGATCGCATAGTTTAGGGTGCGCATGATGTGACACAAAATAAATAAAAAATATTTGATAATAAAAAATATGTGATTTTTGCTGACTCGATTGACCACGTCAAACGACGTCAGGGACACACCACGTCAACAAATTGTTTTCCTTCCACAAATATGTTGCTAGTTAAGGCGAGGATCTTTAACTATAAATCTTTGCAAAAGCATGCAAACAGATAAATGATTGGCCAAATGCGAAGATGCAATGCAAGTTGCTTTCAATTCACATGACAATGACTATGCCTCTGGACATGTAGTCCAAATACATGAAGGTATACAAGCCACTAGGGGTACAAATTGGTATTTGTGTGAAAATTAAATGGATAAAGTCGTAAGATATCGACTTCTAGCACAAAGTTTTCCTTGCAATAGTTATATGTAGACTTCTTCTCCTGTCCAATCACCTTCAAAAATATTATATCAATCTGGTAGCATGTGAAAATATTGATATGTCTAATGGAAATTGTTATGGCTTTATATGACTCATTAGCTAATGAAAATTATGTAAATCTTTGAAAGATTCAAAGTGCTCGAAGCATATAAAAATTCCTGGGAAATTTGTTGAGCGAAGGTTTAGAGATCCTTATATGGATTGAAATAATCAGGCTAATGTGATATCAATATTGCCTTGGTGAATATTTATTGGAAAAGATGCACAACATGCACTTGCATCTCTATCGAAAGATGATTGATCATTTAAATTTACCACAAGTGCACGACGTTGATGAAGATATGACAAATACGGGACAAACTTGAAGGAGTTGAGTGTTATTGTAACTACCATATTTGAGTGGGAAATGAGAGGAGAATGAAGGGATTATGCTAAACTAATTACAGTAAACGATGAATTAATCATCAGTTAAAATAAACCCCCATCAAGTGGAGGTATGTAGATATGTGTGTGTGAGAGTGGTTCTTGATTACATAAGACACAAGTGTATAAAGTAGGTGAAATCAACTAGAAAGTATTGTGGAGTCTAATTAACCAAAACTACATTTACATAGATAAATGACTAATATAGTTAGACGTGAAGTTAAGATGCATTTTGGGTTCTCAAGAATGAACTAAGTACCTAGTGTGGACATTAGGACATCAATTAATCATCCTTCATTACAACTCAATGCATTCATGCATTCTCTACTAATCAAGCATCCATACATAACAAACCATTTTCCATAACAAGATGATCATTTACAAGTAACAAGATAAACTCTAGATCTACCATGTGATAAGTACATAGTGTGGTCATTATCGCATATATATAATACAAGTATTAGCAAGTTAGAAGCATAGATCTACATTAAACATATGAAATGACATGACCTAAGAAGAACCCATCACCAAGACATCACATAATCTACATCACTTCCATCCAAATTGGGTAGATCTACTCTAATCATCACTATAAGCATGATAAGCAAGAAATCAAGAGTACACATAACAAGAATCACTAACTACTAAACTAAAGAACAAAACACAAAACTAAGTAAATATGAAGAAAGTTAGAGAAGAGAAAAAATATTCTACCATTAGATTAAAGAAAACATTAGTTTACAAGCTCCAACCACCTCCTTATCTTTGCAGCCCAAATGGGTAAAACCTAAGCTATTACGATGGTTGAGGTGGATAGAGAGAAGAAAGGTAGAAGAAACCATGCTATTTATAGAAGAAACAATGGTGTAGATGAATTTGGAAGCTATTTGACAATTGTAATTAATTTCTCTATAGTCTGGTGCTCCCAAATAAACAAGATCGAGCCACATTTGAAATTTAAGGGGATTCAGACCAAATTAAGCCTCCATTGGCAGATGTTTTTGCTCTGATCTGCCTCAATTTCTCCCAGAAGCTTATGTTATGTATTTTACATGTGGGGTGCACTCATGGTCCGCTGGTTTGAGTCTGTTTGGTCTTAATTTCCCAAATACTTCTCAAGATCATGATAATGGGGGATTTTTGCACCAAAAATGTTTTCCCTATGCGTAGGTCCATCCGGGTTTGATCTAGGTCCTTCTTCAATTGCAGATGGGTCCTTGAGCATGACAAATAGATCCAATATGCTTCAATAAGGTCTTTTATTCTTGTATTGAGGTCATTTTCTCTTCTTTTCTCTTCTTTATTACCTAAAACACATCAACCAAACACTCGAAGCACAAAATTGAGGTAAAAATAAAAGATATATAGTATGAATGCAATCTATGATATGCTACTAATGAAAAGATATAGATCTGTATTTGCTATAATCACTATACACTTAGTGATTTGAATATTATTTAAAATTTTGAGGAAATTTTCAAATCGGCAAATCGCTTAGAGGAAGATTTCAAAATCTCCGGAAGTCAAAGTTGTGTCTAATATGCAAATTGAGCTTCTGATAGATGGAATACTTGCCTATAAACAATTTATGTATAAAATATGTTGAAGTGATAAAAAAATTATACAAGAAATCCATGAGTATCCCGATGGTTGTGAGATCGTTATTTTGACCCTATATATGAAAATGAAGATGATTTTCTTGATTCAAGAGGGTTCTATGTTAGTGCAATCTAAGAATTAATATATCTTGCTAATATATAGTATAAGATTGAGCGTAAATTTTTTATCTGATCCACATATACTAGATGGTACTGCTATTTCCTCAAATGATTTTACGTAAACTCAGAAATAATGTTATCATCAGGGAGAGTATAATACGTGTTGCACTCTTTCTCCCTTCATGTGGTTTTGTCCCATTGGGTTTTCCTGGTAATGTTTTTAACGAGACAACAAAATGATGTGCATTGATAGAAGTGTATGCTTTTATTTTTCTTCCACTAGAATTTTCCCAGAGGATATTTCCATGTAAGGTTTTAATGAGATACATTATAATGGACATCCAAGGGGGACTGTTATAAATTAATGTATTTTTGGGTGGATGTCCATATAACCAACCTCGATGCATGCATATGTTAGAACTCCCCAATGTTTAATATGAAATATGTAACTTCCTAAAACTCTCAAGTGTTTGGTGCATCATTGTTGGAACTTCTATATGTTATAACATAAGAGTTTATGTTTGTCAACTCTCTTTAGTATATTGATGTAAATATATGTTGTAACTTATTGAGAGTTTGAGACCTATATATAGAGGTCATGTATCCTAGCACCCCAAAGTTTAGTCCTCCATCTGCTAATAAGAAATTAGTAGTGTGGGATATAAAGACATGAGTCTACTACTAAAATAACCAACCGACTTAAATTTTGTGACAACAAGTGAGTTTTGTGGGATGGTGGACTCATGGGTGACAGACTAGACTCAGGCTCGATGACGGTTCGGGGATGGGAAGTTACAAATGGTATTTAGAGCCTTGACCAATTGGAATTGTGGAAATAAGTTTCTCATGAGAGGGTGGGAGTCATCTCTAGAATCCTGCAACACTTGGTCGATTCATTGATGAGTTTAACATTGAAGATGACGTCAGGGGTTGAAGTAGGGTAGGCTGCACCACTCAGAAGTTTAGTCCCACATCAACTACTTGTTGTTGTACAGTGGACTCATGCCTGGCGGACTAGACTTGGGCTAGATGCAAATTTAGAGACAAGATGGTTGCGTCTATGGAGCTTCGTACACACACAACACAACATGTAACATAATGATAATCTCTCCTGTCCAAATATCATATGGATACATGGATTCTTTTCAATTTCTTCATCTTTACCATTTGTTTCATGACAAAAATCAATATATTTCAGGTGATTCCATAAATCACGTAATTTCTATTTTGTTGTTTATCTATAAACCTGTTGTAGTTATTTTTCTCTTCTTCAACATATCTTTTTATAAAAAAATTGAAATTTAACATACGAGAGAGGCCTTTTAAATTTTATATCACATATTCTGATTCACGAGAAATTCCAACAAATGACCTTATTTAACCCGAGCTTTACTATACGATTATGAGTGTTATTTCAAATTAATGAAAAACAAAACAATATTTCATAAAACTAGTTGTTTATGGTAGTGTATGGGGAACTATTACTAATCCAAAGCTACTGCTTACGTTTTTAAGTTGAGGGTAAAATGATACAGGGATATTCGAGGAGACAAAAGTGTAATTAACCATTTTTTATTCTTGATTTCAAGTACCATATCAGCAGCGTTTGAGAATTCAAATACGATGTCAAAATTCTAAATCAACGAAGAACCATTTATCACAAAAGCACTTTTAAGAATTCTTTTTGTTTGCGTCTATTATAAACAATATGTAACTTACATTTCTTTTATGTTTCAATCTTATCTATTATTTATTTCCAACTATATATATTACATACATTATAATACATTATCATTTGTAACATAACAATGCATTAACCTACTTGTTACATTACCATCTGTTGTCGATTTGGAGTTCTCGAAACTTATCACCTTGGTACATGTATGAAAGAGAAAAAATAAAATGAATTTAAATATCTAATCAAACTAACCAAAAAAATTGTATTTGCATGCTAAAGTAAATTTAAAATAAATAAAAATGCTAGGGGAAAAGAGGTTAGGTGGGAACTTAATTACATCTTTTACATTTAAATACAAAAATGATACCAACATTATCCTCCTAACAAGTGAAACTACCCGTTATCTCGATCTTTCATTAGATTTGTAACTTATGGTGGATGTAGGAGGGCTTAAATTAAATTTTCGAATGCTAGACTCACCGGTAATAATTCTTTTTATAATATGTATATATAATCCTATTTATAAATATATATTATATTTTTCTAATATTACACAAAAACAAGAAAATAGTTAGAGAATTTTGTTGGTTTTATTGTTAACTCAGAATATGCTAATTACTAATTATAAAGATATAAATGGATTTTCTTAAAATAAGAAATTTATTCCAATTATGATATTCCCAAAAAAAAGTCACAACAAATGCAAAATAGAAACATCTTGTACCTAATTGTAAAATTTGAACAAATATTTCGAGATGAATGGGATAGGGTATTAGTACTTGGGAACACATAACGTAAATGTAAAGATTTCATCTTCTTCTGTAAATTATCAAAATCAAGGGCAAATTAAAGAAACCCACCTGAATTATGGGCCTATTTCACTTAACACCGATAAACATAAAAATGTGTCACTTAACCCCCTAGAGCAAAATATTTTCTAACACTTTGTCCCTGGTGCATCGATAAAATGTTATTTTTCAATGTATTCACTGTTATTTTAGGAATTTTTTGCATTGTCTTCCAAGATTATCCTTAGTATTAATTTTATGAAATGTTTAAATTTAGATATGAATAAAAAATCTATCAAATTTGCATGAAATGCACATAACATTTCATAAAACAATTGTACCCAAACCGACGGAATCTTACACCAAACATGTTATAAATATAGTGTTATAATACCTGAAACTAGCTAGTGCTAATAATCCCAAAAATAGTTACGCATGTGCTGAAAAAAAACATTACCGTTGCATGGGGTCAAGTGCCACGTTTCAAAAAGTGTTAAGGAAATTGGGCCCATAACGGGTAACGTGTGATCTACTCCAAAATCAAATACATTCTTCTCCGATATCGGCAAGAAGAGGAATAATGCATTTGTTGTTTTTATCTTTAGAAAAAGACTAACAATGGCATTGTCTTTGTTTTTGTTGTGCAATTTTTTTGTACTGAATTACATATTTAGATCACTAGAGAAAAATGTGTACTTTTGATGATCATAATAATTCCTTATAGATGCGACACGCCCGTTGTGTACTTGTGTATATGGCACCCTACACAGTCACCGTTAGTAATCAGTAATTATGTCAAGTAGGTTAGGTGGGGATGTGATGTAGGCTCAAACCCCATCTCCAGTAAACAAATCTTGGTTTGTGGGGTGCGGATGCGCAAGCCACCATCAATTAGTAATTAATACTAAACCATATCAGTAAGTTGTATGACTTTTTTTCAAATTAATGCACACAGTCATTAAATGTTCACGGTGATGATCCCATTTGAATATGATGTCCTTCGGCCAAGGTTTTAAAATCGGACTGGATCGGACGGTTCGACCGGGAACCAATGGTCCAGCGGTCGTTTCAGCTATACCGATAGACGGTACAAACATTTAGTAAATATTTACTTAAATCGATTCAAACATGTCTGATCGTTAATATTTATTCGGTCTGGTCCAACTTCGGGTCTAAAAATGTTGATGTCATCAGGTCCGACCACGTTGAACCAAACCAAAGCTTCATCGGTTCGATAACCGGTTTGATTATGAAAATCTTTCCTTCAGCAAATGATGTCCATCAGACCGCCTCCATATTTAAATATGATTGTCTTTCATCTTCTTGGCTGCCTAGCTTCCTCCATGAGACTAATATGCAATAGTTTTGAGTAAAAAAATATCGGTAGTAACCAATTTGCCTGTAACAAACCCAAGCTTAATTTTAAGCAAACAAATAACTCAAGTAATTTTACCGAGCTCTGTTGCAGGCCTAAATTTCAGTATAATGAAAAACTTTTTCAAAGCTTAATTTTACTGTCAGAAAATGATGCCACAAAAACATAACTTCAAAATACGTTGTACCATCACATTCACTTCTACAAACATAACCCAAATTCAATTTAGCTGTTACTTATTTGTCCAATCAAAACTACTCCTCCAATTTTAAAATACAACTAAATTTACATTCATAATAATGTAACTCATACTTCTAATCCACCAATGATGCTAAATATATGTTCATAATAATGTCCACTCAAAACTACACCAATGATGCCAAATATATGCTACACAACAAATTAGCTAACATTAAATAACGTCAATCCCCGTAATCCAGTAAACATAAGTCAAACTTCTTTGACCTACACGACACCAGGCATATAAACTCTGGTTCAATGAGGTTCTCTGTAACTCCAAAAAAGACAGAACGTGTATTAATTAAGTCATTTTAGGTTTAGGCTTCTAGATACCGTAATTTCTTAATTTAATAAACAATATCTAAAATTAAAAAACTAGGAAGATTTTTTTTCCAAATCTACTCGGATCGGGGTTCACAACCCCGATCTGTGGCATTCCGCGATTAAAAAACCCGTTATCTACACCATTTCTTATTCATTCTATATTCCTCACTCATTCCACTCTACACAGTCCTCGAATTTAGCTTATTGACAAATAATTTTTTTCGGTGATAACAAATTCTGATATGTCGGGCTTAGTTTGTGATATTTGAGGTAATTTTTTCCTTCTTAATTGGTATTATCACTGTTCAGTAATTAGTAATTATGTCAAAATTTCAAGTAATTGTAGTATAAAACTAATGAAAAAATATTGCATTGTAGATTAACAGAAATGATTGTGATAAGAGTGTACTTTGGTGGTGATAAAACTCAAAATGCAAGCTTTGGTGTAGAGTACATGATAGGTCCAAGACTTACACTTTCAGGGAGCGAAAATGTAACCCTAGAAAAAATTAAGAGTGTGATTTATCAAGGCCTGTGATTGACATCAGATCTTGCATATAATTATGTCTTATATCCTTTATTCTTAGCTTAACCAATGCTACGTAATGAGTTTTATGTTTAAGTTTAAGGAATAAATATGTTTGAGAAAAAGAGACTCAAAAATGACTTAAAAACTAGGAAAATGACTATATTGCAAAACTTATCGACTGAGACGCAAGAGAGGACTCGGATGTAAACCAAAAGGTCCAATGAGCAAATCAAGAAGCTCTACACCATCATGAGGAGTATTTTGGCAATTAGAATCAGACCCAAACATCAACAACCCAATCAGGTTCATCAAACATCAAGAGAAATCAAGCCAAAAACGAGTCATCGAAATCCAAACTCGATCCAACCAATTCAGACCGCTAATTGGTTATCCTAGACCGCTAATTGGTGGTCTGAATTGCTCCAAACGATTCATGGTTTAGTCGGCTGTTTGATTATGTTGTTTTATGTCCATTTATAGATGCGTTTAGTCCCATACCGGCGGATTGTCCCCGGTTACCTTTTTCTATGACTATATAAAGAACTCTTCCTCCTCATTTGTATTTACTCATTGCTTGGTGGCACTCTCTCTACTTAGAGTAAGCCTAGGAGCAAAACTCAAGTCGAGAAGAATGCTACTCGTAATGTGAGTTGATGCATTGCATACATTGCATCATATGTCTTTCATTTAGATTACTTTTATATCAATAAATGCTACTAAGGTATGTGTTTAGTCTTATTTACAGAATACAGGGACCTGAATGCAAATTACCCACATCCCGAGCATAAACGCGTACAAAAGACTCGTTTCTATCATAAAGACCAAGTTCAAGTTTATCGGGTTTCAAATGGAAATGTATCCAAGCATAAAAGCATTCAAGACCTAATTACGAAAGAACAAGGACTTAAGCACAAAAGTAGCTGGGGACTTAATTGCAAAAAGTCAAGGACCTAATTGCAAATCACGAGTAGCTTTTATTATTATGGAGAAAATATAAAGAAAAATCAATGTGGATCTCCAAATATATGAAGAAATTAATTCGGATCTCCAAAGATATGCAAGAATCAATCCAGACGCGCAAATGACATTGAAATCATACCATAAACACACAGGAAAAATCCGGGTCGATTCGGAGCCAAAAAGGTGGCGATTCCGCCGCACCTCAAGAGCAAATTGCGGCAAATCCGCCGCACCTCAAGAGCAAATTGCGGCGAATCCATGTTTGTTCTTGTTTTAGTTTTATTTGTTCTTGTTTTAGTTTTATCTAAACCTCCACCCAACGGAATTCACCATCTTTGTTCTTGTTTTAGTTTTATTTGTTCATGTTTCTTGCTTTAGATAATTAAAACCCAAAAATCTCAAAACCAACCAATTTAATTGTTCTCTCTCTCTCTAATCGAAAATCAAAAAAATAACAATATCTCTCCCTCCTTGTGTTCGACCCGTATTTGCCACGTCTTCATTGACACCGTGCACTTGCGGTATAAATAAAATTCTCATCAAGTTTTTGGCGCCGTTGCCGGGGAGGCGATGCAGATTTTGTTGTTTTTGTATTTCGATTTTATCCGGTTTATCTTGTGCGCGATCTAAGTATTTGGATTTGTGTTTCAGGAGACAACAGAGTGCACGGCGAAATCCGAGCACCATTTGAGCTAAACGAGCGGCGAAATCGCCGCACCTGAAGAACAACTTGCGGCGAATCCGCCGCACACTTGGAGCTTCTGGGCTTCAACTTTTTCTGGGACGCGACTCATCTCTGGGTGGACGCGTAAAGCTACTGAAATTTCGAGAGCGGGCGGCGAACCCGACTGAGCATTGTGTAGGTAACCTTAGTTGCCTTTTTCCTCGTAATTTCTAGTTTCAGAAGATTTCCTTTTATTAGAATTGCACGTGTTAAGCTTAAATTCCATAATTGGCAATATTTCAACTCTGACCTAAAATTCGCAAAATTAGAAAGACCTTAGTGCATGCATCATATAATGTTTTGTTTGCATTATTCTTGCTAAATTCTTGCAAATCAATTTCTGTTGAAGAGTGCTGGAGGCAAGGTACGTATCGCGGTTTTTAACGATTGCATTTAAGCATATAATTTAATTTGCATACAACCTTGCAATTGCCCCCATTAAAAAGACCATTGTTTGACTATCTTTGTTAGATCTAAGTTAAACTATCTTAAGGGCAACTCCGTAGGAAAAGATACGGTGGAGATTTCATCACCCTTCCGTGGCCCACAAATCACAATCCTAAAGTGTCACCCAAGCCTTAAAATTTAAAATCAATTAGACATTGGCCCCTAAGGACTCGGACTCAATTAAGGAGAAGAATTGGTTTGACTTGCTATGACCTGAAGCCGATCGAATTCAATTTGGTGTCTAGGAAGTGTTTTTGTGTTGACGAAAGTCTTCCAAGCGAAGTGGTTGTCTAATTGGCACCGACTCTGTCGGAAGCGCCCCACTAGCTATACACTACTTGGCCAATTTGGTTTGATTAGTGAGGGAGGTGAATCAAGCGAATCAATTCGACTCAACCAGTTAGGAGTCGTCTAGATTTAAGTGACACTAGGTCTAGGATTGTTTGAACCGTGCTTTCTTAGGAAATTTCTGACCAACCCTCTTTTCTATCTTTAGAGTTAAGTTTCCTTTCTCATCTGAGTCTTCTTTCTCTTCTCACCTAAATTCTCTAGATTAGGATTCCTTTCTCATCTTGCCCCATTCTATTGTTTGTTTCCCTTTTGAAAAAAAAAACATAAAAAAAAACGAAAATTAAAAAAAAAATTGTAATTAATTCTTGAAATTAAATTTGGAATTTAAATTTGGAATTTGAATTCAAAAATTGATTCAACCCGGTGCACTCAGATTTGGATTCGGGACTTGAGTAATCGACTCTCACGAGTTCATCTAGATTCCAGTCTGGAACTTAACCCCAATCCACCTATTGCACCACCTCACCCGGATCCAATGGGTGAGAACGTAGTGGACCCGCCTGTTGCACAACCTATAACTCTGAGGGATCGATGCTATCCAGCGATGGCTGCTCAGCCATCGTGCATCGTTATGCCCACCATACTGGGTCGCGACTTCGAACTTAAGGCACAATACATGACTATGTTGCCTAAGTTCACCTCTAGGGAAGATCCATATCTCTTCCTTAGAGAATTTGAGGAAATCTGCTCTCTTATGCAATACCAGCATATCCCTGAAGAGGCAGTGCGTCTGAAATTTGTGCCTCTGGCACTAAAAGACGACGCTAAGAAATGGCTATATAGTCTAGCCGAAAGATCTATTAGGAGTTGGGCTGAGTTTGTTCAAGTATTCCTGAAAAAATATTTTCCCAACCATAAGACTATGAGGATTAGGAATGAAATTGTTGCATTCGTTCAGTCTGAGAACGAGCCGTTCTATTCCTATCTAGAAAGATTTAAGAGTGTACTGACCCAATGCCCTCATCATGGAATTCCAAGATGGCAATTATGCCAAATTATTTATGAGGGATTGACACCCACATCTAGAGTTATGGTAGAATCCGTAAGCCAAGGGAACTTTATGTCGAAAAATGAAAATGATGCCTGGACTTTCCTTGAGGATTTAGCCGAAAACAGTATGCAATGGGACAATGCTAGAACACCGCTTAACCCAAGTATTGGATCTAGAATAGCAAGCCAACCCAAACCAGGTGTCTTAGCTGTAGATGCCAATATAGCGGCTGAAGCAAAACTAGCTACCCTTATGCGCAGAATGGAAAGTCTAGAGCTACAAGCCCAAACCCGAGTGAATCAAGCATCATCTATCCCCTGCTCTAGATGTGGTCAGACTGGTCATGTAATGGAGGATTGTGCGGACTGGGAACAAGTTAATGCCATGTATAACCATGCTAGAAATGACCCCTACGCATCAACCTATAACTCTGGTTGGCGTAATAATTCCAATTTCTCATCAAACCAACAAGGTCAACCTCCTAGACAACAACCAAACCCGTATGTCCAAAATAATACATCTTCTGGGTTTAGTAACAATAACGATCATGAGGTTAGGTTGACAAGCTTGGAAAATTTGATGAAAACCTTTATACAAA
Organism: Triglochin maritima; assembly: GCA_963682175.1. Classification (NCBI taxonomy): domain Eukaryota; kingdom Viridiplantae; phylum Streptophyta; class Magnoliopsida; order Alismatales; family Juncaginaceae; genus Triglochin; species Triglochin maritima. The sequence continues at coordinate 20,158,980 of OY821774.1, read as the reverse complement.
CAACCAACCAGACCTTCCAAAGGCTAGAGACACAAGTCAGTCAACTAGCACAAATAGTAGGTGAAAGAGAGAAGGGTCGGTTTCCAAGTCAACCTGAGGTGAACCCTAGATCTAATAATAATTCATATCAATCCTATCAAGCACCTTCAGGAAATAACAACCCTAGACCGGTTCAAATGGTTAATGAGGAAGGACCGTTCCAACAAATAAATACAGTAGTATCATTACGGTCCGGAAGACAAGTTGATAACAATGTGGTAAATACTAGAGTGTCCAATCAATCTAGCCATCAAGCACCCACATATGACCTGACCATTGAACCTGACGTCCAATCTGAAACGCCCAACCCACCTACTCAACCTGAACCCATAGCTCAACCTGAACCTGAGCGAGTCTATGTCCCTAAAGCCCCATTTCCCAATAGACTCAAAAAGAACTCAAGTGCACAAATAGAGAAAATCTTGGAAGTATTTAAGCAAGTTAAGGTGAACATTCCACTCTTAGACATGATTCAACAAATACCTGCTTATGCTAAATTCTTAAAAGATTTGTGCACTAAAAAGAGAAAAACAAACGTACCAAAGAAGGCATTCTTAACTGCAAACATAAGTTCTATTTTGTCCAACACATCTCCTATAAAATATAAGGATCCTGGATGTCCCACAATTTCATGTGCAATAGGAGATACTTTTATCAACAAAGCCCTTCTAGACCTTGGTGCTAGTGTTAACCTACTCCCATACTCTGTCTATGAGCAAATGAACCTTGGTCCATTAAAACCCTCTAGGACAACCCTTCAATTTGCTGATTGCTCTATTAAGAAACCAAGAGGTGTAGTAGAGGATGTTTTGATCAAGGTTGGTGACTTCATTTACCCAGTGGATTTTGTCGTACTAGATACCGCACCTGTTGTAAATCCTAATCGACAAATCCCTGTAATTCTAGGTAGAGCCTCTTTGGCCACTTCCGAAGCATTGATAAACTGTCGAAATGGGCTCATGCAATTATCTTTTGGGAACTTAAAAGCTGAATTTAATATCTTTCATATTGATAGTGAGCCAGAAATAACATGCAATCAAAGTGATGTTGTGATGAAATCGCGTATCTATAATATTTCTGAATCGTCACAAAATCAAAAAGGAAGTAAGAAAAAGGGGAGGAATTCATCTACACACCCACCGTCACTCGAGCAAATAAGAGAACCAATTTATGTGAGGGGTGTGGAACCTGTAACTCAGGACGCTCATTGCAACATGGGGAACAATTCAACTGGATACATGCACCAATATGGTGTCATTCAATCCAGTTCTGACTATGGTTGACTTTGAGCAAATTCCATCCTTCCACCGCAATTCACCAAGGTAGTAAGTGCATTTGCTTTATATTTGCATACATTGAGGACAATGCATGATTTAGGTGTCGGGGGTGTTTATGTATATATTTATCTATATATTCTGTCTTTTATTTTAAAAAATAATAATTAATGTTTCATGACATAGCTTAAGATTGAACTGCTAAAATCCGTGTACAAATTGCATTGAGTTTTTGTTCCTTATTATATAGTTCTGCTTGTAGAAATTGTGACATAAATCTAAGTTCCAAAGAAATAACCCATTGCCCTTTAAGACATGTATGCACTTAAATTGAATGAATCAAATCTTTGAAGTGGTTGATAAAAAGCAGAGGTTGAGGAAAATATACCGGGAAGTGTGGACTTCTAATAGCAATTAAGCCTTGAGGAAAATAAAAATAAAAATAAAGGAATAAAGTGAAGAAAACACATTTTGCAAAATGATTACAAAAGCCCAAGCCTTTGAGTCACTGGTCCGTAGGGGTATCTTAAAACCCGGTAACTTGAGTCTACTAGCTTGGGATTATCGACCAAACTCGCTACACGAATGCAAAAGGGTAAAAGTGTCAAAAAGCAAATGTGTTGAATCACGGAAGAAAAGAAAAGAAAAAAAAAATAATACTCAAGGCCCAAAGCTAAAAGAATGATCCATGCCATGGTTGATCCGAATGATACTTCACCACCAAAGGAGGCGTGCAAAATAATTCAAGTGATAAACATGTGTAGAAGGGTTAGTGGTGTGAATGTTGGAGGAACAAAGACCAAGTCATATTTTTAATGAGTTAGATTTATATAATGAGCATGCAAGAATTCTCAGTGAGATGTATAAGGCTGAGGTAGGGATATTGAGAACTATTGATGAAATGTTGATTCAGGATTTTGTGGGTATATCCGCTGAAAACCCTCAGGAGACAACACTCCTCCCCCTTGGCAACAAGGAGGTTTAACGGCTTGTTGCACATGCTAAGTGCAACCGTGATTCCTACGAAAGTGAGTTAGGATTTCCCTGTTTTTATTTTTCTTATATTCTGTTTTGCTAGGGACTAGCAAAATCTAGGTGTGGGGGTATTTGATGCATTGCATACATTGCATCATATGTCTTTCATTTAGATTACTTTTATATCAATAAATGCTACTAAGGTATGTGTTTAGTCTTATTTACAGAATACAGGGACCTGAATGCAAATTACCCACATCCCGAGCATAAACGCGTACAAAAGACTCGTTTCTATCATAAAGACCAAGTTCAAGTTTATCGGGTTTCAAATGGAAATGTATCCAAGCATAAAAGCATTCAAGACCTAATTACGAAAAGAACAAGGACTTAAGCACAAAAGTAGCCGGGGACTTAATTGCAAAAAGTCAAGGACCTAATTGCAAATCACGAGTAGCTTTTATTATTATGGAGAAAATATAAAGAAAAATCAATGTGGATCTCCAAATATATGAAGAAATTAATTCGGATCTCCAAAGATATGCAAGAATCAATCCAGACGCGCAAATGACATTGAAATCATACCATAAACACACAGGAAAAATCCGGGTCGATTCGGAGCCAAAAAGGTGGCGATTCCGCCGCACCTCAAGAGCAAATTGCGGCAAATCCGCCGCACCAAATTAGATTAATGCTCTAAAAATTTAACCGGTTGCGTGTTGACGTGTGTACTTTCTTATTTCATGCTTAGGTCCCTTGTATCGGCTATAAATAGCCCCGAGAACGATGTTGTGAGGAGTTCTTCCTTTTGTTCCATAATTTAGCAATAAAATTCTGTTTCTTTTATTTTATGTTTTTAATTTTCTTTTCTTAGTTTCTCTAGGACCCCTTCTCCCTCCCTCCATCTATGAGTTTCTAACTCTTTCCAAAGGGTGGGGGTGACGGATTTAGGGTGATGAGAAGAGAAGATGTTATTATTTTAATTTTGTATTAGTATGTTTTGATTACTTGAGTTTATGTTAAATCATTTATCATGTAATGCTTTATAACTAATATGATTTATTATAAGTTTCAGAATTCTCTAATCTAAACCCGATATCTAAACCTCCACCCAACGGAATTCACCATCATTGTTCTTGTTTTAGTTTTATTTGTTCATGTTTCTTGCTTTAGATAATTAAAACCCAAAAATCTCAAAACCAACCAATTTAATTGTTCTCTCTCTCTCTAATCGAAAATCAAAAAAATAACAATATCTCTCCCTCCTTGTGTTCGACCCGTATTTGCCACGTCTTCATTGACACCGTGCACTTGCGGTATAAATAAAATTCTCATCAAGTTTTTGGCGCCGTTGCCGGGGAGGCGATGCAGATTTTGTTGTTTTTGTATTTCGATTTTATCCGGTTTATCTTGTGCGCGATCTAAGTATTTGGATTTGTGTTTCAGGAGACAACAGAGTGCACGGCGAAATCCGAGCACCATTTGAGCTAAACGAGCGGCGAAATCGCCGCACCTGAAGAACAACTTGCGGCGAATCCGCCGCACACTTGGAGCTTCTGGGCTTCAACTTTTTCTGGGACGCGACTCATCTCTGGGTGGACGCGTAAAGCTACTGAAATTTCGAGAGCGGGCGGCGAACCCGACTGAGCATTGTGTAGGTAACCTTAGTTGCCTTTTTCCTCGTAATTTCTAGTTTCAGAAGATTTCCTTTTATTAGAATTGCACGTGTTAAGCTTAAATTCCATAATTGGCAATATTTCAACTCTGACCTAAAATTCGCAAAATTAGAAAGACCTTAGTGCATGCATCATATAATGTTATGTTTGCATTATTCTTGCTAAATTCTTGCAAATCAATTTCTGTTGAAGAGTGCTGGAGGCAAGGTACGTATCGCGGTTTTTAACGATTGCATTTAAGCATATAATTTAATTTGCATACAACCTTGCAATTGCCCCCATTAAAAAGACCATTGTTTGACTATCTTTGTTAGATCTAAGTTAAACTATCTTAAGGGCAACTCCGTAGGAAAAGATACGGTGGGGATTTCATCACCCTTCCGTGGCCCACAAATCACAATCCTAAAGTGTCACCCAAGCCTTAAAATTTAAAATCAATTAGACATTGGCCCCTAAGGACTCGGACTCAATTAAGGAGAAGAATTGGTTTGACTTGCTATGACCTGAAGCCGATCGAATTCAATTTGGTGTCTAGGAAGTGTTTTTGTGTTGACGAAAGTCTTCCAAGCGAAGTGGTTGTCTAATTGGCACCGACTCTGTCGGAAGCGCCCCCACTAGCTATACACTACCTGGCCAATTTGGTTTGATTAGTGAGGGAGGTGAATCAAGCGAATCAATTCGACTCAACCAGTTAGGAGTCGTCTAGATTTAAGTGACACTAGGTCTAGGATTGTTTGAACCGTGCTTTCTTAGGAAATTTCTGACCAACCCTCTTTTCTATCTTTAGAGTTAAGTTTCCTTTCTCATCTGAGTCTTCTTTCTCTTCTCACCTAAATTCTCTAGATTAGGATTCCTTTCTCATCTTGCCCCATTCTATTGTTTGTTTCCCTTTTGAAAAAAAAAACATAAAAAAAACGAAAATTAAAAAAAAATTGTAATTAATTCTTGAAATTAAATTTGGAATTTAAATTTGGAATTTGAATTCAAAAATTGATTCAACCCGGTGCACTCAGATTTGGATTCGGGACTTGAGTAATCGACTCTCACGAGTTCATCTAGATTCCAGTCTGGAACTTAACCCCAATCCACCTATTGCACCACCTCACCCGGATCCAATGGGTGAGAACGTAGTGGACCCGCCTGTTGCACAACCTATAACTCTGAGGGATCGATGCTATCCAGCGATGGCTGCTCAGCCATCGTGCATCGTTATGCCCACCATACTGGGTCGCGACTTCGAACTTAAGGCACAATACATGACTATGTTGCCTAAGTTCACCTCTAGGGAAGATCCATATCTCTTCCTTAGAGAATTTGAGGAAATCTGCTCTCTTATGCAATACCAGCATATCCCTGAAGAGGCAGTGCGTCTGAAATTTGTGCCTCTGGCACTAAAAGACGACGCTAAGAAATGGCTATATAGTCTAGCCGAAAGGTCTATTAGGAGTTGGGCTGAGTTTGTTCAAGTATTCCTGAAAAAATATTTTCCCAACCATAAGACTATGAGGATTAGGAATGAAATTGTTGCATTCGTTCAGTCTGAGAGCGAGCCGTTCTATTCCTATCTAGAAAGATTTAAGAGTGTACTGACCCAATGCCCTCATCATGGAATTCCAAGATGGCAATTATGCCAAATTATTTATGAGGGATTGACACCCACATCTAGAGTTATGGTAGAATCCGTAAGCCAAGGGAACTTTATGTCGAAAAATGAAAATGATGCCTGGACTTTCCTTGAGGATTTAGCCGAAAACAGTATGCAATGGGACAATGCTAGAACACCGCTTAACCCAAGTATTGGATCTAGAATAGCAAGCCAACCCAAACCAGGTGTCTTAGCTGTAGATGCCAATATAGCTGCTGAAGCAAAACTAGCTACCCTTATGCGCAGAATGGAAAGTCTAGAGCTACAAGCCCAAACCCGAGTGAATCAAGCATCGTCTATCCCCTGCTCTAGATGTGGTCAGACTGGTCATGTAATGGAGGATTGTGCGGACTGGGAACAAGTTAATGCCATGTATAACCATGCTAGAAATGACCCCTACGCATCAACCTATAACTCTGGTTGGCGTAATAATTCCAATTTCTCATCAAACCAACAAGGTCAACCTCCTAGACAACAACCAAACCCGTATGTCCAAAATAATACATCTTCTGGGTTTAGTAACAATAACGATCATGAGGTTAGGTTGACAAGCTTGGAAAATTTGATGAAAACCTTTATACAAACAACCAACCAGACCTTCCAAAGGCTAGAGACACAAGTCAGTCAACTAGCACAAATAGTAGGTGAAAGAGAGAAGGGTCGGTTTCCAAGTCAACCTGAGGTGAACCCTAGATCTAATAATAATTCATATCAATCCTATCAAGCACCTTCAGGAAATAACAACCCTAGACCGGTTCAAATGGTTAATGAGGAAGGACCGTTCCAACAAATAAATACAGTAGTATCATTACGGTCCGGAAGACAAGTTGATAACAATGTGGTAAATACTAGAGTGTCCAATCAATCTAGCCATCAAGCACCCACATATGACCTGACCATTGAACCTGACGTCCAATCTGAAACGCCCAACCCACCTACTCAACCTGAACCCATAGCTCAACCTGAACCTGAGCGAGTCTATGTCCCTAAAGCCCCATTTCCCAATAGACTCAAAAAGAACTCAAGTACACAAATAGAGAAAATCTTGGAAGTATTTAAGCAAGTTAAGGTGAACATTCCACTCTTAGACATGATTCAACAAATACCTGCTTATGCTAAATTCTTAAAAGATTTGTGCACTAAAAAGAGAAAAACAAACGTACCAAAGAAGGCATTCTTAACTGCAAACATAAGTTCTATTTTGTCCAACACATCTCCTATAAAATATAAGGATCCTGGATGTCCCACAATTTCATGTGCAATAGGAGATACTTTTATCAACAAAGCCCTTCTAGACCTTGGTGCTAGTGTTAACCTACTCCCATACTCTGTCTATGAGCAAATGAACCTTGGTCCATTAAAACCCTCTAGGACAACCCTTCAATTTGCTGATTGCTCTATTAAGAAACCAAGAGGTGTAGTAGAGGATGTTTTGATCAAGGTTGGTGACTTCATTTACCCAGTGGATTTTGTCGTACTAGATACCGCACCTGTTGTAAATCCTAATCGACAAATCCCTGTAATTCTAGGTAGACCCTCTTTGGCCACTTCCGAAGCATTGATAAACTGTCGAAATGGGCTCATGCAATTATCTTTTGGGAACTTAAAAGCTGAATTTAATATCTTTCATATTGATAGTGAGCCAGAAATAACATGCAATCAAAGTGATGTTGTGATGAAATCGCGTATCTATAATATTTCTGAATCGTCACAAAATCAAAAAGGAAGTAAGAAAAAGGGGAGGAATTCATCTACACACCCACCGTCACTCGAGCAAATAAGAGAACCAATTTATGTGAGGGGTGTGGAACCTGTAACTCAGGACGCTCATTGCAACATGGGGAACAATTCAACTGGATACATGCACCAATATGGTGTCATTCAATCCAGTTCTGACTATGGTTGACTTTGAGCAAATTCCATCCTTCCACCGCAATTCACCAAGGTAGTAAGTGCATTTGCTTTATATTTGCATACATTGAGGACAATGCATGATTTAGGTGTGGGGGGTGTTTATGTATATATTTATCTATATATTCTGTCTTTTATTTTAAAAAAAAAATTAATGTTTCATGACATAGCTTAAGATTGAACTGCTAAAATCCGTGTACAAATTGCATTGAGTTTTTGTTCCTTATTATATAGTTCTGCTTGTAGAAATTGTGACATAAATCTAAGTTCCAAAGAAATAACCCATTGCCCTTTAAGACATGTATGCACTTAAATTGAATGAATCAAATCTTTGAAGTGGTTGATAAAAAGCAGAGGTTGAGGAAAATATACCGGGAAGTGTGGACTTCTAATAGCAATTAAGCCTTGAGGAAAATAAAAATAAAAATAAAGGAATAAAGTGAAGAAAACACATTTTGCAAAATGATTACAAAAGCCCAAGCCTTTGAGTCACTGGTCCGTAGGGGTATCTTGAAACCCGGTAACTTGAGTCTACTAGCTTGGGATTATCGACCAAACTCGCTACACGAATGCAAAAGGGTAAAAGTGTCAAAAAGCAAATGTGTTGAATCACGGAAGAAAAGAAAAGAAAAAAAAATAATAATACTCAAGGCCCAAAGCTAAAAGAATGATCCATGCCATGGTTGATCCGAATGATACTTCACCACCAAAGGAGGCGTGCAAAATAATTCAAGTGATAAACATGTGTAGAAGGGTTAGTGGTGTGAATGTTGGAGGAACAAAGACCAAGTCATATTTTTAATGAGTTAGATTTATATAATGAGCATGCAAGAATTCTCAGTGAGATGTATAAGGCTGAGGTAGGGATATTGAGAACTATTAATGAAATGTTGATTCAGGATTTTGTGGGTATATCCGCTGAAAACCCTCAGGAGACAACACTCCTCCCCCTTGGCAACAAGGAGGTTTAACGGCTTGTTGCACATGCTAAGTGCAACCGTGATTCCTACGAAAGTGAGTTAGGATTTCCCTGTTTTTATTTTTCTTATATTCTGTTTTGCTAGGGACTAGCAAAATCTAGGTGTGGGGGTATTTGATGCATTGCATACATTGCATCATATGTCTTTCATTTAGATTACTTTTATATCAATAAATGCTACTAAGGTATGTGTTTAGTCTTATTTACAGAATACAGGGACCTGAATGCAAATTACCCACATCCCGAGCATAAACGCGTACAAAAGACTCATTTCTATCATAAAGACCAAGTTCAAGTTTATCGGGTTTCAAATGGAAATGTATCCAAGCATAAAAGCATTCAAGACCTAATTACGAAAAGAACAAGGACTTAAGCACAAAAGTAGCCGGGGACTTAATTGCAAAAAGTCAAGGACCTAATTGCAAATCACGAGTAGCTTTTATTGTTATGGAGAAAATATAAAGAAAAATCAATGTGGATCTCCAAATATATGAAGAAATTAATTCGGATCTCCAAAGATATGCAAGAATCAATCCAGACGCGCAAATGACATTGAAATCATACCATAAACACACAGGAAAAATCCGGGTCGATTCGGAGCCAAAAAGGTGGCGATTCCGCCGCACCAAATTAGATTAATGCTCTAAAAATTTTACCGGTTGCGTGTTGACGCGTGTACTTTCTTATTTCATGCTTAGGTCCCTTGTATCGGCTATAAATAGCCCCGAGAACGATGTTGTGAGGAGTTCTTCCTTTTGTTCCATAATTTAGCAATAAAATTCTGTTTCTTTTATTTTATGTTTTTAATTTTCTTTTCTTAGTTTCTCTAGGACCCCTTCTCCCTCCCTCCATCTATGAGTTTCTAACTCTTTCCAAAGGGTGGGGGTGACGGATTTAGGGTGATGAGAAGAGAAGATGTTATTATTTTAATTTTGTATTAGTATGTTTTGATTACTTGAGTTTATGTTAAATCATTTATCATGTAATGCTTTATAACTAATATGATTTATTATAAGTTTCAGAATTCTCTAATCTAAACCCGATATCTAAACCTCCACCCAACGGAATTCACCATCTTTGTTCTTGTTTTAGTTTTATTTGTTCATGTTTCTTGCTTTAGATAATTAAAACCCAAAAATCTCAAAACCAACCAATTTAATTGTTCTCTCTCTCTCTAATCGAAAATCAAAAAAATAACAATATCTCTCCCTCCTTGTGTTCGACCCGTATTTGCCACGTCTTCATTGACACCGTGCACTTGCGGTATAAATAAAATTCTCATCAAGTTTTTGGCGCCGTTGCCGGGGAGGCGATGCAGATTTTGTTGTTTTTGTATTTCGATTTTATCCGGTTTATCTTGTGCGCGATCTAAGTATTTGGATTTGTGTTTCAGGAGACAACAGAGTGCACGGCGAAATCCGAGCACCATTTGAGCTAAACGAGCGGCGAAATCGCCGCACCTGAAGAACAACTTGCGGCGAATCCGCCGCACACTTGGAGCTTCTGGGCTTCAACTTTTTCTGGGACGCGACTCATCTCTGGGTGGACGCGTAAAGCTACTGAAATTTCGAGAGCGGGCGGCGAACCCGACTGAGCATTGTGTAGGTAACCTTAGTTGCCTTTTTCCTCGTAATTTCTAGTTTCAGAAGATTTCCTTTTATTAGAATTGCACGTGTTAAGCTTAAATTCCATAATTGGCAATATTTCAACTCTGACCTAAAATTCGCAAAATTAGAAAGACCTTAGTGCATGCATCATATAATGTTTTGTTTGCATTATTCTTGCTAAATTCTTGCAAATCAATTTCTGTTGAAGAGTGCTGGAGGCAAGGTACGTATCGTGGTTTTTAACGATTGCATTTAAGCATTTAATTTAATTTGCATACAACCTTGCAATTGCCCCCATTAAAAAGACCATTGTTTGACTATCTTTGTTAGATCTAAGTTAAACTATCTTAAGGGCAACTCCGTAGGAAAAGATACGGTGGGGATTTCATCACCCTTCCGTGGCCCACAAATCACAATCCTAAAGTGTCACCCAAGCCTTAAAATTTAAAATCAATTAGACATTGGCCCCTAAGGACTCGGACTCAATTAAGGAGAAGAATTGGTTTGACTTGCTATGACCTGAAGCCGATCGAATTCAATTTGGTGTCTAGGAAGTGTTTTTGTGTTGACGAAAGTCTTCCAAGCGAAGTGGTTGTCTAATTGGCACCGACTCTGTCGGAAGCGCCCCCACTAGCTATACACTACTTGGCCAATTTGGTTTGATTAGTGAGGGAGGTGAATCAAGCGAATCAATTCGACTCAACCAGTTAGGAGTCGTCTAGATTTAAGTGACACTAGGTCTAGGATTGTTTGAACCGTGCTTTCTTAGGAAATTTCTGACCAACCCTCTTTTCTATCTTTAGAGTTAAGTTTCCTTTCTCATCTGAGTCTTCTTTCTCTTCTCACCTAAATTCTCTAGATTAGGATTCCTTTCTCATCTTGCCCCATTCTATTGTTTGTTTCCCTTTTGAAAAAAAAAACATAAAAAAAAACGAAAATTAAAAAAAAAATTGTAATTAATTCTTGAAATTAAATTTGGAATTTAAATTTGGAATTTGAATTCAAAAATTGATTCAACCCGGTGCACTCAGATTTGGATTCGGGACTTGAGTAATCGACTCTCACGAGTTCATCTAGATTCCAGTCTGGAACTTAACCCCAATCCACCTATTGCACCACCTTACCCGGATCCAATGGGTGAGAACGTAGTGGACCCGCCTGTTGCACAACCTATAACTCTGAGGGATCGATGCTATCCAGCGATGGCTGCTCAGCCATCGTGCATCGTTATGCCCACCATACTGGGTCGCGACTTCGAACTTAAGGCACAATACATGACTATGTTGCCTAAGTTCACCTCTAGGGAAGATCCATATCTCTTCCTTAGAGAATTTGAGGAAATCTGCTCTCTTATGCAATACCAGCATATCCCTGAAGAGGCAGTGCGTCTGAAATTTGTGCCTCTGGCACTAAAAGACGACGCTAAGAAATGGCTATATAGTCTAGCCGAAAGATCTATTAGGAGTTGGGCTGAGTTTGTTCAAGTATTCCTGAAAAAATATTTTCCCAACCATAAGACTATGAGGATTAGGAATGAAATTGTTGCATTCGTTCAGTCTGAGAGCGAGCCGTTCTATTCCTATCTAGAAAGATTTAAGAGTGTACTGACCCAATGCCCTCATCATGGAATTCCAAGATGGCAATTACGCCAAATTATTTATGAGGGATTGACACCCACATCTAGAGTTATGGTAGAATCCGTAAGCCAAGGGAACTTTATGTCGAAAAATGAAAATGATGCCTGGACTTTCCTTGAGGATTTAGCCGAAAACAGTATGCAATGGGACAATGCTAGAACACCGCTTAACCCAAGTATTGGATCTAGAATAGCAAGCCAACCCAAACCAGGTGTCTTAGCTGTAGATGTCAATATAGCGGCTTAAGCAAAACTAGCTACCCTTATGCGCAGAATGGAAAGTCTAGAGCTACAAGCCCAAACCCGAGTGAATCAAGCATCGTCTATCCCCTGCTCTAGATGTGGTCAGACTGGTCATGTAATGGAGGATTGTGCGGACTGGGAACAAGTTAATGCCATGTATAACCATGCTAGAAATGACCCCTACGCATCAACCTATAACTCTGGTTGGCGTAATAATTCCAATTTCTCATCAAACCAACAAGGTCAACCTCCTAGACAACAACCAAACCCGTATGTCCAAAATAATACATCTTCTGGGTTTAGTAACAATAACGATCATGAGGTTAGGTTGACAAGCTTGGAAAATTTGATGAAAACCTTTATACAAACAACCAACCAGACCTTCCAAAGGCTAGAGACACAAGTCAGTCAACTAGCACAAATAGTAGGTGAAAGAGAGAAGGGTCGGTTTCCAAGTCAACCTGAGGTGAACCCTAGATCTAATAATAATTCATATCAATCCTATCAAGCACCTTCAGGAAATAACAACCCTAGACCGGTTCAAATGGTTAATGAGGAAGGACCGTTCCAACAAATAAATACAGTAGTATCATTACGGTCCGGAAGACAAGTTGATAACAATGTGGTAAATACTAGAGTGTCCAATCAATCTAGCCATCAAGCACCCACATATGACCTGACCATTGAACCTGACGTCCAATCTGAAACGCCCAACCCACCTACTCAACCTGAACCCATAGCTCAACCTGAACCTGAGCGAGTCTATGTCCCTAAAGCCCCATTTCCCAATAGACTCAAAAAGAACTCAAGTGCACAAATAGAGAAAATCTTGGAAGTATTTAAGCAAGTTAAGGTGAACATTCCACTCTTAGACATGATTCAACAAATACCTGCTTATGCTAAATTCTTAAAAGATTTGTGCACTAAAAAGAGAAAAACAAACGTACCAAAGAAGGCATTCTTAACTGCAAACATAAGTTCTATTTTGTCCAACACATCTCCTATAAAATATAAGGATCCTGGATGTCCCACAATTTCATGTGCAATAGGAGATACTTTTATCAACAAAGCCCTTCTAGACCTTGGTGCTAGTGTTAACCTACTCCCATACTCTGTCTATGAGCAAATGAACCTTGGTCCATTAAAACCCTCTAGGACAACCCTTCAATTTGCTGATTGCTCTATTAAGAAACCAAGAGGTGTAGTAGAGGATGTTTTGATCAAGGTTGGTGACTTCATTTACCCAGTGGATTTTGTCGTACTAGATACCGCACCTGTTGTAAATCCTAATCGACAAATCCCTGTAATTCTAGGTAGACCCTCTTTGGCCACTTCCGAAGCATTGATAAACTGTCGAAATGGGCTCATGCAATTATCTTTTGGGAACTTAAAAGCTGAATTTAATATCTTTCATATTGATAGTGAGCCAGAAATAACATGCAATCAAAGTGATGTTGTGATGAAATCGCGTATCTATAATATTTCTGAATCGTCACAAAATCAAAAAGGAAGTAAGAAAAAGGGGAGGAATTCATCTACACACCCACCGTCACTCGAGCAAATAAGAGAACCAATTTATGTGAGGGGTGTGGAACCTGTAACTCAGGACGCTCATTGCAACATGGGGAACAATTCAACTGGATACATGCACCAATATGGTGTCATTCAATCCAGTTCTGACTATGGTTGACTTTGAGCAAATTCCATCCTTCCACCGCAATTCACCAAGGTAGTAAGTGCATTTGCTTTATATTTGCATACATTGAGGACAATGCATGATTTAGGTGTGGGGGGTGTTTATGTATATATTTATCTATATATTCTGTCTTTTATTTTAAAAAAAAAATTAATGTTTCATGACATAGCTTAAGATTGAACTGCTAAAATCCGTGTACAAATTGCATTGAGTTTTTGTTCCTTATTATATAGTTCTGCTTGTAGAAATTGTGACATAAATCTAAGTTCCAAAGAAATAACCCATTGCCCTTTAAGACATGTATGCACTTAAATTGAATGAATCAAATCTTTGAAGTGGTTGATAAAAAGCAGAGGTTGAGGAAAATATACCGGGAAGTGTGGACTTCTAATAGCAATTAAGCCTTGAGGAAAATAAAAATAAAAATAAAGGAATAAAGTGAAGAAAACACATTTTGCAAAATGATTACAAAAGCCCAAGCCTTTGAGTCACTGGTCCGTAGGGGTATCTTGAAACCCGGTAACTTGAGTCTACTAGCTTGGGATTATCGACCAAACTCGCTACACGAATGCAAAAGGGTAAAAGTGTCAAAAAGCAAATGTGTTGAATCACGGAAGAAAAGAAAAGAAAAAAAAATAATAATACTCAAGGCCCAAAGCTAAAAGAATGATCCATGCCATGGTTGATCCGAATGATACTTCACCACCAAAGGAGGCGTGCAAAATAATTCAAGTGATAAACATGTGTAGAAGGGTTAGTGGTGTGAATGTTGGAGGAACAAAGACCAAGTCATATTTTTAATGAGTTAGATTTATATAATGAGCATGCAAGAATTCTCAGTGAGATGTATAAGGCTGAGGTAGGGATATTGAGAACTATTAATGAAATGTTGATTCAGGATTTTGTGGGTATATCCGCTGAAAACCCTCAGGAGACAACACTCCTCCCCCTTGGCAACAAGGAGGTTTAACGGCTTGTTGCACATGCTAAGTGCAACCGTGATTCCTACGAAAGTGAGTTAGGATTTCCCTGTTTTTATTTTTCTTATATTCTGTTTTGCTAGGGACTAGCAAAATCTAGGTGTGGGGGTATTTGATGCATTGCATACATTGCATCATATGTCTTTCATTTAGATTACTTTTATATCAATAAATGCTACTAAGGTATGTGTTTAGTCTTATTTACAGAATACAGGGACCTGAATGCAAATTACCCACATCCCGAGCATAAACGCGTACAAAAGACTCGTTTCTATCATAAAGACCAAGTTCAAGTTTATCGGGTTTCAAATGGAAATGTATCCAAGCATAAAAGCATTCAAGACCTAATTACGAAAAGAACAAGGACTTAAGCACAAAAGTAGCCGGGGACTTAATTGCAAAAAGTCAAGGACCTAATTGCAAATCACGAGTAGCTTTTATTGTTATGGAGAAAATATAAAGAAAAATCAATGTGGATCTCCAAATATATGAAGAAATTAATTCGGATCTCCAAAGATATGCAAGAATCAATCCAGACGCGCAAATGACATTGAAATCATACCATAAACACACAGGAAAAATCCGGGTCGATTCGGAGCCAAAAAGGTGGCGATTCCGCCGCACCAAATTAGATTAATGCTCTAAAAATTTTACCGGTTGCGTGTTGACGCGTGTACTTTCTTATTTCATGCTTAGGTCCCTTGTATCGGCTATAAATAGCCCCGAGAACGATGTTGTGAGGAGTTCTTCCTTTTGTTCCATAATTTAGCAATAAAATTCTGTTTCTTTTATTTTATGTTTTTAATTTTCTTTTCTTAGTTTCTCTAGGACCCCTTCTCCCTCCCTCCATCTATGAGTTTCTAACTCTTTCCAAAGGGTGGGGGTGACGGATTTAGGGTGATGAGAAGAGAAGATGTTATTATTTTAATTTTGTATTAGTATGTTTTGATTACTTGAGTTTATGTTAAATCATTTATCATGTAATGCTTTATAACTAATATGATTTATTATAAGTTTCAGAATTCTCTAATCTAAACCCGATATCTAAACCTCCACCCAACGGAATTCACCATCTTTGTTCTTGTTTTAGTTTTATTTGTTCATGTTTCTTGCTTTAGATAATTAAAACCCAAAAATCTCAAAACCAACCAATTTAATTGTTCTCTCTCTCTCTAATCGAAAATCAAAAAAATAACAATATCTCTCCCTCCTTGTGTTCGACCCGTATTTGCCACGTCTTCATTGACACCGTGCACTTGCGGTATAAATAAAATTCTCATCAAGTTTTTGGCGCCGTTGCCGGGGAGGCGATGCAGATTTTGTTGTTTTTGTATTTCGATTTTATCCGGTTTATCTTGTGCGCGATCTAAGTATTTGGATTTGTGTTTCAGGAGACAACAGAGTGCACGGCGAAATCCGAGCACCATTTGAGCTAAACGAGCGGCGAAATCGCCGCACCTGAAGAACAACTTGCGGCGAATCCGCCGCACACTTGGAGCTTCTGGGCTTCAACTTTTTCTGGGACGCGACTCATCTCTGGGTGGACGCGTAAAGCTACTGAAATTTCGAGAGCGGGCGGCGAACCCGACTGAGCATTGTGTAGGTAACCTTAGTTGCCTTTTTCCTCGTAATTTCTAGTTTCAGAAGATTTCCTTTTATTAGAATTGCACGTGTTAAGCTTAAATTCCATAATTGGCAATATTTCAACTCTGACCTAAAATTCGCAAAATTAGAAAGACCTTAGTGCATGCATCATATAATGTTTTGTTTGCATTATTCTTGCTAAATTCTTGCAAATCAATTTCTGTTGAAGAGTGCTGGAGGCAAGGTACGTATCGTGGTTTTTAACGATTGCATTTAAGCATTTAATTTAATTTGCATACAACCTTGCAATTGCCCCCATTAAAAAGACCATTGTTTGACTATCTTTGTTAGATCTAAGTTAAACTATCTTAAGGGCAACTCCGTAGGAAAAGATACGGTGGGGATTTCATCACCCTTCCGTGGCCCACAAATCACAATCCTAAAGTGTCACCCAAGCCTTAAAATTTAAAATCAATTAGACATTGGCCCCTAAGGACTCGGACTCAATTAAGGAGAAGAATTGGTTTGACTTGCTATGACCTGAAGCCGATCGAATTCAATTTGGTGTCTAGGAAGTGTTTTTGTGTTGACGAAAGTCTTCCAAGCGAAGTGGTTGTCTAATTGGCACCGACTCTGTCGGAAGCGCCCCCACTAGCTATACACTACTTGGCCAATTTGGTTTGATTAGTGAGGGAGGTGAATCAAGCGAATCAATTCGACTCAACCAGTTAGGAGTCGTCTAGATTTAAGTGACACTAGGTCTAGGATTGTTTGAACCGTGCTTTCTTAGGAAATTTCTGACCAACCCTCTTTTCTATCTTTAGAGTTAAGTTTCCTTTCTCATCTGAGTCTTCTTTCTCTTCTCACCTAAATTCTCTAGATTAGGATTCCTTTCTCATCTTGCCCCATTCTATTGTTTGTTTCCCTTTTGAAAAAAAAAACATAAAAAAAAACGAAAATTAAAAAAAAAATTGTAATTAATTCTTGAAATTAAATTTGGAATTTAAATTTGGAATTTGAATTCAAAAATTGATTCAACCCGGTGCACTCAGATTTGGATTCGGGACTTGAGTAATCGACTCTCACGAGTTCATCTAGATTCCAGTCTGGAACTTAACCCCAATCCACCTATTGCACCACCTTACCCGGATCCAATGGGTGAGAACGTAGTGGACCCGCCTGTTGCACAACCTATAACTCTGAGGGATCGATGCTATCCAGCGATGGCTGCTCAGCCATCGTGCATCGTTATGCCCACCATACTGGGTCGCGACTTCGAACTTAAGGCACAATACATGACTATGTTGCCTAAGTTCACCTCTAGGGAAGATCCATATCTCTTCCTTAGAGAATTTGAGGAAATCTGCTCTCTTATGCAATACCAGCATATCCCTGAAGAGGCAGTGCGTCTGAAATTTGTGCCTCTGGCACTAAAAGACGACGCTAAGAAATGGCTATATAGTCTAGCCGAAAGATCTATTAGGAGTTGGGCTGAGTTTGTTCAAGTATTCCTGAAAAAATATTTTCCCAACCATAAGACTATGAGGATTAGGAATGAAATTGTTGCATTCGTTCAGTCTGAGAGCGAGCCGTTCTATTCCTATCTAGAAAGATTTAAGAGTGTACTGACCCAATGCCCTCATCATGGAATTCCAAGATGGCAATTACGCCAAATTATTTATGAGGGATTGACACCCACATCTAGAGTTATGGTAGAATCCGTAAGCCAAGGGAACTTTATGTCGAAAAATGAAAATGATGCCTGGACTTTCCTTGAGGATTTAGCCGAAAACAGTATGCAATGGGACAATGCTAGAACACCGCTTAACCCAAGTATTGGATCTAGAATAGCAAGCCAACCCAAACCAGGTGTCTTAGCTGTAGATGTAAATATAGCGGCTTAAGCAAAACTAGCTACCCTTATGCGCAGAATGGAAAGTCTAGAGCTACAAGCCCAAACCCGAGTGAATCAAGCATCGTCTATCCCCTGCTCTAGATGTGGTCAGACTGGTCATGTAATGGAGGATTGTGCGGACTGGGAACAAGTTAATGCCATGTATAACCATGCTAGAAATGACCCCTACGCATCAACCTATAACTCTGGTTGGCGTAATAATTCCAATTTCTCATCAAACCAACAAGGTCAACCTCCTAGACAACAACCAAACCCGTATGTCCAAAATAATACATCTTCTGGGTTTAGTAACAATAACGATCATGAGGTTAGGTTGACAAGCTTGGAAAATTTGATGAAAACCTTTATACAAACAACCAACCAGACCTTCCAAAGGCTAGAGACACAAGTCAGTCAACTAGCACAAATAGTAGGTGAAAGAGAGAAGGGTCGGTTTCCAAGTCAACCTGAGGTGAACCCTAGATCTAATAATAATTCATATCAATCCTATCAAGCACCTTCAGGAAATAACAACCCTAGACCGGTTCAAATGGTTAATGAGGAAGGACCGTTCCAACAAATAAATACAGTAGTATCATTACGGTCCGGAAGACAAGTTGATAACAATGTGGTAAATACTAGAGTGTCCAATCAATCTAGCCATCAAGCACCCACATATGACCTGACCATTGAACCTGACGTCCAATCTGAAACGCCCAACCCACCTACTCAACCTGAACCCATAGCTCAACCTGAACCTGAGCGAGTCTATGTCCCTAAAGCCCCATTTCCCAATAGACTCAAAAAGAACTCAAGTGCACAAATAGAGAAAATCTTGGAAGTATTTAAGCAAGTTAAGGTGAACATTCCACTCTTAGACATGATTCAACAAATACCTGCTTATGCTAAATTCTTAAAAGATTTGTGCACTAAAAAGAGAAAAACAAACGTACCAAAGAAGGCATTCTTAACTGCAAACATAAGTTCTATTTTGTCCAACACATCTCCTATAAAATATAAGGATCCTGGATGTCCCACAATTTCATGTGCAATAGGAGATACTTTTATCAACAAAGCCCTTCTAGACCTTGGTGCTAGTGTTAACCTACTCCCATACTCTGTCTATGAGCAAATGAACCTTGGTCCATTAAAACCCTCTAGGACAACCCTTCAATTTGCTGATTGCTCTATTAAGAAACCAAGAGGTGTAGTAGAGGATGTTTTGATCAAGGTTGGTGACTTCATTTACCCAGTGGATTTTGTCGTACTAGATACCGCACCTGTTGTAAATCCTAATCGACAAATCCCTGTAATTCTAGGTAGACCCTCTTTGGCCACTTCCGAAGCATTGATAAACTGTCGAAATGGGCTCATGCAATTATCTTTTGGGAACTTAAAAGCTGAATTTAATATCTTTCATATTGATAGTGAGCCAGAAATGATATGCAATCAAAGTGACGTTGTGATGAAATCACGTATCTATAAGATTTCTGAATCATCACAAAATCAAAAAGGAAGTAAGAAAAAGGGGAAGAATTCATCTACACACCCACCATCACTCGAGCAAATAAGAGAACCTATTTATGTGAGGGGTGTGGAACATGTGACTCAGGACGCTCATTGCAACATGGGGAACAATTCAACTGGATACATGCACCAATATGGTGTCATTCAATCCAGTTCTGACTATGGTTGACTTTGAGCAAATTCCATCCTTCCACCGCAATTCACCAAGGTAGTAAGTGCATTTGCTTTATATTTGCATACATTGAGGACAATGCATGATTTAGGTGTGGGGGGTGTTTATGTATATATTTATCTATATATTCTGTCTTTTATTTTAAAAAAAAAATTAATGTTTCATGACATAGCTTAAGATTGAACTGCTAAAATCCGTGTACAAATTGCATTGAGTTTTTGTTCCTTATTATATAGTTCTGCTTGTAGAAATTGTGACATAAATCTAAGTTCCAAAGAAATAACCCATTGCCCTTTAAGACATGTATGCACTTAAATTGAATGAATCAAATCTTTGAAGTGGTTGATAAAAAGCAGAGGTTGAGGAAAATATACCGGGAAGTGTGGACTTCTAATAGCAATTAAGCCTTGAGGAAAATAAAAATAAAAATAAAGGAATAAAGTGAAGAAAACACATTTTGCAAAATGATTACAAAAGCCCAAGCCTTTGAGTCACTGGTCCGTAGGGGTATCTTGAAACCCGGTAACTTGAGTCTACTAGCTTGGGATTATCGACCAAACTCGCTACACGAATGCAAAAGGGTAAAAGTGTCAAAAAGCAAATGTGTTGAATCACGGAAGAAAAGAAAAGAAAAAAAAATAATAATACTCAAGGCCCAAAGCTAAAAGAATGATCCATGCCATGGTTGATCCGAATGATACTTCACCACCAAAGGAGGCGTGCAAAATAATTCAAGTGATAAACATGTGTAGAAGGGTTAGTGATGTGAATGTTGGAGGAACAAAGACCAAGTCATATTTTTAATGAGTTAGATTTATATAATGAGCATGCAAGAATTCTCAGTGAGATGTATAAGGCTGAGGTAGGGATATTGAGAACTATTAATGAAATGTTGATTCAGGATTTTGTGGGTATATCCGCTGAAAACCCTCAGGAGACAACACTCCTCCCCCTTGGCAACAAGGAGGTTTAACGGCTTGTTGCACATGCTAAGTGCAACCGTGATTCCTACGAAAGTGAGTTAGGATTTCCCTGTTTTTATTTTTCTTATATTCTGTTTTGCTAGGGACTAGCAAAATCTAGGTGTGGGGGTATTTGATGCATTGCATACATTGCATCATATGTCTTTCATTTAGATTACTTTTATATCAATAAATGCTACTAAGGTATGTGTTTAGTCTTATTTACAGAATACAGGGACCTGAATGCAAATTACCCACATCCCGAGCATAAACGCGTACAAAAGACTCGTTTCTATCATAAAGACCAAGTTCAAGTTTATCGGGTTTCAAATGGAAATGTATCCAAGCATAAAAGCATTCAAGACCTAATTACGAAAAGAACAAGGACTTAAGCACAAAAGTAGCCGGGGACTTAATTGCAAAAAGTCAAGGACCTAATTGCAAATCACGAGTAGCTTTTATTGTTATGGAGAAAATATAAAGAAAAATCAATGTGGATCTCCAAATATATGAAGAAATTAATTCGGATCTCCAAAGATATGCAAGAATCAATCCAGACGCGCAAATGACATTGAAATCATACCATAAACACACAGGAAAAATCCGGGTCGATTCGGAGCCAAAAAGGTGGCGATTCCGCCGCACCAAATTAGATTAATGCTCTAAAAATTTTACCAGTTGCGTGTTGACGCGTGTACTTTCTTATTTCATGCTTAGGTCCCTTGTATCGGCTATAAATAGCCCCGAGAACGATGTTGTGAGGAGTTCTTCCTTTTGTTCCATAATTTAGCAATAAAATTCTGTTTCTTTTATTTTATGTTTTTAATTTTCTTTTCTTAGTTTCTCTAGGACCCCTTCTCCCTCCCTCCATCTATGAGTTTCTAACTCTTTCCAAAGGGTGGGGGTGACGGATTTAGGGTGATGAGAAGAGAAGATGTTATTATTTTAATTTTGTATTAGTATGTTTTGATTACTTGAGTTTATGTTAAATCATTTATCATGTAATGCTTTATAACTAATATGATTTATTATAAGTTTCAGAATTCTCTA
The DNA here is from genome assembly GCA_963682175.1 of Triglochin maritima. Taxonomy (NCBI): domain Eukaryota; kingdom Viridiplantae; phylum Streptophyta; class Magnoliopsida; order Alismatales; family Juncaginaceae; genus Triglochin; species Triglochin maritima. Next base: position 20,137,133 of record OY821774.1, on the reverse strand, counting down.
ATCTAAACCCGATATCTAAACCTCCACCCAACGGAATTCACCATCTTTGTTCTTGTTTTAGTTTTATTTGTTCATGTTTCTTGCTTTAGATAATTAAAACCCAAAAATCTCAAAACCAACCAATTTAATTGTTCTCTCTCTCTCTAATCGAAAATCAAAAAAATAACAATATCTCTCCCTCCTTGTGTTCGACCCGTATTTGCCACGTCTTCATTGACACCGTGCACTTGCGGTATAAATAAAATTCTCATCATGAGTGATGTAAATAAATATTTTTTCTTAGTTTATTTTAATGTTGTCTTCTCTTTTAAATCTTGCATGTTTACCTTAATATTTTTTTGTCTTAGTAGAAGTAATTAAAATTTTCCTTTCCTTAATGTAGTTTATAGTTTAATGAGTAGTGAGTAAGTCCATCCCCATTTGGGGGTGGAGAAGAAGGTGATGTGATTATGTGATGTATTAGGTGTATGTGTGTTAATCTTAATCCTTTGAGTCTTATATGATTTCCATAACCATCTAATGGGATTTCACTCTTATTTTTGATGTGCTAATGCTCTTGAGGGGCTTTAGCACATGCTTAGATTAGTGGACCTATTTTATGGTGAGTGATGAGGTGAGGATAAGGATGGAGTGGGTCAAGGAAACATAAGATGTGGTAGCATGTACTCTTGTTGGCCTCACATTAATTAATGTCTTGTATGTTTTAATGATAATATTTTATCTTATTTCACGTGGAGACATAATTGGGTTTGGTCTTAATGCATGAGTTCATTTAGCTTCATTTGAATTATTGTCTTGTATGTTTTAATGATAATGTTTTATCTTGTTTCATGTGGAGGCATAGTTGGATTTGGTTTTATGGTTTTCATGCACTAAATGTTGTGACGAGCACAAATGAACACACACATACACATATTTTTGTATTCGCATTCTTTCACTACCCCCTATGAGGTTTAGTTTTATTGTTTGTTCATTCGTAGTTTAGTTTAGTGTAATTACATTTTTCTCCTCTCTTTTTCCCACTTGTCATCGAACAAACCAGAGTCGACACACCTCCCTGTGGATCGACCCGTATTTGCCACGTCTTCACCGACGTCGTGCTATTGTGGTATTTAAAACCAACACAATCTGTCTGCATGTCGAAGAATCTCGGTACTCGATTGATATTCAATGTCGTGTCAACATTGCACCGATAGGTTTCTTTTTTTATGTGATGTCCGTATACGACAAGAATTCCGAGAGAATAGCCTATCAAATGGCGTATTCGAAAATGGGTATGGTCGAGATATATGCTAAGTCGAATCCTTTGGAAATTGATCAAGAAGGAATTGGTCGAACTGGGATATATCGGTTGACATAGGCAATCGATCGAACTGGGATAAAGAAACGGTCGATTGTTTGGGACAGGGAAATGGCCTATTAAAAAAATGTCGAACCACAAGAACTTCCGGTCGATCATTCTAGGAAATAACTTAGAGTCTGTTAAATTCGGTCGAACCAGATGGTCTATCGGTCGACCGAATGAAGTAGAATTTCTAAGTGTAATCGGTCACCTAACAAATTTGGTTTGATATGGAATTAGGTATGAGACATCTATAGGTTTCTATGAACCATGCAATGCCGTTTAATCAAGATTTTAAGTGCCCAACTTACATTTTAATCCTAAGAACAAGAAATAAAAATCCTATCTATTCTTCAACTTGATTTCTTGTCTTATGAATACTTGTCTCCTGAAATGTTAGTTAACACCAAATATATGTGTACATATGCATATGATGTAATGATAGATATACATGTCTTTATTGATATGTTAATTATTCATCAAAACAGATTAACGATTATTAGCCAAAAGGAAACAATCTCCTCATTTTTGATGATGACAACCTATCAATGTAAATACATGTTAATCTTCATTTTTTATCGTGAAAGCTCCTCCTATCTTGTAGCTCCCCCTAACTATTATACACATGTCATGTATTTATTTCTCCCCCTTTGGCATGATCAAAAAGATTATAGTGATGAATATAATGTAGAACTGAACACATGTCATGATAGTATATAACGGATGCGCAAACACATTGCCAAAAAGAAACAACAAGTTAGTCATGATAGGGAGAGGATTTAATCAAGAAATGACACTAAAGTGACCCAAATATACAAGATGGCACTCTTATTTCGGCACACTAATCATTTTAATTCATTTGTTTTGTTCTATTGTCAAGGTTCTTGAGCATATAAGTTGCAATTGTAATGATAATCCACAAAAGGTAGAGACATTAGATTTGATTGATATTATTCATACCTTTGAGTTTGATTTGTGTTGCATTTAATGAAGATTTTATTGGGAGTCACACATGAGCTATCATAGGTTTTACAGAAAAAATATCAAGATATATGTCAATGCGATGACACGTGTTAAATCAGAAAAAAAACAATTACAAACAACGAGGGATAATGGATGCGAGTCTTTGCTAGCTGAAGTATCTACCTTTTGTCAGCACCGTCAGCATCAAGCAATACTCATAGGAAATATAGACGACAATTTTATTCCTCGATGGCGATGACGACGTAGAAGTGAAGAAGTGACAATTTTTCATCATTACAAGTTGAAATAGTCTATACAGTTATAGATTTGCAACTCAATAGTTGAATAATCGTTTTGAAGAAGCAAACACGGAGTTGCTTCTTTGTAGTGCATCTCCTCATCCAAAGCATTCAATGCTTTTGACAAGAGTAAATTGATTCATCTTGCTCAGTTTAATCCATACGAGTTTTCTCATATTGCATTTATGGAGCTTGAGATTCAATTGGAGAATTTTATATTTGATGTTCGTGACAATGAAAGATTTAGTGATTTTCAAGGAGTTGGAGGTCTTGCTCAAAAGTTGGTGGATACGAGGAAAAATGAAGTGTTTCCATTGGTATATTTGTTGATTAAATTAATGTTGATTTTTTCGGTCACTACAACTACAGTGAAAAGAACTTTCTCAGCAATGAATATCATAAAGAATCCACTTCGCAATCATATGGGTGATGAAGTTAGAATGATTGTTTAGTTACATACATCAAGAGAGATATTTTAAGAAGTATTGATAATGAAGTTATTATGCAACCTTTTCAAATTATGAAAAATCAAAGGGGAATGTTGTAATCAAGCTTTATATATTAATATATTTTTGTTGGATTTTAGGATTATGATTTATGGTTCATATTTTGGAACTCCCTTTGAACATTAATATTTCTGCCATTGAATGCTAATTATAGAGTTTTTTTTAAAATTGAGGTAATTGTGAACCTAGAAAGTCCATTTTTCCTATCCTAACCGCCACCCCCAATCGATCGACGACTACTGCTCCGATCTTAGTTTCCGTATGTACCCAAAACCCTAACATCTCTATAAAATTCCATTATGATCCTCCAACTCTAGTCCTTTTTGGCTATTTCTATTCTTGCTTTCGACCCCCCAAAAGGTCTTTGATAGGGGGCGACATTCAAATGGGCATGCATTCGGTTACAACAATGAATCCTTTGCCGGGGAGTGAGAACAATGGTACTTCAAGAGGTTCTATTTGGTTCTTAAGATGGGTACTCATGAGACGGACTCAGGTTTGTTGTGGTTCTTTTTTCTTATTATTCAATGGATGATTTTCTTATTGATTGATAATTATTTTTAAATTTTTTGAGAAGGTTTTTGATGGTTTTGTGTATAGGGATTTAGAGTTACTTGAGTTATTTCCGTTCTAAGTCTTTTTTCCCCTTCGCGATGATCATAACCCCCATCCATTGCTTTCATCTAATCCTAATATTTATGCTTCGTTAGGTTCAATTATATAAACCATGAAACATGTGCAAAAACGACATGAGCTCATTCTGAAGACGCACAACTTCTTTAAATACAATTGCTCATTCTCTATACACCAACTTTGCAACTGCAAATGGTGAGTGAAATCCTACACACTTCTTCTCATGCCTTCATCTCTATTTGTTGGTTCTATATATATCATTTATGGCTGCATACCGGGTCATGCTTGTCTCCTCGTTGATTCATGAGCCTCTTGGTGAGGAGGCACCCCCTCAATGATCTCCAAGCCATGAATGCATGTTTGGGAATAACATGTTTATGGCATACCATACCAACCCAATTCACCTTCTTCCTGGTTCTTTCACCCATGTCCACACGTCTTTTGTTCTAAGTGTAGTACCATTCCCATCTATTCGCTTTGGCTGGTCCATTCCTTCATGGATTCGAATCTTCTTTATCTTGAAGTGAACTTCCTCCGTCATAGTCGAGCGTGTGCGGGGGGTGGGGTGGGAGGTTCCACTCCCCTTCTCTTATGAATTATGAAATTTTAGTGTCCCATGGCACCCCCAATTCATAGTGTAGACGTTTCTCCCAACTTTCACATTGAAACGGTACTCCACACCATGGGTATTGGAAGAAACGTATCTCTTCCCCACTTCCCACTTCATATTGGATATGTCGTCTAGCAATGTCTCCGACTCGAAGGAACCCTCTCCATGCCCATGAGGAGGTGGAGGGTGGTCCTTCAAGCCAAATAGAATGGTTCTTTATGTATTTCCGACGTACACACTTCAGCCAAAGAGAATTTCCTTCCGCCACCACAAGCCAAAACAAACAAAGTAAGCCCACATCATTCCAATCCGTTAGACATTTTAGGCCAAGGCCTCCTTCATCCTTAGGCATGCATACATCTCTCCAAGCTACCGCAACCCACTTCCTCTTCCTTCCCCATATGAAGTGGCACATAAGGCTCTCAATCTCTTGCAAAACTTTTCGTGGGATTAGGAAAGTGGACGTCCAATATATGCTAAGGGAGACGAGGATGCTTCTCACAAGTTCCACCCGCCCAACAATGGATAATTTTTTTTGCTTCGAAGCGGTAAGTCGCACCTTCACCTTTTTCACAAGTATCGTGCAATGAGTTCTCCCCATCCTCCCAGAGAATAAGGGCAGCCCAAGTTAGATCACTGGGAAATCCTTGCGCTCCATATCAAGGTGTGCTTCAATCCATGCTCAATGCGGCACTTCATCCCCATAAAAATTTGGCTCTTTGATGCATTAAATCTCAGCCCCGAGCAAGCCGTGAACTCCTCAAGGACGGCTCCAATGGCTTGAGCATTCTCCTTGGTGGCTTTTCTTGGCCTTTTGGCCTTAATCTATGTTTTGATGATTTAATCAACCTAATCTTAATTGTGATCATGTAGAGTATCAGACATGTTGCATTGCATATATATTGCTTTGTGCTAACCTCTACAGGTGATCAAGACTCAAGGGAGAAAGGAAATCAAGTCAAGACATGTAATCAAGCTCAATTGAAGACATGTATTTTTGAATTTCTTTGAGTCTTAGGAACTTGTGTAAATTGAGCATACTTGAGCTAAAATCAACTTAAACACACACTAGGTTCGTTAGAGAAGTCACACACGAAATTTGATATAATTTGGACTTCAATAGATCACCCAAATTTAGACCGGAAAACACCAAACAATTAACCTGAACTGTCTGCCCACATTCGGTCGACTGAAACAGACCGTTAGTTTTTTCGACCATTAGTTTTGTCGTATATACCCAACGGTCGTATTCGTATTATCTAAAATATACCCTAAATACATTTTGCGTATCGGTCGACCGAGGACATTGTTCGGTCGACCGAACTTATGTCTCTTGACAAACCCAAACCTCTTGCAGGAATTCGGTCGAACGTGGACCTTGTTTCGGTCGACCGAATATAACCTTGTTTGTGAACCCCTAAGTGTCTGGTGTAAATCGCTCGACCGAACCCTATTCGGTGTTCGACCGATTTCTTAAGTGTACCCCAGACATAGCGTTGGGCGGTCGACCGTTCCTTAACCGGTCGACCGAACTGAGTTCAAAACTGCCAAACGGTCACCGAACAACCCGATTCGGTCGACCGAATTCACTCAGAATTGGGTCCTGCAAGTTTCTGTTTTGTTTATCTCACACCAACTCTTACCCAATTAATCCCAACGGCTATATTCTCTCTAATGCTTATATATAGAGTTGTAAAACACATTTTAACACAACTCTCCCACACATATTTGCCTCCTACATTAGAGAGATCATTCCAAACACTCCAAGCCTTAATTTCCACACTTAAGATTAATTCTTATCTTTCTCAAGTGTGCTCAAGTTTAGAGAGTGATTGTCCCACTCAAGTTTGTTGTTGTCAAAGTCAAGTAAAGGTTTCAGTGAAAGCCCGAAGCATCCCTCTCGGATTGTGAGAGGAGGAGCCAAGCTCGGCGAGGGTTGATCGCGAGCTTGAACATTGTAAAGGTGTTCTCTCCCTGCCCGGAACGGGGAGTGGTTAGTGAAGTCGTGAGCGGAGCTTTCAAGAGATGACGTAGGCGGGTGGCCGAACCTCTGTAAAAATCCCCAGTGTTCCTTGTGGTTTGCTTATCTCCTTCCTTGCTTGTTTGTTTTAAATTCCTCTGTGCATTTCTTGATTGATTAAATAAGTAGGTAATTAGCTTAAATGTGATTAGAATTAGAGACCCTCACGATCCCTCAGCTCTTGCGAAAAATAAGACATCATCGACAAGAGCAAATGTGACACGGGAACGTCTCCAAAAGTTAGTGGTTCAATATTTCCTTCCATGACCGCCTTCTTCACCATCTCACTTAAGACTTCCTTACACATGACAAACAAGTAGGGGCAATTGGGTCACCTTGTCTCAAACCGTTTCTTGCCGCGAAGCGTGTGGAGTTGACCCCATTTACCGTAACCACTAAAGATGCCTTCACACAATTCATGATGAGCCTTCTCCACTTATCCGGAAAGCCAAATCTCTTCATCACTTCATTGACAAAGCCCCATGAGATGGAGTTATACGCTTTTCGGATGTTGAGTTTTATGCACATGCGTCCCCTCCCTTTGTCGAAATGAAGGTTGTGGCAAAGTTCAAGTTCATGTGCAAGAGGAATATTGTCACCAATTATACTTCCTTAGACGAAAGCACTTTGGTTCTCCCAAATGAGTCGTGGTAGCAGCCCCTTCAAGCGATTTGCAAGCACTTTGGATGTGAATCTATAGGTCATGTTGCATAACACTCTGGGTCGATAATCCTCCACCAAAGTTGGTGCCTTCTTCTTCGGGATGATCGTGATCGATGTGAAGTTCTATAGGGCCAACACCTTCCCGCTATCCAAACAACAACACACGTCCTTGAACACGTCCCTCTTTGTGATGTCCCATACGGCCATGAAATATTTTGCATTGAAACCATCGGGTCATGGTGCCTTGTTCACATTTGCGTTTAACACCACATCTTCTAGTTCTTTGATGTCCAACTTTTGTATTAACACTCCCCCCTATGCTGGTAGAAGTTGTGGTAAGACAATGGAGGGGTTAAGGGGTTGCACATGAAAATCATTAGCAAACAAGTTAGCATAAAAACGTCAGAATGCATCCCGAATCTCTCCCTTCTCCTTCACGATGCTAGCACCCTCACATACTCTTCTCACTTGGTTGGTGGCTCTCCTCACTCTAAGTTGCGCATGGAAAAACCTAGTGTTTTGGTCCTCCTCTTTTAACCACTTCACCCTTGATTTTTGTCGGATAAGGAACTCCTCCCAAGCAAGAGCCCGAGCAAGCTCCCCCTTTGCTGCCCTTTCAGTAAGGGGGAGTTCAATATCATGTAGGAGGTTTATCCTTCGCCTACTTACCTTCTCAAGAGCTTTGCGGGCCTCTCCCACCTTGTGGGTGACATTTCCAAAGGTAGTCCCACTCCAACTTTTAAGCACCTTTTTGACTTCATTCAACTTCGCAACCAAACAAAACATGAGAGTGCCCCTCACATACATAGCCCAAGCTCATTCTACTACCCCAGGAAACTGCTTATGCTCCACCCAATGATTCTCAAATCTAAACATCTTGTTTTTCCACCTTTCGTTCCTTCCGTCTTCATGGTAATCATTGCATGATCACTCAAGTCCTTTTCACCAACAATGTAGAAGGCTTCTGGGAACAACTCAAGCCATGCATTGTTTATTAAAATCCGATCAATCCTCGTCTCGATACATGCAGTTCCATCAGATCAATTCGACTAAGTGAACTCACCTCCCGTTGATGGCATCTCAAGAAGTTGAAGTGCATCAACACAATCATTAAATTTCTTCATTGTAACCTCATTTCTAGCAGCTCCTCCACATTTCTCACTTGCCATCCGAATGCAATTGAAGTCTCCCCCCACTATCCACGGCCTCGATATGTACGATGCCACTTAAGGAAGATCATTCCATAATGCTCTCCTATTCACATGCCCATTTTCACCATAGATAGCCGTAATGTCAAACTCGGTTCCATCCTTCTTTAGGTACCCATTGAAGTGTAGCAATTATGTTGTTTCGAAAGTGACTCTCATATCCATTATTTGGTCATTCCATAGCACAATGAGCCGCCCAGAATCCACAAGCATGTTATTCGCCATCCATGCATGAGGCCAAATCGCTCACTTGAAACGTTCAATTTTTTTATGCTTGACCTTGTGCTCAGCAAGACACACCACATCCAGGTTAATCTCCTTTATTCGACCTCTAATCTTGAGTGCACGACCGGGTCCATTTGCTCTGCGCACATTCTACATTAATAGAGATGTCTACTACGTGGAAGTATCGACGTAATTTCATAGTCATTCAGTCTGAATGCTACATGAAGAACATAACCTAGATGACAACCGATTCTCTCTTACTCACTTCGCTCTCCTCTCTGCTCGTTCTATCTTCTTTGCTTCTCCTATTCACTTCCCTCGCTCTAGCTTTCTGTCTCTCCTCTCTATTCTTCTCCTCAATTGTCTCTCCTATCTCTCTAGTTCTCTCTCCAATCCATGTAAAGATCTATGACCCTCTAATCACTAGATAAATGTGGAATTAAAAACACTAATTGAAGTATTAAGAGATAAGACAATTGCAAACCACAAAATCGTCGACACTGGAGTTTAGAGAGGATCGGCACCGCACCCCGATCTTTGTCCTCCTCGCAAGCTTCACTCGATCCCCCGAGCCTTGCTTACGGTCCCACTAACCGATCCCCGTTCTGGGCCGAGAGCAACGTCGTTTACAAAACTGAGCCTCGCGAACAATCCTCGCCTCGCTCGTGTCTCGTCTCACAACCCGAGAGGGAGCTTCCTCGAAGCTTTACAACTCTTTGGTGATTCTTGAATATGGAAATGGAATCACAATCTAACTAGCACTCTATACTTGAGCATACTTGGATATTGTTATGGAATGGATATACAAGTAGTGATGTTTTGGCATGAGTGTAGAAGAATGAGAGCTTGAAGATGTAGAGGATTGGGCTTTGAGTATATGATAGATAGGATGTAACGTCCCCGATCTCGTGGGTACGCACACTGGGAAAGGAACACAAGTGTCGCGATCAGAGACGTCCGCGACGACCGAAGGAGTTACGAAAGAAAGACAATACCAACTAACTCGACAATACATAACATACATACATGGATAGACAATTAGGATATAAAACTGAAACAAATGATTATCCGTGTATACATAAAAGATCCAATTACAATACATTGAGTTTCAAAGTAAATACAATGACATAAGCGGAAAAAAAAACGATAACTGAAGACTCTGGTCGACATGTCCCTCGTGTACATAATCTTTGACATTCGTCCAGTCTGCCCTGTGGGGAACCTAAGTACCTTCAAGCACCGCATTAACAAATGCGTGAGTTATCAATTAAGAAAACCCAGTATGCCCCCGCCAACCAATAACAGAATTATGCATGAAATGTAACTGAGATAAGCATCAAAACAGAACAGAAGAGCACATAATGCATCACAAGGCTATGACTCCACAAGCCATGCCAGCCGGGCGCACCCAACACGTTCCTCGCAAGGAACCAGAGCACCAGCCTTGCTGGTCAGAAGTGGTCACTCGACAGTGACCCACCGCTCGGTACAAAGCGGTGCGCCGGATAAATGTCCCAATTCACGAAAATAAACCTACATGGTGTCATCGCGAACTTGGGAACATCTACCCTGAGACAGAATGGCAGCGCACCTGCGAAGGACTTATCTTACGGCTGACCTCCCAACGTGAAGGTCTTATGCGAATGGCCTCTGAAGCTAGAGGACACACTCGTGGTCCGTCGGCCTAGTAAACAGAACGTGCCCAAAATTATTAATCAGATTAAGTGCAATGCAAGCTACTTAAGCATCTAAGATCTAATGTAGCTACAGTATGTGGAACGAGCTCAAGGAAGAGTATCCGGATAGCCTCCTAACAGCCCCAAACAATCAAAATCAGAACATCCCATTCAGGAATCATAACATTGCCATAAGAAATAAAAATGCACTCACAACAACAAGCAATCATGACTGGGGTCGATTAATCAATACGACAACTAATTAATTCATCTATGGGTCATGACATGGAGTTATAAGGTCTGATTTCCTAAGTGCCACGCATAACCACACCATAATATCTCATATTAGTAACATATATACATGACATGAATGATAAAACAAGCGCTACAGTAAGAGATACCATGGATAACCACTACAAGCATTCAATAGTATGAATACAAAATTTCAGAACATATATGCATTAGAAGCTTGTGATTCAGAACATGGTCAGAGATTATATGGATAGGAATTAATATATAAATATATCAGTAGTCCAACATGGAAAGCATGTCTCTGAAATCAGGAGTCTAAATATATTCATAATTGATATATATATATATATATATACATGCATAAAGATTTGCGTAATTCTAGACATCATAGGATGAATTGCATACATCATGGATAAATTCTGATTTCGTCTAATGTGAGGGCATAACAAGATATATCAGAGAAGGCATACGAAAATCAGATCATATACATGAACTAAACATTGTTGGTACAAAATCAGATTGATAAACTCATAGCAACATTCATGTTTTGATACATGCATCTATACCGATTGTATTAACATCTAGATGGAAATATGCAACTTATTCTCAGATGGAATGTCATGAATATATCTTAGGGAATTATCAAATCAAAGGATATATGTGTATCAATTATTACTGGACTAAAATCAGAAGAGTCATGCTGTATTATTTAGACATATTTGCTAGAACACACGTAGATATATATAAGATCTCAAATCAGTGATGACTTACGAACTATCCACGTAACAAGTCACGAAATCATGCAAGATTAGTAGAAACCAGTAAAAATTCATGTAACTAATGTCTTAACGAAATCATGAAACCATACATGAATATAACACCTAAATCAGAAAGCACTTCGTGCAAGGAAATCTGGACATAATCACTAAAACTCACGGAACACATGATCTGAAATAAGAGATGATCTACGAACTACCAGCATATCAAATCATGAAATCATACTAGAAAGAGGACTCACAAATCAGTAACACATCTAGGAGAAGAGAGTGCTACAGCAAGTTAAAAACACACTCACCAAACCACCAAACGATCTCAAGATCAAATCACACGAGTAGCGTTGCCAATCACGCAATACATGCAACAAACCTACCCAACACCCTCCCCAAGGCCCAACCTCCTACCATCTGGTTTCTCCATCAAACCACCCATAAAAACAAGGAGCTGGTGACGTGCTAATGGGAGGGATACCCGGCCAGCCACTGAAGTCCCGAGCTTGCACCACAGTCCATCCTATCGGGTAGAATTCAAGATGTGAAACCCTAGACATCAGAGTCGACTAGCCCCTGGTGTTGTGTAGATCTCCGCCCAACACCCAACACTACTTCCTATACTAACGACTAGAGGCATACCTGAGAGGGAGGTTGTTGCTGCCAGAAGATCACCGGATATCTGCCCACCAAGATGTAGAAGATAGCCATTGTAAAAGATGCACTCTAGCTTGCTCCACTTGACTCGTCGGAGCTCCAGCCACTACCACGCCGGAGAGGGAGATGTATAATGTCTGAAATTTCGTGGGTGAGGGAGAGAGAAGTTAGGGACAGCTGGGAGGGATGTAGGGTTGTGTGCTTTTGTTTCAAGGAAACAAAGAAAAGGCAACAAGTGAATGGAATTAAATCTCCATTAACACTTGCCTAAAACATGCATATTCAAAATTTGTATGAAAAATCAGATATCCTCTTGCTGACTAGGATGCCACATCATCCTACCTGGTTAGTCAGCCCCCCAGCCCCTAATGACAAGGCAAGTCGAATTTCACAAGCAACTCGTCCCTGATTGACCCGATTGAGTGAATCGATTACAAAATTGCCCGATAAGTCGATTTTCCCTGAAAGGAAACTTTCCCGAAACAAAAATAATCATACAAAACTTGAAGCATACAATCAACTAATGCACAAAAGCATGATGATGAAAAACGACCTTATTCATATAACAGGAGAGAGCGGGTCTTACATAGGAAGTGTTCAACAGACTCAAAACCAACAAATGAGATCATATTAACAAGCCTTGAGGCTCTACTAGCCGTTTGGGAGTTGATGGAGAAATGGACCAATGAGAAGCAAGATGTGACTTAAGGCTCGGGCAGATTTCTATGCAGGTTCGGTCGACCGTTAACAAAATGGTAGTCTGAAGGATTGGTCTGAACTAAGCATATGGTTGAACAAATAGGGTTCAGATCACCGTTCACCAACTTCTAGTAACTATTTTCAGTTTCACCCCCATTTAATTTTTGTTAACCGAATTCCATTTGGTTCACCATTCCAAGGTGGAAAGTAAGATTAGTTGGACTCTGATATCTTAAGTTCGGTTGACCGTTTACACTTCAGTAGACCAACGTTAGCACGGGTATTGCGCTAACAGTTACGGCTCGAATAGTTGTTGGGTGCAACGGTCAAGTGTCAAGTGTAAATGGCCATTTGGTGCCTAAAGCCAAGAAGGACTTGGTTGACCGATAGACATTCGATCGTCCGATAGACATTCAGTCGTCTGAATTAGGACAAGTCAATTGGGCTCTAGAGGCTCCATTCAAATGCGAGCGTTGGAGCAAAGTCGAAAACCGGTCCAGGGCTATTCAGTCGACTAAAGGTGGTTCTGATGGGAAGTATTCGGACAACCGAAAGGTGTTCGGTCGACCGAAGTAGAAAGGTTTCGGTTGATCGCGAGGGGTTCGGTTTACTGAATCTTGACAGGACAGAATCCTAGTGCTCAAGTTTACATTAAACCTTATGGACTCAATAAATACAAAATTGCATGTCTTAGTCCAAAGCTTCGATTACAAGTCGTGAGTCTGGATGTCTTTGTCCCAATTCTCCTTTCATTCATTGTCTTGATCAACCAATTAAGATGATTGGAAGTATACAAGTATGTCTACAATGCATGTAATCGTGTTTGCTCACTTCGATTGATTAGGTTGATTGATTAAGATTAGTTTGATTAACATCAAAATTAATATAGATTAAGGCCAAAATGCCAACAATCCACACATTTTAACATGGAAAGAGAGGGAGAACTGGAGAGAGAACGAACTAGAGAGATGGAAGTGAAAAGAAGAGAAAGAAGTAACGAGAAGAGAGAGAGGAGAAAGAATTGAGAACGAGTTTGAGTTTTTGTGTTTTTAGTTTTTTTATTTAACATTAAGAGTATTTTTATTTTAGGAGGTTTTTTAGCAAATTCTAGGTTTATTTTACGAGGTGTTTTTGTAAATTGGACATTTGCATATGAGTGGACACAAGTAAAATTATTATTTTCAAGCCATGCAAAAACCTTGTATTACATGGTCCAATTTTTCCAAGATATTAGCCTACGTGCACCCAATAAGTGGTATAATTAGATTTTTACACCCACATTTGCACTATTTCCTGGAGTACACATCCGTTCCCATCTTATTTTCTTGTATACATCTCCACCATTATTACGACCCGCTCGTCACTGTTTCCATCCACCACCTTTAAATTTTTCACAAATTAAACCCATAAAACTATAAATGTCCTTAAAATTAAAAATAAAAATATATAAACATAAACATAAAAAACAAAATACACATCTTCCCACCCTCTTTCTCATATTCTTCCTCTTTAATCAAATATCTTTCTTCTCTCATCCTCACTTCTCTTTGTCTCCACAAACTAAATGCGAAAGTGGGAAAAATAATGTCAACCCCCCATGGACCCATTTGAAAACCATCACTTGTCGCTCGAGGTCACCTTGCCAAGCTCCCCTCACAGTGTTGTCCTCTTGACCCACTTTTGGTCCCCACTAATGGTGGCTAGTGGACTACGTGGTCTCATTGACATTATATCATGCATAGATTCGTGTCTTATATTCTTTTTTTATCCTAATCAATGCTACATAATGAGTTTTATGTTTAAGTTTCAGGAATAAACTGGTTTGGGAAGAAGAAACTCAAAAAGGACTTAAAAGCAAGGAAAAGGGCTAAATTGTAGGACTTATGGACTGAGATGCAAGAGAGAAGGACCCGGATGTGAACGAAAATGATTAATGAGCAAATCAAGAAGCTCCACACCATCATGAGGAGTATTTTGACAATTAGATCTGGGCCCAAACATCAACAACCAAATAGATCTCATCAAACATCAAGAAATCAAGCCAGAAACGAGCCACCAAAATCCAAACTCGATCCAACCATTCGAGACAGCCAATTGGCTGTCCTAGACTGTGAATTGGCGGTCCAAATTGGTCCAAAGCATTCATGGTTTAGTCGGGTCGCGAATTATGTTTTTTATGTCCATTTATGGTATGCGTTTAGTCCCATATCGGGGGATTGTCCCCGATTACCTTTTTCTATGACTATAAATAGAACTCTTCCTCCTCCCTTGTAACCATCTCCTCTCTTGGTGGTCATCCTCTCTACTAGGATTAAAGCCTTCGAATCTGGTGGAGAGAGGCTACTTGTATTGTGAGTGAGTAATAAAAGATATTTTGTTAGTTTCTTTATATTGTCTCTTTTCAATTCTTGCATGCTTAGTTTAATTTCGTTTTCTTTTATTTTCTTAATTAGTAGTAAGTAGTTCCATACCTCTTTGGGGGTTGAGGTGATGTAGATTATGTGCTAGTGATGGGGTCTTTTATTTGTGTCATTTTATATGCTTAATGTAGATCTATACTTGTAGCATGCTTAAACTTGTATTAGATGAGATAATGTCGACACTAGGTACTTATCTCATGCTAGCTTTAGAGTTTATCTTGTTGATTGTAATGGTTTGATTGGAATGACTTGTTATGTATGGATCCATGTTTGGTGCACATTCACATGAGTGATTTAGGTTGTATGTAGGATTGATTGATGCTCTAATGGCCACACTAGGTACTTATTGCATGATTGATAATCTAAAATCTACCTCAACTTTATGTGAGATATGCATGTTCATGGTTTGTCATGTAGTGTTGTGTACTCTACACTTAGATTGTACACTACCTTCTACTTGTATGCCACACAAACTACACTTGTTCCTAATTAAAAAGAAGACTCACTCACACACATACCTACACACCTGCACTCCATGGGGGTCTAGTTTTATTCTATGTTCATTCATAGTTTAGTTTAGTGTAATCAAAAGTTCTTCCCCTTTTTTCCCACTTGCCTTCGAACAACCCAGAGTCGACACACCTTTTTTTCTGCAAAGCAAAAGGGAGGCATAGCCTCGAATTTTCATTAAGAATGAAAAGATTTACAGGCTACAAAAATTTGTCTAGAAAGGACGCGGGACACGCTAAAGCACATGCCCAGCCACACCATGACACTAAGGTCACCTCGTTATAAATTTTCTAAATACAAGTATTGAGTATTAAGTATTGAGTATTAACGTGTATTGCTATAATTTCTAGATTTCTTCAAAAACGTTTGCTGCAGCCGGGTCATCCACTAAATCCTTGAGCTTCGACCCTATCACCGAAACCGTGTCTTTGACCAATCCCACAATGTCGGTCGCTCGCCTTTGCTCGTGGTCGAATATTCGTCTATTTCTTTCTTGCCAACACTCATATACGGCAGCACTAAATGCTAGTTTCATAGTTGTCACCATTACTCGGCTCCCCGTGATTTGTTGCATGCGTCTTGCCTCCTCCACAAGTGTATTCTTGATGTCCGTTTTCAGCCCAAGGTTTCACAGCACCCTTGTGCACACTTCCCTTGTAAAGGGACACGCCCAAAAGAGGTGGTCCATGTCCTCCTCCGTTGCATCACATAACGCCCAATCCAGCCCATGATGGGCACCTCTTGCAGCCATCAATTTCTTCGTCATGAGTCTTCCCCTCAGCGCACGCCAAGCTGTGATGGCATGTTTGGGGACGTGATGCTTGAACCAAATAAGCTTGCTCCATCCCACGGGTGCAACCCGAGTCACCACCCAAGACCAGGCCTCCTTTATGGTAAAGGTATCCTTCCTTGCGTCCAGTCTAGTTGGCTTATCTTGCCCACCATGTATACGCATCCCCAATATGTTAGGCCACAACTCCATCATTTTCAAAGAGCGTGGGCTGGGGAGATTCCAATTTCCATTCCTGATAAAAAGAGATACCAACGTATCTTTTGGCATACCAAGATCATATTGTAACCGTGCCCCCCACTCCTCGCATGCGAAAGGCTTACCACACCATGGATCCAAGAAAAAACGGATATTGCTGCCATCACCAACTTGATAACGAATACGCTCCCGTGCCGTGTCTCGCACTCTCAAGATGCCCCTCCAAGCCCATGAGCAAACAGAGGGTGGGCGTGCCATCCAGATAGTGCGGTTAGTGAGGTATTTACGTCTCATGCATTTCACCCAAAGAGAGTCATTATCTGCCACAACTAACCAAAACAATCGTAACAATCCTGCATCGTTCCAGTCCACCAATCTGCGCAAGCCTAAGCCTCCCTCGCCTTTGGGAACACAAATGTCCTTCCATGCGACGGCCACCCATTTATTCGGCCCCCTACACGAAATGGGTCATAATACTTTCCATTTCCTTCAGCACCGACCTAGGGAGAAGGAAAGCGTATGTCCAAAAGATGCTGAAAGACACAAGCACACTTTGTACCAATTCCACCCGACCAGCCATGGACAAGAGGCTCCGTTTCCATGAGCTTAACTTATCTTTGATCTTAGCAATCAAACCTCACAATGGTACCTTCCCAGCCTTGTTGTGAAGAGGGGTAGGCCGAGATAAGTGACCGGAAAGTCCTCCCTCTCCATCCCAAGATGTGAACAGATCCACCGGCCATGAACCACGTTTCTCCCCAAAAAGACTTGACTCTTCTGTGTATTTAGTTGCAGCCCGGAGCACGCGGAGAACTCAGCCAAAATATCCTTTATCACTCGAGCATTCGCCTTAGTAGCCGCTGCGAATATCATAACGTCATCAGCAAAAAATAGGTGCGAAACCGTGATGCCCCCACATTTCACCAGTTCAAGTCGTCCTCTTGCAACCGCCTCCTTTATCATAAGGCTAAGGACTTCCATACAATGTACAAAGAGATAGGGAGCCATATGATCTCCTTGCCTCAACCCATTTGCTGCCTTGAATGGTCTAGAGTTTGCACCATTCACCATCATGACAAAAGATGCCCGTACACACGCCATAATGAGCCTTCGCCATTGGCCCGAGAAGCCAAATCTATGCAGCACATCGTGAAGAAAGCTCCAAGACACTGAATCATATGCTTTCCGGAGGTCCAATTTTTGACACATCTTTGCATGCCCACGCTCTATGTGCATGTTGTGGCAGATTTCATGAGCGAGCAAGATGTTGTCACCCATCTGTCTTCTACGAATAAAAGCACTTTGTGCATCTCCAACCAGCCGGGCACTCGTTTCAACCTATTTGCAAGCACTTTTGATATGTACCGGTATGTCATATTGCAAAGGGATATGGGCTGGTAATCGTAAACCATGGTGGGCGAGGCCTTCTTGGGAATCAACGTAATCGAAGTATAGTTCACCTCAGCAAGAAGCTTCCCATTTCGCATGAAATCATCCACCGCCTTGAAGAAGTCTTTGCTGATCACACCCCAAGCTGCCTTGAAAATTTTCGCATTAAACCCATCGGGTCCCGGTGCCTTATCTACATTTGAGTGCATCACCACCATCTCAAGCTCCTTCATCTCGACAGGCCCATCAAGGCCAGCCACCTCTTCAGAACTTAGTGAGGTAAAGGTAAGCGTTAAGGGTATCGGGGTCACTGAAAATCATTAGCAAACAAGTTAGAAAACCGACGCCGAAACGCCTCACGAATGTTACTCTCTTCCTCCCCGATTTTGCCATGATCACTCACTGATCTCACATTATTTGTGGCTCTCATCACTCTCAAGGAAGCATGGAAAAATCTAGAATTCCGATCACCATCCCGTAACCACCTCACCCTCAACTTTTGCCTCAAAAGAGACTCTTCTCTAGCCACTGCCAGCTGAAGCTCATGTTTATAAGTTGCCTCCAACTCAGCAAGGGACGAGTCCCTCGGGTCACCTTGACGAAGACGTCTCACGTGTTCCAACCGGCCCTGAACATCAGCTCCCGTTGATTCTATACGTCCAAACACCTTCTCGTTCCAACCTTTTAGTGTCGCCTTTACCTTATGCAACTTTGCTACCACCCAGTATAAAGGCTTTCCATCAATACGAGTGTCCCATGCACGCTTCACCACCTCCAAAAAACGTTCATGCTCAGCCCAGAAGTTAACAAACCTAAACATCCATTTCTTTTGTGTATTCTCCTTGGTAGTTCTCAACGTAAGCCAATTATGATCACTAAGGTCCTTTCCACCCACAACATACATCGACTTTGGATAGGTGTCGAGCCACATCATGGACATAAGCATCCTGTCAATACGGATTTCCACACATGCCTCCCCTTGGGACGAATTTGACCATGTAAAATCACCACCTTCGGAAGGCACCTCCAATAATTGCAACGTGTCAATGCAATTGTTGAACTCCTCCATCGCAGTCCAGTTAAACCCCGAGCCCCCATTCTTCTCATGGCATCTACGAATACAATTAAAATCCCCGCATAGCAGCCAAGGTGTGGTACCCAAAGGAGCAGCAACCTCGAGATCTGCCCATAACTTTCGCCTCTCTACATGCCCATTAGCCCCATAGACAGCCGTGATTGCCTCCGTCTACCCCTTGCAATTGTATCATTTGGGAGGTTTCATAACTGACCCTAAGGTCCTACTTTTTCTTTTTGCTCACCTCTGATTGGTGCAGCTGTAGAGCAGGCCCTACTTTTGCTTTTTGCTTTTTGTCCCCCCACCGTTTGGACTATAGTGCCTAGCTCCGTTACCGTTCCAGCCACCACCGTTGGAGTTCCTTTTCCTTCTCCTTCCTCTCCGTTGGACTCCTGAGCACACCTTGCACTCCCTTCCAACGAAGTATCCATGGATGCATATTCAATCACAAATTTGTTCCTATCAACACTATCCACTTGCACCACACTATCCCGTTTATCCCCACTCTCCTCGACCCTATGCTGCTGGCCACCTCGCCTCTTGCCCACAACAACCCATTCCTTCTGAGCGTTTACCCTATCTCCACCCTTCTTCACAATGGGCTTTCTCGGGCACCTCTCCGGTACGTGCCCAAACTCCTCACAATCTCCACAATACCCGGGGCGCCACTCATATTCAAGTTGGACCTCCTCCTTGCTGACCCCTTCTATTTGGACATCAATGGAAGATGGGTAATTGAATTCTTTATCCACCTCCACACACACCCTTGCATAAGCTAACCTCCTCCCAAGAGCTGTATTGTCATCCATGTATAGTGGTTTCCCAAGCACACTCACTATGGTGCTCAGATTTCCAGCCGACCAAAACCTCAAACCCAGAGTCGACACACCTCCACATGGACAGGACCCGTACTTGTCGTGTCTTCACCGAAGCCGTGTACTTGCGGTAATATAAACAAACAATCAAGTTTTTGGTGCCGTTGCGGGGGAGGTGTTCTGTCAAGACCCTGGTTTGGATTATTCGAGTGTGTTTAATGTTTTCTTTTTAGTTTGTTTTTGTTTCAGGGACATTTATGCATGAATGGGACACACCATGAGAAATTTTGAGCAGGGATCAGCCCTTTGGACCGCCAATCAGCGGTCTGGGACCACCAACTGGGGCTAGGTGAGCTAATTTTGCTCCACTCTTTTTTCTGGTTGTTTGTTTGTTCAATTTAGTTGTCTGGGAACTCAATTTGGCATGTTTTGACTTGTAGTTTGCTCCCAGATCAATAATCACTCCCCCTTTAATCAACTTGGCCACTAAAACCCAAAGCAAAAGATTAGGCATTCTTGCTTGTTTAGGTCATGCATTATATACTAGACTTAGGCACGTAGTTTGTCTTTTATTTTAGCTTTACTTTCAGTTGATGAGCGCTGGCATGAGGTACGCATTTCCTACTCTCATTCATGCATTTTGTATGACAATGCATTAGTTAGTAGGAATTGCATTGCAACAAGTGTGAGTTGAGAGTTTGTTTGGAGAGTTGATTTCTAGATTAAGACTCCAAAATGCTACTAAGGAGGGATTGTCCCATACAAGATAAGGTGGGGGATTTCATCACCCTTTCCATAGCCCCAAAAATCACACTAATCAAAGCCTTAATTAAAAAAGCAAGTAGACATTGGCCGTAAGGATTTCGGATGCACTAGGAGAGTGATCGAGTTAAGACCGTCATAACCTGATCGGCGTTGCCAGCCTTGTCGATAGTAGGAGGTACGGGATCTCCAGATCTGGTATCACTTACTGGGCATTGTGGTCTTCGTTGTAGGGATATGAGGCGTGTTGAGACTAGTGATCTCAAAGTTAGGCGTCGTTTAGCCAAAGGACCTATAGCCATAAGTTGTTTGAGCCGTGTTTGCTAGATTAGGTTTCTACGTTCTCCCATTACCCATGCTAGCTCTAGGGATTCTTCCTTTCTCATCTGACTCTTCCCCTCCTCTATATTCTTTGTTATAGTCTCCTCCTCTGATTACACCTTCTGTTGTGTATTGTTTTAGATTTGAGTTAAGCATTTTATGCGAGGTTCGGCTCGTTATGGTGAGAGTGTTCGACTTGAGAGAGTGCATTTTCCTGTGATGGACGATCTAGGTGATCACCCATCTCTTCCTTGAGCTCCTTTGGAGTGTGAGGCTGAGTCATCTCGGGGAGATGGGGAAGACCTGGGTCTATATATGGATTACCTCGGTCCACTCCCACCACCACGTAGACCTCCTTCTCCTCCTCCGACTCAGGAGCAAGAGGGATTCGGTCAGGATCGAGTTCTTGGTGCACCACCACCTTTATCTTGATAGGATAGACCGATGACTCTGTGGGAGAGGACACATCATGTTCGGGTCACGCAACCTTCTTGCATAGTTCTCCCGCCAGCTCGCGGGAAAAAGTATGAGTTGAAACCTCAATATGTGAGCATGCTTCCTACCTTCACTGCCAATAAGAAGGATCCATATATTTTTATACGTGAATTCGAGGAGGTATGCTCCATGTTCAAGCTTCAACAACTTAACGAGGATTCAGTCCGGTTGAGGATGATTTCTTTCGCTTTGAAGGATAACGTGAAGAAATGGATGTACAACCTCTCGGCGAGCTCGATTCAGTCCTGCGATGACTTCATGATTATTTTTCTAAAGAGATTCTTCACTCAAAAGAAGACTCAACAGATACGACACCAGATACACCAAATGTATCAGACTGAGACTGAATCGTGTCATGCTTTCTTTGAGAGGTTCACGGACCTTCTCTTGCAGTGCCTTCATCATGGAATTGAGCTTTGGCAGTTGTGCCAATTTTTTTTAAGGGCCTCAACTACAACACCCGCACATTGTTGGAGTCGATGTGTCAGGTGACTTCCAAATGAAACCCATCGATGAGGCATGGGACACTTTTAAATTAATGGTTGACCGTACCTTTGAGTGGGATACCATGAGAGAGCCACCAACCGCCAGGTCTTCTGGTCGAGTTGGATCATATCAAGTTGACTTAACTATCGTGTATGAGGAGAAAATGACTGCTCTCATGCGTAGGATTGAGATTTTAGATTTTGACCGAGCTTGTGTAGCTCAGGTCGCTACTCCCGCGTGTAGTAGGTATGGACATACGGGACATGATGACTGGGAATGTGCTTACGCTCCAAGGGATACTGAGCATGCAAATGTGATGTATCAGCAGAGGCCCCGTAATGACCCGTACAGTCACTCCTACAACCCGGGATGGTGAAAGCACCCTAACTTCTCTTGGGGGCCTAGTGGGGGCAATGGGCAGAGCTCGCACACTCAACCTGAACCTCCACCTCATCACCCTCCATGCCCATCAACGACCTACGAACCCCCACATCAAAGGTCTTAACCCCATACTCACCGACCTACTCAGGCTTCACTAGCGGGTTATTCTAGTCAGACGAACCTCAACAGGTTGACCCTGGGGACTCCACTCTTGAACAAACCCTTCACGCGTTCATGTTGAGCACGCAAACCATGCTCGCGGCCAATAAGTCAACGGTCAAAGCATTGGAAGCACAAGTTAGCCAGTTGGCTCATCAGCTGCATGAACGTGAGAAGGGTCAATTCCCAAGTCAACCAAATGTGAATCCCCGGGGTACCCATTCTCAAGGAAGGTCACCAGTACCTCAAGCTACCTCTGAACTGACCCATCATCTTAATGTGATTCAGACTTTGAGGTCCGGTAAGGAGGTGGGCAACCACATTGGGGTTCCTTCCTTGCAATCATAATCTCTTGGTGTCACCAGACCTGCGGTGATACCTGCATCTATGAGGGAGCCGGATCCTGAGGTTCCCTCAACAAATACTTCCAGGAAGGAGCATGTTCCTGAGGTTCCTTCTACATTTATTTCGATAATGGGGTCGAATCCTGAGGTGCCTTGTCTCATCTTGTTTCGAAGGAGTCAGATTCTGAGGTCCCCACTCATGTTTCTCTGGAACAATCTACTGAGGTTCCTTCAAAAAAAACCTTATGCCCTGGAGGCACCATTCCCTGAGCGTCTTAAAAAGAAAACATTATATCAGCATGACAAGATGCTTGATATCTTTTGGGAAGTTAAGGTGAACATTTCATTGTTGGAAGTGATTCAACAGATGTCACCTTGTGCCAAGGTTCTCAAGGATTTATGCACCAAAAGGAGAAAAGCCCATGTTCCCAAGAAAGCTTTTCTTGCCGTTAATGTGAGTTCATTCATTGTTGTCACAACCCATGCAAGTCAAATACAAGGACCCTGGTTGTCCTACTATTTCTTGTGTGATTGGTGAGGTGTCAATACATCGAGCTTTATTGGACATTGGTGCATATGTTAATCTTCTGCCATATTCGATCTACATCCACCTCGGTCTTGGAGACCTCAAACAAACAAAACCACTATTCAATTGGCTGATAGGTCTATGAAGAAACCAAGGAGCGTAATGGAAGATGTTCTGATCAAAGTGGGAGAGTTCATTTATCCATTCGATTTCTTTGTTTTGGATATTGCACCTGTGCCAATCCCACTTGGACAAATTCTTGTTATTTTGGGGCGACCATTTCTAGCGACTTCCAATACCTTGATTAATTGTTGCAATGGTCTGATGCACTTGACATATGGTAGTCAATGCACGGATTTCAACATCTTCACGATCGGCAAGAAGCCAGGTGCCTTCGATGACCCTATTGGGGTCAACCTTATCCACGACTTGGAAGAGATTGAAGTCGAAGGCACCTTCAAGTATTTCAGAGAGTTGTTCGATAGAGATCCTGATGGTGGTGAAGATGTTTCACCTGGGCTGGCACAATAAGGTGCCTTATCTTGTAATCATGTGGCCTTTGTGCCACATCCTTTCGATCATGCTGCTCTTGAGCCATAAGATACCATTTTTGTGGTCTCTGGACCACCTGCTCTTCACTTTGTATTTGTTGAGGACCCTATGTGGGTTAAGAATTAACCACCTGATGCCCTACATTTCAAACAACTAGACAGAGGTTCACCTCTCATTCATGCCTCCTATCTTGCTCATTCTCAATAGGCATCAAACGACCACAATGCTTATAAGGGTGTCAGGTGGTCAAGAAATTCTATTTTTGGACTTCACCATCTGGGTAATATGTCTACCGTATCACCTTGTGTGAATGAAATGATCCCGGTGCACCCAAATATCGGTTGGAGGGTATACATTGATGACCCTCAACTTTGTCGTG
The DNA here is from genome assembly GCA_963682175.1 of Triglochin maritima. NCBI lineage: Eukaryota > Viridiplantae > Streptophyta > Magnoliopsida > Alismatales > Juncaginaceae > Triglochin > Triglochin maritima. Next base: position 20,113,011 of record OY821774.1, on the reverse strand, counting down.
GAGTGGAAACACTTTTGTTTCCATTTCCTTTCTCTGACCATGGTTTTGAGAGGCATGAACCGCCATCCGTGGTTCATAATTCTCCTAACACTCCTACTATTTCTTATGATGCGAGCCCATGTAGTTGTATTTCTGGCTCGAGAGATGACGGGTTCCCATTTGATGTCCCTTGACAAATGAAAATGGGAGCCCAATGTTGTAAATAGTGATATTTGAAAGAAGAAAACTCCAAGAGTGAGCATTGATTGTTGTGGGCCCAACCCTTGTGTATTTGGGCCCCATTTCTCTCACGTATTTGTATCCCTTCTTTAGTATTTCACAGGTTTTGAGGGGAATTCGGGTTTGTGTCCATCAACATAACTATGAACTTCCCTTTGTGCTTCACGTTGGTGAGATGTTTTCTTTTTCATGGATAACTCCATGTTGTATCATTTTTTTATTCATTGGGGACAATGCATGAAGTAAGTGTGGGAGGTGTTTTTCGTGTGTACGTAGTTGAGTCTTTTTTCCTTTTGTTTTTGTTTTGTTTTTTGTGCATTGTTAGGGTCATATTAGTGTGCTGCATTTAATATCGATATATCTGCTTGCCATGATCCTTGGGTGACTTGTCTTCTTTTGCTTGCTTTGTTCTTTAAATTTTCACATTTCTTTCAAAATCTTCATGTGTTTGCGAAATAAAATGTTTTGTAGGTTTTGCATGTGTTTAGCATGTGCAAAACTGTTGAGAGGCAAAGAAAAAAGAAAGCTCACAAAATTGCCTTGAACTTGATGCATTAGGATATCTAGTACAACGGCTTTAGGTCTTATCCAGTCGTAAGGATGCACCCCGGTCTTCCCACGGGGGGCGAGTAATCATAGGGTTTCAGTACTCAAACTTTAAGGAAGTCCACCCCGAACCTAGTGAGTTAAATAATTCGTGTTTGTTAGTATATAGAGTTTGTCGTAGTCAGGGACCTTTAAAATCTTGTTGTGAAACTTTAAGTGCAGGGATTTGGTTCCCATGTAGATAATAAATAAGTGGTGTTATCTATTCTCGCACGTCTCCCATCACTCAGGAAAGTAGGTCTGAGGGGACTTAGTTCCTGGTGCTTTCGAGTCATCTGACTTGGGATGCGCCGACCGAACTCCCGTTACACGGGTGGTAGAGATCGCCTTATGTGGAGATGTAGGGAAAGGTGTACATGATAGTGTAATCCCTCATAGATAATGATGCACAAAACCCGACCTTGGGAGAGTTACACACCAACTAGGAAAAAAAGAAGAAAAAAAGAAGAAAAAAATTGGCAATGTAAATAAGAACATTAATGGACCTTGGACTTTGTATCACTTGAGGATGTTTATCTTGTTGATTGTAATGGTTTGATTGGAATGACTTGTTATGTATGGATCCATGTTTGGTGCACATTCACATGAGTGATTTAGGTTGTATGTAGGATTGATTGATGCTCTAATGGCCACACTATGTACTTATTGCATGATTGATAATCTAAAATCTACCTCAACTTTATGTGAGATATGCATGTTCATGGTTTGTCATGTAGTGTTGTGTACCCTACACTTAGATTATACACTAGCTTCTACTTGTATGCCACACAAACTACACTTGTTCCTAATTAAAAAGAAGACTCACTCGCACACATACCTACACACCTCCACTCCATGGGGGTCTAGTTTTATTCTTTGTCCATACGTAGTTTAGTTTAGTGTAATCACAATTTCTTCCCCTCTTTTCCCACTTGCCTTCGAACAACCCAGAGTCGACACACCTCCTCGTGGACACGACCCGTACTTGCCTCGTCTTCACCGGCACCGTGCACTTGCGGTAATATAAACGAACAATCATGGTCTGACGGGAACTACGGTGGTTGGTCGGGTTACTCGTGAAAAATGTGGCGGTGCTCGTCGCAAAGGAGGTGAGAAGAGTGGCGGAGGAGTGGGAGGGGACACTAGTGCAGAAAATATCATATACGTTGGATATGCAGGAGTATATACGACGGATTTTGGTGGTCCAACGACCGTCGTATATGTCACCGACGCCTATGCCCCGGTCTATAGACACTTGCTTATACGACCGACGTCTCTTCCCTGTATAGACGTCTATACCCTATACACCTTTTAATAAGTGAAAAAAATACCTTACGACTTGTAGCAGGTTGCCCTAAGTGTCAATATTTTGACCATTAAATATATATATATCTCACTTGCCTATTGTAGAGTGGTGGAGTACAGCAACCCCACCAACAAAAATTCTACTCAATGTGGACTAAACCTCAACATATATGGGATAGTTACATTGAAGCATTGAATGCCTTTGTTTGAAATTGGAATTGTTACATACTTTTGTTATAATTATTGTAACTTAAAATAATAAATGTTGTATACGTTTGTTATACTACAACCGACGCCTATATATAACTATAGACGTCGGCCTCCCTTACTCGCGACGTATATACCTATAGACGTGTTTACGGGAGTCTGCCATATATTTAGAAACGCTTATTCCCTATTCTGCACTAGTGGGAACCAGAGGATTAAGACAAGGAGACCCCATATCTCCTATACTCTTTATCATTGCTGAAGAGGTGTTAAGAAGAGGCTTGACTACTTTGTTGAAGGATAAGAAAATTAAACCCTACAAAACCCATTGGAAGTGCACTCCTATCACTCACTTATTGTTTGCTGATGACACCATTCTTTTCACTAATGGGAGCACCAACTCTTTGAATACCCACTTTTCGTTCCCTGACAGATATCAGAAATGTTCTGGTCAGAAGATTAACATGAGAAAGAGCCAATTCTAAAGTCATAATAGAAATGAAGACTAGTCGACAACAAAGAATCAACACCATCACTGGCATCACTAAAGGTAACTTTCCCTTCATCTACTTGGGTTGCCCTATTTTCTAAGGTATTTGCAAAAAATAGTACTATGATCATCTTATTGAGAATATTAGAAACAAGGTGGCTGGATGGTAAGGTAAGCTGCTGAGCAAAGGAGGTAAGTTGATTTTAATTAAACATGTTTTATCAAGTATTCCCATACATAACCTTTCTGTTTACAACATCCCTCAAGGAGTTTTGCATAAGATTGACATGATGTTGGCCAATTTCTTGTGGGGGCATAATGACAAAGGTACCAAAAAGCAATGGATTGCTTGGGATAAAATTTGCAGACCTCAACCGGCTGGTGGATTGGGTATTAGAAAATTGAGTGACATCATGATGGCTTTAAGGATGAAAATGGCTTGGAAGTTTTAGATGCAAAAGTCACTTTATGTGAAATTCATGAAAAACAGATATGGGGAAATGGCCACCAGCTCAGAATATTGCAAAGGGCATGCTAGATGGAAAAATTTGCAAAAAACTTGGCATAAATTGAAGAATTCTATTCACTGGTGTGTTGAAAGAGGGGATATAAATTTCTGAGCTGATTCTTGGCTTGAAAGAGGCCCCATTGGTCAACAAGCAGGGGTTAGCAACTTAGTATTACTCAACCTGAGCTGATATGAGACTTATATCTTTTCACTCATGAAATGTTTGATTTGATTGTTGTCAAAAGCTATCAATGAGTATATTGATAAAGACAATAGTTGGTTGAACATGACTTGTGTTGGAAAAGATAGCTAGTCAAATGATTATCATTGCCCCTCTTAATTAAGTGATGATATTAGTTGACCCTTTGATAAAACAAAATTATAATGTACACAATGTGACTTGAGTTAAGTTAAATATTTATAATTAGCTTAAAAGATCAAGAAATGAATATGATGCAAAGGTGACACATTTCTACTTTGTATATATACTTAATATCATGAGGCAAGGGACAGACACAAGTGGTACACTTACATCACTAAATGGATCGTGTTTAGTTCGAGTGGAATAAGACATCTATGATAATTGGGTAACTGTAATGTGTAGCTAGATACCGCTTATAGTTTGAGATATTAAGTGTTTAATATTGTTGTCAATTAGGCTTAGATCCTTCTATAAGTCACACCACAAAACTGGGAAACAAGAAGCTTGATTTTTGAGTTCATATGATGTGTCCGGTTTCATGTGAGAAAAGGGACACATGTGGTGAATTAATAAAATCAATATGTCATGAAAATTGACATAATAAGAATCCTGAATAAATTCATATGAGGTGTATATATTATGAGGTCTAATAATTTAATATTACATAAGATAATATATTACATAAGATATGAGTTTGCTAAAAAACCTTAAAGATCATATTTTGTTGGATATAAATCTAAAATTTGACAAAGCCAAAATCGGGGTCAACACGGTAAACCATTTGGGGTTCGGTCGACGAAGGTTTCTTCGGAACGGTCAACCGGGCAGGGAATGGATAACACAATTAGTTGACCAAAATTGTCTGGAGTGCCTGGACAATTGGGATCGGTCAATCGGGCGTAAATGGCCAACGAAGGAAAATATCAAGGAGCTATCTTGGGATATTTTGGGTAGACCAAAAGTGACACGGTCGTCCGAAGAGATTAGCCAGGAGAAATTTTGGTGGGTCAACGGTCGACAGGAGCGAGATGTGGATCGACCGAAATTTTCCAGGGAATTTTTCTCATGTATATCCGGTCAACCGTCTAGCTCACGGTCATCCGAACATGTGTTAAAACCGAATGGTTCGGTCGACCGAGTGGAAAATTCGATTAACCGAACAAGACGATTTCTGCCTGAATTATTAAGAGAATAATTAGATCATGAGTTGGATTAATTCAAGATTTGATCAAACGTTTTTTAGGATGTTTATATGGAAATTTGGGATTAATTTTAGGAGAGAATAATCAAGAGATCATGACTAGAGAATAGTTCATGATATGGATGTTTTGGGATCCTATTTTTATACATACATTCGTTTATGTTGTTTTGGGATCCAATCATCCTACTTGTTTACATACATGCAAAATTCTTTCTCTCCCTAATCACCAAATTAACCCATCCAAAAATCTCTTAATAGTTGTAAGTTTTGGAGATAGAAATCTCAAGAGCTTAAAGAGAGGTTATTAGCTAGATTCTAAGCTTAATTAGAGATTGATTGGCTAGCTCCTTTTGTCTCTAATCTTGTTTGGAGTTTGATGAACACTTGGAGGCAAATCGGCGGACCATTCGACGGGCAACGCAACTCCGGATCTTCGAAAAAGTTTTAGAAAACCTTTGGGTATGATCCTCTCTCTTTTGTTTATTTAAATATATGTAGGAATGCATGATATTAGAATAAGCATATACATGTACATAAAATCAATGAAAATGTGAAATCGATCATGTATGCTTGTATTAATTTTTTTTTAAATATACACATACATAGGGACACGAAATCCTATACTTTTTACTCTTAAATTTGCTCGAAACATCCTTGTACCCACATCTTCCCACTTGAAACAAGCTCATTTCTTTCATCATTCATTTCAAGTGCCCGAGATTAGGTTGCTAAAGTGTTTTCTACAAGAGTTGTACTAGCTTTTGGAGTCAAGCTCTTCTCGGATTTTGAGAAGGTGGTCCAAGCTAGGTGAGGTTGTTCGCAAAGCTTGTGGTGTAAAGGCGTGATCTCAGCCCACAACAGAGATCAGATTAGTGGAGGACGCAAAGTTTCGCGAGGAAGAGTAATTCATAAGAGAGGACTAGGATCCAGTGGTTGAATCCAAACCTCTATACATCCGTGTTGTGGTTTGCATATTTCCATCATTCTTTTAATTTTTCTAGATTTTAATTTGCAATAGTTATTTAAAGAACACAATTAGTCTATTCACCCCAAGTAGATCATACAGGAGTCTCCCACATGGGTTGCCGCTGACGCAACCCAAGTCCCTACATCGTCGAACTCTCACACACCGGCTGCAACTCTCATCAGTCCCCTACGTCGACTGACTGCTCCACCCCCTGTTCCCCAAGTTGCTGCCTCTCCCTGACGTCTCGTCCTCCAAGCCAGCGTATGGTGCAGACAATGTAAACTCGTAGTAGCGTCGCCGAGCGGAGGTTAAGGTAATTCTTTGCTCTGGAACTTAACTTGAACTAAGTTAGTGAGGAATTTGAATTTGGTTCAGATAGTCACACAATTGTTTTTGTTTAGTGTTGAATCACACATTCTTACAACTTACATTCTCGACGTGTGAAATGAATGATTTGATTGTCGTTTATGTTGTTTGTGTTTTTGTATCCATCGGTTCCCTTTTCTGTTGTTGTATTCTGAAATCATGTTATGTCCAATCTTGAGAATCAGGTATTTGAACCAAGAACCAACATTATTTGTTTAAAATCTTTTTTCTTTCATATGTGGATACATGTTTACACTACATGTTGTCTTCATACGTGTTGTAAATGTTGTCGATTTCCGGATTCTTCTCTAATTTTGCAATTTAAATTACACAATATTTATTGTTAAAAATTCATTTTGAACCGTGACACACTCTAGAAGTTTAACAACTAAAAAATCACCAGGTTCATAGAGACTATACAATGACTTCTAGACCTCTGGCATTTGAATCTCTCATCTTTTCGTAGCATATGAATTACCCCCCTCTGTTTTTAGCATTTGAATCATCCTTCACTTTATTAACTTTCTTCTTGATAACTATTTTGGATAGTATTTTGCTAACGTTCAAAACAATTGGCAACTCAACAGAATTTTTTACAAGCACAGACAATACAACGACATGTCAACATGTTTAAGCAAATGTTATCTTTCAATGTTTGGATAACAATTGTTTTTATTTGACTAGGGATGTTCGGATCATAAATATTCAACTAAAGCTGCACATTGGAGGAAAATGGTTGATGAAAAGGGGACGTAAGCGTGCTGTGGATTTCAAAGAAGTAGAGCACATGATTTTGATTGAGGACCTCAATTTTAATGATCTCAAGAGGTGGACTGAGAAGTTCCTCGAAGCTGGTGTGAATCAAGCATTGAGAATTGATTATCTGCTTCATCATCCAAAGATAAAAGCGTATCAAACAATTTATTCAAATGTCGATGTAGTGGCAGGCAGGTCTAAAACACATCAATCAAAAGATGGAGTTGTCCAAACTTGTTACTTATTGGTTTACTTTATGCACGTCTCTATGTATGACTCTATTTGCGGTACATTTATTTTCCTAAGTATGTTTGCAGTTAAATCAAAGTCGTTGAGCAGTTAAGCCTACTATATGTACGTACTCAGTCATTGCAGCTAAGAATCTTTTAGTTGTTGCAGCTAATTCAGTTGGATTAATTGACATTTATTGGATTCGGTTCTTCTTAATTCAATTTGTGTATGTAGCCTCTTTCAGTTATCGTAGCTAATTCATTTTTCGATTTCTTTGGTTATTGTATGTAATTTTTGCCATGTGTGGATGTGCTTCAATAGCTTCAAATGTAGTTTTAGTGATTTTTTGGATTCAGTTCTTGCAGTTTAGTTGAGTTCCTTCTTAATTCAATTTAGGTTCAGTTATTGTCAATTTAAAATGTTGATTTATTTGGTTCAGTTCAGCACAATTCAATACTTGTTTAACTTACTCCATTTTCATTTTATACCTGATTTAGTGTGATATATTTGGTTATTTTCAGTTCTAGTCTATTTAATTTGTTAATTTATTTGGTTTAGTTCTAGCAGGATAGTTGGGTACTGTTATAATTTAGTTCATGTTCAATTTATAATATGTCATTCAACTTGTTTTGTGTAATGTAATATGAAATAATATATCATTTTAACTTGTTCTGATTGGCTTTGCACACAATCGACCATAGATCGTCATCTTGCAGACCACCAATCCACCATACATTTAAGATGTTCACCTGGTACCACAAAATTTTCCTATATTACACCACTTGACGATACAACGACAATGATGAATTAGGAAGCAATGGTTATCATGACCATGATCCATAAATAAAAACAAACTTGAGATTGTCACGGCCACATCCATACATACAAACTACCAACAACAGCTAACAAGAACCAGGCAGAGATGATGCAACAAGATAGAAATATGCAACTTTAGATACAAATTTGGATACAAGCATGGTTCGAATGTAGTTTGCTAGAACAAACATGGGGGGAAATGTGCTCAGCGGCCTGGTTAGGCTATTGAAGTCCCCTAGGAATGGAAATAGAGCAGCTACCGGTGTGGTTCTTGTCAAGTATCCTTCTCAAACTAAAACTCAAAATGTGAGATTTTAGAGGGAAAATGCATCCCCTTTGCCTCTCGATATCTTGTATCAAAATATTCATACATCAGGCTTGAGAATACCTACATGGGATCAAAACATGTTCATGTTAAATAAAAAAACAACAAACTAAAGGAAATCAAGATATACTCTTAGTACCAGGTGATCCTGTTAGCACAAGTTGATGATAACTAAGAAAGAATGGTAGCTTCAAAGGTTCATCGACAAAACCAAACAACCATTTTGTAAAACACCTAATATGCACCACCCCCCCCCCCCCCCCCCCCCCAAAAAATTTTTTTTGAAGCAACAAATACCTTTAGCAGCATGTAATGGGATTTAGGGATACATGGAGGTATCGCGTCCCACTCAGGTTCATGCATTGTCAAACACCTAACACGCAACAGTAATGTGATTTGGAGTCTAAGATAACCAAACCAACATTTGTCAAACACCTAACATGCAACACAAAAAACTTTTTTTGAAGTTGCAAAGATCTCTAGCACTTGCATCATCAAATACAAAAAATTAGCTGTTAAGGTATGTTATGGGGAAGTGCACCAAACCAAATAGCATTGTATGCAAATGTTTGGGAGCAGTATAAAACTACACGGGAGCAAATGTCCAATAAAGATATTTTGCAAGTGCATCCAACAAAAAAACCGAAATAATAAATTAAGAAAGATATAGAGATGATGAGTTGATGACTCTGTTTAAGAGGCCTCAAAGTCGTGGGCACAACTTTTATAAAGGCTGATGGAATACCGCCAAATGAGGCCATCGTTCCTTGCAACAAATATAAAGGCATCACACTTTCTTCCCAATATCGGAAGGTGTCATATTTCCAAATTTCAACTATAAAAATTTATTCTCTATCGTACGTATTTGATATAAAGACTTCAAGTCCATATTGTAACATACAAATTTCACCAAACTTCAAGACTTCAAGTGGAACCTTTACGTGATTCGCAACCTTAAGTCCACCTGCAAAACTCCATAATTTGATTTACAATTTGACATCACAAAAACATCGTCCTGTAATAGAAACATTACAGCAAGCATAAGACACAAAATAAGTTTGATTGACTTTTCTTGTTCCCCAAATTAATGGAACCAATGAGTGCCAACAACATTCAGAGTACCTCTTTATCTATTAAAAAAATTGTATCTAGAAGGATTTACTTTCAGTGGCAAACAGAAAAGTGAAAATGACAACATATTTTAGACAGATATAACCTTAGTAGGGAAAGAAATATAATGACTTTTGCAGTAGTTAATACATCCTTACTTTCCCACCGTTGTCATTCTTCTTTGTATCATGTCTAATGATAGCCAAAGTCTCCAGAATCGCCTGAAAACCAATCAAAGAACACATAGATAAAATCATAAAGAAGTTTTGAAATAGAAAAATTACCTAAAGTCACTGCTGGAAAGTTGGACTACCACTTCGACCCTAGCACGTCGAACATTACTAAACCAACGTGATAGAGAATTACTGATTAGTAGCATATCATGCATAATATTCATGCTATATTCCATTTATTTTACCCCAATATTGTGCTACTCGAGTAGTTGTTTGTAGTGTTTCAAAAGTTAGGTAATGAAGAAGAGGAAGTGAGCAAAAAAGACCTAAATGTAATAAGTATGGACTGATTTGGAAAGTTCTGGACCAATTTGTAATGCACAAGAACTGTAGCGCAAATCAGGAAGGACCGAAGTGCAAACCCGGAGGGACCTGATTGTGAAGTGCAAAACATGGTGACACATGACTTGAAGCAGATCAGTATTTCCCCAATTAAACTCAAAGTGATTCGAGCCAGCAGACCAGGGCTTCACCTTATGTGCCAAATGAAGAAATCATGCGCGACACAAAATTTCAGCCCGATCAGAACCATTTGATCCGCCAGTGGCGGATTTGGATCCGCTACTTGCGGATAAAATGGTCCAAAGCGGCTGAAATTTCGGTCGTGGGTTGGGTATTCGGTTTGGAGCATTCTCGGAACATTAGATGTGATTTAGAACCGTCTGATTATTTCCAGATTGATCCTAGCCATGTATTAGTCTATATAAACCATTGTAATCCCTTCTCTACCTCTTCTTCCTCCTTCCCCCATTAGAGTAGGTTTTAGTTTCCTGTTTTGGTAGTGTAATAAAGGGGTTGGAGAGGAGCAAACTTTGTATTTTTGTTTCTTAATCTAGTTTTGTTCTTGTTCTTTACTTTAGTGTCTTTACTTCGATGCAATTTTCTTTTATGTTGTTGTTTGGTTAATCTTGTTTTAAGTAATTTTCATTATGGGTTCATGTTATGTTTATGTTTTCTTTAGTATAGAGATGAGTAGAGAGTAGTCCATCCCTGATGGTGGTGGAGAAGAAAGTGTTATGATTATGTGATGTATTAGTGTATGTTAATCCTATCCTTTGAGCTTTACATGATTTCTACAACCATCTAATAAGATTTCACTCTTATCTTTGATGTGCTAATACTCTTGAGTGAAGCTTAGCACATGCTTAGATTAGTGAGCCTATTTTATGGGGAATGATGAGGTTAGGATAATGATGGAGTGGAAGAAGGGAACAAGACTTGTGCATGTATGTGCTCATGTTGGCTTTATCCAAATTAATGTCTTGTATGTTTTAATGATTGTGATATATCTTATTTCATATGGAGACATAGTTGGATTTAAGTAATGATGCATGTGAACATATTAGCTTCATTTCAATTATTGTCTTGTATGTTTTAATGATAATGTCTTATCTTATTTCATGTGGAAGCAAAGTTGAAATTGAGTTGTATGGATTTCATGTATGACATGTTTTGATGAGCACAAATAAACACACACACATTTTCATTCCGCATTCTTTCTCTACTCCCCGAGGGGTTTAGTTTTATTGCTTATTTTCTGATTTCTTTTGCACTGTAGTGTAGTTTCGATCACATCTCTCTTTTCTTCTCCCTCACTCGAGTATTGTGAATCCGACTCACACATGCTCCCTGTGGACCGACCCTTATTCGCCACCGCTTCAACATGGCCGTGCACTTGCGGTGTTTAAAACGAATCAATCAATTACCACGTCGACTATTAACAAACCGACGTGGAAGGGTCCATATTCCAACACCCTACCACGTCAGTCATAGAATCCGACATGGTAGGGGGTCTTCCTTGTCAGTATTTACACAGACCAATGTGGAAGGGTTCATTTATGATTTTTTTTAAAATAATTCATACCCTACCACGTTAGCCCTGTAGATGGTAGGGCACCCTATCACATCGGTGAATAACTAATCCAACGTGGTAGTGTAACCCTATCACGTCGATGAATAATTAAGCCGACGTGGTAGGATTTTCATAATTTCAGACCCAGGATTCGAGAAATACAAAACCATTCATCTCATCGACCAGAGCATTCCTCTTCCCTTACTCGCGCGACCTCTCCTTACTTCCCGAGCATTCCTCTTCCCTTACTTCCCGGAAACCCCCTTCCCCGAGCATTCATCTTCCCTTACTTCCCGGCAATGCCGAAGTGTAAGTCTTTGACAACAACATTTTTTGTTTATTGTTTTTCTTGATATGGTCTTTCAGCAATATTTCTTTTGTTGGTTGGTTGGAAAAATGTTAGTTTACTCGAAAACTTCTTTCATGTCAAGTTATTTGGCTATAAACATACATATGGAAATGCATTACGAGTTTCGTGTTTTTGGTATATGTCTTCCACGTCGGTGTTCAATTTATCCGACGTTGTAGGGAGTCTTCCATGTCAGTGCATAATTTATTTGACGTTGTAAGGTGTTCTTAAAAACACCCACCCTAGAATTCTGATTGGTCTTGTCTGAATTCTTATTGGTTTTGTCTGAGATTCATTCTGCCAGAAAATGATCACTTGTAAAAAATAGATTCAAAAATATAAGAGATTTGAGTAGCAAAGTAATTTTTTAATCCTTTATGGAGTTCATAGTCTTTAATCATATTCAAAATGACTTCAACCTTGGATCAACAACTCATTCCAGAATAGTTTTTTGTATTCTTTCGGGCAAGGGCAGATCTAGGATTTTTTGAGGGAGGGGGCAAATCTCATACGTCATTTTTTATAATAAACATTATTTGCGGCTTCATGTCTTGAAATCGCTTCATAATTTTTCATCTTCAATGGACTGAAAACATAAGTTTCTATGTACGTAATAAGACAATCATTCAGTCAATCACAACACCCACTAAATTTTTTTAACGTGATAAGAGTGGAAAAAATTATGTGGATAAAAAAAGTTAATATGTACTACTATAGTCATAAATATTATAAAAGATACATCCTCTTTTCTTTATCTTTTTGGATTGAATAGCACATTCAATCGTTAGACAATAAAATATTTTGAAGTACTTTTGAAATTTTCTTTTTAGTATTAAAATCATGGATGAATATGCACTATCAGCATAAAACCAAAGCCCAAACTTAATAACGCAAGATTCCCTTTAACTGTTACATTGTGATACGAAAAGCTTGTTAAAATAATTAGGCAACTAATTTGTTTCAGTTTTGATGTGTCGTTAGATTCATTAATTAATCAAATATGTACTTGTAGCTCTCCCCGGAATTACCAAATGACAACTAATTAGAATGGTCGGTAGACTGCAAATCTACGTACAACTTTGATCCATAGTTTACAGGTGATTTGTTGTTCCAACTATATATCATAAAAATATAGTATAGCATGGTTAATGTTCTTGGATCTTATAGTGTGAATTAATAACAAGGTTTTCCCTTAAACTACTTCATGATGAAGCAAGGATGGTACTAGTAAATTAATGCACGAAAATTGAGAGATTACTAAAGTGGTTAAATTATGATCTTTTATGTGAATAATCACGGTGAAGTTGTTTCCCAACACTGATGCATGGAACATGGAAAAATAGAAATTACATCCTTAGCCTTTCACAGATTTTGCTATTTACTCTTGTAAGATTAGTAATGTACATGATGTATATTATTGATTCATCAAGGCCCACCCCTGATTGTTGGGTGAATTTTTTAATTTAGTAGGTGGGCCCATGCCCATACGTAGCCCCGCCCCTGCATTCAGGTTAATGACACCCAACAAGAAGAACCGCACCCAAACTAACGATGAAGGCTCGACATCGGTTCCACCACGTTGAGGAACTCTTATGTTAGAGTTGCAACAAAAAATAAAACATGAAACTCCATTGCCTTTGGACTTTGATTCTCTCTTAGAGCCGATCAGAGAGAATTAAATTTATTGGCCTAGTTATTTGGGTACCGTCGCTAGAACCAATGTTGATATCTGTATTGAAAGTTTGTCACAAGTTGATTCTTCCCTAAAATAACAAATTTGGGAGGATATAATTGTATGTCTTTGTTTATTAGTTTTATTTATAATTTCCCCACTTATTGATTCTAATTTACATTTTTTTGGTTGTAGGACAAATTCATTTTTCAATCCACTTAAACGTTGAAAAAGAAGTAAAATTCACATGTTCATAACCGGTGGAAAGACTTTAAAATAAGACTCACGTACATGTTTATCTTTGGGCAATATAAGGACCGTGAGCCTTATGCTACTTACAATTTCATTTTGCCGATAACAGTTTCCTTGGGCAATATAAGATTGTAAGTGAACTTTATCTTTTATGCTTTGTGTACGTATGTGGTTATTAATTAATAATAAGTTTTAAAATTAATTTTTATAGGATGAAATTTCAATAAAAGATTCCCAATGAGAATTTATTTCAGATGGAATAAATGATATATTGTCCACAACCTTGGGTAAGCAGAAGCATGCTAGGCAAATACTAGGTAGTCGAATAGGACAACGTCAGTATTTTGGTTCATCATCATCCTCACAAAGCCATTCCCAAGTTGATCACGTGATATGCGACGAGAAGATTCATCGCGTGGAAAACCTGGTGAAGAGTTTGTATAAACACCTTGGACTTTCCACCGATATTGCCACAGATGTAACAACACCCCGTACTTCTTCCAATGTACAACCTAAGGAGGTGTTCCCCCAAGAAGTATCTGAGCAGGACACACTTGACCATTTTGAGGTAAAATTACAAATTATAAGTATTTATTTTTCTTTTTGCATTGTAGTGCATGTGATAAATTTTGTTTTGAAATTTATAGGATGGAGCCCAATGTGAACTCTTTGTGAATGATCCAGATATGCGAGTTGTAGCATATGGAAGGTATACACACTAAAGTTGCATCACGGTCAACAACTTGAATCCAAGAATTTGAAGGTGACTTTGGATAAATCTATCTTTGGTGATGCACTCCTACCAATTCTTGAATCTGAAGTTCAGACGGTGGGCGATGCTAAAGGATGGGTGTTGCAATGGCCTCGTTCATTGATTAAAATAAATGCGAATAAAGGTATCAACTTTAAATTTAATAACTGCCTAAGTGGTTGATATATTGTAATCATGTGAAGGAGTTCTAGTAATATAGGTTTTTAATTTTAAAAAGGTTGAAGGTCCAACATCCAAGCAATCTGAAACGGAAATTGTATTTGACGAGAGACAATTTCCTCTGAATTGTCAAATGTTATACAATTTCATACGACATAAGGATGGATATTCTACAGTTGAAAGTGTGATGAATAAAGAAATTGTAGGAAAAATGACCAATGATGGCATCGAAAATAAGTTGTATGTCATAATAAAAGATGTCATGTAATTTTTGAGGATGGAAAAGTTGTGTATAACAATCATCCAAGTTCAATTAAAGTAAGTCATTTTGTCCTTTTTTATATTAAAATTTACAATTACGAATTTTTTTGATATTACTTATGATATATATCTTCTTGAATAGACTTCTCTACGAATTGCCATATGGGTAACAAATTGGTTATTTGTGCCCTACAATATTCATGTTTCAAGGCAATTCAAGCGATGACAATAGACCGCAAAAGATTGCTAAGATTATGCATGAAAGCGAGAAAAAATTATTTCTAGCGCCATATTGGGAGGCGTAAGTATTTCATTATATTTTATATTACTTCTTAGATTAGTTTTAGGGTATTAATAAAGTTATTTAACATCATTGATTTACAATATTCAATGGATGTTGGCCGTTTTGGTTCAGAGTACGAATACTGCATATTAGTTTGATCCTCTTACATCTAATAAACCGAGGAAATCATTGAAGAATATTGTTCAGTTGTAAGTTAATTTTAGTATAGTTAATTTAAATTAATTAACTAATGTTTCAATAGTTGCATATCTGATTAAAACGTCTGACTATTTGTGTAATTTTGAGAGAGTCATGGATATATAAAATGATGAGTTGAAGGAGTCAGAAGAAGCTAACAACTTGGCATGCCATGAAGGTAAAATTGTTCATTATTAAAGTAAACCACGAAACCATTAATATGCACTCATTTCATCATTTGGATATAATCATGATTAATTTTATTTGCAATTGTTGTAGTACCGTAGACAAATTGAAAAAAACGAATACGGTTACTACATAATGACTTATATGGAACAAATTATCTATTTGGGATTGGAAGATGAAGATTTACGACATGTATCTTCACTATGTAACCATATTTTAGATTGTAACGGTTTTGTAATTTTAATTATTTAAAAAGATAATTTATTTTTGTAGATTTTTGAACCTGACCTTCAACCATTTTTGCAAGAAGAGATTGATGGAACTCGATAAAGGTGGTCACTTACTTTATTGCTAGTATGCTAAAAATTGGATGAATGTTAGATATGAGTTACATTTTTTTGTTGGATTGTATATGAGTATACTTTTGTGTTCTATTGTATATGAGTATACTTTTGTGTTCGATTGTATATGAGTACTTATAAATTGTTTATGAGTTACATTTTCTGAGCAGGGGTTTGAGTCTTACTTACAACCATCAAAACCCAAAATTAATAAGGGGTCTACCACGTCGAATTTACTCCATATCCGACATGATAAGGTCTCTACCACGTCGGATATGGAGGACATCCGAAGTGGTATACCACTTTTGAGTTGTGGTCGACCAGTTGGATAAATTGGATTTGAGTTACATTTTCTGAGCAGGGGTTTACGTGTGACTTACAACCATCAACCCAAAATTAATAAGGGGTTTTCCACCTTGGATTTCCTCCATATCCGACGTGAAAAGGTGTCTATCACATCGGATATGGAGGTCATCCGACGTGGTAGACCCCTTATCAATTACAGTCAACCAGTTGGATAAATTTGATTTGAGTTACATTTTCTGAGTAGGAATTTAAGTCTTACTTACAATCATCAACCCAAAATTGATAAGGGGTCTTCCACATCGGATTTCTTCCATATCCGACGTGATAAGGTCTCTACCACGTCGGATATGGAGGTCATCCGACGTGGTAGACCTCTTATCAATTGTCGTCGACCAGTTTGATAAATTGGATTTGAGTTACATTTTCTGAGCAGGGGTTTGAGTCTGACTTACAACCATCAAAACCAAAAATTGATAAGGGGTCAACCAAGTCGGATATGGAAGAAAGCCAATGTGGTAGACCACTATAAATTTTGGTCGAGAAGTTGGACGAATCGGTCGAGCCATTTTGGGTCTTTGATGTCCAAATAGAAATATACCCCTACTAGCACGACAAACTTGTCTTCAAACCGACGTGATACATTTTTTTCAATACGACATCCCATAGGCCTTAACCCCACAACACCTCTCCCAATCGATACATCTCCAATCCAACCCTAACTACCACTTCTAAGCCCGCACCATCTCTGATCCAACCCACCGCAGCCCCTAAACCCACCACAACCCACCACAACCTTAGCCACGACCCCTAAATTAACCCGCCACAACCCACCGCAACCCTAGCCACCACTTCATTGTAACATCTCCAACTCAAACACCAGCCAGTCCAACAAAAGTAAATGCTTCCACAAAACCTAAGACTGAAAATTCTTCTCCTATGGAAACCGTAAGCATGCATTTGCTTTATACTGTTAAGTCTATCGGCTAATTTTTTTTCCTTTAGAAGCAAAAGTCTTGTAATGATAATGAAATAGATGGGTTTTTTAGCAGCAACATCACCAACGCCAAACCTAGCAAATTCAGAGCAAAAGTCGCAGTCGCTCTCTCCTTATGTTGCGTAAGTACATTTTAGTTATTTTCCCTAACACTACAAAATCAGTCTTGTAATGGCAATGAAATACACTACAAGAATTTAATGTTTTAGCCACGGTAAAAATCCGTCACTAAAGCCTATCATCCGTGGCAATACACTTTCAGCCACGGATAAGTTCCGTCACTATTACCGCGGTCACTAAATCCAATTAGCGACGGATGTTGTGACGAATAGTAACCGTCACAACTTAGATTTGGAGGGAAGAAATGGCGGGAAAAATAAACCTTTTAGCCACGGATAATTCCCGTGGCTAAATGGTTTATTTGCCAAAAAAATATAATTAGCATTCACTGTGTTTCTCTTTTCCTAGTACAAACTACTAACAACCAATACATTCACATATTCATCCAAAACAGCACCACAAAGTCAATAAACACAATCATCTATAGCACCACCACAAATACACAAGCACAATAACATCAATGTATCAAAATTATCACAATAATCATCACATAATAAATGTATTCCTCATGTCTTGTTGGTGTAACTTTGAAAAGAAACTTAAGAATAAAATAAATCATGTCCATAATAACTTCGGACAATTACATAAAAGAAAACTTAAGAATTAACTTTTGCACAATGATATATAAGTACCATGTGCAACTACACTCCAGAATAACATCAATCATGTTTTGAAACCAATTCCACTACTAATTCCTCTACCTCCTAGATGCCATTTTCTGAAATCTGGTCAAAAGAGAAAGAAAAACATGTAAAACATGAGGTGATAATTAATGGTCTAAAGAAGAATCAGCTATCAACTTACATGATGCATTTACCATTGCTTTGGAATTGCTAGATGTTTTGACAAGTGTTTAATGGTGGAATTTAACAAAATATATCCAAGTTGTTTTAAAAGTTGGCACGTAGCCCATTAAAAGTAAAAAGTAAATGGGAAGAATAATTATGATGTAAGATGATTCTTATCCTTAGATACTTATAACAAATTAACTAAACTTAAGCATATCGTTTTGTGTAAAAATTGAGCAAACTAACAACAAGAAATTGAGGCTTTAGTGAAGGTGTTTATACGACTAATGTCTTGATATGGTTCTTGTGTACCTGATGCAGAACCAACCATGTATTTAGTTCCTGCAAAAATAAAACATGAATTTGAATTAAAGAACCAAATCAATCTAAAACTATCAAGGAGTGAGCACTAGTTAATGAATACACTTTCACCATATTCATTTTGTAGTGGTTGCACTCCAATTTTCAATGCTTCAACCACCCTTGCAGGAGACAACAACACTAGAACATGCTGCAATACCTAAACCAAGAAATTGTGTTTTGTTGTAGAACATCAACATTTAAGATCCTGCAATTAATATTGTTATTTATAGAGGAATCCAACAACCAAATTTGATTTAGCTGGCATGTTGAGACCATGTTGAAAATGCAATGATCTATAGTATACCAACTTGGTTGTGCGTAAGTGAAAACACAAACACATGGATCTAGATTCACTAAAATGTTCAATTGGTAACTATAAATGTTCAATTCGTAACTATAAATGTGAATTAACTTTAAGTCCGACAACTCGACAAGAGTATAAAAGTTAAACATAAATTTTCAGCATTGAATAAATAACTTGTACACCTATACATTTTCAAAAGAGGAAGCAAAAAATGTAACTATCAATTTGAGCATATCATTTGAAGAGCAAGGAGCTAATACCCATGCACCAGCAAGAAATGTTGTTGGATTTCTAATTCCAGTTGAAAATCGTTCAACTGTAAAACAAAAGATGTAAAGTTGCGTCATCAATGAAAATAAAAAGACAATTTATAACAATCTAAATTTTTCCCAGCATAGATGAGGAGAACTAGAAAACCATAAGAACATGCTTTTCAGTTAAAGGTTGTCGATAGTTACACTTGCAAGTTGAAACTCGTAATACTTTTCGGATAATAATATTTTCTTTTGATGACTTACCAAAGCCAATCAAGTTGCCATACTTCTCAAACCAATGTCAAATTCAGCACAAATCACTACCAAAATAAGCCAAGATGCAGTCAAAGATTCAATTCAAAATCGCAGCACAAACTCCAGCAACTTCAGCACACAAATAGCCCTTCAATTCAGTAAAAAAGCGACCCAAATGTATCTCAAGCACAGCTACAATTGCAACCAAAATTTGACACTTAAATAGCCTAGTTGCTGCAGAATATTAGCTCATTATTCAGCACAAATGCAGCAGAGGATTAGATGCGATTCAGCTAAATTATTCAGCATAAGAGAGACACAATAATTCAAGATTAATGAGATAACTAAGCTACAATAATATGTTGAGATAAGACAACAAAGTCAAGAGTGTCTCCAGAAACATTGCTCTTCTATTATTAATTTTCCAAATCCTATCAATAAAAACGAAATCTGGAGTGTTGGAAGAGAAGACAATCACTTTTGCAAACCCTAACTCCTCCAACCATTGGTCCGACAGCAAACAAACGAGCAATTCGTTCAAACAAACCAAACCACATCAGCACAAAACCCTAAAAACCTCCAGCCTTTATTTTGTTCGTATCCCAAACAAAATGCCACACTCGCCTCTAAAAACCCTAACAAAAATCGAAACGATTCCCATCGGAAAAAACCCAACTCCAAAACCCTATTTCGG
This sequence comes from Triglochin maritima, assembly GCA_963682175.1. NCBI lineage: Eukaryota > Viridiplantae > Streptophyta > Magnoliopsida > Alismatales > Juncaginaceae > Triglochin > Triglochin maritima. The sequence continues at coordinate 20,093,087 of OY821774.1, read as the reverse complement.
GAAAGATAGAAAATTTGGGTACCTTTGGGGAGTTGTTATCGGTCATGTCGGCGTGCGAGGAGAGGACTAGAGGAAGATGAGAGTGGTGGTGATGGAACAACGTGGAAGAAGCAACGTGGGAGACGTGGCGACGAGGAACAGTGGTTTGGTTTCGGGTGGCAGTCGCAACGGTGGTGGTGGCGTTGGGAGGCGGCGATTTGGGGGTTTCGGGTGAGAGGCACGATTTGGGGGGTTTGCATATGGGTGAACTGAGGAGTCAGGTTTGTACCATTTGGGGTTAACTTTTTCCCCTTGTCTGTGGCTAACTCTCCTTTATCAATGGCTGATACAAGAATCAGCAACGGATGCTACAGCCACGGATACACCTACTGTAGCTGTAGGCATAATTTCTTGTAGTGATAGATGAGTTTTTTAGCAATCTCATTTGTTTTCATATGATCCTCATCAAAAATATCATTGTAGTTCTTGTTATCCACATTGATCCAAAATTTTCCATTACGTATGTTTTTTACATGATTGGATTAAATGTCTTTGAATGCATGCTACTATGCTAGTAGAAAGTTGATTTTTTGTGATGCTAATTTTTTGTTAATAGCCAGGGGTTAAATTTGTGATTTTTGTGATGTGATGTTAATTTTGTATTAAACTTGTGATGTTAATTTTGTGTTAATAGCCAAGGGTTAAATTTGTGATTTTCGTGATGTGATGTTAACTATGTGATTTTTGTGATATTAATTTTGTGTTAATCTTGTGATATTAATTTTGTGTTAATAGCCAGGGGTTACTATAAAATTCCTATATATTGGGTTCATTTTATATCACGATTGATTGTGTTGTTGTGTAGATAACGATGAATAGAAATTGGATTTTTGCAAGTCGATTGAGTGATGAGTAAGCACAGAGTTGATAAATTTCTATAGTTTGTAAAAAAGAATGTGCATTTTAGAAACAAAGGAAAAACTTTTGTCCGTGTAGGAAGTGTCTTAACATGTTCTTAGGAGATGTAGAATATGTTGGCCTTTTGGCCTTAATCCTTGTTTTGATGATTTAATCAACCTAATCTTAATCATAAGTAATGTAGAGTAGCACACATATTGCATTGCATATATATTGCATGTGTTAACCTCTACAGGTGATCAAGACTCATGGAAGAAAGGAAATCAAGTCAAGATATGTAATAAAGCTATATGAAGACTTGTAATCTTGATTTTATTTTGAGTCCTAGGAACATGTGTAAATTGAGCATACAAGAGTTTAAAACCAATCACTTACACACTAGGTTCCTTAGAGAACTCACACACAAAGTTTCAGATCATTTGGACTTCATTAGGTCATCCAAACCTTAGTCAGAAATCACTTAAAACCTAAACCCAGAATTCCTGTGTGAACCGGTCGACCGAACCAGTTCCAAGTTCGACCGGTTTATAACAAACTCTCCACAGTGATTTTACCGAACTCTACCGGTCGACCGGTTCTACCTTTTCAGTCGACCGATCCCGGATTACCTTTTAGTATGGCTGTTTTCCTTGTCGTATTCCTATAACGGTCATATTCGTATAAAACAAACTTAACCCCAAAATACATTCGGTAACCGGTAGAAGGACGACTTTGTTTCGGTCGACCGGTTGAACATTTTTTCAAGAAACCAAATTCCCTACTATCGGTCGACACATTCTTCATTCGACCGTTGCACCTTTGTCTCAACCGAATCCCCTGAACGGTCGACCGCCCCATACTTTGGTTCGACCGATTCACTTAAGTAGAGTTAAGTTCTAGCTTGTTTGTCCGATCGATTATTTATTTGTTTGACCGTTCTCCTTGAAATCAAGTGAACGGTCGACCGGTTTATTAGTTTCGGTCGACCGTTTCTGGACAGATTTGCAGCCTGATTTTTTGCTTTGTGTGCTTTGCACAAAACCCAATCAAATCTTGTCCAAACGGCTAGAAATCTTTAGGAGCTTATAAATAGAGGATCAAGACCTGTTGTTAATACAACTCTCAAACTCCAATTGTCCCAATACATTAAAGAGAAACCTCAATCCTCAAAGCTCCCATTTCTACACTCCATAAGCCTAAACTATACACACTTGATCAATTACTCATCCTACTCAAAGTGTGCTCAATTAGAGAGTGAATCCCACTCAGTTACAAAGCTTGTCAAAAGAGTATAGACTTCGGTGAGAGCCCGAAGTAATCCTTCTCGGTTTGTGAGAAGAGGATTCCAAGCTTGGCGAGGGTTGTTTGCGAGTTTGACGGTTGTAAGGCGTTGTCTCCCGGCCCGGAACGGGGAGCGGATAGTGAAGTCGTAGGCGGAGCTCGCGGAGTCGAGCGAAGCTTTCAAGAGATGACTAGGACCCGGGTGGGGTGCCGAACCTCTATAAAAACGCCGACTCGATTTGTGGTTTGCTTGTTCCTTTTCCCTACTAGTCTTTAAATTGTTTCCGCTGCGTTTATTGTTTGATTAGTTAGAGATTAGCGTAAAAGTGATTAGTGGACCCATAACCCACACGATCCTACATTTGGTATCAGAGCCTTGTTAGCTAAATTTCATTACTTTACCGTAATTTTAGCATGGCTTCAACATCTAATCACTTAGAGGGTTTATGCACCACAATCCCTCCTTTGCTTAATGGGTCAAATTATGATTATTGGAAAAATAGAATGAAAATCTTTTTAATATCAAATAACCTTAAGTATTGGAAGTTTATTCAAAATCCATACATACCCCCAAATGAAGATGAGTTAGATTCTCTATCTAGGGCTCAAATGAAAGAAATTGAAATGAATTCTAAAATCATGAACATTCTTTATTGTGGCCTTAATGAGGGAGAATACAATAGAATTAGGGGTTGTGAAAGTGCAAATGAAATATGGCATAAGTTACAAATGCATCATGAGGGTGATAGTAAAACCAAAGAAAGTAGGATAAGTCTCCTTATGCATAAATATGAAATATTTTCTATGCAAATCGGTGAGAACATAAGCGACATGAACACTAGCTTCACCGATATTACTAACTCTCTTTTGATTCTTGGAAGAAGGAAAAATGAAGGAGAGATGACTCGAAAATTCCTCCGGTCGTTGAGCAACGATTGGGAAGACAAGGTCGTCACAATTGAAGAATCGCACGATCTTTCAAAATTGAAGATGGAGGAACTCATTGGAAATCTCATGGCATATGAGCTCCAATTGAGTCATCGAAAAGAGAAGGAAGCTTCCAAGAGAAACTCCATGGTGGCATTGCATGCAAACTTTGATGAGCCAAGGAGAGTGGAAGAAGAGGACATTGAGGTCCTTGCCCAATACTTCTTGAAATACCTCAAGAGGGATAAGGGAGAAAAGAATGAAAGAAGAGGTAGAAGAAGTGAGAAAAGAGAAAAAGAAAAGGAGAAGGAGGAAAGTGAAAATGAGAGAAAAAAGAGGGAGAAGAAAAATGAGAGAAGAGAGAGGAGAAGAGAAAAGGAGAAGAGGGAGAGGAAAGAAAGGAAGGAGGAAGATCACAAAGCCACTTGGGATGACTCTTCATCTCCATCATCATCATCGTCTTCCTTGCAAAGTAGAAAAGAGGTTGCCCATTCATGCTTCATGGCCATTGAAGATGAACAAAGTGAGGTAGCTTCTAACTCCTCTAAATCTTATTCCACTAGAAGTTATTCATGTTCAAGTAAATCATATTCTAGTGCTAGCTCTAAATCTAATGCTAATGATGAATCATATACACATGATGAGCTACAAAATGCATTTCATGATTTAGTTAAACAATATGAGATCATTTGTGAAAAGAACAAAAATGCTAGAAAAACTATAAATGATCTCAAATGCCAAATTGAATTAATCATGAATGAAAAGAATGAGGTGGTTGCTAGACTTGAATCAAATGAATCATCACTTGCTAGTCTAAGTGAAACACCGATTGTTGATGAAAATTTAGATGTTAGAGCTTCAAATATGCAACTAAGGAAAGATCTAGAAATGTTCACAAAAGGAACAAAAAAGCTTGATATGCTTTTAAGTAGTCAAAGACAATCCTTAGCTAAACATGATTTAGGATACAATGTGCAATTGAAAAACCATGTAACTCATACTACTTTAAATGGCAAACATTTATTTGTTAAGTCTATTTCCTCAAGTGTGTGGGCACCCAAAACCAAAATGGTTTGGATCCCAAAAGCTAATGTTCAAGGACCCAAAGTTGTTTGGGTACCTAAATCTACACTTATAGGTGCTTGAGGAGGAGATTGGTGGTGACCGGGTGAGCCAAAGCGTCGAATTTGAATCCGGTTGCATCACCAAGTCAAGATTGGAGCTAATCAATATTCAAGTTTGGTATAAAATTTCTATCAGTAAATTTTTTTTGAAAAATTAGCTCTAATCTAGTCTTATGCTTAATTGTCATATCTTTAGAAGTTCAATTCATTGCAAATCATTAACCCTATTCATTGCAAATCATATACCACATCCATTGATTTTAAATGTCATATTCTAAATGGATGTTAGAATAAGGCTTGAGTAGAAACTTAAATGAATTTACTTGTATCATACTCATTGTTTCCATTTAGCCTTATTGATAAGGGGAGCTTAAATGTTATATCTTTTATTAGAGTAATGAAGTGCAAAATTTAGGGGGAGCAACTTCATTACAATTGACATCCTATATTGAACTTAAATAGTTATATAATTGTCAATGGGGGAGAAATCTCATTACATATTTTACATTGTTTATTGTTTTTGATGGATGTCAAAGGGGGAGAGATAATTAAAGGAAGTAATTAAGGGGGTTACTTGAAAATCATGTAAAATGAACAAAAACTATGCACATCCATAGGGGGAGCATTTATATGCATAGTTTACACTTAAAATTTTCAAGTATTAAGATATAGGTTGCCATCATCAAAAAGGGGGAGATTGTTGGCTTTTTTGCCTTAATCCTTGTTTTGATGATTTAATCAACCAAATCTTAATCATAAGTAATGTAGAGTAGCACACATATTGCATTGCATATATATTTCATGTGCTAACCTCTACAGGTGATCAAGACTCATGGAAGGAAGGAAATCAAGTCAAGATATGTAATAAAGCAATATGAAGACTTGTAATCTTGATTTTATTTTGAGTCTTAGGAACATGTGTAAATTGAGCATACAAGAGTTAAAAACCAATCACTTACACACTAGGTTCCTTAGAGAACTCACACACAAAGTTTCAGATCATTTGGACTTCATTAGGTCATCCAAACCTTAGTCGGAAATCACTTAAAACCTAAACCCAGAATTCCTGTGTGAACCGGTCGACCAAACCAGTTCTAAGTTCGACCGGTTTATAACAGACTCTCCACAGTGATTTTACCGAAATCTATCGGTCGACCGATTCTACCTTTTCAGTCGACCGATCCCTGATTTTAATATGGCCGTTTTCCTTGTCGTATTCCTATAACGGTCATATTCGTATAAACAAACTTAACCCCAAAATACATTCGGTAACCGGTCGAAGGACGACTTTGTTTCGGTCGACCGGTTGAACATTTTTTCAAGAAACCAAATTCCCTGCTATCGGTCGACACATTCTTCATTCGACCGTTGCACCTTTGTCTCAACCGAATCCCCTTAACGGTCGACCGCCCCATACTTTGGTTCGACCGATTCACTTAAGTAGAGTTAAGTTCTAGCTTGTTTGTCCGACCGATTATTTATTTGTTTGACCGTTCTCCTTGAAATCAAGTGAACGGTCGACCGGATTATTAGTTTCGATCGACCGTTTCTGGACAGATTTGCAGCCTGATTTTCTGCTTTGTGTGCTTTGCACAAAACCCAATCAAATCTTGTCCAAACGGCTAGAAATCTTTAGGAGCTTATAAATAGAGGATCAAGACCTGTTGTTAATACAACTCTCCAACTCCAATTGTCCCAATACATTAAAGAGAAACCTCAATCCTCAAAGCTCCCATTTCTACACTCCATAAGCCTAAACTATACACACTTGATCAATTACTCATCCTACTCAAAGTGTGCTCAATTAGAGAGTGAATCCCACTCAGTTACAAAGCTTGTCAAAAGAGTATAGACTTCGGTGAGAGCCCGAAGTAATCCTTCTCGGTTTGTGAGAAGAGGATTCCAAGCTCGGCGAGGGTTGTTCGCGAGTTTGACGGCTGTAAGGCATTGTCTTCCGGCCCGGAACGGGGAGCGGATAGTGAAGTCGTAGGCGGAGCTCGCGGAGTCGAGCAGAGCTTGCAAGAGATGACTAGGACTCGGGTGGGGTGCCGAACCTCTATAAAAACGCCGAGTCGATTTGTGGTTTGCTTGTTCCTTTTCCCTACTAGTCTTTAAATTGTTTCCGTTGCGTTTATTGTTTGATTAGTTAGGGATTAGCGTAAAAGTGATTAGTGGACCCATAACCCACACGATCCTACAGAATACATCAATGCTCATCTGTTTGAGAAAGGTTTTGATGAAGGTTATACACATTGGATATGACATGGTGAGAATGAAATACGTAAAGAAAGTGATAGTCCTTCACATAAAGATGTTAATGATGATGATCGGTTAAAGGATATGATTCGAGATGTTGCCAAAAAAGTTTGATGATAAACCACAAGTACTTAGTAATTTGTTGTTAGACAATGAAAAACCTTTGTATCCGGGTTGCACCGATTTCAGTAGATTGTTTGCAGTATTATGGTTATATACCTTGAAAACCTTGTATGGTTGGAGTGATGTTAGTTTTACTGCCTTGCTCAAGTTGTCAAAATAAATTCTTCCAGAAAACAACGAACTTCCGAATCGTACATATGAGGCAAAAAAATATCTTGTGTCCAATGGGTATGCCGCATAGGAAAATACATACATGCCCTACTGATTGCATATTATATAGGGCCGAATATGAAAATCTACATTTTTGCCCGATTTGTAACGCGTCAAGGTATAAACGCAAGAAAAATGTGAGTGGTGATATACCAGTACAAGGGCCGCCTACGAAGGTGTTGTGGTATCTTACGATCATTCCAAGGGTTGAAACATTTGTTTGCTTGCCCCGTAGATTCAAAGAATCTGACATGACATGCAAATCGTAATAAAGTGACTGATCAGATGCTTTGACATCTTGTATATTCTCCGTAGTGAAAGAAGATTGATTCAGATTTTCCGGTGTTCGGTCAAAAATCCAGAAATCTAAGACTTGGTCTGTGTATTGATGAAATGAATCCTTACGAGAGTTTGAGTAGCCTTCATAGTTCGTGGCCTGTTCTACCAGTGATGTAGAATCTACCTCTATGGTTGAACATGAAAATAGATACATGATGTTGTCTTTAACGATTTCTGGTCTAAAACAACCATGCAATGACATAGATGTGTATTTCACTCCTTTGATTGATGACTTGAAGAAATTGTGGAATGATTGTGAGCAAGTGTGGGATGCCCACCGTCAATAGTCATTTATAATGCATGCGATGATATTTTGCACAATAAATGACTTCCCTACATATGGAAATCTATCTGACTATTCTTTGAAAGGGCACAAAGTGTGTCCTATTTGTGAAGAAAATACGTGTTCTTTGCATCTTATGCATGGCAGTAAGACAGTGTATCTTGATTATCGGAAATTTCTTCGTTTGAGTCATCCGTATCGTAAAATGAAAATGACATTTAACGGGACGCAGGAATTCAAAGAGCCTCCTGTAGAAATCAGTGTAAGACAAGTTCTTGAGAGGGTGACAAACATGCAATGCAAGTTCGGCAAGCCTTACAAACGTGGAAATATAGGATTAGTTGGAAGAAAAAAATCTATTTTTTTAACCTTCCTTATTGGGAAACCTTAGAAGTCAGACATTGTATTAATGTGATGCATGTCAAAAAAAATTGTGACAATTTGTTAGGAACTCTTCTTAACATATCGGGTAAGACTAAAGTGGACATAATGTCAGATTTGATCTACTTGAACTTGGTATTCGAGCAAAACTAGCACATAGAGTAAGGGTACTCGTAAGTATTTAGCACCAGCTTTTTACACTTTGGACAGAAAGTAGAAATTAGCTTTGTGTCAGTGTCTACATGGTGTCAAAGTGTCGGTGGGGTATTCTTCAAATATTAGCAATCTTGTATCAATTAAAGATTTGACACTACTTGGTTTGAAGTCTCATGATTATCATGTGTTGATGCAACAATTGTTACATGTTGCTATTAGATCGATATTGCCAAAACACGTTAGACATGCTATTATCAAATTTTGTTAGTTCTTCAACAAGATTTGCATCAAACTAATTGATCCAAAGTATTTGGATAAGTTGCAGAATGAAGTAGTTGTTACGATATGTCAGTTGGAGATGTACTTTCCGCCACCTTTTTTTGATATTATGGTTCATTTGGTAATTCATATGATTAGAGAAGTTAAGCTACTCGGTCTGCCATTTTTGAGATGAATGTATCCTTTCGAGCATTACATGGGTGAGTGGAAAGATTATTGTAAGAATGTGGGACTTCCTAATTGAGTTTTGTAATGAGTACTTGGCTCATACTAAGAGTGTGGGACTTCCTAAGAACATACATGAAGATAATATTGAAGGTAATGGTACACGTGGCCTGAAGATGATAAGTCCAAAAGTTGAGGATCTCTTCAAACTGTATTTCTATGTGTTGTGCAATTATGATAAAGTCCCACCTTATTTGCCTGAGCACATGGACATAGTGAGGAAAAACATCCTTCTTGGACTGATCAACAAGTCATTAATGCTCACAATAAGACTTTCGTTGATTGGTTCAGGGAAATTGTATACAATCGTAATGTTTTTGAAAATTTAAAGTGGTTGGCATGTAGACCAAATCCTATAGTGACATCTTATAATGGCTATGATATAAATGATTCTTCTTTCTATACCAAAATAGAGGACAAGAAAAAACAATGTAGAATAGTGGGGTTACTTCGGTAGTTGAATCGTTGCACATCTCTAGTTCAAAAATAGAAATCCCATATATGCCAATATGTCTTATTATGGTCAGATGAAATAAATATTGGAGTTGAATTTTACTAAATTCAATGTTGTGGTATTTAAATGTGTGTGTGGACAATAAGAACGGTCTTCAAGTCGATGAGTTGGGGTTTACCTTGGTGAATCTTAAAAAAGAAGTTTTTAAGGAACATGTTGTCATTCTGGTATCTCAAGCAAAACATATATTTTATGTAACAGACCTGTCTGCTAATCAATGGTTGGTTGTTTTAATAGGAAAACGACAAATCGTGGTTCAAGAAGATGATAATGAGATTGAAGAAATTCTTCCGTTTGCACAAGTACCTGAACTTAAATTGCTCGATGATGACAAAACTGTTCACAACTTAATTACCCGAGATGATCATCATGAAGGATTATGAAGTGAGGATCCTATGAGCAAAAAAAGAAAACATCATAACTAAATGTTCATTGTATGTTGCAGTATTAAATAAATGCATTTGTATATTACACATGATATGAATGTTGTGCAACTGATAAATATGATTGTTGTTATTGCTGGATTGAATACAAATGTTGTGAAAATTAATTACTTGTTTGATAGATATAAATATTGTGAATTGCTTGATTGAATATGAACGGCAGGATTTGAGTCTGAATTACAGGTATCCAACAAATTAAAAAAAATCCTACAATGACACACTAGCACGTTGGTTGTCAAAACCACCGACGTTGTAGGATATTTGTTTTATTTTTTTCATTTTTATTAACGACCCTTCAACGTCGGTTGGCAATACCACCAACGTTGTAGGGTATACTACCACGTCAGTGTTCTTGTAGGCCGACACGATAGGAACCATGCTACCGCGTCGGTCGTATAAAATGGTCGACGTGGTAGGATATTAAGGAGCCGATTTACCACGTCGGTCGGTGTTAAAATTGTGACCGATGTTGTACTCCCTTTATAACGTTGCAAACTTACCACATTGGTCGTTGAAGGTGGTCAACCCGATGTTATACACCTTAATATTCGACGTTATAGCCTTTATTCCAGCAGCCAGTTTTGTGATTTTTCTTTTAAGTAGCTTCCGCTTAGCAGAACAAATGAAACTCTGTCAAATCAAACCAAAAGGTGTAACAAACTCAAACAGAAAATTTTAACTTAAAAAAATAATATGATCAAGATCATACACACTAGGATATTACAGAAACCCAACACAAGATGCACCAATATATATAATATATTTGAGCTTTCCAAAAGGGTGATCACATCAAAAGGCTATAAAATAAATGTACATATAATCACTACAACCTCTAAAAGGGGAAAAACAGGATATGGTCCCAAGTGCGCTCCTCCACGACCACCACCCTCCAACGTCGCTCACGACCTGAAAGTAAACATGCAACAATACCTGTGTTTCATGAATGAAATATCGTATGCCAAACCCCTAACATATAAATGAACTAAGACCGACAACAAGATAGCATGCAAAAACTACAAGACAAGGACATCGTCAATAAGTTAGGCTCGAGGGCTATTTCACCGAACCACAGCAGATACGATCAACAGACAGGAGTCCAGGACTCTTTCACCCAACCCAAAACACAAAAGCAAATAGGGCTCCTCCGACAACCGTCTGAGCTTCTACTTCCTCGTCGATCTCCACACCTCTTTGGAGCTTCAGATGGCTGAGAGGGAAAATGTTTGAGAGAGAGAAACGAGTGCGAGAGAAAGGTGAAGAAAAGAGTTGGGTTTAGCTTGAATACTCCACCCAATACAATCCACCAATCCAAAGCCTCCACCTCACCCTTCACCTTTCTCTCCTAAACAACCATTAGCCACCTAAACACAATTAAGCCCCTAAACAATGATTAAGATAGGACAAAAGGTCTAAAGCATTTTAAGTAAATAAAATCAATCACTAAAATGTAAATCTACTGGGGGAGACTGCATAAGTTCAAATAACTATGATCAAGTCTTTTTGACTACACAAGTGTTGTCTTGGTGAATCATAGTTGAAAGAGAGATACAATAGACCAAAAATGAACAAATCCAAGACCAGAAATTACCAAATAGGAAATTTAACAAACACTCACGTAATAGGACGTCACCTATGTTTGTTACTTTGTTAACAAAAAAGATCACAAAAAAACAACCAAATCGGACAACGGAGATCTCCTTGTGCATGTGGAGAAGAGTAGTGAAGGAGTCGCTGGAGGTGTTTGAGAGATTGTCGTAGATAAGTCCATGCCACAATCCAACGTTAAACGATCACACCACCATCCAACACTAAACAACCATCAAAACCAAATTTAATTTCAATTAAATTTAATTTCCCCAAACCAAGACCAATCCGAGTTCCCAATCCTCATTCCCCAAATCAAATAAATCCCTAATCTCCAAATCCGAAGACCAAAAATGCTCAAATCTTTAAATGAAAACTGACCTGGACGAGCACGGAGTGGAGGAGGCACGTTGGACGCCGCGAAGATGCAGGAGAGATGCTGTGACAGGGATTTGCGTGGAGGCTGAGAAGGGGTCGGGACTGGTGGTCGGTATCTGCATGGGAGCGAGGTCGTGGGAGGTTGGAGACGGCCGGCGGAGGCTCCGGTGGGGTCGTGGGAGTAGGGAGTCGAGAGAAGGTCGGGGCGGGTGGGGATCTGGGATTTGAAGGATTTGGGATCTGTGATATGTGTGTGTAACCTAACTCACCTTCATGGCCACCCTCTCAGCCAATTCTTGCCATCGATTTAAAATCTAACGGCTCTCACCCAGCTCATTTTCTTCCCGAGCAAATGTCTAGGATAATTCCAACCAATATTGGGGTCGCAATCCCTTATCTCTGCTTCTTCTCCGTTACCAACAACCTCATCTCCGGTGTAATACCGAATTCACTATACAATCTTGTTGATCTCAACATTCTCGATCTCGGCCGTAATAGTGTTTCCGGTTCAATCCCTCCGAACCTTCTCACACTTCCGAACCTTAAAGTCGCAATCCTTGCGCCAAATGGAGGTCTCACCGGTGTTCTGCTGAAGGTGTCCAACTCACTACTTCACGTAGACTGACGTGTTGATGGAGATGACAGTAATGGTGGTGGTGCAGGAGAGAAGGCGAGGCCGTCGAGGTGGCGGTCATTGCCGACAATGGTGTTGGTTGTGGTGGTAGTAGTGCAGGAAAAAATGTGAAGCCACGACGTCGGACGTCGGTGGTCGTGACGTAGGAAACGAGGATGGACGTGGCGGGAGAATAGTTTATTTGGTTAATTGATCGCACCTCGTTAAATTTGAAATTTGGCGTGTGCATCTGTATTTTTCGAAATTAGTTTCGTGCACCTGAACGTTCAAATATTTTACTTCTATACATTTGTGCCATTAATATCTCTGTTCAGTTACAGTTTCGATTGAAAATTGTACACATTACATATTGTAAATTTTACTAATAATAATTTCCCTCGGAGAATATCCTTATAAAATAACAAATATTCTTAATAGTCATCTATATTCACTCTCTCTCTTATTTCCTTTCTCTCTCATCCCTCTCTCTCAAGTCCTCTCTATCTTCTCTTCCTCTCTCTCCTCCCTCCCTCCCTCTCAAGTCCTCTCTTTCATCTCTTCCTTTCTCTCTCATCCCTCTCTTCTTCTTCTTATTGTCTTCTTCGAACCTCAAAGTGCAAAAGTGATTCGATTTAGGGGTTTGGAACCAAATGGGATTCAATTTAGGACTCGTCGTCTGGATCGTACTCGTCGTCGTCTTTGATCACTTCGAGAACCTCATATTTGTTTCATCGTCTTCAACATATCTAGTCTCAACCTCACTTCCCTCAAAATCACCGACCCCACTCCACCTGTCTCCAACATGGATCCTACCCACGCCAACCCCTCCCTCCCCTCCTCGAAATCTGACCTTAGATCCAAGCAACCATCTCCCACTTGAGTGTGTCCACTTGAGTGACAGAATGAGTCCCACAAATGGGAAAGGTACACTCAAACAATTTGTAGGGAAATGTAGGTGTACCCAAGCAAATAGTGAAAATGCAAGTGTAAAGAGCCAATTTTGACCATTGAGAGGTGCAACCAAGCAAAACCCCCAAAGATTATGGATAGACCTGTCAAGATCAGACACGACACAATAACACGACACATACACGACACGATAATTTAGTGTATGGGTACAGGAACCTGGACACGAATACAAGACAAGCATACATGACACGATACACGAACCCTTATCGGGTCAGGTTCGTGTATAAGGGTCCATACACGAAATACACGATAAGGGTATCATGTATATCAGGTATACACGATATCCGATAGACACGTTTGTACATGATTACACGGTTGTACACGATATACACGATCCGAATAACCTAAATCGACTAACCCAAACCCAATTAGTCATCCCTCGAACCCGAACAAGCGAACCCTAACCTTGCCCAATCCTGAATCGTCTCCTCAGTCCTCACCCCTAACCCTAACCCTAACCCTAACCTTGTTCCAACCCAGCCTTCCTCTCTTTGCTGCTCAGCTCTCGTTGCCAGCCTTCCTCTCGTTGCCGCTCAGCTCTCGTTGCCAGCCTTCCTCGCACTCACTAGCCCCATCCCATGCTCACTAGCCCCATCCCACGCGACCCTCGATCCTGATAATCCCAACCCCATGTCTCCTCATCACCACGACACCACTCCTACACCTCATAATCACCGCCATGCCAATCACTCCACCCATACACCTCTCTTACAACCTAGTCCCACCACCACTTCTTCCGCTCCATCTTTTCCGAACCTCCACCACAATCTACCCCCAAATCCTCCCTCACCGCTCCTCCCTTCACGCCTTCCTCCACCGCCCATTCCACATCTCGTCGCACCTCGACTCCGCTCTCATCCTCGTCGTGGTAACTATTGGCTTTTTGCCTTAATCTATATTACTTTTGATGATTAATTAAACTAATCTTAATTAATCAACTTAAACAATCAAAGTGAGTAAACACGATTACATGCATTGCATACATACTTGTATACTTGTAAATATCTTAATACGTTGATCAAGACAATCAAGGTAATGAGCATTGGGACAAAGACATCAAGACTCAAGACTTGTAATCAAAGCTTTCGACCAAGATATGTAATTTTGTATTTATTCAGTCCATAAGGTTTAATGTAAACTTGAGCACCAGGATTTTGTCCCGTTCATCATCGCTAAACCGAACCCCTTTCGGTCAACCGAATCTTGTCTAGTTTGGTCCACCGAACACCATTCGGATACCCAAATAATTCCACCAGTAAAAGTTAGGTGTTCTCTGGAATTGCCCCAATGGAAGACCGAACCAACTTCGGTCGACCAAATAGCCCTGGATCGGTTTTGGACTTTGCTCCAACGGTCGTATTCGAATCGATTCCCTAGAGCCCAATTGACTTGACCCACTTCGGACGACCAAATACCTATCGGTCAACCGAGTCCTTCTTGGCGTTAGGTTCACAACGGCTATTGACATGTGGCACTTGACCATTGTACCCAACAACTATTTGAGCTATAACGTTGAACCGAACTTGAGTAGATCAAAGCCCAACCAATCCTATTGTCCACCTTGGAACGGTGAACCGAATGGAATTCGGTTAACCGAACTTAATTAGGGATAAATTTATAAAAGCTACTGGAGTTTGGTGAATGGTGATCCGATATATAATCGGTCAACCGAATGTTTAATTCAGACCAATCCTTCAGACTACCGTTATGTTAACGGTCGACCGAATATGCCTCAAAATCTGCTCGAGCTTAAGTCACATCTTGCATTCTCGTTGGTCCATTTCCCCCACCAACTCTCCAATGGATCTCTAAGCTTTGAAGCCTATATAAACACCACTCTAGAGACACAAACCAACTCTTAACACCCTTTATTGATCAACAATCTTTGTGCTCTCAATTCCCAAACCTTCAAAGCTTATTCTTCATCACTCAAGCTTAAACTTCACCACTTGCATATCCAATTCCATATCCATATCCAAGTGTGCTCAAGTGTAGAGTGTTAGTTAGATTGTGATTCAACTTCCACATCAAAGAATCAAAGAGTTGTAAAGCTTCGAATAAGCTCCCTCTCGGGTTATGAGAGGAGACACGAGCGAGGCGAGGATTGTTCGCGAGGCTCGGAGTTGTAAACGACGTTGATCTCGACCCGAAATGGATATCGATTAGTGGAACCATAAGTGAGGCTGGGGGATCGAGCGAGGCTTGCGAGGAGGACTAGGACCCGGGTGTGGGTGCTGAACCTCTCTAAAGTCCGGTGTCGTCAATTTTGTGGTTTGCACGTCTTATCTCTTAATTCTTCGATTATTATTTTTAATTCCGTATTTATCTAGTGATTGGTGGGCCATAGATCCTAACAATTGGTATCAGAGCATTAGGTTGCTAATTTCATTACTTAATCATAATTTAGCATGACATCTAGTTCTAATCTTTGTGAAGGATTATCCACATCTAAGCCCCCTTTGTTTAATGTGTTTAACTATGACTATTGGAAGAAAAGAATGAGGATTTATTTTAAATCTAATGACTTGAAATATTGGACATTCATATTAAACTCATACACACCTCCAAATGATCATGAAATTGTATCCTTAACAAAACCCAAAATTAAGGAAACGGAGATGAATTCCCGCATTATGAATATCTTGTATTGTGGGTTAAATGAAAGGGAATACAATATGGTAAGAGGTTGTGAAATTGCTTATGACATTTGACATACATTAAAAATGCATCATGACAGTTTAACTAGATTGAAAGAAACAAGGATGAATTTGTTCATGCATAAATATGAATTATTTCGTATGCAATCCAGTGAAAACATAAGTGAGATGCACACTCGCTTCATTGAGATCATTAACTCTCCTAAAGCACTTGCAAAGGACTTTAGAAAGGGAGAAATGACTCAAAAGATTCTCCAGTCACTAACCAACGATTCGGAGGAGAAGACGACCGCTATCAAAGAAGCACAAGATCTCACCAAATTGTCAGTCAAGGAGCTTATGGGTAGTCTCATGACATATGAGATACAAATAAAACACCGCAAGGAGAAGGGAACCAAGAAATCTTTGGGGTTACACGTCGTCGCGAACTCCAACATAGAAGAGAGTGACAATGAAGAGTTGGTGACAACAATTTAAGGAGTTCCTCAAAGAAGAGAAGGAAAGAATAAAAGAGAAGAAGAAGAGCAAGAGAAAAGAGAAGAAGAAGAAAGCTCTTAAAGCAACTTGGGACACTTCATCATCTTCATCAATTGAAGGCGAATTCGCTTCGATGTGCTTCATGACAATAAAAGATGACGACAGCGAGGTATCTTCTTGCTCTAGTCGCGATTCAATTGATTCAACTCATTCAAATGTGTATAATGAACTTCAATGTGAATTCAATGAATTGCTTGAAAATTTCGAGAAAATTTGTCAAAGAAACAAAGTAGCTAAAGAGAAATTTATTGGGCTACAATCTCAAATTGTCTATCATGAATGAGAAGAATGAATTGCTTGCTAGTCATGATAAAATTGCATTAGAGAACACTCATTTGATTGATGAAATTGCAACTATAATTACAAAACCTTCATGTAGTGATGATATTCAAGATTTAATTGATAAGAATGTTCAATTACAAAAAGATCTTGAAAGATTTAGAAAGGGAAAAGAAATGCTTGATATGCTTATTGGTAGTCAAAGACAATCTTTAAATAAGCACGGTTTATGCTATTGTGTTAACAACTACAAAAACCATGTTAGTCATACTACATTGAATGGAAATCATTTCTTTGTGAATAAGAGTTCCTCAAGTGTTTGGGCACCTAAGACCAAAATGGTTTGGGTAACAAAAACTAATGTCAAAGGACCCAAGGTTGTTTGGGTACCAAAATGTTCACTGGTAGGTACTTAGAAGGAGGAGAATCGATAGCGATTGACTCAAGCAATAAAAGATCGATTACAAGATTCAAGGAAATCATTTGGATCGAATTCATAACGTCGTCATCGCTATCGAAAGGAGATTGGAACCAATACCAAATCAATGATCAAAAGTTGGGTGACATTTTCAATCCTCTTAAACTTTGACATTTGGTTCTAATCAAGGATTGTTGCATGCTTAATTGATATCATACATCATTGCTTTTAGGCCTTAGTGATAGGGGGAGCCTATAATGTTATATCATCTAATTAAGGGAGAGAATTATGTATTCATGTACCTTTACATCATATGCTTCTATTGTTTGCATTTGATTGATGTCAAAGGGGGAGAATGATAAGTATTGAGCTTCAATTTACTCATACTATGCATATTGTTAGGGGGAGTATCTTATACATGCATAGTTTGCATAAATGAAGGGGGAGCAATCATATAGAAAAGGGGAGAACTTATATTGAATCTCAAGTATTAAGATATAGATTTGCCATCATCAAAAAGGGGGAGATTGTTGGGTTTTTGGCCTTAATCTATATTAATTTTGATGATTAATTAAACTAATCTTAATCAATCAACCTCATCAATCAAAGTGAGCAAACATGATTACATGCAGTGTATACATACTTGTATACTTGTAAACATCTAAATAGGTTGATCAAGACAATCAAGGAAATGAGCAGGGACAAAGACATCAAGACTCAAGACTTGTAATCAAAGCTTTCGACCAAGACATGTAATTTTGTATTTATTGAGTCCATAAGGTTTAATGTAAACTTGAGCACTAGCATTTTGTCCCGTCCATCATCGGTAAACTGAACCCCTTTCGGTCAACAAATCTTGTCTAGTTCGGTCCACCGAACACCTTTCGGATACCCGAATACTTCCCACCAGTAAAACTTAGGTGTTCTTTGGAATTGCCCCAATGGAACACTGAACCACCTTCGGTCGACCGAATAGCCCTGGACCGATTTTGGACTTTTCTCCAACAGTCGCATTCAAATCGAGTCCCTAGAGCCCAATTGACTTGACCCACTTCGGACGACCGAATACCCAACAACTATTTGAGCTATAACTGTCAGCGTAAAACCAGCACTAACTTCGGTCTACCAAATTGTACACGGTCAACCGAACTTGAGTAGATCAAAGCCCAACCAATCCTACTGTCCACCTTGGAACGGTGAACCAAATGGAATTTGGTTAACCGAACTTAATTAGGGATAAATTGATAAACTCTACTATAGGTTGGTGAACGGTGGTCCGATATATAATCGGTCAACCGAATGTTTAATTCAGACCAATCCTTCGGACTACCGTTCTGTTAACGGTCGACCGAATATGCCTCGAAATCTGCCCGAGCTTAAGTGACATCTTGCATTCTCTTTGGTCCATTTCCCCACCAATTCTCTAATGGATCTCTAAGCTTTGAAGCCTATATATACACCACTCTAGAGACACAAACCAACTCTTAACACCCTCTATTCATCAACTATCTTTGTGCTCTCAATTCCCAAACCTTCAAAGCTTTTTCTTCAACATTCAAGCTTAAACTTCACCACTTGCATATCCAATTCCATATCCATATCCAAGTGTGCTCAAGTATATAGTGTTAGTTAGATTGTGATTCACCTTCCACATCAAAGAATCAAAGAGTTGTAAAGCTTCGAAGAAGCTCCCTCTCGGGTTGTGAGAGGAGACACGAGCGAGGCGAGGATTGTTTGCGATGCTCGGAGTTGTAAACGACGTTGATCTCGGCCCAGAAATGATATCGATTAGTGGAACCGTAAGCGAGGCTCGGGGGATCGAGCGAGGCTTGCGAGGAGGACTAGGACCCGGGTGTGGGTGCCGAACCTCTCTAAACTCCAGTGTCGTCGATTTTGTTGTTTGCACGTCTTAGCTCTTAATCCTTCGATTATTATTCTTAATTCCGCATTTATCTAGCGATTAGAGGTCCATAGATCCTAACAGTGACCTACTCCACCTTGTTCTGGTGGTTTTCAGGGTTTTGGTTTGTCTTGTTGGTTGTCTAGTTTTTTTCAACTAGTTCCTATTTGCCTCCTGTGCTTACGTTTGGGATTATAGTTGAAGGTTATTGTAGAATTCAGTTGGATTGGTCTTTGCACAATATAGTTGTGGTTTGCTGAGTTGATTGCTGAATTGTGTGCTCTCTTAGATTTCGAATTGCTCACTTGTTGCTGATTTGTGTGCTCTCCTGGATTCTGGATTGCTCACTTGGTTTTCTTTATTTCTCACTATGTTTTCTTGGAGTATCACTACAACTGGGTATACTGACTTGTGTGATTACTTGGATTACTGCTTTATTATTCCCTTGGCTCACTATTTGGTAATTTTCTTGCAAGATCTATTTAGTGTGTTCACTTAGACTTCTAGTTTTCATCTCTCGAATTGGACCTCTAAATTGCTGAACTATTTAGTGTGCACACTTGAATTTGTGTATGTCTGGATTGCATTTCTGGTCTATGTGCTCATTGGAATTCTCTTGCTATAATTGTTTAATGTGCTTAGTTTTTGGTTCAACCTCTTAGTGTTCTTTATTGCCTACCATTTGTTTGGGTAAATGTCAAATTGAATTAGGAATTCACATAGCTATTGCTTCGTTCCATATTTTTGTACTTAAAAATAACTGATTTCTTCATCTATGTTTTGTGTCTACTTCGTTACTAAATTTAAAGCTTTGTTGTGAATGAAGATGTGAAGTTAGTGGTTACATGGACTCATGCATTGTCTTATAATTGGTAATTTTGGGTTTCAAAAGAAGTGAGCGTTAAGCTCTTCCCAATTGTTATTTAGTTGTTTGTCTTCTCTGTAATGTTAGAGGAGTTGGAGTGTTGCCACTGTTATGGCTTGTATTAGGATAAGAAGAAGACGAAATGTTTATTCACTTGGTATTGTGTGGGTTTTTTATTGTTTAAGTTTAATTCAGTTAGATAATGTGTTGGTGGCTTCGTGCTTGGTCTAAGAGAAGAGAACTTGTTTTTTCTTGCTTAGAAGTATCTTGGTTTTGGATTTCTTTGGTTTAGTTGAGCTAGATAACATGTTGTTTGTAAGTTGTAATGTCCCCGATTTCGTATGGGTCAACATGTATGTCAAAATCAGACTTAATTTGGATTTTATTACAAGGTTCAACTAGCACGCATACTCCTACATCAAGATCCAAAGGTACTTACTTTAGCCATTTTTAGTTATTGTTTTGATATATGAAAATATACTAACATTGATGCTCATGTCTTGTTTATATTATTGGATCATTCGTCAAGTAATGTAGGGATGAGTAGAGGTTAGAGAATAACCTATGAAGCTACTTACGGAAGCAATGAAGAAACAAAGTTGGAATTAGGAGTTCAACTTGGAGCCTTGGAGAATGAACTTGAAGTCTTCAGGTTTTATGTTTTTTTGCATTTATTAGACCATTATTTGTTGTCAAACTATTTATTTGAAGTTTTGAATGCTAGGAAACTAATATTATACTATTATGTCGTTGTATTTGTTAGGTTTACTTGGTATTTTAAAAAATTATACAATTTCGTGTCTTCTATTGTATACAAGTATTATCGTGGTTATTCGTGTATATGTGTATTTATCGTGTATTAGGTTCTTATCGTGTATGTAGGTACTTATCATGTATACAGTTACTACTTGTGTCCATTCGTGTATTGTGTTAGAGGACACAATAATAATTTGTGTACAAATCATGTTGTATCCGTTTATACCCGATAGTTATCGTGTCGTGTTCGTGGCCAAGTTTGTGTACACGATTTCTTGTCGTGTCCGGTTTGTGTATACCCAATACCTATGCGCATCCGGCCGTAGGCCTAATTATGGGGTTTGATTCCCGAGTTTGTATCTTTTTTCATTATTAACATTCTATGTTGGTTATATGGACAAAAGATGCGACTTTAGATATCTATTTCGTGGTCGTGAAGTTAGTTACTGACAATAAAAACATTCCAATGAAACATCATTTATTAACATTATGATTGGACCAAGAAAAATTCAATACACAAATTTGTGTAGAAATAGCTTTCATAAAACATTGACAAAAATTGGAAAAGGAACAAATCATATCATGACATCCAAAAAAACTAATCTCCTATCATTACCAAGTACATAACCCATCATATCATTTTTTTGATTTCTCGACCAAAGACAAATATGTTGGCCTTTTGGCCTTAATCTGTGTTTGAATGATTTAACTAACATAATCTTAATCACAATCAAATGTAGTGTAGCAAACATTAGGCATCAAATATATATTGTATTCTGCTAACATCTACAGGTGATCAAGACTGAAGGAAGAATGGAATGAAGTCGAAACATGTAATCAAGCTATTTAAAGACAAGTTATTTTTCTTTTATTTGAGTCTTAGGAATATATGTGAACTTGAGCATACAAGAGTTAAAACCTATTCTTGTACATACTAGGTTCCTTGTAGAAGTCACACACCAAATTTCATATCATTTGGATTTCACTAGATCACCCTAACTTAGGTTCAAAATCAATCAAACTGAGCTCTGCCTGCCTGTGTATAATGGTTGACCGAAATAGGTTTTCTGTTCGACCGTTTCTACCAGTTACCAGATACCTAATAGTGATTGTACCGAGCTCCATCGGTCGACCTATTTTGACCTTTCGGTTGATCGTTTGTCCCGTATTTTCCGGACGACCGTTATACTTGTCGTATTCTCCAATGGTCATATTCGTATTTTCTTAAATACCCGTTAAATGTATTTGGACACCGGTCAAATGTTGCCAAGTGATTGACATCATTTCATGCTCATATTTGTATCTTATATCCATTATCTTTCACCTAAACAATGCTATGTCACGAGTTTTATGTTTAGTTTTCAGGAATAAATAGGTTTGAAGAGATGAAGCATAAAAGGACCCAAAAGCTGGGAAAAAGGACTGAATTGTGAGATCTAGGGACCAAGATGCAAGGGAGAAGGACCTGATTGCAAGACAGAGGGACCTAAGAGTAAAACAGAATACTTCACACCATTATGGGGAGTATTTTAGCAATTGGATTCGGGTCGGAGCTCCAACATGCAAAATAGATGCATCAAATACCAACAAAGCCTTCCAGAAAAGCCCACAAGAAATTCCAGAGCGATCCGGACACTGTAGACCGCTAATTAGCGGTCCAAGACCGCTAATTGGCGGTCACTTTTGGCCCCAATGCGCTCAAATTTCTCCTGGACTTGTATTAATGTTCGTTTAGGCTATTTTTGGTGTTTGTTTAGTCCCACATCGGGGGATTGTCCCGGTTTGCTTTTTTCCATGGCTATAAATAGAACTCTTCACCTTCCATTGTAATCACTCCATATTTTAAGTGGCTATTCTTCCTACTAGAAGTGACGCCTTGAAGCACACACTAAAGTAGGAGGATGCTACTTTTAATGTGAGTCATTTTTATCAATAAAGTTTTGTGTTTCTTTCATTGTTTGTTTTATGCTTCTTTTATTGTTGTGCATGTTTTAGTTTAATCGTCTTTTAATTCTAGCTTAATTTTAATATGCTTTCTTTGCTTAGTTTAATAATTAGTGTAATGTTTAGTGAGTAGTTCCATCCCCTTTGGGGGGTGGAGTAGATGTACATACATGCATTAGAGAATGGGATGAATGCTTTATTTTTGATGTGTTGATTAAACATGAATGTATGCTTCCTTGTTTAGGATAGAATTTATAACTTGATGAGTTTTGCCAAAATGATTAGACACCTCTCATGCTTGTTTAGGTTCTGAAATAAACAACTTGCATATGTAAATGTTAATCAACCAAGTTGGTGAATAGATTGATAGGTTTTGCCATAACATTTAGACACTTCCTATGCTTGATAAACACCACCTTCATGTGCTTAAAGAATGTATTCTACACCCACCTCTTTGCTTGTGTGCACTCACTCCACCCCTTAGGGGTTTTCCATTCCTGAAATTCCAGCACTTCCATTTTGTTCTTAGCTTAGTTTTTATTTGATCGTTTATTTCTTTCTTTCGCATTTCGTACTTCTTAGCGTAGTTTAGTGTAGAGTAGTGTACCCAACTCTCTTCTCCATTATTTTCGCCACTTGATTTCGTGCAAACAAGAGGCTGCTCACCTCCCTGAGGACGACCCGTACTTGCCACCGCTTCATCGCGGCCGTGCACTTGCGGTTTTAAATAAAACGTTCAACAAGTTTTTAGCGCCGTTGCCGGGGAGGTGCCAGTCCAGACTCTTGTTTGGACGATTCGAGTGGATTTAATTTGTGTCTTGTAGTTTTTCGTTGTTTCAGGATACTGGGAATAGCAAGGGAAGGCGTCTGGAAAAATTTCAAGGCTACCTGGGCATTTCAGACCGCCAATCAGCGGTCTGAGACCGCTAATCAGCGGTCGGGTGAGCACAGTTCACCTTCTAATTTTTTGTGGTTGTTAGACTAATTGATATAGTAATCTGGGACTCCATTTGTGCATGTTCTGACTCTTAGATTGCTCCCAGATTAATAATCAACTTCCCATAAGCAACTTGGACCCTAAAACTCAAAGCAAAAGATTAGGCATTCTTTTTGTTTAGGCCATGCATCATGTATGTGACTTAGGCACTTAGATTGTCTTTTATCTTAGCTTTATTTTCTGTTGCTGAGAGCTGGCGTGAGGTACGCACCTTCTACTCTCATTCATGCATTTCGTATGAACATGCATTAGTTAGTAGGAAGTGCATTGCAACAAGTGTGAGTTGAGAGTTGTTTGGAGTGTTGATTGCTAGATTTAGGACTCCAAAACGCTACTAAGGAGGGGTTGTCCCGTAAAAGATAAGGTGTGGGATTTCATCACCCTTTCCTTTGCCCCAAAAACCACACTAATCAAGAGCCTAATTTTAAAATCAAGTAGACATTGGCCTTAAGGAATTCAGACGCATTAGGAGAGTGATCCGGTCCCGACCGTCATGACCTGATCGGCGTTGCCCACTTTGTCGATAGTAGGAGAGACGAGATCCCCGGATCTTGGCTCACTTGCTGGGCTTTGTGGTCCTCGTTGTAGGGAGGTGAGGCGTGTTGAGGCCGTGTGACCTCGCAGTTAGGCATCGTCTAGCTGTAAGGACCTATAGCGACCTTAGGATTGCTTCAGCCTTGTTTGCTTGTGTGCTTCTACCTGTACCCATCCGCCGTAGCTTAAGGACTTCTTCCCTTCTCTCCTGAGTCATTCTTTCTCTCCTGTGTTCCCTCGTCTTCTCTTCTACGTACATTCTTCATTTGAAAAAAAAAAGAGAGTTGTGGTTTGTGTGTGCACCTTTGTGCATGCTTTCGTGGACACGAGACGAGAGTGGTCGTTTGACGAGGAGCGTTGTCAATCCAGCTTCGGTCATCGATTTCTCGACACCTCCCTCCTCTCGTGTCGCACGTAGTTCGGGTCCAATGGCTGCTAATTTCCGTGAGGAGGATCAGTTGCTGGACCCACCTGTTCGACCAGTGCTCCCAGTTGTCGTTCCCAGACCTCTACGTGATCGATGCTACCCGAGCCGTACAGCTCTACCCTCATGCATCGTATTACCAGAGACTAATGGGAACCATTTTGAGGTTAAGCCTCAATTCATTTCCATGCTCCCTCATTTCACTGGGAAAGGTGACCCCTATATCTTTCTCAGGGAATTTGAGGAGGTCTGTGCTATGTTCAAGCTGCAACAACTTAGCACAGACTCCATCCATCTTAGGCTCGTTCCTTTTGCACTAAAGGATGATGCCAAGAAGTGGTTGTACAGCAACCAGGCGAATTCCTTTAGGACTTGGGATGAGTTTCAATCTGCATTCCTCAAGAAGTACTTTCCTAACCGTCGGACTCAAAAATTGAGGAACGAAATCAATTCGTTCTATCAACATGAGACCGAGACATTTCATGCATATCTAGAGAGGTTCAAGGAGCTACTATCCTCATGCCCTCACCATGGCATTGAGTTGTGGCGCCTTTGTCAGATTGTGTACGACGGTCTTCACATCCCGTCCAGAACGCTCCTTGAGTCCATGTGTCAAGGAGAGTTCTTGGGAAAGGATGAAAGGGAGGCATGGGCCTTCCTAGAAGACCTCGCTGAGAAAACCATGCAGTGGGAGAGTGTGAGGGAACCACCTGCATCATCTAGTATAGGAGCGAGGATCGCGAATGCAAACTCGACTAGATCGGGTACCGCATTTGCTATCGATACCACTACGGCCACCGAGGCACGCATGGCGGCCTTAATGCACCGTATGGACTCGATTGAGCTCCAAAACCAACAAAGTGCACCTCACATGTCTACATCTGGTCCAGTTCCCTGTCATTCATGTGGTAGGATAGGTCATGTAGAAAGCGAGTGTGAGTCCATTCCTCCTGAGATGGAGCGTGTCAACGCCGTCTATGATAGAACCAGGAATGACCCATACTCATCATCTTATAATCCTGGATGGAGGAACCACCCCAATTTTTCATGGAACCAAACTAATGCCCCGGGTGGTCCTCCAAACTCCTCGAGACCACCTTACCAATCACACCAACCTCCCATGCATGTGCATTCCTATCAGCCACCCCAAGCGCAAACCACCAATCAATCGGGTTTCCCAAATTCCAATAATATGGAAATCCGATTCAATTCGCTTGAGACCTTGACTCGTGGACTTGAAAACTCAATGAAAAATTTTATGTCTACCACGAGTCAAGTTCTCACTTCAAATCAGCAGACCATCAAATCTCTAGAGCTTCAGATGGGCCAATTGGCTCAGTCTGTACATGAAAGAGAGAGAGGGTCTTTTCCTAGCCAGCCTGAGGCTAACCCCCGCATGTACCAACAACAACAAATGCAAAATGAGAATGTGGTACCTCGGGGGAGGCAAGTGAACCATGTGGAGGAACCTGTTCACCATGTCAATTCCATTGTGACCTTAAGGAATGGAAAACAGGTTGACAATCATATTTCCTTGCCACACCCACCACCATCTATGCAGCCCCTCAGTGGGAATGGTGGTGAAGAAGAAGCTGAGGGTGAGGGTAATACATCAAAGCTTTCTTCTCAGGCACAGTAGAAAAACCTACCTGCCAAAAGCTCCTTATCCAAGTAGGTTAAACAAAAAGCAGAGTGACAACATGGACAAGATATTAGAGGTATTTAAGCAAGTGAAGGTTAACATCCCCTTGTTGGATGTCATCCAACAAATACCTCAATATGCCAAAGTGTTGAAGGATCTCTGCACAACCAAGAGGAAGACCAATGTTCCTAAGAAAGCATTCTTGGCTGCAAATATCAGCTCACTTTTGTCCAATCCCACCTACACAAAATACAAGGACCCTGGGTGTCCTACTATTCAGTGTACGATAGTGGACACTAGACTGAGCAATGTTTTGCTTGATTTAGGATCAGCGGTCAACCTCCTCACATTCTCTGTTTATCAACAGTTGAACTTGGGAGAATTGAAACCAACTAAGATCACCCTCCAATTGGCGGATAGATCCATTCGTATTCCCATGGGGATTATCGAGGATGTGCTTATCAAAGTTGGAGATTTTATATTTCCAGTCGATTTTGTTGTCCTCGATACAAATCCTGTTGCGAACACCCACTCTCAAATACCTTTGATTTTGGGTAGACCATTTCTGGCAACCTCCAATGCTTTGATTAATTGTAGAAATGGTCTCATGAAGCTCTCATTCGGTAACATGAGTGCCGAGTTTCATGTGTTCAACTCTGGTAGGCAACAGGAACCCATGGATGAACCTTTAAATCTAAATCTCATCCGCCAATTGGAGAAAGCACCACAAAATCAACGAACACCCCTAACCCCAATGCAACCCATTGAGAATGTTCGTGGGCCCAGCGAAAACTCATTGCCTGTCTTCGCAATGCAACAGAGTGAGCTGGCCTCGAACATGAATGTCCAAAGGGAGTGTTCGTTGCATGATTCAGTTGAGAGTACTAGTGAGAGTGAGACACCTCATCATATGCCTATACCAGAAGGCGTCTCTACCTCATGTCCCATGGCCATTGAGCCATTTGAGCTTCATATTGACTCCAACAAGGACCCACCTATGACCGAGCTTATGCTTGATGATCTAAATGATGGTGGGAGGTCCTTGTTGGATGACTTGGGGAGAAGCCCCATTCTTAGTGATGCAGGTCTGCTGCATCCATCGAATGAGCTTGAGGAACTCATTCCGATGCACCCGCCTATTGGTTGGAGGGTTTTCTTCGATGAGCAATTAAACCCTAGTGAGGCAACACAACTTCATTCTTTGTTGCCCACACCCGACCAATATCATGAGGGGTTCGAGCCTTTCAGCTTTGACCTTTCACCCCTCATGACACCTCAGAGTACCAGTGGAGTTTGCCCATCTCGGCAAGTCTCTGGTCCTCCTGACTTGATGTTCTCATTTGATGTTCCTTGACCAAATGATTATGAGAATATCTTGGTTGATGTATATATCTTTAAAAAAAAAAGAAAAAAAAACCAAAAAAAAGAAAAAAAAAGAAAAGAAAAGAAAAGAAAAAAAGTGTGTAATAAAAGACTCCTTCAGTGAGCATCGATTGTTGTGGGCCCCAACCCTTGTGTACTTGGGTCCAATCTCTTCACGTATTTATCTCCCTTCTTCAGCTTCTCACAGGTTTTGAGGGAATTTGGGTTTGTGTCCATCAACATGACCCTGAACGTCCCTTTGTACTTCATGTTGGTGAGATCTTTTTCATGCATGTATCCATGTAGTATCTTGTTCACATTCATTGAGGACAATGCATGAAGTAGGTGTGGGGGGGTGTTTTACGTGTGTACATAGTCAAGTCTTTTCTTTTGATTTTTTGTTTTCTTTTGTGTGCATTGTTAGGGTCATGTTAGTGTGCCGCATTTAACATTGATATATCTGCTTGCCATGATCCTTGGGTGACTTGTCTTCTTTTGCTTGCCTAGTGCTTTAAAATTTTCACATTTCTTTCAAAATCTTCATGTGTTTGTGAAAGAAAATGTTTTTGTGGGTTTTGCGTGTGTTTAGCATGTGCAAAACCGTTGAGAGGCAAAGTAAAAAGAAAAGCTCCCAAAATTGTCTTGAACTTGATGCATTAGGATTTCTAGTTTACTGGCTTTAGGTCTTATCGAGTCGTTAGGATGCACCCCGGTTTTCCCTCGGGGGGCGTGTAATCATAGGGTTTCAGTACTCAAACATTTAAAGAAGTCCACCCTGACCCTAGTGAGTCAAATAATTCGTGTCTGTTAGTATAAGGAAGTTTGTCGTAGTCAAGGGTCCTTAATCTCTTTTTGTGAAACTTAAGTGTAGGGGTTTTGGTTCCCATGTAGATAAATAAGTGGTGTTCTCTCTTCTCGCACGACTCCTATCACTCGGGAAAGTAGGTCTGAAGGGACTTTGTGCCTGGTGCTTTCGAGTCATCTGACTTGGGATGCGCCGACCGAACTCCCGTTACACGGGTGGTAGGGATCGCCCTATGTGGAGATTTGGGGGAAGGTGTACGTGATAGTGTAAGTCCTCATAGGCAATGATGCACGAAACCTGACCCTGGGAGAATCAAACACCAACCAATAAATGCTCCAAAGAAAAAAAGAAAAAAAAAGAAAAAAAAGAAGAAAAAAAGAAGAAAAAAAAAGAGTCAAATAAGAACCAAAATGGACTTTACACGTTGTATCACATTCAGAAGTTAAGGTTGCCCATGTCTTTCACTTAATTCCTTAGTTAACTCTCACGAATAACTCATTAGTCTAGGTGTGTGGACCGATTACATATATAGAGTCGACCCGTATTATTACCGCATCCCATGATCGACAATATAAGTCCAACGAGTCGTGTAGCTAGATTGATTAATGCATCTTGTTCGGATTTTGTGGATATATCCGCTGAAAACCCTCAGGAGACAACACTCCTCCTCCTTGGCGACAAGGAGGTTTAACGGCTTGTTGCACGTGCTAAGTGCAACCGTGATTCCTACGAAAGTGAGTTAGGATTTCTTGTTTTTCGCATGCTTTTCTCTTTCTTTGTTTTGCTCGGGACTAGCAAAAGTTAGGTGTGGGGGTATTTGATTGACATCATTTCATGCTCATATTTGTATCTTATATCCATTATCATTCACCTAAACAATGCTATGTCACGAGTTTTATGTTTAGTTTTCAGGAATAAATAAGTTTGAAGAGATGAAGCATAAAAGGACCCAAAAGCTGGGAAAACGGACTGAATTGTGAGATCTAGGGACCAAGATGCAAGGGAGAAGGACCTGATTGCAAGACAGAGGGACCTAAGAGTAAAACAGAATACTTCACACCATTATGGGGAGTATTTTAGCAATTGGATTCGGGTCGGAGCTCCAACATGCAAAATAGATGCATCAAATACCAACAAAGCCTTCCAGAAAAGCCCACAAGAAATTCCAGAGCGATCCGGACACTGTAGACCGCTAATTAGCGGTCCAAGACCGCTAATGGGCGGTCACTTTTGGCCCAAATGCGCTCAAATTTCTCCTGGACTTATATTAATGTTCGTTTAGGCTATTTTTGGTGTTTGTTTAGTCCCACATCGGGGGATTGTCCCGGTTTGCCTTTTTCCATGGCTATAAATAGAACTCTTCACCTTCCATTGTAATCACTCCATATTTTAAGTGGCTATTCTTCCTACTAGAAGTGAGGCCTTGAAGCACACACTAAAGTAGGAGGATGCTACTTTTAATGTGAGTCATTTTTATCAATAAAGTTTTGTGTTTCTTTCATTGTTTGTTTTATGCTTCTTTTATTGTTGTGCATGTTTTAGTTTAATCGTCTTTTAATTCTAGCTTAATTTTAATATGCTTTCTTTGCTTAGTTTAATAATTAGTGTAATGTTTAGTGAGTAGTTCCATCCCCTTTGGGGGGTGGAGTAGATGTACATACATGCATTAGAGAATGTGATGAATGCTTTATTTTTGATGTGTTGATTAAACATGAATGTATGCTTCCTTGTTTAGGATAGAATTTATAACTTGATGAGTTTTGCCAAAATGATTAGACACCTCTCATGCTTGTTTAGGTTCTGAAATAAACAACTTGCATATGTAAATGTTAATCAACCAAGTTGGTGAATAGATTGATAGGTTTTGCCATAACATTTAGACACTTCCTATGCTTGATAAACACCACCTTCATGTGCTTAAAGAATGTATTCTACACCCACCTCTTTGCTTGTGTGCACTCACTCCACCCCTTAGGGGTTTTCCATTCCTGAAATTCCAGCACTTCCATTTTGTTCTTAGCTTAGTTTTTATTTGATCGTTTATTTCTTTCTTTCGCATTTCGTACTTCTTAGCGTAGTTTAGTGTAGAGTAGTGTAACCAACTCTCTTCTCCATTATTTTCGCCACTTGATTTCGTGCAAACAAGAGGCTGCTCACCTCCCTGAGGACGACCCGTACTTGCCACCGCTTCATCGCGGCCGTGCACTTGCGGTTTTAAATAAAACGTTCAACACCAAGCAACCGGTCGAACAGACATAGACTATCTTGTGCCCTAAAAGTACCTTTTATTTTCAATCGGACGAACTTCCTTGTTGCGTTCAACCACCAATCTTTTACATGGCAAAAACTCTCTAATCGGTCGACCGTCTCCTTCATTTAGTTCGACTGATAATTTAAGTTATAGATGTTTAGATTCGACCGTTGTCTTGTTGGATCGAACGTTTCCTTATCTTCATGGAAACGCTTGACCGTTCATCTTGTACCGGTCGACCGGTATTGGATAGATTAGCTGAACTTGGTTTCTATTTGTGTATCTTACACAAACTTGTACCATATCTTTCCCAACGGCTATATCTCTCTAGAAGCTTATAAATTGAGGTTCACACACCTTATTTACACAACTCTCCATGTTCTATTTGCATCCTACATTAGAGAGAATACTCCACACACTCAAAAACATAATCTTCCATAGTTTAGTACTAAATTCCAACCATACTCAAAGCATGCTCAAGTTAAAGAGTGTTTGATCCACTCACATTTGTTGTTGTCAAATGTGAAGGTTTCGGTGAAACCCTGAAACATCATTCTCGGATTGTGAGAACAAAAAAATCGAGCTCGACGGAGATTATTCGCGAGTTCGCATTGTAAAGGCGTTCACTCCCGGCCCAGAACGGGGAGTAGTTAGTGAAGACGTAGGCGGAGCTCGCAGGATCGAGCAGTGCATGCAGGAGACACTGTTGGAAAATCAACCTACCATGTCGCCCCTTCCACGTTGGTTAATTATAAACAAATGATGTAAGGAGGCTGCCACGTCTGTTTTAATTAACCGATGTGGAAGGTGTTTTTAAATATATATTTTAATAGTTTTAAAAAAGAACTCAAAGCCTACCATGTTGGTTTTTTAGTAAACCTACATGGTAGGGTTTTTTTAATATATATTTTAATAATTTTAGAATAGGCATTCAAAGCCTACCATGTCCGTTTGTTAGCTCACGGACGTGGAAGGAGTGTTTTTAATATATATATATTAAGATAGTCTAGTTCGTTACAACTCTCCTATTCCTCCTTGCCATCTTCATCGTCATCCTCCACAGCTCTTCTCGTTCCACCACTCCTCCGGTGGGTGTGGATGTTGATGTGGTCACCCTCAACTACACCGTCCTCCGTCTAGCCTCCACCAACCCATTCTTCAAGTCAGAAACGACAGAGATCGAGAGGCTCCTTTCATGCCATGACTTTCGGACTCACCCATCCCTCTTCCACTCCTCGTGACGGTCCCTCTTCCACTCTCCCTCCGTCTCTGGTCCTCTCGCCACCACCTCTGCCGTTCGTTTCTCCTCCCTCGAACCCACTTTTTTATTTCGAAATCATAATCATGTTCTGTTGTTGATAACAATGGCATCTTACTGTCCAAATCCCATGGATCCCTAATCTACTCCCACGATATGGTAATCTACCTCAAAACAAAAAGATTGCATGGATTGCATGTTGATATATTTAGTTTCCCTTAGTGTGGTGGACATTTCATCATCAATGTCTATCCCATCATCTGATGGAAATTTCTCAAGCTCGTATTGTCTCCCATAAAAACTCTTGTCTGCCCAGAAACATTTTTGTTTATTGGGGTTATTTGAGCTAAAAATGATTTGCAATCATGTCTAATTACATTTATAATATTGTTTACATTTTGCATTTCATTTGGGTACACAAGGAAATACAAGTACAATCCTGGCCCTTGCTGGGAACAAATTTGATCGAGCTAGTATACTCGAAGCAATTGTCAACATAGGTAAGTTCTTCCATGTAGTGTGCAGAAGCCCTCCGACATGATTCTCACGGACAGACCAACACCAAGACCTGCAAATACTTCATGCTACTCTTGATCTCCCCCACCGGTATCATGCAGCTTGTTTTCATGTTTCAGCTATAGGTGGTATATGTATGATGTGTTAAGAATTGATGACAATATTGAATTATTGTCGATGTGTTGAAATGAATTATCTATAAGTTGAGAATTGATATTGTCGACGTGTTGAATGAATGCTGCAAGAAATGTATGTTAATTTAAATGTTGCTGAATTGAATATGAATGTTGCAGGGATTGAGTGTGAATTATAGACATCAAATTAAAAAAAGAAAAATAAAAAATACCCTACCATGTCGGTTTTATAGAAAGACAACGTTGTAGGGTACAAAAGCCAAACAAATACAAAAACCCTACTACGTCGGTTTTCCATAAAACCAATGTGGTAAACCCCTTACATCATCCATTTTCTAGAAAACCGACGTACTAGGGTATAACAATCGAAAAATTAAAAAATTGATCAAGGGGTCTACCATGTCGGATTTAGACTGACGTGAAAGTGTACCCCCGTATAACGTCCCCCACCTACCACGTAGGTCAAGCAAGTCTGTCAACTCGACACTGTACCCCTTTAATATCCGACGTTATAGCCTTTTTTTCCAGCAGTAAGAGGAAGTAGGACCCGGGTATGGGTGCCAAACCTCTACAAAATCACTGCGTTTATTGTGGTTTGCATTGTGCTTTTCTCTACAAGTTTAATTATTGTTTCCTCTACACATTAAGTAGAGATTAGATGAATTAGATTAGATTAATTAGGGGTCATCTATCCTACAAAATACTCTAATAAAATGGTAATCCACCTCGATGTGCTTGGACCTACCTTGAAACAAAGGGGCAGTAGTAATGAGTGGGTTTCATTTTGCTTGGGGTTCAAGCTGAAAACCTCAATCAACTCCCATCTAATCCCCCCGCTAGCTATATGTAGGACCTAAGGTCGGCCCTACGAATGTTCCAACCCTAGTGTTAGTCTCAAATGCTCATAGATGGAGCAACCCTTGTTTTTGTATTCACGACACAAGTATACAAGAAGTACATTTCCTCAATCGTTGGTTGTCACAACCCCACAACTCAACGCCTGCTCGTGCAAACTCACAATGGTTGGTTGTCTCAATCATTGGTTGTTGTCTCCCCACAACTCAATGTCTCTTTATATATGTGTCTGTCTATAGTTGTTGCTCCAAGAGTCATTCAAGTGCCACTCAATGCCCCTACAAACTCAGATCTTGTCTCTCCTAAAAACGCATGAGGAGCCACGAAAGTTTCCTTGTTTCCACCAGCAAACCATCAAACTTTCCTAATGTGCTCCACCTAGATCTGTTGCCTTCAAGTGCTTGCATTGTTTGCTCTGCTTGCTGGCTGTGGCTCAGGTGTAACACCCCCAAGTTGCCAAATCCACTCAATACAAATCTAGTCGCCTAGCCAGCATGACGAGTCCTTGACATGAATGAGGATCCACTCGAACCTGGCAGGCAGTCCAAATTTGTTTGGCCCGTTAGTGCCCAATGGCCTCCTGCCTCGTGCTTACGAGCCCTATGATCCAATGTGTTCCCTTGAACCCATCCTATGGCTCAATACAGGAGAACCATTGGTGTCACCAGGCCATTGAGGCCTTAACCATGTAACAGTAGTCTTGTTATCTAAAATAAATTTTCAATAGACATATATAGCTTGATTCTCAACCTCACCAATAGTCGTAGATAAAGTCGGTTGTTTCTTGCCTTTTATGAAATCAAATTATCACCTAAAAGGATGAAAAATCCAGTAGTGGATCACCGAGTGGTAGAACAAGCCAGCCAACCACACACTCTTATATTTGAAACTTGAAATTCTAGAAGGGGAAGCACCCAGGTGAGAAGTGACATTGGGATATCTAAAAATGTGGTTGAAAAATTGGGAGTGATAGACAATAGGTCCGTGCATACGTTGACAATCATCAATTCTTTCATCCAAACACCCAAAAATTTATGCCCAATCTAAGCTTATCATGGGTCGTTAGATTCTTGGGTAACCATCATTTTCTCAGATGCCGCATCCAATCACCCCAAAATTTCTGTAGAATTATGGTTTCTGGTGCACCCCAAATTCTCTCATTTACACGGGCTGTGTTTAGATGAGATTTTGAATGCTATAGATTCTTGCAAAACCTACTGTCATAAAAATAGGCATCCAAACATGCCAAAACACAAGGTGAAAACAAGTTCCCCAACATTGGTTTCTGTGATTTGTATTACAAATCCGAAATGCGGTTGGAGTTGTTTCTCTCGTGTTTCATGCACAATAACGTGGATTTCGGCACTACTAGAAAAATAGGTTTCAGCAACGAATAATTATCCATTGGTCTAGGTACATTTAGAAGGATGGACTAAATTAATCGTCAATGCTAATATACACTGGCGGATATTCTTATACACACCAATGAAAACATTTGTCCGACAATAATCTTGTAGTTTTGTCAGATCAGCAACATACAATGACGGATATGTTTACTCAGTAGTGTACAATTTAGAAAAACTAAAGGGCGGTAAAATAAATTTTTTGCCACAAAAAGAAACACCGACAGGTAATTTACAATTCACCGACGAATATATCCATTGGTACTATCTGTCGTTGAATCGTTTGAAAATTAACCATTGTAAACTTTATTTCCTTATAGTCATAGAGGATAATATGGGTAATAACCGACGGATAAGTTCCATCGGTGAAAGTTTAATTGGGCTTCCCTTCACTCTTCCCTTCTTTCAAAAACCACCCACTGCCGCCTCCGATCCCTCCCGTCGTCGGTCCCGGTGCTTCGTCACCTTCTTGAACTCGCCTCGACTTCACCAGTAAGTATCTCAACATCTCCTCCTCCCTCGACCAGCCATGGTACCCCCTCCTCGACCCCAACCGCCCATCCTCCTCACGTTCTCCTCCCTCGATTTAAATTTTCTTTTAGTTAATTATAGTAATAAGATTAGAATGTGAATTTGTAGATTTTGTTAATTAGATTTTGTGAATTGTGATATTCTTAATTATATTAGAATGATTCATTGTGTGATTTTGATTGTGATTAGTAAATATATTTAAATTTGATAAATTTGAATGTTTTGTTCGATGATGGATGTTGTTGTTGTTGAATGTTTTGTGCTTTGTTGGATGTTGTTTTTATTGGTGGAGTTTGATATGTGGAGTGGTTGGATTTGGTGGAGGGACTTGTGTGATTGGTGGTAGGAGTTTGGTGGAGATGAGTTTGGTGATTTGTGGAGATGTGGAGTGGGAGATGAGTTTGGTGATTGGTGGATATTAGTTTGTTGTGATGAGTTTGTCGCATGTTGTTGTGATTAGTGTTTGAATTTGGTGGTCAAGTCGGAGGAGGAGATGAGTTTGTTATGTGCTATGAACTCTTTTCTTTAGGTTTGATTGATGTTGGTTTGATCCAGGAAGATTTTTTTAGAAGATAATTTTGTGACGATAAATGTTAGATGTAATGGTTGTCAAAGGATATGTGTTTTCTTGTCACTTCAGGTCTTCAAAGAATTTTTCTTATTGAAAATATAAGGGAGGTTCTGCCGAAATAAAAAAAAACTATTAAATTTAAATTTGTTTACGGTTTAGTTATAATGAGTTGTATTGAGTGACAATGGTTGGTTGATTGTCACTTGAATTGGTTAGTTGATTCTTAGTTGGCATCGGTTGGTTGATTGTTAGTTATGTCGGTTAGCTGATTCTTAGATTGGTTAATTAGATGTATAACTAATTTTCCTATGGATAGTTTTCACATAACGTCCAACCTTTTCAAGTACA
Organism: Triglochin maritima; assembly: GCA_963682175.1. Classification (NCBI taxonomy): domain Eukaryota; kingdom Viridiplantae; phylum Streptophyta; class Magnoliopsida; order Alismatales; family Juncaginaceae; genus Triglochin; species Triglochin maritima. Next base: position 20,057,139 of record OY821774.1, on the reverse strand, counting down.
CGTGCTTTAGTTTGTGACCCATGTTTTATTTTTAAACTTGATTGAAGTAAATATATAACTAAATTCAATGTGGTTGTGAATTAGTTAATTTAGAATTGAATTCAGATGCACTTATCACCTAGTGTAGTGGTTTGAAGCGGATTAGTTAGACTTGGTTAGTTGGTTACATTAACTGGAATTGAATTTAGGTAGTGACATGATCACACCCGTTGCATGAGACAATTGGAGATAATTCATGTGGATTTGGGATAAGTGGATTAGAGGTGGTGAAGAGAGTTTGGAATTTAAATTTTAAATTGCATTTGTAGGAATGAAATGAAGGTTTCATATTTTTTTATTTATGGACAAGATGATGAGAAGAATTTTATTTTAATTTGAGAGGGATTTAAGAATTTGGAATATTAATTATGAGTTGGATTCATGGGAATAAAATGAGGGTTTTATTTGTAGTAGTGGGAGGAGTTTGTATTTTTAAATTCGAATTCGATTCGTTGGAGTAAAATTAGTTTTAAATTTTGAATTTGAATTCGATTACTTTAGGCTGTGTGATTCATGTAATGTTTGGTTTGAATATTGCCTATTTCAATGCCGATTATGATTGTCTAGATTCTGATTTGTGGAATTGATTTATGGAATTTTTGAAAGATATGTGTTTTTTGTTATCAATAAAGGTATTCAACAAAAAATCTTATTGAAAATATAGGGGAGTTTTTCTGCCAAAATTTATAAAAACTCTATTTAATTTAAATTTGTTTACGGTTTTGTAAAAAGAGTTGTATTGAGTGACATTGGTTAGTTGATTGTTACTTGTATCGGTTAGTTGATTGTTACTTGGATCGGTTAGTTGATTGTTAGTTGGCATTGGTTGGTTGATTGTTAGATTGGTTAATTAATTTAGTTAGATTGATTTGAATGAGTTGGATGTGTAAATTAGTTTAAGTGGAATATTCAAACTAGTTGGAATTTTACTTGTTATCTTTAACATGTTTCAGTTTAATTCTATAAATCATGACCTCAGATAGAAGTTGGATGTATGACAAGAGAATTAGTCAGAAATTCACAGAAAATCTGAAGTCAATTCTGAACCTTGTCTTTTGTCATCATAACCAATACAGTCATGATGGGAAGATCTTATGCCCATGAAACAAATGTTGTAACAACAAGTGGGCGACTAGAGGCGACATCATCTATGATATCATCATAAATGACTTTGCTGGAAATTATAAGCAGTGGGTTTTTCACGGGAAAACATTGCAACTTTGAGTGCCCAAGTTGTCAAGAAAATGTCAACACACCAATAGAGATCGTCTCAGAAGAGGATGACGTTGATGACGACGACATAGAGGGGATGATACGCGATGCGGTCGAAGGTGGTAACTGTAAGGATCGATGGACTCTTATTATATCTAATTGATTTTGCCTAATTTCTACTTAATATGCAGTGGAAACAATAATTAAAAAACAAGTAGGCAAGGCAAACCACAAAGAAGACTTAGGGATTTATAGAGGTTTGGCACCCACACTTGGGTCCTACTTCCTCTCATGAAAGCTTTGCTCGATTCCACGAGCTCTACCTAAAGATTCACTGTCTGATCTCGTTCAGGGACAAGATCAAGCCTTTACACCACGAACTCGCGAACAATCCTTGCCGAGTTTGGGGCCTCTTCTCACAACTCGAGAGGGACGCTTCGGGCTTTCAACAACAAGTAACCAAGAGTATTGACACTCTCAATTTGAGCACACTTGAGTTGAATAAGATTTGGATCAAGAGTGTCAAAGTTAGGCATGGAGTGTTGATTGAATGTTTTAAAATAACCACAAGTGCACGACCGTGTTGACGCGGTGGCAAAAACGGGTCGATCCACAGGGAGGTGTGTTGACTCTGGTTTGTCCGAAGGCAAGTGGGAAAAGAGGGGAAGAAGTTGTGACTACACTAAAGTAACTACGCTAAGCTAGCACGAAACAAACAAAGAAGATGAAAGCATGAGACGAGATAAAATTAAACTAAGTGACTAATACAAGAAAGCTGTAATGGAAAACCCCTTAGGGGTGAAGTGTACACACACATGCAAAAAGATGGTGAATAATGCATTCAATAGGCCCAAATGTAGGTTGTGTTTTCATGTATTGGAAGTGTCTAAAGGTTATGGCAAAACCCTATCAACTTATTCACTAACGTAGTTGATTAACATTCACATATACGAGTTGGTTATTTCATAACCTAAACAAGAATGAGAGGTGTCTAATATTTGTGGCAAACCTCATCAAGTGAAGTGTTCTACCCTAAACAAGCAAGCATACATTCACATTTACCAACACATTTCAAAATCAAGCATTAATTTCCATTCTTTAATGCATGTATAAACATCATCTCTGTTGAACGTTTTATATTAAACCGCAAGTGCACGGCCGCGTTGAAGCGGTGGCAAATACGGGTCGTCCACAGGGAGGTGAGAAGCCTCTTGTTTGCACGAAATCAAGTGGCAAAAATAGGGAAGAGAGTTTGATTATCCTAATCTACGCTACACTACACTACGAAATAACGCATGCATAAGCAAACAACAAACGATTAACTAAAACTTAACTAAGAATGAAATAAGAGTGCTGGAATTCAGAAATGGAAAACCCCTAAGGGGTGGAGTGAATGCACACATGCAAAGAGGTGGGTGTTGAACACATTCTTTAAGCACAAATGAATGTGGTGTTATCATGCATAGGAAGTGTCTAAATATTATGGCAAAACCTATCAATCCATTCACCAACCTAGTTTATTAACATTTACATATACAAGTTGTTTATTTTAGAACCTAAACAAGCATGAGAGGTGTCTAATCATTTTGGCAAAACTCATCAAGTTATAAATTCTATCCTAAACAAGCAAGCATACATTCATGTTTTATCAACACATTGTAAATAAAGCACTCATTCCATTCTCTAATGCATGTATGAACATCAACTCCACCCCCCAAAGGGGATGGAACTACTCACCACACATTAGACTAATTATTAAACTAAGCAAGGAAAACATATTAACTAAGCTACTAAAACTAATGAAATGAAATTAAACAAAGTAAAACAAGCAACATGAAACAAACAACATAATAAAGAAACTTTTATTAAAATGACTCACAATTCAAGTAGCATCCTCCTACTTTAGTGTGTGCTTCAAGGCCTCACTTCTAGTAGGAAGAATAGCCACTCAAAATGTGAAGTGATTACAATAGAAGGTGAAGAGTTCTATTTATAGCCATAGAAAAAGGTAATCCGGGACAATCCCCTGATGTGGGACTAAACAAATACCAGAAATTGACTAAATACACACTAATACGCGACCCACCAAAATTGTAGCGGATTTGGGCCAAAACAGACCGCCAATTAGCGGTCTTGGACCGCCAATTAGCGGTCTATATGGTTCGGATCACACTGGATTTTCTTCTGGGCTTTTCGGGATGACTTTGTTGGTGTTTGATGCATCTACTTCACTAGTTGGAGCTCCGACCCGAACAGAATTGCCAAAATACTCCCCATGATGGTGTGAAGTATTCTTGTTTGCTCATTGGTCCTTTGATCTTACATTCAGGTCCTTCAATCTTGCATCTTAGTCCTTGAGTCTCTCAACTCAGTCTTTTTTAGGTTTTTAGGTCCTTTTATGCATCTTCTCTTCAAAGTTATTTATTTCTGAAATTCAAACATAAAACTCGTCACGTAGCATTGTTTAGGTGAAAGATAACGGATATAAGACACAAATGTATGCATGAAATGATGGCAATCAATCTCCATCCCAAAGGGGGATGGAACTGCTCACTAATCATTACACTACAAACTACATTAACAAAACCAAACATTCTAATGAAAGACAATTAAACTAATCAAACCAGAAATATTAAAGAAGCTAAATGAAAGGAAACTAAACTAAAGAAGCATGCAAGAATTAAAAGACAAGACATTATTAAAAGAAACTAAGAAAACTAATTTTATTAGCATGACTCATTTTCGGATATGTTCTTTAGTTCTTCAATTCCTTACATGGGGTGCACTCGGGTCGATTATTGGAGGTTGGCCCGAATCTAATTGCCAAAATACTCCTCATGATGGTGTGGAGTTTCTTGATTGTCACATTGGCCCTTCGATTTTACATTCGGGTCCCTTTCTTTTGCATCTTAGTCCATAAGTCTTGCAACTTAGTCCTTTTTCTTTCTTGGAGGTCCTTTTATGCCTCTTCTCCTCAATTCTGTTTATTTCCTGAAACTCAAACATAAAACTCGTTACGTAGTATTGTTTAGCTTCAAGATAATGGATATAAGACACAAATGAATGCATGAAATGATGTCAATCAAATACCCCCACACCCAACTTTTGCTAGTCCCGAGCAAAACAAAGAAAGGAAAAAATGAAAGAAACGAAAAAGCATACGGAAAACATTGAAATCCTAACTCACTTTCATAGGAATCACAGTTACACTTAGCACGTGCAACAAGCCGTTAAACCTCCTTGTCGCCAAGGAGGAGGAGTGTTGTCTCCTAAGGGTTTTCAGCGGATATACCCACAAAATCCGAACATTGATGCATTATTCAATCTAGAAACTCGACTCGATGGACTCATTTTTGTCGATCATTGGACACGGTAATCCTATGGGCCAACTCTATATATGTATCCAGTCCACACACCTAGCCTAATGAACCACTCGTGCAAGTTAATTAAGGACTTAACTGAAAGACATGGACAACCTCAACATCCACAAGTGATACAAAGTGTAAAGTCCATTAAGGTTCTTATTTGTATTACCTTTTTTCTTTTTGTTTCTTTTCTTCTTCTTCTTCTTCTTTTTTCTTACTAGTTGGAGTGTAATTCTACCAGGGTCAGGTTTCGTGCATCATTGTCTATGAGGACTTACACTATAACGTATACCTTTCCCCACATCTCCACATAGGGCAATCCCTACCACCCGTGTAATGGGAGTTCGGTCGGTGCATCCCAAGTCAGATGACTCGAAAGCACCAGGCACAAAGTCTCCTTAGACATAATTTCCTGAGTGATAGGAGCCGTGCGAGAAGCGAGAGCACCTACTCACTTATTTCTTATCTACACAAGAACCAAAACCCCTGATTGACATCATTTCATGCTTATATTCGTATCCTATATCCATTATCTTTCACCTAAACAATGCTATGTTACGAGTTTTATGTTTAGTTTTCAGGAATAAATAGGTTTGAAGAGATGAAGCATAAAAGGACCCAAAAGCTGGGAAGAAGGACTGAATTGTGAGATCTGGGGACCAAGATGCAAGGAAGAAGGACCTGAATACAAGACCAAAGGACCTAAGAGCACAACAGAATACTCCTCGCCATCATGGGGAGTATTTTGGCAATTCTATTCGGGTCGGAGCTCCAACATGCAAAATAGATGCATCAAATACCAACAAAGCCTTCCAGAAAAGCCCACAAGAAATTCCAGAGCGATCCGGACACTGTAGACCACTAATTGGCGGTCCAAGACCGCTACTTGGCGGTCACTTTTGGCCCAAATGCGCTCAAATTTCTCCAGCACATGTATTAGAGGATGTTTAGGCTATTTGTGGTATCTGTTTAGTCCCACATCGGGGGATTGTCCCGGATTAGCTTTTTCCATGGCTATAAATAGAACTCTTCACCTCCTATTGTAATCACTCCATATTTTAAGTGGCTATTCTTCCTAGTAGAAGTGAGGCATTAAAGCACACACTAAAGTAGGAGGATGCTACTTTTAATGTGAGTCATTTTATCAATAAAGTTTTCTGTTTATTTCATTGTTTGTTTTATGCTTCTTTTATTGTTTGTGCATGTTTTAGTTTAATCGTCTTTTATTTCTAGCTTAGTTTTAATATGCTTTCATTGCTTAGTTTAATAATTAGTGTAATGTTTAGTGAGTAGTTCCATCCCCTTTGGGGGGTGGAGTAGATGTACATACATGCATTAGAGAATGGGATGAATGCTTTAATTTCAATGTGTTGATTAAACATGAATGTATGCTTGCTTGTTTAAGATAGAATTTACAACTTGATGAGTTTTGCCAAAATGATTAGACACCTCTCATGCTTGTTTAGGTTCTGAAATAAACAACTTGCATATGTAAATGTTAATCAACTAAGTTGGTGAATAGATTGATAGGTTTTGCCATAACATTTAGACACTTCCTATGCTTGATAAACACCACCTTCATGTGCTTAAAGAATGTATTCTACACCCACCTCTTTGCATGTGTGCACTCACTCCACCCCTTAGGGGTTTTCCCATTTCTGTATTCCAGCATTCTTCTTTTGTTCTTAGCTTAGTTGTCATTTCATTGTTTGTTTGCTTCTTTCACATTTCGTACTTCTTAGCGTAGTGTAGTGTAGGTTAGCATAATAACATCTCTTCCATCTTTTTTGCCACTTGATTTCAGATAAACAAGAGCCTGCTCATCTCCCTGAGGATGACCCGTACTTGCCACCCCTTCATCGCGGCCGTGCACTTGCGGTTTAAAATAAAACAATCAACAAGTTTTTGGCGTCGTTGCCGGGGAGGTGCCAGTCCAGACTCTTGTTTGGACGATTCGAGTGGATTTAATTTGTGTTTTGTAGTTTTTCTTTGTTTCAGGAGACTGGGAATAGCAAGTGGAGGCTACTGGAGAAATTTCCAGACGACCTGAGCACTTCAGACCTCCAATCAGCGGTCTGGTGAGCTCTGTTCATCTTTTAATTTCTTTGTGTTGTTGCTCTAAATGACCTAGTTATCTGGGACTTAATTTGGCATGTTTTGACTTATAGTTTGTTCCCAAATCAATAATCAAACCTCCCTTAAGCAACTTGGACCCTAAAACTCAAAGCAAAAGATTAGGCATTCTTTTTGTTTAGGCCATGCATCATGTATGTGACTTAGGCATTTAGATTGTCTTTTATCTTAGCTTTATTTTCTGTTGCTGAGAGCTGGCGTGAGGTACGCACCTTCTACTCTCATTCATGCATTTCGTATGAACATGCATTAATTAGTAGGAAGTGCATTGCAACAAGTGTGAGTTGAGCGTTGTTTGGAGAGTTGATTGCTAGATTTAGGACTCCAAAACGCTACTAAGGAGGGGTTGTCCCATAAAAGATAAGGTGGGGGATTTCATCACCCTTTCTTTCTCCCCAAAAACCACACTAATCAAGAGCCTAATTTTAAAATCAAGTAGACATTGGCCTTAAGGAATTCGGATGCATTAGGAGAGTGATCCGGTCCCGACCGTCATGACCTGATCGGCGTTGCCCACTTTGTCGATAGTAGGTGAGACGAGATCCCCAGATCTTGGCTCACTTGCTGGGCTTTGTGGTCCTCGTTGTAGGGAGGTGAGGCGTGTTGAGGCCGTGTGACCTCGCAGTTAGGCGTCGTCTAGCTGTAAGGACCTATAGCGACCTTAGGATTACTTGAGCCTTGTTTGCTTGTGTGCTTCTACCTGTACCCATCCGCCGTAGCATAAGGACTTCTTCCTTTCTCTCCTGAGTCATTCTTTCTTTCCTGTGTTCCCCAGTCTTCTCTTCTACGTACATTCTTTGTTTGAAAAAAAAGGGTTTTGGTTTGTGTGCGTGCACCTTTGTGTATGCTTTCGTGGACACGAGACGAGAGTGGTCGTTTGACGAGGAGCGTTGTCAATCCGGCTTCGGTCATCGATTTCTCGACACCTTCCTCCTCTCGTGTCGCACGTAGTTCGGGTCCAATGGCTGCTAATTTCCGTGAGGAGGAGAAGTTGCTGGACCCGCCTGCTCCACCTGTTCTTCCAGTTGTCGTTCCCATACCTCTTCGTGATCGATGCTACCCGAGCCGTACCGCTCTACCCTCATACATCATATTACCAGAGGCTAATGGGAACAATTTTGAGGTTACACCTCAATTCATTTCCATGCTCCCTCGCTTCACTGGGAAAGGTGACTCCTATATCTTTCTCAGGGAATTTGAGGAGGTCTGTGCTATGTTCAAGTTGCAACAACTTAGCACAGACTCCATCCATCTTAGGCTCGTTCCTTTTGCACTAAAGGATGACGCCAAGAAGTGGTTGTATAGCAACCAGGTGAATGCCTTTAGGACTTGGGATGAGTTTCAATCTTCCTTCCTTTAGAAGTACTTCCCAAATCATCGGACTCAAAAATTGAGGAACGAAATCAATTCGTTCTATCAACTTGAGACCGAGACATTTCATGCATATCTAGAGATGTTCAAGGAGCTACTATCCTCATGCCCTCACCATGGCATTGAGTTGTGGTGCCTTTGTCAGATTGTGTACGAGGGTCTTCACATCCCGTCAAGAACGCTCCTTGAGTCCATGTGTCAAGGAGAGTTCTTGGGAAAGGATGAAAGGGAGGCATGGGCTTTCCTAGAAGACCTTGCTGAGAAAACCATGCAATGGGAGAGTGTAAGGGAACCACCTGCATCATCTAGTATAGGAGCGAGGATCGCGAATGCAAACTCGACTAGATCGGGTACCGCATTTGCTATCGATACCACTACGGCCACCGAGGCACGCATGGCGGCCTTAATGCGCCGTATGGATTCGATTGAGCTCCAAAACCAACAAGGTGCACCTCACATGTCCACATCTGGTCCAGTTCCTTGTCATTCATGTGGTAGGGTAGGTCATGTAGAAAGCGAGTGTGAGTCCATTCCTCCTGAGATGGAGCGTGTCAACGCCATCTATGACAGAGCTAGGAATGACCCATCCTCATCATCTTATAATCCTGGATGGAGGAACCACCCCAATTTTTCATGGAACCACACTAATGCCTCGGGTGATCCTTCAAACTCCTCTAGACCACCTTACCAATCACACCAACCTCCCATGCATGCACAATCTTATCAGCAACCCCAAGTTCCATGAACCGACCAACCAGGTTTCCCAAATTCTAACAACTTCGAAACCCGGTTTAATTCGCTTGAGAACTTGACTCGTGGACTTGAGAACTCTATCAAAAATTTTATGTCGTCCACAAGTCAAGTTCTCACTTCAAATCAGCAGACCATCAAATCTCTAGAGCTTCAGATGGGCCAATTGGCTCAGTCTGTACATGAAAGAGAGAGAGAGAGTCTTTTCCTAGCCAGCCTGAGGCTAACCCCCGTATGTACCAACAACAACACATGCAAAATGAGAATGTGCTACCTCGGGGGAGGCAAGTGAACCATGTGGAGGAACCTGTTCACCATGTCAATTCCATTGTGACCTTATGGAATGGAAAACAGGTTGACAATCACATCTCCTTGCCACAACAACCACCATCTATGCAGTCCCTCAGTGGGAATGGTGGTGAAGAAGATGTTGAGGGTGAGGGTAATACACCAAAGCTTTCTTCTCAGGCACAGCAGAAAACCTACCTGCCAAAAGTTCCCTATCCAAGTAGGTTAAACAAAAAGCAGAGTGACAACATGGACAAGATATTAGAGGTGTTTAAGCAAGTGAAGGTTAACATCCCTTTGTTGGATGTCATCCAACAAATACCTCAATATGCCAAAGTGTTGAAGGATCTCTGCACAACCAAGAGGAAGACCAATGTTCCTAAGAAAGCATTCTTGGCTGCAAATATCAGCTCACTTTTGTCCAATCCTACCTACACAAAATACAAGGATCCTGGGTGTCCTACTATTCAGTGTACGATAGGGGACACTAGATTGAGCAATGTTTTGCTTGATTTAGGATCAGCGGTCAACCTCCTCCCATTCTCTGTTTATCAACAGTTGAACTTGGGAGAATTGAAACCAACGAAGATCACCCTCCAATTGGCGGATAGATCCATTCGTATTCCCATGGGGATTATCGAGGATGTGCTTATCAAAGTTGGAGATTTTATATTTCCAGTCGATTTTGTTGTCCTCGATACCAATCCTGTTGCGAACACCCACTCTCAAATACCTTTGATTTTGGGTAGACCATTTCTGGCAACCTCCAATGCCTTGATTAATTGTAGAAATGGTCTCATGAAGCTCTCATTCGGTAACATGAGTGCCGAGTTTCATGTGTTCAACTCTGGTAAGCAACAGGAACCCATGGATGAACCTTTAAATCAAAATCTCACCCGCCAATTGGAGAAAGCACCAAAAAATCAACGAACACCCCTAACCCCAATGCAACCCATTGAGAATGTTCGTGGGCCCAGCGAAAACTCATTGCCTGTCTTCGCAATGCAACAGAGTGAGCTGGCCTCGAACATGAATGTCGAAAGGGAGTGTTCGTTGCATGATTCAGTTGAGAGTACTAATGAGAGTGAGACACCTCATCATATGCCTATACAAGAAGGTGTCTCTACCTCAGATCCCATGGCCATTGAGCCATTTGAGCTTCATATTGACTCCAACAAGGACCCACCTTTGACCAAGCTTATGCTTGATGATCTAAATGATGGTGGGAGGTCCTTGTTCGATGACTTGGGGAGATGCCCCATTCTTCGCGATGCAGGTCTGCTGCATCCATCGAATGAGCCTGAGGAACTCATTCCGATGCACCCGCCTATTGGTTGGAGGGTTTTCTTCGATGAGCAATTAAACCCTAGTGAGGCAACACAACTTCATTCTTTGTTGCCCGCACCCGACCAATATCATGAGGGGTTCGAGCCTTTCAGCTTTGACCTTTCACCCCTCATGACACCTCAGAGTACCAGTGAAGTTTGCCCATCTCGGCAAGTCTCTGGTCCTCAAAACTTGATGTTCTCATTTGATGTTCCTTGACCAAATGATTATGAGAATATCTTGGTTGATGTATATATCTTGTAAAAAAAAACAAAAAGAAGAAGAAAAAAAAAATTAATAAAAGACTCCTTCAGTGAGCATCGATTGTTGTGGGCCCCAACCCTTGTGTACTTGGGCCCCATTTCTTCACGTATTTACCTCCCTTCTTCAGCATCTCACAGGTTGTGAGGGAATTTGGGTTTGTGTCCATCAACATGACCCTGAACGTCCCTTTGTACTTCATGTTGGTGGGATCTCTCCTTTTTCATGCAAATCTACATGTACTATCTTGTTCACATTCATTGAGGACAATGCATGAAGTAGGTGTGGGGGGGGGGGGGTGTTTTACGTGTGTACATAGTCGAGTCTTTTGATTTTGATTTTGTTTTCTTTTCTGTGCATTGTTAGGGTCATGTTAGTGTGTCGCATTTAATATCGATATATCTGCTTGCCATGATCCTTGGGTGACTTGTCTTCTTTTGCTTGCCTAGTGCTTTAAATTTTTTACATTTCTTTCAAAATCTTCATGTGTTTGCGAAAGAAAATGTTTTTGTGGGTTTTGCGTGCGTTTAGCATGTGGGTTTTGTGGGTTTTGTGCGTTTAGCGTGGGTTTTGTGCGTTTTGTGCGTTTAGCGTGCGTTTTGTGGGTTTAGCGTGCGTTAGGATGTGCGAAAGAAAATAAGTGGTGTTCTCTCTTCTCGCACGACTCCTATCACTCGGGAAAGTAGGTCTGAGGGGACTTTGTGCCTGGTGCTTTCGAGTCATCTGACTTGGGATGCGCCGACCGAACTCCCGTTACACGGGTGGTAGGGATCGCCCTATGTGGAGATTTGGGGGAAGGTGTACGTGATAGTGTAAGTCCTCATAGGCAATGATGCACGAAACCGGACCCTGGGAGAATCAAACACCAACCAATAAAATGCTCCAAAGAAAAAGAAAAAAAAGAAAAAGGAAAAAAAAAGTCAAATAAGAACCAAAATGGACTTTACACATTGTATCACATTCAGAAGTTACGGTTGCCCATGTCTTTCACTTAAGTCCTTGACTAACTCTCACGAATAACTCATTAGGCTAGGTGTGTGGACCGATTACATATATAGAGTCGACCCGTAGTATTACCGTGTCCCATGATCGACAAAATAAGTCCAACGAGTCGTGTAGCTAGATTAATTAATGCATCTTGTTCGGATTTTGTGGGTATATCCGCTGAAAACCCTCAGGAGACAACACTCCTCCTCCTTGGCGACAAGGAGGTTTAACGGCTTGTTGCACGTGCTAAGTGCAACCGTGATTCCTACGAAAGTGAGTTAGGACCTGAATGCAAGACCAAAGGACCTAAGAGCACAACAGAATACTCCTCGCCATCATGGGGAGTATTTTGGCCATTCTATTCGGGTCGGAGCTCCAACATGCAAAATAGATGCATCAAATACCAACAAAGCCTTCCAGAAAAGCCCACAAGAAATTCCAAAGCGATCCGGACACTGTAGACCACTAATTGGCGGTCCAAGACCGCTACTTGGCGGTCACTTTTGGCCCAAATGCGCTCAAATATTTCCAGCACATGTATTAGAGGATGTTTAGGCTATTTGTGGTATCTGTTTAGTCCCACATCGGGGGATTGTCCCGGATTAGCTTTTTCCATGGCTATAAATAGAACTCTTCACCTCCTATTGTAATCACTCCATATTTTAAGTGGCTATTCTTCCTAGTAGAAGTGAGGCCTTGAAGCACACACTAAAGTAGGAGGATGCTACTTTTAATGTGAGTCATTTTATCAATAAAGTTTTGTGTTTATTTCATTGTTTGTTTTATGCTTCTTTTATTGTTTGTGCATGTTTTAGTTTAATCGTCTTTTATTTCTAGCTTAGTTTTAATATGCTTTCTTTGCTTAGTTTAATAATTAGTGTAAGGTTTAGTGAGTAGTTCCATCCCCTTTGGGGGTGGAGTAGATGTACATACATGCATTAGAGAATGGGATGAATGCTTTAATTTCAATGTGTTGATTAAACATGAATGTATGCTTGCTTGTTTAAGATAGAATTTACAACTTGATGAGTTTTGCCAAAATGATTAGACACCTCTCATGCTTGTTTAGGTTCTGAAATAAACAACTTGCATATGTAAATGTTAATCAACTAAGTTGGTGAATAGATTGATAGGTTTTGCCATAACATTTAGACACTTCCTATGCTTGATAAACACCACCTTCATGTGCTTAAAGAATGTATTCTACACCCACCTCTTTGCATGTGTGCAGTCACTCCACCCCTTAGGGGTTTTCCCATTTATGTATTCCAGCATTCTTCTTTTGTTCTTAGCTTAGTTGTCATTTCATTGTTTGTTTGCTTCTTTCACATTTCGTACTTCTTAGCGTAGTGTAGTGTAGGTTAGCATAATAACATCTCTTCCATCTTTTTTGCCACTTGATTTCGGATAAACAAGAGCCTGCTCATCTCCCTGAGGACGACCCGTACTTGACACCGCTTCATCGCGGCCGTGCACTTGCGGTTTAAAATAAAACATTCAACAACCCCCACCTTATCTTGTATGGGAAAGCCTATCCTTAGTAGTGTTTTGAGTCTTAATCTAGCAATCAAGTCTCCAATCAAACGCTCAACTCACTCTTGTCCCGATGCACCTTACTAACTAATGCATGCTTTAATTATGCATGAATGGGAGAATTGGGTGCATGTACCTTACGCCAGCAATCAACAACAAAAAATGTAAAGAAAAGAAAAGACAAATGCGTGCAAGGTCTACAAATGATGCATGACCTAGATGGCAATCAATCAAATCTTTTGCGTTGAGTTTTAAGGTCCAAGTTGATTAAAGGGACTTAACTGTAAATCTGGGGGTAAACTAGAAGTCAAAACATTCCAAATTGGGCTCCCAGATATCTTAGTGAATTTAGAAAAAAACCCAAAAAAAGATAGGAAATTTGGACCTCACGAGGCCGCCAATTGACGGTCCAGAACCGCTGATTGGCGGTCCAGAACCGCTGATTGGCGGTCAGTGTGCTTCTTTTTCCTTCCCGGCTTATCCTGGCGACGTCTCTTGATCTTTGAAGCCCCCTGAAACAAACGAAAACTCTAAACAAAAAAATTAGAACCACTCGAATCGTCCAAACCAAAGTCTGGACATAACAACTCCTCGGTAACGGCACCAAAAAACTTGATTGAACGTTTTAAAATAACCACAAGTGCCCGGCCACGTTGAAGCGGTGGCAAATTTGGGTCGATCCACAGGGAGGTGTGTCGACTCTGGTTTGTCCGAAGGCAAGTGGGAAAAGAGGGGAAGAAGTTGTGACTACACTAAAGTAACTACGCCAAGCTAGCACGAAACAAACAAAGAAGATGAAAGCATGAGACGAGATAAAATTAAACTAAGTGACTAATACAAGAAAGCTGGAAATCAGAATTGGAAAACCCCTTAGGGGTGAAGGGTGTGCACACATGTAAAAAGATGGTGAATAATGCATTCAATGGGCACAAATGTAGGTAGTGTTTTCATGTATAGGAAGTGTCTAAAGGTTATGGAAAAACCTATCAATCCATTCACTAACGTAGTTGATTAACATTCACATATAAAAGTTTGTTATTTAGAACCTAAACAAGCATGAGAGGTGTCTAATATTTGTGGCAAAACTCATCAAGTGAAGTGTTCTACTCTAAACAAGCAAGCATACATTCACATTTATCAAAACATTTCAAAATCAAGCATTCATTTCCATTCTTTAATGCATGTATGAACATCATCTCCATCCGAAACGGGGATGAAACTACTCACTAATGATTACACTACAAACTACATTAACAAAACGAAACATTCTAATAAAAGACAATTAAACTAAGCAAACAAGAAATATTAAAGAAGCTAAATGAAAGGAAACTAAACTAAAGAAGCATGCAAGAATTAAAAGACAAGACATTATTAAAAGAAACTAAGAAAAATCATTTTATTAACATGACTCACATTGCAAGTGACATTCTTCTCCACCTTGAGTTTTTGTTACAAGGCTTTTACTCCAAGTAGAGAGAATGTCACCAAGCAATGGGTGAATACAAATGAGGAGGAAGAGTTCAATTTATAGGCATGAAAAAAGGTGACCAAGGACAATCCCCCGGTACGGGACTAATGAAACCTTCCCATAATACACATAAACATATAAGCCATGTCCTGGAGAAACCGGGTCAGATTAGGAGACTGATTGATCGTTTTATTTAAACCGCAAGTGCACGGCCGCGTTGAAGCGGTGGCAAATACGGGTCGTCCACTGGGAGGTGTGTCGACGGTTGGTTTGTACGAAGGCGAGTGGTAAAGAAAGGAGAGAAAGGTTGGTTACACTAAACTACACTAAGATGCAAAAGGAAAAGAAAGATAAGCAATAAAAACTAAACCCCATAGGGGGTAGAGAAATAATGTGAATATAAAGATGTGTGTGTGTGTGTGTTCAATTAAGCTCCTCACAACATGTAGTGCATGAAATCATAAATCTATATCCAATTTTGCCTCCACATGAATTAAGATAAGACTACATCATTAAAACATACAAGACAATAATTGGAATGAAGCTAAATGAACTCATGTATAAAGACTACACCCTACTATGCCTCCACATGAATTAAGATAAGACTACATCATTAAAACATACAAGACATTAGCTAAGGTAAGGCAACAAGAGCACATACACTACAAATTGTGTTTCCAATATTACTTCCATCCATATCCTAACCTTATAATTCCCCATAAAATAGGTCCACGAATCAAAGCATAAGCTAAGTTTCATTCAAGAGCATTAGCATATCCAAGATAAGAGTAAAAACCCATTAGATGGTTATGGAAATCATATAAAGCTCAAGCGATTAAGATAACACACACTTATTACACTACATGATCGTATCACATATTTCGCCACCCCCAAGTGGGGATGAAACTACTCACAACTCATTACACTAACTATATTAAGAAAATAAAGCATAATACTGAAATGACCCTACACTAAGCAAGCAAGAAATACTAAATAAACTTAAAAGGAAAGGAAAGGAAAGACTAAACAAGCATGCACAAATTAAAAGACAAGACTAAAAAAACTAGAAGAATTATTTTATTAACAAATGACTCACATTGAAGGTGGCATTCTTCTCCACCTTGAGTTTTTGCTTCAAGGCTCACTCCTTAGTAGAGAGAATGCCACCAAGCAATGGGTGATTACAATAGAAGGTGAAGAGTTCTATTTATAGGCATGAAAAAAGCTAATCCGGGACAATCCCCCGATGTGGGACTAAACCAATACCAAAAATGGACTAAGAATACACTAATACACGTGCCCCACAAATCTGAGAGGATCCAAAATGATTTGGACCGCCAATTGGCGGTCTATTGGATTTAGATTCCTCTGGGATTTGTTGTGGGCTTTGCTGGTGGTCTTTGTTGGTATTTGATGCATCTACTTTGTTTTTTGGAGCTCCGACCCGAATCGAATTGCCAAAATACTCCCCATGATGGTGTGGAGTTTCCTGTTTTGCTCTTAGGTCCTTCGGTCTTATGATCAGGTCCTTCTCCCTTGCATCTCAGTCCCTAGGTCTCACAATTAAGTCATTTTTCCAGCTTTTGGGTCCTTTCATGACTCTTCTCTTCAAACCTCTTTATTCCTGAAAACTAAACATAAAGCTCGTCACGTAGCATTGCTTAGATGTAAGATAATAGATATAAGATACTAATATGAGCATGAAATGATGTCAATCAAATACACCCAAACCTAAGTTTTTGCTGGTCTCGAGCAAAACAAAGAAAGAGAAAAGCAAACAAGAAACAAGAAATCCTAACTCACTTTCGTAGGAATCACGGTTGCATTTAGCACGTGCAACAAGCAGTTAAACCTCCTTGTTGCCAAGGAGGAGGAGTGTTGTCTCCTGAGGGTTTTCAGCGGATACACCCACAAAATCCGAAGAAGATGCATTATTCAATCTAGACACTCGACTCGTTGGACAAATTTTGTCGATCAATGGACGCGGTAATCCTATGGGCTGACTCTATATAGGTAATCAGTCCACACCTAGCCTAATAAACCATTCGTGCAAGTTAAATAAGGAATTAAGTGAAAGACATGGACAACCTCAACATCCTTAAGTGATACAAAGTGTAAGGTCCACTAAGGTTCTTATTTGCATTACCATTTTTTCTTTTTGTTTCTTTTCACATTTTTTTCTTCTTTTTATTTTTGTTAGTTTGATCTTCATTCTCCCAGGGTCAGGTTTCGTGCATCATTGCCCATGAGGACTTACACTATCACGTACACCATTCCCCAAATCTCAACATAGGGGAATCCCAACCACCCGTGTAACGAGAGTTCGGTTGGCGCATCCCAAGTTAGATGACTCGAAAACACCAGGCACAAAGTCCCCTCAGACCTACTTTCCCGAGTGATAGGAGCCGTGCGAGAAGAGAGAACACCTACTCACTTATTTCTTATCTACACATGAACCGAAACCCCTACACTTAATGTCTCACAACAAGATTTAAAGGGTCCTTGACTACAACAAACCCGAATTCCCTCAAAACCTGTGAGATGCTAAAGAAGGGAGACAAATACGTTAAAGAATTGGGGCCCAAATACACAAAGGTTGGAGCCCACAACAATCGATGCTCACTGAAGGAGTCTTTTATTGTACTTTTTTTTATAAATATAACTATGTACAAACATAAGTTCCCATTTTCATTTGTCAAAAGACATCAAATGGGAACCTCACAAGTGTGTCAATGCACTTGGAAAGGGAACATGACACCACGCGGGGACATAATACGCATGTGTGGCCCCCCTTAACATGCAACAAGCCGTTAAACCTCTTTGTTGCCAAGGTGGAGGAGTGTTGTCTCCTGAGGGTTTTCAGTGGATATACCCGCAAAATCCGAACAAGATGCATTATTCAATCTAGACATCGACTCATTGGATAAATTTTGTCGATCAATGGACGCGGTAATCCTACGGGCCGACTCTATATAGGTTATAAGTCCACACCTACCCTAATGAACCATTCGTGCAAGTTAAATAAGGAATTAAGTGAAAATACATGGACAACCTCAAGATCCTCAAGTGATACAAAGTGTAAGGTCCATTAAGGTTCGTATTTGCATTTTTTTCATTTTTTTGTTTCTTTTCACATTTTTTTCTTTTTTTTCTTTTTATTAGTTGGAGCTTCATTCTCCCAGGGTCAGGTTTCGTGCATCATTGCCCATGAGGACTTACACTATCACGTACACCTTTCCCCAAATCTCCACATAGGGCAATCCCTACCACCCGTGTAACGGGAGTTCGGTCGGCGCATCCCAAGTCAGATGACTCAAAAGCACCAGGCACAAAGTCCCCTCAGACCTACTTTCCCGAGTGATAGGAGTCGTGCGAGAAGAGAGAACACCTACTCACTTATTTCTTATCTACACATGAACCAAAACCCTTACACTTAATGTCTCACAACAAGATTTAAAGGGTCCTTGACTACAACAAGCTTCCTTAAGTTAACAGACACGAATTATTGACTTACTAGGTTCAGGGTGGACTTCTTTAAATGTTTGAGCACTGAAACCCTATGATTACTCACCCCCAAAGGAAAACTGGGGTGCATCCTAACGACTCGATAAATCCTAAAGCCATTGTACTAGATATCCTAATGAATCAAGTTCAAGACAATTTTGGGAGCTTTCTTTTTACTTTGCCTCTCAACGGTTTTGCACATGCTAAACACACGCAAAAACCCACAAAACATTTTCTTTCGCAAACACATGAATATTTTGAAAGAAATGTGAAACTTTTCAAGCACTAGGCAAGCAAAAAAAGACAAGTCACCCAAGGATCATGGCAAGCAGATATATCGATATTAAATGCAGCACACTATCATGACCCTAACAATGCAAACAAAAGAAAACAAAATCAAAAGAAAAGACTCGACTATGTACACACATAAAACACCCCCACACACGTAGTTCATGCATTGTCCTCAATGAATGCGAGCAAGATACTACATGGATGTATGCATTAAACAGAATTGATCTCACCAACGTGAAGTACACAAGGAAGTTCATGGCTATGTTGATGGACACAACCCAACTTCCCTCAAAACCTGTGAGATGCTAAAGAAGGGTTGGGGCCCAAATACGTGAAAGAAATGGGGCCCAAAAAAAATTTACAAATACGTGAAGTATACGTGAAGTATACAAATACGTGAAAGAAATGGGGCCATAAAACTCAAGGGTTGGGGCCCACTACAATCGATGCTCACTGAAGGAGTCATTTTTTTTATTTTTTTTTTGAAATATGTACAACAATGGGCTCCCATCTTCATATATCAAGGGACATCAAATGGGAACCCGGCGTCTCTCGAGCCATTAATGCACCTC
The DNA here is from genome assembly GCA_963682175.1 of Triglochin maritima. NCBI lineage: Eukaryota > Viridiplantae > Streptophyta > Magnoliopsida > Alismatales > Juncaginaceae > Triglochin > Triglochin maritima. The sequence goes on along the minus strand of OY821774.1, from coordinate 20,038,039 downwards.
TATAGGCTCGCAACATACAAAACAGAATTGCTTGACCACCTGACACCCTTATTAGCATTGTGGTCGTTTGATGCCTCTCGAGAGTCATGAATGAGAGGTGAACCTCTACCAGGTTGAAGGGTATCAGGTGGTTGATTCTTAACCCATATGGGGTCCTCAGCAGATACAGAATGAAAAGCATGTGGCCTAGAGGCCATAAAAATGGTATCAGGTGGCTCAAAAGACACGTGATCAAAAGGATGTGGCTCAAGGGCCACGTGATCAGAATATAAGGCACCTTCTTGTGCTAGCTCAGGTGAAACATCTTCACCACCTTCAGGATCATCATCGAATAATTCTCTGAAGTACTTGAAGGTTCCCTCAACTTCACTCTCATCCATGCCCTGGATAAGGTTAACCCCAACAGGGTCAGTGAAGGCACCTGGCTTCTTGCCGATGGTGAAGATGTTGAAATCCGCGCATGGACTACCATAAGTCAAGCGCATCAGACCATTGCGACAATTGATCAATGCATTGGAAGTCGCAAGAAATGGTCGCCCCAGAATGACAGGAATTTGTCCAAGTGGGTTGGGCACAGGTTCAGTATCCAAGACAAAGAAGTCGACTGGATAAATGAACTCTCCCACTTTGATCAGCACATCTTCCACCACACCCCTCGGTTTCTTCATAGACCTATCAGCCAATTGAAGAGTGGTTTTTGTTTGTTTGAGGTCTCTAAGACCGAGGTGGGTGTAGACAGAATATGGCAGAAGATTAACAAATGCACCAAGGTCCAATAAGGCACGATGTATGGACACATCACCAATCACACAAGAGATAGTAGGACACCCAGGGTCCTTGTACTTGACTTGCATGGGTTGTGCCAACAACGAACTCACGTTAGCCGCAAGAAAAGCTTTCTTGGGAACATGAGTTTTTCTTTTCTTGGTGCATAAGTCGTTGAGAACCTTGGCATAAGGTGGCATTTGCTGAATCACTGATTGACATCATTTCATGCTTATATTTGTACCTTATATCCATTATCTTACACCTAAGCAATGCTATGTGACGAGTTTTATGTTTAGTTTTCAGAAATAAAGAGGTTTGAAGAGAAGAGCCATGAAAGGACCCAAAAGCAGGAAAAAAGGACCTAATTGTGAGACCTGGGGACCAAGATGCAAGGGGGAAGGACCTGATCGTAAGACAGAAGGACCTAAGAGCAAAATAGGAAACTCCACACCATCATGAGGAGTATTTTGTCAATTCGATTCGGGTCGGAGCTCCACTAAACCAACCAGATGCATCTAAGACCAAGAAACACTTCAAGAAAAGCCCACAAAGAAAACCAGGCGGATCTAAACTTTATAGACCGCCAATTGGCGGTCTGGAACCGCTAATTGGCGGTCCATTTAGCCCAGGATCCGTCCAATTTTCTGTAGCACGTGTATTCGTGTATTCTTAGTGTATTTTTGGTATTGGTTTAGTCCCACATCGGGGGATTGTCCCTGATTAGCTTTTTCCATGCTTATAAATAGAACTCTTCACCTCCCTTTGTATCCATCTCTCCCTCTTGGTGGCCATCTTCCCTACTAAGAGTGAAGCCTTGAAGCAAAACTCTAGTGGAGGAAGAGCTACTTGTAATTGAGTGAGTTAATAATATAAGTTTTCTTTTAATGATGTTGTTTCTCTCTTAGTTTAAATTCCTTTCCTTTGCATGCTTGTTTGTTTGTTTAGTTTATGCTTCTTTAATATTTCTTGCTTAAGTAGTATAAATTTCATTTCAGTATTATGTTTTCCTTTGCTAAATTAGTTAGTGTAATGAGTAGTGAGTAGTTTCATCCCCATTTGGGGGGTGGAGAAATATGTGATATAATAATGTAGTGTATTAAGTGTGTGTTATTTTTATCCCTTGAGCTTTATATGATTTCCATAACCATCTAATGGGTCTCCACTCTTATCTTTGATATGCTAATGCTCTTGAATGAAGCTTAGCTTATGCTTTGATTAGTGGACCTATTTTATGGGGAATGATAAAGTTAGGATATGGATGAAGTTAATGTTGGAAACACAATTTGTAGTGTATGTACTCTTGTTGCCTTTTCCTTAGCTAATGTCTTGTATGTTTTAATGATGTAGTCATCTTAATTCATGTAGAGGCATAGTAGGGTCTAGTCTTTATACTTGAGTTCATGTAGCTTCATTCCAATCATTGTCTTGTATGTTTTAATGATGTAGTCTTATCTTAATTCATGTAGAGGCAAGATTGGATGTAGTTTTATGATTTCATACACCACATGTTGTGAGGAGCTTAATTGAACACACACACACACACACATCTTTATGTTCACATCAGTCTCTACCCCCTTTGGGGTTTAGTTTTATTGCTTATATTCATTTCCTTTGCATTTCATTTCAGCTTTGTAGTTTAGATTAGTGTAATACATCTTTCTCCCTTCTTTTTACCTCTCGCCTTCGAATAAACCAAGTGTCGACACACCTCCCAGTGGACGACCCGTATTTGCCACCGCTTCAACGCGGCCGTGCACTTGCGGTTAAATATAAAACGAGATCAATCAAGTTTTTGGCGCCGTTGCCGGGGAGGTGCCAGTCCAGACCTTGGTTTGGACGATTCGAGGGGTTTTTAATTTTTTTTTTTTAGTTTTTCTTAGTTTCAGGGAATTACAAGGTCAAGGGGAGGCTACTGGAGAAGTTTGAGGAAGCGCCGACCTAAACAGACCGCCAATCAGCGGTGGAAGACCGCCAATTGGCGGCCTGGTGAGCGTTTCGTTCCTTGAAATTTTTTTTGGTAGTTAGAATTGAAATTTCTGTTATCTGGGAGCCCAATTTTGCATGCTTTGACCTCTGGTTTGCTCCCAGATCATTAATCACTCCCCCATTAATCAACTTGGACCATAAAACTCAAAGCAAAAGATTAGACTTCTTGCCATCTAGGTCATGCACCATTGGTAGACCTTGCATGCATTTGTCTTTTCTTTGCTTTACATTTTGTCGTTGATTGCTGGCGTGAGGTACGTGCACCCACATCCCTCATTCATGCATGTTTCTTTCATGCATTAGTTAGTAAGGTGCATCGGGACAAGAGTGAGAGAGCGTTTGATTGGAGCGATTGATTGCTAGATCTAGGATCAAATCGCTACTAAGGAGGGGCTGTCCCATAAAAGATAAGGTGAGGGATTTCATCACCCTTTCCTTGGCCCCAAAAACCACTCTTAATAAAGCCTTAACTAAAAGCAAGTAGACATTGGCCCTAAGGAATTCGGACGCACTAGGAGAGTAATCTAGTCGAGACCGTCATGACCTGATCGGCGTTGCCTACCTTGTCGATAGTAGGAGGTACTGGATCTCTGGATCTGGTATCACTTGCTGGGCATTGTGGTCCTCGTTGTAGGGAGGTGAGGCGTGTCGAGGCTAGTGACCTCGAAGTTAGGCGTCGTCTAGCTTAAGGACCCATTGCCTTACATTGTTTGAGCCGTGCTTGCTAGTTAGGCTTCTTCCTGATCCCACTACCCACGCTAGCTCTAGGAATTCTTCTCTCCTCACCTGAGTCATCTCCTCATCTATTCTCTACGTTTAGTCTCCTCCTCTAGTACACCTTCTGTTGTGTGTTTGTTAGAGTCGAGTCGAGCATTTTTATGCGAGGTTGGGCTCGTTCTGGTGAGAGCGCTCGACTCGAGAGAGTGCTTATTTCTGAGATGGAAGATCTTGGTGATCGACCATCTCCGCCTCGTGCTCCTTTGGAGCAAGAGGCCGAGTCGTCTCGTGGTGGCGAAGGGAACCGGGTTCCATACATGGACTACCTCGGTCCGTTTCCACCACCACATAGACCTCCTTCTCCTCCTCCTCTGACTCGAGAGGAAGGGAGATTCGGTCAGGATCGAGTTCTAGGTGCACCACCACCTTTAGCTCGACATGATAGGCCGATGACCTTGTGGGAGCGGACCCATCCTGTTCGGGCCGCGCAACCTTCTTGCATAGTTGTTCCCCCTGCTCGCGGGAACAACTATGAGCTGAAACCTCAGTATGTGAGCATGCTTCCAACCTTTACTGCCAATAAGGAGGATCCGTATATTTTTATACGCGAATTCGAGGAAGTATGCTCCATGTTCAAGCTTCAACAGCTTGACGAGGATTCTGTCCGGTTGAGGATGATTTCGTTCGCATTGAAGGATAATGCGAAGAAATGGATGTATAGCCTCCCGGCGAGCTCGATTCGGTCTTGGGATGACTTTGTGACCGTCTTTCTGAAGAGATTTTTCCCTCAAAGGAAAACTCAACAGATACGGCACCAGATACATCAAATGTATCAGACCGAGACCGAATCTTTTCATGGTTTCTTTGAGAGGTTCAAGGACCTTCTCCAGCAATGCCCTCATCATGGACTTGAGCTATGGCAGCTGTGCCAGATTGTTTATGAGGGCATCAACTACAACACCCGCACATTGTTGGAGTCGATGTGTCAGGGTGACTTCCAAATGAAACCCATCGAGGAGGCATGGGACACTTTTGAATCCATGGCTGAGCGCACCTTCGAGTGGGACACCATGAGAGAGCCACCAGCCGCCAGGTCTTCTGGTCGAGCTGGATCATATCATGTTGAGTCGACTATCGCGTCTGAGGCGAAAATGGCTGCTCTCATGCGTAGGATAGAGAGTTTGGAGATGGACCGAGCTCCTGTAGCTCAGGTCGCTACTCCCGGGTGTACTAGGTGTGGACTGTCGGGACATGATGACTTGGAGTGCGCTTACGCTCCAAGAGATACTGAGCATGCAAATGCGATGTATCAACAAAGGCCCCGAAACGACCCGTACAGTCAGTCCTATAACCCGGGATGGCGTAACCATCCTAACTTCTCTTGGGGGTCTAGTGGAGGACACGGTCAGAGCTCGCACGCTCAACCTCAACCTCCACCTTATCAACCTCCACGCCCATCGGCGACCTACCAACCCCCACATCAAAGGTCTCAGCACCAAAATTACCAACCTGGTCAGGCCTCTTCGTCGGGTTATTCTAACCAGACTCCACAACCCCAGCGGGTTGACCCTAAGGACTCTACCATTGAACAAACCCTTCAAGCATTCATGCAGAGCACTCAATCCATGCTTGCGGCCAACAATAATACGGTCAAAGCATTGGAAATGCAAGTAAGCCAGTTGGCTCATCAGCTCCATGAACGCGAGAAGGGTCAATTCCCGAGTCAACCTGTGGTAAATCCCAGGGGTCAGCCTGCTAATACCAGGCAGAATGTACACAATGTTGAAAGTGACCCTTCCCAACATGCTAATGTTATTCACACCTTGAGATCGGGAAGGGTCGTTGACAACAATGTGAACATGCCGGAAGCCAACCCTGTTGGCAAGTCTTCCGAGGAGAGTCTTGAGCCTGTCAAGGAACCTAATTCTGAGACTCCTCCTCGTGATTCCTATGTCCCCAAGGCACCATTCCCTCATCGGTTGACTAAAAAACGTGATGAGCATTGGGATAAGATCGTTGAGGTACTTAGGCAAGTAAAGGTGAACATCCCGTTGTTGGACGTTGTTCAACAAATGCCACCGTATGCCAAGTTCCTCAAAGACCTTTGCACCACCAAGAGAAAAACAAATGTGCCCAAGAAGGCCTTCTTGGCCGCCAATGTGAGCTCCATATTGACACAACCCATGACTGTCAAGTACAAGGACCCTGGTTGTCCAACTGTCTCTTGCACGATTGGGAATGTGACCATCTCTCAAGCTCTATTGGATTTGGGGGCATCTGTGAATCTCCTGCCTTACTCAGTCTATGTCAACCTTGGGATAGGCGATCTTAAACCAACGAGGACAACCCTCCAGTTGGCTGATAGATCCGTCAAAATCCCACGAGGGAGTGTGGAGGATGTCCTTATCAAGGTGGGTGAGTTCGTATTTCCAGTTGATTTCATCATCTTGGATACCGAACCCGTGTCCAACCCACAAGGACAAATTCCTGTAATCCTTGGGAGGCCATTTCTTGCGACATCTAATGCCTTGATCAATTGTCGCAATGGCTTGATGAGGTTGTCTTTTGGAAACCTCACGGCGGATTTCAACATCTTCACTCTTGGTAAGCAACCTGGGCTCTTCGACGACTCAGTCGGAGCCAATTTCATCCAGGACACGGATGAGCCCGATTCATTAGGCATGTTCGACTCACATCGACATATTATTGAGGTGCCTAATGATCAGGTTGCGAGTGAAGAGGATCTTGAGGAATCCGCCAGCACATCTCTGGACGAGGAGGCACATCTGGGTGCTTGCTCCTCTTACCCCGTGGCCCTTGAGCCACTTGAGATTTACTCTGAATCCGACAAGGACCCACCTCTGGTCGAGCTTAAACCGCTCCCCGATAACCTAAAGTACATCTTTTTAGGGGATAATGAGACCTTGCCACTCATTATTGCTTCTGATCTTGAAAAAGATCAAGAGGTTGCCCTCAAAAGAGTACTCTTTGAAAACAAAGAGGCGATCGGGTGGTCCTTGAAGGATATCAAGGGAATTAGCCCTGGTATTGTTCAGCATCGGATCCACATGGAAGAGGATTCTAGGCCCCGCAGGGACCCACAACGGAGATTGAATCCTGTACTGAAAGAAGCCGTCTGAAAGGAGGTTCTTAAGTGCTTGGATCATGGCATAATCTATCCTATCTCTGATAGTTCGTGGGTGAGTCCTGTCCATGTGGTTCCCAAGAAGTCAGGCGTGACGGTTGTGGAGAATGAGCATAATGAGCTTATCCCGACACGCCTGCAAACTGGCTGGCGAGTTTGCGTTGATTATCGCAAGCTCAATGCGGCAACGCGGAAAGATCATTTCCCGTTGCCATTCATTGATCAGATGTTGGAAAGGTTGGCCGGACATGAGTACTATTGTTTTCTTGATGGATACTCCGGTTACAACCAAATTCCCATCGCCCCCGAGGACCAAGAGAAAACCACATTCACTTGTCCCTTTGGCACGTTTGCCTACCGTCGCATGCCCTTTGGGTTATGCAATGCGCCGGCAACGTTTCAGAGGTGTATGATCAGCATCTTCTCCGATATGGTTGAGCGTTTCCTTGAGATCTTCATGGACGACTTTTCCATATTTGGCGCTTCCTTTGATGAGTGCCTTCATCACTTGAGCCTTGTCCTCAAGCGATGCCGTGAGAAGAACCTGGCTCTCAATTGGGAGAAATGTCACTTCATGGTGAAGCGAGGGATTGTACTTGGACATGTGGTCTCAAGTAGGGGAATTGAGGTCGATCCCGCCAAAGTGGGTATCATTGCTAATCTCCCACCGCCACGTAATGTGAAGGATATCCGCGCCTTTTGGGGCATGCTGGATTCTATCGGCGGTTCATTCGAGATTTTAGCAAAATCGCTCGACCTCTCACCGCCTTGTTGGCTAAGGATGCCATTTTTGAGTTCACACCGGATTGCCACCATGCCTTTTTGACCTTGAAGAAAGAGTTGACTTCAGCTCCCATTATTAAGGCACCGGTGTGGACTGAACCCTTTGAGTTAATGTGTGATGCATCTGACTTCGCTGTGGGAGCAGTGCTTGGGCAACGATTGGACAAATTGCCTCATGTGATCTACTATGCCAGTAGAACACTCAATGATGCCCAATTGAACTACACTGTGACCGAGAAGGAATTCTTAGCGATCATATTTGCTTTGGAGAAATTCCGGTCGTACTTGATTGGCTCCCACGTGATTATCTATTCTGATCACACAGCCATCAAGCACCTCATGGCGAAGAAAGATGCAAAATCCCGACTCTTGAGATGGATCTTGTTGTTACAAGAATTCGATCTCGAGATTCGGGACAAAAAAGGGTGTGAAAACGTTGTAGCTGACCACTTGTCTCGTCTAGAGACGACCAACCCACAGGACCAAATCATTGACGACAAATTTCCTGACGAGCAGTTGTTCATGATCGAAGATAACCCTTGGTTTGCCGACATCGTGAACTACCTCGTGACCGAGCAATTTCCTGTGGGTTGGTCAAAATCTGACCAATCCAAATTTAGATCGTATGTCAGATTCTTTCACTGGGACGACCCCTACCTATTCAAATACTGCTCTGACCAAATTTTCAGGCGGTGCGTCCCAGATACCGAGTTCCAAAGTGTGCTCCATTTCTGCCATTCCAAGGCATGTGGAGGACACTTTGGAGCAAAGAAAACTGCTGCCAAGGTTCTCCAATCTGGATTCTACTGGCCCTCTCTTTTCAAGGATGCTTACGACTTTTGTAAGCAATGTGATAGGTGCCAGCGCCTTGGCAGGATTGGTCGACGTGACATGATGCCTTTGCAAAATGTCCTTGTTGTCGACATCTTCGATGTGTGGGGCATCGATTTCATGGGTCCCTTCCCGAACTCTTTCGGGAATGTTTACATTCTGGTGGCCGTTGACTATGTGTCTAAGTGGGTTGAGGCTATACCCACAAAGACCAATGACAACAAGGTGGTCACCAAATTCTTGAGGGACATTTTTGCGCGATTTGGTACTCCTCGTACCATAATCAGCGATAGGGGTACCCACTTCTGTAATCGCTCCTTTGAAGCGCTTCTGAGGAAGTATTCGATCACCCACAAGCTTGCGACCCCATACCATCCGCAAACTAGTGGGCAGGTCGAAATCTCTAACCGTCAATTAAAGCAAATTCTTGAGAAGACGGTTAGTTCCTCGAGGAAGGATTGGTCTACCAAGTTGAATGACGCGTTGTGGGCTTTCCGCACCGCGTACAAGACCAATTTGGGCATGTCCCCTTATCGGGTAGTGTACGGCAAGGCTTGCCACCTACCCGTCGAGCTTGAGCATCGTGCTTTCTGGGCGATCAAGAACCTGAATATGGATCTTGATCAAGCAGGAGTACAACGTAAGTTCGACATTGTGGAATTAGAAGAGTTACGCAATGATGCGTACGAGAATGCCAAAATTCATAAGTCCCGAGCCAAGATGTTTCACGATCGCATGATTATGCGAAAGGTGTTTACGGCCGGGCAGAAGGTGTTGCTCTACAATTCCCGGCTTCATCTGTTTGCGGGTAAGCTCCGCAGTCGCTGGTCTGGCCCGTTTATTGTCCAAACCGTTTATCCTCATGGAGCGGTTGAAATCTTGAACCCAGGGAATGGGGACGTGTTCAAAGTTAATGGACAACGCCTCAAACCCTACTTGGAGGGGGCACCAGCCGAAGTCGAGGAGGTCATGTTCCTTCATGAACCTCCCTCGCACTCAACCATTCATGCTCCTACATGAGTGGTTGAGCTTTAATGTTTGTACATAGTTATGTAAAAAAAAAAAAAGAAAAAAAAAAGAAAAAAAAAAAAAGAAAAAAAGAAAATAAAGACTCCTTCAGTGAGCATCGATTGTTGTGGGCCCCAACCCTTGAGTATTTGGGCCCCATTTCTTTCACGTATTTGTATCCCTTTCTTTAGCATCTCACAGGTTTTGAGGGAATTTGGGTTTGTGTCCATCAACATGACCCCGAACGTCCCTTTGTACTTCATGTTGGTGAGATCGTTCCTTTTTCATGCATGTATCCATGTAGTATCTTGTTCACATTCATTGAGGACAATGCATGAAGTAGGTGTGGGGGGGTGTTTTACGTGTGTACATAGTCGAGTCTTTTCCTTTGATTTTGTTTTCTTTTGTTTGCATTGTTAGGGTCATGATAGTGTGCTGCATTTAATATCGACATATCTGCTTGCCATGATCCTTGGGTGACTTGTCTTCTTTTGCTTGCCTAGTGCTTCAAAATTTTCACATTTCTTTCAAATCTTCATGTGTTTTCGAAAGAAAATGTTTTGTGGGTTTTGCGTGTGTTTAGCATGTGCAAAACCGTTGAGAGGCAAAGTAAAAAGAAAGCTCCCAAAATTGTCTTGAACTTGATGCATTAGGATATCTAGTACGTGGCTTTAGGATTTATCGAGTCGTTAGGATGCACCCCAGTTTTCCCTTGGGGGTGAGTAATCAGTGGGTTTCAGTGCTCAAACATTTAAAGAAGTCCACCCTGAACCTAGTGAGTCCAATTCGTGTTTGTTAATTTAGGAAGTTTGTTGTAGTCAAGGGCCCTTAATATCTTTTTGTGAAACTTAAGTGTAGGGGTTTTGGTTCTCATGTAGATAAATGAATAATTAAGTGGTGTTCTCTCTTCTCGCACGGCTCCTATCACTCGGGAAAGTAGGTCTGAGGGGACTTTGTGCCTGGTGCTTTCGAGTCATCTGACTTGGGATGCACCGACCGAACTCCCGTTACACGGGTGGTAGGGATCGCCCTATGTGGAGATTTGGGGGAAGGTGTACGTGATAGTGTAAGTCCTCATAGGCAATGATGCACGAAACCTGACCCTGGGAGAATCAAACACCAACCAATAAATGCTCCAAAGAAAAAAGAAAAAAAAACAACAAGAAAAAACAGAAAAAGAAAAAAAAAGAAAAGAAAAAGAAAAGAAGAGTCAAATAAGAACCAAAATGGACTTTACACTTTGTTTCACATTCAGAAGTTAAGGTTGCCCATGTCTTTCACTTAATTCCTTAGTTAACTCTCACGAATAACTCATTAGGTTAGGTGTGTGGACTGATTACATATATAGAGTCGACCCGTAGTATTACCGCATTCCATAATCGACAAAATAAGTCCAACGAGTCGTGTAGCTAGATTGATTAATGCATCTTGTTCGGATTTTGTGGGTATATCCGCTGAAAACCCTCAGGAGACACCACTCCTCCTCCTTGGCAACAAGGAGGTTTAACGGCTTGTTGCACGTGCTAAGTGCAACCGTGATTCCTACGAAAGTGAGTTAGGATTTCTTGTTTTTCGTATGCTTTTTCCTTTCTTTGTTTTGCTCGAGACTAGCAAAAACTTAGGTGTGGGGGTATTTGATTGACATCATTTCATGCTTATATTTGTACCTTATATCCATTATCTTACACCTAAGCAATGCTATGTGACGAGTTTTATGTTTAGTTTTCAGAAATAAAGAGGTTTGAAGAGAAGAGCCATGAAAGGACCCAAAAGCAGGAAAAAAGGACCTAATTGTGAGACCTGGGGACCAAGATGCAAGGGGGAAGGACCTGATCGTAAGACAGAAGGACCTAAGAGCAAAACAGGAAACTCCACACCATCATGAGGAGTATTTTGTCAATTCGATTCGGGTCGGAGCTCCACTAAACCAACCAGATGCATCTAAGACCAAGAAACACTTCAAGAAAAGCCCACAAAGAAAACCAGGCGGATCTAAACTTTATAGACCGCCAATTGGCGGTCTGGAACCGCTAATTGGCGGTCCATTTAGCCCAGGATCCGTCCAATTTTCTGTAGCACGTGTATTCGTGTATTCTTAGTGTATTTTTGGTATTGGTTTAGTCCCACATCGGGGGATTGTCCCTGATTAGCTTTTTCCATGCTTATAAATAGAACTCTTCACCTCCCTTTGTATCCATCTCTCCCTCTTGGTGGCCATCTTCCCTACTAAGAGTGAAGCCTTGAAGCAAAACTCTAGTGGAGGAAGAGCTACTTGTAATTGAGTGAGTTAATAATATAAGTTTTCTTTTAATGATGTTGTTTCTCTCTTAGTTTAAATTCCTTTCCTTTGCATGCTTGTTTGTTTGTTTAGTTTATGCTTCTTTAATATTTCTTGCTTAAGTAGTATAAATTTCATTTCAGTATTATGTTTTCCTTTGCTAAATTAGTTAGTGTAATGAGTAGTGAGTAGTTTCATCCCCATTTGGGGGGTGGAGAAATATGTGATATAATAATGTAGTGTATTAAGTGTGTGTTATTTTTATCCCTTGAGCTTTATATGATTTCCATAACCATCTAATGGGTCTCCACTCTTATCTTTGATATGCTAATGCTCTTGAATGAAGCTTAGCTTATGCTTTGATTAGTGGACCTATTTTATGGGGAATGATAAAGTTAGGATATGGATGAAGTTAATGTTGGAAACACAATTTGTAGTGTATGTACTCTTGTTGCCTTTTCCTTAGCTAATGTCTTGTATGTTTTAATGATGTAGTCATCTTAATTCATGTAGAGGCATAGTAGGGTCTAGTCTTTATACTTGAGTTCATGTAGCTTCATTCCAATCATTGTCTTGTATGTTTTAATGATGTAGTCTTATCTTAATTCATGTAGAGGCAAGATTGGATGTAGTTTTATGATTTCATACACCACATGTTGTGAGGAGCTTAATTGAACACACACACACACACATCTTTATGTTCACATCAGTCTCTACCCCCTTTGGGGTTTAGTTTTATTGCTTATATTCATTTCCTTTGCATTTCATTTCAGCTTTGTAGTTTAGATTAGTGTAATACATCTTTCTCCCTTCTTTTTACCTCTCGCCTTCGAATAAACCAAGTGTCGACACACCTCCCAGTGGACGACCCGTATTTGCCACCGCTTCAACGCGGCCGTGCACTTGCGGTTAAATATAAAACGAGATCAATCAATCACCTCCAAAAGAAGGATGTTCACCTTGACTTGCCGAAACATCTCAAGCATCTTGTCATGCTGATCAGAGGTTTTCTTTTTAAGGCGCTCAGGGAATGGCGCCTTCGGGGCATAAGGGTGCGAAGGAACCCCAGAATTCTGGTCCAAAGAAATATGAGTGGGGACCTCAGAATTTGATTCCTTCGACACAAGAGGAGACAAGGGGACCTCAGGGTTCGGCCCCTTTGTTGAAGGAAATGTAGAAGGAACCCAGGATATGGCTCCTTCCTGGAAGTATTTGTGGAGGGAGCCTCAGGATCCAGCTCCCTTAGAGATGGTGATGACAAGGAAGGCACCCCAATGTGGTTGTCCACCTCCTTACCAGACCTCAAAGTATGAATCACATTAATATGATGGGTTGGTTCAAAGGTAGCATGAGGTAAATGTGTCCTTCCTTGAGAATGGGTGCCCCGAGGATTCACCTCGGGTTGACTCGGTAATTGACCCTTCTCACGTTAATGGAGCTGATGAGCCAACTGGGTAACTTGCATTTCCAATGCTATGACCGAATTATTTCTGGCCGCAAACATGGATTGAGTGCTCTGCATGAACGTTTGAAGGGTTTGTTCAAGGGTAGAGTCCTTAGGGTCAACCCGCTGGGGTGGTGGAGTCTGGTTAGAATAACCCCACGAAGAGGCCTGACCAGGTTGGAAATTATGGTGCTGAGACCTTTGATGTGGGGGTTGGTAGGTCGCTGATGGGCGTGGAGGTTGATAAGGTGGAGGTTGAGGTTGAGCATGCAAGCTCTGACCGTGGCCTCCACTAGACCCCCAAGAGAAGTTAGGATGGTTACGCCATCCCGGGTTGTAGGAATGACTGTACGGGTCGTTTTGGGGCCTTTGTTGATACATCGCATTTGCATGCTCAGTATCCCTTGGAGCGTAAGCGCACTCCAAGTCATCATGTCCCGACAGTCCACACCTAGTACACCCGGGAGTAGCGACCTGAGCTACAGGAGCTCGGTCCATCTCCAAACTCTCTATCCTACGCATGAGAGCAGCCATTTTTGCCTCAGACGCGATAGTCGACTCAACATGATATGATCCAGCTCGACCAGAAGACCTGACGGTTGGTGGCTCTCTCATGGTGTCCCACTCGAAGGTACGCTCAGCCATAGACTCAAAAGTGTCCCATGCCTCCTCGATGGGTTTCATTTGGAAGTCACCCTGACACATCGACTCCAACAATGTGCGGGTGTTGTAGTTGATGCCCTCATAAACAATCTGGCACAGCTGCCATAGCTCAAGTCCATGATGGGGGCATTGCTGGAGAAGGTCCTAGAACCTCTCAAAGAAACCATGAAAAGATTCGGTCTCGGTCTGATACATTTGATGTATCTGGTGCCGTATCTGTTGAGTTTTCCTTTGAGGGAAAAATCTCTTCAGAAAGACGGTCACAAAGTCATCCCAAGACCGAATCGAGCTCGCCGGGAGGCTATACCACTATTTCTTTGCATTATCCTTCAATGCGAAAGAAATCATCCTCAATCGGATTGAATCCTCGTCAAGCTGTTGAAGCTTGAACATGGAGCATACTTCCTCGAATTCGCGTATAAAGATATACGGATCCTCCTTATTGGCAGTAAAGGTTGGAAGCGTGCTCACATATTGAGGTTTCAGCTCATACTTGTTCCCGCGAGCAGGGGGAACAACTATGCAAGAAGGTTGCGTGACCCGAACAAGATGGGTCCGCTCCCACAAAGTCATCGGTCTATCATGTCGAGCTAAAGGTGGTGGTGCACCAAGAACTCGATCCTGACCGAATCTCCCTTCCTCTCGAGTCAGAGGAGGAGGAGAAGGAGGTCTACGTGGTGGCGGAAGCGGACCGAGGTATTCCATGTATGGAACCCGGTCTCCCTCGCCACCACGAGACGACTCGGCCTCTTGCTCCAAAGGAGCACGAGGCGGAGATGGTCGATCACCAAGACCGTCCATCTCAGAAGAATGCACTCTCTCGAGTCGAGTGCTCTCACCAGAACGAGCCCAACCTCGCATAAAATGCTCGACTCGACTCTAAACAACATACAACAGAAGGTGTACTAGAGGAGGAGACTATACGTAGAGAATAGATGAGGAGAGGACTTAGGTGAGGAGGGAAGAATCCCAAGAGCTAGCGTGGGTAGAGGGATCAGGAAGAAGCCTAACTAGCAAGCACGACTCAATCAATGTAAGGCAATGGGTCCTTAGGCTAGACGACGCCTAACTTCGAGGTCACTAGCCTCGACACGTCTCACCTCCCTACAACGAGGACCACAATGCCCAGCAAGTGATACCAGATCCGGAGATCCAGTACCTCCTACTATCGACAAGGTAGGCAACACCGATCAGATCATGACGGTCTCAATTAGATTACTCTCCTAGTGCGCCCGCAATCCTAGGGCGAATGTCTACTTGCTTTTAGTTAAGGTTTTATTAAGAGTGATTTTTGGGGCCAAGGAAAGGGTGATGAAATCCCCCACCTTATCTTTTATGGGACAACCCCTCCTTAGTAGCGTTTTGATCCTAGATCTAGCAATCAATCGCTCCAATCAAGCGCTCTCTCACTCTTGTCCCGATGCACCTTACTAACTAATGCATGATCGAAACATGCATGAATGAGAGATTTGGGTGCACGTACCTCACGCCAGCAATCAACAACAAAATGTAAAGAAAAGAAAAGACAAATGCATGCAAGGTCTACAAATGATGCATGACCTAGATGGCAAGGAGTCTAATCTTTTGATTTGAGTTTTATGGTCCAAGTTGATTAATGGGGGAGTGATTAATGATCTGGGAGCAAAAGAGAAGTCACAACATGCAAAATAGGGCTCCCAGATAACAAAAATTAGAGCACTAACTACCAGAAATTTTTTGGAAGTAGGAAACCCTTACCAGGCCGCCAATTGGCGGTCTCCAACCGCTGATTGGCGGTCCTTTTGAAGCTTCTGGTCCTCCAACTTGTCCAGTAGCCTCCCTTTGATCCGATGGTTCCCTGAAACTAAGAAAAACTGGAAACAAAAAATTAAAAACCCCTCGAATCGTCCAAACCAACGTCTGGACAGAGCACCTCCCCTGCAAAGACGCCAAAAACTTGATTGATCATTTTATATTAACCGCAAGTGCACGGCCGCGTTGAAGCGGTGGAAAATACGGGTCGTCCACTGGGAGTTGTGTCGACAATTGGTTTGTTCGAAGGCGAGAGGTAAAAGAACGAGAGAAAGATTGGTTACACTAAACTATACTACAATGCAAAATGAAATGGAGAAGAAGCTATAAAACTAAACCCCAAAGGGGTAGAGAAATAATGTGAACATAAAAGAGTGTGTGTGTGTTCATTAAGCTCCTCACAATATGTAGTGCATGAAATCATAAAACTACATCCAACTTTGCCTCTACATGAATCAAGATAAGACTACATCATTAAAACATACAAGACAATAATTGGAATGAAGCTAAATGAACTCATGTATAAAGACTAGACCCTACTATGCCTCCACATGAATTAAGATACACATTATCATTAAACATACAAGACATTAACCAAGGTCAAGGCAACAAGAGTTCATACACTACAACTTGTGTTTCCAATATTAATTCCATCCATATCCTAACCTTATCATTCCCCATAAAATAGGTCCACTAATCAAAGCATAAGCTAAGCTTCATTCAAGAGCATTAGCATATCAAAGATAAGAGTGAAAACCCATTAGATGGTTATGGAAATCATATAAAGCTCAAGGGATAAAGATAACACACACTTAATACACCACATGATTATATCACATATTTCTCCACCCCCCAAATAGGGATGAAACTACTCACTACTCATTACACTAACTATATTAACAAAAACAAGCATAATACTGAAATGAAACTATACTAATCAAGCAAGAAATATTAAAGAAGCATAAAACAAGACAAGCACCAAAGCAAACATATTGAAGGAAATTAACTAAGCTAGAATTAACAAGCTAATGAAAAACTTCTATTATGAACTCACTCAAATTACAAGCAGCCCTTCCTCCACCAGAGTTTTGCTTCAAGGCTTCACTCTTAGTAGGGAAGAAGGCCACCAAAGAGAGAGATAGATAAAATGGGAGGTGAAGAGTTCTATTTATAAGCATGGAAAAAGCTAATCCGGGACAATCCCCCGATGTGGGACTAAACCAATACCAAAAATAGCCTAAACACATGATAATACAAGTCCAGGAGAAAGCTTAGCAGATCTGGGGCCATATGGACCGCCAATTCGCGGTCCAAGACCGCCAATTGGCGGTCTATAAACTTCAGATCGTGTTGTTTTTGGTTGTGGGCTTTTCTTGATGGATTTGTTGGTCTTGGATGCATCTACTTGGTTTGTTAGAGCTCCGACCCGAATTGAATTGCCAAAATACTCCCCATGATGGTGTGTAGTTTCCTGTTTTGCTCTTAGGTCCTTCGGTCTTACGATCAGGTCCTTCTCCCTTGCATCTTAGTCCCCAGGTCTCACGATTAAGTCCTTTTTCTTGCTTTTGGGTCCTTTCATGGCTCTTCTCTTCAAACCTCTTTATTTCTGAAATTCAAACATAAAACTCGTCACATAGCATTGCTTAGATGTAAGATAATGGATATAAGATACGAATATGAGCATGAAATGATGTCAATCAGTGTCTCATTCAATGGATCAAACTGAAATAGCTTGAACCTCTCAAGAGTTTGGGAAATAAGGGGCAACAGAAGAAGAGTTTCTCTCGTTGCGCTGCTGAAGTTATGATCGTCAATCCAAACTCTCCAACCAACAGGCTGGTGCGTCGGAACGAGGTCACGAATCTCGTTAGGCATGTTCGACACACCAGGCGAACAAAAAGTGGGTCTCATACCCAAGGTATCCTCCAAGGAACTCCAAATACCCTCATGAGCAATGTAGTTGTTTGATGTTCCATCATTTCCAAGATGATCAGGAACGATAGTGAGAGGCAAACTCTCATCAGGTTGTTTGAAATTGAGGGGACTAGGGAGTTCTTGCTCCACCTGAGGTGAGTCCTTAGGAGGTACAACAATAAGATCATGTGGCTCAAGGGCCACAGGACAAGAAGATAAGGCACAATCCTGTGCCGACTCATAAAGAAGCTGGTCCATAGTATTCTCAATTGGAATCGAATCCTCCACCAAGTGATCGTGAATTGAAACCCCCAAGTCCCTCAGACTGACTAGGTGTTTGACTTTGAAAGATTGTGGTCTTAATTTGTGGATGTGGTGGTGGCAGTTCGATATCAAAAGATGAATCCTCATGTTGACAAGAAAAGTTACTCTCCTCACATTCACGTCATTGCTGCGACATTTGACTCACTTGCAGTGCCATATTTTGTATGGACTGTTGAATGGTTTCCATGACCGTAAGGAAAGTTTGTTTCGAGGAATCAGGTATGTGGTCAACTATGAGGTCCAAGTCAGAACTTGGGAAATTTTGGGGTTGGGTGTTGATGGGCTGAGAATGAGTCCAATGATTTGAAGTGGGGTGTTGGTAGAATTCTGGATATTCGGGAGGAGGATACTGGGGTGGAAATGATGTATAAGAATTTGAATACGAATTGTCTCCCCACGAATCCATCCCTCTCGGGTTGTACGCAGATGCGTAATGGTCATATTGAGCATTTTGGGAAAAAGTATGCTCATACTCAGGCTCAGGGGGAACATAAGGACATTCCCCGATAACATGACCACTCAACCCACAACAGTCGCACGGTACGGCTACTGGAGCCACCGGTGCACTCATGTCGTCTGCCATACGCATGAAAGAGGCCAAAGTTTGTTGTAATGTCTCAGTTTGTTGACCAGCATATGATCCGACATAACTAGATCGTGGTCTAGCAGTCGGTGCCTCTCTCATGTTATCCCTATATGAAGATTGCTCAGTCACACAATGAAGATTATCCCAACCATACGGGGTGTTCGTCTGAGCCACCCCCGGTTGCATGGGTCCGGAATACCAGCAAGAATTGTCCTAGTCCCAACAATGATATGGATGGTCGGCCATGTAACCATCCATATCAACAAACAACTCTCGAGTCGACCACTCTCACCACCACGAGACTAAGCTCGCAAAAAGTCCTCGACTCGACCCTAAAACGCTACCAGAGAGTGTAAAGGGGAGGAGACTAAAATGTAGAAGTAGGTGAGAAGAAGATGACTCAGATGAGAAGGGAAGAATCCCTAAAGCTAGCGTGGGTGAAGGGATCAGGTAGAAGCCTAACTAGCAAGCACGGCTCAAACAATGTAAGGCAATGGGTCCTTAGGCTAGAAGACGCCTAACTTCAAGGTCACTAGCGTCGACACGCCTCACCTCCCTACAACGAGGACCACAATGCCCAGCAAGTGATACCAGATCCGGAGATCCAGTACCTCCTACTATCGACAAGGTAGGCAACGCTGATCAGGTCATGGCGGTCTCAACTAGATTACTCTCATAGTGCGTCCAAAATCCTAGGGCCAATGTCTACTTGCTTTTAGTTAAAGCTTGATTACGAGTGATTTTTGGGGCCAAGGAAAGGGTGATGAAATCCCCCACCTTATCTTTTATGGGACAACCCCTACTTAGTAGCGTTTTGATCCTAAATCTAGCAATCAATCGCTCCAATCAAACGCTCACTCACTCTTGTCCTGATGCAATTCCTACTGACTAATGCATGGGCATACGAGATGCATGAATGAGTGTAGGAAATTGCGTACCTCACGCCAGCGCTCAACAACTGAAAATAAAGCTAAAAGAAAAGACTACTATATGCCTAAGTCAATACATGATGCGTGACCTAAACAAGTAAGAACGTCTAGTCTTTTGCTTTGGATTTTAGGGCCAACTTGATTAATGGGGGAGTGATTAATGATCTGGGAGCAAACTAGAAGTCACAACATGCAAAATAGGGCTCCCAGATTACGAAAGTGAAGCAATAAACCACCAGAATAAAAATGAAAGCAGGAAGACCTCACCAGGCCGCCAATTGGCGGTCCCAGACCGCTGATTGGCGGTCCCTTTTGAAGTGTTGGTGCTCCAACTCTTCCAGTGGCCTCCCCGTGAGCTCTAGGATCCCTGAAACTAAGAAAAACTAGAAACAAAAAATTAAAACCCATCGAATCGTCGAAACCAACGTCTGGACAGAGCACCTCCCCGGCAACGGTGCCAAAAACTTGATTGATCGTTTTATTTAAACCGCAAGTGCACGGCCGCATTGAAGCGGTGGAAAATACGGGTCGTCCACTGGGAGGTGTGTCGACGGTTGGTTTGTGCGAAGGCGAGTGGTAAAGAAAGGAGAGAAAAGTTGGTTACACTAAACTACACTAAGATGCAAAAGGAAAAGAAAGATAAGCAATAAAAACTAAACCCCATAGGGGGTAGAGAAATAATGTGAATATAAAGATGTGTGTGTGTGTGTTCAATTAAGCTCCTCACAACATGTAGTGCATGAAATCATAAAACTACATCCAACTTTGCCTCCACATGAAGTAAGATAAGACTACATCATTAAAACATACAAGACAATAATTGCAATGAAACTAAATGAAATCTTGTACAAAGACTGGACCCTACTATGCCTCCACATGAATTAAGATAAGACTACGTCATTAAAACATACAAGACATTAGCTATGGTAAAGGCATCAAGAGCACATACACTACAAATTGTGTTTCCAATATTAATTCCATCCATATCCTAACCTTATCATTCCCCATAAAATAGGTCCACCAATCAAAGCATAAGCTAAGCATCATTCAAGAGCATTAGCATATCAAAGATAAGAGTGAAAACCCATTACATGGTTATGGAAATCATATAAAGCTCAAGGGATTAAGATAACACACACTTAATACACTACATGATCGTATCACATATTTCTCCACCCCCAAGTGGGGATGGAACTACTCACTACTCATTACACTAACTATATTAAGAAAATGAAGCATTATACTGAAATGAAACTACACCAAGCAAGCAAGAAATACTAAATAAACTTAAAAGGAAAGGAAAGACTAAACAAGCATACACAAATTAAAAGACAAGACTAAAAGAAACTAGAAGAATTATTTTATTAACAAATGACTCACATTGAAGGTAGCATTCTTCTCCACATTGAGTTTTTGCTTCAAGGCTCACTCCTTAGTAGAGAGAATGCCACCAAGCAATGGGTGATTACAATAGAAGGTGAAGAGTTCTATTTATAGGCATGGAAAAAGCTAATCCGGGCCAATCCCCCGATGTTGGACTAAACCAATACCAAAAATGGACTAAGAATACACTAATACACGTGCCCCACAAATCTGGGAGGATCCAGAATGATTTGAACCGCCAATTAGCGGTCCAAGACCGCCTATTGGTGGTCTATTGGATTTGGATTCCCCTGGGATTTGTTGTGGGCTTTGCTGGTCGTCTTTGTTGGTCTTTGATGCATCTACTTTGTTTATTGGAGCTCCGACCCAGATCGAATTGCCAAAATACTCCCCATGATGGTGTGGAGTTTCCTGTTTTGTTCTTAGGTCCTTCGGTCTTACGATCAGGTCCTTCTCCCTTGCATCTCAGTCCCTATGTCTCACAATTAAGTCTTTTTTCCTGCTTTTGGGTTCTTTCATGGCTCTTCTCTTCAAACCTCTTTATTCCTGAAAACTAAACATAAAGCTCATCACGTAGCATTGCTTAGATGTAAGATAATGGATATAAGATACAAATATGAGCATGAAATGATGTCAATCAGAGACAACCGGACCGCTAATTGGAGGTCACTTTTTCCCGGATCCGACCCATTTTAAGATATGTTCTTTAGTTCTTCAATTCTTTAAATGGGGTGCACTCTGGTCGGTTATTGGTGTGTTGGCCCGAATCTAATTGCCAAAATACTCCTCATGATGGTGTGGAGTTTCTTGATTTTCACACTGGCCCTTCGATTTTACTTTCGGGTCCCTTTCTTGTGCATCTTAGGCCATAAGTCTTGCAACTTAGTTCTTTTTCTTTCTTTTAGGTCCTTTTATGCCTCCTCTCCTCAATCCTGTTTATTTTCTGAAACTCAAACATAAAACTCGTTACGTAGTATTGTTTAGGTTCAAGATAATGGATATAAGACACAAATGAATGCATGAAATGATGTCAATCATGTGTATAGGATTAGGATTTTAGGAGAGGACTTCTCTATAGTGTATGTGGAATTTGGAGTACGAGAGTTGTGTAAATAAGGTATGGGAACCTCTATCTATAAGGACCTAAAGTGTTATAGCCATTGGGGAATATTTGGTTGATGTTTATGCAACATACACAAAACAAAAGGCTTAAGTTGAGCAAATCTGTCATAAACCAGTCGACCCGATGGAATTAGGTAAAATCAGTATTGAAGAACTCTTTAACAAGTAGAACGGTCGACCGAAACAAGTTTTCCTTTCGACCGTTCTGCACAGACAGGAAGAAGTTAGATTGAGTGATTTTCCGACCTAAGTATGAGTGATCTATTGAAGTCCAAATGATGTAACATTTTGTGTGTGACTTATACAAGGAGCCTAGTGTGTATGTGAATAGGTTTTAACTCTTGTTTGCTCAAGTTCACATAGATTCCTAAGACTCAAATAAAGGCCAAATTACATGTCTTCAAATCGCTTGATTACATGTCTTGACTTCACTCTGTTCTTCCTTCAGTCTTGATCACTTGTATATGATAGCACAATATAATATATATTCCATGCCTAATGTGTGCTACACTACATTGGATTTGTGATTAAGATTATATTAGTTAAATCATCCAAACACGAATTAAGGCAAAAAAAACCAACAATAATGTCACAGTTGATTGGTCGAGACCAGGGATCACAAAATATGCTCAAAAGTGTCTCACCTACATGAAGGACGGAAATCAACCATTGTATTTCGGGTGCAAACCATAATGGACCAAATTACCGTTCATCATCAAAGCATTTGATATGAAGTGCACAAGTAGTTGGTCAGACATTTCGTTTCCGAAGTGATGAGCATACCAAACATAATTACTTCTAGAGGGAGTTTGATTGCCGAAGCATACATATAAGACAAAAAGTTGGTTGTCAACTTGAGTTTCGTTATGAAAATATCCATGTTTGACAGAATCATTGCACGTTGTACTATAAACAAAATGATAATGTCGATCCATTTTCTGTGTGCATCAAATCTCGATGGTAACCAGGAAAGGAGAAAAACGTAAGGATTGTTAGAAATTAATTTCGAAAAGCTTATTAACAAATTATATCATATTCGTAATTCAGTATACCATGTCAAGTGTTTCTAAATTTCATGTAAATTGTTGTGTTCTATATTAGGCACAGTGGCATAAGTACATCTAAAAAATGTATCTTCTTCGAACTACAATATAAAGAAAAGGCTACAAAAAAAGTATAGTACTAGAGTTAAGATCAAATATAGGTATCATTTTTTAGAAAATACAACTTGTTGCAACAACTTGCAGCACTTTGAACTTAGATAATCTTCTAATTAACAAGTTGCAATTATTTTAATGTAAAAATGCAAGAAATTCAAAATATTATGTTACATGTGTACATAGAAATGTTATATCTTTCAGGTAAAGTTCAAAAAACAAATTTAATATTGATTTCATAGTCGTTCCATTTTGATTTGCTTGTAAGAATTTAATATGTTTTTATAGAAAATTCCGTTTTACATTGTTAATAATGCATTGGCACAAATTACCTATCGTAATCAATGAATTTTGTTTTCAAAAGAAGATTAATTTCGTTGGCATATGTCCACAACAATTTAACAAGACATTGATAATGAGTAAAAACAAAATTAACATATTTGCAACTTAACAAAAATAAATAATAATCACAACAACAACAACAACAACAACAATAATAATAATAATAATAATAATAATAATAATAATGTAATTGCAGTTAATGATACTTTCCTATGTGCTGGATCATGCAAAACCAAAGCTTCCTAAGGTGACTTGTTTGTAACGTTGATTGAGAATTTCATATTTCCGTGCGCCCAAATGGAAATTAATCAACACTTTTTCTAATTAAAGAACTAATCATGGGACGAACATCCTTAATTTTTGTAACATGAAACAATATTTTTGAACCATCGGATTAAAATCCAATGATATATATTTGGCAATCGTATTTAGACCAAATGAGATCAACCCCGTTTAAAATTTCACAACATACACACACATATTTTAAGTTACATAAATTTGTTAAAATGTGTCAATTAATTATTCAAGCAATATAAAACTTTTTTTTTAAATTGATCAAAATACATTAATACTGTTACACAAAGAGTGATTGCTAATTCGATTCTCATTTGTCAACCTTGTCATATATGAGATAATGTTTAATTTGGTTTTGGATAATATCTGAATTCCAATTTGTATAATCACAGATATTCAATTCGAATATAAAAAACCGATTGAATTTTGGATACAAATTTGAATTTGGTAAGAGGTTTCGAAATTCGAATACGAATTGGGATGCACCTTGTATCTGATTCAAATAGTATTTGTTTACATTTGTAGTTTTAAAATAATATGTACTACTTTTTTATTTAAGTATATGTACTGATTTTTAAATAAATTAAATAGTTTTCATAATTTGAGCATGTGTTAGTTTGATGGTTATAACCAATGCTAGAGTTGATTTGGAATGTTTCCAAGATGTATATATACAATTTGTTTCTGTAATCTTAATTTAACTATCATCTGATGAGGTTTTTTACAGTATTTAACATCCATCATGAAACACGTAGCTTTCATAAAAGAGGTTTTGTTTTTTCTAAAGAGTCACTCCAAAACACTCTTTTTCCCAATAGGCAATATGTTATAACTATTTTCTTGGATGTCACCCAAAACATGGTTAACATCCAAAATTCCATTATCTTTTGCGATTGTTGCCGATTTGTCAATCTGTTAACTTTTCTGTTAGACATGGCATCACTATTCTGTTAACGACGTGAAAAAACTATTTAATTATAAATTTTACAAATTCACCATGACTAACTTAACTAACATTTCGTTCTTTTTTCTCTTTCATCTCTCTTTTCTGAGAGAAGAGTAGAGAGGAGAGCGAGAGAGAGAGAGTAGATTGAAATTGTAGAGAGACCAGAGGGAAAGAAAGAAAAAAGTAGGAAATATTTGTTATGTTATTCAAAAGTGAATTTGTAAATTTTACAATTACATGTTATTTTTTAACACCGTTAACAAAATATTGACGTCACTAACGGAAAAGGATAACCGATTGGCCAATCTGCAATAATCCGAAACTATAATGATATTTTTAATGTTAACCATGATTTTAAGTGACATGCAAGAAAATAAGGGTATAATGTGATGTCATCTTGGGAATGAACATGGTATTTTTAAGTGACACTTAAGCCAAAACCCAAAAAAACCATCATTCCATTCCAACTAGGTAACTACTATTTATCTAATTGGACCTCCCCATGAGCTATTGGTCATGATTCGAAGCATAAGTTCGTCTTTATTTTGGATCATTTTTCCGCCTTGCTTGGGTCCTTCCATTTGTCATTCCATGTGAATAGGAATTACGTAGAAACTTCAGCAAGTTGTGAAATAATATAGGGTTATTTTCTTGGATGTACTTCAGAAATGACTATTTGGACTTTTGCACTTTGAGTTTTTGGAATTTGCTTGGGTATACTTATTTTCTTTCCAAATTGGTGTAGCGGTGTAAAACCCATTTCGTTTGAGAAAGTTATATATATATATATATATATATATATATATATATATATATATATATATATTCCCCTATGAGATATACCTCACCTAATGTCAAATAAGGTACAAATATCCTCGACCATCAGATATTTTGTAACTTGCATCCAATGGTTGTTTCTAACCATCATCTCTCTTATGTTAAAAAATTCATCGCCTTCCTAAAATCTTTTCTTCTACTCTCTTCAACTCACTTTCTCATATTTTTGCTATCCACGTTCATCTACGGAATGTCTTGATTCATTCATCTCTGGTGGTCTGATTTGTTCATCTCCAGCGATGTGATTTGGGCGAGATTCAGGCGGTCTTTGTTGTCCCCTCTCCAGCAATGAGAGCTTCCGACGGTGTGATTTGGGGTGAGATTTTGGCCGATTTTTGGTGTCCTCTCAAAAAACGAGATCTTCCGGCGGCTTGATTTGTTCCACTTTGCTGATGTGTGATTGACCTCATTTCTTGCTCATATCTGTATCTTATTTCCATTATCTTACATCTAAGCAATGCTACGTGACGAGTTTTATGTGTGAATTTCAGAAATAAAGAGGTTTGTAGAGAAGAGCCATAAAAGGACCCAAAAGCAGGAAACATGACTTAATTGTGAGACATGGCGACTAAGATGCAAGGGAGAAGGACCTGAACGTAAGACCGAAGGACCGAAGAGCAAAATAGAAAAATCCACACCATCATGGGGAGTATTTTGGCAATTCTATTTGGGTCAGAGCTCCAATAAACCAAGTAGATGCATCAAAGACCAACAAAGACCACCAGCGAAGCCCACAACAAATCCTAGATGAATCCAGATCCGATAGACCGGCAATTGGCGGTCTTGGACAATTAAAATAAGTAAATAGTTTTACAATTAAAAATATATTTTCACCTCCTCCTCCTCCTCCTGACATTCTTCTTTGCATTTGTACTTTAATGTTCTTACCTTTTTTCTTCATTGTAGATGTGGCACATATTACGTTTCAGAGACAGATATATCTGGAGTTAATTCGACTGATAATGGACTTGAATTTTTTGGACAAACCCTAAACCAAATATCAACCCTGAATTTCTCAACAAAAATAATTAACTAGCATTATTCCGAAAGAGAAACATTTAAATCACACAAAAATACGAAAATGACAGATGGAATCTTACTTTGATGATGCAATGTAGGAGAAGTTCTACTCTTCATCGTTGGATGCAATCTAGGAGAAGATCTAGTCTTCATCACCGGAAATGGAGGAATAGCTCGTCCTAAATGATGTTGTTGGCGTACATTCGTAGGGAATATCGAGGCTTTGAAGGTTTTGGAGTGGAAGAGAAGGTTTTGGGTTGGGTTTTGTGGGTTTAGAGTTGGGGATTTGAGAGTGGTGTTTGAGAGTTGGGGTTTGGAGTGCATCTTATGGTCAAAAATAGGTATCTTAATCATGGCCACAAAAATTTGTACCTCATATTTACTGAAATAAGGTATACCTCATAGGAAAACTACTATATATATTAAAATATTTGAATATTTTGCAGATTATTCCAATATACATTTTGAAATTCTATCAAACTCGATAAGTTCCAACAAATGTGAAAACAAATGAAGAAACCTAAAGCAACCCGAAATGTCCTCTCCCAATCCCCAATCTCAAATCAAAATCCCGAAATTTCGTCATCGATCTCCACCCCCTTCCTATTCAATCTTCAGACAAATCAACTGAAAGATGTTGACCCTTGACGGAACTCATAGAAGAATTTCCCAACTCCCGATGTCTCAAACACCAACCTTCGAGCGTAGGTCAAACTCTACTTCTTCGTCATCCACTACATGATCATTATCGTCTTTGGCTTCTCGTCGTAATCTTCGACTTTTATATCCACGGAAAACCTAGTGTAGGATGTTTAAGAAGTCGCTACGTGTCTGCTTTGGTGATCATCCTCTAACGTTCATCTCAGAAGTAGAACTGTAATGAGCGAAGCAGAGTTATTGTTCGGGAAAATCCCAAACATTAGCCCAATTGCATACGGCACATGTACACCATCTAAGAGTAGGGCACAATAAGGCATGGAAAGCCTACCTATTGCACTGGCAACCGAAGTCGAGCATACATACGATGCGTAAAAGGGGATAATTCCGCCCTTCTGTGGGGGTGCAGAACCTGTAAGCACCGAGGCAAACATGAAAAATCAAGATAAAATAAAAAGGTATTGAACTTGAGGGAAAATATTGTCTGGAAGTAGAAGAAGCATGATTGCTTCATTGGGAGATTTTGGTTGATTGAGTAATTCGTGTTGGAAGGTTTTAATGTTATTTATTTTTGACGATTACGAGTGATTCGTAGTAGATCATACAATGTACTCATGCTATATATCCTTTATTTTACCTCATATTTATGCTACTCGGTTTGTTGTTTACATGCATTTCAGGAATTAGGTAATAAAGAAACGAAAAGGAAAAAAATACCAAATACATGAAGAGATGACTTATTTAGAAGACTTCTACACATGTTTGTAATGCTCAATTAATGACCAGATTGCAAATCAGGAAGAACCTGGAGGGACCTGATCATAAAAAATATATTTTGGTCACAAAAGTCCATAATCTCATGAACCCGGTGAGTAATTCTACAATTAAGACCAAACTAGGTCATACCAACGGATGAGTGCGCATTTCATATGCTTAGATGGTGAACTTAAGATGTTGTTGAAATATTGGTTAGATCTGATTAGTAGCATATCATGCATCATATTCATGCTATATATCCTTAATTTTAACCCAATATTGTGCTACTCAAGTGTTTATTGTTATATTTCATGTATTAGGTAATAAAGAATAGAAGGGAAGAGAAAAAGGACTGAAACATAAGAAAAAAGGACTTAAATGAAGCAAAATGGACATTCCTGTCATGCACAAGGACCCATCTGCAAGACGGAAGGACCTGGACGTAAGCCAGATGGACCAAATAGCAAACCGAGAAAAACCATACCATCATGAGGAGTATTTTGCCAATTAGATTTGAGCCCACACTCCAATAACCGATCCGAGTGCACCCCATGTGAAGAAATGAAGGACTAAAGAATATCTCCGAAATCGAATCATATCTGACAAAAAGTGATCGCCAATTGGCGACCAAAGATTACCCATTGGCGGTCCATTTTGCTCAGGATCCGACCCGGTTTCCCACGATTGTTAGTTATGTCGTTTATGTCCATTTTAAGTATGTTGCATTAGTCACACATCGGGGGATTATCCCCAGTTGTATTTTTCATGTCTATAAATAGAACTCTTCCTTCTCCTTTGTAATCCAACCCATTGCTTGGTGGTCATTCTCTTTACTAGGAGTAAGCATTGGAGAAAAACTCAAGTGGAGAAGAATGCTACTTGTAATGTGAGTCATGAATAAAATAAATATTTGTTAGTTTAATGTTGTCCCTTTTAATTCTTGCATGTTTAGCTTAGTTTTGTTTTATTAATCTTAGTATAATTAGTTCGAATGTTTTCTCTTCTTAATATAAATGTTAGCTTAATGAGTAGTGAGTAGTTTCATCTCCCTTTGGGGGTGGAGATGATATATGATTGATCGTTTTATATTTAACCGCAAGTGCACGGCCGCGTTGAAGCGGTGGCAAATACGGGTCGTCCACTGGGAGGTGTGTCGACACTTGGTTTGTGCGAAGGCGAGAGGTAAAGAAAGGGAAGAAAGATTGGTTTGATTACACTAAGCTACACTAAGATGCAAATGGGAATGGAAAAGAAGCAAGAAAAACTAAACCCCAAAGGGGGTAGAGAAATAATATGAACATAAAGAAGTGTATGTGTGTGTGTTCATTAAGCTGTTCACAACATGTAGTGCATGAAATCATAAAACTACATCCAACTTAGCCTCCACATGAATTAAGATAAGACTACATCATTAAAACATACAAGACAATAGTTGGAATGAAGCTACATGAACTCAAGTATAAAGACTAGACCCTACTATGCCTCCACATGAATTAAGATAAGACTACATCATTAAAACATACAAGACATTAGCTAAGGTAAAGGCAACAAGAGCTCATACACTACAACTTGTGTTTCCAATATTAACTTCATCCATATCCTAACATTATCATTCCCCATAAAATAGGTCCACTAATCAAAGCATAAGCTAAGCTTCATTCAAGAGCATTAGCATATCAAAGATAAGAGTGGAGACCCGTTAGATGGTTATGGAAATCATATAAAGCTCAAGGGATAAAAATAACACACACTTAATACACTACATAATTATATCACATATTTGTCCACCCCCCAAATGGGGATGGAACTACTCACTACTCATTACACTAACTATATTAGCAAAGGAAAGCATAATACTGAAATGAAACTATACTAATCAAGCAAGAAATATTAAAGAAGCATAAAACTAAACAAACAAACAAGCATGCATATGAAAGGAAATTAAACTAAGAGAGAAACAACACAATTAAAGGAAAACTTCTATTATTAACTCACTCAATTACAAGTAGCTCTTCCTCCACTAGAGTTTTGCTTCAAGGCTTCACTCTTAGTAGGGAAGATGACCACTAAAGAGAGAGATGGATACAATGGGAGGTGAAGAGTTCTATTTATAAGCATGTTAAAAGCTAATCTCTCCATACCAAGTTTTAATTTATTTTAAAAATCTAAAATTTGTTGCTCGCATTTGGTATGAACTGTCGACAAACTTGACTTACTAGTCTTTCCATAATATTGTCGTAGTTCAACCCTACTCCCTACCCCCCCCCCCCCATACACGACTGGGATGTTCGTCTTCCCAAGGTTGCGCGTAGAATATCATTCTGATCATCTGAAACAAATTCGCCTTGGAATTCTCTCAACTTTAGAGAGTCCTAAAGTTTAAAGAAAATTGTTACAAACAATTGAAAAATATAAAATTACTAAATGTGATTTAATAACATATACAAGTGATACGACTTACTATCTTCGAGTCGATCGCTTGTAACTCGTCTGTGACGTACTTCCTTTTGGGGTTTACTCTCAGTCTCTTCAAAGAATCACATCGACGGACGGGGGAAGGAGGAGACAAGTTTCTTGCCTGCTCCTCACTCATACCGGAGTCAATTTCCTCATGTTTCTTCACGGCCATTTTTTTAGCCATCATTTATTTTTCTAATTCTCGATACCCCGATCAAGACATACAATGGAGATAGTTGTTAGAAGATCTACGCTCTTGGTTTTTGATCGGAGGGCCTAAAACCAATTTTATTAGATTATCATTTGAAGCATTAACTTAATAAGTTCATATTCTAAATTAGACTAAGTTACCTGAAACTTTGGGTTTTCTGTTGATTTTCTGAGTTGATCCCATGTATTCAGAGTGATAAAATTATAGTAATCGCATGGATTTCTGTCTTGATACTCTCTGAATATGTAGTTGTCGGTTAAATTTGTTTTGAAGTCCCTCCAACGGACTAACATGAATGTCATCCCTTTTTTTTCAACTTGTCCGTGGATGAGAACTCAAAAGTTACCTATAACACGATAACATTTTAAATTTTTTTATATTAAAAGTTCGACTAAAATAAAGAATATTGTAATGGACTCATTACTTGCATGTTATCCCAGATTGTATCTTTAAGCTTGCCATCAACTTCGACCCAACTCGACAAACAGATGTCAACTTTGCACCTCGCTAGGCTTCCCAGAAAACCAGTCCAGTTATCATCATGCCTATCGGCTCAAGACGGTCATCAAATTGGATTGGAAGTCTCTATTCATTTTCCCCACGAATTCACTCATGAGTGTAGGACCTCGTGAACTGTAAGCCTTCGAGACCTCCGACTCCGATGGAGTGGGTTTCTTTTTCGGAGCCATGATACTATAAAAGGTAAAATCAAGACAATATAAAGTAAATCCAGACATAAAATGGTTATTATAATGTTCTACAAGGCATTTTACACCTTTACGATTTCTTTTTTCTTAACGGATTTTCAATCCATATACCTTCACCGTGGTCATCTCTAAACATACAAGTCTCAACAAGTATTTTGTCATCTAGTGAGTTCAACTTGGGTGCTTGCTTAGACAAAGGTGGTGTCTCTTCATACACGATGACACTATCATCTGATACAATTTTTTTCTTCCCTTCCAGATTACTTACCATTTCTTATTACATGGATCAGCCATATAGAATACTTGTTTTGCTTGGGAGGCCAAAATAAAAGGTTCTCCTTTAAATTATTCTTTCGAAAAATCAATTAAAGTGAACCCCAATTCATCCACTCGAACTCCACTTTTATTATCAACCCACTTACATCTAAATACAGGCACTTTGAATTTAACAAAGTTTAGCTCCCATATGTCTTCTAGTACACCATAATAGGACATGTTGGTGTATACATGATTCTTGTCTTTAGAACTAGACACATGTAAAGATGTTGCTATTAAAGTGACCCCACTGTTCTGAACAACACTTTTGTCATCTTCATAGACTGTGTAGAATGAATATCCATTGATATCATAGTCACAGTAACTTGTAATAGCAGAATGTGGACCGTAGGCTAGCCACTGTATTGTCTCCAAAACATCGCGCTTCTAAGTCACTTTTTTGAACCAAGAGATGAAATTCTTATTGTGACTATTATTTACATGTTTGATCACTCCATAAAGGATTTCTTTGTTTGAAAAGCTCTGTGTGTTCATTTCGATAAGGCTGAAATTTATTAGAATTGCACATAGAAATATGCTTTCATTAAGTTATCGCCATTTGGATTTAACATTTTCATCCCACGCGTCCCTTTACCATCAGAATGTTCATCATAACGATTCTTCACAAGTCCAATACGTTTGGTGTTCGCTAGATATCCAAGGTTTCTCATTGTCAGTCAACAAACAAGACAGTAAATTGGGGTTGGACAAAAAGTTTTCAGCTATATCCTGATCCATTTCCTTTAACTGATCTCCCACACTAACATTGTCTCCGTCATTCATGGGACAACTAAATGATTCATTTTCACCATGCCATTTCCACTGTCTGTAACTGGGGTCGAAACCTTTCTCACACAAATGATCGTTTATTTTCCGAAAAGTCAGCACTGATATATTATGACACTTACTGCATGGACAATACGCCATGTCTGTGTCTTCCTATTCTTTGAATGATTTTGGCAACCTCTAAGAACATATTCATTCTGTTCTCATATTCATCACTCAATCGGTATGAAAGAATCCACTCTTGATACATTTCAATCTAAACATTAAGAAAAATGATAGTTATTATTGAAGACAAGAAATAAATTTTCAATTTAAAAGAAGGTGTTCGTAGATGAGAAAATCCGGAGACATGAAGATGAGAAATGAATGACTCAAGAGAGAGGAGATGAAGTCCTTCATCGAGTGTGGCAAGAAGGAAGGTTAGAAACCTAACTAAGCAATCAAGGGACAAAACATGCCTAAAGTCCACTATAGGTCCTTAGCACTAGACGACGCCTAACTTCGAGGTCCCACCGAGGAGCACTAGTCTGTAGGAAATCAAGAACCCAGAGGTTCCTAAAAACTCAGGGAGACTAGATGGGAAATGACGTTCGAGCCGTAACGGTCTTAAACGGCAAGCACCACTAGTCTGTAGGAAGTCAAGAACCTGGAGGTTCCTAAAATCTCAGGGAGACTAGATAGACAATGACGTTCAGGGCATAATGGTCTTAAACGGTTTCCTCTCCTTATTGTGTCCGGAAATCCTAGGGGTCAACGTCTAAATTGATTTTGTTAAGGCTCTTCTATTATGTGGTTTTTGGGCCAAGGAAAGGGTGATGAAATCCCCTACCTCATCTACTATAGGTAACTGCGCCTAGGTGATTTTCATATCTTAATCTAACAAACAATACACCAAACAAACACTCACCTCACTTTTGTTCAAATGCAAGTCCTACTAACTAATGCATGTTTTCTAATGAATGATGAGTGAAAGAGATTACATACATTACGCCAACAATCTATGACAGAAATCGTAAAATAAAAAATAAATATGATGAATGGAAAGTCATATATGATGAATGACTTAGCAAATTGTTTAATCGTTTAAACTACCGCAAGTGCACGACGTCGGTGAACACGTGGCAAATATGGGTCGATCCACGGGGAGGAGAGCAATCTTTGGTTTGCACGAAGTCAAGTGGCAATAAAAAGGGGGAAGAGTTTTCTTTATGGTAATCTACGCTACACTAAACTACTAAGAACAAAATGCAAAGGAAAGTGACTAATGATTACTTCGAACAAAACTAAGAGAACTTAATACAAAGATGTGAATCAGGAAGAGAGAGACCCCTAGGGGGTGGAGTGATTACACACATGCAATAAGAAGGTAAGAATGCATTCCAATGGGCACAAGTGGAGGTAGTGTTTTCATGTATAGGAAGTCTCTACTTGTCATGGCAAAACACATCAATTCAATCACTAACCTATTTGATTAACATTCATATACACAAGCTGGTCATTTCAGAACCTAAACAAGCATGGGAGGTGTCTAAGATTTGTGGCAAAACCCATCAAGTGAAGTATTCTACTCTAACAAGCAAGCATACATTCATATTAATCAACACATTTCAAAATACCCCCACACCTAACTTTTGCTAGTCCCGAGCAAAACAAAGAAAGAGAAAAGCATACGAAAAACAAGAAATCCTAACTCACTTTCGTAGGAATCACGGTTGCACTTAGCACGTGCAACAAGCCGTTAAACCTCCTTGTCACCAAGGAGGAGGAGTGCTGTCTCCTGAGGGTTTTCAGCAGATATACCCACAAAATCCGAACAAGATGTATTAATCAATCTAGCTACACGACTCGTTGGAGTTATTTTGTCGATCATGGGACGTGGTAATACTACGGGTCGACTCTATATATGTAATCGGTCCACACACCTGCCTAATGAGTTATTCGTGAAAGTTAGTCAAGGACTTAAGTGAAAGACATGGGCAACCTTAACTTATGAATGTGATATAATGTGTAAAGTCCATTTTGGTTCTTATTTGACTCTATTTTTTTCCTTCTTTTTTTTCCTTTTTCTTTTTTTTCTTTTTCTTTGGAGCATTTTATTGGTCGGTGTTTGATTCTCACAGGGTCAGGTTTCGTACATCATTGCCTATGAGGACTTATACTATCACGTACACCTTCCCCCAAATCTCCACATTGGGCGATCCCTACCACCCGTGTAACGGGAGTTCGGTCGGTGCATCCCAAGTCAGATGACTCGAAAGCACCAGGCACAAAGTCCCCTCTAACCTACTTTCCCGAGTGATAGGAGCCGTGCGAGAAGAGAGAACACCACTTATTTATTTATCTACATGGGAACCAAAACCCCTACACTTAAGTTTCACAAAAAGGAGATTAAGGGTCATTGACTACGACAAACTTCCTTATACTAACAAACACGAATTATTTGACTCACTAGGTTCAGGGTGGACTTCTTTAAATGTTTGAGTACTGAAACCCTATGACTACACGCCCCCCGAGGGAAAACCGGGGTGCATCCTAACGACTCTATAAGACCTAAAGCCAGTAAACTCGATATCCTAATGCATCAAGTTCAAGACAATTTTGGGAGCTTTCTTTTTACTTTCCTCTCAACGGTTTTGCACATGCTAAACACACGCAAAACCTACAAAAACATTTTCTTTCGCAAACACATGAAGATTTTGAAAGAAATGTGAAAATTTTAAAGCACTAGGCAAGCAAAAGAAGACAAGTCACCCAAGGATCATGGCAAGCAGATATATCGATATTAAATGCAGCACACTAACATGACCCTAACAATGCACACAAAAGAAAACAAAAATCAAAAGAAAAGACTCGACTATGTGCACACGTAAAACACCCCCCCACACCTACTTCATGCATTGTCCTCAATGAATGTGAACAAGATACTACATGGATTTATGCATGAAAAGAATAGATCTCACCAACGTGAAGTACAAAGGGAAGTTCATGGTCATGTTGATGGATACAAACCCGAATTCCCTCAAAACCTGTGAGATACTGAAGAAGGGACACAAATACATGAAGAAAAGGGGCCCAAGTACGCAAGGGTTGGAGCCCACAACAATCAATGCTCGCTCATGGAGTCTTTTATTACTAGTTTTTTTTCGATTTTTTTGTTTACATGATATATACAGCAACAACAATATTCTCATAATCATTTGGTCAAGGAACATCAAATGAGAACATCAAGTCATGAGGACCAGAGACTTGCCGAGATGGGCCAACTTCCCTGGTACTCTGAGGTGTCATGAGGGGTGAAAGGTCAAAGCTGAAAGGCTCGAACCCCTCATGATATTGGTTGGGTGTGGGCAACAAGGAATGAAGTTGTGTTGCCTCACTAGGGTTTAGTTGCTCATCGAACAAAACCCTCCAACCAATAGGTGGGTCCATCGGAATGAGTTCCTCAAGCTCATTCGATGGATGAAGCAGACCTGCATCACTAAGAATGGGGCTTCTCCCCAAGTTATCCAACAAGGACCTCCCACCATCATTTAGATCATCAAGCATAAGCTCGGTTACAGGTGGGTCCTTGTTGGAGTCAATATGAAGCTAAATGGCTCAATCGCCATGGGACATGAGGTAGAGACACCTTCTGGTATAGGCATATGATGAGGTGTCTCACTCTCACTAGTACTCTCAACTGAATCATGCAACGAACACTCCTTTTGGATATTCATGTTTGAGTCCAGCTCACTCGGTTGCATTGCAAATACAGGCAATGAGTTTTCGCTGGGCCCACAAACATTCTCAATGGATTACGTTGGTGTTAGGGGTGTTCGTTGATTTTGTGGTGCTTTCTCCAATTGGCGGATGAGATTTAGATTTAAAGGTTGATCCATGGGCTCTTGTTGCCTACCAGAGTTGAACACATGAAACTCGACACTCATGTTACCGAATGAGAGCTTCATGAGACCATTTCTACAATTAATTAAGGTGTTGGAAGTTGGCAGAAATGGTCTACCCAAAATGATACGTATTTGAGAGTGGGTGTTCGCAACAGGATTGGTATCGAGGACAACAAAATCGACTGGAAATATAAAATCTCAAACTTTGATAAGCACGTCCTCGATAATCCGCTTTGGAATACGAATGGACTTATCCGTCAATTGGAGGGTGATCTTAGTTGGTTTCAATTCTCCCAAATTTAACTGTTGACAAACAGAAAATGGGAGGAGGTTGATCTCTGATCCTAAATCAAGAAAAACATTACTCATGCTAGTGTCCCCTATCGTACACTGAATAGTAGGACACCCAGGGTCCTTCTATTTTGTGTAGGCGAGATTGGACAAAAGTGAGCTTACATTTGCAGCCAAAAATGCTTTCTTAGGAACATTGGTCTTCCTCTTGGTTGTGCAGAGATCCTTCAACACTTTGGTATATTGAGGTATTTGTTGGATGACATCCAACAAGGGGATGTTAACCTTAACTTGCTTAAACACCTCTAATATCTTGTCCATTGTGTCACTCTGCTTTTTGGTTAACCTACTTGGATAAGGAGCTTTTGGCTGGTAGGTTTTCTGCAGTGCCTGAGAAGGGGGCGTTGGTGTATTACCCTCACCCTCAGCCTCTTCTTCACTGCCATTCCCACTAAGGGGCTGCATAGATGGTGGTGGTTGTGGAAAGGAAATGTGATTGTCAACCTATTTTCCATTCATTAAGGTCACCATGGAATTGACATGGTGAACAGGTTCCTCCACATGGTGAACAGGTTCCTCCACATGGTTCACTTGCCTCCCCCACGGTACCACATTTTCATTTTGCATGTGTTGTTGCTGGTACATGCGGGGGTTAGCCTCAGGCTGGCTAGGCAAAGACCCACTCTCTCTTTCATGTAGAGACTGGGCCAATTGGTCTATCTGAAGCTCTAGAGATTTGATGGTCTGCTGATTTGAAGTGAGAACTTGACTTGTGGATGACATAAAAATTTTCACATAGTTCTCAAGTCCACGAGTCAAGTTCTCAAGCGAATTAAATCGGGTTTCAAATTGTTAGAATTTGGGAAACCTGGTGGATTGTTGCTTCGAACTTGGGGTTGCTGATATGAATGAGCATGCATGGGAGGTTGGTGTGGTTGATTAGGTGGTCGAGAGGAGTTTGAAGGACCACCCAGGGCATTATTTTGGTTCCATGAAAAATTGGGGTGTTTCCTCCATCCAGGATTATAAGATGATGAGTATGGGTCATTCCTAGCTCTGTCATAGATGGCGTTGACATGTTCCATCTCAGGAGGAATGGACGCACACTCGCTTTCTACATGACCTATCCTACGATATGAATGACAGGGAACTCGACCAAATGTGGACATGTGAGGTGCAATTTGTTGGTTTTGGAGCTCAATCGAATCCATACGGCGCATTGAGGCCGCCATGCGTGCCTCGTTGGCCGTAGTGGTATCGATAGCAAATACGACACCCGATCTAGTCGAGTTTGCATTCGCGATCCTCGCTCCTATACTAGATGATGCAGGTGGTTCCCTTACACTCTCCCATTGCATTGTTTTCTCAGCAAGGTCTTCTAGGAAAGCCCATGCCTCCCTTTCATCCTTTCCCAAGAACTCTCCTTGACACATGGACTCAAGGAGCGTTCGGGACGGGATGTGAAGACCCTCGTAAAAATTCTTACAAAGATGCCACAACTCAATGCCATGGTGAGCGTATGAGGATAGTAGCTCCTTGAACCTCTCTAGATATGCATGAAATGTTTCGGTCTCAAGTTGATAGAACGAATTGATTTCGTTCCTCAATTTTTGAGTCCGATGATTTGGGAAGTACTTCTTGAGGAATGCAGATTGAAACTCATCCGAAGTCCTAAAGGAATTCGCCTGGTTGCTATACAACCACTTC